>CAXKWD010000004.1:89719144-92254144 GCA_964059195.1 Ectobius pallidus | reverse complement strand
AGAATTTGTCGAAAGTCATGACATGGTATCGATTGCAATAGGTAGATTTTTCTTCGAAATCCTAAAATTAAGGTTGTGCATAGTGTTAATCAGGAAGTAATACATCCCGTATTCCCTTCAGGAATAATTTGAGTTGCATGTTAGATAGATGCAACTTTTCTAACGTATTTGTTTAACGGGATAACTAGACAAGAATTTTCAAGCTTACGGCACACATATTTTTCACTACTCACAGCCACAAGAATGGAAATGGAAACATAGGCCCAGGAAGTATTGAATTAAGTTCTGAAATTCGGTGAAGAGTTTTCACTATCAAAACATGATTTAAATCTGAGAATACCATTTTCAGTACAAAAACGCTTAAGGTAGTTTACTCAATGCGCTCGGTTTGTGGTGAGTGGTCAGTCGGAATAGAACTACGAGGTTATTAGCAATTTGTAAAACGAGGACTTTAGTCGAATGTTTAATTAAAACCTAATCTTAGGGATGGTAGACGCTTTTGTGAAGAACGAGAATAATTTATTTATATGAAAGGCCAACTATGTGATTGGGTAATTAGGCCCATATCAATTACTAATCGTTAATGATATGCAAGTAGAGGATAGGTCGAGCTGTTGCCATCATGAACGTTCAGCCGAATCCGCCATTGTAGGGTGTGCGGGTGGATTCCCTGCAGGTGAAAACGAGAAGGTAAGAAATTAAAATCAATATTCCACAAATGGTGCAGACAAGCTCTAGCTGTGGACATCTGTCGGAACGTTCCTGCATGTCGCGACAGAGAGACAGACACACACACATAGATGTGCACATTTTTCCCTCCTACACACTGTCAACCTGCTAATTGCGTTACATTCATTAACCTAACCAATACTAGCACACAGTATTAACTTTAACCATTTTCTACATGGGAAACCTTTCTGAGAAGTTAAATCACATGATATCCATTGTTTGAAAAATTTCATTCTGACTATTTACGAGGCGCGTCCACAAAGTAAGTTTCCCTGGGTCCGTTTACAGAAACAAAACACAATTTCAATGAAATATTTATTGCAACAGACACAACCAATATTCAGCTATTTTTCAACATATTCGCAACCGGAATTGAAACATTTGTCTTACCACCAACTTTTGAAAACCTTTTGAACACCTGTGTCGTAGAAGTCTACCGCCAGGTATTTAAACCACTGTGTGACAAACATCTCCGACATCTGTCATTCTCTGGCATTCCTTGTCACTTCTTTAGGTGTAGGAGAAGATGGAAATCACTAGAAGCGAATTCCGGGCGTAGGATGGATGTTTAAAAACTTCCCAGCCGAACTTCTGCAGGAGACTTGCTAGGAGGTGTTTAAACATCCACCCTAAAGCCCGGAACTCGCTCCCAGTGATTTCCATCAATTCCTACACCTAACGGAATGACAAAAAATGACAGAGAATGACAGAGAGACAATTGTTCAAATACCTGGCGGCAGACTTCTACGACACAGGTGTTCAAAGGTTGGTGCCATTGTAAGACAGGTGTTTCAATGTTTAAAAATAGCTGAAGACTGGCTGTGCCTGTTGCAATAAATATTTCCTTGAAATTGTGTTTTGTTTCTGTAAACAGACCCAGGGAAACTTACTTTGTGGACGCGCCTCGTATAAGGATTTTACATTGTAACTTACCAATAGAAAGATGTTCTTTATGCTCTCGTACGTATATTGTAGGACTTCTTACTTCGTTATTTACATTCTCTGCAAACAATTTAAACAAACTACTGTGATTAGTGAGTTCTGTGAACGGTAGACCTGGCGCCCAAATATATATACGAGGGTCATTCAATAATTAAAGAGATAAATTGGTCTGGGGAAAAGACGGTTGGTAGTACGAGTTTGATACATTTAGGATTTTAAGTTGGCATCACTGGGATGAGTTCTAATCAGCTGATGGATCAACTTTGCTCGGTTTATAACCTCAATATTAAGTTTAACGATTTCGGGTCTTCTTGAAAATTCCACATTGGTTGAACAACGTTCTGTGATTCTGTTTTGATTGATGCAGGTGAAAAACCAGCTAATATATACTCTAGAATGACTAAAGTGTATGGTGAAAGTTGTATGAACCGGGTAAATTTTTACATGATGGTAGAACAGTTCAAAAGTGGTCGAGAATCAGTGACTGACGAACACCGTTCTGGCCGGCCTGTTGAAGTTGCAACTTCCTTACTTAAAACTCGAATTGTTTGGTCCATTGAAGGAGGCATTACGTGGGAAGAAGTTCCAGGATAACGATGTCAAGAAATTTGTGGGAAATTGGCTCCAACACCAAGACAAAGAGTTCTTTGCAGCTGTATAAGAAAAAAACTAGTAACCCGTTGGGACAAGTGCATAAATGTTGTTGGGATTATGTTGAAAAGTAGGAAAAGTCTTGTTTTGTAAAAATAAACTGTTTTTTCTCCAGGTCAGCTTGTCTCTTTAATTATTTAATGGCCCTCGTATTATCATCCATCTTTAAACGGAATAAAAAAAAATCCTTACACTTAAGTTTTTAATAAATCCCAAGGAACATTCGTTCCAAATTGGAAGAAAACCGAATGGCGTTCGGTCGTGACTGTGTAACAAACAAATTCACATAAAAACAGATGAATTACCAGTAAACCATTAGAGTTAAGTCAAAAGTATACTGGAACAAAGTTGCAGAAGGATTTGCACTCGGGAATGGAAGTAGTGTGCGAAATTTTATAACATGAACCGTTGAACATTACATAAAATGGAAACATTAAAACGCCACCAACTTCAAACGGAATAAACAAATAAAAATCTTTACACACACGTCGCTTTTAATGTCATCAAGGAACAATCATGCCAAACTGGAAGAAAAAGCAACTACGTGCTTGGTTACTGCGTAACAAACATAATAAAGACAAACAGATGAAAATATGTATAACGGTCGTCTTAAAACAAAAATTCGCTTCAGTCAATCAACTGAAAGTGTAAAATAATAAATAATATTCTAAGTATTCTTTTATGAAATGAATGTTATAAAAAGAAATTGAGTGCAGAAGGGTAAAGACTGTTACTGGACTGAAATTTTGGGAAACGGGGACACTCCGAGAAAACTCAATTCCCGAATTCGTCCACAAGCACTCTTGCGGGTGAGAAACATTTGAATTTTGAAATACGAGATGAGGATGAATGAGATGAGGAGAAAGGGTACGAGAGTGAACACTGTTATGGAATGAAATTATGTAAAACAAATTCAGGATTTCGTACACAGTAAACTGTAAACCAGGCTACAGCTTTCATGAGATTCGAACTCTGTTCTCTATCCATAAAGGCTTATGCCCGCTGCCAGGAAGGATTAATCACTATACTATTTCTGCAGAAAGTTAGATGTGTAAGGGAAAGCCTAGATTTGGAGAATTAAAGAAAATCTAAATGATTTTTGTTTTGTTTTAATAATGTCTATGTGTTTCTAGGATATTTTTTTACTGATTGGGGTGGGGAGTTACGTCTGTAGATGCTCGTAGTTGTGTAAATAATAGAATATATTTTTTTTATTGGGTATTTTTATGGGTACGTTAATAATTTAAGTGTATGAAGTGAGCACGTATGGTCGACACCGACCCGTGCGCCGGTTAATGTTAATAATGTGGTTTATATGTAAGAATTTTTGTGAGCAATAAATACACATAAATATCAAAAATATTCTATAGGCCTATTAAGTCAAGTTTTAACGGTTGAATCTTTTCATCCTGCGAATCAAGTGACTTACGCTTAGCTTACATCTGTTCAGTAACCTGCATTACAATATTTTCCCGGAATATATTCTAAACTTCAGTAACGTCGGCGTTTAATTATAATAGACTAACCTCTTGTAATCATAAAAAAATATAACGTGAACAGGACGAATTAATTACAGATGTCCCTGCGGGAGTGATATCTTTTTGAAGAAAAAGTACTTACCAATAGCCTCTGCATTGCTAGGGACTATAACAATACCATAATTACGTTTTATGCAAAATATCTTCAATATTTCAGAAAACATAATACTTATTATTATCGCCTCACTCATAACGTTGACGGGCGGCTCGCTTTGTTCTCATATTACAATGCTTGTTGTTACTGTAAAAGGTTTTCTCAAAAGAAACCGCTGACTGAATTCGTGTTTCCAATTCTCTCATTGCTCAATGTCATTGCCACGTAAGTGTTTTGCTGCATCTACATCTTCCCGCTCTGTTTACTAACACTGTGCAGTGTGGCAACTATTCCAAGCGGCGGCGACTTCTTTGATGTTAACTGTCAACGAAATGAGTGCGGCGATAATAACTATTGGGTTTCCTCCCGGTCTCCGATCGTGTTTTATTCAGAGAAAACAGCCACAATGATGTCAAGAATGCTATTTAATAGTCACAATCTAAAATGCTATTCAAATAATTCAATTTCAGTATATTTTACTATTTATGTATTACGTATTTTGCATTAGATAGTCATTATAAATTAAACTCATGACTTGGAACTCCCTTAGATAAAATACTTCGCGATTTCGTGAACTTATCGGCTACTTCCAAGTCAATCGTGGCATTACCTAAATAATTAGTTCAGTGGTATTAAATCTTGCCCTTAAAGAGTTTCACTTTTCTTCCTTACTAAAAAAATGAGATTAGTTAATTTTTCTTTTACAGTTCTGCATTTATAATTATACTGTTTCATATTTTCATCATCTGTCGTCACAAAGCACTAGAGCAGAGGGACATTCTGAAGTGGAAAATGAGATTTTTTAGTTTTATGGCCAGAGACAAGAGAAGACAAAAGTCTAAACACACAAAGAAACATTTCGTTTACAGTAAAAGTAACAGAAAAGTGATCCCTATACAGATTAATTAGACCCTTAGGGTTCAAGGAGGATGAAGCTCCCAGGTTTTGAGGTACGCTGTTCGTGAAGGTGGCCTTTCGCACCAGCCGACTTGACCCCCAACTCAGCTCCTAGTACTCATTTCTGTTAGAGGCTGAGTCGACCTCAGGGTCATAGCATTACTAGAAGGATAAGGCCGATTGAAAAATCTCAACGACCTTTCTGGAACTGAACCCGCAATCTTCCGGTTTGTAGCACATTCCCTCAACGGTGTACCCCTATTATTTACAGTTAAGGTATTGTCTTTGTTTTAGAAAAGTTCAGAAATAAAAATACACAGAGACAGAGACAGTTATTATTCAATAACTCTAATTACACTGGATAAATTTATGCTCTGTTCAGTTGTGGTTTACCAAGATCTCTATGCAGAATTTTCTTATTATTAGCAGCTGAAAAAAACAATGAACAGTCTACGTGCTACTATATCACACGCAGCTGAATGTACAATATGGTGTAAGCCACCATTTTCGCCCACAATACCATAACAAACAGCATTAAGTATGAATTGATAATGACGCATCGCACTATGCCTTTCACCATTTTCAACATTTTATTACAGATTTGCGAATTTTCTTCAGCTGCTACAAAAATATGTTTTTTCTCCATTGAATATAAAAAAGCGTTGCAGCAGTAAATCCATTCTTTATTTTCGATCTGCCTCTGTAACTGGTTTCACTGAAAAGGCAAAGGAATTAACAGCATAAGCTAAACATGCTCGACATAAAAGGGAAAACTTCCAATCGAACTCCTTTAAAATTCATAACATACTTAATTTATCGTAAAATTTAAACATAGCCTAATTTCTACTGAATTTTTAACGGGAGTTCTGGAACCGATAAACTGGTGGATTCAGAATAGCGTAATTCGTGTTAGCCCAATGAGAGAGTAAGTGGAGTAATAATGCTCAATGATGTATAGTTAATACCTTCTGCAATTTTTTTTCAGTACATGGTGCTTCCAAGTTTGGTGTCATGTGACTAATTTTTAGTGAAAGCAGCGGAACTACGAGGGTGAGTCTCAAAATATGTTTCCCCTGGCGACTGTGTACAGAGGTGTGGATAAAAGACAGAAAATATGAGACATTAAAGATAATACTTAACTTTATTTTTCCACATAATTACCATGTACATTGAGACATTTGTCATGCCGCTTTATAAGCTTCGAAAAGTCCTCCAGGAAAAAATCTGCGCTCTACGCTCCCAATCAAGAGTTGCAATATGGTTTTGCGTTGCCGTCGCCGAGTGTGGTCTCGCATTGTCACCCAACAATAGAACGCCAGATTGGAGAAGGCCAGGCCGCTTTTTCCGAATCGCCTCCTTCAATTTCGACAGGGTGTTACAGTACCGCGTAGCAGTGATAGTTCCATCTTCCAAAAAATCCAGCAACAAAATCCCTTGGGCGTCCCAGAACACTGAGAGGACCAATTTACCTGCAGAGGACGTTGTTTTGAACTTCTTTCAGACATGTGATGATTGATGTTTCCACTCCATAGATGCGGCCTTCGATTCGGGTGTGAAATGGTGGACCCACGTTTCATCCCCCGTCACAATCCGAAACAAAAAGTCATTGCCATCACGATGGTGTATGGGTGTCTTACGCGTTCAACCTATGTCTTGTTTCTCTCATTGCTGTTCGATTTCCTCGGGAAAAATGGAGGGGAAACTTATTTTCGGACTCGCCCTCGTGTTATTCGATTATTTCAAACGGTGTTGGTAGTTTCACAAAGCTTAATACTTGTTAGATGGAGAGAACAATATGCTAGTAAGTCGAGAACTAATTTTAAATGTGATATTTCGTATGTCCTTTTCAATGGTTTAATTGTGATAAACCATGTGGTCTCTCATCCATTATCAACTATAAAAAGCCTGAAACGGGCGAAGAGTTGCAAATTCATTCACTCTTATCCAAATAGAATGTACATTTTATCCCATTAAAGAATTATTAAGATAATTTAAAATACCATAGTTCGTCAGTCTGAAAACCCTAATTTTTCATTTAAATTCTAAAATGTTAGGCATTTTGCGCGAATTAAAAATTTAGCGAACTGTTTTTATGATAATTTTTCCTGTTATCAGCCAACTAAAGTGAAGTAGTCTATCTAGCAGCTATTACAAAGTAAAAACGCAAAAGTAAAGTTCTATTTTTAAAAATGTTGTACATTTTCTGTTGATTATCATGCAAAAATGCAACTCTTGTCCCCTATTCGAATTCAATATTTGGAATATTTATTTTTATGCCTCAGCAATAAAATAAATACAGGTATATACAATATTTATTTAAATATTTATTTAAAACTCTAAAGAGTAAAGTTTATTTAATTAAACCATAATATAAAAAAGTACCGGCATATGAATATAATGCGGTATATATATTAAATACTCTCAAAGTCAACCAAATTGCATTTTGAATTATGGTAAGAATATTGCCATCCTAATTACTCAATGAATTTGGAGCCCGACCAGTTGAGATTTTTTTTTTCTCACAGGGAAAATTTAATAATTCTGAATGACAAACTGCACGTTCTGTTCCATTTTAGTTTTAGAAAGGAGTCGAGTCAGCAATAAAGAATTGAGGAGAAGAAATGAAACAAGATATCGTGCCGAATTTGCCAGCTTACTGAAATGGGTTTGGCCAGGACAAGATGATGGAACCCAACCGATGGACCTACCGAGCCACAGTCCGATATCCACGAATCGGATGAAGCAGAAACGTGGAAAGACAACGACGAGGATGGGAGGATGACATGATTTTTTCAGCCATTGGTCTACAACGGCGAAGAACAGAAGAGAATGGGCTAACAAAGAGACATTGACAAATTTAGACTCAACTTTCCAGGAATGACAACTCAGGATTGCAAAACAGTAACAACCAGTAGCGAAAGGCCATTGCCGTTCGTGGGATTTTATGGGCAATTGTAAATTATAAATAAAGACAATCAGGACTTCAGTATTCGCTCTCACTTCAATCCTGCCTGCGGTTAGTAATCGAACTCAATCCCATCTCTAAAGCTCTTTTTTTCTCTCTCTCAAATCTCGTTTTAAAAGTTCAGGAATCTAATTTTCATTGGCAACATTAACTCACTCATGTATCCATATAATATTGATCTGAAATTACGAGAAAGCTATTTATACAACCAGTCATTTACACATAAATTGGTATGTGGGGGATCATTTGTTTTGTTGTGGCGAAAAATTAAATATTTACCCTCCTGATTTAAATTGATAGATTATACAACAAATGCAAAATCCAGTTCCATGCCACATGAATTATCACTGTTAAGTCATTGAATAATTTATATGAACTTACATCGCTAATACGTAGTAATTGATTGCATTATTAATTGAGGATATTGATTCTATTGAAACTAATCAACTTTTTAGTTCCATTAGTGAATAATTTTAACTGCTATATAAACAAATTATTCTATATACAGCAAATGAAGGATTCTTCTATTAAACAAATGTGTTTCACTCGTTACATGTAATAGCCTCAATTTAAATAGTAATGAAGTTGCTTTTTATTGCAATTAACGTTATTACTTGATACAAGTTAACAAGATAACTAGATGTACTCAGTGTAAATAAAAACTAAAATATCCACTATGTTTAAATTCGATGCTCACAATACGTTGAATAATAACGTGTCGCTGCTCTACCATTGAGCTACCATGGCAATATACCGGTATAACATTAAGATCTGGTTCAAATCCCTGCTATGGCATTGAATTTTTGTGTCTGACTCTACCTTTCTACCTTAGCCTATGCATGTCCAATGTGAAAGAATTATCGTTCTAGATTACCAGTTGTCTAATTTACTTGTAACTTTTGAAATACTAGAGGAAAAGGAATCAGCTAGTCTTAAGCGAGCGGGATTTCACAGCCTATTTTTTTTTTTGCAGACCTTTTTGGTGTACACCTTTTTAAAGTAGTAATAATAACAACATTTTGTCTATCCAAATTAGAGCCTTCTCCGCTACTCAACAAACTTTAAAAACAAAGATAAAACTATATGTTACATGAATTTCTTGACTTCAACAGGAAAGTATATGTTACAATTAAACAAAATAAATCACGATTAGAATAATAATAGCCTAACTTTGTGTCAACAGAAAAAAAGGAATTGAATAAAAATATTCATAATTAGATAGGGAAGAGACTATAATTTGTGGAAGAAAATAGAAAATAATAAATGGATGTGTTAAAACTAAAAGTAATAATTAAATGCCAGTAGTTATAGCTAATCCAAGTTACCAAGTTAGGCGAAATTAAAAAACATGAAAGATTATAATACTATAGAAAAAAATCCATATATTTTAGAAGTCTTAATTGCAAAAGAATAGTTCTGCTAAATAGATACTTTCTACGGCTCCTTCAATCTTTCAAAAGCCCGTAGCGATGAAGTCAGCTTACCACTTTTGGAATGGGAGAGGAATGGGAGAGGAATGGGAGAGGAATGAAAGAGATTTTCCCAGAGGTCGACATAGTATTATCTACGGATAGGCCTACATCACAAATCTAACTTCTTTTCTTCGCTGGGTCTATAGGAAAATTTGGAACTGCTCTACTCACATTCCAAAGTGCCAAGGCAGAGAGAGTGATCTCATAAGAAATTTCTTGTTTCCAATTTCTGCCCAGGTAAAGGATATTGTAGTAATAAAATATACAGTGCTTTTCACGTAAGAGTTGGCCAATCGTGCGGGTTTCTGCGTCGCGGCGGCTACAGGTCTAACTCCCGAGCGATCGGGTGAAATATCAAAGCAAATAAAGCCGCTAGAGGTGTTTTGATTCAGGTTCTCACAAGTACAGTTAAAATTACAATGAAAATAACCAAGTACCTCATCATAAGAGATGTTGGAAATGTCCTCTTCTTGCATCCACAACACACTGGCCTTTTTCTTTCACGCACATAAGTTCAGCTTCCAATATCACAAGAGAAATTAACTCTATCTCGGAAGCTGAACTTATGCACATGAAACAAAATCTCCTAAAAAAGTGCCAGTGTTGTGTGGATGCAAGAGAAGGACATTTCCGACATCTCTTGTGATGAGGTACGTGGTTAATTTCATTGTAATTTTAACTGCAACCGTGAGAACCTGAATCATTACACCGTTAGCGGCTTTATTTGCGCAGATATTTCACCCGATCGCTAGGGAGTTACAGCTGTGGCCGCCGCGACGCAGAACCCCGCACGATTGGCCAACTCTTACGTGAAATGCACTATCTATTCAGTCAGATGTAGATAAAAAATAATTTTAACATATACTATAAAATTTGTGTATTAAGGTTATTTTATTCAAAATTTCGCTAACAAATCAATCCATCTTTATTCAGAGTACATTCAAGAATGAAGTATGTGAACCATACCACTTGGTAGGCCCAACCTGCGATTAACAAAATGGAGCTCACATGTGTCAGTATCCATTATATTTATAATAAATTAAGTATATTGTAAAATAAAACTACAATGTTATGGATTGCACTTTATAAGTTATAACTATTTTACATATAATCTAAAATGGCGTTCTTTGTGAACAAGACAGTTTAACAAATGAACATTTATTCCAGCGGCCTTGTTTACTTGTGATATAAAGTACCTATTCAATAGTGTATTATAAATTGCACAATTCCAAATTTCAACTATCCCTTCATTGGAATGTCAATTCTTGAGAAGTAGTAATTCATTATAGTTTTATGCGTCGAAAAATAAAGGAAATGTTTGATAGTTTGAGCAATCTTATCTTTTAAAATAGAATGTTGAAACGCTGAACAGTAGTTATTTTCCAAATTCAAACATAGAAGAAAACCATTTGATAGAATATGTTAAAACTAACAAATGAAGCCGATTTATATTTAAAAAATCCGGACCTCGAGTTACTTTTATTGTGACTACTAAGCGAATACTCGTAGACTTAAGCATGTAAAGAATTTTTATTAACCCACGAAAATGAATAAAGAACATCGCTATTGGTGTCATTGTAATCGAGACAGCCATTCCAATATTGATAGCTTCGCATTGGCGATAGTCGTGCTTGGTATCGTATTTTTTTTAGATAAATCTGTTCCATATAACAATAATGTCTAATTAATTATATTTATTATATAATATTTTTAAAAAACTTCCTCAGAACACATATCTGATTAGACATTATTTTCATATGTTCTTTGGTTCATATTCAGCTTATTATTATGTGCCTATTCGCTGTGTTTAATGACTTTTTGATCGAAGAAGCTATAGGATAAAGATCTTTTAGTGTTATATCCTTGTGAATTAAAAAAAATCACGTAGCTGCGATAAAATTAATGTGATAAAAAAACATGATAAAATCATGACGATAGACGCTTGCGACACATTCTATACTGGATTGGTGACTGATTCAGGAACTAGATGCTGTAAATAGTCAACTCAATCTTATACGATAATTGTTAAGTATATGGAGGATACAAATATAGAAAGTTCAATAACAAGCACAATAATTATCTCTAGTTTTCACCAGACTAATTCCAAATATACTCTTTTGGGGGATCGATGCAGTAATTCTGATGACTGATTCGTCACGTCAAGTTGTCTTATTTCCACTAGAAATTGAAGCAATTTGTCTGAACGAATGGAAGGATGAGAGAAAAAAAAAGAAGAAGAAACCTCACTAATTTTAGAAGAAATCAATTTCCTATCTCTTGAGGAGTTAGTTTGTGCAGCAGGAAGGAGCGTCTTGTACGCAGTTATGGGTTTTCCTAAGCCAACGCCAACCGTGCTACTTCCATTAGAACAACTTATCAACTTCTCGGTCCCTGATGCTTAGACAGATCTCTTTCAATGTCACAGTTTTTTCTCCGATATATTTTTTGCTTCCACCAACATAAACTATTATTAATGATGTCATATTTTTATCCTGATCTCCATTCTCGCCGCAAACACAAATTAAACATGAATTGTACCCTAGTTATCCTAATCGGACCGTTTTTAATTTGCATATAAAGTCATATTTCGGTAATTTTTGTTGTCTTGGTCATATTTTGGTTATATTTGTAATTTAACGTCATATTTCAGTTAGAAATTCAGTAAATGAACACAATTATGGAGCGTCTGTACTACATGGTCGACTTAAATTTGAAACTTATTTAATTAATATAATGTTTGTTCCAAATTAATAGGAAACCTAAATTTAAAATTGATGCAATTGTTCATATTTTATACGATCTACAAAATATTAGGAGTATTTTGAGCTGATAAAGCGAGCAAACAGGAGAAAATTCTTTAAAAATAGAAATTTATTACAAGTAAAACTGTAAATCCCCAAAATTGTTTAAAAAGTTAATACCTAATTGAATTCATACAAGAATTTAGTGTCTTTAAACATTTTAAATTGGAACATTAATTTTTTTAGGTACGTTATTTTATGAGGTCATATTTAGGGTTTTTGGGTCATATTTAGTCGTTTTAAGGCCATATTTGTAGTCATATTTTCCACTTTTTTTAGGTCATAAGCATCCGAACCCTAATAATGATAATGCAATGGAATAACTTCTTCTTGGAGTAATTTGTTCTTCTCATAGATTAAGTTCCGTACTTTTGTTTTGAAAATAATACACCAGATCAACTGTCCATCAAAACTGCATGCTCGAAATGATCATTATGACAACAGGTACAAAAATTGTACGCCTAAAACTGACATTAATCAACCTGAAAGATTATTTCAAATAACTTCGCTGAAGTTCCATCATAGTACATTCACAGGTATTTGAAACTTCTGGTTTTGTGTTAATCCTGCCTTCACACATAAAGCTTGCACTGAAAATTCGGTGTCAGATTGCCATATGCCGGTTTCCTCAAACCCGGTTTCTCAAGCCTGGCACGCGATAATCCAAATAGAACAAGCTCTGGGATTTGAACCGGTTTCCAGTGTAAGCTTATGTGGGAGGATAAGGTTTCTCCGAACCAAAAGGCCAAATACCAGTGATCGGACTATAACCCTTTTCTCGTACACTAACTTCTAAATTCGATTCAGTTCACATTTTCTCACCTATTTTTTCCTTGTGTAGCGTCAGATTTATAATTCGTTATTTCTTCCATAATCCTATATTTAATTGATTTCTGTATGTTTTAACATTTACAAATACAAAACCCGAAAATATAATAGGGTCTTTATTATGCTGCTTTATACTTCAAGAGAACACACTGATTGCAGTAATTCTTTGGTCAAACCTACACGTACTAGGAAAAATAATATTCAACCTTCCTAATGATGCTAGACTTGTATTTTTAACATACAATCTACTGTAACAGAACCTGACTGCATAAAACCTACTAATAAGAACATTGTGGTTGGCATTATTTGCTGACCTTATAATATTACATACACTTCCTTGAAGTGATAGGCCTATAATAAATTATTATATACCCCAATAATTTATGCATTTTGCAAACAGTAAGTACGCAAGGAAGAACATTATGCATTCTGATATTTTACAGGGATAAATGGTTTGAATTCCCTGATCATAAAACTGAAGCAATGCAAAGCATATCTATACACAACATTATTAAACAGTTGAGTTTATGATCACAGGTTAAATTTAATTTGACATTTTTGTTTACTCGGTGCATCTACAGCTCCTACCATTCAAATGCCATGTTTTATAAAATCTTTCCATGCCATAGAGAATGCTAAAGCACGTTCAATTTGAATACGAATTACTTTTAACGAAGAACAATTCAGACGCATAAAATGAAAATACGCTTTAATATTACAATTCTACCTTTTTTACAGTTGAGTAACATTGCATAAAGCGACGATTAAAATTTCCCCTGACTTGAATGTACTTGGAAGAAATAATATTTAGTAATAGAACACGAGTAAAATGGGAGAGAAGAACATTTGCAAAATGAGATCGCCTTTATTAAAGAACTAGCATGTGCCCGCGGCTTCGCCCGCGATAATTATTTCAAAAATTAAAAATTAAGAGCATAATAGTTAAATCATTATATTTATTAACAACTAAATCACGTGGACTACATACCACGATTAGATAGCGTCGCCTGGTAAAAGCGACCTCAGATTCGAGTTCCTTGGTCCAGAAAACCCCTGTACAGTGAGTTTCGTCCAAATCGAACAATGTTTGACCATATTTAGGCCTACATTGATTATCCCTCTTCCGTGTAGGTTGAAAATTTCATATGTCTTCGGGCCTTGATATTCTAAACAAATGAATCGTCCAGGATGGACTTACAAAATCAAGCGATCGCCCGCGATAATTATTTCAAGAATTAAAAATTAAAAGCATAATAGTTAAATCATTATTTTATTAACACCTAAATCACGTGAATTACATACCACGATTAGATATCGTTGCCTGGTAAAAGCTATCTCAGATTCGAGTTCCTTGGCCCAGAAAATCCCTGTATAGTGAGTTTCGTCCAAATCGAACGATGTTTAACCATATTTAGGTCTATGTTGATTATCCCTCTTCCGTGTAGGTTGAAAATTTCATATGTCTACGGGCCTTGACATTCTAAACAAATGAATCGACCAGCGTGGGCTTACAACATTCAAGCGATCGCGATGCTTTTATTTCCACGGTATGACAAAAATAGCCAAAGCCAACTGCAATTGATTTGACATTGAAATGTATTACTGAAATCTGATGCTTCGACAGCGCTAAAATCACGTTTTCTGCCAGTTTTTTACTCATAACTCGCGAACGAAAGCTAAAATTAAAAATTCGGCTTCGAGGTGCATTCGCCCACCTTTCAGTCCATCTATCTTTAAATTTTCAGATCTTTGCGTTCAGTAGATTTCGATGCGCATCGTGGACAGACAGACAAACAGCATGTGCCCGCATGTGCCCGCGGCTTCCCCCGCGATAATTATTTCAAATTATAATTATTAACACCTAAATCACGTGGAGTGCATTCCACGATTAGGTAGCGTCCCCTGGTAAAAGCGACCTCAGATTCGAGTTCCTTGGCCCAGAAAACCCCTGTATAGTGAGTTTCGTTCAAATCGAACAATGTTTGACCATATTTAGGGTTGATTATCCTTCTTCCGTGTAGGTTGAAAATGGCATATGTCTGTGGGCCTTGACACTCTAAACAAATGAATCGTCTAGGATGGACTTACAAAATCAAGCGATCGCGTTGCTTTTATTTTCAAGGTAGGCTATGAGGTATGTTGACAAAAATAGCCAAAGCCATCTGTAAGTTATTTGATATTGAAATTTATTACTGAAACTGATGCTTCTAAAACGCAAAAAAATGCACGTTTTCTGCCAGTTTTTCACTCATAACTCACGAACGGAGGCGAAAATTAAAATTCCGGCTTCGAGGTGCACATTCCGACCCTTTAGTCCGCCTACTTTTAAAATTTCAGATCTCTGCGTTGAGTAGATTTCGCTGGGCATCGCGGACAGACAGACGGAAGACAGACGGAAGACAGACGGAAGACAGACAGACGGAGGACAGACACTTCCTTTTATTAATATAGATGGCTTACATTGTACCAATGTGTATGAAGATTAATCTGCAAAGAATTGTCTTAAAAAAGGCAGAAATAGGTACTATCGATGTAACATAAAACTAAACGGTTAAATTCTAAAGGCCTATGAGTAAACTTGTGTTATCGGGTAGCGTGTAGATTACGGATCAGTGACATATTCCTACACTCAACTTTTCTATAATATTAAAGATCTCGCACGAAATCTGTGCCGATTGCCTAGGTCACTGCAAGTGAAAGACTTATGTTTTCGTGTAGCGTCGACTGGCCTGCTACCTATCTCTCTCGCACAACAGTACCTCCCTTACTATTTGTGAAGACCAAGCTACTTCTCTCTCTCGCACAATAGCATGTCTCTCTCTAGCGAGTAACGGTCGTCATCGGCACAGATTTTGTGCGAGATCTTTACTTGAATGTCTTGCTGTAGCTTCCGCATTGTAGGTCTATATATATCCATTTAGTAGTTCGAAGCCTAGAAGCTCCTGGATAAGCAGCGTGTCTAGAAAAGTGCATGACGTCACCATGTCACTCGATGCACTTCCAGCTCATAATATTCCCTTAATTTAAATATAAAAGTAATGTTACGAGCAATAAATTCACACCAGTAATGTGATATGGATAATAATAAAATAATAATAATAATAATAATTTATTTAAGCCTTTAAGTAAAATTTACAATTGGTCATGTCAAGCCAAAATTAATCATTACTGGCCCCAATAAATGACAAAAGGTTAAAAGATTAAAACTTGAAGTCATTGTTGAAACATTCATGCGTATTATAAAATGGATTGTTCTTCAACCAAATTTTTATTTTGGTTTTGAATTTACTTCCATTTGGTAGCATCGTTGGTAGTTCCCATGACCCAGCTTCTTCCGAACATCTGATTATCTACGCTGCCAGCACTCGATTGGTGAACATTAACCATGAATATAAGATTAAATATATGATTCAAGAAGACTAATAAATGCAATGGAAGATTTTGAATTTACAACAATACAACTATAAACATTAATAAAATCGGCAGAAATTTACCAGTGTTACTTATCGACCGAAATGTCAATAGTAGAAACTCTCGATTTTTGTTTCGGGTGAAACAGTATATTATGGGGAGATTAAAACGCAGTCTCGTGTGCACAGGAAGAAATAATTGTATAGAAAAGTTATTTGATTTCAAAAGATTGGATCTTGGGAGATCTGCTTACACATAAGCTTACATTGAGAAAGTGGTAAGGAGAGCAATAATGTACTATTTCGAAGAAAACAAAATAATGTAGGTAAAATATACTCGCTTATTAAGTGCCAGTATGGTACTTTATGAGATTGTGTGGTGGACGGGAAAATGTCTGTCCGTCTGTCTGTCTGTCCGTCTGTCCGTCCGTCCGTCCGTGTGTCTGTACGCGCGATAACTCAAATACGCTTGATCGGATTTTAATGAAACTTGGTATATACGTTTATAATGTCCATGGGAATAACCCTATTGATATTGGACCAAATCGGTTGACTGGTACCGGAGTAAAACCCAATTTAGTGTCTATTTTAAAAGCGCCATAACTCAAATACGCTATATAGGATTTTCATAAAACCTGGTATACGCTTTTTTAATGTCTATGGGAAGACGTATGTTGATATTAAACCAAATCGGTTGGCCGGTACCGGAAAAATGCCCAATTTAGTGCCTTTTTATGGTATTATATAGCAATAGGTGCGATAACTCAAATATGCTTTATCGGATTTTCATGAAAACTGGAATATACATTTATAATGTCCGCGGCAAGAAGCCTGCTTATTTCGGACCAAATCGGTTGACCGGTACCAGAGAAACAACTAACTAAAGGTCACATTTTTTAAATCATGTCTATACTACAATGCCGCATTTTTAATCATTTGAGGGCTTTGTCTGCAGTGCAGTCATATGTTTGTTTACTTCGCTGATGTAGTTGAAAATGAGTACTACCAGTACTACATGAATACTGTTATATACGGAAGGTACATTAATGTGAAATAATTAGCGGAGTTATATGCCACTGAATTTTGTGAAATGTTGACATATTTTAAGAATTTCAAGTTGCAAAACATATAGATTTGACAAATAACACTATTCCTTCACATAAGATTATCAATCTACATCGTCAAATTGACTGAGTTAGCCGAATGGTAACGTCTTGGATTCAACAAAAGCATACTGGCACTTTGTTATAATAGTTTACCTGATTTTATTTGAAATTGCAAATTGTATTCTGACCTTAAATTTATTGACGTATAATTTTAGTTTCAAAATTATGTTTTGGGGGAAGTTATGCTTTTCGGCTTACGTAAAATAGAGAGGACTCTGTTACATAAATGTAATTCCAAAGTTGTTTCATTAATCTGACCATTGATGCGATATAGGTCCAGTTTATATTTCTTAAACTGTCTAAGGGTTATAGTGCTATTTACCAGTACTTGATTAGTCTCATACAGTAGTTGTCAAATGTGTTTTAAGAAAAGTAAAAACCTAACCAAATATAATATTTAAATATTGACATATCATGAACATTTTTAACCTCTTACTAAATTTCAAAACAAATTTAATATTCTTAAAATTGAGGTTTTAAAAGTTTTAAAATCACAGATTAATAACTTTAAGGCATACCATTATATATAATGCAACATTTATAGCATATTATGTTTTAACAGCATTCCTTCACTAGGAGAGGTCAAAATTATAATTAAAATTACAGAATATTCAGAAAATGGGAACAAATTACACATTTTAATTATGAAGAATTATTTTTAACAATTTTTAATAAAATATATCGCTGCAATTTTACATAGCTAAAAATATACTGATATTCTGTAACAGAAAGATTGCTTCTACAGAAGCACTGATGTCATTGCGTTTCAAAACAAATCTAAAGGGTACGTTCTTGATCCAACCAAACTTAAGAAAGCCGCCAAGTTCAGGTTTTAGAGGTGCACAAAAAACTGGGGGACTTATGCATCTACTTGACCCTATTACAATACCAGCTCTGGGATAATATAAAGATCATACTTTTTTCTAATATGATTGGTTATTTGAATAAAGACAGCAGGGCACAGACTGTCCCATTAGAGACCTTCGTTTTGTATATTAAGCTTATTCCTACCATAATCTCTTTCTGAAACTGGTTTCCGAATGTATTGATTCGTCGTAACAGAGATTAAATTTTGAAATTGAGAGAAACTGACTATTAATGTTCCTACTTTAAAACAGAGACATTGACCAGAGATAGCTTGCCCGCCTCTCTGGAGCCAGGTTGCGTGTTTAAACCATGCCAAATATTACCACCTATCAGTCGCATCTGTAACCTATCCTTCTCAGGGTGGCCGCAATATTCCGGAGATACAGGGAAGATTTTTAAATTAAAAAATAAATAATTTTACTGATAAGGCAGTAATGACTAACTTGACGTATGTGACAGTCCTTTATGATAGCCCGAGTATAGCATACACAACCCGCAACACAGATCTCCCATACTACACAGAAAACAGCTGACTTCAAACATCAATAATTCATTACAGAAAATCACTACAATAAAACGAATTACACCATATAAAAGAGCATAACTTTATCGACAACTTGAGATACAACACTACAGGTTTGATTAACCCGTTATATCATTTTAAGCAGACACTATAAATAACTCCTATATTTTTCATCACATAGAATGCAGACTTAGATCATTCGACGCAGATAAAATCAGCCTATCCAATAAAAACAATACCAGCAATGATAACCTTCAGTGATCCTAGTTATCAACAGAAACATATTTTGTGGGCGGTATACATCCGGCCTGACCGTCTCACTGTCGCCGTCATTACTTTGACAGCTGGAATTAATGTCCTAGCCAGTTTCAACGTTTCCTAACCGACTAATTTTCAAACCATATAGCAGAAAGATTCATTCTGAACCAATTAGGAAATAGTAGAAAGAATACTTGACCAATGACAGAATAGCAAGAGACAAAACTCAGAAGTGATATTACCGCTAACACAGAGGAACCCGAGACCACTTGACGGACATACAACGACGAGACGACACCACTGGACAACGTAATATATATATCTTGTATTACAATGTAATTATTATCCGCGCTTAATAAATAGATAGAAGTTAGATAAATTCACATCGCTGCGCGTACATTGAGAATAATAAAGTTAATTAATAAGTGCAATCATAGATTAAACTAGTAACGCTTTAATCTGATCCGGAGCGGAGCTTTTAATTGTCGCCCGAGAATTTTGCAAGTGTAATAAATATTTCAGTCCGCGCTATACAAAATAGATTTCTTCGACATGTCATATAAAATAATTCCTAGAAAGTGAAAGCGCGTAGAACTTAAGAACATTAAATAATTAATAGACATAAAATAACAAAGTGCAATTTATATTTTATATCGACGAAATATAACTTACTGTAAAAAGGACTTACAACATCTGGATTCTTAACTACCTTAACTCTGCAATTTTACGAATAAGTATTTTGGACAATATATTATTTTTTTGGAACCACTTATATATTTTTGTTACTTCAAGATTCCTGTAATTGAACCCCCTTTTGTTTCTGACCCTTGAACTTTCTCTAGCCACGACCCTAGATAAGATCGACTGCAATAATCTACTGACTGAGCAAACTAGCTGGCACCCCTATAAAATTCCACATCACTTTACGTCCACCAACGAGCTCTCATAAATGGCACCCAACATTTTTAGGGCAACTAAAGAGCTCTCATAAATGGCGCACTCAACATTAAGGGCTTGAATTGAAAGTATCGAGGGACAGAAACCGAAAAGAACCATAAATTTTTCCAATTTTTTTTTTCAACGAATTAACCACTAAATTTTTGGAACACAACTCACCATACATCAGTGCTCCAAGTTTAACTTCAGTGTTGAAAATTTACATAACTTCAGTGTTAGTTAAATTTGTGGGCAGGCAATGGATTAATCATCACACTTCCCCCGGACACCGAGAGACGAGGACATCATCACCACCATCAATGTTGGATCCTAATGGGTATCGTTGAACAACCTTTAAGTGTCGAACTTTGAATCTTTCTCCTTGCAGTAAAGTAATTTTTAATTAAATTTTTTTATATTTAATTTTCAAGTTTAATTTAATTTTTTTTTTGCCATTGATTTTTATTTAAATTTTAATAGTAAATTTTTTTTGTATGAAATTAAGAAATTCTAAAAAGTATAAGACGATGGAGAAAAATTCGGAGACTCATATAATATGTTCAAGCGAGCATGCAACTCCGCCTGTTACGAAAGTGAATGAACCTGCGACTTCTCAAACCCCCGTAGAGAGTAGTACAGTGCCAGAAGCTGACCTTGCTCACAATATGCAACCTTCTTGTGTAGATACACAAAACCCAGAAACTGTTAACCTTGTAAACCCGAGTGTAACAATGAACCCTACTCCAGCTGTTGGAAACAACACAGACACACCCCCTCATACTGACTTCTTTCAGCAAATGCAAAATATGATGACACAGATCACTTCAGAACTATCAACACAAATAACTCAACTGGCAGCACAAAACCAGCAACTAAAAGATGAGATTAACACCACAATGAATACCCAAATTAATAATATTAATGCTAACTTAAACTCACAAAACCAACAGCTAAAAGATGAAATCAACACAATTAATGCTAACTTAAACTCACAAAACCAGCAACTAAAAGATGAGATTAACACTACAATGAATACACAAATATCTAATATTAACACAACAATGAACACACAGATTGAGAACATGAATATCCAAAATCAGCAATTAAGAGCTGATATCAACAGTCAGACTTCTCAAGTCAAGGATTTAATACAAGGACATAGAACTCAGATCACAAGTGAACTACAAAGCCTGGACACTCGTGTAACAAATCAACTTGCTAACACAGAACAGGTGTTAACTAATCAAATAGACTCAGTCCGGGCTCAAGTGACAACAGTTGAAAGAGCCACAGTAAACAATAATACTAGGTTAGTTTCCTTACAATCTGAATTCGACATCTTGAGACAAAGAGTTCGAGATCAAGAAGGAATTGTTGAGCAATCAAGGGAAAATCTTATGGTACCCCATGTATGTAATACACCTTCTACCTCATCGGCCCCTGACCCCATACCATCTGAACCTGAAATTCCAGAACGACCAGCACCCCTTCCCAAACCGAACAATGGACTGCAACACCAAGCGGCAGGAAATAATCGCGAAAACCAGAACTACGCAAACTGCAATTTTTCTCTTAATAATTCAGATTTCCCCCTCCCCATTTTCGAGGATACATCAAAAACAAACCCTGTGAGATACATTAAAGATCTAAAAACCTACTTCACTCTAAGAAACGTCCCTGAACATCTCAAAATGATTTTTGTTGCTCAATCATTAAAGTCCACAGCTGCTCGTTGGTTGCAGGTCATTAACTATGACAATCAGTTGAATGTACAACAGTTCGAAGAAATGTTTTTAGCGGAATTCTGGTCAGAATCTGAACAACAGCGTACTAGGTTGAAGGTTTTTCACGGGAAATACGATCGAAGTAATGGCCAGAATTACCTCGAGTACTTTATCTCGCTATGTGAAAGTAGGCAACTACTTAAGCCTGAAATCAGCGAGGCCGATTTTTTGAAGGCCCTCTACTACCACTTTCCGACGGTAATTAAGAATAGCCTCATCGTTGCCTCTCCCCAAACTACAGCTGAGATGCTGAGACTATTAAAGTCGCTGCAAGACCCTCCTTTCCCAACTACCAGGCACAACCCTCCTCAAGTATCCGCGAATCAAACTCAACGGAAGAACATAAATTTGGTTCAAACACATGCTGACCATATCGCTTTTGGGAATGGAATGCGGTCAAACATGAATCCAAATGATGTAAAACAAAACCAGGAAAATCAAAACACAGAATATAATAACAATGATTCTGCGAGCCCTGCACCACACTGGCCCCAGAATGAGTACCAGCGCAACACTAGGGACAATTATTGGCGCAGGAGAAGTTTCAGACCCCGCTCCTATAGTAACTACGCAGGCAGGTACAACAATACCCGCAATAATTATGGTTATCAAGGACAGAATAGACGAAGCTACGGTAGCTATGGACCCCCTTGGTATAACCGCAACCAGTACAACCGAGGATATTTCCGCCCTCATTATCGAGGCAGGTACAATAATAGATTTGGTAGAAATAACAATAATCAATATGGACACAACAATAACAATGACCATCAAAATGTAAGAAGTAATTCTCCTAACGACAGCCCCGTAAACAATGACGTTAACAGAAATGAACCAAGGACACCATCCCCTAGTGCCTTGATTTTGAACGATTAATTTTTTTTATTCCTCTTCTACCTAATCTATAATCAGGATTAAACATATTTTCCCAAAATGCAACTTCATATAAGAAACAATAAAACATAACAAAAAAAAAAAAAAACAAAACAAAAATTTTTACAAATTAATTCACCATCCCCCATTTGAAATCTATAAACATATTTGATATAAGATCAAACATTTTACACTATATAAGAAATATTTTTAAATTTTTATGCATACCAAATTTTGTTAATAGTGCCGATATATTCACTAACTGTAAATAATGTATAAAGAGTGTAAATAAACAAGAGTATGTCCACACTAATAACCCAACAAATATTTCGGAAAGATAACGCCTACCAGCTGTTTTACATTTTCTAACTATTGACCCCTATACAGCATAAAAACTGGTTCAAGTACTTACAGCCAATACAGGAAATTCTAAACGAAACAAGGCACAATATAACTAAGGAAATTCCTTTGCAAGTTGTGACGCAGTGTAACATTAGCCCACTATTCAAGAACTCTCCCCCTGTACTCAACACATGCCATAAATCTGACCTAGACGTCTGTAAAGCCATTTTCTCTAGACTGCAACAAAGATGGTCAAAGCGAAATACGGAACTGACACATTTCAATTGCATTATCCTAACAACCCCAACAAAATCCTGGGAAAATATAGAAAACAATTACTGAAACCATATCATGTTATGGCCCATAATCCTTAATCTTGCATATAGATTGATAGCAGGAGGTATAGTGAAGGACAAAACAAGGAATAATGAACTTGGACAACGAAAAGATTTTTTCGAACTGACATGCAAAATAATTAGCGTGATTCTATCTTCTCAAATTAGTGTTTTACCTAACGTCATTCGGCGAATGTATTATTTATGGTTGAGTTGAATATGCCACACCACTAATTGCTGAAAGACTATTAGGATATGAGGCTTACGATATCAAATATAGTATGACCTCACAGCAATTATTTCACTATAAAATGTAAGTGTAATTGCCATTGAAGTGACTCTCTGTATATAGTTAATATTTAAGTAGGCGTCTCCCCTCTGAATATTTTACTGAAGAGATAAAACATTCATTTGACCAAGAAGATCACACTATTATTTGATTTTATTATTAAGTAAAATGAACATTATAATATAAGCTAAATTTTGACAATTTAATTCCATTTATTGAATAAGAATAGGATATAATATTACTCCAAATTTTATTTTTCAAAAGAAAACAATTATTTTACATGAAAATAAGTATGTACAACTGATATAACCCAACCTCTCCTTATAACTGATCAAGTAGAATTGTTTACGAATTATGTGGACATAAGTAAAAATGATGAAGTTATTCCGTACAAAGGTACGATGAAAATATGAGCCATAAGTCGACGAAATAATGAAGGATAAAATAATGATGAAAGATAGTAAATGAGGAGAAAGAAAATGAATGAATTAACGACGTAGGAAAATAAAAAGTACTTAAATCAATAAATATACTAAAAGGTATGAAGAGGTATGAGTAAAACAATTTACAGGTTAGTAAGGAGTTCGGTATGGAATATGTAACGTTTGGACATAAATATTTGAGTTATTTAAGATACTATAGGGAAGAACAACATGCCCCATCATTTCGCAATAACAGCTTTTTGATATTAGAAGAAACAAGAAATAGGAAGATTTGAAGAATAAGGTTTACAACGACGAATTTCAATTTTATGTTATAATAATTTTCATTAATAACCTATAATTATTTGATTTTTGTTTCAAGTGTATAAAATGGACATTGGACACAATACTGAAAGGTAACTACGACCAATTGAGAAGAATGATTTCAAGGTAAAACAGTGTTATAAAATTTATTTGTATTTTAGTGTTTATGTATTTTTCTATGTTTGTATTTGTAACCACTGCAGACCTAATTAGGAACCAGGTGATGTAAGGACGATGATTATTTAATTATGCACTAAGAAAAGATAAGATAATGATGAACAATTAAGAAAGAATATAATGAAAGTAGGATAAGCAAAAAAAAAAAAAAAAAAAAAATATGATTGAAAGCATATGATATATAAAGAAAGTTAATTCGTACGAAAGTGAAAATCGACATATGATATAAAAAAAACTGACGTAGGACGAGAAGTACTAATAGATAGAAGATTTGGGAATGGAAAGAACGATTGATTATGAAATAACGCACATATGGCAATATACTATTGCAATATTTAACCTTATTTCATAATCGATCGCCCGGTCAATTTGTGACAGTCCTTTATGATAGCCCGAGTATAGCATACACAACCCGCAACACAGATCTCCCATACTACACAGAAAACAGCTGACTTCAAACATCAATAATTCATTACAGAAAATCACTACAATAAAACGAATTACACCATATAAAAGAGCATAACTTTATCGACAACTTGAGATACAACACTACAGGTTTGATTAACCCGTTATATCATTTTAAGCAGACACTATAAATAACTCCTATATTTTTCATCACATAGAATGCAGACTTAGATCATTCGACGCAGATAAAATCAGCCTATCCAATAAAAACAATACCAGCAATGATAACCTTCAGTGATCCTAGTTATCAACAGAAACATATTTTGTGGGCGGTATACATCCGGCCTGACCGTCTCACTGTCGCCGTCATTACTTTGACAGCTGGAATTAATGTCCTAGCCAGTTTCAACGTTTCCTAACCGACTAATTTTCAAACCATATAGCAGAAAGATTCATTCTGAACCAATTAGGAAATAGTAGAAAGAATACTTGACCAATGACAGAATAGCAAGAGACAAAACTCAGAAGTGATATTACCGCTAACACAGAGGAACCCGAGACCACTTGACGGACATACAACGACGAGACGACACCACTGGACAACGTAATATATATATCTTGTATTACAATGTAATTATTATCCGCGCTTAATAAATAGATAGAAGTTAGATAAATTCACATCGCTGCGCGTACATTGAGAATAATAAAGTTAATTAATAAGTGCAATCATAGATTAAACTAGTAACGCTTTAATCTGATCCGGAGCGGAGCTTTTAATTGTCGCCCGAGAATTTTGCAAGTGTAATAAATATTTCAGTCCGCGCTATACAAAATAGATTTCTTCGACATGTCATATAAAATAATTCCTAGAAAGTGAAAGCGCGTAGAACTTAAGAACATTAAATAATTAATAGACATAAAATAACAAAGTGCAATTTATATTTTATATCGACGAAATATAACTTACTGTAAAAAGGACTTACAACATCTGGATTCTTAACTACCTTAACTCTGCAATTTTACGAATAAGTATTTTGGACAATATATTATTTTTTTGGAACCACTTATATATTTTTGTTACTTCAAGATTCCTGTAATTGAACCCCCTTTTGTTTCTGACCCTTGAACTTTCTCTAGCCACGACCCTAGATAAGATCGACTGCAATAATCTACTGACTGAGCAAACTAGCTGGCACCCCTATAAAATTCCACATCACTTTACGTCCACCAACGAGCTCTCATAAATGGCACCCAACATTTTTAGGGCAACTAAAGAGCTCTCATACGTACGACCTAAAAATGAAATTGCAGCGTGCTCATAATGTGTGCGTACGAATTATTAGTAACACGCGCAAATATGACCATGTCACTCCATCTCTGAATGCGTTAAACTGGTTTCGACTCCATACTCGCCGTAACTACCACTCCCTACTACTTCTCTTCCAAATCCTTCTATCCTCGACACCTTACTACCTATCATCACGCTTCAATACGCTCGCTTCTCATCATAATTTCCTCACCCATTCACGACATGACTTAACACTATCAGTACCATCCCATCGCACAGCTCTTTACTCGTCTTCTTTCACCATTTCCGCAACACGATTATGGAACTCTCTGCCCGTGAATGTCAGGGACTGTCAAAATCCCAGAAAATTCAAATGAAAATTGTTTCAATACCCAACTCACTCAGGCATATCGCTTTGTACATAGAAAGTTATAAGGTGCAAGATTTCTTTGTATGATTTTATATTATATTGGGTTTTACTATAATTTTAATTATTATTATTATTATTGCCATTTAGTATATTTAATGCTAGTACTTTTTTTTATTTTTTCTTATTGTATATTTTATAGTTGTATTGTAATTGTAGTTTTGGAATCCTGGTAGAGGGAAAGAGAAGACTTGATGGTCTTATCTCTACCAGGTTAAATAAATAAATAAAACATAATAAAATAATTTGATTAAATTACTTGAAGAAAACTGAGAAAGAGCTTTTTTTAAGTTTGTTAAGATTGTAAATATATGTCTGCATGGTTATATTCCTTAAAGCTTTAATTGCGTTTGATAACATAAGTTATTTTGAAACTAGATGCTGGAGTTCCTAAATGTTCCTGGATTACCCCGTCTTTATGGAGAAGAGATTGCAGAATTCAATTACTAGGTGTGTCATTTCGTCCACGACTTTATTAATATACTGTGCGACCAGCGTACGCTAGTTTAGTGTGTACGTGCCTGTAGATATTTGCCTTTCACATACTGTAATAACTTCTGCCGTCATAAAGAGTATCTATGAAAGTGACTTCAATTTGCATTCCATATTGCAATACATGTTATCTGCGAACCTCGTAAATTTGCGGCTTAGAGATAAAAGGTTTGGTATTCACACAAGCAAATGACATTTTCCCGCCGCTAGCAGACAGATGTATGAGGTGAATTTCAATATGCAGTTAGCTTGACCCACTTGCGTATCTAAGTAGACACTATTACATTATATTGTCATCTACTGTACAGTGCTGTGCATAAAGAATCACCCTGCAGGGCACGAGTTGCCGCTTACTGAATTACAGAGCTCGCGTTTATGCAAGGCGGATGATTCCAGTTTGAACCTATGCCAATCACAGGAGTGTACAGAACGTGTGCAGGCATAGAAATAATGAATTTCTGTATTTAATATTCTGCAATATTGTCCTGTTAATCATCCACACACACTCATGCATACACACACACACACACACACACAAACCTACACTTTATAAGAAGTAAACACAGTATACAGTATAACCATGAAAAATACCACATTCTTTTTTAGACTGGTGCAATTTTTCAAGCAATAAAAATTATAGATTTTATGATTTAATTATTTTTTAAGTAGTTCAACCGTCTGAAAATAAGGTTTTAGTACCTTGAAAGTCCAACACTTAGTTCATTTTCAAATTGAGGTTAGGTTTTCTTTGATAATAACAGTGTTTTTATATTAAAATAGTAAACAATTTTACATTAATTAAAAAAAAAATTGTTCAGACCCCCAGTATTGGAGGGCGCAGATTTGTCAAACTCGCAAAGGGCGCAGAAGGACCTTGCTATGGCCCTGCGTTGTACAATGCCTCCCTTAAATGGGCAGTCTAATGATTTTAAGAATCAAGCAATCTGTTCTCGAGTAGTATAAAGAATCGAAAGATCATTTGAATGAACAGTTCTCGGTTCAAAGCAGGAACAGAGATGTAAGAACTCGAGTCGGTAGCCGAGAAGTGAGACCTACTAAAAACTGACACGATTGATAACTCAAATAGTTATTCGAATGTTCAGCTTGGCAATATCATATTGTTACAAGTTCTATTGCTATTGGTTCCCACAATGGGTGGGGCTCACCCATTCAGCGAGACACAAACTAATCGGAATTAGTTTCACGCAACGCTGCCAGATATTGCGTTAATCTCATTGTATTAGCCTACTAGCGTTCACAGAGTAAATATCCATAAGATAAGTACGCTGTTTTGCCACCCGTGGGATCTTCTGTTAATAATATATATATATATATATATACACACCTTGCTTGCCTGCAAAATTTAGCCTATGCTAACGAAGTTCACTGCAGTGGTGAAAAAAAACGCGCGATTACTCGAAAACTCGTGCTCACTTCAAGCTTCTCTAAGCATTAAAGTATTCGAATGATCATTCGAATACGTCTAGTACGATTCTTGATATCTCGAGAACTTTCAATAATCGATATCTCTTTTTCATTGGAGAACTCCCATCACTCTACTCTGTCATTTTTTAAAGTTTATAACTAATAGACTACAGAGGGTTAATACGATTTATTAATAATGTTAATATTATAAGAAACTTTAAAGAAATAGTATTACGGCATAAGAAACTTTAAAGAAAAAGTATTACGGCATACGAAAATGCTGATAGACAATGCACTGGTTAAATTACTTGTTAAATCGAAGATAGGTAGATAGGTATGCAAAGCGGAAGAGAAGGCCAAATGGCCTTAGCTCTGCCAGGATAAATAAACGAATTATTATTATTATTATTATTATTATTATTATTATTATTATTATACTTTACAGTCAATCTAGGGATGTATTTCAATTTACAAAAATGATATAAATAGGATAAAGAAATTAAGGAACGTCAGAATTTTAAAAGGTTTATACACTGATGACCTTAATTATTGTTGTTAAATAAACACCATACAATCTAATGGCCAAAATGAGTTTTTTGAAGGGTCCACGATCATGGCATAAAGTAGGCCTATACGGAAACGTTCAATTCCTGGTTTTCACTTCTAACAAAACATCCGAGAAGATGGACAAAAATAGGAAAGCTTTTCTATCATTTCCAAGGGGATTTGATGAGGGAGAGGTTTAGGGATTTGGACAAGCCTGGTGGAACTGTATGAGAAAACAGCAGTGGCGAGAGTGACAAACTTAGGTTGGACAAGTTATGTTGTGTCAGTTTTGGGTCTGCGTGCGTTTGTGTAGTTAGAAAATGTGGAAGACAATGCATATGTATTTAGAGAAAATGTATCCTTACTAAACTACCGAACCCCAACACGTATATTGTGTTTCTGACAGTCTATACTGTATCTTATCTAATGGAAATCCCCATCCTCTTCGGCCTATCTAGATCTCCATCGCATTGTACTGCACGTGAAAAAATAGCAACTAAAAGTTCCTTGCTTTTTGGTTCTAACTTTAAAATAACTCATAATGAGTACGGTACCTTATCTATTCCCACAGCTATTTCTGAAACTTTTTGTTCGCTGCCAGCACGTAAAACTGCTTTTAAAAATAGCAACGAGTTCATAATAGAACAGAAACCAAGGAGAGACAAGAGGGCCAAACTACCATAAAGTTTATTTGGGGCATTATTAAAAGATCTCCACAATTAAATTTAAATTCGATAACCTGTCTTAATGGTTGCACGTAAATTTCAAAGTACGGTATTGTTTTCCGTAGGGCTGCTAGGTTCTTGAAGTTGTAATAATATATTATCCTTTAAACTCTTTCAACACAAATTTTGATCATTTTAAGGCTCCAATGAGCCGTCGTATAATATTTTGCCACGATTTTGTCTTGTAACTTATAGTAATTTCTGATTTCCAAATGATTAAAAACTGAATCTTGCAGATTTTCCATATTATTGCCGAACGAAAACCATCCTCTGCCTTGAATTAAATTTACCGGGGACATATTATAGTAACATTATATGTAGTCAGGGAATTCAATAGGGAGCATACGTTGTGAGAAATTAACTGATAGTTCAAACAACTTACACGGAGAGTTCCGAAATCTGAAAGCAACCCTTTCGTAGGTATAATCGGACGTTTATGATCTAGGTGTCTAGGGCATTTCATTATATATTTCTTTTTAATTCAGTTGGGTTTATACTCCTTTTAGCTGCAAGGCCATTTCAGGAGTTCGGGATGAGAGAGAGAGAGAGAGAGAGAGAGAGAGAGAGAATTAACTTACTGAATTCTGTTTAGGTCCTCTTTCAAAGTCATTATTGAGTATTAAGCCTATGATCCGGAATAGATGATATCAATAAGTAAAGTAAAAATTATCATTTTTTTTTAAATTTATTTAACTGGCTTAGCTCCCCTTTCATGGGTCCTACACTCTAGTGCCCTTAGAGGTGGGGCAAATCTTAAGGATCACATATAATTAATTATTCTGATTGGAAATAGAAGGACAACTTGGCGTGTGATATATTGACGCAGAGCCTCTTCTAAGATAACACAGACTTGAACAGAGAGCGGATAAGGAACGGTTCGGTGTAGTATTAAGTTAAGCACAACTAAGCATTTGCCTTTGAGAATGAGGTTAAAAAAATAAAAATAAAAAATAAATAAATAAATAAAACGGGATTTGAAACCGCCAAACATGTCACTCTGTCCGTAAATTCCTAAAATATATAGTGAAAGACAAAAAATTGTTCAATATAGATTTAGATTAATATTTTTTAGAAACAAATTCCCAACAGCTACAACTAATAATCTGGTTTATGTTGGGCGACTTAATTAAGGAAATGTATACATATTCCAATTAAAAAGAATAGCTGTAAAAAGTAAACAAACAATTCCAGAGTACTACAAATCCGTGGAATCGCCGTACTTTCACCCTAAATAGAAAAATATAAGGGACGAAACCTTTTGGTATGGTATGACATTATATCGTGGCCTGGCACAAGAAAGTCGTAAGAATACCGTTGCATTAAAAAAAAAAGGAGAGAAAGAAGTTTCTAAGCTTTTGGGAAAGATTATTTTTATGACACTATATACTTTTTATGCATATTTCTCGTCATTCAGAAATGGAGACTTTAGTTGCCAGAAGCTCGGAGGTGAGGTATAACAGTTACTGAGGGTATAGTATACGTTTATGACCTCGGATATTCATGTAATACTATTTCACTCAAAGCGATCTCCGCTTTGGCTGCTTGCAGATTTCGAGTCAAACGACCCAACAACCTTAAGTACACGGCCATCAAAGACTCACCCTCTTTACCCCCTTCTCCTGCCCCTAGCAATCAACCCAAGCGTGGGATAATGCTTCGCCCCCTGGGACCTAGCTATGAGCATTGTTTCACAGAGAGCATGGTCTGGTAAGGATCTATTGCTCAGAATAATAGCCCACCCATAGAAGCACAATTTCTTTATTGTATTGCATAATCACAATTTTCATGGTTACATCGTTTTCACTAACGCTTCTCTGGCAAAAACAGACAATTATGACGTAAGACACGGCAGGGTTATTGAATCTGCTGAGCACAATTGCGTTTTGTGATGGCACAAACTTGGAAAGACTATTTCCAAAGTTAATATTCGTACTTCACAGCAGAGTGCTAGTATAAGTTTGAAATAGAGTTTGCTGTTGAGTAATGTTGTTTAAGAATGGTTGACGTCAAGAGTCTTAAAACTGTTTATGACTATTGCATGACATTTCCACGAGACTATCTCTGTCTTCATTGTCGATAGAAGTTTTAAAAAAATTGAGCCAACGAATGCCCGTTTGTATTTTAAAACTTTCCGCAGCAATTCAAATGAACACAGGAAACTATATCTTGACACCAGGAATCGAACTCACGCAGAGTTGTGTCATTCAATTTATCCCAGGAACCATCTGATGTTCCTGTCGATTCCTTAGATTGTTACAAGTTCAACAGAAAGTCCTGAATATAATCCCAGCTTAGAATGAAATCTAAATTGCTGACGAAGAATACTTGAACGAGTTTCAATTGTTCTTTTAGCCCCTGCCCTGGTCCGACATTTTCATGGAGAGGCAGTGCACTTATCATTTTTGTTTTGTTTTGTTCTTATAAAATATGCAAAAAATGTACATAAGTAGTTATTGATCAACAGTCAGAGTTACAATGTTTAGTAAAGATCTCGCACGGAATCTGTGCCGATGAGACCGTTACTCTCTAGAGAGAGACATGCTATTGTGCGAGAGAGAGAGAGGTAGCTTGGCCTTTACAAATTAATACAAAGGGAGGTACTGTTGTGCGAGAGAGATAGGTAGCAGGCCAATCGACGCTATAGTCCCCACGAAAACGTAATGCAATGACTTAGGCAATCGGCACAGATTTCGTGCGGGATCTATACTGTAGTTTTATCACCAATTTTAGGGCAGCTTTACCACTGGAGGGAATTCCTTTTAGGCTGCCTAAGTTAAGCTGTATTTTACGGGTCACACATTCAAAATGGACTAAGAATGATTTAGATAGGAGGGGAGAAAAGAGTAGAAGGGAATTATTAGAGGGAGAGGGAGGGAGGGAGAGGGAGAGGGAGAGGGAGTAGGAGAGGGAGAGGGAGAGAGAGGGAGAGAGAGAGAGAGAGAGAGAGAGAGAAGAGAGTGAAATGTGCACTTCTTAGGAAGGGACAAACCACACAATTGCATTGCAATTATGTTTCAACGGTGGGACAGGAATGATCGTTTTGGGATCTTGCGTGATCTATAAAAGATTATGTCCCTTCTCCAATCTATAAGTATTGATAAGAAAGAGGATAAGACCAGGAGTTTGAAATCGTGATAACTAAAGTTGGCCGCTATGGAATGTTTAGGAGAGCAACACATCTTGATTAATTTATCTGTAAGAACCATTCACTTACCAGGATTGTTTGTGAGAGATGAAACGATTATTCACCTGAGAAAAAAGAGGGCTAATACACACAATTATTGACATATATAATACACATATTGAGCCCTATGACTCTTAGATTCTTTTTTCGGGGATGAAAATATAACTTCGAACATTTTATTACTCTCCTATTAATTTTAAACTGACTTGGTGGCGTTTGTAACACGTTCTTAATATACAATGGGTTTAATTATTATTAATCACCTCAGGATTCCCTGTTTTTCCCATGTTGACGGACTCCGAAGGGGGGAGGATTCATAGTACCCACAAGATGAAATGATTAAGTTGTAAAACGAGCATTTTATTTTCCAATTCATTATAAACTGATTTTTTAATCTTTGGTACATGTTCCTCAATTTTTTTACTCCTTTTTGGGGGGGGGGGGGTTGTTTGTCTCATTTCGGTTCTGTCCAACCCATACTAATATTTTTATTAATTACAATCAAATAGGAACGTTAAGAATAGGGTTACCTTATTTCTAATTTCCCAAATCGGGGCACTTCGATGGAGTCTTTTCTGCATTTATTATTGATATTAGCTTTTAATTTTAAAGAAAAACCAACAATTTCTTAAATGTAGTTAACATTAACCAAAATGGAATCTGGTCCAATTTACCTACTTAAAACTTACGCAACTTCGCTTTTTGTACTACTACACTACAAAATTTCACTACAAAATTTCTTTAGAAATGTTTTCATATACCGGTAGCTCAAGACATATTAAATTTATGTCGATCCTGCAAAACAGAAGACATTTGACAGGATTTTCGGTGAGACGATTTCTCTCAGACACTTGTCACACATTTGTCTCTCTGCATATGCAACTGGAACCCGAATTCCATAAATTTATAAAGATATCTCTGCAAGCATTCAAGCATACTACAAGATGAATGGCTGTTTACTATAGAATAATATCACATAGGCTACTCTAGACTAGACCGACTAGACACCAACACTACATTTTCAAAATACTAAAATACTGGACTAAAAAGACCTCCTTAAACCGAGACAAATTGTAAACCGGCGGGACACCGGGACCAGAGCCTTCAAACAGGTACTATTTTCGGTCAAAACGAGGCGTATGGTAACCGTAGTTATAAATAAAACTGGCGTTATTATTATTATTTTATAAAATATTAATTTATACAGAAATTATGTATATGCATGGCTGATAAGCAGACCATTTTACTCTGTACACGAATTCCTTACTACTGACTTCGTCAAATAAGAACTGTTATTAGAATATTGACGATGCCTCACCTGTATGGACATTGGCTAATAAACATTATTATTATTATTATTATTATTATTTGATTCAAAAGGACGTGGTTGTGCAAAAATAATACGAGTCAAGCAAGAGTAAAATGTAAAGTTCTAGCTTCAACAAACCCCGCCTCCTTCAGAGTCCTACGATTAACAAAATTACGGCCAGTCAGAAAGTTTATAAAAAATCAGTGTATTTTATGTAGAAACTCAGAAATTTTTGTAAACGTAAGAACACATGGTACTTACATAAAGTTGTACTTATACTTCACAGTCGAATGACACAATATTAACAATAAATAGCGCGCCTGCTTTGGGCTGAATACATTTCAATCATGATTGAAAACAATTAATTCAATTTACTGTATTTTGAAGTAGAAGTTTATGAAATGTACCTTGATTTCTTACAAGTATTATTTTCATTTTCAATAAACTTAGAGCATATGAGAGAGGCAAAAACTGCTCGCAATTTAGTTCATGTAGCTCATATTTTCAATTTAGAAAAAGTCGTCAGTAAATACACTATATCTAAAATGCTATAATGTCTAATTGGTATGATGTTATTGTTTTCAAATTAAGTAAAGGTGGGTAATTTTGTCTCCCACTCTTACAGAAAGATGAGACAACATTCCATGAAGTAAATGTCATCGTTCTCAACAGAAAGTCAAAGATTGTAAATACATCAGAATATAAAGTCGAAATTACCAAAGTAGCAACAGTTTGCTATAAATTTTCTTAATAAGACTGCCCTACACACAGTACGAATATGGACTACCGTGAAAATGGACGTGAATAAGAGAAATATTTAACTTTTTATTAAGTGTCAGTATGGTACTTTATGAGATTGTGTGGGGAAGGGAAAATGTCTGTCCGTCTGTCCGTATATCTGTACGCGCGATAACTCAAATACGCATTACCGGATTTTCATGAAACTTGGTATACGCATTTATAACGTCCATGGGAAGAACACTATTGATACTGGACAAAATCGGTTGACCGGTACAAGAGTAAAGCCCAATTTAGTCCCTATTTTATGGTAATATATTAGAAAGCATTCATCAAATGCAAATTAGTTATCATGACAACATATTGTTTTACAGTATTCATATTCAGCTTTGGAAATTGCAATACAGTTAGCTATGACAAATAACATTATTCCTTCACATACGCTTATGAAAGCAGATCGTTAAATTGAGCGAGGTAGCTGAGATGGTAACGTCTTGGACTCACATTTTGGTTGTTCCTGGTTCAATTCCCGTAGCCGACCAATTTGACATATCTTTTTTGTATTTTTATGTGAGAGTGCGATTGTCACGATATCACATCTGTATAGTTCTGCTGATGCTGGACGATTTAAAGCTCATTAAAAAAACTAGACTTTTGTTCTCCCTGAAGCTCTACGTAATGAAGAATCTGGAGCTTACCTCGGAAATGAATAAATAAATAAAAAACTTATTTTCTGCATACCACAATTGCAATAAGTGATAAACAAAAGCATACTGGCACTTTGTTACATCAGTTTACTTGATATTATTTTACTATCTGGTTATTGAATTTTATGCACCAGTCATGTGTCATTTATATCATTTCATCAAAGTTAAACCTATAAGTTACATATTTCGAAACGAAATAAATAAAATCTAAAGCATTAAGATTCAGTAGTTTGTATTATAAAAAGTCATACTTTTAGTGTAAGTCATTTACTGAGTATCATTTTTGTAATAATAAATTAATATACCTGAATATAGTATGTTCAATTTAAAAGAAAAAAAATCTGTATTTACTTCTTATACATCCACTTTTGTGCTACAAAAAGAGGTTTCAGAGCGCTGTAACTTACAGCACTCTCCTTTGTGTCTGAATTTCTTTCTAGAAACTTCTCTTGAAGCTGATAAGTATCTCTTTTTAATTTGAGCCTGGGTTTTGCTATTACGCAGCAACGTCCAGACATTAGACTGGTTTGGAAAAGTATTGTGGTGTGGTTTGTATTAGCAGAGCTAATGCTGGATGCTGAACGGAGAAGGGGGGAGCTGGGGGTCGTTGCGTAGGCGCCCTTCTCTAATTACATGGGGCTCCTTCACTTGTCTGCAGCAGATTCCCGCTGCCATGGATTTATACGTTTCCTCTCAATTTATCCATTACATTAAGCTCACTTCGTTAAATTGTCTCATGCAAGTGGGTATAAAAGTATAATTTAGTTACCCAACTTAGTTAAAATACTTACAACTGTTTATGACAACAAATCACTAAAGAGATCGCTTGCGTTTCTGTTCTTTTTATGCTCTCTTGAAAATACAACCAGCCTTCAAGTAGAAAGAATATTTCAGAATGTTTCTGACAATTTATATTTTATTAATAGCCAAGGGAAGAACAGACGTAATCCAAAGTATCCATCCCACAGAACTGTTGGACTTCTATGATGTTTAAATATAATCCTATAGACCTACCAATGGCAGGAAACATATGGCCTGTGGGTCCCAATATACTTTCTTCTGCCCCACTGCCCTGAAGTAATTGAATTTCTGAATATCACCATCTTAAAATTAGCTCTTCAGTTTAAAATTGTATGTTTGTCTTACCAGCTTATGTAAGATTGACAAAAATGCAGTTCCCTGCCTCCACTAAATGCTACTTCTCCGGCATTACCCACGCATATTGTGCAAGGAAACCAGACAGGAAGAGAGGAAGTTCGTTCAAGACTGACAGATGACTATTTTGTATCATGTTTACACATTATATGAATATCAACGCGGAACAGATACATTTTCTTGGTTCCAAGATTCAATAAAATTCTTTTCATTAAAATGAAGCAGCAATTCTATGCTTTCCTTTAAGGCTGATCAAAATTACTGAACTTATGACCTACATTCATTTTAGTAATATAGTATTACTTTTAAACTTCACTTTTATGTTGCTTTTTAACTGATCAGGAACTGAGATTCGATTAAGTTATGATCTTGTCATTCAGCAATGACATAGAATTTTCGGATTAGTTTTACAAATACAATATAAATACAAGTGCAATACAAATGATAAAATTTACAATTTTTATTGAATAAAATTATTTACACGCGAAAGAGGAAAATGCTCGGGCCTCGGGTGTAGTTCAGTTCCAGAATTTTTTAATATTTAAAAAAGTACATCATGCAAAATGTAAGAGAACTTAAAGATACACACGCACACATACAAGCTCACAAATAAGAGAACAAATAACAAAATCCAAGAAAATTATGTATTCATCATTGTGCACAATTATAAAATTAAAATTAAAGTTTATACTACATAATTTATAAATACTGTAGTTTCAAAATATAAAGGTTAACAGAGGTCTTTCACTTCCTACACTTTCAATTAGGCCTACTAAGTTTAATCATTTCGACCAGTTTTTTTCTTAATCTTGTGCTGTTTTGTAATTTTAAGTCAGGATTTATTTTAATGAAATCATTATATAATTTTGGGAAATTAAATTGCAGCTATGCCTTGCACCTGCTTCAGTATTGCTTCATTTTGCTTCAATGAGAGGTACATATAAACGCTCACACGAACGTACATAAGCCTATGAGTAAATAGCACGCAAGCACCCTCCAAGCATATAAAGATTTAGAGAAAATGTTGAGCCTTAAAAAAATAATTTGTGCATTTTACAAGGTATTTGACAGTTTTGTGATGAAATATTTACGAAATTGTATAAAAATAAACACGATATTTTAATGTGTTCAATTTACAAGCAGCCATGTAAACCGTTCTGTAAGAATCTAGCCCGTAAAATACTGAAAAATTAAAATTTAACTGTGCATTGCTTTGCTGTTCGTGAATCTAACCTGTTGATTATTTAAAAAAAAAATTAAATGTTCACTGCTTCGTTGTGTGCGCCTAGTCACCTAACGGAAGACCTAATGAAGAGAGATTTATAGACAGTTGCAGTAAAAACAGTAAAAACTGCAGTGATAAATTAGCAAAATCTTTACATTAAAAACGTAATTATTCTTCTTCCTCATAGTTTATCTTCTCCCGTTGTAGGGTCTTTATGCGACCCACGCCGCCGGGCCTTAAAAATAGCGGGAGAGGGGTTATCTTTGGATCACAGACATACTTTTCTGACCATACGAGGACTTGGAGAGCCTTAAAGGATGTGATCAGTTCAATGCCGGAGCCACCTCCTAGACAACGCAAACACATAGGACGAGACACACTATTCATTCACACATTCACTCTGAAGAAGGCGCGGATGATAGCCAGGGACCACAAGGGCCTAAAGTTACCTGAAATTCGTCATACAGGTGAGGAAGATCTCTGTGAAACCCACCGATGTAACTTGTCTGAACCAGGGATCGAACTCGGGGCCGCCCTCTCAAGTATCCCCTGCGCCATAGCGGTGGACCATTAAGACGTTATACTTGTGTGTTATATTAATATTGCCGAAATAAGAACTTGCACGATATCTCTCTTTCCTAAGAGACTCTTCTTTCACTAATCAGACCATTTTATGTTTTTTTCCTACAACTACTGGTCTCAATTTTTAAGCGTAAATAATATTACTAAATGTAATAATTAATTTTTAGTGTTCATGAATAGTTGATATTCAACTGTATGTGAATATTTTTTAATAATTACGATTATTATTTTACCTCATATGACTTGTTGATATTCAACTGTCTTTTAATTAATTTTGCTAGTTTAGGCTATTTCTTAATGACTAGTTGATATTCAACTTGTTTTAATTAATTTTACTGATATAATAATACTATTATTTATTTATTTTATTGATTGCGTGACAAATGTTAAAAGATAACTTCATTAAAAATGAATTTATGTATAATCACAGTGCTATAAAATAGGCCTACCAACACTAGTAGCCTATAAGTAAACCAAGAACTTTTTCAATATATGATTAACGTATTTGTAACTTACATTGTGCTCTCATCAATAAATTGCATTTATACTTGTAACTTTCTAGTCTCCTGCATTCAGATTTTCTGATAGATTCTGTTAGGCTTTTATTCTAGTGCTTTGAGGCTGTGATTACCTTCTCCTCTTTACTTGCAGGATATGAGTAAAGAAAGCATAATTTAATTTAAAAAATTGAGGTAACTACTGAATTCTTATACTAAATTTCGTCTTCTGAGGCGCAGATAACTGAGTTCTACCGAAAATGATTCATAGTCCGCTTTTTTTCTTCGCTTTAAAATCATTAATTTAATATTACGCAATCTTGGTTTGTAAAGGGAATTAAATCCGAAGCAATGTAAATTAAGTGATGCTAAACCAAAACTCACAGTGTTGGTCTGTCTCCGTGTGTATTTACTTATTTAAATTGGAATCCCACAGTGACTAGTTCTGCCATGGAGGACATGATTAAATTACGCCGGCATCTAGCTGTCAAGACTAGCGCCATTTTGCAGCTGTGTGCCTCAATTAAGGGCCGATAACAGAAGCAAGCGGGCAGCCGTGACAGACTGCGAGTTTAATTACAAGACGATGATGATGATTATGATTGTTATTGCTATGAAGGTTATTAATTTCATCTCGCGTATTGTCTGCAGCTTGTCATCGCTGCTTATGAATAGGACAATCGCGTGAGGTGATTGTGTTGTCAAAAATAAGTCCTCTGTGTTATAAAGGCATATCATACGAACTTTAATACAATGCTCACTGAGGCATCTGAACCACATTTTAATAACGGGGGGTCTAAATACCTCAGGTCACAGGAGACTTAGATTTGAATACATCCTATAAAGTAAACTTGATTGTACTGAAGTCCGAGGCTGCTGACTGCTGAGCCAAGGACCATCTGACTGTGGTTCGGGGAGGGGTTTCCATGGTCGTTAAAAATCAATACCGAAATAGAATATACGAGGGTGGATCGAAAAGTAGCGCACAATAATTTTTATTTTTGCAAAAAGTTTAATAGGTACAATTACAAACAAATACACACATGAAGGGTCATCTTTTGCCTATTTTTCTATACAGTCGCCTCGGAATAAAAAAAAAAATAAATAAAATGGCACTTCTTCAGAATATATGCCTCATTATCATGACTTCCATTCAGTACATAATAATGTCTTTGTGCACAAGTGTGCCTCTATCAAGATCATAGCTTCAAAGAGAGAAGTAGTATAAAATCTATAAGCAGTTTATTCCAAGCATTTTAAAAATAATATCCTGCAGAATGTTGCAGGAGGATAAGGGAACTAAATGATTTTGTATAAATAAGGTGCAGGGCAGTGAGCCAAGCCAAATTCTCGCAGTTGTCCAGGTTTAAACACACCAAGTGTATATTTACAACAGTTGTCGTCAACTGCAATAAGGGCGAAACTATTTCGCAACATTATTTACACTAAGGCCCAAAATCGCTTTCAGAACGCAAGCAAAAGTAACCTTCGCATGGAGTATCCAGAGAGTCGATGTGATAGTAGCCTATCGCTAACTTTGTAAAGTTTTACCGTCGGCAATTTTGTAACTTATATTCTCAATGACATTAGATAATTCCTAAGCAAGCTAAAAAAAAATTACCTATTTTATGGAACCCGAAGGTTCATTGCCGCGCTTACCTGAGCCTGCCATTCAACCCTATTCTGTGCTAACTCCATCCAACCATCCCTCTCAAATCCTACTTATCTTAAGTCTATTCTAATGTTGTCCTCCCACCTACGCTTGGGTCTTCCAGGTGGTATTTTCCATTCGGGTCTCCCAGTCAATATCTCTTAGATATATCTTTCCTCCCCCATGCGCGCAACATGTCCAGCCCATTTTATCCTCCGTGATTTAATTACCCTTCGATGACGAGTACAAGTTAAGAAGGTCGTCGTTATGCAGTTTTCTCCAGTCCCCATTTTCATCTCTCTTAGGCCCATATATTTTCTAAGCCCTTGTTTTCGAAAACTCTCAGATTATGTCCTTCCCGATGATTAAGCGACTAAGTCTCACATCCATATAATATTATCGGCAGGATAATTGTGTTAGGAGTTTTTATTTTTAGATTTCTGGATAGAAGACGAGAGATAAGAGTTTCTGAATTGCACAAAAGCAGGCATTTCCTGACGGCAATTTTGTAAACCATCTAAAAATACATTTATCATCTTCTCGCAACTTCATTTTCCATTAGCCTCTACAGACTGGATCCATATTTATCTTCTGGTAGAAATTTAACATTAACATTAATGTATTAGCAGAAACCTTGAGGAAATTAGTTCCATGCCTATTTTGAACACGGAAATAATGTTTACTACATAAAATTGCAGAATCATTTAAATGTAATAATATTTCTTCGGAATCTTTTGAATCTAGAGCTCTATCAATAAAATAAAATATCAATCACCTCAACGGCTTATTTTCTATTATATTAATGACTAGACCTTTTGATGCGTCTGCATTATGTTCAGTGCATCTTGCTTTTTAGACGTAGAGGTATTGATTTTTCATTTTTAATTTTCAATTAGGCTATATATTTAAAATTATTAATAAGTTTACTTCTAACTGTAAAAAGCAATATGCGAGGGCTGTTTTTTTTTCAACCTCCGAAGGGGCATAAAATGAAACCCACAGTGAAAATCAAAACTGTTTTATTTGGAACATTTAGGTACACCTTCTAGCTACTTCTGTACGTAGTTTCGTTCCGATTGAAACATTTGTCGTAGCGTGGTACCATTTTTCCAATACCCTCTTCATAGAAGCTTGCCGCCAGCGTATTGAGAAGGGTCCTCTCGGCATTTTGAAGTGTTTTGAAGTTCTTCGTTGGAGTGGAAGCTCTGTCCTTCCAGATATTTCTTCAGCTGCCGAAAAAAATGAAAGTCACTCGGCAAGGGAACAAGTTTTTGAAATCCATCGTGACAGGGGATGAAATGTGGATTCGTTACGACAATCCAGAATCCCAAAAAACAATCCAAACAATGAATGCACACAAATTTCCCGAACAAACCTAAGATCTGGCTTCCACACCAACGAAGAAATTAAAAAAAAAACTTCAAAATGCCGTGAGGACCCTTCTCAATACGCTGGCGGCAAGCTTCTTTGAAGAGGGTATTGGAAAAATGGTACCACGCTACGACAAATGTTTCAATCGGAACGAAACTACGTACAGAAGTAGCTAGAAGATGTACCTAAGTGTTCCAAATAAAACAGTTTTGATTTTCACTGTGGGTTTCATTTTATGCCCCTTCGGAGGTTGAAAAAAAAAACAGCTCTCGTATATTATCAAATTAACAATAAATATTAAACTGTCAATAGTTTACTTCCAATTCAATAACTGTGTTTCCGTACAATTAAAAAAAGGATTTAGATTTGTTTCGTTATAATGACCTATAATTACTGCTCCAAATATTAAGAATATAGGCCTACATGTACCTGTAGACTACTTTTAAAAATGGGATGTAAAATTAGAGGTCCGTAAAAATTTTTTAATACATTTTACAGGTCCTCGGGTTCAGAAAGGTTGAGAAACGCTGTTCTACTGCAACTAATTGCCTAGGGAAGGACCAGTCGAAAGACAACAAGTGCGTTTGCTTAGAGAATATCCTTTGTCATAATTATGTGACACGGAACTAGATATTTTGAGAATCATTTTGGCATAAAACGCTTTAAACCTTTTATCCCGCGAAAGTAAGTATAATGACAAAATAAGTATAAAGTGTAAGCATACTAAAAAAAAAATAATAAAATTAACGTAATAATCGTTAAGATCAAGTGGGATAAACATTCGCCGATAATAACGCTTTTATGACAAATATTTTTGTTCGCCCATACCATAATATGCTTATTAAGTGTGACATAATGATACCAAAATGATACTCATTTCGAAACTGAACTTCATTACGACATCGATGTGGTATCGATATTATCGAACACGGGGCGATTTTGTGAACTTAAGAGTAGCACCTGAAAATTGCGTAATAATCAACATGTATTTAAAATAAAATTCTTTTGTATTAATGTTAGTATCATACTAAAATGAATTCATTTTGTGCTGTCAAAATCTGTTGATTTCAAGAAAATTACCAAAAGGAAGCTTTGATTTGACCGACGCCATGTGCTGCCATCCCTCGTAGAATACAAGAACTACGACCACAATCTGATGCGAAGGTCATGACAGGCTCATTGCCGTTTGTTTTAATTATTCCAAAATCTCAAAACTTAAACATTCAGACTAATAAATTCGAACAAAAAACAGTCTTATGCAGCTTGCCTATAATGGCAATTTAGATACTCGTACCTTAATAAGTGTCATTATGCCTTGTTGCGTAATGTATTATTGGGTGAGAAAATGCTAAAGGCATCGTTTTCAAATAAAGGAGATAGTGGAAAGGCTTCGTAATATGGTAGTCGACACCATCTCATTTCATTCGGCGGCCGCAGAATTGCGGACACGTGAAGCTCTCAACACTTCTCGAGAAACATGGGTCTGTATATCAAATATTCACCAGCTTCCAACTCTCCACATTGCACGCCCCTACCGCCGAACACAGGAAGTTAACACTATATAGCAATCTGATGAAGACCCATAGTATCTAAACCTTCTATACTAGAAAGAGAGAGAGAAAGAGGAACACTGTAGGCCTAAGAAGGATTGAGAGGAAGTAAGACAGACATGCAGACAGAAAGAAGCAGAAAGGTTAGAGAGAGGAAGAGTGAGATGGTGAGAGGGAAAGAGACAGAGGAAGACAGAGACACTGAAACAGACAGAATGAGTTAGGGGCATAGCAAGAAAGAAATAATAAATGGGAGTAGTGGAACACAGACAGACGTAGAGTACCGGTATCAGAAAGAGAGTGAGATATTGAGAGTAAGATAGTGATAGAGAAGCAAAGTGAGGAATTGGAGAGTGAGAGACAGATGGGGTATGCGTCCGCTCCTCTCACTCAGCGGGCCCGGGTTCGAATCCTGGTCGGAACAAGGTACCTTGGTGGGGTTTTTTCTCACCTGTGAGACAAATGTCGGGTGCGTATTTATCAGGCCGTCATTATCATCTTCATCCCATTCTCGACTTGTTCGGAGTGAGTGTGTGTATGAATGGTGTGTCTCGTCCTGTGTGTTCGTGTTGCCTCGGAGGTGGCCCCGGTATTGGGCTGATCACTCATCCGGGGAGGCCCTCCATGTCCTTGTCTGGTCAAAAAAGTGTACATGTTCTCCATAGATAATCCCCTCCCGGGCGGCGTGGGTCGCATAAATGTCTCTAAAAAGGGACAGGTAAAAATAGGTAAAGATAGAGACAGATAGATACAGAGATAATGAGATAAGACATAGAGACAGAGATACGGACATACATACAGAGACAGAGAAAAGCAGAAAGATCCAGAATAAGAGAACAACAGGTATAGTGAGAAACAGCGAAAATGAGAGTGAGAGTGGGCGGCGAGAGGAGTGAAAGAGAGGGAGATGGAGGGAAGAATTTGGGATTACAATTTAGTGCGGTTTACTCCATGCCTCTAAAATGAGACCTCTCTTAGGGGAGCTATGGCAAAAATTTAGAAAGTAGTCAAATTACTTAATCCAGTATTTCAGGGTACCAGCTCTGTCCTGTTCCAGGCCAGACTGGTCTGAATTTACTCGCATTGTAATAGTAAAATATTGTAATATTTATGAAATAACTTAATAATTAAGTAACCTTCACGCTTGAAATGATACAGATATGTGTATGAAACAATTATAATTATTTTTTAATAAAAAAGGCATAAAATTGGTCGAAAATGCAAAAATGCAGCCAGAAACTCCTTAATGTTGTAAATCGAAGGTTTATAAATCACCGCAGTATTAATATTGAGTATAATCTTGAGGTCTGGTCTGGTAGTGGTAAAACGAATAGCCTACTTTTAGCTAAACTGTATGTATTCTAAAGAGCCGAAGCGAAGCGTCAGGTTAGGCAGATAGCCTAAGCTTAGTTATACCAGGAAAAATTCGAGGATCCTGAGAGGAAAACTTTTTTTTAGATAAAACAAAGATAAACTTGAAGCTTCCTAATAAGAGAACCACCCCCGAACACAAGCTCTGCTTCTTCGGGTGGTGTATCAACTTTTGTATTTTTCGTGTAATTTGGAAAAATAAATTGTAATTGTAATTGTAATTTAAAAATACTACAATAAAATAGAGAAAAATAGAATAGAACTTCAACATTCAGCTTATTAACCCTTTAAGAGTTGAATTTACATGTTTATATAAGCAATCACCGAGCGAAAGCATCAGTGGACTGTAAGTTTCAAATCAATGGAGAAAATTTTAGTAAAACAACCGGTCTCTATAAATGATAATGCCAAACACGAGGATAAAATTCCTCACATATTACATAAAGTATTAGTGTATTAATCTTATAGCTATGCTTTTGTACAGTTGTTTATGTGAAGCATTTACACGCCAGTAGAAGTGAAAAGGATTACGCACCCAAGATGAAGTCAGCTATGAAGTCACTCAGACTTCTGCCTAGCGTACAAGCTGCGGGGTAAAACCTCTCACACAAAACTAATTTTTCGAAATGTATATACCAGACAGGGAACAGTCATAAATCCAACATTTATACTCACACAGTTGCTTCAAACCAGAGGAAAATTCCTGCAGTACCTGCATAAAATTGGAAAAACACCATCACCGAAATACTCATGCTCAGAAGACAACTAAACAGCTATATACCTACCACTCCACTTCAAACTACAAGACAAAAACCTCATAAGAGGAACTGCAACATACGAGGGTTGATCAATAAGTAAGGTCTCCAACACTATAGCCCAAGCTCACAACGTCGGACGAGAGATTTGACGTCTCTGTCATGTCCCGCTATCACCCCTCTTTCAAACGAGCCATTGCTGCAGCCGCTGAACCTTTTAGTGTCAGAGAAAGAGCTGTTGGAAATGGATCTCGCGATTTCCGTCCCCGCCAAGTGCGCCTACACGAAGTCATACGGTTTCTTACTGCAAAAAAAGGTTCCGCCGATTGAAATTCACAGACAGCTTTGCGAAGTTTATGGAGAGGAATGTATGGACATGAAAGATGTGCGTAAATGGGTTCGTGAGTTTAAATAGGGCCGGACAAATATTCATGATGAAGAACGAAGTGGGAGACCAACAACAGCCGTCACAGATGAGATGGTGGCAAAAGTCGATGAATTAGTGCGACAAGATCGACGCGTTACTAGTCGTGAACTTTGTTTATTGGTTCCATACAGACCAATTTGAGTGACAAATTGATGTTCCATAAGGCTTGTGCGAGGTGGGTTCGCGGAGGCCGCACTTTGCGGGGACGGAAATTGGGAGATCCATTTCAAACAGCTCTACCTCGGACACTAAAAGGTTCAGTGGCTGCAGCAATGGCTCGTTTGAAAGAGAGGAGATAGCAGGACATGACAGTGGCGCCAAATCTCTCGTCTGACGTTGTGAGCTTGGGCTAGAGTGTCGGAGACTTTAGTTATAGACCAGCCCTCGTAGTTCTGCGTAAAGTGATCAATAAACAATCAAGTTTATATGTGAAATCTACAAGATACTACGGTACCTTAAAACCTAAAATGTTTATTTTGTTTAATTTCCTGGAACACTAACTCAAGCATGGTGTTTTATGCTGTACAATGTAAATATTATGTATATTTAAACTTAATTTCCTGCGATATGCCCTCAGGGCAAAACGCAGGTTGCAAATAAATATCTAAATTAAAAAAAAAAAAAAAAACTGACTAGGCCTATTCCTGCCTGTGGTGCCATCTATACTGAAAACAGTGGTGCGTGAGATGGGGAGAAAATGTGATGCCTTTAATTCAGAGCATTAGCATTTGATATCAAAAACCTTACAAGAATTCTGATCACCAATCTTACCCAAATCGTACTGTGCTTTGCTACTTCTAAAGAATATTCTTATTCTACACTAGTTTCGTTCAAAGTTGTTCTATGTATGAATTTCCTTTTCTATGTTTCCACTATTAACTTTTCTATTCAGTTATCGCGGGTTTCATGCAATCCGTGATAACATTACATAATAATTTTTATCTCAATCTCTTGACATAAATATGTAGTGTCAAACATGTTACTCAAGCTTTTCACTCGCACGTTTGGTTACACTTTTTTTTTTTTTACAAATTTACTAATTATTACAAATTACAAAAATACAAATTATTACAAAATTATTATAAACACAATTATTACAATTACAAAAGAGTATTATTTACCCCGCATGAGCATAGCTCGTGTTCGGGGTCAGTTCAGTCATACTATAATTATATTACAAACATTATATAAAAAACAAACATTATATTAAAAAAACAAACATATTACAGGTTTAGGCAAAAACAATAAGATTGTTCATGTGAAATAAATACATGAATAATGATACGAAAAAATAAAATACAATAGCATAACAGATATACAAACAAAATACCTCATGCTAAAAATTTTAGAATTTACAATTGAGAATGAATAATGGAAAACAAAGTGAGTAAAAGTACCATTACAAGTTAGTTTTAATCAATTCGAGTACTTGTTTTTTAAACAATTTATTGTTTAGTGGTGTCAGATTAGGATTTCTTGTAGTAAAATTGTTGTATAGCCTTGGTCCGAAATTAATACTATGCCTTTGACCTACTTCTGTAGCACACTTTGGTTCGAAAAGCGGACGAGAGAACTGAAATTTTACCTCCTTGTATAGCCTAGTAGTGATTTCGTGTTATGAATTTTTCATGATGTTTATAGAAATAAGTGTAGGGGTATAATTGTTTAATATTCAATAAGGCAAAATCTTTATATAAACTTTTAGATGGATAGTCGATTGATTTCTTTAAAACATATCTTGATTATTCTTTTCTGTAACAACGACAGTGGGCGGAGTGCAGTCTGACATATCCCACCCTATCCTATTATTCCTTATTGTACTTGCCTAATTAAGATTTCCAACTAAGAAGGCTTCAGGAAACAGTATAAATACAAACTAATTCTTCATTACTTAGGCTATTCGGAATGTGTAAAAAGTTAATTGCTGTAATAAACACTTACATTACATTACTTAGATTAAACTGCCTCTTTGAATGGCAGTTAGCCGTTAAGTCTCCCCCTCCCCAGTGAGGCAGAAATAAACTAAATGTTTCATACTTGGTTTATTAATTTTTAATTGATCAAAATGACTTAAAAATCAAAATTATAATAAAAACTAAGGAAATTTACCATTTATGAAATAAATGGTACACTGGTACCACCATCTTTTAAATGATCGTTATATAACCTACCGTGCCTAAGAATGGAAGTCGGCAGAACATTTTTTCATTTCTCAAACATGGTGGAACACTGCACACAAGGCATTTTATTCATTGCGAAAATCACGGCGAAAGGTAACTACCCCATCATGCAACAGTAAACTTTATGCTAGTTGGCGGGAAATATGTCTAGCTAGTAAGTGGTCACGCTATGGAGCCAATACTGAAAATGAAAAAATCACTACACTAATCACATATTGTTGTAAACCTATATGACAGGCATGCAAATAGCATTAACATTAAATTAAATACTAAGCATATTAAAATGCCTTAAAAATAAAGTATATCACACATTCAGAAATGACGGGAACCTAATAACAACAACGTAGTCCGTCGCCGTGGGTGAGTCGGTAGCGCGCCTGCCTTCCACTCCGGCGGCCCGGGTTCGATTCCCGGCCGGGTCGGGGATTTTTCAGTAGTGTAAATCCCTTTCCCGGGTTCAGGACTGGGCGTTTGTCAGTAGGTTAAGTCTTAGGTTAAGATAATGCACATTGTGCGCGATTCCTTATTTAATAACAACAACGTAACTTAAACTTTAGCTTGTAAGCCAATATTACAAAGAAAATACTTTAGAACTTTTGTATTCTACCTGGAGTAACCATAGATGTGATTTCAAGGCAAAGCGGCTATCCCAGTAAGAGCAAAATAGAAGAAAATGTTTACATGAAATAAAGAGAACAGAAGTAGCTGTTACATTCTATATACATGCGCCTTCAAAGAGCACCATTTCTTTACTCTAATCGTTAAAATGCAATAAAAGTGTAGGTGGTAAAAATAAATTTACTAATCAAACTTTAAGTGGTTCGTGAGAATCATGCAGAATACCAACGGCTAGGATCTCTAGTATATAGTTAAGATATCGAGAAGAAATTACTTCATACAGCTTCCGTTTTCTTTAACTTGGAATTTCCATATTCAAACGCTAAAATCTAGATCGTGGATATAATTAATTTCACACCATAGAAAAGGTTTTATAGAATATTGCGTTATACGTTTTCATTGCCTGCTCTTTTAACTTTCCTCCATTATTATGAGCTGACGGAAAGTTTGCAAGGAAGTCAATTGAAAATGGCGGCTGCCTGTTCATGAATATGGATTGCAGACTCATTGTTTACGAAGGGTGCGGCAGCAGCCATAGAACGAACAGAAGTCCGGAAATAGAGAACACCTCTGACGTAAGTGAAACACAATGAAACGCCTAATTTCTATCTTATACAGGATATTCTAAAGCACCAGCTAAACTTGAAGACCGACAATACGTCGCTCCATAGCAAACATGAAGCAAAAGTAGTAAAGTTTTAAAAGCTTTACATCTACATAGAAATGGATTTACTCTGTTTTACAACCATTAGAACCTTGTTTTACTTGTTTTAAAATATTAAGTAGATAATAAGAGGTAATATTAAAATCTATAAAAACTAAACTCCGTGACACTAAATCCCGCTGCGTCATCTCCCGTAGGCAGATGGCAGGATTGGGGGCATGTGGTCAGCATGCCGACACCCACGGCCGTCAATGGTGGTTTTCTTGACCGGAGCCGCTACTTCTCTATCAAGTAGCTCCTCAATTTTGAATCACGAGGCTGAGTGCACCCGTACCAGACCTCCCTACCTCAGAAAAATCCGAGGAGGTACCGGGAATCGAACCCGTGCCGACGGATCTGTAGTCAGTGACGCTAACTACAAGAGCATGCCGGCGGATAATATTAAAATCTATAGTACATTTTATTTGGTGCAAATGTCGGTCGGGATAGGTTGCCCGCAGAAGTTATTTAACTGATCTTTCTCAACAGAAGAATATGCTAATTTACTATTGATTGGCCGAACGCCTTTTGAACGAGAAGTCGCAGGATCAAATCTACTTATCGTCCAAACCATGGTAGCTGTATATAAGTAGGTGTCAGTCGAGGATGCGCAGTGGCAAGCTTACGTCACGCGTAGGCAAGCTGCTCTCGCTAGCGGCTAGCGCATTGCAAGCTAAAAATAACTAAGTTAAAAAGCTTAGGTTTACGTGTAAAGTAGTATTAAAACTAAAATAACTAGTAAAAAAAATTATATTTATGTGAAAAAAATAATCTATTTTTATAGGTAGGCCTATACCAATCTAAAACTTGAACTACAGTAAAGTTCGTGATTTTCAAGGCAAATTCCGTTTAACCCGAACTTTCTGTGATCACGACAGGGTCACTCTAGCTGGACTTTACTGTACTACGTGAAAGGAAAATCAACTATTCGCTCAGAAAACATTACGAAGTTATTACAGTGCTAGATGAAGCCAATAATGTTGAATGAAAAAATTTGTTTCCCCAGCATACAGCGCTGACTTTGAAATCGAACAAAGAAAACATGTTTAAAAGTTCCTGTGAAAGGGAAGCATTTTACGATATATTTATAAAGCAAGGTTGTTAGTTTTTGTGGAGTCCCTCACGTGTAGAATGTAAATGACAGGAGGTTGAGATTCCCTATCTCACCTCATCAATTCTCTCCTTACAACAGGAGATTCAAGGAAAGGCCAAACAAACTAACCTACCAAACTTGTCACACACAAAAGAAATTTGCAAAATAAAGGGGCAGATGATTTGATCAGAATGGATTTTGACATTTGACATAATACACAAAAGAGAGAGAAAAAAAGCATGGAAACTTCAGAATAAATAATGACACGTGACAAAATCCTTTCTTGTACGAAGAGAATATTAAGCTCTGCTTCCTTCCCGACCGTTATGAAAGGCCGTGTTTTCTAAGAAAGTCCACGTACATTACTTATCTTATATTATAAGTTCGTCGAATAGCCTTATTAAATTAACATTTCTTATTTGTATGAAGATTCGGATAGAAAAAGTAATCACAGACCTGACAACTCTTTGTTGTTTTTACTTAGCCTGGTTTATTATTATTATTATTATTATTATTACGGAATAGTACCAACTAGTCGCCTGCGGTAGTCTGGAGGAGGTAGCGTGCCCACCTCTAGATCCGCAGGTCGCGGGATCAAACCCGGCCGCAGTCGATGGTTTTTCAGGACGTAAAAATCCTGGGCACGGCACAAGTCCGGGAGGGACTTTAACCTGGGGGGCCCGTGTCGTAGATATACGGCATGTAAAAGAACTCCAAGCCTAAATTAGAGCCTCTGGACAAAATTTCTCGGCCCTTTCATGTCCAAGTAATATCATATGCTATAAATCTCAAACTCTCAGAGGGTGGAAAGTGGAACAAAAAAGACAGTAATTGGCCACATGGCTAAGACAAATATAAATCTATTTACTCGATTGGGTGTATTAGGCCTAACTACATATTATGCTGTTCATGTATTGATAAATTTCATATTTCTTTTTCCTACGAGGAATATAATTGTGTTGTACAGTGTGTAAATTCCACCTATTCCCTCGAATTTGGTTTTATAAATGTTCTTGTTATAATATCAGCTAAATAGCTTTGTCATTTCTAAAACTGTCAATTTGATAAAACATTAAAATTTGTATTGTGTAGGATGGACAATATATTTCGACTTTTATAATAAGATAAAATAATATGAGAAAAGAAAAAGGACCTGAAGATGGTGGAATAAAAAGCCGTAAGCAAGCCGTAATAAAAATTGACTTTAATCGTACTAAAGTTTAATGTAGGCTTTAGTTGTTTTCAACGGTTCAGCACTAATGGTATTATTTCAATAGGCCTATGCCCCTATACGGCAACAGCCACAAAAAATGTAGATTTGCGTACTAAATAGAAGGGCAGTCTTAATGCTGTAAATATCTATGAAAATAATGATATTCCTTGTAAAAACAACATCGTCGAAAAACAATCAAACAACAAAATGTTGCCTAAATTAAAACTAATTGTTTTCCATATCAATGGAATGTTCGTGTGTTAACTTTATGTAAAAGTATATTATGCTTCAATGAAAGTGTTATCTTAAAAAAATACATTATAAAAAGAAAAAATGATACATAATAACCATGAATGAGCAAAATGTATTAAAGACAGACACAGATATTGGAAGGAACACATAGACAGAATGGCGGAAGATTAGCTGGTGAGAAGAACTAAAGAAGGCAGATAGAAGAGAAGATGGGAAGAGAGAAAGATGAAGACTTCCAAAGAGATGAGCAGAGATTGTACGCACATCTTGAACGGGGAAACGAACACGATACATATCCTACAACCAAAGAAGAATAAAAAGTAGCTTAATTAATTAAATTATTTGGATATTTGCCTAATAAATAGCTTGCGTTTTTGTTATAGATATAACTTATAAAAAATATTAGGCCTACTCACGCATTAGAAAGGTCTTCCATGCATCGGCACCTATGTGAAGGTTGCCTTCAATGCTAATATCATCTAATGAGACATTGGTGCATACATTAAACAAATGAGCAAAGAAATAGCTGAAATCCACTGGTTATGCCATATACGAGTACTTTTTGCTAAAATAACAATGCCAGTGAGTTTTCATTTAATTTATTTTGGTGTGCGTAAAACTAAGATAAGTTGCTTGTCTTGTTATTACAGAAAGCGCCTCAATTTTATTTGTTTTATCAACATTCTCCAGCCTTGTGGATATAATAGAACTGCTATGGTGGACATATTATTGTTCCTTTGTTGGTATTGAGGATACGTATGTTTAGAACAGCTTTCTTGCAGAAACCTGGCAAGGCAACAATATCGTCCAGGTAATATGTTATCGTGTACAATAAGTAATGGCTGTGGATGGTCAAAGTTACAAGCAAGTACCTTGTTGGGGGATAAGGGGAGGTTATATGAGGCTAATAGAATACGTAGGACAGGGAGGGAGACTTGTTCCTGGAAACTCAGCCAAATGTCTAGAGGTCAGGGAGGCGCCGCGACGGCATGACGTAATTTCACCGCATCGCGTCATGTAACTTCCGGTGACCGGTAGTTACACTCATGTCCGCGAACACTGCCGGTACAGTACACTCCCTTATATATTCTGTAACTTGTTACAACATTGGAAATACTCAAGGGATTTATAATGAATACTACTGAAATGATATTGAACAGCGGAAATTAAGATGTGTATTCCCATGGTGACGGACTATAATAATATTACCCCCGAGTAATAATACAAATAAGGAAGTGAAAAAAAATCAATAAAGGGGAGACGAAGAATATGGCAAAAATGTAGGTCTATATAAGTGTTTCTTTTTCAAACAATGCAAGAATAATAAACTAGTTGGTTTTCTACTTTCTACATTACTAAAAAAAACTGTCCTGAACTGGGTAAAATGTAATACGTTTCACAAGTTTTAAAATTTGTATTAATGTATGTTAAAAACTTGCTATGGTAATGAAACATATTCGAACTTGGGTTAATAGAGATGTAAAAAATTATTATTATTTACAAAAAGATCTCATTTATTTACTCCTGCTTTTCAATTATTGCACAACCCGACCAAGGCGAGTGGATCCTCAGGAATAATGCGAATCCAATGAGTACTGGAGATCTACTGGCCTTGGTCGACTTACTGGCATCTAGACTTTTTGGTTTGATGATCCCTTGTCCTTGCCCTGAAAAATCGGTTCTCAAATAACAGAACGACTTGCTCTATTCAGGCTGCCTCGTAACAGACTAAAATAAATAAATAAATAAAAGGTTCGTTATAACCGAACAGTAACAGACTGCATAAAAGTGTTTCCCTGATACCTAAGAAGAGTTTTTAGTGGAAGAGTTTCTGTATAAACAAGGTTTCACCGAAACAGAAGGTTTAAATACCATTGAACGGATGGACATAATATAATATAACTAATCTCGGTGCTTTATATAAAAAAAACTCTAGATTTTTATATTTAAACTATCAAGGGAACCTTACGGGTTGTCATGTCAAAGCCTACCCTCAACTCTTGCATATCAATAGGTCTTCATTACAGACACAAGCAAAAAATTAGCTGCTAATACGAACTGTAAGTGGCTGAAAATGTGTCTGCATTGTTCCATAAACCAATAACGGCCGGCACATGCTGGGAACATTAGCGACAGTCGAGTGTGAGGTAGAAGAAGAAGAAGCTATAGAACGTCTTGACTCGTTGAATGTAACAGTTCATTTCTAGATGATCACTACTTACCCCCGGAAAAAACCTCATCCAGGTAACTTGTCCCGACCAGGAATCGAACCCGGGCGGGAGAGCGAGAGGAGCGAATGCATTCCCTGCGGATATCACCCGGATATCATCTGGCCATCATTATCATTGTCCTCGCCGTGTTTGGAGTGAGTGAATGTGGGTGTGTGTGTCTCGTCCTATGATGTGTTCGTGTTGTCTCGGAGGTGGCCCCGGCATTGGGCTGATCACTCATCCGGGGAGGTCCTCCATGTCCTTGTCTGGTGAAAAAAGTATGGATGTGATCCAAAGATAATCCCTCTCCCGACAAGTCGCGGCCCTATAAGGCCCGGGCGGCTTGGGTCGCTTAAATCCTAAAAGGAAGAGGTAAAACTAAGATAAAGAAAGAAAGAAAGAAAGAAAGGAAGAAAAAGGTAGTCTATCTTATCTATTTCTTTACTTCTTAGCTGTCTTAGTTTTTGAGGGCATAGGATCGAGATACGCTATCTACTTTACGTTTAATTTGTTCCCTTAAAGATTTGTTTGATTCAGATATAACTAGGAGCAAGAAATACCCGATGTTATAGTAATCCGATGTATTTGTCCCATTCAGACTTGACTGGGGGAAACACCGTATATTACTGGTCATCCTATGAATTTGTTGGATTTAGACTTTTACGTTACAAAGAAGTGTTCACGATTTTATGTGTTCAAAGCGACAGTAAATTTTTATTATGTAGCTCATTAAAATGCCTTAATTTCTTGCCTTAGAACAAAGAGTTATTCTCTTACATCCTAAAGTGTCTATCCTTTCAAGTTATAACGTTTTTTACGACCCTTTCCGCTTTAGATGAGACAGTATCATCAAGAAGGTAAGCGTTTAACACTTTCAAGATTTCGCAATAAAGTCGCGTTCAATGAAAGAGACAGAAGTTTTTACATGACATGGAATTGTTTTATTTAGTCTGCTTGGACGGCCATTAACTAAATTGAAAGCATTTAAATGTCTCCATAAGGACGGAAATATTTGACATTTAACGTCAGGTCGGCACATCGCTGTAGTTGATGGGTCTCTTCACGTCATGCTCTGCGAACAATGCATTGGTGACTGCACGTCAATGTTGTGTTTTGTATTAAACCTCATTTCAGCAAAAAAACTGCTTTACTGCTAAAACACGTATAAAATATGTTAGCTTTTAGTATGACGCTGAAATAAAACGCGATAGCACATTTTATGTTCCTGGGAAAAGTTGCCAGATGAAACATACTGTTGTACATACGTTACAGCGCAGAATGCTGTCTTCTTTCCTCTCCGAATCTGGAATTGTCGATGGATCTTTCCAAAGCTAGGACAGATGAGGTGTGACGATTAGTTAAAAAATGTACTTTGGAGATTTTACGAGAAGCGGTATCACAGTATGGAATGAGGCTGAGTGAATACTCTGTAATAACTGCTGATGAAACATTTGCAATCTGAAAATATTCTCATTCGTATCTCTTAAGTCAGAAAAAAATCATAGTCAAGTATAATAGTTGGAATAAGGTTTCTTACTAACTCGTTACTATTGAGAGTATATATAAGTTATATCTCTCTTCCTCTCTCATAATATACATTTCCTCACTCTTACTCCCCCCCCCCCCCAAAAAAAAACACACACATTCATTACACACAATATTACAGACAATACCATTCATTGGTTCACAATACTTTGAAGATTAAAATTATATGCAGGTTTAGGTAGTTTATGCATTTGCATATATTTTAAGAATATTGTTATTCATATGGTGAGGGAATTACGAGTTTTCTAGTTTCCTGACGAGTTTTAATGTTCATATAAATGAACATTTGTTCTCTTTTAAATTATTGCACCATATTTTACTAAAACTAAGACTATTCAGCATATTTTGAACACTCAAAAAGTATTTTTTGTTCTACCATACTATAATACGGGGGTACGCCGTAGCGTAATGGTTGGGGCGCTGCGCTACAAACCGGAAAGTCGCGGGTTCGAACCCGATGAGGTCGTTGGAGTTTTTCAATTGGCCTAATCCTTCTGGTGGCACTATGGCTCTGGGGTCGACTCAGCCTCTAACATAAATGAGTACCAGGAGCAATCCTGGGGGTAAAGGCGGCCGGTGTTTTAGGCTGACAACCTTACCACCTTCATGTGCCGATGTCTAAAATTCTGGGAGCCTCAACCTCCTGGAACCCTCTGGGCCTCCATGGCCTGTAATAGGGAACACTTTTACTATAATACGCTTATTACGAGTGATTTAGCAGTATCAAACTTATATCCATAACAATACAGATTTCCATTATGACATCGGCGTGGTGTCGATGATTATCGAATACGGAACGATCTTGAGATCTTGAGAGTATCACCTGATATCTGCGTAATAAATAGCCTGTATTTAAAATAAAATCAATTCTGTTCGTATTGATTTTAATATCTTACTAAGATAAATTCATTTCGTGTTGTCAAAATCCGTTGGTTTCAAGAAAACGAGCAAAAAGAAGGTTCGATTTGAACGACACCGATAGCTGCCATCTGTCGTAGAAGACAAAAACTACAACGACCAGCAGCCAGCCGATGCGAAGGACAGCGCGGGCATTTGTATGAGTGAATCTAAAATCCCAAGATTTAAACACTTAGACTAATTATGGTCGAACGAAAACAACATTATGCAACTTGCCTATAATGATGATTAAGATACTCCTATGAAAATTATGAAACTAGCAAAGCGAGTTTCATAAAAATACTCGTATCTTAATAAATGTCATTATAAGTTTGTTGAATAATATACTATTTTATTATTCTTACTCTCAACTGATACAATTAATTAAAATAAAATTTCAATCATGACATCAGTATCATTCCTAATGAATAGGATTCAGATGTTTATGGCGTCATATTTTTATCCTGACCTCCATTCTCGCCGCAAACTCAAATTAATCATGAATTGCACATTTGTTAACCTAACCAAACCGTTTTTATTTTACATATAAAGTCATATTTTGGTCATTTTCACGGTCTTGATCATATTTCCGTCACATTTGTAATTTAACGTCATATTTCAGTTATAAATTCGGTAAAATGCAGTATGTGGACTAATTGTCGACTTAAATTATTTTCCAAAAAAGAGTAACGAATATTTTGGTTTTACTGTAACTCAATTGTGATGGGACAATAACAAGTAAAACCACAACCTACCTCAACCTCCTTAATTTTGACAACTTCCAATACATACGTTAAAAATATTTTCAGGTCTTTTGCAGTGGTATCTGGAAACATTAACAGATTAGATGTTCTTTACAAGTAAAACTGTAAATCACCTGTAAAATTGGTAAAAAGTGATTATCTAATTTAATTAATGTGATGTAATAATTTAATGTCATGAAACGTTTGAAACATTTATTTTTAGAAAATACGTTATTTTATGAAGTCATATTTAGAATTTTTGGGTCTTATTGATTACTTTTTAAGGTCATATTTGCAGTCATATTTTCCACTTTTTGTAGGTCATAAACGTCCGAACCCTACTGATGAATTATCTTTCATCGCGTGATGTGTGAGTGCAACGACTGATCAAGGGGCTGCCTTTATCTTTCCTTGCTGGAAAAAATTATACAGGGAGTAGATGGAAAAAAGAGCAGTGCGTTTTTGAATACCGAGAGGAACAGTGTTAAAAATGCCCAAAGTGAAAGCAAACAATGCGAGCAGGCTTAAAGTTCTCAAACTGAATTTTCAGTGATCTTGAAAAATAAGCATAGAATTTCCAAGGGAACAACAGACACAGTGTTATTAAATTGTAATTAATTTCTTCTTTTGGAGAAAAACACATCCACTTTTCAACAATAAATGTAAATTACTTGCATTGCTAAATTCATAAATTTTTAGTGCATATTTTTGCGCATTTTTCACATTTTTAAATGCATAAGTTTACGCTAAAGCTCTTTTTGATTCTCTGACTCTTTTTTCACTTTTAAATGTTATATCATTGTAATAATATTACTGTTAATAATAATAATAATGCATATTACCAATGGCCCTAATAAGAAAATAATAATAATAATAATAATTATTATTATTATTATTATAGGCACTAATAATGAAAGAATTAATCATAATAGGCCTAATTTACTAACAGAAATTAAATATTTGCAGTGATAGAATCATATAAAATAACCTACTTTCTCAAAGGTCATTTTATATTATTATGTTCTGTAAAAGAATATATAACAGTATTTGCTTTTACAAATGTTAAAATAGTTACATAGATTCTTATTGTAAGTTTATTCCATGCGTTTGAGTTGTATTTAATAGATTATGGAAGTATCCTAGAAGCGAAAGGAAAATATCAAGTCTCAAAATGCCAGTATTGCCTACGTATTCTGTATGGAAAGGAATTATGTTCTTTTTCTGATTTCATCCCCCTCTTAGAATTGAACCTAATCTAAACAAAAAAGAACAACTGTCTCCAGGGACGGAGCCATGATTTTGGTTCGGGAGGAGCCCACCGGGGTTGGGGCGTACTCCAATTTTGTTGATGTAAAATTAAGCCTTCAAATTTCATTGGTTGTTCTGAATACCTTATAAGTTTTCAAGGTAATCCTAATTTAAAACCTAAATATTGGCATAGCTTGTCTCATCCCAGAATCGACCGACTCGTCCCAACTTAAATTTCGGCGCAGTAATTGGGAGCTAAACATAGGATGATAAATGCTGTATATCGGCTTTCCTGTATGTTGCTCTATTTAGTCCAGATTCTCAGAATTAAGACCCACGGCTGTCTCTACCGGAGGAATTGTGCGGAGCATGTTTTTCCCGAAACATTTACTGTCTAGCCTACTAGTCGGTTGGGTTGGAATCCACCATCTCTGGAAAAAGAGGCAAGAAGACGAAACCAGTTCAGTCACTAAAGGCGTATAAATAACAGGCCTACTTAAATATATTTTTCAATGTCGTACACGCACGCGCTCTTAAGCAGGCCTTGAATGACACTTGCGCTAAACTAAACTACACTAAACTCCGTGGCGCTACATCCCTAAAATGATTTGGCCTACCACCCGACCGCTGCGTCATCTACCACAGGCAGATGGCAGGATTGGGGGGGGGCATGTGGTCAGCATACCGACACCCACGGCCGTTAATAGTGGTTTTCATGACCGGAGCCACTACTTTTCTATCAAGGAGCTCCTCAATTTGAATCACGAGCCCGAGTGCAGACCTTCCTACCTCAGAAAAATCCGAGGAGGTACCGGGGATCGAACCCGGGCCGACGGATCTGTAGTCAGGCCACGCCGGCGGACACTTGTGCTACCTGTAAAGTAGAAAATAACGTACTTATGAACGTTAATATATTATGCATTTAGTTTATACCTTTGATCTGGCGTAATTAGTGACAAGCGGAATATGTGTATATTTAAGTTTTTGAATGGAAGCAAACTGTTAAAGTTAATATGTTTACTGACTTGTCTGTACCCGGGTTAACTTAAGTGATGGTAATCAATCATAGGCGAGCCAACGCCCCGTGAACAAATGAGGGTCGACATGGGACACGTGAACCGACCAGCTGAAGGGAAAAAAATGAAAGCAGATGCTTCGTGACGTACGCGCAGTTCTTGCAACTACAATGAGTATCGACCAAACACTTCCCATTACTTCTTTTTAACTTGGCACAGTTGTACTCAACCTCCATGGCAACCACATGATGAATTATAAATCTCAATTTAAGGAAACAATATTAGCTGATAAGTACTGAGGGTTATTCATAAAAGGCTATTTGTATGAAAATCTGGGAAATTAAGACATACTATTTGTACGAAAATCTGGGACATTAAGATATGCTGTATCTTATTAAAAAGAACCTATAAAGACTCTGTTTTGGGAGGCTGGGTTTAAATGCAGTGGCATAAAAATCAAGATTAATTAATTGAGTTCAGTTTGAGGACCACCCATTCGTTGCCCAATTAAGTAAGCCATAGACAAGTAAGGGCGGATGCAAACTGCATTAACTGAAATGTTCTTTGACATAGAGATTTGTTTTCGGGCTTAAAAATTCCTGAACAAGTCTAAAGATGAATGTTTGATACAGTATTATTATTTTAATATGTCCATATAATTAATAAAATATATGTATATATAAAAGCTAAGCGTTATTTTATTAGAAATAATGTGTAACATATCCCCAATTTTTTACACTTTAGTTATAGGAAAATATATACCATTGTCATCATAGTATAATTTTACGCGAAAAGATCAATAGCTTCTGAAGGAAGAACAGGAAAACCTACTAGTAAAACGTATATAAAAGCATTATGTTAAATTGGTAGAAGAAAGTCGCAAAAATTTAACATTATGGAGAAATATATCTGCTTAATGTCATTGGCGTCGCATAATGTTCCTATTCACGAAATGGATTTGCTTAGGCTGAGAATGCGTTTGTATATCTGCACTTGTAATTATTATAAATAATAGGCTATTTCTATTTACCAAGAGGACCAGGAATTTGGTCAGCCTCTACCAAGCCAAATCTACCATAGACCAAATTTCTGACCCATAGGCTACGAGATAATTATGTGTATACGATATTACCTTGCCACCTACTAGGAGCATCATAGTACCCATGTGATTACCAGCTATTTTTGAGCATGTGTGCATGGCCGTCCGGAAGGGGGGGCGGGTAGGGCCGCTGCCCCTCCCTGGAAATTTTGTTTACACATAAACCTCTAAATTAAATGACTCCAAGCAACTAATGTGAAGCGAAGATTAAGTTTCCACATACAGTTAGTTGTATGTTGGCGTTGTTTTGATGAAAACGAGCTGGTAACAGCTGACTAGATATGAGCATGTAGGAATAATTACTTCCCCTAAACTTGAAACCATTTATAGCCAAACATTTTATTTTAATGAAGAAAATATATACCTGTGAAATTTTAAGTTGTGGAAAAAGTCATGTGAGTGTATACATCAGATGTTTTCTTTGTATCCTTGGTCATAGGTCCAGCTACAGTAAATTAAAGTTGTTGAATATATAATAATATTAATAATAACAATAACAATAATGATGATAATAATAATAATGATAATAATATAAATAGCAATAATGATAGTAATAATAATAGTAGCATAATGATGGTAATTTGTTCGTTGGGCCCCCCTTGCCAACATTTCTGCGGACGCCCATGCATGTGTGTGTGAATCTCAATATCGATTCAGGAGACAGGAGACGGTTTGTGAGTGAGGGGTGTTGATGAATTGAAATTGATTAGGAAAACTGGACGAAGCTATAAACCTCATCAATCCCTTCTTCGACCTTAAAAATTAGAAATTTAGCCTCATGGAGGGATGAACACACTTCCCTCGACGACAAAAGCCACGCGCTGGCATTAAATCGCCAGGACCCAATATATAGTTAGATATTTTGGAAGAATTTATAAAAATGTTATTTTTTCGATTATGACCCATTTTACGGCTTCATAACTACATAAAAGATAAAAATGAGATTATTTTATGCTGTTGACTTACACTCACTATACGGAAAGCCTGGAATCCGGATTATAGTTCACATTTTACTCTATATTATGAAAATGCATATTACTGAAATATAAAAATGGATGATTTAATGCACTTGGAAGCAATCTGTAGACTGCTGAAGCTACAAACAGCTCCCTAAAACCAAAAAGTTTATACATCAGTGGAATGAAAATAAATCCGTGAGGTAAACAACGTTAATAATAGTCTCTGCGCTTTATACTCTGTGCATAAAATGTGTAAATTATGATTTTCAAGACACTGGAAAAATAAACAAGTCTCTCTTGCAACACGTGATATAGCCTAGAGAGCTAATTCTTTATGCCATGAATATAAAGAAGTAAAACGCTAAAATCATATTATGCTAAAATGTGAGATATAAATGGACCATAAGTTCAGTTAGGATGGAAAGAGTTGTTAGAATAAAGCTATATTTATCCATGGTCACGGATTACAATATTAAATTTATACAGATATTCAGGATTAATGCGCTATAAAGTATAGTGTTCGAAACGTTTTGCAGTACCGGTACATCTTATGTTCCTCTATTCCTGCATGTGATTGACTGCCTCATTATCATCCTGTCTGTATCTACCTGTCGGTCTATTTTTCTACCTATTTATTTTTCACTCGTCCCCTCATTTTCTTCTACGCTTCAGTTTATTCTTCAAAAACCAGAGGCGCCGACTTGAAAAATTTGTTGGTGGCAAGAATTGGAGTTTTAGTAGTTGCACATAGGCCTGTATTACAAAAAGTTAAATGTTGGGGCGGCAAGGTACTTTCGGCACCTTTGCCGATATCCATAGGTAATTTTGATTATTTCCATACTCTATTTTAATTTATGGTTCGACTTTAGTTGAAAGTACATTGCAGTCCAATATTTACCTATGAAACGTGGTGAAAACCCGAAAAAAGCCACAATGATCGATGTCGGGTCTAGGACCCGCGACTACCCGATTATTATCGCTTCTAACAACCCTCTCAGATATCCTGATGTCTTTAGTAATCGCTGTCATTTAGATGTTTATCAATACATGTTACAATGTTAGCCCCAAAATTTTTAATGAAATACTCTTGACTATTGCACAGGCTAACTTTAGTCGAGGAAGTTAAAATCTGCCGATGAATATCTGCGAATTTTACAAGAAAGTAGTTTTATTCATTATCATGAATAAATTAGTATATTAATCAAAGTAACAGATCTATAGAAACAGTAAAAAATAACCCTATCTCTACGTAAGTTCGACATGTCACATTTTATTGCAAACTTTTTTTTCAAAATTTGTTAATTTCTGAATATGTTAATAAATAAGCAAATATATTGGTACATATAATTAATATGTATAATTACATAATAGTCTATACATTATTAAATAATTGTCAATGGAACAAAAATATAATGCAACAGTAATGTGTAAGTGCGGGATTGGAAAATCGTGTAAGAGTGAAAAGACGAGCCAGCAGAGACATTTTAAATTTCCGACATTTTCCAATGCAGCCAATGCATGTGTTTGCATAGTCCTACTATGAAGTACGACAGTGATTTAGCGTATAATAAAAATGTTATGTACACTAAGAAATTAATTATTTGAGACAGCTGCTAACACGTTACAAGAGTACCAGCTTTAAAAAGTTTTAATCTTGGTGGCTACTGGTATCGTTTACTTCAGCGTAGAAAGTGTACGAACGCATCATACTAATACCATCTATTTTTCATAGTATTTCATGGAATGTTAAATGTTAATACTTAGCTGCCTGATGAATTATCGTAAGTGAATATTAAGAAGTAAAAAAAAGAATAAAAACAGGAAAGATTGAAATTGTGAAATTTAAGTAGAAAATATAATTATATTCCAAGTCTGCAATAATAAATATATCAAAAGTTCGAGGATTAATGAATTTCATTTTTTATTTCTTTGAGGGATGTAATAGTTAAGGAACTAGTGGGCAGTTTTTCGCCTTGTACCCTCAAAAGTGAGATCGATAAACCAAGGACATTTTTATCTGCAGTAGCCTCAAATATTTATTAATAATATAGCAGAAACAATTTTGAGTTGTGATTCATCTAAAATATTTCAATTCAATATTCTTAAAATTCTAGTAACTTGATTAAATTACTAGAAAACACACATATTTACATAGCCTAATCGTTAAAATACCTTTTTTCATTGTCTTTAGAGTAAAGTATTTATATAATCGTTAAAATGCCTATTTACATTGTCTTTAGAGCAAAATTTCTGAATGTATACACCAACAAGAAAAGCTGTATACATTTAGAAATTTTGCTCTAAAGACAATGTAAATAGGCAATGGTTTATCGATCTCACTTTTGAGGGTATAAGGCGAAAAACTGCCCACTAGTTCCTTAACAAAAGTTCGAGGTTTTGATACACCGATTCACTTCCACTGTATGTTTGCAAAAAGTCACAGGTAGGACAGGTTACCGGAACTGGGTGCAGGACATTCGAGGAAGGACAGAAATGGATGAAAAATCGCTATCGTAATATAAATACGGTAGTATTTTTAATGCTTACAATGAAAGTTGGTTACTTTAGTGCCTGGAAGTCTTATTTTTGTATTGAGTGCTTTGGTCACTTCTCGTTTCGACTTTATTTTTACTTGCGGTGCGTGGCACCCTCAGAGAACATGATTACTGCCATCAAATAACGGGAGAAGAGGAATATTGAAAATGTCACGCTAGCATATAACTGGAACTGGAGATGTCTGGAGGATTCTTGCAGAGTTGTGGTAAACAAGGTGATATATTGCCTGTACATGGAGACCAGAGTAATGATTATGACAGCGAAATTCGATATGGGCGCATGAGTTGCATACTTCTGGTGCCGCCGACTGCTCCGAGTATTAGCCTTGCTGATAGGTACAGAGAGAAACCGGAAATTTCCCCGGCAATATTATTAAGAATATTTTATCGGGGTTCCATCCATGTCTGAGGTATTTCGTTCAAAAAAATATGTGGTGTTGGGTGATCCGGATGGAAGCCCAACCATACGTCTAAAAAGCGACAATTGGTAGGCCTATCAAGTTGGATGAGGGAGATTTATTGTTCTTAACGTATCTAAAAAATTTGATGGGGAGACCCGAAGGGAAAAGACGAAATGGAAGACCTAGACGCAGATGGGAGGACAATATTAGGATAGATTTAAGGGAAGTCGGATTTGCGAAGGATGGTTGGGAGGAATTAGCCCAGAATAGGGTTGGATGGCGGGCTCAGGTTAGCGCGGCAATGAACCTTCGGGTTCCATAAAATAGATAATACTCCTTTAGCTTACTTAGGAATTGTCTGTTGCCATTGAGTAAGTAAGTAACATTCTAAATTACTGTACGATGGTAAACTGAGATGAAGTTTCATGAAGATTAGTCCATTCATACGATGCTTATTTGAAAATGATTAAAAACGTTTAGTATTGCCTGGGATATCGACCAATCACAGTTGTTTATCTTACAATAAGGATTATATTTTATAGGACTATTCCGTTCGTACGACGCGTATTTGATATTGACCATTAATGTTTAGCAATGCCAAGGGTATCGAACATTCACGGTCGGTAATCTTATAACATGCTTGCTAGAAACACGAGAATGCGATTTTATCTGACAAAACGTCAGCTCGTTACTGGAGACGCACAGTATCAATTTGCAGTGATTAGTAAGTCACATACTGCCCGTGAACAGGAAAAAGCACGTTATTTTATATAACACAACTTGTTTGGAAATTGAAACAGGCCTAATATAAATATGTATTGATTAAAAACACAATTTCCATTCAGAGCAAGCCAGTTCACATTATTTTATTCTGTTCTGATTTTAGCTTAAGTAATCTGAATTAGTTAACTATTTTATATACGCACCACTGGTAGCATTGGTTAGAATCTGGCAATTTATTAGATTCATCGGTTGTCGATTCTTAGTGTGCCGTGATCTCACAGCTGACAGATTTGATTTTAAGTACAGGGTAACAAAGACAGGGAGTACTTATTTCTTTAATACGTTACTTTTTATTCACGGAATAATCTTACTAGATCTCTCGTGGGATTACCTATGATAAAACGTCAGATCGTAAATTAACAATCGTAGTATATAGGCCCTAACTGTGCAGAGATTAATACGCTATGGCATCCATCTTCGTTCCTTGAACTAATAACTTTGAAAATTTTATTTTTAATCAATGCACATTGAAAAAGTGTAAGTTTAAAACTGTTTTGTTCTTATTTTCTCTCTCTCTCTCTCTCTCTCTCTCTCTCTCTCTCTCTCTCTCTCTCTCTCTCTCTCTCTCTCTCTCTCTGTCCTATATATCCCCAGTGTCGGGGCGAAGGGCCTCCAATTGGAGGTTTCTGATACCTATTTGAATTTTGTTACTCTTATTTTCCGAGAGAGGGCAGAGGGACAGGTGGTAAGCCCATCGCCTCACAACCCCCCAGGAAACTAAGGTATTACTTGGACGTGAAAGGCCGGGAAATTTCGTCCAGAGGCTCTAATTTAGGCTTGGAGTTCTTTAACGTGCCGTAAATCTACGACACGGGCCCCCAAGCTTAAAGTCACTCCCGGAGGACTCCGTGCCCGGATTTTTACGTCCGGAAAAATCCATCGACCGCGGCCGGGTTTGATCCCGCGACCTGCGGATCCAGAGGCGGGCACGCTACCCCTTGACCACCGCGGCCGACTTGTTCTTATTTTAGCAGATAAAAATTACAAATACATAGAATTTTGTTACAAGAGACAGGCTACTTCACCAGCAGACATGTAAAAACGGAATTCGTGGAATATTCGCTTTCAGAGCGTAAACCACTATATATACTGTATTTTCATTGTCAGTTGGATTACTTTAAGGTCTGCTGTAGAAAATTTGAAGAAAGGTCTAGATCCGAAGGTCGCAGTCGATGGGGGTTTCAGGACTTAAAAATCCTGGGCAAGGAATTCTCCGGGAGGGATTTTAAGCTGGGGGGCCCGTGTCGTACATTTTACGGCACGTAAAAGAACTCCAAGCCTAAATTAGATCCTATGGACAAAATTTCTCGGCCATTTCACGTCCAAGTAATACCTTAGTTTCCGGAGGGGGGTTAAGGGGCGATGGGCTTACCACCTGTCCCTCAGCCCTCTCTAGGAGAATAAGCGTAACAAAAATTCACATCGGTAAATAGAAACCTCCACTTGGAGGCCCTTCGCCTCAACATGGGGGCATAGGATTCGAGAGAGAGAAATGGTCACGGGGGAAAAAAAATCCATACAAAATGAGTTAATATCGCTGCGTAATGTCAGGATTACGTAGTTCCCATAATTAAAAGAAGACTAATAATAATAGGCTATACCTTTTATCCATTTAGAGAAATTTATTTGACAATTTCTTGAGCTTAAAACGTATTTATCACACAAAGTCAAACTACTGGAATAAAAAATAGTTATATACATATGTTACACTAAACGTATTTCTATAAACAGGAAGTCAATAACAAGTTCGACGAATTTCATTCTGTTTTAAGTTAAAGATAACACAAAGCTTACGTTTCTTGCCTTGGTATACTTGTTTCATTTAAGTTAAAATGAAGCTAATGAATTTCTTTGTTACATTCCTTCTCGTCTTTCATCATTAATACATCTTCTCTTATTCACTTTTTGGCTCTCAAATACATTTCCAGATGGTAATTAATCAGAGCAGAACATGGTGGTGGTCTTCTCAGACTTGCTTCCCCTTCCAGTGTATTGAATAATATGAAGATCCACTGAAAAGTAATTTAATTATGAAACGGAGATTTCAATGTAAGAGAATAACAATTATATTGAAATAGTTAATTATTCCAATTTAGCAATTAATTTCGAGTTCTCTTTCAGCTTATTCGTTTTAGTTATTCCCCTTCTTCTGACTATCGTATTCAATAAGAAATTTCATTTGCATAAGTTACTAGGTTATATAAAACAGCCTGGGTACTAATTGCATAGAGTCTTCCCTGGCGGCACCAGTAAATTCTGGACGATGAATTGTATTCATACCTATGCAATTCAGAAATAAAAAGCATATCAACCGACTTTCCGATTTCTGTATAGTGTGATTTCTGAGTGCTTCAACTATACTGTAATACGAGGCGTGTTTTTTTTTTTTTAAATAAGTACCGTTTAAATATTTTGCGCTGCAGCGTTGCAGTCGCGATTTTGATCATGCGTGATCACTTCCTCTATTCATTAGGAAGCCAGACGCAGTGTGAGCGATCGTCACTTTGTGTTTTCGTATTGTTAGAGCGTTTCGAAATGTTCAAAACAATTAAACGACTCACCGACTGTGAAGTCAGATCAGTGATAGCCTACTTTTTTTTTTTCAATGCGAGAAATGTTACGCCAGCCAATCGCCAATTGTGTGAGGCTTATGGCGAAACAATAATGAGTGATGGAATGGTGAGGAAGCAGGTTACAGTTTAACGAAGGTTGTGAAAATCTGCATGATGAACCGCGGAGCGACTGACCATCTGAGATCACGGACGATTTGGTGCAAGTTGTAGAAGAAAACATGTTTCTTCAATCTGAATAAATTACTTGGTGGAAAACATTTTAAGGGCGATGATGTTGTGAAACAAGAACTGCAGACTAGGTTTTCATCACTGGCGGAATGATTCTTTGACGAAGGCATACAGAAACTGGTTTCCCGTTAAGACAAGTGCTTGAATAACGGGGGTGACTATGTAGAGAAGTAGTGTAAGGTGTAAGGTAATGGGTGATCCTATTTGGAAAACAAGGTTCTATAATTTTTTTTTAAATTATAGGTACTTTAAAAAACGCCTCGTATATTATAATCAGGGCCCGGAATTTTATGAAAAATCATAATTTTAATAATTCAATCTATTAGGTCTATATGCTAAAGGTGAAATGTGTATCAGAAACGAAAGAAATAACAGATAATTGACAGTTTATCTTGCATATTGTTGCATATTTTGTAAATTTTGTAACAATGCATCATTATGCTTGACCTAAAAGGTTTGTTCATATTTTATTAATGTTTCAACTTTTTGGTTGCATATTTGTGAGATATTTTAATTATTATGCATAACTCTGTTGACTCAAATATTTACAGAATGCTTGACTGTGTGAATATTTTCCGAACAGACTGTACATTAAGATTGATGCACAAAACTCTAATGTTTTCGTATGCTTATCCTAAAATGACCCTAAGAATAAAATAACGCCAAAATTACACTATACAGTATAATATTACTCTAGATTAGGGTAAATATTATACAAGAGGGAACATTGTTTGTAATAGGGAATTAAACAATGTGTGTAAACAGTATAAGTGTTATATTTTTTTCAGATGTGTTAAAGAAGACTTATAATTCTAGAGTGATAGGGAAAAGCGAATAAGTAAAAATTCCATAGTTTTAGGAGAGACAAATAATTATTTATTTTCACAGCATTTTTACATTATTTAGATCTGTTCACCCAGACATTTTTACACAGTATAAGATGCTGTGTAAAAATGTCTGGGTGGACTGATCTAAATATTGTAAAAATGCCGTGGAAATAAATTTTTTTTGTCATTCCTGAAACTTTGGAATTTTGACTTACTCGCTTTTTCCCTATCACTCTAGAATTATAAATTATAGATTTTGTTCCATTTCAACAATTTGATTTTTACAGCAGTTTGGTTCTGTTATTCTGTCCCTAATGATTGTGCATATTAAACAAGCTTGCTGATTCTGTATACACAGACTGAAACTTATTTCTTTTATCGTCAAGCCAGAATATGGCCTTTATTTGATACCTATCATGAGCGTTCAGATTTCTCGATTTCATGCGCAACAATAATGGAAGAAGGGTTGCTTATTATAGTCATGATGCCTACTGTTGTCGAATAAATTAATTATCGACATCATCATTAATACGGTTGCTACTGATCGGTACAGAGGAAGCCTGATGAGCAAGGTCATTTCCCTGAAGATAAATGGAAGTTCACGTTCTGCCAGGCTCCTCCCAGATGTATGTGAGCCTTTTGTCTGGCAGGCTCCATGCTTCCTTGAATATTAAGTCTAGCATGAAAGTAACTCAGCTTCCAGATTCTTATTCTAAAGCGTGTCCCTTAAGCAAGCATGTTAAGCAAGTTCCCTCTATATCGAAAACTAGAGGTGAGATATCGGAAGCAAAATATAGAAATTGATATCGATATCAATATCGATGACAGTATTTTCACGCATGCACGCATGATAGTTTCGCTGCGCAACGTATGGAAACTGTTATTGTGCGCAGGCGTTAACTGTGAGTTCATGGTTTCGGAGTGCTCTAGGAACAAACCTATTTTTGACGGTAAGTGTAACTGAGAGGCCCTTGTGGAAGAAAAACTCAAATTGACGACCAAAAATGCTGAAAATAAGTGAAATTAAACGTAGACAGCCATCAATTCTACATGTCATAGGCCTACTGACGTTTAAATTTTATTAAGTTTGAACTTGATATTGCACATGTTTATAAATACATATTTCAAAATAGTATATTTTTGTTAAAGTTACTCCCTCATCTTACATTTTATTATTGTCCTTTCATTGACAAAATTTATATTATCAAAGAACAATAGACCTATCTACATCATGATATTATAGGAACGAAAGTATCGATATCAAATTATCCGATATTGAAAACCATCGATATTTGGGTAATATCGATATCTGTATCATATCCCTATATCGAACAAACCAACTATACAATACTGTTTTACTGTAATAATTAGAAGCTACGCATTCGCATATCCTAATGTCATTTAAAATTGGACTTCAACTGGTATGTAGACCTACTGCATATTGTTGATACGTTTATTTTCATTTACGTTTAAATCAGTAAGCATCAACACGATGCAATAGACATCGTCAGAATTTGAATTAGCATATAATACACCATATTCAAATAATATTAGTTAGGATCATACTGGGAATAAAATTAGGTTCTGGCATCCACAGAATACTGGCGCCTTCGTCCTCCCCATTCCAATAATCCCTCACCCATTCCATTCCAACACTACCGCTAGCCTATTCATTTTATTCGTCGCAATATGATATAATAAGTATTTTTAAATTACTGTCAATTTATGTTTTCACTGCTCTTCAATAAGGTTTATACCAGTGCTGCAAGACTGTACGTTCATTATAAAATCACAGCAGGCAACATGACAATATAAAAATAGGCTACTTTGTTTCACAAAAAATACTATTACTATTTGTAACTACAGTCAACCTTCGTTATAATGACACCATCCGTTCTCTGACATTTAGTGGCACAAAGCAGGTTTGCACTAAAACGAAATTTAATTTTTAACATTACAATGGCTTAATACAGTGCTGTATTAATTTACTGTACTGTATTTAGAAAGAAAAATTAAATAAAAGGTAATTAGAGAACTGTAGCACAAAATAAAATACTGTACAGTAACTCTCACACTGACAGTTTTCCCCCACAGTGATGAAAAGTGTGATGCAATAGCCTGCTGGCTAGACTTTTGAAATCTTTCCCTGTACCTGTATTCACAAAATTCTCATCTCTCTTGAAGTGTAACAACAGCTCTCTTAATTTAAAAAAATGTACGAGTAACTGCAGTGTTGTGTTTAACAGCTGAATGGTCACTCGACTAAAAGAAGTGATGGTTTGGAATGTCTCATTATATGAAGGGCTCATCCTACCTGCTCCACCGTCACGCATGCTGTCTGTCTGACTTCTTAACATAGCTTCCTCATTCCAACGCACTGCATTTACATTCACTTCTTGGAAATTTAGTACAGTATGTGTCATAAATAATCTTCCTAACATTCACGCCAGTTTTAAAATAATTCTGAAACTGAAAAAATCATTGCAAGCCATATTTTGTAAAAATCCCGTCTTATATTCACTGGCAATAAACGAATTGGCATAGTAACGAAGTTTCTAATGTATTTTATGTGGGAGAAGATCCGTTCACTTGTATTTATTGGCGCAGTGCGAGGGTGGCAATGTAAAGAGGGGCATTATATCGAGAGTTGACTGTATAGGCATAATGTTGGAATTGCATTTTCCTTAGGGAATATTTTTATCGTCTTATTCGTTATAGTTATTTACGATGCAAGACCTTTAAATGAAACTTAAAATTCTAGAACGAAGTTAAAAAACTAGCCATAGCTGGTTTTATTATTCGTGTGAGCATGTTGAGTTATTTATAACGGCAGAATGCATTACGACGTTTTATGTTATTTTAATTCGTAAATTTAAAAAATCATTTAATATAGTAATTGAATTTTCTGTTGTGGTAATTTCGTATTGTAGCGGAATTCAGGCTCTTTGGTTGGCTACATTTTGTTGGAAACAAAACACTGTATGAAAGCAGTTAAAAATACCAGAAACGTTCGTGGAAAAGAATGAATCGTGACCTATTATAAAGAATTGTATATGTCTCCTGAAGTTATTGAAAAGGCAAGTAAGTAACGAACAAATAATGAAAAATTCTTCGTTATGATAAGAAGTTAACAGCAGTTTAATGAATGTGGAGAAAAGAATGTCGTTAATAATGTTTTAATCACTTCTATCCTATTAGGATAGAGAAAGTTATCACAGAATCTGATAAGATTTTCTCTTTGCATACTGTATTCCAGGTCGGCCGCAGTGGTCTAGAGGTAGCGTGCCCGCCTACACTTGGAGGCCCCTTCGCCCCAACATAGGGGCTATAGGGTTTCAGACAGACAGACAGACAGACAGACAGACTGTATTCCAGGCTACTTTGTGTATTGCCATTTCTGATATTTTGGTGCAATAAATAATTGCAGTTTCTTAGGTATCCTAGGTCCGTTCATCTCGAATTAATTCGTCTCTTGTTACACTCTAGTACAATGCATTGAAATTCTTAGGCATTCTATAGTTTGGAATAACTAGATAACTCTGATTTATTTCTCCTATAATATTCTCATGCAATGTCCAGCAGAGACAATAATCTGTGATTCATGAATGCCTCACAGTAGGTCTACTGCATATGACATGACATGTCTGTCTGTGAGGTAGACCATTAGGGCAATCAGTCATAGAGAGAGGTTCCATCTGGCACTGTGAATTTAACTCCGGCTTAGCTCAGTTGGTAGAGCATTGGCACGAATAGCCAAAGGTCCTGGGTTCGAGTCCCAGTGTCGGGAATTTTTCTCCTATAATATTCTCGTGTAATGTCCAACAGAGACAATAATCTGTGATTCATGAATGCTTAAGTATCTATCTGAATTATAGGTTTATTATGCACAAGAAAAGAAAACAACTAGTAACGCAAAAATAAATATACGGATCCTATATGTTTTAGACGATTTTATAATGAGTAAAATTGTGTCTTGTTTTCATTTAATATTACTATTTAAAATTAATGTTTATGATGTGATTTTACACTTTAATGCTCCAAGTTTTTGTTGTACTCACAGTGGTGGACGTAATCCGATCAGCTTAGCAGGAAGATCTCAGCATTTATCTGAAAGATAAAATTAAACGTAACTGAAACGAAGGGAACACAAATAAAATAATATTCTAGGGAATTGGTGTTGGATAAGCCTTGGATAGGAAATGATGGAAAATTAAAGCGCATGATTCATGCCTTCATGATACTTTCCATTTATAGGCAGTGAGTAGTAGAGTTTGAAATCATATTTTACCGAAGAGCAAAGGAAAAACATAATTCTACGTAATTAGGCTAGTGAAATAGAAAAACACCTGGTAAGTTAAGGTACAAAACAAGAATTAAAAAAATTAAGCCTGTAACTGAAATGATGATGGAGATGAGTGAACCTGAAATGTAGTAAAATGCATTTAAGTAACGGAGGGGCTGAAAACAAAAAGCAGGCAAATGATGGAACCTTAGTTTTGAGAAAATCGCTGTTAAAGATCTAGATGAAATAAAAATTACACATAGTAGGCCTATCGTTAATTCATTTTAATATTGCATAAATTAAGTATTTCTAAAGTAATCATTTTTCTTTTTAAACTAACCCCTAAATATGGGAGACTGGACTGCAAATAATGCATAAGCTATAGTGATTACGCTAGTAGTTTATTTATTTTTATCTTATTGTGTAATTTACCATGAAATTGGGATCCTTTATTCCAATTTCTATTCTCACATTTCAATTCAAATTTAAGATAAACTACTGTATCCGTTAGCATAAGGATTAAATACCATCCTCGTATTATTTTATAGAAACGTTATATCCACAGATAATATAAATGCATGATTTAATAATTCATCCATCCTTGTATAAAAGCACAGGAGAAGTAAAATTTTGTTTAAAAATACAGAATTATGAATTTAGCAAATCCAGTAAAATTAATAGGAGAATTTTGTAGACTCTTCCTCTAACACTCTGTATTACGAAATGATCTCTGTCTAATGTACCATTACAACTGCACAAGGAACAACTTAGATTTGCATAAAAATAATTTTACGGCCAATTGAGTAATCTCGGAAATCTAGAATTAACGCGACGTGTCGCATTTGAGCGCCAGCTTGGAAACAAAAGGCTACTGCCGTAGTATTAGTAGGGAAAGACTCTCACATTTTGAAGTATTAAAATGTATTACATATAAAAGGTTGTTTTTGTGGTTATTTAATAAAAGGAGTGTAGTACAACTTAGTCCTCTGACTGTCCCCGGTGTGCCGAAGTTTTTTCCAAGAAGAGTTTTTTTTTCGTGCATATAGCTTAAACCTACACACATAAGCCTCATATTTATGCACACATGTCATCGAACCCACCACCTTGATCATAGAAAGCCGTACAGAATGTACCACAGACCGACAATACACATAAAGGATAGGCCTATTAAAGGGGTGTGGATGAAACTTCTATTTTCTGCATTTTTAAAGTTCAGTACATACTTGCTGTTTCTGAAAATCTTACGACCTTCATGATCTGAATGTATCAATCTAGGAGCCTGAACTCCCGAACCTTACGGATCTCTACGGCCCATACAGGTATCACTTAACCTTTTACCTTTACTTGTTGTTTTGTACACTTGTTCTTGGTGTGATATTATTATAATGTCGTGAAGAAGTTTCAATTCTATCGTTTATGAGTTTTTGAGTTATTCAAAAATGAATAATGGAAAAATTGAATATTTCAATTATTCAGTAAAATATATGAATTGTTTACAGAACAAATGACATAGCCTACTTAGAAAAAAAAATCATGCATTATTTTCTTACATCTTTACTATAATAGGACAAAAATTAATGTCCAATGTCTCAAATTTAAGAAAAAATGATGGTCACCAGATACATTTTATTTTGTATTGTATTAATAATGAAACCCATATGCTATTTTGTTAGCCATATCCTGTAGAATTTAGGGTAAAGATTTCAGAATCCATTCGTTAAATTTGTAAAACCAATTTAGTTCTGAATAGGCTACATCAAAATGGAGTGAAAATAGAAGTTCGAGAAAATGACTCTTAAAAGTTTGCGTGACATTTAAGTGAAAAGTCTGCATACCAGAAGTACTCAGCCTTGCAACTGGTGCCTTTTTTTTAGAATTAAAACAACTTTAATATTGCTTTTATTTTTTGCGAGGATAATATTCTGAAGGCAGTTTCATTTTCTGAGAAATTATTTTATTTAATCACTAGGATATAAACATTTAAGGAGTTTTATTCATTTTAATATCGCCTAAGTGCCTGAGGATTCTGGAACTTACACGACATATACATAAAGGACACAGAATTTATTAATACAAAAACCAAAATTGCTAATTTTGACAAAAATTGTGAATATTTCACCCATCTTAAGATATGATTTATTTTAAGTATCATTATACATGCATTCAGTTATTAAATTATTGCATCAGAATGATTAAACGATTGTAAAACCTAAACGACACGGCTACTGTGCTCTTGCTTTTGTAAAGAAAGGATTTGTATTTGAATTTTCCTTGAATTTTCAATGGTCCAATGGATAGAATGTTTTTTAATAAACACAAATTCAGCGGGCTCAAACTTAGGTCTCCATTCTAAATTTCTACACTCACAGTAAAGTTATAGAATACGACTAATTTGTCTAGCACTAAATGTTGGAAAATGTGAGGACTGAAATACGTTGGAAATGTTTGAGAGGATGAATGTATCTCGAATAAGCACCATAATAATATTTCCGAGAAATTTCATAACTTGGAAAATTAAAGTAAAAGGTATGAAAGGTGCAAGACACATAAGGACCCTGTACGACTACCTTTAAAAAAAAATTTCACCCTAAGAAGAACGGCTTTTCATGCTAGTAATAACCAGGATAGGATTTTTAGCTGCAATTTTGGTATGAAAAAGGAAGGAAAAAAGTGTTAAACATAGCCAAAATAGGGGACAAAAATCCCTTTAGGCAAGCCTACAGGCTGAGGTAGATTTCTAAGTGCTTTTGGTTTAATTTACTGTCGCTGCTTAGCACTCTTCTTCTTTAGCCTTGGCATGACAAACCCGCAATAATAACAGCATAAAAAAGGAAAGATCACTTTTCAAACGTTCAAATCTCGACTTATATGAGAACTATCAAGTAACTAGTTATTGATTTGTAGAGTACTCATTAAGAGCTTTTAAACGATACCCCACAAGACGTAGTTTCAAAAATTTCGAATTTCCATCCCCTCGCCCCCACCCCCACCCCCACTCGTACCCCCCAAAACCCCCGAATTGTTGGTTTTTGGTGTAATTTACTGTCGCTGCATAGCACTCTTCTTCTTTAGCCTTGGCTTGACAAACCCGCAATAATAATTGCAAAAAAGAGGAAAGAGCACTTTTTCAAACATTCAAATCTCGCGTTAAATGAGAGCTATCGAGAAAATAGTTATTGATTTGTAGAGTACTCATCAAGAGCTTTTCAATGATACCCCACAAGACGTGGTTTCAAAAATTTCGAATTTCCATCCCCCACCCCCACCCCCACTCGTACCCCCCAAAACCCCGAATCGTTGGTGTCACTGTGACCTCCATAGGGAGTACTCTAATTTATTCAAACAAAGTTTCCCTCTATACTTCATAGGGGCCGAGATAAAAATGTTTTAAAATTTCAACCCCCTCCCCCGCCCACCCCCTTGGGCCAATTTTTCCCATTAACGAACTTGTCCGAACTATTGGGCCTAGAAATAACATATTAAAATTTGGTTCAAATATCTTCAAAATTACGGCCGCTAGCGTGTAAAGATATATATATAAATATCACAATTTTTTTTTTTGAACGGGCGGTGGTTTCGTGCTCAGGGGAGTATGAAACGTAAAGATATGAAAGAATTTTTCGAAAATCATGACATGGTATCCATTGCAATAGGTAGATTTTTCTTCGAAATCTACCTAAAAAGGTGCTATTAAACTCGTTATGTAAGAAATGTACATTGACATACAGCAGACTACTGAGCATAGGCGTAACGAGGGGGGGTTTGGGGGATTGAAACCCCCCCATTGATTAAAAAAGGGAAAATTTTACTATTTATTTCATTATTGTGATATATCACCTTCTTTAAAAATCTGCTTATAAATTACTTAATATGAGTTTAAAGCGTGGGAAGCTTAAAACTCGTTATTGTGCATCTTAATTTTTAAAATTCTCCGGGGGGAGGACCCCGGAACCCCCCTCTACAGATGTTAAACCCCCCCCATATGGTCGGCCTGGTTACGCCTATGCTACTGAGTAATTCCAGTGGAATTAAAAAATAAAAGTGGAATATACAAATGAGTATTTTGCATTCTTGGACGCGATGAAAGTTCCTTAAGAACTTAGATTTTGTAACAAAACCAAGATAATTATAATATAACAAAGCAAAACCACGTGTAACTCAATGAGTTATAGGCTATAATTGATTAAATGCGCTTTAGAAGTTATAAAAAAACCGGCATTAAAATACATATAGGGGATTATGTGAAGATAACCATAGTAAAGTCCCTAAAAAGGGGAAAAAGGTGCTACAAAATTGCCCTCATTCTCAACTGGAGAGACCGTGTTACACTATGTTTTTCACAGGAATTCTATGTTTTTCACAGGAATTCTAATTTGCCCTACGAAAAAAGGTGCACACCTAAAAATCTTAACCATGGTAATAACAATAAAAACTGTCCCTATTATCCAGTCTTCCATCTTCCACAATGTTTGTATTTTGAAGGCGCATCATGAAATGAGCATTTTGTTTTATAACGGCAGGTTATATTATTCACATGGTATATACTACGTATAAGAAACTTCCGAAGAGGGTCACTATCCTAGCGGCTTATGGAATACAGAGAAGCGCATCACACAAGTAATCACATTTATGCCTACTTTTCTGGTGAAAATCCACAAAGGAAGTCGTTGGCAAAGCAAGAAAGATGGTATTAATACTTAACGTGACTGCTGAAAGTCAAAGCTTCTTTCTTCTTCTTCCTTTTCACGGGATTATTTTTGTCGCTTTTAGCAATGACGGGAAGAGGCGATATCCATCTACAGTGTTACAACGACTGAAAGCTGATGTCATTCTTAAAATGTAACTGAGGTGAACGACCTGGACTTTACTTAAAAATTCTCTCCCTAAGTTTCCACCTGCCGTAGGGCCTAGTACAATATATCCTTCGTTCAGCATGTACGTTATTTGTTTCCTATGGTCATTTAATGAAAGATGCATGCCAATATTTTCACCCGTAGTCTTGCTTTCCTTCCTTTCTTTCTTTCTTTCTTTCTTTCTTTATGTTAGTTTTACCTCTCTCTTTTAGGATTTAAGCGACCCATGCCAAAGGGCCTGTCGGGAGAGGGATTATCTTCGAATCACACACATACTTTTTTGACCAGACAAGGACATAGAGGCCCTCCCGGATGAGTGATAAGCCCAATGCCGGGGCCACCTCCGAGACAACACGAACACACAGGACGAGACACGCCATTCACACACACTCACTCCAAACAAGGCGAGGATGCGATGAAAATGATAATGACGCCCAGATGATACCTGGGGACCACAAGGGCCCTAAGTTTGTCTCACAGATGAGGAAAAACCCCAGAAAACCCCCCACCTAGGTAACTTGTTCCGACCAGGAATCGAACCCGGGTCAGCTGCGTGAGAGGAGCGAACGCTTCCCCTACGCCACAGCAGTGGACGTGTTGCTATTAAGGAACAAAAATTACATTTATTGGCCCTAATTCAATTCCAAAGCTTACTGAATGTCAGTAACAAATTGGCATTTTAAGGAAATGTTTCTTCACTATCGTTAGAGGTAGCAGTTGTATTATGTAGGTGAATGATCTTAGATTTAAACGCGTCGATCGTCAGTAGTAGATGGGGGTGAATAGGGGAATGAAAACAGTTCCTGCAAGAGAGACCTTCTTATCGTTGAGCCAATATCCACTTGAATCGCTTTCTTATCATTTGCATGAGTAATTCAGGGCACGAGTTTGGGAAGTTTTGGAGGAGGTTAGTAATTGATCGACAAGCCCGTATACAGCAGTCAGTACAACTTTGCTCAGAAGACTGAAGATATAAGTTTTTAAATTAATTTCTTATTACAATAAAGTATAACACTTGACAGATTTTATATTTTTATCTGTATTAAAACATACGTATTTAAGCTTTAAATGACTTGCAAGGTCCTTTAGTGCTTAATTTATGCACTGATAAAAAGACAGTCAATCAAGTAAAAGCATCAATGGCCTCTTAAGTTTAAAATTAATGAGGAAAATTTAATTAGAGTAGCTAGTTTTCATGAATTCTAACCATAGCACGTGGATATAATCTACTCTTATACAATTCAACGGCCCTAAATAGCGTGCTTGCTCGCCCGCTTCGTGAGACATCGGGTATACTCGGCGATGTTCGTCTCTCGCAGTCTAAACTTTCATGACGACTACAAAATTAGGAAGGAAACCCGTTTCTTTATTATATAAGGCCTAAGTGAAATGAACACAATGAACAAATATTCTAATTTTATTTTTACTTACAATTTTCATAGCTCTGAACCACAAGCATTTTTAATAATCTACCAGTGTAATTTTCTTAAAAATCCTGGAGTCAATGAATAATGGCGGGCGAAGCCGGGGGCAACAGCTGTAAAATATTGATGGTTTTATCTCTTGAAATATCGCTGATAATAGTAATCCAAACAAACAATTCCTTCCCTTGAAACATTATATAATTTCTGAAAATTACACTGAATTGATCAAATAAAATTCACATCATATTCATGTCAATAAACAGCTGAGAAACAATACGTATTATGTGTTCACAGGTTCTTTGGAACTGCATAATCGATTCTGATATAGTTTTCCAGGGGGCGCTTTCATGTCGTGGAATGTACTCTAAAGCAGGAATTTTAGCTGTTTCATTAATTATTAATGGCTTAGTTTATGAATGATTCGCGTGCAAGTGTTAATAAATATAATGCTTTAATAATTATTATACCCTTCATTTTTAATTTTTAAAAGAATTATCGTGGCGAAGCCACGGGCACCTCCTAGTTACTTACATTTTAACATAAATAATTACTCTTTTAATCTGTATCTCTGCTTTTATTCAGTTTTGAAGGCGACGAATTTATACATCAGTAGCAGTGGAAAGGTTAAAGGGCTAACTTGAAAAGACAACATTTTTAATAATATCCTGGAACTTAAATTATTGCCTACCAATATTTGAAAAAGTGTGTTTTTTAGTCAGGGGCTTAAATTGTGAGAACTTACGTATCTTAATAATATTATAGGAGAAAAATTCCGCTGACACTCGGATCTGAACCCAGGTCCCTTGGCTATCTGTGCCAATGCTCCACCAACTGAGCTAAGCCAGAGTTCACTTCACAGCGCCAGATGGAACCTCTCTCCTATGACTGATTGCCCTTAATGGTCTACCTCTAGTGAACTCTGGCTTAGCTCAGTTGGTGGAGCATTGGAACGGATAGCCAAGAGTTCTGGGTTCAGAGCCCAATGTCAAGGGAATTTTTCTCCTATAATATTATCATGTAATGTCCAACAGAGACAATAATCTGTGGTTAATGCATGCATATGCATATATCTATCTTGAATGTTACTGTACAATAACAGTGGAAGCCCGGTCACAAAAATCACTAAGTTAATTAGTGCACTGCATATGACGTAACTTGTCTGTCAGTGAGGTAGACCATTAAGGGCAATCCGTCATAGGAGAGAGGTTCCACCTGGCGCTGTGAGGTGAACTCTGGTTTAGCTCAGTTGGTGCAGCCTTGACACGGATAGCCAAGGGTCCTGGGTTCAGATCCGTGTCAGGGGAATTTTTCTCCTAGTATAATATTATCATGTAATGTCTAACAAAGACAATAATCTTTGGTTCATGCATGCATATGCATATGCATATATCTATCTTACTTATCTTGTAATTTAGAAGATCTTATCTCAATGATCTTGAATTTGCGAAAAATTGCAAACATTCTTATGTCAGCACCAGTAGTTCTGTATGTGCGCGTATGTGTGTACCAGTGAATATCCAGGGTATAGAAAGAACCGAGACAGAAAAGAAGAGAGGAAGAATGGAAAGAAGATTGCATGTTTGTGTGTATGAAAGAACTATATGAACATCAATTTCTCAAAACCTTAGAGAAATGTATACAAAATTATAAACTATTAAGGAATAGAAAGAACCGGGTTAAAGCATGCAGGGAAAGAAGAATAAATACCAGTAATAAAGAAACTCAGCAGAAAGGGCGAAACAAAAGGCTCGGGGAAAGAACATAATAGAACAGAAGCTATAATATATCTCTTGTGCAGTGAACTGCAAATATGTTGAATCTTTGAAAGAGAGAAGTTTTACAGTAGCGAAGTAATTAATTATAAAAGAGAGTTATTTCGGCGGATTCTACTCTTGCGGTAAAACCTGATGTTCCTCCAACAAGAGCCGACCACGCCTTCTCTTTAGAAAATCCAGTGTTTGGGCGTTTCCACCCATTAACTGAGCAATCAGTTACCTTTCAGCAATTACAACATTTTCAGAAAGTAACCGCCAACACCGCTAAAATATTTCCTTACAAATGTTTCATTTCCAATTTTATCTTGGGAGCTAAGCTGCCTCTCCAAAGGTTACCAAAAGATACAATCTATCAAAGTCAATCTAATATAACACAATATCCTTTCGTGTAGATTGATTTACAAAATTGAAAATAAGATTGTATATATTATTCATAAACAATAATTATGAAAGCGAGAAGAAAGTATATGATGACATTTCAAATTAAATATGATAGCCCTAAGGAAAAATTATTTACTTAGAAAGAGATAGGCCTAGCTATAATCACAATGAAAACAAATTAATCTCAGAATGTAAATGATTGTGAACTCTTGTTAGGCAAACACGTAGAATTTATAACGAAACATACACCAGAGTAATCAAATTCGAGATGATAAAGCATAGGTCTTATAGGTGTAGTGTTACAACGTACCATGAGAAGCGCACTGACATCATTCGTATATGTGGAAACATAACACTTTTTAACTTATGTTTCAGGTCTTTCGGTCCTAGTCCTGCCGCCCCGGGAGCTGCCATCCTGGTCTCACCATAGATAAAAAGTAAGTATTTATATTATATTAGTTGCTTTTTACGTAACAAATTGCAAACATTCGCATGGGTCCGCATGGATCGTACGTGCTCATTAAAAAAACAAGAAAAAAGAGAAAAATCAAATAAGATAAAATAAAAAATAAACACAAACACACTAAATCTCCTCCCACGCTCCCCAATTTTCCGATTTCGCAAATCTGAGCTATCTCGCCTTCATTAAAATTTCCCAGTCCTTTTCTCACATTTTTTTCCGCCAGTATCGTCACACATGTCTCTAGTTCCCTTTTCAACGCCGTAAAAGGTATTGGTAGATTTTCCCTCCATTTTTCCTAACCTTTACAATGACCAAGATTTTCCCCCTTACATATGGGTAAAATTCTCATTCCGTTTTCATCAATGATCCTAATCACGCACCAAATCTAAGCCAAACAAGGCCCATTTACTTAGTTTGGTTCCGTTTTGTATGTATTTCTCCTCGATTCTAGGTCAAGTGAAACCATATTCATACACTGCGCAATTGTCTGTTGTCTATAATTATTCTTCAAACGGTTCTTAACCTTCATAGGCAAATGAGAGGATGCTGCCAGCTATCGAACTATCCATTGTTGAAGACGTCAAAATTTGTGTCAGGTCAAAACATCACGTTCACATTTTCTAGCGAGACCAAGGGTTCGGTTGAGTTCAGGGGTTGGAATGGGGACTTGAAGTCAGGGATTGGGGTCAATGATCGGTTTATGGGCCTAGTGTCTGGGTCCTGGGATCCTGGATCGGGGACTGGAATCTTGGGTTCTTTGAAGTCTCGAGGTTTTGGCGTTTCGATGTCTGGAGGCCTTGAGATTTCAAGGTAAATTACTTGACGAAAATTGAACTGGCCGGGGCTCCAAAAAAGTGCGAATAATGGTACTTCCGTCATCATTAGTGCCATCTTTGTTCTCGTGGTTATAACGATGGATCGCTATTAAAAGTAGTGTGAAGAAACATTTTCATAAATGTTCAAGCGAGCAGCCAGTAACAAATATATAATAATGCGTGAATAACTAACGTACTAACGCATAAATGTCAGGACTATCGCTACGTTTATTACCTACTGGTTGCAGCTAATAAATAGTAAATATCATCCTTAGGTGAAATAAAGATGAAAACAGAATCATTGTTTAGATTCGAATGGAAAGTAGACACAATTAAAATAAATGTAAAACTATTTTGCCTTTTATGATTGTGTCTATGGTTCGTGAAGAATAGACTTGTCTTAACATTGCCATATTTCTTGGAATATATGGTCCAGGCAAGAAATTTTGTTCCTACTTAATTGCGCGAAAGCTGTCGACTTTATCGAAAATCGGTGAAGAGATCATTTATTCCTTATTCTTTTTTGCTGTTGATGTGAACAAATTATAACAATACTGATAAACCTATCAAGTAAAGCACGGTTAAAGTTTAGGGGAAAATGCTTTTTCTACCGAATGTGCTCACTTGGGAAACTACGGTATAGCCTATGCACTTTCGTTTGTTTCTACCAAAGGAACAAGCTGTTAAAATTTGCACAGTTATGTTACTTCCACTCTATATAGTCTAAATTGGCATTTTCATTTTTCAGTTGTTAGTGTTGAAGTCCATTTCAGTAAAAAAGAAAGACGTAGGCCTATAACGTAGGACTGGTTTCGGCAAGTTGACTGTGTGAATTACTGAATAAGACGCGTATGTTGTAATCCCAGCAGGTATGCAACCCAATAGGCTCGTGAGTAAAGAGGGAAGAAGACAGGTAGGCCTATATACTTGCACTGAATGCCGGTTCTGACATTTCCTGAAGATGGAGAGTTGGAGACGATGCGCCAACGACATAAACGGCTTTCTTCCCTTTAACCATCCATTCCCGGTTTCTGTACGAGTAAACACGCTTCATGGCCAATGAAAAGGATGAAGGTGAATGGCACCATCATTATCATAAACATTACCATTATCGTTAAACATAATGTAGATATGCGTTGCTCCGGACTCATTCCAGGTATTCTTCTTTACGAATACCATTTTCATGGTACATTTTGTACAGCGAAATGCGACAGAATTTTTGAAGAATAAATCCCACAGCACATAATTACAGCATTACAGACATATGTGATGAGTAATGAAGTTATCTTTATAAACTCACTTAAAAAAACAGTAGGCTAAATACCAAGTAAAAATATAACGTTCCATATATAGATTAAACAGTGAATAATCCATATAATATATATTTTTTATTTATTCATACTTAATATAAAATGTAGCTTTCGATCTAAAAACAAAAGATGTCATTAAATAATTAATTTTGCTTATTTAAATATGTATTTAAGACTGTATGTTTTTCGCAAATGTAATAATTCATTTATATTAACAATTCAGAAGAAGTCACGTAGTAACTGAAAGGTACGTGCAGCTTAAATAATTATATTAAACATAAAACGAATTGCATAATATAATTAATAATAATAATAATACAGTAATAACAACAATAAAAATAACGAAATAATAAGAAGAAGAACGGGCAGGTTGCGTGAGCAGATGCAATTAAAGTTAATTAATAAACATTATTTAATTAATTATACTCACGAAGTATTCATGCTACCCAATATACTCCTCAGTGATTAAAACTGGTTCAATAAGTATTATTATTATTATTATTATTATTATTATTATTATTATTATTATTATTAGGCCTATTTAAACTCCGGAGATGGAAACCCTGTTTTGCAACATAATTATGTTGTAGTTGCGATATAGCTTACAAACTAGTTATAGCTAATTATGTAATTTTAAACAATAAGTAAGTTGTAGTTGATCGTGATTGTAAGATATGAATCTAATAAGTTGTCTAAAACAGAAGATTTTGTTCTTTAAACGGAAGCATTGGTTCTTTCAAATAATGGTCAATCAAATAACATGTGATTCACAATTTCTGTTCACAAACTGGCATCTGCATATGTGGTTTCTGTCTGAAATAACTTTTAACCTCGTAAAATAGCTACCAAACTTTCCATGGCCTGCTATAAATTGTGTTAAAATAAAATTAGGAGAAATATCTTTACACTGTACGGAAAAACAGTTCCTTAGTTAGTGCAGCATTAGTACGTAATATAATGCAATGCTGATAAAACGGTGACATATGACTTGTATGAATCTAAAGTGCGGTGACTCCACCTTGTCAATATAATATTTTAAAACTATTATATTGACAAGGCGGAGTCTTGGCACTTTAGATAGTAGTATAGTGGGTTAGTGAATTCTTACTTGTAAGATTTATATCTAACTAGGAGCCTATTTTTCTAAAATAATTATTTATTTACATGAAAAACTCTTACTCAATCTAAGAATTCGTTTATAGACAGTAACCAAATCTTTAGCTAACAATTTACCAATTTTTATTAATATCTTTAACTTGCCAGTGTTCAGAGTCTTAGCTTTCGTAAAAGATATAGGCCTAGCATAATGGAAATCGGTTATCCGAAAAATTACAGTGGGATAATTCCAGTTTCATCCAGAGAATTTCGTCGGTTGTTATTATTAGCTTTCGAAGAGTCGACTAGAATAATTGTGAAAAGGCTCATCGTAATACGAAACAAAAAATTATGCCAAGAAAAATTAGAGAAAGAAGAATTTTTATAGTTATTTCAGTTTCTATTTTTTTCCCTGTGAAAGTTCTTGTAACTTACATCACACTCTCTGTCATTCGAAAAGAATAGTTGCGCTGCTCCTCGTTTACAAGTACCACCATTTTGTACACAATTACAAATGTTACATGAAAACTTCTGAATATAGGCTAATACAAAAATAATGGCTCTTGAAGGGATAACCATATACTATGCAAAATAATGATACATAGTAAGTTATTAGAACAGGTAAATTACTTCAACTATTTGGGGTATATTTTACTGTGAAAATAATTATACAAACATAAAACTAAATAGATGTTATAAAATATGCGGAGGAATTAAAAAAAAAAAACTGAAAATGAAACGTTGAAAATTCACAAAGTTAAAATTTTAGAAAAGAAAGAAAGTACCCACACTGACACATGCTTGTGAGAAAGACACAGATCAACTGAAATGAATATCTTGTGAAAAAGACACAAATCAACTGAAATTAATATCTTATGTTCAATACGGTTGCAGGCTAAAAATTATTTTACAAGAAATACGATGAGGAAGAAAAGCTTGATAAAATATTGCTGGGGAAAAAATAAAACTTAAGATTCAACTGGCTTCAGGAATGACACTCCAGCAGACTTCCTTAGAATTTACTCAACCGTCGACGCAACGGTAGAAGGCTGATCAATCTATAACGTTACAGGAGGGAAAGACTAGATCTCTTGATGTGTAAACAAGCCTAGGGTTTAATTCCGTAAATAATACAAATAAAAAAAATGATAATAATATAATAATATTGAATCGATAAGAACCTACTTCCCCAATATTTTGACGATTCTTGTGATAACTTACATTCTGAGCAAAATATTTATACACACATACTGTATACTTACATAAAAATGTAGGCCCTGTGTGATAACTAGAGACCGGATTTTAAAGGGAAATTTTTCACCCAAAAAAGGACGAAAAAAGGGAAAATTATTGCCAAAAAAGGTTGGGGAAAAAAGGGAAAATTATTGCCAAAAAAAGGTGGGGAAAAAGGGATATAAAAGTAAGAGAGTGTAAAAATTCAACAGAGAGATAGGCCAACATGTTTGTTTTATGTAAAGCCTTTGCTTGCTCTACAGCTGCTGATTCTGTAACATCTAATGACTGAAGAAATTTTTTGATCATGTTGAAATTCTCACAGAGGAAAATAGCACACGAAATCCATGTTCCCCACCTTGTTATAATGGGAAACTTAGGCACTGGCAAGCCTGTGATTTTCCTGTAACGCTCTATTCTACGAATTATTTTTTCAATGTTGAATCAGTGAAAACAACTTTTAATGTTTTCATATTACCAAATACTGGGTAATTTACGAAATTTTCAAAATAAATTAGCAAAAAAGGTAAGTTCCTAAAAAAAAGGGGGATGAGCCTAAAAAAGGAATAAAAGGGACGTTAAAACCAGGCCATTTGCAGTTGAAACTTACTCAATAACGTCCTGTTCAATTTTATCACGTTTTGTGATGAAATATGAAAAAAGGAATTCCCTTTAAAATCCGGTATCTAGTGATAACCCGTCTCGTATATAAAATAGATAATTCAGTTATATGATACATTTTGCTTTTAACCATCGAATTACATTTTAAGTTATTGCACCATCTAAACGCTTATCTCGTTAGCGCTTTGCTTCCTTTTCGATCAGCGTGAAAATGTCATCCTTCACAAGGAAGCCACAGAATTGTTATCATGAAGAAACAGTTGGTCGTTACCTTGTTCGAAACAATAGCTTCTTTATTTTAGGAGTGATATAAACGTCTGAGTATGTGAGTAAAATGGGTCATGTGATTTGCGTGTGTCTGTGTGTATACAAAGACAACGGGTGTGGCATAAGAACCGCGGAAACTATAAACTAACTTCGCAAAGAAACGCCCACAACGTTTCATAAAACCGCAACGATATTCAAGGATCATGTGTTTTAATTGGAAAGATGGTTCGATGTTAGATTCGATCTACCGAAAATCTGGGACCGGTTTGTGTATTCAGAGTTGGGCATTATTCGAATAAGTTTTTATCTCGATAATTATTGGAATAGGCCTAAATAATTAATTCGAAACTGTCATTCGCGAATTACTTTACATCATATATTTATAATATATATGTTTACATCATATTTTAGTTTTTCTCTTTTTCTCAAATAAACTTCAGCTTTTTGTTTTTAATATTAGTGGTATATAGGCGGAATTTACCTAAACTACTAATTAAATATATACGTCGTTAACAGAGTTCATATTTTTTATGACATGATTTGTACACGGTTTGTTGGCTTCATGAATAACTTACACAACACAGCATTTTCTTTCAAAAACGTTATTTTTTTACGGGTCACAGCTTTAAATATTACTGAGATGCTTGCATTATGTTAAGGACATAACACACACCCTTATTTTCGAAGAGTCAGAGTTGTAAAGGCCATTTTTCTCTTTATGCTGATTTGGCTTTCTTCGTTTCGTGTATTCTTCACAAGTGAAATACCCGTAATTAAGGGAGATTTATATTCAATTTATGTGCGTTCATCCAGCTGGCTGTAAATGCAATCACAGCAAAAGCATAAAAGTCAGGATATATTTTATGTTTCTTATATTCCTTGTAGTTAAGTTATTTTTCTAAATGCGTAAAACATAAACACAATCGTTAATTTTAAGACTGGAATTTGCAGAATCAGCGTCATTATAGAATTGTGAAAGAGCTTGTTCATTTACTGTATGTAGAATCTCTGGATGTGCAGAGTATAGGCCGCCCACTAATAAAAGTCAAGAATATTCTTTCTTCCATTCTCTTCAATATGGAGCTTATCAAATAATAACTGGAGTCAGAGAATGAACAAATTTTCAAACATGCACCAATTTTACAGTTCGATTTAGAATAATAGTTACAAGAAAAGAAAGAGATTTTATGGCGTGCCATATAATGAATCCGACTTAAATAATAATGGAAGGTATAAACTTATCATCACTATTTTTAAGACAGTAAAAGGCTCGCGAGTATAAAATTATCCAAGTAACAATTTATTGTTGGATCGCTATTATTGATGATACTTGAAAGGGAAAGAAAATTACATCCTTTCAACCGTTGCCGACTTTCTTGGCTAGAAAATGGAAAAAGGATAGTCGGCGTTCTTCGATTCAATTCTTGCCGCTTCTAGTCGATGATAGCCCGATGATACACATGGCCCATGTGTAATCAATGTCAGGCGATTATTAACAAAATTGAGTGAGCGAAGGAAGAGATTGAATTTCTTTAGGGGTACGAATGATGTTTCTTTGTTATTTAAGGGGAAAAGGAATACATTTTTGGATGAAAATTGAGATTTTCTTTTTATTGTTGTATTTTATTATCTAGACTTTTTTCTGTAATGTGATGTATTCCACATAATTTCACTTTAGTTATATCCACGCTATTTTTGTATTTTTCTGCTGAGAAGAAACAGACTATGAAGCAGTGTTGTTTTAATTTTGAAGTTTAATTGGTTTTGGATGAAACTAAGATTGTTTATTATTATTGTATTTTATTATTTGGACATCCCTCTTTAAAATAATGTATTACACATAATTGTACTATAACTCTATCCGTGTAATTTATTTATTTTTCTGAGAAGAACAGACTACAAAGCAAGGAAGTTTTAACTCTGAAGCTCGTTTTCCGTAAGTTTGCTTTTTCTTTGTAAAAGGTACATCTTTTCAGCTTCTACTTAACATACAAAGTTGAAATATTCAGGTTTTGTTTATTCAGATATCTGACATACTGAAAAAAACATTTTTTTAAAATTGATTAATCTACTAACTATATAAGAGTTATATGGTACTTAGTAATGTTCGTAAAAATTGTTATAAGAAAAAATCACAATATAAGTATATTAATAAAAATCCTTTTCTCAGTACTTGACAGAAGGTAGGTATCTAGAAACTGTAAAAAGATTAAGTGTTTTTTAGTTTTTTAGAAAAAGTATAATGTATTTAATATTGTAAAGATATGCTATTCCGTTTCCCCTTATAGTCTACTGCTGAACCGGTTGTAATAAGATTAAGACTTCTAGGATTTATGCCGTTAATGGTTTTGACAAGATGAAATAAGAATAACTGATAGGCTTAATTATTAAATTTTATAAGATAAAAACTATAATGATTGCCACCCAACTCAGTTTCTGGGTCAAGCCTTTCCTTGAAATGGCTTTAATAAAATAAAATGACGACTTCATCGTCCTCATAAGGCATTTCGAATGAACTATAATTTGGAAAAGTCGACAGAAGCTTAGCGTTAACGTAATTAGCAAGCCTAGTATTCTTTATATGTGCAGTGGAACCCCGTTAGTCTGACTTCTGATGGTCCGACTCTCCGTTTAGTCCGACCATGCCACCATCAACGCCATGAACGTCAATAACATCCTATCAGGATTTTTTTGTGATAAAACTGCGTGTTTACAACCAGTCCCGTTGGGGTTGGACTAGCGGGGTTCTACTGTAATCATTAGGGCAAGGCATTTGATGATTTTGCTTTATTTTGCATTTTTCGTCATTTTCAAGAGATAGGTAATTTTTGGGGATTTTTTAGGTCATTTTCGGTATTTTTAGGTACTTTTGGCATTTCTGGTTATGTTTCAGTGGGGGTAGAGAGAAGCTTTTCCATGTAAAAATAGTTACTTTCAGACAACAGATAATCTTTTTATGTGAGAATCTCCGCCAAGTGTTCATCGATCATTTTGATTCAGGTTTATTGTAAACGCCATAGCAGTTTCTCTTGTAGCAACAACGAGTTATTATTTTTTCTTTTTAAATGGTACATATTTGCTAGTGGTAATTTGATGGGCATGCCAGTTCAGAAAGATTTTTTTTCGCTAAGGGTGTGCAAGTAGTATAGGTTTACAGTAATAAAATAAGCGTGTTTTATATTGTAAACTCATATATAAGGCACTGTCATCCGTTATATTGCTTTTAACAATTCATTAATTTTTTTAAATTTAATATAAGTAATAATGGTAAATTTATTTGTCTTTTTTAATTTTGTGTCATTTTTAAACTATTTTTAAGGTCATAAATGCATTTTTTATTTTGCATTATTTCACTACTTTATGGTCATTAAATGCCTTGCCCTAGTAATCCTAAAACTCAGAGGTCGAGGCGTAAGGATAACACCAATTAATTTAGTCAATCATTCTAGTTCTTATGTTGAAAAAATTGAGTTTGCCTAACATAGAAATTTTGCTACAGTATGAAGGTTGTGATCTTATTCTATATCAGAATACGAGGCGAGAAAATTGTGTTTCCTATACTTGGGATAGAAAAAGACACTTCAATACTTTATTGTAAATTTCCCTTAATTTCTTCCTGGTACTTCAATAAGACATAGGCTACAGCAGTAAAGGTAAATTAGATTATTCCTTGTCGGCAAGCCTACACTTATACAAGATTAAACACCATTCGAAATAGATAGTAATTTCCCTAGAACAATGCAGTGGGAGCACATTCAGCTTCAAAGAACAACGCAATAGCATAGTAACTATCACACCATACCTCTGTAACTTTAATGATTACCCGATTACCTTACACTGTTCAAAGCTTCTTTTACGAGCTTTCCAATGTCTGAATGCGGCAATAAATTAAAGTCCACACTATGTTACGTGTGTTTGCCTCTGTAGATAAATTACTAACCTTCATTAATCATAAAACGTAAACTGTCTCTTATAACGAATGGGGTAATTTTCCGCACTGCTACTTCTAAAATGAAAATTAACATGGGACATCGCTCTCGCTGCTACATCAATGTGAGGAATGTATTTGTTTATGTTAAAGTTCCCCAACAAAATTATAAGCCCATGGAAACTGAGGTGATCTTTCAATCTGTAACACAGGAAAATAAATGCGTGTTTTGATTATGCTATAAATTCATCCTGTTATTGGTATATTTCAGAGTGACACGAGAAACGACAGTACTGTGATAGTGTAAAGCCCCTAATTCGAAACGTTGACGCATATCGACATAGCATTAATTTTGGTCCCTGCTTTTATAACTCCATAATCAGAACGTACCCTGAGCTCTCAGTATACCCCGTTACTAAATTTAATAGGATTATAAAACATATCTGTAACTTATTGCTAACTACCTCCTTGGTATATATGTTTTGTTTTCCTATTAAGTCTTTATTTTAAAAATTTTGTCGTATTTTAAATTTACATCACTTAATTTAAAATTTATTATTATTATTATTATTATTATTATTATTTTTATTTTTACTCTGCTCTTCGTCTTTCCTCCTTTTTCACTCTGCTCCCTTTGGACTTGCACCCGAGCACGAGTACCCTAGCTCATTCGGGTGTATTTTCTAAATATTATATTTATAGTATATTATATATTAAAAAGAAACTTGTCATTTTTGTGTTTAAAGTTTAAATGTAGGTGTTTTTATTCTTATATGTCATAAATGTATTAAAATTAAAATTAAATTAATAAAAATAAATAAATAAATTAGATGTTCCATGACATCTACAAGGCAAAGTGAAACTTTAATAAACAGTCGTGTTGTTTTAACGAAAAAATACTTATTTTCCACTTTGAGGGACTGCTAACATGGTGCTTCTTTCTACCCATGCAATACGACGATGTGAATATACTCCAGGGTGTCATGTGGACGTACCAATGCCACACAAACGCACTTTCTTCACTACCCTCAAAGGTCCATAGACGATTTTATCAAGTGAATAGGACTACTTCAAACCCCTATCAAGGCTTAGTGAAATTTTCAGTTTTTAATTAAACCATATTGACATATTTATCTTTATTTGTCGGTTCACAGTAGCTATGGGCTGCCTTTTTAAAGGATAAATTTCATTAGTTACATTCAGTGATTATGTATACAGCACTACAGTATTTTTTAAATGAGAAGCAGATTCCTTCACCGCCAATCACGTGTACGAGCTTACGAAGCGCCGCTAGCAGTAAGAATCTTCCCTCCGTCTCGCCGTCTCTGATTGGACCGCGTATCTAAGCAAGGAAAAGGTCAAACTGTTTGTCATCTGCAAAACACTGTAGACGAGAAACAAATCTACCTCTATCTGAACCCAAATGTCTCACATAGGCAGAATTAAAACATAACATTAATTTCGGTCTCCGCTTTTACAAATCTACGATCAGAATGTACCCTGAATTCTCAGCATATACCGCTAGAAAATTTAATAGATACATAAAGATTTTTTAGAAATTTTAAATGCTAACAGCCTCTAAGATTTGATTTGTTTGATTTCTTTTAAGCCTTTATTTTTCACATTTTACAATTTTTTTCATAACTTATATCACATTATTTTCTTTTTTCACTCTGTTCCTTTGTCTCTCCTCTTTTTTCACATTGATCATTTTAGGAACTGCATCCAAGCACAAGCAGTCTTGCTCATTCGGGTGTACTTCCTAATATAGGCCTGTTTATTTTGTACCAGAAATTGTTAGTTTTTTGTGTGTTTTTATTTCCTTTTTTGTATTAGAAAATTTCAACTTTTAATTATCTTTAATAAGAGAACAATAAATAAATAAATAATAATAATAAATATATAGTTATGTTTGCTCAAGTAAGTTAAAACAATGTTTTAGAAACGACGTAACATTTTATGACGTAACTAGCAGTTTATGATCAAAATTTGGAGCGATACAACAAAAGAAAGAGGCGAACAGAAATCTCGAATTCAATCTACAAATAAAAAAGTACAAGACATAAATTTTAAAATAAACAAAACGATCAAAACGCACATACGTACTTACTACATACGTACATGCATACATATATACACACAACAGAGACATATTCAAATATATTATATACACGCGAACTTACGTATGTACGTAGACACACATATAATACTGTACACATACACGCAATCATGATCACAGATGGTTAAAAGCTAACACAATAATACGATACGTAGGAATTTATTTGAATGTAATGAAAACGACAAGATCTAACCTATCTTTGTAGAATGATATACACGTCGTGTTGTCTGTTTATATAGTGAGCGTAAACTGGATTTCCTGGCATTTGACCCGAGCCTTTTCCCTTAGATTTTCTTGGCAAGGCAATGAAGCGTCCAGACGCCTTCCGTCCAGTTATTTCCGCGAAATGAAACAGTATATATCCTCAAGGCTGATTCATTCGATCCTTTGTCGTTAGGTTGGTACAGTTACTGAGGGGCCAGCAGATATACGAGCTCCAATACTCTTCCCAAGACCATCGCCAGGGCACACATTTTCAAGGGCTCCGGGGCAATATAGCTCTTTCCATTTTGCTCGCTACAGAATGAGTGGATCATGTTTTATTCGCTATGCACCTTCATGTCCTCTCTAAACCTGAACCAACATAGTTCAAGAATGTTTGATATAAAAAACAAGTTACTGTGATTTATGTTCACATAAAGCTTTCTGCCTCCCTTGGAAGTAGTTTGTCGATATCTTTCTATCAGACACTCTCAATTTGCGAGCGAATTAGACTCCATTTGCTTAATATAAATTATATTATTTCTGTAATATTTTTGAAAATGATTACACAAGTGTCCACCGCTGTGGCTAAGGAGATACGTTCGCTCCCCTCACGCAGCGGACCGGCTTGATAGTGATGGCAAGAGTAGTAGTAGTAATGATAATGATAATAATAATAATAATAATAATAATAATAATCATGTATGGGTCTGAAACATATTGTGAAGGGGTACGCCGTAACGTAGTGGTTGAGGCACTGCGCTACAAACTGGAAGATCGCGGGTTCGATTCCCGATGAAGTCGTTAAGGTTTTTCAATTGGCCCAATCCTTCTGGTGGCACTATGGCCCTGGGGTCGACTCAGCCTCTAACAGAAATAAGTACCAGGAGCAATCCTGGGGGTAAAGGCTGCCGGTGCGTAAGGCTGACAACCTTAACACTTTCATGTGCAGAATGTCAAAAATCTGGGAGCCACTTGTTTATTCATTAATTTTTTTTAATCCATGGAATGTATTAAACCATAATGAATTATCTGAATGGTTAACGCACTGCTTTATTAAACTAATCACGTTAATCAATAGGCTATTCTTCAAAAATTTCGGGATGAAAGATTAAAAAGCAACAAATTAGCTACGGTTTAACGGTTTAAAAAAAAAGATAATCCCAACAGCTTGATAAATGAATCTTTCTTTACATTTCACTTTCAGGGCAGAAATACTGTATAAGCCTATATAGAAGGTGATTAATGAATTTTGTTGAATACCTTTGCTAAGTTCATAATCCTGATCACTTGTTTCACTGTTGTCCTGCAGTGTCGCAAAAGCTAAATGGGTCCGGTTGGTTTCAAGAGTAATACTCGAGTTTCTCCGAGTGCGTTAATTGCTTCCACTAATTTAAGCTGGTGGACGTACGTACGGGATGGCGGGCGACAAATCGCTAAAAGCTTTATCTGTTAGTCACACAGACATCTAAACACGACTTGTTCATAACATCAACGTGATGACAGTCAACTTTTCACGATATATATCACCATATAACCCATAAGCCTCATTAACACATTGTGTATTAAACTGTGCATGTTATTATGCCCGAGGCACCATATGACGCAGCAGCAACATATAAACCTCAGGCGAGCTTCTATTCAAATCGTCATGTTAAATACCAGTCACACTATACATTATTAATTCTTCATAAACAAATGTGTCTCAGACGTATAGGCCAAGAACTCTGTCGTTTATAAATATTATCATAGGTAATCCCACGAGAGTTGACGAGTTTATCGATAGATTCGCGACTGCGCAGCAGGAGAGAATTTATCTGAGAAAACTCATCAAGTCAAGTTGGATTTATTAAGAGTATTCCATGAATAAAAATGTAACAGATTATACAAATAATAATTAATTTCATACTATTGTTGTATAAAAACAAAACTTAAAGCTGCGAGATCACGGCCTACTATGAATCAACCATCCATTAATCGATTCGAGTTACCATTTTGTAACCAGGGCTACCAATGGTGCATATAAGGCATAGTTAACTTTATTCAGGTAAGCTAATAGCAGAACAGAATAAAAGCACACGAACTGGCTTGCACCGAATCGAAATTGTGTTTTTAATCAATGTACATTTCTATTATTTCAATTTCCAAACAAGTTTTGCTGTATAAAATAATCTGCTTTCGTGCTGTTTAATGGCAATATGTGACGTATTAATCACTGCACACTGATGCTTTCGTGTCCAGTAATGAGCAGACGGATTTACCCGATAAAATGCCATACTCGCGATTCCTACAAGAATATTGTAAGATAAACGGCCGTGATTAGTCTATATCCGAGGAATTGCTAAACGTTATTGGTCAATATCAAACACGGGGAATAGCCAGAGGAAATATGAGGGGAGAAGTGAGAAGTGAATGTGCAAACATTTAGAACGTTTTACATAATTAATTATTTCAGTACAAATACTAGGTGTTATCAACGGCTACTTAATATCCTTATCATCCTGAACACCTTTGATTCATGGGTTTTGTCTATTGATACATATTTATCCCTTGAAATTCTGTGAACAGTAGGTCTAGTTCTTGCGTCCAAAAAGATCTAAGATCTGCTCTTCATCAAAGTCTTTAAAGGTGTAACCAATGTTGTCACTCATTGTGAAGATAACGTCGTTTCCAGAGGAACCGTTTGGCTAGAATCGTTGAAAGTAGCTGAACAGTACGCGACTCGGAACCATTAAAACTTCCTCCATTTTGAAATGGAATGGAGGAATAAAAATACTTAGGTCTATGTCGTTTATAATGATTTCAATGAATTTATGCCAAATTGCAAGAAAATCGAACAATGCATTTGGTCGTGACTGTGTAACAATTTACAAACATACAAAACGCCGAACGGTTGAATTAAAACAGGGCCTCGCTCGGTCAATAAACCTACTTCTCAAATCTACAGAATTTGAAAAGGGTACTCCCACAAATTAAGTGCATCTCTTAACCACGATCGTGATAACTCGTCGAAGATCTTCTGCCCGTATTTTTCGAACATCGAGTTGAGTATTGTCTTTGAGTTCGTCAACAGATCGTGGATTATTTGATAAACATGTCCTTTCAAATCTCCCCTACACGGATAAAAGTGTCATGCATTTAAATCAGGGTGTTCGGTGGTCATAGATCACTGGTATAGAACAAAACGGGGAAAAATAAACGCCGAACTCTTTTATGAATATATGTATTTTTTTATATTTCATTCTAAAGATGATTTTTATCCCTTTTAGCTGATATTCCAAGACCCAGTTCATAAAGTTCTCTCAAGTAAAATTTTATACAATTACTTCTGGCCGTGCAACAGAGAATGCGTTTTGGTCGGTTATATTATCTGCTGTTTGGTCCAATATATTAACTGCTGTATAAGATTTGAAGCTTTTACGGCGTTGATTACTCAGGATGGCTTCACGGGTTATCAGCCGTGTCAACATTATAAGATTCAAGCTTTCGCCCATCTTCCCTCTGCTGTTCATCCGAAGCCAGTAAAAGCGGTATGCATCTGGAATCTTTTTCAAGAATTTCATACTACCTCGACGTTTATGTCGATTGTAATAATGGTTGCAGAAATTATTGTTGTAAATTCAAGGTCTGTATCAGCGTTTAATAATCTTCTTGGTTGAAGCGTTTTATGTCGTCTTCTTGGAAAGTGTTCGCACGGTCACAGCTCTAGCAGCACAGGAATCAGCTGTTAGGAGGAAGCTCTCATGTTTCTTCGTCATGCGGGTCACATGGGGAGTGTACGACGCTCATTGGTTGTTATGTTTTAAAATAGGAAATTAAAAACGTTCCTATTTACACCTAACCAGCAGAATAGGACGAAAAGTATGGTGTGAAATCGTGTTCAATGGCAGTCGTCGACGATAGACGATCCAATTTGATAGTTTGTGGAAATCTTGATCGTAGCTTTAATGCAAAGAGCCTTGCAAATCGGTATCGACAAAATTAAAGTGCTTGAACATAACTGTCATATGTTCTCTCTCAACTCGGTAAAATAAACTACATTTTATTTATTTCATGGAAAACGCCGCGAAAATGTTGTCCACATAGAGAAGAGGAATTATAGAAAGGAAGTTTGTTTCCTGATGAATTAAAGTTAGTGATCCCAGTAACATGGGAAAACCTGTACTCTTAAAAGTGTGTGCGACGAAAACATTTCTGAGGAAACCTACGAGTAACTTAATTCTCTGTTGCTCTAAGATGTGCATATTCGGGACACACTCAAAACAATAAGGCTCACAATCCGACAATGTTGGCTACTAAAACAGACATTAATGACTCCCTAGTGGAAGGATAACATATTCTAGAGGAATATTTATCTACTAGGTATCTAAGTGTAATAACGAGGCTGCATGGTATGAGAGAACCGTTAAGTTTTAATGGTTCAGTTCATAAACTACTCGGGTAGAGGGGAGGCTGTGTTTAGTGGGAAGGAAAAATACAAACCCCTAAACAGTTCCTAGTTCCTTTTGTGTCAGCAAGGAATCGTCCAAGTGGCTGCTTTTGTAGAACCGCACACATATTTCTATACAAAAGGAATGCGACGCTACAAAAGTCAATTCATCAACCTTATTGTTCTATGTAGAATAAGTTTCTTTCTCCGGAAGAAATCTTACATCAGCTTCCATTGTATGAAGTTCAATGTGACATTTTCACCAAATAAAGCACACTTTTAGGTGAACCTCTGATAGAGTCAAATTCAGCCATATTAATGTGAGATCTCTTAGATTCTCAGCTAAAGTTAAATTCTTCTCCTAATTATTTTTCTCTTTGTATATTTTGTGGACCCATGAAAATTCAAGGTAAACAGAAAATTGACCATATATTAGGAAAGATAGAGTAAAATTTATATTTTCTACACATTTAAAGCTACTTAATTTGGTGTACACATACTCATGGTTTAATAAACAACGTTCCGGAGAAGTTACATTCCGATCAGTTTACTCGGTTTTATTAAAAAATTATTATTGAAATAATTTTATATTTTATAGTGAAATTTTTCACACAGTATTTTAGTTTTTTTAATAGGATCCATGCATATTTAGAAAACATCACACATTTATTTTTCCTCTCTTTTCCACAAAAGAATAAAAAATGTATTTTTGCATATCTCAAATAAAAAAACACATATTTTATTATTTTAATTTAAAAATCACGGATTTAATAAAAGACCATGTGCTATTTTGCTGGTCATACCCTGTAGGACTTGCATTAAGATCTTCAGCCGCTTTTCATAAATTTCTAAAATCCATTTATTTCTGAATATATAACAAACAATGCAAAACATATAGCACAAACTTTCTCACTTATACACATTAAAAATTATATTATTGAGGATTCTAGTTTGACAAAAGAAACCAGTATAAACCATTCAAAAATTAATGTATAACCTCTAGGTTAAATAGATTTTTTAGTCCACGCTCTGCAAACCGACTGTTTCTCGAACTGCTCACACGCCGGAAAGTAGCACTTTAGTACGGTAAAGTAATTTTACCACCCTAGGCCGTCAAATTGCCACAGTAACTCCTAGTGGACAAAGTTCCAACTGTGACTCCTAGATGTCTCTACAGTGTCTCCCAAAGTTCGATTTTACATGTTATGGGGTTTAATTTTCATTGTCTATTAACAAGCTTTCAAACAAGCTTAAAAGTTTTCATTTATAGATCTTGAATTGTAAGAAATAAATTCGATAATAGTAATTTGTTATATTTTGTACCACTGCGTGTGGACGAGATCGCTCAAACTTTGCATCATTAAGTTAGTATTCAGGCTTACAAATTTCATAGCCGACTAAAGTAATTAATCTCATTAAACTGCTGCCCAAGCTATTCCCACAGCATTTACGATGTGAAACTTAAATCTGTTTTCCACTAAAAGAGGAAGACAATACAAACCGATACTCGAGGCAGGAATATTATTAGGTGGCCGTTAGGTAGGTTTTTATGGGTAATTTCGCTCAATAGACAATAGCCTGCTCCCACTCTAGGCCATTACTCTATTAATGAACAGGGTAGTAATCTCGCTTCTGCACGATATCATTTTTAGTTCCGTTGTAAAAGGCAGAATCAATGTCTCTGAGCTTGGAGAAAACTAACTAGATGGCCATTTCGGCCTGTGAAATATGCCATGTATCATATTAAGGAAGTCACTTAGTTCCTTACTATAAAGGTTCTTATTCCAGCTTCTTCGATTCCTACTAATACTCAAACAGTTACTTGAATGGAAGAGGGGAATACAAGGTTCTTTAGTTAAAAAAGAACGGAGCTTTTTTTTACTAGATAAAGTAATAAAAAAAAATTAAAAAAAATATTTATTCAAATTAATAAAGATAATAATACACAAGTATACAACGTCTAACAGTACTGGAAGAACATTCAGGGTTATCATTATTTCTGTCAAATAATTGGAATTTCAGACCAATACTACCTCTGCTGGTCGGGGAAACCAACCAAAATCCCTTCTCAGGATAATGATTGTGTTCAGTATTGTCTTCCTGAATATACAGTATATATAAGAGGGCCACTCAATAATTAAAAAGACAAACTGACCGGGAGGAAAAAAACCCTTCAATTTCACAAAACAAGACTTTTCCTACTTTTCAACATAATCCCCATCAAGATTTATGCACGTGTCCCAACGGGTCCCTAGCTTTTTTTATACCGGCGGCAAAGAACTCTTTGTCTTGGTGTCGGAGCCAATTTCCCACAAATTTCTTGACATCCTCGTTATACTGGGACTTCTTCCCACGTAATGCCTCCATCAGTGGACCAAACAATTCTTTGATTAGTTCTGTCCTTTGTTGTTTTTTGTCCTGACATTCGTAGATTAAGACTTATCACTTAGTCATTGATGGTTTGTGCTGCTCTGTTGAAAGTACATTTTGGGTCGTCTATTATATGGAGATATGAATTCGTTTTCCCATGACCTGTGACTGTTTCTGTGAAGCAACCATGCTGCCCTTCTCTGTTCGCAGAAGCTTACCCTTCAACTTGGCAGGCAGCCTGCTCGTGGCATTCACTTGAGATCGACTCCGGATTTCAACATTCCCAAATACGGAATGGATTTAGCGACTGAACACCGAGTCTGAAAACTTGATTTGCATTCGACCATAAATGAGTTTGAAATGCTATCATTATGCTTTTTATAGGCTATTCATGCACATATTTGCAGTCTTACTTCACGTTAGACTAAATATTGACTAAGGTTTTAGAAGTTTTCAACTACCGAAGGAAATAGGTTAATGGAGGCAATTAAAATAATTAGGAATCCAGTTTGAAACGTGGTGTGTGTCATCTTGTTTCTTGCATATAATTGGAAGGTAATTTAAACTTTAGTAAAAGAGCTGGTGGGAAGTTGAATCTCCCTGAACGGAAACTCCGGATTCTCCAGGCTGTCTGCCAACTTCATCCCTTCGCTAAACTCCTTCTGCTAGAACTGCAGACTGCACAAACTTCTAGAACATGTCCACGACTTAATGCAATCATCAATAATAGTTTCAACAGGAAATTGAATACTACTGGACAGCCCATAAAACCCCGTACTTCAAGCAAGATAAATTGACAAAGCTGTTACTGATAAAAGGCTAGAGCAGTATCTAGAGGAGCATTCTATAGGTAGCTGATCTGAAACATGACCTAGATTTTTCTATGCGCTCACCAACATTATAATTAGCTTTGTCAATACGGTTTCCTGGCGTCGAGAATCTCTTTTTGAGACTGTCAGATGTGCTCTTTAATATTTCTTGCTTTCTAGAAGTGAATTTAGTTTTCACATTGCTCCGGTGGTTAACATTTTGCTGTCATGAGATGCAAGTTGACTGGCGGTGTATTTTTATCTGCTCTAATGAAACCTTCCATGCATTCTTTCGGAAGGAAAGTAGAGCCGTCTGTCTGGTGGTGTGAATTTTTGGTTCGTTTAAGTACTCCATGCCCTCAAAAAGGGTTACTGGTCTTTTTATTCCCATCCAACGCGTTACTCAACACTAAAGTACTTGCGAGAATGACGATTTTGTGAATCCTCCCTAGTTAAAACGGATTCTAGAGTCAGCGCATATGAATACCGATGATCATTTTCATTATTATTTTATTTATTGTACATTAGTTTTGATAATTTAAATGGAATATTGGTCTTGTAAACCAAATTAAGATATCATCTTTTAAAACTTCAGAGGTAGAGCTTTATCATTCCTATTGGCTTAAAATGGTACCATTACAGTTGACTCAGTTCAAACACTCATGTAAAAGCGAAATTACTGTTGTACTCTGAAGTACGCCTTTGCATTCCAGAAATTTTATAAACAAAAAATAAGTAAAATTTAATTTTAATCAGCGTACAATAATACAGACATACAAGATAAGAGTCATCCTTGGTTTTATAAATAAAATTAACTATAAGTAATTTCAATATTTTGACTATCCAAAAAGAATAGCAGCCTAGATCTTTATTATCATCTTTAAAATGGTATCCTGAAATATATAATTGGATCTACAAGAGTTTTAGTGCGGTAAAGCCGGTGTTAAGCTATAGTATATATATATATATATTCTACTGTGTGTAAGCTATATCAGTAAGAAAAGATGCTACTAAATTGGATAATGGTCCAACGATAAAAATACCCTTCGCATTAAACATCCAAACAGAGATTATTATGACCTCTGTAACTACGTAGCTCTTTCTTTTTCCATAGTAAAATGCACTTCAATACCAAAATAGAACCAAATTAAATTAAATTAATTAACAAATCGATCAGTTTTAATTATTTTAAGGAAAAAGTCGGCTGTCTCATGTTACATATAGACATTTTCAAAATTTCACAATTTGTAGAATAAAAACCGATATTTTTATATAAACCAACATTACTTGTAACTAATTCCAGGATTTGTAATGATATCCAAGGAGCTAAAGAGTTAAGAACACAGAATATCCAGTTCCACCTGAAAAACTCAGAACTAAATTATTAAAGCTCTTACCATCGCATATTAAAAGAGGGGGATAATTTATCTGGCGATTTAGATTTTCTGATAATCCCTAAAAATAATCTGGTACAGTTTTTAATTTTGGGGGTATTACTACTAGAATATTAATTTTATAAAAATCTAATATTTCTGTAAATCTTTCAATCTAGATCTCCTCCTTAATTCGAAAGGCAAGTATAAATATCTCCAAAATCTGAAAAGATTTTCACGTCCTGAAGTTCAACAGTATCATTCCCATCTTCCGAGGAATACGTAAATTAATGTACCTGAAAGGCGATGATTTCATAAGTAACTTAGTACAGTTTTTGAAAGCTTAATTCTTTAATAAACAAGTTTATAATTCATGTTTAGTGTAAAAATATTATGAAACATTGTTAAAAACTGAAAATTATTATATTAATAACGTTATAACTATTATATTGCTATCATATAATAGTATTATAATATTAATAATGTAATAATATTAATAATACGCCCATTACAATAATATGATAATTATAATAGTAACATTATTATATAATATGAAAATACTAACAATAGTAACAATATTGTAATATTCATTTCCCGACACTTGTGAGACTCTAAGGTTTATTTTTTTATTTTTTTTGCTTTACTAATAGTGCTTGAATATATTTTAAAATTCACAATTGAAGTCGGCCTACGTATACTGTTAAAGTAACTGATCTTAAGTCTGAATAGTATAATATCGTGAAAAAGTACCAGAAGAGAAAGGCAAAAGGTGAGAGTTATGACAAAACAAATTAATAAAAAGTAATAAATAATTATCATAATTTAGTAGAAGGAAGATGGAGCAGACAAAATGACATCAAAAACTAATTTAAAATGGATAAGAATTAATAGCTTATAAGAATTTTGAAATTCTCGTTTTGAAGACTCCAAAGCTACATAATAATGTATAATGGGGAGGCTAAACCTAGATGTGATTTGATTTTAAAATTGTTCAGACGAGGGCCAAAACTAAATCTGTGGAACAGACCAGCAAAAGTATAGGGTGTTTTATGAGTAAAATATTTAATTACGATATTTTCAAGGCTTACGATATTTTACAATTAAAGTATTTAATAAAGGTGTTTCCTAAAAAATTTAAAATGATGTTTTTCAAGTAAACGTTTATAGTATCATCATGAATACAAGAATAACTTTTTTATTCAAGCTTCATGTGAAAATAACAAATTGTATGTTGCTGTGTGACGTAGGCTATATAATCTTTCAGGATAATACTAAATTTTAGTTCATATAATGTAGATCAAACTACCTTGCATAATATGGAAGAAAGATTTGTTTATTTTGTATCTTTAATGTAATTATATCCTATATCCCGTTTTAAAACAGACGTGCATTCCCTAATATTATTATTTCGGGTGCATGCCATTTGCGCAAAACTGCCCGTGGGATACTGTTATATTACCGCAAAAATTCAGGTTACAGTACCGCAAATGAATGTAACAAATTAATCGCACAGCGACTACATAAATTTAGGCAATCTACTTTGCCGAAATATTTTTTAAATACATGACTCTAAGCTCTAACTTTTAATTTCTGAATTTACGAACACACCCATGTGGTAGGCCTACTGGTGTGGCAGCACTAATGAACAGTATTACGAACACGGCCTATATGGCTCTAGTGTGGCAGTAGGCCTACTGCTGAACAGTAGATAAATTTCCACCGGTGTTATGGGCTAGTTGTTCATCAAGCGATCCCCGAACGACAAATGGGACTGAGTCTTTCCATAGACATTTTAAAAAAACAATTTCATGAATCACATCTATCTGTTCATGTGCTGACCGCAATACTTACGGAATTCCAGAGCGAAATATACATCTCTATCACTACTTTTAGAAGAGAAAAGTTAAAAAACATATCATACAGAAACACGCATACAACATGGATCTCTGGAAAAGTTATTACGCTGGTAAAATATCGTTACTATAGTACACCAAATCTTTGGGACATCGTTACCAGCCACAACAGCTCTGAAGAAAATGAGTGCTATGACGAATCCTTTGGAGAATGCAGTGGACGCCACACTTCTACAGTGTTTTGCAGATGACAAGCCGTTTTGTCCTTCTCCTGCATAGATACGCGGTCCAATCAGAGACGGCGAGACTGAGGGAAGACTCTTATTGCTAGCGGCGCTTCTTTAGCCCGTACACGTGATTGGCGGTGAAGGAAATGACTTCTTATTTGAAAAGTACTGTAGGGTAAGGCAAGCCTTAATGCTCATTTGCGTTAATGATATGTTAACCTTTGCGGTAATGTAACCATGCCCATTTGCGTAAATGCAACGTACTTTTGCGTAAAAGTGCTGCACCGATTATTTCGCAGACGGTAAACTCCGGCACGGTTTTAAACACAGCAGTCAGTTAATGTAAACTCCGGCACCATGACATTTTCGTTCCCACTTTACCATACTGAAGACTGTACCTGCACAAATTCTTTTGATATCGTACATAGGTTTGTTTGAAGTTCAGACTTTGGTTGTTGTTGTGTGGGGTGGAACACTGCCTATGTCGGAAATTTATGCATAGATTCACCTTATTGCTTCCTGCATTGATCCCTCCAACACGGCTCGATTCATGCACACCCTTTGTACAAGCGGCTGTACATCCACAATAGCGGGAAATTTCCGATCAGTTAGGCACGGTTCAAGCTGAGGTGACTTCCTGGCGTGTACATCGCATCAATGGTACCTGGTTCGATGCCTCCAGACTCAATTGTTCAGTGTTGGTTAAATCATAACACATTTGATTTCCTCCCCTGTTGTCACGTAAACCTGTTAACAATTTCGCAATAGAATTAATACCTATGTTTTTAGGTATTTTTATTTATCGAACATCCAAACTACTGGGTTTCCATAAACCATAAATTACTCAGGAATTCGGAATTAAAAAGTGTTCGTAAAAATGTTACGTTTTACAGAAATACGCTTACATAATATACTTACCCCAAACTTGGGCAATATAACGTTTACACTTCAAATTCTGATATAAAATAAAAAATCAGAGATTTTTTAATAAAAAAGTTTCATATAAAGTTTTGGTTCTTAGCATACAAAATTTAAACAAAATCGTTGGAGTCGTTTTCGTGAAAATCAAAAATAAATTAATTTTCTCCAGGTAGGCCTCAGGTGGTAGTAAAAGTATATCTTCGCCAATCTTCGTATTGCACCTCCAGTGTAAAGAAAAGGAAGCAAAACAATTTGGGAACAGTAGGGCCTATATAGACCAAGCGGTTGTCTTAAATTATTATTAAGAAAATTTATTTATTTACTGGTTAATGTATTTTGTGTGCTTACACCATGGGCACAATTCCTGAGTACTAAGCTCATAATGGGACATGGCAAGTCTGAACAAGACGACAACAAATATTATGTTGGCAAAGCATTACAAGAGATAGCCTACAACAGAATTAAAAAAAAAATACAATGCAATCGGTAAAACACTATAACCCATATTTATAATAGCAATATAAAGCACATACATTACTGTAAAGAACATGTGTTAGGGCCTGGAAGAGAAGGGGTGGTTGGATTTTATTTCTGGGTCCCAAGGTTGTGTTTAGGATTTGGATACGGAGATCACACACGCCTAATTGAGAATGAAAAGAGGCAAAGGGTAGTTTTTAGAATTTGAAGTGGATTTGCGTTAATTTTTCGGATACGTCTTCTGTCACTAAGGATATTTTAGTTATTCTATATTGTTTACAGGAAAAATTTGTCGTGGTGGGGAGTCGAACGCAGGTACTTTAAATATTGCATGTTATCTTGACCAGCATCCGGTAGCGTTTTTTATTTACTAGTAAAAATCGGAAGTGAAGCTCTATTAGAAGACGAAATATGCATGCAAATATGCTCTAAAACTGGTATGGTATGGTAAGGTGCATCTTTAGTCTTATATACATATTAAATACATTATCTATGGAAAAATCCATCGCAAGGGCCAATACGGCCGTACGTGCTTTTACTATGCACAAGACAAAGAGAATTGTAACACTAATAATACAGTACAATATACAGTAATACGATACCTTATAATATAATAATGCTATACAAAGATGAAGAAAGAAAGAAATCGGACTAATAATAGAAGAGATATTACAATAATAATAAAATATAATACATAACAATACATAGACAAAGATTATTCCCCTTGCCCCTCCCTCCTATCCTTTTCTACCCTGAGCTGTCGGACTTAGACATGAATTTCCCCACCCCCTCGGAGAATTTTGTGTCATTCAACCGCTCGAATATCGCCATGTGACCTCTTCTGGAGACCATAAAAGAGTCTGGCAGATATCGTTGCCTAAGCACCTCAGTGGCTTCACATTCAGAGAGAATATGCTGTGCTGTCTCAGCCTTGTCACATAGCAGGCATATTGTGGTTTCTTCTTCATTGACCGGAACCAAGCTAGGCACCTTAAGTAAAAAAGCTACCGGATGCTGATCACGATAACATGACATATGTAATTGACATGCATATCTGAATAACTAAATGATTACGTTGCTGTACTTCATCTCCGCGGTGGCATTATTTGTTTGCAGGGGTTTGATGTGTTCCGCCTATCTCTCGCTAATTTTAATTGTAGTTGTACAATTCCAATAAATAAACGCGAGTATTTTTTTTCAATAATTGAAAAAAAGACAATTTATAATTTGTAATATATAACAAAAATACTAGTGCTCTTCTAGTATCCATCCTAAACAGAATAATAGCTAGCTAAAGCGAAAATACTACACAACAGGTAAAAGTGAACTTCTATCTTAATAAACTCAACATACGAATAAAGCATCTATTTATAGATCTAATTGAAGTAGTATATAACATAAATACTACAGCAGAAATGTTTTTTAACGTATGTTGTTTAATTTTATACTAAAAATAATGTGTAGGCTTTTACACATATGTCATTGCAATAAGTTATACGTAATTGCAATTTGCATAAACTAAATCAGCATATTATAAATAGGTTTTCTCATAATTAGTAATATCGGTTCTTTAGTTTGGTTTATATAGTAGAATATTGAGAATACATGCAGAGTTTTGGAAGAAAATCCACAGATAAGGACTCAGATATTTTCAGACGGACTTGACAGAAGACACTTAAAATTCCTTCAGAAGCTGTAAATTAGTACCACATGAACTGACACTTGATCAGACTCAACATAGGGTGAATATCTGTTGTCAGCTAATAGCTAATCCCAGGGATGATAGATTTTTCAGGAGAGTTGTCTCATGAGGTAAAAAGTGGGTAGGCCTATATTTCCAAAACCCTGACACCTCGAAGCAGTGGCTCGATCTCCGTCAGACTGCAAACGTTTTTGTTTAAAAAAATCGGTTCGGCTCCAAAATAATGATATGTGTCTGATTGAATTTTAAATATGTGAATCACTGGGAATTTGTTCGAAACGGACATGCAGTCGATGCGGATCTCTATTCCTAACAATTGGAACGAGTTCATGAAGTTTTGAGACAGTGGTACTGGTACCCGGCATTAATTAATAGAAACAGGGTTCTCAAAGAACAATGAATACAATCCAGGAACTTGGAGGAATTAAATTGTACCTCATCCAGCGTATAGCCTTGCTCTTGGGCCATCCGATTCCCATCTTTTTAGTTCCATTGCCCATTTCCTATGTGGAAAAAAAATGTTTAAAACACTGAAGCATTTGAAATGAGTTTCAACGGATTCCCCAATAAACAAAAAACTGGTATCGTTGCGGGATATTACGGGTCTATGTAATCTGCGCCACGGTTGACACTGAATTTGAAATAGAATAAAAATGAGATATGTAAACTGCGGCACACAGATATGTAAACTGCGCCACGGAGATATGTAGGTTGCGGCAGTAGTTATAGGCAAACAAAGTTAGACCTAATATTTCAATGACAAGTATTCTCGTCTACTCAAGTGGAGAGAACAATAGGCTATATAAACAATGAAATATCCCGTTTTGATTTTATTAAGAAGGCGTCATATGAGAACAAAGTGCTCATGCCAAAAAATTAGACTAGTGGTTTTAAAACAATTTTATAAGTGACGAAGCGTTCATGGAAAAGAAAATAGGGTATTGTTTTTAACATTTTTTAAAATGACAAAGCCACTAAGCCTAACATTTTTAACCACACCTATTCAATTTCATAGCTACTCTTAAGTCCGGAGAAGTGGGAATGAAAATGTTAGTGCATTAGTATGACGGTGACGACAATTAAATTTCGGTGGCGCAGTTTACATATGTCGGTGACGCAGTTTACATCGTGTAGGTTGGGGGAAAAGGTAGAAGTGGCGCAGATTACCTTTTCCCGATAATACACCTCGCTGGAAGGCTCAAGAGTATAGAATCTAATGGCTTTTTGTTTGAAGATTAGAATAATTTTCTGTAACAACACAAAAAAATAAAGTTTAAGTTAAAAACCGACATAACTTATGAGACCCATCTATACAACTGTGACATTATTCAAACTCAGAAATTTAACGTTGCTATATAGCAGTGAACATGATATCAGAGTGAACATGATATCAGAGAGAAAATGTAAAAAAAATTCCCAGGCACTAAAGAAGTGTAATTAGACACAGGGTTAATTATAACGAGACGAGAACATCAAGTTGTTAAGTCTGAGCCACGTGACAAATTGACAGAGCTCTTGACGCCCGGCGTAGCATGTTTATCATCTCATAAAAGCAACTTGTCATCGCACAACGTTAACATATTTCACTGCTCTGTCTGCAGCTGAGCATTACGAGTATAATGATTCCGCGAGCGCTGACAGAAATCTCTGTCGCTAACAATGGTGTCCACCCCCTCCCCGACATCATATCCCTAAAGGAATCATGGTCCGACGTCCAGCACATGCATGGACTTCTATACAAATTCAAATAGTATACAACTATGTATCATCATACTACAGCATTGTTTTCAATAAATTACCCATTTTAACTTTCCAGGGACCAAGGGGGTTTATTTTGTATCCACATTAAACGATTAGTAAATCTGCAATAACAATATTCACCTTGTATAACTGCTTCGAAAATATAGGCTACATCTGTGTTTCGGTTTCACAATTGATAAGCTAAATGTATTAGGAAATGTTACAAGATTTGTCCACCGTTCTGGCGTCGCTCACTACAGATCCGTCGGCCCGGGTTCGATCCCCGGTACCTCCTCGGAATTTTCTGAGGTCTGGTAGGGGTGCACTCAGCGTCGTGGTTCAAATTGAGGAGAGAGAAGTAGCGGCTCCGGTCATTAACGGCCGTGGGTGTCGGCATGCTGACCACATGCCCCCAATCCTGCCGTCTGCCTATGGTAGATGACGCAGCGGTCGGGTGGTAGGTCAAATCCCTCCAGGGATGTAGCACCACGGAGTTTTTTCGCTCTCCTCATGTAGCAAGCCCGGTTACGATTCTTGGTCGGTACAATATTCCTAGATAGGGATTTTTCCTCACCTGTGAGACGAATGTTCGGAACTTCAGACCCTTGTGTTCATCTGGCCGTCATTATCATCTTCATGCCATCTGCGCCTTGTTCGGAATGAATGTGTGTGTGTGAGAGTGGTGTGTCTCGTCATATGTGTTCGTGTTATCTCAGAGGTGGTCCCAGCATTAAGCTGATTACCAATCCTGGGAGGCACTCCGTGCCTTTGCCTGGATAAAAAGTATGTATGCGATCCATAGAAGTTCCCATCCCCCGGCAAGAAGCGATCCTGGAAGGCCCGGATGAGATTCACCGATTTATTCTTTTTAAATTTTACTCTACAAAACAAGATGCCCTGAAGATGGTTCCATGTATCCGAAAGTCGTAGGTAAAATAAAATAAATTGTGATTAAGGCATTACATAATTACGAGGGCCATTCTATAATTAAGAGACAAACTGACCTGGAGAAAAAAGTTTATTTTTACATAAAAGACATTTCCAAATTTTCATCATAATCCCCAACAACATTTATGCACTTGTCCCAACGGATTACTAGGTTTTTATTTATTTATTTATTTATTTTTATTTATTTATTTATTTTTATATATATGAATCGGTTATTTATGAAAGGGCTCATGTCATGTTTTTTTGAAAAACGAGTTTATCATGAAAATGGATTGTGCCAACATCCACGCATCGTTTACTTATGAAAGATCTCTTGTCGCACCAATACTTTGCAAGATACAGCCATTGAAAGTCTGTGTTTAGTTATGAAACGGCTCATGTCAATGACAAGAGCCCTTTCTTAAATAAAGCATGGTTAGCAGCAGTGGTCTGGTAACCAGCTGTCTCTGTTCACTTGTCATTGTTATTGGTATTGTTGATTAGGTTCCTACTCTCTCTTACAGACAGTGGACGATTCAAAAAGATTGTGTACAGACTGCCCATAAGGGGCCACTCTTATCTGGCCTGTGACAGAGTCTTTGGCCTTGTCAAAACAAAATTAAGGAAATGTGACAGATATTACACAATAAAAGACGTATGTGAAATGATATTAATGTCTTCAGTACAGGGAAAGTTTACTGTTGATTTAATAGAAACAGGAAATATTTTGGATTTTCAAAAAATGGTGGCCTCAGTTCTATAAAAAATGTACTGTTTCCGAAGAAGCCAAATCTGAAAAGAAGGGAAAAAGATAATATTTTACTATTTCTAACTACCATGAATTCTCGTTCCAGCAATCAAGTAAAGGAAAAGTAACAGTATTGTCTTTTATTAGTGGACTCCTGTACAACACATTCAAACTATAGTCCTTTCACATTCGCCAGAGGTTTCAAGGCCAAACGTAGCACGGCTATGATACCCCCACTTACCGTGCTCATATGACATCATACCCCTCCAATGCCAGTCACATGACAAGCCAGTAGGGAGTTCCCCCTTGGTGTCGTATGAGTGTGTGCGACAGCGCAGCTCCTCTGCGCAAAGGGGAATACTGTTGACTGCTATCAGTGGGGGCATATTAGACGTGAGAAGTTGTGGCCTTGAAACCTCTGGCGAACGTGAAAGCACTATAGCTATCCCGACACAATCAAGCATTTCTCTACCCATACACAAAGCATACGCAGAAAAAATACCTATTCCTAAAACGAAAATGGATGATATAAAGAAGCTTGTTCAGTTCGTCCCTGAGGAACATGGTTTCCTTTATGACGAGGTGATTCAGTGGCCTACAGTTGAAAAAGAACTGTGAAATGTAATGATATGAGACTTTACTGTAAATTGTGTGTTTGTTAAAAACCCATTTTCATGTATCTGTTATAGCCAATCTCATTTGTGTATACAATGTTTAATGTAAAATAAGTAGCCTTCGTAAAATCTCATTCATTGCATTGTTTGTTTTTACTTTTGTCTCTATGAATGGGCGCTTGTCAGCCCTTTGTTTATGAAAGGACTATTGTCAGACAACTTTGATATGCCATATCATGCAACATAAACAACATAATTGTTTTATCGTTATTATTAGTGGTTAGTAGAATCAAAATAAATAGAATAAAAAAATATTTCGTATTTATTAATAGTTGGAAAATAAACAGTTTTTTTTAATTCCCCAACATTTTACTTTTCGTGACAAGAGCCCTTTCATAAATAACCGATTCATATACCGGCTGCATAGAACTCTTTATGTTGGCGTCGGAGCCAATTTCCCACAAATTTCTTAACATCCTCATTATCCTGGAAATTCTTCCCACGTAATGCCTCCTTCAGTGGCAAACAATTAGAGTTTCAAGTGAGGAAGATGCAACTTCAACAGGCCGGCCAGAACGGTGTTCGTCAGTCACTGATTCTCGACCACTTTTGAACTGTTCTAACCACTTGTAAAAATTTCCATGGTTCATACAACTTTCACCATACTTTTTAGTCATTCTAGAGTGTATTTTAGCTGGTTTTTCACCTTCAGCAATCAAAAAACGATTCCCAGAACGTTGTTCAACCAATGTGGAATTTTCAAGAAGACCCGACATCGTTCAAATTAATTTTGAGGTTATAAACAGAGCAATGTTGATCCATCAGCTGATTAGAACTCATCTCAGTGATGCCGACTTAAAATCCTAAATGTATCAAAGTTGTACTACCAACCGTCTTTTCCCCAGACCAATTTGTCTCTTTAATTATTGAATGACCCTCGTATTTTTTAAAATGAAGTTGGTTGGAAAATTGCTATTTATTATAATTAGAATAATGACGCTTCAGTATGCTTCATTTTCATTTAACTTATACCAATCAGAGATTACAGAGTTTACAAGGGTAATTATATTACATATAACTATTATTCAAGATGTAATAAGGTTATGTTATTTACAGTAAGGACAGAACATGTTATATTTACTACAGTGGACATGTACGAGTAAATACAATAGTAGAGTACGATTACTCCCACAAAGTCTCTGGGTTTTTACGTACATACCTTGGGAGCGAGTGTCACGGTTCCTAGAGTTCCTGCCTATGGGAGGTAGCTGCACCCTGATTGGTCCACCTCTTCTATCATTTGCATTATATATTCATATTATTCAAGTACTTATGTTCGAATGTTTTCTTTGTATTTAATGTACGTTTCTTGTATTCAAGTACATCAGTTCTTTTTAAATTTATTATTAATCATTATTATTATTATCATTATGTATTTCATGTTTTTGCCCTGGCTGAGTGGTAGAGAAGGCCTTATGGCCTGAACTCCGCCAGGTTAAGTAAATAAATAAATAATTAGAATTCATATGAATCTACTAACTTCGAGACCCATTGTCATTTTTGTGTAATATAGGCTTACCTTCCATTTGCATACATCCCATATTTCTGAATGTCACGTGTATTCTACAAAACTTGAAATATTATTTGTAAAAGCAGATATCACGTTGGTATAGGACAGCGCTTGAGCTATAGAACTCCGATATAAAAATGATTAATAGTATTGATTAACGCGATTTATTTATAAAGGAAAAAATAATGACATATGTGCATAGTAACAGTGGACGAGGGGGGAAGGCCACGTGAATCCATGCGGGCACGTGTTGGTAACGAGTGTAGAGTGTCTGTCACATTCACAGCTTCCCTTTGATCACAGCCGTTCTTTATTTCCCATCAAACTAAATTTTATTTCTATTTTTTAAATTTATTTTTTTACTTTTATTCCAGTTAGCTTGGTTATAATCGGTTCACTTGCAACTGTATAAAGTGAAACACACTAATAAAATTCTATGTCAAAACCTGGGACTCACTAATGAAATGCTTTGTGAAAGTACTGTCCATTTAACAAAGAAAGCAATCAATATTCATTTCAAAGAGTAATTAATCAGGCTGATCTGAACAGACACATGTCAAAGGGAATAGTCTGAGCAGATAAATTGAGAATTTAAATAATTTCTCTTTCAGCTTTGCAAAGAATCATACTATGCTATCGACTTGACTAATACATTGCCTTCCATGACGCTAGGAGCGATTCTTTTCAACTTTTGGTAACTAAGCCACTTAACAATATAGACTATTTAAGACGTGTTACTGAAGGTTTCCCTGCGCTTAGTTTTAAAATGTATAATATTTATTGCAGATACATTACTAAAAACCACAAAATATTCTAGCCTTTTTCAAACTTTTTTTCATTTGATTTCATTTAGCATGTATAATGAGATTGGATGTACCACCTATTAAAGGAAAGAAATTAACTTTACACTTAAATTAATTAAATAATTTAAAATACTTATTACTTAATATTAGTTTTTAGTTTAATGCTGTACACGTTTTTGACAAATATTTGAAACTCTGAATATTGGAAATTTAAATTTTCTTAGTAAAGGAATCAAATTTTCCTTGACGAATGCATTAAAGAGAATATAAAATAATTTAACAGCTTAGGCCTTCACGGCAGCGTTGGGACCATTAGAAAAGTTTTCCAGACTTGTTCTTTTCTGAAACTAATTATATTAGCTAGAAGAGAAAACGCAAACTTCAGGAACTGAGAGCGCCCATTAGCACTTATAGTCGTTCGTATGTATTTGATCAACAACAGTTTAATCATTCTCCTGTCGTGTATAGAGAGTCATTCAAAGCATGTTAATCAGGAATCACTTGCTCACTAGGCCTATTAAGTTTATTAGTGCAAAAGTATCTTGCCTAGAAGAAGTGTATACCCTTAGCAACCAGGGAAGGCGGTTGAGGCCAGGTAGGTTCCTTCACTCGCATGGACCCTCACATTTACAAGGGCAGGAGATTTAGGACCAACCGTAATTTCCTCCCCATGAGTCACCTAGTCTACTTCAATCAATCAATCTTAGATTTTTTTAATATGTCGTTTTATCTTAAAATGCTTGTTATATATCAATTCTACACATAATTACAAGAAAAGTGACACCAAACAATGTATAATTTACTTTAATAGGAACATAGGACTTGAAAGCAGTTTTCTCGTAACTTTTATTTATGTATTTGTTAGAAATGTTCCTATTAAAGTAAATTATACATTGTTTGGTGTCATTTTTCTTGAAATTGTGTGTAGAATTTATATATAACAAACATTTTAAGATAAAATGACATATTAAAAAATCTAAGATTGATTGATTGAAGTAGACTAGGTGACTTACGGGGCGGAAATTACGGTTGGTCCTAAATCTCCTACCCTTGTAAATGTGAGGGTCCATGCGGGTGAAGGAACCTACCTGGCCTCAACCGCCTTCCCTGGTTGCTAAGGGTATATAAAAGTGCAAAATTGCACCAACACGTAAAACTTTAAGTGTATTAAGGTATTGCCATAGTAATGACAACATCTGACATTTGTCACTAATATTTTCCGCTCTTGTATGTCCTAAATCAACGGGGAAATGTGTGTCGAGCTAGCTATTTGCTTTAGCAGTAATATAACTATATATTTCCTCTATATTCAGTTATCTGTCTCGCGGGGGTATTATCTCCAATCCGATGTTCACCCCGAGCAAATCTCATTCGGATCGGCTACTATGAGTTTTCACTCGTAGCGGCCTGGGCACTTGGGGAAATTGCGCATTTTGTGTTCATACACACACACACACACATACACACACACACACACACACACACACATATATATATATATATATATATATATATATAACGTATTTCTGATGACTAGGGCAATTTGGTTTTAAGGAATACAACACCCTAAGTACTGGAAAGGTGAAGTCAGCCGGAATAATTCAATGCCATAGCCGGTATTTGAACCAAGATCTTCGGTTCTCCGTGCCGCTGCTCCTAGCAATTGAGCTACCATAGTAATACGCCGGTACAACATTAAATTATCCAACTGATTCACTTTTAATGTTGTACCGGCATGTTGCCATGATAGCTCAATTGGTAAGAGCAGCGGCACGGAGAGCCCAAGGTCCTGGTTCAAATCCCGGTTATGACTTTGAATTTTTCAGTCTTACTTCATCTTTCCATCTTAGCCTACAGACGGCTAGCGTGAAAGAATTTTCATTTCACCGTTAAGTACTGTTGCTGACTGTAAGCCCTATCTTCCCACAAGTCACAACCTGCCGCAGTATCCATATTTCTGCTGAACAGACTAAACAAACAATTGTGAGGTTAGCAGACAGAGCATATAAAATCTGGTTATATGACACTGATCATTTCGTTGTTTTTTGTTAGATTATTCTGTAATTATTTAACCTGCAAGTAATAATTATATTGTCCTGTAATAGACTTTGGCAAAAGGAGCATTCCTATATTAAACTCAATTAAACAATTACTTCATAGTAATTATCCTCTTCTCCAAGAACAACTACGAGAGCAATTTAGTGAAATGACGCTCATCAGTGCTTATAGCCCATGTTTCATTCGAAGGTTTAAATTTTATAATATCTATATTGTGCTATATCATAAGAATAAATAGATTCAAATTGCTACAGCAAGAAATTTAATCAGTAGGGGAAAGTTGTAGGTCAAAAGTCATGTGAATTCAGGTATTCAACGTTTTTAATAATTCCTTTATCGCAAATAAATGGAGATATTATGATGAATGGAGCAATGGTAAAACGATATATGTGCCCGGGGAACTGGAGCACTCGACAAAATCTGCCCCAACCCATGTTGTCCACCACAAATTCCACACAGGTCCACCGAATATTCGATCCCGGCTCCCAGAGGTGGAAGGCGAGTAGTCTAACCACTCAGCCATGGGGCGGCCTGGTACTCCAGTTTTTGGACTACGGTAGCGTGATTACAATTTTCTGTTCATGAAAGGCGTCTCTAGTGGGATACTGGAGAAGAGACGACGTCGAAATCTTTTGTGTGGCTTCAATAATAATAGGCTAATCCCTTTATTGCAACCAACGGTCATACTTTGGTGAATATAGCAACGGTAAAATTATACATGGCAGGAAAAAAGGGAGCACCCGAGAAAATCTGACCCGATCCCATTTTGTCAACCACAGATGTCACACAGATCCACCGTTATTCGAACCCGGGTCCCAGCGGTGGAAGGCGAGCGGTCTAATCACTCAGCCATGGGACAGCCTGTGTGGTTACAATAATACTACGATTCTATGAATTCATAGAGTCCATTGAAATATCTAGAAACTGATAAAAAATAATATGCAATGCTTGTCTCTAATTTAAGAAATAATTCATGGGAACCACACATATTTTATTTTTATTCTAAAAACTATTGACTGAATAATAAAAATCAATGCGGTTTTTAGTTAGTCTCAACCTTTAGAATTTCCAGAAAAAATTCAAACTCCTTGCATCAAATCTGTAGAATGTGTAGAATCCATTTAGTTCTGAAAGTACACAAATACAGTAAAAATGAAAGTATGGGAAAATACTTTAAACCTTTAAACCATGGCATGATATTTAAATGAATTAAATATGTGTGCATGAGAAGAACTCAGCTTTACAACTGATTTTTTAAATTAAACAATCTTGAATATTACATTTCCTTTTGGGGGATAATCTTCTGAAGGTAGTTTAATTTTCTAAAATATTTTTTTTTATTTTCATCACTAAGATTTAAACATTAATGAGTGTACCATTTTTAATATCAGATAGGTTATAGAGATTTTTAAAAGTGCCTGGGTACACTGAAACTTAGCCAACAACATTATGCTTTAAGGTAGGCCTACATATAATTATTATTATTATTGAATTCCCAAAAAAAATACAGAACCCTATTTTACCAGATGGCATATTAGGGTTATAGATTAAACCAGGGGAAGACAGAAGCTTGCTCTGTGACGTCACTGCCTACTGCTCTACTGCTCGCGTTATATCTCTGCGAGGAGCATGTGAAATGTAGGCATCAGTGAACAGGGGGGAAGAGAGGGGCTTTAGTATTGCGGGCAGCGGGAATTTAGGGGGTTAGAACTTACGTAATACGTGTTTCCGAGTTAATGAAACATCAACCGATTTTTTTGATAGTTTATCGGTTAATTACAGCGCAGCAGTTTAACATATTATAAATAATTCTATTTTTATATTCTGTGAGAACAATTGCCTTTCCACAAAATCTATGCTCTTTGACAAAAATAGACAATAGGCTACTATCATTTGAATTAACATAATTCACTACAGTAAAAATGATAAAAAAAATGAACTGAATTAATTACCATACAAGCTCGTCTGCACCTTAGATGATACAAGATTACAGTAATAATATTCTGACTTTCCTGTCTCTTTTTCTTTAACAAGTGTATCAATGTTGGGACGTAATGTTTGAGCAATATTTAATCGAAGACTACATTTAGGTTGTGATTTAACAATGTACTTCTTGATTTGAGCTTTGCACATTTCATTAGTGAAAAAAATTGTTTGGCCACATATGTCGATCCAAAATTACATAATATTCGTGCGGCAAGTCTCGGGAATCTGGTTTCAGAGAAATTTCTGTAAAAGTTACCCAAGACCACTTTACGTTCGTATTTGTCCTTTAAAAGATCGTCGCATTGTAAGTTTAGCAGTTCCAATTGATACCGACAAGGAACGTCTTTGACATTAACTGAATATGGGGTAGCAAAAAGTTTAAACATTGGAGAAAGGTTTTCCACATCCTGAAACCTCGATTCGAACTGAAGAAGAATGTTTTGCAGAACTAACACATGTTCTGCAGAGGGAACACTATCAGGATCGCGTACTTGCAATAACTTTGAAAAATGCCCCGTATTTCCAACCAGAAGTTGTTCTACCCACAGAGCTAAAGTGAATAGGTCCTCTAGTACCTAGCTCTAGCGTACTCTAAACACCCCTACTACCGTGCGCTCTTGCTGACGTCACACACAAGGGATCCGCATGCTCTTGCTCCACAATCGTCATCACAAGACGTAGTTGACTTCCCCTGGATTAAACATATATACAGAGTATACAGTAAACTACATATACATATTACAATTTTGCAAAACCACTATTCATGAAACTTAAAACAACTTTGTAACTTTGCTTATTTAAGAAGAGACGGGAGATTGGTGTAGTAAAGTCAAAATTTAGAAAATTTAAATATAATATTAACTGATAACGTTCGTGCGTAAATAATGGACAATGAAATAAGAGGTGCTTAACAGATTGGCTTTCCTCTTTACATTTACAATTTGCAGAGGTAGAAATTTTAAATCTATGTAAGTATTCACCAAATTTCCCATGCCCTGTTAAGAATTGAGTCGTAATATAATCCGGAATCAAAAGTGTACAAGCCATTCTATCTTGCACTCTAGGGAAAAACAAATCTTTCGTTGTGCTGCCGTTATTCGTTTCTTGCCAAATCCGATCCCATTGGCTGTGCATATGTTCTCTTAATGTTTTCTTAATGAAGGATATAGGGCATAAACTATAAGAAGTTTTAATATTTGAAGAAGCACCTAACTTAGCTAATTCATCTGCTTTCTCATTTCCTAAATTTCCCATGTGACCTCGGACCCAGGTTAAACAAATATGAATTGTGCTTGTATTTAGTGCATGTCTAATGTCTGTGGCTAGTGCATCCTTATTATATTTATCATCTACAGCTTGTAAAGCCGACTGTGAGTCACTGTTTATACAAGCACTATTGCTACTATCAATACACCATTTAACAGCTTCTTTTATGGCGAACAATTCCGCTTGAAACACAGAACAGTGTGACGATAGTTTATACAAAGCAGAATAAATTTCAGAAGCACTATTATCATAAACCACAAAAGCACATCCCACCATAACTTCCTGAGTTTCACAATTAATGTAACGTGACCCATCTGTATAAATGTAGTAAGAATGTTGGTCTACAAGTTCAGAACACAATTGCATGAAACTGGTGTTATAATGTGCTGGATGGCCGAGTAAACTCCAATGTACCGGTGTTTGTAATTTATTAATAAAAAAACAAATAATGCTAATTTTGAACAAAATAATATAAAAATAAAATTTTCTGTTTTTTTTTTCTCTTGAATATAAACGGTTTTATCGTGCATTTCAGAGTTGTTTAATAATGCTAAGAAGACATGTATAAAAATGCCCCTGGAAAGAGAAATACATAACCGCGATGTGCCGTCAGATGGATTTAATTAATCTGATTAATAACAGAATAACCTATGTAAATTATTACCACAGAATGCAATGACTAAAATGAAATGTGTTGATTTCCAATGTATATGAAATGATTACGTATTGCATCTAGCCTGCGGTAGAATTAAATCCTACACATTATCAAATATGAATTAACCCATTGCAATAATTACCACGAAATTGTTCAACCAGTGTAGCAATGTCACCGAATATGTTACCATAAACTGAGCCTATCAGTGCCGGTATGATGAAGATCGATATCTAAAGTTAATTTCAAATTTTAGCCAATCACACATTAAGCATGCTCACTGATAATCCATTTCCAAAATTTACGAACTTCAGTCTATCGGCACGAATCAATTTCGTGTAAATTAGTTAAGTCAAAGGTCATTTATAGTCCTACAAAGTTATAAAGAAACCTGAACGGAACGAAGCTGTGATTGTTGCAGCAAGCGCGGCTTCGTTCCGCATAGGTTTCTTTCTAACTTGTGGGACTATAACATAATCAACTTAACCATCCTTATATGAGAGCATATCCCTATAATATAAAGCCACATGGCTGACTGACTGACCGACTGACTGACTGACTCACTCACTCACTGACATTAATGTTTGCCCACTTCCAGATGAGTTAGAAACTTGAAATTTGGTAAACTTATAGCTTTTAGCTGTAAAACACAGGAAAATTCCAAAAAAGTTTATATATTTTTAAATTTTTAGCCCTAAAAACCCTCCGAAAAAGGGTTCGGTTTCCATGGCAACGGTAGACAACAATATTACCTTCAGTGTTCACATAGGGCTTTGGAAGTTGCAATACACTTTGACAAATCTTTAGACATGCTACCGTAAGTAATTTCCGTAAACCGAGCGAAGTGACTCAAATCACAAAGCCGGCCGACTCTTATTTCCGATACGGTGTCAGTTCAGAAAATAAGTTTTTTCCTAAAAACCTCACTGGCAGAGCCCCAACAAGCAAAGCGAGTATTCATATAATTTTCATTGTACGCGTATAGTTGAATCTCAATTGGAGCGATCTCTTCAAGTAGCAAGGATATTTCAAATGAAATAAAATTAAAACAAGATAAAATAAAATAAAATATACAAAACGTGCAGATTAATTAGATTGTAATTAAGTTTACGAACACATACCTACGTGTAATCTATTCTAAGAAATAAAATAGTTATTTATGATACGAATGGTAAAGGAGAGATTTAATTTTCGAGCCTAGAAAAGCGAGTGTAGCAATCACATGGGGGGGGGGGAAATCAATTTTCCATGAGTATCATGCACTATTTTTTACACAGCCGTTAATATTTGTGAAATAGTAATAATTATTAGATTCATTGTAGGCCTAATCATTAATTGTCGTCTATCGCCATTGTGATAAATGTAGCCTAAGTTAACATTTAAATAGTTTAATAAATTTTTAACACCTTCAATTTCAACTTTTTTATTAACTTTTTAAGAACTTTCGTCCAATTACGAATATCAGTTACAAAAGAAAACTAAGAGATATTTTGATGAATATTTCAATCAAAGAATATGAACTTTCATATGACTCTCTACAACATTTAGAGAATACTGCATGGTCATTATGAGCTTTATGAAATAATGTCCGAGAAATTTGCCACACCAGTGATCCTGAAAAGTTATTTTACTCGTACCTTTAGTTCTCAAAGGTGTTGAAATTCCTGCTCAATCGACATAGCCTACTGTTAGTAGATGAAGATAGTTCTTGTACAGATATGAGGACATCATGAATGGGATACAATTTTTCAATTTGAGAATGATTACACACTGATTTTACTAATCGAGAAGAGCACGGTTAAACTGTTGGAATAATTATTTTCTCTGAGAAAATTAGGCTACTTATTTCGGACAAAAATGATATTGAACTTTTTGTCTACCAAAGGAATAAACTTATTTGTTAACCAAATTTATACTACATTCGCTCTGTACATACGAACTTTTGCTGTGATTTTACTTAGTTTTTGGGCTTCGAGATAAGTAAAGGCATGGGAACACACTGCAGGAATAGCAGACAACACCCACATTTTACAAAATCACATAGGATATGAATAGTTGCATATCTACGGCAATTACGACGTAACCTATGTTTTATTTGAAGTTTGTGAAAATATTTTAATAATACAAATTTGTGAACTTGATTAATTTAAAAACTTTAACGGTGATGAGTCTTCCGGGTTTCCACTAGGCATGGATTCGTGACCCCCGAGATTTTAGAGAAGTCGATTTGCTACCGTTTGCGAAAGGCGAGAGAGTATAGGAACCGTTGAACAGTAGCACATGGCAAATCTCGAATCCTATTCCTAGTTTTTAACGACCGTAAGTGACACCATACTGAACTGTCCCATTCTAAGGTCGGTGACCAATTTAAGGCCAAAATTCTTATAATCAGCACCACTGGAGGTTCGTTAACAGCCAGGCCAGAGGTGTCACCAGGTATATTTCTGGTAGCGCACGACCGGAGAGTCGAGGAAGGATAGGCCTAAGCAGATCTCAATGGAGGCCATAGACGTGTGCATTGCATGTATATGATAGACGTTTAAAGAAGATGTAGCTTGGCGAATTATATGAAAGGGAGAACAACTTCCAATCAAGCATTTTCCTCAGACAACGTCAGCGAAGTTGGTCGGCAGGGGATTTGAACCTGCGAACTCCTGAATGCGAGCATCGGACGCTACTTCTTGCGCGTAGTCTGAATATAGATGAAAGTGGTAGTTTTTCTTATTTATTCCGGTTCGATGCGAAAATGAAACAGTGCTAGAGTCTAGCGAAAAAATGAAGTCTGAAAGTTACAAAATGGTTGGAACTGGAGGAAGTCGGAGATTAGTTAGTGAAAATATTGATGTTCCTTTCAATGTATTTCTGTACGTGATTCTTGAAGAAAAGAAATAAGAGGAGGAAGAAATAAGAGATGCATGAAGGTTTCTTTAGACGGCTTGTCAGGTATTAGTGAAGTTTCCTGCAGTCCTGGTCAGACAAGACTGGAAGAAGCTAAGGGCCTATTTACGCCTCACTGACTACGACTTAGTAATTATTTATTGTTCAGTGCCCGATCATCGGCCTTTTGTATGGCGAAGCTGGTTTCCAGCGGTCTATGGTAGAAAAGGTCTTGAAAAATGGGGAAGTCATGATCCCTAGAGCATGAGAATAATAAATAAAAAATATAAAAAAGAGACAGAAGAAGATAAAAGCGAAGAAAGAAGATGAAGAAAACGAGCGATGTTCCGTTCACTTCATTTGGTCTCGAATCTCCTTCGTAGCTCGGTGTGCGGGAGGCTTATGTACCGAACGTGTGTATCTATACATCATTCATGTCGAATTGCTCAGCCCATTGCAAAAACATCGCCCGTCTCGTCGTCCTCTAATCTATTTTTCATATACACGGTAATTGATGGGGCTTTTCTCATGAATCAGAATAGATCACGACATTAACTTCTTGCTGCTGGATTTAAGCGGATGTTAAGTTTTTATATAAAATACTAATATTTTATAGGTTTTGTCAAATCAAGCAGTATCTGTATCTGTATCTGGTACCCTATGATGCCCAGGTGGGGAGAAGGGGCCTCCAAGCGGAGGTTTCATTACCTATACTAATTTCGATATGCTTATTTTCCGAGAGAGGGTAGAGGGACAGGTGGTAAGCCCATCGCCTCGCAACCCCCCCTCTGGAAACTAAGCATTTCTTGGACGTGAAAGGGCCGAGAAATTTTGTCCAGAGGCTCTAATTTAGGCTTGGAGTTCTTTTACGTGCCGTAAATCTACGACACGGGACCCCCAGCTTAAAGTCCCTCCCGGAGGACTCCGTGCCCAGGATTTTTACGTTTGAAAAATCCATCGACCGCGGCCGGGTTTGATCCCGCGCCCTGCGGATATAGAGGCGAGCACGCTACCTCTAGACCACCGCGGCCGACTAAATCAAGCAGTAGGCCTACATTATTTTGCAATAAAAAAGAAGTGTTATAAATGCATGAAAAAATATCACGGTCTTTTCCCACTGTAATACCCTCATTTAATGCAGTAAAATACTATGAAGCTTCTTCAAATGTGCAAATTTTCAGAAATTGGAGGTATAAGTAGGGCTAAGAACATGACCAGTCTGTAAGGATGTTATGCAATTTATTTAATGTTATTTGATTTAATCCTACATAACATAATATATTCTAAACTACTGAAATAAACGTTAATTCGAATAAATAAGAGCGATGGGCTTACCACCTGCTCCTCAGTCCTCCCGCGGAAAACAAGCGTAACAAAATTCGCATCGGTAGCAGTAACCTCCACTTGAAGGCCCTAATGCCTCGACACACTGGGGATATATAGGATATACAGATAGATAGAACAAATAAAAAAATGTCATGGTTCTTAAGTTCGTTTTGGGTAAAGAAATTCATTAACTCCTCACGGTTATATTGTGTCATTGTCCATCCAAAATGATTTGCATTCTATTAAAATTTTCTTCATTTGTATTGTTCACTGTCTTATTGTGAAACCATATCTCGTTGTTTATCAGATAAGTATTAACTTCGACTAATTAGGCTACGTAACAACGAAAACTAAGTACGGTAAATTGTAATTTTGACGGATATCCCCCAACTATTCTCACTCCCAAATTAATCTCATCTTTCTGGATGTCATAACTTCTTTAATATGACGAATGGAACCCATGTTCACATGAACTTATTTAATCAACATATCGTGACGAACTAATTCTCTGCATATTGTCCATTCTTTATGAATCAACCTGTATGTGTATATACATTATGTATATACATACAGGTCGGCTTGAAAGATAATGTAATTAAAAAACAAACAATTCATCTCCAGAGATAACACAATACTGATTTAAGCAAAACACCTATAATGATATTTAATAAAAAGCAAGTATGTTTATGAAACGAGATCCATATGAAGCTAGATCCCGTCAAACAAACGGCCATGAGCCCGCGACCTTTCGCAACAGCTGTTTATCGTAGTTCTTGTGTTCTATGACAGATGGCAGTTCATGGTGTCGGTCAAATCGAAGCTTCCTTTTGGCCGTTTTCTTGAAACGAACGAATTTTGGCAACACGAAATGAATTTATTTCAGTATGATATTAAAATTAATACCTAAAAATTGATTTTATTTTAAATACTGGCTACTTATTACGCAGTTTTCAGCTGCTACTCTCAAGGATTCAAGAAAGTTCCATGTTCGGTAATAACCGATGTCATAATGAAAATCAGTTTCAAAATGAGTATCATTATGATATTGTTATGCCAACGTGATAAGCATAGGCTACGATAGTATGGTCAAACAAAAAGGTCATTAGGTTTTGAATTTTTTTTTTCGATTTACGGTCAAGGGAGATATGTAGGCCTTTAGGTAAAATTGTTAATCCAGGGGGGTTAAGGTAAATCCGTGGACAAATTTTGACCGGGAAGAGAAAGGCAAATCCAGAGACTCTTCCCGGGAGACGGGGAGGTCTTGTGACCTTAGGTCAAAGTAAAAATGTGATAGACTACTAGTTATGAAATAATGCAATCCGTATTAGGTTATCAAACTTCTTAAGATCTCGTACGCGGATATGAAGTAGGAAATTTGCGGCGATTGACATGATGGTTTTGGGTTCGGCAGCATAAACCTCCTAACTAATAGCCAAATTACCGCTTCAAGCAATTAACAGAATTGAGGAAATTAGTAACCGACATGCAGATCACAGGAAGGGGAGCGCACAAGGGATGATTAGCATATGCTAGTTCACTGGAGTGTTTCATAGCACACCAATACTAATAATAATACTGATTATAACTATAATAACAATAACACAATAATTATTATTAGAATACCATTGTTCTGGTTAAATTCACAATATACGCTATATCTGCTTAATAAACTAGTTTAATCAAATATTTTCAATAAACTATAGAAAATATAAGTATAGAAAAATAATAACGTAATGCTATTGGCATTGCTAAAGTTTTACAACAAATTATTCTAACATGTGAAAAACGAATGTCAGATCAATTATTTAATGTAATAATAATAATAATAATAATAATAATAATAATAATAATAACCTTAGCACAATAACCTGTACTCTTCACCGAATATAATAATACGGAGGATGAAATGGGCTGTACATGTTCGCTCAGGGGGGAGGAAAGATATATCTAAAAAATATTGACTGGGGAGACCAAAGATAAAATACTACTTGGAAGATCCAGATGTAGGGGGAAGACAACATTAGAATAGATTTAGAAGAAATAGGTGTTGCGAGGGATGGTTGGATGGAGTTTTCAAATAATTGGGTTGAATGGCGAGCTCATGTAAGAGCAGCAATGAACTTCAGGGTTCCTTAAATTGACAGTATTTCTTTAATTTGCTTAGGAATGGTCAGTTATCATTGAGTAAGTGATAATAATAATAATAACGTAAATAATAATAAATATAACAATATATATATATATATATATAACAATATATATATATATATATATATATATATAACATGTGACGACCTTCTCTTCCACTCAAACACGATAGTGAGAATACATAAAACTGAAACTATACTCCATCGCACTGCATCCCTGAAAGGAATAGGCCTACCATCCGACTGCTGCGGCATCTACCATAGAGAGATGGCAGGAATGGAGGCATCTGGTTAGAATGCCGACACCCTCAGCCGTTAATGATGTTTTCATAACCAGAGTCGCTACTAATTAATCACGTAGTCGCTCAGTTTTGAATCAGGAGGCGGATATAACAATCAATAATACAACATTATAAATATAATACAATACAATCTATGATATTTTAAAATAATTTTAAAATCGGCTTAAAGATGTGAAAACTATTAAACATAATAGTCTATACACAATCAGATCTTAAAACAGTTACTATTTAAGACGTGGTCTAGTTACTTGTGTCACTGCTCTACGGACCGAAAGGTCGTGCGCTCGATCCCCGATGAGATCATTGGGATTTTTCCATTGACCTAATCGTTCTGGTAGCACTGTGGTACTGGGTTTGCCTCACCCTCCAACAGAAATGAGTAATTCTAGGAATAAAGCTAGCCGGTGCAAAACAAGGTCCTTAAAATACTAAAGGTTGCATCACTGTAGCAGCTCTGAGTGGCATTTGACCGCGGGATGTGACAGAAATAAGAGCAAGCCGGCTCCCGTAAGGGACGAATGAAAAACATATGGGGTTTTGGTTTTAATATTTCAGAATATTTTTTGTAGAAATATTCCTCTGACATTAGCATTCGAACACGTGATCTTCGGCTTTCCTTATTGATGCTCTCCCACAGTTCGATTCAGGGCGCCAGATGCAATCTCTCTCCTATGATTACCCTTAATACATGACCTCATTGAAAGACGTTACATCATATACTGCCCTGTAAGGCACACTAATTTAGTACGCATTCATGAAACCACGGAATTTTGTTTCTAGTGAACATAATATGAGAAAAATTCCTCTGCGCCGATATTCGAACTCGTGACCTTCGGCCTTCCGTACCGATGTACTCTATTACTCTTGAAAAACATTTACGTCTTATGTGTGGCACATTAATTTAATCATTTTGTGACTTGGTGGCCCTGTGTTTTTGTACAGAACCGGGTTAACTGTTCATTCACCCGGGCTTAGATTTATTGGCAGCATGTCTCATTACAGTCGTAATACTACATGCACTGTTTACATTATTTGATTTCATAAATGGAGGGTAGCAACAATTTGCAATCTTACTCACTATTACAGATACCACACGCTGTCGAGATATCGGAAGTGTTTTCTCCTCAGTATATACAAGAGATTTTAGTATCGAGTCAAGGCATTTTCAAGCTTCTTTGCCTCCCCACAAGCTCTGATCCCAACAAAAAAAATTCCATTTGAGTTACATTGTACGCTTAATGGTCATAAACTCCTCCTCTTTTGAGTTCATATGACACTAATATATAAAACTTTATTACTTCAAATTCCAAAGATAGGAACTAAGGCAGCTACAGTGAAAATAAATTGCCTTATTTATGTCGACATTAAAGTTCACATATGTGTTTGTATAATGAAACTAGCTAAGCTAAAGCTACAAGACACCATATAATTAATTTATGTGGAACAGAACGCTTTAAATGTGGGTTTTCTTTGAAAAACCGACAGTAAAATCACTTTAGGAAGATTTAAAGCAAACAACTTTTACCTTTTCTTTTTGAATGAAATTATGTTCTTCTTATTAAAACCTCACACCATCAACATCAAAATATGTTAAATTTGGTATCTGAATTGTTATTCATTGTCGTTATTAACGATCTATGATTAATGGGTTTAGAAAGCTGGTCACATAATCAACTAAGGAGCTTATGTGCTAAATATTCGTTGTTTAGCTATCAGTTCTGTGACCTGTATAGTTCGGTAAAGAAAATAATGGAAAGAGATAAACCTAACTACATGATCTGCAAACACAATAAATTACCTTCTATTGTACGATATGAATTAGTATTACGTTGTTTATTTTATTGCTGTTGTGGTTGGATTTCTTTCACATTGAATCCTAATATTTATGTAAAGAAGACAGTATATGATTATTTCTGAATTTTTGTGTTTCCCAGTATGCTGGGATATATATGAAAACAACAGCTTTTCATTATTTAGCTAAATACTCCTGCTTACACTCCGTATACAACTGAAGGATATATTTTAGACAGGGCATGAATATCTCACGTGTTTGAAATTCGTGTTTAACAACTGACGTAATGTACACTATCTATGCTGAATTTCAAGTAAATATAGTTTATGCAATAGTAGTTTATACTTCGTTCAGATTTGTTGTATTATCGTTTTAATTAGGGATGGGTCGATACCAGATTTTCTCGATACTCGATACTCGATACCGATACATGATTTTTTCCTCGATACTCGATACCTTCAACATTTCCAGTTTCAATAAATAGGTACATTAAAAATTAAAATTTGAGTGAACTGTGTAGTACCAACTAAATTAATTAAGTCTGCATATTTAATGAGACAAAATTTAATATCATCAGTAGCCTATAATTATTTTTATACTCTACATTAAAACTAAAATTAGTTTTTTAAACAGTCCACTTACAAGTTTTTGTTACAAAATACTAGCATTCTCACTTAATTGCAGAATTGCGAAATTACAAAAGTATCGAAAAAGTATCGAGCGAGTTTTCTGAAGTATCGTTCGATGCCGATACCATGCAAGTATCGAGAGTATTGAGGTATCGAAAGTATCGAGGACCCATCCCTAGTTTTAATGATTGATGAAAAGTTTTCCTTGCGTAATTTTTAGTTATTTCTGAGTTATTTTTGTATGTACTTCAGTGAGCCCAAGCAAAAAATTATTTATATGTTTTACTTTCTCTGCCCGTAGCATGGATACTATAGGTAGAGGAAGTATTGTGTTCGACCCCGAAATTTGAGGTTGAGTTTTTAACATTTATTTATTTAATCTTTTGCTCAGGCTGTTTACCAATTGTAAAGCCTTCTGGCTTTCCAACACAGCTGTCCATTCGATTTGTCCCAATATTGCTGAAGAGCAGAGCACGTTCTAAGATGTTCCGAGTTTTGAATGGCATCTTCTTGACACAGTATGCATTTCGGTGAGGCGAATATTTTCATTCGGTGCAGATGTTCTGATAGACTAGCTTGACAGTCATGTTATGTTGCTATCCGAAATGCTGCAATGGTTTCACTTCGGGGGAGTTCTTGTATAGAGTTTCTATTACTGAGGATGCTGGGCCATTTCTTTTCACTGCTAAGTCTGGTGATAAAATCGGCTCTTTCAATCCTGAAGGAAGATTTGATTTTTAATTTGCGGAATGGAAAGATAAGGTATTATTTTTAGTGTTTAATATTTTTGTTCCTTTTTTTAGACAAACCGTCAGCTTCTTCGTTTCCATTTACTCCAATATGAGATGGGATCCATTGCAGTTTAATTTCCTTTTCAATTTTCTTCAGTTTTCCAAGTAGATCTTTAATCTCCATTATTTTAAAAGCAATTGAATGGTGCAATATACATAATAGTTGAGCAAGAATATTCAGCGATTCACAAGCCGCGCTTCTCTCTATTGAAAACAAATATAATCTACACAACATTGCAGTCAACATCAGAATTCAACTACGTAAATCCGAACACATATGCCTTAAACTGGATACGAGGCCACTCCGGTACTGAAGGCAACGAGAGAGCAGACGAACTCGCCAAAACAGCTGCACAATCAACGGCAGCCCCATCATACACCCTATGTCCAATCTCTCACCTCAAAATGAAACTTCGAGAAGAGGGTATCCACAGATGGAACAACATATAGAAATCAACCACTTGCGGAAAGACTATCAAAGAACTCTTTTTTCCCAATGTTTCTGACCTCTAAAAAGTACACTCATGAAACCAAACTTTATTCTGACACAATTTCTATCCGGCCACGGAAAATTTGGCGAGTACTTCCAAAGATTTCATATCAAGACAGACAGCAATACATACAAGTGCATATGTGGTGACCGTCTTCAGAATTTCAAACATCTGATGTTCACTTGCCCAGTTTTTCAAACAAAAAGATTAGAACTTGGACTACATTTAGACAAGTGCAGTGCAAATTTTCAATTTCCGCTTAACGGAGAAATTTTCACTAGAAAATGTTGTTATTTGTCATTCACAGCTTTTTTAGAATATGTGTTTAAGAGACTATGAATGTATCTTCCTGAACTTTAAATCTATACAGGAAACCGCAATTGACTAAATATAGCCCTAACATACTTAATTGTAAACTAGGGCTCACTCAATGGAGATTAAATAAATAAATGAATCTCCATTATTCTTGATGATATAGAGTACTAGCATGTGCCCGCGGCTTCGCCCGCGATAATTATTTCAAAAATTAAAAATTAAGAGCATAATAGTTAAATCATTATATTTATTAACACCTAAATCACGTGGACTACATACCACGATTAGATAGCGTCGCCTGGTAAAAGCGACCTCAGATTCGAGTTCCTTGGCCCAAAATACCCCTGTACAGTGAGTTTCGTCCAAATCGAACAATGTTTGACCATATTTAGGCCTATATTGATTATCCCTCTTCCGTGTAGGTTGAAAATTTCATGTCTTCGGGCCTTGATATTCTAAACAAATGAATCGTCCAGGATGGACTTACAAAATCAAGCGATCGCCCGCGATAATTATTTCAAGAATTAAAAATTAAGAGCATAATTTAAATAATTATATTTATTAACACCTAAATCACGTGGACTACATGTCACGATTAGATAGCGTCGCCTGGTAAAAGCGACCTCAGATTCGAGTTCCTTGGCCCAGAAAATCCCTGTATAGTGAGTTTCGTCCAAATCGAACGATGTTTAACCATATTTAGGTCTATGTTGATTATCCCTCTTCCGTGTAGGTTGAAAATTTCATATGTCTACGGGCCTTGACATTCTAAACAAATGAATCGACCAGCGTGGGCTTACAACATTCTAGCGATCGCGATGCTTTTATTACCACGGTATGACAAAAATAGCCAAAGCCAACTGCAATTGATTTGACATTGAAATGTATTACTGAAATCTGATGCTTCGACAGCGCTAAAATCACGTTTTCTGCCAGTTTTTCACTCACAACTCGCTAACGAAAGCTAAAATTAAAAATCCGGCTTCGATGCGCATTTGCCCACCTTTCAGCCCACCTATGTTTAAAATTTCAGATCTCTGCGTTCAGTAGATTTTGCTGGGCATCGTGGACAGACAGACAAACACGTCCTTTTATTATTTTAAGATAGCATGTGCCCGCGGCTTCGCCCGCGATAATAATTAAAAATTAAGAGCATAATAGTTAAATCATTATATTAACACCTAAATCATGTGGACTACATATCACGATTAGATAGCGTCACCTGGTAAAAGCGACCTCAGATTCGAGTTCCTTGGCCCAGAAAACCCCTGTGTCGTGAGTTTCGTCCAAATCGAACAACGTTTGCCCATATTTAGGCTAATATTGATTATCCCTATAATAATAATAATAATAATAATAATAATAATAATAATAATAATAATAATAATCCTCTTTGGTGTAGGTTGAAAATTTCGTATTATGTTTGCGTGCCTTGACATTAAAAACAAATGAATCGACCAGCGTGAGCTACAACATTCAAGAGATCGCGATGCTTTTATGTCGAAGGTATGGCAAAAATAGCCAAAGCCTAGTGTAATTGATTTGTATTACTGAAAACGGAAAAAATACACGTTTTCTGCCCGTGTTTCACTCATAACTCTCGAAGGAAAGCTAAAATAAAAATTCCGGCTTCGAGGTGCACTTTCCGACCCTTTAGTGCATCTATGTTTAAAATTTCAGATCTCTGCGTTCAGTAGATTTCGCCGGGCATCGCGGACAGACAGACAGACAGACAGACGGAGGACAGACACTTCCTTTTATTAATATAGATTAAGATTACAATTTCCTGTTGCTTGGATTGTCGAGCTTGAGTCACAGAGAATGACAGCTTTTTGGAATGAGTCCGTCCTGATAGACAGTTGGGAGAGAGCGATATATATTGCTTCTATCTCACCATCAAAGTTCGTTTTAAATTTACCACATTTACCACATTTAACATAAATACTTGTTTTAGGGTCCCCAGAAACATGTATATCGTAAGAAAATAAAATTGTGAACTTGGGGTAAGTACCATCTGGTTGTGTCACGAAGAATGGGAGATACTTTCTCTTACTTTTAATGCAACTTTACATGAAGAAAAGTTTGTTTTTCGCGATTTCTCCTAAGCGACTCTAACGATTTAGTTGAAGTTTTGTACATGAGGTGTTTATACTAAGATCTAAAACTTTTATTTGAAACAGCGTTTCGCAAAAATTCTCTGGAGGGTAGTTACAAGGCTAATGACAACTGGTAAACAGCCTGAGCAATAGATTAAATAAATAAATGTTACCGATGCGATGTAGTAACCATTTTCTCTTAAATTTTTCAACCAGTTTACATGAAAGAGAATCTCACATATAATATACATAATATACTAAGAGCCAAAACTTTTAATTAGGCAGAGGAAGCTATGCGTTTCACCTCAGATTATTAGTCTAGTAGGTATTATTCTGTGTAATTTTTACATAAACTACAGTCAGTTTCATATCTTTCGCTAACAATTATATTATGATTTATTCCATTAAGAAATTACTTTATAGTAACATAAATTAAAATTATGAAAAATAAAAAATATTGTATTTCCAAACATAGCCTATTTACCAATTTTTCGCAGCGTTTCCCTTCAATTAAGGAAAAGTGAAACCACATGCTAACGTACAGGAACTTAAATATTCTATTATTGTTTATTCTTGTGATACCATTCTGTATGTTCAGTGGACTGTGCCAGACAATCCAATCACGATATTGAGCAGATTGTGTTTGTCGTATCGTAGTTGAGATATGACAGATTATTAGTTACGATTATGGCACCTTGATTAGATGGTATGTTCTGATTCCTCGTGATGTCAGAACAAATGGAAAAGTGAATTTCACCAAGTGAAGTTAACCAATGAACAATTAACAATACATTTCTTACGACTCCTCTCACTCCACCCAATTCTTGATGGTTGGGCAAGAATGTTCAAATAGACGTTGATAGACATGGGATTTCCAAAAACAAATTACAAGTTGAACCTATAATGGGAAAGCTCGCTGCGGGAGTATTTGCGGGGAAAATGGATAGTCCATATTAAAAAAAATACCAATTACAAAATCTCTGTGATTGCCTAATTTATTAATTAGATATTAAGAGAATATTGTCAATTTGTTACAATTATTGTGTTTTAATAAGTGTTTGTAATACAAAATGTATTTAACTTAATGTTAGCCATCATAAGTAGTAAAAAAGAGTATTATAATTATTGTAACAACAAAAGTTCAATGGAAGAAATTTCTAACAAATTACATTGTTGTGACCAGTAGGCCCATGACATATTATCGTACGCATAAGCATTGTATACATAGGCCTGTAAGATCCCTCTACTTCTTAAAAGATGTTACTTTACAATTCCAATTTTATCAACGGATTCCGGAACCACTTACCTCAAAGCCAATTTTTTTACAATTAAAATGCTAAATGATGCATCTTGACTGATTAAATTTTAAATGCTTGGAGCTTAGAACAACACTATAATTTCATACTATGGGACATTTAAACATATATTAAAATTACATATTTTTCGTTTAATATAATGTTTTAAGCGTTTTATTAACACGATATAAAAATATATTTACGTTTACAAGATGGGAATGTATCTGTACCTTTTCAGCTAGAAAACTATCGAGTTTATTCCCAATTATATCTAGGTTACCAGTTTTAAAGGAAAAATAACTTGATAAAACTGCATATAGTTGAAGGCTTGAAATTGCTCCATTCTATTCTACTGGCAGGGTCGTGCAGAATCGAGAGAATCGGGAACAACATGAAAAGAAATAAACCGTTGTTCTTCATCTGATCCTAAATGCAATAAATTAAAAGAGAAAAATACATTACTCACTCCACTCGAAATAATAACAGCCTTTCCCAGCATTCGTTTCTTCTGGTCCACTCTGCAAAGAAAAACCGACGATTAATATTATTCTTATTACAAGGATTTCCGAGGGTTAGGCTTACAAATTAGTCTAGTATTTCAGTTGTCAAGATGATTTATGTCAGAACGATTATTATTAATGTTGTTAAAGATGGTATTCAATAATTCCTTTTATAATCCCTCCCGGTCATTGTATGAACATTTATATGATACACCTTTGTGAAACTTAATGACATTGTACTGTAGATAGTTTGTACGATATAATATCTAAAACTGCATGTAATATATATTGTACAATAGTATAATTTTCTCATTTGTAATTTTTAAGGCGCAAAGTGTTTTAAGTGAGGGGGTATGCATATATTTTATTTCGACAAATAGTGTAAAAGTAACATTTTAATTTTTTTAGTTCATCTAACCCTTTGATGCTAAAAGTGTGCTCAATTTACATCTCCGTCCGTCATATGATTTTTAATATAAAATATTGTTATTAATTAATGGTATATATCATATGCTAAATAATGGCAAGAGCAACTTGTATTTAAGAATTTATTTGTAATTTGTATTTTGCAATGTAAATGGCTGAACTGTGCCCGAACACGAGCGCTTGCTCATTCGGGTGGTCTTGTTTTGTATAAATATTTAAAATAAATAAATAAACTCTGTGCAGACAAAAACCTACTTTTTCATATTTAATAAACTGTAAAGTGATTTTAGCTTTGTTTTAGCTTTGTTTTATCTATAACAATCATGACAACAAAAGTGACAATTACTGTTCAGATTTAATAAATAAAAATATTTTCTGCGATGTTTTGTCAAGAACTGTAAACGTTAGATCTTTATTTTCCTTTAAATAATAATAATAAAGAAAATTGAAATAAGAAACAAACAATTATACCCATATTAATTTGTTCTTTGATATTATAATTGCCTGAAGAAGTAATTAACTTTTCACTGCTCTCGATGGAATAACATTCTAAAATTTTCTACGGAATAAAAATCTGTGTAACGAAACGCATATCAACTGACATCGATCATAGCCTGTATTCCAAACTGATAACGAAGAAGGAACAAGAAGGCTTCTATCCATACATTTTCGATCAACTTCCAGATGCGTATAATTCTGCAAACGCAAACAAATTATTCTATTACCATTATATGTGACTTACGTTATTGATAAACTCCAATTATTGATCTAAGTAAAGCACAAACCTCATGCTGAATTGACGGTCAGAGGGGGTAGAAGTATTTTTAGTATTTCATGAGAAATCAGTTCAATTGTTAAATTTTAGGCGATGCCACCTGTACAGAAGAGATTTTCGTACAACGCAGGTTTAAGTTAGAAGTGATTTACACTGACTCCATTGTACAAGGTTATAATTTGTTTATGAAATGAAGTACATTATCTCCTTTAAATTTTTTTCGTTTAAAATCAAATTAGATTTCTTTTCCTTTAAATTTTCATCCTAAAATCAAGGTGCGTCTTATGGTCCGGAGCGTCTTATAGTCCGTAAAATACGGTAATTTCCTTCATAAGTACGTATAATACAGAAGTAATATTATTGCTGAAATTCTGAAATAATTGCTTTTCATAATCAAAGTACACAGGTTAGTTTATGAATTAAGGCCATTTTGTGTTATGGATTTATTAGTAGTGCTTATATCAATGTTGTACATTTGTTTTTAGTGCTGCTAATTTAATGCTCAAGGCAAATAAATAAGTTAGCTCATATACATAATCAATCTGATATAACAACTCAAAGTGTTATATTAAAACATAATTGATCAGCCAACTGAGTTAACAGCTTCCTTTTCTTACGTTCGTATTCATCAGCAAATAAAAGAAAAAACTATAACTAGGGGCATTAAGGCGGAAATCAATCTTACTTATCATTCTGTGACCGCTTTTTACCAAATGTTACACACCGGTAACTGTAGGACCAGTGAAAACCTAATCAATATTGTCATTTGAACAAACTACCCCTTGCATGTTTTCAATCCTTGTTATGAGACCTCAATACAACCGTACTATATAAACGCTAAATTACCACATTTTAAATAGATCTTGTAAAATTCTTAGGAAAATTAAATTGCAAAAACTACACTTTCCACATTCAGCCTCTGTTATATGTTCTCTTTACATATCTATATGCTTTGAACATCTTTACCCAAATGTGCACACAGTCTCCCATTAACAAAACAAAATTTACATGTACACAGCCTCTCATCAACCAAAACAAAATCTACATAACACTAAAATAAGGAATACTGCTCCTTTCATTTTTATTATAATCTGTTATCCATAGTAATATACATGCTTTCACCACGTTTTAAATATTCACACACATGTCCCTCCCAAGGAGGAAAATTATTGGCAAAATAAAAATTCCGTCAAATCGCCTTCTCTTATGTTACCTGAGTATGATACATTTCCCCCATAATTTTTACCTTTAAATAGCTATAGAACTATCAGTGTTTAAAATCAAGATCCCTTGATCCTTCTGAGGAACTAGAAAAACTCCGGAAAGCCGGCTACTTTAAGCTAAGTTCATAATAGTAATTAAGTCCATTACATGTTTTGTATGAATAAACTTCCATTCTGAAGTAATATTACTCGAAAAGACTAAGACAGGATTATAACGTGCATGTAAAGTTCACATAAGACCTCTGTGATCTATACTGTTTTCGTCCTAATGGCCTTTGAGTCGGTTCGTCTCGCTTGAGAGAAAATCCAATTAAGAAATGCTCCTGTATTGATGGTTTTCCCACAGTAAGAAAGTAATTATATTAGTTCCAAGTAACAAAGTCTGATCCTGTGGGGCGAACTGCACGTTTAAGGTCTTTCTACATAGCCTGGGCGAATTAAACTGATATTTACTTCTTATGCAACACCAAGGAAAGATTATAAGTTACTTAACGAACACAATATAGGCATAATTGTATGTAGAGTACATTTAACAAGAATTATGTAGGGAAGACAAACGCCATTGATGGTAGCTTCATAAATGTAACATTTTTATCTAGGAATTTTAATTTCAATTATTTGAAAACATGTTCTATGTAGCTCTAGTATGTATAGACTATAACATTTTAAAATAGTTTGTTACGTGTGTCTTGGTCCTTCCGGTTTAAGCTCAGAAATATTTTATATAGTGTTTCCATTCAAAATTCTGCTTTCTTCATAACGTCTAATATATTTGAGATACGCTAACAAAATTTTGCATGCACACGTATTTTACAAAAATGAACAACATACCTGCAGTCTCCCCACTAATATGTAGGCCTGCAGATAAGTTTAATTTAAAATACGTTTTCATGAAATTATAAAATTTCAACATTCATAAATTAGTATATTTGGATGCAAGAGCGGCAATGCGTGATTGGAGAAGTGATGAACAGGTTTAAAGATCAACCCAAGGTGACATTTTTCACAAAATAATTTATTTATTAGTCGGTTTAACAATAAAGTCATAGCTTGAGTCACAGTTTACATTAGTATATCAAATTTTAGTGCAACAATTTGTATTATCCTAGAAATCTCAACTTATGGATTTGTGTACAGTTTTATATCTTGACAGAAGTTAAGGATTCTGGGATTGTCAACGCTGTAGCCACGTCAGGGATGATGCCGTAGTGATATATTCTACGATAGGGAATAATAAACAAAGACCTTGCAACCATCAAGGCAGCTGCTAAGCTAACAAGATTGAAAATGGTATATATGTAACTATACCGAAATGTACATCTCTTCTGAGAATTAAGAAGCCAATCACCATCCAATATAATTCAATGAGGACAGCCTTAACATCTTTATAAAAATATATCAGCACGAAGTATGAAGTTATTATAATATACATAGCGAACAATGATTACGAAATATATTGACATTCAAGAGTGAAGTATTTAGACATACAGTATACATTACCAGAAAAATACGCACAAGTAACCTGCTTGTAAGACCATCTTTTAAGCTGTGACTTCAAAATATTTTATAATTTTTAATTTTAATTGTATAGTAACATAAATGTGATAATTTTAACATTAGAACGCGCAAAAACTATATTTGCTAATTACTCTTGTCGACAATTCAGCAATTGTAACAAGACATAGATGTTTTTACGTATAGATGATCCTATATTAATTATGTCAATTCTAGATCGTACACATAATATAATTTCATATGCATAAACCAGTTTTTGATCAAATTAAGAAACTTTTCACACAATAATTTTTATCCTACCAAATCTAAATAATAAATCATCGTACATCAGAATATGTAAACAATTTCCTCATAATAAAATAACTGACTTATAAATATATATAAAAAGTTGTAAAAAGATCTTTGTAAAAAGATCTTTGTAAAAGGTTGTCCCCATTCTCTTATATTTATGGCATCTTAGTATGATAGTTTGAGGGTATAAGACGAAAAATTTTATACTTTTAAAGACCTTGAAGTTGAAAGAGATACAAACTTTGAAAATTAATGACTAAATTAATCTTGGTGGCGATCAATAAATGTATTAGGTTACTTCAGCGCTCGCGCAGTCGTAGTCCAATAATTAACTGCTCGATTAATTAAATCTAGGTCAATATTAAGAAATAAAAAGTAAACACACAGATTGAAATGGTAAAATTCAACGATTATAGGCCTATAAGATTCAAAAAAATAGAGATTAAAAATATATATTACAAGCAAAACAAGGAAAATGTCAAATTAATTTATAATGAAACTTTGAATTTGTAAAATAAAGTTGCAGACAGATATAAGAAGATGGAGTAATGATATGTACAATGAGAGATGGAGTGACTACAAAGACTGTTCAATGGGCAATAATTGTTTAATGAGCGCAGATTTGAAAGAGTTCACAGACAGGATCGCTGAGGAGCGGTATGCTGTAAATAATATGTTGTAAAACTGTATACTGTCAATAATATTCTGTAAAACAGGTGTGGCAAAGACACGTTTCCATAATTCTGCAATGGACTTAACGAACATGTATTTCATACTATTTTTTACCTACTAGCAATTTAACTGATAGTAAAAATGGCATTTATTTGAAAACAAATAACTAAAACAAATTTTTTTCAGGACAAAGCTGAATCAATGAAACCTAATTTAACAAATTCAAATTATTTAAATCAGAACTGGATTTGTATTTAAATATAAGCAGTCATCGAAGGAAAACATCAGTAGGCTCTAAGCTTGGAATCGGTGAGGAAAATTTTTGTGGAACATCTGATATACGTGACTGATATTCCTAACAAGAAAATAATAATCCTCACATTTTACAAGTATTCTAAAATTTCTGCTTTAATATAATACTAGCTTAAAAGGCCCGACGACGCTTGGGTTTTGTATATTAACATTCGAAATTAACGTATGAAGAACTTTCGATTTTCAAACTCTAGGTCCTTAAATAGGCATGTAGAATTTGAAATTATCGTAGGAAGAACGACTTAACACACTCAAACAGTTCCCTCAGAAAACGATTGATATAACTTTTTATGGCTCATAGAGGATGTAGATTTTTGCACCCATTGCTTCTACACACCAAGCCTGGTAGGGGTTCATATAAGAAGAAACAGAATTTCCAGTAATATAAAACTGTATTGTGTTTACGGAATATTTTATTTCTCACTCTCATTTTACCATACAACCGTTTCGGGACTGAAATAAAAAAGAAATTCAATATCACTTTCATACTTTCCTCCCCCAAAACCTGGGACATAATAATATACTGCTCGCGTAAGACTAAAAATGTTCCATCCTATTTTGTCTCCTTTTAAATGCTTAGGGCTTCCATATTTCTCAACTAAAAATACAAAGCCTACAGCTATGAATAATGTATCAGTGGATAGAATTTTTTTACCGACTTCTAATATGGCATAACTTACGCGTTGACACACACTCAGACTGTGACAGCTGGATTATGCTTTCCCCGCAATACAGCCTCTTACTATACATCAAAATGTGCAGTGAGAAAATGGTATTCTTTATGTCCATGACAGAGAAAGTTATGTGACTGCATCATATCGTGAATTATTTTCGTGGATTTCATTCTTCAATATTTATTTACCACAAATGAATGCTATCGATAGATTCTCTAATCTGTCAAAGTCTCATATAATTTACTTCCGAAGCTACCTGTGAACACTGCCAACAATACACTGTTGTCATGAGAACTGTACTTGGAGTGTGATTTGGATTTGATAATTCTGTGCAATAAGGTATTAAGTTAACTCAAAAACATTTGATTTTTGGCACTTAAAATAACATTTTTGCAAAATCCTTTCTTAGTGTGCACTTACATTATGAAACAAAGCTACAGTCAAAATTCCAAGACTCTACCTTTTATAGTTTTGGCTCTACGTCGATTCTCTATCAGTCATTAAGTCAGTGAGGACAAAGCCCCTTATATACACATATACATATATATACATAAATAAATATAAATATAAGATATATATATATATAAAGATGATGTGACGAATTTATAAGTAAGTAGCAGTGACATAGTTAAATTCCGTACGCGTGCATTCCTATCCTGGAACATCGGAGGTTTTGCATCAAATTGAACTGCCTGATTTTCCTTTATATAATATCTCTTTAGCCTGAGTGTAGTTGTCGAAGAGAAATCTACTTCATGCTATCAATTTTGCATTAAATGGACTATGTGTGCCTTGATCCCGATAGGCCCATGTCTTACAATACACAGGGATTTAAATTAATTGCTGGGAGATAACACAGATTTCAGTAGAAGTGAACAATCATACCAAACGAACTATGCAATTCACTATGACATATCTGTGGCTTGGTTCTAAAAGGGTCAATGTCAAAAAACTTGCTTTTGAGATAACTGACTTTGAAGCCTTTCTAGAAGTAACTTCTTTGCTGAGAACTTACGACATTGGCCCCTAAGGTTTCTGTATTATGTCTATGGCGAGTAACAGACATTGGCACTTTTATTATACCAAAGATAAAGACTAGCCGAACTAAATAATGCATAGATCTCATTTTTGCAAGAAACTGACATTGGCTCTTTTAGAACCAAGCCACAGATATATCCTGTGGGCTTTCGGTCAGAAAGGAAATTATATCCCTTTGCAGTACAGCCAGCTCCGCCTGTTAAGAACGACTAGACTACGTGCAATACTCAGTTGTCGGAGAAATTGCCTCAGAATCGAGGAGTACAACGAGCTCCGCCTGCTAAGAACGACTAGACTACGCGCAATACTCAACTGTCGGAGAAATTGCCGCAAAACCGAGGGGTATAGCGAGCTCCGCCTGTTAAGAACGATTAGACTACGTGCAATACTCAGTTGTCGGAGAAATTGCCGCAGAGCCGAGGAGTACAGCGATCTCCGCCTGTAAGAAGGAATAGGCTACGTGCAACACTCAACTGTCGGAGAAATTGCCGCATAACCGAGGAGTGTATGAAGTTGCGAAAAGGTTTGACATTATTTCTATAAAGCTGAAGCAATCTCCAAACATATTAGTATATGTCATTTCTCCTTCTGTGTTAAGGATATTTTTCATAAAAAACGTACAGTTTCATCTTTTGTTAAAACTTTAGAAACTAAAATAAAAATCATCTATCATACCTTACTTATAAGATCCATACCATGCAGGAAAATAGCTAAATTACGCATGCAACTATGCACTAAAACCTCAGCAATAATAGTTAAAAATTTAAATATCTTTAAAAAGAAATAACCTCATAATTGAATGCTTTAAATGAATTTTACAGGAGAAATTCACTTTGAATTATACCTTCCCCTTTCAAAACGTTATGAAAAGGAAAATAAAAAATATTAATATTATTACACACTATGGCCCTGGGGTCGACTCAGCCTCCAACAGAAATGAGTACCAGGAGCAATCCTGGGGGTAAAGGCGGCCGGTGCGTAAGGCTGACAACCTTACCACCTTCATGTGCCGATGTCTAAAAATCTGGGAGCCTCAACCTTCTGGAACCCTCTGGGCCTCCATGGCCTGTAATAGGGAACACTTTACTTTACACACGAGTAATACAGTCTAGAAGGCAGTGATATTATCAGTGTTCACAGTTAGCTTTGGAACTGCATAATCGAATCTGAGATAGTTTTCCCAGGCGGCGCTTTCTAATCGTGGAATGTACTGTAAAGCCTGAATTTTAACTGTTTCATTAATTATTAATGGCTTAGTTTACGAATGATTCACGTGCCAGTGTTAATAAATAAAATGATTAAATAATTATTATACTCTTAACTTTTAATTTTTCAATTAATTATCGTGGGCGAAGCCGCGGGCACCTGCTAGTAAGAATACAATAGACAGCCAAAGAAAATGACTTTAAGGTCTGCATGTGGCCCGGGGACCTGCCATTGGACTGGACCACGTTGATTTAGGCAACAGATTTAACTGACAGATTAGAAGGGTAGTTCAGGCTAGGGAACGGATTTCTTTAGGCCCATCGATATTTTGTTTACGATATCCAATATTTTGACATCAATATTTCGGGTCCGATAATATCGTGATATCGATATTGTTCTTCGGTAATATCGAAGGTGAGGGAGGGATTTATAACAGTTTTTTTTATTTAACATTTATTTATATAAATGGACAAAATCAATCGCTGGAAGATATAAATTTGCAATAAAAGACAGTGGATTTGTTCTTAGAGCACTTAGAAACCATGAATACATAGTTCATGCATGCACACAATTTCAGTTTCCTTACTTCGTTGAGCAAACTGTAAATGTACTTAGGCGTGAACTATTTGTTAAAGTTTGCTGAGTGGTCTAGAAACAAATCTATTATCTTAGTAAAACTTTCAATATCATTTTTTTTACCGATATTATACTCTTATCGATATTAGTAACCGATATTTATATCGATATAAATACTGATATTTTACTTCCGATATCCCATCCCTATCGATACTTCTGTCACAAAATTGTTGGATTTCAATGACGGTATTAGGATAAAGGATTATACGGTGCTGTCATCAAAGCAAGATAGAGGATGCAAGCAGTTAACTCTTTGCGAATCTCTCGAGGTTTCTATTTCCTTTATGAAAAGACTTCAAAGGCAAAAAGTTTTTCTTTTTGTTCTCCATGTCCTCTGCATTCAAACGGCTTACTCAATTGATCTAATATTCCATGGAGCACTTAATCGAGATTTAATTACTTGAAAGTTATGATCCGACTTGGCATTTTACTACTCTTCCTCCCAACCCTCTCCTAAACCCATTTGAACTTGGTGATATGACATGTCTGAGAGAAAAAGCTTCTCTCCATTTAGTAATTATTAAAATTACTTCTTTTACCTTTTTTTGTTGATTGTACGATAAAAACTTTACACAAAGATTGCTTTAATTCCATTTTTTGCTTCCATTTTAATTGCGGTGTTGGGAAATTTCCTTACACTTCAGCGAACATTTTGTTTCGTAACTTTCAAATCTGATATCGTTCATTAAGACAATGAATTAGGACAACTAGTGACTTGTGTCGAAGTTCTTTTTGAGAGAGAAATTAAAAGAATTACATGTTTTAGGGAGCATCTCTACGCTTTGATATTCTAGTAACAAACCTAAAAACTGATGTGGGAACAGTATGATCAATGTTTAATAATGAACTAAAATACACAATTTTTATTTCTCTACTTACTGATGATATAGGCTAGTGTAGCAATATTATTAAGTTTATAAATTGTGATAAGTTATACAAATTTTAGAGCAATTTTAATGCCAGGAGAGTCACGCAAATTCGTTTAAAATTTTTATTGGGCAATCCAGTAATCTACAGGAAATTTGACGTGGTATAGATAACCGGTTTTTCAAAAATGTCTGCACTGGTACTTTTTAATACACTTAAGTAAACTTGTTCGTTATATTTGTTAGTCTATCAACACATAGACTGACTAACCACCTTCGCTCTTCCACATGAGGGTATGGATGAATACTTCTTGGTGGAGGACGAAGCCTGGATTTCCCAGTTTTCTCATGGTCCTCCCGGATTTCCTAACTTAATTCAATGACCTCTCTTTACTGTGGCAACCGAAGGTCTATCGGGGGGTTGCAAGCGAATCTCGCACCCATCCTCACCTTAAAGTGTTGGCCATCTAGTCGGAACTTGGACCATACAGTAGGCTCGATTTGATTGAACCGGAACCGCCAAGTTCATGGGAGGGGGAGAAGTAGACTGATTGGAAATAAATTGAAATACGTTCAGTGGAGGAGGTAAAGGGGACTTGTGGATGGCTGCTTTGTCCTAACTTTTGTCCATTAAGATAAGGAAAAAGAGTGTTCGAAAAAAGGGGTGCTTAGGAAAATATTTGGACCTAAGAAAGATGAAAACGGGGACTGGAGCAAACTGCATTAACAAGCAGCATCATAACCTGTACTCTTAACCAAATATTAAATCACGGAGGATGAAATGGGTTGGGCATGTTGCGCGCATGGGGGAGGAACGATTTTTCTAAAAAATATTTACTGGGAGACCCGAAGGGAAGAGACCACTTGGAAGACCTAGACGTATGTGGGAAGACAATATTGGAACAGATTTAAGGAAAGTAGGATTTGCGAGGGATGATTGAATGGAGTTAGCTCAGAATACTGTAAGCTCATGTAAGCGTGGCAATGAACCTCGGGGTTCGATAAAGTATGTAATATCCCTTTAGCTTGCTTATGAATTAATGTCTATTGCCATTGAGGAAGTAAGTTAAGTGAGCTAGCAAGTAAGTAAGAGAAACTATGTTTTATCAACAAGGAATATCCCTCTTGATTAATTTACACTGAACATCTTATTTTTAGCAACTTTGTCTTCCCTGCTTCTTGTGTCCCTATAGCTCTACCGTCCTACATTGTGTGCACAAAAGCTTTCTTAGGCGAACATCTCCATTGTTTCTAATTAAATGTCCTTCCCCACTCCAAGCATGATAAATGCTGCATTATACCAGAGCTCTTATAGTTGCAAAACAAGGTATCAAGCTACGTATTAGCTTAAAAATTGCAAAATCCTTATGACAGATCCAACAGCAACGTCATGAGCCAAAAAAGTTTTATGTAGAGTATCATATTCTCTATCCTGTGGTTGGATAAATAGTTATTCCACAGCAAAAGAAATAGGGGGTAGGCGTATCTAGTTTCAAAATGTTTGATATTACAATAGCTATTTGTGGTAAGAAGTGGTAAAAGAGTTATTCTACTTTCCAAGTAGGTATGTTTGCGAAACGAGAACATATGGGCGAGTGTAGCAGTCCTATGACCAAAATAAAATAAATTTATAATGTGTAGGCCAATCACACCCTATCTATAGACAGCCGTTAACACTTGTGAATTGTTAATAAATATTAGATTTATGCTAATGAATTATGTACCTTGTACTCAGTAGCAATACAGGGTCATATATACTTATGCACATGCGCAGACAGAGGTTATTGATTCTTTGGTGCACAGTTGCCAACATTAAGAATGGAGTCGACAACGCTTTTGGGATCACCGTGAGAAATTTAACATTAAAATGGCGTAATGAATTTTAGCGTTTTCAATTTTTATCGAACCGAGTATATTTGAATATGCAAATATTCTTAACAAAAAAAAAGGAAATTTTCCATGTGATTGAAACCGAAGTTGGTTACAATTATTTTTTTTAGTTATAGTGCTACTTCTTGTGGGCTTTGTTAGTCCTATTTTTAATTATAACTTAGAATTATTCCTGTGCATAGGAACACGTAAGAGATACAAATAACACGAGATGAATTGTTAAACAAATTAAAATTATTGATATTATTAAACATTACTCTTTTAACTCTTTCTTTATCTTCACAGCTTTTTATATTATTTCCTTACTGAGTAGCCTATATATTCCATGCTCCAATATTGTAAAATATTAGGCTACAATGGCTAGAAGTTTTTTCATTTTATGTCACTGAAGTGATATATGAGTTTTAATTCAAAAGAGGGTTTCTCCTGGGCGGGAACGAAACTGGGGGTTTCAGCATGTTAAGCGGACTTCTAGGCCACTCGTTTACTTGTTTGCATGTTTGTTTGTATGTTTGTTTGTAGTAGTTGTTAACAAGGACTGAGTACTACCACGTAGACCACCATTCCTTTGGAATATGAACCCCGCCGTACCAAACCGAAAACCCTGGTTCGAGCTATTCAGCATCTATGTCCATCTTTAGAATACACATATAATAATTCACTGGTTATAACTGGTTTTTAATCGGGGTAGTAATGAAGAAATCGGCGTTGGGAATCACTAACACAGTATCTGTACCGTGAAACCCTAGGGCACTCCCTGTGTTCTACATTACAGGTAAATTAATAATGAAATTAGCATGTGTGATGCAATGACCAGTGAGCTGGATATTGGGAATTGGGAATGGTTCAGATATATACAGCGCATACAGGATCAATGAGAGAGACAAATACTGATTGAATGCCTTCTAATTAAATGTATACGTTTATAACTAAATTGTTGTCTCTCCAGCAAGTTATGGCTTTTACTAGGATTCGAACAAATTCTGTATAGTTCAAGTTTCATTTTAAACTTTACACTATGGGTTTATGTAAACAATTCATAACCCTAACAAAAACTTACTTTAAAATTGTTTAGCTCATGTTACAGGCGTCAAAAGTGATTGATTGGTATGCTGTGTCTATGGCAACTTGCTTGAAGCAAGCAGCTCATTTTGTTCAAATTAGTTTCTAGAAACTGCCTTTTGGTAAAAAAAAAATATATTACTATATTTTATTCCACAAAATTAATATCCCTATCTATAGGCTCCAACTTTTGAGACCCCTTTCAAGTTTGAAATACCTGGAAGAGATATTTAAAGAAGCGTCGATTTAAATATGACGTGTTCATATAATTTTTTTCAAATCTTTCAGTTTGAGTATTTTGTTAAAAATTCAAAATTGAAATGCTTTTACAGTTATGTGGAGAAAAGTCAAATTTTGATGAAGTAACTGGCATATTTCAAGTTTCTTATGTCATTTGGTATTTCCTGAAGAATTTCACATACGGGCAAAATATGATATGTCCATTGAGGAATAAAAGGAGAAAATACTGATATGTTATTCCGTGATTTTTTGTAACTTGTAACTTCCCTGTAACTTGCCTGAACTTGCCAGAACATGCCAGTCAAAATTTGATAAGTAACTGGCATATTTCAGTTTCTTATGTCTGTTGGTATTTCCTGAAGATCTTCACATACAGGCAAAACATGATATGTCCATTGAGGAATAAAAGAAGGAGAACATTTTGATATATTATTCCGTGATTTTTTGTAACTTGTAATTTCCCTGTAACTTGCCTGAACTTACCAGAACATGCCAGAACTTGCCAGAGCATAATTTTTTGCCAAATGTGAATTTTCTTTCTATTATTTGTTTTGTACATCTCCACAATTTAATAATCAGGGAGGTAAAGAACAAAGTCAGACTAATTAGTGTTTTATGTGGCACGATGGTATAGTAGGACAAGGATCTGAGGAAATAACATCACGTGTGTATAAGAAAATCATGAATATACCAAATACAATAACCCACCTCACCACATATTCAGACATATGTGGAGCTCAAAATAGGAACATTAACATAGCAATTATGATTAGTGTAGTAGTACAGTGTCATCCCTCATTGCATTCCTTTTGCATGGTCACACCCATCTTTAAAATAATGCAGAATATTCAAGAATTGAGAGAGCCAAAAAGAATAATCCTTTCCAGACAATGGTTCCAAAAGATTGATAAAAGTTGTACTTTCTGTGACAGGGAAAATTCCACTTGAAATTACGGAGATGGGACAGTAAGATTTTTTGTCATATTCAAATTTGCGTGCCAAGGACGCTGCTCCTCCAAAAATGTACTATGGTAGTTCCTCTAGCAAAAATATTAGGAAATAAAAGATGTTAAAAAGAAAAATGCACTTATAAGAATTGTAGTTTCCAAAAATTATCACATAAATCAAAAGAACCACAATTGTTCTGGATTAATATTACAAATTGAAAAGGTGTGAATTACAATATATGCATTACTTCACGTTTAAAAACTCTTGAAAGCGATAGGCCATTCGGGCCATCACCATTCATTATAATTTTGTACTTCACAATCAAATTATAATTATAGCAGATCTTTATTACGTTTCTGCTGATAACGCTAGCGTTTAGTTGTTGTTCTCAGCAGAAATGTAGTTACCGTCTTGGGTGGAGGCATGCGGGAAGAAGATAGTTGCGGTCAGTGATATTCATAGGCGTAACCAGGCCGACCATATGGGGGGGGATTGTAAAGGAATACCCCCAGGGAGAAGGGGTTCTGGTGGTCCCCCCCCCCGGAAAATTTTAAAAATTAAGATGCAAAATAACGAGTTTTAAGCTTTCGGGGGTCCTCCCCCGGAAAATTTTAAAAATTAAGACGCAAAATAACGAGTTTTAAGCTTCCCACGCTTTATACTTGTATTAAGTAATTTATGGGCAGACTTAAAAAAATTATACAATTTTCCTTTTTTTGATCAATGGGGGGGTTCAAACCCCCAAACCCCCCCCCCCTCGGTACGCCTATGGTGACATTACCACTATACATTGCACTGAGCTTAAAATAGCCTAATAATAACACTGAAATTGTACCAATTCAAGATCTCTCTGAAGAAGTACGAATTACAATAGATACAATACATTAACATATAACTTAACTGAGCCGATGAGACATGAATCATGACTTGCGCGAGAATGTCATTCCGACGCTATTCCACAAGCTTATATTGCTACTGCGCAACTTCAATCCATGCTTCTTGTCTTGCCGTCCCAGTTATAATTGAATATAAATCACTATTATATTTTTCGATGTTCGGCGCCCCGAAGAATTTTGATTGCCACTCGAAGGCAAGCTGCCATAAACAGGTAAATTAATTACACTTTTTAAAGCGAATACTGGGCCAATACTAGGGCTCGGATTTGAAGGTTTTAACCTATTTTCACCCAGCTTCCGAATTAGAACATTTTAACGTAGGCCTACTTTTCGGTTTAATGCCTCTAGCTTCCGAATATAGGAATCTTATAGAACCTAAAAAGGGCTAAATCGGGATAAAGGGCCTAAAAGGGGCTAATGAGAACTTTTTATGAAAAATACTAGGGGCTAAAGAGGACTTTTTTCTGAAAAAACAAGGGGCTAAAGAGGATTTTAGCAGAAAACACGAATTTTAAATAGATTTTCCTATTAATGCTAAGGAAAATAAATATGTGAATTTGTGCAATTTAAGAAAATACATGATAAAAATAAATTTATGCAACGCACTGAAATTAACAGTGTCCTATGTCGCTTTGTCGCTTTTCTTCATAACTAGAAAATGTTCCGCCTCGCCGTCGCAGGAAATGGAACTTGAGCCGTCTGCAATAGGCCTATTTTGAAATCTGTAATTAATCCATTATCGTTTCAACTTTAAAATAACAAGTTGCCGACCAACGACAGAGAAATATATTAAAGGAACAAATTTGTGGCACTAGAGTCTGTATGTATTTGGCCCCTGAAGGGGGAAGGCGGGTTGGGACTACCCTAAGCACTTCAGCCTTGTGGCTCATTGTGCCAACCTCCGGAATGGAATGATTTGCAAGCCCAACGGTCCCTCGACAACAGACCCCACCGCGAGCCCCCACGGAACTCCCCTACATCCAACAGATACCTCTACCATGCCACGTGTGCCGCTGCCTCGGTACCTCTTATAGAGCCCCCAGGTTGGCAGCACACCAGCCAGCAACTTCAGGACCACAAGCGACGGGGAGGACGGGAGAGGCCCACAGCAGGTGCTGGGGGCGAGGGTAAACCGGAAACCGGGAAAGGAAACGGGATGATTATGAGGGGGAGTTTTGAAGATGAAATGGAGAGTGTTGGTGGAATGAAAGGGGGAAACGGGAGGATCCCCGAGAAAAACCCCCAAAGGTCACGGCTTCGTCCACCACGAATGACACGCCCGCCAGGCCCGGGGATTGAACCCGGGACCGCTAGCATGCCAGGCCCACGCGCTAAGCATGAGCCACCGCGACGGCGGCACTAGAGTCTACTTGTGCCTATTTTTATAGATCGGAAGTGAATTGAGTGGTGTATTGAATAATTGCATTATTAAATGGTAAATATCTCAATTAATTATGCTATTTTTGGAGTGCCGATATAAGGAATAGTTAATTGTTTATTTTGTTTTTTTTTAAAAAAAAAAAAAAAAAAAAAAAAAAAAAAAAAAAACTGTGTCAAAATTATAATACAATTTTCGTTGTTAATATTAGTGTTCGTTATATGTTTTATCAAGACCGCTAAAGTGTTTGTTTAGAGCCTAAAAAGGGCTATTCCACGAAAATGAAAGGCTAAAATACCTTTTATAAATGCCTAAAAATCCGGGCCCTGATCATTACTTACGTGTAAGGTGTCAATCGAAAACTTTTTCGCTCCGGATTTAACAAAGTTACATACCGTTGAATTTTAAGTACTAGCCTACGGCTAAAATATTAAAATTACAATGTTCTAGGCCAGGGCTGTCTGCGGCCCGCGACCCTACTTTTGCGGCCCGCCGGGCGGGCCTCTAAATGTATCAATTACCCTCAAATACGAAATGTGCACCTATTAAAACTCACTGATAAAGTTGCATAAGAAGTATTTTATAGCGGCCTTCCAAACCGTATTTTTTTAAAGCGGCCCTTGGGGCACTTGGAGTTGGACAGCCCTGTCTAGGTGATTCATTCAATGAACAGTTCGTAACAATGAAACAAATGATACATATTATGCTAGCGATTATGGTCAACTTTGAAGCTAAAATTTATGTTAAATCTACACAAAACTTTAATGTAAGCAGCCTATATTTAATTTTAAACACTCGCTATTTACGTGCCAGTACTAATGTATTTACTAAAGGGCTGTTTACACTCTCTCTCTCTCTCTCTGAAAGGTGGTTTCGCTGTGTTGTTTTATTATAACCTGTACTGAAGTGTTAAAGATAAGGTATAACCTACATGATCAGTGAATCGCTGACAAATACCATTCAATGCCAGTGTATTCTGTGAAATCCACGAATGTTTTAAAGCATTTCTTATGTGATTTTAAATTACTGTATAATGGTGAACCTTATTACGTACATAAATTCCTGTGTTTCTGGCCTCTGGCAAAAAAAAAGGGAAAGTGAGAAAGTTTGCATGGGGTAACTCTAGAAATATATTATTTTGAGACCAATTTTACGCAGTAACGTAAACACGAAACTGTCCCGGTTATACTGAGTACTCTATTATGTCAGAGTACCAGTTATCAAATTAAACGCTGGGTAATCAAAATTCAATCATTTAAAAAATCAGTGACCCATGGATAAAATATTCATATGGGAAGAGGATGTAGAACCATGAAACAGCGTAATATTTCCCTTACAAATCAGCTCCACTGTAACATTTACAAATAAATTATAAACTGTGGCCTTAAGATAATTATTTATTACAACAGGCACAATATTATTTCATAAATATTTGTTGTTCGATGAATAATGTGATTCAATCGTAAGGATGTTAGCGAAGCCAGCAAAATGTCATTTTATTTAGGTCTATAGCCTCTTAGTTGTTGCATTTCTGTAAAATAATTAATGTATTATATTACATTATTTTAAACAATGATTTTTTCTTGTGACACAAAAAGAAAGTAGGCTAACATGAACAAACTGAATCCTTTGGTATCCATATTCAGAACTTTTACAATCGCCCTGCACCTTATATTCTCGTAGGCCTACTCTTTAATTTGTGAGAGGAAAAAACCACAGAAATGTATCACTTTCCCCATCAGAAGAATCTACACCTACAAACCACTTCTTGTCTAACATAAAACTTCAGCTCCCTTCGGCTGTAAAATTTTATAGTCAATAAATTTCATTCCGAACAAAATTATTGACCCTTTCCCGTTAAGCTCGTGCAGTTATGAGATATCCGATCGCTGTCCTCCGGGAAAAGAGAAAGATCATTCCTTCATATAACACTAGACTTGAATGAACCGTTTGTCAACCAAATCCATCTTCACTTTAAAATATGTTTGCTTTAACTTTACAATGAAAAAGAGTTATGTCACTGAAGATATTTGCCGCATAACTACTCTTCTAAAAAAAATCGACGCAAAGAAAAGAATCATCCCTGCCTTTGCTATGAGTTCAGCAATTTTCATTTTGCAGCATGCAGTCGTACGTAAATGATAGAGTAATTAAAACACCCTGAAGGAAGGGATGGAGGAAAGCTAGGAAACCTAGGATTACTTCTTCAACCAGCAAAAAAAGAAAAATAAACGGAGAGAATAAAAAAACGAATAGCAACATTTCATTGAAAGTACAGCGGACATTGTAGCAAATTTCAACAGAACTGCTTCGTGGTTTCAAAATAGACATGTGATGCGGAGGAGTGATGATGAGTAGAACAAAAGACGTTGGCGTTGCGATGTTACTCTAGTAACAATGGAAACCATGGACTGAGCTTGTCTACCAGCCCTCTCTAATCCCTTGTGTTCGTCTGTATACGCGTTCTCTCTTACTCTCTATTGTTTGCTAAAAACCTATCTTATTTATACTATATACGTTAAGGCTATTTTATATGCAAGCTATATAGCTACTGTGATTTTAAAGCGATGTTGTATCTTGCAGATATGATAAGCCTTAACTGTCAGGATGAAATCCTAACTTGAAAGTTATATCGTTTACAATATGAAATTTCCACGTTAAGACACATTCTGGCTTATTACTTAGAATTCCTGGAATTATCTAAGTTATGTCAGTTATTTTTAATTTAATGGTTTGTAGTAATTTTTAAACGATTTAGTTTAAAACCAATCGAAATGGCCGAGACGGTAGCGTCATGGTTTCCCCCTTCGCAAAGGCTAATGCAGGATTGGAGGAACAGAAGACAGTATCATAATAAAAATCGATAGAAACATTTTACTATAACCTAAGATTCCAAACACGCTACATTACACATGTGTAAAAATAATCTAAAAATTAAATATTTTACTGTGTTAAGAACATCACTGTTAATTGGAAAATAAACTAAAGAGTGAATAACTGAGTAAGAAATAAAACACAAGAGATTAAGTCTTTTAAATGCAACAAGAAATTTAAAAAAAATGTTCTTAGAACTTTATTATATATATATATTATATCAGATATTTATCAGATTCATATTTTACAACTACGATAAACTATAAACAATTATTCAATAACGTGTAAAATTACGAATGATTATAAGCTACCGATTCGCTGGAAAAAGTGCAGAAGATTATGTGGAAAAATTTAAAACACTTGGTTTTGTTTTCTCTGCAAATAAAGATATATTTAAAAAAATATTGTTTATATTTTATCCACTCTCAAACATAGTGATTATACGAGTAATTCGTTTTTTAAACTAAAATTCTGACACGCCTTTGAGGTGAAATAGAGTTTCCATCCCTGGAGATTAAATAATGATCACAATGATAAATAATAATAAATTAATATTAATAATAATTATTAATAAACTATTAATTATTAATAATAAACTATTAATTATTAATAATAAACTATTAATTAATAATAACAAATATTTTATTTTATTATAATAGAAAATCGTATGAATATTATGTATTGAAAATATTTATTTCTAACTAATGTAATTTTTTTCATTTTTCTCATTACAATCCAGGTTATAGATAATTTTCTTTTTACATAACTTATATACATAAAATGTCATTTGTACCTTATAGGAGATAGTGTCAGATTCCTTAATAACCCTATCTTTTTTCGTATAGGCCTAATATTGGCATTATGAAAGCGCCATTCACCTCTGAATATCAACAACTTTCCACGACGAACAACTTTTTGTCTATCTTTTTCTATTCCTGCCTCTTTCTCTAAATAAGAAAAGTCTGAAAACATTAATCATTATTCTCGTTGACTCATATTTACCTAAAATATTTCAGAACCACGATATTCAATGTACGAACTGACGCACTATATATTTCAAGAACATGCACAACCTTTACTTTAACACAGTTACGTTTATATTGTTACATGCAGAGTCGTGTCTTCCAATCCAGCATTTGGACACGTCATAAACAAAAATAATGTTTCGCGCATTAGGCCTACAACTTACACTAATATACATTCCATGAATGGTGCTTCGACCTCTTAGCACGCTATAGTTCTATAGAGAACACCCTATATTGCTAATGTGCGTATTGTCTGTATATCCGGTTAGGGGAGGGTATTTGCTGCCTCCCCTGTATGTTAGCAATAAGACAATAGGCAGTCTAATACCGCACATTAGAGTGGGATTTTCAAACACACACGCACACATAACCAACATCTCTAAGCTTTATATGAACGTTTACAGCAAAAGCCACGTTTTTGTTATTTTACGTAAGAGTGGCTCTTGTATGTTACAAACAATAATTCATCTCCTCTCTCTTTCGCGGTCTCTCCCCCCTCTTTTCAATCTCTCTTTCTCACTCCTTCTCATATCCTCAGTGGCTTCTAAATTATTTGAACTCTCTCAGCCATTCACAGTTACTAATTAATTAGGTCTGAACTTATATAACTGTAATTCTGCAATCAACAAATGCTATTAATTATTCCGAGGGAAAGCTTGAGAAATGCCCAGCAATTCTAATAAGCTCAGAACGATTAAAGGGGATTTGTCACAATCCAAAGTTCCCTGCTGCTTGGACCATATTTGCATTGAACAACTGCTCAATGCTCTTTTGCAAGGACAGCTTGCTACATTACAATTTACGAGTAAATATTACTCTCTGCTTATATACGTTTATCACGGAAAAAGAGCCAGCCCCTGGAAATAAAATGGCACATGAAATTCAATGCTTTTACTAATGAGACTGAAATACAACTGAAATTAACTGTGTAAAAACGATATAAAAGAGAACAATTACGTATAATTACTTGAATACTCATATAACAGAATTAGATACATTCCGAAAATAATTTAATTGGGTTCATAGATCTGCTAGTCAAACTAATTGAATAAATTGTTTTCAACACAGAATCTAAGCGGGTAACATATCACCACGATCCTCCTAAGAATTTTCATAATAACAATTGCCGACATCATCTCAAATTCTTACATACTCACGTAAATGTGAGTCGGGTTACATGTTAAACTGTAAAACATGCGATTGGAACTAGTGACGGGAGTTCTCGAATGAAAAAATCGGAATAACTATTCGATTCCTCAAAGTTCTCGATAGAGATATCAAGAATCATTCGAATGATTTAACGCTAGGAGAAGTTTGAAGTGGGCAGGACTTCTTGAGGCAAGCAATACAAAGGGCACTATGAAACTTAACTGAAGAGCTCCTTGTGATGACAAAAGTGTAGGATAAGAAACAGCAAGTCAGATTATATATAGGCCTATACGTATATATAGGAAAACTATTTAGGCTAATAATTGGGCTTTGAAACTTCTCCAAAGTGTCATGGAGCCTACGAACTGAATAAGAAAAAGTTTGCTGCAAAATTGTAATTAATTAATTAATTAATGTTCTTTCTACATACCATACACAATATTACATTAATATATTACAGAATGGTAGAATTAAGTAGCTTAAATCAAAGTAAAACATATATATATATATCCCATAGCTTATTGTGCACAGAAAACGTGGAGTGAAAACAATTGGGAAGAACAGAATTCCGTAATTTGGACAATCTTAAAACGATTGAAAATGTTTAAAGATAAGAGGAACATAACTGTATAATCGGCACCAGAAATATTTCATTAGTAATAACGCTTTATAGGACTATCACTAATAATACCATGTAAAAATAATAGTAATAATAATAGTAATACTAATAACAAAAACACTATAAATAATAATAAAATAGCCACCAACAGTAGATCAATATTACAAAGGAGCAAATCTATCATCTAGTACAATTTTTACATCCTCTACCCGAACCATAGGTACTAATAGATAGCGAAAGTATTTTGTTCGACCCCGAAATTCAATGTCAAGTTTTATAACATAAGTAGACCTAACGTTTTGAGATACCCTGGATCCAAAAATGCTGTTTTCAAAAATATTTTTGTGTCTGTCTGTGTATCTGTGAACAGCCTAGATCGTGAAAAAAAAAGTATTAAAACGTTATGTTTGGATTATGTGCCTTCTGGAGATGTGACATAAATATTGGCGACGATTTTCTCTTTTAATGCCGCATCATACAGTTTTGTTTAAACTGTGTACGTGAGGTGCTTATAGTAAGACGAAAACAATGTATATCATACTTTTTTTTCGCAAAATTTCCCTGAAGGGTAGTTGTAAGCCAGGTACCGTTCATATAAAAATACTAATTTATATATATATATTAAGTATATTGTCGTGTAGATTAATTGATAGGCTGAACCCTCAGGGTTTCCCTAGTTATTGGGGTGGATTTCTCTCTGGTGGACAATAAATATTTGCATCAGGCTGAAACAATTGAATACGCAGTTCTTGCAATACGGCCTCTTATTCTACATCAGAACGTAAAGTGAGAAAGCTGTATAGCCAATGCTTAAAGTAAAGAAAGCTACGTGAGTACATTAATAAGATTTTATTTAGATTGCGCATCCTTCCAGGAAGTAAGGCAACGACTTTCTCTCCATTTTTACAACCACTTTTCGAGAGCAGAATTTTATATTTCTAGATATTCTTGAAAACGGCTGTAACGATTTTGTTTAAATTTTCTATAGGAATTTCAAAATATGCATAAAACATTATTATAGGCTATATGTAAACTATGTATTATTTATACGGTAATATATTGTACTAAAAACTAAAACTAGCATTTGAATTTTTTCCCAATAAGTTATCTGGAGGTTATAAGCCACTCATAATACATAAAACTTAGGGTTGCTTCGCGATTATTGCGACTTTGAATGAGAATGAGACGACTGAACGCGCACTGCCACAATAGAGCTTTTTCATCTACACTGGAAATAATTAGGGGTAGAGAAAGCTATTCCTTTTCATATGAGATTTTTTCTTACTGCTTCATCTCTTTTAAATGATAACGAAATGACTACTTTAAAATGGGATTGACCTGGATATTTATCCACAACATAGCAGAATACATCACGGATTTTACATTTTATTCCACTTATGCTCTTCAGTATTATAATTACAAAACAATCTGCTCTTTTCAAAGCACAGAATCATAATAAAATAGCATATTAACAGTCGAATAACGTTATATGGAAGCTTTTATCTAACGTCGGGCCAATCAAAACAATAACTGCAATTCTATTCCCCCACCCTGCTGTGTTTATGTGCAAAATCCATCTGAGAAAGAACAATAGAACTCTAGTCCTATCGAATAATGCACATACAGAAATGATAAATATAATATAGCGTATGAAGTTTCACAATGAGAAATTAACCAAATGAAATAAAACTGACCTTTGTACAACAAATGAGTACCATTCACCGATAGAGCGGAAGGCTGAAATCATAGTTTATGTCGACCTACAATGAAAACGATGCATTATACAGAGGAGGTCTTGCAGGCCATCTGTCTATTTCAACTAGAGTGACTATGCAGTTTTTCATCCCCTCAAATCCTGCAGTGATGAGGATTTTGCACATCCCATATTTGCATAAACTATAAAGCGAAAGTTTGAACTGAAGCTTCCAGTAATTTTGCCAATAGATCCTCTCTCTTCAGTCTACTCAACGGATAATGGCTCTACTTATGTTTCAAAACATGAATTGTTCCGAGTTTTGATGCTCTATATCCACGCCTCCAGCCAGGAAATGAAGCTGTTTGCCTAGACCTGTCAGCAAACACTACGGTGCAACCGCTAGCCCAAAGGGAATGTATATTAATTAAGAATAGTATTTCTTGTAGAATGATGACCACAAAGTAAACCTTATAAAATACTGGTAATTTAAAATGTAAATTTCCGTGACCCTTCCCTCCATTTTCCCTCTCTAGATCTCACTCCATTTCCACTAATTTTCATTTCTCCATGATTCCTCCTCACTTCTATCATCTCTCTCTTCCTCCTCACCCTCTTCTTCCTCCTTCTCCTCCTCTTTCTGCTCTTCTTCCACCTCCTCCTCTTTCCTTTCCATTACCTCTTCCTACTCCTACCATTCTGCTTCTTTTATGTATTCCTGTTCTAGCTCATTTTTTAAGTCTTTTAGGGTTTGTGTGAAATTGTTATTAATAGTTTTGATCAAAGCTCTTGTTTTTATTCTTTAACATGTTGCAAATGTAGAAAGTGAGCTGCCCTTTTTTTATGGCAGAAGGTCTCAAGTGGTTTAAATTCACGAACTGCAGTCTAACCAGAGCAAGAATTACTTTTTTAATTATATTATATTATATTCGCATAATTATATTAGGCATGGCTATAAAACGTATATTACCAAGCATTTAGGTTTGCATAGCAGATAGATTAAACTTCATACCTCCATACCTGTTAAAATATTTATGAATACAAGGGCTGTTGTACGCTAAATGTCAGTTAACTTTAAATGATATTTGAAAAAAAAAGTTCGACTATATAACTTATTGTTTAAAAAAATACTTGCTTGTAATGGATGGAAGCATGGAAGCACGGATCGATGTATGTATGAATCGATTGATTAATAGTTGGCTGAACGGAGGGGAGGATGGTTGAGTGGGTAATGTATAGTTGGAAGATGGATATTTGGTTGGGTGGATAGTGGATAGGTGGATGAGTGAGTTGATAAGGGATGGATGGATAAAGGACATACAAATAGGTAGGTAAATTACCACGGGTATGTAGGCAGACAGACATCCAACAACAGATAACTGTCAAAATGTTGTTAAAGGATAGAAGTCAGCTACTCAAAAGAAGATGAACAGATTGATAGGCTAACAGATAGACAGGCAAGCAAATGAAGCAGAGAGGTAGGTACAGATAAAAATAATAATATAGGCCTACAAAGTAATTAATTATTACCGGTTATGTAGGAAATTTAAGTATTGTGCACGATGCCAGGCAAATTATACAATTCCGATTGATATTTGGCGAAGCAGGAAATACTCATTAAAAATCTTGCCTTCATAATTTGCTATGCATTGATGAGTTAAGCATATGTAATTTTGTAGGATGAAGTTGCACAATGTTACCTTGGTTTGAGACATATTGGCCCCGGAGGATGTTGGGATTTTCATGACAACGTACCCTGAAACTGTTGGAGTTGAGCGCTAACCAGCAAATGATGATTAATTTATTAATACATTTATCAATTTGCAGCGGAGTAGGAAATTACAGGAAAAATCAGTTTCCGCTGTAATTATACGAGCCAAAGGCTTAATCAGGGGAAACTGGAAAATTGTAGTTCAACAATATCTTTATTGTACTCTAACATTAACACAGTGGCTTTGCTCGCCGCACAAAATATCTACCAATTGGATACAATAAACACTGATCAAATAAGTGACGTTGAAACGTAAAGTTTAATAATTATCTACAGCACGCGAAGCTTGACTCTATTGTGAATTTACATGTTAAATACATTAACTGACCTATTCTAATGGTCCTCATGACCAGAGCAATCTCCTGCGTCGCACAGGCTGCTGCGATGATTTAGACAATGTGTCTCTATAGAAGTTAATCGGTCTTCTTAATTAACCCAAAGCCTTTCTAATCTTGATCCGGATATTCCAGAACCTATGACAGTTTACAATATTTTGATCTCATTGGCTGGTCCGGTAAAGCTTAAAAAGCGAAATGGTTTCTGTTCAACATTACTTCTCGTTTTCACCGGGAAATGTTTATTGGAAACTCTATTTCTTTAGGTACACCTACAGAACAATATGACTAACGGTATCTTCCCTTTTTTGTGTGACCATATCTATTCTTAACTCTAACTGGACCATTATCCTTGCAGTGAATGACTAACTGGTCCAAATTCTTGAGAAGCTCACAGGGGTCTCTGTCTGCTCTCTGGAATGATTTTACCATTAGGAATATTATTCATCATCACTATTACAATATTCTAGTCAATATTGACTTCATTAATACATTTATTATGCTTAATAAATAATCCTTATAAAATTCTGGTTGACAATTATTTCTTTATATTATTATATTTAAGGGTCTGGCCATATTAAGCTATTACAACACATAGACACCGAGTTTCAGGTTTCTCACATGGAGCCAGTATTCTAAAAAAATCTCGACTAATAATTAAAACAACCCTTGAATAATAATAATAATAATAATAATAATAATAATAATAATAATAATAATAATAATAATAATAATAATTTTAATAATAATGACGGTTATGATAGAAAATAATACAACATATTTTAATGAACTTATCCTACTTTGTCAAAAAAAGGTAGGCACTGTATGCTTTAATGTCTACCAAGCTACAACAACTCCATTTCCAACATTTTCGGTGACATATCATGTCTCTTCAGAGATTGTTAGAAAAGGCCTCTGTATATACTATTACTCTAAGTTCTCGCACGATTCACGTCAATTTTTGCAATTAAATAAACTACCATTACCCATGGGCTCAATGTGAATAGTTGCTAGTGTTACAAATGAAAGCAAAATTCTGTCGTCCGTCACGTCTGTATCAAAGCTGGGTCAACAGTTTTGTCATGGTGTGTAACGATTGCTTATGATGGTTCTGTGTTAAATGGATCGCTGTTGAAAGCTCATCTTTGATGCATGACTGAATTCGGGATAATTTAGCTCGCTCTGTACCTGGCAAACGGCAATACAGAGATCAACCCACACACTATTATTGACCCTATGTACACATTTGGTCAGAATTAATGATTAGACGTGTAGAGCTGCTCATTGATTTACAATGCGAGTTTACGAGATTATGGTGATCGGGTGGTTAGGGAATCCGCCTGCTAAGCACACCAATAGATTTTCAAGCTCCGTGTGGAGATGATATTGACTATGGTAATAACCACGATGACTTCAAAGAGGAAGGAATAATAATGACAATAATAATAGTAATAATAGTAATAATAATAATAATAATAATAATAAAGCAGGGGAAAGAAGAAAAGAGGAAGAAAAATGCATAGACGGGTCTCTACAGACAAATTGTAGATGATGAAACTTCAAACAACTGATTATTGAACATCTTCGCTTGAATAAAACCAGAAAAGGTCATTTTTAATATACTCACATGTATATAGGCCTACCCTCTGTTATCTGAGTAACAGGTAATTTATTGCGAAGACAAATTTAGGCTTATAAAGAACTGCTTATTTGTTTAATTAATCTTTACAACTACAATTTAGACAATTCCCGTGAAATTAAGAATAATTTGGGATAGATGAGAATGTAAGGTTAATACATACCTTATTTTTATATACATACAACATATATATATATATATTCAATTACAAAGCTGTCAGTGAATTATAATAAATAGACTCACTTTAATTGTTTATACTAATTAGGTCATCAGTTCTAAAACATATTCTGGGGAAGCAAAAAGAAGTTTTCAGAACGAAGTTTTCAAATATACTTTTCTAGATCAATATGTAGAAGCAAAAACGTAACAAATGGCGACTTTAAGTTTACAGTCTTACTCCCGATTGCTGTCTGACTACGGATTGTTGTGATATTCATAAACATCTTATGGTGTTATACAAATTCCGGAGTGCGCGGGCAAAGAGAGTTAAGTCCACCATCCTAAAAAATTGAGACATGTCCATAGAGTTACAAATAACAATGTTCTCTACATTTGTGTTAAGTCCAGTAAGTCATATTCAAAATTGTAAGATAGTTATGGATGTGTGCCTCATGGGTTTATCCATCTCTAAAGTTATGTTGGGCTGGTCTAGTGTGTTAAGTCACTCTAATCCTTAGTAACTAAAAACTGGACTTAACTCTCTTTGCCCGCGCACCCCAGAATTGACAGTTTCGTCCTTTTAGAATGTCATTAATATAATATTAACCTCAGTGGCTATTTCTCATTGCCTTCCGTGATGAATATGAATATAGACTATTACGTAGATATTAAGTTAAATGCATCTGAGTCCAATTGTTACATAAGCTCATGACCGAGGACACCGAGGACATCACTACTGTATATATATATATATAACTTCGGAATGTGGTAGGGGAAGAATTCTGTTAACTTAACTTCAGATATCAAGTCTTGTTTTAGTATATGCTAAGTGTTGTGATAAAGAGTTTTCTTTATTGAAATTCCACGTTGGAACTACAACTAAATAGTGATTCCCGAGCTTATCGTATCCGATAGTGTTGTAAAATTACCGTATGATAGTGTAATAAAAAATGCAATCTAAAGTAAGGAATATTCATATTATTATTGAATTAGTGCGATGCAACGTTGAGCACTGTTGTGCTTGTAGTTTTGCCTACATCTCACAGGGTGTGAACCCGATCCTTTGTCATTATTGATCGACAGATCAGAGATAGACAGATATATGGACGGCACTCCAAAAATTCGTTGGTTCTTAGAAGCGATCCTACAGTAAAGGAAAGAAATAAACTGATATAATTACAAATACATTCACTTTTTACTATGAAATCTCTTCAAGAGGTCAATTGAGGAAAGGGTACTTTAATGTTCATATTGGGAAAATTGTTTTCTCGTGATTAATCTTCGGATGTACATCTTAATAGACATAGTATTACGCAGCTATATAACACAATACTTATCCCTCAGTCAGCTGCTTCTTCTTCGGCCTTGTTCAAAAAGGCTTTGAAAAGTTGCATGTATCAATTCATGTCGACCCCCATAACTTGCACATTTGAATTTATATTGTAGCTGAAGAGAGGTTAATCATATCCAAATAAATATAATTTAAACAGACTGTTAACATGAAAATTATATAATAATCACATCCTGAATCGTTAAAAATATTTATAATTATTTCAATTTAAATATTTATTTATTTTATGCCTACTGCCAATGAAATAAAAACAACATTGAGAAAAAAGAACACTAAAACAAATAAATTAAAAATAAGTTATCAATAATCGCAATGCTTTATGACTGCATATTGTACAATTTGCAAATATTCTATAAAATACTGTTCTGGATTGGAACAGATCTACTGTATGTCAAATTCATGACACAAATTATTGTATCAAATATGTTGTTTTAATTTTGAAATTATTGTTGCTGAAAAACAGATGGTTTCCATTTCCATAGAAATATTTCCGGTAAAAATGTTTCAAAAAAGGCGTTAGAATAACAGACTTTAAAGAAAGTATATATTAACAACTACAACTGTTATATAGTGAAAATGGTCGGGACGATGCTATTGGTTTTACTATCTAAGAGTCAACTTTTTTTTACTTGAACTATACGTTCGCTCAGTATTCTTTTCTTTGCTTCACCTGAAGCAATATGGCGGACAGGCGTCATGGAGTGTTTGTCTTGAAGATTGCATTCTGACAGAGTGACGTGCCAAGTTGTTAACTTGTGTTTTCGTTTTCCTGTGAATTGTACGTTATTTGACCTGTGGATACAATGCAGGGATAGGATGACAGACTCGACAGCTTCTATAACTGTTGAGCTCCCATTCTATTAATGAGCATTTGAACAAATTGGAACAAATTAGGTCACTGACGGACACTACAAAAATAAAACTTAAATAATTGTTTAGGAATACAGGTTTCTACACGATTGCAAATTTTCAAAAGTTCATTATAGTATTGTGTTCTCTCTATAAGAATGCGGTTAATTACTTAGTATATATGCTCCTAACACTTATTATACTACATTAGTCTATTTTGTCGTTATAATCTTTTCTTTGCCACTGCCGTGCAATTACATGACGTCAAAAATTATACAAAATCAGAAATATAAGCTTAATTGTATAATCCTCTATTTAAAATGTAGAAACTATCTCATTTTCCAAAAATTTTCTTATTTATTTCACTTCATGAAACCTTTGAAATTTCCAGTCCTCGTATCGTCCCACACAAATTATGTTTCAGAAATGAATACTACATCAATTTCGAACAAGCCCATTACTTACAAGAGGTTAATTTCAAAGATTTAAAAGAAAATATAAAGAATAAAATTAAGCAAACTTCTAAAGTGGGTATGCTACCATGAATTCCGTATTGCTCCTTATAATAATACATTGCTTTCTAATTAATTTTGTACACATTTTATTTCTCTCATGATAAGTTTTTTAAAATTTCCATTATTTTGTAGTGCGATATTCAATTTGTAATGTCTACAAAATATGTTTATGAAACTACCTCATTAAATCTGTTGCGAGGAGAATTATGAACCTAGACTTCCATTAATATTATTCTGGATAACTTTCTTGTTTATTTTTTACTGTAAAAGAGTTACAGTTAATTTAGCGAAGTCCTGCATTACAAAAATATTAGCAGTACATTTTATGAATAAACAAACTGATAGCCTGCACTCGCTTTGTTTTAATAATAGATTACTTCCGACGAAGAGGAACGTAACATGAAAAACGTTGGTTCCAACTTAGAAGCGACATTCAAGTAATGAGGTTTCTCGAATGTTTATCGTAAAGTAATCACAATTAAAATCTCACGTAAAAGAATCCTTATAAATATTTTAAAGAAATTGACGGTCAAGGGAGCAAGGGGGCTTATATTGTTAGCGGTAAAGACAGGATATTGAGCATGTTTCTTTTCTCAGTGCTGAGATAACAGCATAACGTATTCCAGATTTCAGCAATGACGTCATTGGTGCTCCAGATTAGGGCGATCAATCTGTCTATCGATGAATCTAATTAACTGACGTAAAAGTGCGAAATCTAGTAGACGATTGATTTTGTACAATTCTGCAGCGTTACTGCTGTCGCTGAACTACAGAACTGCAGAAATGGGGTTGTTATTTCTGTGTGTGGCTTCATGATAGAGGCTTGAGAACAAATAAAAAACTGTATCGTAAACGATATTGGAAGCATTAAGATATTTTAATATTTAATAATATAATATTATATTACAATACATTATCTTATTTTAATTCGGTTTGGTATTCTTTCTTTACACAACCTTAGTTGGAAGAATATTGAAAAATAATTATGTAGTTATGTTTAATATTGATGTTTGGAATTGTAGACCTATATGGAGGAAAAGGTCAAGCAAAGGGGGAAGTTCGCAGTTGTTACTAGAAGAGGAGACGATTCGGCCTACGTTTATGAACAATAAAAGGCAAATGCTAATTTTTAAACCATATAAATATAAATGTTGCTATGCGAATATGTACTTTCCTAAGCATTTCCAGTCACCATGATGTCAGCCTAGATCTCACTAGTGGTGTACCGATTCATCTGCATCATGACGAGATAGATATGAATCAGAATTGTTCATCTTGAAACCTATAAGTTGATGATTTATACTATCAATATTCATTTATGAAATCAGTGCTGCCTCAATCTGCTGAGCATGAAAGGTAATTACAGGAACTAAGCTTACAAAGAAACGGCACCACATCTCTCTTGATACTAAAGAGTTATTTCAGTAGAATTCATTGACGGTATCAGAATGTTTTTAGTTTCTGACGAAGAATAAGGTGATTTATAATGGTCTGAATTTCGCAATGTCAATTTTCCATCGAAAATTCCACCCTCCTGATATGGTATTTGTTCTTCAAGACCCCTTAAAATAATACCATAAAGTGTCCACATCTCGGGATGGAGCCGGAGAAGTACAGCTTTCCTTCGTCCGCCATTTTAGGGGATGAGTAGAAGAAGATTATACAAGGTATTTTAATACTTGAATTGAAAGGTCTGCATTTCTCGTTATTCCCACCATTAACTTATTGTATTTCCATTCCAAAAGTATAGTGAATTTTCCCTTTTATGTCTAGGAAAAATATTCATCAATACAAAAAGGGATTTTTCTATTCTTGTGATTTATAATTTTGGCAATACAAATTAAATTACACAACAAATTGTGCCGGTATCTAAAAAATGAACTTAACGAGTTAAGTACTAGAACCAGTCAGTTTCTGTTTCTGGGGGAAGAAATTGGTTGTGTGGCAAAGAGTTGGGAAGATATATTTAAAAATATGGAATATAAAACATGAATAAAATTTAGGGAAACTTTATCATATGCATTTATAAGTAGAAAGAACTTGTATGATTTTAAATAATTATACAAATTTCGATAGTAAATTATAACTTTTATAGAACGTATAGTTCTTTGAATAACTTTAAAAAAACCGACTGCTGTTGTAGTGAACATATCTTCCAGCGTTATTAGATAGAAGGATTAATGCGTTATCATAAATTATTACACTTTCTGAATTGAAAGGTGGTGTTCCTTGACAGAAGTTCTCTTTTCCTAAATATATGATCTATTAACTTAAAGCAGTGGACTAGAGGTTTCATTTTTAACTCAATAATTAAAATATTAAATATTAATATAATAAATAATAAAAATTGTAAGAAGGAATAAAAACATAAATAATAATAAAAATAATATAATAAATATTAAAATATTAATATAACAAATATTAAGGATTAAATATTGGCCAGGCCAATAACATATTAGCCTGCACTCGATCGCAACTGGAAAGCAAATATAGTATCTTCAAAAGTTAAAATTACATTTACATTATTCTGACAGAACTACTGTAAATATTGCAATCACAAACTTTTAACCTCATGAATGATCCAGTACAAATTACTATATAACCAAGGATGGAAATTTAATTCTGGGTAGAGTAAGACCCGTAGAAGCTTGAGTCACGTGTTTAGGAAAGCGGAGTGATTCTTGCTTTTAGCAAGGCAGAAGTAATCACGACTTTACTCACTGTAGAATATAAAACGATACTGAAACAGAGTCTACTCAGTCTAAATTCTGATTACTCAAAGTTATGTAAGAGTAATTTTATAATGAATAAGGAAGAATGACCAATTTAGCTTAATATCCCTCTATTGTATTTGAAGCTAATAGGAAAGCTAAAATCATAATGTAATTATAGGCTAACGTTCCGTAAAAACGCTTTTTTTGTTGTAGGTTAACAATGAATTTAGTTTTATAGAGATTTCAATAATTTGTTAATGCACCCATGAACATAGAATTCTGCATTACATTATTCTAGGAAATATCGTAAACATTAACTGTAATGTGTGCGGAGCACATTTACATAATAATGAAAAAACTTGGAGTTGTAATTGGTATCGTGGAAATAATTGAGTTGTTATACGTTTTCTAATTAGCAGTTAAAAGTGTTATCTTTTTATTATACTCTTCCACACACTTTTGCATGCAAATGCCTTCTTAATGTTATAACTCTTTGCCCTCAACAGTTCAAGACATGTGAAGCATCCACAAGGCACCCTTAAAACTCTATTTCTACTTTCCGGGTAGCAAATTCTATACTACTATATTGTAGGTAAACTAGTATAATGAACAATTGATAAGAAGTATAAACTTGTACACACGCATTATTCATTATCACATAATAGTATGTTGCGTTCCGAGATCCGTTATGCGCTTACGGAACGAGTATTGCATGCTATTGTTTGCATGATGATTATTTATATCAATTTAATTATATTAATTGAGATATTAGCTAAAAATATTATGTATATACATTACTGAAGATAGACGTTATATTTCAGAAAGTGATTAGCATGTGTTGGTTGTTATGGGATCTGAATATTTGTCCTGTTAAAGTCACCACAAACTGGGGGGGGGCCTTGGTTCCGGTCTTCGATAAAGGCTTGTATTGTGATGATTTTACTTACGGCACGTGTGCTTTTTGTAATTTTTACAGCACTGAGATTTCTATTGTTTTCATAGCAACCAGATTGCGTGTGGGAATTTCAAGTTATGATCCACGGTAACAATATTCGTAAGTACCACTAATTAGTTACATCGTGCAAAAAAGAAACAAACTATATTGGTTGTATAACTCCTAAGACATAATATAAACAATTAACTCGGAGACTATGTTTTCAGTTAGTACAATTGCACTGTAATCGTTAAGTTTCAAATTCTATTTAATTATCTTATTTTGTAAATGTAATATGTGTATATAAGATATATTACACACTGACCCTAGTATATACAATAATATTTAAAGTGTCAAGATAGTGTAGTATGGAGCTTGGTCTTCGCTTACGACATTTATAGTAGATAATAAAGGCAAAATTTAGTCGGTGAGTAGTGGTAATAAGTCTGTTAGAGAGAACCCTAACCTACGATAACTCGGATCTTTGCAGTGAAGCGTATAATCTTTAATGCAATCAGATATGCTTACAAAGTACTATAAAAAACAAATTATGGTAAAACTGAACAGACTATGCCGTTAAAACAAAAATATAAAACCGTTTACATTATACAAGTGAACTAAGAGAAGAGATCATTCAGGGAATTGATTTCAAAGATTGTGGAAATGGCATCTCATAGATAGAGAAAACATATTTAAATTCAACTTATTTATATAAAATGACATTATTGAACATCAAGTTGAACTTATAGTAATAAAACGATATTTCTGAAAATAAGTTGAACGTGATAGAGGTTGTCTTATTAAGGTTATAATTTATTTTTAATTATGACGATTTTTTCTTCTTCTTCCCCTGAGTTTTTATCTCCCACTGTAGGGACGTTTCCGCGGCCTACGCCGCCTGGATCTTAAAAGACCGCGACCTGTCGGGGAGGGAGTTTCTATGGATCAAATACCTACTTCTTCTGACAAGACAAGGACACTGATGACTATCAGCCCAATGCCAGAGCCACCTCGGAGACAACACGAACACATAGTCACAGACACACTTATGCCAGGCGAGGAGTATGTAGGTGATAATGACTATCAGATGATATCTGGGGACTACGAGAGCCTCACGTTTCCCGAAATACTTTTCACAGATGAGGGAAACCATTGGAAAATCCCCCACCTAGGTAACTTGTCCCCACCAGGGATCGAACCCGGACCCACTGCGTGAAAAGAGTGAGCGCATCCCCTATGCCATATCGGTGGACAATTATGAAGATTTAATGGTACAAAATAGTGTGTGTGTACAAGAAGTGATGAATTTCGGTTCGAAATGAATTTATTTTATTGCATGGTGTTTGTAGAGCCAAATTATATTAAACTATTATTTCATTATTAATAATAATAATATTATTATTATTATTATTATTAGCATATTTCCCAACCTCCTTAGAGTAGCTGTGAACCAAGAAGCAATAGCAGCAAGTCTTTCAACTGATATAAAAACTTAATGTTGTTCATGTATAAGCACTTCTACATTTTGGACATACTTTGCAGCCCTATCTTCCTCGGTGTACTTTAAATGACAATACCATATCCATACAGAATTAAACTCACTGTTAATATTACCTGTTTAATATTTCCTAAACTATAAAAATAAGGAAACACGAATAAAAATATTTAAAAAATTTACAAAAATTATTGACCAATCACCAAAAATTTCTGACACTTGTTGCTTTCAGGTTGACAATTTTTAAATTCAGTAATTACTGAATTAAGTCTAAAATAAGCCTGATCTGCATTTAAACTCTAAAAGTGGCTCAAATATAACTGAAATGATTGAACATGATTTTTTTTCATGTCCTAATATTCTTCCAATTATGATATCAAGTTGACGTTAAAATGATATCTACTCGTATAATGCACGAATTTTTATTCTACTGGAAACAACATACATTCTATACTAATGACATGCAAGCAATGTTCTTTACTCCTTGGAGTTAATAACGGAATTTGTACTGTTTCTGTTTTCACAGATTTTTTGCTTTGCTTCGATTTGAATAATTCTGCGCGACACAAAGATGTCGACCTAAATTACCATCAAGGTTTACGTATTCATAACTTTTTTCATTCCCCGCCTAGCGCAATGGCAGCTTTGAATTTCCATTGAAGCGACGAAGACAATATAAGTTCGGGTTATATGCAAAACTTGTGGGGGGGGGGGGGGAAATCTCGAGATAGAAGTAAATTTTTAAACTCTAAATTCAAGATTAAAGGCTTTATAAGCCATTTTTGATAGTATCAAAAAAAATGTTACGAATGAAATCTTTTAAATAATCATTTTCACTTCATAATAAAGTATATATCCGAGATTAACTAGCGTAAGAAAAAACCCTGGTATTAATAGTACAATATTTTTCAGTCAAGCACAAAATCCGAAGGAGATAAACTCCTCTAACACTATGAATTCGAATCCCTGGTTATTCAATTGACTCTTTACCTCTAGCAATTAGCCATGATTAGTAAAACAGTGACATATGATTACATTTTTCTCCCATAATTCCGCTTAAAAGGTTGTAAATTATAGAATTATGAGGCGCAGAACTTTGCTATGATTTGTGACTGGGTTTCTACTGTAAATTGAAGAATTACAAGTTATATGAAAAAAATTATGAGAAACCTTTTGTCAGTATATGAAGCACTACTGAATGAAGAACAGAAGGATTTCAGAAAGAGTAGATCACGAATAAATAATATAGCCTATATAGTGACACAAAAATCTAATTCACCATAAGTAGTTTTCTCAGAAGAAATAGTTAATATATATATAATATATAAATAGTTATGTACATTTGGAATAACTGTAAAAGAACTTTCAGATTTTTAAATTCATAATTAGTGATAGCCAATACTAGATAGTTGCAAGTAAAAACCAGGATGTTATCACACTATTATTTCCAGCAATAAATTGAAAACTATTCTAATAAAAACCGTGTATCTAGATACAAAAATCTTCCTATAAGTCTTAGTTTGTGGTATGAGGTGGAACATTGTAAGAATACTTTTAATCTTATCACAATCGAACATGAAATTTATCAATTTTGGGAATACAGTACGGTGTAAAGTATAGGCCTAAGTATTAACTATAGTTTTAACAATATTGTATAGCATAAGATATGTTATGTTGAAGGTACTACAGTGCCATCAAAATGTCGTTCCACAGCAACACAGTGCAGGCGAGAATCCGCTAAGAAACAAAATTTTCATTTTCGCGATGTTCTACAATGGATTGTACGGTTTCTTTTTACATTTTATCAATAATTATTATTGTAGGCCTAGCAGAAAATTATAACCATGTGCTAGCGCTGAATTCATGAAGGAAGAAATAAAATTAACATAAAATTCACCTATTTAAAGAAATTGTTGAATATGTTTACAGTTTTTTTAAGATACAAATTCACGCCCTTTAATTTATTTTCCAATACCTATTATTCAAGATGTAATGGAACTACTTATTCCAGTTTTCTACTCATCAGCAATAGCAAACAGATCCATAACAATATTTCACATGGCCTTCACTGGTATAACTCATACGAGTGTGAACATAACCAGAACTATGGAGAGACTTATTGATGGCACTATATTAAGAAGGACTATTCCACTCATACGCCGCGTGTTTGATATTGACCAATATCGTTTTGCAGTTCCTCGGATATAGACCAATTACGGCCGTTTATCATACAATATTCTTCTAGGAATCGCGAGAATGGCATTTTATCGGGTAAAACCGTCTGCTCGTTACAGGACACGAAAGCATCAGTGTGCAGTGAGATATACGTCATATGTTGCCATTAAACAGCACGAAAACAGATAATTTTATACAACATAACTTGTTTGGAAATTGAAATAATATAAATGTACATCGATTAAAAACACAATTTCAATTAGGTGCAAGCCAGTTCGTGTGCTTTTATTCTGTTCTGCTGTTAGCTTACCTGAATGAAGTTAACTATGTCTTATATGCACAATTGGTAGCACTGGACACAGCATGGACATGATAACTCGAATCGATTTATGAATGACTGATTCATAGTGTGCCGTGATCTCGGAGCTGTTAGTTTTGTTTTATACAACAAAGCACGAAGGTAATTATTATTTGTATAATCCGTTACATTTTTATTCATGGAATACTCTTAATAAATCCAACTGGAGTTGACGAGTTTCATCAGATAAATTCGCTGCTGCGGCGAAGTCTCTAATCTATCGATAAACCCGTCAACTCTCGTGGGATTACCTATGATAATTGAGTGTATAAGGGGAAAATTCGCACACATACGTGAATAAAGCAAGCAGAGTGAAACCCAATCAGAATGCAGTAACCAATTTTTTTCAGTTAACTATTCGATGTAGTTTGGAACATTACAGCACGAGGTTGACGGTTACGTCATGCCATAGCAGTGTGCAGAATAACCTCTATGAGCTTCGTATATGTAACTATTGGTTTCAAAAATTCCAGCCCGACTTGAATGCTATGGTATTGAAACTATTTCTTTCTATTTGTGGCTATTTCCCGTTCGTTGGATATTTACATTTGCGTTCTGTTGTTGGTCACCCTCCTATTCCTGTTTCTCATATCGCCCTCGCAGCTGCACCCGAGTTTTAACTAAAAAAAGTGTTTATAGCACTATGCCATTCTAAATCCACCAGAATTGAACAAATAGCTCATTAATACAATTTTATAGAATTAAAATAGTATGAAGATTATTCTATCTTTACGACGCGAGTCTTATATTCTCTTTGAACATTGAATGACGGACGAAACTCACTATGCGAGAATTTTTGGGGCTAGGGAACTCAAATCTGAGGTCTTTTTTCCCCGGGCGACACCTCGAAGCCGGTTTTTAGCTTTTTAATTATCAATCTTTTTAATTGTTTATGCAAGATTTAGATAAGTTTCTTGAATCTGTAGTTTTAATACTTTCATTCTAATCTGTATGTCCATATGGCAGCACAAGATCCGTTTTGTTCATTAAATTATTTATATTTAATACGTAAAACAATATAATATTAAGAATAAAATTATGTAATTCCTGCAATTTATGCAAAAACGATGTCAGTGTTAATAAATATAATGATTTTTTTTGTAAAATAAATGATTTAAATAAAATATCTAGAAGTTGAATAAATAATCGCGGGCGGAGTGTGTATATATAATATATATAATATATATATATATATGTATATATGTATATATATATATGATTTCAATTTCCTGATTCATATATATATATTAGTGATGTAGACATGCATATAGTCTTTCACAACAATTAATTATGATGTAAACAGAGTGGTTGTATTGAGATTCTAAGCAGGAGTCAACATAAAAAATTTGATGTGGAGCACGTCAGTTTCTCATTCCTTCATATCCAAAAATAAAATAAAAAATATGTTGCAGCAATGCTCATTCAGTTGTCTAAACCTCATTTAAGTTGCACTATTTGCAAGGTAAAAATTAAAACCTGCATTTACGGATGGATGATTGGCTTATAACTATCTTTCAGACAATTTGTTAAAAAAAATATTTCTGTAAAAGTTTCAGTTCTTAGTATAGTCAATTATTTGATAAAATGTAAAAAGAAACCGTACAATTGTAACCGTACTTTGTACTCAACACAGACGACAATCTCATATATAGCCCCTGTACGATTGACAATACGCACCCTACTGTTTATACTTCCACACATAACACCTAACTTCAAACATTCATTCCCCATATAACACCTAACTTCAAACATTAATTACTCCATTAAGGAAAAAGCGACAAGGAAACCAATTACACCCATCAACAGCCAATAACAGCCCCTACAGTTTGATATATTACACATAACTTTTTATTAACCCGTTCCATCATTTTAATATAAAAACCTTAATAACTCTCTTCATTTTTATCACACCCACTACAAATTAATACCATTGGAAGCCCCGTAAAATAGCCCATCAGGATTAAATAACCAGAACTATGATAACTTTCAGTTATCAGAGTTATTGATAAAAACATAAACCTAGTAACGCCTACTTCCTCTTGAGCCGTCCGGCTGGCGCCTAGCCAATTTTGACAGCTCAAGTAATTAATGACCGATGCAACTTGCCTGTTTCAACGACGAAAAACGGAATATATTTCAAATCGGATAGCAGAAGAAACTACCTTACCCCAATCAGAGCAGACTTAGACACGGACACAACCAATTGGAACTACTTACCCCCACTACCCCTTACAAAGATATTAGCAGAAAGCACGGACATCTCGTCATCTATTGATCACACGACAGCTTAGACGAAAGAACTTCAAGACACACTTCAGACATAAGACTACGTTAAACATTATTAAACTCAAGTAACTTTGCAATATATTGATATTTAAACATTATAATCCGCGCGATATAAATAGAAGTTATTATCAGCGTCGAAGCGCGTAATTTATATTATTTGGTAAAGACATTGATTTTATTATTACGAACCATTAATTGTGAACGTAAGATTGAACATTATTATCCGCGCAATACAAATAGAAACTACGAGAGAGTAAATGTAAAAGTAAATAGACATTTTCAACGGCGCGTACAAGTGAAGTAATTACTATTACAATTTAGCAAGTTACAAAGTGTTACTTACGAACTTTAACGACGTACTAAATACTACTAAATATCAGGACTTACATCATCTAATAGAACTAAATCGATTAATTCAGCATTTCAGCAAATACTAAACTTTGGAAAATATATATTAATTTGAAAAGACGACTCAACTTTTAGTTACCATTATTCCTGACACCGCCCTTTGACTGTTATCTCGATTTTCTCTAGCCACTTCCCTAGATAAGAGTTCTCTAGCTTATAACTACCCCTGAGTACTACGCCCGGCACCCCTTATTTTAATCAGAACTCCAGAACTACTACACATCTAAAAATCGCACCTACAGTGATAAATCTTCATAACCCCAGTACGGTTATAAATGACGTCCAATCTTGTGGCCTAATTAAAGAACTGTTATAAATAGCTGACCAACGTAAGCAACGGTTATAAATAGCTACCCAACTTAGTGGCAAATCTTCAGGAGAGCGACGAACGGTGATAAATGGCGCCCAACGTGGGGCCTACGAATCTTCATAACCCCACAACGGTGATAAATGGCGACCATCGTGATTGCTTGAATTTGAAGATCGAGGGACCAGTCAATAAAATTTAATTTTTCAACAATAAAATTCAGGAACACTACACTAAATCACACACCACCAAGTTTTAAATTCTGTGAGAAACTTTATTAGAGTCAGCACACCATTGGATTATTCATCATTTCATCAATACCCCCCCCTGGATCTTCATCTACAACATTTTCCCTCATCACCTGGGCACCTGGACATCACCTTTGGCCTCCCGCTGGACATCTGGACTACAAAAGGGTATCGTTAATCCAACTTAAGTGTCGAAAACTGAATTTTGCTCCTATTTTTATTTGAATTCAAAGTAAATTTTTTCAATTTAAATTTCAAATTTTTTTTTGTATTGTAATTAATTTTTATTTTTTAGTAAATTCAATTGTATTGTGTTAGTTTATGAAATTAAGGAATAATAAAGTATTCCAAATCATGGAGCCAAATTCTGATACTCCGATATTATGTTCAGAACAGAATCCTACTTCTGAAAACAATGAAAGTGCCTCTGTTCCTATTTCTGACAACTTAGAAATTACTCAGCATGAAACCGAAAGTGACCTTGCTAGCTTGCCTGTTACGCAACCCCCTGTTAATATCCCAGCTGTGAGTGCACCCACCCCATCGACTTCAACTCAGAACACCATAAATTTAGACCCTAACCTTCCTTCTTTCAGTTTAGATTTTTTGTCACAAATTCAGACAATGATAGTAGGAATTTCTACACAAGTGAACGAGCTTGCTGCACAAAATACTACATTAAATTCCACACTAGAAACACAGAGCCAACAATTGAGAAACGAATTTGTTACACAGAACACCACACTTGAAAATCAAATTGCTAACATGAATACAACACTGAACTCCACACTAGAAACACAAAGCCAACAATTGAGAAACGAACTAAATTCAACACTTGAAAATCAAAATCAACAAATCACAACAATGAACGCTACACTAACAACATTAATCACTGAACACCGCACTCAGGTTACGTCTGAATTACAAAATTTAGACACTAGAGTCACGGCTCAAATAGCTACTTCAGAACAAGTGTTGACAAATCATATTTCCTCAGTCGAAAGGGTAACCTCTAGCAATTCTACTAAGTTGGTATCCCTTCAATCAGAATTAGACCGACTTAGGCAAAGGGTTAGAGACCAGGAAAGCCTAATCGAACAAACCAGGGAAAATGCTTTGATCCCTCATGTTTGCAATACCCCATCAACATCTGCCTCTACTTCTTCCAACCCCCCTGATCCAGTACCTCAAGCCCCTGAAATACCAGAACCACCTGCACCATTACCCAGAACCAACAATGGATTGGATCAACGAGCTGCCAGCACTAATCAAACACCCCAAAATGTTGTAAACAATAGTTTTTCATTGCACAATTCAGATTTTCCATTACCGTATTTTGAAGATACCTTGAAAACAAACCCTGTCAGATATTTAAAGGACCTAAAAACTTATTTTGCTTTACGAGGAGTCCCAGAACATCTAAAAATGATCTTTGTGAATCAATCTTTGAAATCCAACGCAGCTCGCTGGCTCCAAGTCATCGATCCCAACAACCTCCTGTCCATAGGTCAGTTTGAGGAAATGTTTTTATCTGAGTATTGGAGCGAAAGCGAGCAAAGCCGTTTGAGATCGCGAATATTTCAAGGTAAGTACGACCGTAGCCACGGCCAAACCTATCTACAATATTTCATTTCTTTGTGTGAAAGCCGCCAACTGCTTAAACCAGAAATTATGGAGCAAGATTTTCTAAAGGCACTCCCGTCTCACTTTCCGCCTGTAATAAGAAATTGCCTTGTTGTCGCATCTCCTCAATCCACCACTGAGATGTTAAAATTACTAAAGTCAATGCAGGACCTAACTTACACTTCCACTAAACCATCGCACCCCATTGTGTCAGCTAACCAAACTCACCGGAAAAACATTAATCTGGTACAAACTTCTGACAATCAGGAAAATTTCCAGATTGGGTCGCGGACAGGAATTTCAAATGAGGACCAGCAAAACAATGATTCTAGGGACAACAGACCTTATTGGCCCCAAACAGAGTACGTGCGAAACGCCCGCAATAATTGGCAAACCCGTGGTTTCCGTTTCAGGCCGTATGGCAATTACAATAATAGGCAAGGGAACAGTTACCGTGGTCAGAACAGACGTGGCTATGCAGGAAATAGGCCTAACTGGTTTAACCGAAATCAGTATAATCAAGGTTTTTTCCGCCCCTACTATAGAGGCTGGAATAATTTCAGGTACTCCCGCCGTAACTACAATAATCAATATGAAAGGAACAATTCTTATGAAAGCCCGAGAAATAGACCTAACAACAATTCCCCGAGTAACATGGAAGACAGACAAGGAAATAATGACACATCCCAGAATGAAATAAGGACCCCTAACCCCCACGACCAGATTGATAGATCATAATTTTTTTTATTTTTCCTTCGCTAAATAACTCAAAACGAAACTTCCCAAAACAGCATAGAATGTTAAAATTATTCCAGGAAATGTAAATATCAAAATGAACCAGCATTACCTTATTATAAATAAATTTGAATGTTTGAAATTTTATAAACAACAATAATTAAAAGAGAATAACCATGCCAGTGCCTGCAATGTGGAGTGCACCCCCATTGTTGACAACAATCCAATTATTAGTAGTGTTATTTTTCCTTTTAGATAATAAATAAATTGAAATTTTGTTTGGAATATTAATTAAATATTTGACCACAGTAATAATATTCATGGAAATTGAAATTCTTTTGGACACTTATGACTTAAGAAGTTTATCAAATTAAATTAACATTTTGTTAATAGTGATGACATAACCACACCCCTTAGTTAAGATGTAAATAATGTATATATGTGTAGAATGTCACCCCTATTAATTCAGTGAATATTTCAGAAAATTTCCCCAATTTTATTTTAACCAACATGCTTCTTGGAACCCAATACAACGCAACAGATATTGTAAGAATTTAGAAAGTTTATTCAAAGAGAACAAAATCCCATTCAATTCAAGTCTCCCCTTAGCAAGTTACAACTCATTGTACGACCGACCCTTGGCCGGAAACACCCCGCTGTGCTGTAAACTGGTAGTAAACATTGAACTTGACATGTATAATACCAGGCAACGACCCCAATACAAACTGTTGAGAAGAAATTCTTGTAACCTACAACAATCACCTGTTAGAACTATATTATGTCATGAACCCCAAACAGAAATGCCTAAGAAAGTTTGAAGCAGAAGGAGAAGTAAAAAGGATTATCGACCAGGACTCAGGAAAACGTTTTATCAGACTGACATTGTAAAATAATTAGAGTGATTCATACTTCTCAAATTAATGTTTTACCTGACGTTATATATAACGAATGTGATACTTACAAGGTAGAGTGTAATTAGCCTCCCCGTGGCTGTTGCAAAGACTATGATGAGATGATTCTTATTCTATAAAATAGAGTGAGACATCACAACAGCCATGCCACTACAGATATAAGTGCAACAAATAAGTTTATTGCCATTGTTAGTGAATCTTTGTATATATGTAATTTTAAGATAGGCCACTCCCTTTATTTATTCAACTGAAGAGTTAAAACATTCATTTGACAAAGGTAATCACACTATTATTTGAAGTAGTAAATAAGTAAACATTGAAATTTCGACATATTTGAATTTTATTGGAGTAGTACACAGAGTTAGAATAATTAAATTTTGTTAATTTTTCAAAAAGAAAAATTATTTTACATAAACAATATGGACAGGAAATAACCCTCTCCCTACACTAATTAAGTAGAATTGTATAGCAAAAGTGAAGTAAAAGAATGATCAGAGTTAAGTAAGAATTTGAAAGTGAAATAGTTGTTGAGAAATATGTGTGTTAACAAATAAGAATCTTGAAGGTAAAACAATGAGGAATATAACAAAAGGTAAGAAATAAATGTATGATAAACAAGATGAGTGAATAATTAAGATGGTACAATATATGTCTACGAGGAAAATATGAAGTAATGATAGTTATGAAGTGAGAAATATGAGAATAAATGAGGAAATATGATAACTAGTATTAAAAGAAATATGAAAGAAAAGAATGATAATGAGTATTGAGATTAATAAAGAAATTGTGAAGGTAAGACATAAAAGATGATTTATGAGGTTAGAATAATGGAAACAAGGTAAAAGAATATTGAAAGAATGAAAAAGGAACATTAAGAAATGATTATTAATGAGGTAAATAGATAAAAAGGAGTAGGAAGAAAACATGTGTAATCTGAATATAATATCAGTGTATTAAGTAGACCAATGAGGAAGATTAGCGTACTCCAACGTTTGACATCAACAACATATGGATTAGCATCAAAAATCAGCGTTATGCAAGAAGCTATTGAAATTAATATTAATATCAAGAAATTCGAGTGTATTTTATAATTTTATTTGTGTATAAGGTATAATTATGATTTTGTTTTACTAGTTAATCAAATGGACTATGAACTCAGCAAAATGTGTACTACGACCAAGAAGAAAAGTGACCAATTCAAGGTAAAATAATGTTAAAAGTGTATTTTATTGATGATGAATTTATTTGTGTATGTGTAATTACGGCAGAATTAATCAAAAGTATAGATGATGTAAGGATCTAAATTTTTCAAGAATAGATATTGAAAACAAAGACAATTGATAGAAAAGCTAATATCAAAGTAAAACACAATAGAGAGAACCCACGAAATGATTCGAAGTGACGACGGAGAATTATTTTAGGGAATCGAAAAATTAAATTTCCATATTTCATACAAAAACTAAACACCGCCACTCTTCAAATTCCAGATTGGGTATTATAATGATCATAAAATCCCGCTTGTATTGACGTCGACATCTCTACATCGCGTGAGTTTTTTAATCATTATGCGGACATCTTGTAACCGTACTTTGTACTCAACACAGACGACAATCTCATATATAGCCCCTGTACGATTGACAATACGCACCCTACTGTTTATACTTCCACACATAACACCTAACTTCAAACATTCATTCCCCATATAACACCTAACTTCAAACATTAATTACTCCATTAAGGAAAAAGCGACAAGGAAACCAATTACACCCATCAACAGCCAATAACAGCCCCTACAGTTTGATATATTACACATAACTTTTTATTAACCCGTTCCATCATTTTAATATAAAAACCTTAATAACTCTCTTCATTTTTATCACACCCACTACAAATTAATACCATTGGAAGCCCCGTAAAATAGCCCATCAGGATTAAATAACCAGAACTATGATAACTTTCAGTTATCAGAGTTATTGATAAAAACATAAACCTAGTAACGCCTACTTCCTCTTGAGCCGTCCGGCTGGCGCCTAGCCAATTTTGACAGCTCAAGTAATTAATGACCGATGCAACTTGCCTGTTTCAACGACGAAAAACGGAATATATTTCAAATCGGATAGCAGAAGAAACTACCTTACCCCAATCAGAGCAGACTTAGACACGGACACAACCAATTGGAACTACTTACCCCCACTACCCCTTACAAAGATATTAGCAGAAAGCACGGACATCTCGTCATCTATTGATCACACGACAGCTTAGACGAAAGAACTTCAAGACACACTTCAGACATAAGACTACGTTAAACATTATTAAACTCAAGTAACTTTGCAATATATTGATATTTAAACATTATAATCCGCGCGATATAAATAGAAGTTATTATCAGCGTCGAAGCGCGTAATTTATATTATTTGGTAAAGACATTGATTTTATTATTACGAACCATTAATTGTGAACGTAAGATTGAACATTATTATCCGCGCAATACAAATAGAAACTACGAGAGAGTAAATGTAAAAGTAAATAGACATTTTCAACGGCGCGTACAAGTGAAGTAATTACTATTACAATTTAGCAAGTTACAAAGTGTTACTTACGAACTTTAACGACGTACTAAATACTACTAAATATCAGGACTTACATCATCTAATAGAACTAAATCGATTAATTCAGCATTTCAGCAAATACTAAACTTTGGAAAATATATATTAATTTGAAAAGACGACTCAACTTTTAGTTACCATTATTCCTGACACCGCCCTTTGACTGTTATCTCGATTTTCTCTAGCCACTTCCCTAGATAAGAGTTCTCTAGCTTATAACTACCCCTGAGTACTACGCCCGGCACCCCTTATTTTAATCAGAACTCCAGAACTACTACACATCTAAAAATCGCACCTACAGTGATAAATCTTCATAACCCCAGTACGGTTATAAATGACGTCCAATCTTGTGGCCTAATTAAAGAACTGTTATAAATAGCTGACCAACGTAAGCAACGGTTATAAATAGCTACCCAACTTAGTGGCAAATCTTCAGGAGAGCGACGAACGGTGATAAATGGCGCCCAACGTGGGGCCTACGAATCTTCATAACCCCACAACGGTGATACAATCCATTGTAGAACATCGCGAAAAATGAAAATCTCCTAACGAAAGTGGTTATGAAAAGTGTGAAAAATCGTTGCCTTTCTTCCTGTCTCATCTCCGAAAGACACCCAACCGAAAAAATCTGACATACGCTCACATATCTTTCTCAATCCTGCTCATGGTAATGCAATTTGAGCTCTTAAAATTCTGAGATCGAATAAGAGGCCGTATGGTAGGTGAGCGTATCCAGTTATTCAGCTTAATGCTAAGCTTTCTTTTTATTTTCCTGGGAAGTCATAACCCTGAGTTTTTTTTCAAGTCTATTAGCTCTTAGCATAGGCATCACGTGTACAAAATATAAACACAATTTACAGCACTTTTCAAGAAAATCTTAAAATGAAATTTTGTTAATGTAAAGTGGTATTAAAAGTGCTATTCACCGTGACGATAAGATGGATTGTTTTAGGTTTTAAGCGATAAGCAATAATTATCTTAAAAGATATACTTCGCTTAGGAAGATTTAAATTTTTGTTGAATAATCGACCCACTATTAATGGGTCGATACCAGATTTTCTCGATACTCGATACTCGATACCGATACATGATTTTTTCCTCGATACTCGATACTTCGATACTCGATGCTGTCAACATTTCCAGTTTCAATAAATAGATAAGTTACATTAAAAATTAAAAGTTGAGAACTGTGTAATACCAACTAAATTAATTAATTGTGCATATTTAATGAGACAAAATTTAATATCATCAGTAGCCTATAATTATTTTTAAACTCTACATTAAAACTAAAATTAGTTTTTGAAACAGTCCACTTACAAGTTTTTGTTCAACAATTACAATGGGGTTTGGACAGTCAGCTTGCTTGTTGGTTGTTATTGAAACATTTGACAGGAAACGAAACAATTAAAAATCTCTTCTGTTTGGATTTTAAAATTCGGAAAGTCTTTATTTAAGACTAGACGAAAGTCACAGAGTGGTTTTCTCCTTTATAAGGAGAAATAGAAGTATTTACTATATTTAGTAGATTACCAAAAGCAGAGAGAGATACCGCATTTCCTTTAATTGCAGAATTACCAAAGTATCGAAAAAGTACCGAGGAGTTTTCTAAAGTATTGCTCGATGCCGATACCATGCAAGTATCGAGAGTATCGAGGTATCGAAGGTATCGAAAGTTTCGAGAGTATCGAGGTATCGAAGGTATCGAAAGTATCGAGGACCCATCCCTAGTATGCATATTAATGCGATACCTCGGTAATAAGTTTTTATATTTAGTTCGTTGGGTTATTGGCTGTATCTAGTTCAACGCGTGTGCACTAAAATTTACTCTGATAAACTTATACTTCCAACAAAACCTCTCTTGCGGAATTTCTGATTTCACAATACGATATTCTTTCACCGGTGTTGCAACTATCATGAATACAGGAAAAAAGTTTCCTGCATCTTGCATACATTCCCTGCAACTTGTAATGTTATTCACGTTATTTAAATGCTATTGGGTGGGAGGCCTTTTTGCAGGAGTTTAGAGTTAAAAAAAGTAGCAGAAGCAAGTTGCAAATGCCATTTTAAATCAATGAATTTAGTCTTAAACTTCTGGAGTATAGCGAAGTGTACCGGAGTAGACCGCCAAGTTCATATAACCACCATTGACGACCAAGGAGTGTGTATGTAACTTTATCTACGGAGGCAACGTATAAGAAATAAGAGAACAACCGTAGTTTCAGCAAAGTTTTCTATGCCCCTTTTTGTCTGCCCTTTATATTGTAACGGTACAGCTCCATGGATTTAAACAACCCAGCAAAAGTTTGTACATTTGCGGGACCATCCCGGAGACGTAGTCGCAATGGTTTTGTCGTCAACTACAATTTTCCTCTGGTTTCCAAGTTACAGTACTATCTTCGTCTACTTCTGAACTCATCCCCAAAATGTTTCCATGTAAAGTTTGTGTGAGCAATGTACGAGTATAAACCAACATGTCTCATAAATAAATTGAATCTGTCTTTAGATTGTCACTAGTCGTTTCTTATATTAAAAGGCAGCCAAGATGCTAAAACAATTTCAAGACCTGTATTATAAGTGTAATTAAAATGGGTTGTTTTAATGCATTCACAAACTTTGAAAATGTAACTTGAAGGAAATTCTATAGTAGACCTAAGGCGATACATTAAAATAACTCTGAAAGAAATTCCGTTTCTTTACAAACACACGAACAAACAAACACGCACATACATTCACACTATCATCACACACGAGACATTTCCCTTCAGGATTTTACAACTCTATTCAGTCATATGCATTTAGTCATCCTTACTTTGCCCCTACAAGGATCTAGTGACAATGGATAAAATTGTCTTCATAATTAAGGTGGAGATGTGCATTCATTAACTATATTGACCTGTTGGTCATTACATAAGTATATTACAGGAGAAAAATTCCTCTGACGCCGGTATTCGAGCTCATGACCTTCAGCTATCCGTGCCACTGCTCTACCAACTCAGATAGCCAGAGTTGGCTTCTCAGTGTCAGAGGACTATTAGGAGGAGTATTAGTTTTGGCTTGAGCAGATTTAGGCCTAATACTCGTGACTTTCAGATCAAAATCCTTCCGTTACCATCCATGCAACACATGCTTTACATTCCGGAAAAAAAATCATGGCCCTCTGTCTCGGGTGCCGAAACTTTAACTGTAACTGAGTAACTGAGTGTTTAACAGCTGAAAATACACTGGACTAAAAGAGGTGAAAGTTTGGAATGTCTTATCTTACCTGCTCCACCCTCACGCAGGCAGTCTGTCCGACTTCTTAACATAGATGCTTCATTCCACTGCACTACATTTACAGTTAAAGGCAGGGGAACAATCACTTCTTGGAAATACAGTACAGTATGTTTCTTAAATAATCTTCCTAACATTCACGCCAGTTTTAAAAGAACTCTGCAAGTGAAAAAAAATCACTGTAAGCTATATTTTGTAAAAATATTGTCTAATATTCACTGGCACTAAATTAATTGGCACAGTAACGAGGTTTCTTATATATTTTATATGAGAGAAGATCCGTTCACTTGCATTTATTGGCATAGTGCGAGGATGGCACTGTAAAGAGGGGCGCTATATCGAGGATTGACTGTAGATCGTAAGAGAACATTGTGGTGGACAAAGCGGAGTTAAGGCGGGGTACTTCGGTCTCCTTCTGTCATTCATTCTTGATGCTTGCAGTGTCAGTCCCTGAAGCGTTCGATATTTTATAATAAAGTAATTATTTCTATTTGTTAGATCTTATTCATGATCCAGTTGACAGTTGGAATTATAAGTATTGCTTTATGATGGTGCTGCTATATATATATATATATTCTTATCTTATTCGGTGAATTCGTTGCAAAATTTGCCCCTTTTTTCATCCATCTTGTATACGTTAGTGCGTCTAGAGGAAAACGAAATATTATATTCACGTCTGACCTGCAGACGAATATTGCATCAGCTGGATTCTGTCATATAGTTTATCTGCTTCATGTCTCCCTCTGAAACATTTTTATGACTCGTATGCAGCCCATATAAATATTTTAAAATCCTTCCTTTACTTGGATATTAAAAATAATTCTGATGCGCTGTGGCTTTCTTAATACTCCATGGAAAACCGAACCACGTCTCTGGAGTAGAACGTGCAGGGCTACATCACCTTTAAATGTAAAAACGTGTTATTTTTGTGATGTATGTTTTTAGAGTAAGGCCAGCACGTGGAAGGCGTTTTCTTGACGCGCCAGAAACGAACGCTTTCCAACAAATTCCTCTTCTTTTATCTTTGCAAATGTAGACACGTGCAAGTTGAAGTGCAAATATCGGGAGTGCTATATAGGAAAATAGCATGAGAGCAGATAGGTCGCAGGGATGTCCAACTTGTTTCCAATCTAAGCAATGTGTTGCAAGGTTTAGAGAATGGCGATCACATTGGAATGAATTAGGCCTACCTAGATTAGTTGGGAAAAGGTAATCTGCGCCACTTGTACCTTTCCCCCAACTTGCATGATGTAAACTGCGTCACCGACATATGTAAACTGCGCCACTGACATTTAAATGGCGTCACCGTCATACTAACGCACTAACATTTTCCATCCCACTTCTCCAGACTTGGGACTGGCTATGAAATTGCATAGATGTGGTTAAAAATGTTAGGCTTAGTAGTTTTGTCATTTAAAAAAATGTTCATGCAAAAGAACGCTTCGCCACTTATAAAATTGTTAAACTAACACTATCCTAATTTTTTGCATGACCACTTTGTTCTCGTATGATGCCTTCTTAATAAAATCAAAACGGGATATTTCATTGTTTATATATTGTTCTCTCCCATCACCTCGTGTGCAAAAAATTGTTACTGAATAGAAACAAACATTCACATATTAGCTCTAACTTTTGTTTGCCTATAACTACTGCCACAACCTACATATCTCCGTGGCGCAGTTTACATATCTGTGTGCCGCAGTTTACATATCTGTGTGCCGCAGTTTACATATCTAATTTTTATTCTATTTCAAATTCGGTGTCAACCGTGGCGCAGATTACATAGGCCTACACCCGATTAGTTGACTGCAAACAGCAAGATTCAATTTCATAATCATAATAAATATATTAGTGCAATAACTTAGTGTATCACAGGGCTCTGTATTAGATTCCATTATGTTTTAAATAACTGTTAATAATTTGCCCTGTTTCCGAACCGGACTTGAACACAGCTTATGTAGAAATTGTTTAATGGTCAGCAGAGGGCAACCACATAATGCTTTATACAGTGGTAAATTACGCTTTTCATTTTGATAAATTATGCTTTATTATGGTTTTATTTTAATTTTTTGAAATCATGCATTATTTTGGTAATAATCTGTACAGAAGTTAATGCACTCATATATTTGATTAGAAATTAACTTTTTGTGGGAAATTATCAGTGCATTTAATTCACTACACAAATTTAGATCACACTATTAATGTTTAAAGAGAGGTGTGATTCGAGATTTGTTCATTTATAAAGAGGATTTTAGACAGAAAAATATATTTTAAAATTCAAACAATTAATGTCCTAACCAGAAATTATCATTTACTTTTATAAAATAGTTATGTCGTAAACAATCTTCTTCAGTTAACCTCATAGCAGCAAGAATAAAAGGGATAACAATAAATAAAATATACTTTAAATTTCATTAGATTATATTGGATTATAAGATTTTCTTTACTGAATTACGGAGTTCTGAAACAAGGCTTTAAGCAATATGCTTTATTTTGTGAATTATGCTTTATTATGCATTTAAAAATCAATATATCTAGGCACCTGACTCATAATCACATTGTCTAAAATTCGATTATGCTTTTAATGCTTTTAATGGTTTTTGGTTCCTCTAGTGATCAGTCAAAAACAGTTTAACGTCCATGTAAGTAATTTTTATAAGTAAGGCAGTTGCATTTGTCAAGTAAGTCTGTACATATATACTGTATTTATGAAACCACAGAATATTTTTCGGTTGAAAATTACATTGGAATATTTTAGGAGATAAATTCCTCTGACACCGAGACTCAAACCAGTGAACTTCGGCTTTCTGTACCGATGTTCTACCAACTGAGCTGGCCAGAGTTCGATTTATGTCACCAGATTAAATCTCTCCTATAATTATCTGTAATGGATGATTGTTGTAGAGCTAATCATAGGAGAGAGATTTCATCAGATGCCATGAATCGAATTCGGCTGCTTAGTTGGAAGAGTACTGGCAAGGAAAGCTGAAGTTCACGGGTTCAAGTGCCGGCGTCAAAGGAATTATCCTCCTAAAATATTCTTACGTAAGTATGTAAGTGTCCTATCTGAGCATGTAGGCCTATAACATAATATGCAGTACACAGATGTGAAAATCCTACATAATCTCCATGAAGAGAGTCTTCTCTGCCTCTCTGCCACTCTCTCTCTTTTTTCTCTCTCTCTCTCTCTCTCTCTCTCTCTCTCTCTCTCTCTCTCTCTCTCTCTCTCTCTATCTCTATCTCTATCCTGGCGAGCTACAAAGTGCAGGGTGTGTGAGTGTGAAACATCCACAAGCAAACGGCGAAATCGGTCGTTAAAATAACCGTTGGAGCGTACCCCTTTGACAACGTGATGCTCCGTTCGGGTGGATTCACATGGTTTGCTGTATCATTCCGCCAGACCTGTTGAAATGTGTACCTTCTGATTAATAACATCCTGAAACGCTAAGTTCGTGCCATACAACTCGTGTTTACTGAAAGTTTGATACATGGCTTCTTTACAGATATTAACTTCGGGTTCCAAAACTTCCATTATCAACTCATCTTTCGTGGTCATGATTGTGATTATATCTTTCTCCTTAGCACGTTCCGCGGATAAATCAATCTATACTGGGCGGTTTACAAGTTTGTACTTGCAGCTTGTTTATTACGCGGTTTCATTTCCATTTCTCAAAACTTCAAAGATTGTTCTGTGAATGATATTAGCGATACCACACCAGTGTTATAATGAAAATCTGTACTTAATGAATGTCATTATACGTGACATATAAAAAAGCGTATGTAGTATGGTCGAACAGAAAATCCCTTTTATTGTAATATTAAAATACTAAATCCCTAAGGGGAGAAGTAATGTTCTATCTCCGCCATATTAAATGAGTCACTTTCAATGTACCTTTTCTCAAGAACTCTAAACAGCAGAGAAATTAAATTTACACTCCTTAGCAACAAAGTGACATTTTTAGAGAAGTATTTTACAAAGTATCTAAAACTTAAAAAAAAAAACTTTTTTGTTGCAAATATTGGAAACGAAAAATTTTATCGTTAATATTGGTACAAGGAAGTTTTAGAAAATTCTAATCCTGCTAATATAACATATAAATATTCTGTAAAAATTTTAGTGTTCTGGGAAGAATAGATTCAGAGAAAAGGTACATAAGGCAAGAAAAACATAATACATTACTGTTTGTTCAACCACCACTCGCCACCACTCATTATTTAACTCAACTTCTATTCAATTCAATTCTAAAGTTATTTGTCATGAGCTACATAAGGAATGGAGAATTACATCATATAACAGAATAGAACAAAATAAGGCCTATAATGCAAGATATAATACTGACAAATATATTACAGGTCTATAAATAATCTGTCACATAAACTGTCATTTAGGACTTTTAAATATGCTTGTAGTTCAAAATGCATTTATATTTCCATAAATCACACTTCAAACAATAAAACAAAAATCTGTATTTTGACTCATTTCAAGAAGCCATCTCTCCTTTATAAAATAATATACTCAAAAGTGTTCACATTAAATATGTTTACAGACCATGATTTATTTATTACAGTTTTCTTTATGGTTATACAAATCTTGATGGGTGGATTCGAAAATAATTTAAATAATAACAAAAATAAAACTTTAACATCCTTTATTCAATAATCACCTCTAAATCAATAACAATAAGAGAATATTATAGGAGAAAAATTCCTCTGACAGTGGATTTTCACCCAGGACCTTTGGCTATCCGAGCCACTGCTCTACCTACTGCGCCAGATGGAACCTATCTCCTGTGACTGATTGCCCTTAATGGTCTACCTCACTGACAAAACAAGTTATGTCATATGCAGTACTGTGAGACACACTAATTAGTGATTTTTGTGACCGGGATTCCAAGATGGATATAATATATATATATATATATATATATATATATATATATATATATATATATATATATATGTACTGTATATGCATTCATGAACCACAGATTATTATTATTATTTTATTATTTTATTTCTTTTACAAACAGGGTAACCCAATTTTACCTTGGCGTATTAGGGTTATAGTTATATACATAATAAATTATGTTTTGTACTAACATTTGGAACTGTAGATGTGAATTACAAAATGCTAAGATGGCAAGTAAAGTATACTACATAATTACATTAACTTTTAACATAATAACAAACTAAATGAATTAGCTTAATAGACTATAAGATGGCACGCAAAATATACTACATAATATACATTAACATTTAACATAACACTTACTTCTTAAATTAATTAACTTCATAAACTAATCACTTAACTGCTAAATGGTTTTCCCCTGTCCTTGTCTACATTTAGAAGTGTTTCTTACACATTTTTATGGGACAAACTTTATGGTAACTTCACAAAGCTTGTCTCTTGAGAACAAGCATACGGTGTTATTGAGGGTCACTGTTCTGTATCACAACTTATAATTAAAAAAAAATTGTTTATATAACATTGAAGTACTTGTATGACCTAGGATTGATTCTTATATTAATTAGTGGCTTACACAGGATCAAGTCAATGGAGGTTAAATACAGTTCTAATTCCAGTCTACCACAGACTATTATTCTCTCTGTTGGACATTACATGAAAATGTCCAATAGACACAATAATCTGTGGTTAACGAATGAATATATATTCATAACAATAATTTAAATTGTATAGGAACAAGATTAATTTTCCATCAACATATTTAAATGTTTGTACACCTTCTGCTCTGCTTATTCCGGTATTTTGATTCGTTTTCCCAGAGGAGAATGTAGAAGTTGTGATCTACTCACTTTCGTGTTTGCCCTCTCCCGTTTATGTGAAGCCGCTCCCCAGCTTTTCATAATAATATGAATATAGCACAGAGCGTTTATGTTGACATAAAACACTGTATATTGACGTCACGTTTCATTTTTATTTTCTTTGAGGAGGGAAGGAACGTCAGGAAGTTCTACTATGCGACATATTCGTCTTCTTAAACCGAATGTAAATAATGTACTGTACCACGTCAGTCCCTTATAACACGATCTACCTTTTTGACATTTACAAGAGAAGTAAAAGAGAAACACTCGGGGAAACTTTAAACTGAGGAACTTGCTGTCAGTTTAAAATGAAGCAGTAAAAGTAAAAAACTGGAATGATATGCTTTCCTTTGATATGATTTAATAAAGTGGAGTATAATATTAAACCAAGAGGATTTTATTACTCTTTTAAAATTCATAGTTCACTGTAAGCTGAGTGATCAGATTGTAGAACAAGAAAACGGGAACACTGCGGCCCGGGTTCGATTCCCGGCCGGGTCGGGGATTTTCCAGTAGTGAAAAATCCCTTTCCCGGGTTCAGGACTGGGTGTTTGTCAGTAGGTTAAGTCTTAGGTTAAGATAATGCACATTGTGCGCGATTCCTTAATTATTTACTGAACAATACAATGTTCGAACTCGTTATTTGTACGTATTATTATTTACCTATGAAGAATTCAAATTATTGCGATTTGAAGATCAAATGTAGAGATTAATTACTCAAAATAGAGTATTTTGTTTGTTCTTTTTTTTGTTTTTTGTTTTACTTTACTTTTTTTAGTTTTCAGAACTATTAATTTGCTCTGAGAGCTCCATGCTTTCTTTGCATAGTTTCTCTTCTAAAAGGAAAATGTCTTCACTGCGTACAATTATCCCTTCCCTGTAAATTGAAAACAAACTAAACCCCGTGCAAAACTTATGAAATTGGTAGGCAGAACACACAAAAAGTAAAAAATTGCCAGCATTGCACAAGCGCTAAGAGTAATAGCAAGCGCCTAAAACTATATAAACTTTCAGCCAGATGGAAGTTCTATGTGACATTCGTCTTCTTAAACCGAGTGTAAATAATGCACTGTTTATTAAATAATGCATTACACTCCACTTGATTTAGTCATATCACAGGAAAGCATATCACTTCACTTGTTACTTTTAATGCTTCATTTTAATCCAAGGGAATATTTAAAGCTGCAATCTAGCATCTCTGGTAGAAAATAATTTGACACTCTTGTTGCATTACTGGTGGGGAAATACACAGAAGATCATGAGAAATTATATGTTTATATGAAAAACCACAACACTTCCGCCAACACTGGGAGGTGTCCGAAAAACTTCCTCGGGACACAAGGACAGTATGCTCAAAACCGAGACTCTCCCGGTAAAACAGGAACGTCTCGTCACCCTGACTATAGTCCCAAAATATTTGGTCAAGCGATATTCCGCTCGCACACATCATCATCCGCAGACTGGAATTAAATAAGAGAACCTCCTATTCTACAATATGAAGATAAGTATTTCTCAAGGAATTAAATGAAGAAACTCCAAACCTTAAGTCAAAATTTCAGTATGAGGTGCAATTTTTCCTTGTAGAAACATATTTTCATTTTAAATGTAGCTTTTTTCGTTCATACATGAAGTAAAAAATCACTGTTTGTGTGTTTCATTGTGTATAAGTCGCAGGCAAATTGTGAATTCAGTCCTTTTATAAGATACTCAGGCTTTCTACAAAATTTCGACAAATCGTTAATGAAACATTCATTCTGAAATTTGACTAGTTACCTTTCAGGCATATTAAAAGCCGGAATGGAGTCAGTCATATTGTCATTGTGGCTATTCCAAAAATTGATCGTGGCCCACTGAACCCCCAAAACATTTTTGGAAAAGTGGTGAATTCCTAGAATGGAGTGTACCAAGTGGGTACTACTGTCAGTATAATTAAACATTGGTTTACACGCATTGAATTACATTTACCTCTCCATTTACTGGAGATGTAGTTGAGAAGTGCATTACGTTACGTGTATAACAAGGAGGCCTATATTCAATGAAAAACAACGTGATAAGATATACTTTAAATATGCCAGCACTGCACAAGCAGTGTAATAGCATGAACCACCTAAAACTATATAAACTTTCAGCCAGATGGAAGTTCTATGCGACATTCGTCTTAAACCGAATGTAAATAATGCACTGTTTATTAAATAATGATTTATTGTTTAACAATGATTTATTGTACCAAGAAAATTATTAAATAATGATTTATTGTTTAACAATGATTTATTGTACCAAGAAAATTATAAGAGTCTACTGGATTCGACACTTGTCATTTTATCAGCAAACATCTTAAAAAACACAATAAAACTTTTTAATTGGAGGAATGTGTAGAATATAGTCGGTGCTGCTAAATGCATATAAACTGATTTCCCTCTCTACAAAAAGAGAAATAAAAAACACTAGGAAGTAAGAGAAACAAAAACATAAGAAGACAATTTTCTACCAGATTCATCAAAATAAGTTTTTTCTCTGCTATCCCTTTAGGCTCTTTTCGTTAGTCCCTTGAGAGTTCACATCGTACCACCATTAGGCCACTGTTCTAATGATATTGCTGTTGTCATAAAAATGAACACTAAATAATGCATAAAACCGGGCTTGTGAGGGATTCATTAATAACGAACTGGACTTATAAATAAACTTTACAATATACAGAACAATAATGTAATCCCTGTAACTTGCATAAATAAATTCAGACATAATAATACAATTTGTTTTCAATTGTTTCTAGCCATGAAACTGATTTTTCTGTAAAATCTGCTACAATCTTCATTCCGATTTTTTATAAATATTCCCGAAGGGAAACCAGTCAAATTACATTTCTAACTTCTGACTGACTCAATTTCGGCTTCTTTAACTATGCCTGAAGGGTAACCAGTGAAATTTCAGAATGGATATTTCATTAATAATTTGAGGCATTTTTGTAAAAAGACTGGACTGAATTTACTTATTGGCCTGCGACATAGAAATTGTTTCAGAGTCAATTTTCCTTAAAACGCTGTAACACAGGAAATTATATCTGATAATATGAAGTCGCTACGAGGTCACTACCCTATATACTTTAAATATGCCGTAAAATATACTCGTATGATAGCTTTTCTAGCAGTATACTACCGGGTACGTTAAACAAAATTATAACTGCATTCATTGATAATAAATAATTTGGTAAAAATAAATCACTATGTAAATTCCCTAAATAAAGTTTAACAACGAAGATGAAATCAAATCTACTCTGATAAACCGAAAACCGAGATTACTGTTTGATTAATCTTCGTACAGTGTTTCGAACAGTCTTAACTTTTAAAAAATGATCAGAACTTTGGACTTTCTAACACTCCAATATAAATTTTATTTATTTATTTAGTCTATAATTATTCCGTTGAATCAATTTTCATCTACCTACTCCGTATGATTTAAATATATTTTCTGTTAGACATTGTAGTCTACTTAATTTTTGTTATCATACGCCATATTGATTATTTTCATGTTAATTTTCTTTATCGTGAATTATAGGTTTATTTGATTAATACATTCTTTGAAAGCTCAAGTTAGATATGAAATTATTACACTGGGCCAACGTAATATACCGACATTGTTACCCCTTTTAAGCAAAAACCACATGTTTTTCTCTGCGTTGAATAATATATTGTTAAAGAAAAATAATGTTTTTTATACAGCATGTCTGCAAAAAGGTAACCGAATTAAATCCTTAAAGAATTTTGATTACCTTTTTTGGGCAACCCTATATAAAAGGGACAATGCATAATTCGTGAATTCGAAATTTACTGTTTTAAACATTAACCTAAAGGAGTTAATACACTCTTCTTGCATCATCCTTTGACAGTCCCCTTAGACAAATAGCAATAGGGTTAGTAGATGGTAAGCAAGACAAAACTGAGGACGTATAAATAATTCATAGACTGATGCCTTAGAAGTGAGAAAATCCATTCCATTTTGATTAGGGTATAGAGTGCGGCGATATCAATTTATTGCGGTGTAAATGACGAAGCATACAGGCAGGCAAGCCGCCACCATTGCAGTAATAGTTCCACTGAATTGGTATCGAATGATGTATTGTGTGTGCACTCAAATATTACAGTACTCACACCGCCATCAGCTGCACCCCGATTTAATACTAGAGATTGATCAACCCTACTACTCCATCGCATCACGATTATTAATATTATTAGGATTAATGTCGTCATTATTCTCAGCTGAATGGGTAGTTTTCATTCCTTTTATTAACAAAATTCCCGAACTCATACGCCCTGGGATATGAGTACTTTTTAAAGTAACGACGGAGGACATGCAAAAAGAGTGAAGTTCCTTTTTTTTCAGTAACCAATGAATCTTTCGCATTGGAATGAGACATACTCAATATACACTACTGTCTGGCTGCGAGCTGAAGGCCGAGCTAGCGTTCCCCCACTACCTTACCATGCGCTTGCATTTACTGTCTATGTCTTTCCCCCACTATGCCACCAGCTCGGCCTTCAGCTCACAGTCAGACAGTACTTCTACTGTGTGAGGGGGGTCAGCGCAACAGTGGTCTAATCTCTCCGACATCCAAAATTAGTTAGTGATGCCGTTTGCATGAATTCGGAGTGATTTTTTTCTTATATTAATAATAATATTAAGGTTGGACCGAATACATATTATTTAAGTAGTTTTAAAGTCGATAATCTGTTCCCTGCAACAAAATTTCTCTTGTTTATGTGCAATTAAAATATTCAAAACCAAGTTAATAAATCCAAAGAAACTGGAGATTATTAATGATATTCTTCATTCCATTCCTCATTAATTTGATTATAATCTGATTTCTGTAACTGTTGAAGAAACTGTGGAGAATGGCATGAGCTTTTCATGTACTTCATCGTTTGTAGAACTGATTAATCATTGGAACTTATGAACAAAACTAATAAAAGTACATTCTTTTTAAGATAGTGTCCCACTACATGTAAAAACCCAACATTTATTGCTATTACTTTTTCTCCTCTGCCAAGCAGAAATAAATGTCAGTGCAATAGTGGTCTAACCAAGAGAACAGTGTTTCAGTGTCTCATAAAAATGACAATATCTCTGAAACAACTGGACAGTAGACTATGCATAACAAATAAATAAGCCCATTATTATCCCTTTAGGGCACGGGCCTCCTACTGATAAAGTAGAGCTGGCTAAGGTTTACTCGCTCGGTGAGCCGTTTACCTTAGGTAAGTGAAAACGATTGGTGTAATAAACATGTAGAGTAATTGGAACAAAGACAATACAAGAGAGTGAAAAGCTGAAATCAGAGTAGTGAACAGTAGTAGGGTTTGACACACAAGAGAGTGAAAAGCTGAAATCAGAGTAGTGAACAGTAGTAGGGTTTGACATACAAGAACCATTCAAGTGAACTAACAACTCAAATTTTGTTTCTGTCTCTGATAGTTCTGGCCCATTTTGCACCTAGTGTTATCGTGAAGTCGTCGGATCATCTTCCCCTTGGACGTTCGATTTGCTGTATTGGAACAAACAAGTGAATAAGCAGAAATTCATTTTACCTACGTAGCTAAAGAAAGCTACTTGATAGAGAAGTAGTGGCTCCGGTCATGAAAACCACCATTAACGGCCGTGGGTGTCGGCATACTGACCACATGCCCCCCCAAGCCTTCCATCTGCCTACGGTAAATGACGTAGCGGTCGGGTGGTAGGCCTTGCCACTTCAGGGATGTAGCACCACGGAGTTTAGTTTTTAGCTGAAGAAAGCTAGAGAGGATTAACGATACTAAACATATTCGTGAAATATGTCGGATAGAATGTTCTATAATTGTTAATGAGATGAAATAAAAAGCAATCATTTAGGAATGCGATTTATTAAGATCTGTGAATTAGCAATCGAGTCATTAGTTTTACCTGCCTACAGTATAGGTCTAGGTACGCAGCAGCATAGCCGTAGCTGCGCTACAAACCGGGAGGTCGCGGGTTCGAACCCCGATAAGATCGTTGGTGTTTTTCAATTGACCTAATCTTTCTCGTGTCACTATGGCCCTGGGGTCGACTCAACCCCTAACATAAATGAGCAATCCTGGGGATAAAGACGGCCGGTGCGTAAGGCTGACAACCTAGCCACCTTCACGTGCCGAATGTCTAAAATCCTGGAAGCCTCAGAGTTGCTGGAACCCTCTGGGCCTCCATGGCCTGAATTGGAAATACTTTTTTTTACAGTATGGGTATACTCGATAAAAGATGGTCTTATCTCTTTAAAAATTTTACAATTAACATTCTGTACTGAAATAGGGTTATGAACATTTAAATGTCATTATTTCTTAAGTTAAAATATAGTTTTAAGACACTCCTTTAGCATTAACCTGAAAATAAATCAATTTATTTCGAATGTGTAATGACACTAAAACTTCAATGAAACGTACATGCCAGTACATCTCGATACTCGCTGATACATTTAAACGAGAGAAAATTTAAATTGACGGGCTGTCATTGATTATCTCTTCAAACAGAAAACTGAATAAAAACTCTGGTACCACTCCTCCTAGCCCAACATTATTATCGTGAGTCACTCGTTTTGAATTGTCCAGATATCATTAGATTCTGTGTTCTTTATTACAATCTGCAAAATAATGCATGGATTCCAACGGTAGAAATGAAGTTCATATAATCGGAGGCATATTTTTTTAAGTAAATCCTTCAGCTTTTCTCACAGGGAGAATTCCCATTGTGAACAAGTCACAATGATATAATAAGTTTGTTTAAACAAAACAAGGAATAGGCCAAACATATTGTCAAAATTGGTCAAAACAAATAACACAACATCAAAACTGTACTGGTATTAAATCAAATTAAGTATTATATGCCTCTTTAGTTTACTGAGGGAGTCTTTGATGGGAGTGTGCACAGTTTCTGATATGTCTCCTCCAATTTGGAATATCCCGCAGAAAAATATGAGGAGAAGGGAGAAGGGGGAAGGATTTCCCCAAATATGAGGATATTTACAGGTAACTGTGACGCTATAGCTCAAGGTACGACCCTCTTACATTACTTCTAACGGGTTTCGAAATGGGCTAAGTCAACAGTCGACTCTAGAACAAATTTCAATACATTCCCTGCTATCCTGTGAATGCCACTAGGCTTGCGCAGTGGCTCATATCGGCAACTTAGATATTTTAGTCGGTCCGATTTTTTTCCATACCTGTATATGCGGAAATTTCATTGTTTCAATTTATTAATGACTCATTCGCACAGCCTATGTGTTTTATATCAATAACTATCCCTTTCTGTTTATTGATTACGAGAACATGAATAATAGTGCGTGAATTGTGAGTTTTACATCAGTATACTGGATATCTTGTAATCGGAAATAAAAATTCAATAAATATGCAAGTAAGACAGATTAAAACATAGCCTATGTGTGTGTGTTTGCGCCCAAGCTTGAGGGTGGGCGAGTGAGCAAATGAGTAAAAGAACATAGAGGAAAATTTGGGGAAAAATGAGCTAGAGAGAGGAGGAGAGTGAGAGAGGTACCGAACGACTCGACAAGTTTGTTTAAAAGTGATACGTGAAGAGTTTACGATCCATCTTCACAGAAAAAAACTTGGAATTTTACTGGACTACTCATGAAAGTAATCGTATTTACTTAAGTGTATTTCCATTTACACTTTATCATGAAAGATTAAAAACATTCACAGAATATCAAGGTGGGGAAAAATGTACCCAAACAGAAAACTTGTATAATTATCCATATTCTGTCCAAGGAAATTAAGTCTTAGCTTATTCAGGACAAACTGAAATATGCTTATAATATGTAACACATTTACGGTTGCCATCTCAGATACTGCATAACTAGGAATACTAGGAAAACTAGGAAATCATTTTAAGGAATATCAGAATGTACAAAAAAACTACTGAAGCTAAATCAATTAACTGACAAAAATAAATTATTAAATAAAATAAAAACATAGCGTATATGAAAGTTTGAAGTGTTATAAATGTAACGTTATAATATGCTATATATTTTTTTTTGTTTAAAAAAAAATGAGAAATAAAAAAGAATAAAATTAAACAAACACTTAAAAATCTTTTTGTCAATTACTATTTGATGTATGAAGTATGGAGGATATTATTAGCATATGAATATGTAAATTCTTTAATAAGGTACATTAACAGGTTTTACAGCTTATTGAAGCCTAACATTTGAGAATGTTAAATATAGTTATTCACATCCACTTGCAAAGCGATAAAAGGAATATATGTGGCACAAATGATATTTTAATATTGTTTTATAATGTATGGAATATTAAAACTGTGAGAGCTCCACTCGAAAAACAGGGATGCAATACTTAATGTATTGAATGATAAAATAAACAGTTTAACATCACTAAAATGGTATTGCAGTTAGCAGTTGTCAATAATGACATTAATAACCAGTTATAATAAAGCTACACTAAGATTTTAGTAAATTATCATTCATCGGGTTCAGTAATTCAATTACGTTTCAATAAAGTGCCGATAGAATTTTAGAGATTATCCTTAATCGTTTTACAGTGTCATGACAAAGCAGTAACACGAAGATGACAAGTAGTGACGCTAACTTGAGATGTGGAAGGGAGGGATTAATTAAATGTGGAGCAATATTCCGGTCTATGTGAATTAGAGAAAAGTCTTGTCTCGAAAATATGTGAACTACACTTAAGGATCACAATTTAAAAAATGTTCAAGACACTTTTTTTCTTTCTTTTTAAGGGATCTAATGAAATTCCTTTGACAGAGTTAAGAAGAAAAAAGCTGGCGGAGGCAAGAAGAGAGAAATGGGTAGAAAGCAGCGGGAGCACTGTTCTCATCAGCCGCAGAGAAGCCATATTTCAGCTTTCTCACTGTTCCCTTACGCTGAAAATGGAAGTCTCTGCGTTAAGTTTCACGTAATACTGTAAAAATTTTAAATAAACTGTGACCAAGTTTAGTGCTCTCGCTTCCTCTATTAAACATCGGTGGCGTATGCCATTTGACAAGACATGCTAACGAGACATTTTTCCTGTTATTTTTCCGAGGAACCCAGCATGAAAACTGAGAATCCAAGATTAACTTTTCAACATATTAGGAGTTACCATTCTAGACTGCCAAGAACAGTAACCTTACAAAATGTAAGTCTTAACATAAAACTTTGTTAATACACAATAAAGAAGCGCTGAGGAAAAAAATCAACAGTATAGACTAAAATGAAAAAAAGTTAAGTTTTTAAAGATAAAATATTTTTTAAATGTTTTAGCTATATGTATTTTATGTTATGTACCTTAACAAGTCTGACCAATACATAGATTGACATGGTTAGAGTTTAAAGTGCATGGACATATTATCACCTTTCTGTCATTAACGTTATTGACTTTAGAAAATATTACACAACCCATTGGGTGTATGTAATCTGCGCCACGGTTGACACCTAATTTGAAATAGAAAAAAATGAGATATGTAAACTGCGGCACACAGATATGTAATCTGCGCCACGGTAATATGTAGGTCAGTTCACTCAAAATATAATTCGATGTTCTACACGCTTCTCCCAACATCTTCCTTGTGTTAGGTGCACTTCTCCAGTTCCAAACAAGTGCCTACATAAAACTGAGAAATATTGAATAAGGGATACCTGTAAGAAAAACAGCTAAAATAAATGACAAGTATTCTCGTCTACTCAAGTGGAGAGAACAATATATAAACAATGTAATGTCCCGTTTTGATTTGATTAAGAAGGCGTCATATGAGAACAAAGTGCTCATGTAAAAAAATTAGGGTAGTGTTTTTAACAATTTTATAAGTGACGAAGCGTTTATGCAAAAGAAATTAGGGTAATGTTTTTAACATTTTAAAAAATGACAAAGCTACTAAGCCTAACATTTTTAACCACAACTATGCAATTTCATAGCCATTCCTAAGTCTGGAGAAATGGAAAGGAAAATGTTAGCGCGTTAGTATGACGGTGACGCCATTTAAATGTCGGTGGCGCAGTTTACATCGTGTAGGTTGTGGGAAAAGGTAGAAGTGGCGCAGATTACCTTGCTACAAAATACTCCTTTCAAAAATGCAGGATAAACTTTGTAGTGAAAATTTTATTTAATGGTAATGTTCTATTAAATGAAACAAAGTTTTAATGCTGTACAGTACAGAGTACAGGTTACAGAGTAAGGCACTCAAATACCGCTTTCCATACATTCTCATATCCTCGGGAATATACTGTAATGTCTGCATTTCTTGAGGTCTTCTCCTTTTCTTTTGATATGGGAATCATTTAGCTGCTCCAAGGAGCTGAATATCTGTATGGGTAGTATTTCTAAGTCTACGTCATATCTCTTTTCTACAGTAAAAGGATATTTCTTGTAACTCTAGCTGCCACAATAATTACAAAAGACGTCATCTTTATGCATAGAATGAAAGAATCCCATTGACTGAATAACTCATTTTCACAGAAAAAGTAGACATGTCACTTTTCTGCAATTAGAAGTTTTATTTGATCTAGAATCGAAATATTTTGTTTTAGTTTGTTTTTTTCCGTCATTTCTTCTAGCTTGCTTTCTTTTCTGCTATTCCTGTGGCTGCCAAGAAGATACCGACGATAGGCCTATGAATCTACGCAAAAGACTTAACATAGTTCTTATATTATCCACAGGTTTTAGCACTTCTATTTGCAAATGGCTATCTTAAGTTGTTTAATAGTGATTTCGATTATTTATATTTGTAATTAATCATCTCGGAATCGCAAGTTAGGACGATTCATAAGACCGCAGAAGAATATAGAAAAGAGGTACTTTATGTATTAGACAGTGCAAAAAATATATTTTTGTAAATACTGACAATATTTTATTTCACGAAATAGGCCTACCCACCGAAATATAAGGAAGTTAATAAGGAAAGTAGCCCTTTTATTTAGTAAGAAAATACAGTCCCTCATAATACCTCATTGCTGTCATTAATTTTAACAGGATTACAGGATTACAGAACATTGCATTGTTATTCTAACGCATTCTGAAAGAGAAGACTTGTCTTTAGGATGTAGGCGTACTCCGCATAACATGAATAAGACATAAAATAAAAACTAATATGTTACCGATAGTATTTAAACTAATTTACAATACTTATAATATTAGAGCACAAGAATTTATGATAAGTTTAATTTAATTTATTCTGAACGTAATCATCTTAATTGTCGAAGGGATGAATTTTAAATGTTTTAAATATTAACAACTAGCGTGTGCCCGCGGCTTCGCACGCGATAATTATTTAAAAAATTAAAAATTAAGAGCATAATAGTTAAATCATTATATTTATTAACACCTAAATCACGTGAATTACATACCTCGATTAGATAACGTCGCCTGGTAAAAGCGACCTCAGATTCGAGATCCTCGGCCCAGAAAACCCCTGTATAGTGAGTTTCGTCCAAATCGAACAACGTTTGACCATATTTAGGCCTATATTGACTACCCTCTTATTATAACAATAATAATAATAATAATAATTATAATAATAATAATAATTATAATAATAATAATAATAATAATAATGATAATAATTCAATTCAATTCAATTATTTATTTAAAGAAGCTACAAACAATTTTTACAAATTTTAGACAGTAGGCTTCTAATGATGTATGATGAATTGATGAATTGATGAATTGATGAATTGTTGCTTATGATTATGTGTATGATAATGATACTGATATTATTAGTGATATACAACCGGAATTACATATTAATGCATAATTAAAGATCTGACTGTCATTCTGCAGTTTTAACCTAATTGAGTGTGTGGTCATAGCATTTCTGGTTAGCTTGCATAAGTCTGCTATAATAATAATAATAATAATAATAATAATAATAATAATAATAATAATAATAATAATAATAATAATAATCCTTTTCGGTGTAGGTTGAAAATTTCATATGTCTGCGGCCTTGACATTATAAACAAATGAATCGACCAGAGTGAGCTACAACATTCAAGCGATCGCGAAAGTTTAATTTCCAAGGTATGACAAAAATAGCCAAAGCCTACCGTAATTCATTTGGCATTGAAATGTATTACTGAAAACCGATGCTTCAAAAACGCAAAAAAATACACGTTTTCTGCCCGTTTTTCACTCATAACACGCGAACGGAAGCTAAAATTAAAAATGTAGTATGACAGAAACCTTCCCGGGAATGTACCAAACAACTTCCCAAAGTTTCATGGCGATCGGATGAATGGTGTAGTAATGCATAAAGGACACACACACACACACACATACATTCATTTTTATATATATAGATAAATCCTAGTGCCCTTGTAGTCCCCGGATATCCTCTGTCCGTCATTATCATCGTCATCCCACCCTCGCCTTGTTTGCAGAGTGAGTGTCAATGGTGTGTTTCGTCCTGTGTTAGTGTTGTCTCGGAGGTGGCCCCGGCATTGGGCTGATCACTCATTCGGGGAGGCCCTCCATGGCCTTGTCTGGTCAAAAAAGTATGTCTTTGTTGTGATCCATAGTTCATTCCTCTCCCGCATAAAGGTTACTACAAGGGAGAGGTAAAAACTACGAAAGAGAAAAAAATACTAGTCTTTTTATAATATTACTAGCTTAAAAGGCCCGGCGTCGCTCGGGTTTTGTATTTTGTTAATGAGAAAATAACTTATGAAGGACTATCGATTTTAAAACTCTAGGTCTTTAAGGTCTTTATATAGGTATTAAGAATTTGAAATGGGGAAGAACGACTTATCACACACAAACTATTCCCTCAGAAAACGCTAGATAGGCTATAGCTTATTATAGCTTATAGCAGATCCCCACGGCTTCTCCCAAGATAATTAATTGAAAGATTAACAATTAAGAGCAATATAATTAAAGTATTATATTTATTAACACTTTGCACGCGAAACATTCATAGGTGTAAACTAAACATTTGATAGGCCTAATTAATGAAACAGCTATAAATCCGGCTTTGAAGTGAATTTCACGATTAGAAAATAAATGAAAAAATGCAGTATTCGAAAGATTATGAGAATTGAAATCGATTAAACTCACGATAAAAAAGTGCGTAAATGTATTTGACAGGCAGACATAGTACATTAGTTTTTATTTATATAGGTGAAGAATGGAATAAGCCTACTGAGGCCGTGATTTCTATATTCATTTGTCCAGACTTATAATTCCGTTACATTTCAGGCAGATTTAACGACCCTACATAAGATATTTTAATTACGATTACATATAAAAACGTTGTACCCAGGACCCCGAACTAAGCAACTTCCCCGGAATTTTCTGTAAACTATATTCCATGTTAAATAAAATATGTTTAACATTACCTTATCGATATCTATAGCTTTTATAATAACCTGAGATATCCATTGCCTTCCATAGCGATCGCGACGATATTATTTCCAAGGTATGACAATAATAGACAAAGCCTTCTGCAATTGATTTGACAACTGAAATGAATAACTCAAAACTGATGCTTCGAAAGCGTAAAAAATGCACGTTTTCTTGCCGTTTTTCACTCATAACTCGCGAACGAAGGCTAAAATTAAAAATGTAGTATGACAGAAACCTTCCCGGGAATGTACCCAACAAGTTCCCAAAGTTTCATGGCGATCGGATGAATGGTGTAGTAATGCATAAAGGACACACACACACACACACACACACATGCATTCATTTTTATATATATAGATGATATTATGGTTTCATTAAGGTTAACTAAATGGCGCGATATCCCTTAAGGAATTAGGCCTAATATCTGATCGCTACGAAAGCTACCGTAGGTAGATGGCAGGACTGGGGGAATGGGGGGCTTACTGGACAGAAGCCAATACTTTTATTTAACAAGCAGCTCCTATGTTGGTGTCACGAGGCTGCGTGCTCCCCGTTCCAGACTCCCTACCTCAGACGAAGGAGCGGGGATCGAACCTAGACTAACCTATTCCTAGTAAGCAACACTGTCTTTAGACCACGCAGGCAATCATTGCGAATTTATACTAAGGGTAATTATTAACTAAATGAATATTCCACACAGATAATAACATTATTATTGATATTTCGGCAATGGGCATTTCGAGATATTTTTAAATAATTATGTTGTATAATCTAGAACCAAATTAATACTACGATTAATACTAACTAGACGTGTAACCAGATCTTTGATACTGAATTCATATTTTATTCATTATTTTCTTCTGAAATGCATTTGTTCCAGAGAATACAATAGGCTCATTATGTAGAACTGTTCAGTTCAGAATAAAACTAGTTAAATACGATGGTTGTGTACTATTACATGGGTCGGCGTGCTAGCATTTTGTCCTATTGGGGTTGGTTTATAAGACATATGACTATGCATTTATACACACAGAAAAATAATCTACCTGGGTTGGGATCGAACTTAGGAATTTTGAAACTGAGAGCCAGTGTCTAGACAATTGTTTCAACCAGGCCAATGAAGCTATGAGGGCCAATCACAAAGTAAGTTTCCCTAGGGCCGTTTACACAAACAAAACAAAATGTCATGGAAATATTTATTGCAACAGATATAGCAAGTGTTCAGTTATTTTTCAACATATTTGCACACAGGAATTGAGACGTTTGTCATATCGTGGGATCAACGTTTGAACACTTGTGCCGTAGAAGTCTGCCGCCTGGGATTTTAACCACTGTGTGACCACCATTTCCACTACTCTGTAATTCTCTGTCATTCTCTGTCATTTGTTGAGGTGTAGGAAAAGATGGAAATCACTGGCAGCGAGGTCCGGGCTGTAGGGTGGATGCTGAAACACCTCTCAACCGAACTTTTGTAGGATACTTGCAGGGAGGTGTTGAAGTCTCCACCCTACAGCTCGGACCGCGCACACAGAGATTTTCATCTTTTCCTACCCGTCAAGAAATGAGAGTGAATGACAGAGAATGGTAGAGATGGACAGAGAAACGGAGAAGGTTATCACACAATGCTTTAAATCCCAGACGGCAGACTACTATGGCACATGTATTCTAAAGTTGGTCCCAAGGTATGATAAATGTCTCAATTTTGGTGGCGAACACGTTAAAAATAGCAGAACACTTGCTGTGTCTGTTGCAATACATATTTCCCCGAAATTTTGTTTTGTTTGTGTAAACTTTGTGGACGGCCCTCGTATAAATTAAATTATCTTCTAAAGCCTATTTTTAATTTATATAAATCCCTAATCTAATGTTCGGTGGAATTTACAAATGTCTTTCATTTACAAAGTCAATAAATAATGTATTTCACCATCTCTATATTCTCTGATTCTCTTTTTCGTCATGAACTAAACGACTGTGATAGAATTATGTGCCCATTGGGTTTCAATCTGTGATGCTGAGATTATCGAAATAATGCTTATTTTTATTATGTAGAATGGAAAAGTTCTGTGCAAATAGTTGTTCTTGTTTCTTATTTGCGTATTGTTTCTAAAATGATGACTCTAGATGAGTTATATTAATATTTCCTTAAAATCTGCAGATACTTATTGCGTGGTTAATGTAGTATATTCTTATTGATGTCATCAGAGCCTAACGACGTTAATAATATAATAGTGTGATAAATTATATCAATAATGAATAATTAAAACTGTACTATGCTGCAAATTGATATTATGAATACAAATACGCTATTTAATGAACGGATATATTATGCAGAAATAATTCATGGCATACAGAATTTCATTTGCTGTAAATCATAGTTACCTCTTAAATTATTTGGACATGTCCACGATCTACACACAGTTGTATAGTGTTTCATGGATTTAAATTAGTGAGGGCAATTTTTTCATCATCATTGTCATTATTTTTTCTATCATTATCATCTTCTGTCCTTTTTAGAAGTCTGATGAACAAATATAAGCAACTAGGTATATTAGTATTGAGTCTGGTTTACTCAGCATTAATTCAGTCTGCACTATAGTAATGATTCGGTATTAGCTTTCCAAGGGTTTTTTCTTTGCTACAAAAAGAAGAATTAAGAACTATTCATGTATCAAGTTATGCAAATTAAGGCATAAGCGTACAAATTAAGAATTTAGGACGAAGGTTAAGACGAGTCCGAAATACGAAAGAGTCCACTAAAGCTTTCCCGTACGTGGTGAATACAATACATTTTAATAAAAGCTCTCTGAACGATATAAAATTAAATAAAAGAAGTAAATTTGATGAAGAGTATAAAATACAAAAGCCTTAGTCAGTCATTTGTTGACATATTCTCACAGTCATTTGTTGACATATTCTCACAGTCATTTGTTGACATATTTGACAGTAATTGTTGACAGTAATTTGTTGACAGTAATTTGAAACCGTACGATATGAGATGCGGATATATTCTGATAAACAATGAAACTATATTAGATTATAGTTATTATAACTGTTGTCTCAAAGTTTCTGATTAATGTAAAGAAATAATTTTGGTATTATGTTTGTCTTTTTTTATGACCAGGTATTTTGTTTAAGAGCCTGATAAATTTGGTATGACTGGCCACTATCATCTGAATTTTGTTTAATACGTTGCTAAAGGTTTCCATTACAACTTAGCGGCCTAGGCCGTTAAAGTGCTATTTTTCGGCATGTGAAGGACATTAATACTTTAAAAATAGTATCAAAACAACGTGAAACAAAAAACCGACAACTATGCCAGCTAGCGTTCTTAAACGATGCAGAGATCAGGATATCATTCCTAATTTCACCATGGTGAATCATCATAGTAACACAAAGACTCCAGATGGATACCACATCATACGAGTTTAGCTTTGTTGAGAGAAAGCATAAAGGAAACACGAACTCAGCTATGGAAGACGGAGAGCCTCTTATACCATCTGCTCAACACACTATCCTTATATGTACAAGAGTTTTCGAGAGATGCCTTGATAAAGACCACGGAAAAATGGTCGAATCGTTGAAGCCAAGCAGAGTTTATTGTGAACTCGGGCTGCGGAAGCCTAAGAACACATATTAACGTAAAAGATTGTTTAATGTTTGTGTAATTTTCCAGCGAATATGCTCAAAGATCAAACAATAAGATGACCGTTCATTTTTCCTCAGATGAACAAAATTGATCTTTGGCTTTGAGCGGTAAGAGAAAATATGAACATGCAAAATGAACTCCAGAATTTTAGTAGAATAATACGAACAAGAAGAAACTATTAGGCAAGTCAAAGCAAAAGAGATAGTCTTAAGTGTCAACATTTTTATTACAAGAAGCAAAGTAGGTTAAAGCGATTACTTCCGTTGAAGAGTAGATTCCCTGAAGAAATTTTCAAATTTGAGCTTCTTTCATGAAATCCCTGCACGCTACAAAGACTGTCGGTATGTTGAATGCCAAAAGGAAGAGGAGTTTAATGCGATGGAACTTGTCTTCTAATAATCGCTCATTATTACATTTTCATTATTCTATTCAAATTCATTCCGCACCTAATTCAACTTCGTCACATCCTGGGATGTGCCCTGGGGGTAAAAGGAAGAAGAGGAGCGGCTTAACGGTAGATTTATGCGTAGCTTAACACTGCCATCTGTAATCCAGAATGGGAGGCACACGTAGGATGAGTGCTTTGTTTCAGAAAGCTTGTCGTCACCTTGCCCCCTAATGGCGGAATACTCTCTAACCACCACTTTCTAAACACACCAGCTCGCTGACTTATTCACCTACTACCACATTTATCCTTTTCGTCATTCATTGTCCTGTATATCATGGTTTATAAGCCATACTTACAAACAAAGCAATGGCAACAAGGTATCATAAACTTGAATTGACATATTTTATATTTCAGCAGAGGGAAGCTCACTGTTAAAGTAGAACTACATGCTTACAATAGGGGTACTATTATTCAGTAATATTTTTTCGGGAGATCCAGCATTACTCCAGTGTAAAATGCTCGTGCCGAACTTGGTGCTTACACAATTTCTATCTGGTCAAGGCAAATTTAAGTCATATTTTGAGTGATTTAACATCATGTCCTTCATGATTACTCATGCTTAACATGCTTAACACATGCTTTACATGCTTAACACCTCACAAACAGAACAGCACTTCCTATTAAAGGATATTCCACAATTCAAGGATATTGAGTTGTGCCAATGAATGATAACATTCCGTTTCAGTGGGAGTCTTGAAAAAATTTTGAACAAAATTTAACATTTCCATTTAAGACTGTAGAGGTGATACACCAGTAATAAAATTTAGTTTCATACTATAATGTCTGGATAATTGATATATTGCAAGAACCACCTGCCATCTGTCGATAACGCGAGAAAATGTATTCCTTTGAAGTTTCCTCCATAAACTAACTGAAAGAGTGACATACGATATTGGCGTTTATTTTCACATTTTCTATTGAATTAAGTTATAAACAACTTTCCCATACAAATATTATTATATTATGTGCACTTATGGGGCATAAGTCATGGCAACTATTTTTTCTCAGAGTAAGGCGATGGTACCATGAAGTGTTGCATGTCACGGGAGAACGTGGCATCTCTAGCATATGCACACATCATTTGGTAGCATTGTGATGTACGGTTATACGAACAGAGATGTCAATCGCCGTGCAGATTGGATATCACAATATGTCAACAGCATTCCTACGTCAAAATAGTATATTTTCAATGGATAAATGCTAGAGGATACCACAAGGAGCTGATGAAAGCTTTGGAGAATAATGCACTGCCATACCGAACTTTAAGAGATCATGGAGTGGGTGTGTGTACTTTCATGCTTCGAAATACCGCAATACATTAAAGTGGCATGATGCTGTCGAGTATGCATGTTTATGGGTACCTGTTTCCTTCACTATCTTACGTCTAGTAGCCTACCTATAATATGCATTGTACATAAATTCCATACCCTGCCCTTTCATTTGTATATTTAAAAAATTTCAAATGGTTCCACATTTTCAAAAGAAAAAAAAATTGTCCCATGACTTATACCCCATCCCTCGTATATTATGTAAGGATAAATATATATTTATTTTAATAAGCTATGTTCAATCTCATACATTAGCCATTAGGCTTTATCAATATATTACTTCTCAACCTTCTAAGTTCTAACCTTGTAAATATAAGACAACCTATCGATTTGTACAAGCATATCGAGTTGTGCTTCGATCTACCTTTGAAAATCGATACATAAGTGAAAATGTGTGCTGTGTTAAGAGTTTAAGAAGTGATAATAATAAAACTTTAGTAATATGCTAATGGGTTAAAACTATTCTTTGTTTAATTCATATAATTAAATGAATAAAGTTTATTATTAAACGTTTTATTAAGTAGTAAACCAATCATGTTTATCCTAGTCAGATAATCACAATATCGGCATCGCCTACGAAAAAAGGAACCCTCTGAACTAAATGTAAATTTATCATAGCCTAAGTGAAATTAAGTAAAAATATCGAGTTTTTTTGTCTAAGCAGCTATAGATAACGGTATATTTGCTACTGTTGGTTATGAGAATATGCATAGAGCAATGGCTCAATACAGGGGAAGCTACTTTGTAGACCTAAATTGGTACTGAACCGTGGATCTCGACAGCAATGAGAATACGCTATCGAACCAGTCAATATGCGCATAAGCTCACGAGTGATTGGCCGTAAAGTAGTCACTATTGATGCATCACAAAACAGTGAGGCTAATTTCATCATGTATGCCCTGATGATTTCGCCATTGTAATTTGAAACATCGGTTCTGAACAACTGAAGAGTAATTTATAAAGAGTGCGTCATGGTTCGCTCTCAGAGAATGTTTTTACTAAAGACCGAGTAAATGTATCAGGGCAAACTGCCACTACAAACAATTTTCTGCTCTAATGCTATCGGAATTGCAATTAAACGATTTTTGATGCAAAATATATAATTATATGTGCAGACCCCATAAAGTAAAATGGCGCCATAGTTCCACAACGTTTATAGTTTTGCAGAACATATTGATAAAAACGATGCATACCATATATTAGCATCCCATCCAATATAGACGTAGACTTGATATAGTTGGTATGCAGCGTATTAAAATAATATTGTTGAAACACGAATGTATGATCACTGTTGAGCTTTATAAATAAACTTAAATAAAACAAATACGGTACCTGTTTCACTGAACTTGATTTAAAAATCTCCACCTTCAATGTTCATGATAATGTCTAGATATAGGAAGGCTTTGGCAAAAGTAAATTTAAAAAGAAAGTTGAGGAAACAGTTATTTGTAATTTTTATGTTTTTACTAAACTATGGGTAATTTATGTTCGAAAATATAAACATTTACAAGACTATTTATTCACAACTGGTAAATTTACCAGGATTAAGTTACGAAATAAATATAAACTTTCGGGTACCCATAAATCCATTGTCAGTCCTATTTCATAAACCCATTTCCTTGATTTTTTATAACGGTGCAATAACGCTATATAATATATAATAATAACGAAATAATTATCCTATAGTCAGTCGTGTGGTGTAGATGAAATTTGATTTGCTACTCATGCAGCCATTTCAAGTTGAAATTCAGAAATAAGGAGGGTTTTTAATTTAGATATTTTGATTTTAAATACCATCCTCGAATAATATCTGTCCATCTCTTTCACCAAAGTAAGCTATAGAATATGTTGTGAAATATTTTACTTTAATTTACAAGGGTATATGAAATTACTTTTTTCTAGGAGGAGAACTAGCTGAATTATCCTTTATTCTTAATCTCTGAAATAACTGCGTATATTGATATGCTAATGTTCGGTATATCATTATTTAAAATTTTATATTTGGGGTATTTAATTAGATTTCCAAGAATGTGATTTTGAAGGTAAGTTCTTAGACAAAGAGAAGTCCATGGATTTCTCTTAGGTAGGCCTACCACAGAAAGACAGTTCATCATCCTGTTGTAACTGCAGCTTGAAAAATATATAATTCTATTGTTATAGCCGAAAAAGTGAGAATAATTGGACATCATAGTTATTAAACATTCAAGTCCAATGGATTCTGTGGAAGCTGAGGTGAACTTAAAACCATATCAATTAAAGTTTAAGACCTTAAATTGTTTACCACTTTCTTGAATAATATTATTTTATTATTTATAATTTAATGATAGTCAAATATGATGTGTACTTGAGTAGTGTGTTGTGTCGTATGGTACTACGTATTATTTTAGTTTTAGTTTAGTCTTTGATTTCTTTGTTTTATTGTTTTCTGTTTAGTTTTAGTTTAGTTCAGTCATTCCTTAATTTTGTATATTTAGTGTTATGTAGCCCTAGCTACTGGAATTGGAGCATTGCTCTGTTGTAACACAAAATAAAGAAATAAATAAACAAATAAATAAGTAAATAAACAATTAAAAATAAATAAAACAGATTAATTTAAATAAGAACTATTTTTTACTGTGCTGTTCACAGAAAACACACACATTCTTAGACATCTCTACTAAATGGTATATTCTCTTCCAGGGGATCTGAAAACAAAATTGAATACTGGTCATCGAATTTCGTGGCCGAATTCATTATTTTATCTAACGGTGTTTATGCGACAAGTAAAAAAAAATATAAAATCCAGAACTTTTATAAGTCTTATTTACTCAGTTTCCTTACCATACTTAGAATTTCTTGAACGTGGAATGTATGCTATAATCTGGAATCTACATACTGCATATACTCAAGAGGGAGTAGTTATCTGGGAGGTGAATATGTAGACCAGAAAATTGTTTGTAGTGGAAAATTCAATATGACTTGGTGGGGTACAAAGAGCTTGTCTTCTTCCCGATTTCGTTTATTATTCTGGAATATGTGCAGCTGCCTCATTAAAATGTCACAGTCATTGGTTCTTACGTGTTCAGCTGAAACCATCAAGAAATATAGCTTCACAATATGCAAGGAATTGAATACGACCTCTTTTATAAGGGAATGTAAATCTCCCTCTTGCATATTACTAAACAGAAGAGCAATGCAGTATACCTAGACCTGAAGATCTTTACGGGTCGCTAACAGAATATATTACACCAAATGAAATCATAAAACATCTAGTGATGAATTAAAATGAAATACGATAAAACGTAAATGCAAATGAAAATAATAAGAAATTCCTGACAGATATAAACGATATAATATATCACCGTTCGTAGCTCTCCTGAAGATTTGCCACTAAGTTGGGTAGCTATTTATAACCGTTGCTTACGTTGGTCAGCTATTTATAACAGTTCTTTAATTAGGCCACAAGATTGGACGTCATTTATAACCGTACTGGGGTTATGAAGATTTATCACTGTAGGTGGGATTTTTAGATGTGTAGTAGTTCTGGAGTTCTGATTAAAATAAGGGGTGCCGGGCGTAGTACTCAGGGGTAGTTATAAGCTAGAGAACTCTTATCTAGGGAAGTGGCTAGAGAAAATCGAGATAACAGTCAAAGGGCGGTGTCAGGAATAATGGTAACTAAAAGTTGAGTTGTTCTTTCCAAATTAATATATATTTTCCCAAAGTTTAATATTTTCTGCAATGCTGGATTAATCAATTTAGTTCTATTAGATGATGTAAGTTCTGATATTTAGTCGTATTTAGTACGTCGTTAAAGTTCGTAAGTAACACTTTGTAACTTGTTAAATTGTAATAGTAATTACTTCACTGGTACGCGCCGTTGAAAATGTCTATTTACTTTTACATTTACTCTCTCGTAGTTTCTATTTGTATCGCGCGGATAATAATGTTCAATCTTACGTTCACAATTAATGGTTCGTAATAATAAAATCAATGTCTTTACCAAATAATATAAATTACGCGCTTCGACGCTGATAATAACTTCTATTTATATCGCGCGGATTATAATGTTTAAATATCAATATATTGCAAAGTTACTTGAGTTTAATAATGTTTAACGTAGTCTTATGTCTGAAGTGTGTCTTGAAGTTCTTTCGTCTAAGCTGTCGTGTGATCAATAGATGACGAGAGGTCCGTGCTTTCTGCTAATATCTTTGTAAGGGGTAGTGGGGGTAATTAGTTCCAATTGGTTGTGTCCGTGTCTAAGTCTTCTCTGATTGGGGTAAGGTAGTTCCTTCTGCTATTCAGTTTGAAATATATTCCGTTTTCCGTCGTTAAAACAGGCAAGCTGCATCGGTCATTAATTACTTGAGATGTCAAACTTTGCTCGGCGCCAGCCTGGCGGTTCCAGCAGATGTGGGCGGTACTAGGTTTATGTTTTTATCAATAACTCTGATAACTGAAAGTTATCATAGTTATGGTTATTTAATTCTGATGGGCTATTTTACGGGGCTTCCAATGGTATTAATTTGTAGTGGGTGTGATAAAAATGAAAAGGGTTATTAAGGTTTTTATATTAAAATGATGGAACGGGTTAATAAAAAGTTATGTGTCGCTTTTTCCTTAATGGAGTAATTAATGTTTGAAGTTAGGTGTTGTATGGGGAATGAATGTTTGAAGTTCGGTGTTATGTGTGGAAGTATAAACAGTAGGGTGCGTTTTGTCAATCGTACAGGGGCTATATATGAGATTGTCGTCTGTGTTGAGTACAAAGTACGGGTACAAGATTCTGGGTAGAATTTAACCAAGGACTAGACGACAGTGTATCCAACTTCTCCTGGAGGTCAGTCAATACTTTTTTACCATCCAGAACGATGTCATCGGAAAAATTTACCCCTAAATATTTTATACATTCATGGTCAGAAATGCAACGAATATTAATATCGGAGGAAAGCCTGAACTCTTCATTAACTATTTTACCACAGACTATATTTATCGCTACAGACTTTTGAAGATTGATATCTAAACCAATTTCTTTAAATCTCTGAAGCGCCATCCATGTTAGTTCTTTGGCAGACGACATTCCATTACCAATCAGAACAGTATCGTCAGCAAAACCTAGAATGGTTAGGGGTTCTAATCCATCATCTAGTCGATATCCATAATGATCTAAAATTTCCTTTTCACTTAGTTCGTGAAATATATGGTCTGTGGAAATATTATATAATGTCGGTGATAAGGGAGATCCTTGCATAACTCCACGAAGGAATTTTATTGGCTGCGTCTTCTTAAATCTGCTTTCCACTTGTGTAGTGTTATTTTCCTGTAGATTGCATATAAGATCAGATAGTTTATTCGGAGCCATTGATGATGCTAATGTTTTACGCAAATGACTGTGTCCTACATTGTCAAATGCTTTAGTGATGTCAAGGAAAACAATGGTGCAATCTTTCTTTAAAACTTTCGAAGAAAGCAGAATAGAACGGAGTAGTGATGTATTGATTGTCGTGCCTGGTGATTTGGTGAAACCCCTTTGATGTTCGCTAAATGATACGAAGCATCTGAGTCTGGCATCTAAAGCTCGTTCTATCACCCTTCTCAGGACACTGCATATGGATATTGGACGCCAGTTTGACAAGTCTGATTTATCGTCCTTTTTGTATATCAGAATGGTGCGAGCTCTTTTGAATAGTGTTGGAACCTGGCCAGATTTTAGCATTCTGGTAGCTATTTTTGCTATAATTTCAGCGGCGAGGTCATCCTTTATTACTCGAACTAGGACTCTATCGGGGCCTGGAGCTGTGTCTACTGCTATTCCGTGTATGGCTTGTACTATTTCTTCTTTGGAAATAATATCATCTTCTGTGTCATCTAGGACAGCACGCTCTGCTTCCGCTAAAGTGTCCCGGTACTCTTTCCTGACACAGTCATTGGGATTTGAAAAATAGTGAGAATAATAAGAAAAAATTTCTTGAATATCAACTGTGCATTGCTGGTTGTTATCATTCATAACTTTTCTCACTGCTTTCCGCCTCTGATTGTAATATAAATATTGTATCTCCTCATATTTATATCTATTTCGCCTCTTTTCTCTATCTCTTTTAGTAGCCCGTTGAGGATTGCTATGGTGGTGGTAAGTTTGTTGAACTTTGATTTCCCGTTGTTGCTTTCTCGCCTCATAGTATTTTCTTGCTGGATGTTTTGGGCCTGGCAGAGAGTCAATAGAATTAGAGAGGAACAAAGCAAATTCTGTCACTGAACTGTCAAAGTCATTTTCATGTAGATTTTGGGCAAAACGATCATTCCAAACTTTTAGATTATCTTTGTAATTATCTATTAGCTTTCCAGTTAAAGGCCTAGTACGGTCCTGTCTAACAGAATTATGATTTTGACATCGTTCTGGTTTCGTCTTATCTGCTGCTTCAGATATCGTATAGTGGGTACTGGGCTGTCGATCCACTAATGTTTGTCGAAAATGCTCAGGATGAGCTCTGCTGATATGAGTACTAACACGGATAAATAGTTGACCACAATGAGGACAAGGAGTCCGATTTTTACCAACACTTTCAGATGAAGCCTGCTCTTGAGTAAGATCATAATTTAAATCATCTGTACTACATATATCATTCAGAAACTCTGTTGTGCTTTCTGTAGTGATACCATCATTAATACAGTCAGAGTCTCGGTTGAGGACACTAACAGACGAGTCTTGAGATAGTGAGTTATGATTTCTGGCTATGTGTATATTAATGCCACGTTTCGTAAATTGTCTATGGCAGATAGTACAAGTTATAGATTGAGTGTGTTCACCTGAAGATGTGGTTGGCTTCATATACTGACCGTTTGTATTAAGATTGTCTGGAATAGCTTCATTCCTACATGCCGATTCTCTTGGATTAACAGGACTACTTACTACATTATTAGAATCATCATCCAGAGAACTGGTTCGTTGAGGAATATGGGTTGGATCATCCGTATCTTCGTTAGAAGCATTTTGAGACTTACTATGCAATGTAAATCCATTTCCGTCAACATTGTAGCTATCAGCATAGCGACCTGCTATTGTCTGGCTTGCAGAGGAAGCGTGGGTCTTGGAGATGTGAATTGCTAGTCCTTTTTGTTTGAAGAATCCTTCACATAATGGACATTTAATTGTATTACTGTCCGAAGTGATGTCATTTTGAGAATTCACTTGCATTTCAGTAAAATAATAAATATGAAGACATTTGATGAAAAGTTTGTTTATAGCAACGAGCTTCACAACTGCTATAACACATATATTTAGACCTTTGTCTCAGTCAATAAGTCATTAACTCACCATGGAATATCCTCAAGCAAGACTTCAGTATTTAAAGAACAAAATGAAACATAGGTTAACTTAAAACAAGCTTTAATATTCAGTCCTATTCAGTCCTTTACTAAAGATCCTTACTTTATCCACAACGTAATTCAGATTTGTTTACTATTTTATTGTAATTTTTTAAGCTGTCCCCCTTTTTTATAGTATATTATAGTATATTAGTATATTACTATGTTAGTATATCATAGTATATTATAGTACATTATTATTATAGTACATTAGTATAATACTAATTTAAGTATGAAAAATCAATTTATCGTATAATGTTAATTCCTAATGCCAAGTGTGAAAGTTTCACATAATTCACGGGCAATAATATTAACGATGTAAGTGCGTGATTTATTGACATGCAGGTTAAACCTTAGGAATAAATTTCAGCGAAACCCCAATCTATCTTAAAATAATTCGTTAGGAATTACATTAGGGCTATTACTTGCACATATATAAGGAGCATTTAAAGTGAAAAATACCTACATGAAAAGTATAATGTAAATAAGGTTATCGGTAGCCGTGCATTACCATGACATACACAGTCAGCCCAAAGCCCGGAACATCCAATAGGCCTATAGTTAACATTGCTTCCATGTAGCGCTATACTTTTTCTTAACCTGGAACGATCAAATTTATTCATATAAATAAACTCTTATGCACTGACATAAGAAATGCTTAAATTTCAAGTCATGTACGCGTGGGCACATTATTGAAAAATTAGACTGTGCGCAAGTCGCGAAGCAAAACAATGTGCCCATGCGTCGTGGTAATTCATAGTACACGATATGGCTGTAGGAACGAAACTATAGAGAAATAATTTTATAATAGCTACTATAAATAAAAGTTTTACACTTACTTGTAAATAAAGTATTTTATAGCGACAAAATGCAGTATCATACATGTCATAGTTTTGTGTGTATCTGAGTAGATGCACTGCATCCCACAATGGAAACAAATTTTAATAAGAAAAACCGACTTTATGAATCTAGCTAAATTTCAGTTACCACGAATTGCTAGTAGGCCTACTGTACTAATTTACGAGTCATCATTAAGGGACTGGAGAAAAATGCATAATGACGAGCTTCATAACCCGAACATAATAAGGGTAACTGAATCACGGAGGATGAAATGGGCTGGATGAATTGCGCGCATGAGGAAGGAAAGACTTATCTAAAAAATATTGACTGGGAGACCCGAAGGGAAGAGACCGCTTGGAAGACCTGGATTTAGGTTAGAGGGCAATATTAGAATATATTTAAGGGATGGTTGGATAGAGTTAGCTATTTACTGCTCCGACCAATACAGATCTTATATTCGTCATGAATATTAAAGGAAAATACACAAAGATTTACATACAAAGTAAAATTATAATAACTCGAATCAACAATAAACTTCCCTTTTTCCTCTGCCATATAAATTTGCGTCCAATCATTTTCATTATAAGCCATTAATACAAGTCAATTTATGTAGGTGACTTTCTTCCCCAACATTTTCCGTAAATCCTCTTCACAGAATAGGGTTGAATGGCGGACTCATTTAACTGCGGCAGTGAACTTCCGTGTTCCATAAAATAGATTATATTCCTTCAGCTTGCTTAGGAATTGTCTTTTTGCAATTTCATCAAAGTTTCGTTCCGTCTAACTACAGGGTTTCCTATTAGTATATTGCGATACTAGTTCCGTAAACGGTGCATATGGATCCAGGAAAGAGTTTGAAAAAATGAGGCGCTTGCGCAGAGTTTTTTCAATTTCCAAGATCCGTTATGGGCTTACGAAACGAGTATTGCATGCTATTTTTTGCACGATGATTATTTATATCAATTTAATTATATTGATTGAGATATTAGCTGAAAATATTATGTATATTCATTATTGGAAATCTGTATCTGTTACCCTATGATCCCCAGGTGGGGCGAAGGGGCCTCCAAGCGGAGGTTTCATTACCTATACTAATTTTGATATACTTATTTTCCGAGAGAGGGTAGAGGGACAGGTGGTAAGCCCATCGCCTCGCAACGCCCCTCTGGAAACTAAGTATTTCTTGGACGTGAAAGGGCCGAGAAATTTTGTCCAGAGGCTCTAATTTAGGCTTGGAGTTCTTTTACGTGCCGTAAATCAACGACACGGGACCCCCAGCTTAAAGTCCCTCCCGGAGGACTCCGTGCCCAGGATTTTTACGTCCTGAAAGATCCATCGACCGCGGCCGGGTTTGATCCCGCGCCCTGCGGATCTAGAGGCGGGCACGCTACCTCTAGACCACCGTGGCCGACATTATTGGAAATAGATGTTATAATTTAGAAAGCGATTCGCATGTGTTGGTTGTTATGGGGACTGAATATTAATTGTCCGGTTAAAGCCGCCACAGCAGGGGGGGGCCTTGGTTTCGGTCTTCGATAAAGGCTTGTATTATAATGGTTTTACTTACGGCATGTGTGCTTTTTGTAATTTTTACAGCACTGAGATTTCTTTTGTTTTCATAGCAACCAGATTGCGTGTGGGAATGTCAAGTTACGATCCACGGCAACAATATTCGTAAGTACCACTAATTATTTACGTCGTGCAAAAATGTTATAACGATACGGCGTTGATGACCCAGCTAGAGTGGAACAGAGCATACAGATCTGGTTCGCAATGAAGTCGTGGCAGTATATTGTAAGCAGACACATATATGCACTTGATTTCCGTCACTTGTAATGCATGCTGTCAGGCGAAGGGTTGCTTAGTAACCCCATAGCGTCACCAATATGAATAACGATGCAAGCTGGTAGGAGGAGGAGGGCACCGTATACACTTGCATTCGTATAAACACCACAATTGTTCATACTGTAACCAACAGGTCACATATGCAATAATATTTTGTTTTTAATTTCTAACAAAATGGGGAATATGTTTTGTTTGCTTGCCAACTATCGTGCCAGGAATTTTAATCTGATTGTAAATTCTCTATACTTATTTGAATTAAAATTACTGTACGTTTCCCGTCCCCCATCACATGCAAATGTACATATTCATGTTTGAGAGGGGTAAATAAATTGAGACTTCATCTGTGTGTTTATTGGAATATCAAATTATACAATAATTAATTGACTCTTATATGAAGATTAATTATTTTTTTTAGAGTTATAGGCTAAATGCAATAAAATCGATATTAGCTTGCGGCGATCCGTCCGTTGTATGGAGATTAGAAGTACTGTTTAATGCAAATTAATTTGAAAATAATACGGTCACGAACAGCATTTATTGAAACCACAGTATAATTTTATCAAATATGTCACTGCAGTATGATTAGTAATTACAAGCTACATTTGCATGATAAACTATTTTATCATAGAATTACGGAGCTCTCCAAACAATCCGGTCTTAACTTGGTCTCTTAAGGAAACTATCAGTTGCAAAAATAACTGCAAAATATTTATTATAGTTACTGTAGTGACAGCTATTAATACAAAAACATATTTCACAAAAGCGAACCATTAGCGACCATTTAATGATAAACAATTGAGCTTATTTAAACAAACATAGGTGTGTTAATAACATTAATCACACCTGCTTACTCAAAATGTTTATAAGGAGATTATACTTCGACACCTACTACAAGATAATCTGAAAGAAGTATCTCTGAAAAAAAGTATATAATTAACATTGAAATAATTTAACAACATTTTTATAATGCAGTTTTGCTTTATCTGATGTCTAGTGAAAACACTGACCCGGTTTTAAAGTTGCACGAAAAGTCAAAATGTTTTAGCGACAACTTATATAGATGTTTTAAATTACTGTAACAAACATATAATTTACTACATAAATACAATTATACAAACAAAACACAAATAATACACACAAAAACAAATATAATAACAATCAGAAAAAATATCAGCTGTATCAATATTAATCAATTAAAAAACGATAAGTAATGACACATGGGTGGTCCTGAAACCCCGAAAGAGCAGGTGCTCTTAATCGGGGCAAGTTCCAGAGTTTAATTTTTAACAGTCTTACTAATAAAAGTTGCTTAAATGGGCGTTGAATCGTTGTTTTGTTGACCACGGTGTAAGCCCTGTGTACGTCGTATGTAATTTCCTTACCATTAATCTATGTATAACCAGTGAATGGTTAAAACAAGCTTTCGAGTAAGACGTCATAGATGACGTCATAGATATCGAGACTGAGGATTATATTTCTCCATTCCTCTATGCATTTTCGTGCGTATTCTACTGCGTTCCAAAAATTTATCCATGGATCACTGCCTTCTAGACTGTATCACTCGTGTTTACTCGTGTATACACTGCCTGTCCAATACGGCTAATTTTGCGTACTCGGCGACATTACAGATAGCAGCACCATTCACACCCAGACTGCCTCTTGTTTTTTGCTACGACATTGTTGCTGTCACCGCCGTCTCATAATCACTGCCTTCTAAACTGTATTACTCCTCGAGACGGCGGTGCTCATAATATAGTCTATCAATGCTGCAATCTGGGTGTTAACTGTGTCGCCTCTACTGGATAAATTAGGCAATTTAACAATACTCTGAACTCCATGTTAAAATAAAGCATAGGACAGGCAGTGTAATTCTAGAGACGGCGGTGCCATGGATGTAAGCAGAAGTCTCTGTAAACACGTGTTCGCTTGTTTTGGTTAGAGGTTAGAGGAAGCATTTCATATTTCATATTTAGTAGTTCGGGAGACGATAGTTTGAAGAATGGAGAAAATGGAGAAAATGAAGAAGAAGCGGTCTGCGAATTGGGATGTTTCAGAAAAAGTAAGTATTTCTGGTTTCTTAAATATATATGTATCGTTCTTTATATGAATGCAAATTTCGATACAAACAACTCATTATTCATCTAAACTTTTGTTTATTTTCAGTCATTGCTGAAAGAACTGATCAAGGAGGAAATAGGAATAATTGAAAATAAGAAAACGGACACAAATACAAATAATAAAAAAAACAAGACGTGGGGAAAGATACAGACCCGGTAAGTGTGACATGTTTGAAAATTATTTATTTAATAGTCCATTTAACAACATAGGCCTGATTACAGAGTAGACTACTCTTACACACAAAGTAGGTTAAGTCAAATGTCCAGTAGGAATGACAACAGATCTTGTTGAAGCACGAATAGAAACTTCACGTAGAGTATAGAGTGAGAGGATTTAGGCCTACTTTTCTATGTGGAATCATGCAGTTGTCTTGGAATGTTAATCCAGAGTCTGCTCCAGTAAATTTGCCTTAATAATTGCATAACAATCGCTAATGTACATATCCATTTTCTTGCATTTCAGATTCTGTGAACTAAATGGGAAAGACAGAGGGCTGAATGAGCTGAAGCAGCAGTGGAGGTCAATGAAGCTCCAGGCGAAGCAGTTCCTGTCGGCATACAGGCAAGGGATTTCTGGAACTGGGGGCGGTCCTGCTCCCTCAAGTCCCCCAGAAGAATCAATTGAAATTCTGGCCATGGTGCCATTGGAATTCCAAGAAGATTTCAATGCATATGACAGCAATGGTCCTCCAGTAAATGTAAGTAAGCTACAGTTTGTTTCCTTCTTTTCTATTTACAATGGCTCTTGACCCTACTAGCATCTAGGCTACTACCGTATAATAGAGTGCGGCATAATCCAAATTGCTTGACCCATTCTCGTGATATGTAGCCTATGTTTGTACGGGTGATGCGATGTTCTTTGTTTCTGAGCAAAGCAGGGTGACCAGCTGTTCTCCGGTCTAGTCATGGGGCATACCCACTTTAGTGGCGGTTAGATTAGGTTGGTTAGGGGTAAAAAATAGATTTATGCCACATACCAGCTAAGCTCCGCCGTTTTGTTAGGTTAGGAACATTTATTTTAGTTTAGGAGCAATATACTGAATAGCACGAGGTTTATTATGTCTCACATTGTATCTCTTCTGCGACGAAACCCTAAACATTACAGAGTTGGTGGGAGAAGCCTAGTGCACGGTATAAAACCATTTTTTCCCTGGTTAGGTTATGAACAGTAATATTACTGTAGTAGTGCATACCGAATTCTCGCATTTCAAAAAACTCCGTGTGGTTTGTTATATTGGTTAACCTGTACCCAGAATTCTATCTGCTCAGCCAGTGTGACGTCATAGCTCTGGCGTCCAATCACCAAAATTTGTATAGTTCTGGGAAGGTAATATGGGGGGGATTTCACTACTTTTCACTAGGTCATAGTATAAGTTAAAAGAAATTGTAACTTTAGGGCGGATGGGTCGAACCAAATCATTTTCCAAGGCAACATCTTCTCTCCACGTAACTATGTACATAATAAAATATGTGTGATACTGGGTGTTTTATGAAGGGAATATGGTTTTAAAATGGGTCAAGTATTTCTGGATTTACACTCTTGTTTTTATCCGTATGTTTTTCCTCCTCATCTGAACATGGTACGAGTTCTTATAATGCAGTCGACTAGAAAATTCATCAGCTGGCTCAACTGCTGCCTTCCCTTTTGATGATTTATTCTGCCATGACAAACCTTGAGAAATAAAAGAAAATGTACTAGGCCTAAATCCCAGATGAGGTTAGCCACCATTAGTAACTTGCTCAGTATAAAGACCTCGAAGTACAGTCATTTGAAACATCATCACTAGATGGATGCATGGAAACTACCAGCTAGTAGAGAGTTGTAGCTAGTTGCGATGCTAAGCTCCTTGTGTTAGTAGTGGTATTGTTAGGTTTTCAGTTATCTATCTATAAGTGACATAAGTAGGCCTACCAAGGAACGGTGATTTAGTTCAGCTGCAGCATAGTGAATTGAATGTGTTTTCTTATGTGGCATATTAATTCTCACAGAGTGACAGCTACATAGGTTACTGCTATAGTTAGGTTAGGAATAACGATATTAGCTTGCAGCACCATACTGAATTGTACTTCCATCTCATACATGTTTCATTAGGTTGGTAACTTATCTTAAAAATAATGTTCATAATACACAGTAAATATTGGATGAAAACAATTTTATTTACTTTATAAATGAGTGTACTCCATTTTCATATAAACTAATGTACAAATTAATAGCATGAAATTCCGTAAAAATAACACTTACATTTCTAACTCTGTGCTGAGTTAATAACAAACAAATCCGATACAAGACAAGAAAATATATAGGCCTAAGCCCTAACAAGTGAATACATTCATTAAAATGGACACTGCCCCTGTATGAATAAGTGGTCTTCTATAAATTTGGCCTACAATTAGGAACAAATAAAAGGGGGAAATTTCATTTGCTTGCCTGCCTGAAATTAATTTTTTTTTCTTTGGTGTGTGACACAGGCCATGGTTGAACTTCATGAAGAGGAAGACGAAATGCTGGATTCCCACTATACTACTGGTGTTTCAGTGGAGGTACTGTACTTACAACTATATGCCTAATAATCAGTTATAATATGACATTGAAATATGAAAGCCTAGTAAAATTGACAATAGTAAGACAAAATTACATGACTAATTCTGTTAATAATAAGCTATTGCTAATTGATTTCATCCACAGGAGGAATGTGAAGTCTTCGCCTCAGCCTCAAGCCCAGCAGGCCTACCAAATGGCCCAAAAAACAAGAAAAAGAGAATTGCAAAGGTAAACCATAAACGTATCATGATTAGATTAAGAAAATATTTACTACTATATACTATTTCTATTTTCAAACAGATTTAAAACATTAAAATTTGCTACAGGAACTAGCATGTCAAAATATAATTCAAGAAAACTACAGTGAGTCCCACGCAAGAGTTGGCCAACGACGCGAGTTCCTGCGGCGCGGTGGGCACAGCTCCAACTCCCGAGCGATCGGGTGAAATATCTACGCTAATAAAGCCGCGATTGGTGTAATGATTCAGGTTCTCACATTTGCATTTAAATGTACAGTGAAAATAAACACGTACCTCATCACAAGAGATGTTGGAAATGCTTTCCTCTTGTATCCACACAATACTGGTACCTTTTTAGGAAATTTTCTTTCACGCGCGTAAGTTCCCCTTCCGAGATGAAGTATTCTTGTGATACTGTCTTTAAGTTCTTCTAGTGTTCTAATGTATGGGAAATTGAGCTATACACTTCATTTTTTAGGTTTCCCCATAAATAATATTCACATACTGTTAGAAGAACTTAAAGACTATATCACATAGGGCTATCACAAGAGAAATGAACTCTGTCTCGGAAGCTGAACTTATGCATGTGAAAGAAAATTTCCTAAAAAGGTGCCAGTATTGTGTGGATGCAAGAGGAGAACATTTCCAACATCTCTTGTGATGAGGTACGCATTTATTTTCATTGTAATTTTAACTGTAAATGTGAGAAACTGAATCATTACACCGATCAGGACTTTATTAGCGTAGATATTTCACCCGATCGCTCGGGAGTTAGAGCTGTGCCTGCCATGCCGCAGGAACCCGCGTCATTGGCCAACACTTGTGTGGGACTCACCATACATTGCAAAAGTAAGAGTCATGTCACATGAAACCACTTTAGTGTACGGTACATTATACAAGACCTTGTTAGGAATAATTACATGCATTCTAACTTAGATTGACCTGTCATGGGGTAATATTACAAACTAATAGGCTATTCATTATACAGACTAAATAGTGAGGTCAAAACAATTTATTCTATAAATGAATGCATTCCATTTTCATATAGGCTAATATACTGATAAATAGCATGAAATTGTAAAAAAACAGCACTTGCACATCTAGCTCCAGGCATAGTTATTAAGAAAAGTGCAATACAAACAAGCAAAGAAAATGTAGGAACTAACAGGAGAATACATTCATGAAAATAAACACTGCTCCTATATGAGTAAGGGTTTCCTGTAAACGTTGCCCATACTTAGGAACAAATAAGATGAATAATACACAGAATAGATTATTATTGGGCCAAACCTTATCCCAATTCTTTAAATAATTCCTATAGTTTGCAAGAAATTGTGCATGTCAATGAAAACTTTCTGCATAAGATAACTGTAAAATTAATTACTATTGGTATTTTCAAATCAAAGGATCAGTTTACAAGCCTACAAGCCTGCCTTTCATGGACTAGCCCTAATGCTTTTTACAATGATTCATAAAAACTTTAAAGGTAGGGAAAATTTTTGTTTGCTTTCCTACCTGAAATTTATGTAGGCTTTTGTTGTTTGTGGAACAGGACATGGTTCATGAAGAAGAAGAATACGTGATGCAGGATTCTCTCTACCCTACTGGTGTTTCAGTCGAGGTATTTACTATGCTTATTAATAGCAATACAGAATTTTATGTATGTATATATATATAATGAATAATAACCCACTGGTAATTTTCCTCCACAGGAAGGATGTGAAGCCTCTACTTCAACTTCAGGGGAAGCAAAGGGCAAGAAGAAGAAAATTGCAAAGGTAGGTCATAAGTCATTAGTAGACTTTGGACTTTTAGGTCGCTAAAAATTCTGTTTTAGGTACCTAAAATAGGCTCTAAAAATTGGAAAATAGGTTCTAAAAATCATAAAATAATCTCTTACAAAAAATAACTTATTTTGAACTTTAGAGGAAAAAAAATGAAAAAGTCAATATTAGGCTATAACGTAAAAATAGGCTGTTTTAGGTCCTATAAAAGTATCAGTTTTAGACATAGTCACTTATGAAACATGTATATACAAGTTTGGGTATATATCACTTAAGGATTAAAATAGGTTTTTACCTAAAATCCGAAGTCTAGTCATTAGAAGTATCATGTTAAAATTGAGAAATTATGTACAATCTTATGTGATCATTTTGTTGAAACAGAGTGACGATACAGCTGAGAAAATAAATAAGTTGGCTGAAGAGAGGTCCCAGACATTCTTACACCAAAAGGAGGTGGAACACCAAATGAAGATTAAAGAACACAATAAGAAGATGGAAAATCTGCAGTTTGACAGGGAGCTCAGAGAAAATGAACATGAGACAAAAATGAAGTTGCTCAAGGAAGATTATGATATGAAAAAAAGGATAAATGTTTTAAAATATCAAGTTTTACTTTTGAAAAAAGAAAAATCATTGAAACAGTATGTCCAGACTTATTATTATAATCAATAGGACTATCCTTTAAATCTTAACTTTATTTATCTAAGAGCCTTTTCACATTGGGTCACTTGTGACTGTCGCAGGTGAAGAAGCATTGGTTTAAATGGGAGCATTCACACTGGGACACAAATGACAATCAAGTTGTATATACATAATTCAGTTGTATAAGTCAAGCTCAGCAAAACTAATCCAGCCTTGAGTTTAGATTTGATTAATACTGAAAATTTTATAAGTGAAGTGAAATGTCAACCTGCCATTTGGGATGTCAAAAGCAAATTGTTTTATCATGTAGCTACTATTGGCAATACTAGCGGTGACCATTATGTGACCCAATGTAAAAAGGCCCTAACTCTTCAGTAGCACTTTTGAAATCTTGGTAGTCAACATATAAGTGAGTTTAAGCTAAGTATTGTAGGAAGTTTACACAGTGAAGTTAATAATTATAACACATGAGTGGAGGTATTATACACTATACTTCACTAGATTTTACCACTGACCTGGACATGTTTCAGGATTCTGTCTTTATCCCATTGACAATGGGATAAAGACAGAATCCCGAAACATGTCCAGGTCCCATTGACAATGGGATAAAGACAGAATCCCGAAACATGTCCAGGTCAGTGGTAAAATCTAGTGAAGTATAGTGTATAATACCTCCACTCATGTGTTCTAATATAAGTGAGTGTTACAGTAAAATTAGACTCAATGAGCATTGTTGTTAATAAACTGGATGCTTTCATGGCAGAAGTCTGAATGTTGAACATCTTCCAGACTGCAGTGAGTCTGACGCAAGAGTTGGCCTAACCACTGCTCTAACTCCCGAGTGACAGATGAAATATCTACGCAAATAAAGCCGCTGACAGTGTAATGGTTCAGGTTCTCACATTTACAGTTGGAATTATAATGAAAATAACCACGTACCTCATTACGACCGATGTTGGAAATGGCTCCTCTTGCATCCACACAACGCTGGCATCTTTTCAGGAAATTTTCTTTCACGCACATTAAGTTCAGCTTTCGAGATAGAGTTAATTTCTCTTCTGATATTGTCTTTAAGTTCTTCTAACAGTATGTGCCTATTATTGGTAGGGAAACTTGAAAAATAAAGTGTTTAGGTCAATTTCCCATACATTAGAAGAACTTAAAAAGAGAATATCTCGAGAGAAATTAACTCTTATCTCGGAAGCTGAACTTACGTATGTGAAAGAAAATGTTCTACAAAGGTGGCAGTGTTGTGTGAATGCATCTCTTGTGATGAGGTACATAGTTGTTTTAATTGTAATTCCAACTGTAAATATGAGTACCTGAACCATTACACTGTCAGCGGCTTTATTTGCATAGATATTTCATTCGATCGCTCGGGAGTTAGAGCAGGGACCTCCGCAATGCAGAAATCTGCACGACTGGCCAACTCGTGCATTGGACTCACTATACAGTGTAGTCAGCTGACGGTAGTCGACATTTCATCTACAACTGCATCTTCGGAATATGAAATGTGAACTCTTCGCTGGATCACTGTAGCATCTGTACAAAGAGAGCAAATGACCAATACACATTCCAGCTCCTGAAGATGTTTGCTGCAGTTGCAGACAGAATTTCTAGTACCATCGACTGAACATGGCACTCGAGCCTGACATATGCCCAACATTGAGCTTGTCAAACAATAATTTTATGGGTATTATAGTTCAATATTTAATTTACTGTATAGGAGTTTACGCAGTGAAGTTATAGAATTATGTAGAAATAAGTGAGTGGAGATTTTACACACAGAACTTCACTAAATTATAACACTGACCTGAGAGAATTGTTTTGAGAAAATCATTCTCATCCTCAACATACTCAGTTTTATAATTCAGTAAAGTTGTGTGTATAAAATCTCCACACACTTATGTTTACATAATTACAGTTCAAGCTGAAGATGCCGAGTTTATGTTTTTTGAGCTCTAATTTTAAAGTACAGACTAGAAGTAGTACAGACTAGAAGTACGTGTTGATAAAAGCTGCTCTAGCAGCTTGTCCATTTACTTGGACGTTGCCTGCAACAACTTCTGGAAAGTGGTCTTCATCTGGAAATTCTTCATTGTGTATAACTTCCCCCATCTCTAAGGCAATGTTGTGCAACACTGCCAAAGCAACTATGCATGTCTTAGTACGTTGCAAGTCATTGCTGAATCCTCTCAAGAGACAACGAAATCTGTTTCCACACACCGAAACATCTTTCAACAACATTCCTTGTACGGATGTGTGCTCTGTTGTACCTCTCTTCATTGCCTCCATTGGGATTTAACACAGGTGTGAATAAGTGTGGAGTACAGGGATACCCAGAATCTCCCAAAAGGCGACCCCTGAATTCTCCAGCTTCCAATCTCCGTTTTATTAAACTTTCCCTGAAAATTCTACTGTCGTGGGTACTACCCCTCCAATGGGCAACAATGTCTCTTATGCGCAGAGTTGCATCACATACAACCTGCACATTGAGGGAGTAGTACCCCTTGCGATTTATATAGTACTGGGATGCTTCGCCTCCAACTTTTTTCAACCTAATGTGGGTGCAGTCTATAGCCCCTATAACATTTCGGAAGCCACTTATCCTTCTGAACGAAGCCATCACTTCCTGTTGCTGTGCAGGCGTTTCGGGCATTTTAATATAATGCCTCGCTCTTCGGGCAAGGGCAACAGCAACTCTGTTGCAAATATTTGAAACAGACTGCTGGCTTACACCATGGATGTCAGCAGCGTCATCTTGCACCTATAAAAACAAGAAGTTCAACATCACAATTTATAAGAAAATAATGGTTTTCAATAAAATTGCTTCTACTTTGCTGTTTCTACACTTGTACATCACTGGTAATGTCACAAGTAAGCAAGGGACCTGGAAAATTGCATGTTCTAATTTCCTTTCTTCATTTTATTCATATGTGCATTACTTCTTTTTTATGGTCAAGCAACAAGGGAAATTAATAATGCTGTTGAAAAATTTAAATTAGGAATTGTTTGTCTAACCAGGCTCATGCAGGTTACTAGACATTCGGGAATAAAGAAAAATAAATTGAGTTAGGCCCTAATTACATGACAAAGGAAATATTAAGCTGCAAGATATTTCTTTCCAGAGTTGGAGACGAGAAAGATAAACAAATGAAAGAAGCTTTAGCAACTCACGGTACAAGGGTTGATTTGCATATACCGGTAACCTTTCTATACCTGTAGCATACCTTTACCACATTCAGTTAAGAAAACTGTGTTGTGTTCACAACGTGTCCCCCAAATCTCTTCCATAGCTGATATGTATTCACACTGACCAACAGCTTCAGTAGGCCTATATTATAAGAAGTACATTACTGGTATGCAAGAATATTATTTAATATTCGATAAAGCAAAACTTGGGCATTAGGAAATTAGTGCTACCAGTAGGCCTATGTGCTATTGTTTTAGACGAAGAAGTGCTAGAGGACTGAAGAAGAAAAAACAACACAGTATTAACAGGTCGTGTAGAAGAGCAATATGCCAAAAGAGTGCTGTACGTTGGTCATATCACTACTATATTTATGCTTTCATACCTATCTGTAAGCCTACTGGTAGGTCTACTGAGTACTTTCTAACTAACTCTTAAGTTTTCTGTCCATGTTTTACAGCAATTTTATTTAAGCAGACTTCACTGCAATGAGAACTCACTTTGCTAGTGCTAGTCCAGACATGTGTTGTAAACATTTGTAAAGATTGCTTTAAGACAATAATGAATAGTAGCAGAGGCCTTAGCCTATATGCTATGGAATGTGTCTTCACATAACTGCTAATAATCTGGAAAGTTATATTACTTCTAGGCTAGTATGATTCAATCTTGTACTCTACAGCGAAAAGTAAGCACAAGAGGTAACAGAAGGGAAACTGTTTGACAGGGATCAGTTTCTGACTCGCCTATATATTAGCCGTAGGCTACTTGTAACTAATCAAATAAATGACTGCATATTCACACAGAGGCAGTATAAAAGTTTGTTTGCCAAGTTGTATACTGTTAGGATGGGTGCAAGAATTGGATTTTCAGTAGTAATACATAGGCCTTATATGAAAAAAAAGTTGAATCTTGGGGGGGGGGGGCAGAAAGTACCTTCACACCCAATAGTCAGCACCTATGAATCCAGCAGTCCTTACATAAATGCAAAATGGTACACTGAAAATACTTTGCTTATGTATACTCTATTTGTAACTTGTCACATAAGGGATTTAAAACATTCGACACTCGGAGATGGGGTACAATAAAAATATTAAGATTCGTCTGTTACTGGGTACTTTTGAAAACGACAAACAGTGCAGTATTTTTTACTCCATAAATCTTCGTTGAGAATAATAGGCCTATTACACACACTTTGTCAGATTAATGACTGTGGTTCATAGTCTACAGAAAACACGATTTATCTAACCTAGGCCTCATAACTTTTACTGGTATGTGACTTGCAACATGATCAGTGCCAATAGTGCAGGTAATGCTAAAGAACAACCTAATTTATAACATAAACCAGCATACATAAAATTACGCTTCGTAGTAATATAGCCTACAATAAAAATCATTTTACAACATATGCACAAAATGTAATTACTTACTTCATTCCTTGCCCACGTACGAAGTGCTATGAGGACTTGAAGTTCGCAACTTACAGAACCACCTCGTCGTTCATGCTGCAAGTCCTCTCTTACAATGTCGACAATGTTGCGTACATATTCCTTGGATAATCTGTATTTGGACCTGAATTCTATGTCGCTTAATAAAAACGGATCATTTCGTTGTTTATATGCCTTTATTTTCCTCCTTCCATTTCCCTCGTGTATCAAATTTACTGCATCAATATCGAGCAAGTCCATTTGCAGGTCATCCATTTCGCTCTCAAGTAAACAACCGATCAGCTGGTGCAGGAAGCAGCCATATCGGCTTTAAACAAGGCTTTGAGGCCGTGTAACTTCTCCATTCAAGTTACACACGGTTTGAACGCCAGTCTAGCTTATGCGCCCATTATTGGTAAGAACTTTTCTCCCGGTCGTGTACATTCGTCGTGTAAAAGTTATACGCAGATTATTAGTAAGGCCATAATGAATAGAGGAGAAAGTGTGATGACTGAGGTAGTTCACTGGTTCCGCCGCTAGGTAGCAGTTACTCTGCTTGTGAGTCGCGGGAGCAAGATTACTACGGGCGGTATAGGAAAAATTGCAAACATTATTAAACAAAATAATACATTAATCTATTTCAAAATGACTCGCCTTATCTAAATTGAATTGTTAGATACTTCTGACAATTTTCGGGCTGCTTTACACGTCTTGGAAGATCTCATCTCCAAAAATAAACATGGCCGTGTGTAACAGTAATTTCTCAGATTCCAAGAAGCTTGACCGTAACATTTCGTTCCACATCTTTCAAAAAATCGAAGATGTTCACAAGCAATGAACAATTATATAATATAGGTATGAAACAGCTAAGGGATGATTTGATCTAATATTTTATTGCCTAGAAAATGGGGTAGATGGTATGTTAGTATAATTTGATGAGTATTTGTTAAAGAATGTACATTTGTATGGAAATAACAACGTATAATTAGGGTAGAAAACAGCTAAGGGATATTTTATAAATTAATATTAATATTACATTGTATAGAATATTACTGAGTATTAATTTGTATTAATATTGTATTAATAGAAATATTATTTATAATAATATTAATTTTCTCCTGGCTGTATGGGGTAAGTTATGTAGGTGAAACACGGTCAAAAGTGTAGATATGTGTACAAATTATGTGAACAGAGATAATATAAACTAAGGGGTGGTTTGTGAATTGCAGGGCACGGAAAATTTCATAAGCAGCACTACAAAAATAGGGCGCGTGATCTTTAAAATTGGCGTTTCAACATCCGATAAAGACGCACATACGCAAAAATTGTTTTGCAACGCATTCTACATATATCACACAATATTTCAAAGCATTTTCCCTGATTTTTTCATAAACAAATTAAATCCTCTTGCCTTAACTACAGCCCGCTATTTGCTCAAACCCTCGACCATTCGCCGTTCGCTGTAAATTATGTGCATCTTATGTTGTTAAATTATATTATTAAAAAAAGGAACAAGATATTAAACTAATAAGACATTTGTTATGATAATTATACATAAAAATTACTAACATAAGTGAACAGAAAATATGATAAATAAATAATCCAATAAATGCATAAATAAAAGTAGTGCAGACTTACTAAGTTAGAAAAAAGCTTCATTCACTCCCTTCCTCAGCGGGTCAATCTTGCAGTATGGGTACAAGTAGTTAGTTAATATGGTATTATTATTGAGACCACGAATAAATTATGTAAATTTTTTTACGTTATTGCTGGTATTTTATGGAAAAGTTGCCTGCTAATACCTCAATACCATTCTGATAGCTTTAGCTTTAGAGTATTTACTATTACTCGTTAACCATTATAGATATATAGGTGGTACTCAATTTATAATAAGATCCAAATATTTCACTAAACCTTACACCCTTAATCTCTTTCTGGACACAAAAATAAAATAATAAATGTCGCATAGTCAAATTTGCTCCACCCTCAACATTTCACGATCGTCCCACATCATTCAGAAAGCTGAGCGCCCGGAATAATTACCACTCAATTACTCGTAAACCATTCAAGATATAAAGGTGGTACTGAATTTAAAATAAAGTTGAAATATTTCCCTAAAACTTTCTCGCTTGAAGTTTTTACGGGACACAAAAATGAAAAAAATTGTCGCATAGTCAAATTCCGTTTCATGAATTTTGTGTAATTGGTGATGTTTATATAATGAAATAAAAACATTTATGTCCGCATTTTTTAAGTTTCTGTTTTAACCATCAGAAGGACTGTGTTGTGCAGATTATTTCTGCACAAATTTCACAGAAATAGGACCAAGGGTTAATTAAAGATTGCGAGTTTAATCATAAGATGCCAAACTATCATGACGCAGCATTGAGAAGTTGAAACGCAAACGAAGGTGCTGCCAGTGTTTCGGTGGACCGCCGCTCTCCCTATACCTACCATTGTATTAGCGGCGAAGTCATCACACTTTCTCATTCTATTCATTATGGTAAGGCTGTAAGTGTCTTAGTGCTACGTCAACCTGATTTTAATGGTAAGAAGTACCAGGGAAGGAAGGCAAAAGCTGACTCAAGTGACAAAAATCATAATTATTATTACTATATAAAATGATTAGGCCCTATCTAATTTACAATAATTTCAACTTTTAATTATTTAATTCTAGATTTAGACTCCAAAACTACATTTGGCTAAACCTGGATGTAATTTTATTTTAGAATTACACAGAATTATAGAACTAACTGGACCTATGTGACAGACAAGCAGAAGTGAAATATTTGCGTTCTACTAAAGTACTAGTTTTATTACGTCTTGTGCTGTGCTTATGTGGGACAGCTGGGTATTTTGTTTTATCTTTATGGTAGGTTTTTAATAAAGGTTGTAGGCCTTGTCCCTTCAGGGATGTAGCGTCACGGAGTTTAGTTTAATCCATAAATTTGGTCAATATAAAATCATTAAACACGGAATAAATTTGTTCAGTTGAGTCCTTTGTGTAGAAACTCTTACATGTAAAGTTTGAAACAATTTCTAGCCCTTTTATTTTCAGAATATTTTCAAATATTCAAAATGGATAGATAGGCTTCTACAATCTTGAAGCTACGTGTACGAAATCTTAACCCAATGTACTATAAAATGCTGTTGAAACCTGTGGGCATAGTTACAATTTTACTATACGATAAATGAATATTAAACTTATTTACATATATAATTTATACATATAATGCACCGGTACATATATAATACGCCTATACATTAAAGTAAATAGTTCTTAAATTGTAGTCCATTAATTTAAATTAAATTGTATACAAAATACAATGACATCCATTTACCTTATTGAATGCACCAAATGGAAGGCATGTACTAAAGTCCAAGCCTTTACCTTTAAAAAATATACAAAAAGAAACTTCACTTATCTCCACATAAGACCCCCTAAGATAGGTCGAATGCCACTTATTGACCTTCTTAAATTAAAAGTTCATTTTTAGGGATTATTAAAGTATTTGTATTCCTTTTATCTTCAATCAAAGTTAAAACATCTGCATTACTCATAGGTGAATTAAAAATTATATGATAGGATGATTTCTTGTCCTTCAAATAGGTTTATAATTTGCTGTGTTGTATCCCGAATAGATAATGTATAAAATGAGGGCATCACAGTAATGTTAGAAACCTTTATAAGTAGGTAGGGAAGACCAGCCTGATTATAAATCAAGTTCATGAATCCAAAACCTCTAGAAAAGGCGTGCACGAAATTTGAATTCCGTATTTAAAACTGGAAAAAAGCCGTCTTCGTAATTAATTTGCATTAATGTAACGAGAATCTAAATTGAAATATAAGTTGAAATAATAATCACCCATTTGTAAGAAATTAACAAATAGTTTCAAAAGAAGGCAAATGAGACACATATATTGCTCAAATGTCTTTTCCTTATTCTTTTGTTGAATAATGGCTTTTAGAATTTATGCACCTGTTCAGGACATCTTGAAGTTTGAATCAATGAATTCAATATATATATATATAAAACTAAAAGCCAGGACTATTTATGTATATACAGGCCTATATTTGTAATACAGTGAGTCCATTTTATGAGGAAACCTCGCATCACTGCCGCATTGCCGCGCTAGCATTGTACAAAGCATAGACCCTACAAAAGGTTAGTTGCTTCGGTGTCTTGTAGTGTCTTGTAGTGAGTCGCTTGTCTATTGTTGTGTGTAACGTAAGACAATAATCGAAAATGTATACGGTTGAACAGCGAATTTATTTGGTGGAATGTTACTTATTGAGAAATAACCATAGAAGGCGCGTTCGGAGATTTTCTCGTAAATATCCTGACTGTACCATCCGTACAAAATGGTGAGTAATAAGCCTCTACATGTAGGCCTATTTTGATAATAAATTGGTTGAGTAATTCTATTTTGTATTGTTTCTAAAGTCTTGATTTGCCGATTTGCCGGTAGTAACGGAGCACGGTCCCGGCCGGTGCAAGCGCAACAGCGGGGAAAGTGTGAGCAGGAGCAACGCTGTTAAAAAGTTTCCGCATAAAATGGATTAAGGAAGGACTTTTTAATTACACTTAGGCCTATATAGAATATTTTAAAAATATCATAAGTTCTAGATGCACATAAAACAGATATGTTAGGTAGAACAGGAATCTCTTGTTATATAAATTCTGCTAATCGAGATGTTTAACTTACGTGTTCTGGATACTGATGAACTCTATCAATATATTAAAATAAATATATTTACACAACTTTTATTTCATTAACACCTAGAGTTTTCGGCACAATGGCAAGATTTACCGATTTTAAATAGTAGGCCTACAATCCCTAAATGATACATAGGAAATATGCCCTGAATGTCGTACTACTCAACTGAAAGGCCTAGGCATTAATATATTTTTATTTAATTTTGTTGATCGAACTTTGCTATTTATTACAACTCATGTTCTGATTTCAGAATAGAAGTCTATGCATTAGTAACAAAATAATTCAATTCTTACTAGGTGGATTTAAACCATCAATTATCATTTTGTGTAAAATCTTACCATTAAAAACGAATAAATGAATATGCTATATTGCACTATATTGCAATATGCTATATTGCGGAAATAATATTAGGAAACAGTTCGGAGACTCCCATGAAAACGGTAGCACTACTGCCTACTGCCTTTCGTCACACCAACATCCCTATAGCAGGATGGTGCCCTTTTGTGTGATCAACGAAGCGCTTGTTTGTGTCATGAGGGGATAATTAGGGAATGAATACTAGACAATGTAATGAATGCATTGCTGTGAAGGCTGTGCAAACAGGGCTTTCGGACTTGAGCCCGGATTCCACTTACGCCCTCTTTGATGTGCGGCTAAGCTATGCAAAATTGATTCGTGTTCTCGCGGTTTATTCCTTTGCGATTCACTCAATTGTACATTCAGCACGGACCCTTAAATTTGGTTTCAATACCTGGTTTACCCCACTATCAAAGGGGATATAAACCATCATCTCATGTGTATGATGCAGAAACTTTGAATAGTGGGATGGCTCTTTACAAATTTCATACTGCATAAATTTCAAGACGCAGCAAGACTATTAGTAGGTTTACATGTAGGATTTAGATGAGTGTGAATCCGTTCCCCGTGTCGAGATCGTCATCTAAACGCGGAATCGGTCCGGAATGAATTTTCGTTCCGAACTTTTGCAAATGGAGGAACGGATTGGATTCATATTCAATACTACGTAAACGCTTGCGAACTCAATCCTGGTGCGCGCGCATAACTTACACAAATTGTCCGTTCGTCATTTGTTCTATAAGCTGATCCGTCAATTTAACCATCGAACTTACATGGACTATAATATTATTGTATGATTTGACATTTTTCTGGCGTAGCATATGCATAACTGCTCTTTTAAACAGGGAATAAATACGCCGGCTGTTTACACACTTCAGCCACACAAATCTTCATGTTAAGCAGTGGATGGGTGAGCACTTTATTTATCTATTTTATTTTATTTTATTGATCGTGCCCGACATATTTTAACACTTTAAATCTTAAGCCAATAGCAGGCTATAATACATTTATCGGGTTGAGCTTAAGTTATCAACAGTACTTCTATGAGGAAAATACTTTTCCTTTTGTTTAAAGGTAAACACATTAGCGGTAAGGCAACAATTTTTTTAACTCTTAGTGTACGAATTTATAACTTCCATGGGAAGAAGCCTATTGATAGACTATTGGACCAGATCGGTTGACCTGTACCAGAATATTGCTCAATTTAGTGCCTATTTTATGGTAATATATTAGGAAGAATTCACCAAATACAAATCAGTTCTCATGGCAACATATTATTTTATAGTGTTCATAAACGGCTTTGGAAGTTTCAATACAGAAAATTTTGACAAATAACACAAGCCACAAAGTCCTTCACATAAGTTATGCTTATCAAAATAGACCCTTGTTCTTCCGTAAGCCCTGCTTAATGAATCGATCTGGAGCTTAACTCGGAAATCGATTACAAAAATAACTTATTTTCTGCATATCATAATTGCAATTATCTCTGATTATACAAAATCATTCTGGCACTTTTTTACATCAGTTTACCTGATTTTATTTCATACAGTTTAAACTTTAACAAGCTAGCAGCTATTTGAGAGAAGTGTTATGTAGCTACTGCAGTACGACACAAAGTTCAGTGCAAAATATTTCAAGTTCATAACAGTGAAAGTAAATAGGCCTACTTGCTGCGATCTCAACGAGTAAGTTTAGAGTGGACAGGGAATGATGTTGGGATTTCCGTGGTTCTCATGCTTCCCGAATGTAATTTCAACATCACTCTATCCTTTTTCATTTATCATTTCCCTCATTCAGCATCTGACTGGTGCCATAGCTGTAACATCAAGTTGCTAGGAGGACTGTAAATGAGCTTCTGATCTTCTGTGGTGCACCAAACCCTGCTTAGCAAGGCGACCTAATGATTGAGACTGTGGTGAGGGATTTGACATGTTCCATGACACCGCAGACAACTTGTATTTATTATGATCTCTGTAATATTTTGGTCAGAAGAATTTCCGCGATTCTAAGGGACTGTCTACGTTTAGTACTGTCTGAGTTTCTTCTCCCTTTATTTTAGTTTAGTAAGCTTTTAGCTTTTATGTTGTTTTGTCGTAAACATTGTTTAACAGAATCTCTCTGTCTACGTAAAGTTCCATTTTACGGGCTTGTCTGTAAAAAAATGGTACCAACCTGTTAAGGATAAAGAAAAATACGGTAGCAACATACAGCAACTATTGAAGATTTCACTAGATGTCACTGTCGTTCTCTTGCCTTTCGTACAAATAAATAATTATATAATTCCTTTGTTTTAACTACTAAAATTACTATTATTCCTTCTGCTACACAATGAGAATGAAATGGTTTCTTCTTTAATTATTCTTCTACATAAAAGTAAATGGGGATACAAAATGTTGAAACAAATTTAAAAATACCCTTTTTAACATACGCCACCCATCTGATAGGCAAATAGACAAAAGTAAATCATACAATCTTCAGATAGAAACTCCTACGAGACACATTTATCACTTAGCTTTCAGGAGTGTCAATACAACCACCTTTAGCCAAGAAGTCTGAATTTAGCATACATAAATATGGTAAAACCAGTTCTAATGACTTTCCTGGCTTAGTATTCGAATTCCCTGAAATCTCGAATTTTCAAAGCCAAAATACGGTATCAAAACTAGACCTGGGATTATCAAGGTAAAAGTTAACTAGTTATCTAAGCAAATAATTGCTCAAATTACCATAACCTTTCACTCCATTAACTGGATTACAGTTAATCATATAACTGGATAATGACGTAGCGGTAATTTAAACCAATGTACAGTTATTTGCTTACATGTTAAAATAGAGTTTATTTGATGGTAAATGCAGTCTGAATAGTCAGTTTCAGCCATGAAGGTTTGAAGGTTGTTAAAAGTGGGTAGGCGAAACGAGAAGCTTAGTTTGAAGATGCGCAGTAGCAACATAAGCTTGTGAAGTGGCATCAAAGCGAAATTGTCGCACAGGTCCTGTTACACCTCTCATCTGATGAGTTATAAAAACATTTCGTCATTTTTAGAGTAGATGGATAAGAACGCAATTTCTTCTGGCGCTTGTGTGGTATTGTCCATATGGAGGCACATGACGAACACCGAAAAGCGTATAGTAACTTATATAGCCTATATCCAGAGCGTGAGAATTAACGGCAATTAATTATCCGTCAATTGTTAAATGACAAAAATCCAGATAAATGCGAATAATATGCTATTATCTATGTGTCCAAATAATAGCTGTTTTAACTCTGCTGCGATTAAATGTCTGTGCAGTTAACTGTTACCAAGTTATTTCCCAACTCTAATGAAAACGTTCGTTGTAACAATCACCTTACTGATATTTATTTTGTCCACTATCAAGATTAAGGAATATTCTCTGTAAAAATAGTTGGCTTTGATAACAGAGTGGACTATTTATTTATACCGAGCAAAAGCAGACATATTCAATGAAGATTTACCGTTTTTCAGGGATAGATGATACAGCGAATGAATCCGTCTCTGCATGTTAATAGTATCTCAAATCTTTCACATGTATCTGCAACAGACTTGAGTAAAATTATATCCACTGTAATAAATATGTCACGTAGGTTTAAAAGATAAGGCGCATTAAATAAGCAATGTCCCACATACTAGGAAGACTTGTTAGAAAATCAAGCACTGATATAGGAATGTGCCACACGAAGAGATTTATTCACGCTTTCCTAAAACATAAATAAAGATTTGTAGTCAATACATTTCACAAGTATTTCAAAGTATATCTTGAAAACAGTTTTTGAAGTAAAACTTCTTTAGCCGTGCTAGGAGTAAATCGAGAGCTGATCCAGACTCGCGTTACGAACAAAATCATCACGAAATTTTTACACCCAAAATCGTCACGAAATTAGTGGGGTTGTAACGGAACGGACTGCACAGAAAACAATCAACTTAATGATAAGGTTTATCCAAAATTTAAAATTCCAAAAATCCAAAATTAAAAATCTAAAAACCAAAATTAAATAATATAAAAATCCAAAATTAAAAAATAAAAATAAAAAATACGGAAGCGCGCGGGGAAAGGTATCAAGCATGGAGATCCAAAAACCCAATATTAAAAAAGTCCAACAATCCAAAATTGAAAAATCCAATAATCTAAAATTGAAAAAAATCATAAATTAGAACAAGTTTCACTTCTGTCGCGTGGCATTCCACGCACACATCTTTTTAACACTACAAAATTTCCAAAAGTTTACTAACATTACCTGTAAAGAAAGGTAGTTTTGCTTAAACATTTCTCATATTTTCAGTCACCTAAATTGTATGGTGCCGTATCACATGGACGATAAGGGCCTATCATCTGACACTCCATCACCTTTCTCAGTCATTCGACTTTATTGGAAGACGGTAAGAATACAGGCTTACTGTCAAGATTCCAAATTCTACTACCTTAGTGACACCTAGTTGGGGGTTCTCTTGGTGGGTACTGTTAAGGAATCCCATTTTCTCACACATTTGTATATACGTCCGACTGTCCATCTGCAAACAACTGACGCAAACGTTTAGATTACATATTTTTGTATCTCATTTTTTTCGCCTGTTCATGTGCAAATTTTAAGTTAAATGGATTTTTTTGTAACAGCTTTGACCAGTTTATAAAAGAAGTAGGCCTACTAAGCGAAATTTTAAATCTCATAATGTCTGAATAAAGATCACATTTTAATTTCCCGATTATAAATTTCCAAAATATATAATGTACATTGAGGACATTTATTTTGTTATTTGAAAAAGCATTATTGATTTTGCCAAAAAAGTAAATAAAACATCTTAAGGAAGCTTTAAAGAACATACAATAAACATGTACACTTCCTCATTTAAAATTTGGGAAAATATTGGTGTATTTCAACGTGAAGAAGTTATGTAAAAAAGAAAGTATAAGTATTAAAAAGTTAGTATCCAATTTAAACCAACATCGAATTTTCCTGAGCATGTCTGAATGTACATTTTTTAAAATAATTCATAGGTCCGCCTATAATAACTTAATGCATAATACAGGCCTAAATATTCTGTTTTGTAAAAATCAGAAATAAGAAATTTATACAGAATATATGTTAATTTCTTACATATACATATTCTAGGATGGACGAGATTTGAAGAGCGGAGCCTCTGTAGTATTCGAAATATGATTTTTTGAAAATAAAATTGCCGTTACAAATTTATAAACATACCGGAGTTTGGAGTTAAAAAAAGTATTTCATGAAGAGAAATACAAATAATTTGCATAAGCATAAGTTTCACCCATGTTCTCCTTTAACCCTAACCTTCATTTATCCGCACCATTAGGACTACCATTTCCTCTAGAAGTTATAAAATCTAGGATAATGTTAATAGGCGTGATAATAAACTAGACAGATCTACTTCTAATTAAATAGTTACGTGGGGATGGAAACGGAGTAAATCTTAAATGTATATATTTTTAAATCAAGTAGATCTTCAACTGTCCTCACGGTACCAAGTGGATCTCGTTTCATTCCTTACATCGAAAAACTTTTAAAAAGTACCAACCACCAAACTGAGAACTTTAGAACCAAAACTCACATTCTTACATAAGTAACTGTCAGGTAACCATTATTATTATTATTACTACTATTATTATTATTATTATTATTATTATTATTATTATTATTATTATTGTTATTATTACCGTATCATTTTATTTTTGAACGTAATGTAACTGTTCACCAATATATTTCATTCTGTATCACATTTTATTATCTTTAAGTTAGATATCAAATTAGTTGTTTTCTTAACGTTCAATTGATTTTGTAATTAAATGTAAACTTTTTAAGTATAATTGAGTGGAAGAGTAGAACTCCAGGCCTTTAACTCTGTGAGATAAATTAAATAAAAAATTATTATTATCATTAATATCTGCTAAATGCAAGAAAGATATTTATATGTATCGTACATACTGAAGGATCCTGATAACGATACGAAAGCATAATGAAAGACAGACACAATTGTTATTTTGATCCCCAAAATTTAAATATTAGTAAACAAAAACTAGTAATACGTGAAGTTAAACACGAACAAAATCTATTACCATTGGAAATAATAGTTTTCACTTTACCTCAAACTGAAGTTTAGAATTCTGGATATCAGGTACCAATTTCCTAGTCCCTAGGCCACGAGATCTCACATTTGTTCATTCTTGCCTTCAGCTTCATTTGTGCTGCTTTTCTCATACGAGCAATTCAATTCTTTCCCAAATCAGATTCCTTGGTGTTCGAGATTTAAGATTAAAATATTCAAGAGAAATATAGGTAGAGTAAGACATGGAAGGATAACATCAGTTGCTAGTCAGGCAAAAGAAAACAGGGGTAAAATAAAGAGAAGATTATGGAATCAGAGAAGGAAGGCTCTGTTAGTTGAAGGATCGAGTGAAGATGCTAGGAAGCCAGCAACATTTGGGCAGATCTCATTTCAGATTGCAAGGCGATTGCTGTCTGCAGTTTGCTCCACCTTGTTCAGCATGGCGTGGTTTGGTCTGGTGGACCTTTCATATCCTCACGCCAACAGTTTGCCTACCATCGCGCCTCCGGCTGTGGCCTCTGATGACATACTTCACCAGGGGTCGACAATATATTTTCCTCAGAAGTATCTCTCTCTTATTCCACTGTCACACTTCTATCTTCCATCTTATTTTCTACTTCTAAAAACACTTTTCGTTATTTTATAATTATTATGATTAATAATAATAATAATAATAATAATAATAATAATAATAATAATAATAATAATAATAATAATAATAATAATAATTGCGATGGCGTACCAAAGTGATGTGGGCATGGGGTGCTATCAATATGGGTGGCCTACCAGGAATAAACTATTTAATAATGGATTACATTTTTAATTTGGGATTCACATGTTTATTATGCATTAGGCAACTTTCCGTTTTTATATTTAAAAAGTTGGTTTGCTTAGAGTACTAGTACCAGTAAATACTTATACCCGAAAGAAATCCACGTTAATATACACATCCTTCGGCCATTGCAATGAAAAGGTAGGTCAAATAAATAGTTGTGATTTCGCCAAATTATTTTACGTACTAAAGAAAGAAAACACATATAGCACACAGCAAAGATTTAAAAAGTATATTCATAATAAATTAAACAGTACACAAATTAAAAATATTTCTTGCGAGTGTTTGCCTCTGCAAATTGTGTTATGAGATAATCAAAATTGACTAGTTTTGCAACAATTGAAGCTAGCGTTAAGCTTGACAAACGAACTGTCCTCTCTTTTCTTGCTCGTCGGGGCTTATGTTATTACAGTAGTGGGTCTACGGTACTTCCGATGGGGGTTTTTCTAACCTGTTTTTAATTTAATTATATGTTTAAAAATGTATAATGTTTTTTAGTAGACAACTGTTTATTCACTCAAACAAAGACTCGTCTCTGGTCTGATAGGAATAAATAAATATGCCTAAAATTTGGGGGCCTATGTTCAAAGCGGGGCCAGGGGCGGACCGCCTATCTCGCCCCTCGCGCCCCAGCCTTGGAAGCCATGATTATGCAAACTGATTTTTATCTATACTTTTCGTCTTTATTATCAGTAAACGAAATCATATTTCTAATGTCGTATCTATAATTAGAACTGCGATTTAAATTTTAGCCAGAATTATCCTAAGAAGCGGACTGAACCCGGCATTTTTCTTTAACGTACAAATGTTGTCATATTGGGCCACATGTAGGAACTATTAATAGGACCTAGTAAAAGTATCACCTTAGTCCCTGGGACCTCTCTGTCGACACCAATTAATATTTACGAGAAGCATCTCAAACAACTGTTAATTTATTATGGTGACTTAAGTTTTATCAAGACCTTAACATAAATGGTTCAAGTGTAACATACTTTATAAAATTGTACTGTTATATTATGATATATCCGTTTATATTATAATATTATAAATCATAGGAAGAGTAAATGAATACAAACTTATTCACAATGCTTCTACTGGTGGTATGTAAATGTTCGTATTTGCTACCTTTTCGTGGCATCTTATAGTTTTATTTTTTATTATAGGCTAGCTTTACTGGATGAAAGTAAAATGAATTGTAAATATGCCAGAAAATGGACACATGTTCGCAAGATTAATTTTTCATTAATAATAATCATCATAATCATAAAAATAAATACATTTTTGTCACAAGCAATGTTTGTTTTCATTGATGAGTACAAAAACGGAAATAAGAAGTAGGCCTAATATGAGTTCCATAATTGTTATGCATCAGGAAATGAAGGAATCAAGTAACTCACTGCAATCTTTCTTCAAAATTCCGGAATTTATCAGTTCCTTCAGTCTACGCCACTGTGTAAAGGAAAGAATGATGATGAAGTAGAAATCGCACGATAAGCAAACCGACAATTTGTGTGCATTTATCTATTTCTCTTAGTACTGCCACCCGGGAAAAGAATTTACCAAATTTTCCTCTACAGAAAGTATAATAAGCTTCTGTTTTTCACTCGTTACATTTGTAGCCTATAGAGGGAAGATATGCCTCAAGAGCTTCTAAATTTGCAGTTAAGTACAGTTTTGGGGTTCAGTGTGTTAACACATGCGCGCATTAAGCCATCGATATCCACATATAGAAGTATTTTTACCTTAATGCTTAATATAAAAACATACCTGACATTCATAAATATACCTATTTCATGTAAATCGCAATGACATCAGGACAGGAATAAAACTGCAGATTTGAACAGTAGACAGACAAAAAGAAAACATTCTTCCTTTATATAATAGATACAGATACATTTTATCTTAATGAATACAATATATTAGAAATTACATCTGGCAATCAATGATAAGAATGTTAAATTTTACCAGCATTCAAACATAGCCTTCTCTAATACCCATACAATGGAAATTGCTTTTGCACTGTCATTTGCCCGTGCATAGCAACCACATAGGGCTTAGGCATATACATCACGTTATGCGATATCAAGAGCCTAGAATACGGGCACAAATATTTTTACTTCCTCTGCCCGTACCATAGGTACTATAGGTAGAGGAAGTATTGTTTTCGACCCCAAAATTCGAAGTTGAGTTTTTAGCATATATGCACGTTTCAAGGCCCCCTGAATCCAAAAATACTATTTTTGGAAACATGTCTGTGTGTCTGTGTGTGTGTCTGTCTGTCTGTGTGGAAGTTTGTGAACAGGCTAGCTCCGAAACGGAGAATCGTATGAAAACAAAATTTCGTATTTGGATCAGGTACCTTCTGAAGATGTGATCCGAAGGTTGGCGACAAATTTCCCTTATTTTTAAGGGGACTTTACATGAAGAAATTTTCATTTTTCGCGATTTTCTCGAAAACGGCTCTAACGATTTTCTTTAAATTTTGCGCATGGATTGCTTGTACCAAGAGCTAAAACTTTTATTTGAAACATTTTTTCGAACAAATTCTCTGAAGGGTAGTTATATGCAACCCACTGTGAATACGTGCTTTTTGCAATACGGCTTCTTGTAAATCGTACGAAAACAAAATTTTGTATTTGGGTTAGGTACCTTCTGAGGCTGTGAAGATTGGCAACAATCTTCTCTTATATTTAAGTGGACTTTACATGAAGAATATTTTGTTTTTTGCAATTTTATCATAAACGGCTCTAACAATTTCCTTTAAATTTTGTACATGGATTGCTTATACCATTTCAAAAACATTCTCTGAAGGGTGGCTGTAACCTACCAACTTGCCTGGTGAACAACTCAATACGGGGACATTTAAGACATTTTATTCTACTGTATATAAGCACGTGAAGTGAGAAAAATGTACTGTTGGCCCTGCTTACAGCAAAGAAATATCTGAGGGGAATATTTGATAAATTTCGGAAATTATTCTTAACAGCGTTTGCAGTCAATTGTTTTTTTCCCATAGCCTGCGTTTTTAGTCGCAACATTCAAAGAATGATATTTATAGCATAATTAGCGTAAATGCTGCAAACTTTTATTTGGGCAGAGGAATTTATGTGACTTTCACATCAGATTTTTCTCAAAATGAAATGTAGGCAGTGCCTTTTCTCGTTTTTTGAAGGTTAGTTGTGCAAAATTTAATCGAGAATGGATTAAAACCGTAGATTTGCAAGAAAGACAAAAACACATGTACAACTCCAAAAGAGAAAACACGATGATGTTCAAAGAAATTATGAAACATTTCAGAACTGAATTTGTATTAATACAAGCATTCATCAAGTCATATCAGCGGTGTATTAGTTTGACATCAATAAAGAAAATTTTAGTGGAATAGCTGGTTTTCATGACTGGCAACTCTTAACACACGAACAAAATTCCTCATATTTTAAAATTAATCATTATTCTATTAATTATATATTTATGGTTTTATGCAATTTTTTGATGGCGCATATATACGTCAGTGGTAGCAAAAGCTTAAGATAATGCACCAGCGAAATTTGGACAAGATCTTTAGCAAGGAATTAACTTCTTTAATCGAATTTAAAAAATCGCGAAAATAAGCCTATGAATAATATTTAGTTCCATTTTTTTAGTTGCCTATGAATAATATTTAGTTCCATTTTTTTAGTTGTCACTTTAAAGCTTTTAAACTAAATTTAAACGGTTATGTGCATTTGGCAATATATGAGACTGTTATTTTTTATTTGATGCAATAATTATATGCAATGTCTTTCAAATATTCAGTATGAGTTCTGAAGTGACTGTTGAACGGCTCTAAGCACATTTTATTAATCTCCTAATGCACAGTTTATCATGTACGGTAAGCACCTTTTTCCTGTCAATTTTTCTTGGCTGTCGGCATAGTCTAACGTTCTAAGTTGATTAAATTTTCTGTCAGCTTATTCTAGGTTTCAAAATTGATTAAGTGCCTATTAACTGAAGCACATATGCATAATAGTTTTTATGAAATAAAATGGAAATATAGCTCCAACATATTATTTAAAGCAGTGTTTCCTATTACCTAGTCATAACGTAATAGAGGGTAATTGGAGGCGGCAATAAAAATAATAATTACTACTAATGTTGCGTTAAATATCCACCATCAATGGGACCTACCAGTAACTACCTAACAGGAACATTTAACATTTAACAGTTAACCACCGGTAGTAAGAGAAATATTAACAGGAAATGAAAAACAAACAATTCAGAGAAGAATGTAATTTTTACGTAATATTTTTGCCAACGACAGTAAAAGTAACGTCAGTAAGATTAGACCGTTGCTACATCAGTAAATCAAAATTCATTCCTTTGGCAATGGAAATATCGTTGTAAAGATGCCAGATCACAGCACAGATGTCCACCAAATGCTCTTGCGACCATTTTGAAGTTTACAGCTGTCTGCAATCTACGAGCAAAATAAAATCATTTTACCAAGTGTATCATACACTACTTTTTACACAGGCGTTAATTTTTGTGAAATAGTAATTTTAAATACGTATGCTGCAGCCATTTTGGGAGCCTTACAGATGTTAGTGAGCTGTCCTGCCATGTAGTAGGCCTATGCAATAGCGCAGACGTTATTGATTTTCTCGTACATGGCTGCCAATGTAAGGGATGGAATGGACATCGCTTTTCAACCAACAAGTATGACATATTTGCGACCACTGTGATAAATTTAATATTTAAATTGCGTGATGATTTCTAACATTTTAAATTTATATAAGACTGAGTCAATTTAATAAGCATATGCAATCATTCTTAACTAAAAGAGTATTTTACATGCGAAACAATCAACGTTGGTTTCCCTGGAGTGTTATAATTTTATAACCCTCAGTGGCATAATTATCTCTTTTTATTTAATTTTGTATACCGTTAAAAGTGCTTGTTTTTAACTTAACTTCGACTGTCTAAAAAAATCTTTATGTTGAAGTTAAACTAGTTCGCTAAAGTCTTGTTTATTTAACGGATACCCTGGATTTTAATGTACCCTTTTTAATGCCCTAATTACCTCATTATGGGTAAAAGTATTAATATTATTATTGTCAGTAATTTTTATTCCAAATTAACTCTACAGTTTCTTCGAAACTATTAAATAATTTTTCATGAAAGAACTGTTATGGTAAGGGGTTAATAGGACGAGAAATGGAAACCCCTGATATTGCGAAGGAAATGACATAAGAGGGCGGGCAAGTATAAGGGTGGTTTTGTTTGATGGTGGTAAGACGTTTTCTTTTCTCTAGCCTGTTTTTATTTCACAGGGACAGTTCCTTTATACGTTTATTGCTAAGCCTTAGGACTTGCTGGTTTCGCAAATTTCGTGCGAGGTTCGTTCCCTTTTTCTGTTTTCCTCCTCCTCAAGGGATTTATATTCTTTGATGGGAGACTCAGTGAGATTGGACTGATCATTGCGGAGAGAGGGGAGTGTAAACCTCTCTGTCATTTTGAATCTTCGCTGCTCTCTACAACACGTTAAAGAGCGATTTTCAAAGACTGCTGTACAATCAGATGTAATGTCCGAGACTGAAATGTGGGAATATAAACCCCCTTCCTAGTTACTGCTTATCCCGGACGAACGTTCCTCAAATAGTTTAAGAATGATAGCCAGGTCATTTGCTTCAGGGTATTGCGGAACCTCACAGAAAAGATATCATATGCTCAAGGAAGAAATTCACTGGAGAAGGGTAAATTTTCTTCCGAAACTACTGTTTCAACATGATGCTATTTTCTTAGAATGATACGAGAACTGCAACGCCCTTTTTTGTTTGAGCGGAAATATATATACAATCCAACTACAGAAAAATATATTTGCAGAAGAAAGACAACTGTAGCGCATTTCAAGAATTTCTTGCCAGATCCAACAACGTATAAGCCTATAATGTTCGAACCTTGCACACTTCAAGTCCGCGTGAAGACATTTATAGCTTTTGCTTCCGAGCTTAGAAGAGTAAAGGCCTAATACGTTAATGGGGCCTATTAATTCTTTGGCCGGCGGGAAAAGGCACATAAGTCAAGGAAGTCGATTTTTCAGGAGCTTTTTTTTTTTAGTTTGCTCTTAACTGGATAATGGTGCAAGAATGAATTTTCCCATAGTGATATTACCCAAACTAGGATGAATTTTAAAGTGCTGATTACACTGAAATGTGCTTCTCAACCTGTGCTTCTATCTAGTATAAAAAAACTAAAAATCGTCATTTTTTTACTTATATGCCTTTTCCCGCCGGCCAAAGAATTATTTCCTTTAACGCCCTACACACAATATTACGTACAAAAGTCGTCTCTCTAGGTCTTCACACCGTTATAGAAAATATAACCCCATTTATTAGAAAGTTGATTTTCTTATTTGGTTTTCAGATTCCCATCATTTTGCTTTGGAAATAAATATATGCAGCCATGGTTTCGAATGGAAATAAGAATTTGCAACAGTTGTAGTTAGTTTATGCTTGTAAATCAGTAAAAGTGAATTCAGGGATTCAAAAGACTTAGAAGAAACTACTGTCAATCTACCAGATGACAGGACAGGACGTTAAGTCATACGGTCGCCTAGTGGGGTAAAAAATGGAGTGAGAAACGAAAAGGGCGAAAGAAAAATAGAAACCTCTAAGATCAAAGTGACTTATCAAACTGGTAACGAATATATACATAACTCTTAAACCGAAGGACAACAAACACACACACACAACCAGGCCTGAATCCGGGAACCCAGACCGCCGGGATAGTTGGCTAGCGGGCTACAGACTCACCCGTGGCGGGGGACTATAAAAGTGAGCGAATTTTCAAACAACCAGTGGATACCGCAAGATAGATAGAACTATTTCTAGAAAAACAACTCTGAGAGTGATAATGAAGGAGTAGAGTGCATTTACTACGCATTCACAGCCCACATTGGCAAGGAGCTTCTTCTTTAACAATATAAGAAATGTAGAGAGAATAAGATTAATTAAAGATTTTTTATACAAATGCAACCTATTGTTTAGTACTGAGGGTTAGAATGTATCTCCTACATCTCATAGCCGGGAATTCCTGTACTGGATAATATTTTTCTTTAATCAAATGTATTGATCATGAATTCTCAGTTTTTTTAGTCTAATGTTTTTTTTATACTTCGTAAGTAGTTACGAGAGAGAAAGTTTATACCGTATATTTCATATTGTACTGCATTTCCGAAAACCCTTTATCATTCACCAGTCTTCTTCCCTTCTATATAGAAGTTTCTTTAGCAAATAAGGAACAAGTCAACAAACAAAACTATAAACAAACAATAAACTTGTATTTTTCTTTCTACTTCGTAAAGCTTGAAGAAATCCTTCTGGGATCTTGCAGAATTTAATACCTTGTTGCAATGTCTTCCTTGCCATGTATAGTTGATATTATTATTATTTTTATTACTAATATTATTATCATAATAATAATAAAAAGTGTATTTTCCAATGGAGTTCTTGTCTTCACCCATACTTTATTTCATACTATGCACGTAATATAACATTTACATGAATTAAATTAGTTCGCAGGCTTCCACGGCCGGTGTTATATATAAACTGATAGTAATTGCTATCCGGGAGTGATTGGCCCACAAGAGTGACCATTAAGATAACTAAAAGATTCTGGAATCTTTAGTGAAGGGTGAATATGTAGGCTCTTTTATATAACTCTGAAACTCTGAAATCTATGTATTATATGGTTGTGAGACATGGTTTCTTACTCTTTGGGAAGAACATATCTGAGAGTGTTCGAAAAGGTGGTTAGGAATATAATACCCGTATTCTTCACCGAATATTGTAAGAGTAATCAAATCACGGAGGATGAAATGGGCTACACATGTTGCGCGCATGGAAGAGGAAAGACATATCTAAAAAAATATTGAATGGGAAATCCGAAGGGAAAAGACCACTTGGAAGACCTAGATGGCAGGACAATATTAGAATAGATTTAAGGGAAGTAGGTTTTGTGGGGGATGACTGCATGGAGTTAGCACAGAATTGGGTTGAATGGCGAGCTCATATAAGCGCGGCAATGAATCTCCGGGTTCCATAACTTAGATAATATTCCTTAAACTTGCTTAGGAATTGTCTATTACCAACTAGTAAACATGTACTTGTTGGGAGACGATCTGTCCCCACGCAGCATTTTTAAAACTCCCCATCTTTACCGGAATGCGCTCAACTACAAACAGTGTTTAGCGCGCAATTTTTTTCTATCTCATTGTATAATTTTGTAATCAGTACAGTCCGCTAGGTATGCGCCAATCGAATTATCGGCAGTTTCCGTGACTTTAGTCATAACTAGACTTCGGATTTTAGGTAAAAACCTATTTTAATCCTTAAGTGATATATGGACGAAAACTTGTATATGCATGTTTCATAAGTGACTATGCCTAAAACTGATACTTTTATAGGACCTAAAGCAGCCTATTTTTACGTTAGAGCCTAATATTGCCTTTTTGCTTGTTTTCCCTCTAAAGTTCAAAATAGGTTATTTTTTGTTATAAATTCTAGCATTTAATTTTTGTTCGTACAAAATTTTTAGCTCTGAATGTGCAGTACATGACACATTTGTGACGTGGTTAAATAGAAGGAATATTTCGTCTTCAGTAGAAAAATTCCTTGGAATTCCCAAGAAAATGTAGTGTTTTTCTCCCGACTCCCACATCCAGAAAAAAAAAAAGTAGTTCTCTGAATCAATGAGGGATACAAGGTGTTGAATATGCTAGCGTGCGTAGCTTCTGGGCGCAGGGAATAGGTTTTCACTGTTATGGTAGTAATACAGGCCCTAGTAATAGGTCTATATAATCCTGTGTACCTTAGGCCTATATCTGTGTTTTATCATAATTATTGATTAATGGTGACTTCAATAATTATAATATTCTACATTGCAATTGAGATATTCCAGAAAATTGGTAACTGAACGATTTTATAAGAGACTATTTTAAGATTTTAGAACCTATTTTCCAATTTTTATAGCCTATTTTAGGTACCTAAAACAGCCTTTTTAGAGACCTAAAAGTCCGAAGTCTAGCCATAACCACTTTCTTGAAAGGGGCCTCATCCTTGACCTGAACTAAGCAGATAGGCCTATTATAGAGTTAGGAATAATAATGTACCGGTACATGAATGAATACTACAGTTATGAAATAATATGATTGTAGCTTACAGGTAATGAATAAGAACATGCGAACTGTCTCACTGTATACATGAGAGTGATTGTCTCTGAAATTGATTGTTGAGAAGAGAGAGCATTTTCCAGTCATCACCAATTAACTGCGACTTCAGACGCCTCTAACCGGGAAATTAAGCAGTCATAGACACTGATGGATTATAATGTTTATTTGTAATGATCCTCATGTCTTGGTTGTGTTCCTAGACGATTATTTATGTTCTATAGGAACTAATACATCATGTTGTTTGCGTTATTTCAGAACAGAAAAGAATGTTTAAATAAGTATTAAGTAATAAGTTGTTCCTAAAGTTCGTGGTTATTTTCCACTTAAGGCATCTCTCTGATAGTATCTTACAAAGTTTTGCACTGAAGTGAAGTTTTCCTTTAAGATCTCTTGCGAGACTTTCCATTTTCTCTATACATGATGCAAGAGAGGGGGTCCCATGAATTACTCTTCTATATGAGGAAGTAAGAGTCTGAATGGTTGAAGACTTTTGAACTAATGGTGGATATATTGAATTGAAGTCTTTATACTCTCCATATACAGCAATAATTCTTATTGATAATATGATGTCATATAAGTTCTCTGCGCAAACTCTGTAAATGGTAGTTGAATAATTTTCATTAAAAAAATATCAATTTGATCGTGTCCTATTCGCAATTATTACAAAGGGACTCTGTTTATTTGGTTTGTTTGTTTTCACAGAATTTATCCACTTGGGTTCTACTGACCCCCAGCCCCACTGTTATAATGTCACTGTGGCACGGTTTATCAAGGAAAACATAAAGTTAGATGCTCATGCTTTATTGCACTGTTAAAAATCACTCTTTAAACCCAGTACATTCAACCAATAACTGAATTGTGTTGGACTCTATTATGTATAAAGAAACTGATCACTGTCTTGAATAACCAAATAATTCAAAACAGGGGATCTACAGAAGCAATTTAAAGTTATACCGCTAGTGCATTAGGCTGTTTGAAGAAAATGCATAAGATGGCATTTCTTATAACGTTATAATTTTAAAGGTCGATATCAATATGGACAAGATCGAATCTACCTCTCAAAATGGTCAACAATTTATTTTAACCCTTAAATACGCAAACCTAAATCTCTCAACAATATATAAACGGACAACTAGGCCCATATTAAATTTAAATGGTTTCTTTTTTCTAATTTCAGTTATTTCATTGCAACCTTAAATTATGCTTTATACTTCCGCAACTTATTTATGTAGTGATCACATTAACATTTTCATAACATTGAATAAGATAAGCTCACTATTAAATCTTCTCCGGATACCAGTTCTGAAGTTATCGAGAAGCTGAAGAAACTCGCTCCTGGTAGTATTTATTTTCCAAAAAGTAATGGTTTCCTGTTTAAGAAATAATTAATCTCCGACTGTTAGATTTTCTACTGACTTGTGAGGACTGGATTCTGAAGTACTACAATAATTTCTTTATTGCAACCACATGGTTACATTATGATGATGAAGCAACGGTAGAATAATATATGGCAGGAGAAACAGGAACACCACGAATAAGTCTGCCCGACCTCATTTTGTCCACCACAAATTCCCCATAGATCCACCGAGATTCGATCTCGGATTCTGAAGCACTACATCAACCGTTTAATAAAGAACCCATTTAATAAAGAAACCCACAGACTGTACTAGGCTATTCCAAAACTCTCAAGTTGACCTTTTACACTAGTAATAAGGCAGTCTTCAAGTGAAAACACCAGTGGGCTTTAAATTCAAAATATATGAGGAAAAAAAAAAAAACACTCTAGTATAAGTGATCATATATTTTCACAAAAAATATAACTCTATTAATCTTATGATTATTCTGTCCTTTTATACAGTTCTTGAGACGTCGCATTTATACGTCAGCAACATATAGGAATACCACCTCCTGCTGGGTCAAAAAAGAATGTATTTAGGTTTCGATCTGTTTAGTGAAAAGATGAAAATAATTAATTTCTCATAGGACTATAGCCATTTTTTGTATTAATGAACGATTGAACTTAAGTACCAAATACATAATAGTATAAGAAAATAAAAATCCATGTGTTTTTCAAAATAGACCTCAATTTGGATCTAGTGTGAGCGAGTTGAGGATTCCAAAGCTGTGTATATTAAAAGTTGGCTGCGGGTTCAAATCTCTTCAAGATTCAGGCAACTATAAGTAGCGAAATGAGTGGTTCATGGCTGGAAAGTGGTTCTTGTATCGTGGCTCGTGATTCGCTATTTCATATACGAAAATCTTCAGTATCCTGTCGATAGGACGAAACCAGCCATGGGATATTTTCTTACAACATGAAATAATTAAAACGTGAAATCCTCCATACGAATTAAGATCAAGACATGTGACTCCAGTAACGTCACCAGCAGAAAGTGCCGAAGAGACTTCTTCCGCGTGGTTCTTTGTCCAGTAAATCACCTAAAAAGACACTGTAATCTTCAAAACCTCAGTTCCTAAAAACACTATGAAGTTTAACCCTGACGGTCAAGATAATAGAAATTTGCAAGTTTGACTTCGTAACCTGAGAGAGAAGCGACACAGCATACAAAAGAATTCAAAATGAATAACTAAACCTGCAATTTATTTTAGAGTGTAAAATATAAGTTTTATGCGGATATGAATTTTAATCTACTCTGTATATCAGCCGTTTACATTAATGGTGAAATATTCAACAGGTAAAACAGTCAAAGCTTTGTAATCCACTTAGTATTTCGAGAATTAGCTAATTTTACTTGTTTAATCGACTAGTAAAATTACATTTTGTCAGCCATCGAATATTTAAATACATGTTTGGATGTTTTACATTCGATACAAACGTGTTTGCATTATTCAGTAGAACAAAACGTCATGGCGACAATGACTAGATTGGTTTATGTTAAAGTAATTATTATAATATTTTACAATAATGTCAGATACCAGAAACAGAGCAGTTCGGAGAGTTGGGAGTGGATTTCATGCTTTTATCTTTGTTTTTTTTTTTTCAGAGTACACTTCATTATTTGCTAACGAATGAGGGTGATCCAGTAAAAGAAAAACTGCAACCGTTCCCTGCAGCCGATGAAGCACGTAACTCTAATAATGCTGTGAGATCCTTCACAGGTTTTCCTGCTCTATTTCCTTTCATCAGTTCAGTGTTCTGCATAATCAGTATATGAACTTTTTTATTTGCATGTAGCGTTATTTTCTTTGGTATTTCTGTAGCGTACCCCTAATTAAAGTACAAAAGGTAAAAAACAAATACAGATAGTTGGGATTCATATTGTAAATAGGCGTACCGGTAAAACAAAATATTGATTGACAGATATAGGTAGATATGATCATAACACAAATCATGACATGCTTCCAATGTTGGGTATACAATTGAATTCGATTGGAGTTACTTTTAAGGGATATCCTTGACTTTTTACAAAGGAAAGCTTCCATTAAAATTTCTCTCCAAATAGATAAATTTTATTTCCCATATACTTTCAAGTTATCGTATATAATCATTTTCTTTCAATTTGGACACATCATTTCTTGAAAATGTAATCATAATTATATTCTGGAAAGACGGAAGTAAATTTCCAAGAACTACCAAGTACATTCCAAGTAACACTGAGAATATTTTCCACTATGCCTATTTTATATTTCTAATTACAACATAATTAAGTTAAGTGCACATAAGCAAACGATATGTAAATAACATATTATCTTTTCATTAATTTCAAGGATTTTGCGACCACTATCGAATCTGTCGGAACAAAAGAGGGCGAGTAATCTGCGCCGAAAAAATATAATAAAAGGTATTTTTTAAATGAATTCTTCAAACTGCATCTGTATTTTTGGACATATATGAAGTCTTTTAACAGCCTTAATAATAAAAATTGCTCTCATATGTGCGTTGAACTTCTAAGGGTCACACCGGGTTTGAATGTGAAACGTTATCGAACACGTCATGCTGGGGATGACGTTTCTCACCCCCGGCAGTGAAGGTAGGATATGACTGCACTCCGTCAATGTCGCCATCTATCCGAGCAGTGAATAAATAGGAATATGTCGTCTGCCGTGATAAAAAAGAGTTTTATCGTTTCATTAAATAGATTTCAGAAAGCTGTAATCAAGACTATCATTAAGAAAATATGACCCACAAACAAGAAACAAAAGCAGCTGAGAATGTTCCATAAAAATTACATTAAGAATGGATGCATAACCTCAAAATTCAATCACCAACATCTACCAAACGACCGGCTGTTACAGATATCGGCCATATTTATTACTTTCGTCAAATTTATACAAGGAAGTTAAGCTGTGCGAAGTGTTGCATACATTTAGTCTTTTACGCATGGAATGCTAGTAAATTTTTCTCCTCGGCTGTGTATGTTCCTCGTAAAATGTTACCCCCCATGGATTATTAGTAATTCTGTAAGCGTTTAAATATGTTAGTGTCCTTATTTCCCTGAGTTAAGACTTCATTTTAAAGAATGAATCTTTTATGGAAATTTTCAGTAAGGGAATTATTTATCATATTAAAGATACATTTTACCTATCAGGTTTGTGTATAGGCTAGCCTAAATCGGTAGAACTTAACGAGTAAAACTTACTAAATGTGTAAGACACTTAAGTATCACATTTTCTTCTACTTTCAATCCCAGAAACTAGCAAAATAATAGTCTACTGTCTAGCCTATGAACAATATACTGAGTTATTTCATTATTTTGCAAATATAGGAACATTTACACATAGAAAGTGTCCAAGACAGCAAAGCTCCGAAATATCTAGGTAATTCGAACTTATACAATTCAATATTTAGGTTTTATTATACATAGTGAAGTGCATTGCTGGAGACGGTGAGGAATTTCGACACAATATCATAGTAATCGAAGTGTATTTTTTTACCATAATTAACTCAGAGTCCCTTAGTCGTAGGCCATACTCTATGGCTGAGTGGTTAGACCGCTCTCCTTCCTTCGCTGGGACTAGCTGGAATTTGTGAACAAAATAGGGTCTGGGCAGGTTTTCTCGGGTTCTCCTGTTTTCCCTGCCATACATCATTCCACCGTTGCTTCATACATCAAAATATAATTTGTTTTAAATAAAGGAATTATAAGTGTTCACCGTATAGAATGACCATACGGACCGTATAGAATGAGAGAGATGTGATGTAGTTAGGGAGGGGATGAGAGATCAAGAGTATGAAACAGAGAGAGGGGGAAAATTAAGAGATACCATATAGTTAGAGAGAGATGGGAAGGAGATATTGACTGGGGAGAAAACAGATATAAAAATCTGATATAAAATGGAATTTCAAATCATAGAGAGAGCTAGAAAGAGAGTGAGTGTGAGAGTAGGTAAGGAGGAGAGAGTTAGAGTCAGAAAGAGAGAGAGATAGAGAAAACAAGTGACAGGGGGAGGGAAAGAGACAGAGCGACATGACGAAGTGGGAGAGTGGATGTGACCCAGAGAGGGAAAAAGGAAGGAGAGAAAGAGGATGAGACAGAGGCAAATATATAGATAAAGAGGAAAGAATATAGAGAAAGAGAGAGAAAATATCAACATTTTATCACAAGTTCAACTGATTTAATTACCTGATAAAGTGAAACGTAAGTCTTTGCCCCGTAAATAAATTTATTGTTCATCAGGCTAACTCATTGTAAAACTGCCTAGAAAAGCTATAACACACATCACCACACTTTTAGAAATGTGATGAATGCTAATTACTTCCAAATTCATTCTTTTTTCACTGTATGTGGGTACCAGTATTTAATCCTTCGTTGCAGCAGTGTTTCAACCAAACAGTAGCTGGATGTGTGACTGGTCTTTTAAATCGGTTAGGAGGTTCCGGGAATCAATTCACATAGATTTAAACCTCGATTGCTACAATTGGAATTTAAAATCATTATCACGTTAATTGTGTTACTAGTATTAGCGCCAAGCTATCAGTCAATCAATAAAGTGTCGATCAATCAATGTTGAAGCCAGGTAATTGCATTAACTAGCTGTAAACAGTGTGAAAACCTGTTTTCATCCTTACAAAACACGGAGCTACATAAAGCATGTCTTCACTGAGTCTACATGAACAATGAAAATGTAGCCATTCATTCCAATGTAAGAGGGTTTTTAGGTGATAAATGAGTTGTACCTACCACCAATAAACTTTTTAGGCAACTTGAATTCAAGGGTCGGGGGAAGACAGTGCTAACCCACGAAAACCTCATTTGACTGTATTAAATTTTTAAAATTTGTTCAAATCTGTAAATGTTATTTTTATCTTTTTTGATATGTACATATTATGTTACTAACAAGTCTTATTGACAGAATTAGTCTCTGCTCAGAAACATTTGACTAATAGTGACCAAGAAAAAAATATAGGTAGTGCAATAATGTCAACTTTTACAAAAATAAGGGTTAGCACTATCTTCCTGTGACCCCTTCAACTAAAAGTAGAACTTCTAATACAAAGGTGCATGAAGTAAAGTTACACTTTATCGAACTAAAAATAAAATCTTTAAGCCTTTCCATTGGTAGCCTATTCGTCATATGAAAAACACTCTTTTAGTTTAAAAATATTTGCATATTATTATTATTATTAAATAGAGTCAGATTGATAAAAATTAAAAACGTTAAAATTCCTTACACCTTTTTATGTCATGTTAAATGCTGGTCCCAAAAATCGCAGGGAATAAATATTTCTTTGCAGTAATTGTATCATCAATATAACAACCAAGAACACACAAAGAAATCGCACGTATCAATTCTGGAGTGATAGGGAAAAATTCCAAAGTTTCAGGAATGACGAAAAACGATTTATTTCCACGGCATTTGACAATGTTTAGATCAGTCTACCCAGATATTTTCACACAGTATATTATAATATGTAAAATATCTGGGTGGAAGGATCTAAATATTGTAAAAAAGCTGTGGAAATAAATCGTTATTTGTCTCTCCTAAAAGTTTGGAATTTTGACTTATTCGCTTTTTCCCTATCACTCTAGAATTTGACTATGGACTGTTGAAGGTTTTCCCCTGTCGTAAAGGCAAATGCCGATTTGAATATGTAGTTATCGTGACTTATAACCTCTATTTCATCCTGTATTATTAGTTAAACAATTAATATCAGTTTAAAGTAACATACGCAATAAACACATCAACAACTGGAAAAAAATGGAACATCATTAGGTACATGAACTTGGCCAACTGATATACACACATAACCTGACCTCTGATTATAACCTTGATGTTCAAACGAGTATAAAAAGCCGAATTAAATATTAAAATATCCAACTTAATTTATTAAATATTAACGGCTGCCTAAAAAAGTGTATAACAGGCACATTCAAAACAATTTTATTGTTTCATTTGGAATACTTTGAAAGCACAAATTACTTAACATCGTTTTGTCCATAACTATGAATGTAGTACCAGGATTTAATGGTAGCGGAATAAGCATTCTTTGCTTAACCATTAAATGCGCGGAGATTCAATTTCGAAACAATATATAATTTCTTGCCGGATTGCAAAAAAAAAAAATAATAATAATAATAATAATAATAGTAATAATAATAATAATAATAATAATAATAATAATAATAATAAAGTTACACAATGGCCCACAGTTTATTTTTCTGCCTAACTCTGTAATTTAAAGCCTAATTTATTTTTTCTTCCAATTTATTTTCCACCATTTCATTAAGTTACACGTTCAAACAAACTACAGTTTCCTAGAAAACTGTTTCCTAAGTGTTAAATGTGAATCGAGAAAATCGCAAGATCTAGTTTAAGATAAAATAATTATGTAGGTGCATCATATAGGATTATCATAATATTGTTGTATATGTTAGAGTGATCCATGCAATTCATCACGGTTCTAATATAAATCTATCATTTACAAACTATTCTTCCAAACCCAGCATTTTCCTACGTTCTATACATAGCATAGGAAGATAGTTTATTTTTACATAGTAAACTTGTTCCATCCTTTCATTATTTGTCAAAAGAATATTTTAAATACATTACACATGACTAAACTACAATATATCAAACTACTTCTTTATTCTACCAAAATTGACGGCATTCTACATAGTACAGTCTTCATAAATAATTCTCCGTTCACAACCATATCGCTTCGTAATGTTGTACCATATGAGTCCTCACAAACCGTACGCTATTCTATTTCAAAGGAAAAGATCTCCTCAAAAGCCTTTGAAACCCATAATGATATGTTCAAAGCTTACAGTCTTTAAGGAACTTTCGCGTATAACATGCACGTATGGGAGTATATTTAAATTTATTTATTTTCAGAATAACTCTGGTCCACCCTGTGGAATAGGATATGCATTCTCTCCCCTCAAGCAGAGGTCTCGATAGACGAGACAAGTTACCTAGGTGGGCTCTTTCCGGGGGTTTCCTCACCCGTGAGACGAATATAAGGTAACTTAAAGGCTTTGTGATCCCCGGATATCATCTAGCCATCATGATGATCTTCATCCCATCCGTACCTTGTTCGGAATGAGTGTGTGACTGACGGGTGTGTGATGGTGTGTCTCATCTAATGTGTTCATGTTGTTTCGGAGGTGGCTACGGCATTGGGCTGATCACCCATCCGGAGAGCCCTCTGTGGCGGCAAGAACCGAAGTGTACTGTACAAGTTGTAAAGGTAGATTTAGAAAATCCCTTTAGGCAAGCCTACAGGCTAAGGTAGATTTCGAAATGCTTTTGGTTTAATTTATTGTCGCTGCGCAGCACTCTTCTTCCTTAGCCTTGGCATGACAAACTCGCAATAATAACTGCAAAAAAAGGAAAGATAACTTTTTCAAACAATCAAATCTCTCCTTATGTGAGAACTATCGAGAAACTTGTTATTGATTTGTAGAGTACTCATGAAGAGCTTTTCAACGATACCCACAAGACGTGGTTTCAAAAGTTCAGAATTTCCATCCCCCACCCCCACTGGTACCCCCAAAACCTCCGAATCGTTTGTGTCACTGTGAACTCCATAGGGAGTACTCTAATTTATTCAAACAAAGTTTCCCTCTTTCCTTCATGGGGGCCGAGATATAAATTTTTCAAAATTTCAACCCCCTCCCCGACCCCCCTTGGGCTCATTAACGAACTTGTCCGAACTATTGGGCCTAGAAATAGCATAATAAAATGTTGTTCAAATATCTTCAAAATTGCGGCTACTAGTGTGTAAAGATATACATATATATACAAAAAAAATTTGAACGGGTGGTGGTTTCGTACTTAGGGAGGCATGAAACGTAAAGATATGAAATATTTTTTTTTTCAAATCATGACATGGTATCGATTTCAATAGGTAGATTTTCCTTCGAAATCAACCTAAAAAATATAATTTGGGTGAACATTTTCAAATTAAATTTTTTATAGAGTAATAATCTGTAGAGCTTGGTTTATCATCCATCAAATTTTAAGGCCCCTCAGTTGTACAGAATGAGAATATTTGAAAAATAAGATGTATAACAAAGCTATAAAATATGGCTGGTGTGATATATTATGTTAAAAATAAACTCGTTTCTTTATATTTCCCTCCCAACAATTCTAGAGTGATAGGGAAAAAGCGAATAAGTCAAAATACCAACGTTTTAGGAGAGACAAAGAACGATTTATTTTCAAAGCATTTTTACAATATTTAGATCAGTCCACCCAGATATTTTTGCATAATATAAGATGCTGTGTAAAAATATCTGGTCGACTGAACTAAATATTGTAAAAATGCTGTGGAAATGAATTTTTTTGTCAGTCCTGAAACTTTGCAATTTTGACTTATTCGCTTTTTCCCTATCAGTCTAGAATTATTGTCCCAATTTCACTTATATTTATGGCAACCCTACCCTCAAATAATGGGTCCAAGGGATGTACTGTTGGTTCACAGTTCATAAAATTAACTAACTATATGTACAGAATTTCCGTAAATAAGGGTATGGAAATATAGGTTATTTTTAATGAGTAACTTCCCGAAGTCGAATAAAGATAAGTGAATACAATGTCTGCCGCACTACACATTAATTTGGATTTAACATAATAATTGTACAAACTGGGCCTTAATGTTACTTAGAAACGTTCAGCGCCTGCTGATGGCGACTAGAAAACCCGCAATACACAAAGAATGCAGAAGTGGTCGCATCATTCAGGGGTTAATGTTACGGTATTTATAGATGTTTAGCGCTTGTTTATACCGACTAGAAAACCCGCAGTACACATTAGTGTTAGGGGAGAACATACTGTAGGTTTAAATAACATTGAATTAAAAAGGTAGTTGATAGCTTTCTTAAAGAGAAGTGCAACATTTTTCGTTCAAATTCATAACTTTAAAAATAATGCAGATATTTACATAAATTTTGCACTAAAATTAACTGCGTATCTTAATATATTATTTTTTTAAATCGTTTATAAAGGTGGTAAGCTCTCGATATTTTTAAGATCTGGGAAGATATTTATTCCCTCATGCTCTGAGGTATTTACTACTGAGTGATCAGATAAATAATAGGTGCTGACTGTGACTATTCCTAATTATTTTTCATTAATGCCTCGAGTTTAGAGATTTTCGAAAGAAGAATTCAGTTTTAAAATTTCAATATTTGAAGTTACTACTAATTTGGCGGTGTTATCTATGCAAACATTTTAATTCACTCACCATTAATACGAATTAACTTACTAAAACGCAGTTATTTTTATTGTCATAGGCCTAGGCAATCCCACGGGAGATTACGAGTTTATCGATACATTTGTCTGATGAAACTCGGGTAGGATGTATTAAGACTATTCCATGAATAAAAATCCCTTTAGGCAGGCCTACAGGCTGAGGTAGATTTCAAAGTGCTTTTGGTTTAATTTATTATCGCTGCGCAGCACCCTTCTTTTTTAGCCTTGGCATGGCAAACCCGCAATAATAAGAACTGAATTCGGTAAAGAGGAAGAGCCTACAATCATTTGTTTTGACAACAAGAAAAGGATATAATATTCTGGGAGGCCGTGCGCAAGATCAGCAATGAATAAAATTAGCATAGCCGCTAAACAAGATAGAATTAATAATATTATAATAATTCTTAAAGAGAGCCATGACTGTGATAATTCTATCAAACTCAAGGTATCAACATAAGTGAACAATTGCCCCAATGTTCTTTGAAGGACAACCCTTTTTTCATTGAGCCGTAACTTTCATATTAAACTCCTTTTTACTAAGAATTATTTTATCACAGCAATATCAAAGTGTGCAATGCACCACATGAAATATAAAAAGATCTGAAATATTTTTTAATAAAAAGAGAGTTGTTTATTATGTTTTAAAGTGATATTATATACTATTATTTATTTTTGATTTTGCCATGTTCAAAAGGTGTGTAACTATAATTTTTAATATTTCACACTCTATTACAGTGGTAATTTTATCCTTAGTCTGTCCTCACACATTCCTTTCGGCAGGCCTTCAGGCTGAGGTCTATTTTTAAGTGTTACTATTTTCAAACATTCAAATCTCGCGATATATGAGAGCTATCGAGAAACTAGTTATGGATTTGTACAGTACTCATCAAGAGCTTTTCAACGTTACCCCACAATACGTGGTTTCAAAACATTTCGAATTTCCATCCCCCATCCCCACCCTCACTCGTACCCCCGAATCGTTGGTGTCACTGTAAACTCCATAAGGAGTACTCTAATTTATTCAAAGTTTCCCTCTATACTTCATAAGGGCCGAGGTATACAATTTTCAACATTTCAACCCCCTCCCCCGACCATCCCCTTGGGCGAATTTTGCTCATTAACGAACTTGTCTGAACTATTGGGCCTATAAATAACATCATAAAATTTGGTTCAAATATCTTCAAAATTACGGCCGCTAGCGTGTAAAGATGTATATATATATATATATATATATATAAATTGTGATATTTATATATATATCAGAATTTTTTTTTTGAACAGCGGTGGTTTCGTAATTAGGGAGACATGAAACGTAAAGATATGAAAGACTTTTTCGAAAATCATGACATGGTATCGATTGCAATAGGTAGATTTTTCTTCGAAATCTACCTAAAATAGTGTAACAAGGGCTCGTCGGGGTTCAAAATCAGAACACCGAGCTTCTAATTGAAGGATGGAGGTTCCTTTATTTCCTATAACAGTTGTCAATACAACCAGAAATCTCCTGAATGTTCTCCAGTTCTCTCTTCCGTTCGGTGCTCACTGCTACGTCACAGCACTGTCCCAGTCCAGTCCAGATCAGCTCACCAGCTCTTCCGTTCACTAGTTCCTCCGTTTACCATTCTCTCCGGTCAATAGTTCACCGTTGACTAGGTCTTCCGTTCGCGGGTCCCTCCGTTGACTAGTCCCTCCGGTCACTGGCTCCTCAGCTTCCCAAGTCCTCAGCTGCGCTGATCGGTTCACTCCGTCCAGGTCCTCAGCTCCTCAAGCCACACTTACTTGAGGTCGCGCTGATCAGTGCTCTCCGTTCAGTTCACACTCTGACGCTGACTCTCTCCCGCCGTTACTGACTGTTACGGACTGACTGTTCTCCCATTGACTGGCTCATCACTCCTCGCGGACTGGCTCCCTCTGACTGGCCGTTGCTGTCTCTGACTGACTCTCTGCTACTCAAGAACTGAACTCAACTGTCCGCGTCGGGTTGCTCGCCCCCTTATATAGTCTTGACGAATGTTCTAGAGTCGATGTCTGGAAGTCTCTGCGCATGGTCCAGGATACGCGCTGCTGCGCGCGGCAACACCCCTTAGCGCGAGCTCCTCCCTACAGGCCTTCCCCCACGAAGCGTGGCCCAATCGCTGCCCGCTGTCACGCCCACTACCGCTCGTCTGCCGCCCGTCCACTAGGGGAGCGCGATCTTTCTAGACTCCGTCGTTTCTCGCAGTTTCTGGACATTGTGACAATAGGATTAGGTTGAACAGACCTTATCGCATAGGCCTACATGTCGGAAATAAGTCGTAAGATAAAAGATGCAACGTTTTATTTCACCTTCCATAAACAAGAATGACAAATACAAATAGATGCACTTTATAATATTCTGGTTGAAGGTTCTTTATGTAATAATTATTTACACAGATGAATGTTTAATCTTCAAGATTCAAAGGGAATAATATTGATTGTCTAACTTGCTATTTATGAGGTTCAATTTGTTTATCACATATGTGTGGTAGATTAATGACCAATTAATAAGCACATTATTATAATCAATCATACCTTTATTTGATAGATGGTGCGGTGCTTGTAGACTACTTTCTTTCTTTCTTTCTTTCATTCGGTGCGTAAGGCTGACAACCTTACCACCTTCACGTACCGAATGTCCAAAATCTGAGAGTCTCAACCTCCTGGAACCCTCTGGGCCTCCATTACCTGTATAGGGATCACCCTACTTTACTTTCACTTTTAGAATGGGATGAAGATGATAATGACGGCCATATGCCATCCAGGGACCACAAGGGCCTAAAGTTACCCGACATTTGTCTCAAAGGTGAGGAAAACTCCCGGAAAAACCTCACCTAAGTAACTTGTCCCGCTGCATGAGAGGAGCGAACGCATCCCCTATCCCACAGCGATGGACTTGTAGACTACTTACGACTCATAAATACGACGATACGTAGTTTGCATCTTGAAGTAACTATTTGAAAATCTCCTTCCTAATAGCATTCAGTAAAATGAATGAAAGGAGGCTACTAGCCCCAAAAGATGTGTGTGTTGTGGAATGGTGACATAAGAAGTAAATTATCATGGAGCAACAATATAGGCCTATTACATAAAAAAACTTAAAGTAAAGAATAAAAATATTAAATTCACAATAAAATATTATTTTGATATAATTGATCTCGCAAATATGAAATTGCATTAATTAGTGTAATTTGAAATAAATGGTCAGACATAAAGTTTTATTAGGGCAAATCATAGAATGTAATTATTGAGCATCATATGAAAAAATAGTGTGACTTTCATTTGCCAAAAAATGTATACAGAAAGATATGAAATGGCCGACCGTATAGAATTAACAGGGTTTGCCCAAGGTCACCTATGAAACAATGCAATATTTATCATTACCTTGGAGAATTGAATATGAAATAAATAATAAACATGAAAAAATTATTATGAATATTAAACAAATTTTAAACAAGAGTTTACATAACGTAACACCCTCCATTTCCTTGCCTGGTCAAAAAGTATGTACTGGTATCCCTCTCCCGGCAGGTTGCGGTCCTGGACGGCCCTGGCGGCGTGGGTATCATAAATGTCATTAAAAAAGGAATGGAATAACCCTTTTGCTATTGACAGCAAAGAGCAAAAGCTTGCATTTAAACTCATTGATTTTAAAATAAAGCAGAAATGCAAATACATTTTTAATAAAACTAACTTAGAAAATCGCTATACGTTCAAAAAATTATTTTCAAAATGCAGTTTTTGAAGATGGTAATCTGTACATATCCTTTCCATTAAGAAAACTAACTTTAACGTAATTTCATAATGTGTAGAAAACTGTATAAGGCAGTCAAGGGTATCCAACGTGCACACCTGGAGTGCAGAATTTGTTACATGTTGTAAGGACAAGGTGCAAAGTGAAGACAACGCGCTGTACATTTTAAAGTGTCATCGAACAAGGAAATCTCGCTGCCTGGCACCGAACTACGAAGTAATTCTGCTATAATTTGCTGATTGAATAGATTCAAATTAGTCTGGCTGTCGCTACTTTACAGATACCGTCCTCCTCAAATTTTATCGTGCGTCAGCGAGTTGCGACGAGCCAAGGGTTCTTGAGGAGCCTCTTCGCCTTAAATGCAAGCGCTTTCTAATTATTTCACTCAACTGCTCACTTGCTGGCAAGCAAGTTTAGTAGCGTTTCTGCCTGGTCTCAAATGTATGCATTGGAGGGGGGGCTATCCAATTATAAACCCAACAAAGTTTGCAAACCAATTAGTACCAATTTCCTGTTTTTCGTCTTTTCTTGACAAAGACTAAAATTCAGGACATCCACAAAACCGAATTTCAAAGTAGTATATAATAAAATGATAGCAACGGTATTTTACTCAAAGGAAAATTTAACTAGTACGTTTGCATGTTATCTTTCCTCCAGATAGTATTACGATTACTACTTAAAAGTAAGCAAAAGAACTAAGATCACATTAAGTAACTAAACCGCGACTTATGATTTATGTCTCTAAAGCATTCAATGCAATCAATTCTTAGAATATAATAAAAAGTCATTAAGTGGTTAATGTTTAATGTAATTGATTGCGGATCTAGTGGCCCGGATTCTCCCATTGGTTCCGACTGAGAGTTTTTTGAGACAGGGAATCTGAGACCTAAATACTCTCAAAGTAATCGTGAGGTCCGTTTGAAGAATGGTCACATGAAATATCGACCCAGTTAAGAAAGTATTCCTTTAGTCCGACGATAACTCACAAGCCGGGGAAGATATCATATCTTACCACTAGGATGGAAAACCAGGTCCCTTAGTGGAATATAAGGCTTTTGAACTTGTAAACGTATGGTATCTTTTGTAGTTTGATTTTTTAATTACTTATATAAGTATAATAAATATAATTAATCTGTACTAGTATATCAATACAACACCACTACGTATCATGCCACATATGAGAGACTTGGAATATAAACAGACTATAAATAAAAGTTATAGTCTGTTTATAATCCAAGTCTCTCATATTTGGCATGATACGTCGTGGTGTAAAAGTATATATTCAATACAACACCACGACGTATCATATAAACAGACTATAATTTTTATTTATAGTCTGTTTATATTCCAAGTCTCTCATATGTGGCATGATACGTCGTGGTGTTGTATTGAATATATACTTTTACACCACGACGTATCATGCCACATATGAGAGACTTGGAATATAAACGTACTATAAATAAAAAATATAGTCTGTTTATATTCCAAGTCTCTCATATTTGGCATGATACGTCGTGATCTTGTATTGAATATATACTAGTACAGAGGCGGAAAATTAATTATATTTATTACAACGTTGTACTAGTGGAAATCTCTTAAGCTTCAGAATGAAAATATTATAGGAGAAAAATTCCTCCGGCACTGGGACTTGAACCCAGGACCTTTGGCTATTCGCGCCAATGCTCTACCAACTGAGCTAAGCCGGAGCTCAATTCACAGCGCCAGATGGAACTTCTCTCCTACGACTGATTGCCCTAATGGTCTACCTCACAGACAGACAAGTTATGTCATATGCAGTACTGTGAGGCACACTAAGTAGTGATTTTTGTGACCGGGCTTCCACTGTTATTGTACAGTTAACATTCAAGATAGAAATATAAGCATTCATGAGCCACAGATTATTGTCTCTGTTGGACACTACATGAGAATATTATAGGAGAAAAATTCCTCCGGCACTGGGACTTGAACCCAGGACCTTTGGCTATTCGCGCCAATGCTCTACCAACTGAGCTAAGCCGGAGCTCAATTCACAGCGCCAGATGGAACTTCTCTCCTACGACTGATTGCCCTAATAGTCTACCTCACAGACAGACAAGTTATGTCATATGCAGTACTGTGAGGCACACTAAGTAGTGATTTTTGTGACCGGGCTTCCACTGTTATTGTACAGTTAACATTCAAGATAGATATATAAGCATTCATGAGCCACAGATTATTGTCTCTGTTGGACACTACATGAGAATATTATAGGAGAAAAATTCCTCCGGCACTGGGACTTGAACCCAGGACCTTTGGCTATTCGCGCCAATGCTCTACCAACTGAGCTAAGCCGGAGCTCAATTCACAGCGCCAGATGGAACTTCTCTCCTACGACTGATTGCCCTAATGGTCTACCTCACAGACAGACAAGTTATGTCATATGCAGTACTGTGAGGCACACTAAGTAGTGATTTTTGTGACCGGGCTTCCACTGTTATTGTACAGTTAACATTCAAGATAGATATATAAGCATTCATGAGCCACAGATTATTGTCTCTGTTGGACACTACATGAGAATATTATAGGAGAAAAATTCCTCCGGCACTGGGACTTGAACCCAGGACCTTTGGCTATTCGCACCAATGCTCTACCAACTGAGCTAAGCCGGAGCTCAATTCACAGCGCCAGATGGAACTTCTCTCCTACGACTGAGTCTCCTACGACTCCTCAGTCGTAGGAGAGAAGTTCCATCTGGCGCTGTGAATTGAGCTCCGGCTTAGCTCAGTTGGTAGAGCATTGGCGCGAATAGCCAAAGGTCCTGAGTCTCCTACGACTCCTCAGTCGTAGGAGAGAAGTTCCATCTGGCGCTGTGAATTGAGCTCCGGCTTAGCTCAGTTGGTAGAGCATTGGCGCGAATAGCCAAAGTTCCTGGGTTCAAGTCCCAGTGCCGGAGGAATTTTTCTCCTATAATATTCTCATGTAGTGTCCAACAGAGACAATAATCTGTGGCTCATGAATGTTTATATATCTATCTTGAATGTTAACTGTACAATAACAGTGGAAGCCCGGTCACAAAAGTCACTACTTAGTGTGCCTCACAGTACTGCATATGACATAACTTGTCTGTCTGTGAGGTAGACCATTAGGGCAATCAGTCGTAGGAGAGAAGTTCCATCTGGCGCTGTGAATTGAGCTCCGGCTTAGCTCAGTTGGTAGAGCATTGGCGCGAATAGCCAAAGGTCCTGGGTTCAAGTCCCAGTGCCGGAGGAATTTTTTTCCTATAATATTCTCATGTAGTGTCCAACAGAGACAATAATCTGTGGCTCATGAATGCTCATATATCTATCTTGAATGTTAACTGGACAATAACAGTGGAAGCCCGGTCACAAAAATTACTACTTAGTGTGCCTCACAGTACTGCATATGACATAACTTGTCTGTCTGTGAGGTAGACCATTAGGGCAATCAGTCGTAGGAGAGAAGTTCCATCTGGCGCTGTGAATTGAGCTCCGGCTTAGCTCAGTTGGTAGAGCATTGGCGCGAATAGCCAAAGGTCCTGGGTTCAAGTCCCAGTGCCGGAGGAATTTTTCTCCTATAATATTCTCATGTAGTGTCCAACAGAGACAATAATCTGTGGCTCATGAATGCTTATATATCTATCTTGAATGTTAACTGTACAATAACAGTGGAAGCCCGGTCACAAAAATCACTACTTAGTGTGCCTCACAGTACTGCATATGACATAACTTGTCTGTCTGTGAGGTAGACCATTAGGGCAATCAGTCGTAGGAGAGAAGTTCCATCTGGCGCTGTGAATTGAGCTCCGGCTTAGCTCAGTTGGTAGAGCATTGGCGCGAATAGCCAAAGGTCCTGGGTTCAAGTCCCAGTGCCGGAGGAATTTTTCTCCTATAATATTCTCATGTAGTGTCCAACAGAGACAATAATCTGTGGCTCATGAATGCTTATATATCTATTCAGAATGAAGTTCATTAATGATTACATAAGTATACTCTGTTAGGCCTATAATGCATTTTCATTAGAGTTTAACCAACACGTTCCTCGACAGTAATTCTTGAAAACGATGGGATGAATTTCTAAAACAAAAGAATGTCACACACCGCTTAACTTATATAAACTGAACTTCAAAAAGATTTACTTTTCGCATATAGTTAACACAGAGAAAGTATAGTGTTCGTGACAAAAATTTAAATCGAGATAACATTGGTAAAACCTGTTTTAAATGTTCTCGTAGGCTTCCACGGCTAAATGAACAATAATAATCTTGACTGTCCGGGTGGCGCCGTGTCATCATGTCTAAAACAGACGTTTCGGCCCTCATGCTGTGGCCTTCTTCTGGGTTTACTGAACTATGACGTTTTGTTCTCTCCTTTTTGAGGGCCGAAACGTCGGTTTTAGACATGATGACACGGCGCCAGCTGGACAGTCAAGATTATTATTGGTAAAACATGTTTCACAATGCTTGAGAAGCCAAAAATGTGTTTTCGGAATTATGTTTATCTATCTCACCATCCAGATGAATTTATGCACGCCCATTGCGGGTACGTGGTGCTTTGCATTAACCTTTTGACTGCTAGTCACGTATAAATGCGTCGTCTCAAAAAATGTAAGCAAGGCAGAGATATTGGATCAATAGAGTAATGTTTTATGTTAAAATGTTAGGGTTTTATCCACATGTTAGGATTGTCATCATGGACACCATATATTAACTAAAATTCTCCTCATTGATGCCCATTGATGAATTTACCTGGTGCCTGTGTACATCAATATTAAAATTGTTTTTATAATCACTCATGACAATCATTCCATATCGAAAAGGAGCCTGATGGATCAAAGCCTGTCATTTGTTATTCACTTCCTTCCGACGGAGGTTAATCATGCGTTACAATCAATGATTCATCATAATGAGTAACATTTTTTAACCAATCTTTAAACGGTTCATTATGTTTTCTTTCTTTCTTTCTTTCTCGTAGTTTTACCTCTCCCTTTTAAGGATTTAAGCGACCCAAGCCGCCCGGGCCTTACGGGGCCGCGACCTGTCGGGAGAGGGATTATCTTTGGATCACATACATACTTTTTGTTCATTATGTTATTGCACATTATTATGGATCAACAATAATTTTAAGGTACTGAACTATTTTTAATCATAGCCTTTCTAATGGATCCAAAATTAATTTAGACCGGTTGATAGAGCCAGCTCAATTTCTTCTAGTTACTGTGAAGGCATTCGTAGTGATAGAAGGCTCCTATTTGCTCTGAATTATGCTAGATATCCAACCATCCAACTAAAACGATTTGAACTTTCTGTAATTCACCTTGACTTTATAGATGTGCTACCTCTATTACACTTCCAACTTTTGTAGAATGAGAGGGCATATTACAAGGGGTATTCGGTTGTTTCAGTCTGATGTGAAAGATAAATTTTTGGTTACTTGTGCAATGAACGGCTTCAGAAATATTTTGCTATTTTTTTCATTCTTTGTAAAGCCCCTCGTGTATTACCGAATTAAAAAAAATGTGGTTTTTATGAATTGGCAGTAATTGATGCTAGCCAAGGTCAGTTCAAGTAAGAAGAGTATAAAATACTACTTATCCTATACAAATTTTCCATTTGTGTAAATATCATGTGTATATTATCTTACGGATTTGTTGCAAATTTAAAAAATCTTGTTTTTTCGAAACGTGACTGGTTTTATAGATTAACACTCACTGCAGAGCAATCAGCGAGCAGTTTTCAGCCGCCTTTTATAAAGCATTCGTTTAAAAAGCACCAATTCGAAATGTGATTTGAATCGCTGGTTGTTAGTTGAGGGGGTAAAATGAAAAGATGGTAGCCGGAAGGGGATAAAGTGAGAGAGAGTGGGAGAGACTTTGAGAGAGAGTGCAGAAATTGCATTAGCAATTGTGATGTCAGTGACAAATCTAGCAAGCTATACGTCCACTACGAATCGAATGATGTTAGACAGGAAACGCATTTGTTGATCGGAAACAGTAGGAGGGATATTTTGTGACGTGAAGGGTAATTTTGTGTGGTGTTTATTAGGGAGTTTCAGCCCATTCCGTGTAGAGTTTCTGTAGTTTATTACACCGTTTTGTTGTTGCTGAATACATTTATCCTTTATTATTGCCTGTTCCCGATAAAAAGAATAGTTGTACTGTATGTTATATTTATATTTTGAATTAAATTATCACAACGCTTCGTAAATTATAGTGCATGAAGCATGTGCATGTAGCATGAACTTCTGGTAAACGTCAAAGATCGTATTATACAGTTGTTAAAAATAATATAAGGAAATCAAACTAAACTAAATTAAGTAATTACTTTTTATGCTTGTTTGTTATGGTTATTTAATGTCAGTTATACACTACTACTTATGCCTGTGAACGTTGCCAGCGTTTCGGAATTTTATACCAAAATGTTTATTTATACACCTGTATTCCAGACGTAAAATGATCGCGTTTGAACAAAAAATGCCTTTTCCTGGGATAAAACCAATGGGCTGAGGAACAGTAAGCCAGTCTAACCTTCTGTTTCACCAGGCTTTTCTTTATAGCTCTCCAAACTAATAAATAAGCAGACGCTTAATTACGTCACTATATGGGTAGATGTTTAATCTTCAGCTGATAAGCTGCCTTTAAAAACCCGACATTGACTGCATGAACATCATGATCAGAATTCTGTGCGCGTAGGATAGAAAGTGCATCTGCGCAGGACATTTATACCTCCAGAAAGCTTTAGCTACAAACATTTGGCCTTCCATGAAATAGCGGACACCACCTCCAAGCCATCATCTCAGTGTTCAAGTATAAGGTTCACTACTGTGTTCAGCACAAATGGATGAATTACTGACCAACTCATTCACTGTAACTCTTTCAAATCTTTTATGTGTTTTGCGTAGACATTAAACTATACCCCTTTAATTTCATATATAATCAATTTACGCATACCTAAACAATGCAAGTACAAGCTTGTTACGAATTTATTTTGAAGATGAATTATCACAGCAAGATATTAAAAATTTAGAAGGCTGCACTAATTTTATTTCAGATCAGAGTAATTTAAAAATTATATTTTATTGTCTTGTTTTAGAAAGGTTGAATATTTTACTTTTATTAAAATGGAAGTTGTTTTCTTTAAATAAAATTTATTTATTTCTAGCTGTATTATAATATTTATTGTCACATTAGTGTACTTGCTATTACCTGCTCTTTCCGATATGCATTAGCCTATTATTTTGTTTAAATTCTACTTTACAATAATGAAGTGTTACATCCTTGAAGAGCTGTTCAGTGGATTCTGTACATGAGTTTTAGCGTTTCTTTCGTTAAACATATTATCCAGTATGTAACTTTACCTGCAATGCGTGTCCAAAAATTAAACTATATGCGTCAAGATGCTTGTGTGCCAGTTAAACCTGTTCAGGATTCAATATATAACATTTCTTTTTCCAGGCAATAAATTTCCCGTTCCACTGAGCTGAGGTGAAAAAGAGTTTAAAAAAAGTCACATGCATTCTCTGCCTCTTCCATCCGTTAACAGAAAAAGTAACAATCAATAATGACTACAGTGAGGCAAACCACATTACCTGCCCAAAATGTTCCTATCATTTTGAAAACGGCATTTATCTTAAATTATTCGCCAAACATTTCCACACACGAACTTGCTAATAAATAGTTTTCCAGTTCAGTAGAAATACATTTACAGTCACTGTAATATCGAATATACAATTTTCCGTGTAATTGAGGGCTGATGAGAAACTTGGCATCATTTCACTTTTCAATCAACTCTGCATCACATTCCGCTAAGGTAATAATTGGGCACAGCTACTCTATCTGTCTATCTCTATATACTGTGATAATTTGAATGTAAATTTGTACGCCACACGGTGTTACCTCCCAAAAGCCACAACTAGTAGTTTAATTAGATCATTTCAATTTCTGTTTTACCAGCAGTGCCTCATTCCTTTTCCATATCTGAACAAGATACTCAATACAGTCTCCCCCTTTTAATTTTATTAGGACAGCGACATCTAGCTAGATTTGAAATACATTCTACAATAAAAATAATTTTGGTTACCGTATATTTCCGCAGATAAGACGAGGTATAAATTTTCGTCAAAGTTTTAGAGTTTTAGCATACATCCGTCCTTTAAGACGACTCCCAAACTATCAACGGCCTTTGCATTTATGTTTACAGAACATCTTCAAAAAGTTTTAAAAATGTTTTATGGTTGATCGCAAAAATGTTGCTAACCATCGCACTATTATAATCCATTGGATGGTTAGTAGAAGTTTACATTGTCGACATAATAGGTCTATCCAAAGTCAACTCGAGGGAATGGAACGGAGGCAAGAGTGCTTCCTTCTTTAGGCCTCTTATTATACAACCCAATGGTGTCATAAGTAAGTCATAAAATCAAAATTTTATAGGAGAGCAAAAATAACTCAAGTTATTTGGTTACTGAACCCTCTTTTCGTAAAATTTACGTGATATATTTGTTTATACATATGCTTACTATTACCTTATTATTACTCAGGAACGGGAAGGAATTTTACTTGTCTGGTTAAATACAAATGTATTTTACAAGAGAATTTAATAGTAAACTTATCTCAATTTTCACAAAAAGTCGACTTATCACCTTATTCACCGAGGTCAAAGGAAGATGATACTGCCCATACTTGGGGTAAAGAAAGTGCATTACATCAGGTTTATTTGAGTTGTGCATACAATACAATATAATACAATCCTTCGCGGATGCGACACGAAGCGTGGCAAGGACTATTTTTTTTTCATTACAACGTATTACAACTTTATATGAAGACAATTTAATTTTTCTTGATCTTATCGAAGAGGGACAAACACAACGTTGGGTTTTAGGTTTGCCTCGCAAATGATGCGTCTTTGAATGAGGCTAAAGAAGGAAGCTGTCTCCGTTCCGTTCCGTTGACCTTGGATAACAAGTCGACATTGTAAGCTTATGAAATGCTGAAACGCGCGGAACTGAAGCATTGGGCATCCGGACATTTGTTTACTAAATTCAACTCCGTGGCGCTACATCCCTGAAGGGCCTAGGCCCACCATCCAAACCCTGCGTCATCTACTATAGGCAGATGGCAGGTTTGGGGGCATGTGGTCAGCATGCCAACCCTCACTGCCGTTAATGATGGTTCCGAGACCGAAACATTTGCTTACACTGTCAACATAATATCCAAAGTCAATTGAACGGAACGAAACGGAGGCAATGTGCTTCCTTCTTTAGACAACGGAATACGCACTACTGCAATACAGCAGTGTTCTGTATACGGGAATATTATATGAGTTGAAGAAGTTATGTGTTTTCACATTTTTTTTCTGAAAATTTCTTGTACAAATTAAAACATTTCTCTTAGCGTTAATATTGCAGATAGGGTAGTCTGAAGCTATTCAGTCATTAAATAATTTATATCAGTAGTAACTACTAAAACTTCAACCAGAATAAGACGAAATAGTTACGAACTTAAAAAACAAATGAAGGGTATACTCCGTAGTTCAAATTACAACTTTGTTGCGTTAATTGACTATAAACCCGTGCTCTTAGAACGTCGAGGGCAGGCAAGCATTGAATTTAACTTCTCAATGTAATTAAAACCTCTCCTCTTCTAGATTTATGCTCTGCGACAAAAGATTTTATTGTACTGTAAAGCGCAGTACACTCAATGGGTATGAAATGAAATGCTCTGGGGTTATACGAGAATGTATTCACACATTTAAGATAGTAAATTGTAGTGTATGTCAGCTCATCTGAAATAACTTCTATGTACGATCAAGCAGGTGTAGAATGAAAACTTTATTTTTACATCCTCATAGTAACAGAAAACTGCAACTACTTAAGCTTCAGGGATATTAAGTTGGGCGCTTGTATTTTCTCAACTGACATTTATTGTTAGGAGGAGGAACAAATCCACAGATGGTGCACTGGAACTTCAATAAATTTCTGGAGATTGTAAAGTGAAGCAGAACAGAATTTTTTGGAAGAAGACTGGAATATCCTGTAAATGCCATATTGAAGAGCTATCCTTTATCTTCTACAGTTCTGGATAGAAGAGGATGGGAGGGACGGGCAAGGGGAGTAATCTTTGTCTATGTATTGTTATATATTATATTGTATTATTATGGTCATATCTCTTCTATTATTACTACTATTCTTTTTTCTTTCTTCATCTTTGTAGCCTATAACATTATCATATTATAGCTTAGCGTATTATTTTGTACCTGGGAGATCCGAAGGGAAAAGACCACGTGGAAGACTTAGACGTAGATGAGAGGACGATATTAGGATAGATTTAATGGAAGTAGGTTTTGCGAGGGATGATTGGGTAGAGTTAGTACAGAATAGGGTTGAATGGCGGGCTCAGGTAAGCGCGGCAATGAACCTTCGGATTCCATAAAATATATAATATTCCTTTAACTAGCTGTCCATTGCCATTGAGTAAGTAAGTAAGTATTATTTTGTACTGTATTATTAATGTTACATTTTTCTTTCTTTGTCTTGGGCACAGTAGAAGCATGAACGGCCGTATAGGCCCGTGCGCTGGATTTGTTCTATGGGTAATGTATTTAATATGTACATAAGAATAAAGATGCACCTTACCATACCAGTTTAATCTCCATAGAGATAGTGGTTCCCTATTTTGAGCTATCTCACTGAAACCATTGGTTTTATTGTTTTGTGTGACGCTGAGTTTTAGGCTATTTTAAGTTCACCCTGGTATCTTACACAGCTTAAATCATGCAAATGCAGAATAATTAGGTCAGAAACTAGAAATAGGTTAAGGAGACGGTTGGGAAAAACAAGGAGAAGCATGAGAAAACTATTCAGACGTATTAATTTAGTCCATAACATTATTATTATTATTATTACTTTATTATTATTATTATTATTACTATTAGTAATAATAGTAATCATTATTACTATTAGTATTACAATAAATAATGTTGGATTAAAATAAAGTAAAATTTTCCCTATAGGCATATAGCATTGTAAGCTTTTGTGGTTCCAAGATTTATTTTATAAAACTTTACAAATGGTGTGTGGATTCATTACTTTAGTTTTCATATCCATAATTCAGCTGAAAACTAGTTCCTAAGTTTATTTTCATTGTTACTTGTGGATATTCTCTTATTTGTAATCATGTTAAGAGAAAACTTAGCTCAAAGAAATACATAAAAGTATAGAAAACTTGTTCAACAATCATTTCTACAGTTTTCATATTACTGTCAAGTACGTCATCTGATAACATTATGGTATTTAATAAATTCAAATAAATTAATAGAATTTATAAGTATTACATATACGGACTTCAAACTTGCGTAATATTCATTAGGTGTAATAATATTTCATAAAAATTAAACAGCTGAGTGAACAGAAAGAGAAGTATTTTTTCACTTCGACATCATTTGTGCCTTCTTCCACGTCAGTTAATATATTATCTATGTATGTAGAACCTCTCGTGGGTTCAAGAGTACTACAATAATTCCGATAGGTCGAAACAGATTCTAAAACTGTAAATTTCTATGACTTTCAATGCTCATTTCCATATTAAAATCTCAAATAAATATTGAAGGTGAAATCCACGAAACTAATGCACAATATGATGCAGTCACATTACTTTCCCTACCCTGGACATACTTAATACCATACGAGGTATGGTAATATGTATATTATTATATCCCAGACTTTTGGGGAGGGAAGTATGAAAGCGATGTTGAATTTCTTTTTAATTTCATCCCCGAAACGGTTGTATGGTAATATGAGAGTGAGAAATAAAATATTCCGCAAAGACAATACAATTTTATGTTACCGGAATTTATGTTTCTTCTTATTTCAACTCCTACCAGGCATGGTGTATAAAAGCTATGGAATGCAAAATTCTACATCCTCTATGAGCCTTAAGGACCTAGAATTTGAAAATCGAAAGTCCTTCATAAGTTAATTTCGAATTTCGACGCCGGGCCTTTTAAGCTAGTACTGATCTAATCCACAATGCACTGAAATCTTACATTCCACATACACCATACCATTAACTACTTTAAATTTACATCTATTTCAGAGAGATGTGATCTCCAGTCCAGCACTTGCTGCCATCTTTTAAGGGTGAAGAGAAATTATAACTAGTAGGGAGTTCTTGTAAACTTGGCCATTTGTTGGTAAGTAAATAAATCAGTCATATTATAAAATAAAGATGGAATAGTGTTATAGCGAAATTAATGATTTATTGTCCATTTAAACATGGTAGGAAATATACCAGGTTCTCAAAACGTGGGGCCCCTAAATGGTCTAATAAGACGCGTTCCTTGTACCATAAATCTGCCCCACGTCAATTGCAATACGATTGTATAATTATTATTGTAATACTTTAAGTTAGGTAATTACAAGAGAAGAGGCTGCTTTTTATTTTGCTGTTTTTATTATATTTTTATTTAGTTTATTTTTATTTTCATTTATTTTTATTTTTTATTATTTTATTTTTATTTATACAATTTTTTATTTTTTTATTTTGTTAAATGGTTTCGTGTTTGAAGAATCAATTATTTAAGATAACGTAGGCTACTGCAACTTAGGCCTGTGACAATCGCCGTTGTACCGAAAAATCGTCCCGCCGTATTTTCATTTACATGCCTGTAATGACATGGGATTATAATATTTTTAGGGATACAGTACATAAATGGCATCAGAAGCCAGGATCCAGGATCCGCGGCCTTGAGAACATCAAAGCAGTGCCAAAATCTCTGCGACACCAAGGCTTATTAGGTTGTATAATTGGTATACAAAGCCAAAGAAAAGAATTTTGTTTATTTTTAGAACTTATTGCTAAATATCCCACGCTAGATCTACATGCCTATACCAGAATTTTTATTACAGTCATGGAACCATTGGCATTCTCTTGCAAATTTAAATGTAAAATAAAATCATCATTATTAACTTTAGACAGCTGGGACTGGTATATTAGGAAAAATTCCCAATTCAAATAAAATTAAAAGCAAAGTATGTAACTTAAAGTCATTAATTAAATTCCGCTTTAAAACCTATGAAATTGTGATATGAATAAAAGGCACGATTTGTAAATCCCATTTTAATATTAATCTATTGCGGTCTGACAGTTCTCTTTCATTAAAGGTGACCCTAATGGTCACTTCATGCTAGAAATGGAATTGTGTCGCAGCTACACCGGATTACAGATTAATCCAATAAATTTCAGGAAAAAAATAATTGTTTTATAATTCCTAACGTTTCTTTGTGTTTAATACATTGTAATTCCATCCCCAATATCCACTACATTTAACAATTATTTCAGTCCCTGCCTCATTTCTGTCAACAACATATGTGGTAAATGACCAGCAAAGAGGAATCTATAAGCATACAGATTTTATTTGATTCATTTTTATTTGTCCTAACGCTTTTTTTTTAACTAAGCATTGCATTGTAATTTTCTGCACACAAGTAATGGGATAATCTCTCAGTTCACGATTACTATTTCTTTCACTAGACTATTTGAAGTAAAACTTCTTTAGTGGCGGTAGAGGGTAAATCGGGAAAATCAGTAACACTAAAACCGTCACGAAATCAGTCACAATCAGTCACACTAAAACCGTCACGAAATCAGTCACACTCAAAACCGACTTGTTTCGGTGCGGACTGCACAGAAAACAATCAACTCAATGATTAGGAGTAATCAAAGGAAATTTTTCAGACCTTACTTCCTCAATGGCAATAGACAATTCCTAAGCAATCTAAAGATATATTATCTATTTTATGGAACCCAGAGGTTCATTACCGCGCAAATCCAAAATTAAAAATCCAAAATTAAAAAATACAAATTTCCAAAATTAAAAAAAAAATTAAAAATTAAAACATCCAAAAATCCAAAATTTAATAAATAATAAATTCCAAAATTTTATAATCCAAAAATAAAAAATTTATTAAATACAAAAATTAACAATTCAAAGATCGAAAATTTAAAAAGTCCAAAATTAAAAATTCAAAGATCCAAAATTAAAAAGTTCAAAATGTCCAAAAACCGAATATTAAAAAGTCCAATAATGCAAAATTGAAAAAAAATCCAATAATAAAAAATTGAAAAAAATAAAAAAAAGTTTTACTTCTGTCGCGTGGCGTTCCACGCACTCTTTTTTTACACTTATAAACGGCGAGGTGTGCTTATGCTTGAACTCCAGCAGAGGTAAGTGATTTCCCAAGAATTGTTTCTTCAAGCAAGTTTCTTCAACATGGAACACTGGTTTTACTCTCTTTTCTAAAGAACATGCTACACTTTTGATGTTTGAAGAACCATTTTCAAGACACTCAAACGTTGTGTCTAGCAGCGTCAAGCGTTGTACTAGCTTGACCACAGCTTTACATATTTAACAAACAAACTACTTCCGCTTGACAATTCAGAAAATATTAGAGATACATAATACAAACCTCAATCGAAATGTTATACTTATTTGAATATGTAATAAAGTTTAAAGTCAAAATAGAGTTTAAAGCTTAATTTTTATTTTTAAATATTTTATTAATGTAGGCCTACTTATGAGCGTGTTATGTTTATTTAACGATGTTTATATAACGTTTATATATAACTTGTTTTACAACTCAGGTTGTAAATTTAGCCGTTTGGTTGGAATTTTTCCCACAGAGGTCCACTACATGCCTCTAAATCTATAGGCTAAACATGGGATTAGCATTTATTCACAGGTAAGTACAAATATGACGACTGGGTTCGAACAGCCAATTTTCGAATAGAAAGCCAGTCGCCTTATCGGCTGTTACAAGCAGGTCGACCTGATCTCAAATGAATTTTTCATAAAAACAGAATATTTCATTTTACTTATAATTTATCTATACATTTCAAATACTTATCATGTACAATTTATTGGGAATGTCAGTCCAAATGGTTATTTACTTAACCAAAAAATATCCTGAAAATAACCCAATTTGGAATGGAAGCAATTTAAATAAAAATCAACTTATAGGCTAGGCTATCATTAAAATATAATTTTTAAATTTTAGTTATAACTAATTCTAATTAAGTACTTGGACGGGATGTGTATAAAATGTTCCATGTTGCGAGTTCCAAATAAATCAGGTCTATAGATGGACTTATATGTTCAGATTTCCAGGTGTTAGGCTACTTCCGACAAAGGCCAAGAACAATAAAACATGTGAATTTACAAATTTAACTTTGTTTTCTTTTCATATTCATAAATTTTTCATGATGTTTCTTTCTTGGTCGGTTCAATCTCCCTAAATTTTGGAAAAACTGTTATGTGCCTAAAATTCGTCCAAATAGAGACTGAAGCTGATGTAAATAAAATTACTTCATTAGAAGATCTAAGGGCTCCTTTGAATTTTAAAAATGTATATATCTTTTTCTTAGTTACGAATCTGTACGTGAAATTTTGTACTAATCCGTCAAATAATGGAAATTTGTTTATTGACCATGTAATAAGGAATGAATACACGCACGAGGGTCGTTTGTTCATATTTTAATATTTAGTATACTTTTTCTCTAGACGCTACAGGGTCTGGGTGTAAAATGTGCTAACAATGGGCAAATGTAAAAGCACGTAGAATTGTAGATATCTACAGAGATATATTGAAGTGAAACGATAAAGGGTGGTTTATATAATTTTTAAAGATTATTAGATTTTTCATGGATTAGAGGGTCTGTATTCAGTTTGATCATTATAACTTCAGTAATAATTATCGTCCAAAGCAAGTAGATTTGTATACAGAAGATGCAATAAGGGATAAAAAGTGTGGGATGGGCAGTTTCATTTATGATATAACCTAGATATTTCTTTCGGATGTAGAAGTTTTAAGAGCGAAGGTTGGTAAATATCAGACAAAGCATATAAACTACCATAGAAAAAGTCAACACCATTCAGAGCCACTGTTTGTTTATTCAATTCTAACTTTTCAAAAAAAAAAAAAACTGTCCCCACGAGAATCACAATTGGTATTCGGCAACGTCTACCTAATCCAATCATTGTTATTTCAGCAACTAATGCTACGGAAATTGCTGTTTGAAGTTAGACTACATGCGAGAGTACAATATTTGAGTTTATGTCTTTGTTAAATCGTAAGTTTTTAAATAGAAAAAGCACAACGTGACATTTTACTGCGAATTCTTCATTTTCTATGAATCTGTTTCTCCGTGTAATTTTTTTTATATTTTCAATTCAATTCTATTGCTACAAATTACAATATAAAATATATGGAAATGTGACTTCGAACGCCGCCCGAAGAAGCAAAGCTTTGCTTGGGGGCGGTTCAGTTCAAGACAACAAAGTAACTTAGACCAAAATAATAATAATTTACAGTACGGTAGTTAAAAAAATGGTATATCAAACTAATTATAAAAGTAATGATACTGATAATAGTAGTGACAATAGTAACAAACTATAAATTATTACGATAGAAATGCATTCTAAACTCTAGTATTTAGAGAGATGTATTTAGGGAAGTCGTATAAGGTACTTTGATTACCGATCGTACGAATATCACGGATAAATCCCGTAACTTCAACTACCAATCTTATCTCTTACTGTACTCATGAAAAATTAAACTATATCATTAAACAGATAACTTATTGCATTTCCATTTGTAGATATCATATAACATTATATCTCTTCGATCTGTGTTGCTCAATTCTTGCTTCACTTTGACTTTATCAGTTCTTGACGTTTATAAATTTGATTTTAGTATTTTACACCACCGTTCTCCCACCCACGCTAATTCATCTATCGGGTAGGAATGCTATTTTTAGCTAGTTTCTCCTCCTTTCTTAGAAAATGGTGGTGACCTGCTGTATTTTATATGTTGTGGACTGTAGGGAAATACATTATTCTTCGAGCGCTCGATGTGGTCGTAACTTCAACTAAGGCAATTCCAAAAGCTATTCCATATGGACGCAGTAAACTTGTCGCGGGAACGTCACATTTAATACGGTGAAGTATCGGATAACATCGTAGAGAGTCTGAGATATAAAAACTGAAACGTTATCTTTAATCATTATGGGCTTTCTTTTATACTTTATTATCCGCAGCGGTTACTAATAGTAACAATCGAACTAGTTTTGATTTCGTGAAAATAATTGACAAATCGATACCGAAAGTGAGATTTAATAAGTCATCCCTACATAAAAAGATACGTTTATTCTTGTACGTGAATTCTATATATATGCCACCAGCGTTTCGTTCAACCCATTGTCGTCTAGGATGGACAGTATCAAGAGAGAAAGTGTAAGAGTACCGGCGTATTCCTTTTCAAATATTCGTACGAACAACCATTGTTGCCGTGTATGAACAAGGGTATAGATTTCCGTGTTTTAAAGCGCTTGTTGGCTCCTTTATTTACTACCCTCTTATTCATACTGAGTGGTCACAGTGTGAGGTTTAAGAAGATGTATTAATTATGCCGAAACAAATGAAATCGAGTTTATTACTGCTTATTTTGATTGTTTATGCTTTCTTTCTTCAATTGTCTATAATATTGTCCTAAAGCAAGTTTACACAAATTTAAGTCAATTTTGTTAAGTTAAACCTTACAAGTATTATGTATTGAATCCTGTGTAGCACATTAATATTCATTAAACCAATTATTCTACCCGAAAACGATATTTTTGACAAAAAACCTGAAAAAAACTATTTCACCTAATGGAAAACCTAAAACGGTGTTTTTAAAAACCTAAAAATCCGGTCCCTACACATGGTTCGGATGGTACTGAACAGACCATATAAGCCTGACGAACTTTTCTTCTCAAACCTTCAGTACAACTTGCAAAATACGTTTATTATGTTGTTAAAAGCTTAGAAACATTATACAGAGTGTTAATTAATAACACCGAAATATTTTACCTGTGTATAGAGGGGACATAGACAAACAACTTTCATTAGGATATTTTTGCTCTATGTATTCAGTTTTTCCTGTTACAGCATAAGATCTCCCAGGGCATGGCCCCCACTGGCTTCTAACATTAGAAAAAAATGCAAAACAAAGGAACTTCGTTGTTAACACTATAGTCAGTAGATATGAATAAAAGAAGACTAATGCAGTGGTGGCCAGTCATGTGATTAGTCTGTAAATTTTGAAGATTATGAAATCTCTAAATGATGTTATAGCTGTTGTGATAATCAGGTTTTCATCGATCACTAAGAAGGCATGAAGTCAATTTAATAAAAATTTTAACCCTATTTCGTTTAATTATTGACTTATGAGCACCAAATTGCAATGACTTTAATGCCCTGTAGCGTACACATTTTATGTCATAGCGCGAAAATCTCCTAATAAAAGTTTCTTGTCTATGTTCCCTCTATACACAGGTAAAATATTTCGGTGTTATTCATTAACACCCTGTATAGTTTTCAGCTATATATAATATTTAATGGAAACTTGTTAGGCCTATTATTAAAAAAATAGCTAAAACCAAGCGTTGGATCATGGTAAAATTTCGTTGACTGTTATTTCACTTTGTTTCCTTGTATTGTATTCAAGAAAGCCGCATGTCGGTCCATTTCTGAATGATTGGAAGTTCCAAGGCCAGAGCCAGCGGAGTCAGTCGACCTGGGTGGAGCATTCGGTAATGCACTGGATTTCTGTTCTAAGTACACGAGAAGCTTAAGTGTACCTAAATGCTTTAGTCCCATTCTGTAAATACCAAGCAAGCCCTCATTGTAAGATATCAATAACATTGATAATAGCGTACAGGGGACGTTCAGAGTTGGAGTTACATGAAGTGACATACACTCTTTCGTGGGCCGGGCAAGGCATAACGTCTGATTATTAATTTTTAAGATACGGCAATGAACGAGAAAGTTGCAATTGAAGTAGGGGAATATAATTATGATAGTGATGTAATAAGGTAGTCAAGTGTGACGTGAAAGCCAAACATGTTAGGATTAAAAAATTATCACCATTGTTATTTATGAGACAAGGGTTAAAAGAAGGATTTTATTTTTAGAGTAAGTGAGTGAATAAGAAACGGCAAATGCTGGGATTACATTTAATGGTTACTTTCTCTGAGCATTCCTTATAATCTATTTTACATTATTTGAGATATCTTAGAAGAAGTGTTAAAATACATGAACTCATCATCCTTAAACTCTATCAATAAAAATAAGATATAACGTATAATTAAAACCAATATCTCAGTGTTTATTTTGTGCTGCCTATGCCTTTCGACATCCATATGTAATCCTCAGGGCACCTTTCTGTGTAAGTATAGATGCATTAACTATTAAAAATTAAAATGACATTTTCTTATGATCTTGTAATGCTGATAAAGTACTCTGCATATACTCGAGAAGAAGCAAGACGCTTGAAGATGTTTAAAGTCGAAGTTCTTAATTAAAGTTCCTAAAGATTTTAATGATATTGCTTGTTCACGAACTAGGCCTACAATGTACCCTTTTTAATATGCATTCTACTTTGATAAATGCGTATTAGTTCTCGAATTAACATAAATTAAATTGAAATATTTCGAACGTGTGGATGGGGTAGAAATAATGCTATTGTATTTTATAATTTTTTAATACTCAAAGCATATGATATAATTTCTCGTTGAAAGTATTGTAAACTTTAAATTTAAAATAGTAAATTTCTTTATTTAGTTTTACCACGTGTAGTCTAAGAATTCAATTTTACTGCACCCAGCACTACGAGAGAGAACAAATTCGTATGATATAAATTCTCGTTGGACGCATTGCCTACTTCAAGTTTGAAATACTCAGTTTCCATTATCAATTTTCTCCTGAACTCTAGGAACTAGATTTTAATGCATCCAACACTAGGAGAGAGAGAAATAATACGGTAAAACCTATGGCCAAAATTGTTATTATTATGTATAGCCTACTTTTTCAAACATCAGAACTGAATCACGTGCTGAATAACATTTCTTCTTATTTGCATACCCGAATAATTTCAATACACTAAAAGCTTATAAGTTTTTTTTTCCTTTCTTTTTCAAAAAGGTTATGAGTAATAACCTGCTTAATACCTCATCATTATCCTTATCATTATCCTTCGACCATATCGATCTAGCTAAAATTTTTGTGAGCCGAAATGGGTAATTTCAGCAGGTATTCTGATCACCATGCTTGAATTAAATAATTTCTGCTTCAGTCTAGTCTATCACAGAGCATTCCATAGAAAATTACATGGGCAATACGATGTTAATATACCCACGGATAGTCTTACAAGGATCCCTTTTGGCAAACAATTAAAACTATGAGTAAGTTTGAAAGTAAAAATTACATATTGGTCAACCGATTTCAATTTTCATCACAGCAAATGAAAGAAAAATTATATGCATGCGTGCATTAAAAATGATACAACATAAATAGAAATATTATTTATTAATAAACTGATTTTAAAATTCTTACTACATAGAATTTAAGAAAAATAATATGTAATGCGTTCATTAAAAGTTTAAAACATAGGCCTAAATTTCTTCCAAAGTAAGTTTTTGAAAACTTGAGTGGTAAGAGATGCTACATGGTTCTGAGAACGAAAGGAGACAATAACAGGTAGAATAACTGAAGTATTGACTTTTATTCGTAAATATTTCTGGGGCTTGGTGTGAAATTTTTATGCGTGATACAAAAGAGATTCAAGAGTAGAAATCATGCTGTCATGCATATGTGAACTTAGCTATTGAAAAACGACTCCTCCGACAGGCAACATAAAAAGGAGAACTACTAAATCTTAACCCCTATTTGAAATAGTTTTCTCGCGACCTTAACATCTGAAAGCCATCGTAAAAGAGAATGGATAGTAAAGTATGGTGCTCTGCTCCCATATCACCCCAAATGTTTAAGGGAAGCAGTGATCTGCGAGACTTGCTTTCGTACTTTACAACTTTTACCATATACGTTTTAGGAGAAACTCAAGTTCACAGCGAATACTGTACCGACTCCAGGCCTTTTATTTTTGTATTTTAAGTTGATAGAGTGCTTTTACTTTCAAATAGCACTCTTAAGTCAAATTGCTTGGGGGTTTTGTTAAGCGTTTTATCATCCCGTGTTTATTTCTCCCGTGCTAAAAATGTTTAACCATAGTAAAACATTTTCTCGACATTCGAAAGTAAAAGAAGCTCTTTTAAGGACAGACGATATGGATTAAAAGGAAAATATTATGAAACTGAGTGGTATAAAATTACAACACTCCAGAGTTCCCAACTTTTGTATCCATCACACGGAAAATATTCTCTTATTTAAAAATATTTCACATGTTTATTAAATAGATACAATTTGTTATAAATTCAAAATTTTAGAATTCATTGCGCCTTTTACGGTTTTTGCAGGAATCGCCATATTGATAGGTGAAAAGTGTTTCCTTAGAGCTATGTTGGCAACCGCGACCAGAAAATCAATCAGGCCTACAGCTGTTTGCGCGCTCCAATAAATCTAAAATTTATTATTAATTCACACATTTTAACGACTGTCTAAATATAGTGTAATATACCACGTGGTAAATGATTTAATTTTGGCAATAGACAAAAATCCTAAGCAAGCTAAAGAAGTATTATTTATTTTATGAACCCTCGGAGGTTCTTTGCCGCGCTTACCTGAGCCCGCCATTCAACCCTATTCTGTGCTAACTCCATCCAACTATCCCTCGCAAAACCTATTTCCCTTAAACAGTAATGAATGTATGTATTATGTATGTATCTAGCCAAGTATTATCCTCCCACCTACGTCTAGGTCTTCCAAGTACCTTCTTCCCTTCGGGTCTCCCAATCAGTATTTTTTTAGAGATGTCTTTCCTCCCCCGTGCGCGTCCAGTTCATTTCATCCTCCGTGAGTTGATTACCCTTATTATATTCGGTGAAGAATAGTGGGGGGAAAATTCCGAAAAACTTACGCCTACTGATCAATATGAAGATTTGATAGAAGTTACGGTGGCGGTGGTCTAGAGGTAGCGTGCCCGCCTCTAGATCCGAAGGTCGCGAGATCAAACCCGGCCGCGGTCGATGGGGTTTTCAGGACGTAAAAACATTGGCGGATACCTCCGGGACGGACTTTAAGCTGGGGAGCCCCGTGTCGTAGATTTAGGGCATGTAAAAGAACTCCAAGCCTAAATTAGAGCCTCTGGACAATATTTCTCGGCCCTTTCACGTTCAAGTAATACCTTAGAGGCGATGGGCTTACCACCTGCCTTCTCTCGGAAAATAAGCGTAACAAAATTCATATAGGTAACAGAAACCTCCACTTGGAGGCCCCTTGGCCCCAACATAGGGGCTATAGGGTTCCAGACAGGCAGACAGACACTTAAGTTCATAAAAAAAGTAGGGTTTACCGATTTATACAGGAATGCATTTTTCGCTTCATGACATTGTGCAGACAACTAACTAGTAAAATAACTTATTTCGAGTATTTACTGTGCTTCTTTGAAGTATTGAAACGAGTAAACAACCTGTAGTAAAACTCGGGGCATTTGCATAGCAGTCGCTGAACTGTGAGGCAAATTGGTATGCAAATAGAATTAACACACGTCGCAGTTAATGCTGCCACTATACATTCTGCAATCAGCGATGGACCGAAGGACTCTATGATTGTGTATCGCAAAATCGCAAAATGAAAGCCAGCTCCATGATTGCATTCTACATTTCAACAAAAAGGATACATGAAACAGTTTTTATCATGTGATAAATCAGGAGTAGATTATAAAACGAGAATGGCCTATGTGATGTACAAATGGAAATAAAGATTTGAAGCGAACAAAGGTGATCAAAGCCAAACCGTTTTAATTTACAAGAATTACAGTAACGGTTAAAGGGTATAGCCTACAGTCTCTATATGTAAATGAATAATATAATAAAAAAATACTCAATGTAAAATGTAAGAAGAAGTAAGCTATACAGAGTGTCCAGAAATTGAATATTTATTTTGCTGAAAGTGTGATTTTACTAGTGGCGTTTTGCATATAATATACTAGCTTAAAAGGCCCGGCGTCGACCGGATTTTTTATTTTGTAATTGGAAATTAACTTATGAAGGACTTTGGATTTTTAAATTCTAGGTCCTAATGTAGGTATTTGTAATTTGAAATAGGAAGAACGACTTATCACACTCAAACTATTCCCTCAGAAAACGCTTGAAATAGCTTTTTATGGCTCATAGAGGATGTAGAATTTTGCATTCCATCGCTTGTACAGTACACAGCAAGCCTGGTAGGGGGGTTCAAATAAGAAGAAACAGAAATTCCGGTAACATAAAATTGTATTATCGTGGCAGAAAATTTTTATTTCTTACTCTCATGTTACCATAAAACCGTTTTGGGGATGAAATTAAACAGAAATGCATTATCACTTTCATACTTCTCTTTCCAAAACATATTACCTTACCTCGTATTAATTTATCTATTTCCAGGCTAGAGAAAGTTATGTGACTGCATTATTTTCGTGGATTTCATTCTTTAATATTTATTTATAAAATGAATTATATTGATACCTCCTCTAATTTGTCAGAGACACGTTTCATTTATTTCCAAAGCCTTATGTGAAGTCAATACTGTTGTCAAATGAACTGTGATTTGGATTTGATAATTCTGTGTAAAAAGGGATTAAGTATTCTCAAAAACATTTAATTTTTGGCATTTAAAACCAAAATGTTTCAAAATCCTTTCTTAGTGAGCACCTACATTATAAAACGAAGGTACTGTCAAAATTCCAAGTCTCTATCTGTTATAGTTTAGGCTCTACATTGATTCCTTTCAGTCAGTCAGGACAAAGCCTTTTATTTATATAGAGATTTGTTACACATTATTTCAACATAGCCACCACCTTATATTGTAATTCACTTCTCACCTTTCGATAGTGACTCGAAAGTAGTTATGAAGCATTGCGGGTGATGGCAGTGGCAGCTGTTTCGGAGCAATCACAATGTGGTAATGGGCGGGAAAACACATTTTTTAAAAATTCCCATATAAAGCAGTCCCTAAGCATAAGGACCAGGGAAAGCGGTCTATGAATCCAACGTGCATAATTGTTTTGTCTATGAATTCACGACTTCTGCACCTTTCACATTATAATAGGATCCTGAACATTATGTAGATTCACTTAGGAATAACAAAAAATTACTGCTATCGCTAAGTCAGTGCACGAAATCTAGCAGAAATCACACAGTTAACATACACAACGTACCTGCAATGAGAATTGGATATTTCTACTTACCGATTTGAAATGGTGTTTTAAAATCTCAAACATAGGTGAACGATACAAATTCAAAATTCTAAATTAGGCATTTGAACTATAAGGCTTCTAAGATATGTGCATTATCATAAAGAGATAGATAAGTTAATAGCAGGGATGGGTCGATACCAGATTTTCTCGATAATCGATACTCGATACCGATACATGATTTTTCCCTCGATACTCGATACTTCGATACTCGATACCGTCAACATTTCCAGTTGCAATAAATAGGTATATTAAAAATTAAAAGTTGAGGTAACTGTGTGATACCCATTAAATTAATTAAGTGTGCATATTTAATGAGACAATTTAATATCATCAGTAGCCTATAATTACAAATTACAAATTAAGTTTATTACAAATTAAAAAGTACAAATTGATACAAAATTATTACAAATACAAATAATATACACACAATTTGTACAATTTGAAAAGAGTATTATTTGCCCCGCATGAGCATAGCTCGTGTTCGGGGTCAGTTCAGTCATACTAAAATTAAATTTTGAAAATTATATAAAAAAAACATACATATTATAGTTTTAGGTAAAAAATAAGAATAAAAATAAATAAGATTGCTTATATGAAATAAATGCATGAACAAAGATACGAAAAAATAAATTACAGTAACATAACAGAGTTACAAACAAAATACCCAATGTTAAAAATTAAAAATTTACAGTTGAGAATGATTAACATAAAAAAGTGGTAAAAGTACAATTACAAGTTAGATTTAATCAAATCGAGTACTCTTTTTTTAAACAATTTATTGTTTAGTGGTATCATATTAGGGTTTCTTCTAGTAAAATTGTTGTACAGCCTTGGTCCTTATTTTTAAACTTTAAACAGCCCACTTCCAAGTTTTTGTTAAAAAAATACTAGCATTCTCACTTAATTGCAGAATTACCAAAGTATCGAAAAAGTACCGAGCGAGTTTTCTGAAGTATCGCTCGATGCAGATATCATTGAAGTATCGAGAGTATCGAGGTATCGAAAGTATCGGGGACCCATCCCTAGTTAATAGTGGTAAAATTCTCTCAATTTCCTGCGACGTCAATTTTCTACTTGAGCAATTGTAATTTTTATACAAAATATTAAAAATTATTAAAAAATTAAAACGCAATTTAGACCGGCAAGTGACGTCATAGAAAAAATATATTTTCCCTGAGATATGCTGGATATAGTCAATATCAGCTGAAAGAAACTTCCTCTTTTTCAGTGAGATTCTATAGAGATGTGTTGCCAATATTAAAAATCAACTCTCAGATGTAGGAGAAATTTAAATTGGCACAATTGGCACAGATTCTCCCCCAGACAAATGTTTTATCGATAAGCATTCATGATCCACAGATTATTGTCTCTGTTGGACATTACATGAGAATAATATAGGAGAAAAATTCCTCCGACACTGGGACTTGAACCCAGGACCTTTGGCTATTCGGCAATCGGTCATAGGAGGGAGGTTCCATCTGGCGCTGTGAATTGAACTCCGGCTTAGCTCAGTTGGTAGAGCATTGGCGCGAATAGCCAAAGGTCCTGGGTTCAAGTCCCAGTGTCGGAGGAATTTTTCTCCTATATTATTCTCATGTTTTATCGATGCTTGACGGATACGCTATTTACTACTTTCAACTTTTCCAAGTATTACAAAGGAAAATATTTTCTTCAAACATACTTTTGCTCCCTTCTATAGGGAATTGAGCTGCATCATTACATAACTCCCTGTAGAGAGAAAACAAGGTTCTAAGAAGGACTTAGTAGGTCAGTGAACCTTTTTATATAATACAGAGAAGTTTAAACTAAGTCCATTACACAAAAGCAGTAGCGGCGAAGTTGCTTCTTCTCTTGGTTGCAGGTGTAGTAAAAGCAGATAAGAGGGGTTGATGTAATTTTTTTGTATAGCTGTTTGAAGGGGCGTGGTCGTGCGAGCTGCATCATTAAGTTGCCCATCAGCTGATAGTGGTGGCCTCAGCATTGCTTTCTACCACTGTTGTGGCAGCTTTTAGCGGAATTAATTCCAAGCCCCAGTGCTGCTATCTGTGTGTCTGGGGGTCTGTGCGTGTCTAGCCGCCATCAACCATCTGCAAGCGTTCCTACCGGTCTCTATATGGGCTTTAACCCAGATCGCTAGATATGCCTGGTCTTTTTACCTTACAAAAAGTATATATATGTACATGTTGCAAAGTTCCCCTCCCTACTCATTTCATTTACGTTTTTAGTACGGACTAATGGCCTCTGTTTATATGGGTAATCGCATGCTTACGATATGAAATATTAATTTTAATTTTGCAGAGTATGCTCAACCAACGAACGAAAACGATAACAATGAAGGACTTTATGGTTCTCTCAGCTTCTATTGTGCCTTCATATTCTCATTAAAGTCTTTAATGCTAAGTAATACGAAATGAAATAACTTATTTAGAAAGGAAGACGAGAAATAAAATTAGTTAACAAAGGTTGGTCACGCTATAATGAATCCATCTACATAGAGTAAAACAGAACATAGCTTCAGAGATGCATACCACAATGCTAGTCTGCTAACATTCACGTTGTAATGAGTTGGACATAACAAAAATGTGAACCCGCTTTAAGTTATGAATAGTAGAAAATTTAAACATTTGAAAATGGATCCACGGATTTATGTAATCACTCGTCTAGAATTAATGAATGACTTGTTACGGTACATAACGATGAACATAGCAGTCATGTTAATAATAATACTAATAATAATAATAATAATAATAATAATAATAATAATGATAATAATAATAATAATAATAATAATAATAATAATAATAATAATAATAATAATAATAATAATAATTACTATTATTATTCTGGCTATTCCATATTCTTTTACCAAATTCCCTTTACTTAAAAAAATTCCCTGACTTTACCTGGCCGATTTCAATTTCTCTGACTGTCACTGACTTTCCCTGACTCCAGAATGTGGACATCCTGAATTATATTTTCACATAGTTCATTCAAGTGCTACTTTGCAGAAAAACAGAGGGAAAGACAACCAGACAAAGCCAAAGAGACACCCGAAAACCTACTTGTTTTCCTTCTGAAAGCACTATTTTTGACACTGAATGACATCTGAACATGTTTTCCTGGTAAAAAAAAAAAAAAAAAAAAAAAAAAAAAAAAAAAAAAAAAAAATCTTCACTGAATTTGAAGATCTAATACAATTCTCTAACAATGCTATTGTAAGCCTAGAGTACCGATATAGTAAAATATATAGTAAATATATAGTAAAATATATAGTACCGATATAGTAAAATAAAAATACACTTCTCATTGGTAGTATACGACCAGATCTTAAATCCTCGATTCTGCTGAAGTCACTATTGTTGGCGGGTCGTACGGTCAGCAATAGACACAATACGCATTATAACTAACCTTCCCAAAGGGCTCGGGACGTAGAAGAGGAGATGGAGATACTGTCCGCTCTGCAAGTAGCTAAGTTGCTGCTAATAATACAGCTTAAGGCATACACCATTTTATCTCTTTGGGGCAAGTTGGTACAAACGTACCACAAAATTCTAATATTCTACATATTTTTATTCCAAAAGAGCAAATGGTCAAAGGAAAGTCAATTAGAGTAATAATACAAAATAATACAACTTAAAATCAATTTATATTATAAAACTCTTGTACACTGTAAAGAGGATTTGCCAATAATGTAGTACGAATTGCCTTAAACTGCCTGATAGGCAAGTTCCTAAGATACAAGGGAATAATGTTTAAAAAAATTCTTAGAATTACAATCAAAATTTTTTTGTGTAAAAGTAAAATTACATTTATACAGATATATATATATATATATATATATATATATATATATATATATATATTACATCTGGTCCTATTATTATAATTATGAACAGAGGAACATGTGGTAAAAGCAGATAGATTCATCTTAGCATGCAGAGGGCACTCGAGAACATACATTGATGGCAGAGTAGAAACACCCAATTTGACAATGAGTGGTTTACAATGAGTTTTTGCTGAAGTTCAATAAATTAATCTAATGCATCTATTTTGTAAAATTAATAATGTTTCAGCAGAAGAGTGGTTACCCCTTAAGATAATAAAGATGGCTGTAAACATATGCGTAGTACACCTTCAATAGAGATTCTAGATTTAGATAATTCTTTAACAATCTGAACATAAATATTGATTTGCTAAGTTTGCTAGCCACGTGGTTCACATGTGTTTGCCAACCAAGTCCAGATTCCATATGGTGGTTCATCTACCAAATTTAACAAATTCTTCTATAATTATAAAGTCGAAAGTGAATACAAAACTAAGCTAACTGAAAATATAACATTACATTTTTTACCATTTAAAGTTAAGTTAGGTGATCCCTTAAGAAACGAGCTTTCTAAAAGCGTTGCTTTTAATAAAATTGTTCTTAACTTCATAGAAAGCCCATACTCCACGGTATAGAACTCTTCTGTTTTTTTGTGTGTTTCTCTTTAGAACCATTCTGTCTTAGTAATTATGTAATTCAATAGCTCATACAAAGTACTAGTTTCTAATTACTGCAGTTAGTTACTCTCATCTCAATACAGACGACATAGAAAGGGCCACGCGCGAGTTTGCTAAGCGTAACAACAAGACTTCTCTTACTTGTTTCATAATTACATTAGCAAGACACATATAGCAATCCATTAAGAAACAAAGATGCTTCAGTAACTGAATTTAACATATTTTTTTTTATAAAGGTATACTACAAAACCCAGGATACACTTCTCAACTTAAATAATCTAATCAGAGTAAGTGGACTGTCTGCGTAGCTGTAGAGCTGAGGAAAATAATACCATACACGCAGGCAAGCCAGAGCTCTGCATTCTAAGTTTTCCTTTTATATTTACTTTAGTAGATATTGGATGTATGGTGGAGTTTTCTTAAAAGGGAGGAATGATTCATAATATCGCGAAATCGTTTCAAAGAAGAATCTACGATGTATAAAACCTAAGGAAATTCAAGGGTTGAACGAAAACTGTGTTTTCTTTATCCTTAAAATAGAGTCCAGCTACATAGGTAAATAAAAAATCTCCACTTAAAAATAACTATATCTGAAGTCATATATTATATATTGACTTTGTTTAATTTTCACTATCTTGTATGATTTATTTTCTTCGCCTGGGGAAATCTAAACAAATAACTTGAAAAATTATATTATACTTATTCAGTTAATGTGTGCAATTATAATATTATATAGACTAGTCCATTCATACTCCGCGTGTTTGCTAATGACCAATAACGTTAGCAATTCCTCGGATATAGACGAGTCACGATCGTTTATGTTATAATGTTTCCTCGGATCGCAAGGATGAAATTTTATCGAATAAAATGTCAGCTCTTTACGTAAGCATCATTGTGCGGGGAATAATACGTCACATGCTGCCAGTGAACAGAATGAAAACACATGATTTTATGCAACTTAACTTGCTTGGAAATTGAATGAATCTAAATGTCCATTGATTAAAAACAATTTCGATTCTGTGCAAGCCAGTTCGCGTGCTTTTATAGTGTTTCGATGGAAGGAACTAACTACAACGACACTCTCCAAGATGTGGTATGCACTATTGGCTCGATTTATCGCATCGATTCATGTACTGTTCATTCATTTAGAATGCCATGATCATACGGCTGACAGAATATTGTCAACAATGTAAGAAAATAATTAGGGATGGGTCGATACCAGATTTTCTCGATACTCGATACCGATACATGATTTTTTCCTCGATACTCGATACTTCGATACTCGATACCTTCAACATTTCCAGTTTCAATAAATAGGTACATTAAAAATTAAAATTTGAGAGAACTGCTTAATACCAACTAAATTAATTAAGTCTGCATATTTAATGAGACAAAATTCAATATCATCAGTAAACTTTACATTAAAACTAAAATTAGTTTTTTAAACAGTCCACTTACAAGTTTTTGTTAAAAAATACTAGATTCTCACTTAATTGCAGAATTACCGAAGTATCGAAAAAGTATCGAGCGAGTATTCTGAAGTATCGTTCGATGCCGATACCATGCAAGTATCGAGAGTATCGAGGTATCGAAAGTATCGAGGACCCATCCTTAAAAATAATTATTATATTAAAAATCCGTTACATTTTGTTCATGGAATATACTTAATAAATCCTACTCGAGGATACGAGTTTCCCCAAATAAATTTGTAATCTCTTGTGGAATCTCTCGTAGAATAACCTACGATAATTCAGTAAGATTCGTAAATCTCTGTAAACCTGGAGTTTGTGTATCAAATTTTAAATGATAAATAGCAGTTTCTTTCTTCAACCTGAAGTTTCAATATTACAAACCCTAAAACACAGTCTATATGTAGGATAGTTTGTGTAACAATTTGTACCATTTATTTTCACAGAATTTTCAATGCCCTTTGCCTTAAAGAAGAATAGTTTTTAAAGCCAGTGCAAGGAGTTACATAGACTGCCTACAACTGGAAAAAAGAAACTGTATAACAGCAGAACAGAATAAAAGCAGACGAACTGGCTTGCACAGAATAAAAATTGTGTTTCTAATTAATGTACATTTATATTATTTAAATTTCCAAACAAATGATGTTGTATAAAATAATATTTTTTCGTGCTGCTTAATGGCAGCATGTGACGTATTAATCACGGCACATTGATGTTTACGTGTCCTGTATCGAGCTGATAATTTTATCAGATAAAATCTCATCCTCATATTATTTGCAAGCATTTTATAACATAACGATCGTGATTGGTCTATATCCGAGGAATTACTAAACGTTATTGGTCAATATCAATCACGTGGCATAAGCTTATGAGTAAAACAGTCGTACCAAATATTTTCTACGTTGTTGAAATATTTTTATGTATAAAAAGCCTAAGATTTTAAACATGCGATAAAGTTGATGTGACTTTCTTTACTTGAACCATGGGGAGTACAATTTTCTCACTTCACGTCCTATTGTAGGCCTACATGAAGAGATCATATTGCAGGAAGTGCTTATTCAGATGTTAATAAGATGTAATACAGAAAATCAGTAATCTAAACGTACTAACAATTATTGACTTAAACACTTCTTATCAGAAAGGAAAGGCAATGTTGCCTATATCAAAACTCTTTTCTATAACAATTCGAATACCTTGAAGGCATGATTAAGTAGATTATTTGGGAGATTTCAAGACGCATTATCGCCACCTACTTGTTAAGCTGTGAACTACTGACGGCAATATTTTACAAAGTGGAAGTACGTCCTGTTGATTTTGGAATGAGCATTTGAGAATATTGCAGGTTCTGAACAATAAATCACCAGGAAGGAAGGCAAGGCAGGCTTGATATCGAGCGAGAAACACAGCCACCTTAATCTCATTAATCAGGTTCTGGGGGGGGGGGGGGTTTAAGGGGTTTGACTCTGTCTATGTAAGGAGGCAGGGACCCATGCAGCCCAGCAGGGTTCGGGTTAATGTGTATGTAATTGATAGTTCACAGGATAGGAGGACAGCCTTGCGGCCGCTCACCCGATATTCAATATTGATTTGACGTAGTTATAATGGCGCACAACCCAATAGCCAGGAGGTGCGAAATACATAGAGAAGTGTGAACTATTTAATAGGTTAATGACTTAGACGTGGCACTCAAATTATAACCTTCTTCGATTAACGATATAATCTCCCTTGCTATGAAGGAAAATTTACGATACAAGAAGCCGTTCCTCATCGTGATTCTGCTTGAGCAACTCTTTCGAATAGGCCTAGATGTCTATGGTTGAATTAGAACATTGTGTCCCAAACTTCTTTGGCAAAGGAACACTTTTCGTTTAAGAGAATGTATTACATGGAATAGGCCTACTCATATTCACAGTAAAAGGTCAAACTTTCTTTGTGATTTCATTAACTCCACAAAAATAAAGAATATTACCCGAAGAAAGCTAATTAACGCCGAAACACGTAATGAAAAATGAAGACTACAACTACAAATTTTAACGTACATTTTTATTGAATTTATTAACATATTTTACGTTTTAAAGACATTTTAACTGTGATTATTAGGACTACTTATATTTAGTAGATACATAAAGGTAAGATTCTATAGGCCTACAAGTAACTTATGTTACGTTTAGACTGATAGGCCTATATAATATAATATATTACAGTATATAATATAATATATAACAGTATATAATATAATATATTATAGTATAATATAATATATTATAGTATACAATATAATATATTATAGTATACAATATAATATATTATAGTATAATATAATATATTATAGTATATAATAACTAGCACAGGTGAAAGAATTGATATTAACACAGATATACAATAGCTCAATTGGAAAATGAAAATAATTGAAATTCTCAGATAACTTATGTTAAAAAAAAGAACCAAATTTTCTCATAGCCTAACTGAGGGTAGTACTGTAGAAGGGAAACAGCAAGCCTTACATGTCGCTGCAGCTGTTAGCTGTTACATCTCATGTCTGGCGGAATGAAATGGTTGATTTCCAATAAAAATTAGAATCAGCTACTACTAGAAAGAAATTTATATTGTATGCCACAAAGATCGCTGAGACCATCGTTGAACATACACAGCTCGCGAAAAAACTCTTGCGTTCTGCGGAAGACAGTTTGGGAAAGCCTTCCCCATGAGGTTTTGGTCGACCACAAACTCTTTCACTGCTAACTTAATTACACATTATGAGTTATAGAAGCATTATTGAAAATTTTAAAAAGCAAACCCGGTGTATGGTAGCACAGTAGGCCCCACTGCCCCGTCCTAAGTCAAAGTCTTCGCCGTTTCTACGGATCCATCCCATCTCAGCCGTCACCTATCCTGGTGGGGAGAGAGCTAGAATGACCTTTCTAAAAAAGAAACCTGAAGTAAACAAAAACCAGTATGCCTGTCTCACTTTAGCACATTAGGGCCTACTCGTATGGCCTAAGAGTGAGACAGACATACTAATTTTTGTTTATTTCAGGTTTCTTTCTTAGCTTATCTCGGGTTTAGTTTTAGCGTGACTTCTGAAGTGCTGCTGTGACCCTTGCCGCAAACTTTCAGGAGTTCAGTGACAGCTCCTTCCTACAGGCGTCAGGCAGGAACTTGCTACCGGTGAACTTTACATTGACATTGCCTGTGAAAACGTGAGCCACCCTTTCTAGGAGACCCGATATATTGGTTATCGGTGAGGTTCGTACGGGAGAAGTACTTACTTCTATTGTCTGTCGCTGGACTTTTTCTCCGACGCACTCTTTTTCCCTGGCTAATATTGTTCAGCGTAATTCGTGAATAATCGCAAGGCCTTGTTCCCTAAATCGTGTGAACTTACCTTGTATGAATAACAAAGACATTGAACCACTTTTACTTTTATTTTATTTAGAAATACTTCAGCTTTATGTGCACGTATCATATGCTCACTCAAGTTATTTTTGTGTCCGTACACCATTTTCAGTCAATTACCAAAGTACTTACGTGTGATTATTTGTGGTTCACTCACTTTAATAAATATATACTCACATGGCGTTTATAAATAATAATTAGATACTTTGAACGAAGACTTTCTGTGGGGCACATCGCGACGCGTACCGTACTTGCTTACTGCCGCCATGAAGTCACAATTAGGGTTGACCATAGATGGCCGATGTTTTCAAAACATCCATGTTTTCATGTCGATGATCGATGTTTTCTACATCTATGGAAAACAACCGATGTGTTTGCTACATCGATGTTTTTATACTAAAAAAAGGCCTACCTTGGTTCAAAGATATAATTTTATTTACAGCAGCCTATTTATTCAAAAAATCAATTTTTTACATCGGTAGCTTTCATGGAAATATTTCACTTTTTTTATAAATTTTGCCTAATTTTCTGAACCCATTACTTTTTAAATTGACATCGATGTTTTCCGCCTAATACAACATGTTTTCAGGTCGATGTTATCATCTCATCGATGGTTACCGTCGATTTTAACATCGACGGTGAAAATCGATGTTTTAACTATCGATGCTCATCCCTAGTCACAAGCCGAAGTGAATACCGTATGAACAGTCATCGTTCATATCTGATTTGCTTTAATCGTATTGGTCACGGCTTCGTGACGTCGCATAAAATCATTGGCTGGCATTATTCGAGTTTAATTCAAATCTTTCCGTTGTATTTTAATCTAACGATGTTATGATAGTTTCTTACTATGGGAATTAATAATAATAATAATAATAATAATAATAATAATAATAATAAATCTTTATGAAGTACTTATAAAATAAATTTACGTTTCCCGAGTTTCTCCTGATCATATATTATATACATATATATAATATAGATTCCGAAAATATAATAATAATAATAATAATCAGAAAACTTTCAATAATAATTTAATTAGAGGGAAGGGGATACAGCTTCAATATAAAAGCCTCTATATCTAACTACTCGTATATTGCACGTATTTGCGTTAGCCATTCTGAATTAAAATAAAAGAAAACTATTTCTGTAACCATTATATACAATTGTGACAGTCGCGATTAGACTCTCAGCAGTCAAATAGACTAAAAATAAACTAGGGTTTTTAAAGAATAATAAGAATTAAATTCAGTTAATATCTTTTGTCTAGAATTAGCAAAGTATATTCTTGTGTTTATGAAATAAAATTGCAAATTCATATTTTAAGTTCATATCTCGTAGGTGAAGCATCGCATAGTTATCCTAACACGGTAAATCGTCACCGGAGAATGTTAGGCCTACACAGGAAAAATTCCAATTGTTAATTTTTTGTAATCGATCTACGAGTTAAGCTCTAGATCGATTCATAATACCCTTTTTCGTTTCCTACCTCAAAGGTAGGTCTATGTCATACTTGAACTGATTTGAGTTACGAAAGTTTGCTATTTTTGAGAGCTATTTTAAAAAAAGGAAATAAACTAAGTTGCAAAGTTCTTTTTATTTAACAGAATTGTCAGTTTGTTAACAAATTTATTGTTATTGTACTTTCAAGAAGTGGACGGCGATTCAGCAGCAGCCGGTATAATATTATACAGTATTTGAAATTATTAATGTAATTACTGTAATTGGCTTTTAATTATCACTGATACACAGAAATACTGCAACACACATTAGAAAAATCTCCATACAAAACAATCAACACACCAAGAAAGCTAAAATTGACATCACTGCGAGAAAGTCAAACTTGAGCCACTTAAATCTGAAACAACTACACAGCCCTAACATGTTATAAACACCACATAGCTCAATAAATGGTGCAAAAATATGTTGCACAAACTTTCTCGCATATACGTGTTAAAGGCTAGCACAGAAAAAAGTAAATTAAAGAGACAATTAAATTTTACTTATTACATTTTCATAAAACTAACAAGTAGGCTATCTAGAACGGAAAACATCAGGGTCGATCTTTATGTTCAATGCTTTTACTGTGAAATAATAATAATAATAATAATCAATGGCAGTAAAACTGCATATTATTAGTACTACTACTACTACTACGGGAAAATTCAAATATAAGTCGCACCTTGGGATGAGTCGGTCCCACCCAACCTATCCTCACCGATGCAGTTTCTTTTATACCAAGATCTAGCGAATTATTCTCTCCTAGTATTATGAAGAAACTCGTGATTGGACGTTGGGGGTGTGACGTCTTACCGCTAGACGAGAGGTGGCAGGCTGACAAACCTTGCGGGAGATATAATATGCCACATTTTCGAAACCTACAAACAGTGTACTGTACATTATTGGAAAATGCAAGGGCGCTTCGCTACGGCTGCCGCCTCCGCTTCGCGCACTTAACTATGTGGTTAGTGTTATGCATTATTTAGCTATATGTAGAGGTGGATACAAGACACTTACGACAAAATACAAGGGCAGTTGGTCACTCTGCTTCGCTCAGAAACAAAATACATCACACAGTCCGTGCAAATGTGAATATCGAATAGGGGAGCTTAAGGGGCGACTTATATTCGAATTTCGCCACTACTACTACTACTTAGGTTATATTGCACGCTTTAACTGCATGTAAGTCATATCACGTGTTTAGTATGTTTGCGTGAACCATTAGTCTATAGGCTATCAGCGTTTCTTAACCGTTTTGAACCCGAGGACCTCTAAAATGTCTAAAAAACTTTACGGACCCCTAATTTTACATCCATTGTTAAAAGTAGGCTATATGGGGTATTAAATTATAGGTCGTTATAACGAAATACATTTTTTTAATCCGACGGAAACACAGTTATTGAATTGGAATGAAACTATTGACAGTAAAATTATATTTTGAACAGACTTTAATATGTAGCCTATTACCAATTTGATAATATAATTAGGAATTATGTTATTACTCACTTTTAATGAGACGGTTGAGCTTGTCTCCTCTTGCAGAGTTCCTGGATATTTGGCTCAATATTAGTCAAATTTAGTCGAAGATCAGCAGATACATTAAGTTTCTGTATTATGTTTTTAGTTAAACGAGCGATGAAAATCCCTTCTCACAAGATAGGTTGTTGAAAAGTGCATGGCGCCTCTAATAACAAAATTCCGACAGAGTCTTATTTTTTAGGGTTTTGAATGAAAGAGGGAACCATAGACGTCAGTGCATCAGGGGTTTGAAACTGTGGTCCGTAACTGCAAAAGTAAGGAAACTTGCAATATGACCTGTATTTTCGAAGATTTCAAAAACTTTGACATCTAGTGTCCATTTTATGTGAAAAATATCTACTTCTTTACTTCCCACTTGCTTTATGATATTTGTTAATAAATTATGTCTGCGGACCATAGGTTGAGAAACGCTGGTCTATATTAACAACTCATTCGCGTCATGTTTCTATTGTTTAGTGATGTCTTCTTATGCGGTATTCAGTTTAAACGATTATAATATCCAGTGACATAGCGGCAATGAGTTATGGAAAATAAGCAAGTCCTACAAACCCGGCGTCGCCTTTGCGAACGAGGAAACCATGAAAAACCCAAGTCAATTTGGGCGGCCACGAGGTTTGATTTGAACTCAGGACCTCTTCCTGTTTGCCTATACCACCTCGCTGTAATTGGTTTTGGTGTGTTCATTGCGACTGAGCTAAACTGATTGCATTTCACAACAATAAGTAGCCTACATTAGGCCTATAGTTTTCTTGTTACTACGGGCAACAAAATGTCATTCATATTTTAATTGACATGTATGTTCTGAAATTCGCATTTAAGCTGTCCTTATTTCTTTTTTATCTTGATATCTATTACATGTACAAAGAAATGTGTTAAACAAAAAATGTTCTTTTTAAATTTCTCTACAACTTACTGTGGTAGGTTTTCATGTATCGCCTACTGTAATGGATATAATCTAGAAAAATTGAAAATGGATACGAGTAAAGTACCCCTTAAGTCAATTTTGCAGAAATACGGATATAGCCATTTTATTAGTCATAGATAAGAGTTTCCAATTTTAAATTTTTATTAAAATCGTTAGAGCCATTTTTTCACAAATCAAATTTTTTTAAAAAGTTTTCATGAAAAGTCCCCTTAATATTTCAGTTATAAAACTAAATTTCTGGGCGGTTCGACAAAATTTCGAAAAAGTGCCTAATTCAAAAAATGAAGTAAATACAATGAACCGTTTACCCGCTGTGCTTGTCCACAGACGGACGGACAGACGAACAGACAGACGGACAGACGTCATTCCAAAAATACCTTTTTCGGTTTCTAGGCTTCATGAAACATGCTCTCCCGGTGTTATCTCGACTTCGATTTTTTGTCACGATCACAATACTTTCTCTATACTACGTATATGCGAGAAAGTAAAATGATGAAAAATGGGCAACTTCGGGTACACACGTAAAACAAATGGTTACCAAAATTTGGTTTGACCGGAGGTAATCAACTTCATTGTTGTGCACTTCGGGGGTAAGGGTGGGCACAAAAAAAAAAAAAAAAAAAAAAAAAAAAAAAAAAAAAAAAAACAGATTATGAAGTAAACATGAACACAGAAAAATTACCATTGCGCAGAACACTATAGTCCATTTTAAGTCTTAATAGGCGATGTGAAGATACTTGTGAAGATAAATTATTGATAGAGGGCAGTAAAACTTTTTCAATGTGGTAAAGTCTCTAAAAGACTTATTCAGAAGAAACATCATTTTGCCATAAACCAAAGAGAATAGAAGACAAAGCAGATAGAACGAAAGTACAATCAGAACGTAAACAGAGTGTGGCCTAAGGTCGAGGGCTCTGGAAATATGACAATGGCCTGTATGTATGTATGTATGTATGTATGTATGTTTCTCAATGTGGTGTTATTAACTTCTAAGGAAATGATGTTTATTTACATTATGTCCGTTCAAGTTGTGTGAAAAATACTTTCTTTAAACATATATATGAGCAATGGGTACTTAAATTTTTCCCTACACCCTTTATTTTTAGGGCAGTGGTTACCAACCGGTTGTCCGCGAGAGCCTTGGGAATGGTCCGTGGGTGCAGTGATGCCAACTAAAAAAAATTGTTCCTTTAAAATAGTATTAAAAATCCACTAAATTGAATAAATTTAAACAAATTAAAGCTCAACTAGCTAAAAACACTTCCAACTTCTGTATTTGACCATGGCAGCACTAAAAGCACAAGGACAACTACGAAATTTCTTTGAAAGGATTAAAACTACTTCCATGTAATTTCTCATATAATTCCAAAATTCACTTATATATTTTTTTCATTCCACAGTTGTAACTTTCAACCACTTGTCCCGATTGTCTGAAATAACCATATTTACCAGTGATATGAACTATAGAAGTAGTGTCACTTATTGTATGTGTAAAAAGGGATTCTATTCTATTCTATTTTGTGCCCCTTTTTTAAGGCGGGGAGGCGGGGTGGGAACGCCCCTAAGCACCGCAGCCGTTACCGACTTATTGTACCTACCTCCGGGATGGGATGAGTTGCGTGCCACAGGCCGCCCCGGATCCGCAGAGCCCCCCGTGGGCCCCCACGGAACTCCCCTACATCCAACAAGCATAGTACCATGCCACGTGTGCGCCACCCCCTGCGGTACCTCCAACCGGGAGCCCCGACAGGTTCGTGACACACACCACCAACAACCTCTTGACCACAAGCAGCGGGGAGAACGGGAGAGGCCCCCCAAAGGGCTCTGACTGCCGAAGCAGACCCGATGCCAGAAGTGGAAACGGGATGAGGATGAAAAGGGGGAAAGGTGAGATGAAGTGGAGAGTGTTGGTGGAATGAAAGGGGAAACGGGAGAACCCCGAGAAAAAACCCCTAAAGCACGGCTTCGTCCACCACGAATGACACACCCGCCGGCCCCGAGATTTGAACTCAGGACCGCAAGCATGCCAGGCTCACGCGCTACAGCATGAGCCACCGCGCCGGCAACCGGGATTAGTTGTCGGCTTCTAGTTTAGGATATATTCCCATTCAACCGGAAAGATGACATTTTTATTCTACTCTTTGGATTTCCGTACCGGTGCTCTCCCAACTGAGCTATCCAGAGTTAGGTTTAGAGCGCCAGATGGAATCTCTATCCTACGGCTGATTACATTAATGGTAGGCCTATACGTCACTGAAAGACATTGACGTCATATACAGTAGGCTACTGCGAGATACACAAATGTTACTCTCCAAAACCAGTGGAAACTCGGTCACAAAATCACTAATTTAGTGTATATAGGTTATGCATTCATGAAACCACAGAAATGTTTAAAAAAAATTAAGGATAGCAGACCACTAATATATAGGGGCAAAGCATCAAGATACGCAGCATAAGTTAGCTATCCCAGAACAGTTTTTATGGCTGATAAAAAAATACTTTACATAAAACAGCTTACACTTGAAACTTTATAATAATAATAATAATACCAATAACAATGATAGTAACAATATTAGTGACAATAATAAGAAAATAATAATAATAATAATAATAATGTTAATAATAACGATAACAATAAACACTTTTCGATATTTTAATACCAGCATACCAGACTGACAGATGAAAGCCCAAGCAGAAATCATCAATGAAGTAACTCAGGTTTCCGCCTCCCGATTAAAAAATATATATATGTTGATAAAAATGCATTGATATCAAACAAATTGATCTCCACCTAAAAAAACCTAGTCTCGAAATATCTGGACATGAAATTGACAGAAAATACGTAGTCCCAAAATATCCGCAAGAATGTGCCATTCATGTATAAGCTAATGTGTCTCATAATATCCAAAAGCAAGAAGGCACTTAACTCCTGGTTTTTACTGTGTTTTGTATTAGGCAAATTTATCATAATACAATGACATTTTGTTCCTACGTTTCCTACAAATTACTCATATATTTAACAATTTAACCAAACACGCTGTCGTCGAGGACAGCGCATCATGGAGTACTCAACAAGACAAAAAGGGAAAACCTAGTATTATTTACAATGGGCTTCGATTAATTAAAAGACGTGAAATTAAGTCGGGAAAATCCGTTGGTACTGTGTTAAGAGTAAATTGGGTCTACTGACCTTCTGGTGTATATGTTTATGCGAGACCATATGGCAGACCTACCTGAGGTACCATTTAGAAAAGGACAGGCAACGCATTTGATCTAGTTTTCGTAGACTAGATCGTGGCATTTAAATTCGGATATTTTGACACTTGTCGACCAGGTAGAAAACGGGGATAATTAGGATACATCAGGAATTAGAATGTGTTGACAGTCGGATGTTCTAGGGCTCGGATATTTTGAGACCACACGGCCAAAAGATCGGTTACACAATCGTTGTTCAAAAAAGTACACAAATCTATAATTAATACCAGATCTGGTTGTAGGTACTGCATTTGAATAAAAGGTCTTCAACTTCAGTGCGTTAGCTTAAGTCTAGAATCTTTATATCAAATCTACTTTATAATACAGAGTGCGGCAGAAAGAACGCCCCGATTACAAAAGGCAAATATATCCAAACCCAATAAAATATGAAAAAACTTATGTAATTCTTTGAAAGTACACATGATGCCATTTACATCAACGTGTTTTGAAGAAAACATCATTCAACATCATTCAATTGTTTATATACGGATTGAGCCTCTCTCGGTAGTTTTCCATGACTCTCATTGTCATTTCGGGCGGAACATCAGCAAATTCCTGTTGGATTGCCTCCTTAAGAGCTTCCAAAGTTTGGGGACGATGTTGGTATACCTTGGCTTTCAGACGTCCCGTCTTTGGAGCCCGAAATGTACGCGAAAGGCACGTTGCGTTCTTGCGCTGCGTTGCTGTCGGCAACTCGACATTTTGAATAAACTGCAAATTCCTGTTGGATTGCCTCCTTAAGAACTTCCAAAGTTTGGGAACAATGTTGGTACACCTTGGCTTTTAGACGTCCCGTCTTTGGAGCCCGAAATGTACGCGAAAGGCACGCTGCATTCTTGCGCTGCGTTGCTGTCGGCAACTCGACATTTTGAATAAACTGCTCTACGGCGTAAGCGCGATGCACTCCTGACCAAGCCATGGTCTAAACTAAAACGGCACCTAATTTGCTGTTCGGCAATATTCACCCCACCCCTCTACCCCCACCCACCACGTAGATATCTGTCTCCAAAATCGGGGCGTTCATTCTGCCGCACCCTGTATTATCCATAATTCGTTTTAGGTAGGCTAATGATCAGGTAAATTGATAAATTTCATGTTTGCTGCAGAGGGGGGATTATTTTGAACAGAATTTACCTCCTTATACCCTCTGATATTATAATAATGTTTTTACAACATTACGTGTGACTAATTTTAATCTGTACATATTTTTAATTGTTTTTAATGCTTCTATACATAAATATCATTGTCAGAGTGAGTTGTATGTTTATTATAATATCAGAGGGTATAAGGAGGTAAATTCTGTTCATAATATAATGATCAGGTATTTCGAAACACAATTTATTTTACAAACTCTCTGTACAAAATTATTTCTTGCAGATATAGAAAGAGAAAATTTAATAGAAGAAGTACAAATTGGCCTGTAAATATTTTTGTTTCAATAAGAAATTGGTTGTAAAAGATATCAATGAATTTAGAACATAAAATTATGTAACACAACAGAGAATTTTATTGTAACATTTTCATAAAACCTACATACAGGATTTCGCACATGTTTTAGCAATGCAAACTAAGTTTTGCAACAGCTACACCGGTAATTTGAACACTGATCAGACCTGATATTTGCAGTTGCGCGAGAAACTTGTTGCAAACGGCACCAACAGTTAGCAACAAAGTTCGTGCACATCCTCTAAACGGATGAACATTACAAATCGCATTTACGACTAATCGAGCCCAAGTGACATGTTGCGAGATTTACACAGCTTACTTAACGACTGTTTCACATTTTACTGCTCTCCTCTCTTATCGATTCACATTCGGAGACCTGCCCTAGCAAATTCAGAATGAGAAAACAGAAACCTATTGTACAAACAACAATACACACACTATGAACTACAAAAAATTGTTATAAATGATTAAGGTACTAAGTAGGTGAGTAATATTACCTTGCTAAAAGTAATTTACAGGGAAGATTTTTCAGGTTACCAAAATCTCTCTTCTCCTTTATCATAGTTTCTGTGGAATATGGTACGCCCCAGCCATGACTAGAATTCCACGTTTAAGGGATGACGGAAGTGTTCTAAACAACTTGCAATAGAAACTTGAAATTTTGCAAACATAATTAAAATTTAAACTTACATTGAAGTTTAAAATTTGCTTTTGAGATATAATTTCTTTTTATATCAAAATTGAAATCTATCTTCTCTGACAGATATTGAAATTTGAACCTGAATTATTTTTGAGAATTTTTAATGCTTGCTTTATATTAATTGATTAATATTTTGGTATTGTTTATATGTTTTGTTTTAAAAATATATTTTACCCAAAAAATGAAAAAAAACTGCCCTGGTAATATAATAAATACTTTGAAAAAAGAACTACGTTCCATATAGAAAACCTGATAACACGTCATTTTATTGTACACATTGTAAAGTACAATATGAAACAATTTCATAGCTATATTTATTTTTGGGGAAGAAGATAGATTTTTAGTGTGGCAAAATAATATATAAATTGAAGTTGAGAAAACTGCGATTAAAGTTTGCGTTACACTAGCTGTAGAAGGGCACTCACGTTGAAGAATGGTGTTGCAGCACCTGATCCATGCGTTCAAACGGCATAAAATAATGCACAGGTTTACTTTGAGGTGGTCCTGATTTTTTGGCATTGAAATAAAAAATAATATATTTTTACCGAAATGACTAAACACTTCATAACGGAAAGGCGTGACTACAACAATGACTTTAAGTTAAATTCGAGATCTCTTTAGTTCACTTGCGGATTGCCAAGCCATCAACCCCAAAGCAGCTCATAGTTTCCTGTAAGATTAGAACCCAGGATTGTAAAAGAACTAAGATAAGAAAAAAATTAATGGTACTTTGGTTATAGCAGTGATCTTCATTTTTTAAACTATTACCATTTTTTTTGGTGGAAAACTAGCGGGCCGGATTGATTTAATGATTAGGCCTATTAATAACGTGATACTTATGCAATACAAATATATCAATTATATTATAAATGTATATAGCCTTTACATTGAAAAATAAGTTTATTGAATTAATTAAATTATATATTTCATTATATTTGAGTTAGCAGTGCTACAACGGAATTCACTAAATTATGGAACAAAGAGAGCTAACTGTTGTCAGGCTGTGTTATTTTCGATTAGTCAATACAATTTCAAGATAGTTTTTACCATGACGACTTTGATACTTCCCTTTAAGCACGTTTAAATGTCAGTGATTTTAGTGGAAAACTGAAGAATTTTAAATCAGACAGTGAGTTTTTATCAGAATACTATGAAGTCATGACGCTAAGAGTACTTGACAATTTAATGTCCAATTAATTTTATTAATTTTAGTAATAAAAATATCACAAGAATCACCATGTTTCAAAATTCAGTATAAACTGTTTTAGAATCAGATTTCATGGAGTAGGCCTACAGTCATGGAAAGAATTAACAAGATTAATACTTTTAATAATATTTCAGGCAGATAACGAGAGAGTGCGAAATGTTTCACATTAAAATATAATGCAATAATTTTCGCAGGATTATTGAATAATGCTTGGTAGTAATAACAATGAAATGGAATTTAGGAAAGTTTGAATGGATATGGGAAAGTTTGTGTGAACAGGTATATTGTAATGGAGGAACAATAGCGATGTGTCCATGTTGTTTAATCAGTGGAACCCCGTCCTACTCATTTCAAACAACAAATGAAGCATTCTCCGCTCTATCTAAATAATAACTACATAATAATTGTATCTCCCAGAAAATAACTGACAACCGCAAGCATTCGAGTAAACTTGATCTGTTTCTACCAGCCAGAGAATGGATGTAGAGGGTTTCTCTTATAGTGTATTTGGCGTATTTCAGGTACTATGCTTCTTTCGTGTCAGTGGTGGGTATTATATGTTTAATTTTCATGAATATAAATTCTAGTAGGCCTATACTGTATGCTTGTTAAGGCCAGCTTATACGGAAAAGCAAAATTCCTCATTTTCCATTCCATCCTTCCGAAATTTTAACCACATGCTAAGTTCATCTTTTAAAATTCGATTTATTTTTTCTGGCAGAACTAAGAACATTTGGCCTTCTCTTCCGCTTTACCAGTCAAAATTATATCACAATTACTTAATACATAAATACAGAAATTCAATTCAGCATTACAAATTAGCTATGTAATGATAAAAACGTTATATATCTTAAGTTACCTTGCTAATGTAAATTTAAGATTAATTACTAAAATACAATAACATATTTTACATTACAAATTACGAATATAATCTATAAATTACGGAAAGAAAACAAATAGAAAATTACCCTTTATGATGAGACTAAAATTCTGGAAAGAAAAATAGAGTTGCAACGGATCTAAGAATCGGATCTAATGGATCTAAAGGATCTAAGAGTTCAAAATTACAAAAAATGGTCAGTGAAAATGGCCAGTTATTAAGACAAGAAAAAAGGAAAATTCAGAGGCCAACAATTGATACAGTGAAGGAAAATAAAAGGACGATCCGTCTAAAGCGATAGAAAGGATACGACTAGATAGAGAGGCTATGATGATCAAGTAGGCCTATGAAGAATTTTGAAGAGGAGACAAAGACAGTGAATTTCTCCGGTCATTCAAATGGAACCATAAACAACATTTCGAAAAAAGGCGATGGTCGAAAAGACTTATATTACAAATGAAGCGTACGGAACATTTTATGAATATGTTGCAGGCTTTGGGATAAATTAGTGCTCAGGTCTGTAAGGAAGACATCAGAGTAATCGAAGTAGGGATGCCTAGAGAATAGCCTATATTAAATTATTTGTTTACAGTTGTAAGTAAGGATGTATTAATTTTTTTTTAATAGTATGAATTAAGGAGTTCACTTTCTAAACGTTTCAGTAATGCGATTTACCCCATATCAAACTTTTATCTATAAAAACATTTTTATAGATAGGTCTTTTCCCTATCGGACCGTGAAAATTTTCACGATTTAATTTTTAACAATTCTGGAGATATTATTTTATATAAATTATTATGAAAAGTAGCCTTTAGGTTGCGCCAATTTATCCAAAATTTTACACGAATCCTATATATATTTTATATTTCATAACAATAGATAATTACATGGAGATTTTTCTCCCTCTTTTTCAATTTCTAAAAATAAGCGAAAACTATTCCTATAATGCTTTATATCTTTTATACATATATAGCCTATATATATAAAATTTAATCTTAAAAATTATCCTATTTTGAACGAACCCACATACACAATCAAACAGCTATGCAAATGTGATTAGTGATTACCTACTTTTTATACACTAGGATTTAACAATTTATTAGACGAAATTCAAAAGTCCATTGGGTGGTGCATTTTATAACTCAGAAAACGAGGGACAGTAACTTATACTTTCAACAAAATTTAAGTACACTTAATATTTTGCAATTCTAACCATTAGTCTACCTGGCAACACTTGCAGAATTATATCTCACTTGTACAATTCCCCTAACATATACATGGGTCCCTTACCTTGCCGTTTCCTCTGCCAACATCTGAAAAAAAGTAAAAGATGTTAATTTTCAGGGTTTTAACACCATTTCAGCATAGGCTTGGATTGCCATAAGCCTGAGTATCGGGAATATTCGGAGAGCTCCTGAAGTATGCAAGATGGATAAAGTTATTAGGCTACATGAAGGATTACCAGCATGATGCTTTGAGAAGAACTGCTTCTTCTTTAAACAATTGAAGCCATTACTTTCTGAAGTATAGAAGTCCAGTTGATCATTTTCTGAAGACCAATAAAGACATAATTACTCTTCCATGGTAAACCTTGCCTAATTCTGGATATCGCCATATTATGAAACATGAATTATCACAAGAGTATTGCTTAGAATAAATTACTGAATATGCTGAATGTAATTATGGAACTCAGACTATAATACACATTTCGGATTTTATATGTTTAAAGGAAAAGAGAAATATGCTAATTTGTGGTTCAAGAATGTTTGAAGGTATAAAAAAGAATAGAGGTATAGACCTACATATTTGCATGGGATATTTTCCCATAAAATAATAATAAGTACAAACGAATTACTCATCTCATTACTTAACTCAGAATCCCGTACTTAACTTCCTGAATTCTTATCTTTTGTAACCTGCTTCTTTGCCTTCATGTCCAGCTGTCTCTGAAAATAAGGTTGTATTTCAAGAAACGCTGAAGAAATGTATTTTATGTTTTGGCTGCCTTCAGGGGAATTTAATTTGCATAAGCCATATGCAGCTAGTTACAATTCTGCGCTGTTTTATTGTCACCCACGCTAAGACTCGAACTGTCTGCATGACTTCCAGAACAAAACAGGTCATGGACTTGTGAGCTTTTTCAATCTCAAAGACCTAATAAAAAATTAATGCTGAAAACTTTTGTTGTTTTGAATGTCATTTGATAGAGCTCAGTTTGATTATAACAAATATACACATAACTCATATAAACCCAATGAGGAGGTAAACAACCAGAACAGTGTTTAATTAAAGCGAAAATTATTAATATCGACAACCACATTAATCGCGGTAAAGAATGTAGGAGGAATTATTAAAATTGTTGTAGAATTAAATTTATGTATTCTTCTGAATGTACATTTTATCATTTTAAGTTTTAAAGTAGGAATTTTTCATTGCAATCAGGGTTTGATTGCATTCTATGTCATTCTTTGTGTAATTTTTGTTGCCATAGCAGGCGGATCTATGCTTCGATTTTCAAATGTCCCTATGATAATAATAACAATACGCAAAGTAATTACAACAGTGATTTTAAAATATGCTTTTTCTGTGTATTACATTCCTTGTAATGTTTTAAATAACATTAATAACGCAATATACGAGGCTAATCTAAAAAGTATAACAGACGATGAAAAGTCGCACAAGTGTCGAAAGATCGATACATCGATCGATTTTCCCGCCCTATGGTATCTTGGTTATAATGAAACAAATAGTGATGTTTTACTCATTTTCCTGGTTTTAATAATATTCATTACTTGCTTAATTCTTTAAGTATTCGCTAGGCTAAATAGTAACAATAAATGTAACTTGAAGTCCGGACCCTCTCAAGATAAATTCCGGACCTCTTCTAACCTAACCTATGATAATGACGGCACTGTTGATTTTAACTTGTAATAATAAATGTGACTATCATAATAACAATCACTCAAAGGTATTGTTGTTAATAAAGACGTCGAAATAAAAATGAACGAGACCTTGGATAAGAGCATAAGTACGAGTAGAAAGGAAGGTCAATGAATGAGATCAAAAGTAACATTTCTTAAGAAAGTTCTCCTCTTTAATATCTTTTGCGAGATTTCTTAGAACCAAATTAAAGGAATACACGAACTACCTGACATAAAATAGTTGCAGTTTACTCTAATAAACTTCAGGACCCCCAACTAATGTTCATCAACTGTACAGGAACTGGTAGAGATATCCCATTAAATTGCTTCGCCTGACTCCAGGCTATAATAGTTTTATCGGTTAGTTTACAAAGAATATCCTTAATTCTGTTCCAGTAAGTGGTCCTGGATCCTGTTGATACCATTAGAGTTCCAAGTGACGATCAAACAAACTTCGTCTCTCCCTCACTTGACCCACCTGAAGTTCGCACAACTTCCAAGCGAGTCCTCGTAACATTTTCCCCGCTCAAGACCGACACAAGTAACACTAGTAGGCTAAATAGCGCTGAAGTTTTTAAAATAATATCTTATCAGATTTGTAGACTTCTTCAATTCGTTGTTATTTGCGCAGTATCAGTGGCGGCTTGTGGCTGGGAAGTTAGGAGAAGAGCTTATCTTAATCATTGAACTCGCCCATATCTTGTATACCAAATCAATCCTTCGGTCCTTTAAGGATGCAAACTTGTCGGCGATGTCTTCATAGAATGACTGTATTTTAACTGCAGTAAAAGTTCTTCCTGAATTGCAATATTCGCTAAAGAAAAAACTCTCTCTTCTGAAACTGGATTCCTGAGGTATGTTTTATTTGCTTCTGGCAAGAAAAACTTCTTTCCACAGATGCCGTAGTAGAAGAGATGGACAGACTAAATAAGGGATAACAATTTATAAGTGTCAGTAAAAAAGTCCTTGTCCTGACTAAGCATTTTAAAAATCATTACGTAGGAAATCTGTCAGTACTTCTCACCGGCATGCAAAATAGAGTTTTTTTTTAATTTTATTTTTTATATTTTTTATTTTTTAAGCGATCTGACTTAGGAAACACATTTTTTTCTGATTATTTAGTCTTTTTTTACTCTTCTACTTTACATAAGTCTCATTTCTGACAAAGAAGCTTAGCTATGTTATACCACAACAATAACCAATCAGTTAGTATAATTTTAAATTTGAAAATAATTGATTATAAAATGAATAACAAATCAGAAATTTCCCATTTTTTTTGCTATGAGAACTGGAATCTTCCTGTTTAAGAAACTAGCAATAATCGCCCATCATAGCTGGAACACATCTTCCTTGATGTCTTTGTCAAGCTGTAGCGATATGTTGGTGAAATCTTTTCCTCCGCTCGACACTTACAGCACCCAACTTTCCCGGACAAATCTCCAAATGATAATGCAAAAAATGGAACTTCAGAGACGCACGGCGTCAATTTATTTAAGTTTGTCCAAAATATTATTCCTCTGTTATTGAGCAGTAATTTTCTGCTTTGTTTTTTCCTGACACCCCTTTAAAACAGATGATAAAGATAACAACTGTATTTGCTTTTTCATTGTCAGTTATCGACGGAGTAGCCTACGTATTATCCTACAGTCTGTGCTGTCGCCATAAAGGGTAATAAAACAATAAACCATTTCGAAGAGCGGCTCTTGTTTCGTGCATAAAAATAGCAGTAAGTTGCGAATTATACCTTGAATGAAATAAAATGCTCTATGGTTGCGTAAAAGAGGCATCTAATGACAGAATCCTGGTTCGATGTTGATTTTCACATACACTATTTTTAAACTACTAGATAATTATAAAATGTAAGTTTCTGAAAAAACGTTACATTCTAGAGCTTTTTCAATATATTTTTTTTATCGGCTTGTACGAATTGCATAAAATTGTTTGTTCTTATCCATGTTTTGACATTAAAGAAAGGAACCCAATTCGATATAGGTTGGATTACACAAATTTCTCTACTATTAGGTGGATTATAAAGTATAATTTCTTCTAAGACCTGTTATAGAATTTTCAATATACATTCGTGTTTATCTTCAATTATTTATACAAAATTTGTTATTTTTGCCTACGTTACAAAAACCTTGCTGTGCAGTGATATAATAAATTGATAAAGAATACATTTGTTATTGAAAATGTTGTGACAATTACATAAATAATATCAAACAATACTATTATAATTCACTCAAGACATAGGATCTACGAAGGTCTGTTTTGTGAAGAAAAAAACATACATTCACAAGCACTATTCGCCCACAAGATGTTAGCTATACAAAAATAAAATACATGTAAGTAGGTTAATTTACTTAGAACAATCAATGAAATTAATTAGCTACTTTGCATGATTAGTATAAACATAATTAGTTTTGTTAGTTTTAATAATGATACATTCAGAAGTAGAAAGTAGGTTAGGCGTAAAATACTTCATCCGAGGAGGAAGGTGCTAGGAATGCGCCCATCATGAAGTCCGCGTTTAATCTTTGAACTGGAATACCGGCCCATTGCTTCGGATACCCCGTGGAGTGAGGATCACTATTGCAAGTCTGCATACGTTTTCATATTTTGGAAATCAGGTTTCTGGTGTTACAACTCAATGGTCCAGAATTTTCAAGCCGGAATTTCAACAAAGATATAATTTTCATGTATTGTTCGGTACCTTATTTAATTATTTATGTATTTATTTATTTATTTATTTATTTCAAAATAACAGCTGTTTATGCTGCCAAGCCTGAATTTTATAAATTAAGTCTGAAAATAGGAAGATGCTATTGTACCTTTGCTTGTAACATCACATAACAGGGATGAGTTTTTGTTTGTTTGTTTGATTGTTTGTTTGTTTGTTTTGCCTTAGGCCGCCAGGCCACCAAGCCGCTTACGTTGGATTTGCTAATGCTGAAAGATTAAAAAATAAATTGTGGGGATTCCCGTTCAGACCTAAACTCTCTAAATAATAATAATAATAATAATAATAATAATAATAATAATAATAATATATAATTAAGTTTTTAAAGCAGGACAGAGCAAGATACCCATATGCATCGATTGTACCAAACATTATTCTGATATTCTGAAAGTCAAGTCAACCATAAGAGTATAGCCTGAAGGAAATGCTCCTAACCACGAACTTGATTCGTTTACTTTATTGGTAAGCCATCTTCTTTTTTTCTACACTAGTAGCACTAAATGTGATTCAATTATTGAAATTTTATTTATTAAGTTTGCAACTAATGTAAGATGTTCTGAAGTGTGTCGAAAAATGACTTTTTAAATAGGCTATTCTTTTTGCATCATCTTGTCGTTCTTAAAATTATTTATTCGAGTACTGGATGTTACAGACACTATAATTTTTAATTTAATAAACTTACAATAAAATTAAAAAAGGGATCAGTTGCAGTATATGTTTTAGGGAAATATGTAAGAACTTTATTTGAGCAAATAATTTCTCAAACGTTGGATGTATTGTATGGTTTGTACAAAAAGACAATTTTATGTATTAGTTGTTGCAAATAGTTTAAGTATGCATAGTGATTGCTATGTAGAAAAGGATCTTAAACTAAAAGTAATGGCGATTGGACTTCGTGCCTTAATAGGATAACTATTAACTTTATTATTGGATCATAACTAATAGTATTAGTTGATGTACATGCTCTTCAAAACGCGGTGTTGTTTGTGCAGCGGGCATTAATTGAAAATATTAGATTATGTACGTGATCTTCAACGAGCGTAGTACTTGGTTTGAACAAATGGATCGCAAACTAAAAATATTCGAAAATTCACGTCTTCTTCAATGAACCATGGAGAAAACAAATGTATTCTATTTGGAGTCTGAGAGAAGTGCTTGGTTTGTACATATGTACGACAATTAATTTACGGACGGTCTCTCTCTGTCATGGATAAGAACGTACAGGTAAAAGTAATTAAAAGGGTCGGGGTGCCATTTAGATGTCGCAGTGGGGTGGCCAAGAGTAATGGTGTGCTGAGATGAGCTGTTTGCAAAATACCACTGTGCGCCATGCATACTGAATTTCTAAGAATATGTTCGACTGTATAGCTTACGCATGGAATGTTATAATTTATGCTTCAATGAATGCACATTCATATTTGGATTTTCAATTAATTTAAACTTAGACTGTCTTGTTCTAACTACCCTGTATTTTCCTTAGATACTTCATGCTAGAGTTGTTAGCTGCATTTATTATTATTGTTTGGGCCACGTTGGAGACAACACGAATATAAAGGACGAAACACACCAGACACACACACAATCATTCCGAAAAAGGCGCGGATGTAATGACGATGATAATAACGGCCTAATTATATCCGGAGACCGTAAGGGACTAAAGTTTCCCGAGATACGTCCCGAAGATTAGGGAAAACCCCGTAAAAACCCCACCTGGGGATTTTTTCCCGACCAGAAATCGAACCCGGTCCCGCTGCGAGATTGGAGCGAACGCATCCCCTGCGCTGCAACGGTGGACATGTATTCAATCTCATTCTAAGTATTATTATATTATTATATAATTATTATAGACTCCTATTAAAACCCTAGAATGTCAGTAAAAGACTTGAGTTAACTGTAGATATGCGAGGTCGACTCTAGAGGAATAATTGGAGTAAGATGGCCATTTACTAAGGGAGTCGAATATTCTCTTCATTAGAAAAGCAAGTTGCTAACATGGGTTCAATTCTCCAAGCCAAATATTTACCCTTAAAGAAACATTTATTATCTCTTGGGTGAGATAATATTGAAAACCCGATATTAACTAATAATAATATAATAATAAATTAAACTAAGCTCCGTGACCCTACATCCCTGAAGGGACACACGACCCTGCGTCACCTACCATAGGCAGATGGCAGGATTGATAATAATCAATAAATATAACAAAGAAAGGAAGCTAATACTTAAGAAAAAAAAACAAACATAGAAGAAATACATATCCATGGAGCCATACAGATAATATAAAAGAAAAGAAGGCAATACTTAAGAAACAAACAAACATAGAAGAAATATACAGCCGTAGAGTCATACATGTAGGCCTACTTTATATGGGCAGACATACATCATGCAGGCAGACAGAGGGGGTGAGGATCTTATCTTGATATAATCAATAATAATCAATACAGATAACAAAGAAAGGAAGCTAATATTTAAGAAGAAAAAAACACTCATAGATGAAATACATATCCATGGAGCCATACAGATAATATAAAAGAAAAGAAGGCAATACTTAAGAAACAAACAAACATAGAAGAAATATACAGCCGTAGAGCCATACATGTAGGCCTACTTTATATAGGCAGACATACATCATGCAGGCAGACAGAGGGGGTGAGGATCTTATCTTGATATAATCTATAATAATCAATACAGATAACATAGAAAGGAAGCTAATATTTAAGAAGAAAAAAACAATCATAGAAGAAATACATGTCCATGGAGCCATACAGATAATATAAAAGAAAAGAAGGAAATACTTAAGAAACAAACAAACATAGAAGAAATATACAGCCGTAGAGCCATACATGTAGGCCTACTTTATATGGGCAGACATACATCATACAGGCAGATAGAGGGGATGAGGATCTTATCTTGATAAACAGATTAAAATAGGCTAATAAATAATTACCGTATATACGGTGTGAGGATCAATGAAATGAAGTTGAGTTCTTTCCTACCCATGCATGTACTACTGTGCGAGGTTGATACTCCTCCCACTGGGATATCTAGTCTACTGGCCATTAGCTAATTTCCCGCTCGCGCCCCCATTTCCCTGTATTCCAAGAGAGACCGCACAATTGAATTAGTTAATGCGATAGATTGAGCTCATGGAATGGGGAGGCGAGAGAAGAAGTTTCCAAAGCCACTTGAGAAGAATTCCCGGTTCATTTCCATCCCCACAACACAATCATTTAATATACTTCTGCCTTCCTACATGTGAGCCTGTAGCTTCCCCTTCTATATTAACGTTCAATAAGAGGTCGAAGATGTGTAAATAAAATGCGTCCATTTGAGGTGTGAGTGAATTAAAAGTACATGTTAGTACTCACACTGAAGTGTGTGTATTAGGCCTACATACACAACCTAAAGAAACATATTATATATATCTAAAATATTACTCCTAAAATACCTATTTCAGTTCTTTAAGTCGAATCTCGAATGATATTAGTCTCTACCCGATTACACGAGAAAAGGGGCATATGTCATGGTGTTTTTTTTTCTAAAATGTGGGACCATTTTTTAAATTCTGAAGTTCTATAAACTATATATTTTTAAGTTAGATACTTTTTTCTTCAATGTATAGCCTATATACATACATACACAAACACTCACACACACATACATATATATATATATAGTACTACATTTTTATATACATACATACATACACTGTACTAAACGACTTACTTTCTCCTTATTTAAAATTTACGAATACAATTGTTTATTGACCTTGTGGTTAGAATGTTTAAGGCAAATTCCTTTAATGCGCCTGAAGATATTATTCCTAAACACAGAGGGAAAATTGACATAATACACGATTATAAACAAATAATGTATCATAGCGTAGTACGCACTGGCACCATCGTAACCCCACAAGACTTCCTGTTAACCAATCAGTCTTCTCAATCAGATCCCGGAAGATTTATCAGAGCTGGAGTCCGAAATCTCGGAACCTTATAAAACTTAAACTCGGTTACTAGCCCGTGAATATCTTATCAATAAATGACTAGTGACTACATAGTACCATCTTTCAACATGTTATGCTTCAATTACTGGCTTCATTTGTCTATAGAACATCAATGACACTATGGTTTGGGTCATTCTCGAATACAAAGAACTTGATCGCTATATCCTATGTACCATTGCATTATGACCGGTCAAGGAAATCACCATTAACGGCCGTGGGTGTCGGCATGCTGACCACATGCCCCCAATCCTGCCATCTGCCTACGGTAGATGACGCATGGGTCGGGTTGTAGGCCTTGTCCCTTCAGGGATATAGTGCCACGGAGGAGTTCTGCATTATGACTTCTGACGTCACTTCCGATAATTTAGTGAACTATCTACGAGCTGAAAATGTACCTTTCGGACACGGCGTTAACGATGCACTAAGGGATTCAGGTGAGGATTAAGAGACAGGTTCTATGACTTTATAGAGGAAATTTGGTGGAGACTACGGTTGTTGAGAGCGATGCGTAAGTTCGATTTTTTTCTCACGCTATTAGTTATTCCGACTGTGATCGTCTTGAGAATGAAAACGCTTAATGAAAGGGATGTGACCTTAGACAGCGGGCCGAAATTTTGTCCCACATAAGTTCCTTCACCAGGACTGTTAATATAAAAACATGGGCCTATAGGCCGACTCAAATATAAATGCCACCTACTGGGCTGGGATTGAATCTGCGAGCTAGAGAACAGAAAGCCAGTACCTTACTGACTGTTCCATCCAGGTCGTTTTAGTAAAATTGGAGTTATGAGGGAACTTTATGATATATTCTTCATGATGATCTGACTTCTGGAACCTGCTGTATAGCCTGATATGGGCGCGGTCCACGGCAATAAATGAAGCACTCTTCCGGTAGCAAGGGGCGGAGTATGCAACCCGACGTCCGTCTGTCTATCCGTCCATAAGTTACACTTGTCACGCTAATCATGATGGAGTGACACGAGAATAGTCACGCCCCGATATTAACCAGGTCACGTGAGGCGACTCCACCCTCAGCCATATTGCAAAATTAACTTATTTCTATCAAACACTGTGAAAGTGCCTACATCTGCATTCGAACTTTTAACATATAGTAATGATACATTTCTAATAAGACATTTAAATATTTTACCATTTTAACTGCTTTTTGCTTATTGTAAATAAGTACAATTTTTGTGAATATGGACTAACAGTGCTTTTTTTTATTGTAGAGTTTCTCATGATTTTTAACGTGTAGATAACTTATAATTTATTAGCCTAGCGAACCTATTTGATAACTTATAAGCCTACCCAAAATTTTAAAATCATAATTGTGCAGGTAACTACTAACAATATCAATAAGACAGGGGTGAATATTCTACCTTTTCGAAGTGTATAATTAAATAACGTATATTTCTAACTTTGTATTGTATTTATATGTATCCTAAATGCCATAAATCTAGAGACAATATAAGGTAAAACAGATGTGGATTAGACAAATTGTTACACAAAAAGTAGATATTAAACCACCTAGATTGAGCTTTCATGAACCACAGATTATTGTCTCTGTTGGACAATCTCCTATAATGTTCTCACCTAGATTGACATAATAAGCCAAAAGCCATAGTAAAAAAGAGAGAGAAAAACAGTGAGATCGTAATAAGGGTTTATAATATAGAGAAAAGCATGTAGTATTACATTCAATGTAATGGGAATTTAAAAAAAAACCTGATTGGATTATACATCAAAACCTGTGTATCACACAGCTACTATATACCTTTATTATTTGAAAATTATGTATACTAGAGTTGTTGTTAGGGGTCAATTCGGTGGCAACTTTAACAAACCTTATTCATTCGAAATTTTATTAGAATTGCTGATTTTACTCCTTAAAAAAACTTTGTCTTGGACAAAAATCAATCTAGAGCTTTTTTACTTAATTTGGGATGGTTGAAATAAATTATGTAAAGACTTAAAGGTAAATAAATTTTGGTTCGATAATAGTATGATCCGCTAATTATATGAGACGTAATAGTATTCCAATAACATTCATTAAAGTACGGAATTTTATTGAAATACTCGTGTAGTTTCAATTATTATCGAGCACGGAACGATCTTGAAACCTTGAGAGCGGGAAATAAATCTGCGCAGTAAACAACTTAAAAAAAAAATAAAATCAATTCTGGTCGAGTTCATTTTAATATTATATTACTTGTTTTGTGTTGTAAACATCATTTCGTGTTGTAAAAATCAGTTGCTATTTCGACTTGACCGGACACCATCAGCTGCCATCTATCGCAGAAGACAAGAACTATGAAAACAGCTTATTGGGAACGGCAGCTGGCTCATGTTTGAGTAAATCTAAAATCTCAAAACTTAGATATTTAATAATGTTCGAGGGTAAACAGTGGTATGCAACTTGCCTATATTAGTAACTAAGTTGCTCTTATGAAACATACTTATATCTTAATAAAGGTCATTATGGCTTCTTGCATAATGTACTACTTTATAAGATGTAAATACCGAATTCTTCTTGATTACTTTATACTAGAAATGACTTGGAGAAAGAGTCGCAATAATAATAATAATAATAATAATAATAATAATAATAATAATAATAATAATAATAAAAATAAAAATCAGGTAAACTGACATAACAAAATGCAAGAATCTTTTTCTTTAATCAGTGAAAATTGCAGTTATGATATGCAGAAAATAAGTTATTTTTTAATCGATTTCCGAGTTAAGCTCCAGATTGATTCAATAAGCATGGCTTACGGAAGAACAAGGTCTTCTCATAAGCATGTAGTGTTACATTATGTAATGGAGCATGTAGCTATAAAACCGTGGTGTTAATAATAATAAAAAAAGGTCTAGTTTGATAAGCATATGCGAAGGAATTTGCTCGTAGTGCTATTTCTCAAAGCTAACTTTATTGCAACTTCCAAAGTCATATGAACACTGTAATACAACATGTTGTCATGAGAACTGATTTGCATTTAATAAATTACCTAATATACTACCATAAAATAGGTACTAAATTGCGCATTACTCCCGTACAGGTCAACCGATTTAGTCCAAAATCAATAGGCTTCTTTTCATGGATGTTATAAATGCGTAAACCAAGTTTCATGAAAATACGACAAAGCGTATTTGAGTTATCGCGCGTACAGATACACGGGCAGACATTTTCCCGTCCCCCACTCAATCTCAGAAAGTACCAATCTAGCACTTAATAATAATAATATAAAAATAATAAGTAATGACAATAACAACCATATTAATATAACTACGAGGTAAAGAGCATCCTTGCTACAATGTAGATGAGGGGCGTTAACACCAAAATGTGCAGGGGACTAAACTAAAGGAATATTTTGGAAAGAGCTTGATTAAGCTTCTGGGTAATTGGGTAATTGGGTAGTCTAATTGTCTAGGTCATAAGCACGGTAAGTTCTTGTGCGACTAACGTCCTATACAAAATAATCCCTTTCAAAGAATAATTACAATCTTTCCAACGAGATAGGCTCTAATAATAAATTTGCAAATAACTAGGTGTAGCTGAGATTATTTTGAAATTACAAATCATAGAATATTACCGGAAGAACACAAGAATTCTTTCTTGCTTGAAAATACAGGAGTATAACAGTGCAGATTGTAACAGTTTGTTCCTGCAGTAGAATCAAACAAAAAGTTCAAATGCTGTTTTTGTACCGTGTGAGGTTGTTTCTACGAAAAACATATTTTCCCTACTTTTCCCCTGATTATCACCGTGCTTTACTTTATAAATATAATACGTAATTAATAAAAATTATACTACAACTACACTTTTTCCCCATCACTAAGGAAAGAATAATGGTAATAAATTGGCATACTCTGCTTGTCAATGTCAAGAAGGTTTGTTTTCATACTAGTGACAGACAGGTCGTTGCCACCGGAATAGCGATCTGGATGTGCACAGTTGCCATTCTGAGGAGACTATTAATATAATAATCTCATAAAATATGAACCTAATCACAAAACCAAGCATACATTTCGTCATAATTGTTTCAATGTTAAGTACTGCCCCTTTTAATATGGACAGTTATATTATTTTCACTCTATGTATTCTTCTTATCTTATCGGTGCAGGGGCTCACACTCTATGTGTTACAATGAAAGCCACCCTGCAAAACTAACTTCGCATTTCAGTGCTGTTAATACAATGAAGGCATTAATATAATGGAATTGTATAAGAGTGCAGACTAACTTTTTTCGCTGCTTAGCGGACTACGCCACACTAGACTATCGAATAACAGTAATAATAATAATAATAATAATAATAATAATAATAATAATAATAATAATAATAATAATAATAATAATAATAATAATAATAATAATAATAGTATAATAATAATAATAACCAGGGCCCGGATTTTAATGACATGTAATCTTTTTATTGATGCTGCATAGACATTGCCAACTTGTAGATAAATCCTAATCATGGCCTCTTGATTATAGAAATGCATTTTTATTAGGTCATTTTTTGTCATTTTATGCAATTTTATATTTTTAGGGCATTTATTTCAATTTTACCTCATTATTTTGTCATTTTCGTGTCATTTGCTTCCTTATATAGTCATTTTCATTGAGTATATTAACTTTTATACCTTCGATAATCTGAGTATGCTGACGGTAATTTACTGCAATCCTGAATAAGGTAGGGTTTAGAAGCTTTTCTTTCATACGGGTAATATTTAAATAAATTACTAGGTTACTATGATGCAATATTTTTGCAGGATCTACTTAAAAACATTTTTCTTACTTTTCTTCTCAAATGCTCGAATTAAGAACAAAAAACAGAGTTTTTAAACCTACAACATCCTTTCTGCATTTACAGTTTTTACAATTATGTGCAAATTAGTCTATGACTTTATGTGTACAATATTATTTTTTTATAAATAAAATATAAGTTTTTAGGTCTTTCTTTATATCTATAAAGTCATTTTCTTTAAAATTTAAGGTCATTTTAAATGTCATTTTTCAAACAATTTTAGGTCATCAGAATCCGGGCCCTGATAATAACAATAATAATACTCTCGAGTAACTTATACACAATAACTTAACTCTTTTCCTAAGAACATCTCTCTTTATATGTCCTTTTTGGAGCAGGTGGTTTATGGTTAGGTCTCTACATGGTGCAAGTAATAAAGTTGAGAGTAGAAGAGAAGAGACCAAGAATAGTATTCATCGAGTATTAACACAGTATGAGGTACTATCCATCTAGAAGAAGAAGGATATAAAAAAGGAAATGGTGCATTAAGAGTTTGCTCTACGAAGAGCAAATAGTCTCCCGATAGAAACGGTTCAGTTCCTTTTATTTTACTCTATACCTTAGCGAACTTCACAAGAATGGAGTCCACTTGTTATTCGTGAGCCGTATTGGCATCCCGCCCGACAAAACTTTTGTCCTGTTCTAGATTTATCACAAATTTTTCTCACTGTTAGTGAGTCAGGATCAAAAGTACTTGTTTCCTTAAAATATAGCAGTTTCATTTGAGGTACAGACCACTTGGATGGTATAAGTTCTGGGGGACATACCGGTTTGGATGCTGAGAAATATGTGAAATTAATTATTGTTCTTTGGAACGAATTGTTCTGTAACCTTGCAATAAAACATTCTCTATCTATTGACTACCTATGAACCAAAAAAAGAACTTCATCACACTCACATACTATGGCAAGAAACCCACAAAACAGCATAATCTTTAAAAAAACTCAAGAACAATAATAATCCGTGGTTTGGTTCTAAAAGGGCCAATGTTAATTTCTTGCAAAAGTGAGATCTAAGCATTATAGAGCTCGGCTAGTCTTTATATTTCGCATAATAAATGTGCCAATGTCTGTTGCTATTAATAGACATAATACAAAAACCTTAGCGGCCAATGTCTGAAGTTCTCTACGAAGGCTTCAAAGTCAGTTATCACAAAAGCAAGTTTTAAGACATTGGCCCTTTTAGAACCAAGTCGTAACCTACAAAACCAATAACACATAAAAAAGACACTTAACAGAAAAAATATATATAGACAACTACAACAAAACTGGCGTGTACAAACTAAAATGCAATAATTGTCCAAGCTTCTTCATAGGCCAAACCGGCACATCCTTCAAAACACGATTCCAAGAACACATAAAGGCAATCAACTACCCCTACAACAAAAAATCAAATTATGCGGAACATTTACTTAACACAAACCACAACTATACTAACATGGAAATTTTCTACACACTCCACAAAAGCCGCATACTGAACATAGTTGAACAACTGGAAATACAGAAACACACACAAAAAACATCCCACGTCTTTACTGAACGACCAGGTACACTCTGCACACACACACACACACACACACACACACACTCTTTGACACAATATCAGACATAAAACCCACCAAATACTCCCACTTCTTCAAGACCAACATAACACCCACGCCCCTTAGGCCCATAACACACACACCCCGTAGAAGTTCGAAAACTGCTGATAATGCACTAAAATAGTGGGAAACGGCCGTCGGGATCACCAAAGGTAATCTTAGTTTGCTAGTAAAGTGTTTAAGTGTAAGAATAATGAAACTTTTGTGAACGAAATCAAGAATGGACACCCATACATTATATTCTACTCGAGATTACGAGTATCATCAGATAAATACATCGATAAACTTGTACTCTCTCGTGGGATTACCTATGATAAATTCGGGTTACAATTATTGTGACTATTTAGCGAATACAGTATATATATATATAACGTATATATATATATAACGTGTATATATATATATATATATTACAAACATACCAAATCGCTGAGTTTCATGATTGTTTTTTATGAAAGAAGTTAGAGGTATGAAGACGTTTCTGTGTTCAGTGTTTGTAAATTTAGATGAAAATCTATTGCACGTAGGTGCGAAAGTGATAAAAATAAAACGATAAAATTATGACTATAGACACTTGCGATTGTTTGAATTCCACATATTCTTACACTGGATTGATTGCCCATTCATAAGCCAAATAATCAAAGTTACAGTTTTTTTATAGTATAGTAGCCTACACAGATGTGTTCTCTATTTACATATAAAACAGCACTTTTATGTTTATATATAAATTTGTAATGAGAATGACAACTCCACTAAGTAATTAAACAGATATAACATTACAGAATAATAAATTGTTAATTTAATACTACCTTCCTCATAGTATTTTCATTACGTGTCACGCAATCACCACGATATTGGGGACAATTATTCCTACTAAATATGCCCATGAACTGACAACAAAGTCATGTATTATCTTAAAAATGAAGAAAGTATTTAAATACGTACCCCTCTGATACTGTAACCTTATATCAAAATAATAAAGTGAATACTATACAAGGCCTACACTAAAGCGAAATTTGTTATTTCTACACCATTTAAGCTATTCCCTAAAACAATATACAGTATAGATGCTACATAGATAGCTTCTATACTGATTTTAAGCAAGTTTGGTTAATAAATATATTAATTATTAACATAATAAAATTCAACTTAACTTCGTTTTGGAAAATTCCTACTTTTGCTACAAATTTAAACATTATTTTTTAACTTTTTCTTCACTGCTGTAAGAAATCAAAAGTTAGTACTATGTTTTTCCATTACTTTGTTAGAAAAATTTTAAAATTTACTGAACAAGAAACGTAAACAAGTGGTTTTTAGCAAAGTTACGTCACAAAATTTATGAACATTAAAATCCTTAATTCTTATTAAAAACAATCATCTGATTAATAAAAGCTCGCATAAAATCAGAAAATATTAAATCCCTTGCATGTCTGCACGATAATTATATCTTACAACTTACTTGTTCTGTGTTCGATAATAATTATTATTATTCGATTATAATCGATACCACACCAATGTTCTAATGAAAACCTGAATCGAAGTTGATATAACTATGATAGTGAAACATATTATATGAGAATATTATAAGAGAAAAATTCCTCCGACACTGGGACTTGAACCCAGGACCTTTGGCTATTCGCACCAATGCTCTACCAACCGAGCTAAGCCAGAGTTCAATTCACAGCGCCAGATGGAACCTCTCTCGTATGACTAATTGACCTTATGGTCTACCTCACAGACAGACAAGCTATGTCATGTGCAGTACTGTGAGGAACACTAAGCAGTGATTTTTGTAACCGGGCTCCCACTGTTATTGTACAGTTAACATTCAAGATAGATTTTAAGGAAATTAGTGATTAATGTTTCGCATGTGTATTTTTTTAGCATAACTCATAACTCAAAACAGATTATAACATTCTAATAATAAAATCAGGCAAACTGATGTAACCAAGTGCCAGAATGCATTTGTTTATTCATTGTTGTAATCGATTTCCGAGTTAACCTCCAGATCGGGAAAATGTCTGTCCCTCTGTTTGTTTGTCTGTCTGTCCGTCCGTGTGTCTGCACGCGCAATAACTTAAATACGCTTTATCGGTTTTTCATGAAACTTTGTATACGCTTTTAAAACGTCCATGGGAAGAAGCCTATTGACATGGGACCATAGAGGTTAACCTGTACCGGAGTAGTGCCCAATTTAGTGCTATTTTATGGTAATATATTAGAAAGAATTTATCAAATGCAAATCAGTTCTCATGGCAGCATATTGTTTTACAGTGTTCATATACGGCTTTGGAAGTTGCAATACAGGTAAGTTTGACAAATAACACTCTCCATACATTCCTTCACAAATGCTTATCAATCTTGAGACCTTTGTTTCTCCGTAAGCCCTGCTTAATGAATCGGTGTGGAGGTTAATTCGGAAATCGATTACAAAAATAACTTATTTTATGCATATTATAATTGCAATCATCACTGATTAAAGAAAACCATTCTAACACATGCTTACATCAGTTTACTTGATTTTATTTTTCCCATCTTGGTTGCCGAGTAATCCGAACTGCCGGGATATCGAGTGCCGAGTCTATTAATTTTCAATCCAAAGCATTACATCTAGCGTTGTAAATGCATCTTAATTAATAACATTATTCTCGTCACACATGGTAGTGCATGCCCGTTTAACACCACTATTTTATACTTTGTAAGTTTATTTATAACTGCCTCTTACGTAATGTTCCATAGGGCACAGTAGGCCACGAACCGTATACAAATTAGTAGCAATAAAAGGGGTGACTTAATGTCTGAATACTCGGAATGTAGAGAGGGAATATTAAAATGGCGAAGATGCTAAGATGACAGTCAAATAACTATACATTCGAGGTTATACTCAGAGGTTACCTAAAGACTGAGCTAATGAATTTATGTTCTGATAGCACTGTTCTGTACCTTGTTATAATTACTCCAATAAGTTTGCGTATATAGTAATACGAAATTATTCCATGAATATTACTATTCTAGGATATAGATAGAAATCAAAACTGGCAGAATGATTTAATATTGATGCGACATTGCTGTAAACGCTGATCAGCAGTTCTAGGATTTCTATGTAAATACATATTTGTTTTTTTAGCCTACAAACATTCCTAGGATTGCTGATCAGCATTATATACTTTTACAGAGTTATTCTATCCTACGTTTTGATCAATGATTCTGTTCTGGAAGTGGATTGAAAAAGCCGGGCATCTTCCAAACGATAAAAAATTAAGCTTATATAGAGTAATATTATGGTTGAAAATTTTGACTCTTGCCGTAATTTAGGTGTCAACTACAAAGCTGTTTAACAACGAAGCTAATTCATTACACTAAAATAAAAGAACTTCCACATTCATCAAATTACTTCTTTATTTTAAGGTGTACAAAGTTGATAGAAACTTTACAAAAATTTGCAAACTGTTTGGTTAAAGGCCTTAGTTGTTGGAACCGTACATGAAAACTGAAGATTTTTCTCAATATCATTTTTCTTAAATTCTTATAACCACTCCATCCTGCTCTATCCTGAGCTGCTTTCACCTTCGCTGCTCTATCATGAGCTGCTATCTCCTCCCCTGCTCTATTATGAGCACATATCTCCTCCGCTGCTCTATCATGAGCTGCTATCTCCTCCGCTGCTCTATCATGAGCTGCTATCTCCTCCGCTGCTGTCAGATTAGCTGTTATCACCTCCGCTGCTCTATCATGAGCTGCTATCTCCTCCGCTGCTCTATCATGAGCTGCTATCTCCTCAGCTGCCCTATTATGAGCTGCTATCTCCTCCGCTGCTCTATCATGAGCTGCTATCTCCTCCGCTGCTCTATCATGAGCTGCTATCTCCTCCGGTGCTGAAAGATGAGCTGTTATCACCTCCGCTGCTCTATCATGAGCTGCTATCTCCTCCGCTGCCCTATTATGAGCTGCTATCTCCTCCGCTGCTGTATCATGAGCTGCTATCTCCTCCGCTGCTCTATTATGAGCTGCTATCTCCTCCGCTTCTGTAAGATGAGCTGTTATCACCTCCGCTGCTCTATCATGAGCTGCTATCTCCTCCGCTGCTGTATCATGAGCTGCTATCTCCTCCGCTTCTGTAAGATGAGCTGTTATCACCTCCGCTGCTCTATCATGAGCTGCTATCTCCTCCGCTGCTCTATCATGAGCTGCTATCTCCTCCGCTTCTGTAAGATGAGCTGTTATCACCTCCGCTGCTCTATCATGAGCTGCTATCTCCTCCGCTGACCTATTATGACCTGCTATCTCCTTTGCTGCTCTATTATGAGCTGCTATCTCCTCCGCTGCTGTATCATGAGCTGCTATCTCCTCCGCTGCTCTATCATGAGCTGCTATCTCCTCCGCTGCTGTAAGATGAGCTGTTATCACCTCCGCTGCTCTATCATGAGCTGCTATCTCCTCCGCTGCCCTATTATGAGCTGCTATCTCCTCCGCTTCCGTAGGATGAGCTGTTATCACCTCCGCTGCTCTATCATGAGCTGCTATCTCCTCCGCTGCCCTATTATGAGCTGCTATCTCCTCCGCTGCTGTATCATGAGCTGCTATCTCCTCCGCTGCTCTATTATGAGCTGCTATCTCCTCCGCTTCTGTAAGATGAGCTTTTATCACCTCCGCTGCTCTATCATGAGCTGCTATTTCCTCCGCTGCTGTATCATGAGCTGCTATCTCCTCCGCTTCTGTAAGATGAGCTGTTATCACCTCCGCTGCACTATCATGAGCTGCTATCTCCTCCGCTGCTCTATCATGAGCTGCTATCTCCTCCGCTTCTGTAAGATGAGCTGTTATCACCTCCGCTGCTCTATCATGAGCTGCTATCTCCTCCGCTGCCCTATTATGAGCTGCTATCTCCTCCGGTGCTGAAAGATGAGCTGTTATTACCTCCGCTGCTCTATCATGAGCTGCTATCTCCTCCGGTGCTGAAAGATGAGCTGTTATCACCTCCGCTGCTCTATCATGAGATGCTATCTCCTCCGCTGCCCTATTATGAGCTGCTATCTCCTCCGCTGCTGTATCATGAGCTGCTATCTCCTCCGCTGCTCTATTATGAGCTGCTATCTCCTCCGCTTCTGTAAGATGAGCTGTTATCACCTCCGCTGCTCTATCATGAGCTGCTATCTCCTCCGCTGCTGTATCATGAGCTGCTATCTCCTCCGCTTCTGTAAGATGAGCTGTTATCACCTCCGCTGCTCTATCATGAGCTGCTATCTCCTCCGCTGCTCTATCATGAGCTGCTATCTCCTCCGCTTCTGTAAGATGAGCTGTTATCACCTCCGCTGCTCTATCATGAGCTGTTATCTTCTCCGCTGCCCTATTATGAGCTTCTATCTCCTCCGCTGCTCTATCATGAGCTGCTATCTCCTCCGCTGCTGTAAGATGAGCTGTTATCACCTCCGCTGCTCTATCATGAGCTGCTATCTCCTCCGCTGCTGTAAGATGAGCTGTTATCACCTCCGCTGCTCTATCATGAGCTGCTATCTCCTCCGCTGCCCTATTATGAGCTGCTATCTCCTCCGCTTCTGTAATATGAGCTGTTATCACCTCCGCTGCTCTATCATGAGCTGCTATCTCCTCCGCTGCCCTATTATGAGCTGCTATCTCCTCCGCTGCTGTATCATGAGCTGCTATCTCCTCCGCTGCTCTATTATGAGCTGCTATCTCCTCCGCTTCTGTAAGATGGGCTTTTATCACCTCCGCTGCTCTATCATGAGCTGCTATGTCCTCCGCTGCTGTATCATGAGCTGCTATCTCCTCCGCTTCTGTAAGATGAGCTGTTATCACCTCCGCTGCACTATCATGAGCTGCTATCTCCTCCGCTGCTCTATCATGAGCTGCTACCTCCTCCGATCCGTAAGATGAGCTGTTATCACCTCCGCTGCTCTATCATGAGCTGCTATCTCCTCCACTGCCCTATTATGAGCTGCTATCTCCTTTGCTGCTCTATTATGAGCTGCTATCTCCTCCGCTGCTGTATCATGAGCTGCTATCTTCTCCGCTGCTCTATCATGAGCTGCTATCTCCTCCGCTGCTGTAAGATGAGCTGTTATCACCTCCGCTGCTCTATCATGAGCTGCTATCTCCTCCGCTGCCCTATTATGAGCTGCTATCTCCTCCGCTTCTGTAAGATGAGCTGTTATCACCTCCGCTGCTCTATCATGAGCTGCTATCTCCTCCGCTGCCCTATTATAAGCTGCTATCTCCTCCGCTGCTGTATCATGAACTGCTATCTCCTCCGCTTCTGTAAGATGAGCTTTTATCACCTCCGCTGCTCTATCATGAGCTGCTATCTCCTCCGCTGCTCTATCATGAGCTGCTATCTCCTCCGATGCTGTATCATGAGCTGCTATCTCCTCCGCTTCTGTAAGATGAGCTGTTATCACCTCCGCTGCTCTATCATGAGCTGCTATCTCCTCCGCTGCTCTATCATGAGCTGCTATCTCCTCCGCTTCTGTAAGTTGAGCTGTTATCACCTCCGCTGCTCTATCATGAGCTGCTATCTCCTCCGCTGCCCTATTATGAGCTGCTATCTCCTCCGCTGCTGTACCATGAGCTGCTATCTCCTCCGCTGCTGTATCATGAGCTGCTATCTCCTCCGCTGCTCTATTATGAGCTGCTATCTCCTCCGCTTCTGTAAGATGGGCTGTTATCACCTCCGCTGCTCTATCATGAGCTGCTATCTCCTCCGCTGCCCTATTATGAGCTGCTATCTCCTCCGCTGCTGTATCATGAGCTGCTATCTCCTCCGCTGCTCTATCATGAGCTGCTATCTCATCCGCTGCTGTAAGATGAGCTGTTATCACCTCCGCTGCTCTATCATGAGCTGTTATCTCCTCCGCTTCTCTAAGATGAGCTGTTATCACCTCCTTGCTCAATTATGAGCTGCTATCTCCTCCGCTGCTCTGTTATGTGCTGCTATCTCCTCCGCTGCTCTATTATGAGCTGCTATCTCCTCCGCTGCTGTATCATGAGCTGCTATCTCCTCCGCTGCTCTATTATGACCTGCTATCTCCTCCGCTGCTGTATCATGCGCTGTTATCTCCTCCGCTGCTCTATTATGAGCTGCTATCTCCTCCGCTTCTGTAAGATGAGCTGTTATCACCTCCGCTGCTCTATCATGAGCTGCTATCTCCTCCGCTGCTCTATCATGAGCTGCTATCTCCTCCGCTGCTGTAAGATGAGCTGTTATCACCTCCGCTGCTGTATCATGAGCTGCTATCTCCTCCGCTGCCCTATTATGAGCTGCTATCTCCTCCGCTGCTCTATCATGAGCTGCTATCTCCTCCGCTGCTCTATCATGAGCTGCTATCTCCTCCGCTTCTGTAAGATGAGCTGTTATCACCTCCGCTGCTCTATCATGGGCTGCTATCTCCTCCCCTGCCCTATTATGAGCTGCTATCTCCTCCGCTGCTCTCTCATGAACTGCTATCTCCTCCGCTGCTCTATCATGAGCTGCTATCTCCTCCGCTGCTGTATCATGAGCTGAAATTTGGGTTATGTAAAACAATTATATTACGAGTAGTGCTCTGTAGATGCGAAACTGGATTCGTTTTTCGACAATTCAGAACAAAAAACTCAGAATATTCGAGAACAAAGTAGACCTACAGAGAAAATGTTTCAGACAATACCGAGATAAATGAAAAGGGAATGAAGGACACATTTAGTGATGAAATTCAACTTCTATATAACCTAACACCTAATAATCATGTAGACATGGTTGGGCAGAACTCGTAGCTCGAAGAACACAGTTTCGTGCAAGTTATTGAGGACCTAGACACAGAGGGGAGAATTACCTAATATATTCAAAAGACCCGCCCCAGGGAGATCGGAAAGAGACAAGTTGCTTAAGCAGAAGAAACTAGGACGATGAATATTTTTTTGTTGAAAGTTTGTTATTGTTCTACCGAAGGAATAAGCTGTAAAAGTCTACATCCCATGTTTTTGGCTAAAGCTATGCTTTGCCTACTCGATACATAAATAGCAATTAACCTCTTCTTAGAATTCTTGAATGTCTGTGAAAGGGCCTATATAATATTTATAATTGAGTAATATGGTATCATATTTGTCAATATTAGCAAATAATGTGCTAGCAATAAATCTGTGATATGTGACTTAGTTTTAGGTGAGTGAAATTGTTGGTGGAATATGTCGTTGAGATTAACCCGAATAAACAGTTCTAAAATCTATTAAAACGAACTCTTCTTAAAGTACTCATGTGAAGTATTGAGAAATCTCTCCAGGGTATTGACTCGCAGAAATATATACTTCCTTAGTTTAAATCAATGGTAACTGAAGATATAAATATATCTCTGCAATATGAAGGAAAGTCAATTTACCTTGGTTATGTTGCGCGCCTAAATAAAATCAATGCATATACACTTACCTTGAACACTCATATATTGCATAGCCAATTGCGTAAATCCAAATTTGTGCCTGCATGTAGAGGTTTCTGTAGTATCTCTTTATATATAAAAGGCTTTGTCCTGACTGACTGAATGAATGACTGACTGACTGATTGACTGAATGACAGGAATCAACGTACAGCCTAAACTATAACAGGTAGAGACTTGGAATTTTGACAGTACCTTCGTTTCATAATGTAGGTGCTCACTAAGAAAGGATTTTGAAAAATTCTGATTCTAAATGCCAAAAATTAAATGTTTTTGAAAATACTTAATCCCTTTTTACATAGAATTATCAATTCCAAATCACAGAATATATTGTTGCCAAATGGTATCAGGTGGACTTGGAAAAAACAAATGAAATGCAATTTTGACAAATAAGAGAAGTTATCAAAATAATTCATGTTATAAATAAATATTACAGAATGAAATCCACTAAAATAATGGAATCACATAACTTTCTCTACCCTGGACATAGAGAAAACAAAACGAGGTATGGTAATCTGTATATTATTATATTAGGCCTATATCGCAGGTTTTTGGAGAGAAAAGTATGAAAGTGATAATGCTTTATGGTAACATAAGAGTGGGAAATTTCCCGCCTCGATATTACAATTTTATGTTACAGGAATTTCTGTTTCTTCTTATTTAAACCTCTACCAGGCTTGCTGTGCACTGTACAAGCGATGGAATGCAACATTCTAGATCCTCTATGAGCCATAAAAAACTATATCAAGCGTTTTCTGAGGGAATAGTTTGAGTGTAATAAGTCGTTCATCCTATTTCAAATTATAAATGCCTATATAAGGACCTAGAATTTAAAATTGAAAATCCTTCATAAGCTAATTTCCAATTACAAAATACAAAACCCGGGCGACGCCGGGTCTTTTAAGCTAGTCATTAATATAAGTCGTGAACAAAGTTTCAAATGTTTTTTACTTACCTTGTTATGGCATAATGCTTCAAAAATAAGTTCTAAAACGATTAAGTTACTTATGCATAAAAAATAACACAAATAAAAACAATTAACAACATTTAATGTTAAAGAAATTATTCTTCTATCTTATAAGAATTTCTAGTAAAGCAGTTAATTTCATCACTGTCATTCCGTGAACACTAGCCTCGATAAGAAAAAATATTTTGGTAATCCCTGGTCGCTGGAAAGCGTTGTCCACTCCATCCCATAATATGTTGGGAGCCATGCACCAGAAAATCAAAGCCTTGCTGCACAAGTGCATACTAGGTGGCAGGACGGCTGGAAGTTCCCAATATCGCTGCACGGCACGCAATAAAATTTGTATTTCACAAATATTAACGTCTGTCTAAAACATATTGTATGTTACACATGGTAAAATGGTTTTAGTTTGCTCGTAGGATTGCTACACACGCTCTTACGGGCTCGTTTCGCGAACATAGAAAATCTCGTTTTCGCCACTTGTTTCATAAATAACTATTGTTAACTCATTTTTTCATTATCTCTAACCCTAATATACCTTCGGGCGAAATAGGGTTTAATCCAATTTTGGATATTCAATAAAAATACGGTACATGGTCTAATCAAATTTCATTAAAGCTAATTATTTGCTGATCACCATATAGACCGCCATCAAGTTTCAGCCCTTGCCTGCACCACATGACCCAACGATTCCCTCCCCTCTGAGCAGTCGATTCTGTGAACACACATTATTTCATTGCGCCATTTTAGGTTAATTTTGTGTGAAGTTCTTAGCGATTTTATTTATATTTACAATACTCCAAGAAACAGATGTAATAACATGGATTCTCCAAACATTCTCATAGTCTCAAACGCAGATATCTTTGTGCTCAGACTCTGATTTTCAATATATTTGTTTGCAAGGATGTTATAAACCGAACAAGGCTTCCTTTGTTGAACTTATTCCTTCTGGATTGCATCAGTTTACAAATAAGTGAGTCGGCTTTGGTACAGTCAGTATCGTGCTGGCTTTCTGTGCGCAAGATTGAGAGTTCGATCCCGGACCAGGTCTACTACATTTATGTATGCAGGTTGATGTTATCTTTGTTCGCTCGTATCAACATTTTCTCTACGCTAAGGACCTGATCAAACTCTTCCGCGGCCGGCGGGTTAGGCCTATACGAGGAACTCTGTGTACCTCTGCTGTAGACTATCAATAAATGACTTGTATCTACAGTATCTACAGTACAACATGAGACGCGCTGCTAGGCCTATAACTTCATAAAAAACGTTGTTCTAAAATTACATAAGCACTAATTCCATTAGGCAACATTCCAAAATACGGTTAGAAATAACGTTATAGGCTATAAAAGTCAGAAGTTCTTAAACCATTATCTCCTGCATGGATATAATGGGCTCTTTAATATTAAATGAAGCAATAATATTTATTAAAATTATACGCTTCATCTTCTAATTTGGGTGTTTCACGCAAGAAATACGCTTCCAAGATTACAAATAAAATTATTTAAATACCCACATCAACACAGGTGCTAACCCACATAAGAATACAGTACTCATGCCGAAGTTATAAAAGAAACCAGGACAAAAACCACAGGCTATAAATACCTGAATTCTGAGCCTAGTGAGTGTGGTTTCGGAAGTTGAAGTCTTCGGAGATTCCATTTTATATGCTTTTGAGAAACAGAAATGTTTCTCAAATCACTACTAATTTTGATCCACGCCGAAAATGAAGAACGATCTCTTAGCAACAAAATTCTTTGATGGCGTACAAGAATTTAGTAATATCTTGGCAACATGTACATAACTTATTTTAAAAAATGTATTTCTCTATGTGGGAAAAAATTACTAAGTGCTATTGACCGGCTTGAATCTGGAAATAACAGTTGGTTCGGTATGTTTTGAACAATTCTCTGGCAGCATATCAATATTCAGATTCCTGGGATGACTTCTCATATACTAACATAAAAGGCACTAAATTTGGGATTATTCCGGTACTGGACAACCGATTTGGTCGAATATCAATAGACGTCTTCCCATGGACATTATAAATGCGTATACGAAGTATCATAAAATCCGATAAAGCGCATTTGAGTTAATGCGCCTTTAAAATAGACACCAAATTGGGTTTTACTCCGGTACCGGACAACAGATTAGGTTCAAATTCAATAGGGAACTTTTCATGGATGTCATAAATTCATATACCAAGTTTAATGGAAATCCGATATAGCGTACTTGAGTTTTGGCGCCATTCTATTAGAAAAGCGCCGTAATCTATAAAAATAGGCACTAAATTGGGCATTACTCCGGTACCGGTGAACCGATTTGGTTCAATATCAATAGGGTTCTTCCCATGGACATTATAAATGTGTTTTCCAAGTTTCATGAAAATCCGAAGAAGCGTATTTGAGTTATGGTGCGTACAGACGCACGGACGGACAGACAGACAGACGGACAGAGATTTTTTCGTCCCCCGCACAATCTCATAAAGTACCATACTGGCACTTAATAAATATCTGAGGCTAACTGCGGCTTTTTGGTTTTATCATTATTTGAGGGTATAAGGCGAAACATTAATCACTAATTTCCTTAATACTTCAACCCTCAAAGAAATAAAAAATGAAATTTATTAATTCAAGATAGATATATAAGCATTCATGAACCACAGATTATTGTCTCTGTTGGACACTACATGAGAATATTATAGGGGCTCTCATCTGGCGCTGTGTATTGAACTCTGGCTTAGCTCAGTTGGTAGAGCATTGGTGCGAATAGCCAAAAGTCGTGGTTTCAAGTCCCAGTGTACGAGGAATTTTTCTCCTATAATACAAAGAGCTAGCGGTTTTCGCTAATTGCAGTCGGTTTGCTGTCACTAGATAAGTTTCGATTATAATGCGCCTGCAAAGATGACCCAGATTTCAGTTTTGCCAGCAGAATTTCCGCATGTTTGAGCTAACAGCTTATTAAGCAATGGAGTGAAACGGGTCAATTCATGTCACTAGGCAACCATATTATTAACAGCAATTATCGTCTCTCTTGATCCCCGCATACGTAAAATTGACCTCAAACTACTCACACGAACAAGGATTGAAGATGAGACTGCAAGCCACTTATTAGAGTTCCTTACATGATTCTGTATAAAGACCCGTTAATAATGAAACCAGTGTTAAATTTGCCAAGCTCCGCTAACCGAAAATGTAATACAATACCGAACACAAGAGTGCTATATGTTCTACATGAAAATACTTATAGGCCTATCAGTGTTTCATCTGGATTAAAATACGTATTAACTTTCATTGTAGAATTCAATGAATGATGATAAAATTATTTTACCTTAATATAATAATACCTATACTATAATAAGAGCAATCGCGTCTGTGAAGGATTAATCTGCCATTATTTTGTTATTCGGTCACCTTTTCAAATAACATCTTCTAAATCAATATTAACCGAAAGAGTTATCTAAGGCAGTTACAAAGCAGAGACTCATTCGGGACATCACAAGGTCGGTCTATCCAAGAGTTGGTATTTTCGTTACTCGCAGATCTAGGCGAATGCTGGATTGAAATTTATTTACGTGAGATATAAAAACATTTTAACAATGAATGGGATATAAATATAGATATTAACAATAGGCCTAATATATCTCAAATATTTCTAAAAATTTCCTCAAACCCATATTACGTCTTCCAATAATTCAGATAATAAACAAAACTAGTTCCCTTATGGCTGACTTGTCTTCAAGGTAAGAAATGCTGTAGAATTCAAAACATTTTCCATTATTGAACAACCCAAATTTTAATAAATATTTTATTAGAAATATTACTAAGAGAAGATGAAGAAAGAGAAAAAGAAGATAAGCAATAATAAGACAATGACGACGATTGATATTTATGATGAAGATGACGAGTGCCCACTTTGGGCACTTGGAGGCAATAAAGGGCCTCCAAGTGAAGTTTTCTGTAACCTAGAAGAACTTTGTTATGATTGTATTCCGAGACAGAGAAGAGTGACAGGTGGAAAGCCTATCGCATCACAAACCCCCCCTCTGGAAACCAAGGTAGGCTACTACTAATTGGACGTGAAAGGGCCGAGGAATTTTGTATAGAGGCTCCAATTTGTATCTGAAGTTCTTTCACATGCCGTAAATCTACAACACGGGCGGCCCAACAGCTTGAAGTCCCTCCCGGAGGACTCCGTGCCCAGGATTTTTACATCCTGAAAAATCCATCGAACGCTGCCGGGTTTGATCCCGCAACCTTCGGATCTAGAGGCGGGCACGCTACCTCTAGACTACCCGGCCGAAAAGTAGTGTTCCCTACACAGACCATGGAGGGCCTGAGGGTTCAAGAAGGTTGAGGCTCATAGATTTTAGATATTCGGCTCTGGATAGTGGTAAGGTTATCCACCTTACGCACCGGCCGCCTTACTCCCAGGATTGCTCCTGGCACTCTCTATGTTAGAGGCAGAGTCGACCCCAGGGCCATAGCGTCACCAGAAGGATTAGGTCAATTGAAAAATTCCAAACGACGACTACATGACTGCAATGCGGGTAATATTCATTTTCTTGTTTCCCTGGTCCATTAATGTTATGCCTAGAGGTACTTGTTATTTTCTGGTTTCCATGTATGCTAACAACAAAATCCCTCCTACAGAATTTATCTCATTTTAGCTCTCCACAGCATAAACAAGTACGCCGAGATCTACATTTTATAATAAGTCGGTTTCCTCTCTCTATTCGAGAATGTTTTCTTTTGAGACGAAATTTTACTTGATAATTTAGTTAAGGAATGGTACAACATCCACAGCGAGCGCAGCGCAGAGTCAATTCGGATAACGTCTTAAGTTAATTAATGACTTATAACTAATTGGAGTTTTGAAGCTTCATTTGCGTACGTATATCGCGAAACTTTTAACTTGAGGCTACGTATAAAAGTTAAAATAAGAAGGATTTCAATGAATATTAAATTTTCCAAGTAAAGGTGGAGCAGAAGTTGGAGAAAGAATTATTGCTCAGCGACTTTTTTTACAACCCTTTTTTAACTCTTCTAGCTTGTCATTATTTTAAATTATGAACGAATGGAAAGAAAGCCTTTCTTATGAAAAGAAAAGAAAATGTGGTTACCTTTATAACAGGATCTAATTTTCTAAATCTTCCCAATTTTTTTCCGAAATAATATACAAGAAACGTACGTGTTTATGCATATGAACTATGATTCGCTCTAGTTTAAGTTAATTTGGAAGTTGCTGAGATTGAATTCTATAAAAAGGGGCTTTTTATGTCTCCAAAGGGAATGTACTACTGGATTTGAACACAAGGGGAAAATTAATAATAGGGCTTGCATCTACTGGGTGTTGTCAATAGTTCCTCCGACCTCCGAATGGAATGCCTTCATTCAAATATGGTACCTAATAACGAAAAAAATCTCTTAAAGCGTTTTCTCTTTTGAAATCTCAGTAAGAAACAACGTGAAAGCTATTGATAAACTTCATTTTGATCTAAAGGGGATATGTAGAAAGTATTTGAAAGAATACTCCTTATACCCCTTTATAAGATAAGGCAAGAAAACTAACCGTAGTCTGTACAACAAACCGAGAGTAGTGTGGAAACAGTACAAAAATTATGTGTAAGCAAAATTTATTACAAATAACAGCAAAATAATAGGCAATAATAAGTACAGAGTGGACCAAAAGTCGCGATCGGGTAATGTTTATATTGTAATAACTCATTTTCCGAAACCGAAAACTAAATAAAAACTATTCATAGGCTGAGAGGAATATTTGCCCCTTCATCTACGTTTTGTAGGATTAGTTTGTCGATTTTCCGATAGAGCAAGGACATTGTTATGTTTTAGTGACAAGCAAGATTTTTCTTGCGCGCGGGTTTATTAGGCGATTGTTGTCGATGTGCAACACTGTGTTATGTTTGTGTTGTAAGCAATGGCGGATACAACCAAATATACGATTGAGGAACGTCTCATTGTTAGTGTGGGTTCATGAAAAAGAACAAACTGGCTAAACGTACGAAGAAATCACAGAGAACTTCTTTCTTCGTTTCAATAAAGCAGCTCCCACTGAAGCCAAACTACGGAAACTGGAAAAGAAGACTTTCTCAAAAGGCTCTGTATTGTATGCAAAACGCAGCTGAAGACCTAAAAAATATTGCGGCGATGATGTCAGTAATCGACTGAGTGAAACACTGAAGGGTTCACAGATGAAATCAACAAGGAAGCGATCGGCAGAAATGCAGATCCCAAGAACTTCGTTGTGCGACAACTGGCTCTGGTTCTCCTTAGAAGAAAATCTTGGGTTGGAATGATTCGGATGGATTCTGTTGAACAACTTAAGAGATAGATCATCCGTATCTTCAGAATGATAACTCCCGAAATGCTGAGGCGGGCGGCGCATGCGACCGTGCGCGGAAAGCAATGGTGCACATACCGAAACTTTGGACGTTTAACAATGACGCTGACAGGCCCAGGGAACTTTATTTTACCATATTTCCATTCCTCAATACTTGCTACTTCAATAAATAAAGTTTTTACGTCAATTGTGGCATTTTATTATTGCATAAACTAACATTCAAAATATCCGATCGCGACTTTTGGTCCACCCTGTACATATTGGGTAAGTATATACTATTAGGAAACAGTGTGAAATTGAAAATAAGATAATGTTTAAATGCTATAGGCCCAAATGTTTAAAGTACAACCATGTGGTCTTAGGTGTAAAAATGTGTAGGCCTCGTACTTGAATGCACATAGAATTAAAAGTAAAATGTGCCAGTGAAAGTCGAAGATTTGAGCTCTATAAAGATTAAAATTGTCACATAAACATTAAAACATAGAGTGAGCGGCATAAATTTATTACAATATACCTTGTCATATGTAAATGCGATAAAGAAGCATATATGTCAGATGTTCACAGATCTAAATTACCAAAATCACTTTTAATGTCTTTATGTCTTTATATATATATATGGTTATATTTTATTTATATGTATGAATGCTGGACCCAGACAAGCTAAGAGCAAAATGTTGTATGTTTTTATCAAGATTTTAACATCTAATTCGCGATTACCGGGGAAAAAGTAAGTTTCATTAAAACATGAGAGTAAATCCTCTCTCTATACTTCATATAAATAACAAATTTTAACTATCTTATGTGAAGTTAGAAACTTCTACTCCACTTATAAACAAATTTGATGAAATATAATTTAACTATAGTCAACGTAAACTTCATGGTTTACTTGTAATACGATCCTGCAATTAACTATAATGGTAAATACCCATAATAGCTGTATATATATAAATAAAATTTAATAATTCACTACTAAAATAGCTTTGATCTTGATAACAACTTTAATGTGAACTCAAACGACCTCTTCATTTTAATGACGTAGCCCTAGCTTACTCCCAGTTTATATCCCTTTAACATTTCTTCTTTCTCGTGTAACAAAATAATTGACCTGCATAGCACTTTACGTGTTTGAAAACAACGAAATGGGCGCCATTTGAATTATTTAAAACGCACAAAAATATTACTCTCTATATACAAATACGGCGTCCGGGTGGAGATATATAACTCCGTGTCACGAAAAGAGGTCATAAGTTTTAGTGAAGATATTTAGAAGAGGGAAGTGACGTAGTGCTGCTTTGGCTTTGTTAAAGGGCGTCAGGACGAAGATGTACAGCACTCTCCAGGGAGATTGCAACACATGGTTTGAATTATAACTCCTGGGCATTATTTTGCTTATTTTTGTATTCTCTACGTTTTTCGCCACGCCTGGGCAACAATGCTGGAAACGTGCCATTTGCGATTTTATGCTACGCGTTATCATTTATCATAACATGTATAAATCTTAAATATGGTTATAAATCACTCATCATAGCCATAAACAGAATGAACTTGTTCCATGTAAGTTACTTGTAAAAGTTCGTTTTAAGACTTTAAAAACTTTTCAATAACTTAATAATGATGCTAATAAAAATAACAGCTTTCATTTTAAATTCTTATTACAACATGACGCATATTATAGGGCCAAATGAACCATCTGAACTATAATAATACGATATTTGGTGATTATGAAATTAGAAAACGATATCATTGCAAATTCATGAATCAGTAGACTACAAAGTCATGTTTCTTGTTGCTTTAGTAATTTACATCCTACTTGTGAAGTAGTCTTTATTACATAAGCACATGGTATTACGTATGACAATTCATTGTACGATATATTTATGAATTTAAACAGGCTTGTTGTTTTAAAATTTTTTTGGGTGGTTGGTTCGAGTGAGTTTTAGGAATACAAAACTAAAATACCGGTACTAAAGATACTTTTTACATAAACGTGAAGTCAAACTGTAAACAAGGAGATTAGATGGATGAGAAAATTATTCAAATGCTTTATGGAGAATGGAAAATAGATGGTGTTTACTAAGTAGGAAAAATTAGTTATAACTAAATTTCAGATCGAATTTAAAGTCCCGAAGTTTGTTCTCTTCGGCGAATCTCTAAGTACTTGGAACCAATTTTATTTGTCCTCACTTGATATAAAACTAAGGAAAGAAAAGGTCTTAATATTTTCACGACCATCAAGGAATTTGCATATAGATTGGGTAAAACGAGAAGGCGGTAGAGACCGTCCTATAAATTTCAGTAGTTTGAACATCGTAAACCAAGTAATTTCTGTTCTTTTATTCCTTCATCCATTGCTTCTTTGTCTTGCTCGTTTCTTTAGACTAAGATAAACAAGCAAAAACTGTTATAGGATGACAGAGTATATCAACACATCTATCTCTATAGCATGTTATTTCCTGAAACGTTACAAAGTAGATACTCCGTACAAAAACATGACTCGAGACATTTATAGTGAAATAACCTAGATTCACAAATTTGAAGACAGATGAAGTACGTCTAATAATGTCGATATTTCGACGACAGAGTTTAGCTAGAAATAAAATAGATGACTCTCTACGCTCGCCATGCCTTTATGATATTAAATTTTTACCAATTGCGAAAAATACTTTACATCCTGTGCATAAGAAAGAAACACCCGCAGCTTTATTATTTAATCTGCTATAGTGAGAATTTATGGTTTCTTGGTAGAATTGCACGCTCCGGCTTTGCCATATGATTTGTAAAGTAAATTCAATTATTAGGCCTACTTCGCAAACATAACTACACTTGGTAGAAAACCATTTCAAATATCAATGAAACGATTGCAGATTTAATACATATTGAAAAGAATAAATTGATTGAACTTTAAGATCAGAAGACAAGACGTCTATCAATGCCTGCTTTTTGTATAGCTTTATTCAGGGACAATTTATTACGCTTAGACAGACTAGACACTTGCTTAAAAAGGCAGATTTCAAGAAGGTGGTCTTTAAGCTGTGAAAGTTACCACGAATTAAAGAAGCATTTGTGTTATTTTTTATGTAATAAATAATAGTAACTGAATACCACTTGTGCCAAGTTTTACTTTCGTAATTTTGTTTCGCTATTTTGTATATTTCATTATTTTATTTTATTTATCAATAAAGACTCTAAAGAGCAATAATGTTCATAACTAGGGGCAGTACATTATAATACACAGAGAACAGAAATATATTCACTAAGAGTTAGGAAAAAGAGCAATTATTGGAAATAATCTAATGAAACAAAGCACATTATCATAGAAGTCATAAATTTAATATAAAAAATAAAAATATTTAGATAGCAATCATGGATCAGGAAAGTAGCTGTGAACGGAATGAATGTTCTTTACCACCACACGAAAAATCTACACTCAGTACATGGACAACCTGTATTTCCTGTGACTCTTTAGGGAATACTCACAGAATTAACCATATAAGGATTTAAAAGTATATGAAAATGATTAAAACTCGCTACTTTTGTCATTGTAAGTGAGATAGCTTATGGTAAAACAATCAATGTATCCTAATATATCGATCGCCACGCCACTGTCGATAGTCGCGCTTAGTGCGACTTTTCATCAGCTGTGAACTGTTATATTTGTTTAGATGAACTCACTGCTATTAATATTGAATTTATTATTATAGGAGACTAAAAATGCTTCACCACACATATAAATAATGATACATTATTTTCATAAATCCTTTTGCTCGTGTACACCTATACCCAATCGACGTGTTTAATTATTTAATTGCGTACGCTGACTGTGTTCGATCAAAGAAGCTACAGGTATGAACATGTTTAAATGTAGTGTGTTTCTGACTTTAAAAAAAAGTGTGCCTGGAACGCCACGCGACAGAAGTGAAACCTGTTTTAATTTTGAGATTTTTCAATTTTGGATTATTGTTTTTTTTAAATTTTGGGTTGTTGGACTTTTTAATATTGGGTTTTTCGGACTTTTTTAATTTTGGATTTTTTTTTAATTTTGAATTTTTCGATTTTTAAATTTTGGATATTTGGATATTTTAGTTTTGGATTTTTATTTTTTAAATTTTGGACTTTTGGACTTTTGAATTTTGGATTTTTGAATTTTTTAATTTTGGACTTTTCAATTTTTGTTTTTGTTTTTTAAATTTTGGATCTTTGAATTTTTTTAATTTTTTTTTTAATTTTGGATTTTTTAAAAATTTTGGATTTTCTAATTTTGAATTTTTGGATCTTTTAAACTTTGGATAAGCCTAATCATTTAGTTGATTGTTTTCTGTGCAGTCCGTTCCGTCACACCTCACTAATTTCGTGACGATTTTGAGCGTTACATTAATTTCGTGACGATTTTTGAGCGTTACACAAGCTACCGTGGCTAATGAAGTTTCACTTCAAAAACAAGTTAACGTAGGTAAGATAAAATGAAAGTAATAAAAATCAAATGATAAAATTATAACGTCAGACTTTTGCGATTGGCTGAAATTCCACACATTCTTATTCTGGATTGGTCATTGATTCATGAGCTAAATAGTCATAGCAAGAGAGGCGATGGGCTTACCACCTGTCCCTCTGCTCTCTCTCGCAAAATAAGCGTAACAAAATTAGTATAGGTAATGAAACCTCCACTTGGAGGTCCTACGCTCCACCATAGGGGTTACAGGAAAACGTTAGTCAGTCAGTAATCATGACTCTTGGTATTAAAGTTGATAATTCTTATAACTTTACTTGATTATTATTTAATCAGGTTATACAATGTCCTAGACATCTTCCTGCACCCATTTCAGGAGTTTATCATTTTTCTCCATAATTCTCGATTTGTCCATGCTTCGTCTTCTATTCTCCTTTTCTTTAGTGTTTGATTGGTGCCTTGTGTCCAAGTCAATTTGGGCCTGCCCCTCTTTCTTCGTCCTTTCGGAGTCCACTCATATATCTTCTTCGGTAGTCTATCGTCTGTCATTCTTTTCATGTGCCCATACCATCTTAGTTGTGCTGTTTTTACAGTATCTACCAACGATCCTTGTACCTTCATTTTTCCTCTAATGATATTTACTTGATATATTCATATAAAAAGATACGCTACTAGTTTATCTCTCTAGAACCGTATAGTTCTAGAGTGATAGGAAAAAAGGTACTAAGTCAAAATACCAAAGTTTTAGGACAGATAAATAACGATTTATTTTCACACCATTTTTACAATATTTAGATCTGTCCACCCAGATATTTTTACATAGTATAATATATTGTGTAAAAAATATCTGGTGGGCTGAACTAAATATTGTAACAATGCTGTGAAACTTTGGAATTTTGACTTATTCGCTTTTTCCCTAGCGCTCTAGAATTTATATACCATCAAACATGAACGAACTGGTATAGTTGTGAGGTTATTTGTGTTAGGCCCAGAGTAGTCAGTATTTGACCGAGCTTACATGTGTATACGCTGCTTTATCGACAGTTGAATCGAAACAAACAACATACGAGTTTGTTATTTAATTGGCCACGTTCATCATGAGCGCTAATGACTGTGCGTTAAAATAAAACTGTTGTTTACATGATGTCCGCCAAGCCCCCCTCTCCCTCCCGGCACTTTATTAATAAAGCATGTTAAAAGTCTGCGGTCAATTGACTGTAACGTGCAGATCAAACCTATCTGCAAAACTCTCCATTGTCAATGGACCTAATGGTCTGTGCGTTTGCGTTCCTATTTTTGTTTCCCTTTGTTTTAATGGGCCACTGAACACTTTCCCTTTCATTGTAATAATAACAGAGTCCGTAAAATGAGGTACAATTCGTTCGAAATTCTAGAGAAGAACCTATCTCCATCTTATATGTCACGGTACTGGTCAATAAACAATGGAAACCTGGTCACAAATCACTACAAAGTAGTACCCATTCAAATGTATTATAATTTTAAAGTCATTCAGTGAAGTTCATCATTAGGATAACTAAAGGAGGAAGATTACATTTGCCGCCGCATCAAGAACACTATCTCAGTTGGTTGAGCTTCAGCAGGGAAAGTCAAAATGTAACGGTTTTAAATCCCGGTTAAATTTTAAATTTTAAATTTTTCTTCTAACCATTCTCATCTACTCACAACGGGTAAGTCTATTATTTTTATCCCCATCTATAACATAGAGCTTTGAACTTTTTTTCCACTTGTTCGCCATATAAATAATATTTAAACAATTGAAACTATTATGAAATGCACAGTTTGTAATAAATTTATATTTTTAAGTTTTATAGTTTATATATATATATATATATATATATATATATATATATATATATACATGTATATATGTATGTATATAATATCGGTTTATGTTTACACTCATTGTAAGGTGATTGCTAGATGGCAACATATTGAACTATAGCCCTAACATGCTGTATAGCAAAATAAGGTTAGAATATCATCTAAAATGTGAAAAATCCACCTTAAAGCCCCGCTAATATAATAGAATTTGAGTTCAACCTAGAAGTCTACGATAGAAAAGAATAAGATAATTAGGTTATAAAATTATTTTTTGGCGATTGACATTAAAACTTGTATGGTCTGGAAAAATTAGCATCTACATAAATCTTGTATTTGGATACAAGATAAAAATACAACTTAAGATTTTGAAACAAAGTATAGCTGAAACCAACTTCAATTGAAAAAGACACAAGTTTTACCGTACATTGACCTGCAGTTAAAATGTAATAATTTAAAGAGTACTGATAAATGATAAGGCTAATAAAGCCAAGATTATTAACAAATGCATTAACACAAAAAGGAAACTTCTCAAAACCATCGTCAATATCAAATTTAACAAAACGTGTAAAGATTCAAACTTGATCACCAAATAGGTCAATATAAATAGTAGTACCAATAACTCGTTCAACTTCCAACACTACCATTCCACAAAAAGCCTCTATTTATCAGTACTCTTTAAATTATTAAAATTTACCTGTAGGTTACTGTATACTAGAATTTGAAACTTTTCAAGTGAACTTGGTTCCAGTTATACTTATTTCACAATTTTAAGGTGTATTTTTATGTATGTAATCCAAATAAAAAATTATGTGAACACTATTTTTTCCAGAGTCGGCCGCGGTGGTCTAGAGGTAGCGTTCCCGCCTCTAGATCCGCAGGGCGCGGGATCAAACCTGGCCGCGGTCGATGGATTTTTTAGGACGTAAAAATCCTGGGCACGGAGTCCTCCGGGAGGGACTTTAAGCTGGGGGTCCCGTGTCGTAGATTTACGGCACGTAAAAGAACTCCAAGCCTAAATTAGAGCCTCTGGACAAAATTTCTCGGCCCTTTCACGTCCAAGAAATACTTAGTTTCCAGAGGGGGGCTGCGAGGCGATGGGCTTACCATCTGTCCCTCTACCCTCTCTCGGAAAATAAGCATATCAAAATTAGTATAGGTAATGCAACCTCCATTGGAGGCCCCTTTGCCCCACCTGGGGATCATAGGGTACCAGATACAGATTTTTTCCAGACCATACAAGTTTTAATGTCGATCGCCAAAAATTAATTTTATGATCTCATTATCTTATTCTTTCCTAGGCCTAGACTTCTTAGGTTGAACTAAAATTCTATTATGTTAACGGGGGTATAAGGTGGATTTTTCACATTTTAGCTGAATTTAACCCCTCGTTGACAAAGATGAAATTCACTAACGTTAGAATATGGAAATTCATTATAATTATTAAACAAGACATTTAAAGAGCCTTGAAAACCATTACTTAGAGAACTCAAGATCTTCAAAGTCAATTTTATTTGTTTCCAGAGATTCAGACACTTTTAATACCACATCAGACATTCACTATATGAACACCATTAATGGCTTACTAAAAGAGCATTTCATTCTATTGCAAAATGTTTCCTTTGTAACTTCGATACATTCATTTTAACTATTTTAACTGTTGCCCTTTTGTAATGACGAAGCCCTATTCAATGCATTTTGGTCAGACTGATATTATTATTATTATTATTATTATTATTATTATTATTATTAACATTATTAATGTTATTATTACTCGTTCATTCTATTACTGTTTTGATGCAGAAAAGAAATAAAGTACCTGTATTTTAATAAAACACACTTAAAATAAGTTTACATTTTGATTTTCTTCGAATTTAAGCTATTCAGTGGATAAACACGAAATTGTAGGCCTAATGAAAACGGAAAATTGATTGACACCTTTAACCTAAAATTTGTATTTTCTATAAGTATCTCTAAAATATACTCCTATCAAAATCGTCAGTTGAAAACTACGCCATTTTAAATTAAATTCTGTTAAAATAAGTTAATTATTACTAATAATGACACCCTAAACTATCGACAGTGTAGTGGTGTAGGTATTATATGAAGTGGAAATCGGCCTAAATTAGCATGCTCTGGAATTAACAAGTTAATCGGTTCTAGAGCCGACATAGCATTCTTGTTCATAGGACCTTAAAATGATAGCTCATGCGTAACAAACTTCACATGTGCAACTATAAATGGGCGCCCTGACATAAATAGTAGCTCAGAAGGTTATCCCATTCCTGGCGGTAGGTTGAAAAAACACGCTTATTGAGGAGTCTATAGACGAAGATCAAGAAAAGGTCACAGTATTCTCATGTATTACGTCGTTTCCGGCGGATATGAATTTTATTCAGTCAACATCAATCTTCCCAACCCATCAATTATATTACTTCTCTGAACACACCCTCCATTCTTTTATATTCCAAAGTAAAAATCAAACCGAGTTTAAGTGTCCGAATATAAACTGGCTCTTGTGTAGGTATACCCTACAATTTCAAGAGATCTAATTCACCTTTAATGGTCGTAGGTGCGTCCCCTTAAAACAAGCTGATGTGTGCATAAGCTACGCAAGTTCCACTTAGCTTACTGGTACAAACTGCTTTTAAATGACGAATTGCAAATTTCGATCAGCTGGAGATTATGTTCATGAAAAATGGAGTTCGGACGTTGACTTTAACTGAAGGATAAATTAATTACAAAAATTATAATGAAGAAATTCGCTGAATTCTCTGAATCTCATCTTGTACAGAAATCAATTGCTGTGGATTTATTTTATTTTATCTTTCCTTGCTTTGATTTATTATTTATTTATTATACTGAGAATATAACAGGCCCATTGTCCAATTAGAATATGCTCTTACAGTAATTACACCAGTTTTACAAAATGGCGTTACAACACTATGGTGTTACAACCAGTGCTTTAGTTGGAAAATATTTTATGGGGGTACTCACCTTACTTCAAAATTTTCCATATCGCCTCATACAAAAGAGTTTTAAAAAACTGAGCATTTCATCAGGATAGCCAACATGTAATCTAAGGAGAAAGTAATTATTGTAGAAATGCGCACGAAGGTGAAGATTAGAACGCATATCTATTGCGAATTTAATAGTGTTTGTCATTATTAACAAATACACTCTCGTGAATTGGACATTTAATAAGTATTTTAGGAGAATATCGTTCCTGTACTGCCAGTACGACGTACCGGAGCACATATTTTTCCCGGTATGGTAGAAGGAAAATAATTTTATACCGGTACGCAGTACCGGTGCGTACCGGCCCAACTAAAGCACTGGTTACAACAACACTAAGACTAATATTACAACACTACAACACTAATATTAGATATTTAATGTAATACTAAAAATATTTAAACTAATACTTCAACTTTAAAAAAAAAAACAGAAAATATACAATATCAAAATTACACAATGAAGGGAACAAATAAAAAACATAAATAACAGGCCTATAATAGTTTTGGAGGTATGTATATACGAGTATATATATAAAACTTTAAAATTGCAATTATTAAAATATGCTCCATGTCATTTTCTTTATGTAAATCTTTCTTTCATATATATACAGTATATATATATATTGTATATATGTATATATACTGTGTATATGTATATATATACTGTATATATGTATATATATACTGTATATATGTACATAAAGTTGAAGTATTTACATAAAGAAAATGACATGGAGCATATTTTAATAATTACCGTTTTAAAGTTTTCAAATTCTGATCACATATATTTTTAAACCACTTATTGTTAGTATTAATTATATCTATAATGTTCATTTTGTGAAATATATTGTATAGACGGAGCACGTTATAAAGAGGAGAATTATTATGGGAGTCAGTGTTTGCTTTTGGCATGAAAAAATATTATGTAATTTATAAGATATATAACGTGGATCATAAAAAGATATTTCTTTGAGAATACTAATATAATTTATTTCCTTATTAAGTAATTTGTAAGAAAGAAACAATGCATTTAGCTTTACCATACGGATAAAAACTTTTTTATTGGTTTTATTAGGCTGATAATGATATTCGGCTAAAATGTTATTATACATTAAAATATCCTATATAATTACTTGTCATGTACTGTAGCCTATCTATAATGTAGGCATACCGTAGGCTATTTAAGACAATAAGGGTCACAATGTCAAACGGGTCGACATTTTGACACATGGACTCACTCAGAGATTCGCCGAATCGATGACAGCTAACAAAACAGGCGATATGTAGCATGTGCACGGTTGTATGAGTAGCGGAAATGAGATGCCTTCCGAACTGATCACTACTGAAAATACAACTTGATCCACCCGTGATGTTAATACATTTGCTTACGGCATCATAGCTTCATGTCAGAACTATGTTTATTTGCAAATTTGTTAGAAATTAATTTTCTAGAATGCAAAACAGAATAGAAAATATATCATTTGTTTAGTCACTAAAAATAACTGTTCTATGGAAAAAGTTAGTATATTGGTTGAATAGAAGACTTCAACATCAAAACTAATTCATTCTCACAGTCCTTCTTTCGTATAAAATCTCTAATTCCTCATCCGTTCATCTCTTTGAGCGCTCCATTAAATGAATGTTGAATGACAATAAAAGCAACATAAGGAATTAAACAACAATAACAGGAATATTGACATTGGAAACTCAGTAAGCGGAGTTGTTCTTTCACTTCATCTCAGAAATGAAGTAACTCGAATTTGTAAAGCATTTAGGTCTAATGAGATGAAGAACCTCTAATTAAAAAGGTTAGTTACTGACTGCTTAATATCATTTGACTATGTTACTATTGAGGATATTCCAAACTTTCTTCTTATATACCAAGTAAACCAAGGGGTATGGTTGTAGGCCTACTTTATAAACCTAGGCACTTGTTGAGGCCGACTTTTCTGAGACGGATTATACCAATTAAAATATTTCATGCTCTCGCTGTGGTTCATACTCGAGGTTCTCTATCCTGTAATGCAATTCCTTAATCATTCGTGTCTCTCTATTAGTTCAGGCAAGGTAGCAAAAAATATGCATTTTAAAATATCTAAGTGGTCACTTTCTCTTGCGATAATTAGATAAGAAACAGTAGAAATTCATTGTATATATTTAAAAAAATATATTTTAGCATTGTGGTGAAAAAATGAAAAAAAAAGATGTGAAAAGGTTTTTTCTTTCGATTATAAAGTATCAAAAAGAAAAATAAGGAAAAACGAAATAAGCACGAGATAGAGCTTAAAAATAAGAAGAAAATGCGCCCCAAAGGATAAAAATCTGTTCGTAACATTTTGGAAGAAACATCTAAAAGCACTAAAAATAGCGATTTTTCAACATTTTATTACTCGATGTATCAAAGAGGTTTTTAGTCTTATTACTCGGCTTGAATTCCTACTATTTTTCTCTTAATTATTGCGTAAATAAAGTGGTCACTTTAATGAAAAAAATAATCTACCGTACCTTGCCTGTACTATATAATTCGCAATAATTATACGCTATAATTCGTTATGGAATGGTAATTTTTTCACACTGTCCTTGTGTAGGTTAAAGTGGAAAGGTAGAATCAGACTGAAAAATATGTAAGTTCGAGATTTTAATGTAGTACCTGCATGTTGCTACGGTAGCTCAATTTTAAGAGGAGTGGCAAAGATAGCCGAAGATTCTGGTTCAAATTCTGGCTGTGGTATTGCATTTTTCATTCTGACTCTACCTTTCATCATTCATTATGTTTTTTACTTTACTTTTTCTATTTCTTCTAGATTACTGCATATCAATATGGATCAGTACTATTATGTCTTCACTCGATTTTTATAGACACAAAACAAAATCGAGGGTTTTTATTTTGTGGATGAATCCACATTCAATTTAGTTTATTCTTCGATTTGTTCGTAATCGGATTTGACTGCCGGTACTAATTCTTAAATTGAATAATTTAATTATTTATTTGTTTTACTGTTTTACATTAACGTTCTACAATTGCAAACAGATGTACGTAATTACAGTCTGTTTTCGCCATTTATAACATGGAACTTTGCACTTGTGTTTAGTTCCAGCCCCTGGAAAGGACTATTGTTCCGCAGTGCTACGGGGACACTGATAGTCGTTTCATTGCTTTTACAGTCCATGTCTGGGAGGAAATTGAAAGACGTGAGTACTTAAAGCGGGAAGTTGGGAGATTCAGAGTCTGAATTCTTGTCGCATTCTAAGCGACAAAACTGGAGCACACATGCCTACTGCAATTTCACTTCCACTTAACAAGATACAACATACCCATATACTAAGTGTTTTAAGCAAGTGAGTGGAAACCAATTTCATTCCCTCTATTTTTGAAAAGAACAATTTCGTTTTATCTTTCTACGTTTGATTATCATGACTATAGGAATGTTCATAATTCGTAGAGAATGAAATGTCTTGAGAAAAATGTGATGTGATAGGCTACATACGAAAGCAACATTAAATTAGTATACAATAACATTTAGGAATTGATGCCGATTAGTTTTAACGTCCTTTAATTAATTTATTTCTTTATTTAACCTGGCGGAGTTAAGACCATAAGGCCTTCTCTACCACTCAGCCAGGGCAAAAACATGAAATACATAATAATAATAAATTAAAACAAGAAATTATATACCTGAATACAAGAAACGTACATTAAATACAAAGAAAAAATTCCAACATAACTACTAGAGTAATATATAATACAAATGACTAAAATAAAGAAATAAAAAAAAAGATGAAAGACTAAATATATATGTATTATATATATATATATATATATATATATATATATATATTTTCATTACATTTTGTAATAACTAAGAATGTATATATATAAGTTATATAATTTTCATTACATTTTGTAATAACTAAGAATGTATGTATTTAGTCTTTCATGTTTTTTTTTCATTTCTTTATTTTAGTCATTTGTATTATACATTACTCAAGTACTTATGTTGGAATTTTTTCTTTGTATTTAATGTACGTTTTTTGTATTCAGGTATATAATTTCTTGTTTAAATTTATTATTATTATTATTATTATTATTATTATTATTATTATTATTATTATGTATTTCATGTTATTGCCCTGGCTGAGTGGTAGAGAAGGCCTTATGGCTTTAACTCCGACAGGTTAAATAAGTAAAGAAAGAAATTAATTAATTAAAGGACGTTAAAACAGCGTACCATTTATTAACATTAACATTCTTTTTAAAGTATTTCAGGTACAACTATGCCGAGATGTGTGGTTCATATGGTTCTGAAATACTGCTGCCCTGAAATGTTTTATACAAGATCTTCTGATTTATTTGGAAAAAAATGTAGGTAATTAAAACAAAGGAACACACAAAATAACAGCAATAAAAAAAAACTTCGGAGATAAGAACGAAACATGAAACATGTGGTGCAATTCCTAAGTAAGCTAAAGGGATATTATCTACTTTAGGGAACCCGAAGGTTCATTGCCACGCTTACCTGAGCCCACCATTCAACCCTTTTCAGTGCTAACTCCATCCAACTAACCCTTGCCCTCCTATTTCCCTTAAATCTATCCTAATATTGTCATCCCACCTACGTCTAGGTCTTCCAATTGGTCTTTTCCCTTCGGGTCACCCAGTCAATATTTTTGATAGGCTATATGTCTTTCCTCCTCCATGCACGCAACATGTCCAGCCCATTTCATCCTCCGTGATTGAACTACCCATACTATATCCGGTGACGAGTGCAAGTTATGAAGCTCGTCGTTATGCATTTTTCTCCAACCCCTTTTTCATCTCTCTTAGGCCCAAATATTTTCCTAAGCACTCTCAAATTATGTTCTTCCCGAAGAGTAAGAGAAACATATACGGATACAAAAATTATCAGCAGAAAGGCGGATTTATGTACGGATAAGTTACGCCAGCAACAGCTTCCATATAGAAATGGCGTGAGTACATATTGTAAACAATTAATTATGGATCCAGTTCCTCGCGCGTGGACACAACATATTAAATCATGCAACCTATCATTATTTAAAATTACACACATGATTCATTCATAAGTGCTCCGTCCACAACTCACTTAAACCTTCTGTTGCATTCATTATATTCAATGCCACCAGATTTCTACAAGGAAACACCTACTTCCATACACAATCCCTTTAGCATAGCCTATGTAATGCAGTATGAGTGGGTTAAAAATTGATCGCGATTAGAAAGACTAATAATAAAAGTTGAAATTTTTAATGGCTTCCTTGGGCATTTACAGGTTATGTAGTCGTGTAGACAGTATCTCTTCAAGGTGGGGCTGAGTATATTTATGTTTTTAAATCTGTTTTCTAGGTTGCTGCGTAGAACTAAAATAACATTACCAGTTCACCTCCAGTAAGAATGAATTTTCAGCCCAAGCTAGATAATATAGAAGCTAGGTAAGTAGATAAGTTAGATAAGTAGCCTATATGGGAAAGCTGAGAAAAGCAGAGTATACATGATATAATAGATTATTTAAATTGCGGTAATCTGTTAGTCTATCCAGCCAAACAGATAAAAAACATTGAGACCGCTTAGAATGAATGTGAGAAATCCAAGCATTATTTTCAGGTTTTAATGGGAAAACCCCTTACAAAAAAGACTGGTACGAACACGAATCACATACCTGGGAGGAGTATAACCCTTGATTGGGAAGGTGACCCCATATTTGAGATCTCATAATTTTACTTGCATCCGTTAATGGAACCATACCATCAATGACTCAATAGTGCTGTTTGTTTCTACAAATTGTGTGACATTTATTCCACGTTATGAAAATCACAGAACCTAAGCTCACAACATTATTAATGTTACTATGAAATTGTGGTGGTCCGTACGGTTCCGTTCATGATGTGTCTGAAATGTGAACTTCGTGTGTTTACGAGTAAATTACTTTGAAGTTCCAAATCTACCTTAATTTTGAATTTCTGAAAATTTATGTGGACTAACATTCATGAAAAAAGAAGGGAAAACTGTATAAAATTACACTAGTATCATAATGAATAGAGGAGAAAGTGTGATGACTGAGGTAGTTCACTGGTTCCGCCGCTAGGTAGCAGTTACTCTGCTTGAGATTCGCGGGAGCAAGATTACTACGGGCGGTATAGGAAAAATTGCAAACATTATTAAACAAAATAATACATTAATCTATTTCAAAATGACTCACCTTATCTAAATTGAATTGTTAGATACTTCTGACAATTTTCGGGCTGCTTTACACGTCTTGGAAGATCTCATCTCCAAAAATAAACATGGCCGTGTGTAACAGTAATTTCTCAGATTCCAAGAAGCTTGACCGTAACATTTCGTTCCACATCTTTCAAAAAATCGAAGATGTTCACAAGCAATGAACAATTATATAATATAAGTATGAAACAGCTAAGGGATGATTTGATCTAATATTTTGTTGCCTAGAAAATAGGGTAGATGGTATGTTAGTATAATTTGATGAGAATTTGTTAAAGAATGTACATTTGTATAGAAATAACAACGTATAATTAGGGTAGAAAACAGCTAACTTGTTAAGGGATATTTTATAAATTAATATTAATATTACATTGTATAGAATATTACTGAGTATTAATTTGTATTAATATTGTATTAATAGTAATATTATTTATAATAATATTAATTTTCTCCTGGCTGTATGGGGTAAGTTATGTAGGTGAAACACGGTCAAAAGTGTAGATATGTGTACAAATTATGTGAACAGAGATAATATAAACTAAGGGATGGTTTGTGAATTGCAGGGCACGGAAGATTTCATAAGCAGCACTACCAAAATAGGGCGCGTGATCTTTAAAATTGGCGTTTCAACATCCGATCAAGACGCACACATACGCAAAAATTGTTTTGCAACGCATTCTACATATATCACACAATATTTCAAAGCATTTTCCTTGATTTTTTCATAAAAAAATTAAATCCTCTTGCCTTAACTACAGCCCGCTATTTGTTCAAACCCTCGACCATTCGCCGTTCGCTGTAAATTATGTTCATCTTATGTTGTTAAATTATATTATTAAAAAAAGGAACAAGATATTAAACTAATAAGACATTTGCTATGATAATTATACATAAAAATTACTAACATAAGTGAACAGAAAATATGATAAATAAATAATCCAATAAATGCATAAATAAAAGTAGTGAGGACTTACTAAGTTAGAAAAAATGCTTCATTCACTCCTTTTCCTCAGCGGGTCAATCTTGCAGTATGGGTACAAGTAGTCAGTTAATATAGTATTATTATTGAGACTACGAATAAATTATGTAAATTTTTTTACGTTATTGCTGGTATTTTATGGAAAAGATGCCTGCTAATACCTCAATACCATTCTGATAGCTTTAGCTTTAGAGTATTTACTATTACTCGTTAACCATTATAGATATATAGGTGGTACTCAATTTATAATAAGATCCAAATATTTCACTAAACCTTACACTCTTAATCTCTTTCTGGACACAAAAATAAAATAATAAATGTCGCATAGTCTAATTTGCTTCACCCTCAACATTTCACGATCGTCCCACATCATTCAGAGAGCTGAGCGCCCGGAATAATTACCACTCAATTACTCGTAAACCATTCAAGATATAAAGGTGGTACTGAATTTAAAATAAAGTTGAAATATTTCCCTAAAACTTTCTCGCTTGAAGTTTTTACGGGACACAAAAATGAAAAAAATTGTCGCATAGTCAAATTCCATTTCACCCTCCATGAATTTTGTGTAATTGGTGATGTTTATATAATGAAATAAAAACATTTATGTCCGCATTTTTTAAGTCTCTGTTTTAACCATCAGAAGGACTGTGTTGTGCAGAATATTTCTGCACAAATTTCACAGAAATAGGACCAAGGGTTAATTAAAGATTGCGAGTTTAATCATAAGATGCCAAACTATCATGACGCAGCATTGAGAAGTTGAAACGCAAACGAAAGTGCTGCCAGTGTTTCGGTGGACCGCCGCTCTCCCTATACCCACCATTGTATTAGCGGCGAAGTCATCACACTTTCTCATTCTATTCATTATGCTAGTATCATTACTTTTAAATATGATAATTATTCATTTATGCAACTACAGGTTATTTTTAATAGTTTTTCGTGAATTTTTTAATTTCGCAAAACTGAACAATTTGTTTAAAAAAATGTTGATGACTATCAATATACCTGAAAAGGGCGTGGAAAATGTCACTTTGGAGTTATTTATAGCATGAAAAAATTACCCTAGTTGTGTCTTTATAAGTGCCTATTTCACTAATTTGTTACATTTTTCATTTAAAACGTGTGAAAAGTGAATTAAGATACGTTAATAACAATAAGGTGACCGCCGGCGTGGTCTTGTGGTTAGCTTCGCTGACTACAGATCCGTTGGTTCGGGTTCGATCCCCGGTACCTCCTCGGATTTTTCTGAGGTAGGGAGGTCTGGTAGGGGTGCACTCTGCCTCGTGATTCAAATTGAGGAGCTACTTGATAGAGAAGTAGCGGCTCCGGTCATGAAAACCACCATTAACGGCCGTGGGTGTCGGTTGCTTACCACATGCCCCCCATTCCTGCCGTCTGCCTATGGTAGATGACGCAGCGGTCGGGTGGTAGGCCTTGTCCCTCTTGGGATGTTAGTGCCACGGAGTTAGTTTAATAACAATAAGGTGTAATTATTGATATGTACTCACCATGAAAAAGGTAAAAAAAAACACCAATACGAAGATCCAAGGTGACATTTATAAGCAATTTATTAAAATATGATTAAATACTAAAAAGAAATGAAAATCCAAGCAGGCTTATAATGTCTACGAAGAAATCACGTTATCTCGGAGTAAGCTGTTCGGACACATGTATATTATACAAAATAGGGTTGAAGTTGCTATGCTGTACATCAGGATGACTGAGCCGTCAGGGCAAAGACTTATTATGAATCTGCCACTTTCCGAGAAGTTCAGACTCGTTTATCGAAATTGAATTTTTGTACTCTATTATTGTGTTTAATATTGGATTAGAAGTGTAGTAGGCAGAAGTTCAGGAGGTACAAATTATTTTGTGATTTTTACTGACTGCAAAATAAAACTTCTGATTATTTTTGTTTCATAAAATATGACGATATGCAGATCTATGGATTTCAGTAAATATTTCAAGATCTTGAGTCTCATTATACCGGCTCGTTCTCCTCTTCTCTTGGCATGAAAGAACAAGTGAAATATTACAATTATTTCAACATCATATTATCATCGCTAATAATTATTTAGTGGAATCATCTGAATGATGCATTTACAATGGGGCAGTAATATTACTGAATGGATTATCTATATTAATAAAAGGAAGTGTCTGTCCTCCGTCTGTCTGTCCTCCGTCTGTCTGTCTGTCCGCGATGCCCAGCGAAATCTACTCAACACAGAGATCTGAAATTTTATAAGTAGGCGGACTAAAGGGTCGGAATGTGCACCTCGAAGCCGGAATTTTAATTTTCGCCTCCGTTCGTGAGTTATGAGTGAAAAACTGGCAGAAAACGTGCATTTTTTTGCGTTTTAGAAGCATCAGTTTCAGTAATAAATTTCAATATCAAATCACTTACAGATGGCTTTGGCTATTTTTGTCATCATACCTCATACCTTGGAAATAAAAGCAACGCGATCGCTTGATTTTGTTAGTCCATCCTAGACGATTCATTTGTTTAGAGTGTCAAGGCCCACAGACATATGACATTTTCAACATACACGGAAGAAGGATAATTAACCCTAAGTATGGTCAAACATTGTTCGATTTGAACGAAACTCACTATACAGGGATTTTCTGGGTCAAGGAACTCGAATCTGAGGTCGCTTTTACCAGGGGACGCTACCTAATCGTGGAAGGCACTCCACGTGATTTAGGTGTTAATAAATATAATGATTTAACTATGCTCTTAATTTTTAGTTTTTAATTTTTGAAATAATTATCGCGGGGGAAGCCGCGGGCACATGCGGGCACATGCTGTTTCTCTGTCTGTCCACGATGCCCATCGAAATCTACTGAACGCAGAGATCTGAAATTTTAAAGAAAGATGGACTGAAAGGTGGGCGAATGCACCTCGAAGCCGAATTTTTAATTTTAGCTTTCGTTCGCGAGTTATGAGTGAAAAACTGGCAGAAAACGTGATTTTAGCGCTGTCGAAGCATCAGATTTCAGTAATACATTTCAATGTCAAATCAATTGAAGTTGGCTTTGGCTATTTTTGTCTTACCGTGGAAATAAAAGCATCGCGATCGCTTGAATGTTGTAAGCCCACGCTGGTCGATTCATTTGTTTAGAATGTCAAGGCCCGTAGACATATGAAATTTTCAACCTACACGGAAGAGGGATAATCAACATAAACCCAAATATGGTTAAACATCGTTCGATTTGGACGAAACTCACTATACAGGGATTTTCTGGGCCAAGGAACTCGAATCTGAGATCGCTTTTACCAGGCGACACTATCTAATCGTGGTATGTAATTCACGTGATTTAGGTGTTAATAAATATAATGATTTAACTTTTATGCTCTTAATTTTTATTTTTGAAATAATTATCGCGGGCGAAGCCGCGGGCACATGCTAGTAGGGAATAAATACGGAAGCATCGGAATTTATAGGACATAGCGTTTTAATACATTATTTAGAAATTCTGCCTATCAAATCAATTAACTCGAATTATTTCAATACTGTTCGCAACGCCATGTATGTGAACAACCCAGTGTTCAAATATTAACGTTGTGAAAGCCACAGTGCATGAAACTTAATTTCAGTTGGGGAAACTGACACATGGATGCTAAAATCTTTACCTTAATATTGCATTACATGTACACAGTTTCAAATCATCATGAGTGCTTTGTAAAGTATTCATACTATCATTTAACACCCACTTTGTTACTTTCACCAGACATCTCGTTTAACCGTAAACATTCTCCTGTTAAGTGATTTCTCACATCCTTTGGATGTTTTTGACAATCTATATAAGCAAGCTTGTTGTAAATGACAACGCTATTCCACACACAATATGCTACGAAAAATCATCGTAGATTATCTTTTCTAATTTTAGGGCACAGTATTCGAAGCTGTATTAGCGGATTAGCTCTAGTTTCCAAATTACAGTAATGTTTTGAAACATTTTTTGTTTCCATTATTATGTTTTAAGAACGTTATAAAATTGTAAATGAAAAGTCCCCCTTATACCACAAATATTAAAAAAAGACAAGTTTCAGTTTGGTGCAAAGTTTACATCGCTGTTATTTACAATGTTATATTCATTCACTTTAAAGTATTTCACATGTATTTAAATTAAAATTGTTTTTCAATTATGCATGTATATGACAAACTAGAGTATTCTTGGTGCAATAACTTCTGTAGGTAAAAATTATACATTATAATTCATACATAATCATCCATTATGTACGATATAATTATACCAACCTGTAAATCTATCTATGGTTGCCTCACTGAATCACAAAAAATACTTTTATATTTTAAAATATAGTGTAATACACTGGAAGTTATTAGTATAGTATATAATTTATCAATGCTAAACGTAATTATGTTAGCGCTGCTGTATTGTGAAATTGTTAAAAACTATATATTTTAATATATAAGCCAATTTTATGTCAAGCAGTGACGCAATCATAACGAGATATAGGCATAAACATATCATAATTATATGATGGATGAATATGTATGCATCCTAATAGCTGTAATTTTTACCTAGAGTAATTCTTGATAGTCTTTCTCATACATGCATAATTGTAAAAACAATTTATACATACATATGAAATACTGTCAAGTGAATGGATACAATTGTAACAGAATACCACTATCCTCATGAAATTTATCATCTTTTTAAAAACGTTGTCCACAAGGATCATCAACAACTCCCAAAATGAAACATATTGCACTTGGAGAACCGAGCAAAGGATTGCACTGGGTATGTAAGTAAGTAAGTAAGTATGAGCGTAATGTATATCACAAGACTTATAGAGAGGCAGATAAGCTGAAAATCCCAGAAATTCCACTAATTCCTCTTTTGAATAATACGGCCCATTGACTAACAACTCTGCATACAGATAAAATTATAGACCCGCAACCTTTACGATTTTTAGTAATAAATCATTTAACTTCCGGGCTTGCAGCTACGTCAATAGTAGCCTATTTCAGACAAGATTTCAGCAGCTCACTCCGTTGCCATCGTGAGAGCATTTCTTGTCAAAATGACTTTATACTTTAGGAATTTATTTATGTAAAGCATGCAGTAATTTTAACCAAAAAATGACCATCAATATTAAGCCATGCTCGCTAGACGCAAGCAAATCACTACTAACTTCGAATATTAATGCAGGAAGCACCGTTCAAGCAAAAAGGTAAGGATCTAGAACTGCGAATAAGGAGTATGTAAAAAATAAGAATATTTTGAATTGAAAGGAATTGAACGTGGGTGAAACCCCAATTATCGGGGTTAATATAGAAGTCCTGGAGCATGTCTCCTCAAGGGAGGGGACATGTACTATATATGTATGATAGCTTATGATTGTGCTTCTCATTACTTGGTAGTAATTTCGTGACGCTCGTATATAAAATAAATTGCGTTAATGTGGGACGGCATAAGAAACAGCGCTAAGCAGACGGAAGTATGTGTGGATTGGAGGTAATCAAGTCAGCAACAATGTAGTTCAGAGCATGAACGTGTTAAATCGATCTGTAGTGAAGAATAGTGAACGCCCACCGTTTTATCTATACAGACTGCGTAGTGACAATTGAGTTTTCGTTTCCTTTATGTTAACTGTGTTTTTAGCTTAATATAACGCATTATTTGTGAATGTGAATACACATAGGCCTACTAAAAGTTATTGTTCTGGCAAAGAGAAATTAGCAGCTACATTTCAATATTACGTATCTCATCTAAATAGATCTACAAGGAGCCTGTCTTTTCGTGATGAACATGTATTTCATCGTTATTTTGCAGTGGAATTTTCCGGGATTATCTAAGCTGCCTAGTAGAGTTATTTACTGACATTTGTAAAAATGTGTAAGTTGCCTCCTCTTAATAATTAACAATTATTGTCACTGGGTGCTAAACTGCCTCCCTTCTGTGTAAGGCTGTAGTTACAGCTTAAAAAACTGAAAATCGACAATATTAATTTTTTATCTTCGTTTACATGGCTCATATAAACTTCTAGAATTAATAATATGAAAACCTAATTTAAAGGAATATAATTATTACGATTATTTTCCATCGTTAATATGCAATTAAATTTGTAAAATAATTATTCAAACCGGTAGCTACTTATTCTGTGTGAATTTAAATTTTCCATCTGAACCAACACATAACATATTTATGTTCTACTCGATTTTGAAGCTTACAGATAGATATCATTCTATATCACCATCAATAAAATAAAATAAAACGGATCAATGAAAACATAAACTCAACAGCCTGCTACATTTATTCAACAAAATAAAGATTGCTGTGCTGATTATATCATTTATCCGTTCTATTTTATTTTGATTAAGCTCAACCGTACAAGAAAATGTATTTTAATTGGAACTTCAATTTTATAATTAAACATAAACAAAAGATAGGGATAGTTCTGGTAATTTATTTAGAGTTTATACGAGATAATATGAACAAAAAATCAAAATTATGTTCACTAATTTTAAAAACTATCTAAAAAAATAAGAAAAAATACAGCTTAAACGTGATATAACTTAGCATTAAATAAGGTACCGGTATATGACAACTACTTACATTTAAGTGTGGAGTATTATATTTAAATTCATAAGTTTAAAGACAATGCAGATATTTAAATAACGTTTGCACCAAAATGAAGATGGAATGTTCCTACCTTCTTTAAATTTATTTTGAGACATTCATATTTTAAGATGGTAAGCTGTGAAATCCGCCACAGCATCACTTTAGTTCCTTCTTGGCGGACATGATATCGATATCCATCCGTATAGATGGTATAGTCTTAACTTTTATCTTAATCTCTGGAAAGGAATCTAATTGTATTTCCATAGAACACTATTATTCTTTATTCAGCCAATCCACCTTTTATGAGTTTATTTGGATTCTACAACATATTGGGGCATAGGTCAATGCTTTTCTAAGAATTAGATAGCTTTTACCTTTCAAGAAATACAGATTTCACTGTCTGGGTTTTTAACGCTGTTTTAGATCTTTTTCTGTGTGAGTTAATCAATATCCTTAACCATACCAAGTATACTGTGAGGGTCCAACTCACATTTAGTTTAGTTTTGGCTACATCACTTTGGAACCCGAACCTTACAGCTAAACTGAAAATAGCTCAAAAATTATAATTAATATGCACATTATAGTTAAGAGATTTTCAACTGAGATTTGGGCTATATTTAACATTCTTAACAAACAGGATGATGTAGTTCCAAAATTTCACAATACAAACTACTAATATAAACATAAACGTGCAGTCTATTACAGTATTTTTCATATGAGAAGCCTTTTCCTTCACCGCCAATCACGTGTACGGGCTAAAGAACTGCCACTTGCAGTAAGAGTCTTCCCTCCGTCTCGCCGTCTCTGATTGGACCGCGTATCTAAGCAGGAGAAGTGAAAAGGGCTTGTCATCTGCAAAACACTGTAATAATAAGTGAGAATATCACCCTTAACCCATTACATCCCAAATTTGTATAAGGCAAAGAGGTCAGTTCGGATTTGGCGGGACCAAGCACTGTGCTTAAGTACGTATAACCCTATAGGTGGCTGCAGAGAGGAATGGTGCATCCTTAAAATTTGGCTGAACGGTCTAAAGTATCACTCACTTCTTGCCAGGGTGAGTGACGGCTAGAACGTTGCAGGTCTCCGGTCAGTGCAGTGCTAATGTTCGTACCACTTTCAGAAGACTTCGTCCCAAATCATTGTCTATCTATAAAAGAATATAATAGCATTGTTCCCTAATCCGGAAAGCTACACCCACGCATCACCGACAAAAAACAGGTGCTCTTGTAGTCGCGTGGATTTCCCTAGTGTTACCGCTGTCATTCACCACTTCTCAAATGAAGTAAAGGTGCTGTAGTACGTATTTGGGAACATTGTATTGGATTGCAGACAAGTTTGATTGACTGATTTACTGATTGACAGGTCGACGAGAATTAGGGTGGCAGCAGGTAGAGGCAGTTCTTGGAAAAAAAGTATTTAAGAAGTGGCACCTATATACCTGTGGCATATGATGGGTGGGCCCTTTTAAAATAAACGGTGTATGGCAAGTGTGATGTTGACGGGGTGCCTCAGCACTGCACTATACTAGTTCCAACTAAAGAATAAAGTAGATGTAAGCAAAACCACGTGACATGATGGGTTCTGATTGGCAGTTGGACGCAGAACCCCTTCAGGCTCTTGCTTGTCGTCTTCTTCCGAGTATTAATGTAGTTTCTTCAAAACATAAAAAGTAAGTAATGTATTTGATGTAGGACTAAATTAAGCACGTTTCTCAAGTTTGTAGCAACACTTTCTATGTGATTTAAGCAGTACCAATATTATTATTTGATATTATCGGTTGAATGTAATGCGACGCGCATGCCTGAAGACAACAAAGGTATGAAAAAATAACACAGTCACTTGTCATGTATTCCTCGAATTCAGTTAACGTTTAATTCATACGGTGAAAACAAGCTTAGTACAGCTATTATATAATAAAAGACAGCAATACAGTTCAATGGCTGAAGCTAATCAGGCCTCACCACCTCGTGTTGTTAAGCACAAGCGGGGAAATCCGTTAAATAGTGGCGAAAAAACTGTGATCTTGAATGTTTTTAATACATTTTGCAGTAGGTAGATTTTCATTATGACATTGAAATATTACAATGAATTAGCATTTTAAAAGTAGGCATATGTAATATTTGTGAAATCCAGCTTTGTTTCTGTAGATACTAGCTTACTTTGATCAATATTAACGAGTTCCTCTTGCATTGAAATTGCGACGTCTGCAATGAGTCAACGAACACGTGATCGCGGAGTAATACATATCAGTGTGTTTGTTTACATCTACTTTATTCTTTAGTTGGAAATAGTATAGCAAATAAACCATTTTGCTTTTGGCGGAAAAATGATTACAGATGAAAATTATTTTTTTTGGGTTATATCTCATATATACAATGTCATTAAAAATAGAGAACTCGCCATATTTTACAACTAATAGGAAGCTTAATGTTACATATTGCAACCACAAGCTTATGCAAGTATGAAATGAAAGCATCAGTGAGCTCTAAGATTCAAATCAATAAATAAATTTTTAGTGGTACAGCTATTATCCATGAATGATAATCCTGACAAGTAAATAAAAATCATAATGTTTTACATCAAGTAATACTGTAGTATTTTTTATATATCTGGTTACATACAGCATTTTATGCTGCGCCTTTATTCGCCAGTAGCAGTGAAAAGGTCATTTTTATTCGAGTTCATGGCAGAAAATTCTTACTCAAATTGTATGTGCTCCCAAAAATACAAAATACCTGAAAAGCAGTATCCAATAAACTTTTTAATTTATTCCCAATCAGAATAGAATAAAACGATGGATATAGGTTTAAGCATTCATGAATCACATATTATTGTCTCTGTTGGATATTACATGAGAATATTATAGAAGAAAAATTCCTCTGACACCGGGAATCGAACCTAGGACCTTTAGGTATCCGTTTCACTGCTCCACCAACTGAGCTAAGCCAGAGTTCGCTACACAGCGCCAGATGGAACCTCTCTCCTATGACTTAGTGAGGTAGACTACTAAGGGCAAACAGTCATAGGAGAGAGGTTCCATCTGGCGCTGTGAAGCGAACTCTGGCTTAGATCAGTTGGTAGAGCAGTGGAACGAATAGCCAATGTTCTGGGTTCGAATCCCAGTGTCAGAGGAATTTTTCTCCTATAATATTCTCATAGTATCAAATGTTTGTAAAGTACTCTCCCTATGCTTGAATTGTAGTTTTCTGATCACTAAGAACAATCACATTCGTCTGGAGTGCGACAGATAATGGATAACGAATCACTTTAATACAGACTTCATCTAGGTTAAAACCGTTAAATTTCATATTTCCTCAAATTAATTTACATTTTTAATTAGATAGACGAGCCAAAATAAGTAGCAAGTAGTGGTGTTTTCTGTGTAACCCCTGCGGTGGGATGCAGAATGCAACCCGCAATACAGGGGCAGACCCCGCAATACAGGATGCGGTGCGGTGGGTTGGATGCGGTGGGATGTGTAGGGGAAGGTGGGTTGGATGCGTAGGGGAAGGTGGGTTGCGGAGTGGGGTCCTCAACTACCGGGTTACCCACAAAGTGGGGCCTCCAAGCAAATAGCGCCAACTTAATCATTTATTTTTTTAATTTTATCATTTTCGATTCAGTCTCCCCACCCACTGCCCTTTGGCCACCTGGGTGCTTATTGATCATAGCTCTGGGTGCTAGCGCCCTTTGTAGAACAACGGCCTAAGTGTTTTGTGGAAACTATGGGAATATATTTCGCTATCGGTAATTATTTGCGAGTTTGTAATAATGCGGCATGCATGTCTCGCCGTCTTAGCGGGGGTCCACATGTTGTCTGCAGCCTCGCGTGGCAGCCAAGCGTCTGAAAATAACTTAGCTCCCCGCGCGGGAGGTCCTGCTTGCACGCAATCGTCTTACATATGCATGTGTCGATGTTGCCGCACATGTCTAATTATTTGTGATATAATATTATATTAGTAGTATAGGAACCTTTATACAGCGGCGACGCCGGACGACGCCTCTTCCAGACGCCTAGTTAGGCCCTTTGATCCGGAACGTCATGGTAGTCGATTCGAATAATGTAATTACGCCTTTATACACTAAGCTATTCCCGATTCATCCTGACGCATAGTTAGGCCGCTTGATCCGATCTAGTTAGGCCCTTTGATCCGGAACGTCATGGGAGTCGATTCGAGCAATGTAGTTGTGATCTTATACACTATGCTATTCCCGATTCATCTCGACACCTGTTATTAGGCCCTTTGGACCGAGGAGACGTTATGGACGTCATGGTAGTAATTTCGAACAATGTAGTTACGCCATTTAGCACTATGTTGTCCATATTCATCCCAAAGACTGTAATTAGGCCCTTTGGACCAAGGAGGCGTTATGGACGTTAGGGTAGTCGATTCGAACAATGTAGTTACGCCTTTTCGCACTATGTTATCCATATTCATCCCAAAGACTGTAATTAGGCCCTTTGGACCAAGGAGGCGTTTTCGGACGTCACGGTAGTCGTTTCGAACAATGTAGTTACGCCCTTTCACACTATGTTATCCATATTCATCCCGACACCTGTTATTAGGCCCTTTGGATAGTTCAGAGTATGGGGATACTATTGCTTCTTCTAAATGATGCTTAGTTTTTTATTTTTTATATTATTATTATTATTGTAAAGTTATTATTAATTACATCATTATTGGTGAATGACAGAGTTTAATGACAGCTGCATACGTAATTTAAGATTTTTTAATACTATATTTAGCACTGTTTTCAAACTAAAATTAAGAAAAGTAGAATAGGCATACATATGGACCTACGCAAAGCGTAGTGTAACAGGTGGACCTATGCAAAGCGTTTATAATGTGAAAGTGTACGTGTGGCCTCATCAATTCATATATAAGGAATGATACGTGCGAAGCTCAACAACAGTATGTCTTCTCAAGAACTAGTACGTCAACTATGGGAGGAGATCCCGGACTCCGCGTTTGCAGAGATTATAATCCCAGACATGGAACCTGCGGTCATGGAAAGCTCATATACCATCAACGTGTACGATATTGGCGGTACTAAACTACGTACACAACAACATACAGTAACATTTATCACAGTCTATAGTGTTAATCAACAACACGAAGCAAAGGTTCAACTGTATCCATGTGGAAGACCAGAAGTGCGATGTCTTGAAGATGTAAGACATGACACTCAATCCCATTATGAAACATGTAGCGGCGAAGAACATATAACAGCATGTATAGATCCAGAGTTCCCATCGCCTGTAGAAATCTGGGGGAGGAACTGCTCACGCGACTGCAAAGTCTTTATCAAGCAATGTCAGAAGGTACGTACATATTTTTTATTGAAGTCACAGATTTTTATTATAGTGGTCTATCGTAATTTTATTTGTATTATTATTTATTTATTTTATTTTATTCTTTTCCTTAAAGTGTTTTTTTTTCTTTTTTTTCAGAATTTTTATTTTATGATAAATCAGAGCTTTATTCACTGATGTATGCAAATTCTTCGAAGTCGATACCAAGCATCCTTTCACATCAACATTTATCATATGATTTTGGTTTTACTATGTTTCAGTCTTTGAGGTTCTCCTCAGTTTTCAGAGTTTTATTCACCGATATATGTAAATTTTTCGAAGTGGTACTAAACACCCTAACACATCTACAATTATCATACGATTCTTGTTTTCCTTTGTTTCAGATCACTGAGAAGATGTTACGGAAATTTAAACAACAGGTGTTATGTTTAGACGCTGACGATGAATATTAATCGCAAGATTTTTAAAAAAAATATTATGTATACAAAGTAAGAAATAAATGTGTGATATAAAGGAAACCGGCGTAAAAATCATTTCAAACCGAGCTCTTACATTTTATGAATGAAAAAGTTCGGGTCATATCCTTAACCAAAACCCATAATCCCATAATTCCAACACGTGTCATAGGCCACAAGCATGTTCTATCTATTTTTACAGGAAGCCGTTCGCCTTTGGAAGGAATGTATAAATAAGAAACAGACAATTTTATGATTGAATTTATTTCAACTCATGATTACAAAACTCTTTAAAATTATGCCGTGCTTGCATCCAGAGTCTAAGCACCATTACGTTCTGCAGGGCACAGTTCATTCCCCGACGTGGGTGAAATAGACACTTCACATTACAGTCTCTTAATTTGCCCAGCTTCTGTACACCAAGATCGTCCATGTTTATAACAGACCTCTGCAGTAGTTTTTCAAAAAATCTAGCCTTTTCTAGCCCCTTAGAATAAAGTATGTCTTCACACTGTAATACACTATCAAGAACAGGTTTCATCTCGTCGTAAGGTAAGTATCCACTCTGCCATGGTATCCCATGCAGATACGATTCCGTATACCACTGGGATTTCACATCTGGATATACGTCTTTAGGCGGTCGCAGCACGAAATGTCCCATTCCGCCATCTTGTGATAATACAGCCACCTCTTTAGCCACGAATTCCTTGCAAGTTGACTGATAGCCCTGAACATCCAATATGATGAATTTCTGACATGACATTGGTGATGATGTTGGTCAGAGCAGTATACTCTACACAATGAGCGTGCAGGATTAAACAGTAGACCTTTGTGTTTGCAGGAATGTTGTTTGCTGCAGAAATTTCAACTCTGGTAGTACAGGTCCACGATTTAAGATCTTCGTTCTGCTTGCTGCAATCGATCACAAAGACTGGCGTGTGTTTTATGAAATCGCTCCTTTTAAGCAGTAGGCAGTATTTGCAGATGTTATATTTCACCATGCAGGAGGTCAGTATCGACGCGAATGTATTTTTAAAAGTTTACAGGAATAACAGTTTTTTATCATTGGGGATGGTCCATCGAAATAACAATCGACGTAATGATTCTCACACCTCAAACACTGCTTTATAATTTCAAGCTCTTTTACATTTTCTGGAAGTCTATCATAAACCCTATAAATAGTCCCAGCCGCGCATTCGGATAGAAACTCAGGATGCAACAATGCCAATTCTTCATCTGTGTGACTGATCAAGTGCATATTATGAAAGAACTTTATGATCGACCTCCACATCATATGCTCCATGACTAACGGAGTGATGAAACCCACCCTTTTCTTTATATAGTTGATATTATCCAGACGAACGCTATCGGTGAAACAAGACACTACACATCTTGTGGGATTGGGTTCGAGGTTTAGTTGAGCATTGCAGTTTATACGGTGGATGGCACAACCTTTGCATTATTTTTAAGAAATAATATCTGAACCGCGAGACTGGAGAGTGAGCGAGATGGAAAGAGGATCACTCCGACAGCACATCTGTTTCCTTAGCACAAAAAAAAACTTTTCTTATTGCACAAATTTAATTTATCTCTTACCACACATGTAAGCATACTACTTAGTAATGGTGACGTTTTTCTTCTTCAACATATATCATAGCCATTTCTAGGATATTACAGATTCACAGATCCACTTATACTTTGAGGCCATATCGTGATACTTTATTGTTGATGTGTTAGTAAATATACATTTCATCCTCAGCGATTTAATTACCCTTATTATATCCGGTGACGAGTACAGGTTATGAAGCTCGTAAGCAGTTTCGCGTTTGCTCATTGTATCACGCCGCTTTCTCTTAACTCTGTTATAATCTCCAATATTTCGTTGTTATGCGAGTGATTCCCCGCCTCAGATGATGCCACCAACAAACGAAGTCTATGAACCAATTCATTCGGGTCATCCCAATACTTATAGTCTATTTTGTGATTCACATGTAAGTCTTTCCACATGCCTGTACGGTGCGACGAAGCCTCATCGGATGCGTATGAATATCGTTCCTCCTCCTCTTCCGGAAATGAGTCTGACCATTGTTCATCCTCTTCCTCTTCCTCCTCCTCCTCTTCATCTTCTTCTTCTTTACCCTCCTCTTCTGGAAATAATTTTTTAATGATGTAATGATATTTTTGAGTATTGACTCTACGTACGTTTTCGCTCTCGTCGTAATTTTCTTTGTGAGCGCTAGTCTTCTCCAAAATCTCCTTATACGTGGTTAAGTCATAACGGTTGTATAAATCTTTATTTGGTTTACTTTTCGTTAGTAGTTCAAGTAGTCCAGGACGGCCGATATACCTCTCGTTACCGATATAAATGTTGTCGTTTTTAATGGTGACGGGAGATTTACCAATGGTAAATACCTGCCTATCGGGATTCCATTTTATTCCATAAACGTCATTAATATTTCTCGGTTTAAGCTCAACGAGTTTCTGGATGTAAGGTGCAGACACTTGCCCGTATAATTTTTCTAGCATATAGTTATAATGCTTCGGAGGAATTTGATCAGAGGGTTGATATGATCCATATTCCATTTCTGGATCCCGTGATAGATGCTGATTTTTGTCTTCATTCAAGTTCACGATTTCTTCCAAGGGGCAGGTTATCGGATTTACAATATCGCTAATCTCATGTTTCGACTGAAGCTCGGGTTTTCTTAATGTTAAATATTTTTTTCGTATAGAATTGCCATATATCACATTGTCTGACGATATATATTTATCTTGTACTCGTGGGAAAAGTTTCTGTGATTCATCCTTATGAACCATTATCAGATGCCTCTTCAGACCGGAAGTATTATGATTTTTCATTTTTATTTTGACTTTTGATCTTTCGCATAGTTTGCATAGACCGTAAGGTTGCTCACTACCATGAACTAGATCGAAAAATTCATTATATTTACTGTTTGTCTTCTCCCACAACAGTTGCGATTGGGAGGATACTGCACTCTCACTACTTTGACCTATGTTCTCGCCACTCATTTTGTAACCTTACCTCCACAGCTCCAATGTTGATCAGCAACTAACTGTATTTACAACACATCAAGTCTTTATTAAGTCAAAAATCTCGTAGCGTCCAAAAAGGTCAAACCTCAGGTTTTAGACAAGACATCGCATCATTTTGGAGTCTTACAGGTTATATATCACATGAATGGTCTTTATCTCGATCTGAATATCGTTATCTCGATCTCAATCTCAATCTCGTTATCTCGGTGTAGGTGTTGACGTTGGTTTCTGCCTAGAAAAAAAGTCAGTCCAGATCCTACAAGAACAAGAACAAGAACAAGAAATAGGACAAGAACAAGAAATAGGACAAGAACAAGAACAAGAACAACAAAAAGGACAAGAACAAGAACAAGAAATAGGACAAGAACAAGAACAAGAACAAGAAAAAGGATAAGAACAAGAACAAGAACAAGAAATAGGACAAGAACAAGAACAAGAACAAGACAAGAACAAGAACAATAACAAGAATTCTACTGAAACTCTCAACTATTACTCATGACCCAACTTATAGAGTAGATCATATTATATCACAACTTCACATGCAGAATTAAAGTTCATTACACAATTTGATTTACATGTTTTGCGCTTTTTATTTGGTGGTTAGTCCTTGTTCTCGATCTCGTCTCGGTCTCGGTCTCGTTCTCGGTCTCGTCTCGGTCTACTTCTCGGTCTACTTCTCTTTATAACTCTCGTTCTTGGTCCACTTCTCGGCATCAATCTTAAAAAAACTGGTCTTATGTATTTACCACAAGAACCAGAACAAGAACAACAACATAGCCATTATAGACATGTCTGCTTAAGGATTTGGAATGATGTGATACATATTATAACGAGAAACTATATAAAACAGACGGCTCAGGTTTGCAGACTCTAAAATTTCATAAGTCATCACTATGAATATTCTATCTGACTAGGACATGTACATATGGAACATGGAAAACCTGTACATTGGCATATATCTTTTATTTTTATTGCATCCATCACCCATTATTCATATCCCAACTTATAGCGGAAGACATATTATATCACAGCTTTGGTTAGGTTAGTTTAGGTTATGTTAGGTTAGGTTAGGTTAGCAGGATATTTTAAAATTATTTCTACATTGATGAAAAGTTTAAGTTCCTTGGCACATTTCACCATTGACTGCTAAGGTGGGATACTGATGCAACCCCGCAATACAGGGGACCGATATTGACCAGCCCAGACTGATATTGACCAACCCCAGACTGATATTGACCAGTCCCAGACTGATATTGACCAGCCCCAGACTGATATTGACCAGCCCCAGACAGATTTTTTCACTAACATTCATTATCGTCATCCTCTAAGTGATTTTCCATAGTTCATATGGAAAATGAGGATGACAATGAATGTTAGTGAAAAAATCTGTCTGGGGTTGGTCAATATCGGTCTGGGGCTGGTCAATATCAGTCTGGGACTGGTCAATATCAGTCTGAGGTTGGTCAATATCAGTCTGGGGTTGGTCAATATCAGTCTCGGCTGGTCAATATCGGTCCCCTGTATTGCGGGGTTGCATCAGTATCCCACCTTAGCAGTCAATGGTGAAATGTGCCAAGGAACTTAAACTTTTCATCAATGTAGAAATAATTTTAAAATATCCTGCTAACCTAACCTAACCTAACATAACCTAAACTAACCTAACCAAAGCTGTGATATAATATGTCTTCCGCTATAAGTTGGGATATGAATAATGGGTGATGGATGCAATAAAAATAAAAGATATATGCCAATGTACAGGTTTTCCATGTTCCATATGTACATGTCCTAGTCAGATAGAATATTCATAGTGATGACTTATGAAATTTTAGAGTCTGCAAACCTGAGCCGTCTGTTTTATATAGTTTCTCGTTATAATATGTATCACATCATTCCAAATCCTTAAGCAGACATGTCTATAATGGCTATGTTGTTGTTCTTGTTCTGGTTCTTGTGGTAAATACATAAGACCAGTTTTTTTAAGATTGATGCCGAGAAGTGGACCAAGAACGAGAGTTATAAAGAGAAGTAGACCGAGAAGTAGACCGAGACGAGACCGAGAACGAGACCGAGACCGAGACGAGATCGAGAACAAGGACTAACCACCAAATAAAAAGCGCAAAACATGTAAATCAAATTGTGTAATGAACTTTAATTCTGCATGTGAAGTTGTGATATAATATGATCTACTCTATAAGTTGGGTCATGAGTAATAGTTGAGAGTTTCAGTAGAATTCTTGTTATTGTTCTTGTTCTTGTCTTGTTCTTGTTCTTGTTCTTGTCCTATTTCTTGTTCTTGTTCTTGTTCTTATCCTTTTTCTTGTTCTTGTTCTTGTTCTTGTCCTATTTCTTGTTCTTGTTCTTGTCCTTTTTGTTGTTCTTGTTCTTGTTCTTGTCCTATTTCTTGTTCTTGTCCTATTTCTTGTTCTTGTTCTTGTTCTTGTAGGATCTGGACTGACTTTTTTTCTAGGCAGAAACCAACGTCAACACCTACACCGAGATAACGAGATTGAGATTGAGATCGAGATAACGATATTCAGATCGAGATAAAGACCATTCATGTGATATATAACCTGTAAGACTCCAAAATGATGCGATGTCTTGTCTAAAACCTGAGGTTTGACCTTTTTGGACGCTACGAGATTTTTGACTTAATAAAGACTTGATGTGTTGTAAATACAGTTAGTTGCTGATCAACATTGGAGCTGTGGAGGTAAGGTTACAAAATGAGTGGCGAGAACATAGGTCAAAGTAGTGAGAGTGCAGTATCCTCCCAATCGCAACTGTTGTGGGAGAAGACAAACAGTAAATATAATGAATTTTTCGATCTAGTTCATGGTAGTGAGCAACCTTACGGTCTATGCAAACTATGCGAAAGATCAAAAGTCAAAATAAAAATGAAAAATCATAATACTTCCGGTCTGAAGAGGCATCTGATAATGGTTCATAAGGATGAATCACAGAAACTTTTCCCACGAGTACAAGATAAATATATATCGTCAGACAATGTGATATATGGCAATTCTATACGAAAAAAATATTTAACATTAAGAAAACCCGAGCTTCAGTCGAAACATGAGATTAGCGATATTGTAAATCCGATAACCTGCCCCTTGGAAGAAATCGTGAACTTGAATGAAGACAAAAATCAGCATCTATCACGGGATCCAGAAATGGAATATGGATCATATCAACCCTCTGATCAAATTCCTCCGAAGCATTATAACTATATGCTAGAAAAATTATACGGGCAAGTGTCTGCACCTTACATCCAGAAACTCGTTGAGCTTAAACCGAGAAATATTAATGACGTTTATGGAATAAAATGGAATCCCGATAGGCAGGTATTTACCATTGGTAAATCTCCCGTCACCATTAAAAACGACAACATTTATATCGGTAACGAGAGGTATATCGGCCGTCCTGGACTACTTGAACTACTAACGAAAAGTAAACCAAATAAAGATTTATACAACCGTTATGACTTAACCACGTATAAGGAGATTTTGGAGAAGACTAGCGCTCACAAAGAAAATTACGACGAGAGCGAAAACGTACGTAGAGTCAATACTCAAAAATATCATTACATCATTAAAAAATTATTTCCAGAAGAGGAGGGTAAAGAAGAAGAAGATGAAGAGGAGGAGGAGGAAGAGGAAGAGGATGAACAATGGTCAGACTCATTTCCGGAAGAGGAGGAGGAACGATATTCATACGCATCCGATGAGGCTTCGTCGCACCGTACAGGCATGTGGAAAGACTTACATGTGAATCACAAAATAGACTATAAGTATTGGGATGACCCGAATGAATTGGTTCATAGACTTCGTTTGTTGGTGGCATCATCTGAGGCGGGGAATCACTCGCATAACAACGAAATATTGGAGATTATAACAGAGTTAAGAGAAAGCGGCGTGATACAATGAGCAAACGCGAAACTGCTTACGAGCTTCATAACCTGTACTCGTCACCGGATATAATAAGGGTAATTAAATCGCTGAGGATGAAATGTATATTTACTAACACATCAACAATAAAGTATCACGATATGGCCTCAAAGTATAAGTGGATCTGTGAATCTGTAATATCCTAGAAATGGCTATGATATATGTTGAAGAAGAAAAACGTCACCATTACTAAGTAGTATGCTTACATGTGTGGTAAGAGATAAATTAAATTTGTGCAATAAGAAAAGTTTTTTTTTGTGCTAAGGAAACAGATGTGCTGTCGGAGTGATCCTCTTTCCATCTCGCTCACTCTCCAGTCTCGCGGTTCAGATATTATTTCTTAAAAATAATGCAAAGGTTGTGCCATCCACCGTATAAACTGCAATGCTCAACTAAACCTCGAACCCAATCCCACAAGATGTGTAGTGTCTTGTTTCACCGATAGCGTTCGTCTGGATAATATCAACTATATAAAGAAAAGGGTGGGTTTCATCACTCCGTTAGTCATGGAGCATATGATGTGGAGGTCGATCATAAAGTTCTTTCATAATATGCACTTGATCAGTCACACAGATGAAGAATTGGCATTGTTGCATCCTGAGTTTCTATCCGAATGCGCGGCTGGGACTATTTATAGGGTTTATGATAGACTTCCAGAAAATGTAAAAGAGCTTGAAATTATAAAGCAGTGTTTGAGGTGTGAGAATCATTACGTCGATTGTTATTTCGATGGACCATCCCCAATGATAAAAAACTGTTATTCCTGTAAACTTTTAAAAATACATTCGCGTCGATACTGACCTCCTGCATGGTGAAATATAACATCTGCAAATACTGCCTACTGCTTAAAAGGAGCGATTTCATAAAACACACGCCAGTCTTTGTGATCGATTGCAGCAAGCAGAACGAAGATCTTAAATCGTGGACCTGTACTACCAGAGTTGAAATTTCTGCAGCAAACAACATTCCTGCAAACACAAAGGTCTACTGTTTAATCCTGCACGCTCATTGTGTAGAGTATACTGCTCTGACCAACATCATCACCAATGTCATGTCAGAAATTCATCATATTGGATGTTCAGGGCTATCAGTCAACTTGCAAGGAATTCGTGGCTAAAGAGGTGGCTGTATTATCACAAGATGGCGGAATGGGACATTTCGTGCTGCGACCGCCTAAAGACGTATATCCAGATGTGAAATCCCAGTGGTATACGGAATCGTATCTGCATGGGATACCATGGCAGAGTGGATACTTACCTTACGACGAGATGAAACCTGTTCTTGATAGTGTATTACAGTGTGAAGACATACTTTATTCTAAGGGGCTAGAAAAGGCTAGATTTTTTGAAAAACTACTGCAGAGGTCTGTTATAAACATGGACGATCTTGGTGTACAGAAGCTGGGCAAATTAAGAGACTGTAATGTGAAGTGTCTATTTCACCCACGTCGGGGAATGAACTGTGCCCTGCAGAACGTAATGGTGCTTAGACTCTGGATGCAAGCACGGCATAATTTTAAAGAGTTTTGTAATCATGAGTTGAAATAAATTCAATCATAAAATTGTCTGTTTCTTATTTATACATTCCTTCCAAAGGCGAACGGCTTCCTGTAAAAATAGATAGAACATGCTTGTGGCCTATGACACGTGTTGGAATTATGGGATTATGGGTTTTGGTTAAGGATATGACCCGAACTTTTTCATTCATAAAATGTAAGAGCTCGGTTTGAAATGATTTTTACGCCGGTTTCCTTTATATCACACATTTATTTCTTACTTTGTATACATAATATTTTTTTTAAAAATCTTGCGATTAATATTCATCGTCAGCGTCTAAACATAACACCTGTTGTTTAAATTTCCGTAACATCTTCTCAGTGATCTGAAACAAAGGAAAACAAGAATCGTATGATAATTGTAGATGTGTTAGGGTGTTTAGTACCACTTCGAAAAATTTACATATATCGGTGAATAAAACTCTGAAAACTGAGGAGAACCTCAAAGACTGAAACATAGTAAAACCAAAATCATATGATAAATGTTGATGTGAAAGGATGCTTGGTATCGACTTCGAAGAATTTGCATACATCAGTGAATAAAGCTCTGATTTATCATAAAATAAAAATTCTGAAAAAAAAGAAAAAAAAACACTTTAAGGAAAAGAATAAAATAAAATAAATAAATAATAATACAAATAAAATTACGATAGACCACTATAATAAAAATCTGTGACTTCAATAAAAAATATGTACGTACCTTCTGACATTGCTTGATAAAGACTTTGCAGTCGCGTGAGCAGTTCCTCCCCCAGATTTCTACAGGCGATGGGAACTCTGGATCTATACATGCTGTTATATGTTCTTCGCCGCTACATGTTTCATAATGGGATTGAGTGTCATGTCTTACATCTTCAAGACATCGCACTTCTGGTCTTCCACATGGATACAGTTGAACCTTTGCTTCGTGTTGTTGATTAACACTATAGACTGTGATAAATGTTACTGTATGTTGTTGTGTACGTAGTTTAGTACCGCCAATATCGTACACGTTGATGGTATATGAGCTTTCCATGACCGCAGGTTCCATGTCTGGGATTATAATCTCTGCAAACGCGGAGTCCGGGATCTCCTCCCATAGTTGACGTACTAGTTCTTGAGAAGACATACTGTTGTTGAGCTTCGCACGTATCATTCCTTATATATGAATTGATGAGGCCACACGTACACTTTCACATTATAAACGCTTTGCATAGGTCCACCTGTTACACTACGCTTTGCGTAGGTCCATATGTATGCCTATTCTACTTTTCTTAATTTTAGTTTGAAAACAGTGCTAAATATAGTATTAAAAAATCTTAAATTACGTATGCAGCTGTCATTAAACTCTGTCATTCACCAATAATGATGTAATTAATAATAACTTTACAATAATAATAATAATATAAAAAATAAAAAACTAAGCATCATTTAGAAGAAGCAATAGTATCCCCATACTCTGAACTATCCAAAGGGCCTAATAACAGGTGTCGGGATGAATATGGATAACATAGTGTGAAAGGGCGTAACTACATTGTTCGAAACGACTACCGTGACGTCCGAAAACGCCTCCTTGGTCCAAAGGGCCTAATTACAGTCTTTGGGATGAATATGGATAACATAGTGCGAAAAGGCGTAACTACATTGTTCGAATCGACTACCCTAACGTCCATAACGCCTCCTTGGTCCAAAGGGCCTAATTACAGTCTTTGGGATGAATATGGACAACATAGTGCTAAATGGCGTAACTACATTGTTCGAAATTACTACCATGACGTCCATAACGTCTCCTCGGTCCAAAGGGCCTAATAACAGGTGTCGAGATGAATCGGGAATAGCATAGTGTATAAGATCACAACTACATTGCTCGAATCGACTCCCATGACGTTCCGGATCAAAGGGCCTAACTAGATCGGATCAAGCGGCCTAACTATGCGTCAGGATGAATCGGGAATAGCTTAGTGTATAAAGGCGTAATTACATTATTCGAATCGACTACCATGACGTTCCGGATCAAAGGGCCTAACTAGGCGTCTGGAAGAGGCGTCGTCCGGCGTCGCCGCTGTATAAAGGTTCCTATACTACTAATATAATATTATATCACAAATAATTAGACATGTGCGGCAACATCGACACATGCATATGTAAGACGATTGCGTGCAAGCAGGACCTCCCGCGCGGGGAGCTAAGTTATTTTCAGACGCTTGGCTGCCACGCGAGGCTGCAGACAACATGTGGACCCCCGCTAAGACGGCGAGACATGCATGCCGCATTATTACAAACTCGCAAATAATTACCGATAGCGAAATATATTCCCATAGTTTCCACAAAACACTTAGGCCGTTGTTCTACAAAGGGCGCTAGCACCCAGAGCTATGATCAATAAGCACCCAGGTGGCCAAAGGGCAGTGGGTGGGGAGACTGAATCGAAAATGATAAAATTAAAAAAATAAATGATTAAGTTGGCGCTATTTGCTTGGAGGCCCCACTTTGTGGGTAACCCGGTAGTTGAGGACCCCACTCCGCAACCCACCTTCCCCTACGCATCCAACCCACCTTCCCCTACACATCCCACCGCATCCAACCCACCGCACCGCATCCTGTATTGCGGGGTCTGCCCCTGTATTGCGGGTTGCATTCTGCATCCCACCGCAGGGGTTACACAGAAAACACCACTACTGTAGCATTACGGGCTGAATGAGGACCGAGAGCCGTATGTTGTATAGGCCTGGTTTTTAACGTCACTAACAAATCACTATCACTGGATCAGCAAGTGAGAACAAAAACATTTGTTAAAGGATCCAGAGTTTACAATCAACATCATTAATTAACTTTGTTCCGTAGACGTCAACGGTATATCTTGATAAGGGGTGTAAGATGTAATATACAATATGGTATATTATAATCAATAGTTTAAATTCCAAAACCTAACTTCCATTTTCCTATAATAATAATAATTTCATTTAATTTCATTTATTTCATTTATTTATTTAGAGTAGCTACAGACAATTTTTACAAATTTTAAACAGTAGGCTTCTTAGAATGATTTATGATACAGGAATGGTAGTGATGATGATGATGATGATGTACAATAATAATGGATGACATATACAAACAGGAATTACATAATAATACATAATTAGACATATGACTTGTAATAATAATAATAATAATAATAATAATAATAATAATAATAATAATAATAAAAATAATACTAATAATAATAAAAATAGTAATAATAATAACAATAACAATAATAATAAATAATTAAACTTAGCAAGAGGCAATGAGGCTAATTATAAATAAAGTTAGTTTTTACAATTTGAAGTTTTTGGAGCGGTTATTCACTCACTTTGCTCTAGGTGCACAGGAGGAAATTTAAGCAACCTCATTCTTCTGACCTGGCCAGAAAAAATGATCAATCTCGAATTTCTGAGGTTTACTGATAAAATTATTCGTGGAAATTGGTTTTGATAGAAATGAGTTAACTCTTCTGGAAGTAGACCCACACATGTAACAACTGTTTTATTTAATTGATAAGTTAAATTGAAAACTGTATTATCTTGTCAAAGTGTCCCAAACCACAAGCAGTTGTACTTACAACTCATCTCAAATCACTTACTTATTACTTACTCAATGGCAATAGACAATTCCTAAGCAAGCTAGAGGAATATTATCTATTTTATGGAACCCGAAGGTTCATTGCCGCGCTTACCTGAGTCCGCCATTCAACCTGTAATAGTTTTTAGTGAAGTTTTGTCTCATATAGGCTACTATGCGCAAGCTATGGCCAAATAAAAATTACCTTTTTACAGCTATCAACACACACATACACACACGCATATATATGTATCAGAGCATAAAATTGCTTAAAAGCAGAGTTATAAAGTTAGTATAAATATATTTATTTTGAAAAATGAATATTTTATCCACTTATTATTAATAGAATTCTACTGAAATTTTCCTCGTTGATTATAATATACTGGCGATTTAATTGATTATATTATCATCAGGGTTCGAAATAAATTGGGGATGGGTGAATTCCCCCTCTCGTGAAAAAATCCCCCCTGCTCGTATAAAAATTCCTTCCTTGCCAGGGATATATTTTCTACCTATCATAAATCTCAGTTTAAAATTCCAATGCAATAACCGAAAACAAGCACTTATGTTCATTCACAATACCGTTTTTAAACGTAACGGTATCACCAGCACAATGCACAGAAACAAAATTTATCTACCAAGTATTTGACGTGCACAGTGTAACAGAACCGCGAAGATGGACATAAGGTTTGTATTGTATGTGTGTGTGTTTGTGTGTGACTTGAGGCTTTCCCGGTGTTGAGAATGTATTATTATTTCTCGGGCTTCCAACCAAGTATGGCTGGAGATTTGGTTCTAAGCTTTCGGCACCTATCTCCGCTGCCATCTTAGTAGTAATTTAGTTTAGTAGTAGTGTATTTAACCTGGAGAAAGTTAAGACCGTAAGGTCTTTTCTTCCACTTCACCAGGGACTACTAGTAACTTACATTAGTTGTTATAATATAACATAATAAGTAACACAAAATACATTAAAAGAACACAACATAACACATGAAATGATTTAAGATACATTAAATGACACACTAAATAATATGAAAGACTTTTAAGATACATTAAATGATAAAAAAGAAACTAATTGTTACAAATACAATTTAGTTACACAAAAGCATTAAGTGATAGAAACTGAAATTAACACATGACATGAAAAAGATACACTATTAAGTACTACGTATAGGCCTATGTGCTGTTAACTACGATCTGAAGGTTGACAGTGACCGGCAGTCCTTGATGTGAGATGGTAAAGAATTCCACATTCGGATGACTGAAGTAGTAAACGATAATGAGTAAAGAGATGTATGGTATTTAGGTATTGCGAGAATATGATCTTGCCTTCTTCTGGGAGAAGTGAACTGGAAGTGAACTGCTTCACACATAGAAAAAGATTGGATAGCCTATACTAGAACGGGCGGGGGGCCAATAGGAAAATTAATAATAATAATAATAATAATAATAATAATAATAATAATAATAGGCCTAATAATAAATCATTAAACTTAGCAGGATTAGAGGCTGATTATAAGAAAAGTTTTTGGAGGCTCTAGGGACACATGAAGGAATTTAAGCACCTCATTCTTTTGATCCAGCCAGAAAAAAATGTCTACCTCGAAACCTCCAACTCACCCGGTTGTAAGCCCGGGAAACAATAATTTATATTATATATTATAGGCCTATACTATTTTTATTTTATTTTTGCCCGGAAACAGTAAGGTTAAAGAATGTTTGCTATTTTGTGTGTTGGTCTAATTGAAGGAGATTCGAAGAAATTCGAGAGATCGAAAACAAATCGACCTTGGCTTTCAGCAAACAGTTCTGGAAGGTTATGCTTATACTAACTGTTCAGAAATTAAAAATCACGGTGCTCTTGAAGATAGTAAAATGCAAAATGAGTCAGCAAAGAGTTGAGCAAAAAGAACAATAAAAAGTTAAATGGTAAAATTAGTGACCACAGGAGAAGTAAGTTTCACTTCAAGTACCAATCGATTTTGAATGGAAAATTGAGAAATTAGTAAGTCTCTCTATAGGTTTCAGAAGGTTTACTATATTTATTTTTATATGAGTTAAATATAGGAATTGTGTAAGATTATGTTAAGTCGAACTTGGATTACTATCTTCAATTCAGCTTTAATAGGGTTAAAGGCGTAAGGTACTTGCCAATATATTCGCCTTAAATAGGGTTTTCATTATGCCAGGTGATTAAATCTTGGAAAAGTCAATATAATTTACCTAGCCACGTAAAGTCGTAACTCATACTTGCAATAACATGAAGATAAATAAGTGTATTAATTATACTAAAAAAAAACATAGTTACTTTTTCTGCCTGTACCAGTTATAGGAACTATTCATTATATTCGAACCTCTGATTCGATATAGAGTTTTCACAAGCAATGAAGTCTCCTGAACCTAAATATATATATATATATATATATATATATATACATATGTGTGTGTGTGTGTGTGTGTGTGTGTGTGTGAAAGGGTCTGCCTGTATATATGTGAACGACTTAATTCAAATGCGTAAATTGTTATCGAAAAGAAATATTATAGTTATAAATATATAATTTCGAAATTTTCTATAGAAATCGCCTATTACCTTAATTACCAGTTTATTTCGCTAAGTGTAGGTTTTCCATTTCCTCTAAATTGGCTCTAATGATTTCCTTTAAACGTTGTTCCATTATTAATGAGACTAACATTTTTATTCTATTTTTTTCATAAAAATGTATGATTGATAGTTATAAGATTAGGCTACTTCAAGACGGTTAGATTCTCTTTCTCACTAGGCTATAAGAAGTACGAAAATATCAAGATCATAATTTGGTGTAAAGAAAGTCGTGTGAATGTTTCTAATATTACGATTTACGTTACACATCTCTCCAACATGAAGGTTTAGCTTATATTTATCAGCCATGCTGATACTGAAATGGAATGGATTCTGAAATAATAGCATGCCATGTTTGAGTCAAAACATGTAAAAAAAGTAATAAAAGATCTGGAATGTTATAAATACCATTATATGTTTACGAACTATTCTGTAGGAATAAAGTTATTTTAACCGTGACGTGGTTCCCCCGTTGAAACAATTTCAAGTATGTCAAATGCATGCAATATGAGTATACAGACACATCCATCAAACATCTCGCGCCCAGAAGAGAAAGGAAAATGTTATTTTCTGTAAGATTAAATTTGATAAGCTTACAAATTACACACTGCCGTAAGTGGCAAGGACCACGCCTATGAAAAAATTAACATAGAGATTGTATTTAAGAATTCCGAAAAAAGATATTAACCACGCTTGTGTTGATATTTCTTTGTTAGAAGTGTACAAGGTAGGCGTTGGTTCAATGTAATATTTCCGTTTCAGTTGGTGATCACTTCGTTCCTCCTTGAGAATGACTCATATTCCTCAATTACATTCACCCACGGAGATTGGAAGAAGAAGCCCGCAACTTATTTAGACTCTTATATCCATACAATAACCGTTTGCCCAAATAGTAGTACACTCCCTACTGTTTTATATATAACATAGCTACATATTAACGTCATATCCCCTACCTCCGGTGCTATAAACGGGCGCGAGCAGGTGAGAGCATCGGGACTACAAAAATGTCCTCCATTGGGGGAGCGTCTTCAGATACACCGGAAAAACAGGACCCAACAGGAGGCGACGCCTCATCGACGCCAGACAGCAGTAGCAAGAAGAAACCCGCCAAATCGGCTTCAGCTGGTAGTTTCGGTAGTAAAAGCAGTTCAATGATTCGACTTAATCAACCAGACTCTATGTGGGGAGATCAGCTTTTGAAAGCTGCAGCCGATTTGGCTGCAGGAAGCGATCGCGATGGATCTGATTCGGAGTTGTCAGATTCGGAACACTTCCTTACGAAAGGTGCGTTCCTTCTTACTCCGAGCCACGAGCTTAGCATGGATAAGGCTGCCAGCATCTGCGAGAAGATGAATTTCAAAGGGTTATTCTCTTTGACTAAAACTGCCACTGGCATCCTCTTCAAATTCTCCGAGCCAGAAGATTATCAAGCTGTGTACAAGAAGGGGTTTCATAAGGTTACCAATGCACGGTTTTATAAAAAGGTGAGTGAAGTGATTTCTGTGCAAACATTGTGAAAAGTGTATAAAAAGTGTTAAAGCGGTCACCCATATAAAATTTATTCGCACATAAATATTTTTCGCGTTACATTCTACCGTCTATGCTCTATTTTCTCAACTCAATGTTTAACGGGATTTTCAAAAGATACCAACAGCTGTATAATGACAAATAACTAATTTCACTCATTATATAGCAGTGTTTGAATAATTACGATAGGCCTAACTAAAACAGTCAAAGTGTGTTAAAGTCGCATCTATGTGTAGACATTGCTTACACAATGTCTAAAAATATATACTAATGTATTTTTCTAAGTGTTTACTGCTTTTTTCAATATTTTATGTCGTCTGCGCGCATCGTTCCGAACTGACTATTCATTGAAACTACCGTACTTTTCAAGGTAACTTTGAATGAAGTTTTAAGCAGATTATAGTATTTAGACCGGAAGTTAGTTCATTAAATCTTTTTGGGTTTGAAACGTTTGATATTTTCGAATACATGAATACTTTACACAATTTTGCATTTTTTCTTCGAAGGGAGACAGGTAATATGGGCTTATTTTGTCCTAAAATTTATTTGTGCGTATTTAATGGAAACGAGACATAACTTACGTTAAATATTAATACGAGATAGGATTATTAGTATAATTAGACGTTCATAAACTTTAAATCACAAAAAACTTATTATAAATATGATACTATATGGAATTTACAAAAACATTTACACGTATATAGGCCTATTCCTCGTAAAGTTAAACGCAATACCCTATGTCATAAATCCACAATCACTAAAAAGGTTTTTTCCCCTAAAAATGCCACAATTATTAAACATCTTGGGGTAATAATTCATAATAAATCTCATGTTATGAAAATATAGTTATATATATATAATAAGAGGGGTCACAAATATGTGAATCTCAATCAATTTATTTTTAATTAAGTATAAAATAAAAAACTGTTTTGAATAAGGCCTACAGTTATGTTTTTCTTTGAGTTAATTTTATTCTCAAACGGTCTAGATTTGTATGGTAAAGAATTGATTTATCTCGATAGCTAATTTAATTAAAGCGTTTGTATTTATGACAAAGAACTTGATTCAGACAAGCTTTAGAAGAAATGCTTTTGAATTACTTGGAATTCAAAGCATATTATTGAAGTTAGAAAGTGTGAGAAGTGGACATTATCAAATAATTGAACAACATTACAAAAACTTATGTTTTATGTGAATAGGTGGGATATTTCTTATCTTCTGGATATTGAGGATATTACCATAGGAGAGTTTATGACGGTAAGAGGGTTCATAGTATTAAAATATATCTGTTTGCAGGTTCCCATCCCCTGCCGTCCGCAGAAAACTTTTACTGTGTTCGTCTTAGAGATCCCGGAAGACATTCCAGAGGAAGATATCAGACATTCTCTATATAAATTCCGTTCAATTGTGGAAGTTGTTAGGCTGCCAAAAGAGCCCAACTCCACGCCTGCTGCTCCAACAATTGTTCCTGACAAACCTGTTTCAACTATTCCTTCTGCAAGTAAGTTAATCAATAGGTCAAATATTCTAAATATTTTTATAATTAAAATATTTCATTTTCATCAGATAAGGATTATAATTAGAGGGCGGATTTCTATGACCTAAAAAATGGGATATATGCATGCATTTATGACCTAAATAATAATTATAATATTTATGACCAATAATAGGCCTATTTAAAATATGACTTTACTACTTGCACATTGTGTATAATTTTTTAAAGTTTCATTACAATACATTTTATTAAAATATAGTGTTAATTATTTAAAATATCTTTAAATTCTCAAAAAGTTTCACTATAATGCAAAATTTACAAAATATGATATGAAACTTCAAAATTTCTTTAATATGCACACAAATATGCCAAAAATATTACCTAAATATGTATATTCAAACTAAATATGCTACAATAGTTTAAAATTTCCTAAATATGCAGTTATATGCACAATAAAAGCCATCCCATTTTCACCAGGATGCTTGGAATCGGGTTTAAATTAGGCGGAAATATGAAATAATGCAAAGGGGAAAAATATGACATGTCATAGAAATCCGTCCCCTAGTTATAATATTAAATATTTAATAGAGTTCCGCCTTAACCCTTAACACACAACTTATCTTGATCCACTCAAACACAGTATATAAAGATGTAGATGAAAGCTGGATTCTTCTGTGTGGAACTGAAGATGGCGCATCAAATACGCCGAAATGCATTTTCTATTTAAATAATGACGCATCTTGGTTCCACACGGAAGAATCCAGGTTTCATCTACATCTTTATATGCTGTTTTTGAGTGGATCAAGATAAGTTGTGTGTTAAGGGTTAAGGCGGAACTTTAATATTTCTAAATATGTTTGTACCCCTGGAGGTACATGTGGGAATTTGAGAGGATGCAGTAACATTTCACAGAATGTACGATAAATGGCAAATATTTGAGAGCTATTTTGAAGGTAAATATAAAATTGTTCATTATTGATGACAGATCATTATTTGACTCCATTAAATGTAATCAGCTGCACCACTACTGTCAAGCAGAAAGAAAAACTGGGCATAGAATTGCACGTTCAGAAATATATTTTCTTAACGAATATGGAGAACGATACTTACGTATAAACTAAATCAAGGACGATAAAGTGCATATATTCGATTCGGAAAGCTCTTTTACCTCTGGTTAAAATAGTAATTTTAATGAAGTTGAGATTAAGTAATTAAAGAAATCATTAATTTAAATGGCGACAATTTCGGTCAAAGAAACCAAATTCAGAAAGTTTATATTCTTCTGTTGTTGAAAGCTTGCAAGTTATCCTCTTCGATAAGAAAGGCCGCAAGACTTTGTTTGTGCTTTTTACATTATAGTTAAAAGTTAATTTTAAAATGTGATACAGACCAGCAATAATATATTTTTCAAATAACTTTGTTTAAAAAAAAATTAAATGAATATATTAAATTTTACTAGAATTTGGATAACATTTTAACAGCTGTCACATCGGTATCTTATTATGAAAAATATGAGCTGAACATATTTAGTCTGTTGTAGGGGGCAGGTATGTATAAAGTTTGAGAATAACTGCCGTAGACAATATTATATTTATTCATAGAATAATATTAGGCAATATTTTTTCCAAGTACACAAAATTGCCGTGATAAAACTGATTTATTATTAACTGTTTTTGGTAAAATATCATGAATTAATTATCTCCAACACATGTTTTTACGTCTTTAAGATAAGTGAAAATTCTGAATGAGAATAATAAGTATTCAGGAATAGATTGGGCGCGATTTATTTTCCTCATAAAAACTATATAGGCATATATAAAATATATACTATAAACACTTATGCCATAAACTCACAATATATAAAATAATGCTTTGTTTTATGCAAAAGAGCACATAAAATGTAATTTACTTTTTTAAAGGAACCGCAAAATTTATTTTTACAAAATTAATGTGGCGCACAGATAAGGGAATATAAAGGTAAAGTGATCCCTATACAGGCCATGGAGGCCCAGAAGGTTCCAGGAGGTTGAGGCTCCCAGATTTTTGGACATTCGGCACATGAAGGTGGTAAGGTTGTCAGCCTTACGCACCGGCCGCCTTCACCCCCAGGATTGCTCCTGGTACTCATTTCTGTTAGAGGCTGAGTCGACCCCAGGGCCATAGTGCCACCAGAAGGATTAGGCCAATTGAAAAATCTCAACTACCTCATCGGGAATCGAACCCGCGACCTTCCGGTTTGTAGCGCAGCGCCTCAACCACTACGCTACGGCGTACCCCTTAAGGGAATATAGGTTACTATATTACTGTATTATTAGTAAGTTGGGTGAGTGCAAACAATTGAAGACCGCAACAGTTTAAAAACAAGGAATGAAAAATAATTCTATTCGGCGATGCAAAATATTTCATACCACACATTTCAACACAAGATTTCTTTTACAATATCGAACATGTTTTCATACTCTCACCTAAAAACTTCTTCTCTTACAAGGAACTAAAAAAAACTTTACTCTTTTTCGTACAGATTACGATGCAGGCTATATTTTAGAGAACGAATCTCTTCTAGTCTGATGCCAGTCTTTTATTGTCACAAAAGACCTATACGTTATAACTTTTCACTGCTACAATTTGATTTTATTTTATTGGAAAAGTACATAACCAACACAAAACATATTCTAATTAAAAGTAATAACATTATTCAATTTAAATTTTTATTATCGAAATTAAAGAACCTATACTTCGTTGAATGCAAACAAAATTTAATTTTACCATTTTAGTTTATGTAGTCATAATGAATAAAATATTATATGCCTCGCGAGAGGAAAATATATTCTATTCTCCCGTAAATCAATAGAATTTACGTTTATTCTCTTGTACCATAAATTGCAATTGAGAGGTCAGCACAACAGTGGTCTAACTCCTCCATCATAGAAAATTAGATAGTGATGGTTATCTGTGTTACTTTTAGGTGAACTTTATTAACATATTAAGGACGGACTAATTATTAATTTTGGTTTAGGTAGTTTTAATGACCATAATCTGTTCCATGAAACAAAATTTCTCTTGTATAAGTGCAACCAAAATTCCTAAAACCAAAATAAGTACATCCACAGAAACTAGAGGCTATCAATGATATTACCAAATATACACCGTCCGATTCATCATTTATTTCATGATAATTTTATTTTTGTAAATGAGGTAATGTTGAAGGAACTGTGGAGAATGGCAGTGGGCTTTTTCATGTACTTCATCGTTTGTAGAACTGAGTAATCATTGGAACTTATAAAACTAATACAAGGCCATTCCTCTTAAAATAATGCTCCATTACCTGTAAAAATGCAACATTTATTGAAATTATTTTTTCCTTTCTGTCAAGTAGAAATAAATAGCAGTGCAACAGTGATCCAACCAAGAAAACAGTGTTCCAGGGTCTCGTAAACTGACAATATCTGTGAAACTTATGAACAGTAGACTATGCAACTTTGTAGTTCAGTTAAGATAGTACTATAGAATACCCCACTACCAACAAAGCTATACTTTTTTCGAATTGTATTAAAAACCATAAGTGTAGAACGTTAACTTACTTTTTCTCTGAACTTTAAAAAGCGGGTTAGACCATTGTTGTGCTGACCACTCAATTAGTGGCTTGGATTAATAACTTGTCCAAATACCACTTCTGATATATTTAAATCCAAGTACCTGCATCAGCTCAGGTGGAATTTAAGCCAATACTCACTCCGAATTGTCTAGTATTAGTTGAGCAAGTTGCTTACCTGTGTAACGATGGACACAGCCCCTGAAAAAATTAACCACTATTATTGTTATTTAATATGCAATAAAATAAAAGAGTACCTGTATTTGAGTGACGATTTGGAGTAAATAGAAATAATAATCGTATCGCAATTATTTAATATATTATTCAACGCCATAGCTGAGACGTGAAATACGATCTTCGGCTCTCCGTGCCGCTGCTCTAACACTTGAGCTACCATGGCTACGTGCCGGTACATCATTAAATTCCCCAACTAACTCAGTCATGGAGAGCCGAAGATCCTGGTTCAAACCCCGGATAAGTCATTTAATTTTTCATTCTACTCTCTTAGCATATACACGTTCAGTGTGAAAAAATTGTCATTCATTTAATGTAACTTACTAGTTTACAAAAATAATTTGATGATTATTTCTTAACTGGTAACTATAACATGTCTTTTAAATAAATAAATTTAAAAGTTTCTGTTATAATAGTTACAAGTCAAATAAGTCGGTATCTTAATACAGAAGGTATTACGCTGTTTAATAAAACCCATAAAAGCATGAAAAGCCACATTTTGCAGTGATTACAAAAACTTTAAATAGGATTTTAATTTTCGGAACCGGAAAAAGTTTAAATGCGTACCAAGTTCGGCACGACTAATTTATTAAATTTTTAAACAAAGTTCTTATCGTCACCTGAGTATTGGAGTGTGCTATGTCCATCAAGACTAGTAGCTTTAATAAAACGAAGGATAAAGCTACAATAACTGAGGACACTTACATTTAATGTGACCTAAAACAGTAGCTTAAATTATTTTGACATTTAGAGTGGTAAAGTGGTATCACAGTATATGCATATGACCCATACGAAAAATAAGATTTCAAAGATTGTAAGGAATTTTTATTCTAAGATACCCTCGTATACAAGATGAAATTTATTAATAAGATTTCAAACTATAAATTATCTCATTGAGCAGAGTGAGATGACAAATAGCCTACTATAACGCTTCATTAAAATTCAGCTGTAGTCTTTGGAACGATTTGAGTGCTGATTAAAGTTATTAGCAATTGGAAAAGAATAAGGAAAATGAGATTACTATAAGGATGGAAGGTTTGAATTGAAAAATAAACCTAGTTTTAGAGGATAATGAGATAAGAGATGTTATAAACGACTTAGAATATATTTTTAAATCACTGACCTTCTTTATTAACTGACCTTCTTTCATATATTTAATGACTACCTTCTAATTGGAATTCCTTTCTTAGCTATAAAACTTCACCAAACTATAAAATGTACTATCATATTCAATGAATGCATAAGAAAAATGAATACTCGTATATAACAGTTCAAAATGCAAATAATTTATCCTGACATCGCAAACCGTCAATGTGAAATGTCTGTGGTTGTGGTTGAACTACAAAATTTAATTGCAAGAATGAAGATATTTTTCCAGTTGCCCTTGTAACACACATTGAATTGAAACATTATACCTAGCTTTTTTTCATTTTTTTAGAGTGAGATATACATACAGCTTAGATAATAAAGATTTGGTTTATTTTATTTCAGCGAACTATTTTCTCATTTACAACAATTATTTTGCAATTGGAATTTCTCTTCGATATAACATAAATTCCACAGGAATATAAAATGAACTGCCATGAACTGTTATATACTTTATAAAACATATTTCTCTTGGTATTAATAGATATAAAAATTGAATGCACATGTGTAACAGGTTAAAATATAAATTTATCATGTCATTTGAAACTTGAATATTAAACATTTGAGTCTGTGGCATAACTATAAAATTTAATGCAAAGAATGAAAATATGTTTCCAATCACCCTCTTAGCACGGTTGATTAGTTCTTGAACAATTGTACAAACGGGCTTCCAATTTAAGACCAGAGACTGTTAAGAAAGTTCTTAGGACAGAACGATATTCAAGCACGAGTCTTGCGTAATACTTCTACTTCGACTTGAGTTACGTGTTGATATGTCATTTACATATTTAATAATTAGCAGGTGACCGCGGCTTCGCCCATGATAATTAATTTTAAAATTAAAAATTAAAAGCAGAATAATGAAAACATATTTATTAATACTTACACGTGAATCATTCATAAAATAACACCTAACTAACTCCGTGGCGCTAACATCCCAGAAGAAACAAGGCCTACCACCCGACCGCTGTGTCATCAACCGTAGGCAGACGGCAGGATTGGGGTGTATGTGGTCAGCATGCCGACACCCACGGCCGTTAATGGTGGTTTCCATGACCGGAGTCGCTACATCTCTATCAAGTAGCTCCTCAATTTGAATCACGAGGCTGAGTGCACCCCTACCAGACCTCCCTACCTCAGAAAAATCCGAGGAGGACCGAGATCGAATCCAGGCCGACGGATCTGTAGTCAGCGACGCTAACCACAAGAACACGCCGGCAGCCATTCATAAAATAAACGATTAATAATTATAACGAAACATCTAAAAATCAGGCTTTAGAATGCATTCCACGATTAGAAAGCGCCACCTGGGGAAAAAAACCTCAGATTCGAGTTCCCTGGCCCAGAAAACCCCTGCATAGTGAGTTCCGTCCAAATCGATCAATGTTTGTCCATTTAGGTCTATATTCGTTATCCTTCTAGGTTGAAAAATTCAGATGTCTGCGTGTGTTGACATAATGAGCAAAATTGATCGACCAAGGTGAACATACAAAATTTATGAGATCAATAATTCCGTGCGATATGGTGAAAAAAAAACGAGATTCTCTTATTTCCAATTTATGGAAAAAAACAAGCAAAGCCAGTTGTAATTGATTAAACTACTGAAATGTACTAGCGAAAACAGATACTTCGATAGCGCGAAGTTTTCTGACAGTTTTTCACTCATATTTCCATATGCACAGAGCTTACATCTAAAATACAACAAACTGTTTTACATATATACCCACATAAAGTAAATTCTAAATTACTTAGCTAATGGAATATTAACCTAGGTAAATTATCCAGTAATTCTTAAATTACCTGAAAATACACAAACTAAGCAGTAGAGAAGGAATTTATATCAATGATTTCAGAAGTCAGAATTGCATTTATACAGACATTTTTTCGAATAAAATGTAATAATTAACAAATTCCATTTAATAGTGAATACATTGTAACTAAAGTATATAGGCTAAATACTATATCATAATGTACTATTAAAATTTATTTGTTAGGGAAAATCTACAATCAGAGTAAAAATATCTTCAGAGAAATGGAGATTTCAATCGAATTTGTAGTTAATCGAGTTTTAATAAATATTTAGCAATTTAAAAAATGTATCACCCATTTTTTATATATTTTTTTAGAAAAACGCGTGACATAATTACGCCTACACAGTATTAATAAATTTGTTACAATTCTTTATACAAATTTAAAAAAAAAGCAATAAAGAAGTATTCCTACAATTCGTGTATCTGTTCTTATTTGGATATTTTAACATTTAACGACAAGCTATTTACATGGGAAGCCTTCTGTTTGTTTAATTGCTCTAAGATGCCAACAGATCTCCAGCTGTTCAAAAATACTTTATTTATTTACACCTTTTTCTACCAACCGTGTCAAGGTAATCCCATACATTATTTAGAGAATTAATGTTATAGTATATAGGCCTACACTTACACATAAAGTATACTTATAATTTATAACTAGGGGCGGATTTCTATGACATGTCATATTTTTCCCCTTTGCATTATTTCAGGTCTCCGACTAATTTAAACCCGATTCCAAGATTCCAGGTGAAATTGGAACGGCTTTTATTGTGCATATGACTGCTATAACTGCATATTTAGAAAATGTTCAACTATTGTAGCATATTTAGTATGAATATGCATATTTAGATCATATTTTTGACATATTTATGTTCATATTAAAGAAAATTTGAAGTTTCATATCATATTTTGTAAATTTTGCATTATAATGATACTTTTTGAGAATTTACAGATATTTTAAATAATTAACATTATATTTTAACAAAATGAATTGAAATGAAACTTAAAAAATATATACACAACGTGTAAGTGGTAAAGTCATATTTTAAATTTTATTGGTCATATTTTAATGTTTTTTTTTTTGTCATAAAAGCATGCATATATCCTATTTTTTAGGTCATAGAAATCCGCCCCCTATTTATAACATTGTAAGAATGCAAAGTTTCTCATCAGTGTATAAAATATTCATTTTTAAAATAAAGGTGTACTAACTATGTATTTCAATATTTAAAACATTCCTAAATGCAGGTAAGAAGGAAATCGAAGGTATGCCTATCATACCTCCATCACCACCGATAGTGAGAGTGACGTTGGCTAATCTAGAAGAATGCAACATACTTCTACAAAACGGCCTCGACTTCTACGGTGCAACGTTCTTCCCGACTGAAGCTGCTGCCTCGACATCCGTGGTCCGTACAACCGGGAGGAAGTCCATTCTAGGCAACAGGTAAAATTGGCTACATCTCACTCCATTTCCTCCTCTCTCTTCGCAATTTACACGCTTCAAGCCTCGCTAGTAAGGATTAGTGTTTCGAATTTACTCACCCGCTCGCTCTTGGGAGCTAATCCAACTTAACTCCGAAAGATCACTGGAGATTTGTAAATGGAACTTGTTCTCTCACTGAAAGCATTTTTTTCCAATACGAAATTCAATACTTTCACACCATAGGATTAGGAGGTTTATAAGAAAAGACATGATGTAGCAGTTTAAAAAGTTTTCATTTTCGATTTTTCCCACAGATACACTTGATACACTTGTAAACCGCTAGGAATCTTGTAAACCGCTATTTGAAGAATTAAAAGTCCTCACTCTTACAGGGGAGTATATATACTCTGTTATGTGTTATGTAGTGAATAATATTGATAAATTTCAAACTAATTTTAGTGTACACGGACGTACTACCAGAAACATGAATGATCTACACAGACCAAATAACTCGTTAAAACTCTTTCAGAAGGGTGCTTATTATTTTGCAGTACAGATATATAACAAGCTTCCAAACAACATTAAATTATTATGTATTCAAAGAAAGAGCAAACCTTTCAAAACAGCTGTCAAGGAATTTTTAATAACTCACACCTTCTACAATTTGGAGGAATATTTCCAGCTTGGATAAATTTGGCAGCTTACAGTTTCTGTAGGCCTATATTATTGTTATAACATGCATGTATTTTTTGATCTGACGTGTTCTATATCCTTGAGCCCCGCTCAACACAGGATCTACAGGACGAGATATCTACATCTACATCTACATCTACATCAAGCTTTAATACTATTTTATGCCTGCATACAAGATGTACTAAAGGTAGCCTATAACCTTAATTTAATAATATACTCATTCACAAATTACTGTAGATACTCTACAAATAACGCATGTAGGCCTACATGATACCGCTCAGTTTTAACGAATTAATGTTAATTTCAAACGACTCTTATCTAGGATCTCTTACTAAATACTCTTAGCCTAACGTTCCTTGCCTGATGTATTTACTTATTAAAAAATTCACAATTAGTATCATCGACATAAATATCAGATTATCAGAATATCACTGTAATTTACTTGTGAGTGTAAATGTATGCGGTGGAATGAGGAAGCTATGTTAAGAAGTTGAATTCACAGCCTGCATGAGGGTGAAGCCGGTAGGAAGAACCCAACATACAATGAGACATTCCAAACTTTCACTTATTTTAGTCCTGTATCCATTCAGCTGTTAAACACTACACTACAGGTTCATTGATAAATTTCATTTTGTTCCTCTAGTGCTGGTAATACGATTTTAATTGTGAATTATTTTCCACCTTCAAGCACTAGTATATTTTATATTGATATTGCAATAATAGGATGCTGACGGAGAATTTCTAGACAGTTTTTTTGTACCTGTTTATTTTATTTTATTATAATAAATACACAATAAAATCTAAAAAGCATATGTTGAAGAAGAAACGTCAGGTTAAAATCTATGTACAAAAGTATTCTTCTACCAACAGTCACAATATTAAAATTAATCAGGTGAATTTCCAGTGGTTAAAAATATACACGAATGTTGAAGAAGAAACGCCAGGTTAAAATCTATGTACAAAAGTATTCTTCTACCAACAGTCACAATATTAAAATTAATCAGGTGAGTTTCCAGTGGTTAAAAATATACAAGAATATAGTATGTACACTGTTTTTTATAATATTAAAATTATCGTCAATAGTTAAAAAATCTACAAGAGTCTATTCTTCCATTATCAATCTCACCAATAAAATTGTTTTTTCATTTATCTTAACTATGTATACACTGTTTTTTATGAGTTGATACCACAATGGTACGGTATATATGTAGATTCGTAGTATGGATTTTCTAGAATTCTTCTGTCAGCAGTCATTAAACAATATCAATGTATTTTACATGGAGATGCATTTCGATGCCTGGTTTTGCATCATCTTCAGTCCCAAACACTAAAATTAAGAAGGAAAATTGGGGTTTAGACTATTAAGTGGAATATATTTTGGATTTTGTTGAGTTTCTATGGTTATTGTTTTTTAGGGTTATGTGTAATTAAATAAAGTTCATATAATATTTTATGCTACGTTGTGTGAATTTGCGTAGTAATAAAAGTAAAAACAGATTTGTACTTACAGTTATATTTAGACTTGTTTATGGTGAAGTGTTCATTGCGTGAGCAGGAGAGCTACTAACTTATATAGTTAAGATAAATGAAAAAACAATTTTATTGGTGAGATTGATAATGGAAGAATAGACTCTTGTAGATTTTTTAACTATTGACGATAATTTTAATATTATAAAAAACAGTGTACATACTATATTCTTGTATATTTTTAACCACTGGAAACTCACCTGATTAATTTTAATATTGTGACTGTTGGTAGAAGAATACTTTTGTACATAGATTTTAACCTGACGTTTCTTCTTCAACATTCGTGTATATTTTTAACCACTGGAAATTCACCTGATTAATTTTAATATTGTGACTGTTGGTAGAAGAATACTTTTGTACATAGATTTTAACCTGACGTTTCTTCTTCAACATATGCTTTTTAGATTTTATTGTGTATTTATTATAATAAAATAAAATAAACAGGTACAAAAAAACTGTCTAGAAATTCTCCGCCAGCATCCTATTATTGCAATATCAATATAAAATATACTAGTGCTTGAAGGTGGAAAATAATTCACAATTAAAATCGTACTACACTACAGGTACTCAATTACATGGGCCCACATTATTTTCACTCCCTTTGTATTCTGTGGCACTGGACATATACTGTAATGAACTGAGTTACTGCACAATATTTTATTTTGTGCTAAAATTCTCTAATAGCCTTTTTATTTATTTTTTCTTTATTAATAAAGTACAGTAAATTAATACAGCACTATGGGCCTATTATGCCATTTTTCTTTTAAGAATTAAATTTCGTTTCAATGCCACCCTCGGTTTGTGCCACAAAATGTTAGAGAACGGATGGTGGCATTATTTCGAGGGTTGACTGTATTTTTGTTACAGTGTAAGAATGAAAAATTAGATGTTTCCCATTTCCTTGTTTTCAGAATGTTCGACGTCGTCACGACTTCTGGGCAAAAAGTACGCGACAGTCTTCCGGTTTTCGACGCTGCGGGCTTCACTAAGATCCCACCCCCTGCAACCAAGACAGTGAAACCGAGTAGACGTACCCGTTAAAAACCATGATCTGTCGTGATCTGAAGACGCAAAATTTCTTTCCTCCCCCCACATGCCAAACAAGTTCCTAAGTCCGAGGTTATCTAGCCATTGCTGCAATACGCTGAAACAAGGCTTTTCATTGCATAGATAGCACTAATTCCGTGATATAGAGATATGCCATTATGTTAAAGGAAATAAATTATTATAAATGTTATGCATGAAATCCTGTGAGGAATTCTGGGAGAAAATGATCATGGAGCCCATTCCTAAAAGTGGTATTATCACAAAACTTTCAGAATAAAACCGTCAGCAATTTACAAATTACTATTCTCGAAAGTGGTTTTAGGGAATTGATCATTTCCTCCCTTTTTCCTATTTTAATTTTAATGAGGTTAATGAAAAACAGATTATTATTTTCTTATACTGTAAGATCTATTAAAATATATTTTTAAAATGAAAATGAAATTATCTCTCAAAATATACCTCTTAAGAAAAACAGAATGCCCGTGTTCATCTCATGTGGCCAGGTTATGTTTTAATTTATAGAAATCTTTAAGTATGATTTATATGTGTGTGTGTGTATATATATATATATATAACTTATGAAAATTTAGTGCACAAGATTTGTTGAAGTGACATTAAAAAACCGTTAACACACGCCGAATGCATACACACATTGTGAATTCGTTGATTACAGGTATTTATTTATTTACAGCGAATTTATGATTGTCGAATTTTACGTTCCAGCGAGAGTTCCTGGCATTTGAGTGCAGTCAGAAAAGTCAGCATGAAGCATGCATTACTTATCATCCACATACGCAATAAGCGTAATAGTGTAAATATTCGCCATTTCTCTTAGGGCTTGAGAAGATTATAACCACACAAGCACAGAAGCAGTGTTTTATAATATGCAATTAAGATCGATATGTTAATTTGTAGATTTTAGCAGTATCTTTGAGTGGCAGTAATAATAACCTATTAATAATTTATGTTTGTCATTAAATATGAATCGATATCATCCTAATATATCGATTGAACTGTTATCGTTCCAGCAAGAATTAGAGTCCAATAGCCTATATCCCGCATGTACAGTACAACAAATCCACTAACAATAGACCTAGAAGTTTGTTTATTTGTACAAACCTGTAATATACAAGGGAAGTAAAATCCTTCTTTCTAATTTTGGTGCTAATGCTTGATTAGACAAAGTCATAAATAATGAATAATTTGCAGCTCAAACTATACTGTACGTAATTTGCATGCCTAAGAATTTTGCTTGCAATTTATCTGGCAGAATATTAAGGCAAGGAAACTACTGAAGATGGAAAAAGCTATATATGAGACCTAAAATAATTTCTCGTATTCTATTGCTTTAATTTAAATAATTCCTGTAATACAAGTAGATAAGGTTTTTTTTTTTTTCAGATTTAGACAAAATTACAAGAAATATGGTCTATTCATTCTTGTGACGGTAGAATTGTTTGGATATTTCAAAATTCAGTGAGAACAGTATCACAATTGAAGATCTCATTATTACTAGATTGTATCAGATTCCTTTGTTTAATTATTATGGTTCTTCTAAAATACAATTTGAATTTATAATTATTTATTGACGAATTAATATAATATTAAAATACATTAATTGCATATAATCTATGTAGCTGTCCTTTGTTAAAAAAACAAATATAACTATTTTTTGCTGATGTATCCAAAAGTCTGCCGTAATATAAATATATACATTATATTTTTAATGACAGAATTTTTCACTGTAAAAGCTCCTCACTATGCGCAAGTAATAGGTCTAATGTAATTATTGTGTAATTGTTGTGAGAATGAACATAGTTTCGCTGTAATCATGTGAAATTTCACATACTTTAAGCATTTCTTATATCAGTATATACGACTGCATATGAAAGAATTTAATTGGTTATAGACCGTCCAAGGTTAAGAAAAAAACAGCGCTTAAGGGAAGTAATAGTTTCACTCTAAAGAACAAGTAGCCTATATATTACTAAACTCCGTGGCGCTACATCCCTGAAGGAACAAGGCCTACCACCCGACCGCTGCGTCATCTACCATAGGCAGATGGCAGGATTGGGGCATGTGGTCAGCATGCCGACACTCACACCCGTTGTTGGTGGTTTCCATGACCGGACAAGTATATATAGAGAAACATATTAGGCTATAATAGCTACTATAAATATAATTTTTACAAGAATCTCAGGCGCTAGCTACAGGTCCAGGGTTCTAAACTCCTTTGCCGGCAAATTTGACTTGTTTTTTTTTCAACGTTTCCCCTGTAATAAAAGCAAAAGCCGAATAAGATATTTATTTATTGATTCATCGTTATTACTTCATTCTAAATCATAATCATTAAAATGGAAAAATCGGTTAATTTCAGATGCCATAACACACTAACAGTAAATTGTTGCCCCCGTTGTTGTTTGGAGGGAAGGTATTTTCTCTGTCCCCCTCTATATTAAGAAGTAGGGGCCTCCCTTCCTCAACATTAAAACCTTGATGCCAAAATATGTTTTGACTTTTGACTTTACATGCACGAACGAAGTTAGGAGAAGCGTGTTTGCCGAAAAAATTAAAGTAAACATCTTCAGATTAATTAATTCATTTATTTATCATCAATTCTTATTTTAATTTTTGTTTGTAGGCCTATGTCTAACTGCTAATAATCCAATATTATAATCCTGCCCCCTCCAAGAATATTTTCAAGTCGTCGACTATGGTTGCTCTGCTCAGTTCGAGAAGATGCGACGAAGTCGAGTTACTTCTTTCCGAAATTCTGTTATGCACTTCATACACATGTGCTGCATAGAATTGTTCGACACTAGAGAGAATAACCTAAACATTAATAATTAAATGCCGATATTTGCTCGAGATGCAGGGCTCCAAGTGTAGGCTACCAAACTTAAAACCTTAGAGATTTATCTTATTGTACTTCCTTCTTGATATTATGCATTACGTAGGCTGTATTTGGTAGCGATCGATTACTTTCGCCTGGTGGGTGACATAAGTAGTGAATGTTCATTGTGCGTGTTCTTACTTTAGTTTTTACTAAAAATTTAACAAGCGCATCTAATCGCATGGTACTTAGTTCCCGGACACTTATCTTGGGTTTAATGTCATGACGCGCCTGTGCGGTAAGTAGTGCGGTAAGTTCGGTTGCCTAAACTGGGAACTGGAAATTCGACTGTCCACCAAGACAGCATGAACGGGAAATGGATGAAAACACTCGAAAATTTAGGTTTGTAACATGATCATATAATTATAAAGGCAAAGATGTGTTCGTGGTAGAGAAACATTATAAATGGGAGTGGCATTATGATAGAGTACAGCTTTTGTTAGCTTATGGTATACTTATTTTATTGCCCCCTATAGATGCTTAAAATTGCACAATAACATTCAAATTATTTTTCTGAAACCGGTATGTTTTAGTGGAATGAATGAATTAAAATTTTGTTCACTTGATGCACGTGATAAATGTCGGATCATTAATTCTCTAAACCGAAATTAAAAATGAACTACGTTATATGATACCAAAGTACCTTCGGTATTACATAATTAATTGAACGTTTTGTGGTAACACCATCTGCTCTGTAAATCCGTTATACTACAGGGATTTAACTAGTTTCATTTAAAATCCCTGTGATTTAAAATGTTCAGTGGAACAGGAAAATCCAATACCGCACATTTACTTCAACGTTCATTGCATCATACAATCCACTACAGCTTTGCACTTCGCATGATCGCGAAATATTATAGTAATGCTAATCATACGTGTATCTGGTAATTCAGACGTAAGACTATCTTACTACTATTACAACCATTCCTTTGTACGTTTGCCAGTGATTTTTACACAATTAACTTTTTCAAAAGGTATAACCTACTTAAATATTAGTTTTATCTGCCCTTCGAAATAATCTATTGAAAGGAAGTTAAATTTTTTAAGGACATTTTTCCACAGGCAGTCGCAAATTTCACATTTATGGTCAAATTCGTTGTCTATGATTTTTTCCTTTAAGTTGTTTTCGGCCTTGGTATAAATTCAATTTTGGGCTTCCGCCGACATAATATTGACTAGCCAAGTAGGTCAGATGGTTCTGAGTCGACCTTCATTGCCCTCTCCGTCTATCAGCCAAGACTGCCACATCCTTACTTGACCCATGCTAGTTAAATGCCGCCTACAATGCCTACGATATATTCGCGGCAGTCCTGCGCGATTATAACACTAATATAAAGAATGTATAAAATGCATAGGCGTAACTATACCTAATCATTTTGGTGGATTAAACTTGATGAGCAGGGATGGGGGTGGGGAAATATCAGTACCTACTTCTTCTTTAGCCTTTAGACTATTTACAACGGTAGGCGTGTTTACCCAGATTTACTAAAAAACGATCCATTTTCATGCAACATAAATTAATTTAAATTTACTTCACAATATAGAACAGAAACTAATTCTTACTTTTACAATAGATTTGATAATCTTGAACGAGTGGCGAATCGTGAACGAGTCAACTATGGAGAATTAGTCGCTTTACAGAACTGAATCATTTTTCACTTAAAGAAATTAATGGATTCCTTTGGGAATCAATTACGAAAACCGTGATTCGGTTCAAGAAATTACTTAAAACCTCTGTGAGTCGACAGTCTTCTCTATCCTTGAACGCGTTAATTCAGTGATACCTTTTTCTTATCAGTTTTCTGAATCACGGTTCACTTCTTAACTCAAAAAATTATTAATTACAGTATGTGAATGTTAAGATTTCTTAAGATAAACTTGGGCCATTCTTTGAGTGAGTGATCAGTCTGTCATCCTGTGAGCTATAGCGACCAAGCGCGTTGCCAACCGTTATTTACTTGGATTGCTTTAAGATTTAATTTTAAATTTTTAAAATAATTTTTGCTCAGAAAGTAGAATTATATACCCCGTTGTTCCTCCTATGATAAAATGACGTACACACATGTGAAGAAATCCTGGGATATTTAAGCGATGGGAATAGAACAGCAAGGATTAGAGGTGACATGTTTCGCTATTAACATTGCGCCCATATGACAACATTGGAGCATTATGCAGGAAAGTAAACAATTGACAAGCCAGACATCGGGGATTTGCTATGCAAGTTCGCCTGCTACACGTGTGGCTTACCTGCTAATCCCGTCACCAGCTGCCAAGCAGAAACAAGGATAGATATAAGTAGGGACGGATTCTTAGGTTTTTACCTATTCTTTTCCTTACTTCCAAAACATAAAGCGCTCATACACTTTTTCGAATCATGTCCATAGGATTCACCCACATTAATAATCTATGGCATCTAAAAATACCTAAATGGGGTATAAAAACCTAAATATACCTAAACGGGATATAAAACCTAAAATATCTATTTAGGCTACTTTTTTTGTCTTTTCTTGTTTGTCAGTTGATTTTTGCGGAGAGACAATATTTTTTGTCGGATTGAAATTAATACCACCAACGTTTCGTTCAACCCATTGTCGTCTAGGATGGACAGTATCTAGAGAGGAAGTGTAAGAGTACCGGCGTATTCCTTAAAAAATATTCGTACGAACAACCATTGTTGCCGTGTATGAACAAGGATATAGATTTCTGTGTTTTAAAGCCCTTGTTTGCCTTTATTACTTCCCTGTTATTCATACTTAGTGGTCACACTGTGAGTTTTAAGAAAACGTGTTAATTATGCCGAAACAAATGAAATCGAGTTTATTACGGCAGTGGATTGGCGACGACCTGAATTTCACTACAGATGGCAAAGTAATATTTTGTCAAGCCTGCCAGAAACACGTAAGTATTATTTACCTTTCTAGAAAAGGGAGAGTTTTCGTCCCTAGTTGATCTGTTGTGCGGTTAGCATGCGTAACAACCGAAGAAAGGAAAATAATCAGTTTCACATTAACCACATCCAACCATAAAGTATTTTACTCACAAAATTAGAAGCATCGGATTCGAATCCTGAGAAGGGTAGTGTCTAGATACAGTATTAACTATTAACTAAGAGATAACAGGAAGAACTTCAAAGTTGAGAACCTTGAAAGATATTTAGTGATATACTGTAACCAGGAAATGTGAGGAAATCTTATTTTCACTGCTTATTTTGATTGTTTATGCTTTCTTTCTTCAATCGTATAATATTGTCCTAATGCAAGTTTACACAAATTTAACTCAATTTTGTTAAGTTAAACTTTACAAGTATTATGTATTGAACCCTATGTAGCACATTCAAATTCATTAAACCAATTATTCTACCCGAAAACGATATGTTGGACAAAAATCCTAAAAAAAACTATTTCACCTAATGGAAAACCTAAAACAGTGTTTTTAAATACCTAAAAATCCGGTCCCTAGATATAAGACACCAGTATAAAGTATGAACAGCTAGAAGATACATTTCTTTTACAGAATTTTGCGCGATTGTAGTGTGGATTCACATTTTGCTTAAGTGGAGATAATACATTTGTCTCTGTTTTTGATCGAAAAATAGCTTAATTTTTACTTTCTATACCATTACAGGTGAAGAATGAAGTGAGTACCATCCGGAAATTAGATATTGAGTCTCGAGCGTTACTACAAAATTTAAGGTTCAGAAATAAACTTTTTTTGAAACTTGATTGTGTGGGTCTCTCTCTGTCTGTGACTCTGACTCTCTCTCTCTGTCTCTCTTTTTTCCCTCTCTTCTGTGTGATTGTGAGAATTAAATGAAATGTAAAAATGTTATAATACTTTTAACACGTACATTCCAGGAAAATGGCCCAATGCATGGAAAAGCTTTCTCTTGCATTTCCATAACTTTAGATGAAGATAATTTCATTTTCTTCTATTTTCCCAAAAACGATTTCAATGATTGTTTAAATTTTGTACACAAACTACACGCACTAACAGATAAAACTCATATTAGAAAAGTTGTTTTCCACTAAATTCTCTGAAGGGTAGTTATCAGCTAGTCATCTCATCCACGTTCTCCGGTGTCCACAGAAATTTCAAAATAAATTTCCCTGACTTTTCCCTGACTTTCTCCGACCAGAAACTTACATTTCCCTGACCTCAAGACTCAACGTTTTCAAGGTAAATAAAACAAAACTAAAATCCAGTCTCCTCGATCCCCATAATGAAAATAAGAAATTATTTGCTCTAGCACCGAAAATAAAATTGCTCACATAGTCTGGGTTACAGCAGACTGAAGCCGAACACATGCCTCTCACATTTAACCACTGGGGATAATCTTTTTGTCTTGAATATTCTTTTTTTTTTTACAAATTGTCTTGAATCTTTCCTTTACTTTACAAAATTCCCTGACATTTCAATTTCCCTTACCTTCACTCACTTTCCCTGACTTTCCAGAATGTGGACACCCTGTTAAGTCTTGTCTAGTGAACAATACGGCTTTGATTTAGATTTAAACAAGGTTATTAAAATACACGTTAGCCTATATACCGTTGAGCGCGATCAATAAAACAAAGTAGACTTAATACCATCAACTCAACAATGTTTTATTTTATAATTCACTAGGCCTTTCGGCGTATTTCTGCCATCTTCGGGCATTTTCTTTTGTTGGTTTGGATGCCTCAATAATTAAAACCAGTTTCTATTTTGGGATGGTATGAGATATAGAGAATGTCATGTGTTTCACAACAGTTTTAAAATGTTTTTATTAGGATTATGTTCTTTGGGAACAAACTGATATGTTTTTCGGTCGATACAATAAAAACTGATAACAGAATAAGAAATGGGCCTTGCGGAACGGTTGCATGATTTTATTGCTACAAGAGTTCTTGACGAATTAATCTTACTGTCTGCGCTCACCGGTTTTCCAACGAATTTTTAATAGGTCCGAATCACTCATCGGCTTTGCATCTAGGCCAAGACGTAAGCTTTTAGAGATTTTAATCACATGTCATGATTATAGGGGCACAAATTTACTATTATCTGGGATATAAGTGACTATTCAGCTCATAATCAGTTACAAATCCAGTAAAGAATAGGCTATGTTGGAATTCAATAAATCGCAGTTTGATGTGTGGTGAAACATTCTATTTTTTAACAAATATTAAATATAATAATAATAATAATAATAATAAAAGAACGATTATTTTATTTGTAGTATGGAGGTTACTCTACAAAATAAAACGGTTCATGAAAAGTATAATGCTATTTTCGCCGATGGCGAGACAGTCGGATATTATAAGATAACATATAACACGGTCATCACATAATAGTATATTGCGATACAAGTGCCGTAAGCGATGCATACGGATCGAGAAAGGAGTTTGAGAAAACGAGGCGCTTCTTACGCCTCATTTTTTCAATTTTCCGAGATCCGTTATGCGCTTACGGCACGAGTATTGCATGCTATTTTTTGCACGATGATTATTTATATCAATTTAATTATATTAATTGAGATATTACCTGACAATATTATGTATATACATTATTGAAGATCGTGGATGTTTATTTCAGGAAGTGATTCGCATGTGTTTGTTGTTATGGCCACCGAATATTTGTCCTGGGGGGACCTTTTCCATAAAGGCTTGTATTATGATGTGTGGCGTAAGTAAATTCTTACCGCACGGAAATTTGTTTTGTTTCCATAGCAACAAGAATGCGTGCGGGAATGTCAACTTACGATCCACGGCAACAATATTCGTAAGTACCACTAATTAGTTAAGTATTGCAAAATAGTGTATTGCGATATAAATGCCTTTACGGCCCGTGTGTTGCATGCTATTTTTTGCACGACTGTTACTTATATCAATTTAATTATATTAATTGTGATATTACCTGAAAATATTATGTGTATACATTCTTGAAGAGAGATGTTTATTTCAGAAAGTGATTCGCATGTGTTTGTTGTTATGGGAACCGAATATTTGGCTTGGGGGCCGTGTCCATAAAGACTTGTATTATGAAGTGTATCGTAATGAATTATGACGTAGCGCAGGCACCGTAAGTAATTCAACCGCATCGCAACCGCCCTTAGCAACAAGACTGTGTGGGAATGTCAACTTACGATCCATGTAAACAACGTTCGTAAGTACCACTTACTAGCTAAGGAGTGCAAAAACTGTTTTAACACAGTTTTAACAGTTCGTGTGATAAATTTCAGGCAGGCCCTTCAACCTATTAATCAGTAGAGTTCCTATAATACTCTACGGTTAAAATACATAGATTTTAGATGTAGCTTGTAAATAATGGAAGAAGGGAAGCTTCTCAATTTATTGTTTATTGGACAGGAACCAGATACTATTGCTGTTTTGATTGCTACAATGCTGGGAACCCTCTCTACCTACGTCACTCAGCGTGGTATCCAATCACAGCGAGATACAGTGTCGCGTCAATAATTAAATTCTGTACACAATTCTCGTGTGGTTACCGACCTTCTCTATTTCGATACATAGACAAAATTCGAATTCAATTACAAACGGCGCTATGATCCCAGAGCGGCCTCATGATAAAAACACAACAAATTGCATAAATTGCATCCCAAACCAACCCCACTCCTCTAAAAAAAATCTCAGCCTGTCCCTATGCAGTGCTATTTTTCGTAATAAAAAATGTGCCTACTATTTCAAGCGCTGGTGTTTATTTTTGTTTTATTTTATTAAGTGCCAATATGGCAATTTATGAGATTGTTTGCGGGACATGAAAATGTCTGTCCGTTTGTCCGTCCGTGTGTTTGTACGCGCGATAACTTAAATACGTTTTATCGGATTTTCATGAAACTTGGTATATGCATTTATAATGTCTCTGGCAAGAAGCCTATTTATTTTGTACAAAGTCGGTTGACCGGTACCGGAGCAATGACTAATTAAAGGTCACATGCTTTTAAAATTTGAAATCATGATTATGCTACAATGCCGCGTTGCTATCATTGAGGACCTTGACTCCAATGCAGTCAGATGTTTGTTTATTTAATTGTTCAAGTTGGAATGAGTACTACATAAGTACTGTTACATACAGAAGGTATAGTACTGTGAAATAATTAGGCCTACATACATTAAGCAGAGTTCTTTGCCAGGGCATTTTGCGAAATGTTCACATATTTTAAGAATTTGTTACATCAGTTGTGTACGAGTATGAATTAAGATTAAGTATCAAACTTTAGACCTTTGTTCTTCCGCAAGCTCTGATAATTAAAACGATCTGGAGCTTAACTCGGAGACAGATTACAAAAATTACTTATTTTCTGCATATCACAATTGCAATTATCACTGGTTAAACAAAAGCATTCTGTCACTTTGTTAGATCAATTTACCTGATTTTTTATTTTATTTTAACAGTTGAACAAGAAGATTTTGCACAGTCCTATTACATTATTCGCTTGTAATTCACTTATGATAAGGCAAGCAAATATGCTCATCGAAAAAAAAACACTTATACAACTAAATAACATAATTGGTTCCATTAAAGCTAGAATATGCTATAATTAAAATAGGCCTACATGGAGTCGGTCCCGGTGGTTTAGAGGTAGCATGCGAAGGACGTGGGATCAAAACCGGCCGCGGTCAATAAATTTTTCAGGACGTAAAACAGAGTCCACCGGAAGGAACTTTAAGCTGGGGAGCCCATGTCGTAGAATAATGGTACATAAAAGAACTCAAGCCTAAGTTAGATCCTCTGAGCAAAATTTCTAGGCCCTTTCACGTCCAACTAATACCTTACTTTCCTGAGAGGGTTTGTGAGGCGATAGGCTTATCACCTGTCCCTCATCCTCTCTCGGGAAATAAGCATAACAACATTAACCTATGTACCAGAAACCTCCATTTGAAGGCCCTACGACCCACCATAGGGGGTGAAAAGTAAAATCAGTTAATTAATAATAAGTTACATGGATATAATTATTAAATAAATATATTTCAGACATAGCCTAATTCACTTTATAATTTGTCATAATTTTTAGCATGCTGTTATAAAACTAGTTTTCTGTAAAGTTAAAAATATCAATGGATAGAGGATGCAATTTATCGTTTATGTATAGCGTAGAGCTTTAACACTGGTACTCACTACTAAATTGCGGTATTTTGTTACCTGTTGGAGCGCTTTCAACCGCATGGAGCGGCCATCTTCAGCAACGAGTTGCTGAAGATGGCCGCTCCATGCGGTTGAAAGCGCTCCAACAGGTAACAAAATACCGCAATTTAGTAGTGAGTACCAGTGTTAAAGCTCTACGCTATACATAAATCATTAAGATTATCGCTACAGAATGGACAAAACTCAACAATTTATCGTATTATAATATAAATTTAATGCTTTATAAAGATAAAAGTTTTCGTGTGATTTTAAGTTAACACGGGGAAAAACATATTTCTAACTCCTTTATAAAAATTATGTTTATATAATGAATTTTGTAATGTATTACTTTATATAAAAGTATTAATGATTAACTATTCTTGTTTTCGGTGATTAAGTTCATGTACGATATAATTTTCTATAATTTTGGAATTTGATGTGAATTTGGGATAATATTAACCAAGCTTTTTAAAATACAATTTAAAAACCTATTCTTTATTCCTTCTAAATTATCAATATGTTTTTGTTACTGGATTTCATATAACTGACTCATATTCTAAGTCTCATCGTACAAATGAATTAGGAGATGATGTACTTTATCATTAAATCTAGAAAAGTTTCTTATTACAAAACGAATAATCCTAGCATATTTATTAATTACGTTGATAATATGTCCTCCAAGAGTTTAATTATTTGTGAATAGTAGGCCTACACATAGATAATGATTTTGTGTGAATTCCTGTAAGTTAATTGCATTAAATTTATAGTCCTACATAAACTGTATCTTGGTTTTGCATCTGGTGAAATTCACTTGTTTACATGTCTTAATATTAAGAGGTAATTTAATTCTTTAATCCATATATTTAATATATTTATGTCATGTTGAAAGTTTACACGTTCATTATCTATATCACTTAAACGAATGCTGATTTTCATAGTATTTAGCTTATACCATTAGGAGGCAGGTACATTACTCATTTTACTAGGTCTGCAGCCTTCTCAGATGCTGTGCGAGAATTGAAATTAACTGTATGTATTGCTCTACCTTTATCGTTGTGGTAGTTAGTAATAGTACTGTCTGACTGTGAGCTGAAGGCCGAGCTGGTGGCATAGTGGGGGAAAGACATAGACAGTAAATGCAAGCGCATGGTAAGGTAGTGGGGTAACGCTAGCTCGGTCTTCAGCTCGCAGCCAGACAGTACATTACGCAACGAGCCTGTAATGGTATTTATTAAGACGCGAGTATGTTTATGAAAGGAGTGTAGCCAGCTTTATAATTTTCATACGAATGTCGTGATTTCCATTTTAGGCTAGTTGCATACAACTGCTTTTCTTCTAAGATAATTGAGTGTCTAAGTTTTGAGTATTAGAATTGTAATTCATTAAACAAACGACCACCTCAGGCCTGAAGTCAGCTCAGGACTTCTCTTGGAGTTTTATTCGAAAAGCAACGCAAATTAAGATACACGAACCGAACTCAATTTAATAACACGAACAGAATTGATTTTGTTGTTGTTTATTGTGCAGTTTAAATTGCTGTTTTCAAGGCTCGAAGATTGTTCCGTATCCGAAATTCATCTCTGGACAACAGTGTTCTCATGAAATGCTGTATCATAATAGATGTCATTATGATATTGGTATGTCACACATAATAAGCATATTTTATTATGGTCAAACAAAAATAAAGTTTATTATCTTTGCAACATTTGACTTTAATGCCGTAGCACCTATAGTTGATAAGTTACCTAAGATCAAGCGTAAATTGGCTAAGGAAGTTTAGTTATTTCAAGCTTCGTGCACTTAGCTTAGCCTACTTAACGGAAGTATAACCTTGGCTTCAAAAGTTTTGTCCGTTAAAATATCTCGTTCTGTTTTACATTATTCACAAATTATACGAGTAAAATAGCCTAATGTTTTCAACAAGTAATACTTCGATATATTTTTTTAATTATTTTCAAATCAGTAGTTAGTTGTCATAAGAAGATATATCATGGATATTAAATGTTACAGGAAAATATTATATGTATAGGTATTAAAAATAAGTTTTGAACAAATTACGATGAAAGTAAGAGTAAAATGAATTATATTGGACTCTCCTGAATTTATTAGTTTCTTCAGTTATTATTATGGTATTTTTATTTCATGCTGGACCAAGAGGAGATGCTTTGTGTAATATAACGCTTACTTCAATGCATCCTATACCCAGTAAGCGGCGTTGAGGTAAGTATGAATTTATACAAGGTCCAGTTACCCTCACTTTAAAATTGATTGTGGTTGTTACAGCTGTGTTTGCAACAAAGGTAATTTATAAAAAACATCTGCATGGCTGTATTACACAAAGGGACGAAACACCTAAATATAATCAACCTAACCCACCGCAATTTCCACAAAACGCTTTAAAAATTAATTTCAATCAAACTGATGAAAATGAACCATATTACATGTAATGACTCCAACAGAGCTATAATAACATTACTAAATTACTTTAATCAATACTAAAACCAAAAATAATTAATCAATAAAAGAGCATTCACACTGGCTAGCCACATGTTTCCTTTCTCCGCACATGTTTGTTTGCTTGTTTGTTTAATAAAATCCCCATGAGGAAATGTTCATGAATATGTATACATTTATATTTCGCTGTCTCGCATATCGTCCCCGATTCTGAGTTTTATATTCATCACCAAGGCCCGGATTCTGATGACCTAAAATTGTTTGAAAAATGACCTATAAAATGACCCTAACGTTTAAAGAAAATGACTTAATAATTATAAAAAATGACCTAAAAACTGATATTTTATTTATAAAAAAATTGTTATTGTACACACAAAGTTATAGACTAGTTTGTACATAATTGTAAAAACTGTAAATAACTGTAATGTTGTGAATGTTCTTTCCTCACGGAAATTAATACTGGCACTGAAGCACTGACGAGTCAAAATTCGGCATTTCCTTTTGTGGTCTGCTGGATTATATTGTTGTTTAATTGAGGGTAAATAGAAGTTTGCACTCTCATATCCAAGTAGGTGGCAGACTCTGGTGCCAAATCAATCTAATAACAATAGTAATATAATACAAAATTTTTGTGTTTCTTTGATTCTCGTGACAACACTTAACGCTGAATTTTTCATTTTTGCACTAAACAAAAAACACTTCAAAACAGCACCGTTAGCGAAGAAAAAAGTTAATACACTCAATGTAAATGCATGAATATGACTTTATAAGGAAGCAAGTGACACGAAAATGACAAAATAATGACCTAAAATTGAAATAAATGCCCTAAAATTGCATAAAATGACAAAAAAATGACCTACTAAAATGTATTTCTATAATCTAGAGGCCATGATTAGGATTTATCTACAAGTTGAAAATGTCTATGCAGCATCAATAAAAAGATGACATGTCATTAGAATCCGGGCCCTGTTCATCACTGACTATAACTTAACAAGGATTTTAAAAATCATTTTGAATAATGGTAAATATCCTACTTCATCAACATTGTTACAAGAAAGTTGCAAGCAACTTTCAACAGAAATGTTCAACTTCAACAGAAATGTAATTAAGAAATAAATTTGTTTACATGGTAGCCATTAACAGAGACATAGGGGTGCCTGAACTGTTGAGGACTCTCTAATAATTCGAATCCCTCAAGCATGAGCTCATAAGAAATTGAATTCCAATCCGGCATTCGTCTTTATGAGTGGTAAAACGCCGAAAGCCTTACTTAAGTTAGCTGACTCCTTTACCGGGGTAAATCAATGTAAATGAAGAAGTGATTGATGTTGTAAGAAAGTTAAAAATATCAGTTAGATCCTAGACCTGAACATATATAAAGGGTGTCTAAAAAATGTACTAACAGTCTGAATGAGTATAAAAATATCATTTATGAACATAGGGAAAAGTTTAAAGGCTTGAATTACAGAAGAAACATGTAATTAAAAAATCATATTCGCAAATGTTCAAATTGATGACCGTCATTGTCCAGACAAAGCTGATAACGCAAACGTCACGACACAGTTATTTGGAACTTCGCGACATTGTCTTTCAATTTCCAATTTGATTGCATCAGTTATTCTTGGTTTTGTGCGATAAACTCTGTCCTTGAGGTATCCCCATAAAAAGAAGTCCATTGGCGTGAGGTCTGGGGTACGCGCAGGGTACTCAATGCTACCCCTTCGTCCATTCCAAGTGTTTGGATAAGTTGCATGGAGGTGAGCTCTTACATCTCGATGGTAGTGTAATCTTTAATCTGTACATCTGTAATTCAAGCCTTTAAACTTGTCTCTAAGTACATAAATAATGTTTTTATACTCATTCAAAGTGTTAGTACATTTTTTGAGACATCCTGTATTATAACCTTTATGAGTATTAATAAAAACACTACAAGTCTACTCTTAATCTTCTTAACAATGTGACGGCAATTCTATATAGGAGAGTTGGAAATGTAATTAATCCATCAGCCGCTCTAAAACCACTTTTAGAATTTGTAACCGAGGTGTTGATAACAATTATTTCATCGGACTGAGATGATTCTTTGACTTACAGAGGCTTCCAAGGAATTTATATTTCCATATTTTCCATACAGAAAAATAGCAGGATGGATAAAAGTCAATCATGAGTCTGTAAATACTTTTGACATAAAAATTAATTGAATTGGATGGAATTGAATATGAAAGTTATTTTAATTAAAGCCCAATAGGCTACAACTTTCCTTTTTTAAAAAGAAATAGGGTTGTTAAATTAATTAAAACAATGCCTGATTTTTTCAACCGATATTTTAAAAGAGCAACTCTCTTTGTTGTTTATATTCTGCATTGAAAACTTCTATCCATGTTCAGACGAGTTTAACATTTTGAAGTCTTTAAAAGTGTACAACTACTAATATGACCTGAAGATATAAATGAACGTTGAAAGTCTAGGTATAAGTTTTCAAATAAATAGTGCAAAAATATGTTGCACAAACTTTCTCGCATATAGGTAAGTGTTAAAGGCTAGCACAGAAAAAGTAAATTATAGAGACTATTAAATTTTATTTATTACATTTTCATATAACTAACAAGTATCTAGAACGGAAAGCATAATGGTCGATATTTATGTTCAATGCTTTTACCGTGAAATAATAGTAGTAGTAATAATAATAATAATAATAATAATAATAATAATAGTAACAACTATGGGTTTGCATGGTTTCCTCAATCTCAAAGGGCAATGCAGGATACATTGAGATATAGCCGAACAATAGAAGCAAATGCTGCACGAATGAGTATTACAAGAGTTTACTGGTAAATTTCGGTGTCCAATAAATTTGATTCGAACCCAGGACCTCTTCCCTATTACCCCATACCACCTCGCTCTAATTGATTTTGGTGTGTCATTACGACTGTGGTAAACTGACTACATTTCACAACAATATCTAGATTATAGTATTCTTGTTACCATGGGCAACAAAAGAACATTCACATTTCAATCAAAATGTTTGTTCTGAAATTCGCATTTAAGTCATGCTATTTCGTTTTTATCTTGATACCTATTCATTTTATAAAGAAATATCTTTAACAAAAATGTCCTTTTTAATTTTCTCTGCAACTTGACTGTACTAAGTTTCCACGTATCGCCCAATGTAATCGAAATTGCCTAGAAAAATTGAAAATGGATACGTGTACACTTCCCTCTTTGTCATTTTTGCAGAAAAACGGATATAGCCATTTTGTTAGTTATAGATAAGAGTTTCCAATTTTAAATTTTTATTAAAATCGTTAGAGCCAATTTATCAAAAATCAAAATTTTTCAAAAAACTTTCATGAAAAGTTCCCTTAATATTTCAGTTATAAAACTCAATTTCTGGGCGGTTCGATAAAATTCGTCATTCTAAAAACTTTTCTTTTTTTCCAGGCATCGTGAAACATGCTTTCCCATCTCGACTTCGATTTTTTGTCACGATCACAATACTTTCTCTATACTACGTATATGCGAGAAAGTAAAATAGAGGAAAACAAGTTTGTTTACATTTTATTGTTAGAAATTATGTAACGATTAAGGATGGGAAGATTTCAGTAATAAACAGGACGGATTTGGGTTAATGGACGCAGAGGCTTCAGGATACTTCATAAAATCGGATTTTCTCGTACCTACAAAAGCAGTAGTCCTAAACCATAATAATACAAAATAAATTTAAGAATAAATGGATGATATACGGCTTGACTTATACATATTTCTATAAACAATGAATCCTCTTATGGTGGATGGCCGATTTTCTGCTTCAAATCCGCCGAAACTCATTAAGTGTTATTAAAGTTACCATCCGAACGCCAACTCTAGGGAACAATGTTACAGTACGAATGAAGGGCTGGTCTCGGTCAGAGGGCTTAGGATTAATTCGTTTGATCCGGCTTGACAGATAAGCTTTATACACACAGACATACAAATAAACACATGCGTTATCCCCTCAAATCCATATAAACGAAATGACGTTCATAATTATATATGCTTGCTTTGTGTCATTTCATTATATGAATCTATTGTAATTTACATGCACAATAGTACTACAACTTATTTAAAGCAATTGTTTCACTATGTTTAATTCTGAATTAAACAAAAGGTTTAGAAATGTGTTGGCATTGTTCGCATGACATTCATGAAGCTTTTACAAAACTGTTGTACATATTTCTTAAACACAATACATTTACTGTACTCTTATATAACCCTAAAACATTTCAAAACTGAACTAAAATTATACTACTTATGGTACATTGAGCAAATTTAAAGTATTTTTTTAGAATATAAATTGATTTATTCATATAATATCATTGGGTGCACATAGCTTTCTCCCAACACATATTTTACTTGCAATAGGCCTATGTATCCAGTCAGAATTATATTTAATTTAACTCACCTACTAGTACCTTTTCTAATTTTATTATACCGGTACCAATAATATTCTTACATTAGGAGTGGTGGTTAAATTATTACATGCCACGCTTTAATTGGCTTCTAATAACTACATATAACTCGATCGGTAAGACCTGAGCCAAACACGCGCAGATAGCTTATCGTCCGCCGGTAGCAATGGAGTAAGGGCAGAAGAGAATGCATATACTGTACTATTCATTCCAAACTATGCGGTTCATAATAGCCCGTAACTGTTGAAAACAAAAATAAAGTAAATAAAGTTTTTTTTTTTTTTTTAAGTTATGAAATATTATTCGGTAATGGTATGTAACTCACAGAATATCGCTGTTGGGTCTTCACTATTGAATGCTGTGAGGCTAACTAAGATGTTTTTACACGGTCTGTACTGTATAAACTAGCAAAGAACATCATGTGCTATGAAGGTCAGGCAGGTCTAGGTTACGTCATCGTAGACTATTGCGCAGCCGTATGTTTGGCTCTGGTTTTACCGATCGAGTTATACCTATAAATTTCTTTCTCCAATTCTGAGTTCCTGGGAATGTAAATACTTTTCATGTCTTTGACAACTTTTGAACTGTGGAATTTTACATTTTCTAACTTGTTTCCTCCTTTTCCATAGGCAAAACTAAGACTCTACTCTAAAAGGGGAAACTTCACCCGAGAAGACCCCTGATAGTCCGCACACTAGGAACGACCATTAAGAACGTTCAACAACTACGTTACTTCGGAGTAATTAGTTAATTAGATAATTTATTTGCTTCCAGAGTATAGTGTTTTTCATTAGGCCTATACATATACATTTACTTATAAACACATTTAATAAAATTTAATTAATTTAAATTTACTAAATTTCCCTTTAAATACAAAATATGCTATTTGCAATAATATTAATATCACAATATTTTAAACCTGCTACATTTTACTTGTATTTTATTAACTCTATACATCTGAATATTTCAAATTTACATTTTTACAGTTCATAGAAAATTAATCAGTGAATAAGTATAACTTATTCTTGCCAATGTAAAATTGAATTGAATGAATAACTTAAGAAGAATAAAATCAGGTAAACTGATACAACAAAGTGCCAGTGCTCATCACACATTTTCCCATTGATTTTGAATAGAACAAATGCGCCGAAATGTTGTTGGGACCGGAGTATGGCCTATGGCCGAGCATATCCTTGTCAAGTCTTCTTTCCTTTCACTCTAAATATACCTGTAATATTTTATAATTCTTCCAAGACTAGCACCCAAACCTGCAACATGCACCTACATCATAGCTGAATGCATTTCAATGCTAGTTTGCCGGGCAAGATTATTTTTCTCCATGCATCATTTAAACTTCATGTACCTTCCGGTACATCTTATTTAATAATTTAAATAATGCCCGTAATTTCGTTAATAACTAGAGAGCTGTTTTAACACTATTCCACGCTGCCTTTCACGTACCTTCCATTTGGACGTGGGCCTAGAAATTGTGTAGGTAACAGGTTTGCAGTCATGAAAATGAAAACGTGTTCCGTTTCTTCTATCCCGGTTTATTTAAAGTTCATTTCAAAGACACCAATCCCGATTCAGATTGTTAAGAATGGAAGCAAGGCATTGGAAAGTGGATTTTTGAAAAGAGAGCTGAAGTGTGATATAGGCTATCATAAAATATTGCTCAGTTCTGTAAATAGTTACTGTTATAGGCCTATACAGTATGTATGTGTGTGGTGTGTATATTTTGTATTGTGTAAATCAGGTATGGGCAACCTTTGGAAAGATGCGGGCTAAACTTTACGATATTTATGAAGCCGCGGGCCGTAGATAATAGGTAGTTGTGAAAAAATAATCATGATACGATTTTTTATATTAATAAAGTATAATGCTAAAGTTACATAAATGAGAACAATCTCAAACTGATTAGGTATTTACTTACATTCAGCAGAAATTAATGAGAAGCTTGAGCTTGAACTTGAGAAACAAGATAATCAATGTTGGCATCAAACCCACTAATACACAACCGCAGAGTGTTTTCCAAATTTTCATCTGTAAATTTGGTTCGATAGTTGATTTAGGCCTGTTGCAGCATTTTTCTAGCGCTGACCGGAAGGAACACCCTTGTAGTTCAGGTTTTTGTTTCCCCCTCTCACTCTCTTGTTGGCGAGAACAGAAAATATTTACTTTTTCGAGCGTGATTTTAAAATGTTCTGCGGGCCGGATCAAAAGTCGGGCCGGGCCACGTCCGGCCCCCGGGCCGGGCGTTGCCCATATATGGTGTAAATGATCATCAGTAAGTTGACTAACTTAATAAATTAAAGATTAGCCAACGAAAAAAAAAAAAAAAGAAACAATAACAATCGGATTTAACGAATTTTATCATATAAGTCCACAGATTAGGTACGGTAGTCGGTTGTAACAAATTTCATTACTGACGAAGTTTCTACCATAATTCATACGTTGTTACTTTAAAAATCGGGTTTATTAATACAGTAAAACCGATAAAAAAAAATCATGCTAAATAGTATAATTTTCACAGAGTTTTAATTAAATACAGAGATTGAAGATAAAAATATGCCAATTGAAGATGAAAGAGAGATGATTAGGAAGGAGTGAGCGGAAGATATTGAGAGCTGAGGTTGAAGTGAAAACATGGAAAATATTTAGGTTTATCCACATTATAAAACTGATTAGGGGCCATTCAGTTAAGAGGAAAAGTTACTCTGGTACTTCTTCAGCCTTTGTGAAATAACGTAACGTCAACATTGAGTTATAAACTGTGCTTATAGCATTGGCTATTTTCATATTATACCTCTTGTATAAGATATATATATATATATATATATATATATATATATATATATACATTTATACAAGAAAAATATACATAAATATCTGTAATTCAGCTCATTCAAGTTTACCTCCTCTACTCTCAAAAGACATGTACCCACCCTCGTTCCTGTAACATCTAGTTTCCATGCTAATTAATTTCACTGTGTAGCACAGTCACCCCATTCTCCTTCCTACCTCCCACCCTAGTCTGCCATTCCGTGTTGAAGCCATTGCAACTTGATGAATTTCCGTCCTACGTCCCTTACCCTTTCCAAGCACTGGGCTCATCTTCACAAGCTGTAGTTTCTATAGGGAGTGACATCTCTTGGTGGCAAAGACAAACTACCAATAAAACACGCAACCAACTCCCTTAATTTCCTGGTCCCGCACCGGACACAGTGGGGAGCAAAGGGGAAAGGGACAAGGATGGAGCTGGTGGAGAAAATGAGGGCAAATAGAGAGAAAGAGAAAGATAGAGAAACAAACACACAGACTTGAACCCCGACTTGGCACAATATGCAATTGCCCTGACGCTTATTCATACAACCACATGTAAACCTTCAAGCGAAGCCTGTGTGCTACTTGTTAACTTTTGCACCCCGCGCCCCCAGAGGAGAATTTAGCTAACGTGTAGGAGCTGAAAGAAAGGAAGTCATGAATTCACGCTTTGTGTTCCGTTTAAGTAATTACATCTGCAGAATTCACGAAATCTGTCAACGTAGAAATGAGTTTTACAAGTTTAGCTACATAACAGTAGAAGAAAGAAATGTGAAATTTAGTAGTAGGTTATAGGCTGTACAAGCCAGTGGCGGATTTAGGGGAGGTGCCGTAGAGGCCACGGCCATCCCCTTGGTTTTTCTTTTTCATTGATTTGACTTTTTTTTTATTCGTCGAAAGCAATTGCCTAATAAAATAATATTCAAATTTATCATCGGGAATAGAACCCGTGGAGTTCACTTTTTAAGTTTTCAAAGCACACACATTCCCCATTAAACATCTGGTGAAAATTAAATATTCTTTAACAAATATAACTATCCTTAAATACATCGAATATCGTGTCTTAGAATAACAACATGGTAGATTTAAATTTGAGTTTTCTGCTAGTCAGGACGCCATTTGCGAACGAAACAAATTGAACTCCAGATGTTAGAAGAAAGGTAATATTAGTAATATTATAACTATTTGTTGTAAATACCCTGTACCTTGTAAACGCACATGCGTCCACGAAAAATATCAGCACGTGGAAATAGTAGTAACCCTGCTACCTATACCTAGCGAAACTTTTAGTTTTTATGTTAATTTTAAATTGTTATAAGTGTTCGACGAAAGGAGCTTTACGATAAGAAAACTCTATAATTCTCAACGAATATTTTCATCTGTATAGCCTAAACCTATTTACATCTCACGCCGAAGATGACAAGAAAGAAGGCAGAGGTTCAATCATGTGTCACATTCAAGTAGGCCTAATCATCATTACGAGTAAAAACTTTTACCAATCTTGAAACTATTTATTATGGTATTACAGAAGTATTGTAAGTCAAGAATCATTTAAGGCACATTAATTTTTTGGGGGGTTAACAACCTTCTTTCAGTTCCACAAGTTATTCAGGGCGACTGGTGGGGCCAGCTCATTTTATGGCATTTATGTGAAGGCATTCATGGTAATAGAGGGTTCTAATTTGCTCTATAGTAAGCTGGACATCCAACCAACATCTCAAAAGCGATTTGAATATCCTGTAATTCACCATGATTTTATAGACATGTTGCCATTAATTTTTATCTCGTTTATGTAGTTCATCTTCCAATCCAACGACACAATTTATTTTCAGTTTATCCCGTTTTATGTATTTTTACAGACAATTAATAAGTATCGCCGATAACTTTTTATCTTATAATATATAAAACGCCTAGTAACATAAACCGAATGAACCTTTTACCTACCAACGAAACATGCATCCGCATTTGTGCATCTTACTCCCTTCATCTTGAATGTTTATCAAATATTTCGTAAGTTATCTATTAATCAAGTTTATGGTAACGGTTCCACCTATATACTAGTAGTTTTTAATAACACCATATATTGCTTGAACCCGATTATGACTGTTGTGTTGTTCAAACAACTAGTGCAAGTCAAACCTCATAGGCACCAGATCACAAGCAGAACAGCTGCTAAGGACTGAAGATGACATGATTGAGTATGTCGAAATGCATCTCCATTAATAAAACACCATTCTGCTTGAATACCGACTAGATTGGAAGACTAAACATACATAGCCGCACATTGAAGAAAAATTTTTCAAGAATATCATAAATAAGACTGATTAATAGAACATACAAAATCTATATAGAATATATGTACTAAAATTGTTAATTGACAAGAGTTATACATTATAACTCAATACGCACTGTTTTAACGATTATATTGAAATAATCATTTTAAAGTTAACATGTTTTTTTATGTATGGACATCTCTAAATAAATTTATGAGTTAAATTCAAAATAAGAGTAAAATACAATTTCACTCAGATATGTTTTAAACTAAAATAAAATTATATTTTAAAGACAACGAACATTGAGCTATTGTTCAGTAAGTTCAATCTTTTTTAAATATTGAACTTACTATCAACATTAATCTTAAGCTAAACGATTATTAATATTGCTCACTAGCAAAATTATTTTTAATGTAATTTGGACTACTTTATTATGTTCAGTAAGTTTCAAATTTATTAAATATTGAACATTAATTAAATTAAATTTGAGTATATTATATTTTTAGACAATCAAGTAATATTTGCATGCTATATACATATGATGTTTTGTACATAATAATTTTTTTAATGACTCAACTTATTAAGGATTATAAATAAAACTAGAATAAGTTTGCACATTATTTTAATGCTATAATTTTTAAGTTTTCTAACCTAACCTAATACATCTCAATAAGTATAACAAAAATCTACAAGTTCAATAATTATCGAAGAACTCAAATAGTTTACCAAATACAAAATATTAAGTTAGGTTAGAAAGAATCTTTAACTTTGCTTATAAACAAAACCCATTTCAATTAGCTTATTAATAATATTTTAGTTAAGCAATTAATGGTATCTTTATACATGCATACTGTTTTATGTATTTAGGTTTTGACACAACGCAAACTGAACAAAAAGTAAGTTAAATTAAATTTGAACAACACAACAATCATAATCGGGTTCAAGCAATATATGGTGTTATTAAAAACTACTAGTATATAGGTGGAACCTTTACCATAAACATGATTTATGCTATACTAGTTGAAATTCTTATATTTAAGCTTCATAATGAAGTTTATTAATAATTATTTATTAATGACAAATCTCCCGATAATGTCGAGTGCTTTATCGAATGGATAACTATCACCAACGATTCGAAAACGCTTAGGCCTATCGATCAGATAACGCAAACTAATAGACGTCTTAAGCTGCGTTTACACTATGTAACTTGTTTATAAAACTTGGGTTATATAACATGTTTTCCAAAATTGTTACAAATACATGTAACTTGTTACAGATAGAATTGTGTTACATAACTGATTTTTGTGTTATATAACCAGTTTTCTGCGTTTACACTCCGTTAGCTGCGTTTACACTATGTAACTTGTTTATAAAACTTGGGTTATATAACATGTTTTCCAAAATTGTTACAAATACATGTAACTTGTTAAAGATAACATTGTGTTACATAACTGATTTTTGTGTTATATAACAAGTTATACCTTTCCCGCAGGGGATGGGAAATGTGTAACTTGTTACATGTAACCTGCTACATGTGCATTTTGCTGCGTATATGTTCAGTAGTAACAACAAACAGATGTAACAGACAATGGAATGATAGTGCACAGCTTTTAACCTAACCAACCAATTGTTATACATGATATATAAATTTAATAAAATTTTAATTATTTTAACAATTTCTAAGTGGTTAAGTCAACATTTGCTAGTTTTAGTGTGAAATTGAGTACAGTTTGATCGACAATAGCTTTTACTACTATATATTTTGTGATAATATTTGGACATATCCATTTATACGGTATATCAACGCCATTGTCCACCGCTGTGGCAAAGGGGATGCGTTCGCTCCTCTCACGCAGCAGGCCCGGGTTCGATTCCTGGTCTAGACAAGTTACCTAGGTGGTTTTCTTCTGGGGTTTTCCTCACCTTTGAGACAAATTTCGGGTAACTTTAGACCCTTGTGGTCCCCAGATATCATCTGGCCGTAATTATCATCTTCATCCCACTTTCGCCTTGTTCGGAGTGAGTGTGTGTGTGTGTGAATGGTGTGTCTCGTCCTATGTGTTCGTGTTGTCTCGGAGGTGGTCCCGGCATTGGGCTGTTCACTCATCCGAGGTGGCCCTTCATGCCCTTGTCTGGTCAAAAAAGTACGTATGTGTTCCAAAGATAATCCCTCCCCCGACAGGTTGCGGCCCTGTAAGGCTCGGGCGGCTTGGGTCGCTTAAATCCTAAAAGGGAGAGGTAAAACTAAGATAAAGGAAGAGAATTAGCGCCATCAAGATATGAAACATTTATGAAAATTGTTAATATTACATATGAGAGTTTTGTAGAGGGGAATATATGTGAGATTAGGATATATTATTATTATACTATTGTACATCTGAAAAGCATAGTAAAGGTTGCACAGATTGAACTTTTGGATAAATTTAATTATTTGTGGTTAGGTGAACAGTTCCTTTATACAAACAAACTGACAGACAAGTTATGTCATATGCAGTACTGTGAGGCAAACTAATTAGTGATTTTGTTACCGATCTTCCACTGTTATTGTACAGTAACATTCAAGATAGATATATCCATGTTCATTCATGTACCACAGATTATTGTCTCTGTTGGACATTAAATGATAATATTATAGGAGAAAAATTCCTCTGACACTGGGACTTGAACCCAGGACCTTTGGCTATCCTTGCCAATGCTCTTACCAACTGAGCTACGCCAGAGTTCAATTCACAGCGCCATCTGGCGGGAACCTAATCTCGAGGAAATATTTCCAGGGAATGTTCCCGGAAATGTTCCCACAAAGGGAATTTATGATTTACGAGTAAGGTAACTCAGATACCTATTTGTTACATAAATTTAATCATGATTAGGTTAAATAAAACTGAAAACTGTAATAAGTTCAAAGATTAATATATAATTAATGAAAGAACACAAAAAACATTAATTATTTACGTATAAAATATGGTAATACTGGGTTTTCACATAGTTAACAATGAAAATAGGTTAATTAAAATTTGCCCTGGTTCTTGAAGGTCAATACAGAAGATTAACAAAAGAGTTCATTGAAGAGATTGACTATTAATTAGACAAAAATTACAGTAATAATCATAAACTGTACGAACCCAAACAACCTTTAGGAATAGGCCTACTTGCTTTCTTTAAATGTGTGACCTTGACTTCATCTTAGAAGTTGGCCCTAATCACATCCATTGAAATCCATTAGATTTTCTTCATCATCCTCTTCTTTTTCTTCTTGATCAGAAAGGATGCAAATATCATCACTGTCATCATGGCCTTCATCATCATCATCTAGGTTTTCTTCTTGGTTTTCCCTTCATCTGGATCGTCTGGATTACCAGCACTTTGGGTTTGAACTTCAGCGGATTCACTCTTCTTTTTCTTCTTCTGAGGTTGAGCATTCATCAGTTTCCCGTTGTATGAAAGATAAGTGAGTTTAGCTGCTCGCTCAGATGATAGGCGGTTCCTCTTTTTAGATTGCATCCATGAAAACTTACTGAATGTACGTTTTGTTACGGCAGAAGTGACTGCAGCTCCTAAGATTTGGATGGCCACATCTGCCTAGCCGCAGGTTCCTCTTAGCCCTCATAAATCATGAAAGAACTAAATTTTCCCCTAAACTACAGTAGGTATAGCCTAGACCGTGGGACTGATGTATGATTAATTATTAGGCTCTAAACGATTTATATTGAAATTTGTGTTTGTGTAATATTGAAGGTGTTGGTTTCTGGCATTTTATTTTAAATACCTACACCATCTATTAACAATTATGTTAAATTACTTATCTATAATCATGTTTAAATACGTGTGAGGTATCACTTTATAACATATAAGTTTATTAATAAAACCTAAGAGATTATCACGAATAATTATAATTTTTTATAAGAAGATGACTTAGGGTACATAGTTCTGACAATAAGTGAAAAATTATATCATAGGAAAAGGTAAGACTTCCCTAGACGGTTCCTTGATAAACATGTGGAATTTTACTGAAATAGTTTCATTTTAAGGTACCTGGACCGTTAATAAGCAGTAAAACATTCAAAACTAACGATTTTTATAAATGCTCATTTTTGGGAATATTTCCTGCCCAAGGAAATTTTATAAATTCCTTCCCACTGGGAATATTACTGTGCAGTACAAATGTCTCTTTGTCTCTCTAAACTTTAGTTATATAAAAAAGTTATATAACCTGATTTTTAAACATGTAACTTGTTACATGTTACGTATAATTTGTTACAAGTTACATATAACTTGTTACATGTAACAAGTTTATGAAACAAGTTACATAGTGTAAACGCGGCTTTACGTTTCAGAAACCGGCCCAAGTGTACTAAAAATATAACAGTTCGATAGAACAAGATCGGGACAGTATTCAGGATGTCAAATAACTTGAAATCCAGTTTTACTAGAACCTGTACTACGTAGCCTATGTGAATAGCTTTCTGCTCGGTCAGAGACTTTCTTTCTTCTTCAGACGTATAGAAACTAGTGGAAAGCTGGATCAAGTAGATTGAAAAATACGCAGAACTTCCTGTAAAAATAAGTTAATATGATTGTAAGGCCTCAGTAGGTGTTTAAATAGATTATGCAAATTGTATACGGCTACTTATTCAATTGCGTCCGTATTTATCATAGGCCTATTATGCAGTATAAATACAATTAAAATACATCCTGGATGTCTAATCCTTACGATTTTTAGTCAATGTTCCTTTAATTCCAACGATAAAGACGGCCGTCAATACTACTTACACGGACTCTTTACTCACAGGATTGCTCATAAGCAATTATGTTTACAAGCTAAGTCGATAACGGGACAATTATTTCGCCAGAAGGATCAGACCGATTAAGAAAAACCAGTGACACCAACGAGTAGTAAGTCCTCAGTGCATCAACTAGCTGCGCCATAGTGTACCTCAATTATCGCCATTTTGTACTTAGGTCTATTGGAAGTGGGAGTCGTTGCATGAGCACTGATATAATTTTCTAAGATAATTATATTTCTAATTGATATTTTAATACTTAATTGTTGTAATGAACGGCTCTACAGAGAGTTTTCATGTTATTGGAATCATCGCATGTATCACGATACTACTAGAAGGTAATAATTATGCCGGTATTGAACTCTTTACTAGTGTGGTTAAGAAACAGCATATAAAGGGTTGCTTGGGTTCTTGTTTTATAGCTCTCTTACATATGTGAGCATATGCTGAAGTATGTTTGATATGGCAAGATGGTTTAAATCACTTTTATGACTCTAGGATTTTGCCCATGTTTAAACAATGAGAATATTAATAATTCAGCCAGAACAGCTGAGCCCAGGGGTTTATAAATCCTCATCAACAGTAATATGCTTATATCCAGTAGATAATTTCCGTAATTTTAACGCCTTAAAACATACAAGGAACACCAAATTTTTAAAATCCGGTACGGCATGTTGCACTTTAGAAAGGTGCATACTGCTTACGGTTTGGATCAAAATAAATAACTAGATTTGGATCAATACGATCGAACAGATTTTAAATTTAATTTTGCAATTAAAAACCCGTTAATATTAAATCAGACTGAAGAAAATAACACTTTCGTTTTTATTTTACGTGAACTTGAGACTGCGTGATTAATAACCTTAACGTAATATTTCATGGGCAGAGTTTAAGATTTAACCTCTGGTTACTTGTTCTAAAATTTTGTTTTTCAAAAAGTTTGTTTCATCGACAAGAATTACTAACTTATTAACACCGGGTTAAGCTTCGGATTAAGATAACGCATAACGCCTACTTTCCCATGGGTTAAACACGTATCATGGGGTTAAAATCAATTTGGTTGTTGTAAATCTAGTAGAATTGTTGTATTCGGGTATGATAAATGATGATCCTATTACAAAACGGCAAATTGGAAAAGGCAAATTAAAAATTTCACCTGAAAAAAATTATTTCAGGAGAGATATAGATTACAGAAAGCAGTAAGCAGTAAAGCTATGGATGAAATTCATGAGAGGTTGGAATACAACAACAAAAATTAGGCCTCTCATTCCAATTTTGTTAAACTCTCTTGCAACCTCTTCCCATGCATTCCATACATAGTACATTCACATCATTTGTTGCTCTACACTCGATTATGACCTTATACTTGGGGTACGTGACCTACATGAATTGCGATGTTTGTTTAGACGATTCTGATAGGCCATACTGTATTTAGTAATTTCCTGTTTGTATTTCAAGACAAATATATGTGTTACACATGTGCCAGGGACTTTTACCGATAGTTCGTATAGTTTTGGATTGAGAAAGTTCTAGAATTTCTATGTTAGAGTTACTTGATCTACCCCAAGTTGAATGCCATTAAGGATACCTTTGTGAATTAGAAGTTTGTTTGCAGTTGTATAACTTGACTCCTAGGCGTCAATACATTTTGCTGAATTTTAAATTTAGTAGTTTGCGTTTAGTAGTTATATGCTTTTTTCCAGATCGAAGAACGATCAAGGTGGATATCCAAATATTTAACTTCTTCTGACTAAAGTAGAGTCTTACCGTTGATCCTTAAATGCGTTAATAAAAGCAAATTTTCAGTCACTGCTTTCTAGATTACTATTGTTCCTATTTCCTGCGGGAAGCGGTTTATTTAATGTACTTATTTCCTGATCGCAAACCCCTTTATTTATATGGATTACCAATAAATACATATTACCAATAAATATTCACCTATAAAACCCAATGAATAAGAATATTCACCAATGTAGGTACCCTCTCTCAAAAAGAATGGCAAAACAGTGTATCACATAAACAATGAAAATTTTAGCCCGAAGTTACAAACCTGGGGTTTGTATCGATGAAACCGGTCGTAAGTGTATTAAATATAATAAGAGTCATGGATTAATGTTAACATTGATCGTGCTCCACCATAAGGCTATCTGTGAAGATTACGTCTACGTGACCAGCTTCCCATTCAAGAACTTCCTGGAATGATGTAATCATAGTGTCATAACATGTTTATGAACGCTTAATGCCATTAACTGTCTAGACATTATATTCTGCTATAAAATATATCGTAATACCCAAAATCTATGTCATGCTATCTGTGTATTTCTGAATATGTTGGAACATAAATCTGATATAAAATATATGCTGGAATACAGAATGAAAATTGGTAAAACAGAGACGCTAAGAAATTATTGCCCAACAAAACCTTCTTAAACCCAGAAAGGAATGAAAGTATTTTGTTTTTATTTCAGTACATTTAGGATGAAGCGCAAATTTATTTCAAAGGAAGCTAATTGAAAAACAATTGACGTGCCATAACACTAATACATGTCGCACAGTATATTGTAATGAGGGTTGAAAAAATGTACGCACTTGCAAGGCAATATAAATTACTTCATTCTAATGAAATAATTCATATCGGAATTTTTATACTTGCAGAAATAAGCGATACTGAAAATTAAAATTTTTTGGAATCCCTATAGTGAGGAAAGGTTGCGTCCTATAATAATAATAAGATTGTCGTCATCTTCCGGCCGTGCATCGTACTAAATATTTATAAAAACTGACGAAATTGAACATTTTCATAAATGTTTTAATATTACTTAAATTTCATCCATCGATACGCTGTAGTTTGTTATGCTAATTTTATTCGAAAGTTAAATATATTAATAATTTACCGTTTTCTGGTCACGCAATGTTTTCGAACCTCCTCTATTTTCGTTAATGTGGTGGTAAAATATGGTGTAAATAACATGCCTCTACTTTGGATGGATGGTTGGGTATGGGTGTGGGTGAACTTGGCGCATTGCCACCTCCTCGTGTGATTTCTGAGTTTTTTGTTCTAACAAAAAGGGCCAAAATCTGCACAATGAAACTTGAAAATATATATAATTTAAATTCCTGCTTTGTGAAAAATTGCGCAAAAGGAAATTATTTAAATGCTAATGATGTTTTTAATTTATTTAACTTTAAATAAGCATAACAAACTTTAGAGTGTCGATTAAATAACTTTAATATTTTTTATAAACTTTTAGTACGATGCCACTAAAAAATGTGACTGTCTTATGGATTCATTAATTTGTTTTATAATGTTTGTCTGTATACCTGTAGCTGTTGCATGAAAAGTAAACAATATAAATATTTTATAAGAGTTTAGCAAGTATTAACTCATAATTACAGCTGCCTTAGTGTATCTACAATAATCCTTCACCAAGGCTGTTGCTCAAACGTATTTTGTTAAATTAAAAACTGCTGGGGTTCAAAACTACGAACCGGGAAACTATGAGAGAAATTCAAAGTTTTGTGATGTTGCAATAAATTTAAAAAAAAGAGAGTGCGGATACTTATTCACTTACCCTCGTATTGAAGATTTAATAATTTCATTGTCATCAGTAGGCTATGTTTAATTTAACTGGCTGTTATTATTCAAATACATCGTTTTATGCAAGATGGTACTGGTATTCAAGAAATCAGACGTAGTCCGTAACATAATTGTACATAAACGTATGTTACTGGCATGCAATGGTGTATAATTGGACATGTCAGACAAGGTAAATTTATTTTTTCCCATTGAATCGGAACAGACCTATCGGACACGACACGTGCTCCCGAGAATAAACTTTCCAGTTAAACTAGCGTACTAGGAAGAAAATACAAACGTTCGTGCTCAAATAAAAATTCTGTGATTGGTCTGTCACAGCGCTTGTGTATGTTAAACAGCAACTGGTATAATGTCACGTACAGCATTAGTTTGCTGATGTAGAGAATTTTCGTTATTCTAACATTTCCAAAGAAGAAAAGGAGTTTGTGTCAAACACACACGACACAATCTTGAAAAAATGGAAAGTGTGAATAACGTAGAACTCAAAATACTGGTTCTTAAATCTATCTGTAAATAACTGAGAACTGCTCAACTGATAACTGAAAGTGCAATTCCTTCAACCAATTACAAGCTTGACAGTAACAGAGTGACGTTTGCTTTGCTGACGGGAAAAATTGTGTAATATTCATAGTCTCTGTACAATTTAAAAAGTTTCAACTTTAAAAGAAGGATTAATCATTCTTAAATCCGAAAACAAAATATAGCTTAATGGAATAACACAATATGGAATAATAGGATGGGGTGGGATATGTCAGACTGCACTCCGCTCACTGTCGTTGTTAAAGAAAAGAATAATCAAGATATGTTTAAAAAAATCAATCGACTATCCATATAAAAGTTTCTATAAAGATTTTGACGTATTGAATATTAAACAATTAAGGCACCAGGTTCCAAAAACCGTCATATCCACTTTTGATCGAAATTGAGTTAGCAATGGTTTCTGAATCTACTCCATCTTGTCCATCATCCTGTTAAAAAATAATGTTCCAAACTACGTCGTATCTCCCTCATTATAAATCGTAAACTTAGCTAAAGTGCACTTATGGCCTTGCTATATCGACGATGAATATTAGAACATAACCATCCGTTCCTTTGTTACATACTGGACATTATATTCAATTGAAATGTTTGTTTCTTGGAGTTATTTTTTCATTCTGGCTTTTTATGTCAGCAGTTAAGAACGTATGAATATTTTAATAATATAAATTATAACCACACCATGACATCTTTTATGAAAATTAAATAGGTTTTCTTGAAGATAGAAGGTAGGTTTTCGTGCCAAATACCCTCTAATCCCTGCGTTGCAGTTCCAGAACCCGCCTTGTTGAGTGTACAGTTCCAAATAACTTCTTATCCAAAATATTATTCCTTATTATGACATAACCCTTAAAGTTTGAAGGATTAAACTTTGCAGTCTGATTCTTTGTGTTGTTAGCTATTGTTTGAACTTTAGGTTTAAGCAGAATATTTAAGAAAACCTTATATAAACGTTTTTCGTGGTTTGTGAAAAATCATACAAAATGGATAAGAAGCTTTTTGGATCCTGATGCCTCAATTATACTCCTATACTTTATTAAATTATTTCCATAAACATCATGAAAAATTCATAACATGAAATCACTACTTATAATACAAGGACGTATAATATCTCTCGTTCTCTTTTCGAACCAAAGTGTGCTACAGAAGTAGGTCTAAGGCATAGTATAAATTTCGGACCAAGGCTATACAACAATTTTGCTAAAAGAAACCCTATTCTGACACTTAAAAAACAAGAACTCGAATCGATTAAAACTAACTTGTAATGGTACTTTTACTCACTTTGTTTTCCATTATTCATTCTATTATTCATTTTCAACTGTAAATTTTTAATTTTCAACTTGAGGTATTTTGTTTGTATCTCTGTTGTGATATTGTAATTTTTTCGTATCTTTATTCATGTATTTATTTCATATGAACAATCTTATTTTTTGCCTAAAACTAGAATAATGTTTGTTTTTTAAATATATAATGTTCACATATTGTATTTATATTATTTATATTTGTATTTGTAATAATTTGTATTTTTGTAATTTGTAATAATTAGAAAATTTTGTAATAATAATAATAATAAATAATAAATAAATAAATAAATCAAAATTCCTATTACGTTCACAAGGCCCGGAAGTTAATACTCTATCAGAAGACGAAACATGTATGAAATATGCTCTAAATAGGCTCCGGATCCAATGAAGTATGCCTATCGCATGATCGACTGACTGACTTGTTCCTGTAACCCCTATGGTGGGGCATAGGGCCTCCAAGTGGAGGTTTCATTACCTATACCAATTTTGTTACGCTTATTTTCCGAGAGAGAGAGAGCAGAGGAACAGGTGGTAAGCCCATTGCCTCTCAATGCCTATCATATATGTAATTTTAATTTTTTGTTCTCTTATCTACTGAATTAAATTATAAAATTAAAAACAGTAGAAGTTGTATAAATTAAATTACACAACTAAAACAAATTCAATGCAACAAATTTTAGCAAATTGAAATACAATCAGTTCTGAAAACTTTAGGTAATGTACTGTCACGTACAGTCGGTTCTCGAAACATTCGCTTAGCCAAATATTCAGTAAGTGTTTGAATTAACAGATATAACCACAGCAATTAAAATCTGTCAGAAATATGCCGTTAAATACTTATATGACAAATTAATAAAATATGCACAAATGTTTCATATCAAGCAAATACGATGAATTATCGGAAAACTAACAAAATTTGCAACAATATGCAAAATGAAACCGTCATTTTTGTGTTACTTATTTCATGTCATGTACACATTTAACACTAACACGAAATAGAGTAAATTATTAAAAATAAGATTTTTTCATCAATTTTCGGGCCCTATTAAGAATCACATAGAGCAATATTTGGATTCACAAATTATAAGAACATTTCTGTGTGAATTGCACAAATATGACATGTGTTTTTGGTATAAAGATAACTTAAGATTTGAGAAAGTATATTGCATTTTGATATGCGTAATAATATAATTATGGAATTTTTCAAGTATTAGTATTTAAACCGGATTTAGAACCAAGTAAATAACACATTATATTTATTATCTTTCCATTATTTGGGGATGTGATCGCATTCTCTGTGCGCATGTAACTGCCATATCAATAAGGCAGTATACACGTAATTTATATAGCAGTGCTATGAACGTGTTATTTTATGTTATAATTCGTAGGCCTTCCAAGATACAGATACATGATACAAAATGACATTCTTATTAAACTATAGTTTGTGTACAAAAAATTATAAGTACTTAGTGAAATCTGTATTAATGTGATTACTCCACACAGCAATTGCAGTTTCAGTATAAACACTTCTAATAAGCAAGCCAAACCAACAAGTAAAACAAACAAACGCCAGGGACACCAGTAGAATAAACTTTATTTTGCTTGTAGGATTACTACACTCGCTCTCACGGGATCGTTTCGCAAAGTAAAACCCGACTTTTACTACTTGGATCATAAAAATTAAGTTATTATTGTCACAGACACACATCACAAAATGTGCAAGAGTATGACACAGTCAATAGAAATTCAAATTGCTCCTAAGTTAACACTATTCTGATATGAAATTCTACGTATGATATTACATTTGAAGGTGGAAATATCTGGACAGTTTGCATTACTCTACATTTAATATCGTGGAGATTTTCAGTCATTACAGTTCTGTCAGAGACACGCATTTACTGTCATGAGCACTCTGTCCACTTCATTCTTCGAATAGAAACAGGTAAATCAATTATCACATAATATTCAGCATCCTACAAATTAGAATTTTCATGTTACAAACTTACAAATATTCCCTAATCCTGAGAAAAGTGTACCTTGTACCGCTCTTAATTTGTGGTTACAATTTAGTCTCTTAATGATCCTAACGTTAAGGTCTACTACTGAGCAATGATAATACTCAGATAATTATCTTTACACTAACGGATAAAATTATAAAAGATGATAATAATAGACCAGTAAAATTAATGGGTAGATCTCAGAGAACAAATATTGCCAAGTTTTCTTTTTTTAAAAAGAGGGATTCAGGATTGGAATGATTTACCTGTAGAAATCTTCGAAACGTTTCCTGCTAACGCCAAATTTTTTTAAAATATATTGAATAGGATATATGATAATGTATAATATAATATAATATATATAATTCCTATAATTATAACTGTTGTGATATTTTATGTGTAACTGTATGTATAGTGTGTCATTTTTGCATATATGTATGGCTGGTATTTATTGCAGTGCAAAAAAATAAAAATTATATATATATATATATATATATATATATATATATATATATCTGGATTCTAAGTTTTTTTTTGGAAATTCATGTCGATTATATGGGTAACAAACTGTCAACAGTGCTATTCTTGCTTAGGAACTTGAGAAACTACATTCCATTCTTGTATGTTAAAGGAGAATATTTCGACTTTTAAAAGGATATTTAGATAAGGTCTAATTTTGTATGCTAATAGCTCTCACATGAACAACACACAGAATTTATCAAATGCAAATCAGTTCTCATGACAACAGTATTGTTTTGCAGTATTCATATACGGCTTTGGAAGTTGCAATACACTGGGCTTTGACAAGTAACACTACCCACATATTCCTTCACATATGATTATCAAACTTTAGACCTTTTTTATCCGAACTTAGTTCTGAGATTAATTACAAAAATTTATTTTCAGGTTAATTTTTTTGGACTTGGCCTCGCTCATTAAACAAAAGCATGTCATATAAAGCAAAGACTACAAAACTTCATCTAAGAGTTATGAATATAAAATACAAGTGTTCAGATTTTTTATAAAGATAGGAGAGAACTTTTTTTAAGTTTTTTTTTTTTTAATTGTAGACAAATGTTAATTGGAGTGAATTCGTGCAGAATTCATGTAATTTTTTCTTCCTCTTTCAATGATTAATATTGGAAAGCTTAATGCCGAGGTTTGTGTGTGCTACGTACTTTAGGCCTAACGTGATTTAGGAATGGGAAATAAGTTACAGCCGCACGAACTCTACTAAAATCACCTACATCAGCAGTTTGGGGTATCGTACTCCTCTCAGATATGTTGTGTATTTTGCGGGACCCTAAATTTTTTTTAGTATACGCTCTCTAAAATAGCTGCTTTGTCTTACTTTTAAAACGCCAAAAAGTGTGAGCTTTCATTTCAATATCACCCCACTTTCACAATATCTTAGGGAGTTTTCTTTCTTTTAGTTATTCTCCATCATTTACAGACTCCACAGCTCATTTCAACTACCAAAGGAACCGTAATTATGTTTTGGTCGTTTCAGTAGATTTGTAATATTATTATTCTATCACGCCTTGCTATAAATGTGAGCATTTGTTGTACGAGTAATTTCGTTCTGTTAATATTCTAGTTATCCCACTTAATCCTTCACATATGCTTATCAAACTTTCTGAAGAAAATCTGGTCTAAAACTCAATAGTTTCTAAAGTATGGCATATTAACTCCATCAGTTTACCTGATTTTATTTTTTATCCATTTGGTTGAGGTTTTAATGTAATACTCTTATAACATTTTTTTAAATTTTTCATTTAAAGAATCAAGCTTGATTTGTTATGAAATAATTAATCAGGCCTATATCCTCAAATCGAAGTATAAGTTAACGTTCTCACGAAACGAAAGCTGAAATGGTGCATTTCTAAGAGCACAGTGTTTGCTATGTTATAATTTGAAACGGATTGTTGATAGACAAACGTAGGATAGCTATCTATTATCCATTTCTAGTCTGTGCATGCTTTATACAATGTTAGCATAGGGTTCTAACTTGTCAGAGGTAGGTAAAAAATAATGCTCCTCCCATTTAGCTGGCTTGGCGTGTATATAGCTTGTAACTATGCTGGTTACATGCATCACAACTGACTGATACCCCCTGCATGCGAGTGATGTAACTAACTTTCTGATTACATGCAGATAGCTGATAAATGTTGCCTGAAGTATCCACACTCCAACATCGCCACTAGACTAGTTTGTATTTCACTTTACATCTACCTGCCACTTAATGCTGTACTGAGCATATGCGGTTCTAAGGGCTTATTTGAATAACATTTCATTTTTTATAATTATAGTGAACTATGTGGAATTCATGAACTCAATCAAGACCACTTCTCTTTTCAGGAAGCTTGCCAGTTTTATGAAAATATTAATAATTTGTTCAATATAATAAATCTATCTACTAGAATAACCTGAGGTACGCCGTAGCGTAGTGGTTGAGGCACTGCGCTACAAACCGGAAGGTCGCGGGTTCGATCCCCGATGAAGTCGTTGGAGTTTTTCAATTGGCCTAATCCTTCTGGTGGCACTATGGCCCTGGGGTCGACTCAGCCTCTAACAAAAATGAGTACCAGGAGCAATCCTGGGGGTAAAGGCGGCCGGTGCGTAAGGCTGACAACCTTACCACCTTCATGTGCCGATGTCTAAAAATCTGGGAGCCTCAACCTCTTGGAACCCTCTGGGCCTTTATGGCCTGTCATAGGGAACACTTTACTTTACTTTACTAGAATAAGCATGACTATTTTTATTATTAAGAAATCTCAAGTATATGTTCGTGCCTAACACTTGCGAACTACTAATTTTTCCTTCTTTCAAAGTGTAATAGTCTTTGGTGCGATTTTCTTGGGAAACTGTTGCCATGTGTCCAAGTTGAATTTTATACAAAAAAGTCATAATGTCAATTACAAATCCGGAAAAAAACCCTGTCAATGTATACAGCTTTTTAATAATTTACAGATCATTGCCGTTACTAATCTACACATTTTTTAGTTAAGTTTAATACATTAGACATAAAACGATGAAAGAAATTTTGTATACGCTTATAGAACCAGAAATGTCCACTTGCTACAGATACCACTGGTTAGACTGCACAAGACTACTCAGAATATTTTGTATATGGGTTGTAAGCTTTATAACTGTTTGCCTCAACATCATATAACTATACTCAATAATGTATTTAAGAACCAATTGAGAATACGACTTCTCAATAATCCTATATCAAAGTTAAAGAGCTATTTAATGTTGATTAGTCTGGAATATAATTTGTGCAATTTTTATATATTGTATGTCATTTGTGTTTTTTATTTATTGACGTAGCCTATTGTTATATTATTAATGGCTTAATAATAATAATAATAATAATAATAATACATATAAAATACAATCGAATTTCTGAGTTTTATTATTTATAAATGTAAGATAATGATCATTCCTACAGCAGCCGGTGGCAAATAATATTATAATTTCGCGAACATTGTGTAATTATGATATATATTTGTTAGGAAGTAAGTATTGATTCCCAAGCACCAGTCTCTGAGTAAAAGATTCATACACATATATGATATAAAACTACTCAACACCTTCCTCATGTTCAATTATGAATTTAGTTTCAGAATTACTTTTATTATGTTTTATTATGTTATATTGTTATTATATTATCATCAATCATATTATCATCATTACTATCGTCCCTGCATCATCAATCATATTATTGTTATTATTATTATTATTATTGTTACATCTTAAGATGCCTATCATTTAAAATTTGTAAAAATTGTCTGTAGCATCTATAAATAAATAAATAAATAAAATGAAATTATTGTTAGTATATTTATTATTGTTATTATTATTATTATTACTATTACATTTCTTTGAAGTTCCATAACCACTTTAAATAATTCAAATTCTTGTCTCTTCCAAATAGTATAAAAACATTCTAGAAATCGGCCTACTGAGATAAAGAACTACCAAGGTCTACATTTGTAATGACTAGTGTACCGATTATTGGAGAAGTCAAAATAATTTTTTTCACAGTGTGTGAAGATGGGATGTTTTTAGTTTTCTAACACGAAAGTTATTAAAAATGGCACCTTATGTTGAATTTAAGGGTATTACAGTTCTTTCTGAATTCATACAAACACATTGCATGTTACTTTAGAAAGCTTTGTTCCTTGCGAGTTGATGGAATTGTGATTTTTTACAAAAAGTATACGAAATGTTCTGTTGCATGGTCACGCTATACCAGGGGCCCTTAGTCACGATGCAGCGCCTTAAAGCGTCTATTTATAAAAGTCACGCATTGTAAATGCACCAGAGATAATATTATACACAGTAATTAAAGCCAAGAAGTAGTTGAGATTCAATATAATATTTTTAATATCCGAATTTAAATTAAACAACTAATCAGGGTGCGAAATCATTAAAAACTGGTGGGACATGAGAAGTCCGAATTACAAAGTAGGTGCAGAGTTGCTAACCTGTCACATTACTTACTTACTTACTCAATGGCAATAGATGATTCCTCAGCAAGCTAAAGGAGTATCTATTTTATGGAACCCGAAGGTTTATTGCCGCGCTTACATGAGCCCGTCATTCAACCCTATTCTGTGCTAAGTCTATCCAATCATCCCTTGCAAATCCTACTTCCCTTAAATCTATCCTAATAACTTATTGTCCTCCCACCTACGTCTAGGTCTTCCACGTGGTCTTTTCCCTTCGGGTCTCCCAGTCAATACCTTTGAGATATGTCTTTCCTCCCCCATGTGCGCAACATGTCCAGCCCATTTCATCCTCCGTGATTGAATTACCCTTACTATATTCGGGGAAGAGTACAGGTCATGAAGCTCGTTGTTAGGCAGTTTTCTCCAGTCCCCATTTTCATCTCTCTTTGGCCCAAATATTTTCCTAAGCACCTTGTTTTCGAACACACTCAGATTATATTCTTTCTGATCAATAAGCGGCCATGCTCACATCCATATAATACAACCGGCAGGCTGATTTTAGTTGAGACTTAATTTCTGCCTTAATATGATTTGTGGCTGTAATTATTGCTCCCAGATATTTGAATTTTTCCACTTGTTCGAACGATTTGCCGTCTATTCTAATACTGGTTAAATTTATTAACGGCTGAAGATACATCTTTAAAATTTATTTGTTACAATGAGCAACTTGAGAATTTAGGAACAACAAACTGGGCGTCCAACATAAAAAGGGGTTTGGAGGGTATAGGGATGGGGTGGGTGTGGGAAAAGGGGATTGAGAATAGAAAAAATATTTGGAAGAAGATAAGAGGGAGACTAATTGATATCGAGAGGCAGAACATCGAGGCGGATTGTAATGGTAAAGTGTCATTAGAATTACAAGCAGAATTAAAGGCTAATTGGGGAAGGGAAGCATATATAGAAAGATTGGGTGCGGAAGATAGAGCAGCAATGGCCTGGATTCGCCTGGAAAACTCAGAGAATTTCGGATGAGAGAGGGGGGAGAATCTGCCCAATGTGCAGGGGAAATGAAACCTGGGTTCATATCTTGGCGGGATGTGGAGTGACAGAGCGCTGGAGAGTTATGATGCTACCCGACAAATTTTTAAACTAGCAAAGAAGTAGGGAGGCATGTCTAGATCTATTACTGGATGAGCACAATTGGCACGGGTTGTGTAAATTTCTGCAGAAAGTTAGATGTATGAGAGAAAGCCTAGATTTAGAGAATTAAGGAAATCGAAGTATTATTTTTTGTTTTATTATTATCTTTTTGTTTTTTGTCTTAATAATGTCTATGTGTCTATGAAATTTTTACTTGTTTGGGGGTGGGGGGTTACGTCTGGGGTTATGTAAATAATAGAATATAGTTTTTTTTTTAATTGGGTTTTTATGGGGTAATAATTTAAGTGTATGCAGTGAGCACGTATGGTCGACACCGACCCGTGCGCCGGTTAATGTAAATAATGTGGTTTATATGTGAGAATTTTTTTGTGAGAAATAAATACACTACTACTATTCAAATAATTTGTAGAGCATTTTTTTTTACGTTCCATGACCATATACTTAGTTTTTCCTGTATTGCTAATTGTATTTTTGTATTATCGCAGTTTTAAGGCAAGTTGAAATAAACTTAAGTAAATGAATAATTCATTGTATAAAAAAATGTTATGCAATTAATTGTGTTACACACTTCAGGGTTTCACTCTGTGACCTCTACTTCTTCTACTGTCACAGCGATTCAGCAATTATCGCTGTGGTCTTTTTACTCCACCTGCATTCAAAATTATTTTCAGAATTTCCAAGCAGAATGCATGACCGCTTACAATAGCTAGCAAATAGTAGCCATTGGGAATTTTAGTGCTAAGAGGTGGTGGTAAGATTTAACGACGTTAGCTAAATTACCGTATTCTCAGTGTACTGTAAGGAATTTGTGTGCAGCACTCCAGAAACATTTTGACAACTCTCATTAGGGTGGACAAATTTTACAGATTAAAATAAATAAATAAAAAAAATATTGCCTAGTTGTGGACAGTGATCATATAAGTTACAGGAACCGTTAATTTGCAGATAAATTTTCACATATAAATAAATTAAAATTTTCCGGTTCCATGAAAATGCGGTAAATTAAGTTTGCTCATAATGTTTTATTGAGCTCCTTAACTTGTAATTTTATCTTCCTATATATAAAATAATATTGCCTGGTTGTGGTCATAGGTCATATAAGTTATAGACACTGTCAATTTACAGAGCAGATTTTACACACAAGCAAATTGGAATTTGCCGGTTTCATTAAAATTAAGTTAAATTAAGTTTTCTGGTCATTTTTTTATAGAGGTGGCTACGTTTACAAGGTTTAACTGTACTTGTAAGTTTATATTCCTACTAAAATTTTCTAACAGTGTGTTTTATAGCACAGTAAAAGTAAAGTAACTATTCTTTAAGTAAACTTAAAAATAATTAAAATATTGGTGCTTTTTCCTTATACCTTACTGAAAGATCAATCTGAACAAGTATAGCACAGTAAAGTAAAGTAATTATTCTTTAAGTAAACTGAAAAATAATTGAATTATTGGTGCTTTTTACTTACACCTTACTAAAATATATTGATCAAGAACAAGAAAACTAAGATAATTGTATTCAGGAACTTTCAGATTTTCCAGTGGAAATTAATACAAAAGCAACATATCTTACTATAGATTAATTTTTGTGTGAAATGGTGAAAATCTTGTATTATATTCCATTAACTATAACACTTTTATTGTTAGGCCTAATTTATTTAAAAAAGCATGATAACTCAAAGCATCCTTGCGATTGAAGATATATTCATAAATAGCAGGCATTTACTGAAGTGTGTAATACTGCACCCACAGAGGCATACGAGGTTTGAAGATGCGAAATAATTTGGATATTGGGATGTAGTGCGGATGGCTGATAACTCGATTCCTTCGCTCCATAAAGAGATGAATCTTATTGATTGAGTGAGGTTGAGTGTGGCTTTACCACGCTTATAACGTTTCACGCTCCAGTAGTCCTCATCTGAACCTCATGTCTCATCGACTGTTAAACAGCACATGATTATACCAGTCTACTTCATTTTCAGATAATTATGTCTGCGTCTTCTATTCACATTACGGTGGATATGAAATATTAGTTTATCAGTTCTGGGACTTGTTTCATAGAACTTTTACACTCATATTATTACATATTAATAAGTAGGGGGCGGAGTTTTTTTGACCTAAAAAATAGGATATATGCATGCATTTATGACCTAAAATACATGACCAATAAAATTTAAAATATGACTTATAACTTGCACATTGTTTATATTTTTTTAAAGTTTCATTACAATTCATTTTATTAAAATACTAGTTTAAGAGGCCCGGCGACGCCCGGGTTTTTATTTTGTAATTTGAAATTAACTTATGAAGGACTTTCGATTTGTAGGCCTACATAGAACTTCAAATGAGGAAGAACGACTTATCACACTTAAACTACGAGTATTTCCTCAGAAAACGCTAGATATAGCCACTACATGCTTGATTTCCTTTTGCCACATTTCTGGCGTCACCATCAATACTGCTCTGTCAAACCGTTTCCTAACATCGCATAATTTAAAAGTTTTGTTATTTCTGGCCACAAACCCTTTGATGAAACTCCATACCAGTTCAATTGGATTCAAATTGCTATGATAAGGGGGTAACCTCAGTACTTGATGGCCCGCTTTATTTGCCATATCATCAACCACATATTTATTTTCATCTTTGTCCGCGAATTCCTGTGCTAAGATCACTAACTCTGCCTTATCACTTTTATCATTAAATGTTATATTCTTTTCTTGTAGGCATTCCACAATATCTTGTTTACGCCAAGAAGTATTTGGACGCCGATAGAGTTTCACACTGTGGTATGAGTGGTATGATGCATTGTCCATAACTATAAAACTGTTGGGTTCAAGTTTCGGCAAAACATTAGCAAACCAGTTACGGAATACCTCTCCATTCATGTCTTCGTGGTACTCACCTGTTTTCTTTGACTCAAAAATGAGCAAACCCCCATCTACGAAGCCTGTTTCACTACCTATATGCGTAACTATTAGGCGTTTCACCTTACCCATAGGATTTTTTAAACCTTGACTTAATCCTGACCTAAAAGCTTTTTCCTTTGATTCAACAGTAGTTTTAGGGGTGGTGTGTCCTGCATTTACCCATGTCTCGTCTAAGAAATAAAACTTTCGACCCTCTGCTCGGTATTGCCGTACAGCTCTAAGATATCGTCTTCTCCAAAGTACAATATCATCATGATCTACTATAACATTAACCTCGCTTCTTTTCACATATTTCATTCCAATGTCCAACAATAACTTATAAATTGTTGTTCTTTTAAAATTAGGTAGGTTGGAGTCCTCATTGACAGCACAAAGAAGTTTATCCACAGTTGGAGGTATGTTATCAAAAAAGAATTGATGAACTTTTGCTCGAATAGCACTTTTCACAAAGTCATCAATGTTATCTAAAACACTATGTAGCTTTTCAGCCTTTCTTGGGGGAGTTTTCACTACACCAGAGTCTCTGTATTCACTATGCACTTTCCAGATACTTGTGGTACATATACCGGTGAATTCAGATGTCAATTTCACAACGTCCTCAATTGCAAGTGCTGGATATATATATTTTTTAAACCCATTAAACGCATTCAATATAATTTCCTTTTGTCCACTTCGCAAAGATTTACCTCTCTTATTTTTAATTATGCCACTTGGGCCTGGTTGAATTTCAGTCATTATGTTTAATGCTTCTCACAGACTGGGTTATAAATTATAAACACCACGTTTCGCTGTTCACTGAAATTTGTATGTTTACATTATTCACAACAATGACTCTCGCAAACTGGAGGGTTATATCACGAATGCCACGTTTCGCAATACATTGAAACATTTGCAATAAGTTGATATTGTTATCTTAAAAATTTTCGTCACATTTTATGAGCTTTTACTGTTATAAAAATAAAATCTAATACCGCACTATATTGTCTTGTAGCATGATGTGTGGTAGGGTTCAAATCACGTGCATTTGTTTACACGGATTTGCATTCTCAAAATGAATGGATAACACACTTTCGATTTGGTTTGTTTGCAAGACTCACTTTTGTTTTTGTTTGTTTTGTTATGAAAACATGTGAAAGTGGAACTCTCAAACTGTGAATGTCACACTTCAATTTTTTAAATCTTTTTTTTATGTAAACAATTGACAGCAGAACTCTCTAACTTTGTCTAACTTTGCCTCATTTCATCACATTTCCGACTTTTCCCGTGGATTTTCCAAAAATTTCCTTTCATACAAACCTTCTCCAGACAATTACGATCAAAACAAAATGAAAATCAGCCAAATCAGCCAAATCGGCCGACCCGTTCTCAAGTGATGCGGCAACAACCCTTTTGTAAATTCATTTTTATTAATATAGATAATGTTAATTATTTAAAATACCTGTAAATTCCCAAAAAGTATCATTATAATGCGAAATTTACAAAATATGATATGAAACTTCAAAATTTCTTTAATATGCACAAAAATTTGCCAAAAATATGACCTAAATATGCATATTCGTACTAAATATGCTACAATAGTTGAAAATTCCCTAAATATGCAGTTATATGCACAACAAAAGTCGTTCCATTTTCACCAGGATGCTTGGAATCGGGTTTAAATTAGTCAGAAACCTGAAATAATGCAAAGGGGAAAAATATGACATGTCATAGAAATCCGCCCCCTAATAATGAGTTATTATTAGTCTTCTGTTTTATAATAATATTTTCTAATAATATTAGTTAAGAATTCATGGCTCTAAATTATTATTAAACTAGCTTAAAAGACCCGGCGTCGCCCGGGTTTTTATTTTGTAATTTGAAATTAACTTATGAAGGACTTTCGATTTTCAAACTCTACGGCCTTGTATAATATGTAGGCTTACATATAACTTGAAATGAGGAAGAACAACTTTTCACACTCAAACTATTCACTCAGAAAACGCTAGATATAAGTTAGCTTTTTATGGCTCACAGAGGATGTCTAATGTTGCATTCCGTTGCTTCTACACACCATGCCTGGGAGGGGTTGAAATAAGAAGAAACATAAATTCCGAGTCTTATCATGAACCACATATTTATTTCCATCTTTGTCCGCGAATTCCTGTGCTAAGCTCACTAACTCTGCCTTAACACTTGTATCATTAAATGTTGCATTCTTTTCTTGTAGGCATTCCACAATATCTTGTACGCCAAGAAGTATTTGGACGCCGATAGAGTTTCACACTGTGGTATGATGCATTGTCCGTAACTATTAAACTGTTGGGTTCAAGTTTCGGCAAAACATTAGCAAACCAGTTATGGAATACCTCTCCATTCATATCTTCGGGGTACTCACCTGTTTTCTTTGACTCAAAAATGAGCAAACCCCCATCAACAAAGCCTGTGTCACTACCTATATGCGTAACTATTAGGCGTTTCCCCTTACCCATAGGATTTTTTAAACCTTGACTTAATCCTGCCCTAAAAGTTTTTTCGTTTGATTCAACAGTAATGTCATGCCAAATTTTAAGGGTGGTGTGTCCTGCATTTACCCATGTCTCGTCTAAGTAATAAAACTTTCGACTATCTGCTCGGTATTGCCGTACAGCTCTAAGATATTGTCTTCTCCAAAGTACAATATCATCACGATCTACTGTAACATTAACCTCATCTCCTTTCACATATTTCATTCCAATGTCCAACAATAACTTATAAAATGTTGTTCTTTTAAAATTAGGTAGGTCGGAGTCCTCATTGACAGCACAAAGAAGTTTATCCATAGTTGGAGGTATGTTATCAAAAAAGAATTGATGAACTTTTGCTCGAATAGCACTTTTCACAAAGTCATCAATGTTATCTAAAACACTATGCGGCTTTTGAGCCTTTCTTGGGAGAGTTTTCACTACACCAGAGTCTCTGTATTCACTACGCACTTTTCAGATACTTCTGGTAGATATACCGGTGAATTCAGATGTCAATTTTACAACGTCCTCAGTTGAAAGTGCTGGATATTTTAAAAAATCCATTAAACACATTCAATATAATTTCCTTTTGTCCACTTCGCAAAGATTTACCTCTCTTATTTTTAATTATGCCACTTGGGCCTGGTTGAATTTCAGTAATTATGTTTAATGCTTCTCGCAGACTGGGTTATAAATTATAAACGCCACGTTTCGCAATACATTGAAACATTTGCAATAAGTTGATATTGTTATCTTGATAATTTTGGTCACATTTTATGAGCTTTTTTACTGTTATAAAAATCAAATCTAATACCGCACTATATTGTCTTGTAGCATGATATGTGCTGATCACGTGCATTTACACGGATTTGCATTCTCAAAATGAATGGATAATACACACTTTCGATTTGGTTTGGTTGCAAGACTCACACTTTTTTGTTTTGTTTTGTTATGAAGACATGTGACTGTGAATATGTCCCACTTCTTTTGTCACACTTCAATTTTGTTAATTTTTTTTATGTAAAAAATTGACAGCAGAACTCTCTAACTGTGCCTCATTTCACATTTCCGACTTTCCCCATGGATTTTCCAAAAAATTTTCTTTCATACAAACACAATAAAAAAGAAATCAGCCAAATCGGTCGAGCCGTTCTCAAGTGATGCGGCAACAACCCTTTTGTAAATTCATTTTTATTAATATAGATATTGCTAATATTATTAGTCAAGTGTTTCATAGACTGCAGAACAAAATTTACTGATAATATTAGGTGATTTTCTATAAGTGTTTTTGGACCCATAACCTTTTTCAAACCCATGTCATTCAGATTTTGTGATCTTATATTTGTGGAAAATGAATCACTCTGATTTAATTATCAATTCAGAAAAAGCTTACATTCGCTATCAAAGGAATTTTTGTTAGAACAAGTTTTTAGGATTTGAGGTTAGATTATAGTACATAAACCTACTGTTATCTTGAATAAGTGCCTGGCAAATTTATTCTTGTTATTATTTGTTACATTTCTGAAGATATATGTAGGCCGTGCTGCTTTGAAATAGTATTGACAAAAAGGCTAAGAAGGGAAAAAACACAAACAATCAAGATATAACCTCCAAATCAATCAGCTGACTAATGAACTAATTAATATTAGTGAATAGATTTTATGAGTAGAGTTCATATCTTTATAAAACAACATTTTGTTAACTAATAAATAATAATATGAGTTCTCATATTATTAAGTAATATTATTAGCAAGTTCTATGAAACAGGGCCCTGGTATGATTAGATTGTTGTTTAGAAAGTATCTAGATTTAGATAAAATCTAGTAGGTCGTGTGCTAATAATGCGCAAAATAATTTTCTCTATGTTAGTAGTTAACCTAGTCACTAGTATCTGCTACTTAAGAGGGGATATAATAGGTTTCATAACTAGTTCATTTTGTGTCTCTTTAATCATTGAGCTATTTACTACTTAATTTACACTATTTCTGCAATCATCGAATACTTTTCGATTTGTTGGAATATTTTAAAGAATGACTAATTACATCATAACAAAACGTTTTTGTGCATTGACGTGACGTTTACTGATAACCTTCGCCTATATTCAACCTTACTCTGAAAGTTCAATGCAAACTTAAAATAAAAAAAAATAAAAAAAAAATATAAAAAAAAACACTAGAGGAAACCAGAAGCAATGGAAAGTTTCCGTGCACTCGAATGTACATCGCCGTGTTCTTACAGAGGCAAACTCTATGACACCGGTCGAAAGTTAGTGAGAAGTCCAAAGAAATCTCTAAGAAAGCTTGCACAGGAATCGGGAATCAGGAATCACACAAATCTCGGCTTGGAATATCACAAAACTTTTAAAATTAAAACTCTAAAAAAAACTATACCGGTAGTTCAACAATTGCAACCACACGATTATGTGAGTAGAGTTTCTTTTTTCAGTTAGTGTAGGATAATGTTAATGATCGCTCCATTGTCCTGTGTTTATTTACTTTTAACGGAAAATTTTGCATGGTTTTATTTACATGGCCATGTACTGACATGAAACAGTAGATAGGCTACTGAGTGCAGAAAAACCCGATGTGGTACATGAAATACCATTACATGACCAAGTAATTGGTGGTTGGTGTGTTGTGAATGGTTATAGCGTTAGAGGGTCTGTATGTTTTTAACACAGAGGTACAGGGATACTATAATCGCATCATTCCTAGAAGAATTATGTGACACTGAATATACAGAGGCATAATTCAATAAGATTCCATGGCAGCGGATATACAGCTGATGTAACTTTAAATCAAATTAGGAATATTTTTGCAGATAGTATTATCAGTAGAGGATCATGGCCATCATGTCTCCTGATCTTACCGTATGCTATTTTATTTACGTATGTGGTTACTAAATAGTTATAATTTGCATGAGAAATCTATGCAATTGAATTTAAGGCAATATGTAAATCTGACTTAGCCGGCAAAGAACATGCTTCCCGCACTCAAGAAAAACCCCGCTAAGCAGGCCGAGCGTCCAAAGAAGGAAGAACTGAGCGTCAACATTTAGAGTTCGATAACCCAGACTTCAAAATTCTGTAATACGATGTAGAAATTATTTAAAATATCTCCTTCCATAAGTAGTTTTTGCCTGAGTGAGCAGAAACATTTATCTGGGACACTCTGCACATACAGAAGTTAAAGACGTAGGCCTATAAGTTATGTTAACTGAATTACATTAGGAAGTCAAGAATTCCACTGAATTACTTACGTTAAGTTCTTTTAGAACTACACTTAAATCGTAAGGATTTCCATAGCTCACCTTCATGTATATGTTAATATATCTCAATGAATACTAGTCTGTTTTATGCGTATGTTAAATTTTAACATGAAAGAACCTATCTAAAATAAAAATGACCTTTCTCGTGGTTCATTTTTTCCCCTTCTTCCTTTTATCTAGTGTAAAGCAGCCTAACGACTTGAAAGCAAGTAGGGTGGAAAGTTGAAAACCAGAAAGCAAGACCCCAGTGTTATCGCAAAAGCTTGGCAAACTGTTGGTGAGGTCACAGACTCACATATATCTGCGATTTCTTTCATCTTTTGATCCCAATACTTCGATAACCCAATATATTTCATGGCATATCAAAAAAATTGTTGAACATGCTTTCAAAGACCGAAGAATGTCAAGGTTGGGAAAAGATGTAAAACGACATAGAAAAGTAAGAGAAGCATAAAAGGGATGACGTATGTTCGAGCTGCTGTTGTGGAAGGAGAAGGCGGGGGTGAGATTCGGAAAAGGGGATAGTGTATGTCTGAGTGTTTGGTGGAGCAAAGGGGAATGATTGACTTCCCGTGACGTATTCATTCTTCCATCTCCTTGATGCATCTTTTATTTATCTTGTTTAGTTCCAGTCAACACCTTATCGTGTCCCTGTTGCACAAGTTCAAATAAAGAAACGATTCTCCTATCAAAGAAAACCAACCAACAGCTTCGTACAGATGTTTTCTAATGCTTTTTTTACCTCGTGAGCTGGCATTTTTCTTCTGGAACTTTAATCTGTTTATTTTTTGTATGTTTAGTGTAATAAACTAAATTTACACGGATTCAAGAAACAAACTTATAAAATTCATTCAACCTAATGTATGACTCATTTTATAATATCCCAATTTTTTGCTTTTCATTCTGGCTATATTCGTGCTTGTCATTCCTCTCTAACACATAATGTTTAATAAACATGTTTTCTCTTGATTTATATTACTTACTATTTGCCTAGTTTTGTGTGTGTATTTGTGTATGCTATGTGTGTGTGTGTGTGTGTGTGTTTGGTATGTAGCGTCGCTTTGCCCTGAAATTTTTGTTTTGTAATAATTTTCAGTGGTCCCTGTTTTCTGTTGCTGTGCTGAGCTGCGCCCGAGCACGAGTTTTTGCTCATTCGGCATCAGTAATGAATGTATGTTTTATGTTTTACGATGGTAAAATTAAAAAAATAAATAAATAAATTCTGGAGAAAAATTAACCGATTTTTTCTTCTATTTGTTTTTCATATATATCCTTTTTTTACATTTATCAATTCTATGCTAATACTGTATTTTATTATATAGCCTACATATAAAATATCCAGTATATATTTTTATATCATCCTTTTGATATGAGTTTTCACCTCAACACCTCTTCCAAAGCAGTAACTTGTACTCTAGCTGAATTCGAGAACGCTGATTCATTCGGAAAATGCCAGTCTCTGACGGGTAGGGAAGTAAAAATGCTTTAATAATTAAAATATCAACTAAGCTGAAGATAAAGACACAGAATAAAGTTTTAAGTTGAAAATTTCGCTTTATAAATTTAAACTTGGGAATATTTTTTAAATGTTGTGGGTGCAAAGGTCAGTCAGAAACAGGGTGCAATTGGAGGATTAGCTGGCTTCTTAGCCCTATATATTACAGTGCCATCAGTTTTTCTTTCTTCCTGTTTTCTGACAATAGGCGAACGCGCCGCAAGTTAACCGTTAGTCAGTTCGGACCCTGCGGGGGAAAGTATAACTGATCGAACTGTAGTACAACACTTTCATACAACGAGTTTCATGTTCGCAGCCAGAGAAGGATGTTTTTTTACACATATATGTACAGTTCAGACTAATGCTCTTTCTAGCGGCAGTAATGTACACACTGATATCGCTCAGAATCTGTATCTGCACAACCTCCATAACTATTAAGCTCAAGAGGAGGCATAGGCTCCAATACAACATTTTTAAACTAAAAAAGAGTTAAGATTTTTCTTAATGTTTCAGATTAGGTTATAAGTTATTTCCGTTCTGTTGTTGGTTTAAGCTAGTGTTCAGTAAAAGACATTCTCGAATAAGGGATTCTGCGGCAAAACAGTATTGTTACCGAGAGCTCCCTGTATGTACGAGACGCGTCCATAAAGTAGGTTTCCCTGGGGCCATTTAGAGAAACAAAACACAATTTCATGGAAATATTGCAACAAATACAGCAAGTATTCAGCTATTTTTAAACACATTCACCACCGGAATTGAGACATTGTCATACCGTTGGACCAACTTTTGAATACATGTGTCGTGGATGTCTGCCGCCTGGGATCTGAACCACTGTATGACAACTACCTCCATTTCTCTGTCATTTTCTATCACTTCGTGAATGAAAGAAAATATGGAAATCACCGAGAGTGAGGTCCAGGGTGTAGAGTGGATGTGAAACACCTCCCAGCCGAACTTTTGCAGAAGACCTGCTAGGATGTGTTTAGGGAACATCCATCCTACAGCCTGCACCTCACTTCCGGTGATTTCAATATTTTCTTACACCTCACGAAATGAAGAAAATGACAGAGAAATGGAGGTTGGTGTCTCACAGCGGTTCATATCCCATGTGTTCAAAAGTTAGATCAACAGAATGACAAATATCTCAATGCCGGTGGTGAATATGTTGAAAAATAGCTGTATACTTGCTGTATCTGTTGCAATAAATATCTCCATGAAAAAGTGTTTTTTTTCTGTAAACGGCCACAGGGCAACTTTCTTAATGGACGCGCCTCGTATTTTTTTTACCTATATATATTTATATTTATGGAAAGATGAAGTAAATTTACCTCTCTACCTACCTAATATGTTTAAATTATGTTAATCTTACAATTGAGGACTTCTTGTGTACTCTTGTCATCTTAAGTTACTCCTCAACTAGTTGCAATTTTATGGTGTCCATCTGCCCATTAGTCTAAACACCGAAAAACTACGAGTGCGCCATTAAACAAATTAACAGAATCCAAGCAAACGACAGCTAAGAGTCAAAAGTAAATACAGAGAAAGTTAGCTGCTAGAGTGCTAAAATCAACTGAAAGCTTCAATTACACAGACCTACTGGCAGAGCTAAATTCAGTGCCAAAATGTTACATCTCCCTTCTTGCATACAATTCTCACATACAAAATACTGCAAGAAGAGTTTCTAAGGAATTCCTATATGCCTACCATTGTTTACGTCATACGTATAGTAATTCACCTCATGTATTTCTTCAACATATACGCCAGAACAAAGACAAGGAATACTACCTTGTCCCTAGCAACTGCATGTGTTTTGGTTAGGGTCGACCAAACCAACAGATAGTGTGGCATCTTACCTTATCTTAACAAAACGATGGATATAGTATAAGCATTCATGAACATTGTCTTTGTTGGACATTACATGAGACTAAGATGGCTTCCAGGAAGAATCCTTGATGCCTGATGATGCAAGGCACTTCACTTAAATAGATAATTCTCACTCACACGAATCTAAACTCCGAAATAACATTACACCATACACTACACACGGTGAAGAGACGCAATGACATACTGGCAAACTCAAACTTCGTCACCGTTCGGGAAGTAGTAGGCTTCTCACGAAAACGTACGAAGGTTCTTAGTTACTGGTACAATATAAGAAATTTGAATATGATTGTACTGCAAGTGAAGTTATTTTTTTTATTATAAAGGGTAGCTAATCTGTGTTTACTAAGTGAGTATCTTTGCATAATACGGTATCTTCTATTGCCTGCTGGAAGACCGCTTCACCACAGTCATTTGCTCGAGCACAGGGCTGCCAACTCCTAGAGTTCGAACGAATCCATCGGTTCTCAGGGATGCAGGTTAGAATGACTATAATATCCGCCTTCAATAAGATAAATTTATTACATTTTATAGATTCAAAGTACATATCAACAGAAAATTTATGACTCCATAATAATGAAATTGGTTAAGAGAATAAAACATTAAAATATAATTTAAAAATCTTTGTTTGCTTCTTATTTATATATTTTATTGATAAAAATCAAACACATGTTTTAAATCTTGTTAATGAGTCAATATGTTGAAACTAAATTTAAAAATAACAAAATGAGCATAAATGTCTTTAAATTATTCTATAACTTAAAACACTTTTACTTTGAAAATGGTATGTCAGCAAGATTCGGTTCATAAAATTCATTTAACTTTTAAAACGGTTTTTTTCTCTAGTAATTTATGTAATTGGGGTACGCCGTTGCGTAGTGGTTGAGACGCTGAAGGTCGCGGGTTCGATCACTGATGAGGTCGTTGGAACTTTTAATTGGCCTAATCCTTCTGGTGGCACTATGTCCCTGGGGTTGATTCAGCCTCTAACAGAAACGAGTACCAGGAGCAATTCTGGGGGTAAAGGCTGCTCCTTCACGAGTCGAATGTCTAATATCTAAGAGACTCAACCTCCTGGAACCATTTGGGCATCCATGGCGTGTGTATAGAACGCTTTACTTTTTACATTTATGTAGTTAGTAAATTTATTCAGATTAACAGTATGAGTTTGAATCGGCAATTTATTGAACTGATGCGTGGTACTGAATGGAGATAAAATACAAATCTTTTGTATTCAGGTTTTAAGTGACATTTCTTTCTGGTATTATAACTATGCATGTGTTCTGTCTCAGTATATGAGACAGAATTCTTACAACTTAAAATCCGGGAGTCTGAATTTCCAGGAACTGTAAAGAGCTACGGCATAGTGTAGCTGGTACTCCTAACTTGGAAGATCAGGGATTATGTCCCTGTCATTTTTAGATGTTAGTGGCACTGTGGTTTTGGGTTCGACACAACATATAGGCTAATTATAGATAATAATAGGCTAATTATCGGGACCCTGAATGAAGGAACTTTAAGGGCCTGTAAAGGGCCTGTTTCGCTCTTCTTGCGATCCTGTATCCTAAAAAATTCATTTATGCAGCTAGGATACGTTTGTAATAACTTTTTGTTAGTGTCCAGATCTTGCTGCTGCATAAAATAATTTGAACAGCCATTACTTCGTAGAATTTTAATTTTAATAGTCTCAAATGAGTAGCTGGATGGATTTATTCTTCTGTAAATAATTCATTCACTGTAATTACTGAGATTCAGTGGACTATTATCATATCGAGCCTCTTTTTAATTCAAATAATATAAAATCAAATGTTCAGAGCTCGCGATTAACAATTGTTTAAATTCATAAAATACAGAGATTGTAACAAAAAAAGAGCTTGATTTGTAACGATCTTGCTCTGAAGCGTGAATGTGTACTAACCGTGATTGGATGGCGTCAGTGTGTGTGGGTTAATTCCACTATTTTGTGTTAAGACCTAGTTCAACTGAAACCATTTGTCATGGTATAATGAAAGTGTTTGGTGTTGCAGCTGGACTTTGTTGCAAAATCCAACAGCAAATATGTTCAGGGTAATGATTTGCTATAAAGGATTTTCTATACAACACAACATTGGAATTACATCAACCATAATTAATGGAGCATAGCGACCGTTTCCATTTAATATATGGCAATGCTTATAAATGGGTGTGTGTACAGTATCAAATGAATCATCTCAATCCAGAATTTATAGAGAAACCTACACAAGCGTACTGGGTGATGAAGATGCAGTCCTTTTCGTTCTTTGGAAACATAAATTGTGTTTATTACAATAAATCCTATTACGTGTAAATTAAATCCGTAAAGAAATTATCCTCACACTATAAATTACTTCACCGAGATATTATTTTCTCTTGGTAAGATTTCAAAGATTATAAACCAAGCTTATGAAGTACTCTAATTAATCATATAAATGTTTTTGGAAAACAGAAAATATGTACAATTTTGTAGATTTACGGTATGAAGTAATAACTAATGGTATAACTAGCCTCCGTGTCTATGAATTAGAAATGGCACGCTTGACTTTATGTGGGTTACCTAGTAACTAATGAATATAATAATGGATAATTATAATAATGGATATTACATAGCAATTAATCAATGTATGTAGGCCTACATAGGGCATGCGAATATTTGAGGCAACGTATCAGCATTGCCATACAAAGGGGGAATGCCACCAGTATCATGGGAACCTTTCCTCCATCTTCAGCCCTTGGGGAAATGTATTTCTTTTAATTATTGTTATTGTAGTTCATAATTCATTGTATTTTTTTCTTCTTGAATAATTCACCTGCTGTGTATTTCTGTTGTAGAGGCAGTATTGATATAACTATGAATTATATTATCTGTAACTAAGATTGAAATATATTGTCAAGCTCCTGTAGGCCTACTGTATTTTCTGTATCCACTTGACACTGCACTGCTCAGATAGATGCTCAGTAGCTAGGACGAGTCTATTAACGAAATACTATAATTTGAAGGGGTATTGGCTCATTCGAACGTCAGTCATCAAGGGAGACACATCTCTCCTGCAGTGCTTTCTATATTTTTTAGATAGACTGAAATATTATAGCCTACATAGATAAGATTAAGTGTCATTCTAAGGGCCGGGATTATAATCATGGTTTAACCTTCAGTTTTAGTTTACACTTTAGTTTTTCAGATTTTTGAGTATTATAAACGATAACTACAAGTTAATCTTAAGTTTAACCTAACTGGACCTTTTCTACCGTTTAACCTGAAGTTTAAGACGTAATAATATTTTGTAATGAAAATGGCTATCAAAACACGGTAAGACAGTATCAACAAATTTGATTTCGGATACAAGATGAGAAGATGAGACAAAACTTAAAGAAATTCTATTTTATTACTTTCCGGAACGTAAAGTATTTTAATGTAGGCCTAAACAGAGAAGGTTGTACTGTGAGACAAATGCTAATACAAGATGAGCAATGAATAGCTTTTCATTTTAGCTGTGCTTGAAATAAACTTACACTGAACAACACTGAGTTCAATTTTGATTTAACTGTTTCTTTAATAATAAAATTTCTAGCTTCAATTTCTCTTCATGTAGTCCGTTTTCTGTTTATGTTCTTCTTTGAGCAACATATCCCGTTCCACACTTTCTTTCTGTAATTTTATTAGCTCACAGCGCGCATCTGATAATGTCTTGTACTTTATCCTGCAGTCCATTGTCAAATCATTCTTCTTTCTTCTCTTTGAATCCATGGTTGATGCTATTAGGATTCTGTTGAGATGAAACAAAGTTGCCTTCAACATCTACTTCTTCAATCAGTATTTGGCATCGGTGAGTAGGGGAGTTGAAATGGGTTCCTTCAACATACTCCTCGGATTCCATTTCGTCCAGGTTGAACTAGGCATACTTTCTGGAACATTTATATCGTCACTATCGTATAATGCTTCCAATCCAGTGCTACTATTACCTATAATTTCCTTTATCATATTATCAATGGGCGTAACTTTAAAGCTGAAGCATACTGTATACTTCTGGCTTCTCCTCTGGGAACTTCTTCTTGTTACATTTCTGAAGATTTTCGTATTTAATACGAAGAGTTTTTGCTGACCTCCGTCAGGTCTGCAGGTCAGGTCTATTTGCATTCTACGATCTCGCTATACTTTCAAACTAAATTGACTAACAATTCTATTTCTTTGGATGAAAAGTTTTGGCAACGTTTTGAAATATTTGTGTCAGTCATTTTCGTCGCAATATACAAACAAATACAAGCGAATTAGCAGATCTTATTGTTTTTCTTTTATTTCCCAGGCCAGTTCGTCTTCTTTTCTCAGCCAACAGTTCTACCAACACCATTGCACTACGGTTTAACTTAACCAGAACATTATAAAATGGCAGCTAGAGTTAAACTTTAGATTAGGTTTAACTTAATCTAAAGATCAACTTTGTTTATAATACCGGGCCTAAGAATCTTATAAGTCGTTTTTCTGCAATTGTTGCAGCAAATTGGTATGTACACTAGTAGCAATGAAGATTTTAAAAGTAATGAAGTTAATTTATTGCGAAGTGTTAACAATTCTACGAATCTACCAAAATATGGCAATACTACGAATATGAAAATAACTACCGGTACCTATTCCTGTTTTATAAAATTAATGCGAAATTTATAATGCAATCTGAATTTTATAAAATTTACACCCATGATTTATTTTGCGCTTCTCTGAGATTCTTTTATATGTTGACTCATTATTAGTATTGATCAATATTACAAGGAAATTGGACACGTTTAACAATAACAACCGTATGCAACTTCTCCACGTAGGCCTATATTTTCACGCTAGAAAATTATTTATTTATTTAAGGATTAAGTTAACTCATTTAATAAACTACCCTGGAACCCTTTCAGAGCTATATTTCTTTATTAATGTAAGCATTCAAATGAAATCGCAATAACATTGGAATCAATCAAAAAAGTTTAATTGTCAGAGAAAGCAGTAACATATGCACAAAAATCCCCATATTTTAATGTAAAACACTACTCTATTAATTTAATAGTACTGTATCTACTCTAAAATCTTGTGGTGATAAATTATACGAGGGTAGCAGTAAAGGTGTTAAATATAGCATGAAATTCTCCTATGGGAAAGATAAATCTACTAAATGAATAAATTAGAAATACTTATTTCTTTATGAATTCTTAGAGTTTTCTATTATTTTTTGTATTGCAATTCTCAATCGAAATAGAAAAAAAGACGCTATAAACTGCACATACTACATTAAGTGCAATTGATTTAACACTAGCCGATACACTTACAAATGAGAGTCATCTCTCAGGAATCAGAAAAATTGGATCACTTTTTTTTTTAACCATTCTTTAAGGAGGCATACTAGGCGAAGTACTTAAACAAGGAAGATAGATGCATACGGGGTTTCAAGTTAAATTGGAGTAAAATCCCTTAGGATATTTGCCTTTGAAATCTGCCTAGGCCTACAAATTATAAAATTACCATGATTAGACCTAGAATCGAAACCGTGACGTCTGAAGCTGAACCACTGTACCCTCAGGCTGGTCATGTTCGCGCTACAATAGTAATTATATTCTTTGTTATTTCGCTTCTTGTGCACGACAACCGTATGCCTAATTTTGTTTCTGTTTTGTAGGTTTAAAGAATGAAAATAAAGTTTTCAGTGGCAACATGTGTCACTTGTTCATTTAGATTCTATAATAAAACAAATAGATCGTATAGAAATCCATTAGGTTTAATAAACTCAATTTAGAACCTAAAAGTTTAGTGATTGAAATTCGCTGAGGTGTTACTTGAATATATTATATTTCACAGAAGCAAGCAAGGAAAGGAGGGTGCGGTTTTATGTTCCCATCCCAGTATCTAAATGCTTCACATCGAAATACTTTGAAATCCTGGGTAATTAATTCTATTACTTCTAGATGATCGAATCGATACATCTGCATGCGCATTTTCCAGTCCATTGCTACTGAAATGAAAAGAGGATTACATATAAAACCGTTTAATCTATAAACGGATTTCTGCTTACATTAACAAAAGTTTTGACAGAATAAAGTATCGGTAGCTCTTAGTCATTAATTAGTTTTATAACCTCTTTTCCAAATTAACGAGAATTCTGTTTTTTTTCTTTTTCCCTCCCACCTGCATAAGAAGAATTAAACGCAGAATTGATATCTACAGCAAATAAAAACATTCTAATTATTAGAGCTGCTGAAATAAGCCCTTTTGTTAAACGCAAATCTATGATTCCATGCGAAATGCAGATTATGTAATTTCATTGTACGAGAATTATGGTAAAACCAATTTGCTTAAATTCCATGAACATTAAAAATTAAATTAGCGGAATACAAGACTATATGGTGTTAACTTCTACTAAATTTTTTACCGCTATCTACCATTTTTACTCATTTATGACTAAATTTATTTGGATGTCGCTTCAATCAATATAAACTATCAAATCTTCTTACAAGGAAGCAACTTACATTCAGCAGTTGCAAGTTTCAAGTTTAAGGACGTAACTTAAACTTCTGAGTAATTTACGGTACCAGACAGTTTATACACCCATGTATTCCGCTTATAAGTGTAACGAAAGAAATACCTACAATTTCTGAAGTAATAGGAATCTATTGATCAAACCAATTGCTATAAACAGTGAAAATAAGGAATTTTTATTCCTCAATGTGGCTTTCAATAGTGGCACGGGAATTGTCGAACCGGCATTCAACTTCGACCAGAATATTATGAAGCATCTGTGGTAGGCCTAAGACATTGTTGACAGCAGCATAAATTATTTCTTGTAAATCTACTAAATCAATCACTGATGTCCTATAGACCTGTCGTTAATAAACCCCCGCAGGAAAAAAAATAGATTGTGTTAGGTCTGGTGATCTGGCAGGCCATGTCATGTACGATGATCCTCTTCCAATGCATCTTGCAGATCGTCTAAAAATGTGCTAAACAATGTTAGCAAAGTGTGGTGGTCCATGTACCTGTAGTGCGGAGACCGATGATTCTGTCACACAAGATCCCACACCAAACGTTGCATTTAGGGGAATCCTAGTGATGTTCAATTACGTCACGCGGTTTATCGGACCCCAGATGCGACAATTTGTCTGTTGATAAAAATTCTCCTATGAAATTATCTGCGCATGCGCACGATTTGTGACTGTTCCTAAATTAACAAGAATGAATTAAAACTTCCCAGCTTCCTCTTTAAAATGGTACCAACCTTAACCCATTTGGCTGAATAGTTTTGAAAGTAGGCCTATAACTACTTATTTTATTATACTTATACGTGGAACACGGTGTATAATCCGTATTGGATACAATTTCTGTTCTGAGAGGAAGTACAAAGAACTTAGTTTGTTCTGTGCTTCCAAGAAAGAGAAAATACGGTGCAATATATGAACATCTGCAAAGTACATAAACGGCTACTGATCCTTCCACGGAATAATCGGTAAGCTCCTAGTTGATTAACTCACGAGCTGAATTTACATTAATATACGTATTCATCAAGTAATATCCGTGGATTTACAAGTTTAACATCAATGAAGAACATTTTAATAAAATAGCTTGTTTTCATTAATGGCAATCCTAACACGTGGATAAAATTCCTCATATTATAACACAAAACATTACTTACTTTATTAATTCTATATACCGGTAAGTTACAGTTTTTGTGCAACTTTTTGTTGACGCATAAATACGTCAGTAGCAGTGAAAAGGTTAAAAGACCTTGATTTTGAATATTGTACAACATGGATCCCATAATCCGCCTCTTTAATACGAGGAAAGCAAGGAACCTATGGAAATATAATAAATCACTGAATCCATGTAGTTCTGCTAGCTCTTTATACTTCTATGATTTTTTAATATCAATCTTTGCTCCTTAAGGGAAGGGAGTGATACTATATAGTGCGTTCGAGATCATGGTGGACTCTAATGCTCAAAATGGGGATCTGCAGTCAAGACGGCAAAAGGAGTCACTACAGCCTGAGCCATTACAGAGAAGTCACCAGGACGTCAGAGTTAGCGAATATTTTACCTACAAATATTTTACACCTACAATACAATTTGTAAAATAAGTCATGTAAGAAAAAATTGGGATAAAAACTTAATTTAATTTGCACCTTGGGATGATTGTTCCCGCCCACCGCACCCTCGCGAAGCACTTTCTTTTATACCACGAGCTAGCGAATTCTTCTGTCCTCATATTACGAAGAAACTCGTGATCGGACGTTGGTGGTGTGACGTCATACCGCTAAACAAAAGGTGACAGGCTGTAAAAAACCTCTGGGAGATATAATTTGCCACATTTTCGAAACCTACAAACAGTTAATCGTACAATATTTGAAAATGCAAGGGCTTTTCGCTACGGCTGCCGCCTCCGCTTCGCGCACTTAACTTTGTGGTTAATGTTATGCATTATTTAGACTACATGCAGAGGTGATTGTGGTACGGTCGGGAGTGTCGAGTGAGGGCACGGTCGGGAGTTGGTCGGGAGTTGGTCGAGGTGGTCACCATAGCAACGCAGTGAGCGGTGTATAAGGGGCGACTTACATTTGATTTATGCCAACAGTTTAAAAAACAGTTTACAAAAATTAAAATTGGTGTTGACTATTGTAAATTCGATCAACGTTTTGTACATAAAATATGCAGTGCAACTGCAAATTAATTTACATTATCACAACTCTTAAATTGAGTTGAAACATCACAGCTATTCTTTAATCCACATGTACTTTATTGCTTACTTTTTAACTTCTTGCTTCTGTTAAATCACTGAATCCATGTAGTTCTGCTAGCTCATACTGTATTTATACTTCTATGACTTTTGAATACGAATCTTTCTATTTTAGTTTTTTACTGGTCTCTGTCCTCCAGTCCTGCCTGTAACGCTAACCATCAGATTACATGACAGTAAATATGTATTGTTTCTCGGGCTTCCAACCGGGTGAGTTGGAGATTTGGTTTCAAGCTTTCGGCAGCTATCTTCGCTGCCATCTTCTGGGAGAAGTGAGGTGGATTGGGAAAAACTGCTTCATATATAGGAAAAGACTGGATATACTCAGTAGTCTTTTCCTATATATGAAGCAGTTTTTTCCAATCCAGCTCACTTCTCCCAAAAGATGGCAGCGGAGATAGCTGCCGAAAGCTTGAAACCAAACCTCCAACTCACCCGGTTGGAAGCCAGAGAAACAATAACACATTCTCAACACTGGAAAAACCTCAAGTAAGGCAGTAAATAATAACAATAGAAGTATTCAAATTTTATCGACTGATAAGTAATTCAGTTGGCCACACTGCTCAACTTTTAATCTCTGGTTTGCTGGTTGTCACCGCAGCGAAGATTTTCTAGAAATCATTATCGGAATCGCCATAACGATCTATCTTAAATGGTAGTGTGCGAATCAAACCGTCCATTCTGAGTAATAGGAAAGGAAATTATATTAGGTTCTCATTTATTAACTCAAAGGATCTTAGCTTGGATGCACCGTATTATTCATACGTTTCATACATGATACAGTAAGCATATGTTGCTTATCTGGATCATCTTGTATCTCTCTTCCGCTCACTAGTGGGCTAAAAGGGTCTATTACCACGGGAGGTTTCAAATTTACTAGCCTATTACAGAAGCACCTACATACACAGTACCAGTAATGATTCAAACAAATACACTTTAACAAATATAAAAATTTTACAACCAACTAATTATTGCAACATCCGTTAATCTGATGCCATCACCTCCTCTTTTGAAATGCTGTCCTGGGTTGGGCTAAACGAACGAAGATTGAGCAATTTCTTTACTATTTTGTACAATATTCTTAATTCTTCCGCCCCTGCTTATTTGCATGAATGTTTTAAACTATTATCTTTTCGTCATGATCTAGGAACCCGTTCACAGCGAAACACTATTCTGCGTACGGTAGGCTATACCTCGTCATTAAACAATCCATTGGTATATATATTTTTCAATGTTCCATTTTCCTTTCTTGTAAAGCTTTATCTGCGAACAGCAGGAACTTTCGAATACAAACACAATTCTTACAAACGCTGACCAATGTCAAGGAACTTAATTTGTTATTAATATTGGAAATATACAAAAATATTATTTCAAATTCATTTTCTATCTTTACTTCCATAACCATCTTGTTTTTAATATCACATATTGATGGTTTAAATTTAATTTATTAATATCATGGCATGGCGTAGGATTTCGTTACGCTTTTTCGTTTCTCTTGTGTACATTTTCTTAGTAACAGAGTGTACATTTTTGGTAGTAAGCAGTATATTAGGTATAACAATTTTCATATCACTTAGTTTTAATTATTCTCTTTTAAGCCTTTATTTGTAACATAATTGTTTATTTTTATTATATTTGTAATTGTATAATTACTGTAAATAATTGTCTTATTTATTGGAAGTGAAAGTCTAATAGCCTTAAATTCACCAGGTAAAATAAATCTATTCTGTTCTACAAAATAAGAAAGAATGTAAAGGACTTATTTATTTTGTATTTACATGTCTGCAAAATCGTATAAACTTAGTTATAACTTTCAGTGTAGCCTATTATTTCTTTTGCTGTGAGACACTTGATTGCAGTTACACTACATTTTCAGTTTTATCTCTATGAATACAGCCTTTTAGACGAAGGCATTTGTGGATGGAACGATTATGTCCTAGGGGATGCTGTCAGAAATTGGATTGTAAATACTCGATATTTTACAGAGGAGAAAGTAACTCAATAATTTTGTATTGGCCACGCTGGTATAAATATTAGATATGTGGGTTACATTAAAGATTTACAGGAAACACCTGTTTTTAAGGCGTGAAATTCTCCCCAGCCCAGGGACGTAGGGCCTTCTAGTTGTAATGACATTATCCTGCCGTTGCTACTGAAATTCCGGTCGACGTGAGAAAGTTAGCTATTTATCAAAGTGAGCAAGCGTGGTGAAAGAGAAGGAGGTAGGGGTGAAACAAATACTCCTTTAGAAACTTCATCCAACTTTGCAAACGTTTCAGCAACAACGTAATAACCAGCATGTCCTAAATACTTCCTTGCCCCTTATTTCCTAATTGCAATAGGCCTATCCTAAAGATGCTAGAAGGTACAAGATTGATAACTCCATGCCTGTAAATGTACACATAGGAGCCTATCACATTCATGCTTCTTCAGGGATTAGGATTCTTTAACATGCAGTAATTTTATAATATGGAACCCATGTCTTTACTTCTATTTAAAAGTCAAGGCTCTCTGAAATCTTTACCTCGAAAAATCACACTATATACCGTACTCTATTAAACTGAATTACCGGATATGAAACAGTAAACCTTCGGTGCACCACCTGCGTGGTATAACGGTTAGCGTTGTTGTCCATAGGTCTGGGCTCGATCCCCGGTACCTCGTTGTATTTTCTGATGTAAGGAGATCTAAAACGGGGTGCACTCAGCCTCGTGACACAAACTGAGGAGATACTCGATAAAGAAGTAGTGGATCCTGATCAGTAAGCCATCAATAACGTCAATGAGAGTCTGCGTGCTGACCACATGCCCCCAATCCAGCCATTTGCCTATGGTAGATGACTGTAAGACTATAGTTACCAAATCTATATACAGGTGCAACAAAGTAAGAAAGATAACGATATAGCGTTAGGCATACTAAAGGATAAGTTTGTACAATGAAACATGATATTAAACGTCAGACACTAAATACAGTAAGTGCAAACTTTTCGCTTCATAGGCCTACTCCAATTTAGAGAAAGCATCTATTTAGGAAGAATGTATCCCCCTCACACACGATTTAATCTTTAATGTTGTAGTTGGTGTAGCCAGATTGCTTCTACGAATTACTGTTAAAGTTATTGGTTTTAATAACTGTTCTTGTTCAAAATCTGAACAAAATCGGAAAGCAAGTTTTTAAAGTAAAGTTTTTGAACCGTCAAGATAAAGTAATCCGCATACTATATGACGTAGCTTGGACGCATGTCTAATTCGAAAATAAAATAAAAAAATCAGTACGACAAGCTTTTCGGTTTTTAGACTATGCCGTTTGAAGACACACACATACACACAGGCAGGTACGCAGACAGACATTCACATAGCCTACATTTATATTAAATGATTTTTGAACTTAATATTTTACCTAATTTCAAGTGAAACCTCAATATCGGAGAATATTATAGGATAAAAATTCCTCTGGCACTAGGATTTCAACCCAGGACCTTTAGCTATCCGTGCCACTGCTCTATCAACTGAGCTAAGCCAGAGTTAACTTCACAGCGCCAGATGGAACCTCTCTCGGACTATGACTGATTGGCCTTAATGGTCTACCTCACTGACAAACATGTTATATCATATGTAGTACTGTGAGGCACACTAATTAGTGATATTTGTAACAGGGCTTCCACTGTTATTGTGCAGTTAACATTAAAGATGGATATGTATGCATTCATGAACCACAGATTACTGTCTCTGTTACTTGAGAATACGTAATGCGAACTCTGGCTTAGCTCAGTTGGTAGAGCAATGGCACGGATAGCCAAAGATCCTGGGTTCAAATCCCTGTGTCAGAGTAATTTTTCTCCTATAATATTTTCATGTAATGTCCAACAGAGACAATAATCTGTGTATCTCAATATCAGATTCACATTTGAATAAAACCATACCTTTACCTGTAGTACCATCTGCACAGTTAGAGAAAGTACAATTTTTTTTTCAATTACGCCATTTTCATTCTGAAAATCTTTAATATAATTATTTCAAATTAAATATACACTATGTTTTCATTTTAAAAATTCATAGTTTTCTAGTTCTTCCAGTTTATGTAATAGAAACGTAAAACTCAGAAATTTCAGTTGCAGCGCGACTGGAAAGGGGCGAAGAAAATACAAATAGGGTCCCAACTGCATGTTTCTTCAGAAAACCCTAAAAACTGTAAATATGAATATGCAGAAAAATTTTAATTTGCAGCAGAATTTTCTCTAAAATATAATTTATAATTTACTAGTGAACAAATTGCAACTCAATACGTAAAATTTATCCTCAAATTTCATTTGTTTAACAATACACTCGAGAGAAATCTATGTTGAGGCTTAGAATCACCATTCAAGCACTTCGGAGTTACAAGTCGTGATATCTAGAAAGTTCTTAAATATTTTAACATTGAATTGCTCATATCATGATTAGGGGTTTCAAATTTTTAGAGGTAGGTAATCGGTTATGTTAAAGAAAGGGGAAAAAACGAGTTTGTTTCAAGAAAGATCTAAAAAATCTAAAAAAACATACTTTACCATTTTTCGAATGTGTCGCTCACAATTTGTTATCGAAAAACGTCGTGGGTAATGTATGTCAAAGCACTGTACCTCCCCCAACAAAATAACGGCACACAAAATCTTTGGACGCAAAGAGAGAGATCTTTTAATTTGTACCCTGAAAGTAAAGCCTCTTTCAAGTTCTTTAAAATTTAAGAGCAATCGAAGACTGTAAGCCAATTAGATTTAGATTCATTTAGTCCAGCAGTAATTAAAAAAATATGAAACAAGAATATGATAATCTGCAGAGTCCAAAAGACTGATATGAGATTATTCGCTCTTTCTGCTTCCTTTATATTGTGCAGGAAGCTGAAAATATAATATGACATTAATAAAAGGAGACAGACAAAAAAAGAGTAAAAAGGATTAAATGAAACACACAATGCCTCTAATATTTTGAACAAACTATTTAATTAGGCAGAATAAAGGAACATAGATCCTTCACTGTTATTCGTAATAATATGCAGACTCCCTGCTTTGTACTACATCTGATGAACAACAGAGTAAAAATCCCAGCACAATAGATCGTTTAAGTTTAATTAACGAAGCTTATAGTTGTTAATAACAAGCTTCAAGTTCTGTTCGTGGCAGCCATGTTTGCGCTACGGTTTTTAAGACAAAAACAACAGCAACTTGTAGATTCAAGTTTTACTTTGATAGGAGGGAGGCAGAGTTTGTTGTGAGTTCTCCAGAAAGACGGATTGGTGGTGCACGAGCTGGACTGCAGACGTGGCGGTGAGGAAACGGAAATGAAGATGAGTGGCTTAAGGCTAAACTCTATCAAATTGAAGAGCGTTGTTTCTCTTAAAGTAGCTGTATCCACCAACTGGGTGATGATGTCTGGAGAAATTGTACTACTCAAGCATACACCACAAGTTGGAGTGCAACGTATTAGTTACCACACTAGTTTCAATGTTGGAACATTAAACTTCACAAACTTTATTACTATGAGACTTTTAGTTACGAGTGTAAGTCAGTAAGTATCAGCACTCTCTTCTTTATAGTATATTGCGATACAAGTGCCGTAAGCGATGCATACGGATCAAGGAAAGAGTTTGGAAAAACGAGGCGCTCGCGCCGAGTTTTTTCAATTTTCCCAGATCCGTTATGCGCTTACGGCACGAGTATTGCATGCTATTTTTTGCACGATGATTATTTATATCAATTTAATTATATTAATTGTGATATTACCTGATAATATTATGTATATACATTTTTAAAGATAGATGTTTATTTCAGAAAGTGATTCGCATGTGTTTGTTGTTATGGGAACCGGATATTTGTCCTGGGGGGCCTTGTCCATAAAGGCTTGTATTATGATGTGCCGTAAGTAAATTCTTACCGCACATAGCAACAAGATTGCGTGTGGGAATGTCAACTTACGATCCACGGCAACAACATTCGTAAGTACCACTAATTAGTTAAGTCGTGCAAAAAATGTATTGCAACAACAATATAAAACTTTCAATTACCTCACTTTTCAACATACTCCCCTTGCTTCTCAATGTACCTGATCCATCGTTGCAAAAACTTCCCGATCCCCTCAGAAAAAAAAAATCTTTTTCGGCTGAGTAGCAATCCAGGTATGCTTCCTTCATTTCTTAGTCAGTGGTGAATCGACGGCTCTTGGGTATCTTTAAGAGGACCAACAAGGAGGAAATCTGACGGGGCGAGATCGCGACTGTATGCAGTAAGCTCTAACGCCTCAAAACCCAGATTTGCAATAGTTCGAGCAGTGTCGGCGGTAGTATGTGGGCGCGCATTGCCATGCAGAAAAAAAACTCCTTTTGACAATAGGCCTCGATGTTTCGTTCGAATTATAGGCTTCAGTTCGTTGCTCAAAATATCTCACTGTAACGTACACTGTTTAATGTTGAGTGAGCCCTTCTCCAAGTAATGTTGCAGTATTTATCCTTGTGAGTCCCAGAAAAGTGTGAGCATCACTTTTCCTGAGGAAGGTTGACTCATGCATTTCTTTTTAATGGAGATGCAAGGTTTAGGCCTATGATAAGACAAGCTACTAATTAACGAACCATTGTTGTTGTTAGGGATTTAGTTGCAACCAATACTTTTGTGATAGCTTTATTGTCATCATAAAAAAGACAGGATTTCTATGCAAATGCATGTACCTAAGCTTGTTACAGTTCTCAAACTTGTTATGTATCCATTCCATGACTTACTTATTCCAAATAAGTACACTTTTTGGGTACGTATTTGAATTTTTGACCTTTTCTTGGATAATTTAATACATGATACATGTTTCGAGGATTTCAGGTTTAACCATGCATATTTTAAAGTTTATGTTCCTCATTTCGATCAACCTTCTAGTGTGAGTACATATCTTAGGCCTATAATAAATAGCATAATTCTGCCTTTTATAAATGTTTATAACTAGTGGCTTACAACTACTGATCATTCAATACCTTGAGTATACACTGAACATGACTCAACGGTTTACAATCTTTCACTCCTTTGTCGTATTATTATTTTAAAATATGAAAGTAAATGTTATTTAATTACATTAATTTGTAAATTTTCTCATCTTAGCTTGTTGACGATTTTGCAATTGATGACGTAATTTATATTAAAGATGCTCAGCTTGTATTTAAGAACAAAATTACATAAAAGGACTTAGTTTACACGAAAACATACTTTTAAAATTCCCTACCGTAAATACCAAGTTGGGGGCTACGGTCCTACCATTGGCTGATAACCTAGGAATTATTGAAGAAGGGATGTGCATATGGGATGTGGGTATGGTAGCTAAACTGGACAAAGTTATCAACGGAAATCCTGATGACGGATTTATATGTTCCATAAGGAGGAAATTTGCGATGAAAATTTTGAAGACGATGAATTTTGCCTCACTTTGTCTCAAATATCATCCTCTATGATTCCACCTGTCATTTCTTATGATGTAGAAAGGTTCTTTTCTGTATTATTTGTATTATTATTATTATTATTATTATTATTATATATATATATTCTTTTTTTTTTGGACAGATAAACGCATGAACCTGGCAAATGGAAATTTGATGCTGTCAGAAGTAGCCTATATTGTGCACTCGAAAATATGTGGTTTTAATTTTGAAAGTGCTTATTTGTAGTCTTTTTTCGTCATCAATGTGCATATTTTGTCATCTGATGGTGCATGAATGCATGCATATATTAATCTTTAAATCTTTAATCATAATGAATAAATTTCAGTTCTTTAATTTATTACAATCAAAGTTTCTTTCTAGAAGTTCAGACTTATCCTTGCCTGCTTTATTCAACCAGTAGACTGTTTGCACAAGACAGTATTTGTCCCGAGGGTATATTTTTATTGATCTGGGAGCTTGGTGTTAAAACAAAGAAAGAAGCCCGCATTTGATTAAGGCCCTGGCAGCGTACTCATCCATCACCGTAACAATATACAGCCCGTCTGCAATCTATTGAACGAGTCTGCAGTATCAACCGAATCAGTGGCACACTTCTGTCAGACTCTCCCTTCACATACATTACACTGTGCGTGGAGATGTCGAGATCAATCAGTGCTTTAATTCCATTACACTGTCTTCTTCAGTTTCTTAATAATCAAATTATACAGGGTGTTATATTCGAAGAAAATACTTCACTTTTCGGAAATTGTACAAATTTAAAGTTACTAATAGTATAAATTATATTTAAAACTTTATCTACTTGAGACTTTAACTTGAACTATCAAGAACAATATTGAACTATAAATCATTAAAAATAAATGGTCGATTAACCATTCTTCAAACATTGAGAAAAGCTCCTTCAAAAACAAATTATTTTCATCTAAAGAAGGTATCATTTCAATTTTCAAATGTAAATAAAAGTTTCAAACATCTCAATAATTGAGTTTAAGATTGAATATTCTTATTACTTTCAACAGGAGAGCAGTCTGCACTATCGAAATTTGTCAGAATTCGTGAATAGGAAGAACAACTATTTCGTTCTAAAAAGTATATTTCGTGAATTGGCGATATTTTCTGAAAATATTGAGAATAGTCTTAGGAGAGATTCCATTTGGCGCCGTGGATCGTACTCTGCCTAACTCACTGGTAGAGCATCGGGAGGAAAGGTCGAAGGTCACGGGTTCGAATCCCGGCGCCAAGGAGAATATTTCCCTTAAATATCCTAATGTGTTGTCAACAAGAACAATATTCTGTAGTATCATGAATAAATATCAACAGAATTTCCTGTTTTATCGCGACTAATCCATTCACACGACTTGTATTTGATATTGCCCAATAATGTTTAGCAATGCTTTGGGTATCGAAAAATCATAATCGATTATTTTATAATAGCATATACTTGCAAGGATGAAATCTTATCGGATAAAACATCAGCTCGTTACGTAAATGTCATGGTAAAACTATGCAGTGAATAAAAGGCAACGTCATCCACTCATTTAACTTTCATCTATGAAAAAGGTTTTTAATAAATTCAAATTCAAATAGTATCGACTTACAAGAAAATTACGTTCCTGGGGAAAATGTATCTATACTTTTTTCTGGTTTGAATTTACCTTAATTTTGATGATAACTATTTTCTCATTAGCACTGTTGGTAGCATTGGTTAGTATTCTAAAACCCATCAGATTAATCATACATTTAGTATGTCTCGATATGATAGCATTTCTTTTCAACCTTAACTTTGAGGTTAACTATTTTCTCATTAGCACTGTTGGTAGCATTGGTTAGTATTCAATAACCCATTCGATTGTTCATACTACTTCGCAGTCGCAAATCTATCCATAACTCGCAATCTCTCGTGGGATTACCTATTTCAATAACATTACATGCAGTATTAGTGGTCAGGATCCATTTAAATACAACATTTAATGGTTTTACTTGTAACACTTAGACTACTTATTGTTACTTTTATTAAAAATTATAACTTTGAGCCAATAATGTTAGGAAAGAGACCAGTAATGTTTTACATCTGACCTGTGATAATTATTTGTCTTTATATAGCACACAAGCCGCCCGGAGTATCGATCGATCCTACATCTCGCTATTATGTTGGCCATCTGCCTAGCACATATTTCTGATAGCAACTGAAATTAAATAATGTAGTAGGGCAACGTCGCAAGAATAATAAAGTATACTCTTAGAAATTCCATACAAGCCCTTAGTTTTTGGCGGTTCTCAGGGAATAGACGGGTGTGGAGATAATGAAATATATTCGCTTGAATTAAACTGTTTTGTTAAAGATATGCATCCGTAACATATAACTCAGATTGTTTTTTCAGCTTTGGGCAATTCTTTTAATTGTGTAATGCAGCATTTTATGTTAGAAACAAGGAACGTAAATAAATCGAGTAGTTATGAGAAAGTTTTGGTGGTCATTCTTAAAAAAAGCAATATTCTAGCAATACTAGCTACCCCTCACAGAATATTTTGGTTCAACAACATACTTGAATGAAAAGACGTTTCCATGTCATATCGGCTTGAAATAAATATAGCTTTCCGACTTGCAGTAATGCCATTGGAGTCAAATACTCTTAAAGTTCTTTCAAACAAACGGGAACAAATAAATAGTACACTACAATATTTAGGCCTATTACTTAAATAATTTTGTGGACATTAAAAAACCATTAAAGACTTTTTTATGTTTAAATAGGTATTTGCAACTTTGTTATACTACATAGGCTCATTACATAATAATGATATGGAAGTTCTCTTATCAATATTTTATATAATATATTTATCTTATAAGAAATTCTTATTAGTGTTCCGCATGGCATTTACGATTTAAGTGGTTCTTGAGGTCCGAAAGATTAGTGACCACTGACATAAAGTTCACTACAGCCATGCACAACTGGATTAATCCACTATTCCAAAAGTAGAACGTTGGTTATAAAGTTTGAGAATCCTATTCAATGTAATTTGTAACTCCTTATAATGAAATAAAACCTTAATATACATTTTTTTATTTTTACTTAAAGCAAAATGAGTTTTTCCCAATGCAATGGCAAAATTTTCACAAGGATCCATGTTTGCCGTTGCACCGATTATTATTTTATGTGGGCCCTCCCCATTCTGTAGAAAAGGCACTTGCCGGAAAATCATACTTGTCACGTTCTGGCTGTCCCTCACACTAGCAAATGTGGGTGGACTTTAGACCATGCGGCCAAACTCAAGGACGTGTGCCAAAAATAGTAGCTTCATCACAGACTAGAGATTGCTAAAGAAACAAAAACAAATTTGTTTCTCGCAATTTAAAAAAATTATGGAAGAGACGCTTTGAACCTCGATATCCGAATAAATATCTTTGATTTACCTCTTTTTCTTAAAATACAAGAAGCAAGCACTAAATTTCAGGAGAAAAAAAAAAAACTTTTCCACAAGCTTATTTACTTTCTTTTGAACAAAATACCAATCGTTACTGCGCCAAACTGTACATAAAATGTTTTAAATAATTAGCCTATACTTTCAAGTCGTCGAAATACTCTTCTGTAGCTGTCTTGGCTGCGAACGTCTTAAGGAAAATAGGCTAACTGCCTTATGGCGAAAAGTGACATTCGTTACATTATGGTGTTAATGTAAAAATATTGTTATTAATATCCAATAAAATACAAGCTGTAACAAGGACCAGAAACATTTTTTCTACTTTGAATAACACTTTAACTATGTAATACCATATAGCATTTCATATCAGTTACAATAAACGAAAATAAACCAATTGTACACAAGAGTACTTTTAAATAAATTGTACGAGTCAGTGTTTGCTTTTGGGATGAAGAAATATTATGAAATGTATATTATCTACTAGACCGAACGCCATCATTTGCCATATATCGCAGAAGTCAAGAGCTACGATAACTTAGTGGCAGCTGATCGGCTCGTTCAGCCATTTTTTTCCTTTTTATGAATATAAATTATGAAAACTTAAACAATGAACAATAAACTATGGTCGAACAAAAATAGTCGTATACAACTTGCCTGTATACTTGGATCTTAATAAAATGTCATTATAGGCTCATATTAATTAATTTAGCTGTTTTTTGTAAATAAAAATTGTAGCCTGTCTCCTCAAACAAATATGCCATTTTATTAGGTTCATTGTATAATGTACTATTTTATTATGATACTGAAAATTCCACTTTGGTCCACGTGCGTAAATAAAAGTTTTTTCATTCATTCTAATTTACGTTCATTATATTACAATTTCCTACTAGTTTATACATTTCAGTATTGTTTAACTTTATATGGTCAAAACTAATATACTATGTTTGGATAATTGATTAATTTTTCATACTTTAAACTGATAAATTAGGTGCATAACTCAAAACCCTAAAACTCGGCAATGGAATTCTCCGAAATCACATACAATTTACACTAACGCAAGACTAGTGATAAAAGCAATACCTATACTTCAGGTGTAGAATTCTCATATTTTTCTTACACATACCCAATATAAAGAAATAACTTAAAAGGCCCGTCTTGTATTTTGTAATTCGATATCCACTTATGAAGAACTTTCGAACTCTAGGTCTTTAGTCTATATAGGTACTAAGAAGTACCCGCGATTATTTACTCAACTGCTAGATTTTTGTTTAAATCATTTAACAGAAATAATTAAAACATCTTAGTTATTAACAATGACATCGTTTTTACATAAATTGCAGGGGTTGCACAATTTTATTCTTAATTATGTTATTTTACGTTAAAAATATGAATAATTAAACGAACAAAACGAACCTTATGCTGCCATATGGGAACACAAGTTCGAAATGAAGTGATTAAAATGAAACATAGATACATGAACCTAACCCAAGTCATGCATAAAAATTTTAATTATAACGATTGATAATTAAAAAAAACTAAAACCCAGCTTAGAGGTGCATTTCACGAATAAAGAGCGCCGATAGGAAAATAAAGATCTTAGATTCCAGTTTCGTAGCCCAAAAGACCCCCCATAGTGAATTTCGTCCAAATCATTCAATGTTTCATATTTAGGCGTGCATTCATTATCCCCTTCTATGTAAATCAGATCTCTGCAAATTTTAAACAAATGAATCAAGATAGCAACCGAGGAAGGCCATTTGAATTAATTTCACAATTGAATACTGTATTGCTAATGTTTTCCACAACAATCGAATTTCTTATGGAAGGTATTTCGTCTTCTCGAAAACATTTGTTTTTGGCATTAAAAATAAAAAATTTTCAAAATATTTTCTTAGTGTGCACTTACAGTACGAAACGAAGGTACTATCAAAATTCCAAATCTCTGCCTATCAAAGGCCTAGTTTAGACTCTACGTTGAACCTCTATCAGTCAGTCAGGACAAAGCCGCTTATGAAGATAGAGATAACGTGGAACATAAAAATATATTTCTTTGAGAATATTAATATAATCTATTTCGTTATTAAGTAATTTGTATAAAAACAACAATGCATGACTATTTCGTCTGCGTGAGAAATCAGGTATATTGAAACACTGTAACATAGTTAAATATGATTCAAATTTAGGGTAATAGTTAAACTGCTTGCAATACGTTTATTTTTTAAATTTATTTTGAATTGATTATATTCATTTACTGTATTTAATGGTAGCAGGATTCAAAATTACTTATAGGCCTAATATTGTAATTTTGTTCTGACAATGGTTCTATATAGTCTAAATAATGTACTTATACTACAATATTTAGAGTTCCCTATAATAAATCCAAGATTTTTAAGAGTTCAGCAAGAGTTTATCAAACAATATTATTAATGTGATTCGAGAAAGTTAAATTCCTGTTACAGACTGTGTAGGCCTAGTGGAACAAACCTAATACTATTTGTATTGCAATGCAATTATAGCGCTGCTGGTTACTTTTACTGGGGAGGTCGGAAAGGAAATAATCAATGGACTATAAAAATAAAATCTTATCTGCCTTTTAATTCTACACTACACAATTTACAAAGTACTGATTGTTCACCTCTCTCGCATTTATTTTCACAATGTTTTTATTAATCAGACGACCGTGTCTTATCCTTAAAATACCAGTCTGTGATGTATATGAAGCAGAACGATATAGCCTATTCTATTCTACCTAGGTTAAACCTGACTTAAACCTGTCATAAGAAGGAAATATATTCGAGCATTGAGTGTTAAAGTGAATCGTTGCCATTTTTATCCATTATATTACTTACCGTGACTAATTTGAGTACAGACGACAACCTAAATTCTATATTAACTACACTACGTTAATTTGTATAGTGTGGAAGATATTAGGTACTGTTAATAGTATGACAAGTCATATTTGTACTTACTCTATCTCTGATCAGGTTGAATGATACAACATGCAGGAAATGGTAGCGAAGGCACATTTCTTACCTCGTGGGCGGAGTTCGCCATCCCTGCAATAATAATAATAATAAATATTATAATAATAAAAATAAAAATAATGATGGAACCAATTTGGGAGAATAACATATACAAACTGAGACCAGAAAAGGAGTTATACAAACAAACAGAAAAAATAGGCCATACTTTCATGAAAAGAAGTATCTATGGTCACATTTTCAGAATGGAAAGAGACAAACTTACCAAACAAATTTTTGATCACTATGTAAGTAAAAAAAAAACCTAAACTAGCATTTTTCAAGGAAGTTTAAGAAGATTTGAAATTACTCATTATCAAAAAAAGAGGATATTGCAAACAGAGAAAAGCAATATTTGATGGTGAATTTCCAGAGAAACCCAAGAAGAAAACGGGAAGTAAATGGACGGAAGAACGGAAACAGCAACATCGCGGAAGAATGAAGAAGTTTTGGGAAGACAAGAAGAATAAAACTGTTTCACGTGGTCCTAAGCTGGCCTAATCGAAAGGAAAAAAATAATGTAACAAGAATATCATTTTAATGGATGTATGTATATTGCACCGAAATGGTAAGCAGATACAAGAGGGTAAATTTAACACAGTACCGCCTCATTTGAAGTCTATTAGTAATTCAAATAATAAACTTTACTGATTTCACTGTTTAACTAAGTCTATTTTCTTTTTAAGAAATTATATATCTTATTCCTTCGGTTGAAAAAAAAATGCAATACTGTATTTTTTCCAATTGTGTACTTCTCTTAGAATTTTCCCCCTTAACTTTAACCTTGCTTTACTCGGTAAGTATTATCCGTTCTAATATTTCCACATCAGGAGAAAGAATAGGCCTAAGGAATAAATGTTCAATAACTTGTCAGTTTTCGTGCAAATTAAATAGGCTACAAAGATTATTACGTGAAACACGTAGTGCATGGTATTACGGCAATGTCGAACCGAGTGTGTCTATATACCTAAAGTCTGATTGTTCTAATTGTAAGAAGGCAACCCGAAATAAACAAAAACCAGAATGTCTATCTCACTCTAGCACATTACTGGTGTGAACATCGTCACTGTTCTACCAGAGCCACGAATGTGCAAAAATTAAAAAGTCACGAATGCGTCATATTTGTTATTGCAGCATAAGAAATAAAATCAGGTAAACTGATGTAAAATCAGTTATAATTACAAATATGATTATGCAGAATATCATTTTTTTAAAATTGATTTCCAAGTTAAACTCCAGCTTAATTCATTAAGTAGGACTTACGGAAGAACAAGAGTATATATTTCTCTAAATCAGATTAAAATCGTCCAGCATCAGCTGAACCATATAGATTTGTGATATCTCGACAATCGCACACTCACATTAAAAAACAAAAAGTCAAATTAGCCGGTTTCGGGATTTGAACCAGAGACTACCAAAATTCGACTCCAAGACATTAACATCTCGGTCACCTCGCTCGGTCTAACGGTCTAATTTGATAAAAAGGAATAGTGTTATTTGTCATAGCTAACTGTATTGCGATTTCCAAAGTCGTTTATGAACAGTATAAAACAATAATATATTGTCATGATAACAGATTTGCATTTTAAAATTCTTTCTAGTATATTACCTTTAAAATAGGCTCTAAACTGGGAATTACTCCGGTACCGGTCAACCGATTTGGTCCCATATCAATAGGTTTCTTCCCATGGACGTTATAAATGCCAAGTTTTACGAAAATCCGATAAAGCGTATTTCAGTTACCACGCGTACAAACACGCGGACGGACGGACGGGCGGGCGGACAGACGGACAGACATTTTCCCGTCCCCCCACTCAATCTCAGAAAGTACTATACTGGCAATTAATAACTCCATGAAATCAGGGCGTCGTAAAAACAATAGATTTTAAACTGTTTTATTACATTGGCAAACTTTTAGATCGTTTGCATACATTACTGCAACCAGCATTACTATTGAGTACTGCCAAGTAGACTGGATGCATAATTAAGTGCCATGATACTATAATATATTATGAGGATTGTGTGGGGGACGGGAAATATATCTCCGTATGTCTGTCTGCGCTATAACTCAAATACACTTTAACGGATTTTCATGAAACTTGGTGTATGCATTTATGACGTCCATGGGAAGAAGCCTATTGATATTGGATCAAATCGGTTGAGCATTACCTGGGTAATTCCCAATTTCGTGCCTATTTTATGGTAATATATTACAAAGACTTTATAAAAATGGAAATCAGTTCTCATGGCAACATATTATTTTACAGTGTTCATATACGGCTTTGGAAGTTGCTTTGACAAATAACACTACCCATATATTCCTTCACATATGCTTAGTTAACTTCAGAACTTTGTTCTTCCGTAAGCCCTACTTAATGAATCGATCTGGAGCTTAACTCGGAAATCGATAAAAAAAAAAAAACTTATTTTCAGCATATCATAATTGCAATTATCACCTATTAAACAAAAGCATTCTGTAACTTGGTTAAATCAGTTTACCTCATTTTATTGAAAACTGTTTTAGTTAGGGTGTTGTTTTGAATATCTTTAATTCATAAATGGTAAAAGATGGAGACGGACCACTATGCCTCTCCAGCCCTTCAATTATGGCATGGAAACGAAACGACAAAGAAAATATAGGCGACGTTAACATGTCTTTGCTTGAATGGCTGAAAAGTTCAAATCCACGGAATCCAACAAATAGGCTATTAATGGCAGAAGTTTAAAACGTTACCTCAAAAAAGTCGATTCTTGTTAACTTCCTTTGTTACTGGCATCTGGCAAACCAGATGAGAAGAAAGATACGCAGGAAGTAGGACTGACGATATTTTCACCAACGTACGGTACCGTACAGTACATCACGAACGGACGACATCTACGACATCTACAACCGTCCCAATATTTGATCCACTATTTGACGGGCCATGGACCTTTTATCCGCGACGACCTAAGAAGGAAACCTGAAGTAAACAAAAACCAGTATAATGATAATTCTTTCACACTGGCCGTGTGTAGGCTAAGATGGACACGTGAAGTCAGAATGGCAACGTGCCATGGTAGCTCAGTTGGTTAGAGCATCGGCACGGAGAGCCGAAGATCCTGGTTCAAATCCCGGCTATGGCATTGAATTTTTCATTCTGACTTCACGTGTCCAAAAACCAGTATGTCTGACTCACTCTTAAGTCATACGGGTAATGTGTTAGAGTGAAACCAGATATATTGGTTTTTCTTTACTTTAGGTTACCTTCTTAAAACGGTCAGACTTTATACGGTTTACTTAAATGAAAAGGGTATTGCGGACTCTAACGTATGCTCGTACGGGGGAATAGGTACTCCTGAGCAAGTGGTTTGGGAATGCCAAAACACTGCTCGGTTGAGGGAACCCTTTCAGAGACTACTTCAAGGTAGGCAAATAGCGTACATCATAAGAGACCCCTAATCGTGGAAGTTGTTGGATGAAGCAGCGAATAGAGTTTCCCAGAAAGCAAAAGACTTAAGTAAACGTAAATAGCAGACATGTCATATGACAAATTACAAATAAAGGACACCCGGATATAACTTCGTGGTGCCAGGATGACCTACTGGTCGACGCCGATGCCTGAAGTCTTGCTTCCAGGCTAAGGATTCCGGTGAAGACTGGTAATCACCTGGTTGATGATGAGATGGTAGTAGTGTGGGCACGGGGGAGTATACTGCATCTGTGAAAGGTGTGGTAAGCTCAGGCCGACTTCCCATTCATCATCACAAACCCACAAAAATCCCGTATTACTGTAGTTAGTGTAGTTAGTATATTATCAATGTTTTGTTTTTCTTCTTAACTTTATAAACTTTTTCCCTGCTTTATATACAGAGTGTTTCAAAAATACTTCTACAAACTTCGGACATGGGTTCCTTACATCAAAAGAAGGAAAAAAGTTCATATGAACATATGTCCCATAGTTCCCTTTTTCTCGTCAGGAACTGTTCAACACAATGATACACTCATAACACGTTAACACACAAAACTCATAACAAATGCTCGAAATGTCCTCCTCTTGCTTCTAGACATGCATGCACTCGTCGAATCATGGACTGTCGCATCCTTTCAAATACTCCGGGATAGTATCGAATGGTTTCGCAGGCTTCCATGACACGTCGATGAAAAGCTTCTTCATTTGGGATGTCTGCTACATAATCCAATAGTTTAAGGGTGCCCCCAGAGATAAAAATCCAAAGGATTGAGGTCGGGGGAACGTGCAGGCCATGGAACTGGTCCTTCTCTGCCTATCCATTTGTCATGGTAGATACCAGTCAGTGCATCTCGAATAATGAGACTAAAATGTGCTGGAGCATTGTGAAGTAATTCTGGAAGAGTGTTCTGGATCAAGTCCCTGTAGACAGCACCTGTAAGACGTGCTGGTAGAACGAATGGACATTCGCCATCTACTCTACAGTACATAAGATACAATGAGTCAAAGCATTCTAAGAATAAGTGCATAGGAGGTCGGACCTCGAGGGTCGTTGAAGGCAAAGTTTCATTAATAAATGAATAACGAGAAAACAAGGATTATGGGACATATGTTCATATGAACTTTTTTCCTTCTTTTGGTGTAAGGAACCCATGCCCGAAGTTTGTAAAAGTATTTTTGAAACACCCTGTATATATACTTTAGATTAAATTGTAAATAATTTAGATGACCCACGTAATTGTAAATTAGTAAGCTACAAATTGTGCACTGCAAAATCTGATTGGAATCCAGATCAGGAGCCAATAAGTATTAAAGTATTGAATAAATAAATACATAAACGGCCTATAGTTCAGTGTTTGGATATTTAAGTATTACGTTCTGTAGTAGGAATTATTACATTTTGTTTGGCAATCGTAGAATTTTATTTATTTAAAAGATAAATTAGCTGCAGAATATGATACTAAAAAACTCGCGAACGGAATTTTACGAAACAATATTTAAATTAGCCAGTCGTTATACTATTGCCAAAGTAATAATGCGATTTGATCATAGACAGCAAGAAACATTCCAATATTACTAAAAGATGATCACAAAAACTACTGCGTCCAAATCTATACAGACGGAAGCAAAGCGGAATCAGGAGTGGGAAGCGGAGTCGCAGTTTACATTAACACAGAATTAACACATCAATTACGTTACAGGCTAGATTCAAGATGCTCAAACAATCAGGCCGAACAGCTAGCCATACTAAAAGGTCTTGAAGTTTTAAGCACCATAGACAACGCAACTGAGAAATCAGTAGCTGTACACACGGACAGTAAAATAACCATGGATCTCCTGCAAAATAATGCCAAACATATTAACCTCATAGAAGAGATAAAAATGCACGTAGAGACGCTAACCGACAGTGGTTGGGAAATTCATTTTACATGGATTAAAGCGCATGCAGGGTTTGCAGGAAACGAACTTGCGGATACGTTGGCCAAACAAGCAACAACAGACTTAGAACTGGAAATAGTGTACACTTCAATACCGATAAGCACAATAAAACGTGAACTGTGTGAAGAAAGTGTTCAGGCATGGGAAACCGAGTGGCATAAAACGGTAAATAGAAGAACAACAAAATCATATTTTCCAACCGTGAAACACAGACTAAACAAATCCCTGAGGTTAAACCACAATATCACAGCTATGTTGACAGAGCATGGTAGGTTTGGCGAATATTTTCACCGTTTTAAAATTAAGGAAGATTCAACTTGCGTGTGTACCAGAAATTCGCAATCAGTGGACCACTTACTGTGGGAGTGTGAACTACTGAACTCGGAAAGAGCTCAATTCAGAAAGCACATCTTGGAAACTTTTAAGTGTTGGCCCGTTGAGAAAAGTGAACTGATACAAAAAAATCTAAAGCAATTCGTACAATTTGTGAACAAAATAAATTTTGAAGCTCTACAAACAAACCAAATACATAATTCAGGATAATATTTATAAGTGTACATATGTAGATATTTTTGAGTAGTTAAGATAAAAGGAATGCATGTAGTATTGCTGCATTGCAATGGAGCATGTTGTTTAATAAAGATAATAATAAAAAATAAAATAAAAAGTCCAGTAGTTTTATCAATGTTTTCAGCAATTTCACGCCTTTAATAAAATCAGGTAAACTGATGTAACCAAGAGTCAGTATGCTTATATTGAGTCAATTATAATTTCAATTACGATAGGCAGAAAACAAGTTCTTTTCGAGATTAAAATCGTCCAGCATCAGCAGAACTACAGATATGTGAGATCTTGACAATCGCACACTCACATACAAATAAAAAATCCATGTCAAATTGGCCGGATCCGGGATTTAAACCAGGGACCTCCAGAATACAAGTCCAAGACGTTACCACTTCGGCCATCTCGCTCAGTTTAACGGTCTAGTTTGATAAGCCTATGGGAAGGAATAGTGGTATTTGTCAAAGCTAAACTTGCAACTTCAAATTCTTAAATTATGTCAACATTTCACGAAATTCAATGGCAAAGAACTCCGCTAATTATTTCACATTAATATATCTTCTGTAGCCTATGTAACAGTATTCATGTAGTAGTCCATTTCAACTTGATTAAAGAAATAAACAAACATCTGACTGCATTGGAGTTAAAGCCCTCAATAATTAGAAATGCGGCATTGTAGTGTAGATATGATTTAAAAAACACGTGACTTTTAATTAGTCGTTGAAGTGATTTTACAAACAGGGTTAGTCCATTTATGCATTTGCATATATTTTTCAAAGTATGTTATTCTTATGCTGACAAATCAAGTTCGCGAATTATGGATTTTTAATGCTCTGAATAAATTTGATTAGGCATACAATTGCATATGTACGCTCTATTAAGTAAATGTATCTTATTTCAGTAATTCTGTTAATCTGGCATGTTTTAACGACTCAAACGAGAAAATATGTAAAGCGAGTTATTTTAGAGAAAATATGGTCAATTATTTTTACTACTAACTGAAGAAAATAAAAAAATAGGATACCGTTTTGTCCTCAGTCCTCACATAGTAGTATTCAGGCAAGTAATTCAGTGGGACACGAGTTTATTGTTCTAACATTTTCTCGTGTTCAATAGATACAATGTTCTGAGATTCACAAGTAGGCCTAATTCAGTTATTCAGGATCAATGATTTAGAAAATTATTTTGTTGGGATTTTATTAGTACAGTTGGAATTTTTGTTACCTTATGTCCCATAAATCTCAACATGGCTGCCAGTAATGGCACGGGAAATGTCCAACCGGTATTAAACGTCAACCCATGTGTTATGATTAGACATCGGATTACAATGCAGCTTCTGTTATCTATATTCCTAAGAAGCAACCTACGCAAAGATATGGTTGAGAACAGCGAGGGTTCGATTTTACTGATATTCTGCCTACTTAACAGGTGTGATAACCATGGCATAAAGCTAATCACATGAAGACTCAAGAATACCCACCTCTGCCTACCGCAACCCAAGCATATTCCTCCTTCTGTGGGGATCTATTCTGTTAAACAGAGTGGAAGGGATATAGCTGTACAGATTCAAGAGGGCATTTAGATAACATTAAAATAAATATAAAATCTACTTTGCGTTTTATTATTAGGCCTACGTTTATGGCTAATGAACAGGATTAGGAAGTAAATGTTCTAAAAACTCTTGAAATAACATGCAAATATGCCCTTAAAAATGTACAAATTAGGGACTAACATTTTTACGTAAGACAATTAATTTCTGAGAAGTAGATGCTGATGGTTACACATCCAAAGTAAGGAATGAAATTCAGTCTATTACTATTGCGTAACGGAGACTTTTCAAGGTTCACTCAACTAATGAGTGTTGACACTTTCCCTTCTGTCTCACTTGTTTTGCAATGATTTCCTTGTGTTTCATGTATTAATATGTTGAACCACATGAAATCTTTTTCCACTCCCTGTATTTTTTCCGCATGCCTTACAGTACACAGTGTTCCGGTTGTAAGTATAATAAAAGAAACTATGCACCCATTTTAAATTGTTGTTAATTTTAGAAGAGTCATACATTGCGCCCATGCGCAGATCATTTCATAGGATAATTTTGCATTTTCGGAATGTTTGATGAGATGATTAAGTCTTCTCTTGCGGAAAAATTCATGTTCTTACGGTATTTGTTTACATACAAGGGGAGACTCCTATTTCCTACTCCTATGTACATAACTGTACACGCAATGAACGGAAATATCTGAGGTGTACGTATGATTAAATCTAGATGGAAAGAATTGTATCTAAATAAAGAATGAACATTATAAAAAATCAGAGAAGTCATCTGTCAAATGCAATAAGTTCCTGTATAGAAAGTATTACAATACAAGAATTAGGATAGCGGAGAATAGGCGAAAGCTAAGGTTTAGGGAAGGGGAACCATCATCTCGGGTTGATATGCGAACATAATACGAGACAATGCAGCAACTGAATGCTCTCTGCTGTAAATGGCATGTCTGATGCTGTGTGCACTTGACGTAATCAACACAAACGAACAGCTCACTGGGAGGGAAGTCTTTGTTGACGCAAAGTAGCTTGTAGTATTGTGAGATCAGAAGGGTAGGTATGCCATGCTTATTCTAACGTCCTACTACCAGCCTCTGGATCATCAAATTGACAGATAATTGTGTCTCTGCGTCCATTATTGTTCTATCGAACGAGACCCCTCCACTGGACACTACACAGAAACAGATAGCTTTTCCATTTACAGACTACAACATTGTCCAGAACTAGAAAATACAGTCAACCCTCGATATAATGCCATCATCCGTTCTCTAACATTTAGTGGCACAAAGCGAGGGTGGTAATAAAGCGAAATTTAATTTTTAAAATAAAAATGGCATAATGCCGTGCTGTATTAATTTACTGTGCTGTATTTTGAAGGAAAATTAAATAAAAGGCAAATAGAGAGCTTTAGAACAAAATAAAATACTGTACAGTAACTCAATATATTACAGTATATGTCCATTGCAACAGTTGCATGTGGGTCCATGCAAGTGATTAACTGCAACTGAGTGTAGTGTTTAATATCTGAATGGACACTGGACTAAAAGAAGTGAAAGTTTGGAATGTCTCATTGTATGAAGGGCGTTTTCTACCTGCTCCACCCTCACACAGGCTCTCTGTCCGACTTCTTAATATAGCTTCCTCATTTAACTGCACTACATTTACATTAACTTTTTGGAAATACTGTACAGCATGTTTCTTAAATAATCTTCCTAACATTCGTGCCAGTTTTATAAGAACACTGAAAGAGAAAAAAAATCACTGCAAGCTATATTTTGTAAAAAATCTTGTCTTACATTGACTGGCATTAAATGAATTGGCACAGTAATGAGGTTTCTTGTGCAAGTTATATGGGAGAAGATCCGTTCACTTGCATTTAATGGCGCAGTGCGAGGGTGGCACTGTAAAGAGGGGCACTATATCGAGGGCTGACTGTACGTAGCATCAGTTTGCACTTTCAGATCCATTTTCATTGTGCCGATTTATGAGTAAACTCTAATTACGTTATAATTGAAGACCTTACTCGAATAAAAATGAAACCATCATGTTTACAGAAAGTGCATCTTGGTTATATAAACGTGTATGATTGTGCTCTATATTCTATTAAGCTACCTGAGCTCAAAACTAGAACAGAGACTACAACGTGTTCATAATGCTTGCGTTCGCTACATTTTTGGTATTCGTAAATCAGAAGATATTACGTCAGCATTTGGAACATTGTTTGGACGACAGAAGAAAACTGCACTCTTTCTGCCTCCCCTATCAAATTCTTCACACTTCCTGTTCTCACAATCTGAAATCACGCTTTCAAACTTTCATATTATCATAACATACACATACAGTAAATACCCGGTCTAGACAAGATCATATTCTCTCAATACCTAAACATCATACATCTCTTTATTCATCATCCTTTACTACTTCAGTCATCCGAATGTGGAATTCTTTACCATCTCACATCAAAGAATGCCGGTCACTGTCAACCTTCATATCGCAGTTAACAGCACATATACGTAGTACTTAATAGTGTATCTTTTTCATGTCCTATGTTAAATTAGTTTATATCACTTAATGGTATTGTGTATTTTAATTGTATTTGTACCACTTAATTTCTTTCATATCACTTACTGTGTCGTTTAATGTACCGGTATCTTAAAACATTTAATGTATTATATTGTGTCATTTAATGTATTTTGTGTTATTTATTGTGTTATATTGTAACAACTTATGTACTAATAGTCCCTGGTGTACTAATAGTCTTAACTTTCTCCAGGTTAAATAAAACTATTATTATTATTATTATTATTATAATTATTATTAATTTTATTATTATTATCTAGTGGTGCCATGCACACGGGTTCTCGTCAGGCTTTATCGATGACATTTATACGAGAGAACGAGATAACTATGTAGTAGACCTAATACATGAGAACGACCTTTCTCCCTTCCTTCTGAAAGGATCCATAATAATACTGCTTATAACCTTATTCGATCGAGATCTTAAATATCTTTAACTTACATATAGGCTATATTTAATTCATTACACAACATCAATTACCGAGCAAGGTGGCCGAGATGAACTCGTATTCGGGAGGTCCCAGGTTCAAATCCATTGCCCTGCCAATTTGACATGGGTTTCTTCATGGTTTTCTCAGTCGTAAAAGGCAAATGCAGAATTGAATATTTATTTACCATGACCTCATCCTCGTTATTTCATCCTATATCACATTCACTATATTAATATCAGTTGAAATTCTCACGCCATAAAAACACACTAACACTAGAAAATAGTGGAAAATCAATAGTTGCCTGGGCAACTGGTATACACACAGAACCTGAACTCTTAATATGGCTTCGATGATCAAAGAAAAAAATATAACAGCGTAAAAATAACAATAACAATAATAATAATAAAATAAATACCGGTTGCAGGTAGATACTATGCTGCACACTAATTGTCCATGGTTTGTTTACTTTCCGTGAGACCATAAATGAGGGAGAATGAAACATACCAAGAAAGAAGCAAAATCATAGTGCTCGCATGGGAAAGGTCCATACTTCAAACACAATCTAGGGGACGCATGTTTCTCGGAGTTCGGAAAATGAGTTGGTCTTCGAACAACCTAGATTTAAACCCGATCAAACACATCTGGGATATCTTGGGTAGAAGTGTCAGTAACCGCCCCTCAGACTCTACAGGAACTGGAAGTGGCCATTCCTGAGGAATGGGGAACTTTCCTCAAAGGGACACCAAGAGGCTTGTCAGAAATATATCTCGAAGATGTGCGGCAATATTAGTGGCCAATGGTGGTCACACAAAGTACTAAATTAACGTTTCATCAAGAAATACTGCCTCATTAAAATGACTTTTCATTCTGGTTTATCACCATCCCACACACTTAGCTTGAATACTTTAAGTGACAAGTAAATGACATTTAAGTTAATTTACAATGAAAGATTGCTGTACAAGAATGCACTTGTGTTTTCCCTGAAAACAAAACAGTTTATAAAATAACGTTCAATAACGTTCAATAACTGTTCCACTAATTGTTTTGAGAGTATTTATAAAACTGTGTTCACAATTCATAATATTGGCGACATCAACCACAGCAATTTCGATAAGTTATTTCAAGATAAATGATAAGAAATTCTATGGTATAAATTGTACAAATTTGATATGAATGATAGTATCAGTCGGCTAAAAGTTATACTTCAAATGTACCACCTTATACCACAAAATTATTAATGCAGATAGTTTATATCCTGGTACAAGGTTACTAATAATATCATTTACCTGCCGTAATAAGATTTATGGGGCATATTCAATGGTCTGTATCAAGTGCATATAAACATTCATGGTAAAAACCTGTAACTAGATATGTGTCGATTTGACACTGGTTGTAAATTAAAATCATAATGATTGTCACAGTTTATACAATGTAGCCTATATAAGACTATTAAAAACCCTTAAAACAATTAAAATGTTTACATACCATATACATAAATGCAAGATAATACAAATTACAATACTCCATATAATTGCAGTTAATATATAAATATTTCCCTTGTAGTTCTAATATAAACACCAATGAATATCAATATTGATATTAAACCTGTATTAACATTAAGTTGAAAGAATAAAATGTCTATTCTGTTTTATATGTACTGGATGTTTATAAATTGGCAGTTCAATAGGGTGGAAGATGATGTTATCACAAAGCAGCCGTTTATCTGTCAACAATCTGGCTATATTCTCTTAAAGGAGATGCGCATTTCGGCACATGACTATGCCATCTTCAGTCCTGGGGAGTATAGGTAGATGTACTTTAACATCCAACCACCTCGAGTACTAGATTGGTACTGAGTACTGGGTATATTGACATTCATTGGTGTTTTTATTAGAACTACAAGGGAAATATTTATATATTGACTGCAATTATATGGGGTATTATAATTTGTATTATCTTGTATATATGTATATGGTATGTTTTTAATATGTATATGGTATGTATATGGTATGGAACATTTTAATTGTTTTAAGGGTTTTTAATAGTCTTATACACATTGTATAAACTGTGACAGAATATGCCCCATAAATCGTAATACGGCAGATAAATTAAAACAATATTATTAGGGACCTTGTACCAGGAAATAAACTATCTGCATTAATAATGTTGTGGTATAAGGTGGTACATTTTAAGTATAACTTAAGTTATACTTATAAGTATAACTTTAAGTTATGAAATTCATCAATCAGTAGGCTAAGTATTGTAGGAAATTTCTACAATATGAATGGCTTCCCCCCTAATGAGTAAAGTCTCCGAACTTTTTATTTTAATAGCCAACAGAATTTAGAATGATGGCGCTTAACTTAGTGATTTATAAAGAGAAACAATACCCGTAAACACGTGATATGTAAGTGTCAACCGGAAACGGTATTTAAATTAATGTAGGAAGCCTTTCAAAGTTTTGGTCAATTAACAAGTTGTTTCAGTTACCGTGCTGTGAGAAAGAGACCTTACAGTATTCACTGACTGGAGGAAATTGAAGAGAAAAGCTACGCCATACATTAAGCTTTCATAAGGACTTCAGCCGCGACTCGACTTCTGTATTTAAAAGGTACGAGCTAAATGAGTTGAAGAAACAAAGGATCCTGACGTGTATTTCTGCATCTTCTGAGCGCCAGGAAATGGAGCAAAGTGTAAGAGGAAAATAATTCATAAGATTTATTTTCTAATTAAAATCAAAATTCTCGGTCAGAAATGGGAATGCGCCGATTACGTAAGGATATGCACACTCGAAGAGTGAGATTTGTGCGATAGAATGGAATGGTGAAGTGACAAATTCTAACGCATGTATTTCTTTCCGCGAGTGTGTCCCATTCAATTAAATTGCTATTTCGTCGTAACTTATTCGCCAGTTTTTCTTATTCTATATGAATCGCAGCGTGCGGCACTGGTCATATTAGTCACATAATCAATAGGTCCATTTAAAAAAAATAGTGGGCCAAGAATAAAATCCCGCGGGAGTTCTTTTATATGCCTGTAAATCTACAGACATAGGCCTCTTACATTCATTCACACCTAACAGCCACTGACCTGTTCCGGGGACGAACCCGCAGAAAACGCACTCAAATGTTGTGGGTGGTATTGCGTATCTGACGAATGTTGAACTTTAAAAAGTTTCTTCTATAAGCAAGCAAGAAAGCAAACTTAAGGAATGATAAAATTGAAAATATGTACGCAGGGTTATTAATAGCCTAAATATATCCCCCCGGATATTCCAGGTATAAATGTTACACATGGATTATTTATTAGCAAGACTGTAAAAGTCTTGTTAACTTAAAAGCCTGTAATGAAACAAGCATCAGAGTATGATGCATCTTCGTTCCACTGCAGATGTGTGGACATCTTTCAGAGCTGGATGTATGTATTAATATAAGCAATCACCTAATAAAACCATCGGTGACTTATAAGTTTGAAATCAGCACAACAAATTCAGTAGAATAGATGGTTCCTTTAAGCGACAACCAAAACATTTCCATAAAATCCTCATATTTTGACATAAATTCTTCCTCTCTTACTCTAATAAATTATTCTTTTATGTATTTTTTTGTTTTCATGATTTTATACATCAGTAGCAGTAAAGAGGTTAAAGCAATGGGCGGTATAATATGTTTTAAAGCCAATGTTAAAAACCTTCTGTTGAAGAAACATTTTCATATTGTTGAGAAATAGGTATTTTAATTTTAGTGTAGGCCTATCTAATTTTTTAATATATTTTCTGAATAACCCTATTGCAATTGTATTGTTAAACGGTATTTTGAATAAACACTTAAACTTCTTAATATTAAGTCCTGCAAGTAAAAGCACTTTGCATTTTTAAGAGGGGAGCTATTGAGCTTCACTGTATCGTTTTCTATTACGTAGGACCCTTGGAGCAATATTAAGTACGCTTGTCTTTAGCAACGACCTACTATGTTTTCGTAATGGAGAGAGCAACTAGTTTTGAAATTCCATTACCGTAACCGCACCTTCCAACAGGTCCTTTAACAGCGGTTTCACCCATCCCCCCTTCATGGCATTTGTCTTGCTGTCTTGTCTGAATCTTGGCGAAATTGATGTATGGAGAAGGGTGTAGAGAGAACTTCTACTCCAAAATGTAAAGCATCTTCTGTAGAGACAGAGTCCAGGCTGGGCCTAAAATCCTTGCTACTAGTTCATTCCATCAACTGTGGAACTGTTGAATATGCATACGGCTAGTAGTAGTATTCAGCAGCCAGTACCATACGCAAACTCTCATTACTTCGAGCTCCTCTCATCATGTTTTCCAGACCACATAGACTAAGATGAGGGTCACACCACGCCATACCGTGTCATAATTCCACTCACTAGCTACTTGTCTCAGGATCCCAACTGTCCTCTCTAGGTAACTCTTTACATATATTCTGAGCGTTCAAGTAACATTCTAATGTTGCCTAAATATATAGATTTTAAGACTCCTAAATATTGGAAAACACTGTTTTAAATTAATATAATTTAAGATTAGACCTATACTAAAATAAATCTATTAATATGGAACACTTAGATTAGACCTATATTGAAAATAAATCTACTAATATGGAACACTTAGCTGCTTAAGTAAAATATACTTTAGCATTTTCAGCCCTTATAGTGAACATTGCATTCACTTATTTTAATTTATTCTATTAACTTGTTTATCTTTTGTACTTTAGGTCAATTGCATTATCTACTATAATTACAATATTATGGTTGTGTACCTGACCTTGCAAAGGGGCTAACCGCCAAATTTAAAAAAAACAACATATATATTTTTTATTATACAATGTTGGTAGGTGACATCCTGCATTGCCCTAAAAAGGCGCTAAGTGAAATTCATAATAGTGTGGTTGCAAAGTTGCTTGAGAGAGAGCCCCTCAGGTAAGGATCAATGCTATTTCTTTACAAAAATTATTGGCTATCTCAGAAACATAATTTGCCGCTTAGCCCCTTTGTAAGGTAAGGTAAACAATTTCAAAATGTGTTAAGTTACAAGTTGGCAAAGTCATGGAACTGAGACAACTTTACACCGAATCCTTCTCAAACAAAATTTTACTGTAAGCCCATGCTTACGATTTACCTTGAATAGAATTGTGACTAATAGAATTTCGTTTTTCGTGATTTTCTCAAAAATGTTTTTTTTTTTTAAATTACTGTAATAATCTTATAATATGCATAATATATTACAACATATGGTATACAATGTATTACAATATATACAGGGTGTCCGGGAAAGACCTGACGAAAAATAAATAATTATATATCTGAAACTATTGCATTTATTGACGTGACTTTTCACGGTTATAAAGAGAAACACGATGAGTTTTAATAAGCCTCCGTGTGACCACCATTTGTGGCCCGATACTCAATTTCGTGCCACACACGCGAAAGCATCTCCGGTGTGACTAGTGCTATTGCATCGTAGATTCGGCCACGCAAATCTGCATTATCAGTCACAGGCGTACGATACACTTTGTCTTTCACAAAACCCCAGAGAAAGAAATCCAGTGGGGTCATGTCAGGTGACCTTGGTGGCCATGGTGTAGTCCTTCTCTCCCATGGACTGTGGATTTTGGCATTTGCAATTGTCTTGCCGCCTCACGAATGGATTTCCTCGGGCTTCTTACAAAAGCAGCAGATACCCTTTCAATGTCGATGTCGTTTATGCGCGATTTCTTTGCCTTTCCCTGCTGTGACTCAACATTACCTATCCCCAGAAATTGCTTGTGCCAATGAAGGATGCTGTTTCGGGCGGGAGGATTTCGGCCTTTGTCTGTTTGGAAACGACGTTGTAGCCTACGCACAACTTGCATTCCCAGTTCTCAGAATCAGACTGACTACACACGCTGCGCAGAACAAGCTTTTTCTCGTTTTTCCTCGTGCAACAACAATGTGCATGCTCATGCGCATTACGGGATGCTACAAAACAAAACTTTTTGAGTTTGTCTTTCTAACTGTGAAAATACTGAGCTAGTAACTGTAATAGTTTCTGATATATAATTATTTCTTTTTCGTCAGGTCTTACCCGGACACGGTGTATTACTAGGGAAGTCCGGCACTGCAGGTGTTCCCTGAGCTTGTGACGAGGGTTCGTCACTTGGTAGGCCTACACGCGGCCTGTGAGGGCTCGCAACAAAGGGAATGCTCACCCTGAAGAGAAAATGTAACTGAGACGCCCTTGTGGCAGCAAAACTCAAATTGACGACGCAAAAATGTAGAAATATATTAATAACAGCTAAAACATTCACTTGGAGTTATTCTCTGAAGAATTGTTTTAAGCTATTCATTTCATACAAAAACTTTCCTCACGAATAATGCAACTTTGAATGAGGCTGAGACAACCGAATGCGTACTACTGCAATGCATTCGTGTACTTTACACTGGAATATTAAGGGTAGAAGAAATTGTGTGGTTCACATCAGACTTTTTAGGGGCTTTCATTATTATGAAAACACAGGTTAAAGGCCACAACATAAAGCGGACAAAATAATGTATATTTATGTAGCCCTGGAAGGTGTGAGAATTCAGCCACTGCCTAATAATCTTCATTATTGCATGCTTAGAACGCTCAAGTATTGATTTCGCTGACTATCGTCTTGATTATCCTACGAAGGACGAACAGCAAGGCAATTTACTTCAAATTCTCGTAGTCATGGAAACAACCAATAAAGAAACTCGACGCGTCATTTATTAAATTCAAGTCAAGAGGCCAGCACTTGAATTTTGTTCATTAAGTTTCCAATTGTGTTTCTTTCTTTCTTTTTCCTTTATTCAACTCAATTCTTGATATTTGATTCCATGGACTGTATTGAACGTGGATGAAAATAAAGCTACAACAAAGACTTTTTTCTATAACCAATAAACAAGAACACCGTATTGATTCCCAGAGATTACAAATTATTTTATAAAAGTAATATTATAACATTTTAGTTTTGCATTGCATAACTCTCCGTTGCTGTAGCAAAATTTAGCAATTGTCTACATTTTCTATACATAATTCACAATGAAAACGGTTCAGATGTTCAAAACATCATTACTACCAGACAATGACCTAGCAGGACATATTAATGAAACCACATTAATTATTATAGTTCTAGAGTGATAGGGAAAAAGCGAGTAAGTCAAAAAACCAAAGTTCCAGGAGAGACGAAAAACAATTTATTTCCACAGCATTGTTACAATAGGCTATTTAGTTTAGTTTAGGCTGAACTAGACATTGTAACAATGCTGTGGAAATAAATTATTTTTTGCTTGTCCTGAAACTTTGGTTTTTGACTTATTAGCTTTTTCCCTATCACTCTAGAGTTGTAAGTTTATAACCTATTCATATTGCATACCAGATAAAGGAGTAAAAATACACTCTATTTCCCCATAACACTACACATATTCATGAAACGTCATATAATAAGTAAGCCTGTACATAAAATCTTTACGTACAAATGACAAACAGCGAATTTTGACAACAGAGCTCAGATAACAACAACAACGAAACAACAATAAAACGAGCCTAATAAGTTAGAATATTACCTAATATTTTCACTTTTCTTCTTTTAATTTCTAGTGATCATTTATCAAATACAGTAGGCCTATGATGTCATTGCTGTTTTATGCTGGGCGCCAGGAGTAATACAGTTTGTGAAAATGCATTTCGGCACACCGTATGTGGCATCTTCAGTGCTTAAGAGGACAATCATCATCACCATTTCTTCTAATGAATTGACGATGGCACAGCTAGTATCGCGAGATGTAACTTATCTTCTTATAACTGATAAGTGTCTGGACTCATGAAGAACTTGTAGCTTTGAAGAAAGAAACCTACAACTCGTTCATAAACAATATACTTTTAATATTGTTTTAATGTACAAATTTTATTGTTCTTTGTGTACTAGCATGAATGCTGAGTGTGCGAGTGTGGTGAGTAGAATGAACTCAGCTGGAATAGAGTAAAGTGAAGCAATATTTAGTACGGAAATGCACACTAACTTCACTATTAAGTATATTTACCCAGATTTTTTTTTCAAGGGTGTCTTCATTATCATTAGCTGATTCCTACTAGCCATCTGGTGACGGGTGGATGAACTAGTTTATTAAAGTTTTCTGGATGCCTACTGAGGTGTCAAACAAAGAGAAAAGTCAGCTTTAGTAACCCATTTCTGGGAAGAAGGCCATGAAATCAGGGATGAATTAGGATTATCAAAACAATTAAAAAAAACCATTAGAGCTCATAATCTGGGGAAAAAATTAATTCAAAAGTACTGTCAAAATCTACTAAACTTCGAATGGAGATAGCATGTCGAGAGAATGTCACCAGAGAAAAGTATTTTTACTGTAAACCTAAAGGAAGAAGATATTAGGGAAGACCAAGGAAACTATGGTTAGGTGCACTTTGAAGCCGGAACAGGCATTTGCCTAACGCTTGATGTACCGAAGAAGAAGAAGAAGAAGAAGAAGACGAAGAAGAAGAAGAAGAAGAAGAAGAAAGGATGTGATGCTGTAAGGAGAATTAATATTATTTTCCCTACTTAAACCGGGAAGGCCGCCCCCATGACTGAGTGATTAGACCGCTCGTCTTCCATGGCTGGGACCTGGATCGAATCTCGGTGGGTGTATGTGGAATTTGTGGTGGAAAAAATGTAGTCAGGGAAGGCATTCTCGGGGTTCTGCTGTTTTCCCTGACATATATCATTCCACTGTTACTTAATCCATCATAATATGACTATTTGGATGTAATAAACGAATGAAAATTTTAAACCAGGATATAGGCTACTTTTTTTTTTATTTATGAAAGGTAGGCTTACATATATTTTGTAAACATAAAATGTCAATAATCAAATCTTAACATGTATATATGTGATAAAACGGGTTCTGTAGCAAATCATTTTTTATAATTACATCATTATTTGTAATACTCTAATCATGACCATTTATCACGTTTTTCATTTATCATATTCTCTGATACTGTGAAAGACAATATGAATTGTAAGCTTAATAACTCATTTCAAACTGTTGAGGAGTAGAGTGGAAGTGAGCAATGCAGGAAGACAAAACCTTTAATTTACTTCTCCAGTTCATAGATTTCTATACAGAAGGCTGCGGCAGCTAGCAGGAAACGAAAGCAACCATCTGTGAAATGGAAGGAAGGTGTCGTCACTTGTTTGCTCGGAACTCTCAAGAAATGTCTAGCACCAGCTCTGTCTTAAATTAATACCAATTAAATCAATTACACTAGGTACGCAGTTCAGCGGAAATTCAATGAAAACGTCAACAATAGGACAAAACCTCAAAACAAATGCGATTCGATTCAACAGTAGACACCGAGAAATTACGTAACTTGAAGAGTGAAAACTGAGGGACTTATTGATTACATGTAATCACTTAATCACTCATTTTTAAGGGGGGAGGTATAGGTTTGAGTGCAATGAACTGAAATCTGATACGCTCTTTATTGACTACTTCTACAATGACATACTATTTTCAAAATTAATTAAACTTTTAAGTTACGGGTAGCCACGATTCGTGCACTGAAATGTCGTTTCCCTGATAATTTCCACAAAAAATAATCTTTCTCAGTGATTCTTATTTTCTATCAATTCGTAAATGTCAAATGAACAACATCATCTACAATCTTCGGAATATCTACAGTGTAATTTTTTTAAATCCATTAGGAATGCAATTTTGACATTATCTTTTACATTAAAATGTGTTTTAATGAACGTATATAGTGTTGTTCATGTGATATTAACAAAAAAGAATCACTAAGATGTGTTGATATTTGTGCAAATTATCACGGAAACGGGATTGCAGAGGACGAAACGTGGCTGCCATTTTGTAATGACCACTGGTGGTCCGCGAAGATGGTGCAGATGCTCCGCAGACATAATTAAAATGGCTTAATGTATCTGCTGATCTTCGACTAAATTTGACTAATATTGAGCCAGATATCCAGGAACTCTGCAAGAGGCGACAAGCTCAACCGTCTTATTAAAAGTAATAACATAATTCCTAATTATATTATCAAATTGGTAATAAATATTTAACTGTCAATAGTTTACTTCCAATTCAATAACTGTGTTTCCGTTGAATTAAAAAATGTATTTAGATTTATTTCGTTATAATGACCTATAATTAATACCCCAAATATTAAGAATATAGGCCTACATAGGCCTATAGCCTACTTTTAAAAATGTGATGTTTAATTAGGGGTCCGTAACATTTTTTAGACATTTTAGAGGTCCTCGGGTTCAAAAAGGTTGAGGAACGCTGACTTAGAGCATATAGCTTTATTCAATGGCATTCTCTATGAATTTCACATAAGTTATCTCTAATAACTAAAACCTAGAGTCCTCCTTAATAAAAATTACACATACAGCACTCATACAGCTTAGGCTATTCGCATATAATAAGTAATAAATTTATTAGTATAAATAACAACATAAAATATATTTAGAAATATGAATTCGAGCGTCATCCGAAGAAGCAAATCTTTTGCTCCGGGGCGGTTCAGTTCAATACAAAATGAAATAACTTTTTTATTATAACACTCAAACACTTGACTTTCAAACTAAGATTACCTTCGGTGATCCGGGAGGGCGTTTCGCACTGTTTTAGTGAATCATTTTTTTCTTATATTGCTCCTTTAATAATGCAACTATGATGGTTGCTGAAGCTACTCTACTATATCAGCAGATGCAACGTCTTCATTCAGAGAAGTACTCACACTAAAATTCGAATATATTTTGTAAAACCGGTTACACAGTGCAATGAAGTATTTTCTGGTCATAAAATTTATTTTATAATATAAATTTCATTTAAAAGATAAAAAAGTATAAAAATTTACATTTGTCAAGGAACTTTTATAGTGTCATACCGGCCTTAAATAAGTAGTAGGCCTACTCCTTTGGTAATTAGTAATTACCTTACCACATGTAAGTGTGCAGTGGTCTCGTAAATATAAATTACTGAATTATTTTTCACTTCTTGCTTCTGTTAAATCACCGAATCCACGAAGTCCTGAACGGGGAATTCTCGCCACTGGAAATTCCCCAAACAAGTCGGGAATCGAACCCGAACCGCCGTGCCAGGGTGGAAGCCAAGCACGCTACCGACTCACCCACAGCGGAGGATATTTTTACGGATATATGAGAAAATCAGGGGAATGAGATGATCCTTACATCTACTTTCTGATCCCCTCAGGAACTTTAATTATCTCACTTCATGCAAGTTGAACAATAAAATTGTACAGTACTTACATCAAAGAATACTATCAGACTAAATCTTTTCTTCGATTAATTTTTTTGGTAAAATTTCACAATCTTTTCTCAAAATAAAGCGAGAACGAAAAAAGGACTTGATTTCAAAATTAATATTTTTATTTGTACTTTGTACTAGACCCCAATATCCAAGCTATCAAACTGTGGTGAAAGTTAATGGTGTGTTCGGACTTGTTATTCAGGTGGAACATGCTAACATATTTATTGGTGTTAGGATGAAAGGTGTATGGCGGTGGAAGATATACGGGATGAGCTAATATGACGTCACGAACCAGAGGTGAGAGGGAACATTGAATGTAAGGGGTAGATCTGGAGGAGTAAAATATTGGATGGCAGAAAGGGAAAGAAAATTCATAGGAGGGGCGGAAAGGGAGGGTGAAATATAAGCTGGGGAAAAGGATAGAGAATATTGCGCATTGGATAAGGGGAATAAAGAGAGAAAATGGAGAAATGATGCGCTAGAATATGACAGAAGAGTGGTGTCGATAGGAAGGGAAAAAGGTGTAATGGAGGAATGAAATGAGTTTAAAAATTGGGTGGGGTGAATGAGAGCGTTCAAGAAGAGGATAAACGTTAATGAGAGATTGAGAAAGAGACGGAAAATTGGGGAGGGTGTTTGACTCGCGAATGAATGAAATGAGGATACTGAATGTTGTGGCAGAGGAAATGGGAAGGGAAAGTGATGGAAGAATAGGGATAAAGTGAATATTGCCAGAGCTATGAGCAGGATGGACGATGAATTAGTTTCGGTGTTTGTTCATGTTATTGGCTTTAGGTTCGAACTGACCCACTTCATGAGTAATTTACGTCGGCAAACACAAACCTAGACAGTTCGATGGGTGAGGGAGACCAGGGATCGACAACCTTTTCCTCAACGATACCTGTTTTACAAAAATAAAATGGAATTAGAATATATTTCTCCTAAATAACAAATATGGAGTAAATAAACGGTGCAAAACATGCTGAAAAATTTTCTCACATACACGTGTTCAAGATTTTAATATAGAGTCCCGCTAACTTGGCCTAATATGTACCGAATGGGCCACGAGTTTCTGAAATACCGAAATATGGGGAATAAGGGCTTAAAAGTAGAATAAAGTGTAAAGTGATCCCTATACAGGCCATGGAGGCCCAGAGGGTTCCAGGAGGTTGAGGCTCCCAGATTTTGGATATTCGGCACGTTGAGGTGGTAAGGTTGTCAGCCTTACGCACCGTCCGTCTTTACCCCCAGGATTGCTCCTGGTACTCATTTCAGTTAGAGGCTGAGTCGACCCCAGGGCCATAGTGCCACCAGAGGGATTAGGCCAATTGAAAAACTCCGACGACCTCATCGGGAATCGAACCCCCGACCTTCCGGTTTGTAGCGCAGCGCCTCAACCACTACGCTACGGCGTATCCCAATAGTAGAATAGTAATGAGAAAATTTAAAATGTGTTTATTGGCCTCAATTATAACAAACACCGAAACTTGTAGTTATTCTTCTATGAAACAAAAGTTATATATTTCAATAAATTACAACAAAATAGGCTAGTTTACCTGATTTCTTGTCATGGTAGGCGAGTATTCCGAACTGCCTGGCAATCGAGTGCTGACTTTGCGGGAATCTACTCTATTATTTATGTTGAAGCAAGATACTGGTATGTAGACTACTATTCAGAAAAATATACGACCTACAGAGCAGATATATATATATATAAGGATCTTACCAAATTTTTGTATAATAATCTCTTTATAGCATCACGCATATTAAATGAATAAACAATTTCGCAATCTATTCAATAGATTTATATTTCCTTGGACAAGAAATAAATCCTAAAAGGGAGTGTAATTTAAACAAAGTCAATATTACGTATGACTTAGCCCACGTATTGCTATTTTGATTGGGGATATTTTAAGGATATACGAACTACAATATCCGAAAATTTTCATTTCTTAATTTCAGTTTGTTGAAGAAAATATAAGTAATCTACATCTAAGCCCATTATTATCCTTATTATTATTATTATTATTATTGTTCCCGCTCCCACGGTAGCTCGCAGGCGAAATAGGGACACGGGGAAACCTCTCCGGTTTGAAGGATGCTACACTAAGTCAAGTTTAAAATACATTTATTGAGCCCCTTGAAAGATACAAAGAGCACAATGGACAAAATGATAAATAGACCCTTTAAATACAAGATGGAATTTTGTATCTTGCTTTACAAATAAATTCCTCTTCCTAGCGGTGCCGAAGAAGATGAAATGTTGATGAAGTCAAGGGGAGACGACTTAGTAAGCTCCTTCTGGAAAATAAGGCATGCTTGCCTTATAAGACTGATGAATAGCTCGGAGGACCAGAGCAGAGCAATTTTATAGTCGCGCTTGCTCAAACGACTGAGAAAGAAATTCACTATTCTTGAAGTGAATGCGCAATTTCAGCAAATTATTTTAAGGTCGACTTGCTGCTTCGACCGAGAATAAGAACCTTTAAATGTTGCTTCGACACTGCAACTAGAATTAAGCACTCTGAAATATTCACTTCACAGCAGTACTTACAGTAAATCCTTTTACTTAATGAGTTACGCATTCAAGTCCATACGGTTTGATCAGGGAAGTAAAAAACTTGGCTTCACACATTTGTAATTGAATCACAAATAAATTACTTTGAAGAACGTATTAAATTGCGTCTCTGCAATAACTAGGGCTGGGAAACTTCAAATTCCCAGCTCGACAATAATAACTAGATTCAGAATTCTGAACTGAAAACTAGCCTGGCGAAAGCTTCGAACGAGAGAATAAGAATGAATAGCAAGAATGACAGACGTCACGACATGTGACGTAAAGCAAGAATCCCATTGGCCAAGAAAAACAATAAATAATTAATCTTGGAAATAAATCAATTAAGTTACATTAAAATACTAAAACATAAATAAGAGAATTAATAGCATTACTTTAAAACTGAATTGTTTCTTTAAAAACACAAAATTATGAATAAAATATACTAAAAAATAATCAGACTGAAACTTTGGGTTGGAGATTATAACATGACTATCCAAAAAATGAAAGATGCGACAGTCAAATGTCATTACTGAAGAGAATTGATGGGAGAAAGAACAAACAGATAAGTAAACATATTTAAAATTATATTGAAGACACAACAAGAAAACAAAACAAGCGAAGTCACAAGCCTGTTGCCATAGCAACACGGCGAATGACCTCGCGAAACCAGCTGATGCCTCAAATCCGGCCAGACACGAATGCTAGACGGAACAATTATTATTATTATTATTATTATTATTATTATTATTATTAATATTATTATTAATATTATTATTATTATTTAGCTTATTTTACTTGATTTTACTGCATATAGGTCATAATATCACGTGTTTAGTTTTACCACTAGGTTCTTTTAATAATTACATCCACGTGCATCTATTTCTAATGCACGGTAACGTCTTCATAATATATTATTAATTTTAAACGTTTATGATATTGGATGACATACCTACGGTGAGTTATGGAAAGTAAACAAGTCCCAAAAGCCCGGCGTTTGACTTAGCGAATGAAAAAACTATGACAACTACAAGTCAAATTGACCGTCCACGAGGTTTGAGATTTCAACCCAGGACCTCTTAGCTGTGCCAACTAGCTCTGATTGGTTTTATTGTGTGCATTATACAGAAATACAGCATTTTGGAACAATAATTAGGCCTAATTTTACTTTTCTTGTTACTATAGAAGCAATTAAATCGCATGTTTTATTTTAATTACGGCGTATTATGATATTGTACACTGAAGTTATATTTTTGTTTCGCTTCTATCTCGATACCTATTAATTCAATAAAGAAATGTGTATGACAAAAAAGTTTGTTTTAATTTTCTCTACAACTTGACTGTGCTAGGATTTCATGTATCTTCTACTCAGTAAAGGAGATAGCCTAGAATAATCTTAAATGGACGCGATAAACTACCCTCTAAATAAGTTCTACAGAAAAACGAATACAGCTGTTTTATTAAACATTGAAATAAAAATATACATTTTTTATTGAAATCGTTAGAGCTTTTTCTGAAAAATCAAAATTCTGAACCCTGTTCCCGCTAAGGATGTCCAGAGACGACAGGCAAGTACACAGATACAGATAGACAGATAGATAGATGTGATTCCAAAAACATTTTTTTCTAGGCATTTCCACCTCTTTTAAACTAATCTAATAATGTAAGGCTAGGAACCATAAATTTTAATCTGAGGACGTCATAACTCATTGATGCAATTAATTACTTTTGTATGTCATTTCTGTTTAGTCTTAGAAACTTCAATTGGTGAAACGCAACCAGGATGACTAATGGAATTATTTCAAGACTACTGTCAGTTTACTCTAGTGAGGAAAACACAGGGAAATATTAATTCTGTTACATACCGGAGTTCATCGCGACACTAACGACTGAGGGATAAGTGACAATCACGCAATTCACCTGAAGTTTATTATGAGGTGTAAAAATATTCGCTGAATCGAAGATATAGAGAGTGTTAATAAATAACAACGAAATATTTTACCGGTATATAGAGAAGCAACTTTTATTAAGAGATTTTCGCTCTAGGGATTCATTTTTTTCCTGTTACAGCATAAAATCTCCCAGGGCATGGCCGCCACTGACTTCTAACATTTGAAAAAAGTGCAAAACAAAGGAACTTCGTTGTAAACACTGGAGTTATGAATAAAATAACTAATGCAGTGGCGGCCAATCATTTTATTAGTCTGTAAATTTTTCAGATTGTGGAAACACTAAATTATGATATACTCGTAGCTGTTGAATGATTAAGAATCAGAATTTTGTCGATCACTAAGAAGTCAATTTAATGAAAAATTTAACTCTATTTCGTTTCATTATTGACTTATGAGCATGTAATGACTTTAATGCCCTGTAGAACAGACATTTTACGACGTTGAGAGAAAATCTCCTAATAAAAGTTGCTTGTCTATATCCCCTCTATATACAGGTAAAATATTTAGGTGTTATCCACTAACACTCTGTAATTCTATATTATTCCTTGAAAAAAAATTCTGGAATGAAATCGTGTGTAAATAACAATGAAATTTTCAAAGCTTTATTGCCCGAACCTACATTGAATTTCTTCAGGACTGATATTATATAAGTACACAAAATACAAAACATTAGCTATTTTCACCGAAAAACTCCGAAATATAGATTCTAATTAGGCCTACTCAAAATACAGAAAAATGGCATTACTACATAGGCCTCCTCGTTAGGCTACTACATGACCGTTTTATAATTTTCGACAACTTTACCCGTATTACTGCGCTAACAAATGACTCCCATTCATATTACTGCTTTTTGTGTCTAAAGAACTCTTAATTATTCATCTTGCAAATATAATAAACTAGATTGAATTAATGAATCCTTATTAACACATTCCAGTGTCCGGATTTAAAAAGACAGGACAAATGATGATTACTACAAGGACACTTGTGTCCAAGATGAAAGATAATTTCGTTTTAGAGACAGTCCAGTCTTTTTCCTTTATAGAAAAAATAAGAAAAGCTAAGAAAAGAGAATTAATGCAGAAAGGCGATAGGGAAGAAGAAAAATGCGTATATATGGGTTGGAAAATGAGAAAAAAGTGGATGGAAGGAAGATGAATGAATGAGCCATTATCAAAATGGAAGCAGCAGAGAAAAGGAACTTAATTCATTTCCCCCTGCCCTATTGTTTGCTGTAATAGGACTAAAAGGCTATTGTTACCAGCCTTGCCTGCCCGTGTGCTCTCGCTCTATAATTGGCATTGCACACAAATCCATATTACAGCCCCGAAAGAAAATTAATATAAAAAGCGAGGACAGCCCAACCCTTTATTAAAGAGAAACATAGGGCCAATTACATTTAAACATGGCATGTATTAAAAGATATGTGTAGATCATTTTAGGAGAGAAAAACACATTAACATTAACTCATTGCCTAAACATGGGTCATATTCAGGAATCTTCCTAGAGGATAGCGTTGTGTTCTGAGATTTAAAATAGATGACAGACAGAATAAAATATTTTTGCACGATGTAACCAATTAGTGGTACTTACGAATATTGTTGCCGTGGATCGTAACTTGGCATTCCAAAACGCTATGAAAACAAAAGAAATATCAGTGCTGTAAAAATTACAGCACGTGCCGTAAGTAAAACCATCATAATACAAGCCTTTATCGAAGACCGGAACCAAGGTCCCCCCTCCAGTTTGTGGTGGCTTTAACAGGACAAATATTCAGTCCCCATAGCAACCAACACATGCGAATCACTTTCTGAAATATAACATCTATCTTCAATAATGTATATACATAATATTTTCAGCTAATATCTCACTTAATATAATTAAATTGATATAAATAATCATCGTTAAAAAAATAGCATGCAATACTCGTTCCGTAAGCGCATAACCGATCACGGAAATTGAAAAAACTCGGCGCAAGCGCCTCGTTTTTCCAAACTCTTTCCTCGCCGTAAACACCGCTTACGGAACTAGTATCGCAATACACTATTACGAGCTATAGATCTTCTATTGTAATCCAAACATAGCCTTTGGGTTTATGTTCAAAATAACACTGTACAACAAATTTGAACTTTTTTCTGTCCTTTATATGAAACTATGTAATTCTGTATAATCAAAAGGTTCTTGATTCATACATCAAAACCAAAGTTGTCCATTAGGTACTGTTTTTGTAGGAGACACACCTCAAATTTACATAAATAACAAAAATGTGAATTTTTCGGCAAAATGGTGCGTGGTAAACTAAACATAATTACAGATTCGTTATTTTCAGCCAAAAATATACAAGAAACACATATTTTTATCTAAAGGAAAATTTTCATGTTGTACAGCGTTATTCACTATAACCATATTAAATTATTTTTTATATATTTATTTTTTGGGTAACCACTACTTTCACGTTTCCTGAAATGAACCGTATAAGAAATCCATTGTGGTTAGGATTCCATGTAAATGTACTGCTTCGGCTACTACAATAAAAAATAAATAGTCGTTAACCCATGTTATCTTCTTCGAAGGATTGCTACACTGGCCCTTAAGGGCTCGTTTTGCAAACATACATGCTCGCAAATGAAATATATTTTTTACCATTTATACAGTAAATGACTATTATGGGTTTTATTCACAGTTAATGCGTAATCTTGCCCTAGAACTGATGACCAGGGTTCGGCGTAGGGTCACAAAGTTACGAGACTTAAGTTTACAATGTACGAAGTATAAATGACGTCATGACTCGTGGCGTGAGAGCGTGCAGTATGTTTCATAACAAAGTTCATTACTTTCTTGTTCCTGCTTTGCTTGGGTCCATACATACTATACTTCAATCCTGTAAACAAAAAAAATCCCTCTTTACCATTCTTTTCCTATTTCCTATATTAATTCTGCTATTTGGAATTCAAGTACTGAGAAACATGTCGAAATTTGAGAGCACGAAGCGTTTTCTTCAGAAAGAACTTAGAAAGATTCAGATGTGAAAAGGAAACAACACTGCATTTTGCAAATTGAGCACAAAGATATACGGACAGCTAGAGCTCGACTGTTTGAAAACACTGTGATAGCAAAAGGCACTAGGAAATAATAAAGTGCACATTCAAGGCAGGCCTTCCAATATCAAAATCTGACATTGGAGATCAAACCGAACTTCATCGACATTTACGTACAATATTGGTACATATCAACATCACATTCAACAAGGTCGAAAATAAGTAATGTAAAGAGTTTCTTGAAAAACATGGGTAAAAAGTTCCTTGGGAGCCGATCATAAGACAAATTCCTTAAGACGATCACTAAATCAGATTATAAAAGTGGTGCAAGAACAGAAAATATGGTTTAGGCCTATACATATATTTCGTTTTCTTTAAAACATTTATAACGTTAATTGGAGCACATAATGCTAGGGAAATCATTTCTAAACCAGAAGTGTAATGTATCCTATTTCTGACTGCAAATGTGAACACATATTTTATGCCCTACTATGACTGAATGTTCACATGCTGAGGCAACGAGTAACGCCACGTTCGACCTCCAATCCGCCTCAACCTACACAAAGCAATGGCGCGGGCGTTCTTAACTTTCTTGACTTGGGAATCGTAGATCGAACCCTGCTGATAATACGTAGTAATAAGTAATATTTATATATTAATTCATTTATTCATCCATTATTACATGCCTTCCAATATAAATATGCCATTCAGGCGTATTTTCTCTTACCACACATCTGTTCTCTTATGCTTGTGGGGAAAGCAATGCACTCATCTTCCATATTAGGCTGCCACGGGATATGAACCAAAGGCTTTCCAAATGTAAGTCCGCGACTAACGGCTATATCATTTAGCTCCGTTAATGCATTATGTACATGTATATAATTTGTAACAATATCAATTCAAGTAAATTTTAATACGTTAACATAACGAGCATATTGTGACTGTTTATCGTAATACATGAATCATGTGGCTCGATACTAGAGCTAAAGCAAACATCAATCGCGTGTGGAAGTGCCTAGAGATTGTCCAAAGGAATTTTGATTTGTTTAGTCTCACATCTACCTACAGAAAGAGGTCAAAGTAAAAAAAAAAATAGTCTTTCAGGATTACGCGTATCGTATTTCCTATAATTTGAACAGTCAACAAAGTTCTCTATTGTATTAGTGAAGATAGAATTAGAGGAGTATAAATCTCGCAAAACGAAACATAAAACCTCTTCACTTAACTCTGTAATATGAACAGGTAATTCCACTTGCTTGTTGTAATTATACTGCTATAGGTGTATTTAACAGAACCGTTTATTTGAAACCACTTCATACTAAAACATTACACAAACTGGAAACATTTTTGGGTTTCTAGATAATTGATAAAGCGCTACCTACATGCATAGAGAACAAGTGAAATTGTAATTGGTATTGTCCACAATACGAGGCAGATTTCTCATGAGATCCCATTCCCACGTAGGCCTATTAAAATGATCCAATTGATATTCATATTCACTGATAAATGAAATAAATAAAATTAATTCGGTACACATCAAATATTTTATATACAGTAAATATCAATAAATGTGAGTTAATTCCAACAACTTAAACTTTATATTATAAGATCCTAAATTCTAAACCTGAAAATATTAACATAGCCTGCCTGTAATTCAATATTTGTTTGTTAATACAAGGAACCATAAGTTGGGTGTTTCACATGGACATTACAAGTAGGCTAATAGCGCATAGATATTGTGGATATGACTATCTTATTACGAGGCGCGTCCATAAAGTAAATTTCCCTACGTCCGTTTACACAAACAAAACAAAATTCCATGGAAATATTTATTGCAATAGATACAGCAACTTTTCAGGTATTTTTAAACTTATTCGCCACAGGAATTGATACATTTGTCACACCGTGGGACCAACTTTTGAACACTTGAGTCGTAGAAGTCTGCCGCCTGGGATTTGAACCACTGTGTGACACCCATTCCGCTTCTCTGTTATTCTCTGTCATTTATTGAGGTACAGGAGCGGGGTCCGGGCTGTAAGGTGGATGTTGAAACATCTCATAGCCGAAATTTTGCAGGAGACTTGCAGGGAGGTATTGAAGTCTCCATTCTACAGCTCGGACCATGCACCCAGAAATTGTAATCTTTTCTTCAAGAAATGACAATGAATGACAGAGAATGACAGAATCCATGAATCGTTTCGAGTTACCATATTGTGACCAGTGCTACCAATTGTGCATATAAGACACAGTTAACTGAATTCAGGTAAGCTAACAGCAGAACAGAATAAAAGGATACGAACTGGATTGCATCGAAACAAAATTGTGTTTTTGATCAACGTACATTTATATTGTTTTAATTTCCAAACAAGTAATGTTGTATAAAATAATCTGTTTTCGTGCTGCTTAATGACAGCATGTAACATATTAATCACGGAACATTGATGCTTACGTGTCCAGTAACGAGCTGACCATTTTATCAGGTGAAATCCCACCCTCATATTAATAGCAAGCATTTTATAAGATAAACGATCGTTGATTGGTCTATATCCGAGGTATTGCTAAACGTTATTGGTCAATATCAAACACGCAGCATATAAATGGAATAGTCATTTTTAAATTAGACAATAAAAATCAAATAATCCATTGATAACTATTTTATAAACGAAATACAATAGTAACATTACTTTCTCAGAAATAAGTTAATGCTCGTAATAGTGAGGGGGAATGCAGAATCTACTAGAAACCACATACGTTGCATCATTTAAGGAAGCGCCTTCTACACTTAGTTCGTCTTGTTCTACGGAGTTTCTTACTTCCTGAAGATGTGGCGTTATCTATACATACGAATGATTTTACATACCCGTACATCTCCATGTTTAGAAACTCTCGAAACGTTCTGTACAAAACACTCTTATGAACTAGGTCAACCTTAAGCGTACTCGGTTGTCTGAAGGAAATGAGGAAGATAACAAATAAAAACAGAGCTGAAGTAACAAGAATTATGCGGTGGAAGCACTCCATAAAAATTCTCTTTTACGACATATAATTAAAACACCACTATCAAGAGTAATTATAAAATGTTACACTGAAATGTTATGAGCGGGAGAGAAAGCGGCTTTATGGAGAAATGTCTGAAGATAATTTTTGTCTTCACACTATAGGATAGGAGCTGGATATGTTGTTGTTCGAACTCAGTAGCTTTGGATATTGGTACTGCCCGATTCCAAACGTTATTGGATAACGGCGATTCATTGTAAATAATATTCCTAGTGGGGATCTCATGTATTTTGAAAGTAAATTTAAAGTTGCGTTAGAAACTCGTAACCTTGATGAATAATTATGTTGAGAAACCCATAAATTAATTACTATCTTATTATGCAAACCTAGGGGTTATAGTAGGGGTTATAGTATGAGGGGATTCTTAATGGGTAGTGCCAGACTTATAGATAAGAGCATAGGCGTAACCAGGCCGACCAAATGGGGGGGGGGTTATAACATCCGCGGGTCTGGGGGATTGGAATACCCCCCAGGGAGAGGGGGGTCCTCCCCCGGAAAATTTTAAAATTAAGATGCAAAATAACGAGTTTTAAGCTTCCGGGGGTCCTCCCCCGGAAAATTTTAAAAATTAAGACGCAAAATAACGAGTTTTAAGCTTCCCACGCTTTATACTTGTATTAAGTAATTTATGGGCAGACTTAAAAAAATTATACAATTTTGCTTTTTTTTAATCAATGGGGGGGGGGGGTTCAAACCCCCAAAACCCCCCCTCGGTACGCCTATGGATAAGAGACATATAAAGTGGATTTAGTTAGCTATGTATGTAAAAGTATGTGTAAATAAAATTCTATTATATTCTATTCTACCTTATTATGCTGCAAAAATGATGAGAAATCTCTTGTTCGTTAGAAAATTAATTTCTATTTGGCGATTCACAAGTGTAAACGAACTTGCAGACTTCGCTGTGATGTTTGTTCACTGACAGAACGTCACATTGATGCTGACGGGTCCAGTAACGAACTGATTATTTTATCAGGTAAAATCCCACCCTCATATTAATAGCAAGCATTTAATAAGATAAACGATCGTGATTGGTCTATATCCGAGGAATTGCTAAACTTCGCCTTCTGCACCAAAGGTTTAGATTTCATTAATAAACAATGTTATGCTTGCCTTTCAAAATACTGTGGGGTGTTAATATGCCTTAAAAAGTGAACTTTCTTTAAAAAAATCTGATGTGAAAGTCACATAACTTCCTCTGCCCAAATACAAGTTAGCAGTATTCACATATCCTTTTACAGAATCGCAAGACACAATTTTACGCTAATTATCCTATAAATACCTCTTCTTTCAATGATGCGACTAAACGCGCAGGCTATATAACAAACTTAAAAAAAAAAGAACAAGTGACTGCAGACGTTATTGAACGTTCCGCCGTAAAGAATAATTTCCGAAATTTATCGAATATTTCCCTCAGATACTTCTTTACACCATACCTGGCCAACAATACATCTTTCTCACTTCACATTCTTATATAGAATAAGAGGCCGTGAAAGAGCGCGTATTCAGTTGTTCATCACGCAAGACAAACTTTCTACAAACAGTGGGTGAACAGTGGGTGGCTTGTAACTACCCTCAGAGAATTTTTCCGAAAAAAAGTTTCAAATAAAAGTTTTAGCTCTCAGTAAAAGAAACACATATGCAAATTTTAAAGAAAATCGTTTGAGCCGTTTTCGAGAAAATCGCGAAAAACGAAAATTTCTTCATGTAAAGTCTCCTTAAAAATAAGAGAAATTTGTCGCCAATCTTCGAATCACATCTTCAGAAGGTACCTGACCCAAATACGAAATTTTGTTTTCATACAATTCTCCGTTTCGGAGCTAGCCTGTTCACAAAGTTCCACACAGACAGACACACACACAGACACACACACAGACATGTTTCCAAAAATAGTATTTTTGGATTCAGGGGGCCTTGAAACGTGTATATATGCTAAAAACTCAACTTCGAATTTTAGGGTCGAAAACAATACTTCCTTTACCTATAGTACCTATGGTACGGGCAGAGGAAGTAAAAAGTGAAATACATATTTTAATAAATACATATGTTATTAACAAACACAATAATGTCATAATCAATGGACTAGGCATGTTACTGCTAGATACAGTGAAATCTCCATACAACGATTGCCGATATAACGATAACACTCTGAATAACGTTAAAATATTATCATTCTGGCATTTATTCCATTAGAGTAATGTAAAATTCCCATTGATTTTACAATAATCTTAATAATGATAAACCTCTTCATCACGATTACGTTCAGAATCTCTGCACCCTACCTTTTCCCGGGTACAACGTTAAAATATGTCGCACAGGTGTAAATTAGAAAAAAACTGGCGGAAGAAGGCAAAGAATAGGAGGAAGGACAACATAAGAATCTACCAACCTTAACCACTGCCTCTTTCGAAGCTCTACAGAAGTTTCCATCAATTTTCCCTGGTGTTCCTGAAGGTAATTTAGTGACTCTTGACGCAATAAGATCTTTGTGTGTTTCCCCTCCATGAAAAAAGTGAAACAGACTGTCATTTCCTACTTTTTCAAGAGAGCCAAAAATAAAATATATCTCATTTGTTCATACTTTTCTTGACTGATACTTCATGTAAAACATATTCTATCAAAATGAGTAAAAAGTGAGTAGACATGGTGCATAGTAGTGCACTTAAGGATAGATTAATAACTTCATGGGCTAAAATTACGTGAGTAATTTTTTTAATAGCTAAAAAAAAAATTAAATTGTGGGAATGGTTCCCTATATACCATCCGAAATTAGCATTTTTTATAAATTTTCTAAATAATAATAATAAAATTATCTACATCAATATTACTTTCTGGTCCATGCAAAATCGTTCTATCGAAATTTCACCGTATATGACCAGAAACTTGTAATTAAAATAATTATACATCATTTGAGATTCGAACGTACATCTCGTATCGCTCATTTATTGCAACTTGGCTTGCTGATATAGCACAGCCATATTACTTTGAAGGAAAAGTTTTCTTACCAGAAAACTCCGATCCTTCCGGAAATCGAACGTGGGTCGAAGGAATAGAAGGTAGTTGTGCTACCTACTGCCCTACAGTTGCAGATCTGATATAAATAAGGAAGTAAGCCTACATGACAGTTCTGGCAATCTGTGCAATGCATAATTTGTCTTATAAACATGCATAGGGAATGTGAATAATACTATAAATATGTCCACCTTATACCACCACTGGTATGATAGCATACTGGTTTTGTTCAGAAATCTTATAGCACAATAGACATTGTTTAATGTCTACTATTAGGTTTCTACTGTATAATTGTTTAAAATACACAAAATGCAGTCACGTGCTCTAAGGCCTATGACTCTGTTTCTCATCACAATTCAATTTTGTCCGAAATTTAACTTGCTGTCCTTTATAGGATTAATAGCATGTTTGACTGTTTAATAACTTCATAATATCAATAAAATTATTTAATGTTTTAAGAATATATGTCTTCTTTCCTTTTTGTTTCATGACTTGTATTGAGTAAGGTTAATATAAATCTTCCTTGTTTTGTTTAACGTTTTCACGTTTCATTTAATGCAGTGTCTCTTTTATTTTATTCAACGATTTTCTTGTACGTATGTAGGTACGAGTGTAATGTGTTTCTTTGTTCTTTCGACTCATTTTAATTTGCATTTCATTCATGTTCTGTATTCTTTTTTTTTCTTTCTTTTAAGTCGACTTTGTGTTCTTTATTTATGGAAATCTTTACTGCCAGAGAGACTCAAGAGAAATAGAAACTTGAAAACTGTTACAATATTTGTTGTGTGATTTATTTTTACGTTTATAATCTTATTTTCCTTACTGGGTAGTGTGATTTTTATTTCGAAATTATATCGATTTATTTTCTACTATAATTACTACATTATGCTTTATTTATTGTTACTGGCTTCCTTGATTACAACTACTTTCGAACTGTCGAACGCTTGGTGAATTTAAGAGAGAAGTCAGTAGCTTAATTCTACATAATGTATTTTAAATTTATATTAGGAATGTATCTAACTGTTTGTGTTTAGGCTTTAATGTTAATAGTAATTTTTGTTTTTGTAATTAAGCTTCAAGTAATTGTATTAGGAGCGTAGTGTTTAAGTTAACATGTATTTTAATAGTATTTTAGTATATTGTATTTAAGTTTTAAATAGTTAAATTATGTATTTGTTATATTTTGTTTGACTGGTGGAGCGGAAGAGAAGGCCTAATGGCCTTAGCTCTGCCAGCTTAAATAAACAGAATAACTACTTTCACTTACAGTCTAGGTTTTGTAACATAAGAATTGACATAAAGAAAAATTATTGTAAAATTTAATTAATGCGACCCTTTTAACATACATGTAAAACTAAGCGATATTGCTTGTTTTCAATTTTTTATTAACAGTAATTTACCTGTTAACTACTACAGCTGATGATGACCACGTTAAAGATATACATATCTGCATAATTGGTATTGAGGGAATCTCATAGTAAAGAAAAAGCGTAAAGAGCTTGACTTGCGAATTTTCCTTCTCAAGGACTAAGTTCTAAATCTGGAATTACAACTCTGCTTGTGGTTGAAGAATCCTAGCGAATCTGCCTCAGGTAACACGTCTCATCTTGTTCCTCTTACACCTTATCTCTTTTCCTTTGCTTACAATCAGCTAATAAGGCTCTACTAATTCTGCTGGGCATGCTTGTTTCTCAGCAAGACTGTACAAGTTGTTGTCGTAGCTATATTTCAAGGGTCCTTACAGGTTTCTTATTATACATTCACTCAGTAGACTCTCCAATTAAAAAGTGTGTTTACTTTCATCTGGAGCACGCGCCTGCCAGGGTAGTTTTCCAAGTAGGAGGGTGAAGGGCGTTCTGTCTGAGGGTGCAGCAGTGGATAGAGACGCTTATAAACCAACAATAAAATATTCAAAAGAGTGTTTCAAATAGAAGATTTTCCTACGTTCTCGTTCCGGCGTAGCCTATATATATTTATATGACACGCATTGTTACCAATTGTGAATAATGGTGAAGTGAAGTGGAAAAGAAACTGAATGAAAGAGAGTAACAGTGAATGAGTGAGTGGGAGAGGGGGAGAGAGAGAGAGAGAGGGGTGAAAGATATGTATCCCACTTCGTTCAAATGGGAAAACACGGGAAATAAGAAAATGGCGTAAATGGAAAAGACTTTGTATTGCTTGGAATATAAAGTAAACATCTGAAGAGAAAAAATATTGAATGAAACGAGGTGATAAAAAGACGTTTCTGAATTGATTGTTCGTTATTTTCTTAAATGAAGAAATACTTCAAAAGAAATATAAGAAAAAAACTCAATAATTTCAAAGGAATCGAAGCAACATCAGGTTCTCATGTTTCGCATGTATTTAAATGCGATAAAATAAGATCAAGTTAAAATTATTTTCGCTCTGAACGTTTGAATTGTTCTCTTTCTTGTTCATGTCAGAGACACTACAAAAAACGACAAGAATGAATTTAGTGTGCGATAAAGAAGTTTTATTCTAATTTAAAATGTATTAATTTTAGGAATTATTATTATTGGGAATGATGTATTTCACATTGATTCATATGAAATTAAATAATATAATATAAGTTAATCGAATGTTCCACCTTATTCCCTCAAAAATATCTTAGTTGAATGAACAAAAGCGGTAACCTTGAGTAAAAAAGACGTAGTAATATTAGCACTAAAGGTTATGAGAAAGAAAACAACTATGATAAGTAACATTCACTTTTAGAATAACAAAAATTTTAACGGAGTCTGTATAAAAATTTTAAACAGAATAGTTGGAGACGTTTTCAAAAAAATCTCGAAATATTAAACTACATTCTTGTAAAGTGGCAGTTCCTTAATATGAATGTAACATTTAAGTTTTTTACGATTTTTGAGCTATGCTGTTTACAACACACACAGAGACAGAGACGATTTTTTTTTTTTTTTATTCAAGACACATATTAATGCCGAAAACTCGACACTGAATTTTACGGTCGAACACACTTTACAGTTCCTCTACCTACGGTGGATGCAGTTTCCTTATTTAAAGTAAAAATCAGTTTCGCTCATTTATTCTTCGGCAAAATGTTTATATTTTCAATAAGTGTATTCTTTTCCCCATAAATTGTGAAAAAGGGCACTCAAATGCCCCAAAATTTTGAAATTGTAATATGTCAAAACATACTTATGAGATCAATCTATATATATGTAAAACTGAACTGAAGTGCTAAATTTAATTTGACTTCACAGTGTTAACAATGTATACGTTACAAAGAAGAGTGGAAGGTTTCAGTACAAAAATAAAGTTTGAACATTACACAATATTCAGGCATTTGAAACAATATTTAACATTTAAGAAACTTACAAATCTAAATAACTGCCATATCAGCTTTTACAGCATCACAGAATCCTCATCTTTTAGGAGCTTTCTTTGAACTACGAGACTAACTTCGTTTTAGGAGATTGATCAGCGGGATACGAAGACGTAATCAAAGGATCGTAACAAAGTTACAGAGCTATATCAATAAAATTGAATGCTATCTTCATCTAGTCAAAACCAACACCAAACTCAGGATGAACATTTTTTCTTTCCAACGCCGTAAAATGAAGGTAACAAGAATGTCTTACCCTCATATCTAAAGACTTACGAAATAGTTTAATCTTTTTGAAGAGTACTTGAACAAGATCGTAAAAGAGCGCATGACATTCTACATTATTCCGGGTTGACATACTTTATGAGCTCTCAGAGAAACCCATGTCACACGACCATCAAGTTTTATGTGATGAGGGCGAGAACGAGTTCTTTGTCATCCACCTCGAATTGTAAAGAGAAGAGAAAACAAAGGAAAGGAGGAATGCAAATGAAAAGAGTACCTGAAAGCGGATCCATGAGTAGGAACGTAGAACCAAATTTTATATCTTGAAATCCTGTAAAGTGTTATGTAATTGAAAATAACTTTATCTTACTTTTATTAAACTATATATAATTTTTTTAAAGATGGATGAAAACACAGCGTTAACATTAACCCAATCTTACATTTACCCAGTCTTACGTAATGCAAAATTAAAACTGAATTAAGGAAGTAAATTAAACAGAGCTCAGCACACAATGTGTAGTAAATTTAAAACTTTTAAGGCGACTGTCACCAAATCCGTAAAAAATGACATGGGCTATCGCCAAAAGCTTAATCAAGTCCAACTCACCCAAGGGAATGATTTGAATGTATCTTAACGCTTGCTTTAAGTTTTCCAAATCGTTCTTATACAGTAATATTAAAATGTTAACATAATTCCAAGTACTTTTAAAGCAATGTAAGAGTGTATATAACATATTATATATATACATATATATTATACAGGGTGTTTATAAAGTCACTTACCATTTTTTTACTTAAACACGTTTTTATAGACTATAAACAACATGAACATTCATTCAGACATTTTGAACAATACATTTCAACGTGATGACTCTGCAAATCTCAGCACAAGTCCCATTGTTCCTCTGTAGCCCGAAACACCTTTGCGAACATATCTGCCGTTATCTGTTCCGCAGCAGATAAATGCAGTTTTTAAATAGTTCAAGACCAGTGATTTTCACCTGATACCCCTTGGACTTGATAAAGTCCCAGGCGCAAAATTCCATTGGGGTCAAATCGTAATGTTTATAGTCTATAAAAACGTGTTTAAGTGGAAAATGGCAAGTGTCTTTATAATGTATAAAAAATCAATGTGAACCTAAGAACCTAAATATTAAACTTTGGGGAAAATGGATGTAACATCATTCACAATGGGTGACAGTACTTGTGCTGGATCATCACCAGACATATTTAGGCTATTAAATAAAGGCCGTAGACCTAAAATAAATGTAAAGAGTGAAAAATGCAAAAAGAAAACATCTATGCAAGCAAATTATATATATTATAAGAAGAAAGGGTATTGTAAAAGGAGAAAAACAGACTTGTTCTGGGATTAGTGGAATAAGGGTGTAACGACCTAATATTATCCTGTATAACAGAATGTGTATACTTACACAGGAAAACAGGGTTTTTTAAACCATTATATAATATTAAAAATAAGAAACTGTAGTACTTAATTTTAAATTACGATACATCCTTATTACACTGTCAAAATTGAAATGTCATACAGTAATTCTGAATTACCACTAGAACTATGCACCAATAAGACTTTAGTTTTAGCAATTCAATATACTTGTGTTCTTGCTTATTCACATTGTTCTTTTCAAATAAATCACATTCATAATCCAGTAATCAATTATCCTCTCTCCTGAAGAATTATGGCTTTGGTGGTTACACCCTTATTCCAGGGAGGTATTCAATTATACTGTATCTATATTAATAAAAATTTATTTCCAAAATGTATGACGGAGCATCACCTGATAATGGCTCGACCGATTTGAATGATTTTTGTTTTGTTGTGTTCGTAATTGTCAGGACAAGGTTTGTATGAAATAATTTTTTTGGAAAATCCACGGGAAAAGTTGGAAATGTGAAATGAGGCACAGTTAGAGAGTTCTGCTGTCAATTGTTTACATAACGAAAGTATTGTTTACGGTGTTTACATAGGGCTTTGGAAACTATATTATAATACTGGGCTTTAACAAATTCTATCTATCTATACTATCGATGTAATTAATACATTTGTGAAAATAATTCTTGAAGAATAAAATCCACGAAAATGAAGCAGTCACATAACTTTCTCTACCTCGACATGGAAAATATCATTTTCTCACTTCACGTTTTGATGTAGAATAAGCGGTCGTATTGCAGGGACACCTTAAGTGTGTGCCAGTGACTATGCTATATCGGAAGTCTGTAACAAATCCTATCCACTGACACGTCACTCATAGCTGTAGGCTTTGTATTAGTTGAGAAATAGGCCTAGGGATGTTTATCAGAGGCCCTAAGCATCTAAAAGAAGACAAAATGGGATGGAACATTTTCAGTCCTAAGCGCGCAGTATACAGTATTATGCCCCAGGTTTTTGGGAAGGAAAGTATGAAAGTGATATTGAATTTCTTTTTTACTTCAGCCCCGAAACGGTTGTATGGTAATATGAGAGTGACAAATACAATTTTCTGTCAAGACAATACAATCTTATGTAACCTGAATATCTTTTTCTTCTTATTTTCACTCCCAGGTAGAAGCAATGGAATGCAAAATTCGACATCCTCTATGAGCCATAAAAAGCTATATCTAGCGTTTTCTGAGGGAATAGTCTGAGTGTCTATGTCGTGCTTCCTCATTTCGAATTCTACATACATATTATATAAGGACCTAGAGTTTCAGCATCGAAAGTCCTCCATAAGTTAATTTCATATTACAAAATACAAAAGCCGGGCGACGCCGGACCTTTTAAGCTAGTATAATATAAAACAAATCTCATATTTTCTCACACAAAAAAATTCTTCCATCAACATAGATTATATCAGAGTCTCCTTTGTTGACATCATAAGCGACGCAATTTTGAACAATACATTTGCCAAGCAAAACATTTCTGTGGCAAACGTTGTTATTGTATACGCCTACGTAAATCATATTATTCTTTCACGTAACTTTCAGTTTATGTTATAGAAGGACATTTTTCTTTAATCTGTTGGGTAGGCTGTCGGAAATGTAATCGGAAACTGGCAGTATTAGTATTAAATATCAAACGCCGTGTAAAATGAGTTGCATCCGGCCTGTGCGCGTTTAATTAACATTCCTGGAGTAGGGCTCGGCGAACGAATTCATTATGCGGCCAGGGAAGCCAGCCGCGGAAATTGTACTACCCCCATTGTCATCAAATTGGGGATGCCACCCCGCAATTCTCGCATCCAAAAACCTCATTTCCTTATATTCAAAAATAAATTCATAGCCATTCCCGTTTATGTGTATGCCTTCTCGACATCTGTTTGGCTTTGTGCCGTTCATTCATAATTGGAGAGTTTACAAAACCACTTGTATTACAATCCAAGTGATTCAATGCAATGATTATTTTAGATCTCAGAGGGATCAGAATAATCTCACCTACATAAACCGGGGCCTTTCATGAACATACATACAAATGTATCGAGGGTTTATGTTATAATTCAGAGAATTATACATTGTCTCCTCAACGAACTGTCCAGAATTGGTCCCGCTTGATCTATGTAGGATTTCTGAACGGCAAAGCGGTACCAGAAATGGTTTTCTCTATAATTTTATCCAACCATCAGAAAGCTATCCCGGTTGTTTTGTACAGGTGGGCTTGCGATAAGCACAGAACTGGGTTAAAATCTCAAGGCATCCAAGATTAGAAGAGCAGGGCTAGTCATTACCAGGGCCCGGATTCTAATGACATGTCATCTTTTTATTGATGCTGTATAGGCATTGCCAACTTGTGGATAAATCCTAATCATGGCCTATAGATTATAGAAATGCATTTTTATTAGGTCTTTTTTTGTCATTTTATGAGATTTTATATTTTTAGGGAATTTATTTCAATTTTAGGTAATTATTTTGTAATTTTCGTGTCATTTGCTTCCTTATTGAGTCATTTTCATGTATTTACAATGAGTGTATTAACTTTTTTCGTCACTAGCGGTGCTATCTCTGAAGTGTTGTTTGTTTAACACAAGAAGGAAAAATTCGGCGTTAAAGTATTGTCATGTCTGAGTCGGAAATGAGAATCAAAGAAATGCCAAAATGGTGTATTATATTACTATTGCGGGCACCAGAGTCTGCCATCTGCTTGGATTTGAGAGTGCAAACCACTGTTTACCCTCAATAAACAACAATTTAATCCGGCAGACCACAAAAGGATGTGCCGAATTTTGACTCACCAGTGCCTCAGTGCCAGTACAAATTTCCGTTAGAAAAGAACATTCACAACATTACAGTTATTTACAGCTTTTACAATTATGTACAAACTAGTCTATAACTTTGTGTGTACAATAATAATTTTTTATAAATAAAATATAACTTTTTAGGTCATTTTTTTATAATTATTAAGACATTTTCTTTGAAAATTAGGGTCATTTTATAGGTCATTTTTCAAACAGTTTCTGGGCATCAGAATCCGGGCCCTGGTCATTACATTTACTTGAATATTTAAAATTCAGGTTCTATTGATTTGTTAGTTTTTTTTTAACTCGAGTCGGTACAGTTAGGCTTACTAGTGTGATCTATGTTCGTGAATTTTTATTTTGGAATCGATATCTTCGAAATGTAATTGATGAATTCAAGGAGGTATTTTTTTACAATTATACTTGATCCCAGAGTTAACCGGTAATGAAACCTAAGTTATTCCCGCAGTAGGTCACTGGTGCACATACAGCATTAATGCAGCCTATTGAAACAGTCACTCATGCAATAAATAGAGTGATGAATGAACGAACTGTTTTAACGATGTCTACAATAAAGCCTTATCAGTTTAAGCTCATAAAATCTAGTGCAGAAGGCGGATAATGGAAAGTGTGTTTACTATTCCTTCCTGCACCACTATGAAGTTTAATGTTTTTTTCGCTATTTATCTTACAGTAGACAAACATCCATGGCCGTATAAGTAAAAAGTTTTATTCAAAACTCAGGGCTGTGATATCAGTCATCGCCTGCTAACCAATAATAATCTCGTTGTCAGTGGTATTCGTTAAACGTTCCACGTATCCCTATTTCTTTTTTCAACAAAAAGTTCTGATTTATGGAGGTACAAAGGTCTAAAAAAAGACATTATTTTAGGACATCCTTTACAAAGTGAAAATCACTGTTTATTTGAATTTGATGTAGTTGCAACCATTAGAAATTTTGACTTGTCCACAGTAAGATAACAGCAGATTTTTATTAGATTATCCTGAAAATACCTACATAATCATGTAAAAAGAAACATCAAAATGTGTATTGAAAACATATTACAAAAATAAATTGTCCTCAATAAGATGAAATCAAATTTCTATGTGATAACCTGGAAATATGTACATAATCATAATAAAAACCTCAAAATAAGCACTGGATATATTTTATAAAAATAAATTGTACCCAATAAGAAGAGAGCAGATTTGTCTGTGATATTATCCTGAAAACATTTATATAATCATGCAATAAATTAACTCAATATATATGTATATATATATATATATATATATATAATACTAATTACAAAAATAAATTGTCCTAAATAACATTAGAGCAGGTTGGCATTCGATATCATGAAAATATGTCATAATCATGTAATAAAAACTTTTAAAATATGTATTGAATATATAGCCTGTTATCAAAAATTACAAAAACAGTTAAAAGTTGTTAAGTTATAAAATATATAAGTTTGAACGTAAGAGTAAAATATATATAAAAAATATTTCAAACAAATTATGCATTTAGTTATGGTTGCTATTTTAAAGCTAAGCCGAGAGCGCGAGGTAACACCAAAAACTTTTTTTTTTCCATTTTTTGGGAGGTAAGTTTCAACGACGGTCGGAAAGTACCGGTATGTTAAACACTGTGAAATACGAGCGCGAGTAGCTATGTAGCCATTTGACTCATTATTGTTAATTTTTCTGTAATCACTGACAAATAATACAAATCTTAAAAGTTTGCGCTAAAGTTAAAGAAATCCGCCAATCATCTAGGTGTTTCCCCGAGTTGAAAAGTAAAAGGCAAACATGACGTAACCGTGGACAGAGAAACGGTTGAAAATATTCGCACTTTACGCCAGGACTACTTTAAGTTCAAAATTCTCGGTATATTTTTATATTAGCTTAATTTATGCTCAAAATGAAAATAATTCTTTTGACTAGGCATTAATAAAATAATATTTGGCATAGATGTTTATTTTATGTAAAAATAGTAATTATCTTAAAATGTATAGTTTTGTGCGAAATATATATCGGTAGAGTAAAAATGAAATATGACGGTGTCAATAGCGTAGTAAAGTTTAACATTTTAAATTCTAAGTTAACATACAAACAGTAGGCCTACTAAAGAAAATAGAAACACCTTACATCCACTAAGCAACGATATTCCTTCAACTGCCGACGAATTCAGGTAATATTACGGATTGAGCAATAGTTGAATGGAAAACGTATAACAAAAACAATGGTGGACATTACTAAGAAGTGAAGTGATAGTGCAATCCAACATTCTTCATAACTGGTAAAAATAATCACAAGAAAATTCAGACTTTGGTTGTGCGGATGCAAATAGCTCACCTTACAGTACATCTTGCGTAAAGTTGCTCGTCAAAAATGAGTATGGAAAAGACTATAATTAATGCGTCTGTAGTATCCTACATACCTAGACGTAGATGGGAGAATATTTGGATAGATTTAAGGGAAGTAGGATTTGTGAGGTTGATTGAGAATATAGTTGATTGGCGGGCTCAGGTAAGCGCGAAAATGAACCTTCGGGTTCCATAAAATAGATAATATTCCTTTAGCTTGCTCAGGAATTTTCTATTGCCATTGAGTAAGTAAGTTGAGTAAGGAGTATCCTATATACCTCCATAATGCTTACTTTCTATAGGTGCTTAATGACACGTTCCAGCAATATACTTTTGTGTGACATTCCTCAGTTAGAAAAGTGCAAATTAATTATTTCACAAAGAAGGATAGTTAAAAAGTAAACAATCCACCATGGAAATAATTATTCAGTGCCATGAAGTACATGCTAATATTAAAATAAAAAATTGTGTTTGTTTTGTTCTTTTCTGGTTGCCAATTAAATTGAAACAACAAACATACGAATAATCAGATAGAAGTGTTACGTGTGTGCCTTGTATAATTCATTTTAATGCCTCAGGAGTGGCATTATGCCTTTGTGAAACGTAATACGATTACGGATGTTTACATAGAAAAAAAACTAACTGTCGCCTGGTAAGGGTAAAATGAACCACACGACGTCCAACTAAGCACTAACGGTTTGTTTATGGCTCACTTTATGGGTTTCCCTTGATTTGATTTGTGTTGCCTGTATCCACCACAGAATTCATTGAATTAGACCCGGAGAGACATGTGAAATGCCCTGAATTGAAATTGATACTCGGTTTTGTTTGTGTTATAACAGCTGTGTATTGAACGAATATCAAGTTCGAGTTAGCCAACCACGAATTTCAGTCCCTGGACGAAAAATGATATCCGAGTTGCACTGGATCCCGACTTGCTAATGAATCTTTAAAAATGTTGTACGGCACAGCGTAGGATAAACGTATTATTATATCCCACATCCCTGGCACTTCCTCCAGATTTCTAAAATAAATGTTCCATAAGCAAGTAAAAATAAACGATCGTTCAAAAATCTAAAATTCCGAAAAATGGCGAATCTTAAAAGCAATCAGTAAAAGTTAGACTTGACCATTGTGAGAAAAAATTATTACATAAAAAAATATACTCGTAAATGCTTATTTTTCAGGCTTATACACATATTAAATATTTTAATCCTCAACATTTCGATATATTGACAAAAAATTGTGATGAATTATAACAATGTGCGGGGACTCAGATCGAAAGCAGATTTATTTCTGGACAATGTAGACGTAATGAGAGAGCTTTTACCACGAAAATGACCGTGAATTTGCTTGCTACCGAATATATTTGACAAATTTCAAGCGTTGGGTTGCTCCATGAGTGTCAAACTACATTTCCTTCACTCACATGTGGACTATTTCCCCGAAGTTTAGGAGCAGTCAGCGAAGAACAGGGTGAAAGGTTCCACCAAGATACCAAAGATATGGAGCGTAAATATCAAGGAAGATGGGACAAGAACATGCTCGCCGACTACTGTTGGATGTTAACACGAGATAGGCCTGAGACTATACATAAAGAAGAACGTCAAAAAGAAGTTTCAAAGGCAAAAGAGTACATACGTAAATATAAACTTTGTTTGTATTTGATTTTGTTGTTTGTTCAGTTAACAATTTGTGTCAAACGTTCATGTACACATACATTGCTCCTCGTGGCCAATCGTCTATTTTATGTACGTTATCTTAATAAACGGCGGCCGCGTGGTCTAGAGGTAGCATGCCCGCCTCTAGATCCGAAGGTCGCGGGATCAACCCGGCCGCGGTCGATGGGTTTTGCAGGACGTAAAATTCCTGGGCACGGAGTCCTCCGGGTGGGACATTAAGCTGGGGGGCCCGTGTCTTAGATTTACGGCACGTAAAAGAACTCCAATCCTAAATTGGAGCCTCTGGAGAAAATTTCTCGGCCCTTTAACGTCCAAGTAATACCTTAGTTTCCTGAGGGGGGTTGAGAGGCGATGGGCTTATCACCTGTCCCTCTGCCCTCTCTCGGAAAATAAGCGTAACAAAAGTCATATAAAAATCAGAAACCTCCAGTTGGAGGCCCCTTCGCCCCAACATAGGGGCTATATGTTTAATACAGGCAGACAGACAGACCTTAATAAACACAAAAGAAAATAATACGTTGGTGATTTTCTTCTAGAAACTGAACCATAATGTGATGTAAAAAGTGTAAACTCAAGGGAATTTTGTGTTTTTCTCTCGACCAGAGGCGGCTCGTGCGTTTTATTCCATTTAAACCTATAAAAAATAAAATAAATTGCTAACAAATCAATTTACATCACCAAGAATTGATTTTACATAAACTTAAATGTATAAAAACTACTGTTGCCAGATAGTACATGCAAAATTGTTCGCGAGAATTCTTTTTCACATAGGATTTTAGCAAAAATATGGATATAAATTGTACAAAAAATCCTGTCGTGATGGGAAGAAATGGAAGTCATTTTCGAAATCAGCACACACTATAACATAAAACTTGAAAATGTCTCTTGTATTTTTCAACAACTTCAATTTCGCAGGCCTGTGTAATTATAGAGTAATTAAAAAAAAAACAGATTCACATTCTCCCATGTTGTACAGCAGATTGAATTATAATGATACGAAGTGATGAAGCCATTTGTGCTTATACACATTTGCTTATATACATTTGAGCTAATAGTGTAATAAATGCCGCTCTCTACTACCGAGTTCAATGATACGGACGATGCTGTCAGCGACAACTGCAGAGCTGTTCTGCAGTCACGTTGTGCAAAACGTTTACATTGTCACGTGCCTGGGTTCGTATACCAAGGGACTAAAGCGTTCAGCTTCTCTAGCAATATTTCCCAGAAATGTAACAGTTGTGGCTAACCTCATTTCATGTCATCGACTTCTATAATATAACTATAACAAGTAAGTTTAATGAGCTCTCACTACGCAGAGAAAAATAAATATTATTTTATTAAATTCCGTGAAATTTCGTTTCTCATATATATTACCAGCAGGTGCCTGCAGATTCGCCCACGAAAATTAATTCGAAGATTAAAAATTAAGAGCAAAATAATTAAAACATATTTATTAACACTTACACGCGAACAATTCATAAAGTAAAAAGATTAATAATCATAATGAAACAGCTAAAAATCCGGCTTTGGAGTGCATTCCACGATTAGAAAGCACCGCTTGGGAAAAAAATTACCTCAGATTCGAGTTTCCCGGCCGAGAAAATCCCTGCATAGTGAGTTCCACCAAAATCGATCAATGTTTGTCCATTTAGGTCTACATTTATTATCTCTCTTCCATCTGTGTTGAACATTTCAGATGTCTGCGTGCCTTGACATTATGAACAAAGGAATCGACCAGGGTGAGCTCACAAAATCGAAGCTATCGGTAATTCCATGCGATATGTTGAAAAAAATCGCGATGCTTTTATTTCCGAGTTATAACAAACAAAAAGGCAAAGCCATCTGCAATTGATTTGACAATTGAAATGTATTTACCGAAAGCTGATGCTTCGATAGCGCAAAAAATTCACGTTTTCTGCCAATTTTCACTCATAACTCGCGAACGAACGCGAAAATAAAAATGCCGGCTTCGAGGTGCTTTCGACCAACCTTCAGGCCAACCAATCGGATCTCTGCGTGCCATAGGCGTACCGAGGGGGGGTTTTGGGGGTTTGAACCCCCCCCCCCATTGATTAAAAAAAGGAAAATTATATAATTTTTTCAAGTCTGCCCATAAATTACTTCAGCTTAAAACTCGTTATTTTGCGTCTTAATTTTTAAAATTTTCCGGGGGAGGACCCCCGAAAGCTTAAAACTCGTTATTTTGCATCTTAATTTTTAAAATTTTCCGGGGGAGGACCCCCGGAAGCTTAAAACTCGTTATTTTGCATCTTAATTTTTTAAATTTTCCGGGGGAGGACCCGCGGATGTTATAACCCCCCCCCCATATGGTCGGCCTGGTTACGCCTATGCTGCGTGCCGTAGATTCCGTTAGGCATTGCGCAAAGGCAGAAATACAGACAGACAAACAGACAAAGAGACACACACTTCCTCCTATTATTATAGACTAGCAGGTGGCCGCAGCTTCGCCCGCGATAGTTAATTAAAAATTAAGAGCAACATAATTAAAACATTATATTTATTAACACTTACTCGCGAATAATTCATAAACTAAACGATTAATAATTATAATGAAACAGCTAAAAATCCGGCTTTGGAAGGCATTCCACAAATTCCATGTTTAAAATTTCGGATCTCTGTGTGCAGTAGATTTCGCTGGGCATCGCGCACACACAGACAGACAAACGGACAAACACTTCCTTTTGTTCCTATAGATAATGTCTTTTATGTTAATATATCATTTTTTATTTCAGTAGATTCTGAAATCTAACCGGAATTTGAACCAGGACAGCCTGGATAACAACGAACTTGCAGTTGCCAAGTGGAACGTGCGATATTTGTCTTGTCATGATTAAAATAACTTCCCTGATTATTTTAACAAAGCTCTGCTTACCTATATTTTTTAATTGAGGTAAATTGCTGCTTTGAGCTGGGTACTAGCAGGCTTGCGCGGTATGTTACTGTTTTAATATGTAGTAATGATGAAGGAAAGTGTCAGCAGCAGGTGTAATTATTACCATGTGTGTTGACAATTTAATTGAGATTATTGAACGGGTCTGCATGTGTATGTCAGATACGCTTCACTGTAAAACATTAATGCCATATTGTAATTAGAGCCTTTGTGTACAGTTCGCATTTCATTTCCCTGAAGAATTCAACATGAGGCAACTTTTAATAAGTAGATAAATATAGAAATACAGTTAAAGAGGAAGGGCGACGAATGTGAAATGTGCTGAATTTAAGTGGTTTAAAGGGGAAAATAAAATTTAAAAATCTGATGTGATAAAATTACATAACTTTCTCTACACTGGATAATGCTATTCTCTGTAAACTTACTAAGGTTTTGGTTGGAGAGTAAATTCATCTGGCAACATCATACACAGTCTGCACTTTATAATCTGTCCTAAGCTGTAAATTAAAAACCGCTTATTCCATCTTGTGGTTTATTAACTGCATACTATTCATTCTTTCAAACCCATAACTTATAGTTTGGCGTTCTGTTATGGGTCAATAGTCTCGGCAAATTATATTTTCATTTTTCAAAAGACGGCAATGCTTATTATAAATGTGGCCCAAGATAATGCTGTAAGCCTGTTTTCAATTAACCTGGAAATGATACAGGAATAATGCGTTACCCCATGCGATTCTTTCTGTTCATGCACTTTTTTTTGTTTATATTGATTGACCTGGCACTTCTTGTATTCTCAGTTACGCCTGAGCTGTGGATTGTTCCAGGCTGTGTTTTTTACATTGTTCAAGAAGCATATCTTTTGGGGTAAACATATTATATTACATGGTATATTTTTTGTTTTCAAATTTATGTTCCGGGACATGGCAACTAGCAGTAGCCTAAAATTCACGAACCCATACATATTTATAAATAAAATCAGGTAAACTGATGTAAAAAAGTGCCAGTATGTTTTTGTTTAATCAGTTATGACTGCAATTATGATATGCAGAATATGTTTTTTTTTTTAAATTGATTTCCAAGTTAAGCTCCAGATTTATTCATTAAGCAGGGCTTACGGAAGAAGAAAGGTCTACCATCTCGGCCACCTGGGTCATTTTAACGGTCTAGTTGGATAAGCGCATGTAAAACAATAGTGTTTTTTGTCATAGCTACCTGTATTTTAATTTCCAAGGTCTTATAAGATCACAGTAAAACAATAGGCTATGTTGTCAAGATAACTGATTTTCATTTTTTTATAAATTCTTTCGAATACGTATATTGCCATAAAATAGGCACTAAATTGAGCATTACTCCGAAACAGATCAACCGATTTTATCCATTATGAATAGACGTCTTCCCATGGGCATTGTAAATGTGTATACCAAGTTTCATAAAAATCCGGTAAAGCGTATTTGAGTTACCGCGTCTTTAAAATATACACTAAATTGGGTTTTACTCCGGTACCGGTCAACAGATTAGGTTCAAATTCAACAGGGCACTTCTCATGGACGTCATAAATGGGTATACCAAGTTTCATGAAAATCCGTTATAGCGTATTTGAGTGATGGCGCCTTTCTATGAGAAAGGCGCCATAATCTATTAAAATAGGCACTAAATTGGGCATTGCTCCGGTACCGGTGAACCGATTTGGTTCAATATCAATAGGGTTCTTCCCATCAACATTATGAATGTTTATACCAAGTTTCATGAAAATCCGAAAGAGCGTACTTGAGTTATGGTGCGTACAGACGCACGGACAGACGGACGGACAGACAGACAGACATACATTTTTTCGTCCCCCACACAATCTCATACAGTACCATACTGGCACTTAATAAGTGGATAAATAAGGTGGAGGTAGATGATAAGATGAACTCGAAGGCAATGTTCAGATATGATCTTGTGCTTCAGCTGGCGTAACAACATATGAGAAGAAGGCTGACCAAGAATTTTCCTACAGAGCTTCGCTCACGCAATCGGGATATACTAAGCATTATGAAGATGATGATGACAAGGAACCATAAGTGGTAAGAAAGACAAATGAAAGTGCGAAGAGCACAGAACAGAAAAACCAAAATTATGAGTTCAAAGTGTAATAAGCCTGTATGCCAAGCTCTCCGTTTGGATATATATTATCATGAATGTAAACTGAGAGGAAATGATTAAGTGTGAAAATAAATCAATTACAGCCCTGATTTAATTAATATATGTTAAACTTCGTTTGGGGTAACGAAATATCGCATATATCCATTCACGAGTGCCAACTTCCAGGGTAAAATTGATTTATTTACACTGTCGTCATTGTTACGTTCATGTATCAAGTATACGAAAATGTTTAACTGAAAGTAACTTTGAATCAAATTCACATTACAGTCTATATAATAAGACGAAGTGTTTGTGTGTCTGTCTATCTGTGCGCGATACGTAGCCAAATCTGTTGCACGCAGAGATCAGAATTTTTTTTTTTACAGATGGATTGAAGGGTGGCCGAATGCACCTTGAAGACGGATTTGAAATTTTCGCTTTCGTTCCCTGAGTGAAAAACTGGCAGAAAAAAATGTTTTTTGCACTTTTGAACTACCATTTTTCATTAAATATTTCAATTGTAAAATTAATTATAGGTGGCCTTGCTCTGCAGCCATAATAACCGAGAAAGAAGAGCATTGGTGAAATAGATTTTTTCATAGGTAATCCCACGAGAGTTGACGAGTTTATCGATAGATTCACGACTCGAGTTGGATTTAATATGACTATTCCATGAATAAAATGTAACGGATTATATAAATAATAATTACTTTCGTGCCTTTTTGTATAAAAACAAAACTAACAGTTGCGAGATCTCGGCATACTGTGAATCAACCATCCATGTATCGATTCGAGCTACCATAATGTAATCAGTGCTACCAATGGTGCATAGTTAACTTCATTCAGGTAAGCAGAACAGAATAAAAACACACGAACTGGCCTGCGCCGAATCGAAATTGTGTTCTTAATCAATGTACATTTCTATTATTTAAATTTCCAAACAAGTTATGTTGTATAAAATAAGCTGATTTCATGCAGCAGCAGTGACTACACTGCACACTGATACTCGCGTCTTCAGTAACGAGAAGACGGTTTTATCGCGATAAAATACCCTCCAGGCGATTCCTACAAGAATATTGCAAGATAAACGGCCGTGATTGGTCTATATCCGAGGAATTGCTAAACGTTATTGGTCAATATCAAACACACCAGAACGATGACTGACTCCAGCTGTACGTTGTATTTCTAATTGATTTCTCTCAGACTTTCGCAAGAGTAACTATGTTTGAATATAAACTTTTGGAGCATGTTAGCAGGGACTGATAAACATAAATGCTGAAAACGTTTCATGCTTCGCTCAATATTATAAAATCTGTTTTTGTGGTTGGACTAGATGGACTGGTATGTTTACATTGTTAAGCGTGAGCTATCTCAAAAGCACTTGAACTTCGAATTCTACAGTAAGTTGATATTTCAATAAAATTATTAGAAAGCCATTTATGTAAACACAATAAAGCCTATCATTCTGCCAGTAAAAATGCTGTTGAAATATTACTCACTTCTATATATTTTTAAAATTTTACACAGTCTGAATTTTGATAATATGTAACTAGTGTATAATCGTGATTATCATAGTCATTTTACAAGGAAACATGAACATATACACAGCCAGAAAATTAAATCTACTAGATGCGGAATAGAAGGAGTTAAATATAATTAATTTAATAGTTTTAACAAATATCCTCTCGAAGTTCAACTGTTAAGCACTTTAGATTATATAAAAACAATATTTATTGCTTGCTCTGGAAGAAATATAAACACTAATTGGGTAACACGTGGCTTAAGTTTATTTTCTGCATACTCTGTAAGTCTAGATTTATATTTATCCACTCGTGCTAAATTCGTGCTGATTTCACGTATGTACTAAGTACTACATTTACAACAGAAAAAAATTATTTCATTCCCGTAATCAACTCAGTAGACATGCAATAAAGGCAAAGTCTGTAATGTGAGATAAATAAGATCCATTAAGCTAATTCAGTGATGGAATTTATCAAGCGAAACATCTCTCACAACTATAATTGTTCACATGATCTCTAAATGTCTGTAACAAAAGTGACTTAGGTGTGGATTAAGTTAAACTGGCTGTTGTCTAAAATGATTTGCACTTTGGAACATTCACCCTTTAGCAGCGGAATTAATAGCTCAACTGGTAGCTAGTGGATTATACGGGTTGGGTAGTTTGATAGCCTGCTTCAAATGTAATAGCGGCCGGTTTTGTTCAGCAGCGTTTGATTCTAAACATTAATGAAGGAAGAGAATTCTCTGGAATAGATTAATTAAAGTTTCACTGTACTTTATGTGACAGTAAATTGTACCTTGCAAGCTCTGAGAAGGTTTTATCCCATATTTAAACAACTGTTCCATCCAATTTACGTGCAAGAGAACAACTAAATTACGGAACAAAAGATCAAATGTGGTTGAGAAGTTTCTCTGTAGAGAGACATATAGTAGAATTCAGGTAACGAACTTCTAGAATAGAAACAATGTCTTTAAAATAGAGTGATAAATGAAGTAATTATCTAACTTGAATACAAGGCGTTCTTAAGTATGGCTTAAAGGAATATATATAATTATTTTGAAAATGATGAGGTGAGCATTGACATACTTCAGTCCTAAAAATAGGGAAAATTAAAGGGTCTTCGTTTAAAATACCATATCTTATGAGGTTTTAATTTAGATCATAGGACATATAGAGCAGAGACAATTACTTCAACGTTGCAGACAACATTATCAATTTCCCTGAAAAGGTCATAATGAAACTAATAAATAATTTTCTTTACTTTTAAGCTATTTGAACATCACCCCCTAAAATTTTACTCATATGCAATAAAGGAAAGAATGTAAGTTTGCATTCATCTTTTCTGAAGTCAGGAGTTCCCGAAAAAAATTGCGCAGTGGAGAAACACTATTTGCATATTTAAATTCGCTGTGCTATGTTCCAATCGGTTAATTTTCAGCTTGAGTCAGAAAAGCAATTCATTTTATTTTCTAGAGCTCTTGACTACATCCGAATCTAAAGAATTTTGTGTTAAAACTCATGCTCTCAGTTTCCATGTTGTAATCTTTGTGTGTATGTAGTGCGAGAGAGAGAGAGAGAGAGAGAGAGAGAGAAAGAGAGCGAGAGAACGCGAGATAGGGACAAAAGAAACAAAGAAAGATAGAAAGAAAGAAAGAAAGAAAATACATATATACAGAGAGAGAAACATGGAGATAGAAAGAATTAGAAAAAGAGAAGAAAGAGAGTGAGAAAGAGAACGAAAAAGAAAGGAAAATGGAGAGGGAGAGAGAGAGAGTGAGAGATAAAGAAGCAGAGAAACAGTGAGTATTTTAAATTTTCTTATGTATGTGTAACTTTTGTAAATATAAACATGAAAACGGAATAAAATGTTGAAGTAAACCAACGAATAAGGGGGGAACACTTCACTGTATAAAGGCGGCGATTGGGGTAGGCTAACACACCTCTAAATGAAAATGTTCTCTATCTACATAACGAACAGCAACGTATGTCCAGTGTTGTGCATGTTGCCTGTCTGCAGGCGGCCTAGTAGCTACTAACAGAATTGTGGGCGGGCTAATTTAGTTTTGGTTCAAGTCAAACGAATATTTAATTATTGTGTGACGTAGGTACTACCCTGTTAAAAATTCGATGCACCATCCTTTCATCAGCTAGAAATCAGTAAATGCTTTCCTTCTATATGTCTGTCTGTCTGGAACCCTATAGCCCACTACTATGTTGGGGCGAAGGGGCCTCCAAGTGGAGATTTCTGTTACCTATATGAATTTTGTTATGCTTATTTTCCGAGAGAGGGCAGAGGGACAGGTGTGATATAAAATATTTTTGACATATTTCAGTGCGTGAAATACGAAAAATTGAGCATGAAAAAAGAGACGTAAAATATTTATATTAGAAATATGACGCAGAAAAAAGTATTGGTTTCGCTTAAAGAAATGCGGATATACGTTGTAAATTAAATTTAGAGAGAAAAATGCATAATACGGGTGTGTATGCGTCTAATTCTACTACATATAATAAGCCCTTCTGAAGACAAAATAAATAACACAATTTTTGACATGTTTATACTATTGATTATACTGATCCGACATCTATTTTCAACTGCCAAATTATGAACTCCACAAATTTCTTATCACACTTGTAGATGAATCCATTACTTGGTAAAAAACACTTTCTATAGACAAAAAAGACTTTAAATGCAATTCTGTCAGTCTATTAAAGATGTTGCGGTATTTAATACGAGGGTTGGATTACATGGAAAAGATATTGAAAGGGAGATTAATTTTCCTACTTCACTTTGAACCTAGTGTTTTTTTTTTTTAATTCGCACAATCTTAAGTTTAAGATTAGGATTGAAATAATGGAACATTTTATTTGAAAATGGTCTGCCCAGGCCCAATGAGTTACCAAAAGCCACAGAACAATGAGCATAATATTTATAGAAGAAACACATTAAAGAAGGAAAGGAATATAATATATTTTGAAGGCGAAAAACAATCTAAAGTCAAAGAATAAGAACAGAAAAAATGCATGAACCATTAAATGTGTTATGAAGTATGAAGCAAAGCAAGAATAAATCGTCAATTTCTAGCTTCTTAAAATAATTACGTCAAAAATTAATGCAGCACTATCATAAGCGTGCTCAAGTCAGATAAAAATGTTTTTACTCCTTTTTTTAAATTTGAAGTTTTTCTTCTCTCATAAAATTACTTTTGCCGAAAATGTACCATAAAATGAACTTAAATAATACTTGTTTCTTGTTTAATCTGTATGTTAATTGAGTCATTTATATGTTATAATTATATGTTGTGCAATGCATTTCTACAGATTTTAAATTTATAACTAAAACATTTTTTATGGTACGAACTATTCTGATTAGAAACATACCCATATCTCATTCACTTTAGCAAAGCTACATGAGCAGTTACAGAAATTAGCTGAGTTAATGACTAACTTAAAACTATCAGCGACAGTCTTCGGTAATTCATAATGCACATGTTCAAATTTATAAACTCATAGCCTTATTATTGCCCCATCCAAAAGATTATAAACACAAGCATATAATTTCATTTTGACTTGACTAAATAAATAATGGTTCCAGTAATTTATGTTGTTTAAATTTCTTGTTTACCTTGTTGAAATAAAATTTTTCATCACAAGAACAGTATGTACAAAACAGGCGCGGATACGGTGGTGGGCAATGGGTGAAATTTTCCGCCCCTCGAATAACGACCGAAGCACTTCATTATGACCAATTTCAAAATTTTTGAAATCGTCATAAGGACATCACTATCATTACTGCTACAGCATTACTGGACATATTGGCTAGGTGCGATAAGGATGCGTTTCCTATAATACATGAATTTGTATTAGTCCTTGCAACGCTTCCAGTGACAAATGCATCTGCTGAGGAGGTCATTCTCGTCGTTACGGCTCCTTAAAACATATTTAAGAGCAACCATGACCGAAAACCGCCTCCTCGGTCTTGCACTTATGCACATCCATAGGCATATTCCTATTGACATCGAGGAAGTGATTACAAGAATTGCAAAACCGACCGTAGGAAGAGTTTGGAGTTTAATACTTAAGAACCATATTATGAAACTACATACTTCAAATTAAATTGTTTCTTTCTCTATACCTGTATATTTAATTTTTAAGACAGACAAACAGAGCATTATTCAAATGCAAGTATTACGTGGATAACAAACTAAAATGTTATCATTTATTTTTTGTTCACAACGAATTTTCTGGAAGATGAGTAAATTCACACAAATTTTTCCCACTAAACGATATCCTGTATCAGCGCCTGGTACAAAAAAGGAAGTAAAACTTCAAAGCAGATTATAGAAATAGAGTAGAGTGTAAACATTTTGTTAATTCTAGGATCATTTAATGTTATGTGCTACTGCCAATGTGTAAAGCTAATAATAAAATGGGTTTGGTGCAATTTAAAACAATAATATACATCCTGGACAAGACAACTTTTAGGTTAAAACAAACTATGCATATTTAATTTAGCAAAACTAATTCTGTATTGGGCTTAATTAGCTACTAATTTTTTATTGCAGTAAAATATCTCATAGAGAGAAAGATAGAGAGATGCTTAGAGATAACAGAGAAAGGTAGACAAGAGTGTATTAGCGAGACGGTGGGAAGGGAGAAAGTTCTCTCACATAATATGAAATTCCATTATTTATGGCACATAGATAATAAATTAATTATGTTTAATGCTACCTTTAGTTTTTACACTGTTTTAATTTTATAATTCCCACTAGAAGTGCCCAGACACTCTGGCACCCCGGAGACCACGCCTACATGCACGATTTACAAACTATTAATTTATTCGTTAAATTATATTTCATTCTAAACATTTTACTGCTAATATGTGAGACGGCGAGGGAGAATCGCGTAGTAAAAAACTGTTTCCCTGAAATAAAGAATCGAGGACGATGATACACCGGAAATAAAATCGTAGGCCAACTTATTCTATTAGAAATCAGAGTCCTATATATATCATCTAACACTTTCTTTGTTTAGAACAGTACCCAGGGGATAACGTATGATTGAAATAATAAGGTCTAAAGTAAAATGATCCAGAATAACACTGTAATATAGTAATATTAATAATAATATATGTGCAGTCTATAATCTGTATGGTCTACTACAGTGATGCGAAACTTCTAAGAGAGCGGGAAAATGACATAAAAATTTCACAAGACGGGCCCACATAGTTTATTGAAGTGCTGAAATGGTGCAATTTTCAAAACTATTTTGTCTGTTATTTGTATATGAAGAATTATATGAGTGGAACTGCGACTGCATTTTCGATAGGTTTTCCTTACCCAATTTCAACTGGAACGAGATGAGCCACAGGAATGAAGTCAAAAGTCTGTTAGACTGTTTATGACAGATTTTTTCAAAGCATCACGCACCCTTCTGGACACGAGAAATCAAAATTTGGAAACTTGATTTCGGTAAGGAGTTGTAGAATAAAGTTTTTAGATATTAAAATATATCAATTGAGTGTTACTTTTGCAACTCAACCAATTTGTGATGAATGCCCGGTCTTATTGCTTGCTATCCACAGTAAATAAACCAATGAAAATATTCAATGCTTGTTCAGTTCTGAAGGTTTTGTTAAAATTCACCATGGAATCACGCAATAGAGGGGGAAGCAATCTAATAAGAAATATATATTTCTCCTTATTTCCTGTTGTGGAGGGCCGAATCTGGCTCGCGGGACGTACTTTGGCCGTCATTGGTTTAGTTGATCCAGAGCTTGATCATTTTATCACTAACTACAGCACATGGTGAAATAGTGAACATTGCCATCCCTCTCAAAATTTATCTTAAATGGGGCTCATAGGAGAAATGTCGTAGCACATTAAGCTATGATACCGGCTACTAGCCATTACTCCATTCATATCCTTAGGCGGCAGCATTTATCCACTGTCCCACAATATTCTTGAAAAAACGCAGATTCCGCTATGTGAAAATGGCGAGGTAAAGAGGCCTTAGTCCCATAAATACGAAAAATAAATAGAACTAGATATAATTGCAAGCAGTTTCTTTACTGTCAAAGAAACATATTGAACAATAGAACAATTACCATACACAGAAAACTGAAAATGAAAAGTCTGTGTTTTTGGTTAAATAAAACGAAGTAAAATAAATGAATAGCAAGTACGAGTATATTGAGAGGATGACGGTAAAATAAAAAGTTCTTAACACAACCTGGGGCATCCACGAACCTGCAGACAAGCACAATCATGTCATTCCTGCCAACACGAAGAATGTCACGCTAGACAAGTAGACAGGTGTGCCAACAAACATTAATTTAAATATAACACGACGAATCATGCAAATGTATGAATAAATTATGTAAAAATGTAGTGTTCGTATTTGCATGGAGTCGTTAATGGAAAACTGCTGTTTCATAGAAATGAAAGGGATAAAACAACCAATGCTATGTTGGGAATTCTCGAACAAAATTCAAATATAGAGGTTTTCAAACTGGAGACTGCAGTATACCAGTTGAATATGTTTCCTTGCTTGAATGTTCATATGTTATCATTGAGTTTATAGACCGTAAAATATGAGATAAGCAAATGGTTAAATGTAGAGGTTCAGTATGTATGTATGTTCAGTATTTGCAAACGTACATACAAACATACAAACTTACATACATACATACACATACACACGCATACATAAATACATACATACATATATAAATACATACATTACATACATACACACATATATACATATATACATACATACATACATACATACATACATAAATACATACATAACTTACATTCATACATATAGGCGTACATAAATAACATAAATTCGTTCCTTTGAATATACAAAATAGAATATAAAAATTGAAATTCGAATTTTGAAATGTAATGTGATGCCTTGTATATTCTTAAAGATGTGTATAATTAGCAAATTTTACTCCACCCGGTCAAACTCATGGATCAGAATTTTTATACACAAACAGACGGTCAATGTTTGTTTTTAAGACTTTAGCGGTTGTTTATCTTCTTCTTGCTATATTTATTATTTAAATATTATATTTAGAAACGCTGAAATTAAGTTTTAAATGCTTGCATTATAACCAGAATAAGATGCTGAAGTATATTGATTGAGAATAAACTACCAAAAGCAGGAGGACGATTATTCACACTTTCTCTGCAAATCGATAGTGACCAGTCGTACCTTACGAGACGTCGTGCACATCGGCACAGACGCGTTTTCGTTCCCATCGGCATATTATTATTATCTTGTAATATTATCGTGCTCATCACCACACAGCCCGTTGGGGGTAGGGGTGGACATAGAGACTCAAACCTGCAGCCTCCTTCACCACGGCTCCAAGGCAGCACTCCTTAGCTACCGCGGCTAATGAAACCGGCCGTTGATATCGTAGATAGGCTAGGTTAAGTCAGGTTGGCTTAGGTTAGGTTAGGTTAGGTTACGTTACGTTACGTTAATTCAAAGTCTCATTCAATCGCAGGCAGATACTTTGTGAATGATTTCTAAACAATACAATTATAATATTGATGTACACAGTATGTATCAATAATAATAAAAGGAAGTGTTTGTGTTTCTGTCTATCTAGCAGTTACTGTGAACTCCATTGCATTCAATACGATAATGTAATTCCAACTTTGTCTGTGTGTTCACCCCTGCGAAGGGTGTGTGGCGATGAGCACGATGATATTGCAAGATAAAAATATCATGCCAATGTGCACGAAAATGCGATTGTGCCGATGTGCACACAACCCCTTACGAAAATAACGCAAGTAAACAAGTTTATTTAACGTTTCTTTAAAATTAATAACCAAATTATTAATTAATTAAATTCATACTTTAAAATATTCTGTCCATTTGAAAATAATATTACTGAACTAATTACATTAATACAATGATTAAAGTCCATTGAAAGTTCATTGAGACGCAGCCATAAGTATTTGTAAGGGGAATGGAGAGAGGGGTAGTCGGTAGAAGGAGCTGTTCTGAAAAACCCGCCTATTCTTTCTGCCTCAACTTTAGTAGCTGTTCCTGAAAATATCTATCGACACATACAGAGTATAATAAATTATTATCTATATTATTCGTATCACGGAGATTCGGTTAATAAGAATGCATTACGAAAGCGAATCGCGACTATGCGTCACACGTTAAATGAAAGTTTTAAAACTCTGAAGGTTTTTGTAGACCTATATTGCAAGAATAGACTATGTTAGTTGTGAATAATCACGTTGCTCTATTTTGTGGACATATAATTGAATTTAAAATCCACCTAAGCTTATCTTACTATTTAGAGAAACAAACATCACTAAGGATAGTTTAATATGGAAACACAATAGCAGCAACAGAAAAGGGAAGACGTTACTTGCAATGACTTGTGGATAATAGAGCAGTTTAACAGAGTTTGCGAGTAATTGTAAATTTCAAAATCCAAACACGTCTGGTAAATAATTAAAGATGTGCAGATAGGGGCTTAAGAAGCCAGGCCTGGCGTTCTTACGGCGCTAGCAGACTGCGGCGAAATCTTTTTGTGAGAATAACACAACTCAGATAAGAGACTCGAGAGCGGTGATAGCCGTCTCTTTTCCTTCCAACTCAACAAAACAGCCTGCAAAATTCAACCACACAGTACTAATCTCAGCTTTCCTTCTGCCCAATAACCCAGCCTCTATCCTCTGCCTGCCTGCAGTACACACTAGTTCAATTACAATTTGCATTTAAAATAACTGGGCAGAAAATAATATACATCTAAACTTCTCTTATCTATTCGAGCAAACAATAACGTTTGTTTATGTATCCCTCGAAAAAAAATTTGCCAAAGATCTGTAGTCTATATGTTATAATTAGGGGGCGGATTTCTATGACATGTCATATTTATCCCCTTTTAATTATTTCAGGTTTCCGACTAATTTAAACCCGATTCCAAGCATCCTGGTGAAAATGGAACGGCTTTTATTGTGAATATAACTGCATATTTAGGAAATTTTCAACTATTGTAGCATATTTAGTATGAATATGCATATTTAGGTCATATTTTTGGCATATTTGTGTGCATATTAAAGAAATTTTGAAGTTTCATATCATATTTTGTAAATTTTGCATTATAATGATACTTTTTGAGAATTTATAGATATTTTAAACAATTGACACATTTTAATAAAATAAATTGTAATAAAACTAAGAGAATATACACAATATGTAAGTGGTAAAGTCATATTTTTAATTTTATTGGTCATATTTTAATTTTTTTAAGTCATAAATGCATGCATATTTTCTATTTTTTTAGGTCATAGAAATCCGCCCCTAGTTATAATTATTATGCATTACTGCATGATCTATTGCAAAAGCACATTGCCTCTTCCAGCCGGATTTCTGAAGCTTGTCCACTAGCTTTATTTCTTGTCTTTGTTTTTTGCGCATGCGAGGTTTCTTCTGCGCATCTCTAGGTTCCGTAAAAAAGTCGTCTTGGTAACATCTTTGCTTTGGATTGTACACTGGTGAGGGATGTAAAATGTTGTAATTTGTATTTAGAATCTTTCGTCACTGGTTATAGCCTAAAAATTGTTTCGTTCTTGTGGTAAATTCCCTTTGGTATTTGAAAACGTAAGCATTTCTCATGTAGTATAAATTTAGTAAGCTAGTGGCATACATATCTCCAACAGCCTAAATCAACTTAAATAAATTCAAGAATTAAGCCTCAATAAAATATTAACTGACTCGTTGCCTATTGGTGAATTAGAGCATGTTATCCTTTTAGGAATGTTTATCTTCCTTATTTAAATTCCAGCTTACCGTTACGTTGTAGTGAATCGGACATGTTAATAATTGTTAGTATTTTTATTTGGAAAAGCTGAAGGTCATTAGAGTTTTATGAATTATTACTGTGTAACAAATTATTACATAAATTTTATGATTCTATAACGAAATATATATTGTGAGAATTGCTATGTTAATTGTTAGATGTCTGTTGGAAATAACCGAAGGAATTCGCGTCCTCGAGAGTAGCCTAATTATTATCATATGTGAACTGTTGATAGACATTAAGTATTCATTAATTATATGACAAATTGTTTTCGTTTTAGTCAATTAAAACTGACTTCAAGAGAGTAGCAGCCCCTTGTCAGATAACTTAGTATTTAAGTGTTTCGTTTGAACCTTGTCACTGAACCTCTAGTCATCATATTATGATGTGAACAGTGTATCATTGAGCCATTTCGCGTGATTCATACATTAAAGATATGATATTGTGTATGGGCTAGAATACTGAAGGCATTAAACTTATACAATAAAATGAAATCTATAATTTAGGTTTTAGTAGATATTTGCATTCCTGTCATCCATATTCTAGTTACTTTGTACAACCACCGAGATTTCTTTCCCTTCCAGATGCAGTGCTCATCCATAGACCTATAGAGACTATTTCCGTAGCACATTTCGAATAGCATTCTTGATATTAGGCCATAGATGTGGGTGTGGTCTTACTTACCTGAAACAAGGAAATAAGCCATTATTAATCTTAAAAATCAAGCTGGGTAATTATATAGTTAACTATGTTCTTAGTTCTTTCAAACACATATGAAGTAACTTTCTATATACTATACAAATGTAACATGAAATGGGCTGGACATGTTACACGAATTGGGGAGGAAAGACATATTTCAAAAATACTGATTGGGAGACCCGAAGGTAAAAGACCTCTTGGAAGACCTAGACGTAGGTGGGAGGATAATATTAGGATAGGTTTAAGTGAAGTAAGATTTTCAAAGGATGGTTGGAGTTAGCACAGAATAAGATTGAATGGAGGACTCAGGTAAGCGCGGCAATGAACCTCCAGGTTCCATAAAATATATAATATTTCTTTAGTATGCTTAGGAATTTTCTATAGCCATTGAGAAAGTAAGAGTAAGTAATATACTTATTACATGTTCTAGTAGATAATGATGTAGTCAGCAACAGTTGTTGTATAAATTTTTCCCGGGTAGACAGCCAGGTTTGAAGATCAAGTGTCTCCGACGTTTCAGAGGCCCACGCTGCCTCCATCCTCAGGGATACTGAAGTGTCGAGTCTGTCATGCCGAGGTGGTATATATACAGATCGCGAGTTGCGAGGAGTCGACCAATCAGGCGCCAGTTCATTTTTCCATCGTCTTTCACTTGATCTTCAAACCTGGCTGTCTACCCGGGAAAAATTTATTCATACTCTTCGCCAGGAAAATCTCAAATCTTACATAACAGTTGTTGTACCTCTTATGGAGTGGAACTGCCAACGTTATTGGTTGGTTTATGGTTATTCAACGACGGGGTTTTCTGAAACTTAGACCTGCGACCGTCGTCAGTGTGCCGGAATTTAGTCCCGCAGTAGTTCTTTTATATTCCCTGTAAAATCTACCGACATGAGCCTGTCAAACTTATGTATATATAAAGGCCATAAACCTCGGCCGGGTCGAACTCCCTACCTTGGGCACATAAATCCAGCGCCACTCAGGCTAACCCAATCAAAATAAATAATAGTAAATAAACAGATATACTTTTAAGCAGATTAATATTCATATTAACACAGAATCTATTAAGATTCCTAGTTGAGATATAGCCATGATTTTAGTTCGGGTGGGCCCACCGGAAGTCTGGGGGGTTTCTCCCCGATTTTGTTGTTTTTGTAAAATTAATTTTAACGTCTTCTTTTCAGTTACAACAAAACAGTTTTTTACATATAACACACTTTTTTACTATTCCAAAATAATGACATTTTGAAGAAACAAAATGCTGAAATGAAATTTGAAGGCTTAACTTTGCAACATTGATTAACTCACTCAAAATATTTACTTACCTAAAATAGTCTCATACAATTTTATTTTTTAAGTTTCAAGTTTATAAAACAAAACAATTTAATTTGGCAAAATAAACATATTTATAAAAAATAACTTGAATAATGGGATCAACTAATAATAAGTTACTAATAACATTTTTCCTTAGTGTAAAATGATTTTAAAAGTCATAAGGCAAAAGGACTTTCGTGTATTAAAAACTCAATGTATTCAGTCTACATTATAACAGATCAACTTAATGATTCTAGTTTAAATCTCGGTTGTGTGTATTGTCGTAACTTTTTCCCTTCATATCGGGGAGCCCTCTTACTGGCTACGTCCCTGATTCCTTGCAACAATTGACTGTAAGTAAGAGAATCATTCTACACCAGTAGAAAACTAAGAGCCACTTATTTATCCAGTGCAAGTAAGTTTTAAAACAATAAGATTAATTATTCGTCTATTTCAATTAAAACAAAGTTTAAAAACATTACTGGAAATGTGAAGTGGAGATGGAGCTGGTTTTGAAATATTGCAACATAGTAAAACGTAACGTTCTTATAGCACAGTCTGTGCTGGACTTGGTAACGCTCATTCTACAACATCCTATTGTTATAGAGAACAAAAGCAACAAGAACTCATAAGGAGGGCTTCTCCGGGATACATTATTCATTCAGAATGGCCTCCCGCTTTTATGTCATGCCGAAACCCTCCCTGCGCTTTATACATATTTTTTTAATTTTTCATGAAAATGTCACATCATGTAGCAGATCATGACCATAAAAAGAGAAAATCACTACGAACTTCAGAATGAATGATAATATTATTAAAGCAATTATAATTTATTCAGAACCACTTTGCCTACTAGAAAAATTGAAATTCCCAGAAACAATATAAATTCACACCATTATTATATTTCTTTGTAGTAGAAATTTGAAGAAAATATTTGTTTCTCAAACAAATCAGATTAAGCACTGTAAAAAGTACTGCAACATAATTTTTAACACAGTTTAATAGCTATTTATGTATCAAGTACGCAAAATAACGCTTTAGCGGATGAATCTAATATAGCGGCCGAGGCGAAAGCCGAGGCTGAAATACTGGATGAGTCCGCTAAAGTTTTTGCGTACGTGGTGCATACAATATTTTTTAGTAAAAGCTATATAAATTATATGAAATGAAACAAAAAATACCGTATAATTAATTATAATGAAAGGCAATAAGTCATTTCTTTAAGTTATATTGTCATGGCCATAAAACAACAATGACCGTACGTACCAATAACAAATGTGGTAGTATAGATGCATAATATATGAGTCCCTTGTTTGTAAACAATATTGCATACCAACTAGTATTTATGAAAAGCTTGTGAAAATATAAATGATAATACCGAGGAATTTCAATCCAAGCCAGAAACATTGAATTGGAGCTGCTACCAGCAACTTCACGGCAGAAATAGGCTATGAGAAGGGATATATTACGGTATTTAAATGCTGTTCGTCCATGGTAAGGAATGGTTTTCATGTTAACCAAAATGTGAAAAGTTGTTGGCTTATATTTGTTGTCATGTGATGAAGTGGGCTACCGTGTTTTGCGAAAAATCCTGGTAAAGTTTCTGATTATCATAAATAAACGTGTTGGCTTAAATGTGTTGTTTTATGACCAATTATATGCGTAAATCCATGTTAAAGTCAATGCCGTCTGGGTTTTGTTTATAGATTGCCATGACGACTTTAAAGGACAAGGCCGCTAAAATTGCATTTTGAATGCAGTTTGAATGCACTTTTATGCAATTTTAGCGGACTTGTCCTTTAAAGTGCAGCTTTTCGGCGTGTTACCAGTCCGATAAGCAGCTGTTTTAGAGAGCGTGTACTAAAAAATATTTTACATGAATGTTACCAATATAATTCATTAAATGATGTACAAGTCCGATAATCAACATAAATGTATAATGCTTAGATATTAATTTATAAGAAGTGCACAGAACATCTAGATAACCAGTGAATTTCACATTTCATACAGAAGTATGTACTTCAATTGATTGATATAACAGTTTTATTATGCCCTTGTTACAATTTACAATTTATTTTTCAATGCGGAAAAGATTCAACTCGAATAAGGACAAAACGAAGGACAATGACAACATCACTCTTTGAGGAAAATAATTTTTTCTTCGCCATCATTTATACTAATTCATATTAACCGCCATTATGTTAAAGTTTTGAATTAATCGTGGATTTCAAGTACTTTCTTAAATATTGTAATACATAACTACTAGTTTGTAACAGTTTTATGATGGAATAAAATAGATTTAAGTGATTCAGTTATTTATAGAATAACGAGTAATAAAATATTTCGCATACCTTAAAAATATTTATCCACCTTTCGATAATTTTTTCCAGTCTTATTTTCTATATTTCTTATTGTATTTATTGTTTCCGTTTGTATCGTTTAAATTTCAGCTTATTTTCACTATGAATTTTCTATCTTGTAATTACCTCATGTCTCCCCATCCATATTAGGTTGCTTGAAAATACGGGGAACCGTTATTATATTTATTTACTGTATTTATTTATCTAAAATCCAAAACCTACAAACCCTCTTTTACTCTCGGGTAAAAAATTATTTTAACAATAAAGTTATATACGAGTAAATGCATTGATGGTATTCTCATTTACTAGGCTTGCTGGTTGATTTGTTGATTTCATTATTTTAAACTATATTGGGTTGCCTATGAAAAATGCACGTGATTTAATGTTTTATGTCAGATTCCTCTCTCGTTCCAATTTATGAGCAGATTGGTAGGTTGGTATATAGTTATTTAACGACGGGGATGCACTGCAACTGAGGCCTGTGACCGTCGCTGGTGTGCCGGAATTTTTTTCTGCAGGAGTTCGTTTAAATCTACTGACATGGGCCTGTCACATTTATGCACACATAAACGCCATCGACCTGGGCCAGGATCGAAACCGCAACCTTGAACACAGAAAACCAGCGTGACACTAACTGCACTATCCAGGCCGACATATAAGCAGGCTGGGAAAACCTCTTGAAGTACGGAATGAAGGGGCCTACTGTTTATCAAGAAGGAAAAATATAACATTTATTTTCAAAGAAATATTTCAGCATGCACTGAATGGCGCTTGACTCTATTTTCTTCCTAGCGAAATATTTCTTGGTCACTAGGCTAATAAGCTATAATTAGCGGTTACCTTTTTATCCTATAAGGAAGACCATTATCTCCCACTAAAAATGAATAAAAAACCTTTTTTCCGTTTTCTTCCAACGCGGGCTATTAATTATGCTCCTTCAGATTGCATTTTAACTAATCAACCCCTTCATAAACTTCGAATTCTACGTACCAACTAGTTATCTAACAAGTTACCTTAATAAACCAACGGCAACCAAGAATTTGAGTCCTGAGCAAAGCATAAATAAACAATTCCAACCTTCTCATGCTCCTTTCCATTCCATCTGTTCACCTCATTCCTATTTTCTTAAGGTTGGCCTTACCATTGTCTTGCCATCTGCGTGTAAGGATTTTCTAACGTTTCTTTCCCTTTAATACGTTATTCTGTCATCTTGCATTTTACCTACATGTCCTACCCACCTTAATCTACAAAACTTAACAAAAATAGTCATTATGAAGGGAGAAATTAGGAAGTTATAATTGGGTTTTTATGAGAATAATGAATTCATCTATATTAATAAAAATGAATTTACAAAAGGGTTGTTGCCGCATCATTTGAGAACGTCGCGACCGATTTGGCTGATTCTGTTTTTTGTTGTGTTCGTAATTGTCACGACAAGGTTTGTGTGAAAGAAAATTTTTAAAAAATCCACGGGAAAAGTCGGAAATTTGAAATGAGGCAAAGTTAGAGAGTTCTGATGTCAATTGTTTACATAACGAAAGTATTGTTTACGGTGTTTACATGGGGCTTTGGATACTACTATATATTATAATACTGGGCATTAACAAATGCTGATGCTATCGAAGTATCTACTCTTATACAATTCAACGGCCCTAAATAGCGTGCTTGCTCGCTCGCCCGCTTCGTGAGACATCGGGTATACTCGGCGATGTTCGTCTCTCGCAGTGTAAACTTTCATGACGACTACAAAATTAGGAAAACCGTTTCTTTATTAAGTGAAATGAACACAATGAACAAATATTCTAATTTTATTTTTACTTACAATTTTCATTGCTCTGAACCACAAACCTTTTTAATAATCTACCAGTGTAAATTCCTTAAAAATCCTGGAGTCAATGAATAATGGCGGGCGAAGCCAGGGGCACCAGCAGTATAATATTGATGGTTTAACTCTTGAAATATCGCTGATAATAATAATCCTTCCCTTGAAACATTATATAATTTCTGAAAATTACACTGAATTGATCAAATAAAATTAACATCATATTCATGTCAATAAACAGTTGAGAAACAATACGTATTATGTGTTCACAGGTTCCTTTGAAACTGCATAATCGATTCTGATATAGTTTTTCCAGGGGGCGCTTTCTAATCGTAGAATGTACTCTGAAGCCGGAATTTTAGCTGTTTCATTAATATTATTAATGGCTTAGTTTATGAATGATTCGCGTGCAAGTGTTAATAAATATAATGCTTTAATAATTATTATACTCTTAATTTTTAATTTTAAAATGAATTATCGTGGGCGAAGCCACGGGCACCTCCTAGTTCATTAATAAAAATTGTGTTAATACTTTCCATTACCGGTAGGCATACTAAAAATAAAGATCCTTCCAAACTAAATGGTCTAATTTATGCATAACATTTCTTTATTTTCTAGGGGACACAAAATGAAACTTGTCTACTTTACCAAAAAAATAGTATTTTCAAGTGATTCACACTTTTTAAAGGCGCTAGCGGCCATTTAAAAATCAATGCAACGCTACATGCCCTCTACTGGACGTACAAAATACTATACAGTATAAGACTTATTTTCATGGAACCTAACGATTATCGCCTACAATATAGGTTGGTTGCAAACTGTCCAATGCAACAAATAAAAAAAACCTATAAAATCAAAAGAATTACATATAATATGAAAATGGAATAAATATTAATTTTCTTCAAATTGGACTCTTTTCCTTTTAAATCTCTAGATACCATAGATTTGTTAAGAAGGAATTGAAGTTTTGCACAGAAGATCTACCTCGGATGGCAACTAAAATTTAGTCTACGTTTCTATAGGGCTTTACAAGCAACCCTACACTAAGTTTTGTTCTCATATGATTAAGCAAACACATTACTGAATATCAGTTTAAAATAATGAACATTTTGCAAGAGGGAGTTGGTTGAAGAGGAACAACGATATGGCCTAAATTTTTCTCCAAGACAAGCCCCCTCCACATTGGCATGCGGACGTGCGAGGGTACCTCAAACGACACCTTTTACGTCAATGGATTGGTCGTGCAACAGCCGATGACAACATATTCTGTACATGGCCACCCCGTTCACCGGATCTCACAGTGTGTGATTTCTTCCCGTGGGAATACGTAAATAACCCAACTCTTCCAGTGATGTTGCCAAAATTTAGAAGGTGCATTACCTTAGCCATCGGCAACGTCATACAAGTCAAACCTTAGGAGGTTCGGCGTGAATGGGATCACCTCCTGGACGTGTACCGTATTACACATGGGTTCCGCATTAAGTGCATCTCAAGTCACTACAAAACTTCCAACTTCCCTTTTTCAAATAGTGATAAGGTATTTCATTTTTGTTAAGTTGTAATAGAAATATAGGCTTATGAAATCGTACAAAAATTTATGTACACGGTTTATTATGTTTAAAATTTAACTATTCTAGCTTAGAAACAAGAAAGTACGTAATTTCATTTTTGTGACCCAATACAACTTATCCTTTTGATCTTGCAGTGAATAGACTTGATCGCCATAGGGCAGCGGAGGAGCGTGGTCTCCTTATTAGTAGCAGTGGTAATAATAATAATAATAATAATAATAATAATAATAAATAATAATAATTTTCATAAAAACACAAGTAAATTAGTAAAAACAACAATAATGTTTATTATCCACCTACAACAGTAGGTTATTCAATACATTTGAGAAAAAAGTGAAACTTACACGATCGTAGATTTACATGCAAGTAAAAGAACTCCTGCGAGAGAAAATGTCGGACACGCCGGCGACAGTCTACGCAGCAGTATACAACCGTCGTTAATTAACCATAAAAACAACAAACAATCAAACACTAACACACCTCGCATAGAGACTATCAATCCTTACTCAGATGGTTCTTGGAACGTTGACATATGCGTTATTTTTAGGAAAATATAAAGTTTTAACATTTCTTGGGGCATAAGTAGGGTTGAACATTTTAAATTACTAACTAATAATCTAATTTATTGTTCTCAGGATTTTTTTCTCTCACATGATACAGATATTATTCCTTCTAAGTAACTTATTCCGCTAAAATTCCGTCGGTTTGATTTAGTTATTCCCTCCGTATCAAGTGACTGCAGTATACTGTAGTAGTAAATTCATCTGGGTCCCTGTTGGCCACATATCTTAGTTTTTACAACTTCCCTCTCGTATTCGTTATTGGCAGACCGTAGTCTAACCAGTCCCGCCTCAATTATATCATTTTCAGCGACGTACGTAACATTAAGGGTAAATTAAACGGTGCTAAACGTGTTTTCAAAACTTCATTTATGGCCTTAAGATGAGTATTGTTGAGTACTACTGTTATAGGATATTCCCTTTTAAAGATAAATATAATTTCCTCTGGTTTAAATAGATTTGGTGGTATCGGAACTATCAAATATATTATACTTATACAGTAGGCTCCTTACAACGTCACATAATTGAGCAAATAAATTGGTCAGATTTCTATATACATACATACATATATATACATATATAAAATGCCTGACTCTGTATCCATATGTGATTCTGGTTTCTAGTTCATCACTTGTTGGTTTATTGTACTACAGTGCTACGATCGACAATAACATGAAGCCTACAGCATACAGCCCCTGTGACTGTTTTTTGTCAAGACTGTATATTATGTTGCAAAGAAGGTTTGTAATTATTATCCTATTTAACACTACTAAAATCTTGAACAGATAGATGCCATATTTTATATCAGAAAATCTGGCCCCTACTTTTTTTTAAGAAATATTATTCATCTTGAGGGAACAACTAGTATTTGCTTTAATTTCATTAACTCTCCCGTACAAACAGAAAGGGAAATGTGTTTTACTTATTTCTGGCCTTATTAACCCAGCAGTCTTTGTAAAGCAGTCATTCCTTTACCCTTTCTCTTCTATCTGTATAAAACACCAGATTTTTCCAACAGGAAAAAGGGAATCTAGAAGCCAATTAATATTTTTACTCTTTCAAGGAAAGGATGTGTAAATACATTTTATCTGGTTGAAAGGTAATTCTACTTTCCTTATTTGAACGCAAAAACTGAGGTATTTACGTATTTATTTTACGATTGGTCAGACAGAACTTCGAATATGGTACAGAAAATGGAATCCAACGACTATTAAACTCCCTGATTCAATTTTAAAAGTACATTCGAAGTACTATAAATGTTTCATGTTAAGAAGTACTGGCTATTATTCAATATACGTGAATTACCAAACGCTTCTAGAAGTATGTGATAGGCTATTAAAAGTTTAAAATTTAGAAGAAATATCCAAGGATTAATATTTATTAAATTACTACATTAAAAAATTGATTACAATAATACTGTTAGGAAGATTTTCTTTTGCGTACAAGTAAACAAAGTAGACACAAAAAGGTATTCTGTACCCCATAGTAAATATTGATATTCACAAAAATTCACGTGTAAATAAGGTAATCAATTTGTAGAATAAAATTATTTTTTTAATTTTGATATAGGCCGAAAATGAATTCTAAAATGTATTAGCTGAAGTTAATTTAAAACTGAATTGAAATTAATAAAGTAGTTACAATATATTGTACTTAGTGCACTGGTTCAATGTATCATGCCAAACATTCTCCTCAATCTTTCTTTCTTTTTCTAACTGCTTTTTATTCTCATATAATTAATATTTCTTACATCATTGATTTTAAGTGCCGGAATGGCACTTTCTGAGATGGTGAGATGGACGGTAAAATGTCTGTCCGTCTGTATGTTCGTCTTATGTATGCGCGATAACTCAAATAAGCTTCATCGGATTTTCATGAAACTTGGTATACGCATTTATAACGTCCATGGAAACAACCTGTTGATTTTGGACCAAATCGGAATAACGTCTGATTAACGGTCACATATATTATAATATAATCTGCGTTTTCCGAAGACCCGAAGCTCTTTGATTGGCTTGCGGACACCCATTAAGCGGCCGAGCTCCCACAAGCATTAGTAACCGTAATTAACGGTAACTAAGGTAAAAAAGACAAGTTCAGATGTATCGGTTTCTGTAGGTAGAAAAAATTGGCGAAATTATTTATTAAAGAGCATGCTTTCATTTGTAGAAGATTTTCCAGCTGGTGCTTTATATAATCCTTATTATTTTCCATTTGACATCATACAAACACAATATTAATGTTATAATCGGTAGGCCTATAACATGCTACAATAATATTGCATGAACCACAATAACCTAAACAAAACGTATTAAATTGTCGCTTGCTTATTGATATTGTTAGCCAGCCTTGATCGATTCATTTCTTTATAACAATGTCAGTGGAAATAAATACGTATAAATTAAATCTAGCCACTGAATAATTAAACGCAGCTGCTGTTGATATAATATTGTACATCCTTTTGGTTAAGAATATCTACATTATAATTTAATGTATTTTTCAGTTTAAACGCTGATGTTAAAGCAAGTAGACCCATGTAATTCCTGACAGACTGAATTAAATTCATTCATGACCTATACTGCTGCTTTAAACCAGAAACAAACATGGGTCAGCAAATCGTAGGCCTACAGTAATATCAATATTCTTGCCAGTCTATTTTGTGAAATGTTGACATGTTTTAAGAATTTCTTATATCAGTGTATACGAGTATGAATTAATGTTAAGAAACAAACTTTAAACCTTTGTTCTTCCGCAAACTTAATGAATCGATCTGGAGCTTAACTCGGAGATCGATTACAAAAATAACTTATTTTCTGTATATCATAATTGCAATTACCAATGATTAAATAAAAGAATTCTGGCACTTTGTTATATTAGTTTACCTGATTTTATTTAATCTTAAAATTCTACCAGGTATTTTGTAGCATTAATATGAACTTTGACGAAAAATTTCATCAAAATCTTATATGAGATGAGTTTCGTGGTACTGATGTATAATGCATGCCTTTTTATGCATTATATCCTCAAAATCAGATAAATCAAGGAAGAAATCAGTTTTGGGTGGCCTACCTAAATAACAGAGCTTTCCTTATTCGAAGTTTGTAGTCCACAAAGCACTACCATGGTACAATTAAACTGAAATTAAATTGAAATTAAATAACTCGTTTTAATGTTATTACAAAATTGCATATATGTTTAAATCCTTACATACCAATTTCTCGGCGAAAACCAAATATAAGGTGCCAAATAGGCTCCGCCCACTCGATATTCGCATTTAGTTTTTCAGTGAACAGGGTGACCAAACTATCCTTTTATATTGTCACCGACACTCCCGATCATACCAAATATTAAAAATGCGAGTGTGCCTCTTGTACCAAATATTAAAACTGCGAGAGTGGCCCTTGTACCTATTATTAATAATTCGAGAGTGCCCCTTGTACCAAATATTAAAAATTCGAGAGTACCCACAGGTTTGCCTTGTACCCAACGGTTTGACAGCCTGTTTATCCTCGAAGAATTCGCTAGATCATGGTATAAAAGAAAGTGCTTCGCTGGGGGTGGGTCAGGGCGGGATATGCCTCATGCGACTATGCACCTTATATTTGGTTTTTCCAAATTTCTCTAGCACACTATTTTGTTTATTCTTTTAGATTAAATTAAAGGTAATGTTTACATTTTCCCGACATACTTTCTTCTTAAAGATCTATTTTAGAAGGGGTGCCGACTATGCACCTTATATTTGGTTTTTCCAAATTTCTCTAGCACACTATTTTGTTTATTCTTTTAGATTAAATTAAAGGTAATGTTTACATTTTCCCGACATACTTTCTTCTTAAAGATCTATTTTAGAAGGGGTGCCGACTATGCACCTTATATTTGGTTTTTCCAAATTTCTCTAGCACACTCTTTTGTTTATTCTTTTAGATTAAATTAAAGGTAATGTTTACATTTTCCCGACATACTTTCTTCTTAAAGATCTATTTTAGAAGGGGTGCCGAGGCTATTAATAACACTAGTCTACAAAAAAATATTTGTTGTCTGCTACTGAGGAAACTTTGTGCTTTATACAGGGTGTTAATAAATAATACCGAAATATTCTACCTGTATATAGAGGGGATATAGACAACCAACTTTTATTAGGGGATTTTTGCTCTATGACGTAAAATGTGTATGCTACAGGGCATTAAAGTCGTTATAATGTGGTGCTCATAAATCAGTAATTACGCGAAATAGGGATAAAATGTTCATTAAATTGACTTCATGCCTTCCTAGTGATCGATAAAAACCTGACTCTTAATCAATCGTCAACAGCTATGTCATAATTTAGTGTTTACATAATCTGCAAAATTTACAGACTAATCACATGACTGGTCGCCACTGCATTAGTCTTCTTTTTATTCATAACTACTCACTACAGTGTTAACAACGAAGTTCCTTTGTTTTGCATTTTTTTCTAATGTTAGAAGTCAGTGGCGGCCATGCCCTGGAAGATTTCATGCTGTAGCAGGAAAAATTGAATCCATAGAGCAAAATTCTCCTAATAAAAGTTGCTTGTCTATGTCCCCTCTATACACTGGAAAATATTTCGGTGTTATTCATTAACACCCTGTATAGTAATTGATGTGCTGATTCCAGATCTGAAGTCAGATTTCTCCTAGCACGCCAGGTTTTTGAGTTATGATAATGTAACTATTAAGTCTAATATGACATTTCATATAAATATCCTGTCCCATTAAGCAAGTGAAATAAATTTATATTTATTAAGTTAAGTTATTTTAAATACTTTAATACGTAAATGCAGACTTACAACGTGAAGTGAGCACCAAAAACCCCATTTAAAAGGGCTTGAGACCTTGACTTTTCCTTTTATATTGGCTTGTGTATGATCGCTGTAGGAACCAGCAGTAATCACCCAATATGCGCGGTCCGTATTGACCCTGGTACCTGGATTCCATGGTTAATATTTCTTAGTAGAACCTCTCACCATGTTCATCACTTACAGCCCCGAGATTTGGTGGGAAAAAGTCTAGGTGAGAATGCAGGAAATGTAACTTTAATGACATACGGCAACCTAGATTTTGATAAGCTCTAAGCATTTTATGTACAGCATAATTTTCAGCTTGATAATTTCCTAGAAACCTAGTCTGTGGGATGGTTAACACAGCTTCTTCTATTCATCATATTAATTTCTGAACTTCTGAAATGAAATGGACACTATCGTCAATAAAAGTAAACATTAACGTTCATGGGTGAAGCTCATATAGGCTAGGTTATGTGAAGCAAATGTAAATATATATTGAATCTTGGTATTTAAGTGCATAAAACATTAATAGAAAAGCCATACAATTTATTTACTTATGTATTTACTTACATAACAATATTACATGAACTTAAATCAACTATATTTTATTTTACTTCAGCTTTCTGTATTCCTTCACAAATAAAGCCACTTTAATGGAAATCAGCAAGTTTTGGCGGGAAAATGAATACACCTGGTGAGAAGCAGCTGAAATGTTAAAACAACTGACCAATGAAATCAAGGAGGCCAAGACAATTATATTAATTTGAATATGCAATGACATTATCACAATTTACTTAAGAGTAAAACTGTAAATCGTAATTATTTAAAAATTGTGACGTGGTAAAGCAAAAATGACTTCAGATCTGTAATCAGCTCATTCAAATTAGGGTTGGTTCACTTGTTTTGTTTCAGTAGCAAAATCACTGTAGACTAGTGTAATTAATGGCCTGAGTTTTAAGGCCACTTTCTTTGGTAATATTTATTAAAATTTAAAAATAATAATATTAACTTAGGCCTATATAGACCTACCGGCAATATGAATTTATACAAAAAACTTCTTTGCACAAATATTTAATTACAGACAATAACTATAAATTTTATTAGAGCCAATCTAACCAACATCCCGAATTTAGGGATTCTCATAATTCAGGAACCTAACAGTTTCTTCTCATAAATAATAGAGCATTTAAGAAGTTTAACCGGGATGGAGAAGATGCCAGAGATAATGTGGAGCGTTTCGCAACCTCATACGTCACCTGGTTGGCATGTGACGTGTGATTTTAGCCATGAGCTTGCTCTGGCCTGTTGCTGGGCTATCCGGAACATAACTTCGTATTATAAAGGCATCAACTGAGAGTTTAGCCTTAGGGATTCACCCAGCACATAGCTACTATCACGCTAGCGGGAACAGAGAGGGGCAGGAGAGCAAAGAGAGAGAGGGATAGAGAGCTAGAGATGAGGAAAGAGAGCGATAGGCGTGTTTTGGTAGCGGTAATTGGATTTGGATGCAAATCACACCGCAAATCCTTTCAGTCGTGAATAGAGGGTAGACAAGCAGAGAAGAGTAACGCCAAACTGAAAAGGATTTGTGTTGCCCAGAGGTAGAGACGTTTTCTGATTGACAGGTTGTGTGTCCATGTGAGTGCGTCTGTGTGGGTGTGTTTGCGAATAAAAATTTGCGAGCAAGGCCTTTGCTTTTCACAAATCCTCCTAGCTTGAGTAGCAGCGAAACACCTCGGAAAGAGATACAAATGCACGGAGATCTGAATATACGCCGTACATTCTAATGACAGGAATATTCTGCGGCGATTCTTCATAATACTTAGGCCTACAGGAAGCTGTATTTCTGCACTATTTTCAATGTATATATTTACCATCGGTTTGTCTGTAATGACTGCAATACACAAACCCCGTTGCGTGCAAATGAAACAAATACATGTCTGAATCTGTAAAGGCGACACAGACCATGTTACAGAATAACACAGTCATCAATGGTTATGGTGTAGTGCAGCGTTTCTCAACCTATGGTCCAGATGGTCCGCAGACATAATTAAAAAATATCATAAAGCAAGTGGAAAGTAAAGAAGTTAAATTTTTTCACATATTTCGTTATAATGACCTATAATTAATACCCCAAATATTAAGAAAATAGGCCTTCTTTTGAAAATGGGATGTAAAATTATGGGTCCGTAATTTTTTTAGACATTTTAGAGGTCCTCGGGTTCAAAAATGTTCAGAAACGCTGATGTAGTGCATAGCTGTCCAGTGTTCACTGGAAGTATAAGTATGGATGATTTTTTCAGGAGTGGCGCATTTATTTAAGTAAATTTATAGAGTTCTATCGAACATTGCAGCTATTCGGAAAATTAAGTGTAAAAAAGTAGTGACTGGAATTAGAAGAAATTTGCGTAGGACAAAGATTTCAACTGAAAGAAGTTGAGACTAATGCGGATTGTTAAATCGTAGTGGAGAAAATTAACAATTTCAGGATTGCTTACATAAAGGATTTGAAGAATTTTCATTACTGAAAACACACAAGAGGTAGGAGTGATGACGTCTACACTCTTAAGTTGTAGTTTTATCATAAAACTATAATTTCTAAAAGATCTACAACAGAACCTTCCCAAGATTCAATAGCCGAAATTAATTAAGTTATACTATTTTGTTGTTTTACGTTAATCTGATTATCACGTGTCTCTAGAAACATGCAAATAATATAATTTATAATTATACTATATGTCAGGGGTGGCCACTACCCTTAACTTTGGGAGCCGCAAATTTATGAAGCTGTTTCGAAGCGAGCCACATTGTTTTTACTATACACATAAACATCATTATTCAAGTACACAACTAGAAATAATATTTTCTTTTGAGAAGTGCTTTTTCGAGTGTTTAATTTTGTTCTTAGTTGTTTGAAATCTGGCTGATAATTGGTAAACGCAGTTCGCACGAGTTTACTTAAATGTTAATGAGTTAGTTCAGATCGATATTTAGATTTAATGAACTTAAGCGTTCAGTGCAGAGATTCAAACATATAAGTAGTCCCAAATATCGAGATAAGTCTCTTAGTACGCTCTTTTGTTAGTAGGTATTTTTCTTTCTGAACTTTCTTCCAAAATTCTATGGCAGAAACACCACTTCGTTTAAGTCCTTTTAGTTCTTCGTCCCCTTGCAGTTCTAGTAGCAACTGTATCCTTTGTAATTGGTGATGAAACAGGACAGCCATCGCCCACAACTTCAACAGCAAAAGGATTTAACAGGAATGCAAATGAAGATTTAAGTGTTCTCAAATCATTAAATCTGCCATTGATTTCATTAGCAAGACCAGACATTTTACACAAATAATCTTCTGTTTCCACCTGGACGTCAGGAAGACTTTCAGTAATTTTCTTCATACAATTGAAATGAGCTAATGTTTTAGTTTCAAGGTCTTTCCGAAAGAGTCTTAATTTGCTATGAAAACTAAATATATTCTGCGCTAAATCATAAATAAGTTTTTCACTTCCTCGTAATATGTTTTCATTAAATTATATGACCTATAAACTTATACTTTTTAAAAAACTGTATCATATTTACTCTTAGCTTGTTTTCAAGAGCCGCACGAGATTGGCTGAAGAGCCGCATGCGGTTCGCGAGCCTCGTTGTGGTCACCCCTGCTATATGTTGTTACTATAGGCCTAGGCCTATTGGAATTGATTTAATCAGTTTAATAATCCATTTATAATTATATTTTTTATAAATTATATTAGTTTTGAAGTTAAATCCGAAGACGGCTAAGAGGTAAAAGAACTCGATGGTCTGCTTTAGAGAAGTTTAAGGGTGAACACTGTGCTACAGCTGTCTTCTTCACCATAGGTATCAGAACACATAGCATAGGATTTTACTATAAAAACTTGCACTGTTACATAAACTAGTTATAAATCGTTTCGTTATATTTAAAACATTTTCGCATCTGAATGAAAAATTATTGGAAAATTGCAGTTAACGGGTATGAGAGGATAGAGTTTATATATCCTCTGAAATACTACAGAGATACAAAAACACGTCGGATATTGCCAAGTTGTAATTGAAATCTACAGTGCAGCGTGATATGGAGTCACGTTTTCCAACGTTTCTCTTTTTCATCAATGTTTAATCCACAGAATAATGAGCCATAAATCCACCCTGAAAATTGATTACTCTACAAGTCTGCTGTGTTCCAAAAATCTAATATATCCAGAATTTACATTGAACAACATGTATCTGTAGTCACGGAACTGGACAACAAAGAAAAGTCGTACTGGAAATGGTTGTCTGTTGACGTAGATTTTTTTAATTCTATTTTATGAAGAGCTTCTTAAGGACAATATTAATCCTGATGTAAGCAAAGTAATTTTCAAAGGAGTATATATATAATTTCTTTCTGTCACTACAGATTGCAAACACAAATAATACCATTTCAATTAAACAAACTGGAAAAACCACAGTAGAATGATATGTAGTAATAGATTAACCACACTTATGGAAATCCGGCTTTCTTCCTTTTTTTCAAATGACGTAGGCTATATATTAACTCATGCTCATGTTAACTCAGGATTAATTCGTTGTTTTTAGTTTCAGGACCACCATTCTTTATTCTTCTTGCGGATGAAAACTGAAACAAACTCAAGATATTTCCACTAGTGGCCGCTTCACCAGAAACCAGTACTTCACAAGCAAGAAGACCCTATAAATTACTAACGCTAAAAAGACAGCGAAGATTGTGACAGATAAATATCTGAGCACCGCGAAATTTAGAGTCAATTCTGTGGAATATTAATGTGATATGAAGTAAAAAATTACTAATAATAATTCAATAGAAACTACTAAAAATAATTTTTGTGGCAACTTTACTGTTGTAATTGAACTGTGACGAGCTTCTGGAATCTCGAATTAAAGTTAAATCTACTAAATTAGAGTAAGTGAATTTTTCCTTTAGCTTTAAAAAACTTCTGTTTGAACGTAGTCTGTGGGATATTACTGCCTGAGCGACCTATTCATGTGTCAGTGGCCAAGTTCTAACAGAATTAACTTGCAGAGGAAACTATTTTTAATAACAATATTGCTCAAAGGGTTTCCACGACATAGGTAATGAACAATGCTGACGTGAATGCTTTTTCAGGATCCGCGGGAAGGAAAGGGGAAGGTTAGTTGCTTGACTAATGCTGGCACTTTTTAGCGGGACATAAATTTCAAACCTCCTGGTTATTAGGAAACTATGCAACTAGCCTCCCAGGGAGGGAGACGAGGAGGAAAAGGGCAAGTTTATTTGTGCTAACTCAGTTATTTTTATTCTTTTCTTTCCTAAAGCGTCATGACCTGTGCATAAAATATGGGGCTTATATCATTATTATATTTTCTCTGTTTCCACCCCTCCTCCTTTCCTAGACACTCCACCTAACTGTTTCATAGGACGCACTAATAACATTTAGCTTCCATATTTTCAGCTCACAGCGTTCATTTGCTTGCAATGTCCTCTTTTCCCCTGTGTCATCGTCTTTTTTTTCAGTTCTCTACTCTTCTTTGGTTTCACAGTTCTACAATAAATGCTTGGGGCAAAAATTAAAAGGGAGAAGAGTACTAGTTTTATTACCTCTGGAGAAGTATTCACTCTATTAGATTTATAGCAAGTTACACTGGTTTGAAAATCATCTTATCGAAAAAAATTTTAATACTATAGTAGAATGATGCTTTCTATAGTACAATATGCTATAGTATAATATGCTATATGCTATAATATAGTAGAATATGCTATAGTAGATGCTATAGTAGAATGTTGATACTTTCTTACCCCAATCATAAAATCTTACTTCAAATGAGGGTTTAATCATGAAATAGTATATTTCAAGAAACATTACTTACCAGATAGGAACTATAACAATAAAAATAATTCTGTTCTACGCATGATATCTTCAATATTAAATTTCAGCAAAGAACACTTGACAAAATTGATGTCTATTAACTGATTTTGTTCAGCGAAAACAGTCTCATTATCTCAAGAATGCGTTTAATAGTAAAATGTCTCAATATAAAATGCTATTTAAATAACTCAAACTCAATACATTTTATTAATTATTTAATACAAATTAATCTTTAAATAACCATTACAAATGCAACTCGAGATGCAGAACTCCCTAGATTTCCAAGTCACTCGTGGAATTACGTATGATATATGCAATGCGATGATTCTTCAGCCAGAACAATAAGGACAAAATATTTTTACTGAAGTAGTGAAAAATGGTTGACTGATTTCAAGCAAATTATGCAAACATATTTGCAAAAAGATCGCCGGCGTGGTTAGCGTCGCTGACTACAGATTCGTCGGCCCGGGTCCCACACCCCATACCTCATCGGATTTTTCTGAGGTAGGGAGGTCTGGAACGGGGTCCACTCAGCCTCGTGATTCAAATTGAGGAGCTACTTGATAGAGGAAAGAGCGGTTCCGATTATGGAAACCACCGTGCCTGTCGGCATGCTGACCTCTTGCCCCCAATCCTGTCATCTGCTTATGGCAGATGACGCAGCGGTCGGGTGGTAGGCCTAGTCCCTCCAGGGATGTAGCGGATAGTGGGTGGCGGCGGCAGATCAACAACGGATCTCGTGTATTTTTCCATTCCCCCAACTAGAGATATGCAGAAAGTATTTTCGATGCCTGCAGGAATGTTGAATTGGAAATTAATACAGAAAAAACTAAGTATATGGTCATGAAACGTCAAAATAATGCACTACAAAATATTAGAATGCCTGGTAAATCGATCGAACAAGTGGATAAATTCAAATATCTGGAAGAAATAATTAAGCATATAAATAATATTTCTGTAGAAGTTAAGTGTCGATTGAAATAAGGAAATGCTTGTTTTCATGCAGTTCGGAAACTCTTGCCTTCTCGTCTTCTGTCCATAAATGTAAAAGTAAAGATGTATAAGACAATGATCCAGCCCGTTGGAGTATATGGATGTGAGACATGGACGCTTATTCTCCGGGAAGAACATAACCTGAGTGTGTTCGAAAACCGGGTGCTTAGGAAAATATTTGGGCCTAAGAGAGATGCAAATGGGGACTAGAGAAAACTGCATAACGACGAGCTTGACTAGATATAGTAAGGGTAATTAAATCACGTAAGGTGAAATGGGCTGGACTGTTGAGCAAATGGAGGAGGAAAAAATCTCGAAAACATTGTCTGGGAAACCCGTAGACGGTCAAATTGATCTAACTTGGAAGACCCAGACGTAGAAGGGAATACAATATTAGGATAGATTTAAGGAAAGTAGGATTGGCGATGAATGATTGCATGGAGTTGAATGGCGGACTCAGGTAAGCGCGACAATAAACAACCGGATTCCATAAAATCTACTCTTATACAATTCATCGGCCCTAAATAGCGTGCTCACTCGCTCGCCCATTTCGTAAGACATCGGGTATACTCGGCGATGTTCGTCCCTCGCAGTCTAAACTTTCACGAAGACTACAAAATTAGGAAAAAAGGTTTCATTATTATGTAAGTCCTAAGTGAAATGAACACAAAGAACAAATATTCTTATTTTATTTTTACTTACAATTTTCATAGCTCTGAACCACAAACATTTTTAATAAACTGCCAGTGAAAATTTCTTAAAAACCCTGGATTCAATTAATAATGGCGGGCAAAGGGGCGGACACCAGCTATAATATTATTGATAGTTTAATCATGGAAGTATCGCGTCAATACAAATCCAAACAAACCATTCCTTCCCTTGAAAAATTAAATAATTTCTGAAACTTACACTGAATTTATCAAATAAAATTCGCATCATATTCATCTGTCAACAAACAGTTGAGAAACAATACGTATTATGTGTTCACAGTTAGCTTTGGAACGGCATAATCGAATCTGAGATCGTTTTCCCAGGCGGCGCTTTCTAATCGTGGAATGTACTCTGAAGTCGGAATTTTAGCTGTTTCATTAATTATTAATGGTTTAGTTTATGAATGATTCGCGTGCAAGTGTTAAAAATTTAATGCTTTAATAATTATTATTATAGCTACTCACAATTTTTAATTTTTCAATTAATTGTCGTGGGCGAAGCCGCGGGCACCTGCTAGTAGATTAGATTCCTTTAGCATGCTTGCCATTTAGTAAGTACTTTCCATTATTTTTTTTAATAAACTCTCAACATTCGTTTGTTTTTTGACGTTCGTAAATCACCTAGGAAAAGGCTCATACTAAGCGGACTTTATATTTTTACTGGAAAGCCGGGAGGAGTGAAGTGAAAATGTTCTGGAGTCACCCACAGCAACGGTAGACTAATGGACTCATGGGGTTTCCTTTGTTTTAAAATTTCACGCTTACCACCGTGGTTCACTCAGACACTTCCATTTGCTTGCCCACACCTGTTTCAAATCGTTATGGGATAAGCTATATTTTCCCTAAAGCAATTCGAATCACGTGTAGAAAGTATTTAATTTCCATTCCAATAGCCGTGCATTTTGTATGTATTTTATATGTTTAACAATAACGGAAGAAATAGAATATTAAATTAATTTTTGCACGATGATTATTTATATTAATTGAGATATTAGCTGAAAATATTATGTATATATACCTTATTGAAGATAGATTTTATATTTTAGAAAGTGATTTACATGTGTTGGTTGTTATGGGGACGGAATATTTGTCCTGTTAAAGTCGCTACAAACTGGTGGGCCTTGGTTCCGGCCTTCGATAAAGGCTTGTATTGTGATGGTTTTACTTACAGCACTAGTGCTTTTTGTAATTTTTCAGCATTGAGATTTCTTTGGTTTTCATAGCAACCAGATTGCGTGTGGGAATGTCAAGTTACGATCCACGGCAACAATATTCGTAAGTACCACTAATTAGTTGCATCCTGAAAAAAAAATTTTTTCTTCACAAGTTTTACTACAGTAAGCTAAGACAGAATGTAATGATCATGACTATTCATAATTAGGTGTTTTCATCTTTCATTTTCTATGTTTAACCAATTTACCCCTGTCCCCCTTTTAAAGGGACTTACACTCCGAAGCCTTTTGGGAAGGGGGAAAATCTGTGGATCACACATATATTTATACAGGAGACATAGGGTCTTCCTGATGTGTGGTCAGTACGATGCGGTCCTCCACAAATACAACACAAACATGTGCAGACAAAGGAACGGAGAACATTGGGTAGAAGTTGTTAAAGGGGATATACAAGTTTGAGAACAAAAAACATTTTTGTATTTTTCAAATTAAATAATGAGAGAATTTCGTAAATAACTTAATTATTTTTCGAGCTAAGACCATTAATGTGTAAGCGCGTGCCATGTATCCACTCCACATACGTATTTTTAACGCTTGTTTCCCGAACTTTTATTTTTATAACTGTGTTAATGATAATGATAGCCTACTGCAGTGAAAGTTTGTATATCTATAAAAAGTTCTGCAGTCATTACTTAGATATTTACCGTTTATTTTTAAAAAGTAAAAATTTATGTAAAACATGATTATTTTAGCTTTGCAAAAGAAAGTGAAATTAAATTTTTTTTTTGCACAACTTAACTAATTAGTGGTACTTACGAATGTTGTTGCCGTGGATGGTAAGTTGACATTCCCACACGCAATCTTGTTGCTATGTGCGGTAAGAGTTTCCGTGCGGTAAGAATTTACTTACGGCACATCATAATACAAGCCTTTATGGACAAGCCCCCCCAGGACAAATATTCGGTTCCCATAACAACAAACACATGCTAATCACTTTCTGAAATAAACATCTATCTTCAAGAATGTATATACATAATATTTTCAGGTAATATCACAATTAATATAATTAAATTGATATAAATAATCATCGTGCAAAAAATAGTATGCAATACTCGTGCCGTAAGCGCATAACGGATCTCGGAAAATTGAAAAAACTCTGCGCGAGCGCCTCGTTTTTTCAAACTACTTCCTCGATCCATATGCATCGCTTACGGCACTTGTATCGCAATATACTATTTACAGATATCTCCATGGTTGCAGGTAGTTTTGTTTTCATGAAATTCGGGAATAATTTAGGACATAATTATTCGAAGTATTAATATTAACAATATTTAACTTGAAAATACTAAATCATGGGAAAAAAGCATAATTACCAATACTGACAACGGTTACAAAAAAAATTAAATAGTGTAAAAAGTAGAAGAAGTGAGTACTGAATATGCCAAATTATAAGGTGAAACCGTGATTAGTTACACACCCACACATATACAAACATATTTTACTGATATATTAGTAGCCTAATGATGCCCGCGTGTCTCCCTTTAAGTTAATTCTGCCACTTGACAACCTCGGCCAAATACATCGGTTTATCTTTTTTATCATAAATTCGATTGTTACACTTTATAGATTAATAGTTTAATGTGGAAACAACTTGAGTAATTGAAAACATTACTCCATCGGCTTACGTACAGGGGCAATTTTGATTAAACCCGTTTCTTAAATGCTTGGAGTGTTAGAAATCTAACATTAAAAGAAAAACATTATAGAGTTTCAGTAGTTAAAATACTCGAAATGAACTCAATATAGTATAATATTAAAATTAACATGTGCTTAATTTCTATTTTTTTTTTCATTAAAGATTCGATTATTGAGAAAATTGAACTGCTGCTTTCAAGGCTTGAAGACTGTTACGCGTACGACATTAATCCATTAATCCAGTACCTTAAGAATTGCACTACTTTAATGTACATTATTAGGTTACTATTACACATGTAATTAGCGTATTATAGCATGGTCGAACAAGAAAAAAAATATATATATATTCGTATATAATTAATATGTTGTTCACTGGTGTAACGCAGAAAGTCTGGGCCCTTCAGCAAAATTTAATTTGGTCCCCGAAACAAAAAATCCATTCTCAAGAATACGGGTTCAGGGCGGCAGGAAATGTAAAATTTTATAGGCTAACAGGACCTCGAAGGTATTAAAACTTGTTTGCATTATTATGGCGTTAGGCGGTATTAATATTATTGCTATTAGTGGTAGTTGTAGTGAGGAAATTAGAAAATAAAGTATTGGTATTTTCGACCGCTTATTACCAAAATCTGGCACAGGCACACTGCAATATGTAGAATCCTTAAGGGTCATTAGAGGCGGCAAATACGTATTGTGCGTATATATATATGTGTGTGTGTGTACTGTATATATAAAAGATTATGGGACCTATGTTCATATGAAGTTCTTCCTTCTTTTGGTGTAAAGAACCCATCTCCGAAGTTTGTAAACACCCTGTGTATATTTATATAAATATGTTAACTGGCATTAATGGTGTGTTCATAGTAGTATTTTGTCTAGTGTCACACCAAGCTATCGAACTTGATACCAATAAAATCCAACACCTTTAAAAACAGAACAAACTTTTAAGCTTTCTGTCCAGTTATTTCATACACTTGATGAAAATTGTTGCTTGACATTTTTCTGGCTTTACTTGTAATATCCACAGGAGAAACCATCGTGTAACTAAGTGAACTCATTTTCTCTTGCTGCTTCGCATGTTTCCATCTCCCCATTATGACAACCTATTTGCATTCCTTTTTTTTACGGTTTTCATTTTGGGCTTCCAAGGATCTCTTCCCCCCCCCCCGCATGGCGAGGTCTTCAGTTACGCCACTGATGTGGTGTATTAAAAGGTTAGCCTATTTGGGTTTATCCTTATGTGCGTGCGTCCATGTAGGGTCTATGTGTTTATGTATAGTAGTACATATATATTTATATATGCGTGTGTTTATGTGTGTGGGAATGTTGATTCATATTTTTGTATTATTACAGATATGTGTTCATGTAGAGAAAGATGATTAAGAGGGAAATAAAAATTGAAAGAGAGAAGAAAGAATAAAAGAAGGTTAAATACCGTGGTATGAGAGAAGTAGAGAGAGCGAGAGCAACGAGAAGATGGAATAATGAAGAAAATGCATGAAAGTGAAAAGAAAGATAAGATACTCTGCAGACCGAAAACAAGAACGAGGTTTCGAAACCACAAGAATTAGATGAAACGGGGGAAGCGAGCTGATATTAACTAAACACAGAGGAAGTAGTTTTAAAAAGTCTTGAGAGTTAAAAAAATTGCAAGGTTAAACGCACGTTGTAGTGATAAGTAAGAAGGAAACGTTCGGGCACAGTAGCTAATGGACTACACACTGGGCTGGTTTTTTAAAATTTCACGCCTGCCTCGGCAGTTAATTCAGTCTTCCTAGAGACGGAGCTGTTTAAAACGTTTACCCCGGCTAGCTGGCTCTCAAACTTTGCTCCTCCCACCAAATTTCATTACTATCTAAATACAGTAAAATGAAGTTCTCTACCCTTGGCCAGCAGGTCTCTGTGGACGTCAAGCAGTAGAGACTTTCTTGAATAAACAAAACCATTTTCCAGCGGTTTAGAATCCACTTGGTTTCCTTTCAGCCTTACTTAGACTCTATACTCAACTCATGGGATCAAGTTACCAGCTATTCCGCACGATAAGTTTAATTTTATTTGCTCCACGAATGTATTTGTCTTTTATGTTTGAATACAATTACCAGATATGATTGTTTCATCCACTATTCCACTAGTGCTAGGTTCCACTGTGCTTACAAATCCAATAAAACTATGTTACTGAGAACTAGACACTAATGTCATGAAACCCAGTAGAGTGGTCTAAGATGAGTTTTAATATGTCAATATAGAAAACGTGACTGAATGAAACGCACGATAGTTTTGTTTATCCTTATTTTATGGGGTAGAATGAGGTAGTCATTATTTAAGATCTAAGAGCCTCATTTTATAAATCCTAAACAGTTTGCGGAGCACACGTGAAATTTACTTTTTCAAATCACAGTTGGTACTTTTTCACATAAAACCCGTTGAAACCTCAATCATATATATATATATATATGAATGCTTCGTCTTTTCCATTCAGGGCCTAAAATATTAAACACCAATTTATAAAATTCATATTAATGACATAGAAAAAAATCAGAAGAGTTTTCTTCGATATATGTATTTTAAAAAATATGATAGATCTGCTTTAATTGATAGAATTTCTTATAATACTTTATTAAATTAATTTAATTTAGTTACATCAATTGGTAGAAGGTTGGTAGCGCAACAGTTATTCTTATATAAAATTACCAATGGTATAAATGATAGTAATTAACTCTTAAAAAGTATTAAATTTAATGTAGTACCCAATTAAATTTAAGGAATAGGGAATTTTTATATATTCCTGTCATTAAGTGCAAAATATTAGAATGTTCAATTTTCATTCAAAAGTGTAAACAATATAATTCTCTATCACTTCAAAATGCTCTTCTGGATTTTGACTTATCATTAAATCAGTACATAGGATTCTTCATAAAATGTTATATATTCCATATGATTTGGCTTAGTTTTTAGATTGTCTTGTTAAATTAATTGAAGTTATTATAAAAATCATTTATGTATTTTCTTCTTTATCCTCACACATTCATTCATTTATTGTATTGTATTTTTATATTGTACAACACGTATTGGCGAAACTACGCCAACTGTAATGGGGATTTATTCCTGTAGTTGGCAGAATAAATAAATAAATAAATAAATAAATAACAACTTTGGTAGGAACGACGTTGGCGTGGAACGAGGGGGTCATGTCTCCCAATATGTTTCCTAACTAAAAATAATGCTCTGATAAAAATAGAAAAAAAAAATATAGGCTTATATGTTAAATTATTCACTACCAAGAAACGGAAATTTCACAATTAGAACTGGAGATAAATAGGCCTATATTTTAAAAAACAGTGTTAATCGGTTAGTGTTTAGCTGAAGGTTTTCAAGATAATGTCACCAGAAATAAACGTTTGAAATCAGTTTCAACTACTGCTTGTTATGCTCATTTCATCAAGCGAGGGTGAGAGGAACTAAAGTTGTTTAAAATAGCTCAATAATTATGTATGTTCTACAATGTAGCAAAACAGACTTTACTGTGTTGCACTTCGTCACAGATATCTTAAAGTCCATAAAGTTTTGAATAAGTAACATAAATACTGTTATCTAGATCCGTTATAAGATAAAACATTTTGACCTGTTTTCACTAAACCGTACCTTCAGTATGTTCAATTGAAGTTATTTTTCTTAAATTCTCGCCTGGATTGCTTGTGATAATAATGTAGATTGATCTATATTATATTAAAATAAATTCAGTCATTATATTGAGTTTGCATTACTTTTAAACTTGATAAATTTTATACGCTTTATAACTTATAAACTTTATATATCTATCGTGGATTACCATATTTCATTAACCTATGTCCCAACAGAAAAATTGCGATCTTATAACAATGCTAAGCATTTTGGAGCTGACTGTGTTAAAACAGATTTATTATGAGGTATTAGAAGACACTTTGACTTTCGGTAGGCCTCTCATCTAAAATTTGGAAATATATTGTTTACATGAAAATATTAGAATACAAGTAATCAAACTAAATTTCAAACGCTACAATCCCCATACTTTAAAAAGTTATCATTTAGTCAAAATTGTGAAGAAAATATTTATTTCATATTATGTGACATCGTAACATTCTATGCCTGTTTTTAAAGAAATGCCGCAGCTTGTTCAGGAAGCCGAGAGCAGGTGGCGTGGTTTTTAATGCAGTCCACAAGATTTATTACAATACAGCGAGATATTGTACAACAAGTTGCAGAGTAAAAACGATACAGCGATAAAAATAATTGTAAGCAAAGAAAGCGAGGCTATTGCAAACTTACTTGTTCGGAGAACACTTTATTTAGTAATGGGATATGTCTGTTACGTTATATTGTCATGCAAAGAGAAGTTACGTAGGATCGAAAGTCATAATGGGGAACGTTTCATGTTACTTTGTACGAAAATAAAAAGCTTTTTCGAGTATCAAGGCTCTATGTCATAAAGAGAATTTCCTTCTTCCTTTTATATAAATGTTAATCTATGAAGTAGTGAAATGTTGCTTTCAAGAAGGTCTTGATGCGTTATTTTCAGTATCAAACTATTGTCAATGCAACAAAGATTTTTTCTTGTATGATGTATAGCGTTTTCAGAAGTGATCTAGAGGATCTGATATTCACCATAAATTTTATTTTGGATTAAACACACAATCCTAGAATGAACTATTATTATTGCGATGAAAATGTTTAGAAATGAGGTAGCACATTTAAAGTCACAAGGAATTTTATTTCAAAATACTTTTCACACCAAAAAGAAATACTCAGAAGTGAGCTAGCAGATTTTAAAGCACCGAAAGGTTTTATTGTAATCAAACACGTTGGCCTAACCCTAAAATGTATTATTGTTATTATTATTATTATGAATAGTTTTTGGCAAACAATAAGAAATGTGTTCCAAATTTTTAAAACCATTATTGTAGAGTACATGAAATCCTGTTCGCGGGTTAGAACCCCGATGAGCTCTTTGAGATTTCTCAGTTGGCCTAATCCTTCTGGTGGCACTATGGCCCTCAGGTCGACTCAACATCTAACAGAAATGTGTACCAGGTGCAATCCTGGGGCTAAAGGCTGACAACCTTGCCACCTAAAAACTAGGAGCCTCACATTTCTGGAACCTTTAGTGTCTCCACGACCTAGCTAGAGATCTCCTTACTTTACTTTACTTCTTACATGAGATCTTGTATAAATGAATAGGCCTATGTAAAACGAATACATTTTTTGTTAGGGTAAATCGGATCAAATGCCCTGCGCAAACTGAGATGTCTAGGATGTAGGATCGCCGGACATCCCATTCGATGAATCAAGGCGAAATAATTCTGCACTCACCGTGAAAGTTTTTTAACATACCGTTATGGCGTGCCTTTCACCACCTAACTGTGACAGAACGATAGACTACTAGTTGCGCACTCTAGCATAAAATAATTGACCGTATTACGGCAGTGTGCATTCAATTTTCTCTGCCTCACGCAAAGAAACTTATTTCGGGAGGTGGGGCTTAAAGTTTAAGGATTGTTGAGAAATGGCTAGCATATACCTACCCTTTTTTAAAGGAAAAATTGTTCAAACGAACACAGAAGACGAGGAGATCTAACTATCCAAATAGTTTATAGGCCCCTAACGCATGAAAAGCGATTAACAATAAAAGCAGAATAAGAAAAGATCATTCAACTGAAGTTAAAGATAATGAATGATTCATCTCGCGAATCCAAGTAAATATTTTTCCCCGTCCGTCTGGCACACTCGAATTTCAAGAAGCAGAACTTTGTTTTAAAGAAATTAGGTGTTAAGGAATTATATTTCTGATTTGGATGAAAGTAGTAATATCCGAGAATGATTTCAGACTTCGGTAAATAAACTACGCTTAGAATTTTATTTACAAAATATTTCATTTCAAAATATTAGGCATACTGCATAATATCACTTTTTATCCCTTCAATTTCTCAATCCCTTAACATATTCATCTTTCACAGAGTTATATAATAAATTATATAGCCCCAAAAACAATAGTCTCATATTTACAAAGTCGTGATTAATAAAAGAATTTACAATATAATAATAATACAACTATGTGATATTTATGGTCTATGGAAAAAAAACACTCTGTTTAAAATAACTAATATTAAATAAGAAAACTACATTTCTTGAAATAGTTTATAAACATATGGAATGAAAAGTTACTATAGTCTGATCATTCTAAGAAAGAAACCTGAAGTAAACAAAAACCAGTACGTCTCTCTCACTCCTAGGTCATACGAGTAATGTGCTAGAGTGAGATCAGTATACTATTTTTTGTTTACTTCAGGTTTCACTGTTACAGTTGTAAGCCTTATAGACATGTCCTTTATCCGATTTAAGTCTCACAAAGCTTACACGTGCAAGTAATCAATTACAAGATGGCATAAATGAGTTGGCAGAAGTAGTGTTCAGAAAAGAGTTAATCTGACAACAGTCATTATTAATGTTCAAACAAAATAACATAAGGATTCAAATCTACAAACAGAAGTTCACAAACCTTCTACAAGAAAGAAAATTAAATAAAAAGAAATTCCACGAAAAAAGAATAAAAAGTGGACATCAGTTGGAAAAGCGAAAGGCTGTGTGTTTAAGAGTAAAGCAGACGCACAGGGAGTAAAGCACACAAGGGTTAAGCCTGGGTAACGACTATGGTAACCATTGGTAACGAATCAACACACTCGAAAATATAATAAAACTGTTGAACAATTTGTTCGACGGATAAGGCGTGTAGTCGACCAACCACCACGCCATGAGCGCCATCGTGGTAATAACTTGCAACACTCCAGCATATAAATAAAACAGAAGAACATCACACGGCGTAGCAACCATACAGTGAACAAACTTCGAGCTATTGCCCGAGAGGAAAATAACACTTTATGCACATTTTCCCCCTTTGTTCGTTAACTATCTGCAAACACGCCATCTTTTCTAATGGATAGGACTCTACACAGTTCGTCCTATATTGAGAATGGAATACGTCAATTTGGATTTTACCTTCATTCCTGTAAGAAAGATCTAAAGAACTCCTCATTAAAGTGAAGGTCTGTGAAAGGATTTGTACTAATACGTACAAGCAAAACAGGAGGAAAACAGTCTGAATTCATTCAATATAGGTTAAGATTTATTATTATTATTATTATTATTATTATTATTATTATTATTATTAGCAGTAGTAGTAGTAGTAGTAGTAGTAGTAGTAGTAGTAGTAGTAGTAGTAGTAGTAGTAGTAGTAGTAGTAGTAGTAGTAGTAGTAGTAGTAGTAGTAGTAGTAGTAGTAGTAGTAGTAGTAGTAGTAGTAGTAGTCGTAGTCGTAGTCGTAGTCGTAGTCGTAGTCGTAGCAGTAGTAGTAGTAGTAGTAGCAGCAGTAGTAGTAGTAGGAGTAGTAGTAGTAGTATTAGTATTAGCATTATCGTTATTATTATTATTATTATTATTATTATTATTATTATTATTATTATTGGTTTTCCAAATGTATTTTCTAACTGGCATAGGTGAAACATATATATGCAGAATGTACAGGAGCACTGCATATACATATAAGAAGAGTCATAATATAGTTTGGAATTAAAAACATAGACCTACAAGCTATGCCACTTCTATCTTGGGAAAACCAATGAGTGTGTAATTGACAAATAATTTTAATTCTGTCCAAGAAGTATGAAGATGTTACATGTTTTGAAAAGGGACATTGTAACTCATAAAGGAATCCCAGATGTCCAAACGAGGAACTAGGAGATCAAATTCATGCCAGGACAACTCTTATTTAGAACTTAAATCTTTGGACGTCAATATCAAGATATAATGAAGAAATAGTAGTACTTTACATTTATTTAGTTTCACCGTGCTCATCATGTCAGATCTGTTAAAGAATTAAAAACGAGATGAAATGTTAATTTTCTCCAAAATATACGCATTCTAATCTGATAACGAACAACCCGAATTGATCTTTTGTAGTTGTATAATTTGGATCAACGTTAAATTCTTATATGTTGAACATCATAAAACAGAATCCAGCGTTGTTGATAGACTCGCTCAGAAAGTGAATCGGTGGACCTTTTACTCGTATGCTCCATTCCTCACTCCCCTCTTCTTCCAGCTGTATAACAAACACATTAACATGATCTTGTACGCCTTCAGTGTCTGTATACGCTACACGCAATATCACTGGGTAGGAGAAATTGACGCATAAGCACGGCGTTTCCAACAATAAAAATATTTCAGAAAGACATGGAGATATAATAAATGTGTTCATGTTTCCATAGATTACTTACATATATTACGTTAAGGGGAGACATACAGGTTTTGGTGAAATTCACAGGAGAGAAATAGATTACTTTAATTTTTCCCCTCAGCAACCTACAACTTCGTAAAATCTGCCATGCTCTTCATTGACTACTTCTGCAATTCCATACAGTTCCAAAATTAATCAAACCATTACATGTGCGGGTAATTATCGTTACAAAATAGCAGCCATTTTTCGTGCATTGAAATCCCGTTTCCGTGATAACTTTCACAAAAAATTAAAATTTGTAATTATTTTTTTTTATCTATATGTTAATTTACAATAATTGATTTAACGTTAATAGTTTATTTTTTAATATATTAGTGTAAATTAACATGTAATACATTACTCTTCATAGAATTAAGTTTTTAAACATACTTATGATATAAGATAAAAAGAGTCACTCATAAAAAATACTGACATTGTAGAAATTTTCCCGGAAACGGTATTTCATTACACGAAAAGTGGCTGCCACTTTGTAAAGATAACTACCCCTAACTGTAACATTTTAATTAACTTTGAAAATAGTATGCAATTGTAGAAGTAGCCAATAAAGAGCACATCAGATTACAATGTTGTAGACAAATTCATTGCCGAGAGAAAAATGAATCACCTATTTCTCACCGATGAATTTCACCCAAACCTGTATGTCCCTTCTTAACTATGTACAATGCTCACTACTTAATAGTGAATTGCGACCGGGTTTCCACTGTATATACGAGCAGAACAGTAACATATAATATGGATCCACAGATTAATAAACCTGCTGACAAATCAATGCAAAGTAGTGCGTCTCGTCGTATACCAACTTAAGAGTATTTCAGTGAGGTTTAGCATTAGGAGTAATCATATGAGAAAGATTTCATTTGCCTCTGTGTTCCAAATTATACGAGGGTTGAGGCATAGGTCATGGTAACTTTTTCTTTAAAGTGGAAACATTTTGAAATATACAAATGAAAGGGCAGGGTATGGAAGTTATGTATGATACAGATTATGAGTACTAGATGTAGGTTACAGTAGGGACCAGACACCCATAAATCTGCATAGTACACGACGGCATCGTGCCTGTATTGCACGGCATCGACATCGGTATCGAATAGTTGGAAGCACGAAATCACGCTAATTCCAACTTTCGAAGTTCGGTAAGGAAGGTCCTTATTCTCGAAACTTCCACCAATTCGCTTTCGCTTTAAAAAAAAAAAACTATTCTGACGTAAGAACGCTGTCCACCTATTGTTGAAAAATGTAAACTTCACCTATTCAACATCACCTATTTTAACTTCAATTTCAATGTCACCTATAGTTGAAATCAACTATGTAAGTTCATAAATAAGAAACAAAGTATGCTAAATCCGACGTAGCATATTATGTGAGACCGGAGCAATACAATCACATATCTAGCGCTAAATAAGGAAAATCCCTCCAATCTCCATATTTATCAGACCCTTCCTCTTTAGCTCTTTCTCTGAAAGTGCTTAGCATACTTGCAGTACAATACGGTAGCAGGAGCATCTCACATTTTGATTCGCCTGGCTGCGGAAAACTTGCTGCTACTATGCCTTGTATCTCTATCATCTTTCCACCCTCCATTATTCTCTTCTTTCCCCCCGCGCTTCAACTCTACTTATGCTTTCTCTATACCTCATCCCAGGGGTGCCACAATGTTCAATGTAGACAATGACTAATTGCGTAAAAATAATTCATTAACAGCCTCGGAGAAACCGGCTCGCCGTCGCTACGGAGAACAAGAAGCAAAGAGGAGAATATTAATATTACTGTCCACATTTTAGAAATGTAGTTCAGTATATTATAACTTCCTGAAATTAGCTTATGAATTTCAATGAAAGGTCCAAGTAAACTCTTATTTAAAGGAGGAAAATCTTAGGCTGCTCTTTATGTTAGGATTTGACATTTATAGGATATACAATGAAACAATGTAAACTTAGCTACGCTTTTAAACCTCCGATTCCTATCAAATATCATTAGTAAAAAATTGTTTCATTTGCAGCTTTTGTAAGAAATTCTATTGATTTTTCTTAAATTCTGAATTCGGTTACAGTTTTATTTTTATTTTGATAGTACAATAAAAAAAATCTTATACAACGTTATATGAGGTATGTGGCATAAGTCATGAAAACTATTTTTTTTTTCAAAGTAAGGCGATGGTACCGTGAGATGTAATAGACCACTGGAGTATGTGACATCTGTAGGACGTGGACACGTCATTTGTTGACAGTGTGACATGGTTATATACATAGATGCGAAGGTGATTCAGTTTTGATTCAGCCGCCGTGCTGAATCGATGAGACAAAGTGAGAACAGCGTTCTTTCGTCAAAATGGCCTTTCTATGAGGGAGAAATTCCACAGGGACTTGATTTGCCCTTCCAAATAGAATTTTTGAGATTTTACAGAGTGAGTAAGTGTGCTTTCAAGCTATCAAATATCACGTTAAGTTATGGCAGGATGCCGTCGTGTATGATAATTATGTGAATGTTACCTTTAACTTATCTACCTTTACCTTTAACTATCAAACTTATCTAGTTTCTTCTAATATATAAGCTAGATTAGTATTGTCTCTTGTGAAATGGCTATAATTAGTTGAAATACTGAAAGAGTATCTTATTAAAATAATTTATTTTATACACTAATTTTTAATAGGCTACGTGGGCAATCAGAAGTTGAGCCCACTGTCATAACTTTCTTGGGAATAATCAATGGAGCCTAACGTTTTCGGCTGAAACTCGTGCAATAGGGAAAGATGGACCAGTCATCCAAAAGAATTACATATTCTTTGTCAATGGCTTTACTATTCAAAACGTCAAATTTCATAGCTAACGTAGCAAGTAGGCTACATTAAAGTTGTTGGTTTGAAACACCCGTTACAAGGTTTATAATACGACGCTGCAATAAAATATTACATTGAAGGTGACCGATTTGTATTTTTGCCCATATAGAAGCTCTTAAATCTGACTTGTGGTTTCGTACCGATTAAAGTATTGTTCTAGTTTTATTACTCTGATTTCAAAATGTAAAATTTACTAAACAGTGGGCCCACATAATAGTATGATCACGTGGTTCAATGGTGAAAGTTACACGAAAAATAAAGGTAAGAAATATTTTCACTTTGTCTGAATTGTCGTTTGACTGTTTATGACTCCTTTCATATTGACGTCAAAATGCGAGAGTGATAATGAAACAATTTTTCATGCTTTGGGTAACAGCCTTCTCAGTAAGATACTTCGAATTTCCAGCCGGCACATCATTGTAGCTTTGATGGTGCAGCTTTACACAAGAAGAGCCACACTGTATACTCATTATTCTGACGCAAATATATCCATGGACGAACTAAATTGGTTCATAATGAGAGGGCATCAGTCACATTTTTTTTTTACGAATTTGAGCTAACACTGAATTTCCCACCTTCAATAATTATAATCAACACATCGTTTTATAAAGAAATGAGATCAGTCCAACGTTCTCTTCATTGTGATTGGAACGTGAGAGTTTTGTAAAGGTCCGCAAAGAAGCCCTACTTCTTTCAAATACCTAGGTGTCCCTCGATTAGCTCGCTGGTTTTCTCTTACCTTTTTTCTGTATTGGCTTGCAGGTATTTTTGAGGTATTTTTTCTGTGGCTATTGCATCGATATTGTACACTTAAGTAAATAATATTTCACTCTGCAGCAGCTACATAACCAAACTATGATAATGAAATATCCCTAACTTATTATATCGTTTGCAAGAACATCTAACTGTTGGGTTTAATGGTCAGAAACAAGATGTCAGCTTGGCATATAAACGCGTTTTATGAAGAAACACCATCAGTCCAAGAGATTAAAAATATCCATAATTTTAATAACTGATGCACATTCAGTACTTGACTTTAACCATGTTTACATTCTTACTATCATAGGAACTACTCCAGATACCTTTTGTTCATGGCTTAAAACTTAGCTAAAACGGATTAAAGCCCTTTCCTTAAGAACCAATTCAACTAAATGCTCCTGTAGACGGAGTGATTATCATTAACAATTCATTCAGGCTCATCAAATTTTTATCAGACAGCGAGTGTAAAATCGAGCGAACAATAGCATTTTCAACTCACGAATAGGAATACAGAATTTATAAAAATAATTCTTTATTGCAACCAAATGATCATACTATGATTAACGGAGCAACGGTGGAATGATATATGGCAGGGGAAACAGGAGCATTTCGAGAAAACCTGCCCCGACCCCATTTTGTCCACCACAAATTCCATATGGATCCATCGAAATTCGATCCCGGGTCCCAGAAGTGGAAGGGGAGCGGTCTAACCGCCAGTACAGAATTTATCGAACCCCATTCCTTATTACATGGAAAAATACCAGACGTTCACTTCGAAATTAATGGCTTAATGATTGTTGGTAGAAGCCCAATACCCCGTTTCGTATATTGCTGCAAAGAAATTGCAACTCGTTACAAAACTAATTCCATATGCTGATATTGCTGCCATCAAAGGGTATACTGCTATATATACACATTCCATGCGCAAACACAGGTTATTTACTGGTACATGGTTTCCAACATAATAAACGGAGTCGAAAACCACCAAGTATGACGATTTTTCCACCCGCCATGAGAAATTTAACATACAAAAGTGCTTAGTGAATTTTAAAATATTCAATTTTTATCAGACTGGGTATTTGAAATTATTCTTACCTAAAAGATTATTTCACATGTGACAGAAACCATAGTTGGTAACAATGAGTTGCCATAAAGATTTTATAGCACTAATGCTATAATGTACAACTTTTACTTCGTTCGTCTTGAATTAGAAGTTCTACTTTTCATATAAGAAACCCAAAATATCTAAAATGAGGCGGGATTTTATTCGTGTGTCTGAAGCGTCGTACACTATCTTCCTTTAATCTCTCTTGACTGTTCTCTTCAGAAATTTGACGCATTCGCTCATCACTCCCCTCAATACGAACTTATTGTCTCTCTTTTTGTCTCACTTTTTTCCACCCACTTAAAAAAGAAGCTGTCGAACAATAGAGGTAAGCTTAGTGAAAATGCAGGATCGATGTTGAAATGTAGGCATATATAGAAGAGTGGTATGGAAGGGAGAGCAGGGGAGAACAAATACGACATAAGCCATCATTTGTTTTGCTTGAATTTATATACATGTTCTGACATAAAAATTCGAGATGGTTGGTGTTGGGATTCCGCTCACAAAAGTTAGGAGTGACAAGCAATTAGAAAAAAGCGTGATTTTATTACAAAGAATGCACCTTAGTAGGACATAGGGACATAAATTGAATGTACAGCGCCCCTGTATTGATTGTTAAGCTTTCCGTGTACAAGTACTACAAGGCTGAACCATTTCCAAACCTAACCCTCAGAGTCTTGCTCATTAATTCTGTTCATTAATCAAGACCCTTTTGTTGCAGGGTGTGGTTGTAGAAAATTCTTTACCCTGATTTTGATATACGTGGCAGTGCTACCACTTCATGATAGGTTTACAATCGCACAGAAACCCAAGTCCATTAATTACTTGCACCAACATGGCCCTTGTATTAAACTTACGTTTCGCAGCATTGGTTTTCCTTATTTTTAAACATAAAAAAAATATTTTCTTTTCGTTCACAATCCTGAATAGAACAACAGGATGTTCGATCTGTAGAGATGTCTTATTCAAAGCAGCAGTAAAATATAATTTAATAATAACTATAATATTCATATTCGATCCAAGCTATAATTAGACTACATTCGTATAAAATTTATAGGCCTACATAACAGTACATAAGTAATACGATTTTATGAAATTGGTGTGAATTTCTAATAAAGGGGCATCAGTGTGCGCCATATCTGAAGTGGCAACTGTTTTGATTTTTAGCTCACTTAATTTTTAATTCGAGCTCTTTTATGAAAAATCGAAGATATGATTGGTGCATGGCTGGCGCGAAGTTACGTCACATGACCTGTTACCCTACTGAAGTGCTGGCTTCTAGTGGAGTCTTTCAAGCTGTATGTTCATAGTTTTTCTACCTAACACCGTAGTAACATTTGAAACTCTTTTTTGCACATAATGTTTTAACAGAACCCACAACTAATGCCAGTTAATACACGCATTTCAGTAAGTATAACCTAAACACACTGACATACATTAGTAGTTCGAAAGAAATGAAAGTACGCTAGAAGGTTCTGGCTAAGGAAGCTGCAAATTCTGAATCTTTTTAATAGGCATATACTCAAAGATCCTTTCACTTTTATGAATAGCAGGTTAACCTGTTAGTCATCTGCGATCAAATGTGGACCGTCAAACTTGCCGAGAAATATTCATTATATAATATTCTGGATTTACCCTTAAGACTAAGTTCGTTAAAAATGACTTGACTAAGTCTGATAGACTTAACTTGTTTAGCATTTGTTACACTGATGTGTGTACTTATGTCACGAATAGGCCTACAAAAATATCTAATGTAATAAAATTAACATTGGATAAAGAATCGTTTGGTAAGTTAGCGAGAGAAAGTTTTTAAATGTTATAATACGAAGGTTGGAGGTTTAATAGTGGCAACACATATATAAAATCAAGGTGAATTACAGAAATTTAAAATAGAATTTTTTGGATGTTGGTTGGATATTCAGCATACTTCAGAGCAAATAGGAGCCTTTTATCACTACGAATGCCTTCACAATATCCAGAAGAAATTTTACTGGCTCTATCAACCGATCTAAAATGAATTTGGGATCCGACAGAAATCCAATGATTAAAAATAATTCAAGACATTAAAATGATTCTTGATATACAATAATATGCAACAACATAATGTACAGTTTCAAGATTGATTAAAAAATTGTACTCATTATGATGAATGATAGAGTGTAACGCAACCCGTCGCAAGGAAGTGAAGATGAAGTGACAGGCTTGGACCCATTTGGCTCCTTTTTGGTATGGAATTATTTTTAAAGGCCCTCTAAATTATAAAAGCCATTCACATTTCCGTTAATCCTCTGTGTAATCTACCCGCCCATGACACTGACCTTTTCAATCTAATTGTTTTCTGCTAGACGTTGCAGTAATAAGGGTTGATCTCTATGCAGAATTCGCTCTATTACATGTTTGAACATTGTAATTTCTCTAATAGTTTTTTCCTTAATTCTTTGATTGCATTAAATTATCTTTTCATTCAAATTTCTTTTCTTTAAGCGTTATGTTATATGCATAAGTAATAGCCAATATGAAAAGTCTAGCCTGCAATTCTATTGTTACTTGAACTAAAAGTGAATAAAATTAAAAATAAACTCTGATTGATGTGTTTATGCTCTTTGCATCAATAACTGAATACGGTTTTGTAGTCTTTTTTTTAAGTACGACATCTATACCTCTAGGAATAGTAGTGTTTATTATCGATGTCAGATAAATGATAACACTAATATGATGTTAATGGGAGTATAAAGGAGAAATACTGGTCTTACGTTGTTTATGTACTGTATACGCGTACATATACTAATAACGCACCTTCGATTTCCTTTCTGCTTCACTTCCATGTCACTCTTTGTCTATCTCTCTCTCCCTTTCCCATTCACTGATATTACAAAATGATAGCACAACCATGTTAAAGCCAGTGAACGTTGCCTTTCACCAGACGAACTGGTTAATTGCCAGAACGCTAGCTTTATACGAAACCGCGGTATTTATAAACACAGAAGCGCGCGGAATTTTGTTTTTATGCCATCACATAGCGTGAAAATTTTAATTTCCCTTTTTGAACAATATTTCAAAGCCCACAAAAACCAGCGTGATCTGAATACAACTCTATTTCATAGCATCCGTACGGAAAAAACCAGATATATGGATCTAATTCAGGAAAATTAGGTCCAAGCAATACTTAATATTGTTAGGAATTTGTGGACTGTACAATAACTTTTGATGCAGAGAATGACAAAGCTATTTCCTCAGTGTTCACATGTTATCTCTGTCGGTATTCCTTGATTATCGCTTTTAGGAAAACCGATATTGCATGCTTTCAGTACTATAGCCTATTGAATAACGCTTATGAAAGTTATAAACTGACACATGTTGTCATATTGTGTAGATATGATAATTATAGATTTTATAACTTTGTATTCAGTCCTTCCGCTGTGAATACGACATTTTCAGGGCATCTATAAACATTATCTAACTTAAATGTTTGTGTTTATAATGTTTCTTAAGTTGTATGTTTACCTACATTCAGTTATTTGTATATTTATTTTTGAATCCTTACATAACACTCCTATTTACCGTTCTGTTTAATGCTCTTATTTTAAAACTTGCATATCGTCGGACATGTAAAAAAATTCGCATAATTAGACGAAAAACTGATTATGTATAGATTTAGTAATGTGTGTTCCATAGTAAAGAATTAGACTATACCTACATATTCTTTATTGAGGGAAATATTAGATATTATGTGGAAGATGGATTTAACTAGCCAGGCAGGCACACAAGTCAGTAAATCTACTTAGTACATACGAGACCCCAAATGCTTAGAGTGAACAAATATAATCTTTCCTAAAAACAAATGCAGAGAGTAGAGAGAGAGAGAAGGAAAGAAAGAACGAAATAAAGATAGAAAGAAAGAAAGAAAACGAGCTATATATATAGCCTATATATACTAAGATAGAGATGAGACAGACATGAAGCAGAAAGACATAGTGAGATTGAGAAAGAGAAAGAGAGAGAGAGAGAGAGAGAGAGAGAGAGAGAGAGAGAGAGAGAGAGAGAGAGAGAGAGAGAAAGAGAGAACGAGAGAGATATGAATACCGGCATATAATAATCATTTTGATCCTCTTTGGTGGTTAAAAGCGTATGTTATCAGAGCACAGAGAGAAAGAAACAGGATCTGTCGCATCATTCGCATTTCTTGGTTCTTGATAGTCCCACGCGCCAACTTCAGTTTTTGGTCCCTACAGCTAAAAATGGTATTAGACTAAAGATCGATTAAGTTGCATTGTTAATTTAAATTTAATTTTTAAACTATTTTTTTAGACTTTAGTGCATAAACTTTTCACTGCTGCAAAGATTATAAATTTTAAAACCCAGAGTATTGGAGGAGGTACAGAATTTTATCTTTACGACAAAAGTAAATTAAAATCATTGGTGGAATTTTTGTGGAGACTATAGACTCAAGGTCTTTGCATTGAGATACGACCGCGAGAGAAAAATATCGTGATTAATTTTATTAGAATGAAGTTTAATTTACAGTGGCCTTTAAAACTAGGTGACAGAAGAAGATTTGGAAGATGCCTAGAAACCATCACCGGGAAAAGGGATCATTTAAAGCATTACAAAGAGATGAAAAAGTTATCAGATAGAAACACAAAAGTGGAAATGGGCAGTTTTTTAATCAAATTATCGAAACAGATTATGAAATGCGGCTACTAAAAAATTGCCAAAATGTTTATCAAATGAATTATTCTTATTTAATTCAATAAAAACATTTATTCGCTATTTATACTCTAACACTGTATAATTTGTATATAAAATCTTTTAAAGGGCTGTTTTCATGCAGTATCTGTTCCCAAGTCTCAGCTCTAGACAGCAAAATACTAAAAAATAACACTAAAAGTTATTTTGAAGAAGAATACGATTATGAAAAAGAAAAAGAAGAAACAGAAGGAAACAAAGAAAAGAATAAAGAGAAGAAGAAAGAGAAGAAGAAAGAGAAGATAAAAAAGAAGAAACGGGAGAAAAAATAAAAAAGTAATTTCGCCTAAGCCGAAATTGAACTACAGGTACGAAGGAAAGCGAACAAGCTATCGACTGCGCTACAAGGTGGGCGATATTGTAGTCTGGCTGGTACTGCGTTTACCCAGAGATCCAAGCCTGCTTGTGTACATGCATACAATTTCCGCAGAGCTATTTTGAGTCGGGTTCGAAGGTAGTATGTTGTTGACCTGAGAAAGCTCCAGATATTGAATTTGCTGACAGAGGGGCACGCTCCACTGTTTGGTTAGGAAACAGTTTTCCTGGGTGACATGTATAACTAAAAACTTTCTCCATAAAACCAGTGATGAATATCAAAGTACACAGGAGGTTAGTCAAATACGGACCTTCCAGAAAGCTTTCTGAACTGTAAGAAATATTGCAATAACAAATATATTCTGCTTATTTTAGATTTATAGGGTGCTCGAGGCAAAAATCAATTCTCTGAAATGGGTATTTCTGGAGATAACTGTTTTTAGAATTCATCGTTACAGGTACGTTTACATGAAGTTATCTATTGTTCCATAATATTCTGTGGTGTGAAATAAATTATAGGAATGGATAAGAAAACTATATGTTTGGCCTTACTTATTCTGTTGGTTTTTCTATATCCTGTCATGTATAATTTACCTCCGTTTTTTGAAACCATGTTACTCTGGTTGTTGTGGTTAATGGTGACGATAACAATACAACCATAAGTATGATGTTTTGAGCTCGAATTTGGATATCCGTGTTTTCTTGTAAAATATGGATGAAAAGGAAATTGTATCATTGTTGCTATTTAACCCTAATGGATTATTTGAACCCGTTAGTTGTAAAAAGTGTGTTGCGAAAAAATATAAAACAGAACAGCAACTAATCTTCCTAATCATGCTTCACTAAAGAGCGAGTGTTGAGTGAAATTTTTGTTTTATGCATTTTGCGTCCTACCATCTCGAGCCGATAGCTAACGTGCTGAAGTATTAAGAATTGTATGTATGGCAGACGTGGTAATAGGCTGTGTTGTGACGCTTTGATAATTCAGCACAATCTTATGTGTTATATTCACATAACTTTCTCTACCTATGGACAACACAGTTTTCTCAATTCCCATTGTGATATACAGGGTGGTCCATATGTCTTGTTACCCCCCCAAATAAATATCTTGTTATCCCTAATTCAGTGTTTCTGCAGCAGAGATGGCTGACACAAGCTCTTACAGTGTGGGAGAGCGCCTCATTGTCAGTGTTTGTCAGGTCTCTATTTCTTTGATGACCGATTCAATCAACATTCCTGTATCGCCATGTTACAGACATTTTTGCTCCAGAGAATGAATCTCTTGGAACGTTCCTGGTTCCAACAGGATGGAGCACCGCCCCAGTATGCCATCATTGTCAGGGAATATTTAAATGAAGTGTTTCCCAATAAGTGGATAGGACGCAGATCGGTACATCTTGGATTGGCCTCCCAGAAGCCCTGATCTCTCATCTTGTGACAACGCCCTCTGGAGCATTATTAAGAAGAAAGTATCAAAACAACGATACCAAACAACAGAACAATTGAAGGACGCTTTTAGGACTGCCTTTGAAACAACAATCAACAGATACGTGCTTAGTAAAATATCACACAGGTCATGGCGGCGCATCATTTTGTGCCACGAAAATAATGGTCATACTGACCTTCTGGATGCGTAAATATGGACCATCCTGGTTGATGTTGAATCCATACTACCTTATACTATATTATATACTATATATTATATTGTATTATTATAAATTTATGTAAAAGTATGGGGGTAACAAGACATATGGACCACCCTGTAGAATAAGAGGGGGTATAAGAATAAGGTACTTATAATAAGAGTGCAAGAATTGAAGCATGAGTTTTTGCAAACGGTGACTGGCTTATAAATACCCTTCAGAGAAGTTTTGAAAGAAATGTTTGAGAGGCAAATTTTAGCTCTTACTGTAAGCACTTCTTGTACAAAATTTAAAGGAAATCGTAAGAGCAGTTTTCAAGACGAAAATTTGTTCATATAAAGTGTTAACGAAATTTCTAAGTTGTCTTCGTGTAAATATGAAATTTCGCTTCTTACGATTATTCGTTTTTTGAGCTTTGCCGTTCACAGACACACGCAGTTAAATACTTTTTATGAATATTTTGTTTTATATTCAGGGGAATTCACAAGGTTTATTTACGCTGAAAACTCGACATCGAATTTCAGAGACGAAGACAATACTTCTAGCTATAGTACACTACGGGTAGCGAAAAAAAAAAATTATAAATAATCGGGAACTTTCCCGGCGATGATGATGATGATGATGGCATCGGAGTGCTTTGCAGCAAACTTGGATGAAATGTCTCTGAACCAGATACAAGCCCGAGAAGTTATTACCGTATTTTTCGGACCATAAGACGTACTTTTTTACGTGAAAGCAGAGCTTTGAAAGTTGAGTGCGTCTATATAGTAAGAAGTAAAGTAAAAAAGTAAATAGGCCTAATACAAAATTACTGTAAAAAGGCCTAAAGCCGGTAATACCATGATCATAAACAAGGTGTTGTACAGCAATAAGTGAGTTGCAAATTGTGGCACAGACTGTACATCGGTGTACTTGTGACAATCATAAAATGAAAGTAGTGGGAAACCAGGTATACAAAGCGAAAAGAAAGATATGTTGCGTTTTCTCCTACAAAAGCATGACTCCATGGGGTGGTCTAAATGAAGGTACATTTACCGTATGCTATATTGACTGTTAGAGGGTGTAAAAGTATTTTCAGTTTTTCATGAATTTTCGTTTAGAACCACATTACACTTTACCCTTAAATGTTCATGCTATAATCAAGGTGCGTCTTATAGTCCGAAAAGTACGGTAAAAAACAGAATGGTAAAATTATACGTCAGTAACATGACATAACTACAGCGCCATCAATAAGTATCTCAGTACCTCTGATTATGTTCGCCGCCCAGGAGAAAGTTGGTTATTTCTCCCTACTTTCCTTTCAGACTAGTAGCAGGTAGGCTATACCAGAGTAGGCCGTGTAACCATTGATGTTCGTCTGTTTTCTATTGTTGTAATTATTGCGTCTCATAATTTCAACTGGTATTTTATTTATTTCATTATTTGTTATATTACACATAATGAAATAAAGGCGAAACGTCATAGTAAATAAACAAGGTATTTTCTTGTAAACATTTTCATCTGTAGTTAAGTGAGCTTTGTGTTCCTTTTATGTCTTATTTAATAAATGATTGTAGCAGAACATTACAACCTAGCGCTGCCAACTGAATTCTGTTTCTTAGCGGGTCCTCGCCTGCACTGTTGCTGTAGAGCGACTTTTTGTTGGCACGGTATATTGGTGAACTTTAATACCTAACCATTTATAAACGCCAATCGGAAAAGTGATACTGATTGAATTAACATAATCACATCACATAGGAAACACTGGTAACTAATTTCCAGCGTTTGAATATTATACTCAGACACCTTAACTGCCATCATGTTCAGGTATTTGATTAATAGGTGTGACAGTACGTGTGCAAAGTAGTTTTGAGAAGATATTACTGAAGAGCTGGTTTATTATTTTGTGGCTTGGTGGGTACCTGAGCTTATGAAGCAGAGGAGGTGCGGCGGAATGATAAGACACGTCGTGACGTCACAATAAAGCTTCCCACTTTGCAAATAATACTGAGAGGCTTGTGAAATCAAGTTGAAGAGGATTTAAGGGTTAGCAGGGTGGCGGTACCTAGGCACGTACAACCTGTTTCCAAACTCTTTTTTTATACACCTTCCATCAATTTCTCTCTGCTACTCCATAAAAAGAGGAAGCTTCTACCTCTAGTACGGCTTATCTTTCGTTTAATAAAAAATATGACGTCCCTTGCAAACCATTTTCATTTTCAACATAATCATCAGCATAGTCACTACGGTTTTATACAGTTATGGTAAAATATATTTGTCATCATGATCATCATGAATACCGCAGTATTTTATCTGCAGAGAACAAGGGTAAGTTAAATAATATTATAATGCTTGACTATCTTGATTAACTATACCTTGAACAATATTGCGAAATTTGTTGGACACAAAATGGGAAGGTTTTCTCAGGGTTCTTGCATTTCACCCTGCCATGTATAATCATCGCTTGCTCCATCATCTAAAAAAATAAGGCCATTGGATTTGAATCCTACTCTGTCATTACTAATACCCATAGAATAACAACGTTCATAATTTAACTTGAAATACATAACACAAAATGTTACAATACCCAGCTCCTCTATTATTAAGGTATTGTTTCTTGGTTTGACTTCAACCTTCGCGACGTCAATAAAGTGATAACAATGACAGTGATTTTTCTTCATAGCATTCTGTCAAGTCGGAAGTATCCGGCGGATCAATTATGGGGCCATTACTTTTGTATGTTACACATCCCTACAGTAACTGAAATAACAAAAATTCCTAGATGTAAGTTATATGCTGATGTTTTACAACTCTACATCGATCCAATACTGGTAGGCTATTATTAATGACGCAATCAGAAGAATTAATTATTATTTAGCACCAATTTCAATATAGGTGCAAAAGTTTGGTCTTTGAGTCCAGAAAAATAACCAAACATTCGCAATAATAAATCTCGAAACGGCTTGTTTGCGATCCCATGTTTACTGGAACTTTTTTGCTTCTGTTATCGTATACTTTCAACCGTTTTGGTTTGGGTTATTGTAATACAACTGTGTGTGTTTGTGTGTGTGTATATATATATATATGTCTATTGTATAATCAGAGTTATGTAACATTCATTTTACTTCACGTACATTTTAATCTTTATTGTTATTATTATTATTATTATTATTATTATTATTATTATAGTTTCAAGTATCTTAGGTTCATTAAATTTAAATGATTGGATTAATTATATTTAAGTTACTTTGTACTAGCATTTGCACCTTTGCATAGTTTTTAAATTGTATACATATTTCTAAGATTTTTATTGTTTCGTTGTTTCTCGGAAGAGAAGGCCTAATGGGTTTAAACCTGAAGGTAAATAAACACATAATTTAAAATAATATACAAGATAATGAGAATTAATTCTTAGAGTAAAACTTGACATGAGGTACGCTTTATACTACACAGAAGAGGCTGTTGGAGATATAATTTACAATATTAAAACCTGTGCGCTACTTAAATTAAAAGAAAATATAATTGATACATTCTGAGCTGTGAGTTTAGCTGACACTTGAGATGCAGTAATGAGCGTGAACTTGTCTACTGCAGTGTGTACTCTGAGATATAAAGGCGAGGCATAATTACTTCATTAGTGTAAGTAAGCAACACATTGCTATAGTTGGGAGAATACTGATGTAATGTGAACATACAAGTACCCTTACTAGCAGCGCTACCCGAGCGAAATACCATGTTTCATTGTGTAAACCCTCCCATCATAATCTCAACTTTATTGTTTCAACAATGCAAAATGGCGATTCTCTCAGGCAGAGTTATTCACATTATACAAGGCTTCTTCAAGAGTAATTAGGTCTAAAATTTTTATTACTGAGCAAATCACGTGAATGCCACTAATTTGAACAAGAGAAAATTAGTTAGGACATTTTATAAGCGTATTGCTTCAGAATTGGCCCAATCTTGTGGGCAGTATCTGAACATCAAGAAAGTATACTTCTTACATAGGCACCGACTTCGGGGGTGTTTTGAATTCTTGGTAAACCGAAAATAATAATTGCGGATGCTGAGCACGCCTAATAATATTTATACACTACTTTCCAGTTCCCACAACTATTCAAACTAATAATACGAATAAGGCTAAAAGGACACTCTTCTGTGGCACAACGTGATTTTATTAATCCTCAAGAAAAGTGGTACTGTTGTTAATAATGCAATAATTATCGATTAAAGTATTAAATATACTATCAAAAATGTTTATGTTTATCAATTAATAATGTTGTTCGTTGTAATGAAGAAGGACAGCGCCTTTGACATCTTATACTTAGCCTATATAAAAAGTTTCTATAACCTTCCTCTATATTATATCAGACGCTGTATATTGCGTTCTCTTACTTCAACCATTTGAAGCGTAATCTGTCCTAGTCAAATAGTCCGTCCACTGTACCACTCATCCACACAAACCTTAACAACAAACACAACACTAAAATAATACGTAACACGGGCAAATAATCTGTATTTTTAACAAGATACAATCCTTCCCAATTTCACCGACACACTCCCGGTGTAAGCCACTGTCCGCCATTACATAATAGTCGAATATGAACTCCACTCGATCTACACATGCGGATCGATTGCAAGGATTATGGGCATCGACATTGATCAGGCTGACAACCTTACCACCTTTATGTGCCGAATGTCTAAAATCTTGCAGCCTCACATTCTGGAACCCTCTAGGCCTCCATGGCCTGTATAGGGAACACTTTACTTTACTTTACTTTACTTTACTTTATTATTATATATTAAAAATTACTAAATATCACTGATATTATAACCGCTTTTGTTATTATTAAATATTATTATTGCTATTATTGTTTTATAATTCTTCCTTGTGCATTTTATAATATTAAAAGCGATAACTAGACTATTACTTTTGATCCTTGAAAATGGTAATGAGCAAAATGGAGCTACCATCAATGAGGTGTCAAAAAGGGGGGAAGAAATATACTAGAACATACCTTTATTCACAACTAGAGCTAATAAACCAATGCAATGATTGAAATATTCATTCTTTCATACATTGGTTTCTTAGATATAGTTTTAACAGGAACTTATTATCCCTTTCTAGCCGACGTGCACAAAGAATCATAATCCCGAAATAGTAACGAAATAAGAAATTCCCTCGCTCAATAACCTTCCGAAATTTTAGATTAAGTATTCGAACGTGCTTTCTTCAATTTATACCTAAAACATAAACTGAAAATAGAGCAATTATTCGAACTGTTCAGTCACTAGTGATTAAAGCAACAATATTCAACGCTAGAGCTGTATTGCGAAAGTTAGCCGAGGATATGGCATACAGGTTCCTTTGCTGGAATTGGTTACGGTTTAGTGAAGCTGAGCTCCCAGCGACAAGTTAAACCATCTGAATTGTACTTGCTACTTTAACTACAATGTTCAATTCCAGTGTAAACTTAGTCACAAGCGAGAGAGTTTGGCGTTACTTGCAAAGAGAATAAACACGTTCGAAATGGCACTAATTTGAGAGAGCTATTTAAATCGTGTGTGTTGGTAATACAAATAACGAATCTTATGTAAGTGCATGATATGTCGTGAATGCTATTTAAAATATATATATATAACATACGGCTATGCATAGAAATAGTGTGTATTATTATTTCTCTACCAGTATCATAAGTATTGGCAGTATTGTGTTCTACTATTGTGTTCTACCCTGAAATCACCGATATGTACATCTAAGGTTCACCGAGACCAAAAATGCAATTTAAAACAAGCATATCTGTGTGGTGTTTCTGCATGTACGTTTGTATATGTGTCGAGAACGAAGCACCGTATAAAACCTCAATTGTATATTTGCGTTCTATATATTTCGGGAATGTGACACGAAGATTGGCGACGTTTTTCTATTACTATTACATGAAAGAAGTTCCTTTTTTTCAAATTTTCTCGATTCTGTTACATTTTACTCTCTGGGTATTAAGAGATAAAACTATTATTTGAACTATTTGAAGAGTAGTTATAAGCTGGCCATTGTTCGCACAAACTCAGGCTTTACACATCTTGCGCGGCAACAAACGCCTTTGGCATGAAGCTGAAAGAACTGAATAATCAGTTTCCCGGTAGGGTAGGAAAAGCTACGAGTGTATTACACCAGTTTAACATACGAGTAATTTGCTATCTCAGATTCCAGTGTAAGATCATCTAAGTACGAAAACAGCAAAATTAAGTTTTCTTTTGGTTTATTTCTGTTATATATAATTTTGTTATAAAATTTTAGTACATAAAGTATATATATATACGAAAATTTTCGGTGATATTCCACTGAAGACATTTTTATTACTTCCTTAGGGTAAGTTTTTCTGGGTGAGTTCTTCAGTTTGTTTTAAAGGTTATAGATAATTGCGATGTTTATGTCCTTTCAAGTGCCAGAATGGAACTTTATGAGATCGTGTGGGGGAAGGAAAATGTCTCTCCGTCTATCTGTACGTGTCGGGGCCTGCGGGTGTGTCCCTCGTGGTGGACGAAGCCGTGCCTTGGGGGTTTTTCTCGGGGTTCTCCCGTTTCCCCCTCTCATTCCACCAACACTCTCCACTTCATCTCACCTTTCCCCCTTTTCATCATCATCCCGTTTCCACTTCCGGTATCGGGCCTGCTTTGGCAGTCAGCGCCCTTTGGGGGCCTCTCCCGTCCTCCCCGCTGCTTGTGGTCAAGAGGTTGTTGGTGGTGTGTGCCGCGGACCTATCGGGGCTCCGGTTGGAGGGACCGAAGGGGTTGGCGTGTGTCGCGGACCTGTCGGGGCTCCGGTTGGAGGGACCGAAGGGGGTGGCGCATACGTGGCATGGTAATAAGGCTTGCTGGATGTAGGGGAGTTCCGTGGGGGCCTGCGGGGGGATCTGCAGTCCTGGGCGGCCTATGGGCACGCAACTCATTCCATCCCGGAGGTAGGTACAATAAGCCTGCGGCTTCGGTGCTTAGGGGCGTTCCCACCCCGCCTCCCGCCTAAAGGGCACTTATTCAAATCTGTACGTGTGTCTATACGCGCGATAACTCTACGCTTTATCGCATTTTCATGAAACTTGGTATACGTATTTATAACGTCCGTGGCAAGAAGCCTATATATTATGGACCAGATCGGTTTACAGGTACCGGAGTAATGTCTAATTATAGGTCACTTGCTTTTTAAATGGGAAATCATGACTATACTACAAAGCCGCGTTGCTCAGGGTCTTGACTCCAATGCAGTTTGATATTTGTAAATTTACTATATCAAACCTTCTTTAGATGTGAGGCATTTGTTGTAATTTCGTTTTGTGCTATCCAAATTATTCCTTCACATATGCTCAACTAAATAAATAAATATAAGTAAATAAAATATTTAATTCACATCTAGCCGTTGAATAATTAAACGCAGCTGCTGTTGATATAATATTGTGCATTCTATCGAAACGTACGGCTACCGATATCTACTTTACATTTAATGTGAGTATTTTTCGGTTTAAACGATGCTGTGAAAGCAAATAGACCTAATATAATTCCTGATAGATTGATTTCAGATTGAATTTAATTCATGACCTATACTGCTACTTTATACTTGAAACAAACATGTCAGTGGACTATATGTAAAACGCTTGTAGTCTACATAGTCTACTCAGCTCACGACGGCTGGTAGCCTCCAACACAGTAAAGGTCAGTTACAACCTATATTTTATTCATTCCACAACGTATTAATTCATAATTATCGTAAGTGGTCGTAACACAGTTATAAAATAACTTTTCTTTACACCGTTTAATTTTTGTGTTAATAGGGTTGAAAATGGCATAATATATGCAGAAATGCATCCCCGTAACGACCTAAGAAGAAACTAGTGTCTAGGACAATTGGTTCAATTCAGCACCAGAACTTAACGAGAAGTGACTCTTATTCAAGGAAAATGCTCTTACACGATTTTATTCTGTGCTTACATGTATACAGTCCATGAAGAGATTTTTAACAACGGACGTCTGAACTTTCAGTAAATTATTTGTGGACTTGTGATTCATCACATTTTTTCACTGTGGTTTTATACCACTCATTTTGTATACATGTGTAGGCCTATAAGTTATTTTATCATTCACACTTCTGTGCATTATCTTTTAAGTTTTAATCAGTTTTATATGTAGGCCTACATCTAGTAACAAGTTAAATTTTAAATATATCTGCATGTTAGTGTACAGACTTTTAAGTGAATTTGGTTGATTTTACACTCTGTCAGCAATCACAGATGTATGTTCATATGGCCTAATAAGAGACTTAATTAATCTTAATAGCTGAAATTCTTATTAATTCCTAGGCCTAGACTTCTTAGATTGATCCTAAATATTTTATATTAACGGGGGTTTAAGGTGGAACTGTTCATACTTTTACTGATAATAACCCTTCGTTGGAATAGATGAAATTCATTAATGTTTAGTATGATCACAACTTTTTTTACCTTTCAATTTGTGTGGGCAAAATACTTAAATTCAGGAATCTTATTTTAATATGTCGAAGGAGATGGATTTAATTAATAAATCGATTAAATGAATTAATACCTCAAAAAAGAAATAGAGATATTAAAGTGATAATTGAAACTTTAAATCTTGTTAATCCTTTATGCGTGCAAAATTTAAAGTTTCTAGGACAAATGCTATCGAAAACCATCAAAATACCTAGGCCATCCCTTAATTTTCATAACAAAAAAATAAGAATTAATTGCACATTGAACATTTAGAAATGTGAATATTATATCGTGAACTATTTAATCATAATATTTCAATAATTTAGTTTTGATACACATAAATTGCGTTAGTGTGTAGAATAGTGACTTACTATACTTTGAATAGTTAGTATTATGGTATTGACTCCATTCTGAGTTTGATACAAAGTTTGACTTCGTCTATGTCTACTCTGATCACACCACATTAAGGTAAATATTTCCTTCTTAATTTCAAGCTTAGGTAGCTTCAGTTTCGAAGTCTGGTGATTACTGATTACAAGAGAGAAACCAACATGATATAAACATTTGTTGCTGAACAGCCTGTAAACGGAGAACCGTAATGTCAATTTTTTCGTAGCAAGCTGCTTCGTGTAACCAACTGGAGTGCTTAGCAATGGCTCTGGAACATATTCTGCAGGAGAAGGACGTACTGTTCAGGTAGTTTCTAGACTACAACGACTCCCTTAGCGGCTTTAGCCAGCGTCAACTGATATTGTTACTACCAACAGAAGCCATCGCAACGCCCCACCCCTAGTCAACGACAAACGTTTCACTATTGCTTGTGAGGTCTTTAACCCTTTTCTATCCCCTTCTAACCATCCAATTCCCTGACCTATTAACTTGAGACGATTCAGGACCCCTCCTCCAGCTCGCTAATGTAAACTGTAATGGCGAACCTACTTACTGCTACAACTTCTGCATATAAAGGTAGAGTCGAATGAACTGTATAGGCTACGACTCACACTTCAGAGTCAAAATATTGTACATTTAGTAGTGTATGGATCAATTTCCATAATGCTAATGTTATTTTCTTTACATTCCACTTGTAATTGTGTTACTTTTAATATGTGTGTGTCATCAATTGCAAATATTGTAGAACTATTCCTTGATTATCCGATGTGGCCGCCCCCATGGCTGAGTGGTTAGACTGCTCGCCTTCCACCACTGGGACCCGGATTCGAATCTCGGTGGAATTTGTGGTGGACAAAATGGGGTCGTGGAAGTTTTCCTCGGGGTGCTCCTGTTTCCCCTGCCATATAAAATTCCACCATTGCTTCATTCTTCATAGCATGACCATTTGATTGCAATAAAGAATTATTATTAAATATCCGATGTGATACGCTCACATTATTCTCTGTACTTTGAGCAGAGACCATGCGATTTTCTCGCTTCACGTTCTTATACAGATTAACCGTGGAATCTATAAACTTACCATATGGCAGCGCACTCACACCTAGCTGGCAGAGTCTTGGGGGTCTGCTGAAGAATGGAATCTAGAAAGTCCTGCCATCTAGCAGAAGGACTTTGAGCGAAGAAGAGCGAAAAATAGAGCAATAGAACACAAGCGCCGAAAAGTTGTTGGAACCGGAGAATGACCTATGATCGAGAGCTCCGGGGGCGCTGAAGGGCAAAAAAAAAAGCGATATGGCGACTGCATAGATACATGACGTCATCCTATACTGACTACATCATAGTTACCAATACGATAGGGAAAAAGTCAACATAAATTTCCACTGATTGTATTGTTTATTTTTATCTATAAGAGTGTGTGAAAAAATGAATATCTGAATGGTAGTTAAGCATAATAAAATTATATTACTCAAAGTGGAAGAGTGTGCTTCAAGTGATGGTTGTAGAAGAGGCTTGGAAGATTATAAACATGACAGCCGTTTATAGATAGCTTTGCAAAGAGCTGGCAGAGAAAACTTACCTGTCAGTCATTCATAGATTTCATCCTAAGTATGTACATAGCGGGTATGCTTTTTCATTTGTCTCATCCTCAAGCAAGGACTTATGCCCTCATAAAGCAAAACACCTTAACTCCTCTTTTTTAAAAAAATATTTAAGGTGATTTTCTTGGTTCAGAGGACTTTATAAATTACATTTTGGGGTAAAAATACGCAATTTCAGATTTTACTACCCTATACAGTCAATGAGGGTCCATGTATAGGAACCCTTAGAAATCATCTAATGTATCTATCTTCAATTCAGACAGCTCTTGTAAGCAGTCATGATTATATCGTGGTGACTATTGTATATCATCTACCAATTAAAGTCCGCATAATATTTTGTCCATTTTTGCATGGCACCAACTATTTTATTACAAATTAATTATTAAAATAAACTAAATATTGTTCAGGTATTTCGATTTATTAACTTTAATGGCCGTAAAAAAATGGGCGAAGGACGAACTAGATTATTTCCTTTCAGAAGACATTGAAACAGAGTAGCCTATATCTAAGGCATACGAAATCAAAACCATTTACATTCTTTATGGATATTACGCTTCCGAGTTACGACTAATATTTGGCCATCTTGTTCATGCCTCTACGTATGGCCACTGACAATATCTAGGCCTACTACTATGTTTGATTCATGGTGTGGTAGTATCAATAATAAAATTAAATAGGATATTATTTTTCGAAATATAGTTTTTTTCATCACCTCAGACTTTTGATCGCCAATGGCAATCAGATGACCAGAAATTTGGATCCTGGTATATAATAACACTTTATCTTAGATATGGCTCATCCAGGGTGAAATAACTTTCCATGACTGTGTCTAGAAATCTAGATCTTGCATTAGAGCTATACGTACAATTAGGTAATCTAGTTCAACTTTTTGTTCGGTAGTTCTATTTCTGTGCTGTGATTCTGTGTTTTTGTGTTTGAAAGTTTTATGTGTATACCCTTTTATGTTTCTCCTTCTGCATAGCTATAGGCTATAACGGACGGCTTAATGTCTCGTGCAAGGAATCATGTACAAACACTTTTTTTTACACTTTCTGAAGTATCGATAAAGGCATTTGACTTACTAACTAAGAATGCATTCAAATATATGAAATAAGAATAATAAATAATCTTCAATTCCTTCGTTATACCTCTCCCTTTTAGGGTCTTTTAAGCGACCCACGTCGCCAGGGTCTAACAGGACAGCGAACTTCGGGAGGATTATCACATACATATTTTTTAGGGGGATCTCCCCGGATGAGTGATCAGCGCAATGCCTTGGCCACCTCCGAGACAACACGAACACACAAGGCGAGACACACCATTCAAACACACACAGTCACTCTGATCAAGGCGAGGATGGAATGAAAACGATAATGATGGCCAGATGAAATCCGGGGATCACAAGGGCCTAAAGTTACCCGACATTTGTCTCACGAGTGAGGAAAAACCCATCTAGGTAACTTTTTCCAACCAGGATTCGAACCCGGGCCCGCTGCGCGAGAGAAGCGAACGGCTATTTTGATTCATTTGTTTAGACTTGCAGAATTTTTCACAAAGGTGGACAGAAGGAGAACATGAATGCATCCCTAATTGCGAAAACATTGAATGATTTGGAAAAAACTCACTATGCGTTTTTTTTATTTATTAATATTATTATTTTTTTAGGGCTAGGAAACTCCAATCTGAGGTCGTTTTTCCCCCCGAGCGGCACACTTTAATCGTGAAATGCACCTCGAAGCCGGGTCTTTAGCTTTTTAATTATCAACCAATTTAATTGTTTATGCATGATTTGGGTAAGTTTCTTGAATCTTTTGTAGGCTACATCTTAATAGATTCATTTCGAATCTGTATGCTCATATGGCAGCATAAGATTCGTTTTATTAGTTTAATTATTTATATTTATTACGTAAAATAATGTAATTAAGACTAAAATTATATAATTCACGTCGTGTTGAAAACAAGTTGTAACAATTTTTTCTGCTAAATAAACGATTTAAATAAAATATCTAGCAAATAAAACATGAACAAACAATGCAGACGAAGCCGCGGGCCCCTGCTAGTAAACAAATAAATAAAATAAATAAACTGTCTATAGCTAATAGACAATACATCAATGAAACTGATTACCAGATTAGCATTTATGTGATGGTGATGTGACATTGAAATAAACTGTCAATTCTGTGTCAAAATAACGTACACTAACTCATTCAGTGATGACGTACAGATAATTATTATTTGGAAGTTAATTCCGTATTTTGAATAGATTCTCCTCTCTCATTAAGCAGGATGCAGCCTATCTGTAGGAACTGCACGTGAATGAGCACATCAGTCATTCACTACACAGGATTAAACTTCTTCCTCAAGTCGTATCTCCGTGTGTGTTCAAACCAAACCAAATGGATTCGCTAGGTACAAAAGCGGAAAATTGTACAATAAATCCAGCATAAAATAAGTTTATTCACCCATATAAACCGCTAAATTCTAAGCTGATCTGATATGACCTTTCAGTTTTATATTATTCATCGATCACATGTTCATGAAGTAGTTCTATAAAATCATTTGTTATAGGGTCGATTCCTGTTTTAACTTTACAGTAATGAAATCACTCCATTCGCACATATTTTACAGCCATATTCCATCAGTAAGTTATAAAAATTATAACTAATAGCAGAATTTATATAATGCTCTCGCTCAAATAACTAGACTAGGTTTTATGCAACTTATGAACACAGAATATTTTAATAAAAGTACAGTCCATTTCTTTGATTGCTCAGTAGGAAGTCAATGAGGATGACTAATTAAATACCGGAAGTAATTTAAGTTAAAAGTTGACAAAAAATACTGTAGAGCAGTGGTCCCCAAACTTTTCAGACCGAGGACCCCTTGAAAAAAATTAAAATTTTGCGGACCCCCTCTGGGTTTTGAAATAAAAATCTAAATAAATACTTTGATTCAAATGTATTAAAATCAATAGACAAAATAACAATATCAATGGTAACAAACAGAGTTTAATCCTTAATGTGAACAGTGAAGCTGCCTTTGATTAATTAGCTCAGCAATGTTAGGTTTAGTGTCTGATAATTTCAATATTAACTCACTTTCAACTTCATGTTTAGGCTATTTCTCAACTTTGATTTCAAGTAAGTGAGGTGGGAGAATGCTGTTTCACAAAGATAAAGTAGCGGGGAACACAGTTAAGCACTTCAAAATTACGGGATATCCTATTTATTCTTAAACCGCCTGCGGACCCCCTGAAACACCATCGCGGACCCCACTTTGGGAAACACTGCTGTAGAGTATTTAGGCTTATTCGAGCTCCATGTTTGGGCAATAGTAACATTAAGAAGAGTTTTAAACTTTTTCCTGCTAATGACGTATAAATGCTTTACATAAAAACTGTATAAAAGTAGAGATATAAGGTTGGTACAGTAATGCTTTGTGTAAAATGAGAGGATTTTTATCCATTTGTTAAGATTATTATTCGTTGTCAGCAATGTTTTAAAACTTAGAACTCATTGATGCTTTTACTTGAGGATTGCTTATAAAACATATAAAATATGCTCTGTAAAGGTTAAACGACTTTCGAGTTTGAGACCTGTTTCAAATGCAAGCCATAGTTGCCATGACAATGTAAATAATGTACAAAGTTTTTCCTTTTAATATAAAGACGTAACGTGGCGCAGTTGGTCAGTACTCAACATTTCCAGTTTATTGTCGTTTGGAAAGCTATTTATGCTGAATTGTATTGAGAATTAATTCAATTAAACTATTAGCTCGCAATACGGAAGCTCAACTACTAAGTCGTTTGCCATCATAAGGTAATATTGCTAGTAACTGGAATAATTTGTTACACTATTTTCGAATTTATTTAACGGCAATTGGTAAGGATAAAAAAACACTGATGTAAAAGTGGCAATACTTTCAAATACTATAGGAGAAGAAGGTTTTAAATTTTTAATAATTTGAAGTTAGAAGGTGAAAATAAAATTTATAAGAATGTTGTTGCCGAATTTCAAAAGCATATGGTGCGAAAAATCAGTGGTCTACGAACGTTACAAGTTTTATAGACAACAACAAAAAATAAAAATCTTAAACACTATTTGCAGAAGATCAAGAAGTTAGCTAAGACTTGTGGATTTGGAGATCAAAAGGACAGCATGATCAGAGATAAAATTGTCCTTGGAGTACGTAATGAAAAACTACAAGAAAAACTACTGAACATAGAAGTTCTTATGTTGGAAAAAAACTGTGAAGCTAGGAGGTACGAAATTCTTCAGGAGGAAGTGAAGATCGCATGAAAGAAGCATAGAAGTCAGGAGGAAACCAATTGTGAATAGTGTGGCGTATGGGAAAAGATACAATCAATACAACAAAATTAATCTTTTTGTTCGTGCGTGTACTTCGAAGAGAAGTGTAAAGGAAGTTCAGTAAACAGTTGGAGCTAATTTGTTTACTAACTCAGAATTTCTCAGAAGCTGTAAAAAAAAAGTGGGGTAGAAACGCTAAATGGTCATAAGGTTGGCGATACTAATGCTAACCCTGTGTTAGAACTAACTCTTGTCCATGAAACAAAATTTTCGTCAAATCGAGAGTTTGGAACATGTAATCCGAGGTTAATTCTCAACCTCTGTTCACGAAACCAGGCCTGAGTGATAGATTTTTATTCTGTATTTAAATACACACACCCATTTTAATTATTTCATAATATTTTAGTAAATGTATGTTTATTTAGGATATTTTATCATGTAAATAATTAAGTGCAAGAATGGAACTCTATGAGATTGGGAGGTGGACGGGAAAATGTCTGTTCGTCTGCCCGTGTGTCTGTACGCGCAATAACTCAAATTGTCTAGCCACCGGTATTCATCACCGGAGCAATATACCGCCTCTCGCCCCCTCTATTCAGGAGTGCACCCCATAGGGAAGTTCTCTGCTTTGGTCTACAGTAATACGAGCAGGCAAGTTCCAAACTGAATTTCTAGTGATCTTGAGAGGCAATAGGCAGACATTTTCCAAGGAAACTATAGCTACACAATGTTATTAAAATGTAATCCGCTTCTTATTTTGGATTTCGAGAAAAGGGCAGCTATTTTTCAACAATAAATGTAAATTAGTAGCATTAATACATTGCTAAATTCATTAATTTCTAGTAAATATTTTTGTGCGTATTTCAAACATGGTTTTAAGAGAATAAACTTCTTAACCCAGGTTATTATAAGAAAGAAAATTCGAAGATACTTCCCAAAATGAAAGAGATGCCTATCCATATGTTCAAAACTTGAGTAAAGCAAAGTTTTATTAGTTTAAGGGAAGGGAATGATAAACTCATGGTGTCATGAATACCACTCTCTGGATTAGATGTCACTCAGCTGAATGTCATCAACTCGTCTGACGTCACACGCTGTGGAAACAAGAACGAACTCCTCATATGCAGGCGGTAATCCAAGATATTGAAACCCTTGAGACCCTACTTACAGTCGTTTCAAACTCGTGAAAGAACAGAGAGGAATCTGCCGCAATATTGAACTGCGACATATCACCAGGTACACTCACAGTCTATGAGGAAGAGCTTCCTTTCAAAATGTGAACATTCAGATGGTGCTGTAGGATTATTAAATGAATGAAAAAAGAAACTAGTACAGAAACCCCAGGATTAGACTAAATGCACATACAAGTTTAAATAGACCAAGGGGAAAATATCCATTACATAGGCTATAAGAATTAAATTACATTGCTGAAATGGGACAGTAGGCTAATATTTAAAAAATAAAGAAACGATACAGAAATAAACCCAACGAAAGAGATGGAATTATGTAATGCTCAACCTTTCTGACCTACATTTATTTTGCTTTTATTTTATTTTATCGTTTTTATATAAATTTTATTATCTTCAACTTTAAAGGAGCCAAGTGGTCAGCTCGGGCGCAGTTTCTTGTTGTTAGAGAATTTAAAAATAAGTTCTGCATTATATTTCGCCTTTACTTACCTGAAAATGAATTCTATTCTTTTGAATTTTTGTTGTAATGTATGGTATAATTAAACATTATTGAATGATATATAGATGTGTAATCTTTATGCCTCCTTTATTCCAAAGAGTATTGGTAAGCTGTCCATCATGTACGTCCTAAAATTGTCTTGTATTGACTCAGGATCACTTCCCAGACCATGAGTTCCTATTCGATAAACGTTGTATAATTATCCATCTACATGCTCCATAAGTTTATAAATATATATATAATATATTTGGGCCTAAGAGAGATGAAAATGGGGACTGCAGAAAACTGCATAACGACGAGTTTCATAACCTGTACTCGTCACCGGATATAATAAGGGTAATTAAATCACGGAGGATGAAATTGGCTGGACATGTTGTGCCCATGGGGGAGGAAAGACATCTAAAAAATATTGACTGGGAGACCCGAAGGGAAAAAAACCACTTGGAAGACCTAGACGTAGGTGGGAGGACAATATTAGGATAGATTTAAGAGAAGTAGGATTTGAGAAGGATAGTTGGATGGAGTTTAGCACAGAATAGGGTTGAATGGCGGTCTCAGGTAAGCGCGGAAATTAACCTTCGGGTTCCATAAAATAGATTTTTATTCCTTTAGCTTGCTTAGGAATTTTTATTGCCATTGAGTAAGTAAGTATAGGCCTACGTATATAGGCCTACATTCGGAATGAATTCTGCTCATTCCACTTCCTTGATTGACTCTCCATGACTTTCCTGGTCCCTTCGAGAAAATGCTTCCCAAACCAAAGAAAAGATAATACGAGCACTGTATCGTCCATTTTTATTCCAGTAAAGGAGGAAAGTTATTTCAATAGCCTACGAAGTGAATACGTGTTGTGCGCCTGTTTTTGCAACGCTTACTGAGTTAGCACATCACGCGAACTTCAGATTATCAGAATAAGTAAAGCACTATAAAAACTTTAAAATATTACTCCGGGAGTTTTGTTTAGAGTAATGGCAGTTCTAAGACAATTTTACAAGTTACCAAAGGCAGTCATCTTCTATTTCATGACGTCACGAACACTGGGCAGGTGTTGGCTGGACAGCTTTCGCGTGCGCTCCAAGTATACTGTTCTTGCGTGTGAAGGGGTGAATTTTAAATAAAAAAACACGATATTATTATCTCTTAGTGTCCGGATATGTTTACATTATAGCATGTTTCTTGTTAATGACATGTAGCCACCTTGTTCTTCCATGTCAACTTTTATTTTTAATTCCTCGAAGGTTATAATTTTTCATCTCTTTACAATGTCCACCTCCTTAGCTTATGAAAGTCTGTTTGAATATTGGAAACCAATCCCTGAACGAGGAATAATGAGCAATCTATTCTAAATAATTGAAATTATCAGATGGGAGAAAAATTATCTTTGCTTGTCTGTATCATATTCTGCTTAAAATCACCTCTATGGTGTCCGGATATATTTACATTATAGCATGTTTCTTGTTAATTACATGTAGGCACCTTGTTCTTCCAAATCAACTTTTATTTTTAATTCCTCGATGTTTGTAATTTTTCATCTCTTTACAATGTCCACCTCCTTATCTTACGAATGCTTGTTTGAATATTGGAAACCAATCCCTGAACGAGGAATAACGAGCAATCTATTCTAAATAATTGAAATTATCAGATGGGAGGAAAATTCTCTTTGCTTGTCTGTATCATAATCTGCTTAAAATCACCTCTATGATAACACTGATCCCTTAAATCTGTAGTATGCTAAGGGGAATATAAACTTGATTCGTGCAATTTATCGTGGTTATTTGTACCAATATTCGTCCTTATTATGGTTAATTATATTTTCATTGTTAATTGCCAGAGAAGGGTCGGGGTTATGCCAGTGTGGTGAAACCGTACCTTAAGTCTACTTGTATGGCTGTAGGGAAATGTTCTCTGCCAGCTGAGTGAATACAATCCAAGCACGACCCAAGAATCGAGTCCTATAGCCTATTTATAGTAATTATTAGGAGACATTCGTGAAATGACTCATTATCCGCCAAATAAATGTGATCAATTATTATATAGACCCTATACCAACAACAATAATCATAATAATAAAACTTAAATTCATACTTTATCATAACTACATTCTTTATTTAAGTACTTACAAAAAATGGAAGCCTGAGGGAGTTACTGAACACGTAAATGTCTATAGCTCTTATCAGCTCAATAGTTGAAATGAAGTTATTTTCAAAAGTTTGAATTCAGATGTGTTTAATGATGTCTAGTGATGCTCGAGGCTTTGTGCAATGACACAGAGAAAATACAATAAAAGCAGAGAATAGAGTTTGCATTTCATAATTCCGGCAAGTTTAAAGTTCGCACGTGGCGCCCAAAATTTATTAAACAACTTGAAAGTTGTGAATTACTGGCGGTTTTGCCAAACAGGCAGATGCGGTACGAAAACAGACTTTACCTTGGGAATGGGGGAACAAAATGGAAGAGAGAAAAAGAGAAACGCGGTTAATTTGTTGGTTCTGTACTTTTTCATCCCTCCCCACTCACCCGCGGACACCATTTATCCGAAACCAGGAAAACCACCTCGGGGTCTTCAACAGTAGCTAGTACATCATTCGTCGGGATTGTTTTGTTAATGCATTTGCACGAACTCTAGTGGCGATATCTGCAATGATTAATGATAGGAACAAGCAAGCTCTGTTGTTAACCTTTTCTAGAACGACGGCGAATCGGAAGTCTGCCTTGTCAAGAATGTTTTTGCTTTTCACATAAGCTAAATGATGGTTATTTTAGAATATCCTGACATTTCCTGACATTATAAACACAAAACTGACGTGAGACCTCTTAGTCAGAAACTTTGTTTGTCTGCTGTTCTCTCCCTCAGTATAACAGAGGCAAGAAAATAAGAATTTCAAATGTCAGAGCTTGAGTGCACAGAGTCAATAACGCTACCATTTTATAACCTATCCCGTCTGTTGTAGTTTCCTAAAACAACTCACACGTTTTGTGTACGATTACTCAAAGTAATGATGTAAAATTGTTAGGCCTACTATAGCCCTAAATTATTAATATTATTACTTTAATATATTATTATTCATACACTATTACGTCATTACGTCATTATTATATTATACTATTACACTAGTGTATACTACAGTGCGTTTCACGTAAGAGTTGGCCAATCATGCGGATTTCTGCGTTGCGGCGGCCTCAGCTCTAACTCCCGAGCGATCGGGTGAAATATCTTCGCAAATAAAGCCACTAACTTCGTAATGATTCAGGTTCTCACGATTACAGTTGAAATTACAATGGAATTAATCACAAGAGATGTTGTAAATGTCCTCATCTTGCATTCACACAACACTGACACCTTTTTAGAAAATTTTGTTTCACGAGCGTAAATTCAGCTTCCGAGATAGAATAAATTTCTCTGGTGATATTTTCTTTAAGTTCTTTTAATCCATGGGGGGTTTGAACTTGACACTTTATTTTTCAATTTCCCCCATAAATAATAGTCATATACTGTTACAAGAACTTAAGAAAATATCACAAGAGAAATTAACACTACCTCGGAAGCTGAATTTATGTGAGTGAAACAAAATTTCCTAAAAATTTGCCAGTGTTGTGTGGATGCAAGAGGAGGATATTTCCAACATCTCTTGTGATGAGTAGGGCCCGGGGGTTTAGCCAATAATTCGTCAAGTTAGTGGTGCACAAGGCATAGAAAGCTTTCTGACTTAGTAAACAACTTGCACTGCACGTGGCAGTTTAGTGTTCTGTTGACGACGTTGTGTGTTGTGCGTTCTTGACAACCAGTGGCGGATCATAGCTAAAATGAGTGGGGGTGCTGCTCCAGAAAATGTTTAGCCTTTTGTTTAGAAAAGCTACTAAGTAATATCAAGTTCATTGCAAATAATTTCGGCAACTCTCTAGATGTATCACTCTTCTAGAGAGGCAAAATATGTAAATGGCACAAGCGATCAGACTCGTGGAGGAATTATTCATAGGTAAGAGTCAACCTGAAGATTGAATACTTTTACAGGTGCAGCAGAAATAAATTAAAAAATCTCCAGAAAATGCAGGAGTTTTCTACTGTTTTTACCTTTCGAGGTGCACTGGAAGGTTCTACAGAAGACCATAATGTGTACCCACACAAGGGAAACACTAATATCTCATCCCCCCGTTACGTCATGAGACGTAGAGAGAAGTTTTTACCATTAAAGATCTTCTTTGGAGGAAAATAGAAGATATTTTTCTTTTGAAAACTTCAAAATGTATATTGCCATTCACTGCAACAAAGCGTATGCACAGAAATAATGTATAAATTGCCTTTTAATTTTCATTATAAATATTGTTAACAAATATTAAAGCATTGGTTGTGTATATTTATGTTCGGTTTACTAGGAAATATATTTGGTTTCTGTGATTTACGATTAAATGTGCAAACTATTCTATGATGCTGTGTCTATCATTTCACTAGACTAGCTGCACTGCCCTTAAACTTGAATGTTTGTATTAAAGTGCGCCACTGAAAGCTAGTCACCCCTTCCCTCGTGTTTACATACGGCTATATCCCCGTCACCACTAACCTGATGTAATGTTTTTGTGGCTAAACCCCCGGGACCTAGTGATGAGGTACTTGGTTATTTTCATTTTAATTTTAACTGTAATCATGAGAACCTGAATCATTACACCGTTAGCGGCTTTACTTGCGTAGATATTTCACCCGATCGTTCGGGAGTTAGAGCTGTGGCCGCCACGAAGCAGAACCCCGCACGATTGGCCAACTCTTACGTGAAACGCATTGTATTATAAACTATTACACTCTTATTGTATTATAATTATTACTATTATTAATATTACTTTGGCTTAAACAAAGGCTGCAGAACTAACATTTCGAGAAAGCAGTTACCGTATAGATGTAGATGTAGATATCTCGTCCTGTAGTTCCTGTGTTGAGCGGGGCTCAAGGATATAGATCACGTCAGATCCAAAATTGCATGCATGTTATAACAATAATATACACTAACTGCAAGCTGCCAAATTTATCCAAGCTGGAAATATTCCTCCAAATTGTAGAAGGTGTGAGTTATTAAAAATTTCTTCACAAATGTTTTGAAAGGTTAGCTCTTTCTTTGAATACATAACAATAATTGAATGTTGTTTGAAAGCTTGTTATATATCTGTATTGCAGAATAATAAGCACCCTTCTGAAAGAGTTTTAACGAGTTAGTTGGTCTGTGTAGATCATTCATGTTTCTGGTAGTACGTCCATGTACACTGAAATTAGTTTGGAATTTATCAATATTATCTACTATATAACACATAACGGAATATATATACTCCCCTGTAAGAGTGAGAACTTTTAATTTTTCAAATAGCGGTATACAAGATTCCTTTTTTTCTTTCCACATATTCTTGTAATCTAAATATTTTCTCCCTATGGGAAGAGTTACCCCAGAATATGATTCCGTACCTCAATACCGAGTGAAAATATGCAAAATATACCATAAGTAATGCATCCTGTTGTAATATATTATTCAAAATTCGTAAAGCAAAACACGCTGAACTCAATTTTGGACTTATCATTTCTATGTGTGTCTTCCAGTCAAGATTTTGGTCAATTTGCAGTCCTAAAAATTTTACATTGCTAATTTCTTTTATGATTTGTGTTTCATAATTAATTTCAAGATTTGAGATACATCTGTTTTTTGTCCTAAATTGTATAAAATGGGTCTTATCAATATTAAGTGTGATTTTGTTAGCTAGAAACCATGTGTTTAACTCGTGAAAAGCCTTTGTAGCTATTCTTGATAAATGTTCTTGTGACTGTTCTTATCTGCTTCCCTCGGGTTGCTTAAGTGAAAATTTCATACTGAATAGCCAGTTCAATAGCCATGTGAAATAAAAAATAAAAAATGATCTTGTTCTCAGTTTAAGTACTTTTCCCATTAAACCAAAGGAAATATTCCAGTAGTGCTCACTTCCAACCACATGGGAAACAAAAATTGATTCAACTAGACCTAATTAAGATATTAACCATTCCTTGAAATGCAACTTAGTTCGACAATTTATTAATTATAATGACTATTGTAATTTTAATCTCCTAATATAAAATCATGGTTCTATTATAAGAGTGTAACAAAATATTTAGACTACTTCATGGAATTTAACACTGAGATGCGGCATGTATGTAGGCCTAAGTTGAAGGGTCCTTGTAGTTATTGAACACAACTATTGAAGTTAATAGCAGAGTTTTAAATTCCCTCTTTCAGGTAACGTGCATTGATAACGTTGATATTTTCCATAAGAGTAAACAGATGATTCATAAAACATGTTATTTCATATTTGTGTTATTGTAAGTACATGATGTATTGCTAGTATAGTCATGAACATTGTAATTGGGTGTATACCTGTAATGTACATTCTTGATTAAATAAATAAATAAATAAATGTTGCAATATAATTCCATAATATTACTTCCCCCATTCTTCTTTCTACTTTATCTTTCTAAATCTCTCTATAAAATAATAATAATTATAAATTCAGTCATTTTAGGCAACCTATATTTCAACACAAAGTGTCTAAATTCTTGCCTCTCAATGGTGTATATAGATTTTTCTATTATTATTCTACTAAACTCTGTGGCTCTACATCCCTGGAGGGACTGTTCCTATCATCCTACTATAGGCAGATGGTAGGTTTGGAAGCATGTGGTCAACATGACGACAACAACAGCCGTTCGTGATGGTTTTCGTGACCGGAACCGATATTTCTTATTCTGCATTTATTCTTATTCGATGGGTTTAACATTCCGAAGCTGTAACATTATAAAATCGGTTCGCACCAGCTACTTTTCTACTAAAATGCAAAACATATTGCAGGGGCATAAATGTCTTTTTCAGAAGGTGAAATTCTGAAGGGAGCTTATTAACAGCTGAAGAAGAGCTCTAAACTTCATTGGTAAGCGCCTTTAAAACTATAATTCTCTCTCGTATGACAGTGGCGGATAGAATATCGGACAACATAAAGGAGCAATAATTATCAAACTTGAAAGTGTAATGCAGCTATCGTCAAGTACTGAGCTGTCCAGTTTGGAGTGTTGTGGTCATTCTTACCCTCCTTGAGCGCAGCGGCGAGACAGGTTCAGGTAAACCGGGTCCCTAGAGCTGCGTACTGATGACGGCTGGTTTAATGTTTTATTCGTTAGCCCATTGTGAAACTATAGATAAGAAAAATACGGCACAACTAGCTGCATTCATTAGAGGAACTGATTCTTATTTCAATATAGTTGAAGATCTGGTAGATCATTAAAAGATGGCGCAAGCGGACAAAATAATGCGAAGCCTGTCTCATAATTGTTACCAAATCTGAGCTCTGATGAAAAAATTGTACTTCCCTTACGACATATGCAGTCCTTTCAATGATACGACATAGAAAATGGATTTGTAGGATAACTGAGAAATTACCAAGCACTTTCTGTAGATGGTGTTTTTAAAACGATCCATTGCAATATTCATTGTGAGACACTAAGTTGGCATTTTTAAAAATTATGGGCCATAATATAATTTGTGGTTGTAAATATACATAATACGACCCCTTCACGAATAACTTCGTCACAGACAGTTCTAAGAATTTAGTCAGAATATAAAACTAAACTAAACTCCGTGGCGCTACATCCCTGGAGGGACTTGGCCTACCACCCGACCGCTGCGTCATCTCCCGTAGGCAGATGGCAGGATTGGGGGGCATGTGGTCAGCATGCCGACACCCACGGCCGTTATTGGTGGTTTTCATAGTCAGAATATAGGCTCTACTTATTATGACTTAAGGGAATACTACTCTTGAGATGGCTTAGTCTAGGCAATGTTATGTCAAAACTCTTTTTAGCCTTCGAAGTAAAATAACTTCCTAAAAATAATAATTAAAACATCCTGAATTATCCTGTACAATTCATGGGAATTTTTTCAAATAGTTTCCTAACGCAATATTTCCAAAAAATTATGTTTTCAATCCAAATATCCAAGGACCCTCTTCCCAATATAATTTTTGTAAATTTTCCCAATATATATTTCCGACATGTCTTTCCCAAAATCACCATTACCAATTTTTTTAAACTTAAATATTTATAATTTAAAGTTGTATCATATAGTTCTGAAATAATTTAAGCTTCTGCCATCCTAAATATACCGATATTTTTTTTTTAACCATTTTTTTAAACTTTTTTTTACGTACTGGTCTAAACAAAGTTGCTGTGTTGCCATTTCTATGCCAGATTTTGCCTTAATGTTTAGAACACTACTGGACTACTTAAGTAGGACTAGTTCTCATAGAATTATTGGTAGACTTAAGATCGCATTTCAATGATCTGAACCTTAACTTAACTTAATTACTTATCTTATGTACATAATTTGAAAGCTTTCATGGGAAAACATAAATTGTGGGGTTTTCATATTGAACAGGGTGATTTTAGCCACGTTGAGTGTTTGAAATCTGTAATAACAGGCGGATATGAAGTTTAAGTAAGTTATAAACGATCTTCACAATGAATTTGCTCACAGATTTCAAGAATATAAGTCGATAGATTTTGACTGGCGTCTTTTCAGTAACCCTTTCTTTTTCAAAACATCAGATCCAAGTAGCGATCTGCTTTTAGAAAGCGTTAATTTATAAAAGAAAACTCCCTTGCGAACAACAGGATAGTCAGGTGTGGAACAATTTAAATCGATCTCATTAATAAACATTATTTCCAAATTTTCGCCAGTCCACCTACAATGTTTGGATAAATATAATTGTGAGCGAATAGTTTTTATTATTATTATTATTATTATTATTATACGGTAACCAAACCACTGGTCATGCTATCTTTACTGATAAGAACTTGAGTGCCTGTTTTGTTTGTATAGGCTACTTCGAACGTGGATGCTGAAATAGGGAACTTTGTTGAGAACAGAAAAGAAAAAAATATCAGCAAGCAAGATAAAGGAAGTCAACAATGTTGGAGACTCGAGGTACAGCAAGAAGTGTATATTAATATAATTATTTCCATTAAATTGTCTTATTCTGGCCCGGGCGGCTTGGGTCGCTTAAATCCTAAAAGGGGGAGGTAAAAACGACAAAGAAAGAAAGAAAGAAAGAAATTGTATTATAATTGTGTGTTGTACTTTACTCTCGAATATATATTAAAACATATTGAAGATAATAAAACTATTTTGGTACATATGATTTAGTACAAGGGTCATTTTCGCATTGCGGAGTTTTAGCCAACAGCCGAAGTTGAGGAAGCTATCACCGCTTGCTATGACTCACACACTAATACACAACGCAGCTACTTCCACATAGCGCCCGCTTGCTGGGTTGCGAAGGGAAGGAATGTTTTCTATGCTGAGTGAAGATTATGAACAATTAATTTAGTTTAAGCAAAGTTTACAATGAATAATGTCCGTGGGAAGAATATTAAAATTCTATATTTCGCAGTAACATGAAGAAATGTGCAAACTGACATGCAACTGGGATACATTTTAGGTTATAAAAGCCTTGTATCTTTATTCATTGTTTCCCTTCTCAAATATTCATAGTACTGCTGATTGAATAGCAAGTAAGATGTTGTAGGATATGCTTCTAAACTACAAAAGAATTATACATTATGATCTGTGTCTCTTACCTTCAATAGCTTGAAGATAGGTAACGGATTGTTCAACTCGACAGACTGGTGTACACTTACAACACAAACACACAAACGAATGACTAATGTCTTGAATAACACCTTATAATCACTATTGTTAGAATCACCATATTAAACACACAGGTACATCACATAATGAAAAAACTACGACACATAATCCACCCGCTACCGAATCCCGAATGTAACGTACCTCAACTACTGCCTACTACTGTACTACCCAGAACACCCTTGCGGCCGATGACATCACTACAGCGTAACCTTGTCGTACGGCTCGAATAAAACAAAGATGTTATTTACCATTTACAAATATTTATAAAGAGAGTGAAAGTTTTATATAATCAGCGAGCAGGCTAACAACAAAACCGTGACATTATTCTGTATAAAATGGCGACTTGTATAATCACATTTTAATTGAATAAGTAAATAAATAGCACTCATTTTTTAATCTACATATTATATCTAGTTATTGGCGATAAAAGAGATAGGCTATAAATAAAGGTTTGTACAGACTACAGAGTACACAATACAGAACAAAATTATCTTAATAAATTGTAAAACGTTTTATTAAGGAATACTGAATTATTTGCCGAAGTTTTTCCTCGCCTGTGCGATGAATGTCAGGAAACGTTAGACCCTTGTGGTCCCCGGATATCATATTCTGTTATTATCACCTTCATCCTATCCGCGTCTTGTTCGGAATGAGTGGTATGTATCGTTCTATGTGCACGTGTTGTCTCGTAGGTAATCCCGGCATTGGGCTCATCACTCACCCGGAGAGACCCTCCATGTCCTTGTCCGGTCAAAAAAGTATGTATGTGATCCACAGAAACTCCTTTCTCTAATAGGTCGCGGTGAAGAGCCGGGTGGCGTGGGCCGCATAAACGTCCCTATAACGGGGGAGGTAAAATTCAAGGAAAGAAGAAGAAGGATGACAATAAGAAACTGTAATTTCATAAATTTATGTTTTTATTTTCTTGAATTACTGACCAGAAATTAAGTAAGGAAATGTAGTGGAAGAACCAGATTTGGATATCCGTATTCGTGCCTTATAAATAAACTTCATTTTGTGAAAACCAGCTGATTACATGCCGAAGACCAGATGATATTATCGCTACATTTTACTTGTTTCGAAATTTATCTGAACACAGTTCCCTCAGGTATACACAAGTCAATACGCTAGGGCTGCTATGGAGAATATGTTGTCGTGCATGCATTATCCATTAGGTCTGTTCACGCCTCAGCAATGTGGAATTTATATCTGAAGAACGTAAGAGTTGGAATAGCAGAGACAAACAATAGTGTACAAAATGTACTCTGTGCAAATTGCTGTAACTACGAACTAAATTTGAAGAAGCTTGAAGCTGAAGTACATATTTTGTTTTAATTTTTTACACACAAACTCTTATTATCGGAATTTCTCAGTTGAAATTAGTTGGGCATACAAGAGACACTGCAATACGTATGTCATATTTTTCTTCTTGCATAATTGCAGCAGGTTTGGAAGGAGTGAACACGGGAATCTACTCTTACCCTACCTTTTCTTGACGAATGGACTAGAGCAGGCCTGTCCAACTTCATAAATACTGGGGGCCAAAATATTTCGACAATTGATGCTGAGGGCCAAACAGTAAAAGCTTCACTCACATAAATATAACAGTAAAGTACAGCAGACCAAATTGTTGAAATAGGATTCATTACCAATGGGCCGAAATTAGAACTTAATGTGAGCACCGAGGATTTTCAGACTGCTTGACTAAAGTATGGATGTCCACTTCTATGTTAGTTACTGCCAGTCTTAGTAGGTGTAACAAGGAATCATCAGTGAGACAGTTCCTATATTTATTTTTTTATCAATTTCGGTTTGGAGAAAGCACTCTCACATAAAGTGCTTCCAAACATTGAGGAAAGCTGCAAACCAAAATCTCTAAGCTGAGGAAACCTGCCCTCTGAAATAGTTGAGCCCTTTCTCAAACCTGGTTTGAAGAAAAGGATCAGCCTGAAGATCGCAGAGCTCCAGTTGATACATGGATGGCTGATTCTCAATATCCATATTCAAAGGGTCATTAAAAAGCAGCAGTTTACCTTTAATATTTTCAAAGTCAGAAAATCTTTCATTGAATTCTTGAATAATGACTTCAATATTTTCACAAAACTCAGAAAAATTACCATCTTCAATTTCTTCTGACAGCTCTTGACAACATGGAAAGTGTGTTAAATAATTTCTTGACAAGGTTTATTTCAGAAATTTTAAAACCATTAACATGACCTCTAACCCTCAAACACTTTGATTTTTGCCCTGAAGTCTCTGGTTCAACTCATTCAAGTATTGTGTCAGGTCAGTCATGCCTTAGAAAGTCTGGATCTTCAACTCGTCGAACAAGATTTTCACTACCTGCACTCAGCCAGCGTACATTTGCGTGGAGTGATAGATCTCTCATCCAAAAATTCCCGGAATCTGCAGTGAAGTTGTGTCTTAGTGCCACCACGTATCTTGTTGGGAACTGTAACCGCTATATTCATTGCATCGCTTTGTTTCACTGACTTCCCACACAACGCCTCTTGGTGAATTATGCAATGGAACATGAGGAAATTTACACCAGCTTTCCTAATTAATCCTACCAGTCCTTTCCACCGTTTCATTTACTGCTTTAAATATAGCTTCACCCTTGGTTATCCACGTAAAGAACATAATTGAAGAATTTCTTCTTGTGTTGAAAATTCATTGTTGATTATTTGTATGAATAATGGTCGACACTGTCATCCAAGCATAGTGAAAAGTAGCTGCATTTTCCCACCATATATTCTAATTTCTTTGTTATTTGTCCTCGGGCCACAAAACTGTGAGAGCGGGCCGCGGGTTGGACAGGCCTGGACTAGAGCATGGGTGCGCATCTGTGGCACATCGTGTCACTGTGCGGTAGGGTAATTTCTCCCACTACAGTCGCCCTTGACGTCAGCATAAAGCAGTTTCGACGTGACACTGAACATGAAGAACAGGTTTCTTACGTCACAGCAAGGGATGGAGACTAAAACGTTTCCCCTCAGTTGCTCACCTATGGACTAGAGTTAACAAAATAATGTCTTTATGGCAGGATTATACTCATAGAATACCGTGTCATAGCCAAACTTATCGGAGGATATATTCCCAGTCTGTCAGGCGGTTTCACGCTTTGTCCAATTACTATCACAGCTTAAATATGTGGAAGACAGCTTCGTCTCCTGATGACAGTTCTGAAGGACATGGACGCAAGTCTCTGTGTAACGTCACGCAAGAGAGCACGATTGTGGAAATGAGTTAAGGACGTTACAATTAGGTGCTAGACGCATAGGTGAGCAACTGAGGGGAAACGTTTTAGTCCCCATCCCTTGCTGTGACGTAAGAAACCTGTTCTTCATGTTCAGTGTCACGTCGAAACTGCTTTATGCTGACGTCAAGGGCGACTTTAGTGGGAGAAATTCCCCTACCGCACAGTGACACGATGTGCCACAGATGCGCACCCATGTAGCTAGAGTCTGCCAGCAATACTAATTCCCAAATTTTCTCTCCTGTTCACTAGTTATAATAATAATAATAATAATAATAATAATAATATTTACTTAGCCATTAAATACAGTAACGTACAATAGGCTATGTCGATGTAATAAGTTACATAATGATTACATAAACATAAACGTACATTGAACATTAGACATTTATATCAATAAAACCAATTAAAAAAAACTTCGTCAGTAGTGTAAAAAGCCTTAAGAGTTAACCATTCGTGCACTACAGACTACAGACCGTAGAGACCGTAGAGAATACGTATTTTGTATTTCTTTAATATATAAAATGCAAATATAGATATAAATAGGCCTACCTGGAAAAGTTAAAATGTTATTTTGAATACACTGAAGATTACAGTGATCTTTTCTACTTATAATACGTACAGCTGCTTTCTGAAGTCTAAAGATTTTGATTGTATTTGAGGAATGCCGATCATTCTATATTTATGGAAAATCCATGAAGACAGTGGTCAATAAGTGATTGAGAAACTAAGTAAGTGGTGAATTACTTGTAATGGGTATTGGGAATTTAGTGATATAACTTTTTCGACAGTACTTCGTGTTTTTAAGGTAGGTGGTCTACTTCACGTTGTTTTGTTTGTGAATATAGTTTCTGAGTTTCACCTATAGTCTGGAAAATTGTTAACCTAAAATTGCTATTGCAGTATCCATAAAAACCGATTTAAGCTAGCAAGTTAAAATAAAATTAATAGCAGTCACACCACACGGTATGGCTTTTTAAAATATTATATTAATGTTGTTTTCATAATTAAAGAGTCTCTCCATGGTAATCAATTGAATTATGAACCGTAAAATGAAATTAATTTGACATGCTAATTTTGTCAATTTAAAATGAATTTTGCATGTCGAAACATTATTTTCATAATTTAAATCTGTAATCAATTTATAGTTCATTGAATCACTTATTTGCTGTTTATAGAAAACTTTCATTAACTAACAATACATATTTCATTAAATTAAATAAAAGTAATATAAACAATATTCCTTTTTGGCCAATTGTAAAATGTTATGCAAGGACTGACAGGTTCTATCTCAAGATTTATTTCCTTCGATTTTTCTGGCCGATGAAAGACATTTACAGCTCTTCTGTGTTAGTATTTTTAATATACTTTTGGGCAGGGATTTCAGTTCTTATTCTATTTCTATTTCAGTTATTACTTTCGTCTCTCTTTTCCTTAAAAGGTCTCTAATTCTAGAATAGACATTTACCCCACTGCATTATAAAAAATGTTTTCCTATTTTTGTTTTTGTAGCTTGGAATTGTTTATTAATACCTAAAATACAGTTAGCACGGGGTTTTAAATGCAGTAAATAAAACCCTGAAAAAATTACCACGCAGCCAAAATGTTATAAATAGCAGAGAAATTCTAGTTCATTTTGTTGCTTTCTGTGACACAAATGTTGGTAAATTTTACCCCAACTTGTAATGAGATTCATTCAATATGCATCTATGACGTGCTAAAATGCTTAAAACTGTGCCGGACAACTGTTTCGCACTCACGAACTGTTTCTGACCTTTCACACTGGTGTCCCATGTGAAACTTGCAATATAATTTCAGCTGCTTCGCTCACATTAAATCTGGAAATTGAAACAGAAAATATAGCAGATGTGTTACAATGCAATTGTGCTTTGGCTTATAAAAACACAAACACATTAAAAAATAAAAATAAAATACTTTTGGTTAGGAAAGCAACCATTACTATTAGAGAGGAATGGCCCTGTTACGGTTAGAATGAATGTTCAATTCGAGAGTGATTTTATAAAAAACGAACTTAATTAAGATAATTAATACTGTTTTTTAAATTCAAAATTCGAACAAAATCTAATATTCAGTATGTATCATAAAGGGCTTTATTACCAACAATGTTTTCACTGAACAATAGTGTTAATAGAGACACGATAATAGACTGCAACAACATTGTATAAAACACTAATTTATGTTAATTTGACAAAGCAGTAGCGAGAATTGCACACCTATCAACTACTAACTGATTAAAGAAATTTGGAAGTATTCTCTTATAAATCATTCTCAAAATCTTGACTTCCATTAAGCTAAGTTATCCAATTAGGCCCCTATGAGAGAATTGACACTGCACAAGATTAGAAATGGAACAAATACATTGATCACAAGTCTCCAACCTCTTTATCACATAGATTACCGTTGTGAATTTTCAACCCAACTGCGTAAGCTCGATTCCGGTTCAAGTCTATGGCATGTAGGTGCGAGTAAATGCGACAGTCTCAAGCCTTAGGTTTACGGGCATTACCTGCTGAACAAAATTCCGGCATAAAAACGACGGCTACAAGCTTAAGTAGCAGTACGCAACCGTCATTAAATAACCACACCGATTAACCAACATGCATGCTACTTTTATCGTCCATGTGTACTGGAAGTTCAAATAGCAGAAGCTGCCATCTTATTAAAATTACGTAAACAAATAAAATGGAGATGGTTTCTTTATTCATAGATGAGTGTATAAAAGGAGATTTGATTGATAAATTGTGAAATGTATAATTAAAGGGAGAGAAAAACATTTTTGACAGACTATTGTTTATTTCATTCCGGGACTTTCAGGGGAGTACATACGTAAGATTTTTTGTAATGTTTGATCATTTTGATGATAAAAAAGATAATTCCACGAGTAGATAAGTCAATTTTGAGATTTCCATTGAAAACAAAGGATATAAATATACCTAATACAATAAAGGTAGGTACATACTGATATAATAATTGTATTGTATTTGTACTACATTTGTAATTTTGTGAGATTTAATTGTAATAATCTTGGCCTTTATTCTTCCTGGTAAAATATATCATTTCTAATACTAATACCTTGATCGGAAAAGAAACACACCCTTTGCGCCTATTATTTTCTAGTAACTACTGAACGTTTTCTGTATGAGGTAGAAGTTTATGACAAATTTATAACATCATGTAAAGGAATGTAGGGATACTTTAGAGTTTAGAGTTTGGGTTTTAAAGAGGTGTACGTAACTTTTCTTTGTGTTGGAGCAGAATCCATACAGGCAGCTCGGTGGTGGTGTGGCAGCACCTTGCAGGGTGATTAATGGAGGCCTGCGCACTCGTAACTTAGGGGATATATTGCCCCACTCGCTCCTACATGCCCAACAATTCTGTCACGTCCAGTGCTGAGCTCTCTGAAAAATGCCCGCCTTATTGCTTTTAAACAGAGTTTCATTCGTATGGGAAAAGCACGTCATGGAATCGACTAGTTTGTCCTTCCGTCCAGTAACTATTAATCTTTTCAAACCCTAATGCCTCCTACGTCTGTTTTGTTTTTAACCAGTTAAAATTTCCTTTACCATATACGAGTACTCGATACAGACAACTAATATTTTTATGAAATAATGAGAGTTGATGTCAATTTTCTTACCTAATATGTCGCAATGTTCTCGAATGACACATAATTCAGCAACCCACATATACAGTATATTCTTCATCAGTATATTTGTAGGCTAAAGGTCAAATCATTTTCTGGCTGATCGCCAAGTTCAGCTACATTAAGTTACTGAAAACAAATTTCTGTATACTAGAAATTGATAAGATTCCACATAGTTGTTGATCCTGTGAGTGCAATGAAAATGTATCCAATCATGATTTTTAACCATTATAATTATTATCCTACGTCATTTTTAATGGTGGTTCGTGACCTGTCGCATAATATACACAATATAAACATCAACAGGCCGAGTGGTTAGTCCGCTCGTCTTCCACCGCTGGGAGCCGGGATCGAATCTCGGTAGATCCATGTGGAATTTGTGATGGACAAAATGAGGTCGGGGCAGGTTTTCTCGTGGTGCTCCTGTTTCCCATGGCATAATATCATTCCACCAGAGCTCCATTCATCATCCCAAGATCATTGGTTGCAATAAAGGAATTTATTATTCTGTTTCAACAGACATTCAGTACCAAATATAGCAGTTTAGTAATAACTGTACAGAAAGTTTATTGTTAAAAAATAGAAAGCGTGTGTTTCCTAACTTGTGACTCTTACTAAATTACTTTAAAATAATACTTTCACGTACCGGTACTAATCTTGAACTACCGTTCTCTTCATAATTTCCGGACTTAAATTCCAACCCGCTCCTCTTGAGTGCAGAACTAAGTGGAGACAGTTCAAAAAAACTATCCAACATTCTGTTTTTGCAGTAATCACAAGGTTCGAAGTTTACTTCCAAAAAGTCTTCAGGGACGTTATACTTTGAGATCCTGATAGCAATGAGCTTATGGCCGGAGAGAGGGGCCGAAGGGAGTGGTAAGAGGTACAAGATTGGTAAAGTTTCGAGCGTAAGATTATGGAACCACGGTACTATCTCTTCCAGCTTCCCTTTAGCTTCTCTAACAGCTGAAAGTTCCCTTCGTAGAACTAAAGTTTGTTTGAGAGCCCGCTTGAAAGATGGTGGGAGTAAAGGAGTAAGAGAGGAGATGAAGAGTAAGGAATGAGTGGTTTAACTTCGTTAGAGACATTATATTAAGCTTCTTATTTTAAAGAAACCTCTTCTTTTATTTCCACTGTCCTATTGATGATGAGAAATTATAACTGACTGAAGCCTTCCTGTTACAACTAACGATTATTGAATATGATTAAGAATACCAGTATCGGAAGAATATGCAACCTGTTCGCTTTAATAATTGAAGCTAAAGTAATTGTCTTCCTCGCTCTTATACTAGAGTGAGACAGTCTCATATCTTACAAGTAGGCTAATGTACTAGACTGAGAGTGAGACGGATGAACTCTTCGATAATGCTTTTCATCCATCTCATGGTAATTTTCATGGCGAAAGTCGAATTTGTAGTACCTGTGCCGGTAACCTAACTTATCGAACTCAGTACTACACTAATCTACTTACCGCACAGGTGAGGCTTTATATCAAATCTAACATCAGTGTCCAGAAAGAATGATCCATCCGTCTAGTTGCACCTGCTAAATTTATAGTAACAATATGAAAATAAGAATACTCACAATGTGCATGCTCAACTTTTGAGAACGACCAAGCGAACGTACTAGATCGCCATCAAACACTGCCTTCGTAATTAGCCTATCAATGAGGTCACGGAAGGCAGTGAACCGAGATAAAATGGAACGTTTTTAGGTCTGTGTAGCCTACTTGGAGCCTAGTTTCAGTTTAATTATTTTACGTAAGTTTTCAGGGTTGTTCTATGGAAGAAAAACTGTATGCGATACATGTGTATAAAATGTAATAACAGAATCTGGGAGTCAAGTTTTTTCTAACTTTTCCTCGATTCGGTTGAAACACACTTCACATGCAAGTATCGCAGTATATTATAGCTTCTGTGCTTAGACTGAAAGAACTTTAGAGCCAGTACAGTGTTACCAGCTCTTCAATGTACATTCCGCCAATGTTGCTAATATTTATTTGTTTGGTATTTTTAGCGGAAGTGGTGCTGCGGAAAAAAGGGATGCACTTATAGTAAAAAATTCATTCCACTGACATTTAGTAATCTGTAATAAGAATCTGTAATTATACTATTTTGGATAATCTTATAAGAACCACGAATTATAATACATATGAATATATGCTAGATTATAATATAATACAACTAGATATCAGAATAAAATAGAATAGACTTAATGCCAGTAACTCAACAATGTTTTATTTTATATTTTGCCTAGGCCTTTCAGCATATTTCCACCATCTTCAGGGCATCTCTTGTTGGTTTGGATGCCTCAATAATTAAAATAAAAACTGCATTATCTTACATATTGTCACATTTATAAAATAAAAGTTCTAAAAGCTTAAAAAAACACTATCTCTGAATAGCCCTCTGTGGCCTCTTCGTTGTGTGTTTGTTGATTATTCAACACACAACAAAGAGACAAGAGAATGTGACAAGATGTAAGACTCTCTCTCTGTAGTCATCAGTTTTACAACTGGTTTGATGCAATTCTCCAGTTCTTCCTATCTTGAGCCAGTCTCTTCATGTCTACATATTTTTTAAATCCAAAATCGCCAATAATCTGTTTTGCATATTCTAATCGTGGTCTTCCCTTACAATTTTTCCCCTCTATTGTTCCTTCTAATATAGTGTTGACCAAGCCTGGATGCCTCATAATGTGCCCCACTAGTCTGGCCCTTCTTCTAATGAGTGTCGTCCATAGACTTCTTTGCTCCTCTATTCTTTCTAAGACCTCTTCGTTAGATATTCTGTCAGTCCACCTGATTTTCAACATTCGTCTATAGCACCACATTTCAAAAGCTTCTATTTTATGCCTTTCACTTTTTCCTAAAGTCCACGTCTCACTGCCATAGAGTGCTATGCTCCAAACATATAACTTTAGAAATTTTTGTCTGACTTTTAGGTCAATATTTGACACCAATAGACTTTTCTTGTTAAAGAAAGCCCTTTTTGCTTGTAATATCCTGCTTTTCACATCATCTTTGCTTCGTCCATCTTTAGTAATTTTGCTCCCCAAGTAGCAGAATTCATTCACCTCCTGTATTTTGTCATTTCCGAGTTTAATGTTCTTCATGTTGCTTATGGCATTCTTGCTGCATCTCATCACTTTTGTTTTGTTTTTATTAATTTTCAGTCCAAAATTATTTTCTAACAGTCCATTCATACCATTCAATAATTCACTTAGGTCTTCCTCATCTTCAGTTAGCAGAACAATATCATCAGCAAATCTCAGCATTTTTACTTTTTCTCCATGAATTTTTATTCCTGATTCAAACATTTCCTTTAATTCCTTCAGTGCTTCCTCAACATATAAATTAAACAGAAGGGGAGACAGACTACATCCCTGTCTCACTCCTTTCTTAATTCTTGCAACCCTTTCTTCACCTTCCACCTTTATTACAGCTGTCTGATTCTGATATAGGTTGTGAATGACTCTTCTATCCTTATATTTAAGACCTGTCTTTCTCATAATTGTAAACATCTTATTCCAATTCACATTGTCAAAGGCTTTTTCCAAGTCAACAAAAGCCATGTAAGTGTCTTTGCTTTTCTTCATTCTTCCTTCCACAATAAGTCGCAGTGATATAATTGCCTCTCTTGTACCCTTGGCTTTCCTGAACCCAAACTGGTCTTCCTCAAGGATTTCCTCCACTTTTTTCTCTATTCTCCTGTAAATGATTCTAGTTAGTAGTTTTGAAGCATGTGTTGTGAGACTTATTGTACGATAGTTTTCGCATTTTTCTGCTCCTGCTTTCTTGGGAATTGTGAAAATGATACTCTTCTGGAAGTCCTGAGGCATCTCGCCTTTATCATATATCTTGGAAATAATTCTGAACAAGCTTTCGGTTCCTGTTTGCCCTAAAGATTGAAGCAGTTCGGATGGAATTTTGTCTATTCCCATTGCCTTGTTCGAGTTTAAGTCTTTTAAAGCTCTATCAAATTCTGATCTTAATATTGGGTCACCTTTATCATCATCTTCCACATCTTTTTCTTCTTCCAGAGCGGTGTCCTTTAGGTCCTCTCCTCTGTATAAACCTTCTATATATTCTTGCCATCGGTCAGCTCTTTCTTCTTTTGTTAAAATGAGTTCCCCTGTCGTGTTTCTGAGGTTCTTGCACTTCTTTCTCATTTCTCCAAAATTTTGCCGTATTTTTCTGTATGCTACATCAATATTGCCTGAGATCATTTTTTCTTCTACTTCCTCACATCTCTGTTGCAGCCAATTTTCTTTTTCCTTCTTGCATTTCCTATTTATTTCATTTCTTAGTTGTTTGTATTTTCGTATTCCTTCCTCTGTGCTATCATTTTTAAACTTCCTTCTTTCATCCATTAAATTGAGAATATCTTCTGTCATCCATGGTTTTCTTCCAATTGTTTTCATCACACCCAGTGTTTCTTCTGCAGCGTTAATTCTTTCATTTTTTAAAACTGTCCATTCATCTTCTGCTGAGTCTCCTTCTGTGTTTGTTTTTAATTTGTTTTCAATAATATCTTCAAATTTTAATTTTACATCCTCCTCTTTCAGTTTATCTATCTTCCATCTTTCAATAACTTTGTTTTTCCTAAGATTCTTCAGCTTCATCCTACAGTTCAGCATTACCAAATTGTGGTCTGAGTCAATATCCGCACCTGGATATGATTTGCAATCTAAAATCTGATTGCGGAAGACTATGTAAGACTATGTAAGACTGTGCAACAATATGTAAGACTATGCAGTTTTGGTTTTAATTATTGAGGCATCCAAACCAGCAAAAGAAGATGTCCTGAAGATGACGGAAATACGCCGAAAAATCAAGGCAAATTATAAAATAACACATTGTTGAGTTACTGGTATTAGGTCTATTTCATTATATTGATCGAGTTCATCAGTATATAACATGTATTTTAATAACTTAGATATCAAAATACATTTGGGACTTATTTCACGCAGCACGAGAAAACTTCTAGTTATAACTGTCCTGTGCGTTCCTCCACCGATAACTTGAAAGTGATCTGGTAGCGTTGTACAAAACAAAAGCTTAATATACTGCCACCACTCAGCACTTGATCATACGGTCTACTGCGAGCTACTGGTTTTATCACTTCAAGCCACTGACCTTGGTTAGCAAAATTATAATGGATGGAACTTCGATGGTGACCGCTCAATTCATATCTTAAGTAGGAGTACTCAGGTCGTCACTCATCAATCTAAAGTAATATTTTATTAAGAGTACTTGCGTGAATAGTACTGTGTGTACTTGGAGAATTTTAAATATAGAATGAACACAGAAATTAATTTATTGTTTGAACTGCTATAACTGAAAGATTTCTTGATTGGCAGCGACGATAGTTATTCATAGTCATGGTATGGACCTTTTTTGATTTTCTTACCTTCTCTAGCCATCATACTAGTATTTAAAATAGGTTAAAAGTTCTCAAAGAAGGGAGAGGAAACTAACACACTATAGACCTAAAAATAACGACTAGGTCTATAGTAACATATAGAATGCTACCATTCGGTCTTAATTTTCCATCTTCACTATAAATTAACACTGCTATTAAAACATTACTGTATAATTTCAAGTATAAGTAGATAAAATCCATTTTCGCCATTGGCTTTTATCCACTATCTGCATTCAAGTAATATTTTTAGTCAATTGTCGTGAGTATATGATACACTTGTATTCTATAGCCTAGTGTAATAGGGCTACTCAAAAAATTACAATATAATTATTTTTATGCTTTATAAATTAATTTTAATTTACAATTAAATGTCTGAGTTTTGAGTTTTTAGATTATCTCGTAATTCATGAAATAAAGAACTCTCTCTGCCTCGACGGTCAGTTGTTAGTAAGTTCTTGTGTTTTGCGATAGATGGCAGATGACGGCGTGGAGGGGGCTCATGGCTTCTCTTGGCTTTATAACCTCAAAGCAACGCACATTCAATACACAAAATGAACTCAATGCAGTATAAGATTACAATTAACAGGAAGAGAATTGATTTTATTTTAAATACAATTTGTTTATTGGGAAGATTGAACTGCTGCTTTCAAAACTTGAAAAGTGTTCCGTCTACAATATGAACCGACAGTTGGTCAACAGTGTTATACTGAAATTCAGTATCATAATGGATGTCATGAAACTCTACGTCGCATGTAATAAAAATATTATAGTATGATCGAACAAAAAATAACATACAAGTTTATTTATAACATCATCTTACTCTAAACAAAACTGTCATACTGCTGCTGAAATAGCAGAACTATCAAACTTTTATATGCAATCAATGTGGTTATTACTGTTTAAATCCTACTCCAAATGAATTCGAGCGGCAAAAGACAGAATATGGTGGATAACCTTACAAAACTTCTTTTTTCTTTCTCAAAGGAAATTTAGTAGCGGAGTCCCCATCATTTCTTTCATCCCTACCAACTAGAACAAACAAAAATTCACGTTAACATGCATCGAGAAAGAAGAAACTTCGCTACAAGCGAAGAAGGAATTTCCATTGATTTGAAAGGTTCAACTTACAAGACGTCTTCTGGGGAAAGTCGTATATCGAATATCTTTGAGCCTGACGGTATTAAAGTTGAAGAATATATTCCGTGATTCCGAAGAGAGGGGCGGGGAGATATGCCAAAAGCAAACATATGCTCTCCGAGAAATAGCTTCGTGTCATTGAAATAATGATGTAAGGTTTTATGTTCCAACTCAATATATTATAAACTGTTGACAGGATTTCTATACTGTACAGACCAGTACTCTACAGAGTGCTTCCAAAGCCAATGCAAAGCATTCAGCACCTGGTAAAAATGATAAAGAGAGTTTCCTTCGAGATGGAAGGAAGACAATCCACGACATTTAAATTCAGAATCTGATCGTACACTTTCAGACACTCTCCCTAAACCATAGTTTAAAGATTTATAAATATTACACAAGGGACAAGCGACATGTTCGATTTAATTTTTTTCAGCTCTATTTACCATACAGAACAAAAATTAATACATAGAAATCTTTCAGAAAATTGTAATTAGGCGCAAAACGTGTGCAATACTGTGTCCTTATACAGGCCTGCAAGTAAAGCTATGTAAAACTTAAACAAAACGTTTTTCCTACTTAAACTTTTAAGAGTACTAATTGTACTTTAAGAGTTCAACACTCCCTCGTAATTTTACGACCTATAAATATCTAGATTAGGGATACTTCGAAGCGATCTATTGCAGGCTCGGGAAGTAATGCACTGGAAGTGTGAAATGATCTATCCTTGCATTCGCCACCTTCCTTATTCTTTCTATCTGCCATGCGACTAGTCCCAGAATTAATCGGTTTAAGTTGTTTCTAACTGCAATTGAAAGAGTGATAGGGATGAGAGGGAGGGTAACTTCACACTTCCAGTGCTTTCCTTCCCAGCCCTGATCTACAGGAAGACTTGGTAGAGAACATGTCCGGGGCTTGTTTTTCGATCAGGATAAAAAATATCTCACCAGAAGTGTTGGGATAAGATTTGATTATAGTGAGATATCCAGAAAATGTTTTAAGTTAAAAATATATCAATTCAAACAGATTTTTAAATAAAATCTATGGTAGAGCTTTCTTGCAGTAGTGCTGCATCCATTCGACAAATTCCGAATTCTAAAAACACAAAAATGATTTGCAAATCTTAACTCCACGACACAATATAGTCTGACAACCAGTTTCTGCTACATAATTATACCTTAGTGTAAACTTCTGCTATCTGGAAACATACAAGTTTAAGCGACATATCCTAGGCGAAAATATAACACCTTTCGAAGTTGTAATAAAAATGTTGGTCGGAAAATATCTGCAGCCCCCAAGACTTGTTCTCTTGGATTATGCATCAAGTTTCCCGTTGAGGAGTAAGAAGCTGTAGGTGTTAAAAAGAGGAAATAAATCTGAAATAGAAGTCAATCAGGGAAGGAATCAGAATATTTGGGATTGTGCGAGAACCAATTATCAATGAAAATTTAAATCACTCTTTACAAAACAACAACAAAAAGATCTTGTGATGAGTTAAAGATAAACATTTATTCAGCACATGTTCAATGCACTGCGTTTGACCGAGGACATTCAATGGTAGTAGACCTACATCGCTTCAGAAAGACGAGATGTAATGTCGACAGAATGTGTCTTCGCTCCACCCACACACCTGAAACTTTGCTCACCTTGTCAAATGCTCAGGTTAAAGCAAGTATCAGGCGATGAGGGGAACTCCCTGAAGCCTTGTCGATGTGCAAACTTCTCAATACACTCCTGGCTTGATTTCCATTTACTACTGCTTCACAGCATTCACACTCAAAACACACAGTCATAAAGGCCTCATCATCACATTGCAATGGCGTCATGTTCTTCCACTTCACTTAGTAGAGAATACAATGAATACAATTTGTTGAAACTTTGTTTCTGTGAAAATAGATCATAATATTGACATTTTGTTGCAAACAAAAAATATAACAACATGAGAAAATAACAAAGCGGACTAGAAATTAAGCGTTGCAGCGGACTGAAGGATCACAAAGGGGAATCACAGTATGTAGTGTGACAAGAAAAACAGAGTGAAAGAGAGGGGAAGGACAGGTTTACATGCACTCAGTACTGTACACATGGCACCACAAGAGTAAGCATAAATGGAACAAATCTTGGAAAATATCAGCAGAGCCTGATAGATGGAGTAAAGATATATCGAAGATCCTGTACTGGAAAAAGAAGTGCTGGTATTAGTAATCAAAGGGTTAAATCGGTAGGAATAACGACGTAGAAGAACTGGGGACAACAGAAAAGTAAAATGTGCAGTCGGGCATATGAAAGAGGAATTTTATGTGCCAAACAAAAACTATACAATTTAAATAATTAAATTAGCAATTATTGAAATAATATTTTCAACTCTGTAATTGTTTACTTATACTTTGCAAATTTTTTAGTACAGTGGTTTACATTTTTTTTTCATTAGCCTACTACTACTATTTCGATGTAGGCCTACAGTGTTTTGCAGATGACATGCCCTATGTCCTTCAACTGCATAGATACGCGGTCCAATCAGTGACGGCGAGACTGAGGGAAGACTCTTATTGCTAGCGGGGCTCGTTTAGCTCGTACACGTGATTGGCGGTGAAGGAAATGGCTTCTCATTTGAAAAGTACTGTAGTGCAGACTTAAGTGACACCTAGCAAGACTGTTGGCCATGAGGATGTACATACATTTCTTTCCCTGGTATAATTTGGTGTTTACTGTAGCAGTCTATCGTTCTATCGTTTCATTTCTAAACAAATTTACCTCCCCTTTCAAGGGCCTTACACTCCAATGCCATTCATTCAGGACAAAGAAAACTTCCTGGTGCATGATCAGCACATCGCAGACAACACATACGTGTTCGGGTACGGAATGTTCGGTTAGGTGTTAATTTAAGTAAAATCCGCCATTCACCATTGTGAGAAAACCTTCGTAAAACTACACTTAAATTGGCCGATCACATGACTTAGATAATATTTCTAACTAAGCATATTATAAATGTAATTTCCAGCATAAGAACCACAAAAGAACGAATTATACAGAACAAAAATAACCATGAACCCGTATTGTTCAAACGAGTTAACGTCTACAGGCCTATATATTTATATTAAATAAATCAAGAGAGAACACAAATTCGATTGTTGTTCGTAACAGGTTTAATATAAAGAATTAACTTTTTTTATGGAAATAGGCTATGTCTACACGATGTTATTGAAAGGCTATTGGAGGTAATATGATAGGTGAATAAGTTCTGAGAGAAAAGAAGCAGAAATCAACCGAAGAACGACATTTTAAACACAACAACCATGGACCATGATTATTGATGATAGTGATTATATTGCTAAAAGGTTCATATTATCGATGGCTTTAATAGTGATTCCATCGACAAAACTATTATACTATATTTCTATCATGATAATTATTGCTTATTTATATAATAATAATATAATAATAATATTTTTATTTTTATCACTTGAATTATGTCATTATTCTCAGCTGTTGCCGTTCTCCCCTGCTACTTGTCATCATATTAATAATTTATCTACTTCTTATCTTAAGATCAAATTCACATAGCACTAAAACGCATAAAAATGAAACTTTGGAACTGCCCCCGAGCACGAGCTCCTGCTCTTTCGGGGTTTCAGGACCAATCCATATATTATTACTTTTTTATCGACTAATATTGATTCAGCTTGTATTTTTTTCAATGTATGTGTGGTTTAATAGACTTAAAGAATGAGGATCCCAAACAGATGTTTATATATTCGATTATCGAGAATAGGCACGTCACTTTCAAAGAATCGACGATAAGGATCCCGGTTGATTTAGTTCAGTTCGAATTAATATACTCAATGGAGTCGCTACTATACCCGATCAGGCGCCAAAATGTAAGTATAATGTGCCAAATATCTTTATGATTTGGATAATATTATGGGTTTAAAGGTAATTTATTTTTTATTTATGATTTTTATTTATAATTAATGATTTACCTGCAGAAATCTTCGAAACGTTTCCTGCTAACGCCAAAATTTTTAAAAATACATTGAATAGGGTATATGATAATGTATAATTTTTTTCTATAATATTCTCAGTATGCAATTTTTGTGTTTTAGTTTTAAATGAAAATGTACATATAAATATTTTTTTTAATTATCAGGTATGTGGATAGCTCTTGCGATATTTAATGTGTAAGTGTATGTATAGTGTGTCATTTTTGTATATATGCATGACTGGTATTTATTTAATGTGTAATGCATATGTATTTAATGTGATATTTAATGTGTAGTGTCATTTTTGTATATATGTATGGCTGGTATTTATTGCACTACTGCCACCGGGTTGTTGGCCCACTTGCAGTGTAAGAAAATAAATACAAATTATAGCCTTGTAAAAAAATTTAAATTATTTTTGTACTTTTTTTTAGCTATTATTGATGATTATTGATCTGATGGATTGATTGTTAATCATACTACTTATGAGCACTGCTATTTAGGCTGTCTTTCACTCTAAGCTGATGATTTGTATTAATTTTATGGCATACCACCGGGTGTACTATGACTCGTATCACCCCTACGATAGATATGAGTTTTTCAATAAAGGCTTAAGAATTCGGCATTTAGGAATATGGCGCTCAGCACATCTTAGTAATTATGTTCTAATATGCACTTAAGTTGTTACTCAGATATGCCATTTCAGGAGCAAAGACTTCTCGCGCTGAGGAATTACATACTCTGCTGCAGTAACGTGGAAATATTCTCAAGTCACTTGAAAAACTGGCGGTACTGCCATCTCAGAAGAGACTTCTACATTAAAGTAGATTTTCTCCTTTTTTTTTTAATGAAAGTAATTTGAAGTTGTCGACTCGTACAGTAATTTAGATGGGCGCCTTGATTCCATTAAAGAAGGAGGTGAAATTGAGATTAAAATTGTAGCAAATTGGAGAAATGTGGTTGCTAAAATAACCCGCAGAATCCTGGGCTCGTTTCTATTTCCAGATGAACCTGCGGACTGGGAATTCCATGTAGCTCATAATGTATATTCACTGACCGTATTATGCTGTCTTCACCCTTCTATTGTCATGAAAAGGTCATGACATAAATATCATAATAAGTTTTATTCATAACCACTCGGTGAAAGCACAACAATAAAGACTCATTTTTTTTAAAAGTACCACTATGTAACATGGTCAATTGTGATGTAGGCCTCATTATTTTGTACAATTACTCATAAATGGAATGGAGTCTATTTACGTGGAATATATGTGAAACAATGCAGGATTTATCATAGGGAGGCCGACGTTTACGTACAAACATCCATTTATAGTTAAAAATAACTTGTACGTAATTTTCATGTAATTTTACTTATAGGACTCTAATGAACCCTAACTAATATAGGGCTACTAAAATACATCGCATAAAATTACAAGAAGGTTATTTTTTCATTATAAAGACTTGTTGGTTCTCCAGATACTTAAATTTTTAAAAAGAAAAATTTTAAAGGGATTTATTTACGAAATATATTTACGTTAAATTATGTGACTTATGTAACTCTCCAAGGAAATAGCTCACCTTGGGAGAGTAAAACAGAGCCAGCCCTACCATGGTAGGAGGCCCTTGCCCTATAAGGGATTGTGACGGGCTTATTTATTTTATTTTTATTTATGTGACTCGGTATGTGAACCCAATAACCCTTATGTATATGTACATAAAGGATTGAAGTAACATAAGTAACATAACTATCTGTTTACCTACTTTTATGTTGGCCTACATTAAGAAACATCAAATCTCATGTTGAGAGCGATAATATAGGCCTATTATATATATATATATTTTTTTTTTAATTGAACACTTTCCTACAACTTTGCTCAGAATAGCAAATGTGGGTTATTGGGTTCATGTACGGAGCCATTTAGTTCCATAGAATTGTAATTATGTTTAAATTCAGGATCGTGTTAAATATTCCTAAAAGATTAATCTTACGTTTTTTTTCGATACCTCTATGCACTCAATTTTATGTTTCAATTTTAAAAGCGCATTCACGAGGATTCGCTTCTAATTTTCCAATGTATTTATTAATTCTTTAGAAGTATAAATCATTGTATGTGGAATGGCTTGCTATACTGTCACCACAATTTCCTCCAGAAATAATACGTTACTTTAAGATCTTATGAACTCAATACACGAGTAACACACTTAAAGAAAATTTTCTATGATGATGTTATAGTTTACATAAGTAGTTTATCACAAATTTTTGTTATGTATAAATTTATATTGAAATAGTGGTTTTAATTCGAGTTCTGTAATCTTATAACGTGTAATACTTTGAAAAGTAACTTTTTTCTATACTTACACTGTAAACGCTGTTTGATTGAATTTGATAACTGACATAAGTTATTTTTTAAATGAAAAAAACATTTTCCCCTAAGCATTTAATGAATACAGAATAAGGCTGAATGGCGGGCTCAGGTAAGCGCGGCAATGAACCTTCGGGTTCTATAAAGCAGATAATATTCCTTTAGCTTGCTGAGGAATTGTCTATTGTCATTGAGTAAGTAAGTAAGTAAGTAAGTAATATATTCAATCCTCCTTTAAGTCACAACTCTAGGTATGGAAACCCTGAATTAGGGTCAAGGTACCCAGAATTTTATAAGTCATTGTTAGTTTTAGAAACCATCCTCAATTTATTGTTGAATTGCCCTGAGTATTTGTTTCTGTTAAGGCTGTAGTGAAAAATCTCATTGATCTCAGTGGAATCTGCTTTCCGATTTGTAGAATAGTATGTCGTCTTTCTTGCACAACAGATACCTCTAACTTTATCTACTTTCTCAAAATACTCAAAATCAAAAGCAAGCAAAAGCCATCGTTGTGAAAAATTATTGCAAGCGACAACTATAACTGCTTCAAATTTTAAATTAACTACATTTTAACTTCGTTGACGTCACATAAGAAAATATTTATAAAGTTCTTTTCTGACTATCGTACTCAAGTAGTTCACAATCAGTTCACCTAACAAGGAACTAAACATAATTACGTTCCATCCCTGTATCCCTTACCAGTGACGGGTTCTGGGGAGGGCTCCTGATTTTTAATTATTTATTTATTTTTTGCAAAATATGACATCAAAATTCATTTGAGTATCTTTTTCAGTTACAAACAAAATATATTTTTCAAATATAGGCCTATACCACACTTATTACTGTTCTAACATTATAATAATTTTTTAAAAAAGGCACAAAAATGAAATTTGAAAGCTTAATTTTACAACTGTTAATAAGTCCTGTTTGTCTATTATAAAATTCCATAAAGGTAAAAAACTTTATTAAAAAATACTAAATCATGAGTGAATTTTAATTTAGTGAAAACAAAAGGGGTTATGCAATAATTATTATGCATTATTATACATTTAACTAAAGTAATAGGCCTACTTGAAGAGAAAGAATGTATTCATTGTGACTAAATAAGACTACTTTTAAGACTTTAAAAATATTTATCTAAAATAATCTTATACAAAACGGTAAAAAAAATGTTTTAAGCTAGTTTATACCTTTAAAAAGACAATTTAATTTGGCAAAACTTTTTTTTCTATTTTAAAACTTAAATATTCACCATTTTTGGTTGTTGTATTATCATCAGTTCTTTTTATTTATTTCAGGTGGACTGGGTCCCTCGGGCCCCCTTCCTGGCTACGTTCCTGTCCCATATACCATCTAGTTGACAGCACTATGTACGCATTTCACATCACGAACATAATATGGCACAAAGTTTGTTAGCTTAGGATCTTTGTAATCCGTCAGTGTATATGAAATTAGTGTAATGAATCTTCATTCAAAGCCATAAACAATGATAATTATAGTGCTTTTGTATGTTATAATTAGACACGTTCATAATGGCCTCAGCATTACGCGAAGTTAAACTCGTGATGATTAAGTAACTTCACACACTAACTCACGTTGCAAATGGGCTACTTTTAGTGCGAAAAGTGATAGTTTTCAGCTGAAAATTACCCTCATAAATAAAATACGCTTGTGTACACCGATTTGAAATTACATATCAGTATAGCATATTATTATTTCAACCCATTTCCCTTCTTATCGTTTCTTTATAGAGCTACTATTTTTATAGTATTCTTATAATTAGTATTATTTTATTGAAGAAATGTAATTGGCTAGGTATTAAAGAAAATAAACATGATGTAATGGTGACTGTAAAAACTATGAACAGAGATAAATTCAAGTTACATAAAAAGGAAGAAATTACGAATTACAGGAATAATGATGCTAATATTTAATGCAACAAAGAACAGATTACTTTAATTCCATTGTCGTTATTATTTATTGGTTCACAAAGTAACGCTACAGAAACTAATTATGAGTTAGGTCTGCTTGATTGAAACGATGAAAATATTTTCTCGTGTCAGTTGACTATAATAGGGAAATATTCAAGGTATAATTAACTTTTAAAGAACAATGCTGGTTTAATAATAGTACATTATGTAATTAGCCTACAACGGCATTTTTCGAGTTTATAATTTTCCTACGAGTGTCTTAATTCATTATAGGCAAGTTGCGTACGACTGTATTTGTTCCACCACAGTAATTGTTTAAGTTATGTGGTTTTAGAATATCTCGTAACTGATTAAGCAGACGACTCTTAGCCATCAGCTGCTGTAGTTCTCAACATTACTGATAGTTGGCAGGCTACAAGCATGCATGCCAGAGGGGTTTCTCTTGACGCTTTAACGCCAAGCAGCTTACATTAAAACACAGAAATGAACTCAATTTAGTATAGAAGAAGAAATAATTTATTATTAGAATTGATTTTATTTTAGGTACAGGTTGTTTAATTGCGCACTTTTATTTTTATTCCCTGCTCTGAAGGCTTCAAGATCGTTCCGTTACATAATATTTTACTCTAAAGGCAATGTAAATAGGCATTTAAACGATTACATAAATATGTGTGTTTTTTAGTAATTTAATCATGTCATTAGAATTTTAAGAATATTGAATTTAAATATTTTAGATGAATCACAACTCAAAATTGTTTCTGCTATATTATTAATAAATATTTGAGGCTACTGCAGATAAAAATGCCCTTGGTTTATCGATCTCACTTTTGAGGGTGTAAGGCGAAAAACTGCCTGCTAGTTCCTTAACTATTACATCTCTCAAAGAAATAAAAAATGAAATTCATTAATCTTACAGTAATGGAATTTGAATTAAACATATTATATTAAAATAAATGCTCGAATCTGCCCTATTTTTATAATCCTACAAAGAAGAGATGTGCAATATAGAAGTTAATCATGTCGACATGCTTCTGTCCAGTTCTTGTGTCACAACCTTCAGTTGCGAGCTAAACTCTTCTCTGCAGCACAGCGTGACTAGAGAAGGAAACCCTAAGAGAATCAAACGTACTTACTAGCTTGATAAACTCGTAGGTGTGGGGACATCCCTAGGGACTGCCTCCCGTTATTACTGCCATCTACTGTGCGAGACTGCAATTTCGCAGCATCCCAAGTCTGTCTCCTCAACATTTGTAACACGTTCATGGGATGGGAATATTCTATTACTTCAACGTTGCAATATGCCGCAGTACACCCGAATCAACAAGTTTCACAACGAGAGGGAACCACTGACTGGTCCACAGAAATACAATACCTAGAGACAATCTGAATACAAAACATGAAATGTTGGCTTCGCTGCCATATTCTACAGATTCCTTTTCTAGTTGCATATGAGTGGCGTGTTTAGCGACGCTAGTTTTATTTCCCCCACACTAACTGCTATCTGAATAGGACCGTAATATATTTAAACTCAAATATACCTCGAAAAAATACAATAAAGCTATTCATGTAGTAAACATAAGACCTGTATTACCATCAACGATAACACAGGGAAGCCCAGGGGAGTTGAGACGCAGAATGAGTCATTTAATTTTTTTATTAGGGGGGGGTTGAACATTTTTGCTAAATAAGGATTTTATATGTTAAAAACGGTCAAGTTTTATAACGCCAAAATGTAATAAAAATATTTTCTGATTCTTTAGAAGTGAATAACATATACTGTAGAATTATGTATGTACCATGTAAAAGCAGTCTCATTAAACATTTTTTTTTCAATTGACTCTTTTTATTACAAGTATAGCAACGACTTTTCCTTGGGAAGAAGTTTTATAGTAGGCCTACTGTTATTCCACTATTTGTGAGGGGGGATTTTATGAGGTTGGGGTAATACGAAGTTGGGGGATTACCTTTCAAGAAACTGGAAGAGGGGGCTCATGGCACCTCTGGATAACAGTTCCAGATTCCAAAATAGAAAATGTCCTTAGTGATTCATTTAATTGTCATAAAGTAAGTTAATACAATTCTTCAAGTCAACTAGACTAACGAATAATATTTTATGAAGTTAGCTATTTAACGTTTTAATATATAGGCTACAGATTTAATTAATGGAATGTTTTGAATGCAAGTAATTACAAAATGTAATAATGAATGTTGCGAAATGACTCGAAGAAGTTAAATTAATAAACAAATACCGAGCGAGGTGGCCGAGATGGTAACGTCTTGGACTCGAAATCAGGAGGTCCCATGTTCAAGTCCCGAAGCCGGCTGATTTGACATGGGTTTTTCATTATTTCCCTAGTCGAAAAGGTAAATGCCGAATTGGATATTTACATACCACGGAATTTCATCATATCATAATATCCATTTAAATTAATATCAGTTGAAATTTACTCTGGAAAATACACCAACAATAGAAAATAATTGAAATCAGTAGTTTCTTGGACAAGTCCGCCGGCGTGGTCTTGTGGTTAGCCTCGCTGACTACAGATCTGTCGGCCCGGGTTCGATTCCCGGTACCTCCTCGGATTTTTCTGAGGTAGGGAGGTCAGGTAGGGGTGCACTCAGCCTCGTGATTCCAAATTGAGGAGCTACTTGATAGAGAAGTAGCGGCTCCGGCCGTGGGTGTCGGCATGCTGACCACATGCCCCCAATCCTGCCATCTGCCTACGGGAGATGACGCAGCGGTCGTGTGGTAGGCCAAGTCCCTCCAGGGATGTAGCGCCACGGAGTTTAGTTTAGTTTCTTGGACTACTGTAGAGACACATATCCTGAACTGCTGATATGACTTCGAAGTAGAAAGGAGTAAAATATAGCTGAATTAAAATTGAATAAATAAAAATAAATAAGTAAATAAAGACCTATATACCAAGTAACACTCGTAATTACAAAAATGCATTTTTGTTTAAAGAAAATTACTTATTACATGTTAAAATGAACAACTAACTATGGAACAGTGAAGTGGAAACACAGTAAGTAATAACACATCTGCCTAATGTATTTGTCTATAGGCTATTCTAAAATACTTCGTGAAGAGCGCGTATTAATATTGTAATTACGATTAAAATTATCCTGCAGGATATCTGAGTGAGTTTTTTTGTGAAAGCAATGACTTTGTATTATAGTATACAATAAACGTTCGTGTGATTGAAGAGTAGAATGTACAACGCTACAAATTATGCATTTAAACCTTACGGCATTATCTGCAAGATATCAGCGGTGATGAAGAAATCTTGTTTAAACATGTTTTTAATGATCATACATATGTTTCTAACTATTATTTATTGGTGCCTTAAGTCGCAATTTGTTCAGTTTTTATTTCATCCAAGTATCATCAAACTAAAGAAACTTCAGGGACAAGGATGGAAATAAATAAATAATGTGTATATATAATAAATTGTACAAAGAAACTAATAGAATGAAAATGTTAAAAATATGTTGACGAAAAAACATATAAAACCTTACACAAAGAGGGAACAGACAACTGACTGATGGACTGATGGACTGTAAATAGTTAAATTAATCAGATATATCGATGGATGGTGGGAAGCATACATTTCCCTGATATAAGCCAACTTATAGGCCTATAGACGGACGGAAGAAAAGACAGACAGAAAAAAATATAATTTAAAACAAATGCATACGAATAAAACATTAAGAAATGACATTTCCTATTATAGGATAATATGAAGGGTAGAAAAAAATAGTATTTATGTCACTCAAAATTTCAGACATTAGACAAAAAATAAAAATAGAACACTAATAACCTATGAATATGAAACTTTCATAATCCAGGATAATTATTGACAAAGAAAGTTCGAAATGTGAAGCTGAATAGATGTGCACTATTATCTAGCCAATCCCTCGTGAATAGTCAGTTGTTCTTTGATATGCGTCGGCTGAAACAAAGCCTTCTCCTCTACGATTCTATCACATTGTGGTATATTATCAACAATACAATTCAAACCATTACTGCTTCAGTTAATGAGGTCATAAACTGGAGGAATGAGCAGTTGGAATGGAAATGTGGCCATTGTGAACAAAAATAAGCACATTGTTAATCAGACAATGGTATGCCTAGAACTAAGGACAGTTAAGGGCAACAATATCACAAATTTGTCGTAAAAATCCCTTCATGACAGTCAAAGATTGCACAGAACATCAGCATCTAAAAAAATTTGAAGAAATATTACTTACCATAAATAAAAGCAAAAAGCTAATGCAAGAAACATTATATTATCCTGTATGTATGAATATTAATTTTAGTCAAAGCGTTTATTAAATTAATGTCATCTGATGGTGAATAAGGGAGCAAAGTGTAATGTTTATGGATATAAGCTTATAATAAATTGTAATTGTAATTGTAATTGTAATATGTAACCGAAAGTGTCAGAAACACCGTATCAAAGGCATAAAGCTGGGAATATTCATTAAAATGTCTTGCAAAATTTGCCTAGGTATTCACTTGTTAAGATGGAGTTATACGTCGTTGTAGGCTAACAAATTGGCCCTAAAATGTACTAAATTTCCGTATGTATGTTTATATATATATTTTTATTGACCTTATTAATACGACATGTTCCATTACACTAGTGCAATACAACATTTCTTATGTTCTGTTGTGTACATATCATGATTTCTTTTACTTACTTATTTTTTATTATATAATACTCTATAAATCAGTACTTTCTGATTTATATCTATAAATTCTTGTGCTCAACTAGTTTATATTGACCTTTATAAATGATCAAAATTTATTTTATTTACAAAGTTTATAAATTGTCTCTTATATTTACTTAATAAATATGCTTTTTCAGGTGGCCAAACACACTTTGCTGCTAACACTGCGTTCTTAATTTCCTGTGTTTATATATATTTATTCAGATATATATCTACCTCTTATATCACCGTGCAATCACCATGCAACTTTCTTCTGCCTATACAAATACAAAAATACACAAATAAACAAAAAACATTTACAAATTTCAAAATTAAAGTACCGGTTACAATACTTTTTAAGAAAAGAAAAGAACCAAATATTTATATAAGGTGATGTTTACTGAATACATCAGGCAGATATCGATATGAATGCGTAAGATCATAATAAATCATGGTCGGACAAAAATAGAAAATTAGGCTAAACACTTATTATCAAATGAATTGCATCAATCATCTTTTTTATCCTTTGACCATTTCTTAACTTATTTAGACAAACAGAAGAAAATTTATTTTAAAAACTATAATAAACATATTTCACCAAATATTACAGGATCACGCCTTAAACCATCCTTTAATACTCTCGTTGGTCCTCCCAACCTTGATGTCTTTCTTGAGTTATCAGATAAAATGTACAACATAAAAGAACAAGGCAAATATTACGAAAGTGAAAAAAAAAAATGTATCCACTAACCTCTCATAAAATGTTTAGCTATCTAATCCCTTATATTAAAGTCAGAGAAGAAAACTTACTTCTGCCACTCACTCCTTATAATGCAGACTAAAAGCAGAGTTCATAGAAACAAAGAATGACATGAAGATAGCAGAAACAGGGGCCCTGAAAGAAGACGAAATGAAGGAAGAAAGCTGGTGGTGAGTTTTGAGACGTGGAGTACAATGGCGAAGTAGAGACAAGTAGAAGAAAATGCAGACAAGCAGAAAACAAGATCATAGTCGACGCGCTTGCAAAAGGGCTTTGTTCTCCTCGTAACTTCGCATCCTGTGTGTATGTGTTGCGCGTATGTGTATGTGTGAAAGAAGATGAAGTGAAGGTGGAATTTTACTTCGCAGCACTGATAGCATTATCTACTTGGTAGTGCATAAGACGTGACCAAAAGCTTATTACAGTGATTGAAAATTTACTTATAATTCAGTCTATTGACGCTGAACGGTATATAGATAAGGAATTTTGTTATTATTATTATTATTATTATTATTATTATTATTATTACAGTATTTACATATTTATAAATTAATATACAATCTCTAGGTATAAATTGATTTAGGGACCTTACCGAATTATTTCTTATTAATATTATTATATTATCAATATTATTATTATTACTACTATTACTATCATTATTAATTTTTTTATGTTTTAACGTCTTATCGTATGTTTAGGATCTTCGGGTTTACAGTGACCCAGAAAAAACCCGGGAGTCCTGAGTTAAACCGATGCTCTTCCATAGATATAGATTTAGAGGGTCGCTGCGATGTTCCTCCAACCACTAATAGTAATTAGTCTTCTAGTACATTCCTAGTAAGAAGTTATGAAAATTAAAGAAAAAATAGAGAATAAAATAAGTTAAATCTCCATTTTTATCGGACACAATAATTGTTCGTCCCTTCGTAACCCCAGGGGTTCGTAGGCCATATGTTGGGATCCGCTAGAATATTGCATTGTGTTGTGGAAATGTAGAAAGCAAGATCGATATAAAATAAGTTTCTGAAGCCATCCCTGTTCTAAACACATAATTAGTTATATTTTCACTTCTGTTTGGATTATAAGTGATCTAAGTTAATTACTGTGCAATGACAGTGGTCAGAACTACTGTGTTCATTCGTTCCGTTTTTCCTAGTAAAGTCCCTCTTTTTTGGCAAAATGACTTGCTGTCTTGAAACTTTTATTGGGGGACACTCAAATGTCCCTTTTTCTTTGATTCCGCTTGGCCAGTATATATTTTACGTTACATTAATGACAATCATTGCAATAACGAACGCGCACTGTAAAAACACACTTTGAAAGGGCATCATGTGCTGACTTTTATGACAAAATATCAGTAGGAAATGCACTTCTTGAAAAATGTACATAAAACTGAAAAATACAAAGACAATGAGGCATCCGCTTTTGCTGAATAATGATCTACATAGGTCCACAGAATAAATTTAAGAAGTCATTTAACTCTTTCAAGCGCAGAAAAATTGTACGAAAACTTACGCTAGCTGCACAAAACCCTCCATAGATTTTTGGTATAAGAACTGATATTTGTTGATACTGAGTTGATATTACAAGTCCCTCTTGTGGCAAGCTTTAATTGATTCTAAAATAAAGTATGGTGTATGTACTACAATGCTTCAAGATGTTAGAATTTGGTGCTTCAACGTTTGTACCACCTTGCCTCAAAGAATTAACCCATTCGGGATAATTTGTGTGCACGAGATAAGAATAATTTTTGTGGATGAAATTCTCGTCTCCTTTTTTTTCCTAATTGCCCCATGTTTTCCCAACAATGTTTAAAATGTCCCGTTTTATATGACATCCTACTCCGAACACTCCGATATAAAGACATACTCCATTTTAACTTGAAACTTCCATTACTGGATTGAAGAAGCTTAATATTTTTCTGAATTTTTATTTTTTGGGGGATATTTTATAGCATTACACTTCGCAGATACGCATAAACAAACTAGAGTAGTCGGTTTTAACTATATTACTTGCTTTCTTAAAAGATTGGTTTCATCGTCTTAGAACACAGTCCTACAAAATCCCTTGCTTTACCATTATTATCCGCCAGCAAACTTCCATTCTCGCCTCCCTCCCCCCTTTACCCTCTTGCACATTTTCCTTACAATTTTTTCCGTCACCTTAAAATTCCACGCTTGAATCTCACCTCATTTCTTTTTATTTTCTCCCTTCTTTTCTCCATCTCTCTTATTTTCTTTCTTCACTACCTTTTCCCTTCCTCCATTTCCACTTTGCCCTCAAAATTTAAAATTCTTCCCCTGAGGCACCGGAGTGATGCAAATAGATTCTCTCGCGAAGAAGGCGAGAAAACTCCACACTCCCACCACCACTCACACCAAAACCCTCCCCACATGCCTGTTTGCACCCTTACTAACTCCAGCCAGCACCAGATCACTCACTATTGAACATTTTCGGTCATTCTTTTTCTCTCTCTTTTTGACTCGTTGACCTGAATCGCGCTTCTGTCTACTGTGCACGTGCCGCTTTTATGTGTGGGCGAACTATCTCATTATTCCTACCTCATCAATTTCCATACCAATTCAGCCCTAACTCTTATTAAACGCTCAGAACAGTCTCGCATTCACATAATTAAACTTAGAAAATTTTGAATGTGTGGAGTCTCATACGTCTTTATCCCTCCACTAGTTAGAGTATCTTCCTAGAGATATAGTAAGTAAAGTTAAAGTAAAGTTTTCCCTATTACAGGCCATGGAGGCCCAGAGGGTTCCAGGAGGTTGAGGCTCCCAGATTTTTAGACACCGGCACATGAAGGTAGTAAGGTTGTCAGCCTTACGCACCGGCCGCCTTTACCCCCAGAATTGCTTCTGGTACTCATTTCTGTTAGAGGCTGAGTCGACCCCAGGGCCATATTGCCACCAGAAGGATTAGGCCAACCTAGAGATATAGACTAGGTGTAACTTATGATCTAAAACTTACATTTCATCAATATAATATAGTAAATAATTTTTATCCAATGACTCTTTGAGACATCGTTAGAAGAAAGTTGGAATATGCCTCGATTTTGTCACATATATAGCCTACAAAATGATCTTTGTATAAATACTGTATATCACAAAAGGGCGGACGGATTGCAACCCCAATACATTTAATAATTTTTTTAATCATCTGCTACATTTTCCATGACTTAACTATGTAAATTATTCACCATGCTACATCCATAGCCTAATTCGCAATTCTACTAAGGTCTTAAAAAGTATAAGATTCGCCACGACTTTTAAATTATACCATATCAATCCCCAAGTTGCTGATTATAAAAGTTCAAGCTAAGTAGTGTACTTTATACCTCCATGTTTAAAAAAGGATCATTTCATATATATTTCTATATTTAAAAAAAAATATGTTTCTATACAAATACAAGCTTCCCAAATAACAAACACATATATTTATATACGATATATACGACTATGTACCATTTATATACGATATATATACACGTCCTCATAAAAATTACTATACTCACATAGGCCTAACATTTACTATATATATTCATACAATGTTAAATGTTTATTTAGAGTGGGTGTAAAAACACTTTTATGTAACCTAATAATGCAGAGCCATAGGGAAGATTTTAAAGATCTAAATAAAGGATTCAAGGTCTAAATAAATAAATTAAAGCTACAGTGCAACTATTTCTACCTGGCCCTGCGCACAGAAATGCGCACTAATAAGGAAGAGTCTATATCGAAATATTGTCATTTTAAGGGGTGATGCTTTATTCGGTCGCCAGTCTTCAAGGCAGTCACATCGAGTTAACTAAGGTATAAGGCTACTTCCGTCGTGACTGGCGGGAGGGGAAGATGGTTTGTATCTCTGAATTAAACTTCCACTTCTCAATGCCCTTCCTCTATCAAGCGTTCAACGAGTGCCAGGAATAAAAAATACATCTGAAACATCATTGACATCGCTTGTAGACACAGATTCTATCTTTCTATCTACAGTGGTTTCTACTGTACTAAACAACCTAAAACCTACAGTGAGAAGTAGGGTCCTCATTTCTTCCCCGCGAACCTCTGAAAGCAAAGTGTTACTATGTGCAATGTATACAATGATGTATTGTCATGACAACAAGAACATTTTTCTTTAAGTGGCAATATTATATAACTGAGGCCCTCAAAATACAATGAGTGTAAGTCCATAGAAACTGGTTCTGAGATATTTGGCCTCAAAGAAGTCTATCTCAATATATTTGTTCATGAATATTATCTACCCTAATGGGAATCAAATAGTTGAAACTTGAACTTATTGCATGCGTTTTCTGAAAACAATTTACGCTTAAGAAACAGCTAAACTCTAATTTATATTTATTTATTTATTGGTTATTTAACGATGTTATTAAGTTTTCAGATCTTGAAATCGCTTTTTGTCCTCTAGTGATTCTTCGCGGCAGGTAGCGACGAGAGGAAAGAAAGGAGAACTTGCAGTCGGCAAGAGAACTACCGTAATAACATTTCATTGATTTAATAATAAGTACTAACTACAATTTATAAGTATATACACAACTGGAGAACACAGTATACTCATTTGACACTGATTTACGCGGTATCACAAGGAAAAACATAAGTGTATTGTCTTATTGTTATGATTAACTGGTGCCGTCCGAGAACTGGATGTTAGAGCTCTTGTTTTCAAATTAAACACAGGCGCTGAAGATGTGGTAGGATAATATTGGCGTACCGGAATAATGTCCAATAATAGTTCTTGAACGTGGCAGTAAATCTACTGAAAATGGTGTGCCGTATTTATGCACGCATAGCATACATCGATAGCATAGTAGCATAGCATCGATCTGGGCCGACGTCGATCCCGCAAACGTAAGAGATCCAGTGTCGCATCGTCTACTTATCCAGGCAAAATGTTGTGGGTTGGATTGTGGGCAGAGGTTTCGTTTGACAAAAATAGCTAACTGTAATTCATGTGTTAGTCTGTTTGCAGTACAACTAAAAGTTTGTGAGGTAAGGGAGTAGCATTTGCTGTTTGAAAAGCTTTGTACTTCCACAGGATGACAAGTTAGACCGCAGAGCTTAGAGTCGAAAGTCGGATGGAAATATTTACTGGGAATTTTCTTTTCTGAGATGCAGGATTGTTCAGGATGACAAGTAGACCACTAGGATAAGTGTAAGCAATTGAAATAAAATTTCAACCAGAGCTTTGTTCTTGTTGCGACAGAAGGACCCTTCTTCCTAAGGATGACAGGTGGACCGCTAATGTTGCATTGTCAAGCTACAAGTCACTAATGAGAGATGTTGTTTTTCGTGCAGTGGTGAAGTAAAACCACGACGTACAGTTAAGACTCTTGTGTGAGGAGACACAAGTGTGACAAGAGAGGATTGTGGAGAGAGGATGAGGATTAACAGGGCTCTAAGCCTCAGGCAGTAGAATCCTCCGTACCTCCGTACTTGCTACATTGTCATCTTCACAAACATACGTCGGTACCACAATCATTGCAGTACTGCATGGCTTATACTACCCAGACAAGATAATATTTTTAAGTAAGCCCTTCAGCTTTCTCTACAGGGAGGATTGCTAGGCCTATAGGGAACAAAGCGATAAGTTTGAGGAAGGTAAAGAAAAAATCTCATTTGAAACAGATAACTTCCTCAGCCCAAATAAAGGTTTTGCCTCATAGAATAATATACTATGTATGACTTTTCTTCATGTAATTTGGTTGAAAACTTAAGATAATGTTGGTATCATATCGCATCGCATCCCTGAAGGATACACAACCCAAATAAAATCCGATTAATGCAATCGTGTAACTTTCTTTAACCTAAGCATGGGCAATACACATTTTTCACTTCACATTCTGATAAAGAGTAAGAGAAGAGCATATTCAGTTGTTTCAACCTGATGCAAAGCTTTATTGTTCACCAGGCAAGACTGAGTTCCTACAAAAAGTGATAGCTAATAACTACTCTTCAGAGAATTTTTTAGAAAAAATGTTTCAAATGGAAGCTTTAGATCTTAGTATCAGCCCCTGAAGTAAAAAATTTAAACAAAATCGTAAGAGCTGTTTTCGAGAAAATCGCGAAAATTCTCTTCGTGTCTTATCGATGTTGGATTAAGACATACTGTGGGTGAAGAAGTTTATTAAATTAGGCTCAAACACGATGCCACCGGATTTCTACCGTGCATGGCGCGCAAACTTCACCGGCAGTCGGGCGGTCGATCACCGCTACAGCTTTTAGTCGATTATAAGCTACTTCCCTTGCCAATGGAATAAAACATAAAACAAAAGACGATCAGGTGAGCAAGGATGTATTATGTGCTAGAATTATAAAAAATTAATGAGAACCTCCACCCTGGGGTTTTTTTCAGAGGCGTTTCGTGTGTGAAAAAAAGTCCATATTTGTAGAGCAGTGTGTGAACAGAAACAACAAATAAAATAATTATGTACTTGTATCCACAAAGAAAAAATATTGTTATCGTCACCTAACGACGGTATCGTTCACTGTTTTCATTTTAAACGATGCAGTATATTTTACTATAAATTTCTTTATATTTTGTATTCAGTTGAATTTCTCTCTTGCACAATCCGCTTTGTCCTCATTGGTAACATTATAAATACAGAGAACTGCTGTTATTTTCTAGAGTAAAGTACAAAAGTAAATATTACCTAATGCAAGACACCCTCTCCGTAATTAAAGTCATCTAAACATTTGGCTCCATGCGTTATTTACCCTTTAAGGTTACATATATCATATATACATTTCTAATATAATGCTAATAACTTATTTGGTACAGAAAAATCATGTTAAATAGAAGAATCTATACTACATTCCATTGCTTTTGTGAAGTCAAGCTATGAATATTACATTTAATTCTTATTCTTCATTCAGTTAAATCATAGCAATGTTGCTGAAAGGTGGAAACAGAGGGCATTAAACTATTATTCCATGGAAGAGAATCTGTATGGCACATAGACGACTGTTATTCTGTGGCTGCTTGATGAATCTGCTCGGAAGTCCAACCTACCGTAGCGCATTTCATTTCCTGCCCATGTGCCAAGTCCAACTGAATGCAGACTTGTGCAAAATTTCATTACGTTCCACTCTGAGCAGACAGATAGTTTTAAATAGATCCAGATATAACAGCAAACAGCACCATCTAGTTCTGTACCTTGCTGTTTTTCACAATGTAAGATCTGAATTCCCCTAACACTCTTGTACGGCAGCGAAACACAAAACCAGCCTCCCTTGGTGTTACAACAAAACTACCATAACTCTATAATAGATTATTTCTTTTGAAGATAAATTCTTTATAATTATAGCGATTTAATTTAAATAAATCTTTGAGCAAAGTTCTGCAAGTAGTATAGTTTGTGCATCAGATCACGATAAAATGCGCAAATAATTAATCAGTCTTACATTACAGCCTTACTAATAAAAGCTGCTTATACCTGCGTTGAACGGTTGTTTGGTTGTTCACCGTGCAAGTTCTGCATAAGCCGCATTACCAATAATAGGTGTGTAACTGCCGAGTTTGTAAGTCCAACGTCATCAAATACGTCACGCTTTTCATGACGTTACTAGCCTCAGGCTATGAAGGGACTGCTGAACGCCATCTATCGGTGTAGCGGGCAAACAACGATGGATCGTCTGCAGACTAATTGTAGTTTCAGTATTTCATTATATTGTTTTCAGAAAGCTGTAATCATGGGTACAAGTATGGAAATATGTCCCGCAAACAAGGAACAATGTTTATAATTCCGCTAAAGTAGCCCAGAATGTTTCATAACAAGTTACCTTAAGAATGGATGCATAACCTCAAAATTCAATCTCAGACATCTACGAAGCGACCGGCTGTTACGCATATCGGCCATCTTGATTATTTACGTCAAGTTTAAACAAGGGGGCCAGGCTGTGTAAAGGTTGCACACATTCAGCCTTATGCAACGATTATTAGTACACTTTCTTTCCTCAGCTGTGTATATTCCTGGTATAAATGTTACAACTGGATTATTAGTAAGACTGTGATAGTGTAATAAGAGACTTGGGGCTTTCCTGGAGTAGGTTACTTATAATGGTCTCTCGGGATTCCAACCTAGTGAAAATGTTTGTGTAGTCCGAGCTTTCGGCTGCTACTAGCTCTGTTGCCATCTTCTGGGAGATCACTTCTCTCTCAGAAGATGCCATCTTCTGGGAGCTTACTTCTCTCTCAGAAGATGGCTCCAGAGCTAGTAGCAGCCGAAAGCTCGGAATACACAAACATTTTCATCCGGTTGGAATCCAGAGAGACCATTATAAATAATAGTTTTGTTATATTATTTTGCATTCGTATCATCTTTAATTCCAGTACATAATTCCAGTATATCCGGTTTAAAAGACAAATGGAAGTACTATTTTATTTTTTTTACTATTTTCAATTATTGGAACAATGAAGTGGTGGTAATTAAATACCTTAGAACATGTAAAACTATATCTTTTAGAACTTTATGAGCGACTTGAAAATTTAAATTAATTCATTTGAAAGCAATAAGCTGATATATGACCTTTAATCCTTATGCTTGACGCTATATCTCACAATGAAGATAAAATCACAAATTTTCAGGATGAATTCCTGCAAAATATTTATGACATAATATATTCTATTCCCTAATAGCTTTCTAAATGGATAGCGGATATATTGACAAATGAAGCACTGAGTACAAATGATGTATTTAAATAACTCAAACAGTGGCTAACGAATCTTGCGTAAGTAATTTATACAAAATTGCGTTGCCTTTTAACTCTTTTTTATTTATAAAAAAGGCTATAACAATTAAATTATTTTTGGACCAGATACCGACTGATGTACTTTCTATAAATCTTGTATGATTTACTTCATCTAATTTGTAGATGAAGTGCACTAGTTTAAATTACCATTGCAGTATTAATATTGGTTTTTGGAATGATGATACATTAAAGGAATCTTCAAGTAGTTAATCCAAAAGATATTTAATATTTTTAAACGATGTCGGGAATTATTTATGTAATGGCATATTACGTTTTGGTGATAAGGTTCATTGGTATACTTTTATTAAGCAATAGCTTTATTTAAAATCCCTCTAACCACGATAATTACTTCACTCAGGAGTATGTAACTAATACAGTGGACGTTACAGTTTATTAAATTAGCTGGCATTATATACTTATGTTATAAAACGTATAATTAAAAAAGTTACAATCTAATGTTCTCCAAATTAAGATAATTTTTTTAATGAATAGACAACAGTGGTGAGATTGGAACTACCAAGTTGGAGAAATGGAGTTTTGCAGCCGAAGAGTCAATTGCTTGGAAAGTTCTGAGCAGAAAATACTGTTTAATATTCAACGAGCTTACCATACGAGGCGGTGGGCGCAGAGCGATGAGGCAACACTGAAACTGTAGCCACTCATGGAGTATTTTTAAACGCCCGCGAGCTCCAGCTATTTCTCCAACACACATGTCATGCGGGTCTCTCTATACAGCAGGCGTTTTCTTTCCTGTGGAAGGGAAACCAACAAGCTATTGATTTAACAGTAAAGAACACAAGTACTGGTTACAACAACCCATCATTTTCGTGTTTTACATGTTGATGACACATTAAACAGCGCACAACGTAGCTCCTGTAATTTACCTCGATTCTGCTTATGTATATTACACTCTCACGTGTATAGTCCATATTTGTATTTTCTACCAGCATCGTCATTAGGGACAAAAATACTCTCACAATGTTTATTTTGAACTTAACTAGATATAGGGAGAAAACATTGGAATTCGTTTATATATACTGGAAGCTCATTCTAATGATTTTTTTTATTTCATTCATGATATTGTTCTAAAAGAAGAATAATAAGGAAGGTTATTCTAATAATAATTCATATTTTGATGTTTTAAAATAATTTATTATTAATAATAATTTTAATATAATTATTATATAAAATAACAATAACTTTATTATAATTATTAAATATACCTAGGTATAATAATTATTATATAAAATTATAATTATTATTCCTATGTAATTATTATAGGTAATAAATATAGGTAATAAAAGGTAATAAGGTAATAGGTAATAAAAGTGCAATTTCCACATAAAAGAGGAAAATCACACCAATCAAGAATAGTACCATTGTCTACATAAGTGGTTCCCAACCTTTTTCAGTTGGCGACCCACCTTTCCTTATCGGAACACATTCATGGTCCATCGGTCCATGTACCGGTATATATAATTTACCATCAAATATTGCAAATATATATAAGCTTATATATGTTTTTTTGAAGATAGCCTACAGATTGGGTATTGATAAACAATGTGTTCTGATTTGAAAATGGTTGACAAAATATAAGCACTTTGTAGCAAAACAGTTATTTGTTTAACAATACATATATGTATGCAATATATGCAACAAGTTGTTTCATACTCACTAACAAGTGTTCCTAGGTGAAGAAAACAAACTACAATTATAAAAGTAGCCTACTCAAAGAACCAAGAAAACAATCAAAACACAATTTGATTTGTTTTGGTTTTTCTTATATTTTCTGATGGTTTATTCGACGGTTTCTGATAGCTTTAGGATCGAGTCGCGACCCACCTGTAACCCTTCCGCGACCCACTAGCGGGTCGCGACCCACCGGTTGTGAATCGCTGGTCTAGATAATATAAATACAAGTGAATTGAATCTCGTGCTGTTTTTACTCAACAATTTCCGAAATAAGGAGACATTTCAGGAAATCTACCTCATACGAGGTACGGCTAGAGATCTTGCATTATTGAACCACGATTTATTTAATTATGTTGCATTAAAAAAAATTTACCTTATTAAATGTTTCAGGGAAAAATAAGACTCGTATTATTTAATGGTCCATACCCGTTTGTCATTAGAGGGATAATAATGCAGCAATCAACATTAACGGATAAAGATAAGATACGCAGAGAAATTGCTCTACAGGAGAACGGTCAGAGATACCTAAGACGATCCTAAGTTAAGGTAGAGCATGGAGCTCAACCAAAGGGGAGAGGAATGAATGTCGCAATGTTAGGGAAAAAATACGAGTTTCATAATTTTCATACATATTAATTACCATTAGAGGGAAGTTGCATACGACTGTTTTCAATTACTAATTATTATTGCCCCCTTCCCTTCTACGGGCACCCTCACCATCTCCTGAGCTCCGTAATGTATAATATTACTTTTCAGCTTGTCGGTAATTTACTTAGAAGAATTTCCATTCACTGTTTTATTTTGACTACTAACTTGCACGTCGAGAAAGTACGGACTTATTTTTAAAATTCTGAAATTTTGGAATAAAACCATTGTAGTGTTTCATCCCAATTTTATGACTTTCACATTTACAATCTATGCTACAAAATAAGGAGTTTAATGTAACTCAAACTTCTTGTAAAAGAAGTAAAGTGTTCCCTGTACAGTCCATGGAAGCTCTGAGCGTCCCAGGAGGTAGAGGTTCCCGGATTGTAGACGTTCGGAACGCGAAGACGGTAAGGTTGTCACCCTTACACACCGGCCGCCACCGGCCCCCACGATTGCTCTGGTATTAATTTATGTTAGAGGCTGAGTCGATCCCAGGGCCATAGTGCCACCAGAAGGGTTAGGCCAATTGAAAAATTCCAATTACCTTATCGGGGTTTTATTCCTTTCTTTTTTATTTAGTGAATTGCATTGAGTAAAGCGGGATCGAACCCGCGACCTTCCGGTTTGCAGCGCAGCGCCGTATATAGAAGTAGATATCTAAATTACCGATTAATTAAAACTAAATTAAATCTAATTACCAATCAATCATAATGATAATTTTATAACACGTATTTCTTATATTAATTGGCTTCATATAATTTAATATTGTTTTATAAAAATATCACATCATAATAAAGAGGGAGCTGAGCGCTAGAAGGGCATTTTGTTAAAACGTATTTCTCGTTTATTTTGGTGTAAACAATTATTTAAAACGCATCTCCGAAAAAATGTCCTTCTTCCGTTTGCTTAGAAATTACTTTTAGTTTAGTTCGCTACAAAGATAAGAGTCTATATTTTAAATGTCTTTCGGAAAAGGGTCATAACAAAAAATAAAATTTTATTATGTACTGTCGCTCAGAAGTGAATCGCTTTAGTTGAAAGCCTGTATAATAGAAAGAAGCCAATTATTCAAAGGAATTGTGTATGCCGCATGTGATAGGACTGAGTCGCTGCTGTGCTTGAAACTTGTGACAGACGGGGCACAGAAAGAGAGCGGAAGCAGTATCCATGGCAACAAGTGCGATTTCAAATCCTTCTTCCTTATACCGCCACCTGCGTCACCCAGTCTCTTTCCTATACGCCCGTCGTAACAATAAAACCGATCGCTATATTGCAATTTAATGCACGATAAAGCTATATCAGCCTCTAATTAATTTGTTCCTACCCTGCATTTTACGATTCTTAATATATAAAATGTAGTTTTAGTACAGTAAGTAGACAGAACCGAATCGATTAAACATTCCAGGCGGAGTTAAAATGGCACCAAACGGAATATGTTCCATTATGAAGCGTTATTACGCTGCAAAGAACTGTTTACGGCTTGCTCGTATCTAAAATACAGCTACTATATTGTACGTTTTAATTTTTTCGCATAGTAAGCCCTCATAATAGTACGATGGATAGGAAGGCTTATTTTCTCTGGCTGTTAATATTTTAGTTTGTACTTTATTGTTTGTTATGTCTATTATAGACAATATTCTACATATATTTATTTGAAGTAGGCCTATTTAGTACTCACTATACTTGAAATAATCCAAGACAAAATCTGTGTGATCCAGTACAAAGTAAAGTTGTGAGAACCAGTACAATGTAAACTTGTAAGAATCAGTACAACGTAAATTTGTGGGAACCTGTGCAATGTAAACTTCTGAGAACCAGTACAATGTAAAGTTGTGTGAACCAGTACAACGTAAACTTGTAAGAATCAGTACAATGTAAATTTGTTGGAACCAGTACAATATAAACTTCTGAGAACCAGTACAATGTAAAGTTGTGAGAACCAGTAAAATGTAAACTTGTAAGAATCAGTACAATGTAAATTTGTTGAAACCAGTACAATATAAACTTCTGAGAACCAGTACAATATAAACTTGTGAGAACTAGTATAATGTACACTTATGAGAAACAGTAGAATGTAAATTTGTGGGAACCAGTACAATGTAAACTTCCGAGAACCAGTATAATTTAAATTTTGAGGAACCAGTACAATGTATACTTGTGAGAACCAGTACAACATAAACTGGTTATAACTAGTACAATGTACACTTATGAGAACCAGTATAATGTAAATTTGTGGGGACCGGTACAATGTAAACTTCTGAAAAAGAGTACAATTTAAATTTGTGGGAACCAGTACAATGTAGCCTATACTTGTGAGAACCAGTACAATCTAAACTTCTTAGAACCAGTGCAATGTAAACTTGTGAGAATCACTACAACGGAAGTTTGAGAACCAATACAATGTAAACATATGAGATCCAGTACATTATAAACTGGTATTGGAAAAGTAGATAGGCTACTATAAAAAGCTGTTTCCCGAAGAGACGAAAAGTAGCTAATGTTAGAAAGACGTAACATTGCGGTTGAATAAGGCTCAATCAATAGCGAAAATGGTTAATGCATTTAAAAGCACTTAAGCCAATGGTAATGTTTACAATATTGCTTAGCGGCTTATATTAATATAACATTATACTGCAACAGCTAGAAATAATGTCATAAAATGTAAGCAGTTAAATATCGATGTATGAAAAACTTAATTAGAAGTGATAATAGGACAGGGCAGCGCCAAAATCCAACAAATAGACCGGGTCACCTAAAGGCGAAAAGACTACAGCGTCCAAATCTCAAGAATGAACGGATATAGGATAGTGAGAATTGGCCCAGAAAATTTGCTCGAAGGGAATAGAACATACAAATGTGAAAAGATTTGTAAGAACAGCTGTTTGAGAAAAAGGAGGAGGAGAAGAGGAAGTTGTAGCAGCAATAGTAATTGTAGTTTTAGTAGTAGTAGTAGTGGTGGTGGTGGTGATAATAATAATGGTAATGGTAGAAGTAGCTGTAGTGGTAGAAGTGTTTCAGTTCTTACTGTTCAGGTGGGAGTAGTTGTAGTGATAGCAGTAATAGTAGTAGTAGTAGTAGTAGTAGTAGTAGTAGTAGTAGTAGTAGTAGTAGTAGTAGTAGTAGTAGTAGTAGTAGTAGTAGCAGTCCTTTTTCTTTTATGTAGATTTCGAAGAAGAACTACCTTTTGCAGTCGTTACCATGGTAAGACTTCCGGAACATTTCTGCGTACTTTTTCGTTTCATGGTCGATAAGAGTAACTAAATTAATCTTCGGTAATTAAACCTTTATTTGGAGGCCCTATATCCACTTATATACCTAGGTATTGTTTGTACCACAGGTTTTAATCTACACAACTTTAGAAGATACTTATGTAGAAAACGAAATTTTCCCCATTCGTATTCTTCGCAATAAATGAAAATGTATGCTAAAATATCCGTTTCCTAGCGAGAATTATTAATAATTCTTTGATTTCTGTTTTCTACATACAGTCATATGTTTGATGATTTTTAATCACAGAAATGAGAAATGTAATTTGAAACAATTCTACGTTGTACGAAATCTCTCTGAACTTCTATTGAATTTCATGTAATTCAGAAGGATATAATTTATAACCTATGAAATATAATTTCATTTCCAACACTCCTAAGCGTTAAAGTGAAATAATAAAGAAAGCAATGCAATAAATAAAGTTTTATTTTAATCAGTATAAGACAAGACTGCAGTTTTGTTTTAAAGCCAGTAGCCATAAAATAAAAATGCTTGCGTCTGAAGTCGAGTTTATTTAATTATCTTTCCACATCTTTATAGTTCTTACTTCCTTCTTGAACATAAATCAATCGTTCATAAATGCAGAGGGACTTGATACTTCTTTTTCCATTATCTCATGTGAACTAGATTATGGTATGAGAAACTGCGGAACGAAAATGAACAAAAAGCGAACACAGAGCAAAAACAAGAAAAATGATTTGCTTTTAAGTTATACATTTTCCATTCTCCATCTTACTCTCTGCACTCTTTTTAGCTTGCTTTCTCATATATTTCATCTTGGGTTCATGTAGCAGATTAAGAGATAAACGACATATGTTACATATATAAGATTTTGTGCGCATTTCCATTGGGAAATTTATACTTGTCAGCGATCAAATGGGACATGTGAAAATATTGCTCCATTTTTCAATTCAACTTACTGTAATATAGCCTACGAAGAATTTACAATCTCTATGCATGCAGTGTACCAGACCACAAAATTTCAAATAGTTTTATCAATGGAGAATGGACATATAATTATAACAGCAATACTGGCAGTAATAATAGTAATAGTAATAATAATAATAAGAATGATTATGATTATGATGATGGTGTTGATAAAGATAATACATTTTAATGGTTCGATTTTAATCAAATATGCGTCTAGAAGTTCAGTCGATAATTTAATATTGCGAAATCTTCAAGAAATATTAATGAATAACTTTTAGATTTGCTTTGCAGAATATGCAAGCTAATGTTCTTTTAGGAGAAAGTACTGAGTATGAAACTTAAGGCATAGGATTACGATTTGGTTGGAACCAAATAAATACAATGCTCGCTGAATTTTGCTTGTGCAAATGTATGCAAATTTTAGTATTACAGTCCTTTCTATCTATATAAATAAATCTACATGAGTTTAAAAATTATTTTTATAATAGTTACTATGTGCATAAAAATTTTGCTTTATGAGCAGATCAAAAAATTTATCGCTGAATGAGAAATACAGACTTTCCCATTAACATCTCATAAATTTATCGTACACTCTTCCATATGGCTAACTTTCGCCATAAATATAATATATATTTGTATTATTATTATTATTATTATTCTCCTTAATCATATCAATTTTCTATGTACATTCATGCTAATGTCATGAACAAATGTCAAGTATTTTCACTACTGGAATACGAAATTCGTTACACATGTATGATCTTCATTTGGATAATAGCCTATATTAGTTATATTTGCTAACCACAAGGTAGGGAAGTTGTAGAATAAACTCTAATTTCTCCCTATTAATATTACTGCAACTATGCTTACTACTGATGATGATGATGATGATGATAATAATAATAATAATAATAATAATAATAATTAAATACTCAGTTCTAAAAATTCTATAATAGTGCTGTGGATGGTGTACCTAATTTATTTACTTTTCTCACATTTTCATCAACCAATTTTGGGATATGTATTTACCAGCCATTGTAGGCAATTTCAACCGGACTACGCTGGTCGTTAGCAATTACCATTTTTTCCAAAATTCTGGATACTTACCAATTCAAAATACTCTTTGAAAGCCGACAGCAAATTTCGTTCTCTAGTTTTTATCTCACACCACAGAGATGGTACAAGCCATAATAAGCTATTTGCTACTGCTCGTAAAAATCATTAACGATTTACCGTTTCTCGCAGAAGAAAAATTTAACTAACACACACAACAAAATAGGCTATGATAAATTATTTTCTTCAAAATTATGCATGTGACAAAGTAACTCCACATTTTTAGGCCACAGTACTTGTAACATTTCCCTCAGCGACGGAAATCATTCTGGAAAAAGGAAATTATATTTTAAAAATCTAAACTAATATTCTACCAACTAAAGAACTGAACACTTCTTAGTATTTTGTAAACATGTGTGAAATTTGTATACAAAAGCCTAAATATTATACAAATATTTCAATAAGCTACGGGCTTAATTTTTTCCTTTTTTACCATACGAGCTCTCGAAATTGAATAAGCAAAAAACACTAGATCTGAGGTAACCATTTTATTACACTTTTGTTTCATAAAACGTAATAGGTTACCTCAGAAAAATTGCACTAACTTTCAATTCCAATTACGTAAAATATCTTACTGTGTAAAAGCCTTACGTTGATAAAAAAAAATAGTTTCTGTGATTTATGTCCCGTTCCGCGTATACACATCGTATATGAAAAGTAGTGAAGTATTAGGATAGTTTGAGTTATGCAAGATTAGATAATACTAGGTTAGGGTTAATTAAGACGATATTTAGTGAAGGTTAAAGTGAGATTTAAAATATTTAAGTAAATAATAGGCCTATATAAATTTTCCAAATAATTAAAGGTTAAAAATTTTAATCACTTTAGAAGCACAGTCGCAGTCAAACGTAAAATTTTTCATGGATTGGTGTTGACAAAATCTGGCATTACGGTAAAGTGTAATAGGACAAGGCTGTTTAGAGGTTATTGCCTTCATTTAAACCACCCGGCAGAGTCAACTCCTTTCGTATAAAATAACTCAAAATTCCTTTCTTTTCGCATTGAATACCCTCATTTTACGATTGTAACAAGTTCACTGAAGTAGGCCTACAGTCTGCCAAAATTTTTAAGAATCTTATCGTTTAAAACACTTTGTTTATAACTACAGTCTGGTATTCCGGCAATATTTACCATAATTTTAATTTTTTTTAAATGTACTTCTGACCATTAGACGCACCCAACTTTCAATGCTCTGTTTTCAAAGTAAAAAAGTGCGTCTTATGGTCAGTATAGTACGGTATGTCAAAACGAAACTATTGAAAGCAATTACTGGATGTTTACATTTTTACAAATAGGGTCGATTCACAGTAATTACAATTCGTATGCCCTTGTCTCATTTATCACAATAGGTCTAATGAATTTTTGAGCGATAGTGTACTAACTAAATTTTAAGTGAAGGTCCATTTGTTAGTTCTTCTTTGGTAACTTCGTTGTTTATAATTCTAAAGATGGGATTAATAATTATAAGTGAATCGGTGCAAATATTGCCAGTCCTGATCCTCCAAGACAGGAAGGAATATCGTGCGATCACAATATCTCTCCCCGACCTCACACTACTCACCTGCCCTCGCCTAGTTCTCTCTCTTTCTACAAACTGATTCGCTGGAAACGTGATATTCGATTTGAGATTCAGAGGGCAAAAATGGAACAAGTGTGTTGCCTGAGATGGGTTCGGAGTTTATAGTTCTATGAGGCTTCAGTCAAGGTTTATTGATTTGTGTACAATTAACTTGTAGGTACAATGTACAAGGAATACTGTGGAGAAATATCATAATCTCCAATTCCAACTCATTAACACCCATAAATTATGTTGTCCAGTCATTATCTTATCATGATTTTTTATTTGTTCGTTTTTTCCACAGAAGAAGATTAAAAGGGAAACCGCTATAGTACTTCAGATATACGAACATATTATCCAATCCGTTTGACGTATGCGGATAATTTATTGTATTTTATACATAAAAGAATTTAGATAGCATTCTATCCTAGAAAACTTTTATACGTTTGAATTAATTTTAACTATGACTGTAGAGTCACTGTATTTAAAGTTCAAATAACATTTATTATTTGAGGTTTTCCTGGAGTATGAAATGCCAAATAATGTACCGGTACATCGCATTCTATCCTACAACGTTTTTAGACGTTTGAATTAATTTTAACTATGACTGTTGAGTTGTTGAATTTAAATTTCAAATAACATTTATTATTTGAGGTTTTCTTGGGGTTTCAAATGTAGGAATTCTTCTCGGGATTGCAGCCAAGTGAAAAGTTCGGCGTTATCAGCGTTCCCCTCTGAAACGCCTGCTAATGTCGAACTTCTCACCTGGCTGCAAACCCGAAAAGAATAATAGGACATCAGATAACATTTAATAAGTCTATTAATTTAAATAACCCATTGTAATACGGTCTTTAAGAGTTAACGCCTGCCTCAGTCAACATTTAACAAATGTAGTTTTCTATGTATGCCATGATTTTAATCGTAACTTTATGAATAAAAATTATACTAGTTGGATTGGAGATCCCATGAGTGGTGATATCAGGCCGAAAGATGAATAGATGGTCAGCTGTTTAATATACACAGAGATTCACTATAGGGTGGAATAATAACACGAGAGTCAAAGTGCAACTGAAAAACTACTGCCACACTTCGAGAGCTGTCAAAAATCAGTAGTATTGCCCGGTTACTTTTGCTATGTGGGAAAATTATGGCTCTACTTGGAAGGCTATAAAGGCTATGTTATGAGGCGTGTTTTTAAAGTTTGTACCAATATTTAAAAAAATAATAACTGAACATCATTTTCCGAATACTTTATTATCATTCATTACTTTACACTGCTTCTCCAAATAGTCGTCGCTCTTATTCAGGCACTTGTTAGCCTATGGGAAACAAGTTTTTGTGTCTTCGTCAAAGAATGATACCGCCAGTGGTGAAAGTAAAGTCTGCACTTCTTATTTCACCCCATCGTCGTCGTTGAAATGTTTTCCACCAATGAATTTCTTCAGATGAAGAAATATGCTTTCTTCCGCAGCTTGCACAAAACATCCGTGATCACAGACAATCGGCCGGTCCGCGGCTCATCATGCACATTTAACAATCTTCGTTATACCGTCTAAACCATTTCTTCACTATTCCGTCACTCATTATTCCTTCCCCATAAACATCACACAATTGGCGATTAATGTTTCCTGGCGTAACATTTATCGCATTCAAAAAACGAAACACTGATCTGACTTCACAGTTGGTGGGTCGTTCGATTGTTTCGAACATTTGAAACGTTCTAACAATAGGAAAACACAAAGGGACGATCGCTCACACCTGCGTCTGGCTTCCTAATTGAATGGAGGAAGTGATCGCGCATGCTCAAAATCACGATTGCAACGCTGCAGCTGCAAAATATGTAAACGGTAGTTACTGCATAAACATGCCTAGTACCTAGTTACTTCACCAAATTACCAATCGCATTTGGGCATGAAGGTTATGATTCTACCTTTGTGAATGTAAAAAACCGAAAAGTACTATACGACTGTGAATAACATTATTTTATAGAGAACAGCATTGAATAGGTATCACTGCATTAGCATGTTTGTAGAGAATTTGGAGAACGGCAGCTTCTTTTTTTCTTTAGAGATTATGTTTAAAACCCAGGCATATAAAAACAAACAGAAAGCTATATAAAATTCCATCCCATCTCCCAAGCAGAAGGAGATTTCTGTTTGTTGTGTGTATCGCATATTCCTTATCCTGTGCAATCATGACACAGACTTAACTTCATTTTGCTGGATATATCACGCGCGAGCTAGAGAACGAGAGAGAGAGAGACAAACAGAGAAAGCCAAAGGTACAGAAAACGGAGATAGGCTAGAAGGAGACGGAAAGAACGTAATTTATGTATATATAATATATATATATATATATATATATATATATTTAGGGAGAGAGAGAGAATTGAGTGAATCAAGGAGAGATGTACGTGTAGCAGGTTATCCGTATTTTACTATTATGAAACTTTTTTTATTTTAATTCCTAAAAACAGCATTTTCGATAATATGGGAGTATATTCGTTTTAAACGACTATTAGATGTTATGCAGGAAAGAACTATGCATGATTTCTAAACATGTTATCAAATAATCAACAGTGGTCTGGATGTGTTAAACTTCGCGCTCATATCACCATTACTGCGATAGGGAAAACATGTTATTTTTTAACAGTTTAATAGACGACAGTAATAAGAAACTGTAATAAAGTAGGATTCGCAGGATAGCAGGGAATGTATTCAAATTTGTTCTAGTGTCGATAAATTTCTTGAATTAAGAAATCATTTCACGTAATTTGCATTGCTTGTGAAAACAAACGTTTTTTCCGTTACATCTCTTACATTTATTTACGTATCACAAGGCACTGAAACCAGCTACAAAAGTCGGTCCGCTTTTTTCTTCTCTACCTGTATATTATGTCCATCAATAATATAAGAAGTTTCGATTTTCCCGCTTTCTCTATCCTGAACAGCTGTTTTGAGGATTAACGCAAACGTAAACAAATATCAAACTCGGATAAGAATTTTAATGAAAGCAGCTTGAATCGTTGTGTTTGAACATAATTAGCGTAGCAGCTTCTGAAGTCAGAGTTCCCATTTAATTCCATTTACAGTTGAAGACTATCGCGTTTTCGTAGTTCCAAGTGGAGTATAAATATTTGTTTGCCTTATACGCAAAGAGCGCGTTGTCCATTATGAAACTAATACTAAATGTACATGTTTACCTATACAGAGAGGAAAGGGTATAACTGTGCAGAATTTAGCAGCTTATTCCGTCGGTAGAAACAAAACATTCAAATACCATGTATGTCCCATTTGAATAGTTTCAAGGGAAAATGTATCTCACCTTTCAAAAGGGCATTCAATGGTATATATACACACACACACATATATAACATGATATAGGGCATTCAATGATATATATATATTATATATATATATATATAAACACACATATAACATAAAAAAACTGTCGCACTTTTTAACTGGATGATTGATATTTTGCATATTTGGGTAGTCAAGTTTTTCTTAGCGACAGTGATGATTGTTCACAAGTTTCGCAATAAACTGTTTAAAAAAGTTCATAAAATCAATAAGCATAACATAATATTATAATAATAATTATAATGTTATAATGTTATAACGTTATAATTATTCTCATTTTACTATCACAGCAACAATTATTCAAAACCCAGATATAAAGTTATAAGTCAATTTCTATTATAGAATAACTTTAGAAAAAGTTTACGTTTGTTATTCTCATATTAAAAGAAGTCACCTTCATAGTCTCAGAATATTATTAATGTTAAATATTTAGTACTACTTGTATTACTTGTGATTGGTGTGAAATAGTATTACAATTTATAAGATCGGCACATTTTAATTATTTTGATTCAAATGATTCACGTTTTCATTCACATAGATTGTTTTAGGAAATTCGCTAAACACCCTAATTTTATTTAGGGTTAAAATAATAATTGTCAGATTCTCTAGAAGCTATAAGTACCAGTACAATGCAAAGGCATAATTTACTTTTTTGGAGGTAGACCTACAACGTTGGTCTAAACTAAATTAACAGTAAAAACCTCCCAAATGACCTTAATATTTCGTCCCAAACGACCTCTTCGACTCAAGGACAAAATGCAGTCAGACAAATTTGGAAGGTATATTAAGATTAGGCCTATTTTATTTATTTACTTATTTATTTATTGAATTTAAATGTAAACTAAAATGTATTCGATTTATGGGGAATACAGATAACCTAAATCCGATTAGTTATATGAACCTGAAGAGACTATTGAATTGAAGCAGAAATTATGACTAAATTTACGAGATACCGGAGATAACTGTATAGAGAACAATAGTGCCCTCCTAACATAAAAGTGAAATACAATTACAATTTCAAAGTTGAAACGTGAGCGTGATTTTAATTAAATGCCCCTGCAGAACCAAGGATATTTAATGGGCCTTAAAAGTTCCGCTGGAAATCACTGCGCTATAACGTTCCCCTATGGTTCTGCCTTCCTTGTCTATATAGAGACCTGTGTGCCTAAATTTCAAGCTTCAGAGACAAGACAGTTGACGTCTCCAAGAGGCTTTGCCCCCCCGTCCTCACACCAGGCACCACCCAACATGAGCGAATGTCACTGGTCCAAACTTGTCTCTTTGCTTCCCAAAGGGGTTGAGGTTGAAGGTTTCCAGAGGGTTATTAAGTTTCCAGAAGGGAGGGGGACAGAGGTATGAAGCCTCACTTCAAAACTCAATTTCTGTGAAACGAGACACTAAAGATATTTGAATTGAGAATAAACCTGGAAACCGTTTATATCACACCGATATCTATCATGACTTTTGTGAAATAGGAAGCGAAGGGCACTTGCAATAAAAGAGAGTCGCGGCACTGAAAGAATTTTACATCCTTTTTTTTTTTTGTTTTAACTCTATGATTCTGAGAGACAATAATATAAATACATTTACAATTAAAATCATTGATTGAAACTATTCCCAAATTTACTGATAATATTTCGAATCGCTAATTGATATAACAATACGCGGTTCGTTAAACATTTTGAGGCATCATCTATATAACCTACAGTAATTTAAACCTTGTAAAGAGAAGTTTTATTATTTCTATTTTTAAACTACATTAAGATAACGTATATTTAATCTATGTTAATTGTTAACTTCTTATATATTGATTTATTTACTATGTTTACAGCGGCAACCAGCGGCACATATTGTGTGCAATATTGATAAAAAAGAGCCATATTGAATTACCGTACTATAATGATTTAATGTATTCTCATACATAATGCCATAAAGCAGCAACGGTTTATTTTTAAAAAGTAAAAATTATTATATTACATGTAATTTTAAAATCTACCATTTTGGTGTAAGATAGGTTTGCATAGCGAGAATAATAACAAAAATTCATCGACTTACTTGCAACAAGTGAACGATAAAACACACTGTGCACAGTATGTTAGCAAGTTCTGCTTTGATGAATTTAATTTTTCCCTTAAAATAGTGGTCAAATTCAAATTCTGACTTGACCAATTTGTTACGAGCACCAACAAGTTTTAACACCTCATAAGAAAGCAATTTAATAAAGTGTAGTGAGCCATGGGTTGTAGGGATAAGTGAATCTCAGGAAAGTTAATTAAATTCTGCAATTTTAACGACACATCATAAAAGAGTAGAGAAACCAAGAGGAAAGAGAGGAAGTGAGAGAGATAACTGGGAGAGATGGCTTAGGAAATGAAATGAGTTGCTAATGTGTTGTAGTACACAGATGGCCTTTACAGGTCCATTAGGAGAAGGCTCCACTAATGTTGATCAATGTCGCAATATTTTATTGATGGCCGGCAGGAGGAGCTTGTACATTCAGGCTAATGAAGTGGAGCGGCCTACCCGTTCATAACGCTACGTTAACCTGGCCTCCCACCCTGCACTGCGCTGTCAATTAATACTTGTCAGCACGAGCACAATTTTCCAAACACTACCTCCACCTCTCTGTTGTATTCAACCTGTACAAAATACTACCAATTTAACTTGCTTCGCAGCTGTGAATTTATAACACTGCATAGTCTTGCTCTGACAGGTATGCATTAGCAACAACGTAAACCAGTATCGGCAAAAATAATTATGAAAATTCGAGGGTTCCAAAATATAGAAATATGCAACGAGTCTATAATGGCACTTATGAAGATACGAGTATGTTTAAGAAACTAGTAAAGTGAGTTTAATAATTTTAACACAGGTATCTTAAATACCATTAGGCCTATAGGCAAAATTACATACGACTGTTCTTGTTCGAACATAATGAAACGTTTTAGTTCTGAGATTTTAGATTGATTAAAAAGAAAAGGAAATGGCTGACCGCGACAATTTCTGTTAGTAAATTCTCGTAGTTGTCTTCTGCAGTAGATGGCAGCTGATGGCGTACGGTCAAGTCGATGCTTGTTCTTGGAGGTTCTCTTGAAATGAACGGACCTTTACAAGATGAAATTAAATATATTTAATAAAATATTAAAATGAAGACGAACAGAATTGATTAAATTTAGGCTGTTTATTACGTAGCTTCATTTGCTACTCTTTAGGTTTCACGATCGTTCAGTGTTCGGTACTGATCGATACCACATCTTTGTTATAATGAATTTCGTATCGTAATGTAATTTATTATGATACTGTTATGTCACTTGTAAGGGCCTAATCGTGTTATAGTACGGTCGAAAAAACTCGCATGATTTTCTCTTCATCTAGACAACGCGATTTTCTTCTCTTACATTCTCACATACATTAACTGTATTCTGGTATATACGTTTCGCATTGTCTCAACATCACGAAAAGTTGTATTCTTTTTAAATATAGGTCTAAGCTTATTTTTAGTCGCTTTGACTCGTGAGAGTCTAATAGCGAATTCCACAGAAATAATTTTAACAATTTAGACAATTACAATATAAGTGATACTGATTTACAATAATCTTGGAACACAAGTGACAAAAATACAAGTAGATAATGAAATTAACTTCAGATAACCTTAAAATATTAAACATATGATAAATTGAAAGGAGTACGCGGACATTATTAGCGTTGATAAAATCTTACAAAATAAACCTTTAATTACAAGATTGAAAAACAGAAACTACACGAGTGAAGGATAAATATTTTAAAGCGGTATTGCTCTTCAGACAGGACGTAAAAACCTGAGTTTAGAGAAAAGTTGACTGGATTATAACAATCCTCTAGAGATTTCTACGAAACGATACTTGGAATAAAATATTTACGTATTTCTATAGCTTATGTCATATGTTGGAGCCGTTTTTGAGAAAATCAAGAGAAACAGGATTTTCTTCGTGTAAAGTGAAAGTGTAAACAAGCTAATTTAAATCCCAACGATATCATCGGGGAGTAGAACCCGTAACATTCCGTTTGCAGCGCAGTGGATCCTATAAAATAAAATAATAACTTCCAAAAATATAGCCTACTATAAAGGCAAGGATTTCATTCATAAACATAAAACGGTTTTAATTTCATATGTACAAGAAATACAATAAGCATGTTAGGGAAGACTCCCACATGTTAAGTCTCTTGAGATATTTTTTCAGACAGTTAGTTAAAAGTAGTTATGTAGTCAGTCTTATGCTGGCCGCCATTATCCACGCTTGTTTCTGGTACTAATTTCTGTTTGAGATTGAGTCGACCACAGGGACACAGTGTGACCAGAATTAGGCTGGTTGGAAATCCCAGACCTCATCAAGTACAGAACACTTGATTTCCCCATTTGTAGCGCAATGGCACATACGTTACTTCTATAAAATAAAATAATCCAGAAATATAACACACACATATTTATTTATAATATACAATAACTAACCAAAGCAAGTATCGTTTCATAAAGATTAATAAGACTTTAATTTAAAATATGTCTATTAGGGACGACATCCAAATGTTGAAGTCATGAGGTAAATAAGCATTGCTGACATTGATGGTTGAACGAGGAAAAACAATATGCCAGTGAATTTTGAATACTGTTTAATCGCATTAATATAATAGATGCTATTGATGTCGAAGCAGTGTGTCCATGTAAATTAATATTGTAATATATCATGTTGGCTTTCAGTATTTCGTATGACACAATAGCTGTGGCCTCCTGGGAGTGTAGAGCAAATTATTACATGAAATTCAAGCCGCTTACACATCCACATGTACAATTCTGTGATATTCACTAACTAGTATGGGCACCACTATTCATCTTGTTTCTATATATAAAGCTATCCCAACATAACGCCTCGCGTGTAACATGGTATTTGTGTGCAAGTCAAAAATCCCTTATTACGCTTATGTATTCCTAAACATACAGGGCTTCCAGATTTAAACAAACCCTATGAAATAGGCACTGTTTATAAACGAGTTAATTTTAAAGTACATGAGAAATTAAATGTGACTTTCTATTTTACTTTCGCACAATACAACCAACATTACCTTTATGCAGCTAGTAACTTAACATAAAAAAGATTTTAGAACGATTCACATTTAAATGAGTAATACGAAAATCATCAGGTTTTAGTACTTATTTAAAATATGGAAGGGTTTTGTTCATGCGAGCCCTTAATCAATTAAATGAATAATACTCATTCTTGAAAAAAGAAACCTAACAAAATTTTAACTAACTACATTTACGGATAATCCTTAAAAGTATTTATCAAACTGTAAAAAACTAGTTACCTACAAATTCGGATAACTGGAGTCTTAATTTTGTTCATAAAATGTACAACATATCTACTGAAAATTCGAAATTTTTAACTAAACTTAATTTTTTTTCTTCCGACCATAATGAACATAATGATATCCATTAAAGTACAGAATTCGATTAAAACAATGTTGTGATTAAAATCGAACACGGAACAATCTTCAAGCTTTGAAAACAGCAATTCCCTCTGCATAATAAATAACCTGTATTTAAAACAAAATTAATTCTGTTCGTCTTCATTTAAAAAATATGCTAAATTGTGTTCATTTCTTGTGTTTTAATGTACGTCGCTTTAAGGTTAAAACTCCAAGACAGGCTCTGAACTGCCTGCTCGCTGTCACCCGGCATCTATCTCAAAAGACGAGAACTTACTAACAGCTGATCGCTGGGGTTTGTCTGACGAATTACAATTTATTCCAAAAACTCAAAACTTAGACAATTAATGCCCGGTTTCTACAAACTAGTGAATTACCTATGGGTAAATTATCCATGGATAAATTAGTCCCATTTCAACCACAATGATATAATGAGGAAGGCCTTGGAGTTGTACAGTTAATTTAATTCAGAAGGCTTTGATTCTCATTGTTTAAATATTACTATTGATCCTATGAAAGATTAAATTTTATCCAGCCATCCATGAAAGGATAAATTAACCCGAAGATTTACCCTTGGAAAGATCTATCCCGAGTTTGTAGGAACATTTTTTCTGTCATTTTCATATTTACCCAGAGGAGATTTATCTAGAAACTCGCCACAAATGTATGTGATTGCTATCTTTAAATTATTTGTGTTGGTGTGGTGTTATTTTTGTGTAAATTCTGTCCATTGGATAATTTACCCATAGGTAATTCGCGAGTTTATAGAAACCGGCCATAAGTGTGGTAAAAAAAAAAACAGTCGTATGCAACTTGCACGAGTTATACAGTGCCGTGTCCTATTGCGCCATGCAACAGGACTTTGCGAGACGAAAGTTGAGGGCGTTTTCTTTTAATGGCAGCTAGGAGATTCCTCAAGATACCACAGTATCTCTCTGCATTCATTGACGGACGCAGGATGAGCTCAGGAGATTGAAGTGGGAAATTTTCTCACATCGTCCATATTCTCCAGATCTTGCTCCCAGTGATTTTCACATGTTTCCTCGCCTCAAGTTGCATCTTGAAGGTGCACATTTTCACACTAATGATGAAGTTAATCAGAAGCGTACAGTTGGCTACGGCAACAGGTCACGGCATGGTACTGTACAACAGTGGTTTGGAAAATTGGTGTCACGCTACAGAAAATGTTTGAAAAAAATTGTGATTGTGTGGAAATGTAAGCTGAAGAGCTTTAGTATCTAAAATAAAAGTTATTTCAACAAATGTTTATGATTTTAGCAATAGGGAAACTTATTTATTGGACAACCCTCGTACACAGTCTACAGTACTATTTCATTTGCGACGCTTTTGCATGTACGTGAAATGTACACGCGTCGTTACCGTACTCAGTTGGATGCAGGGAAACATTAACAATATGAATGTTAGATCACTCGTACACCACATTTTTCTATATTATGCTGATTACGCTTTTAGTGAAACAAATAGCAACAATCTGTTGTTACAATGAAGCTTTGTAAAGAGGCATCAGTGTGGCGTTCCATTATAATTTATACTTATATACACAGTAGCTTTATAGTGAATATTAATTGAATTATCATTCACTGGAGTTCAGAGGTAATTCATTAAAATGATGATTAATTATCGGTCTCATACATATGTATAGAACATCGTATTTTCATTCAAGAAGTGTTTAACATTCTATGCAGTCTCTGCTTTTATAATGGAGCCTGATACATTACAACAGTAATGTGGAAATGCTGCATAAAACACGAAATATAATAAATAATAAAAGAGTGTATTATGAAAATTTAGCACAGGCCTATATCATGGTAACTACTAATTTAGGGTGCAGGGTTTTGTATTTTAAAAATGGATTATAGTAAAGCTCGCATATTTACTGTGTTAAATAACGCACTGTATAATTATGATTTTTTATGAATTCCAAACAGTCTTATATTTTATCTTTTGGCAAGTGATGCATTTATTCCCCTGAAATTGCTGTATGACCCATGTAGTCCAAAATATTTTGACACGGTTAATTGCATGGATGATTCTCTGACGTATTATATAATCTGTATATGTTGTCCTATATCACCTATGTTGGGGCGAAGGGCCTCCAAGTGGAGGTTGCTGTTACTTATGTGAATTTTGTTACGCTTATTTTCCGAGAGAGGGCAGAGGGACAGGTGGTAAGTCCATCGCTCCTCAACTCCCCTTCAGAAACTAAGGTATTACTAGAACGTGAAAGGGCCGAGAAATTTTGCCCAGAGGCTCTAATTTAGGCTTGGAGTTCTTTTACGTGCCGTAAATCTATGACACTGGCCCCCCAGGGTCAATATGATCCTAAAAGACCATTTAATATAAAAATCTCTCCTGACATTAGAACTATAATTTCTAAAAATTGCGACTTTATTCCTTTGATCCAAATGTATACAATGATGTTTTATTAATGTCTATTTTTTCAGCATATTAAAATGTATTAATTGTGTTTTGTCTGTACGACCCCATTCAAAATTGGATTTTTTTCCTTTGAGTTCTTATATACATAGCTTCCTGTTTTCAAAGTAACGCCAGTTCATTAAAACAACATCCTAATGTGATTTATTTCGTTTAGATTACTTTACGATCCCAGTAGTATTTAGTGTAAAGGAAATAACCTTACTGTAGGAAGGTTCAGTGTGAAATTGCTAATATAGGCTACATAGCTTTCCTGTTTTCAAGGTAAAAATGAGTGTTTTTGCGTCAGTTCATTAAAACAATTGCAATTCTACCTATGTACCCCAAGTAAATTATTTTGGGTCTTTATAACCCCAGTGGTACTTAGGGTAACATAGGTAATTTTAATGATTTATGTATAGCGTAGAGCTTTATCACTGGTACTCACTACTAAATTGCGGTATTTTGTTACCTGTTGGAGCGCTTTCAACCGCATGGAGCTGCCATCTTCAGCAACTGACTTCCGTGGTGTTATTGTTGTTGTTGTTCTTGTTGTTGGGAAGACATTTCTGGATAACTGTATCGTACAGCGCGTGCGATTTGAATTGTAACTGTTCGTTTAGGATGTTGGTGTTGTCTTGTGTGACATCGCACGCGCTGTACGATACAGTTATCCAGAAATGTCTTCCCAACAACAAGAACAACAACAACAACACCACGGAAGTCAGTTGCTGAAGATGGCCGCTCCATGCGGTTGAAAGCGCTCCAACAGGTAACAAAATACCGCAATTTAGTAGTGAGTACCAGTGATAAAGCTCTACGCTATACATAAATCATTAAGATTATCGCTACAGAATGGACAAAACTCAAGAAAGGTAATTTGGTAGTAGGAAGGTCAAACCACCTTTTGAGAATTTTCTAAGCTAAGCCACATCAAAAACAAAAATCGAAACAACCGAGAAAGACATCACGAGACGCAGCATGGAGGTAGTGGAATTGTGAGATAGTGTATGGAATTATATGCCTATTAGCCCTACGTTGTAATTTTGATCATCTTTGGGATGCTTTATGGCTTATGTAAGGGATTGGACTTGTTAAAATACAGTGTCATGATGTGGGTAGAGAACTGTCGGAGCAGTGAAACGAGTGACAAGTTGAATTACTAGCTATAGTTGGAGAGCTGGTGGTTACCCAGTGACAGCTACAAGCAAGTTACTTCCATTTTACTAGCATTCTCAATTTTGTTTAATTCAACGAACCTCGAAAAGTTGCACTTATAAATACCATTCCGTGATTCTATCCCTGTCTCTTCCTTTTAATACTGTAAACATTTCAGTTGAGAATGTGAATTTTCTTTCCTTCAAATCATGATAAAAATGAATGAAAGATTTTTTTTTTTTCAGAAATATAAAAAATTCTTTATTGAGTAGTGGTTACATTACTTTCAAGCCAATAAGCATTTAAGGAACAGTAGCTTTGGAGGAGGCATATCGTGGTTCGAATATTTATGTAAGATGCCTTTAAAGTTTCCATTCCATGAAATGTTTTCAGAATTTGGGTTTTTTAATACAGTCTTCTTACCTATTCGACAACGTTATACTAGTGTATATATTTTTTAATTTGTTTATTTTTATATTGTAAAATATACATAAAAGTTCACTCTCTACTGCGACCTTATGTCAGAAAGTTACAAAACAATAAAGAATTTTAAAAAATCAAAATGTAAATTTAAGTTAATTGGTACTTAAATACACAAGTGAACATATATCTTTAAGTGTACAAAGCAAAATGCGATAGAGAAAAACTCAAATTTAATGTGTTATGCATATTAAAAATTAAGTTAAAGATTCTTGATATAAAATTAAACATATGAAAATTATTAAGTTACATTTTTTCTTGCAAACAAATTCATGAGTTACTTTTCAAATTTATGGAAGCAATATCAAAACAGAATATTCTTTTACAAACTTATTATATATTTTTGAACCATAATTTGTACTAAGTCTTAATCCTTTGGATGAGTATTCTGAATACAGTTTTTAACACTCTCATTAAAAATTCTTATGTCACATTTTTCCATAAGGTGTGGTTAGAATAATATTGCCAAGGAAAAAAGTTACCTGTGGGGCTTTTCAGATTCATAGACAATTTTATGTTATTTTAACACAACTGTCTCCGTCTGTGTAAAGTTTCATTTTACGTACCGAGTAAAAATGTAGAGCTTGCCTGTTAACTTTTTTTATATCAGTCTTAAATTGTAAATAACTATTATTGCTACTAATAAAGAAGTGTGAAAATATCCTACCAACGCCACCACTTCCCTGTTAGTGATTATGATATTCTCCCTGGCCATGGCAAACTGTCCCCACATTTCTCTAGTTGAGAAACCTGTTAGGTAGAGCTATGTTACCTCAATTATATGAGATGAAAGGATTATATGAATGTAGTAACCAGATAGTCCTTAATACTAAATCATTATTTACTAACTAGAACATTCTGGCTAAAACAAAAAATCCCTTTGGCCGGACCGGGAATCGAGGCCAGAACTTCATGAGTATTAATCAGAAGCTCTGTATCATAAGCTCCGGGCTTACAAGGCCAGTCGATTTGTAACTTCGCTTAAAATGAACTATGTGTGTGTGAATAGGCCTATAAACTAGAATTTTAATTTTTAATTTTTTCTTTGCCTGAAAATGGGCCTACAGGTTGCCAAACTGACAAAAATTAACTAAGTACAATATACAGATTACAGTACGATAATATCAATTACTTGTTATGATAAATATAAATGTGCCAACATGGATAGTTCCTAATATTACTATACAAATGTTTATATATATTGCGTGAAATGCTAGTTTTTTAAAACTTTACAAAAGATACCAAATTCTTTCACAGATTGTACAGTTTTTAATGATAAGGTGCCGCTTAATCATATGAAAAAACCCTCTCACTTCGATTAAATTCAAATTATTCTTAGCAAATCAAAAAGACACACACTTTTGTAAACGAATATTAGGTCAGTATCTTGTATTATTTAAATACCAGTTTATATTCAATTTTGATGTTTTCTATTGACAATGTTTAAACCTATAATTGCGGTAAATATGTAAAACGATATTTCTCTCTCAGAGGAGTAATACAAACTTAAATACTAAATCAATACTTATATCATTATACGATAAATCCCATGAGCAATGTAATCATACACCAGTTCCTTATTGAGGGAATTAAACATCAATTATTTCGAGGTTTGTGCACGTTGAAAATTCTATGTTCCTGGTTTTCTATCAGGAGTGATTATATTCCGATGCATGCACAAGCACATACATCTAATTGTGCTCTTCACACCACTGGTACCAGCTTATTGATATAACTGTGTAATTGAGGAAGGGTTGAGGAAATAAAATGACCCACAAACAGCTAGATTATGTAGCACCCTATAATGCAGTGGTAGGTATTGCAATTCAGTTGCGTTAATCCCTTCACAGGGGGCAGTCGATCCAGGCGAACATTCCGTCTACTCGAGCCAGCAACAATGCTATACAGTTGGTAATTATGGGCATCTCTAATCACATGGAAACTCTCTTCGTACTCAACGTAGGCTACCTGCTAGCATTCAATATCGCGTCATTAATGCCATACAATGCCATTTTTTTAAATATAAATTCCTATGTTTTAATTTGTGGTATTTCTCTCTTTCTTTCTATATCTTAGTTTTACCTCTCCCTTTTAGAATTTAAGCGACCCAAGCCGTCCAGGCCTTACAGGGCCGCGACCTGTCGGGAGAGGGATTATCTTTGGATCACATACATAATTTTTTGACCAGACAAGGACATGGAAGGCCTCCCGTGATGAGTGATCAGCCCAATGCCGGGGCCACCTCCGAGACAACATGAACACATAAGACGAGACACACCATTCACACACACACACTCACTCCAAACAAAGCGAGGATGGGATGAAGATGATAATGACGGCCATATGATACCTGGGGAGACGACAAGGGCCTAAAGTTACACGACATTTGTCTCATAGGTGAGACCTAGGTAACCCCACCTAGGTAACTTCCCCGCCCAGGAATCCAACCCGGGCCCGCTGCGTGAGAGGAGCTGTGGGGAATTGGTAGTCATGCACCGATATATCGGTGGAACACAGTGACGGAAGCTATGATGATTACGTAAAATAGGGTCTTGCATTTGAGGAAACCTATTTCGTGAGTGTGGGTTATCTTCTTATATCGATAGCGAAAGGAATGTGTATTTTGTAGAATTCCAGCCATTCCGAAGTTGTCACGACTATTTAGCTCATACGTCTTTCTTTCGAATTTGACCAATAACATACACGAATAAGTAAGAAATACGTCAAACTGTCAATGGTTTTAAATAGTTAAACAGCAATGTATACTGGTAACATTTCTACACGTCTTAAATGTACTGATTGAAATGCATTAATAATCTTCAGTTATTATTTTTCTCCATTTCTGATTTCTTCGGACTGTAACTTAGAGCTCTTTGGTAATTTTTTATTTCTCCTTGTTCTTCATTTTGCTGATACCCAGTTGGAAACCGTAACTTCAACCTGATGTAAACTTTTTATTTAAGATTTTTTTTATCGGAAACAAAATTCTACGATGTCCTCCCAGGAGCTGATTGATGAGGACAGTATTATCTGCCCGATCTTTCCTTATAGTTTCCAATTAAAAAATATATATATATTCCCTTGATGAATTACAATCACCCTCTGGATTTTCCTTCGACTGTGTTTGTTGTTCTTCCAAAACGAATAGCACACTGATTCATGGTCGTTCCAAGTTTTTGGAGGAAAACGCAGAAGAATTGATGTTCTCCTAGCGATTCAACATACATAAATCCTCCGAATCTGCTACAGGTTCAACCGCATCACTAATGATTTCGTGTAACGTGTCGAATATATCTTGCATCAATGTATAAATGGCAGACAGCGCAACTAATTGTTGAACATTTCGGCCTTAGACCTATTGATGCTGGACGAACCACTTCTTTAGACATTATTTTTATTAGACTTCTGCCTTGGACCTTTTGTTATTGGACTAAGCACTTCTTTAGACATTTATGTCATCAGCCTATTTTGTTATTAGACTTTTTACAATCAGACGTTACTGATTTAGACCTACTGACGTGGAAGGCATGGGAATACAATTAATTATTTAAGAATGGCGTCATGATTTGGTCTGCAATTTCGGGCGAAAGCCAAACAGTAACATTTAATCAAAACCCCTGTTCACCTCCTCGGTGCCTGTATGTTTACCTTGGTCACAGATGATGTACCTATCACGAAGAGGACATAAAGATAATATTTGTTTGGGAATAGTAAACAGTCTACATGCATGCTGTAGATTAGAGTAGATGCCTAAGTGGTTAATAATGAATTCCAATATTACGCAAGTAGCCTGGTTATTGAATAACTACTTCATGGTTGATGATGCTTCTGCTGATGTTCTGATTAATTGGGAACTGATAAGGATCAAACGCGAGGCATCAGAGAGAGAGAGAGAGAGAGAGAGAGAGAGAGAGAGAGAGAGAGCGAGAGAGAGAGAGAGAGAGAGAGAGAGAGAGAGAGAGAGAGAGAGAGAAACCGTGTATCCTATCCATCATCGAAATTATATAGCAAATACCTAATAACACTTCATCACTATGTATACTTTAATAACTCGTAAACGCATTAATGTTGATAAAGAGCAAGAAATTCATGGAAGAGTCAGAAAGGGATTGAATGTTTTACATAAAGCAAAACGAAATGGTATGAATTCAATGATATATTTCTCGTGTCCCCTCTCTATAACAAATTTGTAAAAGCATAGACTATATCGCTAAATACAATTATTTAAAATGAGATATGTATACCTTATAATAATATGTTGTCCAGTTTCATCTTTATTGCTTTAATTAGGAATTCGGTTCTGTATGTTCTTTCAGGACAGCTTCAAAGACTGAAGTGAAATGTTTTTTACCAATTTATCTGTAAGAAGATAATTTTTTCGAGGACATCATTAAGTACATCATACTGTCGGGTATGGGCTATATACGCTAAAGGTTCATAGATGAGAATGGTTGGAATTTTAACCAGATCTTCCACCTAAAAAAGTTTGCGAAATGATAGGTCTCACCAATTATCAGAGGTTTCATAGCCTCATTTATTGCTTAAAAGAACTGTAAATTAAATTTAAATGTAATTCAGAGAAGGTCTTCATGTGTCAACCTTCGGACCCATATATTCACGACATCGCAATTCCAAAACCTTTCGAACCTTGCCCAACATGTGCTGTCTCTATCAATATTTATTCCTTTGTGACAAATCTTCATATGCCCCAAAGAAAGAAGTCCAGTGGCATTAAATCGGGCGATCGCTGTGGCCATTCTTCTTAACAACGCATCTGCCCACATCGGTTATCAAAAAATGATCCCCTTGGTGAGATCTATTATTCCACAAAGTTTGTTGCATGGGTGCTGAATCACCATAGAATATATGAGAAGTAACCAAAAAACTCAAGCTTCCACTAATTTAAAATTTCCCGTCCTTGGCTGATGAATGAGGTGATAATCTATAATTTCCAATCAAACAAGTTCATTTCCAGGCGTTCAGGAACGATAAGTTCGGAAGTGACGAATGAATTGAGCAGTATAGGTGTGGACCTTGTAGCTCCGAGTTTTACCAGACAAATTGAATTGGAAGATTATAAAACGCTGGAGGAATGAAAGGGAGCTAGGAATCACGGAGAAAATTTTTCAGCCACGGAGTTAAGATTTTAAGTTATATCAGCTATAACACGACAATTTGCGCGTGCTTAAAGTAATCGATGGTAACGATCGCTAGCAGTATTAAAATATCTCTAACCATCTTTAGTTGGTACACGTGGAACTAGACCACAACCTCGAACAGCTGTTAGTACTTAATAATTACCTTTCATGTAAATATTTTGACGTATTTTTCCCTACCATAGAAAAAACTGTACGCAATGCATGTGCTGAAATGATTAACTCCCACGTAAGTATTGCAATATATCATGGGTTAGCACTGAAAACCTCACAAACTTTTAAACTTGGTATACTCAATGTAAAGTTACGATACGATATTTCATGAACGATAGCATTATTTGGTGAAGCACATTCAACACTAGACTTCGTAGTTATTAAGTGCCAGAATGCTAATTCAAGAGATTGTGTGGAGGACGGGAAAATGTGTATCCGTCTGTCTGTCTGTCCGTGTGTCTGTAAGCGCGATAATTCCTAATTGATATACGAATTTATAACGTCCATGGGAAGAAGTCTATTGATATTGGACCAAATAGGTTGACCGATAGCTGAGTAATACCCAATTTAGCGACTAATTTATGATAGTATATTAGACTGAATGTATCAAATGCAAATCAGTTCTCATAACAATATATTGTTTTACAATGTTCATATACGGCTTTGGAAGTTAGTTTTGACAAATAACGCTACTAACATATTCCTTCACATATGCTTATCAAACTTTAGACCTTTGTTTTTCCGTAAGCCCTACTTAATGAATCGATCTGGAGCTTAACTCGGAAATCGATTACAAAAATAACTTATTTTATGCATATAATTGCAATTATCACTGATTAAACAAAAGCATTCTGGCACTTTGTTACATCAGTTTACCTTATTTTATTCATGACGTGAAAGAGTACGTTTGGTTAGTCTACGTTCCATATTCAGTTGAAAATACGAATAGGAAAAATAATTTAAATAATTTCACACATTCAACTCCACTGCTCTTTTCTACGAATTTTCCAAACTCATAATGGACTGTGTTCCACCATTATCAAATCACTGGCTACATTGATTTTTATGCTGCTGCCGAGTAGTATGTTTCATTAAAGCGGTTTAGTGGGAATGTAAAGGATCGTTATTTTTGACATCAAACGTATATCCTACTTAAAAATAATACATTCGGTTTTATGTGGCATTGGAATAACATTAAACATAGCTGCTCCATGTCCTGGAAATGGCTGCTTGCTCATGGAGTGCATTTTATCATCCTAGCGTTGTACATTACAGGGTATTTCAACCAAGATTTAATTTTTCGCTATTGTACATAAACGTTCAAATAAATTGTATAACCATCTATTTCAAGAGACAGGGGCTTTCATAAATAACTGATCACTGGAAAAATACATTAATTTGTATTATTTTTAGTTGTACTGAAAATCTCTGCTAGTAAGAACTTTTCCGGGTGCAGTGCAGTCGATTTGGTTGAGTGTTTGCCGGTAGAAGTTTCCGCTTTTTATGTACAGATGAATGAAGCCGTCGGATTACAGGAGTAACCATATGTACCGTGTGTGCACAATCATTTCCGTCAATTTTGGGATGGAGTGAGACTTATCTGCAAACACAATGCTCTTTAAAATATCCATAAAGAGAAACGAGAAGAGTTACGTCAGGAGCTCGTGGCGGCCAAGTAATTGGACCTGCGCTATTTCTTTTCGTTGAAGGAGATAAACGCTTTGCCGGCATTCTATTCATGCTGCTCATTTGTTACGCCATTGCAAAATAGTCATGGAAAACAACTGGCGCTTTCTGGTGGGCACATTTGAGACTAGATCAACTGTAAGACACCAGAATTTTTTTGGTTTACCGGAATGTATAATTCATTATCAAAAAATTCTAACACTGCATAAAGTTTCTTGTGAAAGTGATCATTTATTTATGAAAGACTTGTTAGATCAGTAAGAAATGGGGAAGCCTAAGCGTTCATCGTCACATACTCAAAATTGGGCTCCTGTCGTCGAACATAGTGCTAAAATAGCATTACTTCATTATATATTCCATCATATTATAATGTATTACATTATATCATAGGCTACTATACTACTACACTTCTATAAGAGTACAAACTATTAAAGGTCAAAGTGGAGACTTCCAAAATTGTTGGTGGAACCTTATAACGCGCTTATCATGTCACGAATTTCTGCTCAAGATAAGATAACTTAATTTCCTAGCACATTTAATGTACCTTACCGAACGCTTCCATTATTATACTAAATTTATGTCACTCATCGCAGAATACGTTCTGCCATAAATGACGTCTGAAACTGAAGTCCTAATGTAGATGAGATAAAGCAGAAGCCGGTCAATCGTTCGTGTTCCTCTTGAGATACAATGCAAAGGGCGATGAGAATAGGAGAGAATAAAGATAAAGAGAGACGGACAAGAGAAGGAGAAGATAGAATGAGACGAGAGGAAAATATAAGAAAAAGAGTTAAGAGAAAGAATACGAAAACCAAAAGACAAGCAAAAAGAAAAAAGTAAATATGAGAAAGAATCAGAAAGAGAGGTAAACAGAAAGAGTTAGAAAGCGAAACAGAAAAAGGAAGCGAGAAAATTGGAAGGGAAGCAGAAAGATAGAGAGAAAGAGAAAGAGTTAGAGCGAGGGACACAGAGAGAGGCAGGGAGACAGGAAGACAGACGGAAGGACAGAGAGAGAGAGAGAGAGAGAGAGAGAGAGAGAGAGAGAGAGAGAGATATCGTGTACAGCAGCTTACACGACAATCAGCATATATTGCAAGCCATCCCAAATGCATAGATTGATTGGCACTAACCAAGACAAACAGGCATTAGACATTGACAAACAGCCTGTCACAGGGGGTTGCATGAAACTCAGCCCTTCTGGGAATCGATCGTACAGCCAGCTGCTTAGAGTATTATCGAGCCCAATGGTGATTGTTATATGTAATGTAATTAGTTCAGTTTAGTTTAGTTTTTGTTGATTTGTTGATATATGACTACCTAACAACGGCGATGTACTGCAACTTACGCCTGCAACGTCGTGGATGTGCCGAAATTTTGTCTGGCATGAGTTTTCTTGTATATGGCTGTAAATCTACAAGTATGGGCCTGTCACATTTTTGTACGCATAAATGTCATCGACCTGGGGCGGGAATGAACTGACGGTCTGGGAAACAAAAAGGCAGCCCTATACCAAGTGCGCCACTTAGGCCGACGGAGCTGTCTGACCAGTACTTCAAGATGAGCAATATAATTCTATATGCACTGCAATTACCAGGTCATAATGTGTAGAGATCTGAGTTTACCAGTAGGCCGTGTAATTATTGATGTGCACTTGTTTCTACAGTCGTTGTGTCATGGGTTATGTTGATTTTAACTAGTTTGAATTTTTAGTGATTATGATATTAGGTGCCGCGGTGGTCTAGAGGTGGCGTGCCCGCCTCTAGATCCGAAGATCGCGGGATCAAACCCGATGGATTTTTCGGGACGTAAGCCTAAATTAGAGCCTCTGGACAAAATGTCTCGGCCCTTTTACGGCCAAGTAATACCTTAGTTTCCAGGGGGGTTGAGAGGTGATGGGCTTACCACCTGTCCCTCTGCTCTCTCTCTCAGAAAATAAGTGTAACAAAATTAGTATCGGCAATGAAACCTCCACTTGGAGGCACTATGCCCCACCATAGGGGATACAGGAACGAGTCAGTCAGTCATGATATTAGGTGAAATAACGACGATGACTCATGGTAAGTCAATATCCAATCCTGCATTTGCCCTTGCGGCTAGGGGAACCATGAAAACGTAATTCAAATTGTTCGGAGAGGGGTCTGAACCCGAGACTTCCCGATTACGAGTTCCCGATGTCGCCGTCTCAGCCACTTCGCTTCGTGATATACGGTACCTATTGGTATCTTACAGTCTGAGTTGTGTTTCCCTTCGTATGCTTCGAATGGGCAACAAAACGGCATTTTACATGGCAATTAGCGTTACCCTATAAAAACCAGAGGAATGGCCAACCTAAATAATGTACTTGCATACAACATTTACAGCTATTCTCTTCTAAATGTATGTGTACAGAATGTTTTTCCAGTGTCTCGCTATATCGCTGCACAACATTGTCTTGCAGCCGGGCTTGATTCTAGTCATTTTTCGACTGACAGACGAAATCGCTGAACAGGTGAACTGACAGCTTAGTAACGCTAAGATACTGACTGTTATCGATAACCATCTCGAAAACATGAAATATTTTAAATGTGTACCTTTTACGTGAAAAAACAACAGGCAAACGCTTAAGTACTATTACATTATAACATAAATTATATTATATGCTAATATATAAAATAGCACATCCTCTAGTCAAAAGATTGATAGGCCTAGTAAATGATTATGGCTTGTCTTCTTCAGAATTGAAGAAAGTACTGAAAATGTCGTCCAACCCAGCAGCAGTACAAGCTATGCCATGTTGGAGTCAGGACGGTAACCTTTAGAGAAGACGAAAGGAAATTAAAACTTTTTCTCCACTTCCTTGGCTCCTTCTCATTTAGCGAAACACCGCGAAAAACTAGACATCATACAATATCACTGCTCATAGCATCAATTCATATAGATATAATTTTGAAGAAACATCAAAATCCTCAGAATTATGGTGAATCCAAAAAAGCTTTCACTTTTTGGATGGAAGTGTAGTGGCCTCTGGAGGAAAGTTTCAATCAAATCTTTAGTTACGCATAATTTCCAGTACCGGGAAGAGGTACTATTGGTAAGCCCATCGACTCGACGACAAGCTAGAGGAATCTGAGATATTACCAGAACATGAAAAGGCCCGAGGATTTCGTCCAGAGGAACTAATTTGGGCTTGGAGTTCTTGAACGTCCCATAAATCTAAGACTCGGGAACACTCATCAGTTCTTAGTCCATCGCGGAGGAATTCATGTACAGGGTTTTCACATCCTGAAAAATCCAGCGACCGCGGCCGGCGTTGAACCCGCAAAGCCCAGAGACGAACTCGCTACTTGTGCACCATCGCGGCGGACAAAAAAAAAAGTATTCCTCTCCTTAAAGACCTGGATATCACAACTTCCAGATTTCAAGAAATAGCTTGAAACGCCTTATAGGCCTATTTCCTTCTAAGATTAGGCCTACTGAGACATAATTAAAACTCAAAGCAATGCATTTTATTGATCATGCTGAATAATTATTATTGTAATTACATTATTAACTATGTAAAAGTTAATAATATTATGGTAATATTCGCCATTCTCAATGTGTAAAAGATGTTTTGTTAATGTTAAAAAGTTAAATTATATAAACATCAGGAAAAAATTCCCAACAGCACAATTCTCATATTCTGATTCAGTAAGTAAATATTCTTGGATGAATGAAAAAGGGTTTTCATCAAATTCCATACTGAACGTGGTTGAACACACAAGTCGTGTTAGCGATTCAACTCGAGCCGCATATCGGGGTCAAAGCAATCCATCACCACGCGTCAAATGGACATAGGCGCTTGAGGGTAGTTTAGGTTAGGGGAGAGAAAGGGTTGAATAGTTGAAGGGGTGGGCACGAGAGTCCAAGCAGTGTGGCGTAATGCTTAACAATAGCACGGGAAACCAGAGCTAGTATCAATCGATATGTTGAATCGAGTGTTGGCGATATATATATATCGAAGTATATAAAGTTTCATGTCACGTAACTGGTGGGAGGGAAAAAAGGAACACAGCAGAAATGTGCCTGGTTGCCTCTACCATGTTTGGAGAAAAATGTATATAGATTTGAATTCCATTATAATACAATCGAGAAAGAAAACTTTATGCACCACAACTGAAAATGAAGAAAATCAAGAACAAGCAAAAGCTTTTTTTAATGTTACAAACATTGCCATCGTTAAAAAAAATACTTTTTACTAAAGGCTTTAAGAGCTCATCAACCAGACGTATTTATTGACTTGTACCACCAATAAGCTTCTGAATGCTTCTGAATTATGTTGATCTATTTAATATTTACTCTTTCAGAGCGCAATTTATAAGATTCATAAAGTAAATCACTACTGGGTTATAATATTGAGATCACTTAGGAAAATTTTATTGAAATGGATAGTTTCCGTACATGATAATTTAAATATGTGGATAAATATCTTCATATTTTAAGATAAAACATTGCTATATTAAGCTTATATCTAAGCCTTTATGCAATTTTTCCGGCATATGTAAATAGCAATGAAAAGGGCAACACAGCGATAAAGCTGTGTATCACTTAATATGTCTCATCTGGATATAATTATTTCTTAGCCTACTGTGCCTATGTTTTTAATTATATTGCATGACTAATTATTATATAAATAAAATACTAACGGTCGTGCATCTGTGATTTTATCTGATTTTTTTTAATCGGTGTTTATCTGTTTTGGAGGAGAGGACATTTCTGCAAATAATATATATAAGACATGTTTGGCTTTCGAGTTTATTTATTATGTCTGTATGTCACACCGTCAACCAAGCCAAAACGCTGAATTTAATTTAACGAAAGTTCTTATTCTGAATTCATATATTCATGGGAAGGTTTTAGGCTATAATTATCTTTTATGGCAGTAACTTATATGGTGGGTATTTATAATGAGCATGAAAGGAAATAATGGCAATCACTCTCTTAATGCTTATTATAATTAATTTACTTCACTTAAAACACTAACTCTGTGGCGCTACATCCTTGAAGGGACTAGGCATAATGTACGACCGCTGCGTCATCTCCCATAGGCAGATGGCAGGATTTTGGACATGTGGTCAGCATGTCGACACCAACGACCATTAATCAGAGCCGCTGCTTCTTAATCAAGTAGCTCCTCAGTTTGAATCTCAAGGAAGATTGTATCTCGTTTATGACTTCCTTACCACAGAAAAATCTGAGGAGATATCAGGGATAGAACCCAAGTCTGCGGACGCTAACCACGAGACCACCAAGTGGTTTACTTTACATCACTTACTGGTGATAAAAGCAGTAATACGTAATATGAGCTCTACAACACAACTGAAATAGTGCATTATGCAACAAGGCTAAAATGGCATTAATTAAGAAACAAGTACGTTTATGAAACTCGCGTTGCTCGTTTCAGAATTTTCATACGCGTATCTTAATTACCATTATGAGAAAGATACATAGGACTGTTTTTGTTCAACCATAATTAGTCTAAATGTTTAAATTTTGATATTTTAGATTCACTCAAACAGACGGTCACGGTTCATGACGCTATGACCTTCGCAGCAGCTGGCTGTAGTTCTTGTCCTCTATGGCAGCTCATATCGTCGGTCAAATCGGAACTTTCTTTCCGTTATTTTCATGAAACCAACGGATTTTGACACGAAATTAATTCATTTTAGTATGATAGTAAAATTAACACAAACAGTATTGATTTTATTACAAATACAGGCTGTTTATTGTGCAGATTTTAGCTGCTACCCTCAAGGTCTCGAGATCGTTCCGTGTTCGATAATAATCGATACCACAACGGTGTCGAAATGAAAAAAAAAAGTCGAAATGAGTGTCATTATGATACCGCTATTTCACACGTAATAGGACTGAGCGTATTATATATGGTGATCAAAAAATATAATAACCGTTTCGCCAAATCTTCTGTTTTGATTCATCCTGTAAAACAGGAAACGCTTCCGTTAACTGATCTTGTTTTGTAGCTCTGGAAATATCGCTCCAGCAGCGCAGTTCTGAAACAACTGGCACCTGTGCTACTGAATACAGATATGCAATCCCCTGTGGATTATGTAGCCCAGCCTGCTCTCATTGCAATAAACTGCTCTCCCTACACCCAACATGGCTACACTCTTTCCTCCTTCCATTTTTCAAAAGCCATTATATTCAAGCATGAAGTTCCTGATACGGTAGTGCTACCCTCAGGGCTGTGTGATGGTACTAGTCGGGCATGATATTGTGCAAGTCAAAGACACACTGGGTTGTTATTACAATTTCTAATCATAGTTCCCTTCTTCGTTATTTATATACACGTACACAGATTCACTTAATAGGCTATAAATTTTACTTTCATTTTCAAGTTTAAAATTTCCAACGATATTGTTCCTGTACATTTTTGACGTATGGCTTACCGGCGAACGAAAGGCAGGTTTTTTCCCCCTTATCTTTCGATTCAAGGTCTACTGTTAACAGAACTACTACTACTTTTGAACATATATGATAATAAACCCTCTTCTTCACAGAAAATCCGTTACAATAGGTAGGAATTAATCTGTTCCATAGCAGCCACACCTTCTGTAGATAATGAATGGACTTTTTCACGCAAATAGAGAAAATAACTAGCTTTAAGAAATAAATAAAAAAAACTTAACATTTAGAAATGTAATTGATGATGTTTCATCCTGCACAATTTTGACTTTTCTGTATTCCTTTCAAAGTATTCAATTTGAATTGAGATTTTATTTAGAAATGAGCTTTTATTGGTAGAATACTTTGCTTATAAAGATTCAGAATTTTTCCGTTCCGTGGGGTTTTGAAATGCAGGTGCTTATTCATTGTATAGTTGTATGAGTATCCTTTAATAGAGCTACTGTTGTCAAATTCAAATCTAGGAGGCTGTAGGCTGATCACCCCCACTCTGAATTTTGAAATGATTCAGAAACGAATTGAAGATAGTCGGACTGATGTTTTAAAACGACCTATATGGAATGTACTGTTGCCAATACTGCAACCACATGCTGATCACTTTCAGTGTATTCTTCATAAAAAAAATTAAGAATAAACTCAAAAAAGATGTACGCTCGCGAAGACGCTTTGATGTCGTACAGTACAAACTGAACTCTTTCGCTACCTGCCTAAACTAGCGAAGAGCAAGTTTGCTAAATTATTCGCTACTCAAACTACTACCCTTCTCTATCTACTATCTACTCTTATAAACATGTTACATCTTAGTACACTCCCATGCTATCAATATTCCTTCTGAAGCGGTATATCGTTCTCTTTATAACTAAGTTTTTCATCAATCCCTCAACCTACACGTCTAACCTCGAACCCTTACTCTTCCCGCTTCTGGCAAAAACTGTGGATGAAATAATATAAAAGTTAACATAAAAATCATTGACACGAAGTCAAGTTAGATTATGTAAAAACTATATTTTCCGAACATATCACCGATGTATATATTGGCAAGATCTATTTTTAATAACTGGATTACCAAAACTAACTCTTCGATATACTTTCAAATCTTAAATATTTTTGAAGATAGTGCGTTAAACGATGAAAGTGTGATAACAAATTCTACTAAATTTTGAAAACGTTTTGGTGCATTTAAAATAAATCGAGAACAACTAAAATGGCACAAATAACCGCTTGGAATTGATATCATTATTCACAGAACAGCTTCTTAGCAATAATATGTCTACAATACATTATAAATTTTAGTTTACTTACCATAGAGCTCCTTTTGAAGACGACTTCACCTTCTGAATTTGCATCTGTAAAAATAAAATAAAATAATGATTTCCCAATAGAAGTATAAATAATATAGGTATTTATTCATTTACAACTTATGTGACATACTTCACAAAACAGCTTGCATTTTACTTTCTCGCATATACGTAGTATAGAGAAAGTATTGTGACCGTGACAAAAAATCGAAATCGAGTTAACACCGGGAAAGCATGTTTCACGATGCCTAGAAACCGAAAGACGTGTTTTTGGATTGACGTCTGTCCGTCTGTCTGTCTGTCTGTATGTCTGTCTGTCTGTCTGTCCGTCTGTCTGTGGACAAGCACAGCGGGTAAACGGTTCATTGCATTTACTTCATTTTTTGAATTAAGGACTTTTTCCAAATTTTGTCGAACCGCCCAGAAATTTAGTTTTGTAACTGAAATTTGAAGGGGACTTTTCATAAAAACTTTTTAAAAAAATTTGATTTTTGAAAAAATGGCTCTAACGATTTTAATAAAAATTTAAAATTCGAAACTCTTATCTATGACTAATAAAATGGCTATATCCGTATTTCTGCAAAAATGACTTAAGGGGTACTTTACTCGTATCCATTTTCAATTTTTGTAGATTATATCCATTACAGTAGGCGATACATGAAAACTTACCACAGTAAAGTTGTAGAGAAATTTAAAATGAACATTTTTTGTTTAACACATTTCTTTATACATTTAATAGATATCAAGATAAAAACGAAATAAGGACGGCTTAAATGCGAATTTCAGAACATACGTCAATTAAAATACAGTATGTGAATGACATTTCGTTGCCCCTAGTAACAAGAAAACTATAGGCCTAATGTACTTATTGTTGTAAATGCAGTCAGTTTAGCTCAGTCATAATGAACACGCCAAAACCAATTACAGCGAGGTGATATAGGCTAACAGGGAAGAGGTTTTGAGTTCAAATCAAACATCGTGGTCGCCCGAATTGACTTGGGTTTTTCATGGTTTCCTCGTTCGCAAAGGCAAACGCCGGGTTTGTAGGACTTGCTTACTTTCCATAACTCATCGCCGCTACGTCACTGGATATTATAATAGTTTAAACTGAATATCACCAAAGAAGACATCACTAAACAATAGAATCAGATGACACGAATGAGTTGCTACTATAGACTAATGGTTCACGCAACCATACTAAACACGTGATATAACCTACATGCAGTTGCGTGCAATATAACCTAATTAGTAGTAGTAGTAGTTGTGGCGAAATTCAAATATAAGTCGCCCCTTAAGCTCCGCCCATTCGATATTCACATTTGCACGGTCTGTGTGATGTATTTTGTTTCTGAGCGAAGCAGAGTGACCAACTGTCCTTGTTTATTGTCGCAAGTGCATTGTACACACTGTCCTTGTATATTGTCGCAAGTGCCTTGTATCCACCTCTACATATAGCTAAATAATGCATAATACTAACCACATAGTTAAGTGCGCGAAGCGGAGGCGGCAGCCGTAGCGAAGCGCCCTTGCATTTTCGAATAATGTACGATACACTGTTTGTAGGTTTCGAAAATGTGGCATATTATATCTCCCGCGAGGTTTGTCCGCCTGTCACCTCTCGTCTAGCGGTATGACGTCAGACCTCCAACGTCCAATCACGAGTTTCTTCATAATACGAGGAGAGAAGAATTCGCTAGATCGTGGTATAAAAGAAACTGCATCAGTGGGTGGGGCCGATTCATCCCAAGGCGCGACTTATATTTGAATTTTCCCGTAGTAGTAGTAGTAGTAGAAGTAATAGTAGTAGTAGTAGTAGTAGTAGTAGTAGTAGTAGTAGTAGTAGTAGTTGTAGTAGTAGTAGTAGTAGTAGTAGTAGTAGTAGTAGTAGTAGTAGTAGTACTAATAATATGCAGTTTTACGGTCATTCATTCATTATTATTATTATTATTATTATTTCAGGGTAAAACCATTGAACATAAAGATCGACTTTGATTGTTTCCGTTCTAGATACTTCTTAGTTTTATGAAAATGTAATAAATAAAATTTAATTGTTCCTATAATTTACTTTTTTCTGTGCTAGCCTTTAACACGTATATGCGAGAAAGTTTGTGCAACATATTTTTGCACCATTTATTTATAAATGTATGAGTGTGGGCTTCAACATTTGTCCAGTATTGTTACAATACTCTTGTCATATTGCTGATTACTAACAAGCATTTTAAAACTAACTAGAATTGGCATTATAAAAAAGCAAGACCAATTTTATTCGAACCTTTCTAAGATTACATGGTGGATGGGAAAAGTGTCTGTCCGTCTGTCTGTCTGGACGTCTGCTGTCTGTACGCGCGGTAACTAGAATACGCTTTATTAAATTTTCATGAAACAGTGTATACACTTATAAGATCCATACGAAGAACGATATTGCTTTGGGATTTTTTTTTAAGTGAAGAATTTTTGTTGTCTTGATGAATTTGTAGTAAATTCGTCTTGTTAATATTTTAGTATCCCACTTATTCTTTCACAAATGCTGATCAAACTTTCTCAAGAAACTGTGGTCTACACCTTAATAAGAATATTATAGGAGAAAAATTCCTCCGGCACCGGGACTTGAACCCAGGACCTTTGGCTAATCGCGCCAATGCTCTACCAACTGAGCTAAGCCGGAGCTCAATTCACAGCGCCAGATGGAACTTCTCTCCTATGACTGATTGCCCTAATGGTCTACCTCACAGACAGACAAGTTATGTCATATGCAGTACTGTGAGGCACACTAAGTAGTGATTTTTGTGACCGGGCTCCCACTGTTATTGTACAGTTAACATTCAAGATAGATATATAAGCATTCATGAGCCACAGATTATTGTCTCTGTTGGACACTACATGAGAATATTATAGGAGAAAAATTCCTCCGGCACCGGGACTTGAACCCAGGACCTTTGGCTATTCGCGCCAATGCTCTACCAACTGAGCTAAGCCGGAGCTCAATTCACAGCGCCAGATGGAACTTCTCTCCTATGACTGATTGCCCTAATGGTTGGTAGAGCAGTTCCAAAGGTCCTGGGTTCAAGTCCCGGTGCCGGAGGAATTTTTCTCCTATAATATTCTCATGTAGTGTCCAACGGAGACAATAATCTGTGGCTCATGAATGCTTATATATCTATCTTGAATGTTAACTGTACAATAACAGTGGGAGCCCGGTCACAAAAATCACTACTTAGTGTGCCTCACAGTACTGCATATGACATAACTTGTCTGTCTGTGAGGTAGACCATTAGGGCAATCAGTCATAGGAGAGAAGTTCCATCTGGCGCTGTGAATTGAGCTCCGGCTTAGCTCAGTTGGTAGAGCATTGGCGCGAATAGCCAAAGGTCCTGGGTTCAAGTCCCGGTGCCGGAGGAATTTTTCTCCTATAATATTCTCATGTAGTGTCCAACAGAGACAATAATCTGTGGCTCATGAATGCTTATATATCTATACACCTTAATAGTTTCTGAACTATACTATTAACTCCATCTGGCACTTTGTTTTATCAGTTTACCTGATTTTATTATACTTTGGATTGTGTTTTTTTTAATATGATACTTTATGATACCTTTGCCAGAAAATCCGAAAGTATGAATTAAAGTGCTAATTTCATAAGTTGAAACTGTATTCACTAACTTCAGCATAATTTTTATTGAATATGTCTTCTTTTCACAGTATGTCATTATTTCATTATTCTTATTCACTGTCCTCCTTACTGTCAGTATCTTTCCCAACGTGAAACTCTCATTTTTATTAAAAGCAAACCGCACATCATTCATAATTGTTACAACCATCAAAACTGATATGAAAGCCCAGATAATTATTCCTATTTTTTTAAATTCAGCTTTATTTATACTCCTTTGCACATCGAACATCCAAGGAGTTAAGGTAGGTACTGTAGGTAGCCTATACCAGAGTAAGCCATATAACTATTGATGTACATTTCCTATTGCTGATATGTTATGGTTTGTTAATTTCAAATTATATTCAATTTGAATGGATATGATATAGGATTAAATAGCGGCGATAAGCAATGGTAAGTAAATTTCCAATTCGGAATTGCCTTTACGACTGAGGAAACCATGAAAAAACCTACGTCAAATTGTATGGAGTTTGAATCCGGGACCTCCGGAATGCGAGTCCAAGACACTACCATTTCGGCCACTTCGCTCGATATTTCCTATCTTCTTTTATATATAAATATATTTATATGGGCAACTTCTATTTTTATTTAATTTATTTGCTTTATTTTTGTACATTATGTTTTATTGTGATTTTTAAAATTGCATACATCTAGGCATATTTCACAATAAAAGGTAAGGTGCAATCATAGCCGTAACATTCAGTTATGGTTTTATTGCTTTTGATATTTTATGTTTTCCCTGCTAATGACTGATGAAGGTTGGTCATGAAATTGTAACTCATTTTGCGGCTTCTTCCTCCTATTATCGGAATTGTGGACAATCTATCACAAATTACTATTTCTCTAGAATCTCTCTATAAGCGAGGATAATATTTCTGTGCTGTTCATCGACATCAAGTAGTTGCCTTTAAGTATATTTGAACGAAAACTGCTAAAAAGAACTAGAGGAAAAGAAAAGATCCCTAAGTTTGAAAATACCTTCTCTTGGCGTATCGTTATTACAATAGAAAACGTTTTTTTCTTTAAACACTGGCCCTATCATTTCTTCAAATACTATTGGATGGAAAACTGGTCAGATATGCTAACCCTAAGCTAACCTATAACGTACAAAAGTTAAGCACACGTACAGAAGTATATTACATTTTTATATACTGTAGAAAACCAAGAGACTCTCAAGCGAGTATCCTTGATTGCATAAAGAAGTTAGTATCCTTCTCCTTTAGTATTAGGTTAGAGATTTTCTATATGTATGTATATTCTCTTTCTCTATCAGTTTCTCCGTCTCTTTTCGTTTCCGGGCCCTCTCCCAGGTCGGTAGTTAATCTCCCTCCCTTGCGGCTGGCCGCTTCGGAAGCACAAACTGTTTCCTGGCAAATCTCAGAGCAGCCGTTTTGAACTCTTTATGGCTAAAACTCGAGTCTACAGCAAAACAGTGAGCTAGAGCGATACACTGTTAACCCAGCAGAACAGCATTTCTGATGGACGTTGTTGAAACCTCCTGCTCTAAGGATGTCCGCCCGTCCCCAGAGTCCTGTTACAACTTTCAGTTGCTACTATAAGCTTTGCTTTACCTTTTCCGATCTCACGAAAATTGATGCAGTGGAGGTAACAAAATGAAGTGCCAGCTTACAATGTGATTTACTGACAACAGTGAGAAATAACACAAGCTATAACGTAAGGGGAATTATCAAGACTTTTTTATCGCATAACTAGGGCTCGGCAGTTCATAAAAATATTATTAAAAAAAAACAGTCACAGACCTACTAGAGTTAAAACATCTACAAGACATGAAAAGAAATAACAGAAAATTTATGGGTTTGTGTTGCATATTGTTGCATATTTTGTTGGATATTGCTATAATGCATCATATTTGCTTGATATTAAAATATTTGTACATATTTTATTAATTTGTCACATTTTTAACGTCTATTTCTGAAAAATTTTAAATCTTGAATTGTATCTCTGTTCATTCAAATATATAGGCGTACAGCATATTTGGCTAAGTGAACCGACTTAAATGACAGTAGGTCTACATAGCCAAATGTTTTCCGAACTGAATGTATACTATTAGAGCGACGTTTCACTCCATTAGGTTTAAATTTACTTATATTTGTTGCATTTCTTTATTTATTTATATATTATTTGAGTAATGTAATTTTATAAAACTTCTGTTTTTTGTAATTTATAATGTAATTCAGCTATCAAGAGAACGTAAAGTAATTAAATTTCTTAAATGATAGAGCATACTTCTAACTTACGGAAGATATATTTTACAAATGTTAGAGTATATTTGCCTGCATATTTTGTCTTCTGATAGAGCATTAACTTCCGCGTCTTAATTATAACTTTAAGTTATCACTATTTTATATATTATTTTATTAAAAATTTGAAATTGTAATTAATGTGTTACTTTATTTTATTTACATTCTGTACATTAGTTAGTCATGGTTTGTTGGTTTTAGTCATTTAACGACAGAGGTGTGTTACCACTTAGCCAGGTGGAATGCATGAAATACAAAAATTCTACAACTTAATTATGTTAGAGCATTCACCTGAATTATAAAACAGAAAGGAAAATTAAATTATACATGAAATTAAAATATATTAATACATGATCATAAATGCTGAAAAATTATAACATATTTACTTATTAGTATAAATCTTGACCAGATTAGTGTTCTTATATACCAACTTGAATACATTGCGCTTGAAGCGTGACATCGTTTGGCAGCTCCTGAGATAGCAAGGCAATTAATTCCAAAAACGAATACTGTAAAGCATAGGTGAGCAACTGAGGGGAAACGTTTTAGTCCCCATCCCTTGCTGTGACGTAAGAAACCTGTTCTTCATGTTCAGTGTCACGTCGAAACTGCTTTATGCTGACGTCAAGGGCGACTGTAGTGGGAGAAATTCCCCTATCGCACAGTGACACAAAGTGCCACAGATGCGCACCCGGTGCTGTAAAGGAATATAATGTTGGTGTTGTCTCGGAGATGGCCCTGGCATTGAGTGGACCATCCATCTGTGGAGACCCTAAATCTTCTTGTTTGGTCAAACATAGAGTATGTATGTGATCCAAAGGAAATCCCTCTCCATACAGGTCGCGGTCCTGTAAGGCCCGGGAGGCGTGGGCCGTATAAACATCCCTACAATGGGGAGAGGTTAAAATAAGAAAGAGAGAGTTATTATCTCTGAGGCTTTAACTGTTGTATGACCCGTTGTCGGGAATACACATGTGGTATTCCACGAAAGATGTTCAGTTCGCACAAGAAGAACAAAACACATTTGTGTTACATGGTCCAATCCTACAGTACGATAAATCTCCCTATAGGAACCCTTGAGGTTACATTATGTGACTAGTTGTGGTCTGGAATTGAAAGCCCATTCAATTATCTCATCTATGCGCGCGGTACAGAACAACTGACAATCCAAACCGTACCGGTTTCCTTTTCATCTCTCTGAATACAGAATCACGTCCAAATTAACCGCTGGATATGCCATATCTTTTGTTATCATTCAGTTGTGCTCTGCAAACATCTATCCGAGCATAAACAGAAAAAATATCAAAACAATATACATCCGGCAGTATTCAGACAAAGTGAATATGTAACTAATTACTGAATCATAATAAAAATTCTGTGATTTTCATCAATACCAGTTCGCTGGGGCTATTATTCTGTTCTGCAAAGCTGGATCCCTGCTCATTCGTATAGCATGGTGGGCAAAAAGTGGAATGATATTTTAACTGGTTTCGTAGTAGGCCTATATTAACGTTTAAAAACACACAAAACAAACGTACCTGATACAAAACCATATAGCGTACATCGAATGTCAGATAAACCTGTAAAACATAAAAAGGAGCATTTGGAATTCTATGAATAATCTTTGCTGTATTTGTATTTAGTTTATTGTTTATTTTATTACTACAGTACTTGATTTTAAGGTAATTCAATTCGTCTGTTATTTTTTATTCGATAAAAACAGTCGTATGTTTTAACCCACAAGCTCGAATGGACCAGTTTAGGCATGACGAGACAGACAGATCGATATTAAATCCGGAAAACCGTTGGATATCAATTTTCTTATAAAATTATAATAATAATTTAATAATGTTAAATAAAAAGGAAGAACAGACATTCAAATCTAACCTTTAAACAAAGGGCCAATTTTTAGAACTGTTGTTGCTTTTGCGAATTCGTCACTGTATTCAAATTCCTTATAAGAACTTGAATTGGAAGATCTCTCTTGAGATAATATGAGATAGGCCTGCGGTGTAGGAGAATGTAGGTCGACTTAGTTACCAGTTGTTTAACTCTTGAATTCATATGAATAACATTCCTATATTAAGGAACTTCATATTTGCTGTCACAGCGAGTGTTCAGCGCAGTGCTGATATTATCTTCACCGCTCCACACGTGTCGTAATTTGCATATGAGAAGATATCTGCCACTGTTTTCTCACAAACTTACTTCTAGCAGTAAAATACAAGTTTCAATAAAGTGCATTTGCCTCAGAAACAGATATGGTTATAGCATTAAGTACGGTAGTCCTTTATGTACTTCTAACTGGAGTATGGAAAAGTCAAATACTAATATCAAATTTTAAAAATATACGAGGGGTGGAGTATAAGTCATGGTAACTTTTTTTGAAAAAGTAAGGCGATGGTACCATGATGAGATGTTATATTATCACGGGAGAGTGTGGACACACCATTTGGTAGCATTGTGATGTACGGTTATACGAATAGAGGCGATGGTCATTTAGTTGTGAGTCAACCACCGTGTAGAATGGATATGACAAGATGTGAACAGTATTCTTACGTCAAAATAGTCAATATCCGAGGGATAAATGCTAGAGATTACCACAATGAGCTGATGGAAGCCTTGGGAAATAATGCCCACCCGTTCCAAACTTTAAAGAACCATGGTGTGGGTATGTGTGCTTCCATGCTTCCAGCTACCGCAATACATTAGAGTGGCACAATGCAGTCGTGTATGGATGTCTATGGCTATCTGTTACCTTCACTATCCTACATCTAGTAGGCCTACCCATAATCTGCATTATACATAGATTCCATACCTTGCCGTTTCGTTTGTATAATTCAAAATGTTAAAATGGTAACACATTTTCATAAAAATATAGTTGCCATGACTTATGTCCCATCCCTCGTATTTTTTTATTCTGAAATCACAAAATACTAACATAGGCCTAAATAATCTCTATATATACAAAAGGATTTGTCCTGACTGACTGACAGAGAATCAACGTAGAGCTTAAACTATAATAGGTAGAGACTTGGAATTTTTACAGTACCTTCGTTTCATAATGTAAGTGCTCAATAAGAAAGATTTCGAAAAATGAAATGTTTCTGAGAATACTTAATCCCTTTCTACACAGAATTATCAAATCCAAATCACAGTTCACATGAAAACAGTGTATCGTTGGCAATGGTCTCAGGTAGGTTTGAAAATAAATGATACGGGACTGAAAAATTAGAGAATTTATCGATATAATTCATTGCTGTAAATAAATACTGTAGATGAAATCCACGAAAATATGCTTCTCTACCCTGGACATAGAGAATACTGTACTAGGTGTGGTAATATGCATATTATTATATCGCAGGTTTTTGGAGAGGGAAGTATGAAAGTGATATTGAATTACTTTTTAATTTCATCCCCGAAACGGTTGTTTGGTAACATGAGAGTGAGAAATAAATACTCCGCACAGACAATACAATTTTATGTTACCGGAATTTCTGTTTATTCTTATTTGAACCCCTACCAGACTTGGTGTGTAGAAGCGATGGGATTCAAAATTCTACATCCTCTATGAGCCATAAAAAGCTATATCAAGGGTTTTCTGAGTGAATAGACTGAGTGTGAGAAGTCGTTCTTCCTTTCAAATTTTTAATACCTATATAAGGACCTAGAATTTTAAAATCGAAAGTCCTTCATAAGTTAATTTCGAATTACAAAATACAAAACCCATTATTATGTAAGTATGCTTAAAATATTTACATATTTTTAAAATGTAACTATATCAAATGGTAGCTGGAGCGCACCCTCGTTTCCAATGAAAAAGGATATTAAACAGAGAAGATAAAGAAAACGCATAAAGTTGCATCCAAAACTATGTAAATATTTCCTCTTCACTGTTAGCAATAACGAGCCTTTAGTGCATAAAGTTAGTTTTGTATGACTTATTGTATTCATGAATTCATAGCATACTAACAAATTCAAAATTATGTCTTTAATGTGTTTGATCTTTCTCTATAATATTTCGAGACTAAAATATTACTAGAATAATACATTTACAAAATAGACAATTCTGAACTACAAAATAGTATAGAAATTATGCTTCTATAGCCCTAATTTTGAGCAAACGTAGTTTATTACTATAATTAAATGTATAGTTTAATTGTGAAGCGACCTCAGAACAATAATTTGTATACCTTCTAGAATTTGAAGAATTAATTTTTATTTCTTGTGGTTGTTACAAAAGCCTCTAGGCATAATTTGCTGTAATAACCTAAAACCCACAGATTTTAGTTATTATTTTTATTAGGCTTTTTTGTCTATCCTGTAATATGAGGGTTGGGAAGATTAAGGTCTCTTTTCAAATGGACTATGACATACCGAAATATATTATTTATATTGTATTATGTTTATTAAGTGCCAGTATGGTACTTTATGAGATTGTGTGGGGGATGGGAAAATGTCTGTCCATCTGTCTGTCCGTCAGTGTATCTGTACGCGCGATAACTCAAATACGCTTTATCGGATTTTCATGAAACTTGGTAAAGTCATTTATAACGTCCATGAGAAGAACCCTATTGATATTGGACCAAATCGGTTGACCGGTACCGGAGTAATGCCTTATTTAGTGCATATTTTATGGTAATATATTAGAAAGAATTTATCAAATGCAAATCAGTTCTCATGACAACTACTCGTTTTAAAGTGTTCATATACAGCTTTGGAAGTCGTAATAGAGGTAGCTTTGACAAACAACACTACCCACACATTCCTTCACATATATTTATCAAACTATACCTTTGTTCTTCCGTAAGCCCTGCTTAATGAATCGATTTGGGGCTTATCTCTGAAATCGATTAAAAAAAGCAACTTATTTTCTGCATATCATAATTACAATAATCACCGATTAAACAAAAGCATTCAGGCAGTTTGTTACATCAGTTTACCTGATTTTATGTTGAACTAATCACTTACTGAACAGCAAGATTAAACGGCAAGGCAATCTTGCAGCAGTATTCTGCCAATGTGATCAATTTTGCCCTCTTTCCCCGAGATGAAACGTGAAAAAAGATCGCCTTCAGAGGGAAGAGAAAGCACATTATTTCTCCGTCATTTCCACATAAAAGCCATTATAGCTGGCTGACAACAAAACCTATGACAGGATGTGATCAATAATTTATTGCTCTGTGATTTATAAGAAAGTGTTGTATTATATTGCGTTTAATCTACAGAAAAGAGATAGAATTTCACCGGAGATTATTGAACTTGATACGTTTATACTCATTTTATCTTGGTTCACAAAAGTGCATATGAGTCTTGTAGCATCTAATTGTGATATGTTTTACAGAGTTAGAACAAACACGTTTCCTCGCATAGTCGATATTACTCTGGTTTCTTATCAAATATTTGATACATCCATAGGCCTACAGGTCTAACACTGAAATAATACTACTTACTTATTCAATGGCAATAGACAATTCCTCAGCAAGCTATTTTATGGAACCCGAAGGTTCATTGCCGCGCTTACCTGAGCCCTCCATTCAACCTTAATCTGCGCTAACTCCTTCAAACCATCCCTCGAAAATCCTACTTCCCTTAAATCTATCCTAATATTTTCCTCTCACCTACATCTAGGTCTTCCAAATGGTCTTTTCTCTTCGGGTCTCAATACTTTTGAGATATGTCTTTCCTCAACAATGCGTGCAACATGTCCAGCCCATTTAATGAAATAATTGGTGAAATAACAATAGACAAATAAATAAACTGGTTCGCATGGACTTATATGCAAACAAGCCTATGCAAACAAGCGTTAATTCTCAACCCCCGGAATAGCGTTTAAAACCCTGCAACATATTTTTTTCACTCGTACGAAGGAAGGGTAACCAACTAATCAATAAAATAAAATATTGAATACAAAAATAACTACTTTGAGAAAGAAACAATCGAATGTCGTCTGCTACTAGCAAGGAAAACTAAGCTGCTGTGAAGTTTCTTTTGTTTCACTTTCCGTACTCCTATTGGTATCTTTTGGAGCTATAGGGTCATTGGATTTTGCAGAAGGTAAAATCTTGGGCACGGAGTACTCCAGGAGGGACTTTAAACTGGGGAGGGGGGTGTGTTGCAGATTTACAGCATGTTAAAGAACTATATTAGTCTAAATTAGAGTCTCTAGTCAAAATTCCTCAACGTCTCTTAGTTTGCTGCGAAGAGTTGGGCTTACCATCTGTCCCACTGTTCTCTCTCGGAAAATCAGCGTAACAAAATTAATCTAGATACCGAAACCGTCTACACCGTAGAGTAGTGGTTGAGGCGCTGCGCTACAAACTGTAAGGCCGCGGGTTCGATCCCGATGAGGTCGTTGGAGTTTTTCGACTGATAAAATCCTTCTGGTGGCACTATGACCCTGGGGTCAATTCAGCCTCTAGCAGAAATGAGTACCAGGAGCAATACTGTGGGTAAAGACAGCAAGTGCGTAAGGCTGACCACCTTCACGTACCAAATCTCCAAAATCTGGGAGCCTTAGCCGACTGGAACCCTTACGGTCTCCATGGCCTGTATAGGGAACACTTTACCTTCACTTGGAGTCTTTATGCCCCACCAGGGAGTTACAGGGTGTAGGCTATACGTACTACATACATACATAGATCTAATTCAACGAGAAAAGACTTATGGGGATTCTATCATTTTGTGCTTTAATGTTTAATTCTTATCCATTTCAATGCTCTGAGAAGTGATGGTGTTGTTCAAATTTCAGACCATAAAAATGGCTATAGAGCCAAAAGTTCAAGCCGAAGATTTTAAATAAAGTTTTATAACAAAACTGAAAATTGGTATTATTTATTAGTACTATTGTGAATACTTATTACTCATAAAATTTCTTATAAACCATACTAGCCTGTTAACATTTACCGCGATATAGCCTAGATCATACGTGCTTACATCATAGACCATTGAATGAATACCCAGAAAAATACCCAAGGCAGGTGGCAGGATTAGGGGCATGTGATCAACATGCCGATTCCCAAGGTCGTTGTTCATGGCTTACTGGACTGAAGCCGCTACTTCTTAAAAAGGTAGCTTTTCAGTTTGTGTCACGAGACTTGAGTGCACCCCGTTCCAGACCTCCCTACATCAGAAATATTGGAAGTACCGGTCATCGAACCCAGACCTGCGAATCCGTACTTAGCAACGCTAAACACTAGACCACGCAGACGGTCTTACATATCTAAAAGTATATATATAACACTGTGTTTACTGCTCAAACGGCGTCATGACCCTGTCGATATTCCGGATTAATTTTGGTTGCCTGTAGGCGGGAGGACGGAGCAGTTCCACTGGTGCTTGAATGATGAAATCAAACAGGATAACGTTACGAATAGAAGGCAGGATAGTGGTAATGAACCGCATCACTTAATAGGATTACATTTTGTTAAATAGATTTATTTAAAAGCACACGATTCTCTGTTTTATATTTAGCATTCGAGTTCAAAGCATTCATTTGGAAAGTTTAAAACATAAGCCTACATCTGTTTTATCAATTTAGATTTAAGAGCAGTTTCAATATCATGGCAGTTCACAAAGATATGTTTGCAAATTTTAGGGCTAGAGGTTTGGACATCGCCGAATATCCGAAGATAACGACGCCAAAATATTAGAAATATCGCTGTTTGCAACAACAAAATAGGGTAAAATTAGTCATCATACCGCGCCATAAAACAAACTATTCAGAGCAGAGTAAAATTCAGAACGAACTAGTAAAATACTCTTCTTCCAATCGACCTTTTCAAAGTTTTGATAAGTTCCATATGTTTTCCTACGAGGGATAGCCAATGCCGGATTTATACTTTTCATGAGTAGGCTATAGGCCACTTTATTTGCACCGCCCCTTCCTCCTTCCTGGAAGTTCCCACCTATCATAATCACTCATTTCTAGGCCTTTATTAGATAATAAACAATTTTAAGTATTTAAATATAGGTTAAGTAGGTACTGAAAAATGAAATAAACGAATTAATTAGTCATAAAGTAAAAGTAAGCAAGCGCCCTATAAAATCTGCCGCCCCTAGGCCGCAGCCTATACGGCCTATTGAAAAATCCAGGACTGGGGATAGCCTATAATTGTGTTGTAAAGTTGTGTAAAATAGTTCCACCTATTCCCTCGAATTTGGTTTTATAAATGTCCTTGTTATTATCAGCTCAATAGCTTTTTCATTGCTAAAATCTATCCTTGTCAATATTATAAAACATTAGATTTCTAAAATTTTTCGATCTGTGGGATGGACGATATATTTCGGCTATTCCGCTATTCTTCTCCCAGACATTCTTGTTGATCTATCTTAATTGATCAGCCACTAAGCAGCACGAAAACAGATTATTTTATACAACATAACTTGTCTGGAAATTGAAATAATAGAAATGTACATTCGTTAAAACACAATTTCGATTCGGTGCAAGCCAGTTCGTGTGCTTTTATTCTGTTCTGCTGTTAGCTTACCTGAATGAAGTTAACTATGTCTTATGTGCACCAGCCTGGTTACAACATGGTAACTCGAATCGATTCATGGATGGTTGATTCATAGTAGGCCGTGATCTCGCTGCTGTTAGTTTTGTTTTTATATAACAAAGCACAAAAGTAATTATTATTTGTATAATTCGTCACATTTTTAATTAAGGAATAGTCTCAATAAATCCAACTCGAGTTGAGTTTCATCAGATAAATTTGGTCCTGCTGCCCAGTCGCGAATCTATCGATAAACTCAACTCTCGTGGGATTACCTATGATAATAACAAGAACATTTATAAAATCAAATTCGAGAGAATAGGTGGAACTATTTTACACAACTGTACATTTTCAAAGTTGTCATAACCACGACTTTACATGGCGTTGCAGCGTGGCATTTCGTTGGCAGCGAGTGGTGTTAGCCTTCTCTACTATTTTGGTGTGTAACCTTCTGTCTCATAATTTTTTCTCATAGAACTTTATACGCGTCATGCCGTTGGACAGCATGAAACAAGCGAGTGGAAATGAACCTTTCCTTCCAGAGATCATTATTAAATACATTCCCTATTTAACTTGTGGTCAAAATATTAAGCTTGCGTCTAAAGGGGCCATTTCTGGAAATATTTTACACGTGCAGTTGGAGCTCTGCGGGAGGACACAAAGGAAAGTAAGATGACATAAAACCACTGCATTATGCGAATGCCAAGGCTTTTGCTTGTGGATTCATTGGGGTTTGAAGTTCACTCGTAGCTGGGGTCGGCGTCCACTCGAGATCCACCACTCTACCAGTTCAGCATGAATTTTTATCTCTTCTAGTTTGAATACAAAGTATGTCTACTATAGTTTAAAGTTAAAATCTATTTTTATCGAAATTGACAATATAACAACGTTGCGTAAGCAGACATTTCGGTAAGGCAAACATGACGTTAAGCTAATTTTAAAAGGGAATGATGCTTGAAAATTCGGACATTTTGGTAAAACAAACTTAAAAAAACTCAAAAGAAAAAAGAAAGACAACTCCTAAGCCTTAAACATCGAGAACAAGTTATCATAACTTCATTACGATTCGATAATACGGAACTTGCACATTCATATTTTCTAATTAAAACCCATCCTAGAAGTTCACTGTATCAACCTGCCGGTCTCCTTTGCCGTGGTAGCTAAGGGATGCTGCTTTGGAGTCCCGCCTAGGGCATGGGTGATTGTGTGTGATAAGGAAAACGAGGTAAACAAACTGTAAAACAAGACAAAAATTAAGGAAAATTAGCCTATGGCCGGCTAAATTTATATAAAAAAAAAATAATGTACTGAATTCAAATTTATCTTACCATCGCGATTTTGCACTTAATAACAGAAGAGTAAAAACAAAAACAATAATTCAAAATTACGTAAGATACAAAACGTGTCGCACAAGTTGTGTATAGAGTGTTTCCTACCCACACTCACTCGTCGCAGCTGATAAATAAACTCACGCGAGAGCAAAGTTAAAGCAATTTCGCCTTGAAAGGCAAGTGGAAGGATAATGACAACTTCAGGCTCAATAGAGGGATTAATATTCAATAGTCAGAGAAATTATACCATAGGCTAACAAATAGATAATTTTAATGAGCAAAAACAACTGATACAAATAATAGCTACATTGAATAGTTCTTTAAGAAAAAATCAGCAGACTTGAATTAATAATAATATCCTACAAATCCTTTTATTTAACTTGTGCCAACTCAAATTGTTCTAGGGTAATTGTGCCTTTAGTATGTGTGTCCATTTTGGAAGAAGAGAAAGAAAGATAAAGGACGCATTACTCTCTGGGTTATGTAACCCCGTGTGAATAGTGTTACAAGATCACATGCCATAAGGGAAAAAGCGCTATCGGCAACAGTAAATATGCTAACAGGAATCTATATGCATATACGTATATGATATTCACAAAGGCCACATAGGCCTACTTACGGTTGATCCAACAGGCTAAAACAGTATACACACGCGCTTACATACCATGCTTCAATCATTCAGAATTTCTTCCCCGCGGATAAACTTCCATACAGTAGAATTTGTAGAAGGAGAATGAGAGCTAGTGATATTTAGCCTGTCAGCAAAATCCCCTTCCCTTCCGTGGTGGAGATAGAAATAAGTTTCAAACAGAAAACAGACAAGTAGCAAGAGGTAGGCCTACCACTCGTACCGAGCAAAATATGTTAACATTATATCATCTCTTAGATAAAATATCCCAATAAACTGTACCTATGAGTCAGCACAACTAAATAATCCTATACTAAACCAAATAAACATTTATGAAGAAAATAAATAAATTTAAAAATTGACTTGTTTAATTGTCACCACAAAAAGTAATGTATAGTAAACTAGAAATACATTATCAATATAACTTACTGTTGCGAAATTACTTGAGAAATTAAATAGACAAGGTTATTTGTATTCTACAGACCTCTGACGACATCAAAAGTTACAGATCCATGTCATATATGAAAAAACTTCTTACGAGGCATTTACAGTTTCAGCAATTTAAATATGGCGTCAAAGTTATATTAAAACATTCTTTTTCAGTAGGCCTATATTTCTATGTACTTCTAATATTATGGTAATAATAATTAAATCTAAATATTAAATCCTTATGAATCTTTCGCGCTGCGCCACTGCCTTCTTTATAAGTATATGCTATGTAATATATAGTAATATATAATAGACCTACTGATTTCGCCTAAATAAAATCGGTATTTGTGAAAAAGAAAAATATCTGTATTAAAAACGTATTCAAATGCTTCCCACAGACCACCACAGATAGGACTACCTCCTGTGTTGTCAGATTTCAAGCAGCATGGCTTGTAAGATATAGAAGGCAGTGGCTGCGCCCCTTTTGACAGGTGCTAGGAAAATTGGACGTATAGCCTAGTTAGGTAATTTGATACACTATTATACAATCGTATACAATCACATTCAAATTTCTTAAACACATATGCATTACCTTTATTACCTTAGAATCACACTTGGAAGTAGGAATTTTCTAATTTATGACCGCATTAATTTTCAAACAATGTTTCTTTGTATTTCATTTACGAAAAATGCAATGTGCTTACTACAATTTGCCGTCATGATGCATATCATAGGGAATCGTATAAGCTTACAACTTTACATCTTGAATATCTTAATACCAACGGAGAAAAAAGACTTAACAGAAACAAAATTACTCGTTAAAACACTATTTTTCAGGAATTAATTATAAAGTGATTTCCAGTACGCAGGTTTCATTTGTTAGCTCGTTCTGTCATTTGTTCCAAATAATAATTCAATTGTGGCAAAAAAAGGTTTGGCAAACTGGTAGCTTAACAAACAATTCACCTCAGTTCAATTCATGGATTTCAACATTTTGCCTGCAATAATTCAGTGCTTCCTTCAGGCTATAATTCCAAACTTTTAAAAAGTCATATCCAGTCCCATTGATTTCTAGAATGAACATCCGGCCCCTAAATTTGATTTTTATTGTGTAGATCTAAAATGGATCAGTGAACGCTTTTACCATCATTGAACTGAAAATAAAATGTTAGCATCAGTCGCAAACACAACATGCTAACTGTTAGGCTACTGTTATAAACTGATATTCAAATCAAGCATGAAACTTGGATTTAGTATGAAGGTGTATTATTTACGCTTTGCTACTTTCCTGTAAACTCTTCGATTTTCATTTATCGTAGGTTTCTGGTGTACTCGTATACGTCACGACCCTGAGACGGCTACTTTCTTCTATTCTCTTCTAAGGGTCTATTCTAGGGCCTTCCCGTGGCTATTGAAGCTTTTCTTTGCATATTGTATCCTTGATACTCCAAATAAGTTAGTAAATCAAATGAAAACCGCAATTAATTTTTTCCACTATTTTACTGCAGGAAGAATGTTGTACATTATTTTCTACACAGTCCCTTCCCAGTTCAATGGACTTACGCCTTTGGATAGGAAGAGCTTCGATACCACACGAGAAAAATTATTTTGGTTGGGGCTACAACCACTCCTGCACCATCGATTGGACGTCTTCATCAGATTTGAACTTCTGCCCTCCAAGGAGAACCTTTAATGGACCAAAGATTTGGAAATCTGATGGTGACAAAGCCAAGGGGGGTAGCTGAGAGCAGGTGTTTTGCTTCAACATGATACGAACTGCTCGTGCAACCATGAAAACCATCGACGACATATGCTTCAAGTGTCTCCCACTTCTGCCGTACTTGCCAGGTTTGGCACCATCCGATTTCCACGTCTTTAGTCCATTAAAGGAGCTCCTTGGAGGACAGAAGTTCAAGTCTAATGAAGACATCCAATCGGTGGTGCATGAGTGCCTACAGTGTCAACCAGCGGCATCGAAGCTCTTCGTATCTCATGGCATGACTGGGAGGGGACTATTTAGAAAATAATGTACAAGCAAACATTCTTCCTGCAGAAAAATAGTGGGGAAAAAAATTAATTGTGGTTTTCATTTGATTCTCCCTCGTATATTTAATACTTTGGCAGCACAGTACCTGAAAACCAACAACAGCTGTCTGTGCACTCCATAACTCAAAAATCTATTATTTCACAAATTTGAACGACTGTCTAAAAATACTGTATGGGACACGTGATAAAATAATTTCATTTTGCTCGTACGGTTGCTAAACTGGCCGTACGGGCTCATTTCAGAAACATAACCTATTCGCAAAATAAAATTTCGTTTTTAATAGCTAACATTACCAACAGCATTAGCTCATTTCTACTCGTGGTTGAATATTTCCTTTGCAATAGTTTCCGCAATCGAGCATAATCGCCAAGCAATAGAGAATACGAGGTCTATTATCATCTAACAGACATTTATTTTGTTTACTTAGGTTTATATATAAAAGCAGTAAATTAAAATCGATGTTGTGAAAAGGCGTGAAGAATAGGGTGGATCTGTGGAGAAAGGGATCGGACGCTGATATCTCCTGCCAATGTAATACATAACTGGGCTTAGTAGAAGCAGGTCCCTTGTATCATCAGAACAGCGCAAGATATCAAACAAGCACTAAGTCAGTTACATGAAGTCAGCCATATAATCCACAAAACTGAAAAAGCCGTTTGACGGATTTCCAACCAAGGAAAGTCCATGAGTAAAAGAGGAAAAAGGAATACAGTGCACGCCTCCAACTTTTTTATGCTTATTTATACAGGTTCAAAAATTCTGTTAGAATTTTGCCACTGATTGTTAGCCTATAAAATTATAACACAAAGGATTTTTGAAGATGTGCTTTGTTCTTTCCAAGAGAAAATTTATACAATAATATAAGCAATCATCAAGTAAAAACATTAGTGGGATCTAAGTTTGAAAATCAATAGGGAAAATTTGAATACAATATCTGGTTTCTATGAATTACAAGGGTAACACAAGGATAAAAATCCTCATATTTTAAATATAGCACATTAATCTACAAATCTTACATTTCTGATTTTATACAGTTTTTGAAGTGACGAATTTATATGTTAGTTGCAGTGAAAAGGTTACCCTAGCCAGTGAAATCTCTAGTCGTCGGCTAGGTTAATTCAAAACAAGCTACTACCACCATGTTTTAATCACTCGGTTATAATACATTAACGGACAATGATTACAGCCTAGCTGATTACATTCAAGTAATTGTCTTAAACCTGAAGAAGAATAAAATAATCTCTTTATGTATATGAACTATATAGAATAGCTGAGAAAAAATATTTGGCATTTTGACAAAGGCTAAATAAGAAGTTCACAATACTAAATTATATGCAAAATATGTAATTTTGTTTTTTTAAACATTAAACTTAATATATTCAGGGGAATGCCGTCACCCCCATCCCCTACATACTATATAGCCAATATAGGCCTACTAAATATACTATTACATATAAATTACAGGCCGGAAGAATTAGGCAACTGGAAATAGATCCAACAAACTCATCGTGATCTTCCTGTTGTAGCACAATTCCTAAACCAGATGTGACATGGTGAATATTATATATAGGCTATACAGACATACACACACACACACACAAGGAATTAATATAACTGTGCAGATGTTAACAGTTCGTTCCTTCGGCAAAAATAAACAAAAATCAAATATAATTTTTGGTTCCAATTGGGTAGGCCTACTGTATTTATCTCAGGGGGAAAATGTGTCCCTAAATTTAATCGTGATTTATTTTATAAGTATTATTAAAGAGGTATGTTAAATATAAATAATTATAAAATTTTAATGCCAAACTTATTTCTAAAAAGGACAATTATGTTTCCCTCATCTTTTCAGTGTCCATTATTATGAACATTCACTGTTATAATTAAATTACAGAAGTAATAGAAACCAGATACATATTTAATGAAAAGTTTTCGGTTCTATCGCACTCAACAGATACATATTCTACAAAGGAAGGAAAATGTTGGACGGAAATCGAACTCGGGTTTTCTGCTTCGTATGCTGACACCTAATCCACTAGGATTCCACGCTCCCCGGATATGCTTCCTCTTCAGAACTAATTTTCCTCTCAACATAGGCCTACCTACTTTATTATGGTAGTTTTCAAACTTACAACCCTAACATTTTCAGGCTCTAGACTTAATTTTGTTTTGCAATTCGTAAATATCCCCAAAATATATTACCTTTATCTTCTATTTAAAATTTAAAATGCTCCTAACGTATAAATTCGTCAGCTAAAAGCATTGTACAAAACATACTCGTATATACAATATTATTAGATTATTGATTCACTTAAAATGTGAGGATTTTTATCCTTTCGTTAATACTGTCATTCATGAACACAGGTTTCCCTATTAAATTTTGTCTTGTCAATTCTCAACTTAGAACTCAATGATGATTTTACTTGATGATTACTTAATAATGGAGAATAGCGCACAATGTGCAAGTATCGGTGTCTAGTTTTCTCTTGATGATTATTTAAATAGGCTATATTACAAATTTAGCTCTGCAAGGGTAGAAGACTGTCGAACATTTGTATTACTTTTAGAGATGAGGAATCTGATTCATTTTAAAGAATCAATTCATTGATTAGACAAAAGTTACATACATTTGGTTCGTTCATTCGCTTCTTTTCGTTTGAAACATTACTAATTCCTTCACATTAATTGTTCGATCCCATATTGCGGATATTTCAATCGCTGTAGAAATGAGACAAAATTACTAACTGTTTCGTTCAACGCACATGAAGGAGATAAGGAAAGAAGACAATCAAAACAGATGGCAAGTGATAGATAAGTCATTATTAATTTCTAACATGTAGGAATAATCAATATACAGAAGTCATAAGAATATTCTAACAGGTATATGCTACAAGTAGGCCTTTCAAAATATAACTTCCAAAACATAACATTCAGATACTGTAATTATAATCTTTGTCTATTAAAAACGGTAAACTTATTAACATGTGCCGCAAACATTACAACACTACAGCGAGCATTACGTTCCCTCCTTTCAGTACCCTCGCTGTAGTTGTAGAAAGGAGTAAACCCTGAGTCGAACACTGATAAGTCAAAACGAATCACTGAATAAGCATGTTCGTAAATTGAGAGAAGACATGAGATTCACAGAGGTTTAGAGGCATTTCTTGAACCGACTCACGGGTTTCTTAACTGATTCAAAAAGGAATCGATTCATTTAATTAACAGAATCATCGATCATTCGTTCATACAATAATTTATTCATTATGAATGGCTTGTTCACGAATCGCCCATCTCTGATTGATGGACTTCGGGACGCTAATCTTATTAAACTGACTATAATAACCTGTAACTTAACAAAAATATTATAACGCAAACAGCAACACAAAACACATTGGCACTTTCACTATCTCTGCTAGCCACTAGCCAGTATCTCGCATTTATTGATATTGTGCGACGCGGAGATGTCCTCCCTTTTCTATCTTATATCCAAACGTTAGCGACAGAAAATTCAATTTTCTTTTTCAATATCCCTTCCAGTAACCTTCATCCTTTTTTTCTTCTTCTTTCTATAGCCTGGTCTGAACTCGACTTGAAGCTCGTCTTCTCCTTTCTTTCCTCTCTCCCCTTCCCTCCTTTCTCAAATACAAGTCCGATCCTATTATGCCGTACTATTACTAGCCCAGTTACACTTCCAAGATGAAAGCCGCATTTTTTGCAGCATAGAGCGAATTCATTGCTTCTCTGATAAAATACTCGTCTATCTTTACAGTTATATTATGGACTCTATGAGAATGTTTCATCATTATGATCCATATCAATTCGATATATTGCAAAAGGAATTCTCCTACTATTAAAGCCGAAATGTTCCTCGATATATTGGCAGTATGAAGCTCACATGCGAAAACATAGAGCCTTGTATTAGGCTAAAAAATAACACGAAAACAATGAAATAACAATAACCAACATTAAAATATTAAATATACTATTTGCGGTATCAAGGATACATGCGAATAAAAGCTTCAATATCCACTGCAAGGGCTCAGAATAGAGACTTCTACTGTATTAAGCATAGAAACAACACGAAAATAATGCAACAGTAACCAGATATATCCTACAATGGTATAAAACATAATACACTTTATAACAAAAATAGTAATAATGAAAGACTAGTAATACAAATAAAATGAAACATCCCAAATCACAAAAAATATAAAAAATAAATAAATTAAAAAATACTCGGGCCCAGTTCCAATAAGTACAGACAGGTAAGGAACAGAAATAGAGCGATTATAAGTTCGATCTCTCCTCCAGGTAGTTTTAGTTCCAATTAGGTCCTAACTAAACGTTTAACTTGTAAGTTTGATAATTCTCTCCCGGCCGAATTGGGCCAGGAGAAAGTGATTTACTTTTTTTTCCGTCTATTAATAGCCGTAATATTACAGATTTGTAGGTATAAGCAAAATTGAAACACTGAGTGTTGTTCTTATTTCACCATTCAAAGTAAACCAGTGATTTTTTATAATTTTTCTAAATCATCTTATAACCATCACGATTTGCCTTCCAGCAAGGCGATAATAGAATGACAATTGAACAAGAAAACTGTTCATATATTCTAATCTTCTGATTACCGATTAACCAAATTGAAAGTTACAAAAATAAACAAGATGATTCAAAAGAGTTGTCGCTTTTCAAAATGTGCATAGTCTATCTCCAGAGCAGTTTTCAAAATTAAAGATCTTAGCTCAGTTTTACTTTTGCATTCCTAGCCACAATGAAAATGTGGAAAGGATATTTTCGTTCTTGAACGCTCAATGGTCTCATGAAAGTAATAGATTCAAAGTATCGCCAATTAAAGCAATCTTGTTATTACAGTATAACATGAATCATTTTAGTTGCTACTGAGAAGTAAAAGAAAGTCAGAAAAACCCCATTAAACTACTGTATTGTACTAAACCCCATAAAAATATCACTGGTAGGGTAAATAATGTTCAAAGAAACCCGTTTCTTTAAATTTGTACTTTTCCCTCCTAACCACTGTCCCGATTCCGCTTGTAAAGCCTATATGGCAGCCCTACACGAGAGGGAACAATTTTTTACATTTTAACCGAGATGAAATGTTAGACTGATAGAAATACTAATTATAAGAGTATAGAAAAAATTGTTTCACAATATCCTGATTTAGAAAGAAATGTTTGGTAAATTTTAATTTTAAATTAGAGAAATAGTAGCTCATTATTTTAATTATTATTGTTTATCCTAATATCACTGGTTGCTAATTATTAATTATTTTAGTACATTTTAATTAGTTATAATATCTTTCTGTAGACACTTAGAAGCACAATTTTATTTTATTGAAACTAAAGCTTATTGAAACAAATTTAATGTGTCACCCAACGAGTATTTTTCGTAAGTGCTGTAAATTCTAATTTATAATTTCCTGTTCTTCGTATCTCTAAATTGAATAATGTTTTGTTGTAATTTTACCTTTAATTTTGTGTCTGTTTGCATTAAGTTTTCATGAGTGTATAAAATTATTTTTACAGCCTGAAGAAATCTATTGTATTGTGTTGTCAGTTAAAGTTCATAATATAAAGAAGTGTACCACTACCTAAGGCTGAAGGTAATGGCCTTATTAAATATGAAGCAAAATAACACTTAATAGGCCTATAGTTTATACTGTCTGCCTCTGTCTGTCTGTCTGGGACCCTATAGCCCCGATGTTGGGGCGAAGGAGCCTCCAAGTGGAGGTTTCTGTTACCTATATGAATTTTGTTACGCTTATTTTTCGAGAGAGGGCATATAGTTTATACAGGTGTGACAAATTTCAGGAAGGATAATCAGGGAAATGATATGAAGCCTGATATGAAAATATGGGCGCCCGTTTTAGAAGCTGAATTCCCTTAAAGTTAAATTTCACTTTATAGAATTATAAATTAGACGGTGCTATAATCAAAGTTGTAATTTTGACACTATAAAGGAAATTAACATAAAAAGAACGAATTTTTTAAAAGGCATTCATAATTAAAAAATAGTTCTGTTATAAATATTACAGGTGTCCGCCTTTGGCACCAGACTGGTCAAAATAACATAACAATGTTATGACCAAGAATGTCTGTCATTCCATTTAGTTCCATTTCTTACTATTCACATTTTGAAATGTGGCAGACGATTTTAGTTTAGATTATCAAGGCTTTGCTTTCTCATTATGCATTATCAGAAACCTTATTTTCCTAAATTTGCATTTTTAAGGCTGCATTAAACTTGATATCTGGGAAAACTATAACTGGTGTTTTAAAGTCCTATCAAAAAACGGCTCCAAACAGGTATTTCAATTAATTATAGACGTATCAGAATCTTCGTAAAAATTCAGAGAATAGACAAGATCCATCTACGTTCTGTATGTATATTTAAATATAATTATAGGCTAATGTGCAATTTATTTTTTAATTAGGGACAGTTGGCATTCTGTTTATCGGCAGAATCTGCGCGAAACAAAACTTTAAATCCCATGAAGTTTCGGATGAAATAATTTTAAATGCTTATGGCCGGTAGGCCTACATTTAAATTAGAACGAAAACCTGGAATTAAATTTGTTGACAGATGGTAACCTTCTTCTGCCTAAAGAAGAGAATTCTACAGTGTCGTCAAAAATCGCTCAGCTGCACTCATGCAGGCGAGAATCTGCTAACAAACGGAATCTGTTGGCAGAGCTAGCGTAAGCTGCAAAAATTTATTAAATAAGAAATAAAGGTAACATAAAGCTTACCCATTTACAGAAGATTTCCGAGAACACCAATTAACTTACAATGAGTCATCGCCAGTATTTCATCCTGTATTATATTCATTGAAATTGAATATGAGATGAAATTATCACACACTATAAACACATCAACAATAGAAAACAAACGCAAATCAATAGTTACACGGCCTATTATGGTACACCTGCTACGAGTTTAAAAGGAGAAAAACCAACCCTCGCTGGGGCGAACATAACCATAGATGCTGAGAGATTTATTGATGGCACTGTAAAACTATTTATCAAAAATATGAAACTGCACCTTCAAACTACCATGTAAAAACAAAAATGGCTATGTCTGAAGTTGCATCTCCACTATGATCGATATATGCAACATGTAAAAGTGGCAGTATATGTAGGGGAAGTTTTGTGGGGTGGGCAGCTCGGAGCGCAGTCTGGTGGCAGAGATTGATAGCTCCGTGGCTGCCTCTGACAGGGGAACAGATTACAGGCGGATCATGGGGTGCAACTAAGGGCAAGAATATAGATGAGGCAACTCGTGTGCGCGCGTTTCACTTGCAAATGTCGGATGCACTGCGAAAACCCGATCACTTTGACCAGTCATTTGGGGAGAGAGTTCGATGTGCCACCTGACGCCGCCTTTGTCACATCCTACAGCGCTCATTATCTGCATTTTGTGGCCAATGACCTTTCACACTTCACCACTTTCAAATGCGAGTTCCTCATCGAGTTACCAACCATAGCACTTTGTTCGCTATGTGTTTGTCAGTGAACTCCAAACAAAATGTCAAAAACAACAACGGACAAAACTACTAAAAAAAACCGATCATATTACTGTATATAAAAATAATAATTTTCTTTCTCTCTGTCTAATCGAATTCGGAACTATTTGCACAATGCACGGTGCTTTTTTTGTGTGACGATTTTAAGGGGCTAAAATAAGAAATAATATGGGCCAAAGAATGTAGTTTCTTGCAAGGCATGATAATTTATGTAGACAGAAATAACAGAACATAAACTGGAACAATTATTACCGTAAACTAGAACAATTATTATGTTCTGCAATGATGATGATCTTTCGACATGATAAGAATCACAATTTTAGCATTGAAAGAAGGTAAAACTTTTTGGAATATAGAATTTGATGTGACAATAATGTACCTAAGAAGTATCTTGTGATTTTTAACACGAGAATTCACCTAACTGTGAAAAATAGCCTATTAGATTAGAAAGATCGATTGTGAATACCCTATTCTAGCAATCACAACTTTAATTTAATGCTTTTTAATATAGCCTATAATTTACCTGGGTGATGTCCAGTCCTAAACCCGGGGATATTTCGTTACTGAAAAACCCACTACCCGGCTGGGAAACGAACTCGGACCGCCAGAGTGGAAGGCAAGAATGCTACCTATATACCCATGGCGGCGGATAAAATAGCCTGTAATCAGATTACAATATAAATTTCTCAAGGCTAAATACCAAGATTTGTTGTTGGAAATTGACAATTTCCTTATAATGAATCATAACGACAGATTTTATTGTTGGGAAATAAAGGGACATATTTTTTGTAACAAATGAGAAAGAAATTTAAATGCAAAATTAAATATTACTCTACACACACAGCTACACAAATAATGTAGTTTTAAATTTCAACTTACCAATTGTCAGAGGATATTTTTGTAGACATCTCGTCAGATGATCTGAAATCAAAGAATCATTATGAAACTTCATTGTACGAAGTACTCTCCTAGACTTATCAACATGAATCTGAAAATACTTTTCACCTGAGAGAAGTTTATAGTATATCTACATTAAATGAAATGTGAACCAAAAAATGCCAAGTACTGACAACACTATAACAAAAAGAAAATTGAAAAGGGACAATACCATAGTAAAAATGACAATTTATCCTCACACAGGGCACAAAGTTTCACTGAATACATAAATAACTTTAATTTCATTATACTTTCGGGTATGTATATTTTCTAGGGTACGAAGGATAAACTATAATATTCTCCTCCAGGCATCTTGTGATAGGTCAAAGTAAAATTTACCGTTTTGGGTACAACTTCCCTTTTGGTATTAAGTATAATATCTATTCGTTGTAGACAGTGAATTCGTTGGAACAAAATATTTACCGGAACTCACTTTATTAATTCAGCAATTTCCAAATAAAGTTATACAGGGTGTAAAAATCAGCGACCTCATGTTTGCGACAAGCTGTTTCATCAGCTGAACGCCTCCTTTTACGCATTCTTGACTTCATATACTTCATATAAATTACACTTCAACTAGAATTCAAAGGCTGCGTATGAAAATAATTTACTTGATTTTGTAACTACCAGCAGACTTTTCTTTTCAGTGTGCAGCTCATTCATAGTACTTTAAGCTCTCTCACTTCCTGCCGTTGAGTTGGAAGTGGTGTGAACAGTCTTGATCAACTCCACTGGAATTTCCTTGGACTAAATAATATATTTCCTAAAAACATTTATAGCATCTTGTTTAAAAAATCATAAAATTTGTCAATCACCACAGCAGATATTCAAAGTTTAACTGGAAGGACAATTATATTTTAACACTAGCCTGCCTTCGAATTACGGGTGATTTTGCCGATCTATCTGACGAACTGGTACTTACATGAGATGCTTGAAGACCGCGCGTAGCACAACCCAACAGAGAAAATATCATGAACATTGGAACGGTCGCAATTTTCCCACAAAATCTCTTCTTTGTTTGACAGGATTCCCACAAAAAACTCTGTTATTCTTGTAAAAATATTAATATACATCTCTAAGGTTAAAATATTTTCCGGGAAGACTTTCCAGAAAAACCTAACCACCGGCTGTAGGAGCATAAACATTCCTCAAGGTTACTGTTATGATTACTTTTCCATTTGCTCTTTGATCTTCTTATTCCTTTCTTTTAGCTTGTTCCTTCTGCTTGCTTCGAAAGAAGCTTCGAAAGAAGAAAAGTTTCTCTTTCTCTTTAGAAAACATTTATTTGCCTTCCTGGCAGGATTCTTCATTTTACAATCACAAGTATCATTATCAGGCAGCTTGAAGGAAATACTGTTTATGCATTATAGAAAGATTTAAATGGATATACCTTCGCTTCGTTCGTTCCCTAGTGTAATGACTTTCATATGAAGAATATTTTTCTATACCTGAAATTAAATCCAAAGCGCTCTTGCTGGCCGGAATATGTTTACCTCGTTTGTCATCTTCAACAGGTCTATAGTCTTCTTCTTCTTCTTCTTCACGTATTGAGAGTGTGTTCAGGATTTTTTTTTTGCAGGCTATAACTCTTTGTTTTGATATCATGAAAGAGTACACGTTACTCTTATTTTTCTTGCTTTCCAGAATACAGCGTGAGCGTTAATATTTATTATTTTTACAATCATATATTAAACCGCTTTTCAAGGAAACTGATTAACACGCTATAACTTCCTTTCATCTTTCTGTCAGAGGAGGTGTTATTGGTAATCCATCTTAATCCACTATTATATACGATCGGAAGTAGTAAGTTGAGAATTTCTTCACATGCAACGCTCGCTTTTAAAATTAATTGCCGGAATGTATGCAGATGTTTGATATCCTGTTCGACAGCCGTGTGATGTGTTTGACTGTGACAGATTAAAACTAAGAGGATTTCTCTCAGGAGTAGCTGAGTAGCAAATCCCCTATGTGTTGCAAGCAGAAGCACTTGCTAAGCCTGGCCACCATTACAACAAGCATTCACGAGACAGCAGAGCTCGTACACAAACTTATACCTTTTCCTCTCATTACTGGGACTTTCTGCTTACTCTAATGCTATTAAACAAGCTTCTAGACTTTACGTCATGAAATAGTTTCAATTGGATTTGAAGAGTACGCAGCAAAAAAGAGGGAATGTCACCATTATGTAAAAAATTAGTTTAAGTTTCAATTTTACATATTAGAGGGAAAAGAATTTAATAATCCATAGTGCACTGCAAGAAGAATGACGCTTTATGTAAAACGCGTTGCAGAATTACTATGTAATACAAAAGGAAGAATGTGATAGCGGTTCTGTACAAAAGGGAGAACACGGTTTGTTTACACAGGCCGCGTTGGCATTATTATTATTATTATTATTATTATTATTATTATTATTAGTATTATTATTATTATTATTATTATTATTGATTAATTAATTTAGCTTAAATGATATATTCTCTTAAAAGCTGCTACTTGTGACTGAGAAAGGAGATAAGAAAATTTTCTAAAGTTAAATTAAATACTATATAGACCAAATGTATTTAAGCAATTGGAAATAATTTGAAATCTGCTCGACAAGTTAACAGAGTACCATCTTTATTTTTAATTTTTTGATATTTTTATTTCCTACATTTTAAGGGAACAGGTATTTTTCGTTTTAACGAAAAAATACCTGAATCTGCATGATCAAGATTAACCTTATAATATGTACTTTTATAGTGTTAACCAATATTTTTCCACTTAAAATACCTTTAAATGGAATTTTTCTTTCTTTAAAACCAGAGAAAGCATTGCAACGTATCCGAAAGAATCGCATTCCCCTTGCACAAAGAGCTGCCCAGGCAGTATGAAGGAAGCTAGAACCCAAAAGAATGCAGTTGAGAGGGGAATAAAGAGGTAGAGAAAGAAGATGACGATTATGATCTAGGAACATTAAAAAAAAAATTTAACGCCAATGTATCAAAACTAAATTTTCGAATACTCAACAGTGTAGGCCTACTCTCAACGGTTTATTTGCGACTGTGAAAGAGTTTCAAAGGGATGACGATGGCATAACCCAATTCGCCGTGCATAACCTATGCCGAAAGGCCTCCCCAAGTTTATAGGCTTAGAAAGAAGAAGGATCAGAATTTCTTTCAATCTGCAGGAACCTTTTATTGTACTTTTATGTTTCTTTGATTATATAACTTTATTTTGTTGTACTGAGTGTCTATCTTAAGTACACAATTTTTAACCATTGACTATATACAATGAATGATAATGTATAGTAACCAATTATATGAGGTATTTTAACATCTTATTTATATAAGATAATATTTTGTAAAAGGTACCGTTATTAGGTTGTAAATTGCAATACTTGTAACTTTAACATTAAGCTCAGTTTGGAGTATCATTTCAGTCGGTCATTTGAGTGAAATTAATAACATATATATATATATATATAATATATATATTCATATGTAAAGTGGCTAAAATTACTATTTTCATTAATATAACGGCTAGTTTTGTCTAAAAGCGTCTGGCAACCCTGGCCAGAGGTGAAGGCAGCTGTCATCAAGACATCAATCTATGTTCTCACCAGATCTTAGATAGCTCAGAAAAGTGTGCTTTGCCAGACGAGGATGGTTAATCGAAAAATAATCTGAGATTAGGTTTTATTGTAGCAGAGGAGATCTAGTTAAACAATAGTGTCGATATTGTACGCTTTATTAAACAAATCCGAACTTACTAAATACTAAATAACATCTTAAAGGAACAAGGTCTCTGGCTATTCTGTTTCTGAAGAGTATTTGCTTTAAGTGGCTATTTGTAAGATATAAAAGTAAATGATTTTTTAAAAAATGCATTTTAGTCAGGATACTTTCAGAATCATTTCTTTCATTCATTTATGATAATTCATTAGTTAAATGAAAAAATATATATATAAAAAAGAAAAGAAATGTATAGGTAAATAAGATGGGTAAGTTTTTGTAAACTGGAAACTATTTTAAACAGAAACTTAAAACTTTCCATGTATATCCTGTATATCATGTCAGCTCCCAGTTTCTTCCATTTTGGATTAAATTATCATAACAATAAAATGTTATTTTTGCAATTTCTTCTTAGTGCCACTCTCTTCTAGAATGTTATTCAACGTTAGAAGAACCCATTTTAAGGTATCATACATTTCTTGAAAATTCACGGTTTATGTATCAAAGTTTCGGAACTGGACCATTAAGAAGAAACATTCCTTATTTATATGGGAATTTGTACAGGAAGACATTTCCTTTAAGAATGATATAAACATTGTGCTCGGGTGCGAAAAGGGAGGTGATAAAATAGAATGGATTTAGTGGCATTCCGGAAACAAAAGCAGTTTGTTTTGAAATGCTTTATGAATATAGCTGAGTACCCTCTATAGTGAATTGGTCTACAATGTCATTTCAATATGAAATTTATTCAGCTGTATGTAATGAGGGAAACTTGGAGTTGTAGAGGGGGGAAATAACACGTTTCCAACATCCAGACCTGAACCATAGGGAAGCGCCAGGAGGGGGTTAGTGGATAGGTTGGTGCCACAACCATTTATTGGAATATTATCCAAGTATGGCCAAGCCTGCAACTGACATTTATTAGACGACGAATCCCTTCCCCTCCCCTCCTCTTTCTACTCCCACTTTGTTCAAAGCCATTCAATTTCCAGCTGACGGATTTATAAAAGATATGAAACTGAGAATCTTTCAAATTGCCAAGATTCGCTCACCCCGTCTTCTTCCCACTCTTCCTCTTCCACAGTTCTCTGGAAGCTGGCTGGGTTCATCATATTCTATCTTATGACCATGTTCTATTATATTTATTTCACCAAGTGCGCTCACGTCCAACAAAAGAAAAGTTGAATATCGCAGTCCAACCTATTTCTTGATGAAGTATTTCACACATTTTTATTTATTTATTAGCTATTTATTTGCATTTCAATTATGATAAATTACAGTTCTTCTTTAATGAACTCACTTTAAGATTGATCACGATGATGTAAATACGAAATGAAATATTACGAAAATGCAACAATATAGGCCTACTGTAAGTGACGAAATTACGCATGAAATACAAAAATAAATAGTTCCCTAGACAATACATTATACCTACAGTATATAGGTAGGGAAAAAAAGCAGACCGACTCTTGTAGCTGATTTCAGAGCCTTGTGATAGTTGTAAGAAAATAAATGTAAGAGAAGTAACGGAAACATTTATTTTCACAAGCATTGCAAATTACGTGAAATAAGTCAACAGTCGACACTAGAACAAATTTCAATACATTCCCTGTTATCCTATGAATGCCGCTAGGCATGCGCAGTGGCTCATATCGGCAACTTAGATGTTTTAGTTTCCTACCTGTACAAAAAATGTAAAACAGAGAAAACACATTTTATGCAATCTTCATATTAAGAATATTGACCATAGTGTTATAGCACTAATATGCGTTTGTTTCAAAATCGAGGCGCTTTTTCTCCAATTAGCTTTCTTGAACACTTGAAACCACAACATAAATTTACCATATAAGATGCTTGATTACCCAGTCACACTCAACTGAGGAAAGATTAACGTACCTAAACAAACAACATCGAGAAGTTTTCAAATAATAAAGAAAGAGTAATTCGTAACCGCCCCTTTTCTCCTTGTTAACTACAAATCAAGTCTACATACCAGTTGTAAAATGAGGTCAGAAATTAGTTAAATTTAAAATACAAGCCTTGTTTATGCATTTCAGACAGATTTTTTTCCCTAGAAAGCATCTTCGCAGGCTCGTTATCTGAAATGTTTATCTAAATTGCAATTTACTCTCTTTTAACGGCAACGGCAATGGCTACGTAAAACGAAAACAATTCCGAAATTAGATAATAAACCTGTATTATCGAGGTACAGTACTCTGCAGGGAATGATATCTTAGATGCACGTCATCGAAGGACTGAACATTGGGACAAGACCGCAATACCCTTGTGTGACATCAGCAGTATCGAATGTGAATGTTCATACCTAAAAATCTCGCAACCTAAAAGTACAAGTATTTAGTTTTCGTCTTTGATGCACTAACAGAAACACAAAAGAAAACAGGCATATTTTTTTAAGTTGGTTATCGTAACTCTTATGTAAGAAAAATATAGGCCTATTTTTTACCCTCGCAAACGCATATTCTGTTAACTTTCACCACTATATAAGATATGTATTGACATCGTAAATATTTTACACGCCTCACGCGGAAAAGATTTATCTGGGTAACTCTGTGTATTTGTGATTGTACTTTTCCAAAGGCAGTAGGATTTGATTCATGATTAATTAAGGTCGGTCTTTTTCAGTTCCTTTAGCAGAAAGAGCACTAACTTTCCACAGAAAATTATATATTTTATATAGCACATTGCATGGTCAAAACCACGAGTGTTAAAGTAATATAATCAGGTAAACTGATGTAACAAAGTGCCAGAATGCTTTTGCTTAATCAGTTATAATTGCAAGTATGATAGACATATGCAAAAAAATAAGTTTTTTTAATCGATTTCAGAGTTAAGCTCCAGATTGATTAATTAAGCATGACTTACGGAAGAACAAAGGTCTAGCTTTTTTAATTCAGATTAACATCGTCTAGCAACAGCGAAACTATACAGATTTGTGACATCTTGACAATCGCATACACCCGCATAAATATATTTAAAAAAGTCAAATAGGCCGGTTGCAGGACTTGAACCAGAAACCTCCAGGATGCGAGTCCAAGACGTTGCCATCTCGCTCAGTTTAACGGTCTAGTTTGATAAGCATATGTGAACGAATAATGTTATTTGTCCTAGCTAACTGGATTGCAACTTCCAAAGCCGTATATGAACATTCTAAAACAATATGTTGTCCTGCATTTGACAAATTCTTTCTGATATATTATCATAAAATAGGCACTAAATTGGTAATTACTCCGGTACCGGTTAACCAATTTGATCAAATATCAATAGACTTCTTCCCATCTACGTTATAAATGCGTATACCAAGTTTTATAAAAAGCCGATAAAGGGTATTTGAGTTATCGCGCCCACAAATACACGGACGGACGGACGGACAGACATTTTCCCATCCCCCACACAGTCTTATAAAGTACTATTCTGGCACTTAATAATCTACAGTTTTTCTTTTTTATAAAAGTGAATTTTAAAAATTCACAATTTTTTTATTCCGTGCACTATTTTCCATGGCAGACCTGTTAGGTGGGTCTATGACATTTCGCTGAGATGGGGATGATTTATGAAAATGTCTTTATGAGAAAAGGGATTCGTACACATAAATCTCTACATACTAACTAGACCAGATTAGAACTAGACTAACTATGAAAGATAAAATTGAATTTTCTGGGCAGTTAATGGAACCGAGAACTCATGACAAGTAGCAAAAGCTCTAAGGATAAGTTTTTTTTTCTGAACAAACAAAAACGAATAAAAAATAAAACGAAAGAAAAATAATTTTAAAATGTATTCAAACACCCCAATCGGTATATTGTTTCGTCGTAGCTCTCAGCAAGGAATATGCCTTACAGAATTAATTTTATGCTTTATAGGATGAGTAAAAAAAATATGCAGAGCTATTGTAATTGTATTTTACTTCATGTGTAGTGATAATGCAGTGTAAAGATTAACATACCTTATAGTGTGTAGTATAACGCTAGGCTATACGTGGCTTAAGCATGAAGCTGAAGAGAAATTGAGGTTAATGTACTAATGTAATTCACTGATGAGCATTTGTTACTTGAATTGCCAGTGGCTGTAAGGTGAGAATCGTAATTATCAATTACAGCAGAGTGAGAGCGACCAGCGTAATGCAAATCAGGCTTTACGAGTATCCCGAAAGTAGCCTTCTGCTGGCCTCACTGTTTTACTGCCACCTTGCTAATTGAATCTCACCATTTCCCACTAGTTTCTCCTGTCCCATTGAATTGTGCATAGATTTACTGTACAGTACAGTAACTGCGTATATTCCTCATGTAACATTATTGTAACACCGCTACATTAACGCTAAGAGAGAATGACAATATGAATAAACGTTCTATTTCATTCTTCTATCTTTTCTTTGAATTATTTTATTTCTTTAATAGTGATTTGTATCAAATAAAATTTTATCACAGGTAATCCCATCAACGATTACGAGTATATATATTAATTAAAATTAACTAAATTGATGTACATAAATGAAAAAAGGCAAACATGTAAACAGGCAAGTTCATGAAAACAAGGTAGGCCTGGAATTAAATGACAGTCACCCGATTTTAGCTTATGCAGATGAAGTTTTCTTGTCGGGAAAAGACATAAGCACAATCGAGAGAAATGCAGAAAGTCTTTTCGATGCCTGCAGGAACGTTGGATTGGAAACTAATACAGAAAAAACTAAGTATATGATCATGAATCGTCAAAATAATGCGCTACAAAATATTAGAATAGCCGGTAAATAGTTCGAACAAGGGGGAAATTCAAATATCTGGTAGCAATAATTACAGATACAAATACTATTAAGGTAGAAGTTCAGAGTAGACTGAAATCAGGAAATGCCTGCTTTTCTGCAGTTCAGAAACTCATATCTTCTCGTCGTCTGTCCAGAAATCTAAAAATTAAAAGTTTATAAGACAATTATTTTGCCGGTTGTATTATATAGATGCGAGACATGGTAGACCATGGGCTACCAATAGCAAACCCTCCCCCCCCCCCCCGTGGGATTTTCTGGCACACATATTTTTTTGTTGATATTGTCGTCTAGTTTAAGATTTTAGTTGTTTGCCCCTTATCAATTACAGCATTTACCCGGAAACCCTGGAAAACCACGGAAATCCGGAGAAAATGGGTTTGTTTTAATTTTTTATTGTTCTTTGCCCATAATATTCCCAGAGAATTTCTGACTCACATATTTTTGTTCGTATTGCCATCTAGTTTAAGGTTTCAGTTGTTTGCCCCTTACAAATTACAACATATCCCCGGAAAACCCGGAAAGCCACGTATATACGGAGAAAATTACTATGTTTTGGTTTTTAAAAAATTGTTATTTGCCCCTAATATTCAAAGGGAATTTCTGACTCATATGTTTTTTTGTTGCCATTACCATCTAGATTAAGATTTCAGTTGTTTGCCCCTTATCAATTACAGCATATCCCCGAAAAACTCCGAAAACCAAGGAAATCCGAAAAAATTGACTTCGTTTGAATTTTTGAAAATCTTTGTTCTTTGCTACTAGTATTCAAAGGGAATTGGTAAATCATATGTTTTTGTGTTGGTATTGCCATCTAGATTAAGGTTTCAGTTGTGTTCCCCTTACCAATTACAGCATATCCCCGGAAAACCCGGAAAACCACGTATATACGGAGAAAATGACTATGTTTTCTTTTTAAATCCTTGTTCTTTGCTCGTAATATTCGAAGAGAATTCCTGACTCATATGCTTTTGTGTTGGAAGTGCCAACTAGTAAGGTATCAGTTGTTTTCCCCTTACCAATTACAGCATGACAAAAAATAATGATGCTGAAGGGATGAAAGCGATTGAAAACCTGGCAGCACACCCTTCATATTCTAATGTGAACAAAAATATGTGTCAGAAATTCCCTGGGAATATTAGGGGCAAAGAACAATAAAAAATTTAAACTATTTGTAAAGGGCAAACAACTGAAACCTTAAACTAGATGGCAATACGAACAAAAATATGTGAGGCAGAAATTCCCTGGGAATATTAGGATCAAAGAACAAAGATTTTTAATAAATTAAAACGAACTCATTTTCTGCGGATTTTCGTGGTTTTCGGAGTTTTCCGGGGATATGCTGTAATTGATAAGGGGAAAACAACTGATACCTTAATCTCGATGGCAATACCAATACAAAAACATATAAGTCACCAATTCCCTTTGAATACTAAGAGCAAATAACTAAGATTAAAAAAATTAAAACAAAGTAATTTTCTCCGGATTTCCGTGGTTTTCCGAGTTTTCTGGGGAAATGCTGTAATTGATAGGGGGAAAACAACTAAAACCTTAATCTAGATGGGAATACTAATACAAAAACATATAAGTCACCAATTCCCTTTCAATACTAGGAGGAAAAAACTTAGATTAAAAAAAAAATAAACACAGTAATTTTCTCAGAGTTTTCTGGGGAAATGCTGTAATTGATAAGGGGCAAACAACTGAAACCTTAATTTAGATGGCAATACCAACACAAAACCATATGAGTCACAAAGTCCCTTTGAATACTAAGAGCAAATAACTAAGATTAAAAAAATTAAAACAAAGTAATTTTCTCCGGATTTCCGTGGTTTTCAGAGTTTTCTGGGGAAATGCTGTAATTGATAAGGGGCAATCAACTGAAACCTTAATTTAGATGGCAATACCAACACAAAACCGTATGAGTCACTAAGTCCCTTTGAATACTAAGAGCAAATAACTAAGATTAAAAAAATTAAAACAAAGTAATTTTCTCCGGATTTCCGTGGTTTTCCGAGTTTTCTGGGGAAATGCTATAATTGATAGGGGGCAAACAACTGAAACCTTAATCTAGATGGGAATACCAATACAAAAACATATAAGTCACCAATTCCCTTTGAATACTAGGAGGAAAAAACATAGATTAAAAAAAATAAACAAAGTAATTTTCTCCGGATTTCCGTGGTTTTCAGAGTTTTCTGGGGAAATGCTGTAATTGATAAGGGGCAAACAACTGAAACCTTAATTTAGATGGCAATACCAACACAAAACTATATGAGTCACCAAGTCCCTTTGAATACTAGGGCAAAGAACTAAGATTTTAAAAAATTTGAACAAAGTCATTTTCTCCGGGTTTCCGTGGTTTTCGGAGTTTTCCGGGGATATACTGTATTTGATAATGGGCAAACAACTGAGACCTTAATCTAGATGGCAATGCCAACAAAAAAAACATATGAGTCAGAAATTCCCTTTGAATATTAGAAGGAAAAACAAAGATTGAATAAATAAAACATTGTCATTTTCTCCGTATATACGTGGTATTCCGGGTTTTCCGGGGATATGTTGTAATTGGTCGGAGGCAAACAACTGAAACCTTAAATTAGATGACAATAGCAACAAGAAATATGTGAGTCAATAATTCCCTGGGCATATTAGGAGCAAAGAACAAAGACAAATTAAAACAAAGTCATTTCTCCGGATTTCCGTTGTTTTCCGGGGATATGCTGTAATTGATAAGGGGTAAACAGCTAAAAAGTTAATCTAGATGGCAATACCAACAATAAATATGTGATTCAGAAATTCCCTGGCCATATTAGGAGCAAAGAACAAAGAAAAATTAAAACAAACTAGTTTTCTCCGGATTTCCGTAGTTTTCCGGGGTTTCCGGGTAAATGCTGTAATTGATAAGGGGCAAACAACTAAAATATGAAACTACATGTCAATACCAACAAAAAAATATATGAGTCGGAAAATCCCACGGGGGGGGGGGGGATGGGGGGTATACAGTAGCCCACGCTCTATGGTCGCATACTTATCGGCAAGAACATAATCTGAGAGTATTCGAAAACAGGGTGCTTAGGAAAATATTTGGGACTAAGAGAGATGAAAATGGGGACTGGAGAAAACTACATAACGATGAGCTTCATGACATTTACTCTTCACCTGATATAGTAAGGGTAATTAAATCATGGAGGTTGTTATGGGCTGGACATGTGCGCATGAATAAAATGTAATGGATTATATAAATAATAATTACTTTCGTGATTTGTTGTATAAAAACAAAACTAACAGTTGTGAGATCACGGCATACTGTGAATCAACCATTCATGAATCGGTTCGAGCTACCATGGTATAAATCAGTGCTACCAATGGAGCATATAAGACGTAGTTAACTTCATTCAGGTAAGCTAACAGCAGAACAGAATAAAAGCACACGAACTGGCTTGCACCGAATCAAAATTGTGTTCTTAATCAATGTACATTTCTATTATTTCAATTTCCAAACAAGTTATTTTGTATAAAATAATCTATTTTCGTGGCGCTAAGTGGCAGCATCTGATTATTAATCACTGCACACTGATACTCGCGTCTCCAGTAACGAGCAGACGATTTTATCACGATAAAATATCCTACTCATGATTTCTACAAGAATATTGCAAGATAAACGGCCGTGATTGGTATATATCCGAGGAATTGCTAAACGTTATTGGTTAATATCAAACACGCGGCGTATGAGTTGAATAGTCAACATAAAACGTAAATTTATAAAGCTTGCAGATTTTTCCTGCTAGAAGGTTTGTCCCCTTACGCTTTGATCACATCAGCAGTAGATATAAACCATGTAGTGCTTTTACATGTAAATCTTTCAAATCGAACATTCCTTTAGAGACACAAGAAAGTATTCTATACTTGATACACCATACATATATAGGTCTAATATCGGTTATCATTTAACAAAATTTAACAATAATTTAACAGAAGTAATATCTGCGATAATGGTGGTGATAATGTATATTATGTGGAAAGTTTATAACAGGAATCGAATAACGCTAAGACATTATCCGAGAGATAATTTAAATACTTGCTATGAAAGCTGTTTCCACTTCCCCTCTCTCGGAAATGTAGAATCCAAAACAACAGAGGGAGATAGTCTCCAGTAGGATGGAATTACATTCTGTAACCCATTTTCTAAACCACAGACTGCGACCTAATCCGACCTCTAAAGTTTAATTCAGAGCTCTAACATGGTTGCTATGATTTATGAGTATGACTCAGTTTCCGTACCATCTCTCGATGAGGATGAAACTTGAAACTCAGGAAAAGGTATCAAGAAACTTGGATGTGTTCTTGAGTGAGGAACATATAAATTAAAACCATCTTTCCTCTCACTCTCGCCTCTTACTATATGCGTCTTGCGGATAATATGAAGCCACTGGTTACATTACGTTTTCTGTAATTAGTAGTCCTTACACAACTTTCGTTTAAGTTCAGAAACTTTCGTCAAAATATTTCTAGGAAAACTGAATAAATAAAATAGATAAAAATAAAACATCTAAATGATTATGAATAATCCTCACCACCATTTAAAGTTGGATACAAATACAAATAGGTTTATTTCATCTTCATTACAAACAGGGACTTTTGTTTACATTTCTGTTTTACCATTCAGTCCTTCAGTTACTAAAACAAACATTATATAACTATTTCTATCTATTAATTAAATACAACCATGATTGTTTATATAATTATTATTCCCTATTTCATTTGAATTTATACTGTTACTTTCTTCCATTATGGCTAACCATTTCCTTTTAACTACATATAAAAATTTCCTCATTCTTTTTAATAACTCCGATTTTTTATGCACAGCTTCTTATATGTTACACTTTTATTAATTTTTAGTAATTTACTATCAATTATATTTGACCGCCACATCTCCGTTTCCTTACACTTTAATAAAGTCGGATACATATTATATAAATTTGTAAAATGTTTCTTATTCCAATACGAATTCTACGTTCAGTTTACTTAGTATTGGCCCAATCTCTAATACCAATCTTTAATACTTCTTTGGGGAGAAAGTTCACAAAATGAATGTTGTGTCATTAAATTTATTCCAAAAATGTATTGTCAAAATATGTTTTCATAAGCCTTAGATTACTCCACAAAATTAACATATACGAATTTCCAAGCTCCAATAATATGACAATTGAATGTATGCTTTCACAATGGTTTCGTTAAAATAATCCACATTTAGTCCATAGAATTTAGAAAAATAAGCTTTCTATTTTTCTGTGAGTGAAAATATTATAATCAGTTGAACCAAAATTTAGAATCTACTTTGGATTGAAATCTAAGGCCCAGTAATAAAGACATTCCAGAGCTAGGTAAATTAAATATTTTTAAATTAAAAATAAATTTAAAGTGAAATTAAGTTCAATGTGATAAATATAACTATAGTATGATTATTTAACGTGAAAATATCTCTGAAATCGATGCCAGGTGTGGGGAGGCAATAGCGCCCAAACGAGAGATAGTTTCTATAACTTTTGTATATATATAATTTGTCTTCGTGGCAGCGTAATATTTCCGGAATTGCATGTGCTGGTGTCAGTCTCAACGTTCATAATATGTTGTGTTGTGTGTTTGCCTGGATTCAGTTCAATCTCATAAATCGTGACCAAATTGTAAAGGTACGCAAGAAGAATTAAAGGGTTCAGAGATAGAAATAGGACGAGAAATAAGTAAACACATGTGCATATATCACAACTGCGGTCAGAAATTATTTCCTTTTTCAGATTTGAATAAAATCAGGTAAACTGATGTAACAAAGTGCCAGTATGTTTTTATTTAATCAGTTATGACTGCAATTATGATATGCAGAATATGTTTTTTTTTAATTGTTTCCAAGTTAAGCTCCAGATTTATTCATTAAGCAGGGCTTACGGAAGAAGAAAGGTCTACCATCTCGGCCACCTGGGTCATTTTAACGGTCTAGTTGGATAAGCGCATGTCAATTAATATGTTTTTTGTCACAGCTACCTGTATTTTAATTTCCAAGGCCTTATAAGATCACAGTAAAACAATAGGCTATGTTGTCAAGATAACTGATTTTAATTTTTTTTTATAAATTCTTTCGAATACGTATATTACCATAAAATAGGCACTAAATTGAGCATTACTCCGAAACAGGTCAATCGATTTTATCCATTATGAATAGACGTCTTCCCATGGACATTATAAATGTGTATACCAAGTTTCATAAAAATCTGGTAAAGCGTATTTGAGTTACCGCGTCTTTAAAATATTCACTAAATTGGGTTTTACTCCGGTACCGGTCTACCGATTTGGTCCAATATCAGTAGACGTCTTTCCACGTACATTATAAATGGGTATACAAAATTTCAGGAAAATCCAATAAAGCATATTTGAGTTATCGCGACTTCTTATATATTAACATAAAAACACTAAATTGGGCATTATTCCGGTACTGGCCAACCGATTTGGTCCAATATCAATAAACGTCTTCCAATGGACATTATAAATGCGTATACGAAGTTTCATAAATATCCGATAAAGCGTATTTGAGTCATTGCGCCTTTAAAGTAGACACTAAATTGGGTTTTACTCCGGTACCGGTCAACAGATTTGGTTCAAATTCAATAGGGCACTTCTCATGGACGTCATAAATGGGTGTACCAAGTTTCATGGAAATCCGATACAGCGTATTAGAAAGGCGCCATAATCTATTAAAAAAGCACTAAATTGGGCATTACTCCGGTACCGGTGAATCGATTTGGTTCAATATCAATAGGGTTCTTCCCATGGACATTATAAATGTGTTTTCCAAGTTTCATGAAAATCCGAAAAAGCTTATTTGAGTTATGGTGCATACAGACACACGGACAGACGGACAGACATTTTTTCGTCCACCACACAATCTCATAGTACCATACTGGCACTTAATAAACAGATCGTTGGTTGGTATATGGTTATTTAACGATGGGAATATACCGCAACTTAGGCTTGTCGATGTGCCGGAGTGTTTTTTACACGCCAGTAAATCTACTGTCACATTTATGCATACATAAATGCCAACGACCTGGGCCGGGATCGAACCCACAACCTTGGCCACAAAAAGCCAGCGCGATACTAACTGCGCCAAACAGGCCAACAAACAGACCGAAGCGACAGTATGCTAACAAGATACTGATTTTTTTCTTTCTTGTAACTGGGAGTACCACTCAAATTATTCACAGAAAATAAAGGCTACATTTATTGATTCTCAGATGAGTACAATGTTAAACAATACTCTATCACTTTAATCATCATTATGTTCTAATCAAATCCCTAGCATTGCACAAAAGCAGTAATAACGATAATAAACTTCTACGATGATTCATCCACACGATGAGAATGCCAGATTGTGTACACTGCTACAATGTCTATTTAATCCGAACAAATCCATGACTGCCAGAAGGGATACTGTAGTTGACTTGTTACAATCACAAACGCGAATGCAGAAATGTGGTTTGTGTTTATTTTGCGTTAATAAATGCATTGAATTTTGATTGTAGCTAAAAGCAAGACCTCGTGAATTGGTTCAAGCAAATCTATTTGTGGGGGGGGGGGGGGAGGGATTTAACATCACGCAATAATACACTTTCAGCCTGGTTTTGTTTCTAAATCCAGAAAACGTATGTATCATTAAATTTAATTGGCAGAAGTGTTAATAAAATATTAGGGGAATTCCACATACAGCTTCGGAACCTATTCATTTGTTTACATGGACCGTTGTTTTAGCTGCTTTCATAACTCGATTTTAGAGAATCGATTGCTTCCTGATCATTCGACTGTTATATTGTTTCGTATATTAAATGCCGGTGAAGTAGTAATATTTATAACAATTAAATTTGCTTTCTATCTATACGATTGGACCTAGACAAGCCACACATAATCATGTTAGTATTGTGCATATTGGAATATATACAGCACAGAATACAATATAATTTTTTGTCGTGCCTTTCTGTTAATTCAAACAATTGGCAATGTCAAAAAATTATATAGGCTACATTACAAGTTAAAAATCGGATGTGAAACTCACTGAACTTCCTCTGCCCATTATTATGTATGCTCTTCTCTTCATCTAAATTGGTTGTAGAAATGAAGAAAATGTCGTTACCACATCACATCGCATCCCCGAAGGATATGTAAACCCATCGCATCTCCGAAGGCTACATAATCCAAATAAAATATGATTAATACACTCACTACCCTTCAGATAATTTAAAAAAAATTGCAAATAAAAGTTTTAACTCTGAGTATAAGCACTCCATGTACAAAATTTAAATGAAATCGTTAGAGCAGTTTTAGAGAAAATCGCGACAAACTAAATTTTCTTCGTGTAAAGTTCCATGAAAATTAGACAAAATCGTTGCCAATACTCGTGTCATATCCTCAGAAGGCATGTAACCCAAGTACACAATTTTGTTTTCGTAAGATTTTCCGTTATAATTTGTAATGCGAAAGATGGACCACACTAATAATTAATGTTTGCATTTTGCTAATCCAAAATTCCCCTAATAATTCTTCAAATCTCATACCTCTTGTTTGAGGAGTATATATCATAATATTGAACTCTAAATACGTAATCTGTTCGTTGCTTGTGAGAATCGTCTGTGCAGCTCAAAAGCATCCGTTACCTCAGCTAAGAAGTAAATTGGATGTATGCTGAAGTTTAATGTGAGCGAATAATGTGTCCCTTGAAATTACAGCTAATATATTCTAACTAACTTCGTCAAATTCTATTAAACTTCATACATATTAATACCCTCCATGACTGGACATGGCTAACTTAAATCATGTAGGCCTACCTAATGTTTTCACAACTATCAACTTGATTCTGATTTGGGCCTTATGTGAAAGCCTGACAATAATTTGCATAGATTGTTAACAAACTTTTATTCAATGCCCATAACATGGTGTTAATGTTTCTGCACTGCCGTTTTTATTTATCACATTAATAATAAATAAATAAATAAAATAAATATTTAAAAACCCTTAAAATACAAGTGATTCAAATAAACTGTTAACTGGAATTTAAAAGATATTCATATTTTTAAGCAAAATTTGAAGATGAACACACTACACATCCATACTGTAATAGTATATTTACATTTTTTTCACATACGAGTTGGCCAATCATGCGGGTTTCAGCGTAGCAGCGGCCAAAGCTCTAACTTCCGAGCGATCGGGTGAAATATCTACGCAAATAAAGCAGCTAACAATGTAATGATTCAGGTTCTCACAATTACAATTACGTATCTCGTCACAAAAAATGTTGGCAAAGCCCTCCTCTTGCATCCACACAACACTGGCACATTTTTAGGAAATGTTCTATCATGCGCGTAAGTTCAGCTTCCGAGATGAGTTAATTTCTCTAGTGATATTGTCTTTAAGTTCTTCTAATGTATGGTGGTTTGACCTATACACTTTATTTTTCAAGTTCCCCATAAATAATAGTAGCATGCTGTGCAAGTAAGTACTGTATCTAATACTTTCTTTACAAAAAATATATATGTAAAGAGTACAAATTAATAAATCTAGCTCATGGTCGACTAGCTGATTGAGTGTCGAGGCTTATTAAAAAAGATCTAAAAGCCCGACAAATTACTGTATATTATTTTTCTGGCCCTAGTGATTCGTCATCACTTGACTCACCTACCCATACACTCTACATCTAAAACATCGATCTTATAGGACGAAATAAGTGTAAGCAATTTCGTCAAGCCTAAATAAGATTCCTGGATACTGATGGTTAAGGCACTGTTGCCAGTATACGGAGAATATTAACCTAATTACCTCTTTGGCCAGGACCTAATCACGAAAGGCGAAATAGTTTTTATACTTAATAATTAATGTTATCCTCTGCTCTCTTTAATTTACACAGTTAGTTCCACCCTGTATTAGCGTTTCAAGGAGTAGAGACTCGGTCATTTATAGTAAATTTCATAAGATAATTTTAGAATATAAACTTCCTAAACTTTCTAATCTGTAGATGTTAGGTATTAGGGCCATTGAACTGACTTACTATTAGCTAAGACACTTCTAAATTTTACAAACTCTAAAGTAAAGTTTATTATTAAAAATACTACTACTAAAATAATACTATTACTGACATGCTAAAGAAATAATTATAATATTAAAAAACGAAAGTATCGTTAATTATAATATGGTACCTTTAGATGAGGCATACTTGCAAGGCTTTCATCTACTAACTTACAAAGACTAGCAGGCACGTTTTCTTGTTATATTGAACAACACTAGGCCATGTATTATTCATCAGAGAGCTTCTAGATAGACTTTCCTGTACCCTATACTATGTGAGTATACATATTCCTCTATAGCAATTTTGTTACTCCAAACCCGAAGCTCCACTAACTTGGACAAAGTTTAATGGAGGGAGATGGAAGGGGATAAAGATAGAGAAACAGCTAGGGAAGAAGAGAGGGATAGAAGGAGAGAAATACTGATGTGCTGAGTCGTTAGAATTAGTACTTTTCCTTCCTATCAAGACTATAGCTCTTAAGTTCGAAGAGAAGGAGGTAAACTAGAATGTCTGAAGGAATATAGATATATGGGAAAACAAGAACACATACAGAGAAGGTGAGAAAAAGATAGGCCTAGACAGAAGGCGAGCGAGAGAAAGAGAGTGAGGAGTAAAAAAGAAAAAAAATTAACGTATTAGACCAGTGTTCTTATTAAATGAGCAAGGGAAGGATTCATTAACAAGAATTTGTTGCTAATCCTGGTATTAAAATGATTTTACCATTACCGTAATTATAAGAGTTTGAGACCGTAAAGAGGAAAATAACCATTATGTTAATACTAAATGCTTCAATTAATTCAACACGTTAAATATTCCATACCACGAAACCCTAGTCTGCACTCTCCATATCGTAAATTTTACTTATATCCTTCCTCTTCTCTTCTTTCCGTTCCTCTCACCATATTAGAGCAATATATTTACACTATTGATCCTTTAAATCCTACAAATTCCTATAATCCAGAAAGCCATTAAGCAAAATGTAATATATTTTGTGAGAAAATTTTCTGGCAGACGAATTATATATTTGGTTAGAGTGAATTAATTTTCAAGAAAATTACTGAATGGAATGGGATATACTGCATGATTTTGCTAGTTCTTTTTAAATGTATTTATTTATTTAAAATAGCTTTAAAAAAGTCATAACGCGAGTCTATTTTATAGGCAAGATTTAAAAATGCTCCTATAGTTGGAAATATTTAAGGTATTTTATGCGTATTCCTATTCAAGGCGCAAACATACTACTGGGGACAGAATACAATGTATTTTTCTGTATATAATTAGAACATACGGATACAACATGTTTAAGAGTAAGTTGTATGTCACATTGGTGGTATCTAGGGAGTTCATCCTTCGCGAGAAGACTGGAATGGGTCAGATCTGTGTGTCCAATTCGAAGCCTTAAGATTGCTACTTGTTCGTTTCGTCTGAGCTCTGCCAAAAGAAGTGAGTCCTTGAATTGCTGCTTACTTGGTGTATTTTTTTTATTTAACAGTTTTCTGAGAAGTTATGGTTTATAATTTTATGAGAATATTCTTGGTTCTATAGGAAATAATATTCTGTGGTTTTATGAACACATATCTACATCTGATAATTTTATGTCTTACGAATAGCCTTTATGTCTTCATAATTTTATGTCCTGGGTATATCCCAGAAGTTAAAAAAATTGCCTATGTATTAATATAATAGTATTCATCAATTTGAATGACTCTAGTTCTGACTGAAAATCATTGCAAGATGTTTCCATTTTTAAAAACAATGTACAGAGCTGAAATAGAGCAACAGATTTATCTATAAGAACCCGGTCATCTGAGATTACTAAATAAATAAAATTAAAGTAATTGTTGAGTATCAATCATAAACTAACCTATCACCGATCGTGTACAATGCAGAAATGGGTGATCGTTTTAAACCTAATTAAAATAAATTCCATTGCTTTCCTAGACATTAAGATACTCGAATGATTAGCCTACAACTGAATAGGAAATAATAAAAAGAGAAAATATAACTTTCATTATAAATTTTAACCTGGATAGGAACTATTTATTTGCAAACAAGGTAAGGTGAGATTTCATAAAGTGGTGAATCTAAGTTATTACTATAACACAAGAAAAGGGTTGGATAAATCATGTTACAGTGTAAGGAGACAAAGAATGATGTATAACTAGAGAATAAATTTACATTAATTCGCATAGTCTTCATATGATTCATTTTGTTGATCTCTCAAAAAACATTTTCTGTATTATTTTAAAAAACCTTGCAAATATTGCGCATACCACAAGGACGGATTGCAAAACGAATCACCAGGGATGAGACAGACATAAAATTCAAACATCAACTGGTAACTGAAGCAAGTTCTATATCCAGCACTCAGGTAATCATTCTGTCTCGCTCCTACTGTGGAGTTGGTCTTGGGTTGAAAGATAGAATGAATGTGGTTTTGGGAGGAAAACGGTAGTGGTGGAAGGGGTTAGAATTGATGTGGCTCATTAGAATTAGCACAGCTCGGCTGCCAGCCTGCATCCCAGTGCTAGAGTGTTTGAACAGATGAAGGGGTGATAGCGCAGAAAAGGAACTGCAAACATGCGAATCTGCCCGGGCGCGCCTCCACAACTACGTACAGTACATGGAAACTAATTCTCTACTATCATCACCCCAACAATAGCGCGTACCGTATCACTAGACATAGTAGCCACCCTTTACTAAATATTATTTTGTATTTTTAGGTAGATTTCGAAGAAAAATCTACCTATTGCAATCGCTACCATGTCATGACTTTCGAAAAATTCTTTCATATCTTTACGTTTCATGCCTCCCTAAGTACGAAACCACCGCCCGTTAAAAAAAAAATTGATATATATATATCTTTACACGCAGCGGCCGTAATTTTGAAGATATTTGAACCAAATTTTATTATGTTATTTCTAGGCCCAATAGTTCGGATAAGTTCGTTAATGAGCAAAATTGGCCCAAGGGGAGGGTCGGGGGAGGGGCTTGAAATTTAAAAATATTATATCTCGGCCCCTGTGAAGTATAGAGGGAAACTTTGTTTGAATAAATTAGAGTACTCCGTATGGAGTTCACAGTGACACCAACGATTCGAGGGTTTGGGGGATATGAGTGGAGGTGGTTGGTGGGGGGGGGTGGAAATTCAAAATTTTTGAAACCACTTTTTATGAGGTACCGTTGAAAAAGCTCTTGATGAGTACTCTACAAATCAATAACTGGTTTCTCGATAGCTCTCATATAAGGCGAGATTTAGCACTTCGAAATCTACCTCAGCCTGTGGCCCTGCCTAAAGGGATTTTTTTTTATTTATTGTTTATCCGGTTTTACAATGCAATCAATTTACATGTTCCGGTAACTCAAGATTGCACATATATGTATACACACGAATTACATGAATGTATGCATTTGGGATGAAAATTACTGATTTTATGGTAGGGAGTTGGATAAATATGTGATGAATGCATAAGAAATGGATATTGCTAGCCTAGGCTGTGAATTCAGCTATGTGAACATGCCATGAGCTGTGTTGTGCTGAGCACCAGGACAGGCAGACCCATAAGGGAAATAATCTGAGTAAAACTCCTTCTCTTCCCTTCCAATTCAATTTAACATAATTTCTCTCATTTCATAATGGAAATCTGAGATTCTATTCAGGAAGGGTTAGTAATAACTTAAAAAAATACCTACAACAATACAATTACAAACATAGTTACAAAATATAAACCCCAGTGGCTAGTATTTGGATAACAAATCTGTCTCATGTGTCAATTATATCAATATTTCAAGTCCAGTATTCTGTTTCTATTGGGCCTACAATGACGTGTCCCATTATTCAGGATATTCACTGTATAGGGATTGGTGTGTTAGTTTAGCGAATCTTGTAAGCCATCCTACATTTAGTAATTTTCTGGCTTACTGTCGGTATTTCAAAAATCCCTTTAGGCAGGCCTACAGGCTGAGGTAGATTTCAAAGTGCTTTTGGTTTAATTTATTGTCGCTGCGTAGCACTCTTTTTATTTAGCCTTGGCATGGCAAACCCACAGTAATAAGAACTGAATTCGGTAAAGAGGAAGAGCCTACAATCATTTGTTTTGACAACAAGAATAGGATATAATATTCTGGGAGGCCGTGCGCAAGATCAGCAATGAATAAAATTAAAACAAGACAAAATTATGATATTATAATAATTCTTTTAAGTGTTATTATTTTTAAACATTAAAATCTCGCGTCATATGAGAGCTATCAAGAAACTAGTTATTGATTTGTAGAGTACTCATCAAGAGCTTTTCAACGATACCCCACAAGACGTAGTTTCAAAAATTTCGAATTTCCATCCCTCACCCCCACCCCCACTCGTACCCCCAAAAAACCCCGAATTGTTGGTGTCCCTGTGAACTCCATAGGGAGTACTCTCATTTATTCAAACAAAGTTTCCCTCTATACTTCATAGGGGCCGAGATATACATGTTTTAAAATTTCAACCCCCTCCCCGACCACCCTCTTGGGCCAATTTTGCCCATTAACGAACTTGTCCGAACTCCACCCTCTTGGGCCAATTTTGCCCATTAACGAACTTGTCCGAACTATTGGGCCTATAAATGACATAATAAAATTTGGTTCAAATATCTTCAAAATTACGGCCGCTATCGTGTAAAGATATATATATATATATATATATATATATATATATATATATAAGCTTATATAAATATCACAAAAAAAAATTTTGAACGGGCGGTGGTTTCGTACTTAGGGGAGCATGAAACGTAAAGATATGAAAGAATTTTTCGAAAATCATGACATGGTATCCATTGCAATAGGTAGATTTTTCTTCGAAATCTACCTAAAATATATTTGCTATTAATGTACCAGGGAATTTTCCCATTAGCTCTAATCGTTTTGGACTGAAGAAGTTCCAGAATTTGTATGTTAGAGATGCCTGCTGAACCGCAAAGTTGAATTCCATAATGCCCATATTGATTGAAAGAAACGTATGTAAATTATAAGTTTGTTGTTCTGGTAGTTGATAACCTTCATTACGGTCCTAGGAGCCAGTAGGCTGTTTTTTTTAATTTGTTAATCATTTTTTCGAGTTTTGTACTTATAAGATTTTTCAAATTCAAATGACGGTCACGAAGGATTCCCAAATGTATTCTTAAGTTTTGTTACGTAATACTGATTATATACAATTATATCCATTTCTATAATGTAATTTAGAGTTATCATATTACTGGAAATATTAATTTATTATATCTAAGCGTACTTACAATCTACTACCTTCTTTATAAATTCTACCTTGAGAGTTTAGTACGATTCCTTGAAACCGTAAAACGCAAAAATAATGAAGATTCATAGCAGAGGGAGATTAACATAAGGAGGTACGTCTGGTGTAAGGTCTATATCAAGAAAAGGGATTTCCAATTTAATCAATCTGATGTAATACGTCGAGAGAAGCCGGCAGAATTTTAAAAGCAGCTAACATTTTCATTTATTTCAACGTACATTTAGCTAATGCTATAGCGCGGAAACGACAATAAAGGCAAGCAATTTCCTAATGCTTTTAGCTGATATTTCTATGTTACTCACTTATATCACACGGTCTGATTAATGCCTCAAGATTAAGCTAGGCTTCACAATGCACGTCGAGTTTTCCCTTGCCTACAGATCGACATAACATACTGAATTCATAGCTAGAATGTGGACTTGTTTTCATATATCAATCCAAGAGTTGCATTTATTGATTATTCCTCTTTTTTATCCAAGGGGTTTTAGGTAAGTAATACGCCACCAGAGGGAATTCTGCAATTACACAAAGAGTACAACCAAATAAAGCAATTTTACTTATATTCCACTTACGTCGGTGCTCAATGAAATTCAAATAAATAATTAAATAAAACATCACTAGGTCTAAATCTGTCAACACTGGTTTTATTTAAAAAGGAACCAAAGTAAAACAAGTTCAATGCTCTTTTTCTTAGATATTTTGTACGGATATAAATTGAAACTTACTGAAAAGTGAATAGAGAGGTATTAAAATAACTTACATATTATATATCGCTGAGCTCAATCAATAAAATAAAATAGACTTAATACGTATTTACGAATTATAAAATAAAACATAATTTAGTTACTGGTATTAAGTCTATTTTATTTTGTAGAGAGAGATGTTCAGCTACTTTATCATGAAAAAAATCATCTTCCTATATTTAATAATACCCCCCCATCTATTTTCTCGAATCTTGATATAAGTTATTTAGGTGCATTTTTTCGCAATAAGCTATTCAGTTACTGTTAATACTTTAAGATAAGAAAGCTCTCGTTTTAAAGATTCTTGCCTATATCCTGCAGTGATCCATAGAAAAAAAAAATTCTAAACAAGTGTCTTCTCAAGCCCATTGCAATCTCTCAAATCTATAAATCAAAGAACAAATTTCCGGAATCAATTTACCTTCATAAAATGTAATGTAACACAAGGCACTTAAGAGGAAGAAACGTAGATTTCTGATAATACAGCACGAAATATTTAACGTAACTGGATCCGCAATTCGGTAACGTAGGTTTTCTTTTAACTTCTTTCTCAAGAACGAAATACTCGAGTGAAAACATCAGCAATAGAAGTTTAAAAAAGTACTTAATCCTTTTAAGAAATAATTACTTTTTTTCCTATTTACGCCGTTTTCTCATTAAACCAGTTTTCAGAATACGCCGAGAATGCAGATAACAGTTTTAAATATTTTCATAACCTAATTAAGGAGGAGACATCATCAAATGGCAAGAGGGGGAAAACTCCACCAAACTTTTCATAAAGTAAGGGATAAATATTCATTAACATCCCCTACCAAGTGAATGTCTATTTTGATTAAATTTAGAGTTTAATATTCCCCATTCAGAACTTAAAGAACATCACAATAGAAAACATGTCTACAAAACAAGAAAGTTGGAGTTTAAAAACACAAACTTACTCATGAGGGTACCACGAATGGTACTGACGTACTACAACGTATTGTTGACTCCTTATTTATAAAATGAAAGCGTGATATGCAAAGATGCATGTAATAGAAAGTTTAAATTTCCATATTTATATAATGCAATATATGAGATCTATTTTCTTGCTTATTTCTTTTTCCTTATTATCTTTATTTCTTTGATCATTTCTGTAATTTCCTTCTTTCTTTCCAACTTCATTCTCTTTCTTGGACTAATTCGAAGATATTATTTTCGAACTACTCTTATTGAATACCGTACCAAAAATGTGATGCTTATTTATTGAAATAAATATGTTTCATTGCCATATTTGATGAATCCTTGCTAATTACTGCTGCAGTCCTAACACAGCTTTAACCTTTACAAAATTTTGGGAAAAATAAGAATAAATATCATTTTGATATATGTTACCAACCAATAATAATTTAGACATCGGCCAAAATCTTCACAGTAAGTCAAAATATTCATGCAGGTAGTGTACGATAATATTTATTAAGTGCCAGAATGGTACTTTATGAGATTGTATGGGGGACGGGAAAATGTCTGTCCGTCTGTCTCCCGTGTGTCTGTACGTGCGAAAAATCAAATACTTTTATCAGTTTTTCATGAAACTTGACATACGCATTTATAACATTTATGGGAAGAAGAATATTGATATTGAACCAAACCGGTTGACCGGTACCGGAGTACTGCCCAATTTTGTGCCTATTTTATGGCAAGAATTTATCAAATGTAAATCAGTTCTCATGATAACATATTGTTTTACAGTGTTCATATGCAGCTTTGGAAGTTGCAATACAGTAAGCTTAATGAATCGATCTGGAGCTTAATTCGGAGATTTATTAAAAAATATCTTATTTTCTGCATATCACAATTGCAATTAAACGAAAGCATTCTGGTACTTTGTAACATCAGTAAAAATAACTTATTTTCTGCATAACATAATATCAATTATCACTGATTAAACAAAAGCATTCTGGCACTTGTAACATCAGTGTACTGTACCTGATTTTATTCTTTTTGCATTTTCGAAGTAACCATTCACATGTTTTATAACTAAAAGGAACACGTCAATTAAGACAATAACAAGTTATTAAAGAACTATTTAAATACGTAATACACCCATGTTGATATTGAAAATTCTACTGAGGACATAGATGACGTTGCTAAGATGACAGAAGAAAATATATGGTGAAACACGTCTTTGAGAGAAAGACTTGCACATGTAGCACCTTACTGCTTAAAATCTTGAGAGCCTATACCGGGTCCTTCTTCACTGATGACATTTATGCAAATGTATTTCAGCCTACATAGGGCAAATTCAGCCGTGTAAAGATAGCATTTAAGACCGCCAATATGTTCAGAAATTCAATAAGAGACAGTAGGTTATAAATATAACCTCTAACTTGTATCGGTTGGGTTTTTCCTAGTTCTGATGCATACTATATGAGCACTAGTTGTGTACTACGTTATTCTTAGGTTTGTTTCCTTTTAGTAGACTATAGAATACCTGGAGAGAGTTCAGAAATAAGGTTATTGTCTACATTTTCGCTGACTGTATTATCACCACGGTACCTCTACGGATCTTTTTGAGGTAGGACGATCTGGAACAGAGTGTATTCAGCCTCGTGAGGTCATCTGAGGAGCTAGCCTACCTGATAATGAAACAGCTTCGCTTATAAAAACTATCAATAAAGAACATGAGAGTTCCCATGCTGACCAGAAGCCCTCAAATCTGTCACCTGCATATGGTACATGATGCAGCTGCTGCGGTGGATGGTAGGCTCGGTCCTGCAAGGGATGTATAGCCTCTGAGTTTAGTTTATGGCATACCATTTCAGCTCTATGTAGGATATTTTTGCGTGTCTCGTCATATTTCTTCGTCGCTGTACCTTGCAAAATTGGATTAGTTTTAATTTACCATTATATTTGTTCTTGTATCTTTCGTTCTTTATTTTTCTTAGTTTATCCTCTCACGTTGCAGGGACGTTAATGCGGCCCACGCCGTCAGTGAAATTTATTCTTGTATACCACAGTAAATTCTAATTTTAGATTATTCCCCTATTATTCGTATTACAATAGAGAAGTCAGATGTAATATAAGCATTTTTTAATATATCAGAAAAATTATATAGAAATAGTTTTACCTATTTTGTTGTCCTTTATTTGCCTCCACTGTCAAATAGAAAAAAAAGCTTAAAAATAAATAGCTACTAGCAAAAGAACTGATAACGATTTTTGTGCGAGCAGTTCCACCCTCCATAGTTACATAGGTTTAATGGAAACTCAACTTCATACAAATCTGCGTGCTACGAACTTTTTGCCGGCAGTTATTAAAATAACCCCCAGCGTTCAACCCCAAATCCTCGTTTTCAGATAAATAAGAATGTGTATTCAGCTAGAGCGAATCGTTGCTGCGGGCTGTAGAATTAAACTTTTCAAAACAACAAAATATATGTAGACTGAGTAACTATGAAAAATTATAATAAAAACAAATCTGCTATGAAATAAAAAGTTATACATAATAAACGCTTATCATTTTGTGGAACAGATTCTTTATACCGTGTTTAGTTCTTCTTAAAGGAATTATTCTATTCCAACTGAATTCGATTTACAGCAAAATTGCACGTCCCTTTTCTGGATTTACTGAGCGACAACTGGTAATAATGCGTCTAAATTTTTATAATATGTTTGTTCTTATGTTCGACTGTTCGACTTAAATTTTCGACTTAAATTTAAAGAAAGACCAAAAATATTACTAATGTGTTTTGGTCAATTTATATTACTTCGAAGATGAGGAATAAAACATCTGGACGACTTGCAATATCTCAATTACCATTTTCTTGACGATTTTCTCGAACATGATTATAAATATTGGTTCTAACTTTTCACGGTAATTGCTTACTCACAACTGTTTGTTTTTGTCTGAAATGTAGAGAAAAGACTGACTTTTGTTTTTCATTATCTCGAGTAGATTTATTCTCTACTGAAAAGTATCATATACTCCTTTGAAGAAGCCCATTTATATTGAACCTAATCGGTTGACCGGTACCGGAATAATGCCCAGTTTAGTGCCTATTTTATAGTAATATATTAGAAATAATTTATCAAATGCAAATCAGTTCTCATGGCAACTTATCGTTTTACAGTGTTCATGTGCAGCTTTGGAAGTTGCAATGCAGGTAACTTTGACAAATAACATTACACATATGCTTTGTTCATCCGTAAGCTCTGCTTAATGAATCGATCTGGAGCTTAACTCGGAAATCGATTAAAAAAATTATTTATTTTCTGCATATCAAAATTAAAATTATCACTGATTAAACTAAAGCATTCTGACACTTTCTTACATCAGTTTACTTTATTTCATTTCATATTCAAATTTTATTTGTGTGCTTTCAGGGTAGGGGCCTAAGTAATAAAACCCTTCATTATATTCATCCATCATTTGAGCAAGTAGAGAAGGAAGGTCTTGAGTGTACATACCATTCTACATCTACGGTCAATGGGACCAATCGGAGATTTGCTGAATGGATTGTACAGAACCCTCCTCTAAGGGGTAGGCCTACATGCTAAAAATTCAGTACTTTACGTACACGTTGGGTTTCTAGAACTCTCCTTCCTTTCCGGTGGCACATTCCAAAATCCCACTTCAAAGGGTTGATGCTCAAATAAGAGATTTTGTTCTAGAATAATATGTTTCGATATCATAATCATTATACACATGCTGCAATAGTGACAGTCTATTTAAAGGATACAGGATAGAGTTCAAAAGTGCTAAAATTGTGTCTGTAAAAGGAATCTTAATCTAATATGACACAATATGACAGCTGGGTAGAGTTCTAACGAACAGTGTGGTTTGCTCGATAGAAAGTATTTAGACCTTAGCAGCCGAAAGTAGAATTTGAAAAGGATCATACGTCAAAAATAATATTTAATAAATAACAATTCTTTCAGTGATGGTACGATTGATTTAGGCTCAGAAGGTTCATAGATAAGCTAAGTATGAAAGGGGCTGTGTGTTGAAGGCTCTTGGAGCAGCGAAGAGTAACAAGACCAGAGCTTAGAGACTCAGCTACCAGAGCATGAAGTTCTCCGAGAAGCTCAATAATGAGATTTTCAAACTTGTAGAGGTGTTGTGCTCTGTGTCTGCTAGAGACTTGCAAACTATTATTAATACTATCTCGATATCACACTAAGAAGATTATCAACTCTGGATACGGCGATATAACATAAATTATCTCTCTTAACTGTATTCAATATACAGGCACAGAAAAGTTAACGGAAATAAATTACAATGGCGATACATTGTAGATGCGGCAGGCGAAACTACTTCAATTAATAGTGCGTTCAATAGGAACAAAAATGTTAGCCAAATTGGATGAAACAAGTAAACCACGCAGCGCGGAAAATATGGTTGACTGGAAATTACCAAGACCGCCGGCGTGGTGTTGTGGTTGGCGTTGCTGACTACAGATCCGTCGGCAAGGGTTCGACCCCTTAGATTTTCTGAGGTAGGGAGGTCTGGAATGGGGTGCACTCAGCCTCGTGATTCAAACTGTAAGCTACTAGTGGCTCCGGTCATGGAAACCACCATTAACGGCCGTGGGTGTCGGTATGCTGACCACATGCCTCCAATCCTGCCATCTACCTATGGTAGATGAAGCGCCAGTCGGGTGTTAGACCTAGTCCTTTCAGGGATGTAGCACCACGGAGTTTATTTTTTTGGATATTACCAATTAAGGATATTGTTTAGTAAGAATGCCCTAATGTAGATATTGTTTTTAATATTCTTAAGATTTGTTATATCGCTCTCCACATATACGTTGGAAGCTATATTATATAGAATACGACCTAACAAATTTGAATTTTTGTTTATAGTTTTAAAATCTGAAAACAAATACAAAGCATTCCTAGCACAAGAGATTTTGAGCCAGACTTGAGATTATTCATGTTTGCTATTCTCCTTAATTAACTGCAAAAAAATGTATACTTACACCAAAGGAGAAACTGATATTTTCATACAGTTCAGACAATTTTTCGAACTAATATGTAGGTCTACAGAAAATCAACTTACCTAATATTTTATAAAAACACTATGCAAAAACATTTATAGTATCTATCTACTCTTATACAATTCAACGGCCCTAAATAGCGTGCTTGCTCGCCCGCTTCGTGAGACATCGGGTATACTCGGCGATGTTCGTCTCTCACAGTCTAAACTTTCATGACGACTACCCCGCTATTATATAAGGTCTAAGTGAAATGAACACAATTAACAAATATTCTAATTTTATTTTTACTTACAATTTCCATAGCTCTGAACCACAAACATTTTTAATAATCTACCAGTGTAATTTTCTTAAAAATCCTGGAGTCAATGATAATGGCGGGCGAAGCCGGGGGCAACATCTGTAAAATATTGATGGTTTTATCTCTTGAAATATCGCTGATAATAATAATCCAAACAAACCATTCCTTCCCTTGAAACATTATATAATTTCTGAAAATTACACTGAATTGATAAAATAAAATTCACATCATATTCATGTCAATAAACAGCTGAGAAACAATACGTATTATGTGTTCACAGGTTCTTTGGAACTGCATAATCGATTCTGATATAGTTTTCCCTGGGGGCGCTTTCATGTCGTGGAATGTACTCTAAAGCAGGAATTTTAGCTGTTTCATTAATTATTAATGGCTTAGTTTATGAATGATTCGCGTGCAAGTGTTAATAAAGATAATGCTTTAATAATATTATACTCTTAATTTTTAATTTTTAAAAGAATTATCGTGGCGAAGCCACGGGCACCTCCTAGTTACGTACATAATTGGATAACTGGCAAAAATATGCAAGGAACAGTTTTAATATGAGGCGTTTCAGTTATATTATTACAGAAGGCCGTGGAGTTTTATTTTCATCATGTTAAAAAAAAACATATCCCATAAAGAGAAAATTTCAGGAGGTTTTTATTAGAAATCTTTTATCTTTTAGCTTTCTATACTGTCCCTCGTATAGAGAAAAATAACAAAATAAAGGTATGAAACAAAATAGAATACAAAAATGAATTACGGTAACTTAAAAAATAAACAAATGATCACAATTTATGAAGAATCCAAGAAGCAACTCAAGGTGCACAACAAGAAAGAGAATAAATAAACTGTCGACAAATGCATAAATTAATGAAAACTAATAATGAATAAATCAAGCAAAACAAATTAAAATAACAAAAAAAATCAGGGATAAAGCCACAGGACGCTTAAAGCCTAAATCTAGCGTGCTTCGAAAGGTAGGGCCTACTATGTGTTTTTATACTTGCAATCAATAGAAAAGGTAATACGTTTATTCGCTTCTTGTAATGGTAGAGCCTACTATTTAGTACTTTGAAATTAAATTTCTATAATTTAACATACATTCCCTGTTAAATGTGTACATCTAAAGCTACTTTACAAACATATGGCTGAGTGTAGACAAGGCCATCTCCATTCAATGTTATTAATGGAATACGCCTACTGAAGCCACTGATTCTATATTAATTTGTTCAAACTTGACGTATTTCCGCTACATGCGGTGTTAGAAAGTGATCCCCCCTAAGACCGATTTTAGGGTCTCCACAAGTCAAAAAAGTCATGTTTCAAATAAAAGCACAAAATTTAAACAAAATCGTGAGAGCCTTTCGCGAGAAAACATCGAAAAACAAAATAAGAGAAGGTCGTCGTCAATTTTCATGTCAAATCCCCAGAAGACACTTAATCCAAATACAAAAATTTGTTTTCATAAGATTTTCCGTTCTGGTGCTAGGCTGCTCAAAGACACACACATTCACACAAGACACACATGCAGACATGTTTCTTGAAATAGTATTTTTGGATTCAGTGGACCTCAGAACATGTAGTTATACTTAAAACTCAACCTCGAATTTCGGAGTCGAATATAATCCTACTGTACCTCTACCTACGGTACCTATGGTACGGGCAGAGGAAGTAAAGAAAGAAAATCATATGGAGTTCTTACACCCTGGCCTTTTGAACTTAATCCTAATTCTCTTCTGTTTAAAATAATCTACAGTGCGGTGACCTATGACATTTTATGGAGAAGCTGTTGGGAATGGTACGAAGGTGGTTACTTATTATGAAGTCCCTTAAGCTCTTCCCGTTACATGGACAGAATAGCGCAGGGAGGGATTTACTGCTGGGATGTAACGACCTCCTCTATGCAGATACCTGCTTTCAACCAAGAAAGAAATCGAGTTTTTTATATGTTAATTTCTGTTTATGAAGAAGTCATATCCTCCTTTAATGTAGATTTTCACTTAGAAAGCTTAAGAAATTTCCCATAGCTGTTTTTATATTAAAAGAGTTCTACTGGTATGCTAATGCAGAGTAAGTTAGATGTGTAGTCATATATATAAGCTTACGATATTTAACTTGCAAATTTATTTAATGTTAAAATTACTCCCACGCCAACAGCTAACGGGAAGAGGATTATGAACGATGGTCTATATCCATGAACACAATGGCGTAGTCTACCGAGATGCATGTGGGAAGAAACTGGAGTAACGAACCTTATCTTCTACACAGCACTATTTATATTCTGCATCAGATTATGGGCTTTACCGAGTATAAGTCTGGGTATATGGTACAAAACCTTTGAGATGTATGTACATCCCTTAGAAAAAAAAAAATGTGGACACCGGAAATTTACAATAAGGAACGTAATCAAAGATGATAGTACAATTTAGATTACTATCTGATCAATAGGAATAAATCACAGCAATAAATTAATTAATGCACACTAAAAAAATTATTCTAACCTCACACGAAGAGAAAGGGTAAATATTTATTATATTAAATCATCTTCTAGGACCCTTTTCGCCTCACAGGCTACATGCCCACGATGAACTTCGGCCTTTATTGAATGTTAAAATATAAATAAAAGGCATGTAAATCAGTACTTGGTGACACGATTCAGCCTAAATTTTAACCAGAGCATTTCACTTAAGCCTATACGTAATTGTTTTGATGGAAGCCAATAATTCGGAATTCGGTGAAAATTAGTCAGTGATAAACCATCTCTTTTATTAAAGAGAGATTAATCATTAGGCCTTTCCTTATAGCCAATCACTTTTGCTTGTAAGTGTTTCAATCAAATTGCAACATATAACCAACGAGCCATTTTTAACATAAAAACTAAATCTACATGCTACATAGGCCTACTCATTACAGGATAGGCTATATACTAACTTATTCTTCTTTCCCTGACTTTTACCTCTCCTTGCAGGTACATCTACGCAGCCCACGCAGCCCGAGCCTTACAGAACCGGGTAAGAGAGTTTCTATAGATGACATAGATACTTTTTTGACCAGAAAACGACATGGAGGGCCTCTCCGGATGAGGGACCAGCCCAATGTCGGGGCCCAATGTCCGAGACAACATGAAAACACAGGACGATACACAGACACCAGACACACACACGCTCATTCCCAACAAGGCGAGGCTAAATGATATCCGGGGATCAGGAAGTAGGTTACATACCAACCCCTATAATTATGGTTTGAATCTTATCGATCAGATCAATATATCGCTTGCCTCAGTTATCTTGTGCTTTATTAATTTAAACTTTAATCATGAAATTGTCATAAATTCAAACAAATACTTTTGACCTTCCTTGAATAATTTTCCTGAGTACTTGCGCTGCTTGGTAATTTATAGGGTATTTCGAAGACTCGTAGTTAACTTACATCGCTTATAAAAAAAATTAAGCAATTGTTCATGCAATACATTTTTATACCTTAGAGCCTTATGACATATTGAAGTGAAGTATTCGTGAAATCTACATAATTCTCGGTTTAAACGGTAGAAAATGAACTACATCCCCTAACTCAGGGGAAGCTAATTTAAGAATTGTGTCGACTGACAGTCGGTGATCTGAAGAATGTAACTCATCCAATGACTTAAGTTTAAGCGGTGAATGTTATTAAAATTTTAGGTTAATTTAAGCTTTTCGGTGTTGATGGCGCTGACATCGCTTCAAATATCCCTGTTTGATATGGCAGCGAATTCTGTGAAAAATGTATGTATACTTAGTGTTGTAATATACATGGTATCGTGAACCATACATGATTTGGAGTCCCCTATCCTTCTCATTTCAATCTGCGTAATCTTGCTTCCCCCAAGATAGAAAACAAACAATAGACTGCAAGGGGAACTTCCCATTTTATGTCACACAGATTGTTTAATGTCAGTCTGGGCATTTTCTTGCAAAAGTAAATATCTAAAAGAAAGCATCATTCTACAATACGAATGAGCGTTGAACAAAATAACATAGTTTCATTCGCCTATGAAAGTCTCTTCCAGTTTAAGAATCCATATAATTTCAGTCATCAAGGTCTGAAATAATGTCAAAGACATATTTTTGAAATTAAGGGCATATGAACAGCGTTGAAAACTCATGGTAAGTAAATGACAAATTCGGCATTTGCCTTTACGACTGGAGAAACCATGAAAAAATTCAACTCAAATTGGCCAGCTACGGGGTTTGAACACGGGACCGCCCGAATGTGGTCCAAGACGCTACCATCTCGGCCACCTCGTTCGGTGAATATGATCCACGCACACATTAATTTATTGTGTAAATACCGCAAATAATGCCTTTAAGATTGTTAAACCTACTTTTTTCTATATTGTTAATAACCTAATTCTATAAACTCCAAGGATTTAGGTATTTAGGCTATATTCTCATCATAAATTTGGAAATTCAACTAAAGAACCTTCTCTCCCTCGTGCTCTCTTTCCCCTTAACAGTTGATTTGTCTTAGGTTTACTACATTATGTCCTGCAGAATTAGGTAATGAAAATATAGTAGAAAAAGAAATACGTTTAATAATCTTAGAGGTATTATTTCTGGTTTTACACCATACAGTATAATAAGTGTGCATGGATATGTACTCTTTCATAATGATGATGTAGTTTTCGGCCCGGAGGCCAGTGCCGTGCAGGGAAGGCCCACTGCCCGACCGAGGGACACTAGGCAGGCCGGATGATTCAGAGTAGGGTGGCCAGTTCGTTTCGCGGGATGGGAATAATGACACAACACCCAGTTCTGACCCAGGAAGGAAACTTTACGTCTCCGTATAATTCCCGACCCGTCCTGGAATCGAACCCGGGCCGCCTGGCAGTCACGCTACCAACTCAGCCACTGCACAGCTTAAGCCAGGCCTTTCCAACTCAGGTGCTTCCACGGCGCAGGCAGGCACTGGCAGAAGCACCGTGGCTGAACTGTAGAACCGGCGGAGGTGGGGGAAGGTAGGAAGTGGTAGAGGCAGTTCCACAGGTCTAGTCAGCGTTTAGCTGACGAAAACTATTATTAATAACTATTTTGTGAACACATAAACACAAAATTTATTTTCTGTATACATTGTGCTTGCCTTCGTATACATTTAGAATTCAAGTCGATTGTTGACATCGTTTCGCAGCAACTAATTTGTCAATATTGGGTTCAATTGGCAGTGGAAATTCTAAGTATGGCCTCTAAGGCAGCATCAGACAGAGAAGTCCTGGTTTTACTTTTATTTAAATTCATAATAGAAAACATCTGCTCACATGCATAAGTTGTCCCGAACATTGACGTAAATTTTAAGGCAAGTGCATGAAGTTTGGGAAATTCCTGTGGATGAATACTTTTGTAAAATGAGAGTAAATCACCATTGTAGTGGTAGTACCTGTCTTTTAGGATTGAGTCGCACTGTACTTTTATCAGCTCTGTTTGGAAACATGCTGGTGATTTTTCAGGACGGACTGAAAATGGCGTCATAAATATTTCAAGTTCAGGTGCCATATCGTTCATTTCTTTGAATCGAACATTGAATTCATCGTGCAAATTCTGCAATGACTTCAATGCAGGAAAATTGTCAAAATTTCCGGCTTCAAGCTGATCTTTAAATAATAAACACTGCACTTTGAAGGCCTTAATTCTATCACACATTGTGCTTATTAGCTTATTTCTCCCTTGCAACGAAATATTTAAAGCATTTAAATATGACGTTATATCCACCAAGAAAGCGAGGTCAGCTACCCATTGTTTATTCCCCAAAGTAGGTTGTGGAGAACGTTTCATCTCCATGAACACAGCAATTTCTTCAATTATTGCAAAAAAGGTTGCTAGGACTTTCGCGCAACTTAACCAGCGTGCAATACAATAAAACTGAATATCGCTGCATTCTGCCTGCAAATCTTCCAGAAATTCTTTGAACTGCCGATGGTTCAAACCTTGCTTTCTGCAGAAATTTACACATTTTGCCACAGTATCCATAATAGATTTAAAGTTGTGAAAGGTCTTTGCACATAATTGTTCTTGATGCAAAATGCAGTGTACCGATAATATTGGAGGTAGCCCAGCATCGCGCACCTTCCCTTTGATGTGGCCTGCAAAACCTTGCCCATCTGACAACATTGCTGGTGCTCCGTCACTAGCGACACTACACAGATTTTCGAGTAGTAAGCCCATATCGTCCATTGTTTCTTCAACAGCTGCAAAGATATCTGCGCCGGTCATCGTATCTTTGAGGGGTATGATGTCCAGCAGTTCTTCAGTTATAGTAAAATCCTTTTCGACTCCTCTGACAAAAATAGATAGCTGTGCCGTGTCACTTTTGTCAGTACTCTCATCAAGAGCAATCGAGTACTTTTCGAAAGTGTCGTATTTATTCCGCAATTGCTCTTTCAGGTCGGCACCAAGTTCTTGTACTCGACGAGAGATGGTTTGTTTGGACAAGCTTAACGCTTCAAAGTGGGTCACAGCATGTGGGCACAAGACTTCCGAACATTCTACTAAACATTCTTTTACAAATTCACCGTCAGTAAAGGGTCGTCCGCTTTTTGCAATTTCCAGAGCAACAATATAACTTGCTCGAACTGCGCCTTCTGAAATCTTGGGTTCAAGCACCTGAGGGATAGAGAAATAAAATAGTTGACTTTGTGTTTTCTTAGCAGAATATCTAAATCTAATTGTAAAAACGATCATAGAAACTGAATCAAAAAACGAAACCCTGATCCTAAATTACATGTAAAATAATTCCTAATGAGAAGCTTATTACTTACCTCCGGAGATTCTGGCAATTCTGATTTTAATTGAGCTATTCGTTCGTTTCTTGCTTCGCCAACAAGAACATCATACATTGCAGCATGTTTATTGTGGTAGTGTCATCGAACGGTTGAAGATTTTATGCCTAAAATGGCATGGCAAATTAAACAGCGAGCTTTTCCTTCAGTATTGACAACAAAATATGACTCTTCCCATGCAGGATTAAACATTTTTAATTGCACACGTACACACAGAGAGAGAGAGATACAAACTATGTTCTTCTGTACTGTCTATGACGCACACATGCACCGGCCGCTACGTAGGAAGGAGGGAGAAGGAGGTAGAAGGGGAAGGGGGTGCTTCTGGGTGCTTCTCTGGTGCGCGCCAGCACCAGGTGCTCGAGTTGGAAAGGCCTGGCTTAAGCAATAAAGTAAAATGATCTTCAGTTCGATTTGATGTGATTTATTACCAGTGAACATGCGCACTAAAATAATTTGCCTCTTTATTAATTTATAACTACAGCGAACACAAACAAAATGGTTTCATTACTAATTAGTCAATAAATATATGAAATCAAAGGCTGCAATATAATCATGCGAGATAAAGAGGGCTTGTTATAAATATGCAGAAGCTTACAGAAGATAAAGCGCTATCATACATAATCCATCATTTAAATACATCGGTTAATGGTGTAAAAATGTTAATGATTATCTGGGTCATGGTGTATGTTTGCAACGTGAGGCAGTCATCAGTCATTGCCAGTCTAGGGCAGAAGCGGTCGCGAATTTTTTTTTAACTAAAAAAACGTGATTTACATTTTAACAAATTACTTGACTGGGATTCAGCAGCATGAACAAGACTCAAGCAATCTAGATTGCTGAATATGATATGCAAATCAGAACTAACACACTATTTCCACTCGTCACATTCGCCTGCCGCTACATTGTATAACTGTTGTGATTGGGAACGTGATTTTAATATACATTAGATTAAAACTCCGCAAAACTGTATTCCCAGAGGCGCCTTGGATGTCAGAAATCCGAGCTCTAAGCTACTCTTTCTGCCATCGCCCATGGAAAAGTATATCAATACTCGAATACACGAGCTGTTTGTATGGTATATTTTGCGAATTGCACTTATATAACCATGTAAGTATGCCTTTGAATAATTATTATTATTCCATGCTCGTACCGATCGGCTATTTTTTGCGACATCACCATTAACACATACTCTACAGTTCCTATTGGTTTATTCATATTTGAATAATAACATGCTTTCAATACGCATCTTTTATCCAGAATGGATTATATAGAATGGATTCTGTATATTTAGAATTACCAAAGGAGTGCGTTAGTTGAATATATTATTCGAACATCAGTAGTATTTTTGCCTTAGGCCTACATAATATATTATCTACAATACGATATTATTTTAACCCTGTTAATCTTTTTTCCCTTTTCTTTCCTTTTTCATAAACCAGTATGTTAATTTATTTATTTAATGTTGTCTTTACTTTCTACGTCTTTCTTTATTTTCGATTCTTCCTTTAATTCCTTCCTTCTTTCTTTATTTATTTGTTTATTATCCTGTTTTTCGTATTTACAAACTTAGACCAATATAATAGAACACCTTTGGGACATACATATATGAGCATGGAATTTAATGGACTTTCAATGTATGTGTTCAGCAGGGCAAGCATTTGATAATTTTGTATTATTGCACTTTAAAGTAATAAAAATTGCCCACACATATTAAATTTTACCACTTATAACTGTTAAATGAAAATATTTTAGAGCATTTTTATTTCTACTGTTGGGGACAGTATCCATTTTTTAGCATTTTTGTTTTTCTAGTCTCAAGGCTTTTTGTTTTCAGTTTACAAACTTCAGTGAAGCTTCTTGGCGTTCTTTCAAAAGGGACCACACTGCTCTTGTTGCAATTAAAACAACATAAGAACTGCTGGGCGATAAAAAAATTGTAGGTGTATTTTCAGAATAATTTTGAATTCCTTTCCGATGTCAAAAACTGCTAGGAACTACTGAACTGAATATGAAGAACTACAGTATACACAAAAAGTACATTACTTTGAATACTTTTCTCTCGTGGACTGTGAGTTAAACCCATGCACGCTTTCAGCATGCTCCAATAGTTTCTGTGAAATGGAGACACGAAAGCAGAACGTAAAATAGAGGTAAAAATGGTTTAGAGACACTACATATTCTTGCTGGCGTCTTGTTGCTATAAGATATCACCTACGAAGCTATTAGGAAATGCAATTCGGCTCATATTTAAGCCATCTTCAGTCTTTATTGACACGTGCAGGTTTAATGGATAAGCTTAACCGTCTGATTTATATTTGAACCATAAATGCAACTTTTATATAAAAATTTGGACTATTTTAGTGTAATACAAGTACGATATACAATAGTCTACTAGTATCGTGTTTCCAAAATATTCTCCCACGTATCTTACTGAGGTCATAAGGTGGTAAATATCCAACACTACTAAATTTGACCATCATTGGAATAAAGTTTATTGACAATCATATAGGCTAGTATGTTGTTGAAATAAAACCTCAGAGACATATCAATTACATTTTTCTCAAATTGCTATTAACTAAGTTATATGCTTTCTATGAAATAAATTCAATTTATAACATTCACTAATGAAATTAATTTATTCTACTTTGGCTGGCTGTCCTATTTCCTAAATGCATTATCTTTTTCTCTTCTTTCTTAGTTTATTTTATGTTTCGCATTCATCATTTTTTGTCAAATATATTACTATTTTATTTTACTATTGTTTATTATTTAAAATTGTATTTTTATATTTACTGGCAGGCTGCTTTTGTATGACAGTAATAATAAAGAGGACAGCTATCCAGAACTTGGATTATCTCTCTAGATTTTAATAATAAAATATCATAACACATAACTCTATAACCAATGAAAGTAGTGTCATACAATGTATTTAACTGAATATATGTCACTTTTTAATTTGTCATTTTGGTAGTATTTTTATTCTATAAATGCATTTTTGTCTTGTGTATATTTAAACATTATTGGTCATTAAATGCCTTGCCCTAGTGATCACCATTAAGCACATCTCTCCACGTGAGACAACACAAAAATTTGAGACAGATAACAGGACTTGCAATAATTCTGTTATTTATCTGAAACGCGAAATGTTCACGACGAACAAACAGAAGAACAATTCATTGTAATTATTATTGAAAGCAATCGGCTAGTCAAACATGGCTCACAGGGACGCATGAACTTGAGAGGTGAAGTTGGAGAGATTAGATCAACATAACCGGTATGCCTGGCAGAACTTTGAAACTAGAACATAGTAAATACACGAAGTGGTTCAGTAAACAGCAAATAGCTTGCCAATCTCTAGTGACCGAATGCAGAATACAAATAAGCTGCTATTATTATTATTATTATTATTATTATTATTATTATTATTATAAAGTAATTAATTTCATAGCTAGGCCTCTTCAGTTTCTATGCTGGCCGACATAATTCTGAAATTTAATTAGATTTTTAGCCACGCGTAGTTTCTTACAATGTTAGAAAGAACGAATGAATCGCGGTACGGAGAATATATATTTCTGTATCTGCTATATTGCCTGATTTTACTTTTCGTTATCTTCTTTCTTTTTAGGCATGTTGACTTATCCTCCCTTATGGTCTGTTTGGATAATGAGAATATGGTGAATTTTGAAAAATCGAATTCCCCTGCGTTAAATGAATAGGACCTACTACAAATGTAGCGAACTCAAGCATTATGAACAAGTCGCAAAGTCTGTCCTACTTTGGAGCTTAAGTAGCTTAACAAAGTATCATAGTATTCGAAACGAGGCATTGTGAGTATAGACACGAGTTGCATTAGTGATCGAAGGCGAAAAAGAGCAACTTTGGCGCAAACACATTGCACTCAATTCTAATAGACATATAATTATAATGGTATAAAATAGGGAAAATTAAAATATTTCAGGCCTCCGGAATCTCATGTGTTAAATGCCACGTAAACAGTTTATTTTCTTCTTGCTATTTGTTAAATGTGACACAATCTCTAAATTAAACAACCCTGATACGCTAGATTAATGTTACCCATATATCCTGCTACGCAGAGAGGAGGTATGGAATAAAAATATCACATTTAGAAGCCATCTTAATACATCCAGGCGACTCAGGTATTTTAGCGACAAATTGCACTCTCCGAGCGTAATTACCTGATTAGCTAGGTTGGTCACGCCACACTGCATGTGCGTCCAAAATGTAATTAAGGAAATAGCGAGCATCCATTTTGTTTCCAGCAAACATTAATTCTGCCTAGAACTTTTTCTACATTTTTAAGGAGACTTTTAACTCTACTTTTTCCTCGAGAGACAGTAGATCTGCTGGGAGTTAAGGTACTAGAGTACTACCGTGAAACAAATTGGTCACTTGGGGGGTGTGCACGACTTAGGCGTCAACATATCTATTTAATATTCACTTAGCGTCTTCCTAAAACGGAAATAAACTCCCTAGTCTTCTCTATTGAGCTAGAGAAGGAAGGGGATGGAACAGAAAAGAGGACGTGGCTAGAAGCAGCAAAATGCCAACCATTCGCACAAGTAAATTGGATGGCTTGTAGCCGCCTCCGTAGGGGTTCTAGGAATGGCAATGCAATCACAAAATTACATACCTTCCTTCGAACATAGCCAGCAATTAAATTAAAGTTTTTGTTCGAAAAACACTACAGGGAATCACCTCTTCTAACCGATTATGATAGCACTTAAGAGATTATGTTATTGCATTAAGTTAATTGCAAAAATACATACAGCTAGTAATACCTTCCATAGGTTAAATAAAATATAACCTTTTCACGTACCTCATCATTAAATGAAACATCTGAATAAAATAATAAGATTATATGAATTTTAAGGGATACATACACCTTAAAGGGATACATACACCTTAAAGGATGAAATATTTTGACGTGTGAATCTTAATTCGACCTTATGGGGGTCACTTGCTAAAACCACCTCTATCCATTTATATGTACAGTATTAATGATATATATTTTTTAATCGTAAACAGAAATACATTTATAACAAAAGAGGCATATATGAAGTAATAACATAATAATTTATAAATTAGACAAATTCTTTTAACAAAATGAAAAATGAATAAGCATATTAATGCAAATAAGATTAAATTCAAATGACTTTTCAAACCATACTGTATAGATAAAGAAACTATAAAACAAAATGAAAAGTTTTAGGGAAGTTAGAAATTTCGCAAGTGACAAAAACTAAGCAAACGGGACTTGTTAAAATGTTTTAAAAGTTTGTTTCTGGGTAGCCTAAATCAGTTTTTCACAGTCTCAGCAAGCATGAAGTAAAGTTGCCTAAACTGAAATGATCACTCTAGTAATGAAGTAAGAATTTTTGATTTTGGTAGAAAGGATATTTTCGTACACTGCACTACACTCCCTGTACATACAAGACTCTCAGAGAAAGTAGGGTTGGGAACACAAAAGAGGAAAAATTATTCAAGTTCTCAACACAACTGTCCAATTTACACACACACATGGGCACATGCCGGTGTTAATTGTCTGGCAGGGTGTAACGAACATATGGAACTTCCACAAAATTACCATCCTTGTCATTACAGCAGATCTCAAATACAAGGGCTCGAACATGAGGTTCCAAGCATTTCTTGGAGACCTTTTCAACAACCTCAGACATTGACAGATTCATACGCTCAATTGACTTGGACTTCTCCATGAAGAACGAGTACAGATTAATCACTCCCTGTGACAACATGGTTATCTCTAAGTTGTACTTCTCCTTGAAGTAATTCAGGAACTCTGCAAGGGTAAGTTCTCCAGTCACCTCAAAGCAGGTCCACAAGGTCCACTCTTCTTCATAGTACTTCATCTTGGGTGCTGCGAAAGGCTCTGAGAATGTGAACATTGGCAGAGCAAGGTTGACGAAGCCATTCTTGTATGGTTCTAGAGTCTTGAAACCTCTGGCAAGTTTGTATAATTCCAGACACACGAGGCCTGCCACTACAGAGGTGGTTGTGGCGATTGCTGGGATGATTTTGCCAGCAATGAGCTTGCTCTGAAGGCGATCAGCTGGTGGAATGCTGTAGTTTGCTGCTCGCAGATTTGAGGCAGCAACAATGTAGTCCATGTGGAGGTTAGTGTCGTCATCCTTCTCAAACTCCAGGGGCGTGATAGTGAGATCTTTCAATTCCTCTTGTGAAGGCAGTTGCTTCTGCAAATGATTAATGCAGTCATGGTCCATAATACCTTCTCCATTTGACTCTTGCATTTGTGAATCTGTTATTGCAATGTGCACACCTGACTTGGGTACAAATTCTGGTACTTCTACTTTCTCTACAATCTTTTTAATAGCTTCTCGGTCACGGTTCTGTGGAAGTCCATAGACCTTTGCTTTCAGATTAGCAGCAGCTAAGATGTAATCGATGTGTAGAGGATTATCTACTGAGAATGTGAGTGGTTCTGGGCAACGTTTTGGACCAGACCAAAATGGCTGCCCGCTTGAAGTAAGTTCATCAGGTGGATGGTTAAAAAGCAGCTGACGGATCTGGTCGTTGTACTGCTTCTGCCAGTAGCAACGTGCCCAACTAACACAGTCTTCGAACGACTTGGGACGTTGATCCACCAAGACCTGTTTCACAGATTCTAGGACTTCTAAAGGTTGGACACCTGGCAGTTTCAGTGTTTGCTCTACAGACTGAGGATCTTGCAAGTACTGTGCTGCATTCTCAGCTGATTGACGGAAAAGGCCTTCAAAACTATCTCGAGCCCACTGCAAGGTATGTTCAACAGCATTTGGGAAATTTCTCAGGGTACAGAGGGGTATGCTCTTTTCTGGGGGGTCTTGGGTGGAGCTGTAGGATTCTGTAAGAAATGGAACCACAACCTGAATGCTGCCCTTCGTACCAAGGGTACCAGATTCAAGCAGAGGCTTGCGATAGTATACACACCTGCGATCCATGTACATACGAGCATCTACATTGTCCAGAGCATTAGCGACACCATCCAGACACTCAAAGAATGTGTCATCATATACCTTTTCAGTGTCAGGTCCAACACGGTTCTCATGTGCCTCCACATTCACGTCTGGGTTCATCCGACGCACTGCTCTAGCAGCACACATTGACTTTGGCTGTTGCACATCTGATGAGCGGAACAAAAACTGACGGTTCAGGTTGGATTTCTCAATGAGATCCATGTCTGTGACTGTAATCTGGCCACCTTTGCCAGCTCCGACACCCATCATTGCAAAGTTTTTAAGCAGTTCGCAGCCGATTGCGCCAGCTCCCACCACAAAGTATTTGAGTGACCCCAGACGCTTCTGAAACTCATTACCAAACACTGCTATCTGACCATCATATCGTGTACCAGTGGCTTTGCAATCTTCCTCAGACATTGTTGACACATCTGCAGGCAAGCACTCGAGGGCATCGAAATATAACCACTGGTAAATAGGACCAAACTTACCACTGCAAGCTTTCATAACTTCTTGAGCAACTACTCCTCCAATTGTGGCATTTATTGGTGCCACATTCCCTGCAGAAATCTTAGAGAATGTCTTCAAGAGGTCCATATTCAGGGTATCGTCTCCTCCGTCCAGATTTTGAGTCTTGGCCAGTGCAACAAAAGCATCAGCATCTGCCTCGTTCCATGCCTTTGGCAGTTCTCCCTCCTGTTCAACAAACTTGTGAAGTGTTTTGAAAGCCAAATGAATCTGTGGTGGCCTATCCAATTTTGAAAGATCTGTGAAGACAAATTCAGGATCATTGAGGGAATCTTTTAAGGGCTTAAAATGCAGAGTTTTAGGCATCATTACCTGAGTAACAATTCCACCCCGAACATACTCTGAATATCCACTTGTGTCGCCAATACTGAAAGTGTAGGTACCCAGCACCTTAATCTTTTTAGGCTCACAACCATTCAATTCAGTCATACCAAGAACTTCAGAGAAGGTAACATAATCTCCATCTTCTAAGCCATGGCGGGTATCATCCAGACAAGTGACTACACCTTCTGCTTCTCGTGATACACTAACGATCATTGCAGATACTGGATTTTCTCCTTTGGTATCTACCACGGTGAACTCTTTTCCAAAGTCACAGAATACCTGAGCAAAAAGACCTTTTGTGTCTGCTATTATGAGAGGAATGTCATTAGCGTGCGTTATTTCTGAAATTTCCAGTTGTTCTTCTAGAGTACTATTTGTTAGTACAACTACCCTGAACCTTTTAATAAAAGACTCAGTTAAGGGGCAAATATAAGGCATTGTTGGTACATAGTTATTTAATTCTGACAACTGCTGCAAACAAGCTACAGCCCTATTCTTACCAATATCAGATTCCGACAAGTAAAACTGAGATGTCAAATCTGCGACCTTGCATACGGCTTCGTCCTGCAGTGTCACTGACTTCACGCCACCTAAAATCACGTTTTTTGCTATCTCCACCCCAAGTCCTCCAAGGCCAGAAATCAGAACGTCTGAAGATGCCATTTGACGCATAGCATTGCGACCCAACACGTATAACTGCCTTGAATATAACCCCTCGTCGATCTCTTCATCCTGTGTCAAGTCTGAAATTCGTTCGTTACTGCCTCCTGTGGCAGATTTCTGCTTCTTGGCTGGTGGAGGATACGAATCCATCACCGGTCACTCATGTGCGAGAAAATAAATAAATTTCCATACCTCAAAATCTTTCGCACCAATCTGGGTAGTCTCACTACGCAACAATAGCAATGGCTGTGGCATGTATAATCTCATGGCCATCTATCACCAACCAATCCTTGTTGAAGATTATACTCCCATAGCAAAACTATATCAGTGTTACGATTGCCAACCATTATTATTCAACACCATTACGTAACGGAGCGCGGTAGATTTAGGCAGCTCTCACAGGACGTTCCACGTTCTACTTCCCTGATAAAGCCTACCCAAGTTTTTTCTATTAAATGATTAAGTGAACAAGATTTCTATTATACTTACTGTATTTGTGTAAACTATTGTAACAATTTTATTATAATAACTTTGAAGTTTGTCATCCTTTGTAATACTGTCCCTTAATGTGAGCAATTGGCTCGTTGGGACCTTTTTTAAATAAATAAATAAAATTTAAAAAAAAAACACATTTTCTTTATTTAAAAATTTCATTACGTTACAGTTTATAGTGTTAATATAACCTTCACTAGATATACCAAGGAGCATGGAACTCGCACAAAGGGGGGATATTGCTTGTATGAAAAATATATTACAAGCTAGCAGTTGACTGTTGGTAAGTTTTAATTAAAATTTATGAACATAAGTTATATAAAATATAGTTTCCAATTTTTTAAAGTATGACTGAGGTCAATGAGTTGACAATGGATGTACAATATGGGATCTCACCCTTTGAGGTATGGCGTTCAGAATATATCAGAACTCTTCAAAACTGGAGGAAACAATAGAATCTCGAGGTCGCAAAGATATATTACAATAGCAAAACTATAAACATTATCGATTATGCAAATCTCCAAGTCATCTCTATTATATGGACGGAATGTGATGGCTTAACATTAACAACAAAAATGCAAATAATAATAATAATAATAATAATAGTTGCAATTAAATTATGATTGAAATAATTTTCCCAGCTATTCCAGAAACTTATTGTTAAAATTTGATAATGATGATGATGATAATAATAATAATAATATTTTTTTAAGGAATATTCCACAATACAATGGTTTTCCTTCATCCCACAACAATCTTTTGCCTCCATAAGTCCCTGTCCATAGCATCTTCTTCAATTAATCCTCTGTCATTCTGAGTACATGTCCATACCATTTCAAGCGTTTTTCTTCTACAATTTCCAAAATATTCTTTTCAACTTGCATTATTTCCCTTATTCTATTATTCCTATTTTTTTCTTTCCTGGATTTTCTTGCTGAACGCCTCCAAAAGTCCATTTCTAATAGCGCTAATTTGTTTGCTTGTTGTCTACTTATGGTCCAAGTTTCAGCGCCATATAATGTTGTACTTTGGAATAATGCCTGACGTATTAATTTGACTTTCTCGCATATACGTAGTATAGAGAAAGTATTGTGATCGTGACAAAAAATCGAAATCGAGATAACACCGGGAAAGCATGTTTCACGATGCCTAGAAACCGAAAAACATGTTTTTGGAATGACGTCTGTCCGTCTGTCTGTGGACAAGCACAGAGGGTAAACGGTTCATAGTAATTACTTAATTTTTTTAATTAAGGACTTTTTCGGAATTTTATCGAACCGCCCAGAAATTGAGTTTTATAACTGAAATATTAAGGGGACTTTTTATGAAAGTTTTTTGACAAATTTTGATTTTTTATAAACTCGTTCTAACGATTTTAATTAAAATTTTAAGTTGCAAACTCTTATCAATGATTAATAAAATGGCTATATCCTGTTTTCTGCAAAAATGACTTAGGGGGTACTTTACTAGTTTTCATTTTCAATTTTTCTAGATAATCTCCATTACAGTAGGCAGTACATGAAAACCTACCATAGTAAAGTTGTAGAGAAAATTAAAATGAACATTTTTTTATCACATTTCTTTAAATAATTATTAGATATTAAGATAGAATCGAAATAAGTACGGCTTAAATGCGAATTTCAGAACATATATGTCAATTAAAATATTAATGGCATTTTGCTGCCCGTAGTAACAAGAAACAGTAATCTAATTATTGTTGTGAAATCAGTCAATTTAGCTCAGTCGTAATGAACACACGAAAACCAATTACAACGAGGTAGTATAGGCTAATACGGAAGCGGTCCTGGGTTCAAATCATACCTCGTGGCCACAAAAATTGACTTGGGTTTTTCATGGTTTCCTCATTCGCAAAGGCAAACGCCGGATTTGTAGGACTTGGTTTAATTTAAGGGCAAGTAATAAATTTTGTTGAAGCTTGATTTAATTAGAAAAAGAAAATTAAGACGGATGTGTATACCCACTCAAAATATCCATCCCCTGCCATTGATCAGTATTATTATTAATACACGGTAAAAGCATTGAACACAAAGATTGTCCCTGATGTTTTCCGTTCTAGATACTTGTTAGATTTATGAAAATGTAATAAATAAAATTGTATTGTCTCTACAGGTCGCCCCTTAAGCTCCGCCCACTCGATATTCACAATTGCACGGACTGTGTGATGTATTTTGTTCCTGACCGAAGCAGGACGACCAACTGTCCTTGTATATTGGCGCCAGGGCCTTGTGCTCACTATCCTTGTATACTGTCGCAAGTGCCTTGTACCCACCTCTGCATAGTTAAGTGCGCGAAGCGGAGGCGGTAGCCGTAGCGAAGTGCCCTTGTATATTCGAATAATATACGATACATTGTTTGTAGGTTTCGAAGAACCCGCGAGGTTTGTCAGCCTGTCATCCACAATTATAGCTCGTCTAGCGGTATGATGTTACGCCTCCAACGTCCAATCACGTGTTTCTTCATAATTCGAAAGAAAAATGGCGGAGAATTCGCTAGATCGTGGTACAAAAGAAACTGCATCATTTAGGATGGGTTGGGTGGAACCGAATCATCCGAAGGGGCGACCTGTTTTTGGATTTTCCCTTACTTTTTTCTGTGTTAGCTTTTAACACGCATATGCGAGAAAGTTTGTGCAATATATTTTTGCACCATTTATTTTAGTTCTAATAATACAGTAATAATATTCAACATATAGTTACAGCTTTCCTATGCGGAAAAAACTGTTATAAAAGAGAGTATTAAGTGAGGGAAGGACGAGTTTATGAAAACAGATGCGCCACGTAGTTAAGTAGCCCGGGATGACTTGCGGCTCTCATAAATATTTGCTAACTTCCGGGAGCCTTGGGCCGTTTAATCAACTGGATAATGCAAATTTAATTTACAGTTTAGTGAAACCATAAAACAAACCAACCAGCAGCCTATGAACCGCTTTGAAACCCAGCTTTCAGAACTTACGGGCACCAAATAAACTAGTCTGAAAACCTCCGGAAGTCACAGTTCATACCAAACGATGGTGCAACGAATCTAGCCTGCAAAAAGTAAAAAATAAAAATTGTACGGTGAAAACTAAAATAGATGTGATTGATTAACTTCGCTGTACTGAATTCGAAAATACATTTCGTTTTTCTCTATGGCATCCAGTTAATTGACAATTGTGGAAAATGTTATTTTGACATTTTGTATAATAAAATAACTGTATGCAGCTTTTGTTAATTTTTAAACTAGAAGCAAAAATTTTACTGCATATTATATGCAAAATTGACTTTACGTACTGCAATTACTTCACATTTAAATAAGAAACTTTGGTACAAAAGTGTTTTAATAATGAAAAAATGCTAAATTCAGGAAATAAATATGCATGTGAAAAGAATATAAATACGAGCATCAAAACAACTTTAACAAGCAAGATAAAAGAAACTAGATATCAAAACTTACTCACATTCCACTTCTTGGACACGTACATTATACAACTCTTCAATGGTTGAAACTTGTGGGTCTTGGGAATTCTTTAGTAGTCTCTGTAAGGATCTTCACGCGTAATTGACCAACAGTAATCGGCCAACGACCTTGATAGCGTCATTTTGCGTATTTCAGGTCCTGATGGAATCTTTCACCTATTTTTCATTTACCGTTCCTAAATTTGAAGGGAAATACGAGTAATTCCAATATGATTCTAAGAAATTAATCTTTAGGTTCACGATACATCCAAGATGTTTAAATTTTTCCAGCATGTTTCTTACAATTTCCTGGTACAGAAGGGCCTTGATGTTGCCAAGAAATTTCTTCACATCGTCTTTGAATGCGTTCCATGCGTCTTTTTTGAGTCATTGTTTCTGTGAAGACAGCATCCACCATCTACACGAACACATAGGACGAGACATGCCAGTAACTCACACACTCACTCTGAGCAAGGCGCGGATGGGATGAAGATGATAATGACGGCCAGATGATATCCGGGAACTACAAGGACCGAAAGTTACTCGATATTGGAGTTACGGATGAGGAAAAATCCCGGGAGAAACCCTACCTAGGTAACTTAAGCCGAATCGAACCCGAACTCACTCCTCACACGAATCCCCTGCGCCACAGCGGTAGACAGTTATTATCATATCCCTATTTTTAATTCGTCATTCAAATTACTTGAAATTTAAAATAGGCTTAGGCCTACACAATATCCAAACACATGGTACACCTTAAGCGTCCGTCCAAATACAATCAAGTTTCACAAATTTAAATTTCTATTAAGGGATCCGTAACACATTTATCCACAGAGGACACAAGTGTTTATTTGTTTAAGTGTTCATAAATACGACGGGCGGTCCCATGTCTATACATTTTACAGGCACATAAAAGAACTGCGAGAAAAAATCCAACACACAGACGACGGTTTACAAGCAACAATACACAACAGTCGTTATTTAATGACATGTAAATACATTTGCACACACACACACAAATACTTTCAATTGCAGTGGACTGTATGATTGTCTATAAGCATTCATGAACCACAGATATTTGTCTCTGTTGGACGTTGCATGAGAATATTATAGGAAAAAATTCCTCTGATACTGGGATTTGAACCCCGGACCTTTGACTATCCGTGCCATTGCTCTATCAACTGAGCTAAGCCATTGTTCACCTCACAGCGCTAGATGGAACCTCTCTCCTATGACTGATTACCCTTTATGGTCTACCTCACTAACAGACAAGTTATGTCATATGCAGTACTGTGAGGCACACTAATTAGTGATTTTTATGACCGGGCTACCACAGATATTGTACAGTAACATTCAAGATGGATATATAAGCATTCATGAACCACATGCCTAAATAAGAATACTGAACATAACAGCATGATAAAATTATTCCTTTACCTCGACCATCATATTGTAGGTTATGATTTAGCGTTCTTCTTAACTCTTGACTCGATTCTTCGAAGGACGAAACCTTCTTCTGAACCGATTGTCACTGTAATCGTATTATGGATTACTTCTGCCCTCAATATTTTAACACGCGGATTTAATGCCAGCAGCAGATCAATTCGCCTCTGATTAGTTTCTATCTGATCGGGTCCATCTTCGATATCTTCAGCCTAGGCTTTAAACGTACCATAGCCGTGGTTTGTGTAGATGAACTTGGTTTCGAGCCGTGGCTCAGAAAAAGTAGATAATCTTTGATTCAATAATTGTAACATGCTTTAAATCATTATCGAGGATAAAACCTTATTAAAAATCGACCCTACAAGTTGATATATATGTCTTTGTCATAGAATGTGCATTGTTGTCATCTTTTACTCCTAAAGTTCGATGCTGCTTTGGAGCCATGGTGAAGGAACCTGCAGGTTCGAGTCCGATCTAGTTCATGGATGTTTGTGAGTGATAAGAAATAAAAAATCAAGGTAAAAAGACATATATATTTACTAACACAAACAAGCATACAAATTCAATGTTTTCTTTCTTTACGTATACTCACAGATAGTCATATATTGTAGGCCTACTGATGTTTTTTTACCTCAATCCTCACAAAATTACAAAGAAGGGATATACAAATTTACTATTAATTAACATTAAGTATAAGGACGTTCACACTTCACTATCATAAAAGGGGCGAAGGAATTAGAACGCGTTCAAAAATAAAGTTTGAACTAAGGGAAAGGAGTGGAAATTCTTGCGAAGAGACGCAGACCCTTATTGCCTGCACAGCTACTCATTCCGATTACGGTAAGAACTCGTAGAATGTGAGATGCCAAGCCAGAGCAACAAGTCACCACTACATTCAATTATTAAAACGGCCATTGTTAATTGCAGGGACTGAGCATTTATTAGAATGACCACTTCTTTAACCTTCCGTAAGTCCAAGGGGTAATGCAGGCTCACCCCAAAGGCAGTTTGTTTCCCTGAGCTTGGAATGGAATTTAATTCACAAGAGACAGATACGACCGTGGTGCAGCGGACTGGAAGCATTCCAAAAATATATTCTAACGGTAGAACTTCTATATTTATAATTTTTACTTAGCTTATTACGATAGGTCTAATAATTCTTACTTGTATAAAATTTAACAAATATGTGTGGTGACATTTCTGAACCAGCAATTAATTTATTATTATTATTATCATTATAGCCCGCCGCCGTGGGTGAGTAGGTAGCACGCCTACCTTTCCCTCCGGCGGCCCGGGTTCGATTCCCGGCCGGGTCGGGGATTCTTCAGTAGTGAAAGATCCTCTCCCCGGGTTCAGGACTGGGTGTTTGTCAGTAGGTTAAGATAATGCACATTGTGCGCGATTCCTTTAAAAAAAAATTATTATCACTATTATTATTATTATTATTATTATTATTATTATTATTAAATTTATGATTATCATTATTATTATTATTATTATTATTATTATTATTATTATTATTATTACTACTAATCCCATAGAAAAGCATCAGCCTTCCTCGCTTCCCTTTCTAGCGTCATTGTGCTTGGCACTTTTATAAGCAACAAAGTGTAAATGTGAAGCCTTTATACACGGATCGTCATGGACTTATTCCATCAACCAGATTAGCTGGTGCAAGCGACGTAAGGAACTTGAGCATTGGAAATAAAAACTATAAATAAGAGGATATGTGATCAGGCCGATCAAAATCAGAAACTATTCGATATAATGGATGGTAAAATAACACTAGCCAATGTCCTGTTCACAAATAAATTAAAACTAAACTCCGTGTCTCTACATCTCTCGAGGGACTAGGCCTACCATCCGACCGCTGCGTCATCTACCACAGGCAGATGGCAAGATTGGGGGACATGTTCTCAATCAAGTAGCTCCTCAGTTTGTATCACAAGGCTGAGTTCACCCCTTTCCAGCACTCCTACCTCAAAAAAAGAGGAGGAACCGGGGAACGAACCCGGGCATGTGGATTCTCAGCCAGTGACGCTAACCACAAGACCAAGCAGGCAGTCACAATATCGACAGGCATAAGTAAAGTATAATTATAGGTATTAAAAAAATACGCAAAAATCTGTAGAATAGAATACAAACTTTAGACACTTCGACACTTACACACTTTCGACAAACTTTCGTCGTCGTACACATAGTACAAAGTCTAGACTAGCGAAAGGAAATGGTAAACGTTATTTTAAATGGTCTCGGGCAGCTCAAATACTACAACATGGAAGCAATTCGTTCAAATGAATTTAAACAACCGAATAAGTACTATACTAAATAACATCAAAGCACAATGCAGTAACATCCATTAACTACTTAGACATAAACTGTCTTATAAATTTGGAGTGTGTATACTACCAGTAAGTAATGCCCTGTAGGAGCGTGTGTAATTTATTACGGAGGCTTTCCATCATACCTGTTATGTAACCGTGTGCTTGAGAACTCAATATTGATGATTACATTTCTAAGAACTTCAACAGTGATTTGTATGATTTCAATTATTTCGGAAGTATGTATCCTTTCAACCAGTTATATAATTTTCTATATCTCACATAGTATCATGATAACTTTATCTTATTTATAATGGTTATTTAAATTTTTTTATAAATTTAGCCGGCCATAGGCCAATTTTCCTGAATTTTTATGTCTTGTTTTACCGTTTGTTTACCTCGTTTTCCTTACCATACACAAACACCCATTCCTGAGGCAGGACTCGAACCCACAGACTCCTTCACCGCGACTCCAAAGAAGCCTACCCTAGCTACGACGGCTAAGGAGACCAGAAAATATTGAAATCACGATAACATTCTTTGCTTCCTTCCTGCATTGAGCAACTTCAATGTTAAAACATGGAAACATAAATTCTCCCAGAACCAGAGACTATAATGTTTCCAGAACATACTCAGTCGTTAGCAGGCTTGTATGTATGATGGGTAAGGATAAACTGAAAAGAAGAACCATTTAATACAGTAGTTGCGCATGTGATGACCTGAAAAGTTGTCATTTCTTACAGGAAATACATCTAAAAACAAGCAGTAGTACACACTAATGAGTTCTTCCGTTCCTTAACTGCCGTCATCTGAATATGGAATCTAGCCAAACGTTTCGTGTTAAATTTTACATTCATGGAATTTAACGGTCTGCCTCCGAAAGGCGTTTTGCACTTGCAAATCTATGAACTCAGCAGACTACGCCTATATAGCTGTTATACATCTCCTGCTACAACTTGCCATTATAACAAGAAAAAGTCAAATCTGCACATGACAAATTACCATTCGGAAAATCGTTATATTTACGTCTGGAAATAACCAACTTGTGACTAAACTGTGGCATCTTCACTCCGAACCATAAGAGCATATTTAGTGCTTTCATTTAGATTTTCCATAGTAACTACATTGAGACTCATCCTTTTTATGTTTTTTAGTTTTTTTACTTCTTCTGCCTGTAAGTTACCATGTTCACTATAGACAAAGGAAATGTGCCCGAACCTGAAAAGCGACATCCAATTGTCAACATCAATATTATTTTAAGAAACTTGTGAGGGTGTGAATATGTGTGTGAGTGGCTCAATGTCTGGGTATCTTGTGAACAGTGTAGCATGGAAACGAAATTTGAATCGAATCACTTTGTTTGAGATAATTGCATCTCCTGGGATGAAATATCAAGCATCTCTATGACTAATCCTTATACCATTTTACTTCTTCTTTCTCCGAGTTTTACCTCCCCTTAGTAGGAACAATTATGCGGCCCACGTTGCGCTGGCCTTACAGGACCAAACAAGAACAAGAAGGACCTTTCCTGATGATCAGCGCAATGTCGGAGCCAGCTCCGAGAAAACATGAACACATAACCGTCACATACACAATTTTACCAAACAAGTCGCGGATGTGATGAAGGGGATTATGACGGCCAGATGACGTCCAAGACCATGAGGGCCTAAAGTAGCATTTTCCGGGTTTTTCTCTCACATGTGAGATAAAACCCCGAAAACCCCCATCTAAGGAACTAGTTCTGATAAAGAATCGAACCCTGGCTTGCCGCGTGAGGGAAGCTAATGCAATTCCTGTGCCACATTTTACCACTTACGTTAAGAATATATTGTTTTTCGCCACTTTATTGAAAACTAAACGAATGATTGAGGTTTAAATCCTTCAAATGTAAAACTTTCGTTTGATTTGTTCATTTCATTTAGTTACCCATATTCTAATCATTCCTTCATCAACTCAGGCTTTTAAGGAGATTAAGGAGAGTAAGCCAGGTCAAATTGGGTCCAGATATAAAAAGTGAGATTTTTACCGTGCTTGAATGTCTCATTTGTAATAAATATCATATTATGGAAAAACATAAGGTAAATTATAATATTTAATAATTCTCTTTTAATTATTGTCAAGGTAGTATTACTTAGATCCTGGTTACAATACCAATAGTACGTCATGAAGAGCAGTACAATGTACGCGTCATGAAAGTAGGAAGAATGGTGGAGCAAATGAAAAAAAATATATATGCAAGGAAGGAGAAGAGAAACAACAGGAAGACCAGACGGGACAAAAAGAATAGAGAGAATGGGCAGAGACAGTTTTAAATGTGTTATGAGTCAAGAATTCTATTGCAAATTTTAGTACCATTTTTCTCAGTACGAGAATTTAATGTCATTTTTCTCTGGTATTTTGACTATATACCAAAGCTGTTAAATAAAGAAACATTCTATCCCAATTGTGTAATGTAAAAAGACAGTATGAACAATTTGTATACAGACATACCGGTATATAATGATATAATGTTGTAAATGTGAAATCTAGAACTAGTGTCAACCGTCCGCGGATATGACATGCATTAAGGATACAATTAAAATTTCGATAACTGTCCAGTGATTGTGCCTTCGAATGCTTTTCGGCAATTTCTAAATTGTTCACCGCTGTGGCTCATAGGATCACTCCTCTCACGCAGCGGGCCCGGGTTCGATTCCTGGTCGGGACAAGTTACCTAGATGATGTTTTTCCGGGGTTTTCCCTCACCTGTGAGACAAATGTCCGGTAACTTTTGGCCCTTGTGGTCCCCGGATATCATCTGGCCGTCATTTTCATCTTCATCCCCATCCTCGCCTAGTTCTGAGTGAGTGTGTGTGAATGGTGTGTCTCCTCCTATGTGTTCGTGTTGTCTCGGAGGTGGCCCCGGCATTGAGTTGATCACTCATCCGGGAGGCCCTCCATGTCCTTGTCTGGTCAAAAAAGTATGTATGTGATCCAAAGATAATCCCTCTCCCGACAGGTCGCGGCCCTGTAAGGCCCGGGTGGCTTTGGTCGCTTAAATCCTAAAAGGGAGCCGTTAACCCACGATAAAGAAAGAAAGAAAGAAGCGAAGAAAGAAAGAAAGAATTTCTAAAGTAGACAGCCTATTATGATAATAAATTATGCCTTTGGAAACTAAGATAATGGAATAGCATCAAATAGCATATTTTTACTGTTAGTTTGCAGAAAACCTATTTCGTGTATTTATCAGAGCAACAAGATAGTGCAGCTAATACACCGAGAGTAACCGGACATGAGGGCATCGCGTGAGTATCTGATGAGAATCTACGGCAATAAAGATAACACAGTGTTATGAAACATGTGTTCATTACCGCTCTCGCAAATAGATAGTGCATGTAACATTTTCGCCAAGCCATGTATTACCTTCCTAACTTACATTATCCAATAAGCTAACACTAATTCGATACCTAGTACGTACAAATTGGATTTCGCTTCGAATCCCATGTAAGTTTTACCCAACTCTGAAGCGTATTATCAACAGCTTCGAAAGGAAATGGAGAGCAGAAATAATGCCCTAAATGAAGTATAACGTTGCCATCACTGTTACGACGTGATGAATGCAAATATTTGTTTTATTTAATTTAAATTTTTCTTGTGCAGTTAAATCCTAAGGTTTCCACAAACAAGAGGTGAATAAGCAAATTCGAAAGATACATGTAATCATGATAATGTGAAAAGAGAATTTATTTATAGATAGGCCTAATTATGAACTACATATAATTAAAAACATTATTAAATGTTATAATTCAGTTCTCAACAAGAAACAAGTGAACAAGAAAGATATGGAAAATAAATGAAAAATTTCAAAGATACTAAATAAGGTTAAAAATATACAGAGAATATCGATTAGTGGCTGATTCTCAAATGGTCAACTAATTGGATCTAGAATGTTCTAAGTGTTCGACAGGCTTTTATATCCTATGGTAAAGAATTCCACAGACGAGCTGTCCCGACAGTAAGGTCGAAGAATACGAAGGTGTTTTGAGAGGGAGTGTTATAAGGTAGAATTTTGATGGGATCGTGTTCCGTGGTCGTTATATTCTGACAGGTTGTGACAACAGCAGGCCTTGTAAGGAGTTTATGCTCAAAGTAATTTTTAGAGTAAAAAAAGATAATATTGTTTTCTTCGTTTGTAAAAGATATTAAAGATCTATCTTCAGATTGCACTTTTTTGCAATATTAAGGGCCTGTATTACCACCTGTCGACAATTCCTCCCGATACGTGACTTCCAGATAGCTTAACTGGAAGATGCCTTGTAATACCACCCCTGAACTGCTACCGGCAAGAACGCAGTAAAAATTTGTGAAATGGTCCTTAGCTGATTGAGCAAAGAGGTGTGTTTGTTGTAGTTCGGTAGTCCTCCGCTAGGTGCGGCAGCTCGGATTTGCATTTGTACAATTAAATTACATAATAACACATCGTTTTAAGTGCATTAATCGATTTGTGCACTTCTATTTCATTCATATGTGAGCATAAAATGACATTTTTGTGTAAATTAAATCTTCCAGCATCAATTCTGAAAATAAGGAGGCCAGAAAGGTTCCGCGTCCTGCCATCTTGTTTCAACCAAGATCCCTAACTAGCAGTTGGTACTTTGTCAGCCACTCCATCCTCCTGCTAGCTTATCTGGAAGTTGTCTTCCCAGACAGATTTTGTCAGGAGACCATAATACGCAATTCTTGGCCAACTTCCAGATAGGTTCTCTATCTGGTAGATAAATACGATAGCAGTAGGTCGTCATACAGGCCCTAAAGATTTAGGGCTTGTATTACCACCTGCCGACAATTCCTCCCGATACGTGACTTCCAGATAGCTTAACTGGAAGATGCCTCGTAATACCACCGCTGAACTGCTACCGGCAAGAACGCAGTAAAAATTTGTAAAATGGTCCTTAGCTGACTGAGCAAAGAGGTGTGTTTGTTGTAGTTCGGTAGGCCTCCGCTAGGTGCGGTAGCTCGGATTTGTATTTGTACAATTAAATTTCATAATAACACATCGTTTTAAGTGCATTAATCGATTTGTGCACTTCTATTTCATTCATATGTGAGCATAAAATGACATTTTTGTGTAAATTAAATCTTTCAGCATTAATTCTGAAAATAAAGTGGCCAGAAAGGTTCCGCGTCCTGCCATCTTGTTTCAACCAAGATCCCTAACTAGCAGTTGGTACTTTGTCAGCCACTCCATCCTCCTGCTAGCTTATCTGGAAGTTGTCTTCCCAGACAGATTTTGTCAGGAGACCATAATACGCAATTCTTGGCCAACTTCCAGATAGGTTCGCTATCTGGTAGATAAATACGATAGCAGTAGGTCGTCATACAGGCCCTAAAGATTTAGGGCTTGTATTACCACCTGCCGACAATTCCTCCCGATACGTGACTTCCAGATAGCTTAACTGGAAGATGCCTCGTAATACCACCGCTGAACTGCTACCGGCAAGAACGCAGTAAAAATTTGTAAAATGGTCCTTAGCTGACTGAGCAAAGAGGTGTGTTTGTTGTAGTTCGGTAGGCCTCCGCTAGGTGCGGTAGCTCGGATTTGTATTTGTACAATTAAATTTCATAATAACACATCGTTTTAAGTGCATTAATCGATTTGTGCACTTCTATTTCATTCATATGTGAGCATAAAATGACATTTTTGTGTAAATTAAATCTTCCAGCATTAATTCTGAAAATAAGGTGGCCAGAAAGGTTCCGCGTCCTGCCATCTTGTTTCAACCAAGATCCCTAACTAGCAGTTGGTACTTTGTCAGCCACTCCATCCTCCTGCTAGCTTATCTGGAAGTTGTCTTCCCAGACAGATTTTGTCAGGAGACCATAATACGCAATTCTTGGCCAACTTCCAGATAGGTTCTCTATCTGGTAGATAAATACGATAGCAGTAGGTCGTCATACAGGCCCTAAAGATTTAGGGCTTGTATTACCACCTGCCGACAATTCCTCCCGATACGTGACTTCCAGATAGCTTAACTGGAAGATGCCTCGTAATACCACCGCTGAACTGCTACCGGCAAGAACGCAGTAAAAATTTGTAAAATGGTCCTTAGCTGACTGAGCAAAGAGGTGTGTTTGTTGTAGTTCGGTAGGCCTCCGCTAGGTGCGGCAGCTCGGATTTGTATTTGTACAATTAAATTTCAAAATAACACATCGTTTTAAGTGCATTAATCGATTTGTGCAATTCTATTTCATTCATATGTGAGCAAAAAATGACATTTTTGTGTAAATTAAATCTTCCAGCATCAATTCTGAAAATCAGATGGCGAGGAAGCTTCCCCATCCTGCCATCTTGTTTCAACCAAGATCCCTAACTAGCAGTTAGTACTTTGTCAGCCACTCCATCCTGCTGCTAGCTTATCTGGAAGTTGTCTTCCCAGACAGACTTTGTCAGGAGACCATAATACGCAATTCTTGGCCAACTTCCAGATAGGTACTCTATCTGGTAGATAAATACGATATCTGGAGGTCGTCATACGAGCCCTTAGTAAAACGAATTATTTCCTCCGTTCGTCTGAAACTAGAAGACTATTAATATTACGAGCTAGGCTTTTGAGTTATGAGATTAGCCTATAGACAACAAATTCAGACGATCTAGATCAGGGACGGCAAGGAAAGCACTGGAAGTGTTAAGTTACCCTCCCTCTCGTCCCTACTACTGTCTTTCAGTCACAGGTAGAGCTAACTAAACCGGTTCTTTCTGGGACTAGTCCATAGGTGAGCAACTGAGGGGAAACGTTTTAGTCCCCCCATCCTCCTGTGACGTAAGAAACCTGTTCTTCATGTTCAGTGTCAGGTCGAAACTGCTTTACGCTGACGTCAAAGGCGACGGTAGTGGGAGAAATTCCCCTACCGCACAGTGACACGATGTGCCACAGTTGAGCACCCATGGACTAGTCGCATGTCAGATAGAAAGAATAAGGAAGGGGGCGAATGAGGGGTAGATCATTTCGCACATCCAGTGCATTACTTCCCGAGCCTGATCTAGATCCACAGACGATCAAGAAGGCCATAACCATAAGTTCCTCTACTGGATGAGCTGTGAGGAATATAGAACAAATGCTGAACTGGCTTGGAAGTATTATTATTTATTACTAATGCCCATGTAAGGAATCGAATCCGGCCCTGCTTCATGAGAGTGGCGAACGCATTCTCTGCGCTACAGAGGTGAACTATTCAGCTGTATAGTTTATTTAGTGTAAAAATTTACTTCTGAAATTGAAAATGACATGCTATTACTTATCATAAGTGGCCCTGTTCTTTTAATGGAAACCGTATTTTAAAGCTCAATAACTAATTACATTTTCCACATTTAATCTTCATCAAAATGTCCTTTTAAGCTAATACTAAATTCAGTGAACAATAATTATGCTTGTGTGCGCATACATTGCTTAATCAGGATGAAAATAGTTTAAATACCACTGGTATGGGAATCCCAATGATAGTAGCCTACTATTAGGTATAATTTGTTTCTTTTCGTTTTTCTACATCAGTTTGTAACGAATGGAAGATATACGGCATTCTGGCATAGATATTTAAATATATTAGCGTTATCGAAACCAACGAATACCATATGGTAGCTTACTGTCAACAAGCATGCTCATATATAAGTTTTTCCATAAAAGATATGACTCAGATTTGCATATGAAATATTTTCCTATACATCTTGCCTTAGGAATTTTTCTCGACGCAAAGAACTTTCTTGTGTTGCCTTTCCATCACCTTTGACACGAAATGTATGGATCGTATGAAGCGTAACAGTTTTTTTCATCTCCTACAAAGAAATGAAAGAGAAACTTTTAAGTTGACTATCTGTGAATTATGTATGCATCGCAAACTTTATTTTACTTCTTAGTGACTTTGAAGACATTCTTATCTGCTTTCACTTGTATGGAAACGGTTTATTTTTAAGTTCTTGTTATTGATTTATGGATATGACCGCCGTGGTTCAATAGCTAGGGATGTGGATTCCCGCACTCAAATGCCGATACAGGAATATAGTATACTATGTAATGCGCTGCATTCTGTCTTGCAAGGACAACTGAAAAGTTACTTGATCAAGAATTAGTGACTCCGGTAAAGAAAACATTCAATAAGGACAGTGGGAGCCAGCATGTTGACGAAATCTCCCAATCGTGCAAGATATCATTGAAGTTCAAATTCATTAATTAACTCAAAGCAACCTGATAGAAGGAACTGTCTCTCCATTAAATGTCGTTGCTACAGCACAGTGGTTTCCAATCGGAGGCGCGCGAAGTCAATTTGAAAAATACATTTTTCTTCGACCTTTCTTAATAAGTTATTTCATCAGTTATGATGCAGATTTTCATTAGAACACAGATGTGGTATCGATTATTATCGAACACAGAACTACCTTGAGCCTTGAGCAAAGCAAATGAAACCGCGTAAAAAAAACGTGTTTTTAAAATAAAATAAATTATTTTGGTTTTAATTTTAATTTTGTACTAAACCGAATTCATTTCGTCTTGTAAAAATCCGTTTGTTTCAAGAAAACGGCCAAGAATCAGCTACTACTTGACCGTACGCCATCAGCTGCCATCTAACTTACTAGAACTACGAGAACTTGTTAACAGCTGGTTGTCGCGGTCAGCTGATGTTATCTTTTTAATCCAAAATCTCAAAACTACATTTGAGTATGGCAGAGCAAAAACAGCCGTATGCAAATTGCTTAAAATGGTAATTAAGGTACTCGTGTGAAAGTTATGAAATGAGCAAAGCATATCTTAATATATGTCATTATACGCTTCTTGCATAATGTACTATTGGCTGCAACAAGCCAACTCTCTGCATTAATCAATTCCAAACACTTCCTCGTTTCTTGATGAGAAAGTTAAGCCTCGTAATCTGAATCTACCGGTATAAAAATGTTATTGAGGATATTAAGGATTGATTTGGATATATATATATATAGATACCAGCTGTACCTTCTCCATCGAAAGGCACATAGAAATATAATTGAAGGGCCTAGTTCCTTAGCGGCGTAAGGCACAAATCTTTAATTTTGAGTATTTAACATTTATGCCTTCTCCTCATATCTCTTAAATACTCAGTGAACTATTTGTACTTGTGTTAGATTTGAGGCTTTCCTGGCGAATCTTATGTAGAAAATCTTCTCGGGTTTACAGCCAGGTGAGAAGTTTGTTGTGGTCCAACGTTTCCGAGGCTGACGCTGCCTCCATCCTCAGGGAATCTGATTCCCTGAGGATGGAGGCAGCATCAGCCTCGGAAACGTTGGACCACAACAAACTTCTCACCTGGCTGCAAACCCGAGAAGATTTTCTACATATTTGTACTTGTGCCTTACAACTCTGCTCAGTTATAAGAAAAGACCTGTGAGACTGCAACTTCAATCTACTTCATGACAGTTCCTTAGGCACATTTCCTATCTGTTATTGAGGTGTGTTTATCAACTGTTTTCATTTTCTGCAGTGCTACCATCCAAGCAAATGTTTATAAAAATTTAACTTGCGTTTCTGAAGTTTAACTTCATTCAAAATAGATTTTTTGCTTATCATCTATTATATTAATGACTAAACTGGTATTCATTGGCAAACATGCAATAGTTACTGTATAATACAGGTTTTTACTAAAATAAAGTAAAAATAAATAATATGATACAAAGTAAAAAGGTTTTGCTACTGTAAAGTACTTCAGTTTTTGTTTAACAAGTATATGTACCTCTAGTTGTAAAACATCCCATAAAGGTGCAACCAAAACACACTTGGACACATAAAATTCATCACAGGTACAGACAAAGAAATTTAGAGAGTCTGTCTGTATTAGTCCTGGTAGAGACTCTGTGAATCTTGGAAGCTACAGGTATGTCAGGAATTAACTCAAGAGTTCAGGTTATAAAAGCATGAAGCAAAACTATACCATGACGTGTATTATCCCTAGTGCGATTTCTGTAGCTTCCATTAACTTTACATACAGATTAAAGCGCTTAGTTTTAACTACCAGTAACTATTAAATAATAATAATTATGTCTGGTGTATAGCTACTTATGAATGCGTCTATTAAATTAAAGTTTCAGTTAGTTAAAATATTAAGTAAAAAGTATTCTCTGTAAGCTATAGCACGATGAAAATCTAACCTCGTCAGTGATTTTAAGCTTGTTTTTCCTCTTGTTGTTCTACCTGTTCTGAAATTGTATTGGTTTATATTCTAACAGGTTTATGTATTTACGGTAGTGGATGTTGTATACGGTGCAAGTTTTTAATTGGCACGTCTGAATACTCTGTGTAGTAATTCATTCAGTGAGAAAATTCATACCATTTGACGCGGAGTTCTCTGGAATTTGTTTTACGTTATTGTCATGGAATACGAAAGCTAAATACTGAGATTAAATGCGGTTATTGTGAATTTCCACGAAGCACAAGTTTCCCAGCTAACAAATAATTTGTTACTACAATACTATTCAAGCTCCGTCACCATCTCTCTCTGCATGGAATACACCGTGTAATTGGCATCCAAATATAATATTCATTACAATTTATTAGTCTTCACAAAATACGCTCCGATATAACAAACATTTAACTTTAATAGTTTCTATTATATTTTAGAAGATAATAATCCCTACATTGGATGACTATATTAACACCAGGCTGTCTCAATTAGTATTATAAGGATTAAAGTTCAAATCTTGCCACCTAGAATACTTATTTTTTAAATTAATATAAATGTTTTACAAGTTTTGTGAAATGAATAAATGTAGTTACATACAATAAGAAAGAAAAAATGCCCGACTCTAATCTTTTTATTCTTAACTTCTCCGTTTGAATCAGTTCCTTCTTTCATGCCTTAAAGCGCCTTGGGTTTTTCTTTCTTTCCATCTTCATTTTAACATGTTTATTTCCATAATCCATCTAATTAACATTATGGTTATAGTAATGTTTGTTAAATATGTTATGTGTAAGGGATAGGCTTCTGTTATCGCGTATATAGTTGAAATCATAACCAACTTATCCTACATAGCCTAATAACATGTAATTTACAAGTAATTTCGACATCAAAACATGGATATTTTTCATATAAAGTAGCACACACAGGCAGTTTCAAGAGTGACAATACAAAATTAAGAACAAAAAACACACTATAGCATAAGCAAAAATGTCTACAGTATAAGCATGCATATGAAGATTTTTCAAATGACACCACGGGTTTTTATACAGTAGCCTACCTTTGCTGATCTTGTAGACACGCTTGTACAAAAGTACTGTAGTACTAGGGCAGAAACAGATAATCCTACATAAAATTATACCTTCCTCGGCAGTATTAAGTTTCATAAATAAGAAAATTAAACCAGGACAGCACCTAGTGTGCAGGGGGAAGAAATGCACTACGAGCAGCAGTGTGAACAAATAAGTTAATCAATAGGCTATTAATATTAGATGGAAATCTACAGTGGAGTGTTGATATCTGTAGCAAGACTGAGATCTGAAATGTACACACTAAAATTCACTAAAAGGTATATTTACCCAGGATGATCATTTCAATGGGTCTTACCATCATCATCAGCTGATTCCGATTGGTCCTCTATGCCATGCATTTCTGGGAAGTAGGCCATGAAATTGAAAATGAAATAGTTTGGGGAAAAATATTCATTAAAAAGAACCGAAAAAATCTCTTAAATTTCGACACTTCGGTTGGTATACAAGGAACTTTGATCGACGAGTTCATTCACCCGCCGAAAGAGGACCAGATGGAATCAGCTGATGATGATGGGAAGACCCATTGACATAATCATCCTGGGTAAATATACCTCTTAGTGAAGTTTAGTGTGTATATTTCCGATCTCAATCTTGCTACAAATAAGTTATGTTATTAAAAATTGATCCAAAATATAACATTTATTTGGTCTGTAAAATTCCATACCAAATTAATCTAGATATTAATGAAAGCAAGTGAATATTGAAGTCTGTAATGTTTTACAACGTAGTTTAAAGAATGAAGTGAGAGAAAAAACTAGGCTTAAACTGAATACCACCATTGCCTACATTGCTATATTAGGCCTATAGAAGTGAAACACGGCGATTGTAAAAGAAAGAGGAAAGTGGAATTCAAGCAGCAGAATTGAGATCTCTAAGGAGTGTTAAGGGCTACACGAGGATGTATCATATCCGCAATGAGACCATTTATATATAGAACTGCAAGTCAGATGAGTTCTAACATGTATTAACGAATACCGTGAGAAATGGAAATGTCGTGTTGATAGAATGTCACCCGCCAGAATTCCGTGCAAAGCCAGTAAGTACATGACAAAGTTGGAAGAGATTTTGGACGCCTCCTGAACGAAGGCTAGACTGCTGCAATAAAGAACCGGAACTGGAACCGAGGTGGATTGGATTGGAGGTGGTGGTGGTGGTGGTGGTGGTGATGATGATGATGATGATGATAATAATAATAATGACTATTTTATACTTTTCTACTTTCAATATATACATATCTTTAACTTGAAGTAGGTATAATGAATATAACACTTTTATACGTTGAACTGAATTGAGGTAGCCCACTATTCTTGAGGAAAAAGAAAACTTAAGGGTAAAGAAAATAAAGCAGGGAAAATACCCACGTCACTAAACTATTCAGTATCCAGTTAGAATATAACAATAACTTACTAAACTAAACTCCGTAACGCTACATCCCTGAAGGATCGCAGGATTGGGGGGCATGTGGTCAGCCTGCCGACACCCATGGCCGTTAATGGTGGTTTCTCAAGACCGGAGCCGCTACTTCTCCATCAAGTAGCTCCTCAATTTGAATCACGAGGCTGAGTGCAGCTCGTTCTAGACCTCCCTACCTCAAAAAAATCCGAGGAGGTACCGAGGATCGAACCCGCACCGACGGATCTGTAGTTAGCGACGCTAACCACAAGACCACTCCGGCAGTCACAATAACTTACTACCCGTAGTTTTTATCCGATTAATACTTCCTACGTGAAAATGTTCTAGCGTATTCGATTTCATCTAGTCTGTACATAGAATACAAGCGTAATTAGGTTTACAAACATAACTGGCAGATAATATAGTTATATACTCACATTAACAAAATCCACAGTTACAGTAACAAATTATGCAAGTACATAAATCAAGAATAATTATTTATGTCTATAAATATGCTGTGTGCCGAGGTATTATGCAGTAAAATGAATCCAATAATTACCTTCTATTTGCTGAAATTTGAAATACCAATGTTGGACTTTATTATCGTAGGGCACTAATGTGATGTTACCAATCATTCGGCAAAAAAGAAAAGACAATGCTGCCTCAGTTAATACAATATTTTTTAGCCAGTTGAAACCATTGACTCTAGAATGAAATTTCCTAAACTGTACGCTTTTCACTCAAGGAAACAAGGTAGGCTACTCTGACCAGTAGGCCTACTTACTTTAAGTGACGTCTGAATACTTACATTATGTTGCTTATCTGTTTATGATTGTGACTTCATTGGTAATAATTTAAAAAAATTATACAAAAGAGGCTTGTGAGGAGATCAGGCATAACGGTGGATACTTCCAAAATGGCGGCGGTTCCAGATTTGGCCAGAAGATGGAAACTCAAGCATCCAAATATTACTGAAGTTATTCTCATGTACAGTACACCATAAATCAAATGTCTAATCACGCTCCAGTTTCTAATTCCATTTTAAATACTAAATCCCTTCTTTGGAAGGTTAGGTTATGATGAGACCAAATGATTGATAAAACCTTTGTTTTTCTTTATATTTACTGTATTACCAGACAGTAATTTTAAATGCTAAATTAAATTCCTTACTGGAAAGTTACGTAATGATACGACAAAGAGTAAACGTAATTGTTTTTATTTTCTATTTACTAGGCCTAGTTCGGATAGTTTTTTGTTTAAATATTTAATTATTTAGCATGAATGATAAGATCTGTAGTTTTACTCGACACTGCTAGCATTTCACTCCTGCTTTTTAATATTTTTATGCAGTCATATTCCATTCCTAATTGGTCGCACGATAGAGTCCTGTGTCTAGTAGGGACAAAATACCTCACAGGTTATTCTGGACTTGTTCCAACACTTCACTTCATCTGAATCTAAGTATTGTCAAAACGTATAGTGTCATTTAATTAAAAAATGTATAGAAAATCTCAACCAGATTGAAGTAGCCAATAACATGCTGTCTTTCCGATCAGCGTATTATATAATTGTAGAAACAAAGCAGTACATGCGTATACCAGCGCATTACAGAATTTCGTAGCTACAGTACAGCATAATATTAACTGTATCCTCTTTTTCGGCATCGAAAATTGTAACCCTGGAACCCTAATAACACAAATCTGCTTGCGTAAGTGGGTCTCTCGTTTTAAGGATTTATTTCCGTGGGTAAGAGACGTTGGGCAAGATCAACATTAATCGCAAAGCACGTAGGGCCTAAAGAACCAGCAACGATAGACTTTACTGTTTAAGGTGATTAAGCTTCACCCTGTGTGCAAGGCAAAACGTGGCAGTGATTGATTCTCAGAAAGAGTGAATTGATTATAATCAATTAGAGCAAGAGAGCTTGATAATTATCAAGCTCTCTTGCTCTAAGGTTCATTTTGCCGTGAAAGCTGTTATAGAAAAGATAAATAAAGAAAATCCGAAGTAATGGCTGTAGATATAGCTGTAAATAATGATAATACGTTGTAAGATAATTTTGTCTCACTAAGCAAGACAATACGGAAAATAATTCCGTATAATAAGATAATCTACGTTTCTCATAGAAGATTTCTTGGGCGGAGCTAAGAAAATTCTATATTCCCACTTTTAGGCTAAGAGGTATTTTAATTCATTATGGTGTTCACATAGCGCCCAAATCAGTTTTACGAAACTTATTTAAGTTCCAGAACCGCCCGTTCCTTAACCACATTAAGATAACAATAGAAATGTAATTGCAACATGAAATTTGTTCAATGTATCCTTTCAGAGACTTGTACTTCGTCTTCAATAAAAGCGTACGGTATAAAAACCTAAAAAATTCACCATACGAATTTTTAATACAATTATTCCAGTCCTACTTTTTATCTTTATAATTTATTTTTCCATTTAATTTTAAGATCTACATATTTATCTAAGCCTATTTCAAAACACATATTTTGTAACGTAGTGTAAGTGCATAAAACTCCTCCGATAGATTTATTACTTAAAGAAGCCTTTTAATTTTCACGCCGAAACCTTAAGATAAGGATGAGTTATTTTACATTGTGGACAAAGAACGTACAAATATTCCTTACGAGAAATGGAAAAAACCCTTCAGACCGCGAGTTAACTTTTTAGAAGCCCAGATCAGCTGTTAAGCAGCATATTATGGTAGCGGTTTAAATAATTAAATATACACTGTTCAATTAATTTTTGCTACGAAAATCCGAAATTCTATTTTTGGTGCGTTTTTATATTAATTTATATTATTTCTACCTATGTCCCATAAGTCTCTCCCCTTAAAGATGAAATGATAATTATACCAAGCTGAGCGCGACTAACTCTAATTGTGCTTTTTAAATTATTATATGCACCAGTTTTTTCTTATGTATTTTTCCATGCACAGAATATCAAAGTCATCACTGAATATAAAGAAAAGGCCCGAAGTAGATATTTCTTCTGGAGTTGACAAATCATCTCATTTAAGTATGTGAAAGCAAATCGGGCGGAAAAATAACGAACTGCCATTACATCTGTCATGGTAATGAAGGCTTTACTGGAAAATGAAAAAAGTTCTGTCATTGATCGGTGAAAAAATGAATATTAAATCCATAAAAAAAATATGATAAATTCTTGTATCATAAGAGTTTCTATGACCTGTGAGAATCACAATAAAATGACCAAAACTGGCCAAATAAAGCATTGTAGATACTTCTAGAAACACCAGGGATTCCTTAGAAAACAACTCTGCGGAAGATTTGGTTCAGCCTGACCCTTTTATTAGATTGATTTTTATAGTTGAATTGACATTTTCTACCTCCATATTGAAGAAAAGCTTACTGCGCAGGCACGCGTGTATAAACGAACCAGAAGTGCCAACAGAAAACTTCCCTCAATTTTACCAAGAGTTCGCAAATGGAAAACAATTAGAAAAACTGGCTCTAAATTTGATCTGTTGTACCTTAATCTAACGTAACCTAATTGAAGTTAACGTAATCTAACCCATGTTGACTAGTAAATAACCTGAGAGTAAGGATTTCTTTGTTTTGAAATTACATTCCCTGCGTTTGATATCTACAGGACTATTGTCATACGAAAGAAACCACTCGTAATAAGAATTAATAGATCTATGGCAACATCAACTCCTATAATTCAACATTAACAGAGAAGTGGGAGCAAGTATGGGCCTTAAATTGCTTAAATATAAATATATTAAAACAATATACATCTTGGAAGATCGTGGTGTTACAGATTCCAGTTTACGCATATCATATTGGCGAAGAAAGTTCTGACACCAAATCTGCAAAAAGTGCAAGTCTTGTTCGAAATGATGTTGTATGTTTTAAGTTAATAAAATCTGAAATCAAGTAGAAAAGTGGAGTACCTTCCTTCAGTTTGAGTGTAGGGTCTATTAGTACTGTATACTGTATACTCAGAAATTCAATTAATTATTGTAGAGCATATTTAGGAGTACAGACTTTCTGTTTACGCCAGGATTCATGTTTGGAGTTGTTTTGTTTCCTTATACCTTGTCATATTTATCAAGATGAACAAGGAGTAAATGAAATTGTACGGTTCCTTAATTACGCTGTTACATTAATTAGGTCTACATGGTGCTTACATGTGATGCAGTAAGACCTGCGGGCCATATGAAACGAATGTGTAAAATAAACGTGGGAAAAATTTTCAGTTTCTTATGCTTCCTTTCTTTTTAATTTTGTTTTTAATTAGATATACGGTCCTTATTGACAGCAGAATTCTACGAATTCTAATTAAAATTATTCACACCTCCCATGACTTTGCCGGAAGATATGTTTATTCAACTGAGTATTATATTAATAATACATCATGCTGTAACTCATGAATAATAACTTCTAAATCTTAAACTCTAATATTATGAATGTTCTGTAGCAAGTTTTACAGTATGAAGCATGATTACATAGTATGCAGTTTCAAGTAGCCTATCACATACATAAAATAACTTACGTTTTTGGTCCTGCATATTATATAACAATTTTTATAATAATGAATCGATGAGTTATTACTAGAGACAGGCAAAATATGAAATTTCATATTCTAAAATATGGCTGCTAGCACTCTGAAAACTCGGATCTTTGCGAATCACGAAGTTTGGATGGCAATGCACGCAAGAAAAAAGTTCATATTTCATAATATTTTTGGAAAATCTTCATATTCCGTGAAAATCTTCATAAAGCTTCATATTTTGTATGATTTGCAAATTTTCCCTTACTTATTTGACAAATGAATCGAGTTTTCCACATTATTAAAATGTTTTGAAAAATTTTCCTGGAATCGCATCTCAAATCCCTAAACCGCTAACTCCAGAAAGCTAAGACATTTGGCAACACTTCTAACTGTTAAGAGGTACCCTATACCATTCCGCTCTAATAATAGCCTACTTCCATTATGATCGGAAATGGAATTTCTACGTATTGAGTGAACATAGTCACATAGTTTCTTACCGACAGAAAATGCAACTTTTTGGCAGAAAACATTGAAACGCTGCTTGTATCGTATTGTAATAAATATTAATTGATGTGATGATGTGATGTGAAAAAATGTAGGTGAATAGAATATTGTGAATATTTAACACATTAATTACCAGTTAACTAGTGTTTTATTTTGCCCTCTCATTGTGAATATGGTAGATATTCCTTTGTGTGTTGTCTTAAATCAAATAACAAATATTCAGATGATAAAATTGGTGATTTATTTATATAATATTTTTATTTTTTTTTCATAATTTCATATTTAGCATAAATAAATTTCATATTTTGGCATTATTTTCTTCATATTGTGCCTGTCTCTAGTTATTACCGATATCATTCCAGTTAAGAAAACCTTCCCATCTGGCTTGAAGACTTCAGTAGAAATTCCCTACCTCCAATTGGTCTGGACTGGAAACGAATCTACACCAATTCGTCCATACGATAATAAGGAAAATTGCAAAAAGGCAAATTGCTCAATAAGTTTTGAGCTGCAGAGATGGCAAATTGCAGATTACTTAGAAGCTGGGCTAAGAAAGACATTGAACAGTTTTATAACAAGTCCTAAGAACCACGTATCAGCCTCTGCTATATTGTAGGTATCACGCCTTGCTGAGTTACGGTACTAAGTAGGAATATGTCATCCCATCATAGAAGGAACATGTACCAATGAAGGTATATTCTTATTATTTCAGGTAACTTATTTGTTGCTTTATACTCTTACCTTCATCTTTTATAATATGGGATTCAGTATGTTCAAGCATGTTCTGTATGTTCAGTATTATGCTATTGTACTTTGTTTGTTCATATCATTATTCATGTATTTATATCATATGAAGAATCTTACGACCGCCGGCGTGGTCTTGTGGTTAGCGTCGCTGACTACGGATCCTTCGGCCCGGGTTCGATACCCGGTACCTTCTCGGATTTTTCTGAGGTAGGGAGGTCTGGTAGGGGTGCACTCAGCCTCGTGATTCAAATTGAGGAGCTACTTGATAGAGAAGTAGCGGCTCCGGTCATGGAAACCACCATTAACGGCCGTGGGTGTCGGCATTCTGACCACATGCCCCCCAATCCTGCCATCTGCCTATAGGTAGATGACACAGCGGTCGGGTGGTAGGCCTTGTTCCTTCGGGGATGTCGCGCCACGGGGTTTAGTTTAGTTTTAGAAGAATCTTATTGTTTCTGCTTAAACCTATAATAAGTTTGTTTTGAACTCTCTTATTATTTTGGCTTGCAAATTTTCTACCTGTTCACTAACATAGGCCTACTTGTATTCATAGGCCTACTTGTTACATAAATTATGTAAAAATTATGTAATATAATTTGATATGACTGAACTGACCCCGAACACGAGCTATGCTCATGCTCCATTTTGTAATTGTAAAAAATTGTTTTTATAATATTTTATTTGTATTTGTAATAGTTTGAAATAATTTGTAATTTGTAATAATAAAGAGAGAATAATAAAACAAAGTTTCAGGGAGGACAGAAGGTTGCTCTGTGACGTTATTGCTGTCAGCTCTTCCTTCACGCGGTAAGACTTCTGCGATGAGTTCGTGAAATGTAGGCACCACTGAACAGGAGGAAAGACAGAGGCATTTGTTTTACAGCAAGAAAGCGCTTGACGTCACACACAGTGACTTACTGTGCACTTTCTTCACAAACGTCATCATAGGACGAAGCTGTCTTCCATTGCGGGTTACAGTGTCCTACGGACCTAACTTCGAATTAAAACAGACAAACTTGTTGAAATATCAGCAACGATTATGCGGTATTCCAGGTCTCAGCGACTGTCCTTATAATTTATAATATCTAAATTTGAAGTGTCAAACAAGACAATATTGTTACTATAAAATCTTCACATTCAGTAACTGCACGAATTATTCATAACAATTGTTTTAAATTTACGATTTTTATCGATGTTCAAACGTTTCATAGAAAAATTAATTATAAATTAATCCCCCGAGATACATGTATAAACTTACGAGGCGAAACTGCTTGCAATATTACTAGGTTCAAGCCTTATGAAGGAATTCACTAGAAAGGTCGTCGCGGTGGTTCATAATTATCTCTAGTGCCTGGGCATGCAAGCGATCCCGGGTTTAAGTCCCGGGGCAGGCGGGTATGTCATTCGTGGTGGACGAAACCGTGTCTTCCAGGATTTTTCCCTCGGGGATCTCCCGTTTCCCCCTTTCATTCCACCAACATTCTCCACTTCGTCTTCCATTTCCCCTTCATCGCCATCCCGTTTCCTTTTCTGGCATTTGGTCTGCTTCCGCTGCAGAGTCCGTTGCGGAACTCCCATGGCATGTGGTCGAGGTTGCTGGTGGTGTGTGTCGCTACCCTGGAGGCTCCGAGGGTGTGGCTCACACGTGGAATGGTGCTGGATGTAGGGGAGTTCCTTGGGGGACTCTGTTGACCGAGGGGCTGTAGACACGCAACTCATCCCAACCCCGGAGGTTGGCACAATGGCCTATAAAGATGAAGTGTTTACGCTCGTCCCCAACCGGCCTCCAGCCTTCAAGAACATATATCCTATCCTATCCTTATCACTAGGATTAGGCCAAGATGTCGAAGAGGTGCTAACCAAGAATGTAATGAAAGTGAAGAACTGTGAGCCTCAGATAAGATTTACAAACATTTGGAAATCGAACTGAAACTTCCTCGATATTAGTACACCTTTGTGGTCAGAATACTCCAATACACATTTGATGCTAAAAAGACTTTGTGAAAGTAGCGCTTGCCTGTTTACTTTAGAATGTAACATTTTTAACAAGTTTTCTAGGCTTACCATAAGAACCAACTCAGATAAAACAGTACAATATAGCTTAGGTTTTGCTCTGCTGAAGTTGCACAGTGTTAAGTTAATATTTCCAAATTGCACTTCATCCTCTCCTGACTGTATTTCTACATGGTGAATTAGGCATAATAAAATGTTGTTCCAAACAATTTCCGAATTTGAAGTAGACCTACTTAGAAATCAATGATATCTCAATGAATGCAGTAGATAAGATTTCATATTCACAATTTGAAAGCCCATTTTTAGGATTCCAGAACACTGAATTAAGAATCAAAGGTGAGAGCACGATTTATTGTATGAATTAGTCAATTATTTGCTATATGTTGCAAACTTCAAGAGAGAATGAACACTCCGTGATGGCGATCTGATTTGTGGTGTAGTTCCTGCTATCCCTCCCTACATTGACTCACACTAATAACCAGGGCACGGATTGTTAGGACCTTATGTGTTAGATTCTATCAGACTACAGCTAAATCACACCTGAATTAGTCGTTGCACAGGCGAAGAATATTGAATCAACCGTTCGTTGAACCTTAGACACTTGTTGAGACAAGATATGTTAAATAACAAAAAATCCGGGTCTTATACTGATAAATATTTCTAGATTCACCCCACAAACAATTAAGTTAAGCGTGTTATGAAAGTTTTGGAACCTAAATTCTTCTGCTTTTTCTTATTTATACCTCTCCCTTTTAAGAACATTTAAGTGACCCACGCCGTCCGGGCCTTACAGGGTCGCGACCTGTCGGGAGAGGGATTATCTATTGGATCATATATATACTTTTTGACCAGAGGGTCTCCCCGGATGAGTATCACCCCAATGCCGAGGCCACCTTCAAAACAACACTAACACATAGGACAAGACACACCATTCACACACACGTTCACTCTGAACAAGCCGAGGATGTGATAACCTTGATAATGACGGCCAGACAATATCCGGGATTCACGCGGACCTAAAGTTACTCAACATTTGTCTCACAGGTGAGGAAAACGCCGTAAAATCCCCACGTATGTATGTTGTCGCGACGAGGGTTCTAATCCGGGCCCGCTGTGTGAGAGGAGCAAACGCGTCGCCTACGCTACAGCGGTTGACAACTTAAACTCTTGTGGTCTCTAATTAGGGATGCTTAGTTTACGTCATTGACGGATTGATAAATTGTGGCTATTACCATTGATAAAGTGATTATTTTAGTTCCAAACACTTCTATGCCAAAATATATATTTTTTAAATTCACCTTTATTTAGACTACTTTATCGAAGTCATATCAGTAGTTCAGGTTCTGTGGGTATATCAGAGTAGGCCATGTAACTATTCATTTGCATCTGTTTGCTATTGTTGAAATGTTATGGCTTTTTAGTTTCAAGTGATATTCAGTTTCAATGGATATAGCTTAATGCAGTATGAAAAATGGCGATGAACCATGGTAGGAAAATTTTCAACAAGGAATTTGCCTTTACGACCGGGGAAATCATAAAAAAAAAAAAGTCAAATTAACCACCCATGGGGTTTGAACACCGGACCTCCTGATTGCGAGTCCAAGACGATACCATCCTAGCCATCTCGGATATTGTTCTTCTGCGTATGAGAAAAAACACGAAATTCTGAGTATTTGCGAAATTTTCATTTATTATACAATTTTTTTATTTTTATTTTTTGAACGAAATTCTGTTTTTCAATGGAAATTTAAAGTATAACAATGAATTCTTTTAGGAGTTAATTATATTTTTAAGCGAAATAACACCAAAATTATATGCTTATAAGTGAGATAACATCGAAATTAACCAACTTTTGTACCGTAATTTGTCATTTTTATTCACCGTAAAATACGAACCCTACCCTTCTTTTTTATCTAAACTCTTACGTCTCATATTTTTACCCAATACCATAAATTAGAACTTTGATGGTAGATATTTAGGTAACTGTGAGAGTTATTGTTAGCAATTTCGGAAAATAGCCTAAGTGAGATTAACTAGTATAAGTAGTTGCACTTCGGCTGTCTAACCCTACCAGCTAAATATTTGACGTAAAGCAAGAACTATCAGTACTTCTCTCTTTTAACCGAGAGTGAAAATGATAGGCATTCCTTTAAAACATGCAAACGTTAATTTTAATGACGAATAAGCCACTTCTCAAAACGCTCATTTTAGTCATTAAACGAGCTATAAAGTGAACTATTTTCTTTTTAAATCCTAATACCGGCAAATTTTTCGAACACCCTGAGAAATATTGTTATATATTTCACACACACATAACAGACAAAATATACGCTCTCGTAAATAGACTTCTTTTTTCATTTAACATGTCAAACCTTAACATACAACATATATTTAATGCACCATTAAGAATCCAGATTACGATAAGGGAAGAAAATGTTACGAAAGAGTGTACACAGATTGTTTACAAGGCCCAAACAACAAATTCCGCACAAAGCTATCTGAAAGCAGTAAGAAAAGATCAAAAGACTTACCTGCACAATGAGCCAAAGAGGAATCAGCAAAGCCTTTGTAGCCGATGGTCGAAACCGAAGAGAAATCGATCAGAATTACGAGATAAACGGAAATGTTTAAGTTTCTGTTCCTATAGATCTAACATCGAACAAGGAAGAAAGCAGAAGTTCAAAGTTCATACAAGCGATAAATGTATAATTTATAAGTAATATCTTTTTAGTTTCATAAGTATTTCTCTGAAAGGCATAAAATATTTTAAAAATAAAATATATTCCAGAATACTGAGGAAGCTATTTTCCCGTACTTAACAGATTTGCTGTAACATATGTTAGAGCTCCGTACGTGGAAAACAAATCCTATCGTCAAATTTTAGGCTACAGGACTACTTTCATATCAAATTTTACCAAAGAAAATTATATTTAATCCCAAAAGCCGGATAATTTTACAGACAAGACTGACATGACTCTGACACTTGTTGTATGTTATACCTATATATGTTAAAGAGTATATAATGACATTTTGAGTTGGACGTCCGAACCGCGAGGAAGACAAGCTTGAACTAGCGCCCGTATCGATAAGAATTCACCCCTTATGACCGCTGCCTACAGTGGAGGGGTTCAAAGGGAGGGTCGGGCTGACTTCTGCGCCGTTGTGTACGGTATTGCCCATGCGCCGGTTCACTCAAAAGCGGAATAAAGGCTAATATGAATATTGGAAAATTGATTTTCGATCCTGTATTTGTTAACAATTTAATGAAATTCTCACATTCTGGGTTATTAGATTACTTAAAATACAGCTTGAGGCGTTTTAGAATGTTCACGGTTTTGAAATTCAATAAGGAGAAGTTGCCGCTCGACGGTTTTTGACCCCAAAAGAATCAGTTGGAATTTTTGCTAATCGTTCATTCTTCATGACCGCCGCGCCCATGGCCTCTCCACCAATGTAAAGAAGGTATCCTGGTATCCGAGCACGTGGAGTGGACAAGAAAGCGGTCCGAGAAAATATCTGCTGTACTTTATCGGGTATTCGGCGTTATATAAACTTCAAATATGATATTTCGAAAGGTAAATAGATATTTCTGAGAGTAAAGCTATACTAGTCCATTGCTGTGAGTAGGAGATACGTTGGCTCTCCTCATTCAGCGGGACCGGGCTCGATTCACGGTCGGGACAAGTTTCCCTAGTGGACTTTTTCGGAGTTTTCCCCACCTGTGAGACAAGTGTCGGATAACTTTAGGCCTTTGCCATTATCAACTGCAGTTCTCAACTGTACACTCCCAATAATATTTAGGCCTATATGCATACTAGCTTAAAGGGCCCGTCTTCGCTGGAGTTTTGTATTTCGACATTCGAAATTAACTTATGAAGGACTTTCGATTTTCCAACTCTAGGTCCTTAAATAGGTATGTAGAATTTGAAATGAGGAAGAACGACTTATCACACTCAAACTATTCCCTCAGAAAACGCTTGATATAGCATTTTATAGTGCATGGAGGACGTAGAATTTTGCACCCCATTGCTTCTAAACACTATGCACGGTAGGGGTTCAAATAAGAAGAAACAGAATTTCCGGTAACATAAAATTGTATTTTCTTTACGGAATATTTTATTTCTCACTCTCATGTTACCACACAACCGTTTCGGGACTGAAATAAAAAAGAAATTCAATACCACTTTCATGCTTTCCTCCCCAAAACCTGGGACATAATAATTTACTGCGCGCATAGGACTAAAAAATGTTCCATCCTATTTTGTCGCCTTTTACATGCTTAGGGCCTATGATATACATCCCTATTTCTCAACTAAAAGTACAAAGTTATGAATACCTTCTCATAAGGCATAACTTACTCGCTGACACACACTCAGACTGTGACAGCTGGATTAAACTATCCCCGCAATAAGACCTCTTATTTTACATTAAAATGTGAAGTGAAAAAATCGTATTTCCTATGTCCAGGGAGAGAAAGTTATATGAGTGGAACACATTGTGCATTATTTTCGTGGATTTCATTTTTCCGTATTTATTTACACCGATGAATTCTGTCGATAGCTTCTCTAATTTGTCAAAGTCCCGTATCATTTATTTCCAAAGCTACCTGTGAACACTGGCAAAAATATACTGTTGTAATGAGAACTGTACATTGAATTTGATTTGGATTTTATAATTCTGTGTAAAAAGGTATTAAGTATTCTAAAAGAAATTGATTTTTGGCATTTAAAACAAAAATAAAAAATTCAAAATCATTTCTTAGTGTCAAAATTCCAAGTCTCTACCTATTATAGTTTAGGCTCTACGTTGATTCTCTTTCAGTCAGTCAGGAAACAGCCTCTTATATATATAGGCGGGTTCTTTAATGGGTATGGGTATGGGTATATATGGGTATATATATAAAAGAAGAGATTGTCCAACCTTCTGTGCAACACATGTTAAGATTTTATTATTCCTCAAGGAAAGTGGTGGTGTCGTTAATAATGCAATAATTACGGATTAAACAGACTATGAATGAATTAATAATTATGTTATTTGTTGTTATGAAGAAAGACTTTCAACTTTAATTATATCAAACTGGAATGATATTTCCCTTTTCTGAGTGAGCCCTCTAATACTTCTTACAAGGCAGCGCTTGTATGATAGAAGTAGTGAGTGCTGAGCGTGCCAAATTATGAAGTGAAAGCACGATTGCTTACAAAGGGGGAAAATATACAGTATATTATACTGTATTTATTACTTAATTTTGGTACGGAAACCAATATGTCGCCCCTTATATTTCTAACTTACTTTACTCAAACACAAACACACAAGACTGATACCGGTACAAAAAAAAACTAAAGAAGTTTTAGTACCTTACCTCGCAAACGTTCAATGTGATCCCCTACACCGGTACACATGAAGCCTGTAGTCAAGTCCCTCATGTTATATCACAGCACGATCGATCGATGTCATGGGTTTTGTGATACGTGTTCATAGATAAAGCAAGGATGGCATGTAAACACTATCTTCAATGCATTCCCACATGCAAAACTCAAGAGATGTCAGGTCAGGGAAGTGGGAGGCCAAGGAATAAGTCCACCGTTGTCTTGACCAGGATGCCCAGTCCATCAATTTGATAATCTGAAGGCAGATATTCTATATTTTCGCATTCGGGAAGTCCAGGGTTCAAACCCCATTGCCGTCCAATCTGACGGGTTTTTTCATGGTTTTCCCTGTAGTAAAGAGAAATGCCTGATTACATGTTTACTTACCATGTCGCATCGCCGCTATTTCATAGTATAATTATATCACAAATATGAAAATCGAAAATTAATTGAAATTATCAGAAGCCATACAAACATCAACAATAGGAAACAAACGTTAATTAATAGTGACGTGGCTTACTGATATATCCACAGAACTTAAGACGTGATATGACCTCGATGTTGAAACATTGTATAAATAAAAATGGAAAAATATTTTGTTTGTATTTTTAATTTGTACGTTTATTTGAAACGTTTATTTGAAAGTTGTCTGAACGGCATTATATGCTTTTCACTTCCAGGAAGCAAAGAGGTTTTACGTGTGGCAACTTCAAAACGAGAAGCGAGAAAATCTCAGGAACCATTCTTACAGTACATAAAACCAAGTGAGTGTGTCAAGCAAGGTGAAAATTTTTTCATACTTTATATTAATTCACATCATACCTCATAAATTCCGATTCGAAGGCCATCCCCATGGCTGAATGATTAGAACGCTTGGACCCGGGGTAGAATGTCGGTGAATTCACGTGTAATTTATGGTGGACAAAATGGGAACGGGGCAAGTTTTGCTCGAGGTGCTCCTGTTTCCCCTGCCAGAAACGTTCCATCATTTCTCCATTCATCATAATATGACTATTCGGTTGCAATGAAGAATTATTAATACATTCCAGTTCATGTGTAAGGCAATCATGAAGTAAAACTCCATCGCCACGAGATCCACAGCAAATTACAATGCTATGTTGAGCAATGAACCTAGATACTGAACGTAGGCTATATACAAGGCTAGAGCACAGGTTCGAAAATATATTTTACAGTACGTACTTGTGACTGGAAATGCCTAGTAACTTACTTCTTTCCAGTCGAATTTTGCACTGAACGATGATAAATTTAGCAAAAGTCTCACACGTCATATATTTTGGACAATCGAATTGCCATAGCAGCATTCCCCGAGATTAGATTAAATCTATTATAGCGTTTTATCTACTAATGGTTATAATCGCATGGGTGCATCATGTTTGATAATGGGATTTCCCGTCACAATCCGCTTTACATTACTCGTTTTGCTGTATCCCTTGCCTCCACCTACTCTGCGAACTGGGTTGACTGCGTTCCTCGGCTAGAATTTATTTTAAGGGATCATGGCGCCACACAATTAAATAAAAATACACACAATGTACAACACTTGAGTCAATATATTTCAGGACCCACCTCCAAGAATATAATACTCCACAAGACCCATAAACTAAACTAGTGCATTTAAAAATATATTTATTTTAATTTTAAACATGCTCAATTTAACCAGATATTTCAATGTAAATTAGAACTTTTTTCTACTCGGCCAACTGGTTTGTCGGCTTACATAAGGTGGTGTATGTTGGTTCAATTGTAGTTATTTGCTTTACAGTTGAATCGATTATTAAAATCGTTTATCGCACAAATATGAGTTTGAAGACGATGCACATATCCATGAATCACCATTTATTTTTAAAGTTCCAGTCGTCAGTATGTTACAGCAGGTTTTAATTTATCAAAATGGCACATAGCATTAAAGTAAAGCATTAAGATTATTGTGACCGCCGGCGTGGTCTTGTGGTTAGCGTCGCTGACTACAGATCCTTCGGCCCGGGTTTGATCCCCGGTACCTCCTCGGATTTTTCTGAGGTAGGGAGGTCTGCACTCAGCCTCGTGATTCAAATTGAAGAGCTACTTGATAGAGAAGTAGCGGCTCCGGTCATGGAAACCATTATTAAACCACATGCCGCCCAATCCTGCCGTCTTGTCTGTGGAAGATGACGCAGCGGTTGGGTGGTAGGCCTTATCCCTTCTAGGATGTTAGCGCCACAGATTTAAGTTTTTTTTATTGAGATTATTGTACGATTAGATGTACCAAGAAAAATAAATAGAGTAAATTCTACTGCAGAATATTATAGTAACCGCAAAACTGACAGAATATGCGTTATGGAACCGACACCATTCTGCTCTTTTACATCACGAAACATGAACTTTGTTTATTTAGTAGCTAAATTGTTTGCCATATCTTTACTACTTCCTCTGAAGATTTGAAATAGGGTTGAATACAGTACAGGTTATCTATTGTATCGAATTAAACCAAGAGGTGGAATCATTGGATGTGCAGTGTTTTCAAAGTCATTCTAATAATCATTTAACCGGGAATCCAGGCCACTGTACTCTGCTATTACAAAGCTTTGTCTATGAGAACAATGTTTATAGACCACCGGTGGAATCAATAGTAAATAAAGACCTAAATCCACAAATCTTACAAATATTCAATGCCAGCATGTTAAATCTCCTGGGGTAACATTACCTTTGATATACATAGTACACATATAGATAAATAGAGAGTGCTCGTCTGCCACAAAGCTTGGGTACAAAGCAGGATTAAACGATGGTGGTATTTGCGGTAGGAAAGAGGGGTGTACATTCAGCTTACAAACCCGATCGTATCAATATACATTTGGACCTGAGGAATGGTTGATCTTCTGTACTGACACAGGGGAAACATAATGAACTTTACTTTTGTACGTGACTATTTCACTCAGATGACATTTTTCCTATTTGGACCAATAACATGTAAGAATTATTCTGAAATCAACCAGTCACCTTCGATTACAAGGATCATCCCTGTTTTGTTGAGCTGTTATTACTGTTATATCTTAGATTTTAAACTATTTTGTTCCTTGCTAGCAAACTACAATTATTTTAACATAATGCATTTCACTGCTATGGCAGTCTTATAAAAGCTAAAAATAGCTAAACAAGACGTTAAAACTAAAACATTACTAAAATTTTTAACAATTAAAATACGATAAAATGCTTAACAAATTAATAATATTTTGCCAATATAATTATTATTGATCTACTAAAAATTACTTTTTAAATATCTTCCTATATTTTGATCTTGCTCAATGTTGCCAGTATTTTTGTAAGAGAAAATAAAGCATTGTATTTTGTCATTGTGTACCCCACTGTCCTGGTAAAGAAAATAATTAGTGAACAGAAATCCCCCAGCTTCTTTAGAAGCAAATCACAGGCATTCTAAAGAAGTTTGAAGTTTATTCACAGTGTTTGTTCCAGCAAGAAGCCGAAAATAAAGAATTATAAAAGTTGGTATATTAATTCAAAAACGTTCTTGTTGAGTTTATATGATGGAGTTGGAAATGACAGGCGTAATTCTAAAATAATAAAATTCTAGTAGTTGTATACACCATAAAAAGTTAAAAATTAAGCAAAATATACTCAAATAGTTTTGTGGTTCAGAGCCATGGAAATTGTAAGTAAAAATACAAATTTTCAATTCAATTCAATTTTTTTCAATTTTATTGCTATAAATTACAATATAAAATGTATACAAATGTGATTTCGAACGCCACCCGAAGAATCAAAGCTTGGGCTAGGGGGCATGTTTTTGGAATTGCCGACGTTGTAATTATTTCAACATACTATAATCGTCATCACAAAACCTCCACTAAATTTTACATTATATTTTTGTAAAATTGAAATGAAACCATATTTATTCAATTTTTACATTGTCTAATGTACTTTAATTTCATATTTAAACAGTATTTTATTTAATCATATTATATTGAGATGAACATCTTATTAATAACCTGTATTATTCGTTTGAGTTTTTCATGTGAAACTATTCCCTTATCCCTTATTCCCTTATCACATATGAATACGCTTTGTTATTTAACAAGATATTCTGGCTAGTAAAATGATAATAAAGTAGAGAATACAAAGGAAAAAGCAGATACCAGAAGTCCCTCAAAGCTCCTGATGTCATATTCGATAACACAGCCACAGAAGTACAAGGAAATCTTTTCTACTGGTGTTGTCTGTACCGGATGCAGACATACGTTTTCAAACAAGATGTGAACAATAAAGTTTGACAATAATAATAAAAAACAATAGTTACTTACTTATGAATACGAGTTCTCAATGGTTCTCGTCAAATGCATTTTGACATCCTGAAACAGACAATTGAAAACATTACTTTCTATGGGTTCAATTATTATATTTTACAATTATTGCATTTAACATTGTATTGTATTTATTGTGTTAAAGTATTGTATTACTGTATTTTTTATTTATATTTTTGTAGAAAAAACACAAGATAATACTATACACATTATCATATTTTAAGTAACTTACTGTATATAAGATTTGTATTACGAAAGTTGGGAGAAACTTTCCTGGCAGTATTCAGAGTCTGAAGTGGGTCTAAATAAAGCAATTTCAAGAATTAAAATCCACAAATGGTTAGTAAATCGTAAGGATTATTTATAGATTTATAGATCCCAATCTCCTAGCACCACAACATTATGTTCTTAAAGGTGTCGCCAAATCAGGAGGACAAATACCAAGGGGTCTAATTGACCAAACCAGGTGTTAAAAATGGCAAGAGGCGTTAATACGAGGCGCGTTCATAAACTAATTTTCCCATAAACTAATTTTCGTTTACAGAAACAAAACACTGTTTCAAGTAAATAGTTATTTTAACAGATACAGCTAATATTCAGCTAGTATTCAGCATATGTGCCACCGGAATTGAAACATTTTTCATACCGTGGAACCAACTTTTGAATACCTATGTCATAGAAGTCTTCCGCCAAGGACTTGAACCACTGTGTGACAAACATCTCCTTCTCTCTGTCATTCTCTGTCATTTCTTGAGGTGTAGGAAAAGATGGAAATCACTGGGAGCTAAGTCCGATCTGTAGGGTGGATGTTTAAACATCTCCTAGCAGAACTTCTGCAGGAGACTTGCTAGGAGATGTTTAAACATCCACCCTACAGTCCAGTGATTTCCGTCTTTTCCTACGCCTCAAGAAATGATAGGGAATAACAGAGAGAAGGAGATGTTTGTCACACAGTGGTTCAAATCCCCGGCGGCAGTCTTCTACGACACAGGTATTCAAAATTTGATTCCACGGTATGACAAATGTTTCAATTCCGGTGGAAAATATGTTGAATAATAGCTGAATACTAGTTGTATCTGTTGCAATAAGCATTTACTTGAAATAGTGTTTTGTTTCAGTAAACGAACACAGGGAAACTTACTTTATGGATGCGTCTCGTACATTACTGGCTTGGTGTTAGAGTTCCGGTTTTACACTTACTGTCGGTCTCACCAGTCGAGTTTAATAATTTGAGAAATGAGAAGTCATGACTAGACCCCCTTAAAGTATGCAACAATATTTTGTGGTTTCATGAAAATTATATAACATAGGCCTAAGCAATGAGCTGCAATGTCCAATTAAGTGGAGTCGCTGGTTCTAGAGGAGAGGAATCGAAATATACATACTCGTATATTGAATAACTTTTGATTATGGCTATTTTATTTATCTATTTTTAAAGTATGCCTTACTTTAAAAAATTAACATCGTCTCATATAACTTTTCCAGAACGAAGAAAATAAGGAAAAACCTCATTATTGTGCAACATAATGCAACATAACACCAATAACTGATAAAGTTTCATGTCTTTAATCCTAAATCATTCCGGCAGAAGGGTCACAGAATTTTAAAAAAAATTATAGAAAATGAGCGTGAAAAATTATCTTTAGTGCATCCGTGGTCCGTATAATAAGTTGTTCTTTTGGTGTCTATAAGTCTTTTTGTTCAGTTTCCTTATTCTTAACCGTTAAGTAACTACTATTATCATATTTATTTCTATTAGCATTTTTGTACTTGTTGATATGTTAAACATATAATTAGATCTATATTATTTCTGATGTAATTTACGTTTACCAAAGCGAATCAGTGAGTCAATACATTCGAGTGAAGCATCAATAGCAATCTACTCCAGTTTGACTAATATACATACCGTTGAGTTTTAATTAGTTATTAATAATAAAATATTTAATTAAAACGTTATTATTTTAAAGCGGAACAGAATTTTTTTCAGATGTCATGATCAAAAGCCCCATAGACTATCCATTCATTTATTCATTGAACAGTTCATAACAACGAAGCAAATGACAAAATTTGTCATTTAATGCTCACGGTTATGGTCAACTTTGAAGCTGAAATTAATGTTAAAATTCCTCAACCATAGAACAAATCGAACAAGTAGGATTAACTAAATGTTAATTTTAGTTTTGTATAAACTTTATATTAACTTATTTTATTTTTAATTTATAATATTCACCAATGCTCAGTATTTAAAAAACATTGGCAACCTAACCTACTTTTCAAAATATAACTTATCTTGTTATAATTAACATATAAGTAGCATAAGCTATTAGTCTAGAAATACAAAAATAATTCTAAGAACTGTTAAGAATATAGTATTGATAAATTTCATTCTTTTTCCGTTTGTGGTAAATGTTTATTACAAAGAGAATTTTCCACCTGACCACAAACAATTTTAACCAAAAGTTCAATGTATGCAATATTTACTTAGCCCTTTATTCTACAGTAGTGTAATATTAATTAAATACTTACATATATAGCACTCATGTGTACATTTTCATACATACTATTACATTTTCTACAATAATGTTAAGGAGCTGATAAAACTGACTTACAAATGTTTATCTATTGTCCTTAAATATATGGTAGCATATATTATGCTATTCATATAGTATACATTTGTACCTTAACTAGTAGCTTGCTGAATGCATTCAATTTAAAATATAAAACCATTTACAAAAGACTACTTCACTTAAGGATTTTTGATCAGAAGATATAGTACAGATAATATTAAAAAATTATATTGTCTTGTATGCTGTATAAACTTAAAAAATTTTAAAAATGTGTTGTCAGACTATTGTCTTGAAGATTAAAATTAAGTTAAATTGCCGAATTATTCAGCAAATAGTCATTGATATAAAATTAGTGTTATATACACTGGGGCTATGCAATTGTATTTTAGTTGTAAAACAAGTGTAAATTGCAGTAATTGCAAAATAATTTGTGCATGTATACAATCCTCAAGTAAAACTAGATTGAAGTTTAATGTGAGTAGCCTATATTTAATTTATATCCCTTGCTTATTTATGTTCTCGCTGACGGACTCTTTACATCTTGAAGCAGTTTTTGCTATAGTCCTATTCTAATATGCACAACCGTGCTAAAGCTAAAACGTACCTACATGTCAGTGTATCGTATACAAAACCAATAATTTCAAGTGCATTCTGTAATATCTACATATATTTTAGTGCATTTGTTAAGGGACTATAATCGACTATATAAGGGTGTGCTTAATTACTTAGATAAGTTGCAGTTTTACTGGCTTTTGGGAAAAACAGATACCGGTACTGAATATTTAGGAAAATAGGCCTATATTGCTAATGTATTTATATACAATTAATTAAGATATTTTGCTCTAGCATTTCAGCAAATGAAACCATTTCTCAGAATTTTTCGTAAATGCATATGAATTTAGCCTATTTCATTAGTAAGGTATAATAAGAACAAATCATTCTCGTTACTTCTTAAAAAGCTGTTAATACTTATATACAGTATAGAGGATCAGATCATTGCTAGACAAAGTTTACTACATTTCTACAAGAATATGTCGGCCTGGGTGGCGCAGGTAGTATCGCACTAGCTTTCTGTGCCTGAGGTTGCGGGTTCGATCCAGGTCGATGGCTTTTATGTAGATTTACTGGCATGTAAAAAAGTTTCTGCGGGACAAAATTCCGGCACACCGGCGACGGTCACAGGCCTAAGTTGCAGTACATCTCCGTTGTTAAATAACCAATATGTGCTTCTCAAGTTTTTTGTTATACAGTAAGATTACATTTCTTGAGTTGCTAAGTTTCAAAGGAGGCCATTTAATAATATTGTCCTTTAAATCTTTCAACATAAACTCAGTCCGTTGCAAATGCCCGTAGTTGGGTATTATTCGAGTTCTCATTCAGAACAAATATCTATGCTTTAAATGAAAGTGGGTAAACAAGGCGTAATCACGTTATTTTCTTTGATTGACATGTTGATACTGGGGCTTGGATAGGTTGACACCAGGCATAGACAGCAAGCAATATGGTAGGCTGAATTTGATGTATTCCTGCCAGCAACTGAGCATTTGGACGACGAGCTACCCTGGACCACAGATGCGATGCGTCGTCCTCCATACGGACTGCGGGGGGTTGACAAGGGTGGGGTAGGAGGGATGCTGACGCAACAGATGGATCCGTCGGCGGGGGGCAGAGGAGAGTGAGATACAGGCTTGAGGAAAGGGGTTTGAGGGCCCAATGCAGCATCATGCTCCCTCCCAGCCAATCCTTCCCTCATGTTCGTGATACGATTTCAGAGATGCAAGAGAAATGAAGCGTATTTCGCAACCCTAAACTCACTTCCTCCTTCACGTACTAAAATTAGGGTTCTGAAACCGCCACTGTACGTTTAATTTGACAAACCAAAATTACTAATCTACAAAATTGTTGTGGGAGAAATCTCTCTCTCGCCCTTCTATGCTCCTCCAAAACTGCCAGTCTCTTTCGGAAACAAACTGAAATGCTAGGAAGAATACCATCGCCAATTCTATTGCTCCATGCCAGAGACATGAGTTCAGATCTCACCCCCCCCCAAAAAAAAACCCTCACGATCACACCCTTTTCAGATATTAACGGCACAAGGCACATTTTCAAGCTCTTACACAGGAGTGAAAGTTACTAATCTTAACAGAAATAAGTTCATGAAAGATTGCAAAAAACAAAAGCAATCAAATGGTTGGTGTTCTGTATTATGTACTGCAAAAAAAACTTACTAGTACTTTATGTTGGCTCAGTCATCACCCAGTAGGTTGTAAGTTGAAGATTTGAGTTCAATTTTTTCGAGGTGATCTGTTTGTGGTTTGATATTTACTGTCTTTTTTTAAAAATTAGAATACATTTACAAATTTGATTTGTATTTTACTGTATTGTAAAACTGAATTTTGAAGGAAACTCACAATGAGAAAATAGAAATCATCCAGAGAAAATTAATGATGAAACCTATTAATAGACCCTCAGAGACAATATCCCAAATACAAAATTAAGAATGGCAAATACGCGAGACGTGCATTTAAATTGGAGATGGAAATATTATTCAGGTTATATGAAACAAAAAATTTGTTTTTATAATACCTCTTCTACTATCCTAGTTTTTCTTATGTTTTATCCAACATTTCTGGAATCATAGAAACGTCTCGGGATACACATTCCTTCTTGCGGTAAATGCACATTCCTAAGACTGTTTACAGCACATAACTCTGCCTTACCCTAGCAAGCCCATTGGATTATTCACGAGTTTGATCAACTAATTTGATTCTATTTTTCCTATAAGTTACTATAAGGTGAACCTGAACAATTATTACGCTTCTTAGTAGAACCCCTTTTCTTAGAATATGAATTTATTTATTTATTTATTTATGACATAACAAAGATACAAAAATACGTAATAATTTAAATTTTAAACTAAAAAATTACAAATTTTTGTTACATAATATACTATAAATATGATATTCAGAAAATACACCCGAATGAGCGAGGTTGCTCGTGCTCGGGTGCTAGTCCAAAAGAGAGCACAGTGAAAAAGGAGTACAGAGGAAGAGCAGGGTGAAAAAAAAGAAAAAAAATATGATGTAACTTATGTAAAACATGACAAAATCTTAAAATAAAGACTTAATACAAATACAAAACATAAATATCTAGGAGATAGCTAGCAATAAATTACAGATAATTTTTTATACTCCTAAAAATTTAGTTACAGAGTATGTTGAGAGCTCAGGGTACATTCTGATTATAGAATTATAAAAGCGAGGACCAAAATTAATGCTATGTTTTAACCCTGCTGCTGTGAGACATTCGGTTCTGTTAAAGGTAGACTAGTATTTCGTCTAGTCTTGTATATATAATCAATGGATGTGTATTTTGTACTATGTTTTGTGAAAGTATTTTAATTACGAAAATTTGTAAAGTTGTTCAAATTTGAAAACATTGAATTCTGGAAATATTAGGCTAGTTGGATAATCAATATGTCTAAAAGACTTTTATTATTCTTTTTTCCAAGAGTTGTTTTCGTTAAACCTCCCCAGGTGAGAATGCCATATTGGATAATGAATTGGAAAAGAGCTTGATAAACGCAACGTGGAACAGTGATGGGCATACAAGTGACGTAAAATGAAAAATTTGTATATTGTTCTGCGTAGTCATTACAGAGGGAGTTAACATGATGAGACCATTTGAGGTGTTGTTCAATGAAGATACCAAAATATTTCACAACGGCAGCTCCTCGCAACGGTAGGCATGTTTCAACAACCTTACAATTGTGAATTATTAAATTTCATTTGATACATTTTTGTCGTGCTGTCTAAGTACTTTGAGGCACTATCTCCTAGTAAACGAGGAGTATATTATTTTTGTGAAACTTTTACCTTTAGCCCAGAAGTTTATTAAAATGTTCTGATGCTTTAGATAATCACCCAAAATGATGGCATTCAAACCCTTATCACTCTGTATAAGTCTACTGGAAACTCCAACAACGTATGGCAACCAAAACATGACATTTGTATACCCTATAAATAATTATTGCAATGAATTAAAGAATTCACTACAATAAGTTATAAGTACTAAGCGGAATTTGTACAGTAAATATGTATTTTTTCTGGACTTTTATTATACATTTTTAGCTGACCATCCAGAGAGTAGTTACTAGTTTATGTTGGGTGTGACCTCTAAACACGCCCCAGGGTTGTGTCAGTTCAATGTCCTCTATAAACTTGTTTAAATAGCAATGTCGCCATTACCCTCAATACAAAATATTGCTGGACGTAAAATAAAGCTGTAAATCATGGTGTCTACTAAAACATATGGGCACTTGCAACATAATAGCTCTCCAAGGGACGATAGTTTGACACGATTACCATCACGTTCATGCACCAGGTATAAAAATGCTTCAACCAACTTTAGTGCGCACGTTTTAATGACCATGTAAAACAATGATATGATTGAGGTATGAATGTGTAATTTTATTTGCAAAAAAGCAAGAACTCGGAATATAACTTCGAATTACGAAGGTTATATGCATATCGTAAAACCTGAGCCACAATTAAAAGATAGAAACCGTAAAAGGAATCGCAGTAAATGAAATAATTTGAACTTGCTTGGATAGCTTTGGCTGATGAGTTGTTGGAACTATACTAGAACTCAAATTATCGGAACGCCAAATATCTGGATTGCCAATTATCCTAATCAAATTTAACATTGCATTGTAGACTTTTAAAGGCCTATGTAAGCACAGCACTGTACAGTCGAGTACATGGGAACTTCATGATGCTTCTGTTTTATTCTAGTGTTTTTTTTTTTTTTTTACTTTTTAGATTGCACTGAATCTTCTTATTATTTGTTTTTCACACTAACCTGGGTAAGCCAATCTCTTATTGGTTTGAATTCAAGTCCGATCACATGCATTAGCTCGGGCCTAGATGAGCGGTGAAAGGGGTGCGTATGGAAACATTTAATTTAAGTGACTGGAAGGCGTGCGTCCCAACGAATGTCCACTACCCCTGAATGAGTCCGACTCGTACGCGATATATATCATGTCTGGCCCTCAAACAATAACCTATGAACAGCGGTCGGTTTCAAGTTCAGGAGCGAAGGTCACTTTAAGTGGAGGGTGACGATATTACCTTTTGAATTGTTCCAAGGACATGGACAACAAACCGAAAGTTTCTTCCCTTGTCAAGTAAGGTTAAGATTAATTCTGAAATTATTATAATGTTCTTTCAAGAATTTAGAGGCTCTTTATCATATTCATCGCGAAAAAAAGGACAGGCGCATGGGTGAGGAGTGGACATGACAGAGCCGGTTTAGAAATCCTTTACCAGCATGAACCAGTAAGCATTAAATCGGAAAGATTCCGTGCACTCGAGTATACATGTACTTAACAATTGGCCTATTCTTTGTGCTTAAATGTTTGAGGCTTTTGTTCTTACTTAAGTATAAATATAGCGTATTATTTTTGTGTTTATATATTGCATACAGTATGCTACTCTACTATTAAAAGAGCACTTATGACCCAATTATCCGGATTTTGCATATCCAGATGATGTTCTTCCCCAATTAGTTTGGATAATTTATTGGAGTTCTACAGTAATTAAACAAAATTTCTCATCAGTTTCAAAAGTTAAAGATGAAAATCTCTAGATTCTAACCAATCATACTGAACTTTAAACCACACGCTAAAGTTAATATCTTATCAAAAAGTACAAATTTTTGTGATGCTACTTTTACAACATTGGTGTATTTTTATTATAACATTATTACATAATTATAATAAACACTTTCAAGGCAAAATATTAAACATTTTAAAATAATAAGCCTATACTCCTTGTTCTAGTACATAATAATAGAAATTACTCACATTGAAATATTTTCCCATAATCTTTTCTTGAATTAAAAAAAAAGTTTTGATCGTATATTTTTCAAAACATTTTCATATAATTCAATAAATTTTAAAATACAACAATTTAAAATATTTTCACATATAGAAAGGGGAAATCTGGCTTTGTTTATCTATCATTTTCTACGATCGTGTTTTTCAACCATTTCCCGTTCATGCTATCATGGTGGAAACTCGAACTTCCTGCACCCACTGCCGGAAACCTACCTCCCTAGTCATTTGCTATCTTTGCAGCACATATTATGATATATTTATTATTTGCAGATATGGGATAAAATCACATTTTCTAGCTGAATTTTGCCATTTCATTCTTACAAATATTTTCCACTTTATTTCTTTATATTGACCTAACGAATTAATTCCAAGCAGCTAAGTCTGATGTTACTACTTGTGGCTGCGTATAATATCGAAGCCACCGGGAACTACTTGTTACCCCTCGAATCTTCAGAATAGCAGTTGTTAGTGACCAAATATATTAGTTTTCATTATTTCCTAAATCGTTGTCGCAGAAAAAATTGAAAAGATTCGACTTTGCCTCGATTTTCTATTTTCTAGATTCCGATACCATTTTTTATACTAGGATTAAAAATTGTATTGATATAGATGTAAAAGTGAATCACGTTGCATATTTTATAAGTTAAAAAATGAGGGGTAAATGAATCTACGATATGTGTACATTTATACGTGTAGAAATGTGATGGGCGTATGTATGAAGACTTACAAACATGCAGAAGCACTTCTGCGGTACAAATTTCGGCACACTGGCGATGGTCACAGCCTAACTAATCATTCATTCATTCTTACGAGTACATACGTGCATACAGACTGAAAACTGGCCCAACAAAAAAGATCTACTAAAAAAATACTTCAAGAACTTCAATAAATTCGCAAACAGTTTACCTTTTGGCACCATATTGTAATCAAATTTTATCCTGATCAAAATTATTTTATGTACAAACAAAATTGTAAAATGGAACAAAAAACAGTTGTAGAAGAGAAATAAATACATGTAGTATTACCTGTAATGGAACATGTAGTAAATAAAGTTAATTAAAAAAAATACATACATACATAAATACGCGTACATACATACTTACGCGTACATACATACATACATACATACATACATACATACATACATACATACATACAGGTACATACATACATACATACATACATACATACATATATACATACATACATATATACGAACATATACAAATAAATACATGCACACTCATAACTTTCGAGATCATGATCTAGTATTGTTTACTATGTAGCAATGTTTCTTGCCTTTTTTATTTAATAATGTGAATTAATATAGCCCGTTAAGTAATATTTAAAAAAATATTATTGTTTATACTATTCACCAAGGAAGAGGACTGGTAAACTCTGTATATAATTTCTAATTTCTTTTCCTTGAAAGTTTCATACTTTTGGAAACTCTTCTCCAGTGAAGTACTTATATTCCTTTATTTTGGCTAACAGGGACTGCTATAAATATCACTCAAGACTACAGCCTACATTTAAACATGAAAACATTTTTAATGCAAATTAACCCCTTAATGAGTCAACTCACATGGAAACTGCACTGCGACAAAGGGAAGTGAGATCACCGAAAAATGGACGCCATAAAATCCAGCCTTTTACACTTAAATAAAAACTGTTTTATTATAATATTATGGATATAGAACTATGCTGTTTCACTTTATCAAGTACTATTTAATTTATGTGCAACCTAATGTCATTTTATTTGTCGTTACAGTCATTTAATGTTAACGCACTTAATTAGGCATATTCGTACGTGGTGACATGTGCGAAACCTATAGGAATAATGAATTTCTGTGGAAATTTATATAATATCTGTTTGTTTTTTTATTTTAGCAGAAAACGTGTAAATAAAATAAAATCGGGGAAACTTATAGAATAAAGTTCCAGAAGGAATTAATAGGTAATGTTTCAGAAGCTATTAAGTTTTAGACCACGGTTTCTTGAGAAAGTTCAGCATATGTGATGAAATAAGTGGATACAATAATGGATATGATACAATATTAACAGAAAAATTTAACGAATTTACAACAACTTCCTCACGTCAAAAATGTTCTTTTTTTTTAACCATCCAAATACGTAATCGAACCCTTTCAAAGTTTTTGTTGTTGTAGAGGGTAAAAAATTACTACCACTCAAAGAAAGAATAGAATGAAGCTTGCTATTCATTCTAGAATTCTTTTTATAGGCCAACATGCTTGATACAATTTTTTATGTAATAAAAATACTGCAGTACAAATGGGTTTTATCTACTGACCACCTAGGCCTATACAGAGTGTTAATTAATAACACCGAAATATTTTAGCTGGTTATAGAAGAAACATAGACAAGCAACTTTTATTAGGAGATTTTTGCTCTATGGATTCTGTTTTTCCTGTTACAATATAAAATTTCCAAAGGCATGGCCACCATTGACTCTAACATTTGAAAAAAGTCCAAAACAAAGGAACTTCGTTGTTAACACTGGAGTTATGAATAAAAGAACTAATGCACTTGCGGCCAGTAAGGTCATTAGTCTATAAATTTTGCAGATTATGGAAACACTAAATTATGATATAGCTTTTGATGAATGACTAAGAATCAGGTTTTTATCGATCGCTAAGAAGGCATGAAGTTAAATTAATGAAAATTTTAATCCTATTTCGCTTCATTATTGACTTTCGAGCACCAAATTGTAATGACTTTAATGCCTTGTAGCTTACACATTTTACGTCATAGAGCAAAAATCACCTAATAAAAGTTGCTTGTCTAAGTCCCCTCTAGACACAGGTAAAATATTTCGGTGTTATTCATTAACACCATTAACACTCTTTATAAATTTGTCGGTGACAACAAATAATTGTTGACAGTTGTTAAAACTAGATTCCACATTTACAGTAATATTCATAAAAAATTTTAAATAAATTTTACCACTAACTGTATAAAATATACACCCTTATGCAGGTTATGTATTAAATATAGGCCTAAAACATGCCCCAGTTCCTAAATGAAGTTAATCTGTTTAATACCAACGTAATGAAAACATGGTTTTATACCCACATAAACCAAATCTGATTTTGTTTCCTATTTATCGTTTTGAATACATGAAATGTTTATACATGTTCACTTAAACCCGGAAACCAACTGTGTGGTGTTCTGTATAAACAACAAGTTTTCCGCATTACTGACCATTTATGTGTCTGCTTTCAATAATTATACTAATTTAATTAACGGGAGATGAAATGAAGACCTGATTAATATTTACATTAACTTATGCCCTAGTATACAGAGTATTACAAAAATTCACCGAACAGTAAGATTAGGTCGTCTTACAGCTTAAAAGATCGACGTAATCTTTAGTTGCAACATTAAGAATAATCATGGAGAATCCATTAAGTTCGACTTACTATACCAGAATAAGAACAATAATATAGTAAGGACAACGGTGCCACATGTAAATCATGTAAGCTTATATAATAGTAAACTACAGCACGATAAATAAGACCCAGTTGCTTTCAATAGGTAAACGCACTTGATGCATGCACTTGTACGCTTCTTCTAGGCCCATATTACAGTAAAAGTAATTTTAAAGCAATATCTGACCACATTTTGTTGGAGGTTATGAAATACTTAATAAATTCGTATTTAATATTACTTATGTAAGAGCAGTTTTTTTGTCTAATTTCATTAGTAAAAAGGGTGTACGCTCAAGGTGTACGCTCAGAGGCATCAGTCGTGGATCATGATAGTCTACAAGTGCTAAAGTAAGCAGTAATAAACTAAATTCCGTGGCGCTACATCCCTTTAGGGACTAGGACTACCATCTGAACGCTACGTTATCTACCATAGGCAGATGGCAGGATTGGGGGCATGCAGTCAGCACGAAGATACCCATGGCAGTTAATGATGATTCCCGTGACCGGAGTCGCTACTTCTCAATCAAGTAGCTCCTGAGTTTATATCACGAGGTTGAGTATACCCCGTTCCAGATCTCCTTACCTCAGCAAACTCCGAGGAGGTACAGGGGATCGAACCCGGGCCTGCAGAACCATAGTCAGCGACCTAACCACGAGGCCATGCAGGTGACCAAAATTAAATACAATTATTTTTTTTCAAATCAGGCCAACTTCTAATTTCTTTCGGAATATGTCTGGATTCCACTCATTTGAGATATTGCTTACTGGCGATGACTTATGAAGCAAAATCATTCAGTGTTTTATCCATGAATTGTTCTTTCTGTAATCTTTGTTTATTTTTCTATTTGATCTATTGTATTTTATTGTAAGCAAGTTTAACTTAATTTAATTTAATTTTTGTGCCAATAGGTAAGCCAAACAATGGGAAATATTAAATTGGTGCACTCTGCATTGTTTGTGGAGGCTTGTCAGTACAAAAATACTTTTCGTGAATTTAGTCAAGAATTTTTTACCATGCTTCGCACCTTTACCAGTCAGTACATAGAGTGCATCTACACATTGAAAAAGCGAAAAGTGTCTTTAACTTTTGTGAAATAATACTATTGTTACCTTCGTCTTAAAGCTTGAAAAGCCAACTTTGACAAATGCAATTGTCCTAAACGTAAACAACATTTATCACTAACCGAGCAGACATTTTCTGAAAGACTATAGGGGGAGAAGTTGAAAAGCTTGTGTTTTGGGGTAAAAGGAGCGCATCAATTCATTAAACGAATCAAATTTAAAAGGAAAAGATCTAAGTGCAATTTTTACGTGATTACCTGTATGGAACTCGTCATGAAATTTAATAATAATAATAATAATAATAATGAAATTACAATTCTTTCACACTGGCCATGTGTAGGCTAAGGTGGAAAGGTTGAGTCGGACCGAAAAATTCAATGCAATAGCCGGGATTTGAACCAGGATCTTCAACTTTCCAATAATAATAATAATAATAATAACCTCCCTTAATCGCTAATTTTGGAATTCGTTATCTGAGACCCTTTGCAACAATTTTCGGGGATTTATGATAGTTATTGTATTGTTTAGTTTGAGACCTGAGACTTTAACTTATTCTTGAAGCTGGAATTGGTTTTGAAAAATGTAATGAGGCAAAAACTTTTGTAGCCAGGCTTTTATTATCTTCTGGCCGTTTCTGCTATTTCCAAATCTATTACATTTTATTTATGAAAAAATATAAGAAAAAATGCATAGCTTTAACTTAAAACACACTGTATCATTAATAGCCTTTGCTGTTTGAAACCGCATTGTACTGCATGTAATGGTGAAATTTTTATCGTCATGACTCATTAAAATAGATTTGAATTACTAATGCATTCATCGCATATGCATACGAATGGGAAAGCCGTGAGATTACCTCATCATCTAGCATTAAAAGGTTCAAGTTGAATACCACTAATTTGCTGAGCGAATTCTGATATCCATGACAACTACGTACTTGCCGTCTGATGTGGTAGTTGTAACCTCTAATCAAGTGGCAGCAGTCTGCGGTCATAGCAAGCGAGAGGTTATTATGCTACTAAAGAAGATCATGAAGAATATATCTCAATAAATATGCAAGCATAAATCAAGATTGTGTTTTTAGCCAGTATTTATAATTTCAGGTATAATGAACCCCCCGATCTTGGACACAGAAAGTCAGTGCCTTATTGTCTGAGCTACCCATCACTTTACTCTAGACTGTTCATATAGATTTCCTCTTTTTTTTTAAATAAATTCGTCATTTCAGTAGTTTGTACTAAACTAATTTTGAATTGATCTTCTTAATCTATAATTGTCAATTCGTCTTAGCCTTATTATCTACTGGCTATTGTCTCTTTATAAGGACTAATCGTATATTATGAAATGTAATAGAAAATACGCACAATATGCAAGAAGGTCTATTTTGATAAAAGGAGATTAACTCGTATTGCTGCTTTAATAATTAAAATGATTGAACCATTATTGATACCATGATACTAGTATATTATAAAGTCCTATAAATGTAATTAATTCATGCGCATGTAACATATACGCTCCCTTCCTTTTTAATAGTTTTAGTTTTTATAGTAATTTAGTCTCATTCATTTGTAAAGAAAATTTATGAATTTTTTAATAGCTACGTTTATATTTTTATATCTGATGGTGTATTGTGAAATATTCTAATTGGTTGGGTGGTAGAGTGGGAAAGAAGACAATGACAATTCCACAATAAATAAATAAATAAATAAATAATCTGACTGTTTGAGACTGGTAATGATGCATATTTATCTATCATCTGGGAAGTTTAATATTAATTCAAAGCTCCCAACTGAAACAAAAACTACATGGATTGATTTTGAGAGTTGGCAATGCCATAAAAGCTATGAAGTAGATTTTCAAGAGAATGCAATTTTAACGTAAAGTTCACATAGATATCAGTATAGGAACAACTATAACACTCCTCAGGGATTCCAATGTGGTCAGGCAACAATAGGCAGGAATGGTGCTTATGTGGACACAGTCGCTATGTGGAACGGTTGGTTGGTTAAGTTGGTTGGTTGACCTGTTGGTCGGTTGGTCGAATGGTTGGTTGGCCGTGGGTATTGATTGGCGACATGGGAGATGGGAGAGCAGCTCTGTACGCCAGAGTAGAGACAAAATCGATCCCTTCAGGTCTTATACACAAGATGAAAAATAAACTAAATTGAAGCAGGTAACCTGTAGGTATAAACTTCACATAACTTACAATTTTTAGGATGAAATTAAAATTGAATGGATATCTGTAATCAGTAAATCACTAATTTATGTAATGTAATAATCATGTAATCGTCGCAAGTTTTCTGAAAGATTTCTAGTAGAATAACCCCCATCACCTCATCAGTATTGGGCCTTTAATTTTACATAATCAGGCCTGCGACTTGCAGTTCTTTTCTGAGAGATTCAATGTATATTGTAGGAGGCAGTATTCGTCTCATTCAATCTTTTTCAAGCTGAAAATATGTTTATAGACTTTATGTTTAGCTTCCTTGCTTTATAGGATTCTGAACTTGTATATAGCAATAACCTTATGTTTTACACATCCTTCATTTCTTTGCACTACTAATCTGCATTTCTAATTAATATTTCATTTAACTTCTTGAATATTTACAGGTACCTTAGGTGCATGTTTATTATACAACTGACTGATATTATACCTGAGTTCGTCATAACTAAATACTGTAGTATAAATAAATGTATGTTTATGCTATTGTACTACAAACTTTCTTTTTAGTATAAAGGCTACTAAATATGTTTTCCTCTGGTAATAGTTGTGAATAAGATTTTTCCTTATATTTTTTATCGCCTCATTATGGATCAGACTTTTATACTTCTTGATAAGCAAGTAATATATTTTATTTTTGCATAATTTAGGTGCCTGTACTTTCGTTGCTTATTCATTCGGTATTCTAAAGTAATCTGTAAACAAAGAAATTTCAGAATTCACACAAATTACTTTAATAATTTATATGTTTTCCAATTGGGCTTAATGTATATAATGCACAAAAGGACCCACCAACTGGCTCAATTACTTCAGGGTCTTTTGTCTTATTTATTCATTAAATATTTCCCTAGTTACATTGAGTCATCATTTAGTTCTATTTTATTTATAAAATGCTGGGAAGAAATATGTATGTAAAGCTTTTAGAGCTATAAGAAGATGCCAGTCTTTGAAGACTTCACAATAAGATCATAACGCCTCTGTTAGGAATACATCGGACTACACCAGGGATGGGTCAATTATGAAAAAGGATATGCAAGACGAGACTTCAGTGGAAAAGAGAAAGGTGTGAGATTTCAACTAGTAAATTTATAGATAAGAGTATTATGACAGATTTGCGGAGAGTAGTAGAGACATAGTGACTATTTAAGGTTGCGATTTTAAGCAAAATCACAACACCCATCTTCCCATTCCAGTTAAACCGAGCCATTTCTGAACGAGTTATTTTCACTACAATTCAATCATAGGGTCTCTGGTAATCTCTATTACTTCCTTTTAAGTTAACAGAACAGCTTTAGATTTAAAAAATACATTAGTATGCAATGTCTCACCAGAATCCTTTTACAGAAATAACCTGCATTTCCCGCACAACATGAAACAATTCACATTTCTATGAGAAGTTTTACATGGGTTATATACCCACCACCGCCGTCTCGAGAATTACACTGCCTGTCCTATGCTTTATTTTAACATGGAGTTCAGAGTATTGTTAAATTGCCTAATTTATCCAGTAGAGGCGACACAGTTCACACCCAGATTGCAGCAATCACTAATCAAAATAAGCATTAAACAGACACAGATACTTGTGTTATTTGTTTAGAACGTAATATTATTCCAGTATATGACACTTACCTTGAAATGGAATTTTGGAGCAATAATTAAAATAAATGTAAATTAATTAGACGCATTGATAGACTATATTATGAGCACCGCCGTCTCGAAGAGTAATACAGTTTAGAAGGCAGTGATTATGAGACGGCGGTGACAGCACTACATAATCAACAATGTCGTAGCAAAAAACAAGAAGCAGTCTGGGTGTGAAAGGTGCTGCCATCTGTAATGTCGCCGAGTAAGCAAAATTAGCCGTATAGGACAGGCAGTGTATACACGATTAATACAGTTTAGAAGGCAGTGATACACACAATTGTACTAGAACTTCTTTTCAAAGTTTTGATTTAAAAAATTGGAGATGAATCTTCGTTAGAAGCAAACCTTGCTTATCAATTCAACGTTTACTCTAAGTGCAAATACTGGTAGATGTTCGTGAATGCAACCACAGGATATGAGCTGCATAATATTATAACTGTAATTTATTCATCGTATGTACAAGGTCTTGTATGCACAGATTAGTGTGCTTGCATGTTCAGAGAGCTGTAGTGCCATTATATAGAATCTAGGTACCTAGGGGACACTGAGACTATAATAGTCCTCTAGTTACTGTGTGATCCTGTCCAGGCTTCGCACATTATGCATTACTCTCAGTAATAACATATGGGATCATAAACTGGAAATTCTGACCTACAGGAAAGGTATCGCGGAAGATAATGTGAGCATTAACCCGTATTTGCCCAGTGTTGCGTTTTCGCAACATTTGTATTGGAACAATATTATTACCAGGATCGAATCACAAAATTTACTTTTAGAAAACACATTTTCATTTTAATTGTCTGTCAATACAACTTTAAATATAATTAAAGTGGCATGGTGTAATTAGTAATTTTAATATTTGCTGTTTAAGCTTATTATTAAAGCATGACCGTTAACTACCGAGGAGGATTTGTAAAAATATCTTCATTTTATGCAGACACTTCCTTATCTATGTCTAATATTATGTAAAGACAGTTTTTTCCATGCATATGCATATGCTGGACTTATACAAGTTTGTTAAAGTTCTCAAACTCGCTAAATTTTCGTTTAATGGCTTACTGATGTCAAATAAGTGTATTTTTTCCGTGAATATTTGCATGTTTTGGGGTATTAGGATTCATAAAGCATATTTTGAAGTTTTTCTTGCATATCGCTTTTTTCTAACTTGAGTGCATATTTTATATTAAATCACATAACACTGCATTTTATAAATGTTATCTCTTAAGAGTGTTTTTTTAATCTAACAATACCACAAGTGAACCCACAAAAACAGTTTGCAGAAACCTTTCTATTTGAAAATTCCATACACTGTCACATTGGAATTCCAAACTCCCAACTCTTACGTACTCTCCTGAGGCTAAATTTCTGATAAAAACACAACAAACACCAGCAGGTTTCAATACAAAGTCACAAACCTTCACAAACCCCTCCCCAAGATTCTGTTCTGAGACTAAAATTATTATTAGAAAAATCAATAGTCTATATTAACTAATTTTATATCCAGGTCTGTAGGACATGTACAATACACAGTTCCTATGATTTGGCGTGGACTATGGTGAACTGTGAAGTATAAACAAATCGTAATGCTCTTATTAAATGCAATATTCCAAAACATTAAATAAATTATTCATTTACGAGATAAATGGAAATGGAAATGGAAATGAAAAATACAATTTTCAGAAAATAGTCGGTAAAAATAGCAACAATTTTGTCTGGGAGAATATTTAACAAGCCACTATCATAGCAGACTTTTTATGACATTTTAGGACATAATTTAAAAAGTAAAAAGAAAAGCTCTTAGTAGTACACTTGAAAATGAAGGGCAGTTTGAATTTTGATAGTGGACATTTGTAGTGTTTTTCCTCCTCATTGTGTATATTTGGCCATCTGATAATGCATGAACCCATGCATATTTTAGACCTGACAGTGTATAGAAATCCTGCCTTTACTAATATGTCATACTTATATTTATTAACTGATATTGGATCTCTTATGTGCGAGGACAATAAGAAAATATTTCATATCGATTCTGCTTATAATTGCTTGAGTTTCTTTATGTACAGTTCGCACAAAGTATTTAAATTAGTTTTGGGCATATATAGGGTTGACGTCACATACTTTACAACTAAGACCTAATGGCTGAGATAATAAGTTATTTCTTATAGCACAAGCATGTTGTGAACTTTCACTAGGCCTATGGTGATTCCAACAAAGTTTATAGGCTACTTCACTCGGATTTCATTTTTCTCACGATTCTCAAAATCACACTAATCCATTTTTCATGTATAAAAGATTTTATCTTTATTTTCTAAATGTATTGGAATTTTCTTCTTTTTCAGTGAAAATGTTTTTCAGGGCATCTTTATGACTTTTTAAATTATGTTACGTATTAATCATTGCATATTGATACCTTACGTTTCCAGTAATGAGCTGACGTTTTATCAATTGAAATCGTATTCTTATTGTTTCTAGCAAGGATATTATAAGGTACACAGCCGCGATTGGTCGATATCGGATTATTGCTAAACTATATTGGTCAATATCAAATACGGGTCATATGAATGGAGCAGTCCGCAAAATACTATCATTCCGCAGTCCCAACATTTCCTTCTTTTTGTGTGAATCTTCTTTAAGGTCAACTTCTTGCTAATATAGTGTCACAATTCATAAAAATACAGCATACGACTAGTATTATCTTTGTTATTCATCTTAAGAACTCAAGACGACACATCTACGTAGCCGAAATGCGTCTTTTTTATGAACTGTGACACGTCTGGGCTCAGGTTTAGAAGAAAAGCAAACCACGGCTTCATAAGCAAGAGACTTCTCGTTTTGAACTTGACAAATATTGCTTTTAATGTATAAGTGAGACATTTATTGAACTCTATTTATGAATGCTGTTGTGTGTGTGGAATGTGGCATGAACCTAGACAAGATATGGGTAATAGTAAAAGCTTGTTTTCATCTATACAGGGTGTTAATGAATAACACCGAAATATTTTACGTGTGTATAGAGGAGACATAAACAAGCAACTTTTATTAGGAGATTTTTGCTCTATGACGTAAAATGTGTATGCTACAGGGCATTAAAGTCCTTAAAATTTGGTGCTCATAACTCAATAATTGAGCGAAATTGGGTTAAAATTTTCATTAAATTGACTTCATGCCTTCCCAGTGATCGATAAAAACCTGATTCTTAATAATTCATCAACAGCTATACCATAATTTAGAATTTTCATAATCTGCAAAATTTACTGACTAATCACATGATTGCCCGCCACTGCTTTATGTTTTTATTCCTAATTCCAGACCTAACAAAAATGTTTCGTTTGCCTTTTTTTCCCTCAGAGTTGTAAGATATCGATCGTCATTTTTTACATTTTTCCCGACCACTACACAATATTCACTGTTCCTTTGTTTCCCATCATTTCAAGTATTAGAAGTCAGTGGCGTGCATATTCTTGGGAGATTTTATGTTATAACAGGAAGAATTGAATCCATAGAGCAAAAATCTCCTAATAAAAGTTGCTTGTCTATGTCCCCTCTATACACAGGTAAAATATTTCGGTGTTATTCATTAACACTCTGTATATTCGAATTTAATGTAGTAGTATGCTGCACTCATACTTCAATATGGTTGTATTTTCGAAAAAGTGTAGCTGGTGTAAGGACTAAACTGGTTTAAGTTCAAAGCCGATAGGTGTTATTAAAAACAACGAGATTTGCGAAATTCCAACATAATGATATTACAGACTATCCTAGATGAGGAATATTCGGTATGTTAAAAAAAAAACTTTATGTTCTTTTGAGGGTAATATAAATTGTACATTTGTAATGTCATTTTATCTTCTTATTCCTTATTATCTAGGAAATGAAGATGGCAAAAACCACAAATGCCGAAATGCATCTCCGTAACCTCAACATCTTCGGATTACCATAAGTACTGCAAGGATATTGAAAAAAGGAACTCATCAGTCATAAAGATACAATAATTTCGCACGCCTATGATGACACTACATTATATATTAAAACTCCTAATGCAGTTTATGAAAAGTGAAGAGAATTGACTCTGCACATCGCAGTTCATAGCCAATAAGTACTTGTTTACACAATAGTATACTGGTTTAGTGATCTTTTTTATATATTGATGTCGAACAATTTGGACATCCACTCATATTGGGTGTCATCGGATCATTTATTGTATTCTTCATTTTCTACATGAGTTAATCATCTCAAGCATTTTAAACTTTTTATCTTAGTTATTTTAACTCTACACAATCAATATTCTGATGTTTTTAGCTACGTGCATTATTACATACAATGCCTTCTATACTGACATATGTAACGTACCCATTTTATGTAACATACTTTTTATACTTGTATAACGTAAGTCAATGTCAATATTGTGACTGCAATAGAATCATTATAAAACGTATATCTTGTATTGTCATGTAATCCCAAGGTGTTATCACTTTGGTCAAAAATATTTTCATAAGTTCCAATTTTTTAGAGTATAAGATGATATTACAAATCAACAATAATGCATTAAGCTCTATTTATTTTTAAAAAATCTTATATGAAACTTATAAAACTTCCTTTGACCAAATAAAAGTTTGTCTCTTAGGTCTATCATGTATGGTATTCTCTTCGTGTAAGTTCGTTACAAAAATGAAGAGATTGTCATTACCACATCGCATCACAGCCCCGAAGGATACGTAATCCAAATAAAATCTGATTAATGCACTAATGTATTTTCTTTTACTATAAGCATGGGCAATACACCTTTCTGACTTCACATTCTTATATAGAGTAAGAGTAGTATTGCAAAGAACGCACATTCAGTGATTTCAATCTGATAAGCTGTTCTTGGCCGTTTCAATTAATTCAGTATCCACTTAGGCCTATCATGCAAATGGAGATGGTATTTACGTGTCAAAATTAATTAAGATATTAATGATAGAAAAATTCTGACTGTGAGACCTCGTGATCTGAAATGATGGTTAACAAATCAGTTTTCCAAGAGTGAACCCACTCTCTTAGAATATGAACTGCAGCTATGAACAGAATCTGATTCGAATCGCATTTTGGGGCACAAAAAGACAGTGCCAAAAGGACTGCGCAACCCAGATCGACTTCAAATGTGGTAAACAACATGTTTCAAATAAGTTAAAAACATGTTAATAACTTTTTAATTAATTTAAGTTTTTCGCGATTCCTCATACCACGAAATACCCAGGTTCATATTCAGAACATATTCATTTTATTTCTCGTCAATAAAATCGAGTCGAATAAATTACAAAAGTCCATAATATAACTTACTTACTCAATGGCAATAGACAATTCCTCAGCAAGCTAAAGGAATATTATCTATTTATTGGAACCCGAAGGTTCATTGCCGCGCTTACCTGAGTCCGCCATTCAACCCTATTCTGTGCTAACTCTATCCAATCATCCCTCGCAAATCCAACTTCCCTTAAATCTATCTTAATATTGTCCCCCCACCTACGTCTATGTCTTCCACGTGGTCTTTTCCCTTCGGGTCTCCCAGTCAATACTTTTGAGATATGTCTTTCCTTCACCATGCGTGTAACATGACCAGCCCATTTCATCCTTCGCGATTTAATTACCTCACTATATCCGGTGAAACATACAGGTCCTGAAGCTCGTCGTTATGCAATTTTCTCCAGTCCCCTTTCATCCCTCTTGGGTCCAAATATTTTTCTAAGCATCCTGTTTTCGAACACTCTCAGACTATGTTCTTCCCGATCAGTAAGCGGCCATGTCTCACATCCATATATTACAACCGGCAGGATAATAGTATTATAAATCTTTATTTTTAGATTTCTGGACAGAAGACGAGAAGATAAGAGGTCCATAGTATAAAAATAATCATTATATTGTATTTTATACCTGTTCAGTCACAGTATTTTCAAAATATTGAAGTGGATTTTTAGATTTCTGGACAGAAGACGAGAAGATAAAAGGTCCATAATATAAAAATAATCATTATATTGTATTTCATACCAGTTCAGACACAGTATTGTCAAAATATTGAAATGGATATAAGAGAAATATAGAACAGGCTGTAGTAGATCTGGTGCTCAAATTGAAATGCCCCACATTCAGCCAGCCTCGCAATTAATCCCCCCACCGAGCTCGTCCGGTCTGCGCTCAGCTATTATCATGTTTTATTCTCTTGTATCTTTTGTTCAGGTCAGCTCTCTTCCAATATTCATCCTCTCTGCTTACTCCTATACAATCCCCGGATTCTTAATCATAAAAATGGTAATAATAATAAATATAGGCCTATTAGTCACACTGACATTGGGAGGCCTTTGCCTGGAGATGTCGAAGTAAAATTAACTCCACAATCAAAATATATTAGAATTACGGGAAGTTACAACCCAACCATAAAGTAATATAAATAAGGTGAATATATTAATACAAACTGTGACACGTTTTTTAGCATTCATAAGAAATAATTCAGCGAATATTATCTAGAGGTACTCTCTCGCTCTCTCTCTCTCTCTCTCTCTCTCTCTCTCCAATCCTATGCCCCCATGTTGAGGCGAAGGGCCTCCAAGTGGAGGTTTCTGTTTACCGATGTGAATTTTGTTACGGTTATTTTCCTAGAGAGGGCAGAGGGACAGATGGTAAGCCCATTGCCCCTTAACCCCCCTCCGGAAACTAAGATATTACTTGGACGTGAAAGGGACGAGAAATTTTGTCCAGAGGCTCTAATTTAGGCTTGGAGTTCTTTTACGTGCTGTTACGACACGGGCTCCCAGCTTAAAGTCCCTCCCGGAGGACTCCGAGCCCAGGATTTTTACGTCCTGAAAAACCCATCGACTGCGGCCGGGTTTGATCCGCGACCTTCGGACCCAGAGGCGGGCACGCTACCTATCTAGAGGTACAAAATATAACTAAGTTAATTGGTTTGTTGACTTTGTAGAAACTTCTCCTTGGTATTTTGTTTTCTTTGTGAAAAAAGAAAGAACGATATAATTATTTGATCGACTATTTAGCCGAAGAAATACTAAATATTGATAAGGAACATAATCCTGTTGTTCATCACAAACCACTAAAATTGCCTTCTCTGAATAACTAAGATATATTGAAAAGTACCCAGAAATTTTAATTTTAAATATTGTAAGTGCTTTCAGAATTCAATTTTACCAACGGTTTAACCTTAGGAAAGTTTAATAAAGCATGAAACATACTTCGGCAAACCATTAAAATGGTCATTATGAATCGGTAAAACATTCAACACTATTTTAGTCCTTTGTTCTTTCAATATATAAAAACTAGGTTCACACAAAATTGCAGGTCCTTCACTTTATTAGCTGCAGGAATAAATGGCAAACACAGTCACAGAAACATAGAGATTTTTAGTAATTAGTTGTATAATTATTTATGTTTTTCATTTGTTTCCTTCATTGCGTAATTTTTATATTATATGTGTTTCTTGTTTCTTTTTCTGTTTTTTAGTTGTATTCGTTTAAATATTTTTAGTATTACATTAAATATCTAATGTTGTAGTATTGTAATATTAGTCTTAGTGTTGTTGTAACGACATAGTGTTTTAACGCCATTTTGTAAAACCGGTGTAATTAGTGAAAGAGAATATTATAATTGGGAAATGGGCCTGTTATATTCTCAGCATAATAAATAATAATAAATAAATACTGTGTACTAGGCTCCAAATAAAACAGATTTTATCCTAAGTACAAGGCCAGCTTTGAGGGGACAACTTGTAGTACCTGAGCCTTCACTGCAGAATTAATATCTGGAATGAATAAAATTCCGTCAGAATAATTATAATCTTTCTTCACATAAATTAAAGTATGTGTTTGATAACTTCAGCACCTTTAGTGGCTAAAACTTCAGTTTGCTTCATTACCAAGTCAATTTGTACCGATATAGTTACTCAATTTCCCCACGTACACTGGCTTAGAAAGTTCTTCACTCTTCAGTGATAAAGTGTTTCATATTTATTTATATGAAGATGGCATTTAAATTGCAGATTTTTCTTGCCATTGCATCAAATTAAAAGTTTATTTGCTGAGTAGTACACATTTTGTATTCAGTCTGTCTGAAAGAGATTCAAATAAAACACACTTTAATTACATTTCCTTTATACAATTCGTCACATAATGTTAACTTAACAACAATTACTACCTTTAGACTTGCAAATTTAGGTATCGAAAGAAAAATATATTTTGAGACATTAGAAAGTGTTTTAATGACAAAAAGGCCTTCAATAATCCCCAATAAATTTTTATAAGAATCTTATTTACCTAATTTAAAATGTTACGTAAGGATTATGTAATTAATGACAATAGATATAGGAACTAGACACAATTTGTTCTGGTATAACTAATTCTTGTATATCCTATTGTGGTACAATTATTCCACTGGCCTGGAGGAGGTGTGTCTTCTTTGATCTCCTATATTATTCATCTGGTGTATTTACTGTAATTTAATGTGATTGTATTTTTTGTCGGTAATTGTAGTAAAATTTCAAACAAAATAAAGTTATAATAATATAGAATAAAACAATAAGAATACACTAATTCAGTATTAATGTTATTTTCTCAATAACCTGATTTTCCACGTGCATGATGCATTATCGCAGCAACGACACTACCGCAAAATTGAGCAATATATTAAATATGAAGGTAGATAATTTAAACAACATTCAATTACTTCGTAATTTGTCATTACAGAGGACTTGTACTTTTTAGGTTTTTAATGCAAAGGTTGGTTAAAGACACTAAAATTGTGTTTTTTTTTACTTGTGAATAATGTTTTTAAATGCAGTATACCACTACCAGCATAATCGAAGATTTGATAATTACAGAAAATTTAGAGTCGTAGGGTGAGGACAATTTAATTGTTGTCTTTTATTTATATCTTATTGCCAAAATGTTCAGTGTTGTTAATTTTTAACAGCCCAAAAGTATATTTCCCTGGATGTCTTTGTTATATGGTTATTTAACGACGGGGGTGTACTGAAACTTAGGCCTGAGACAGTCGTCGCTTTGTCGAAATTTTACCCACAGGAGTTCTTTTACATGCCTATAAAACTACAGACATGGATCTGTCACATTTATGCACACATAAATGTCATCGACTGGACCGGGATCAAACTCGCGACCTTGAGAAAGCCAGCGCCATACTCAATGCTCCTGGCCAACTTTTGATTTCTGTTTTTGTTAAAGGTTTACTTGGAAAATGCTTAATTGCTCTGACATTTATATTTCATTGGCCTTTTAGTTACAAGGAATGTTCGAAATTAGAAGCTGTACTTGCTTAAGCAAGGGTACCATGACGTATACTCTCAAAAAGACTTACTAATTTTGTTTTAATTTACCTACAGCTAAAAAGTAAAGTGAGCTGCCGATGTTGAGCACATGAGTATTGCTTACGTTATAAATGTAAATGCTGACGAACAGCGCAATAATAATACGATTATTTTATGTTAATCCGTTTCAGTGTATACCTGATACATAACGCATATCACTCCCTCTCTCCCTTCCTCTCTCTCTTCCTCTCTCTCTCTCTCTCTCCATATTAATTACTTTTAAATTATCAATCATGCTGCGGAAATATCAACGAGGGATGATAGCTGCCAAATGCTTAGAAATTAAACAATTATATCACATGTTGTGATTGATTTAGAGCTAGAATTTCTGAGCAAAGCTACCGCCGATGGTAACGTGCAGTGGCTGTTTTCTGCTAATATGACAGATTATATGCCATCGACATGAATATGCGTCAACATAACCAGAGTAAATAATTTATAAATTACCATCATATCAACGATACCATGTAATTCATGGAAAAGTGATTTACGTCATTTATGATTTTAGGTGAAGGGGTGAAAGGGAAGGAGACTACAGCGGGAGTGGGAGCCTATTGGGAGAGTACGAGTGTAATTAGTAGCCCCCCTAAGTAACAGAGCAATGTGATATTGATGTCAAGTGATGGCAGCTTCAGTGATCATGCCCTCTGGGGGGTTTAGCTGGGATTAATCTATTGCCCCGACCGATAATTCGCCCTGGTCCCACTCTTCTGACCCCATGCGTGTGACTGAACATCACAGTAAACAAAACTCTTCTTCCTCTTCATTCACTTCTTATGACTCTGAGCAATATTATACCTCACTTTATGAAAGCCGACAGCTAATAAATCACACTTTATGACTTTTCCATCTCTTATTACGTCCTATATCATTCTTGCCGGAAATGGTTACGCTATTCATGTCCATCATGTTATCAAGTTAACAGTTAGATCAACACATTAAAAAAAATCATTTAAGAATATGCTCTCATCCCTTCTTTCAGAAAATTGCTTTAATTATTATGCCCGATCTTTATTCTTTGTAAACTTGTATATTTATTTATTAAATTTATCATTTCAATGGAATCTTATATTAGCAATATTTCAATTTTAATTTCAATTTATTGCTACAAATTACAATATAAGTGTATGCAAATTTAGTTTGGAACACCACCCGAAGAAGCAAAGCTTGTGTTCGGGGGCGGTTCAGTTCAATACAATAAAGTAACTTAGAATAAAATAATTTTTTACACTGATTCAAAAAATTGATTTACAAAATACAGAAAAGTATGAGTTAATATTATTTACAGTAAGGTCAGAACATATTTACAACAATGGAAATGTACGAATAAATACAATAATATATATTGTTATATAATATATAAGTTAAACAGATTTTTAGATAAGACAAAGCAATTATATATTTATTTTCAAGTTTAATATTGGAAATGTAGTAGTAACAGAAGTGAGGAAATAAAAGTAATTATATAAAATTTTTAATTCTTTACTTAAATTGTTTGTTGTTTAAGCCAGCTAATTCAGGATGGTTCCTAATAAATGAATTGAATAGTCTTGGACCGAAACTTGAACAGTGCTTAATTCCAGCAGTTGTAATTCCTTTTGGTTCGGTTAAGCCTTCTTACACACTAGCGTTTTTAGCAGCGCTTCTGAGTCGCGCTGCAAACGCTGTATTCTACTTTTGCATGTATTCAGATTGTAGCTATACACACTAGCGTCTCTACACGCCAAAGAAGCGCTGCTACGCAAGCAGGTGCGGCTCCCCGCTGCTAGCAGCTGCGTTTTGCAGTCGGTTTCCTTTTCACACGCAGCGTGAGAGAAGCGCGGCAGTTCAGTTTCAGAAGCCCTGAAGAACCGTGCCATTAGTTTTGACACAGAAGTATTTATTAATGAAGTGGATAAGTGGAGAAAATTTAATAGTTCATCAAAACTTGACAAGGACATTCTAAAATATTTGAAGAATTTATCATCATCTTGTCTCAATTCACTGTAATGTGTATAAAACTGACCATTTATTATCCTGACTTCTTTCATTGGATGCTCTCAATACTTGCGTTTACGTCTATATACCTTCTTCTTCTAATTAGCAACGCAAGTGCAAGAACTTCTTCGTCCGAATTTATGACCAAGAAATGAGGCATTGGAGGAGCATCGCAAAGTAGCGCTTCCAAACGCGACTGAGAAGCGCTGCCTGGCGCTACTCAGAAGCGCTGCTAAAAACGCTAGTGTGTAAGAAGGCTAATAAATAAAATTGATTTCTTTGCGCACGATATTCATGACCTTCTGACATATAATTGTCACAATGTTTATGAAAATAGCCTAATAATAAGATATATTCATTAATTTTCTATGTATTGAAAAAAGGTAAATATAAAATATTCAAATGTATAGTGTTAATAAAATAAAAGTTTGTACAAATGTAGCACGTTTAAAATATTGCGATATTATCCAGAAACATTGCATCCAGCGAATTCGACCATACAGGCCATAGGCAGTTCTGCAACAACTAGTAGTGGCTTCGCCCATAATGAATTAATGCAGCAGGATGTCAGTCATCACATAAGTCGATCCAAACAAAGCAATTGTGTAAGAAATTAAACAACATATTTTTTCAATTTATTCGCTTATTTGATTATTTATTGTCGCTTTAACTTCTAGGGTCATTTCGCGACATTACATTAATAATGTAGTATTTCTAATATCTAAATGTTTTATTTTTTTATTACAATAATAAATTGCTTCTAAATTTCTTTATAATTTTTTGTTGCTTTTAGGAACTTTATTAAATTGGAGCTATATGACCTTTTTAAACCGTCTGATAAGTCCAATTGCGAACCTCCGTACCTGATGGAAAGGTAAAGTCAGACTTAAAAATTCATAGAACTTCGGCTCTCCGTGCCGCTGCTCTTCAACTTGAGCTACAATGGCACCGTACCGGTACAACATTAAATTCTCCAACTGACTCAGGATGTCTCTACCTTTCCAGCTTAGCCTCCACTCGACCACTGTGAAAGAATTCTAATTTCTCCAAATCTGATGTTTATACCAGTATTCTTAGGCCTATATAAGCATAACATGTAGTAAATAATAGTGAAATCTACGCATATCATGCCAGTTATTTTCTTTATTAACTACCAGCAATAGAGAAGAGACAAACCAGAAGTAATTCCCATTTTCAATGTGAGTATTAAAATATAAGTATTAAAATCTGCTCTTTTTGTTGTTTCAAATCTTCGTGAGTTATTATTTCTTAAATTTCTACGTAACGCAAGAGTTTGTTCAGGTATTGATGTAATATAGATTATTTGTCGACGATTCGCAACATTAAACTTGCAATACTTTACCTCTGGGATCTGTGCAATCGATTCTCGTCTTTTCCTAATCTCTACCTCTGCTCGCCCGAGGTTCTCATTAATTACTGTGTCATTAGTAATGGCACATTTCATACGAGTCACTGTTTCCGCCATTATCCTTTACTAGATGAACCATTACGAAAAATTCGCATGATAAATTCTTCAGACATGATTGTGTGGTCCATACAGTACAGGGCTGACAATTTCAAAATTACCGAACGGTACCATTGTTTAGATATGATTAAATAGGGTGTCCAATTGTAATAGTGATAGTAACGGCATTAAGAAGCCAATGAAGTACATTCAACTATTTTTCGTGAAAGAAAATTCTAGGTATAAATTACAGTTATATGATTTAACTGATTATGCCCGGTTTCTATAAACTCGCGAAATACCTATGGGTAAATTATCCAATGGACAGAATTTACACAAGAATAACTTTTACAAACTCAAATAATTTAAAGGTAACAATCAAATACACTTGTGGCGAGTTTCTAGATAAATGTCCTCTGGGTAAATATGAAAATGACAGAAAAAATGTTTCTACAAACTCGGGCTAGATCTTTCCAAGGGTAAATCGTTGGGTTAGTTTATCCTTTCATGGATGGCTGGATAAAATGTAACCTTTCACAGAAACAATAATAATTTAAACAATGATAATCAAAGCCTTCTGAATTAAATTAACTGTACAACTCCAAGGCCTTCCTCATTATGTCATTGTGGGTGATTAGGAACTAATTTGCCCATGGATAATTTACCCATAGGTATTTCACGAGTTTATAGAAACCGGGCAAAATACACATTTATAGATCATAGCGGATTACTTGTCTTTCCGTAAGGATGGAAAAGTGTTTTTCTCCGTTATTATCCTTATCTGAGATCATATCGAGGAAGTATACATAGGCCTACTGTATTTCTTTTTTTGTGCGCCTGACGTACTTCCAGAGTTTGAGAATGACACCTGTCTATATTCAACTCCATGCGAACAAGTTTGTTTATTTTTCCAGAATAATTTCAATGTTTGAACCTTAGTGTATATGCATATATTACATATTTGATCAAAACGCAGAACAATATCGTCTGTGCAAGAAAATGAGTATGATCAAGCCCGGCAACAGAGATTAGAATTAGCCATTTGCGAGACACAGGAACAGCATTAGGTTCACATCAAATAAATTCTCGTATATTTTCAAATTTTGTTTTTAGTGCTTATATTACTATTGATTGGATTCTCAAATTTACCTTAAATGTCTGAATATTTCCATATAGGTTTGAAGTATTAAGATTTACCAAAAATTTAAAATAGTAAACGGTCTATATTCGAAAACTTAGAGCAATTATTTAGAAACTAAGCCGAATAGCTTAGCTAGAAAGAATTAAACGGATATTCTTTTTAATAGTATAAACTAAAAGAAGAAATTGACACTACATATACCTCATTGCCGGTGTGTTGACGGCACATTTTCTAGGGTAATTTGCACACAAGATTACGAGTTTCATGAGATAAATTCGTAACCTCTCAGGAGACTACCTATAACAAACAAATGAGGCCTCATTTCACACCTGAAAGCTTGTCAAATTTTCTGAACTGGTGGATTTTATTGGTGAACTTATTTGCGTGAAGGTGCCAGAGGTAAAGACGTGTTTGTTAACAAGACTGCTGAAGTCAACTATCAAAAGAAGAGGTCGTCCAAGATTGAGAAGAGGCTTCTGTCCTTAGTTCTAAAATCCTCTTTTCCTCTCTTTGCACGACTCCATACAAGTTACAGCTTTTATAGCCGTGTAATCTGCATGGTAATGGGCCATGAATTAGTGATGAAGGGATTTCAGGGGAGGGGGTGGAGTAGAGGAGAAGGGGTTCGTTGATGATGGGGTAAAGGCGGCAGTAATGAGAGAAGGGTGAGGTCTTAGGCAAAGGAAGCATAGTTTACATGGACGGTGTGGAAATCCACGCAATCACGCCTTTTGCACTCATTTACTATTAATAAGAACTACTAAATATTTCCTAACTGTAAAAACCTTAGTAAATTGTAATCACCCAAACGAGTGTAACAAATCTCAGCTTACGCGGACCAAATCATTTGCTGGTGTCATTTTTCTCGCTTCCTTACCGTATTTATTTACCTTATTTATTTGCTTTTATCTCTCTTTTTTTATTAAGACTCTTAGGGTGGCGTGCACCATCCAGGAGTAAACCAAACTAAAGTAGTAAATTTAAGACGGAGACCTGAAGTAAACAAGAACCAGTACATCTGTCTCACTCTTAAGTCATACGAGTAATGTGCTAGAGTGAGACAGACAAACCGGTTTTTGTTACGCAAGGTTCCCCTCTTAGATTTACTACTTTAGTGCTACTCTTTTAGTAATTTACTCTTTTAGTTGGTGTTGGAGAGCTCAATTGATAGTTACTTCTTTAGTTCTAACTAAAGTAGTAAACGATTTTTACTAAAGAAGTAGACGAAATCTGCGCAGAACAGAGCAGAAACGTTAGTGCAGCGCAGCAGAACACGTGCATTTTAATAGCCAGTATTAAAGTGCCAGAGAATGAAAAGGAAAGGCTCGCTGAAACAAAGAATATGAATTTGGGTTATACGAGTTATTACTAATGACAATCGTCATATTTTAAAATAGGCCTATTGGTAGTGTTTTATTCATTACGAATTTCAATTCTCTCAGAAGAATATTTTCAGTTTAGTAGCCTACGTTCGGGTACTGTGATTACAATTTTTGTGTAAACGATTTCTGTATTATAATGCAAACAATTGGAATTTCCAGTTTATTTTCATCATTGATTCACTGTCATTATTACAATTATTTCTCTCATATGAATAATAAAGTTCTAAAATATATTCAAATATTTTTATTGCCTAAAGTTATATATTCTTCCCCAAAAACGATAAATCAATTATTCTACAGTTGTTTATCAAAAATCTCAATATAATGAATTATTAATACTTATTGACTGTTTAATAATATTAATAAGGAGTATTACACAAAATCATGGAAAAGAGGGGGATAAAAAGGATAACAACAAAACTAATAAGAGGCATTAGGTTTCTGTCCTTTTTCAAATGCAGAGAATATTTACTTAAAAATATTACCTTATAAAAATAAAATTATTACAATTGAAAATGTAATATTTAAACAAAAAATGGCGGTACAATATTTCGCAAGCTATGAACCCCAATAATAATTATGTAGGTGGTTGTGTGTTTCTCTAGATCCTGTGCAGCTGCAACCTCCAGTGCCCCTGCTTAAAATTTTCTTTCGGCACTCATGTTGGCATTTTTCTTCTGTGTAGTTTATAATGCTTCCCACTTTCCTGTCCACAGGGTTAATTAAAATAGTTATCAGTAACTTATACCATAGACCTGCAGCATCTGCTATAGTTTATTCCCAAACATAAATGCATCATCTCACTCCACCATTGGAGACTTGGAGAGTCTTTAAGGAATGGTTTTACAATGTGTCCCCTTCTCATTGTTCGCTAATCCCAGAGTCAGTCAAATTTTCTTCCGATGGGGCCTATTTGGCCATTTTTACACCTAGGTCAGAAAAAAGGACATATTATAGGCTACATTAACACTGCGGGTGCAACTATTGAACTTTTAGCTCTTATAATTATTATTATAATCTAGCATTCGCACTGTTGGGTTTAAGTTAAGCTATAGAAGTGTAATATAATAACATTATAATAGTTACAATAAATCGTTTAACAATGAAAATGACCTATTGTTCAGTAATCTCTACGGTTAAGTAGCAGGGGGGAAGTGTTATCTGGGTAGCTCCGAGAACGGAGGCTTTCATTTATTGGAATATACTATACCTCGCCGATATCTGCATCCATAGGAATAGCTTCAAATACATCGTCGTTTTCTAACCCAAAGTTATGGAGAACTGCAGCATCTAAAGGGCTCTCCAGCTAGGAAGATATTTGAGCGCACATGCGCTCTTGGTACCGTGCAATGCAAAGTTCCCTTCCATTCACTCTCCCCCTCACCTTTGGTGGACGTCTTTCTAGTTGGACCGCTCTCCGCAATGATATTTCCATATTTGGCTGGTTGAAATCTCATGGATGTAGTGAGAATCTGACAATGTTTCTTCCAAACGCCAAAATTTTATATAATGATTTATTAGCTCAGTTATTTACGTTATTGAATGCCCTACTAGATGTGGTTCGATTAATGTTTATTAAATCACCTGATATAATTTTAAAAACACCTGTACGGAAGATTCGTAGTCCACACAGATATTGTAGTCTTCGGGATAGAGCGGAGTTCCTGTCAGAATTGTGTCGAACTGGTTCCACCATATCAAGCAGCATTTCTATATATTTCTTATGGAACCCAAACCTTTGTCTGTATTCGTGAGCATTGTACAATGTAAATGGGTCTCTGCTCTCCTTAACTACCGTCATTTTTTATATGCCACCTTCCTCATCTCAATAACTTATCCCCAGAATGATCTATGTAATCCATTTAATGTGATATGTAACTCATAACTCACGCAAATGCCACCACAGAACACACTTACTACACAACTTTACTCCACCCCATGAGTAGGAGTAAATATTGGCCTTATTTACTCCACAACTTACTACGTTAGTAACGTACTCCGTGTTGGTGCTCTCCACCACTTGTGGAGTAAGTTCATTTACTCTGGAAGTAAATAAAATGTTTACTTATTTAGTACATTGCTCTAGGTTGAAGGTCGCCGAGTTTAGTTTACTCCTGGTTGGTGCACGCCGTCCTTACTAAAAGAGTAAGGTTACTAAAAGAGTAGCTTACTAAAGTAGTTAGAACTAAAGAAGTAAGGTTTACTAAAAGAGTAAACGACATGAGTTTGGTGCACGCCACCCTTAGACTACCTCTTTATCTATCCTATCCTTGTTTACTTAAATGACCGTAGATTATTATTTTCACTGAATTTAACAATGCAGTACAATACCACACAGAGTAAGAGAAGAAAACAAGGAAATAAAAAGGAATCAGCTGTCAAAAGAAAAAAAATTCTCAAAGTTAAAATGATTTTCCTTCAAAAGTAGTCCTGAAAAGTAGTTAGTAAATTTCAAATAAGGCTGGAAGAGTAGCAATTGCTAACTATACAACGATTAATTTGCAATAAGCAAGCACAACGTCATATTAAGAACACTAATTTACAGTTTAAACGTAGGATTTATTTTGGTCTGATACCTTGATTGATCACAGCAGCTACTTTTTTGTGAAATGCCTGGCAATATCCTTCCTTCCGAGGACGTATATTATGAACCCCTGGGTAAAAGCATTCACAGTTGAGTTGGATGGGATTTAGGAAGTGCGAATTGTTACAGCCAGTGCTTGCAGCGCCGCTTTCAACACCTAGCGGAGTTTTTAAAAGCAAGGAGTATGGGGTGTGGGGTGGATTTCAAACGAATTGACCTTTTTATTCATTCCTTCTTTTTTAACGACTCGCTCTGATAGGCTGGGGATGTGTTTATGTGTGTATATAACCTACTTTCTATAATGTAATTCTCAGTTAAATGTCGGCTCTCTGAGGGGAAGGAAACTCTTTTATTATTCAAGCAGATTAATGGCCGTATTATATCCACAAAGACAGCATTTAGTTTACAATGTACATAACACAACGTTATTACCTCCATGTAAAGTATATGTATGGTACATTTTAGGTGGAAAATAAAATTAAGCCACATGGGAATTGCTTTCAGAGTACCGAGATTTTTATGACGTATTAAACATGTCATTCTATAAAATGTGACGGAATCAGTATGACCCTAGGATTACAAGGTCTTTGTAATATTCTCTAGTGTACTTAAAATAAAACCTTATGCGAGTACATGTGTCTTTCCCTGCTCTAATCAAAGGATTTATAGATTTAAAAAAAAAAATCAGAAAAAAACTTTTATTTCAAAAAATCCTAATTTTCCATACAAGAAAGCCGGACAAGACACTCATTTTTAAAATTCAGTAAAATAGGGATGGGTCGATACCAAATTTTCTCGATACTCGATACCGATACATGATTTTTTTCCTCGATACTCGATACCGTCAACATTCCAGTTCCAATAAATAGGTACATTAAAAATTAAAGTTGAGAGAACTGTGTAATAACAACTAAATTAAGCGTGCATATTTAATGAGACAAAATTTAATATCATCAGTACCCTATAATTACTTTTAAACTCTACATTAAAACTAAAATTAGTTTTTGAAACAGTTAAAAAATTACTATATTTAGTAGACTACTAAAAGCAGAAAGAGATACCTCATTTCCTAAAATTGCAGAGCTACCAATGTATCGCAAAAGTATCGAGCTAATTTTTAAACGATGCCAATACCATGCAAGTATCGAGAGTATGGAGATATAGAAAGTATCGAGGACCCATCCCTAATATAAAGTTAATGTAAACTGTTACAACGTGGTGTATAGAAGAACTGTTACTAGACTAGTTAAAAATATTAATTAATGTATCTACTATGTAGATCATTAATATTTTAATTTTCCGGTTGTAGATACGCCTACTGCGCTGATCCCAATTTAAAATGTTAAGAAAATTTGCACTTCCTTCTACTACATTCATCAATCTTTGACATTAAAAGAACTGAAGATTGGACAGTTAAAAATACTATAACTCAAATACACACACTAAAGAAGTTCACCACATTAGTCTGCAACTCGTATGCTTACAGAAAACAGAAGTTCCAGATGTACGCCAAACGATTATTGATCTTGCTTCCAAAGCTTGTGATCGAAGCATCGCCTGCTACTTCACGTAAACCAAGAGAAACAAGTTGTTCAATGATGTTCTTTGGTCATACGCGGTCAAAACTCGTACGTGGATTCAGTATAATATTACGTAGGATGATCACTAACGCCCCAATTAAACAAAAATCTGATGTGAAATTCACTTAACTTCATCTGGCCAAATAAAAGTTAGCCTCTTAGTAGGTCTATAATATAATTGTTACGTATGACATTCTCTTCATATAAATTGGTTGTGAAAATGAAGAGAATATCGTTACCACATCAGTTCGCATCCCTGAAGGATACATAACCCAAATGAAATCGGATTAATGTACTCTCGTAAATTTCTTTACTTCAAGCATGGCCAATACATTTTCCTCGCTTCATATTCTGATATAGAACAAGAGGTCATATTGCACAGAGCACGTATTCAGGGTGGGTGGCTTATAACTACCCTTCAGATTTTTTTTTTTCAAAAAAATGTTTCAAATAAAAGTTTTAGCTCTTAGTATAAGCACCCCATGTGTAAAATTTAAACAAAATCGTAAGAGCTGTTTTCGATAAAATCGCGTAAAACGAAATTTTCTTTATTTAAAGTCCCCTTGAAAATAAGAGAAAGCTGTCACCAATATTCGTGTCACATCCCCAGAAGGTACCTAACCCAAAAACAAAATTTTGTTTTCTTACGATTTTCCGTTACAAGAGGCCGCATTGCAAAGAGCGCGTATGCAGAGAATTTTGTTAAAAGTTTTTTAGTTTTAGAAACTTTTATAGCGTTAGCTCTTGGTATAAGCAACCCATGTGCAAAATTTAAAGAAAATCGTTAGAGCCGTTTTCTAGAAAATCGCGAAAAACGAAAATTTATTGCTGTAAAGTCCGCTTAAAAATAAGATAAACTTGTCGCCGATCTTCTTGTCACATCCTCAGAAGTTAGGCTACCTGACCCAAATTAGGCCTATATTAAAAAAAAAGTTGTCATACGATTTTCGGTTCTGGATCTAGGCTGTTCACAGACACAATTGCACACAGAAACACACACACAGACACGTTTCCGAAAAAAAGTATTTTTGGAGTTAGGGGGCCTCAGAAGGTGTGTTTATGTTAATAACTCAACTTCAAATTTGAGGGCCGAAAACAATACCTACCTATGGTAGGCTACTATAGGTAGAGGAAGTATGGTACGGGAAGAGGAAGTAAAAACACGTTTCACACGAAAATCTGTATCAATTTATCCAACATCATTGAAAAGCAGGACAATATTTGATTTTCTACAATGCCTGGCCGGACGCCGGACAAAGATAAAAAGCAGGAAATCCGGACATCTGGTAACTCTAAGCATGCATTTGTGTTTTTTACTCCGTATCACATTCAGTCAAACACAAATGGCCACGTAGCAGGACTGAGTAGTACTTAGTATTAAGCGTGTTGCCTTCCCTCTAAGGCAGGCTCGGGAAGTAATGCACTGGATGTGCGAAATGATCTACCCCTCATTCGCCCCCTTCCTTATTCTTTCTATCTGCCATGCGACTAGTCCCAGAAAGAACCGGTTTAGTTATCTCTATCTGTGATTGAAAGACAGTAGTAGGGACGAGAGGGAGGGTAACTTCACACTTCCAGTGCTTCCCTTGCCGCCCCTGCTCTAAGGTAAGGCTTTTGTGGACAAACCGGCTGGCATATAACTACCCTTCATAAGAAAAAGGATGTTTCAAGTGGAAGGTAAACAGTTATGGTGAAAATTAAAGAATATCGCATAGATTAACTTTATTTTCGAAACAGGATAAGGTCGTCTTCATGCTTTGTATCAAAGGGTAGGTAGGCCTAATTCTAATTTCTGATAGGATTGTGTACTATTGTTCCGAGGTTCTTTTTCATCCACGTGTAAGAATATTCCTGTTTGTATTTTGAATTGTTTAAGCAGGCGTTTTTGTGTTGATTAGTTGATATGGTACAGTATTAAGAATTTTTTTTTTTAAATAATACATATCTAAATAGGCAAACTCTTTCTGCTGATCACTCCATCTACATATATCTGGTGATGGGAATGTACTTTTCAACGATTCACTTAAGATTGTTATTGGACGTACTAGAGTTTTTTTACTCAAGAGTCTAGAAAACTCGTAGTACATACAAGTACGCGTGAATTATCAGCATATCAGTTACATGAATAAGAAATATATTCATACGCATTATTTTCCAAACCTATGATTATGAACGCAATAAAAATACATTAACTTATCAGAATGTGTGCTTGTGTTTGTAGCTTTACATTGAGAATGTTAAAACAAGTGCGAAGTATGAAATGAAATTCCTTTAGTTGCCGCACCGATGAATTGTATGCACTATTGTTCTAAATTCAATGTCATATTTCCATGTTAATAGAGTATTTGTATGCATATTTGTTGAAATTACTGAGCTAGGAGAGATCATGCTGAAGAAGCCAGGGTGGCGCCATGCGATTATAAGACAGACATACGCGTTGCTATTTATGTGGCAAAGAACTATATTTCAGAATGCTGGCACGCAACAGTAGACAAGTGACTGCGATTACAATCAGGAGTTATGAGCCGTCTCACAGTCACTGTGCTAATCTACCCCAAGTGCGTCCACATGTCGCCCCTTTCAATGCACCCTCGCCAGGCTTCATCAGATTCTTTTCTGTATTTAATTTTCACGACGTCAGAAAAAAATTAATTGGTAGCTGTACAACCCTCCAGTCACCTGTTACACCTTGCTTTTTTTATATATAAATTACTTGAAAATAAAATAAATTATACTAAAATTCTTTAAGAAACATTATGTATGTCTCGTGTTATTGTTCTTATAAATTACAAATTTTCTTTTATCCGTCCCAAAAGCAAATAACGATTCCCAATAGTATATTGCGATACAGGCATGATTATGGATCGAGGAAATAGTTTGAAAACACGAGGCGCTTGCGCCGAGTGTTTTCAATTTTCCGAGATCCGTAATGCGCTTACGGCACGTGTATTGCATGCTATTTTTTGCACGATGATTATTTATATCAATTTAATTATATTAATTGTGATATTACCTGAAAATATTATGTATATACATTCTTGAAGACAGATGTTTATTTCAGAAAGTGATTCGCATGTGTTTGTTGTTATGGGAACCGAATATTTGTCCTGGGGGGGCTTTGTCCATAAAGACTTGTATTATGAAGTGTATCGTAATGAATTATGACACAGCGCAAGCACCGTAAGTAATTTAACCGCAACGCCCTTAGCAACAAGATTGTGTGGGAAAGTCAACTTACGATCCATGTAAACAACTTTCGTAAGTAACACTTACTAGCTAAGGAGTGCAAAAAATAATTATTCTCCTCTTCATCATATATTTCCTCTACGCAATAAATTGAACAAAATGGGGAATACAGATACATTTAACATAAATCACAAATGGTTTAAAAGTACCTGTGAGCAAAACTTGAATATTTAAAAAAAATGTAGCATAATTATACTCAAAGATTGATTGAGTACACTCTATAAATAATAAATGAAATATTGCCTTGTCATTTTTAACTAAGCCTTTTATCTTGTACACGTTCCTCCATAACAATTACAATGCATGCGGAAAATATAAATTTTACCTTTTCTCCTTTTAAGTATAGAATGCTTTGACGCAAGTAAAGGCCTTGGGATAGATTATTCTAACACGTTTAACTCGCACTGAAAGACAGGCTTGCTGGAAAACAAGTTTTGAAAAACAAAGTAGTACGAGAGTAAGTCAATAAGTATCCGAAATTTTTGTTTAGTATTTTGTAGGTTTGCTGTACCGCTTTCTGCTCGCTCATGTCAACATATTATTAATTTATCTCCGCTTCTGGAATGTTTGACCGTTATGACTCCATTAAGTGTTGCGCTGCTGCACATTAAAGAAGGCTGCACCGCTCAGCGTTTGCACCAAAGAAGAATAGCGTGCAGTGGTCCGTTTTTGTCGTCTGAAGGTGTACCAGGAGCCGAAATCTATCAAAGACTTTCTCTGACTTATTCTCTGATGACTTGGCCCTCACTGTAGTTCATAAGAATTCTGACTTTTTAAGGAACAATGTTGACCAAATCTAATGTCTTCTAAGGTTCTGTTTGGTGGAATGCTAACAAGCTTAAATTAAATGATGATTAAACAGATGATCTGAAATTAGATATTAGTATCCAGCGTGTATCGTGACAAATGCTTTACTTTCTTAGGTATTCACACCGAACCTGGCTTAAGCTGGACATATCATACTAACAATATTGCTAGAAAAATAAGTAAAAGTTTATTTAACTCAAGGTTATTTAGTCAGAGCCTAGTTCCTGCTTCTTTATTAACATTTTACTAAGTTTTTATTTTTAGCCACGGAATTCTGTTATAGGGAATTTATACTCAGCTAGGAACATTTTTATTTTGCAGAAGAAACCTGTGAGGATTATTAGTGTAGCTCCTTCAAGATCCCAATGTAAACCTCTGTACACTAAGCTGGGGATTTTGAGTTTGCCGTCAATGTATGTCTTGAGAAGCCTTCTGTATATAAAACATAATATTTTCAATATCACTGCCAATCTTTATTCACATAATTACTTAACTCCAAATAGAGGTAATGTTTACCTGAATAAAAACAAATTTAGCTTTACTAAAAAAAAATTTACACACGGTCTATTAAATGTTCAATAATTTACCTGATAGTATTAAGACACAAACTCTCCAAGTTTTCAAGAGGTCGCTCAAGTCTAAGATGGTGGCTAATCCAATTTATGAACTTAGGAATTTTTCAATATCAACTAATAGCTCATATTTATTTCCTTTTGACGTTAATATTGCTATACCTAGGCACATTCTGTGAATACCTCAGCATAAGTTATCCATCCATCCATCCATCCATCCCTCTATCTATCTATCTCTCTATCTGTCTATCTGTCTACCTATCTGTCTGTCTGTCTGTCTGTCTGCCTACCCACCTACCTGTCTGCCTGCCTACCTACCTACCTACCTGCCTGCCTACCTACCTACCTGCCTGCCTACCTACCTGCCTTCCTGCCTACCTACCTGCCTACCTGCCAACTGCCTGCCTTCCTACCTACCTGCCTACCTGACTGCCTACCTACCTACCTACCTATCTATCTATCTATCTATCTCTAGCAGCAGCAGCAGCAGCAGTAGTAGCAGCAGTAGTAGTAGTAGTAGTAGTAGTAGTAGTAGTAGTAGTAGTAGTAGTAGTAGTAGTAGTAGTAGTAATAGGGTTCCGGTCATGAAAATCATCGATAACGATCGTTATTTGACGCCTTGCTGTTGGCGATGTTGCACATTGCAACTACCAATTACCATTTACCAGAGGTTAAGTCTAAAAGCGGATAACTGTCCCTCTAAGGGATAAGGACTATACGATAATTTTTTATGCATAACTTACAAGTATGACACGAAGTGTAGATGACTTAATGAAATAATTTACTAGGAAAAGATCTTGTTACAATAAAGCGTAGTGATTAGTACACTAACAGAGGAGTTGTAAGTCATGCAATATTTCACAGAACATAAGGCGTGACATCTGAACTCTATTTAGTGTGACATGTGACGATTTCTCATTTTTTTCTCTCATAAAACCCGGCGAGAAGAAGAGATAGTCGGACCTCAGCCACATATACGTACTCATGAAAATATACTCTCCCCTTTCCTCTCTCATTCTCTTTTCCTCTCAACATGAAGAGAAGAAGGAGGTGACAGACAACGGTTTGTCAAAATGTCTCTCAGCACGATGGCGGAATTATACAGCTACAATGTGTTCTTTCACACTGTCTGATGGGATCATCCATTCGTACGGCCTTATACGGCTGACTGTCATTTAGCATGGCTAGAAAGCAGTCTTCCGACCTGCCAGAAGAAGTCGTATATAGATTGTCTTCTAGTGGTTATGGCTTTGAAAAATGAGGAGCGTTCTCTATTTCTGACCCGCTACTGCCTGTTAACCCAGCCATGAATACATGATAGATAAGTGCGGCATGGACAATTCTTGGGTCTCAAAAGTCGATTCTTGGAAGAGAAAAATCTTACGGAACAGCAGAATATGACGCAGTCATTTAGGATCAGAGGAACAGCGTGCATGAAAGTATAAAGAATAAAAGCTAGCTTGTGTTTTATTGATCTGGAACCTTACACATCCATTTTCCCCTATCAGGGGCTCATACGTTAGCAAAATAGGCGATGTAATTCTGAGTTGTTATTTAACTGACCATATTTACATCATAACTATCTGATCATTTCAAAAAAAGAAATTACATATCATAATAATGGGATTTCAGGGTCTTGGTGCTATTACAGCTCCAGTTCCTGACCAGTGAGCACACCGTGTATGCAGAGTTCATATTACGATAAATTTACAGACTACCAAAACACTTATTCACTTGCACTATATGAAATCAGTCACTCTAAGGTCACATCCTGGACGAAGGACATATAGGCATGCTAAAGGACAATCCAAATTACTCCCAAATGTAACGAATTACGCAAGCATAATATTACGAACCTGTAAGGAACAACTTTCGGGAGAAAAGGGAGAACATGACGGTAGCTTAAAGGAAAATAATTTGATTGCATTTTTTAGGTATAGGCCAGTATTGATTAATTAAAATTATACTTTGTCATCAATTACATTATCAATTGAATGGAGACTTTTAGTAAATATGATAACATGACTTGTATTTGCACCAATGGTTCAAACTTTAGGCTGGTGATATGAACGTGAGTACAAATTAATTACTTGCATTATTCAAACAATCTGCAAATAACGTATATTTCATACTTATTTAACATTTTTCGTTATCTTACAATATTAATGATTATATGTAACTTAAATCTTTCACTAATCTTTATATGTGGATATCATAAATAAAAAAGTAAAGTTATTAGTTTGACATCAATTAGGAAAGTTTCAGGAGAAAACCTGATTTATACGAATGGCAATAAATTGTAACATCGGAATACGACTAATGTGGACATGCATAAGATATCGTACTGGTCGAAGATCATGTTGGTCATTCTAAGACCACTTCGTAGTCGGAGAGAGGTTCCATTTGGAGCTATGGGTTGAACTCTGGCTAACTCAGTTGGTAGAGTAACGGCATAGAAAGCTGAAGTCCATGAGTTCGAGTCCCAGTTCCATAGGATTTTTTTTTATAATATTCATGTAATGTCCAACAGAGACAACATTCTGTGATTCATGAATATATATTTCAATGTCTTACGCTGCCTAGAAACCGAAAAAAATTTTAATTGGAAAGAAATGTGTCCGTCTGTTTGGCAGTCCGTCTGTGGAGTCCGGTACATGTTTCAAGTTTTGGATTTTTTAATTTTGGATTATTTACTTTTTTAATTTTGGATTTTTAGATTTTGCAATTTTGGATTTTTAGATTTTTTAAATTTTGGATTTTTTTATTTTGGATAAGTCTATTCATTGAGTTGATTGTTTCTGTGCAGTCCGTTCCGTCACAGCCCCACTAATATCGTGGCGATTTTGTGTGTAACAGTTTCGTGACGATTTTGTTCGTAACGCAAGTTTGGGTTTTCTCTCGATTTACTCCTACCGCGGCTAAAGACGTTTTACTTCGAAAATAGTTTTAAGAAAAAGAGTACAGTAGAAAAAGGATGTGAATTTTAAGCAAAATAAAACTTTGATAAATGTAAAATTATAATCAACCGGAAAGAGATTAATCCAAACAATAACTTAATTAGTAATTAATACATTAAGTTATCTGATATAACCATTATAAAATGTGAAATAACACATAACTAAACAATGAGCAATTTATGGGAGATGCAGGTAAGGCGTACGTAGCCCCGTGGATCCTCGAGCACTTCTCCTGCACAGATGTATTGCGTGTAGACTGCATGATGTATTGCAGGCGTTTAAACACGGCACTTGAAAATGTTTGACGTCTAAAAGCAATTGGATGAAACATTGACTCAATGCATTAGTCCTCTAACACATTTCTTACTGATGAAGCAGTAAATCCTCATTTGACAAGTATTAAATTCAGGGGACACATAGACCTTCTAGCAGGAAAAATCTGCATGTTACAAAATGTAATTTACTTGCAGGTGCCCGCGGCTTCGCCCACGATAATTAATTGAAAAATTACAAATTAAGAGCATAATAATTATTCAAGCATTATATTTATTAACACTTGCACGCGAATCATTCATAAAATAAACCATTAATAATTAATGAAACAGCTAAAATTCCGGCTTTAGAGTACATTCCACGATTAGAAAGCGCCGACTGGGAAAACGATCTCAGATTCGATTATGCAGTTCCAAAGCTAACTGTGAACACTGATCATACCACTGACTTCTAGACTGTATTACTCGTGAGAATATTATAGGAGAAAAATTCAATCAGCTTAGCTCAGTTGGTAGAGCATTGGCGCGAATAGCCAAAGGTCCTGGGTTCAAGTCCCAGTGCCGGAGGAATTTTTCTCCTATAATATTCTCATGTAGTGTCCAACAGAGACAATAATCTGTGGCTCATGAATGCTTATATATCTGTCTTGAATGTTAACTGTACAATAACAGTGGGAGCCCGGTCACAAAAAAATCACTATTTAGTGTGCCTCACAGTACTGCATATGACATAACTTGTCTGTCTGTGAGGTAGACCATTAGGGCATTCAGTCATAGGAGAGAAGTTCCTACCGGCGCTGTGAATTGAGCTCCGGCTTAGCTCAGTTGGTAGAGCATTGGCGCGAATAGCCAAAGGTCCTGGGTTCAAGTCCCAGTGCCGGAGGAATTTTTCTCCTATAATATTCTCATGTAGTGTCCAACAGAGACAATAATCTGTGGCTCATGAATGCTTATATATCTGTCTTGAATGTTAACTGTACAATAACAGTGGGAGCCCGGTCACAAAAAAATCACTATTTAGTGTGCCTCACAGTACTGCATATGACATAACTTGTCTGTCTGTGAGGTAGACCATTAGGGCATTCAGTCATAGGAGAGAAGTTCCTACCGGCGCTGTGAATTGAGCTCCGGCTTAGCTCAGTTGGTAGAGCATTGGCGCGAATAGCCAAAGGTCCTGGGTTCAAGTCCCAGTGCCGGAGGAATTTTTCTCCTATAATATTCTCATGTAGTGTCCAACAGAGACAATAATCTGTGGCTCATGAATGCTTATATATCTGTCTTGAATGTTAACTGTACAATAACAGTGGGAGCCCGGTCACAAAAAAATCACTATTTAGTGTGCCTCACAGTACTGCATATGACATAACTTGTCTGTCTGTGAGGTAGACCATTAGGGCATTCAGTCATAGGAGAGAAGTTCCTACCGGCGCTGTGAATTGAGCTCCGGCTTAGCTCAGTTGGTAGAGCATTGGCGCGAATAGCCAAAGGTCCTGGGTTCAAGTCCCAGTGCCGGAGGAATTTTTCTCCTATAATATTCTCATGTAGTGTCCAACAGAGACAATAATCTGTGGCTCATGAATGCTTATATATCTGTGTATTACTCGTGTGTAATTCTCGAGACGGCGGTGGATAATACATATCGTTTCTCAACTGTTTGTTGACAGATGAATTTTATTTGATAAATTCAGTGTAATTTTCAGAAATTATATAATTTTTCAAGGGAAGGAATGGTTTGTTTGGATTTGTATCCGCGATACTTCCATGGATAAACTATCAATATATTATAGCTGGTGCCCGCGGCTTCGCCCGCCATTAGTAATTGACTCCTGGATTTTTAAGAAATTTACACTGCCAGTTTATTAAAAATATTTGTGGTTCAGAGCTATGAAAATTGTAAGTAAAAATAAAATTAGAATATTTGTTCATTGTATTAATTTCACTTAGGTATTTTATAATAAAGAAACTGTTTTCCTAATTTTGTACTCTTCGTGAAAGTTTACACTGCGAGAAACGAACATCGCCGAGTATACCCGATATCTCACGAAGTGAGCGAGGGAGTGAGCACGCTATTTAGGGCCGTTGAATTGTATAAGAGTAGATTCGTGCGAGTCATTGTATTATAACAAAAATGTTATGTCTTTAAATTTTGTAACGAACACCTTACATTAGTCTCCTAGTTCGACATACAGGGTCTACAAATGGCGTGAAGAATCTCAAGTACGGCGGATGATCATGGTGGAATGTGTCTATCTGTATAAGGGGCACTTAAAAGTTAGGCAGCACTCACAAAAGTTACACATTCAGCTGATACCCCGATACAGCCTATGCGCACTCTTTTAGTTAAATGGTAGATATAATGATGGATTAAATTTTAAATTCTTCATTAGAATTATCAAAGAATTCAGGAATAGTGCCCCTAGCACCTACCGTAAGCCTTCATCACTAGGAGGCTATGTTGTATTTAGAATTAAAATAATTTGTACTAGATCATGCTATTAAAATCATGCTTTTTATAGTCTATAATTATATTCTTTACCTGTTTTCGATGACAGAATTGCTGGTCTTCTGGTGTTCAGTGGCCTCGGTCTGCACCAAGACCGCTCTTCACCTCTAAAAAGAGGCCCCTATCTATGCTCCTTTCTAAGTACTACTTTCGTTAATACCTTGAGGTGTCCAGCAGTATTAAGAATGGAGCATACACCGACTACACTTCTAAATTCCATGCCTAAGCACACAATTATGAAGTGTAAGTCTGAATCTTAGTTTTGTTTTCCTCAGTTTGTTCTTGATTTAGAAAAGTTTTTTTTCTTGATATCACAAACACTAAATAAAAACACAAACACTATCTTCTAGTCTTCTTATTTCTTGATATAGGTAAGTTCGTACACACATTACTATTATACACCGATAAAGGGTACTCCACGATGACTCCGATGATTTCTTTACAGGGTACTCCACGATGGCTTCAACAATATCTGCAATTAGAAAAATATTTTGTATAATAATATATCACGTGCATATTCAAAGCAAAAGAGATAAAATGGTGAATACTAGATAACCAGTAAACCCATGTGAAAATTTGGTATATTTAATCCCTTCCCAGAAATAATGATCTGGTATTTTGTTTGGTTGTTGGAATTAAATACCTAACGAAATGTGCACAGAAAATAGGAAATCGAATATAATTTCCATTACCAAGCGAACAGCGATGAACAAGGTAAAGGGATAGAATTATTTATCCACTTTTGACATAGCATGCTCGTTACCCATGACTTAATTCCTGCCTTTGTGTGAGCCTGAGACAACTGCATATACACTCCCTACAATACTGCCTCTTATTCTACACAAATATGTGAAGTGAGGATATAGGCCTAATAATATTATATCTGCACTATTAATTTTTTTTCCATGCCCAGGGTACAGAAAGTTATGTGGGCGAATCAGACCAATTTTTATTTTAAATTTAAAATTGATTATTTTACCAGCAATGGATCTCGCTTGTATGCTTCCAGTGGGAATAGGATTAAATTTGTTAGTAGTGTTTTTTTTCTATTTCCTGTATTTACAAATCGTGCCATAAGTTCACGTGGTAATTTGTGACGTGATGTCAGGTACAGTTCAGTTTTAACTGCTGTAGCAGTACTTCACCGTTTTAGAGTTGTCCCCTCCTCCCGCTAAGCTTTCACTTCACCTGAACGGCTACAGTTATCAGTATCAAAACTGGACTGTAGTTCTGATGAAGAGAGATGCGGTGGTTCTGGAAAGTAGTGTGTTAGCAAAAATAGAAAACCCCCACCTCACACTTAACAATAGACAGCATTGCTTGGGAGGCAGGTCTAGAATGATGTACTTAGACAGCCAAGGGCTCTAACAGTTAGGCCTATATGATTTTAAAAAATAAAAGAAATTAGGTATATGATAATTTCACTGGAAATATATTTTTCGGGTAGATTGCATGATCTACGGTGCTCATAACAACCCTGACGGGCCATGCTTTTACTGCCTTAAATACAGAATCACCCTAGCCTACACACACAAAGAATCATACTATTAAAGTTAAGTTAAAAAATTAACTAACTCCGTGGTGCTAACATCCCAGAAAGGACAAGGCCTACCACCCGACCGCTTCGTCATCTACCATAGTCAGACAACAGGATTGGGGGGCACGTGGTCAGCATGCTGACACCCACGGCCGTTAATGGTGGTTTCCATGACCGAAGCCGCTACTTCTCTATCAAGTAGCTCAATTTGAATCACGAGGCTGAGTGCACCCCTACCAGACCTTCCACCCTCAGAAAAATCCGAGGAGATTCCGGGTATCGAACCCGGGCGACGCTAACCACAAGACCACGCCGGTGGCCTGAGTTTAAAAATAGGAATCATATATTCACGTTTCCAACATTTCTGTCCCAGTTCGTATATTTTATGATTGAATAGTCCGACCTTTCAATTCAATCTGTTTGATGGGATTTAACGATTTTATATTAGTAACTCCATAAAAGTTGAATTGCGAATACATAAACCGCAACCATAATATTATTTCTATAAAGTACCTCATGGTTCCGCAGTTTTATGATAAACTACACAATGCATGATTTTATATTACAATGCACTATTAGACTGTGCCACCATTGAATTGCAAAAGCTTGTGTTCGCAACGGTCCGATGTTTATAGCATTTTCAGGATTTACGTAGTGAACAAGCAAATTCATGGGTGTAACATTAACATGAGTCCAAAGAAATTTCATTCATATTTTAAATTCTACCCTACTTCAAATGGGTCGTAAATAATGCTTAAACGTATTCGTGCTTTAAAACAGGACGGTTGATGGGATAATAAAAAAAAGGCATGCTTCGGAATACAGAGACATATGAATTCCGTCTACCGGTACTGCGATTTCAAATAAAGCTTCCAGAGGGGATGTAGTCCTAGAAATAGTAGTAACTCACCACATAATAGAATAATGCATAGATTTTTTTTTAATTCTAGTTCGATTTACTAGTACGTTCGTAAGTGTATATTAATAGTCTAGATCAGGCATGTTCAAACTGAGAATACCCCGAAGGCCATACGGATCACATTTGTTCTGTCATTAATGCCACACACGACAACTAATTTAAAATTATTGCAGAAATGTTTAATTAATTAAGCACTGTGCTTACAAATAGATTAAAGCAGGGATGACCAACTTGTGGCCCTCGACCTATTTCTGTGCGGCCCGCGGTAAAGCCAATTAATAACATTTAAAATATTTATAGTTTTATAATAATTATAAAACTATGGATATCCTGATGCTTCTATATTCCAAACTACATTATTTGGGTAAAGGATAACAGTTAAATATAAAATCTAAACTCTATTACAGATTATCCCATTCGTGCAAAACGGACCTTGATACATTTTATAAATTAGTAGGACAAAGACATTCCAACAGGGATTTTCCATGAATAACTAGTATCGCTCATCGGTTGAATCATGTATAATAATCAGTAATTAATAGTAATAGGCCTAGTAAGAATAATAATAATAATAATAATAATAATAATAATAATAATAATAATAATAACAATAATTTTACTGTATCCAAAAATGTGCTCTCATTAATGTGCTCTGAATTTTAATAAATAATAATTTAACTGCAACCAAAAAAGTGATTTTATTAATGTTTAGGTCTACTGCATGCTAATGTATAATTATTATTGCAAATTGTAATAATAATTTTACTGTATTGAAAATGCGCGGCCTTTGACGTCAACACACATAAGTCTTCATAAGTAAAGAAGTTGGTTTACCTGATTTAGAGGATAGTCACATTCAGGAATGCAAAGTAATCAAGCAGTTTAACAAAAAATTCAAAACGAAATTCAAAATGGCAACACATATTTCTATGCAACAATAACTAATACATTGTACAAAAATCACAACAGCTCAAAATAAACATTTATTAGCACTATTTTTGTCTTTTATCCTGAGGCTTCAGATTTCTTTTTAATGGAATCTTATGTCTGGGTGAAATGCCTGTGCAGATCCGACTTTGGTCAGAGAAGATTAGTCAGCCTTGATCTCAAAGAAGATTTTTTTGATTTCATGAAGAAAAATAACTGTTCACACACATTGATAGAACCAAAAATTGCCAAATTTCCACAACCCTTGTGGCAAACTTTCTTAAGCTTACTGTTTTCAGGAAGGCATGAAAAGAAACCAGGTGATGTGTCTTCAAAATTGCCGTTTAAACAATAGAAACGAAGTTATTTTATTGTTGAGCTCGATCAATGAAATGAAATAGATGACCAGCTGCTCAACGAAAATGCATTTTATAATTCGTCGCCTAGGCCTTTCGGTGCGCTTGCACCATATTCAGGGCATTTTTTTTTAGGCGTTTTTAATTTTTTAATACTTACGCTTGCATTAAGGGATTTCCATGATTACTAAATAACAGGAAATTGATAGCATAACCCTGTGCATACAATATCTTATATAACTCTTTAAATGCTTACACTAAAAAATTAAAATATCAGTACCAGTTTCCAATATTAATTTTCCGCGTTCACATATAAATTACTTATTTACAGTAAAATATCGTTCAGTTTGTACATATTAGTTATTAGCATATTCCCTAGATACCTTTACCTAACAATTTTATTCTGTCTGGCATACATAAAAGTGAAGATTGCCAAGATATTCTGATACAGTAGTTTGTATAAGTTAGTTGCAATATTTTGGTCAATATTGTTGAAAGTGCCTAAGGTGAGCGTTGAAACACTTGTGCCTAAATAAATCACGTTATCTCAACCGATTTTTTTCATTAATGAATTCACAAAGCTCAATTCAAGAAGTCAGATCACAACCTAACTTGTTATCTTGAAAGAATCCAGACCTCGTGTTAGATTTATTGTGACTATTTATCATATACCCACAGAATTAATCATGTAATGAATATTAATAAAACCACGAAAATGAAAAAAACCCATCGTTATTTATGTAATCTTAAGCGACATAGCCCATGGCAGGATATTCGAAATGTTATAATATATCGATCGTTTCGCCATCAGCTATTTTATTTTTTTAAATTAACCTCCTTGGTATAAATTAACCAAAATGTCGTCTTATTAACATTGTACTTATTATTATATTAGATTTAAAATATTTATTCACCACACCTATAAATATCCATTACTTTCATAACTTATTTTCTTTACATGCATTTTACAGGTCTTTCCAATCGCTGTGTTCAATTGCATTTTTATTTTACGTAAATTCATAAGCACTGATCACTGAAACCTTTTCATCTTCTAGCTTCTTTGATTAAAAACAATCACTGAACACAGCGATGATCGAATTACACAGAGAGAGAGAGAGAGAGAGAGAGAGAGAGAGAGAGAGAGAGAGAGAGAGAGAAGAAGAAAATGTGTATAATTTTATGTATAAATCCTTTTAAATATCGTATAATAATACAATAATAAAACACGCAATTATTAGTAGCTAAGAGTTTTAATATAAAAAATAAAACAGCTGATGAAATACTTTAAATTCGACGCTGTAAATCCCCTATATCGCCTAGCTTAATGAAATATAACAATATTTTAGGAGAAAAATTTCCTTTGACGACGTGACTCGAACACGGGTCCCTCGATTTTATGCAACGATGATCTACTAACTGAGCTAGCCAGGGCTCAATTACTAGCGTCAGATAGAAACTCTCTCGTATGATTATTCCTACCCTTATTACATATGATTCATTTTCTTCCTACATGGTAGTGTACAATAACAGTGAAAACCCGGTCACGAAATCACTGAAGTGTACCTCACAACTTCGTATATAATTAAAAGAGTGTCCACCTTAGAACCCTTGTCGTAGCACTTATCTGGGGCCACTTAAGTTATATAATATAAAATAAAAATAATACAGAAGGCACAAGCACACATTAAAAACAATGTTGTCATAATATTAAAATCTTCTTCTTGGTCCCAGATGCGTCCATTATTTGAATATGCATTTCGATGCATTTTCAGTTCAGATTTGTATATAAAGGTATTTCAGTGAGATCAGTCTATCACGGTAATCATAGGAGACAACTTCTATCTGGCGCGGTGAATCGAACACTGGCTACTTCAGTTGGTGCAGCATCGGTGAGGAAAACCGGAGGTCACAGATTCAAATTCTGATGTGAGAGGGAATTTTTATCCTAAATCATGTAGTATCAACAGAAATAATATTCTGAAAAATCGTTAATGCATATCTAAAAACTCCGTGGTGCTACATTCCTGAAGGGACAAGGCCGACAAGGCATATCTACATTTCATTAAATACAGCCTAAAACCTGAACAGACAATGTCCCTAAAAATTACAAAATTGCATGTAAATCAGATCATTGGTTTTAGAGCTATAAGCGTAAAATGGACACACAAAAAACATTTTATAACATGCAAAGATAAGTTATAATTACTTTAAAATAGGTACGTTCATATATCGCGAAGTAATTATGAGTCATTCCTTCCTTCGGTATGTGCAGAAACGATCTCAGCTGTACATCCTACTGATGTATCCGCATATTAAAATATCTCTAAAACTCTTTAACAAACTCCTTGGAAACTATTTGTGTGACTGCAGAAAATCAGACGCTCTACTTGAGATGTCGAACAATGGCAAATAAAACATATTCTTTTTCTTTTTACCCTTCCCTTTGGCATTCTTGAACGTATGACAATTTCCCTCTCATACCCAACCGAAGTCGAAAAACTCATATCACGAAAATCTTCATACCCAGAAGTCTATATAGAGACTTTCTTCAACTTTCTCCATTAAAGGAATGTGCAAACTTCCACACACTTGAAAACTCTACAGGAGCCAAGACAGCATCAACCTAAAACCAAAGGACTATTGGTCGGGTTGGATGAAATGAAATGTGAAGGAATAACTTTAATCGCAAAAGGCTTATATAAATGTATTGTATGAAACAGGGGGGTAGCCTAATCTATTGAGTAATTAGAAGGCGTCGTGGCGGGTTTTATCGTGGATACCTAGTACATAGGCCTACACATTGTAAACAACATAGGTAGTTGGTATTTCTTTATACAACCGACGTTGCTTGCTACATTCTATTTTATTAAGTAGGGATCGCATTATCCGAGTCGTCTGTAACTCAGTTTTGGGGTGTTTCGTAAACAATAGAATTAGAGACCAGCAAGAATACTTTGTTTGCTATTCAATTTATCGTTCTCATAGAACATCTATGACACAGACAAACTACATGAATACATTTTCCACAGTGTTATGTAATAGAACAGTGTCTGTAATGTGAAATCAATTAGGCCTAAATATCAGGGAAAACTAAATACAGCGTCAAATGGTTCTATCTTCCTATGACATTATACATACACGCAATATTTTTATGGATTGTATACGAAATGTAGAGTATTTTACGGACCATAAGACGCACTTTTTTGCTTTGAAAACAGAGCCATGAAAGTTAGGTGCGTCTAAACTAAAAATAAAATTATGGTAAATATTGCCGAAATACCATAGTTATAAACAAGGTGTTGTAAACGATAAGATAGTTACAAATTTTGGCACAGTCTGTACATCAGTGCACTTGTCATAATAGTGAATTGAGGGTAGCTGGGAGCCAGGTATACAACGCGAAAAGAAAGGAATGTTGAGTTATTTTATACGAAAGGAGTTGTCTCCGCCGGGTGGTTTAAATGAAGGCATTGACCTCTAAAACAGCCTTTTCCCGTTACATTTACCGTATGCTGAACTGAGGGTTAGAGGGTGTAAAAGTATTTCCAGTCATTCAGTTCAGTTGTTAAAATTTACGCGATGCCACATGTACAGAAGAGATTTTCGTACAACGCAGGTTTTAAGTCAGAAGTGACTACACTGATTCCACTGTACAAGGCTATAATTTTTTATGCAATGAAGTATAATATTCCCTTATTTTTTTAATGACATTAAATTTCTTTTCCTTTAAATTTTCATCCTAAAATCAAGGTGCGTCTTATGGTCCGGAGCGTCTTATAGTCCGTAAAATACGGTGACTACTTTCAAATCATCCTGGTTATCTTCTTGTGAGTGGAGATGGTGACAGATTTATTGTCATGAATAATAATGCTCAGATCTATCGTGGGCTACAATATAATATTATTTGGCAGAAATCCGTTATGATGTGTTCAGTTTGGGTTACTTCGAAGTAGTCACAATAGGTTTATGGATACATTGTAATTTATGGTCCCAGAAACCAAGGGCTTCTAATTCTTGGAGAAAACATAATTTTAAGTATTAAGGAAGATGAAAATACATTATGGCGTATGCTGAAGCATAGTTTGACCTGGTAAAATTAATATAAACCAAGGGCTACTTGTAGACTTACAAATAAACTGTGTGTCCCAACATGTTATATGACTAGTTTTTATCCACTTCTTCTCCAAGAAAACTTGCCACTTCAGTGTGATTTAATGTGGTCGCTCCACGACTTCTCAGGACTGCTAGAAGTAGGGAAAAGTAGAGGAAGAGATCATGAATATGAATGAACTCTGTTGAGGTAAGTAATAATCGACAAACTTCGGTTGAATTCGGAAAGGATTCTTTAACAAGATTACGTCAATCCAGTGAACTGGAAAACCAGAATAATTGACGCAATTTGAAGTAACAATGGTACAAGGTACACTAAAGCACTTACATTTGAATCCGTTTTGCTACAAAACAGAACGAATGAACGAGATAAAGAAGAGCGACAGAGAATCAAGATAGGGAATGAGTTTGGAACGTCACTTAAAAGACAGGCAATGCTTGTCCGATACTGAATAGAAACTGGGTAAGGGTAAAAAAAATATATAATCCCATTCCTTTCCATACAAACAATTTCTCATTAAAATGATCATGAATTAATGTTAATATTTAAGATTAACAATAACAACAACTAAATTGGCTTCGTATTTCCTCTTTACTTCTTAGCCACTCACCTTTCATCCTCATAATCTATAACTTATTCCAATTTCTTCACTTTTATTTTCACACATACATATCATGTAAAATAAATGTAATAGACCTAATATAACAATGCGCTATAATAAAATAGCTGATTATCCGATAAGCGTTTTGATCTAATAGACATGTAAAATGCTGCAATCACGTAGGCCTGTCTACTTCTACTGCATACTCCAAAACAAAACACGCTGTGTATAAAAACTATGTCCATGAAAAATTTCAGCTTTATCAGTATTATCAATTTTGCGTTAAATCATTGCACACAGACATTGAACCATTATATTTTTATATACCGGTAAGTAAGTATATGAATATTATATACAATACATATAATATATAATAAAAGTTATTTCACTACTAGAAATAAAATATTCTTAAAAGTATATTGTACAGGATTAATAAAATTGTATCGATGTACAAGGCTAAGTTTGCGTCGGCACATCTACAAACTTATGAAGCGTCTAGACGGAGAGCGTGAAAGATTTACGATAGTTTCAACCAGTGCAGTGGTTTATCCTGGATTCATATTGTACCATTATTTTGATTTGTATTTATTTTTCGCGCGTAATGGTACATGTTTTTAAGTTTGGTCGCTGGATGGCGCGACCTTCTCTTTTGTATATGCTTTCGCGGGCGTAGGTCCGCTAGCCTCTCCCCTCATCCTTTGGTACAGCCTCCTAGCGAGTGTTTATCTTTTCTGGCTTCAGTTACGGGCATGGTTTATTTCGGCATTGACGTGTTTTCGTAGTTCCATTTCGTTAGTTTGTTTATAAGTAATTTCTTCGGTATTTGTGCTTTCGTTCGTGGGATAATGTAGTCCCAGTGTATCCTTCAGGTTTGCAACAGGTTTTTAGTTTATCTTTCTTGTGTTTTAACTTAGTAATTATCTAACGGTAGAATTCCCTTCCCCTCTTTCTGCGCTTGGTAGCTGGTAGTTTCTCTGATTGATTTGGTAGTGTATTTTTGGTAGAATCTTCGTAGAAACCATACGTTCTGTCTCCTTTTTGCTTGGGTAGTAATATTTAAAGGGTTTTCTGTTTATTTGAGTGGCTGGGGGGGTTTCTTAGTAATAGCCTAAGTAGTCGGCGTCATCAAGCTATAATGATGGCCTCTGCTTCTTTCTCTTCTCCCCGGGCCTGCTTGCAAACCTGATGTGTCGCGGTCTGGTAAGTCATTTTTAAATTCGGTTTTCTTCAATTATTTTGTTTATTTAGTTTTGTGCCATGCCCGTTTCTCCTGTGCATCGGGATTTTAAAAGGCATCCCGATGGCAGTAATGTTTCCCGCCTTTTACTAAATTTTGCCCCTTGTTAAAGATTGTTTGTAGGCCTACATTATATTTTCCCCGGTTTGTTTCGATTCTGGCCTTTATGAAATAAAGCCATCGTCCCTTGTGTCATTTTACTGAGTAAACCCCTCCCTTGTTCTATTGTAAAGTCCCCTTCTTCCGAGTGTTGGTAATAGTGAAATTGATTATTATGTTTGGTTTCTTTTTCATTTTGTAATTTCGATGTTTTCAGTATAATTACATTACAGTAAATTCCAATTTGTCAGTTTGAATGTCTCAAGTAATGATGAAAACACTCTATCAAATTATTTGCCCAAAGAGTGAATGTAAACAGTGCTGTAAATTACGATTGTTTTTCTATTTCAGGCTATACTATTTTTGTAATTTCCTTTGTCTTGTATACATCTGGTTCCAAATTATATATTATCTGTTATTGTTTTTGAATCAGGAACTTCTACATTCTGTTTTGTGCCCCCTCCGGGATGTCCTTCTATACCTATGGGTGGGCCCGTTTTCAGGGAATAGGCTAACTTCCCTGGGGTTGGTTTCCCAAGCTTCCTTCCACACATTTCATCCCTTAGGGCGGGGTTACAATTGGTAACGCCCGAGCGTGGTTATGTCCACGATTCTCTGTTGTTTTGTTCCTTCCATTAACAGTTTAACTTAATTAATGTTTCAGTTTGTAAAGGTTCTTGGTTCAATCTACTGATAGCCTAGGCCTAATTTTTGTACTAATGAAAGATTGTATTTCAGGCACTAGAAGTATTTAAACACTGTTTATTTCAGGCTAATAATTTAATCATTTTTTCCAGCTTTCATTTTAATTTGTATGGTATTTATAAAAAAAAAAGAGAAATTATGTACTGAAAGAGATTTTATGAATTGGGTATAACTGGTTGTAACTGTGATTTCATGTGGTGACCGGGTGTGCTGGTTGGGGTCCTGATTGCAAGCTATTCTGACACCTGTGTTGTGATGTTTAGAGCGGTGATACTTTGGCCTTTTGTTACATCAGCTGATAGTGGGTGACTCATAAAAGAAGTTCTTTGAATTGTTGTAAATGCTTCAGTGGATCAACTCTGGCTTGGTGAGTTCTTTTACCATCTCATTTATTTTTCGACTTGTGACTAGTTTAAACTGATAACCAAGATGTTACCAGTGTTTAATATTCCCGATTTTGACCTTTAACAAAAGATGTGTTTGTGCGAGAGTGAAAGTTGGTAGGTTTAGGATCATGGAGTAGTGACTATTTGGTGGGAGTTTTGACCTGGCCGTTTAAAGCTGAGAGCTTCATGGACTCTCCAGGTACCAGGAGGGGACATGTTGTTTGTTGCTGGTGGGTCAAGGCTTCTGCTGGTTGTCTAGTAGCTGTGATATGTTTATTGTATATAGTTTGTATATAGTGGCATATAGTTGTGCGGTTAGAATGTAAATATTTGTACAGTGGGTAGGTTAGTTGTGAGATTTATGTGACTGAATAAATGTGTTGGATAGGTAGTAATTTTAAGGCCTAGACCTTGTAAATACTGAATTTTAACTTCAAGAATAGTGTCAATTAATTATCTACTGTTCGCCTGTGAAGCCTAGTTGTTCGGCCGCTGCTGGGTTTTTCACACTCGATTGGTCAGATTACTGTCCCGATAGTGTCAAAATAAATAATGAAATAGATGCAGTAAGTCCTGAATTTATGAATTGTAATGGAATTTGAGTGCAGCGTCATGTATTTAGGCTCAGTAATTGTTTGTCATTGTTGTCTCTATGATAGAATTGTGTTTTCTTTTCTTGGTGGGGTTTTCAGTCCCGTTAGCCTGGGGAAAAGGTGAGGAGCTCAGCGGGGTATGCTGTTGCTGGCCTCTGCAAAGTACTGGCTAAGTGCGGCGTTTGCTGGTGCATCCAAGTTGGATGTACTATGGGTAGGTGTAGCCAAAGGGAAGGGTTCATTTCTTTTCAGTGGGAGCGACTTGAGCAGATTGTACTACAGCCACCAGATGACTGCGTTCCAGTGTGTTTGTGAATTGAGGTTATATTGATAGGGGCAATCAGGAGTATATGTGATGGGCCAATAGCATTGGATGGGTCTTTAAGGAAAAGTACAATGCATTTTATTAATTGTGAGGTAGTAATTCAGGCATGTTTAAGTTTAATGAATCTTGTCAGATTTTCTGTTCAAGTTTCTAGCTAGCTCACCTAGCAGTAGTATACAGAATTCATATAGTAAAGAATAAGTCCAGCAATTTGTTGTAGCTCGTCAGTTTTTGATCCACTGAACTGCTTGGGGTAATAGATTTGAGCCTACTGTAATTTATGTGTTTTGATGTTTAATTTTATATCTGTTTTGCAGCCACCTTGAAGTCTGTGGTCCCACATGAAATCATTTCTAATTTTGGTGTAAGATAATGAAAATTTTTTTTTAACTTCAATGAAGATAAATGTAGTAAGAGTTTGTCTGGGACTTTAAAACTTGAGAAAATTATAATTGGTTAAGTCATTTGAGATGAAGCTAATTTTGTAATTAATGCAGAGTCAAAAACTTCATGTATTCTTCAGTTTTATAGATTGAGGGAAGACCTTTAATTTAATTTATCCTTTAAGTAAACATTTAGTACTGCAGAAAGTTAAAGTTAAATTTCAATTTTAAAGTAACTGTCCTTGTAAAATGCTCTATTTTTGAACCTGTAACTGTGTATGACCCTACGGGGACCTTCCTGTTTGAACATTTTTTCTGCCGCTTGATATTGGAATGTTTCAGTGTAAACTCCTGTTCTTCTGGTGGAAATGGTGATGCACATGCTACTCTCAATGTCTCGGCTCTGAAATGGAGATGGGGACTTACTCACAAACAACTATAAGTCACACACCATCAAGAAATGGGTTACCCAAAAAAACTACCTCCTGTGCTGGTTGAGCTGACGCAGTCTTTCAGCTGAAAAATATCATCTTGAAGATCCTCGTCTGCAATGTCAGCCAACAGTCAAATTTCACCATGAGTCGCTGCAGACTGGTTTAGTGAGGATGGTCACCAGTGAATGTGAGTGTGCAACCAATACGGTAGGCGGGACCGGACGCGATGCCTACCAAATCAAGGTATGACACCGCCTATTATTACTGTGACCCTCCCCTCCTCTTCTAAGTAATTGTGACTACGCAGTCAATATTCAGTCTCCTGGCTAGAGACAGTAAGTTGGCTGGTTTTGGATTTTAAGGGATTAGTCCAATCCCAGCATTGCCCTGCCTGTCCAGTTGTAGCTGGTATTAGCTGTCATGTGAAACAAGTAATGGAGAAGTGTCAAGAAATATTTCAGAGCATCTAATTGAACAATGTCTTCGATTTCTGAACTCGTGTGCATTGTGCTATCCCATTTTTTTTCCAGACTGTTCTTTTATTTGTAATCTGCATTAATTTTTTTTATTTCACCAGGATCAATGTGTATTTTGGTTAAAGTCTCTTCTTCCCTCATTCTATTTAAGTGTTGCTTCAAATTTAAAACCCTTGGTTTTTAGTTTAGGGGGTGGTGATTGTACCATTATTTTGATTTGTATTTATTTTTCGCGCGTAATGGTACATGTTTTTAAGTTTGGTCGCTGGATGGCGCGACCTTCTCTTTTGTATATGCTTTCGCGGGCGTAGGTCCGCTAGCCTCTCCCCTCATCCTTTGGTACAGCCTCCTAGCGAGTGTTTATCTTTTCTGGCTTCAGTTACGGGCATGGTTTATTTCGGCATTGACGTGTTTTCGTAGTTCCATTTCGTTAGTTTGTTTATAAGTAATTTCTTCGGTATTTGTGCTTTCGTTCGTGGGATAATGTAGTCCCAGTGTATCCTTCAGGTTTGCAACAGGTTTTTAGTTTATCTTTCTTGTGTTTTAACTTAGTAATTATCTAACGGTAGAATTCCCTTCCCCTCTTTCTGCGCTTGGTAGCTGGTAGTTTCTCTGATTGATTTGGTAGTGTATTTTTGGTAGAATCTTCGTAGAAACCATACGTTCTGTCTCCTTTTTGCTTGGGTAGTAATATTTAAAGGGTTTTCTGTTTATTTGAGTGGCTGGGGGGGTTTCTTAGTAATAGCCTAAGTAGTCGGCGTCATCAAGCTATAATGATGGCGTCTGCTTCTTTCTCTTCTCCCCGGGCCTGCTTGCAAACCTGATGTGTCGCGGTCTGGTAAGTCATTTTTAAATTCGGTTTTCTTCAATTATTTTGTTTATTTAGTTTTGTGCCATGCCCGTTTCTCCTGTGCATCGGGATTTTAAAAGGCATCCCGATGGCAGTAATGTTTCCCGCCTTTTACTAAATTTTGCCCCTTGTTAAAGATTGTTTGTAGGCCTACATTATATTTTCCCCGGTTTGTTTCGATTCTGGCCTTTATGAAATAAAGCCATCGTCCCTTGTGTCATTTTACTGAGTAAACCCCTCCCTTGTTCTATTGTAAAGTCCCCTTCTTCCGAGTGTTGGTAATAGTGAAATTGATTATTATGTTTGGTTACTTTTTCATTTTGTAATTTCGATGTTTTCAGTATAATTACATTACAGTAAATTCCAATTTGTCAGTTTGAATGTCTCAAGTAATGATGAAAACACTCTATCAAATTATTTGCCCAAAGAGTGAATGTAAACAGTGCTGTAAATTACGATTGTTTTTCTATTTCAGGCTATACTATTTTTGTAATTTCCTTTGTCTTGTATACATCTGGTTCCAAATTATATATTATCTGTTATTGTTTTTGAATCAGGAACTTCTACATTCTGTTTTGTGCCCCCTCCGGGATGTCCTTCTATACCTATGGGTGGGCCCGTTTTCAGGGAATAGGCTAACTTCCCTGGGGTTGGTTTCCCAAGCTTCCTTCCACACATTTCATCCCTTAGGGCGGGGTTACAATATGCATAGCAAGTATTTATAAAGTCACAGGATATTTCTTATTTAATCAATTTATTCTCCAAGTTCGCTATTTGCATAACAATCAACGAAGAAAATATCAAATCAGTACTGATATTTTTGTACCACTCAACAAGAAATAGAAGTAACCAAATTCACGTGTGACAGTAATGTTCTATTTCTTTCAATAATTTGTCGTGGCTTTGGTAACTTTCGTATGTTCTTACGTTGCGATAATATATAAAGTATTCATAAAATGTGAAAAAATCTATTTGAAGAAATGATAATGTTTATCTTGTGAGGTATCGATCATCTTCTTAATATATCACGGATGTGTTCAAGGACCTCCAAATGGAGGTCTCATAACCTAATTCAGTTACGCTTATTTTCCTATGAGGAGAGAGGTGGTAAGCTCATCTCTTCGACGACCAGCTGCAGGAAAAGAAGGTAAAAGGGCCTGGAAATTTCTCCCAGAGATCTAATATAGGCTTATAGATCTATATTGTACCGTAAATCTGAGACACGAGACACACAGTTAATAGTCCCCACGGAGAACTTCGTGCCCAAGATTTTCATCCTGAAATATTCATCACTCTTAGCCAAGTTTGAACCCAGAAGCGGGAAGGTTACGTCTGCACGACCGCGGCTTACAGAAAATTGAGCAGAGATTGTTTAATCTTGTTTTGTGGTAGGCCTACTAGCAATATTCGTATAGTATGCTAGAAATGCGCTTTTAGTACGTTAATATTAATGTGAAAGTGAAATATTAAGCAGCTAATTTCATTTCTGCCTACAAAACTGAATGTGAGGAATTTCTTCAAGGTCAAATAGTTAGCCTTCCAACGCTGAGGCCAAGAATCGAATTCTGATCGATCAATGTAGAATCTATGGTGAGCAAATTTGATCGAGCAGATCCTTTAGAGCTCCTCTCATTTCCCCTGCCACGTATCTTTCCACCATATCTCCATATTCTTAAAATTTATGGTAGTTAATGTAAGTTACCGATAAATGAAATTCTAAATTCTAAAAATCTGTAATTATATTTTACATGTAAGAACAGAATAAATTTTATTTTTATATATTTATATAGGTCTAACTACGCGTGGTTCAATAACGTGCACAAGCCGTTAGCTCAGATCTAAATATGGAACAACCATTGCTTTTAATTTTGGTAACAATCTGTAACCAATTAAGTGTAAAGAGTATTAATTTGGTCAATTTATCATTAGTAAATAAAAATACTGCGTGGAAACAAAGGAATAAAATAATCAAAACCTGTGATACCACAGACAAACTTTAGACTTCATAAACCTGATTTCAAGTTAACTAACATTTGTAGGACATTATCTATCTGTGTACTTTTTCATAAGGAACCAATACGGTACTTTTATCTTTCAGAGGATTGCAATAAATCTGTAGCAACGTACTTTTATACCATGATCTCAGCTACTGTCAAACACTAAAAGTATTATTATTATTATTATTATTATTACTGCTACTATTATTACTAATAAATTATGTAGTGAAATTTCGCCAGGTCTGAATTTGTCATACAATTAACCCCAGAAAAGTTTTGTATGAATTTATACAGACGACACTGCAGAATAATGCATTCGGAAGGTTCCGGTTTCATTCCCCTGACCGGTCAATTTGACTTTGTTTTTTTATGGTTGCCTTAGCTGTAAAGGCAAATGCCGAATTGGATATTTATTTACTATTCTTCAGCGGCATTATTTCTTTCTTTCACTTACTTTCACTGGAGTTTCCAAAATAAAATGGATTGACTCGTTTATTTCCCATTAGTGAAAGGATCTAAACTTTGGTTAATTTAAAACACGAATTCGCACATTTAACTTTGCACTTCACTCCATATTTTAATTTTTAATATATTTTTTTTTAACTACGGTATTTGTGGGAAGCTGTATACACAAAAAGTTTTTTATGCAAGCTTTTATAAGCCTTTTATGTCCGTATTCCGTTGTTGTGTGCCAGGGAAGACTCTATCCTCATTAACTCTTAGTTAATGAAGAGTAAATCCTCGGCTTTAATTAACATCGTTAAAAGGAACGCACGTCCGCAATATAATAATGAATACTTCAATACAGGCAATAACGCTAAAGCGGCCAACTCTGTCAGCTCAAAAGGAAATGCTTCTATATGTGTACTCACAAGCGACAACACACTTTGAAGTAGCAAGTAAAACTGATAACAGAAGTGTTAGCTAACCGGTAGATGATTATCATTCTATAGCTATCCACGAGATACAGCGGACACCTACAAACCTCCCATCTTTGTAAAGCTACATAACGTGGTTCGACTCAGACTATGGGAAAATTTTATGGGGTGAGAGTTTAATTGTTTATTGTTTACTTTCCTTACCCATGACTATAGTAGTCAGTACTGAAATTTGATATCGAGTTGTTTTCAGAAGTAGGCTTATGCTATTTATATTCTGAAGCTCCTGAAGAAAACTCATTTTAAAAAGTAGGTCTATAGGGTTTGAGTATTTGAGAGTAGGCCTATATATAACGTATATTACAGGGAGAGAATGTGTGTGTGTGTGTGTGTTTGAGCGTTTACTTCTGGGTAAACTTCTGGGTGTTTTTGATCCATGGTATAAACATTTTAAAAAGCTACATTTCAATTTGCTTTTATATTCAAGCCAAACGCCATCTGAGGAAGAAAAATCAATTTGAAAGTTAATTTCAGAATTAAAATTCTTGCGAGAACCATGACGAGGTAATATTTAATACATTGCTACAACTCTATTCGCCGTGGTCGACGCAGGTCGAGGATTCATTTTTTTCATTGGCCTAATCATTCTGGTGTCACCAGAGGCACTGACTTGGTAATATTTCTGGGGGGTAAGAACTGGATTTTCAGTAGCTATACATAGGCCCTACATGATAAAATCTTAAGTCTTTGGAGGAGCAGAAAGTACCTTACCCCCCCCCCCAAGTCGGCGCCTATGGGTGTCACTATGGCTCTGGGATGAAGTCAGCCTCTAAAATGAATGATTAACAGGAGTATTCCTGTGGGGTGAAAAGCAGCCGATGCGTGTGTATGACAACCTTCATGTGCCGAATGTCTCAATCGGAGAACTTCAACCTCCAGGAACCCTACGGGCTCCACGGCATATACAGGGATCACTTTGCTTATCCCTTTACAATCCCTATTATCAATTAACCGAAATGCAAGATATAAATAGCTTAATAAAGTACACAATTTAAAGAGCATATAAGATCTACAGTTTAATATATATATAAATACAAACAATTGTTAGAAGTGAGAGGCACAAGATTTAGACAGAATCAGAAAACCAATCCTGAAGGAGAAACACGAAGAGGGTAAGGTGACATTACGGTATGCCGAAATGAGAAAAGAATACGCGTTTTAACCATAAAAGCAGGAAGAACATTTTACGAACTGATTTAGGGAAAATAATATAGTTTAGTAAGAAGACAAGGATAATGAGTAAGAGTAAGGGAGAGATATGACAACAAGGACATAAAAATTAGTACAAAATTCAGAGGCAGAAGTTTTCAATACCGATCCATACGTTGGCATCTCTCTGTATCCATTTGCCGAATTATCCTGTTGGCTGCAACTGATACAAGACATGTCTATATTATGAAATTCTATCGATACATATTGAATATGTGAGCTTGATTGCCGACCAGTATAAACGCATCACTTTCACAAGAACAGAGAGAACATTCTCCCCTGGAGCGGAAATAACAGTGACATTTGATTGTAACTGGTTCGAAGATCCAATTCGTCCCATCTGTATAAAAAGAGGAGGGGCAGTAGCATCATTTTGCTCTGACTGCACACAGGGCTTCAATTTACGCTAATGTCATACGTTCAGAAAAGGGAATAACAAAATTATACTTCAGTCTGATCTGTTTTGTAGATTAATTTATGGACGTTGTAGTCATTTTTTCCGCATCTCTCCAGTCTGCTCCCCTAAAAATACTAATCAATATCCAGTAATTTTCTCTCATCATCATTCAGGCATGACCAATATGACCGATCGTTTGGAGCAATAATTTGCATCTGCTGTTGCCACTCTGGAAATCTCTTTTGATGTCCGTATCAGTGATTTCAATACGTTTTATAATTAATATTTTTAAGAGGAAGCCCTTTTTATTTTCTACATGTATTTTAATAAAACGTTTTAAAAATGTGAAGCATTTATATCAGCAAAACAGAAGTTAAATATTTGCAATTTAAAATTGAGTTGGAATGCCCAATACGAATAGTGATAACCGGCGTGAGTATGCAATAGAAGGAATTCTAACAGTTCAAAAAATGATGTGTTGATTTGTGAGCATGATTTTACTGTACTTACTTCAGAGCATTGTACCAGAATGAGAGAAGTGAGGTTTTCTGTAATGTTATAGATGATTTTTAAAAGCAAAACAAACTTTGAACAAATTTTCTATTTAAAAAGACAGGATGCAAAGAAATAAGGTAATAAATTAAGGATTTATATAAAAATCAGGGTAGAAAAACATGAACTTTTTACATTTTATTCTGCTTAAGGAGGGAAGGAATAGCGAAATCGTTTTAATGGGTAATCATATTGACGGAGATTTTGTCCAGACAAGATAAAAATGAGGATTATTTGGAGTAGAAGTAATCTCAAAGCTGTCCTCTAGAGCCAATCAAATAGCTTCCGGGCCCGGACATCGCACTTTATATAATAGATATAAAATTCCAAACTCAATATCTATAGGTATGAAGTAATTTTTAAAAATTGTCCTATGTATTAAGTGCCAGAATGGTACTTTATGGAGATTGTGTACCTGTACGCTCATGCGGGGTAAACAATACTCTTTTATATTGTAATAATTGTCTTTGTATTATTAAGTGCCAGTATGGTACTTTATGAGATTGTGTGGGGAAGGGAAAATGTCTGTCCGTCTGTTCGTGTATCTGTACGCGCGATAACGCGAATACCGTTTTATAGGATTTTCATGAAACTTGGTATGCGCATTTATAACGCCCATGGGGAAAAAGCCTATTGATATTGGAGCAAATCGGTTGACAGGTACCGGAGTAATGCTCAATTTAGCGCCTATTTTATGTTAGTATATTAGAAAGAATGTATCAAATGCAAATCAGTTCTCATGACAACATGTTTTACAGTGTTCATATACGGCTTTGGAAATTGCAATACTTTTGTAAATGACACTACCCACATATTCCTTCATAAATGTTTATCAAACTATACCGTCAAGCCGAGCGAGCTGGCCGAGATGGTAACGTCTCAGACTCGCATGCTGCAGGTCCCTCGTTCAAACCCCATAGCCGGCCAATTTGACTTTACTTTTATTATTCTTATGTGAGTGTGCGACTGTCAAAATATTACAGATCTGTATAGTTCTGCTGATGCTGGACGATTTTGATCTGATTTTTTTTTAAACTAGAAATCTGATTAAAAATATAAAATAAAAACCAGACCTTTGTTCTTCCGCAAGCCCGATTTAATGAATCAATCTGGAGCTTGACTCGGAAATCGATTAAAAAAATAACTTATTTCCTGCATACCATAATTGCAACTATCCCTGTCTGAAGAAAAGCATTCTGGCACTTTGTTACATCAGTTTACCCGAATTTATTATTATCTTATTATATCAATCGATAAATAATTAACAAAACTTACTTTGGAAAGTAGATTCCATTCAAAATGTCGAAGATCTAAAAAGAATATAGGCCTACAAGAAAGGTTAGAGTATAAATAATATACTCGCTAGATAATTAAATAAAATTTTCGGGAAGATCTGGTTGAAAACAGGTGAGATATTAATTAATAAAATAATAGCTCCCACAGAAAGAAGAAATCATATGAGTGAAATATTAGTGTATAGAAGGGCGATTAATGTGATCTAATTTACATAGCAACAAGCGTAGGTATGTGAAGGGGACGAACATGTTCAATTCAAATAAGTCACACCGAACACACGACACAGATTTGGAATGTTAATGTCGAGTAACACAACACTCCCAGCGTTCGAATCAAATTACAATCATGCATAATCAATCAATAACGGATCACAACCAATAATTCATTACCCCAGTGTTCACAACACTACCCGCCAATGCCTCTTGCCTGGAGGAATGGCAATCCTGATTAACCAATAATGGGGTATCCTACCCATAGAATTCTATTTGCTAAGGGTCTACTCTACTAAGATGTTTTTGAGACAGCTCATTTATCCTGCCTTAAGGGCTTCAGAAGGAAGCTATTTCCAAAGTGTGCAACGTCTTGCTTGTCTGATAAAAGACATATCTCACATTAATTCCTACAACAAACTAACGCACGAAATAGCATACTACCGGTATAATTAACCCTGTATTTCCATAAGTTTCATCTCGACACTTTTATACATTTCTTAATCTTTATGAATAGTTTGAATTTTCGAACTCTTCATATTTAAATGCGTATTCTCAATAAATGGTCAGTATTCTGAGCAAAGGATCCAGAAAAAAATAGTTGAGAAAGGTAATAATTAGGGATACTTTCGATACCTCGATACTCTCAATACATGCATGGTATCGGCATCGAGCGAAACTTCTGAAAACTCGCTCGGTACTTTATCGGTACTTCGGTAATTCTGAAATGCTGCAATTAAGTGAGAATGCTAGTATTTTTTATCAAAACTTGTAAGTGGGCTGTTTCAAAAAGTAATTTTAGTTTTAATATAGAGTTTAAAAATAATTATAGGCTACTAATGAAATTAAATTTTGTCTCATTAAATATGCACACTTAATTTACTTGGTATTATACAGTTCTCTCAACTTTTAATTTTTAATGTACCTGTTTATTGAAACTGGAAATGTTGACGGTATCGAGTATCGAGAAAATCTGGTATCGACCCATCCCTATTAATAATGTTTTCCTATATAATGCAACATTTTATTCGCTATACAACAATGTATTCTAGAGATGAAGTAGCTCTAGCTAATATGCAAGTTTCAAGGGAAAATAACATGAATACTTTGATTTGATTTTATCGGATTAGGTATTTCGTTTTTCATTTTTTCCCAATTGAGCTTGTTTGTACATATTTAATATGTACCGGTAAGTAATGTTTATTATTGGAAATCATACAGATATACTTACTTATTACTTATGACTCACTTAGTTCGAATAACTTATTAAAACTAAACTCCGTGGCACTACATCCCTAGAGTGTCCTAGATAATCTGTTTTTACCCTCCATTTACAAACTATCAATGGTAGGCAAAACTTATTTAACATTATAAAGAATGTTGACTTTTACCCTTCACTATGGGCATTGATTAGAAGTCAGCCATCAAAACTTGTAAGTGTAATGTAATGTAAGTGTTTATTATTTTGAAGCAGAAAAGTTTAAAACATGAATTCTGTTTAACCTTTTAACTGCTGTGACCGTGACTGCGAGGAAAATTTCATTAAATGTGTCCGCATAGAATCGACAATAGATTGTAAAATATAATGATGTACTGTATGAGTTAGAAGTAGGTAATAAGTTATTCAGGGAAACCATCATTAAGGGCCGTGGGTGTCATCAGTATGCTATATAGTAATCTGTGGAATAAATATCTCCAGTATTCTCATTGTTTTCGAACTCATTTCTAGATTAGAGTGGCTACTGTCTATCATGGGAATCCGCCTCTGGGCGTTACAAACATTTAGATGAAAATAAATAATTTATTTTTATTAGGAACGGACTCTTTTATGTGAGATACTGATAGCATTACGTAAGATTTCTTCCTATGAGAACACAACACATATTTGTATATTATGATATATTGTCATCCAGTAAAACACGTTTAATTTTCTAACATTAATTAACAAAAATTAAACAATACACACTTCGAGTATTTCTAGTTACTGTATCATTGTATGCCGGTAGCGAAGGCGCATTTACTCAATATAATTTGCAAACACGCTTCCAGTCGTCGGAATCTTCTGAAAGAATATCCTTACTTTACAGTACATTCTCTAGCTGAACCTGCTTCGCTTTGAAATTTATATGAGGAGAGAAATTCAAAGTTAGGACATGCATTTACAAGTATAGTATTAGGACTTGAAGTTAGATAACAACACTTTGTATACATGCTACTGCAAACTGGCTGTAGATTAATCTAATCCGCTGCGATATTGATTTTTTGTTCGACCATACTTTAACACGCTTATTACGTGTGACGTAGCGGTATCATAATGATATCCATAACGATACAGGTTTCCATTATGATATCGGTGTGGTATGGATTATTATCGAACACGGAACTATCGTGAAACCTTGAGAGTAGCAGCTGCAAACTGCGAAATAAATAGTCTTTACTTCAATTACAATCAATTCTGTTCGAATTCATTTCGTGTCGTCAAAATCCGTTAGTTTCAAGAGAACAAAGAAAAGGAAGCTTCGATTTGACCGACGCCGTAAGCTGCCATCTGTCTTATGAGACAAGAACTACAACCAGCTGGTGCTAAGGTCATGGCGTGACCGTTTGTTTGAACTAAACTAAAATCTCAAAATTTAAACATTTAGACTAATTATGGTCGTACAAAAACAGTCGTATGCAACTTTCCTATAATGGAATTAAGATAAAGATCCCGCACGAAATCTGTGCCGATTGCCTACGTCATTGTATTATATTTCCGTGGGGACTGTAGCGTCGACTGGCCTGCTACCTATCTCTCTCCCACAACAGTAACTCTCTTTCTATTTGTAAAGGTCAAGCTAGCTCTCTCTCTCTCTCTCTCTCTCTCTCTCTCGCACAATAGCATGTCTCTCTCTAGCTAGTAACGGTCGTCATCAGCACATATTTCGTGCGAGATCTTTACTCGTATGAAAATTAGGAAACTCGCGTTTCTCGTTTCATAAACATACTCGTATCTTAATAAATGCCCCATTAAAGGCTTGTTGCATAATCTACTATACTGTCGTAGGTCTATAATAACATTAAAAGCGTCTATCTTACACGGGGTAGTTGTTTCATTCAGTCACTCTTCCAAGTAGTGATTTGATTAACAGATAAAGAAGATCCCCTTTCGATTTAAGTTATGAGCATACTTTAACTTCGGATGCTCAGTGTCCAGACATTCTACCTAACCTATAGGGATATCACGAATGAAACGCAGTATAACGTACAATGAACACTTACTTATGTTATGTAGGCTGCATAGTTATATAGCTTAACAAAGACTTTTTTTGTAAAGTTAGTAGGTCTACTGGAATAAAGTCTGAGTCTAAATGTCTAAATGTCTAAATATGATATAATGCCAAAAGTCTAAAACAATGTCTAATTGTTTCATATGTCTAAACAACAATAATATCTTATGCCAGAAAATCTCGCCTGAACGGAAGTCCAAAAGACAGAATCATGGATTCGCGCTGCTGGAACATCTGTAATCGACGAATTCACAATGTGCGCATGCGTATGGCGTGTGACGGCGGTTTCAAAATGTGACTGGAAAAATCATAATATAACTTGATCCACTCTTCAGAATAAGAACTTGATGGCACATAACCAATCTTAAACACGTTTTCTTCTTTCTAAATCACTACGAACTCCAGAACAAGGCCTATTTCTAGTGTGTATTTTTCATTTCGTTAAGTCTTACTGTGAAAGTTCAAACGTGATATCAGGGAGTGACACAGGTTTCATCACCACAGGTCATTGTGTTTAAATAGCAGTGCTATGACACACAGCCGGTTTCGTTACAAATCAGTATGAATATGCATAATAAACCAATACATGTCCAATCCTCGGAAGTGAGTAGGAAAATAAGCGTAAATATTTCCAACCGTTAAATCATTGGGGGATACGTGCAAATCACCAACATTTTATCCACCATGGTGATTGCGAATGTAATCGGAAATGGCGTAAATAATATGAAATGAGCATATTTAACCAGCATGGAAAATAGATCTCTTCATGTCCAAACTTTGTGGTTTGTATCACAGCCACATTGAAAACACTTTCAATTGCAGTATTAAAAAAAAAAAGTAGGCTATACAGAAATTTCAACGGAAGCAGCAACAGTGTGGTTCCATTAGATGATTGAACGTTTGAATGCAGAAATCTATGTAAAGCGAAGCATTTTGTTTTATTTTCAATTACTCTGATTGTTTTATAGTTTGAAACATATCTTATTATGCATATATACAATAAGGTAATGGTACGTAATGTTAACCAGAATTCAGAAGCACAAAAAGAAGTTTTCGAATGAATTAAATGGATGAGTATGCGTTCAAATCGCCCCTAGTTTAACTTCCGTGTCTGGCCAACATAAGTAGTTTTCATATTTTCCTTTATTTATTTATTTATTTTGGATGACTTATGGTCAATTATCTGAAAGAATTTTTCTTTGAAGTTTCCCTTTGCCATGTTCGTCTGTTTGTTTCCTTTTTATGTTCGTACACAATAAAACCCATATCCGAGGCGGGACTAGAACCCGCATCCTTCAACGAGACCGCGTCAATTCCGACAGCGTCATTTACGACAGTGCCAACATTCTCCTCGAAAACTTGCTGTCATTCAAAACAGTCTCATGATTTAATTTAATTTTGCTTTTTTCTATGTCTAGAAGGCACAGAATCAACTACTCATTGGAATTATGGAATCGCAGACTAAATCCCCTTTCAAGAAGACCACATTCCAACTTGTTCATTTTAATGAAAAACTTGAAACAAGAAGTCGAATATAACAATTTCTTATGTGATAGATAAATGAAAGGGAAAAGAGAAGAAACGAGGTACAGTCAACCGTCGATATAATGCCCCTCTTTACTGTGCCACCCTCGCACTGTGCCAATAAATGCAAGGGAACGGATCTTCTCCCATATAAAATACATAAGAAACCTCGTTACTGTGCCAATTCATTTAGTGCCAGTGAATATAAGACAAAATTTTACAAAATATAGCTTCCAGTGATTTTTTCTTTCAGTTGCAGAATTCTTTTAAAACTGGCGTGAATGTGTAGGACGATTAATTAAGAAACATAGCCTACTGTACTGTATTTCCAAAAAGTGAGTGTTCCTCTGTAATTAACTGTAAATGTAGTGCGGTGGAAACTATATTAAGAAGTCGGATAGAAAGCCTACATGAAGGTGGAGCAGATAGAAAGAGCCCTTCATACAATGAGACATTCCAAATGTTCACTTCTTTTAGTCCAGTGTCCATTCAGGTCTAAACACTACACTACAGTTATTAAGTTACAGTTCATCACTTACAAGGACCAACATGATTTTCAACCCCTTTGTGTACTGTAGCACTAGATATAGACTGTAATAAATTGAGTTATTGTATAATAGGCCTATTTTATTTTGTGCTAAAGTTCTCTATTTGCCTTAAGTATTTAATTTTTCTTTCATATTACAGTACAGTAAATTAATACAGCACTGTGTTATGCCGTTTTTATTTTTAAAACTAAATTTCTTTTTAGTGCCACTCTCGCTTGTGTCACTAAATGTTAGAGAACGGATGGTGGCACTGTATATAAAATTTACATTGTTTTCAATACATCTTACAATATGCAACTTATCAAATCGTCTATCTCTTAATTTTCAAGAAAGGTAGTGAGTCCCAAGCCTAAAAAATGTATGGGGGAAAAGCTAGGAGTTTTTAAGAATCTGTCGCAAATGACAAATCTTATTGAAAAAAAAAACCCACTTGCACTTACGTAAGACTATCGGAAATATCACACATCATGAATATTTTATAATGATTTTTAATTATGAGAAGAAACATCACCTAAATAAACTTCATGGAGTCTTTGGAAACGTTAATAAATGAAGAGAACGAACATTTTGTAAGGCCTATGTAGGCCTATTAGAAATATGCGAATATACACAGTTCAGTTATTCAGTGAAATGAAACTTCTAGAAAAGGTTAGCCGGTCCAAGGATCAGAAACTATGAAAATGGTTGCGGGATTGCAAAATATAAACAAAAACTTTGTCTAATCTAATCTATATTGCGTTTGGATTGTAAATTTTGGGAGTTCTTCGCTAGTAGGAGTTTTTGTTTGTAGGCTTTGTCATTGTTAGTATGCTCTACTGAATTTGCTGATGAAATAGGGGCACATATGATGGAATCAGGAGTTTCCAATGCCAAAATATTTATTCAGCTCTTGACGCGATATGGCAGTGTGTGTGTGCATGATTGATGGCGTACGCGATTACCGCAGACTGCCAATGTTTACAGTGTGTGACGAATAGCTCGCTAGATCGGATGAATACATTCAACAGATTCCAAAAACTGCCTACCCTCCGCCACCTCTATTTTTGTTTATTCTTTGTTGTCTGTTTTTCTATTTGTATTTGTCCATGCCATTCAGTAGATGTTCCGGTTATCGAACGTGTTTAAAATACGTGTTTGGGAGGCATTTTGTAGTTAGCGGCTTTCAGAACAGGTGGTGCAAGTGGCGGATTCCCATGACAGATAGTATCCACTCTAATCCTGAAATGAGTTCGAAAAACAATGAGAATACTGGAGATATTTATTCCACAGATTATTATGCAGAGTGCCCTATATAATCTGTTTCTATCCTCCTATAAACTATCGATGGTAAGCAAAACTTATTTAACATTATAAAGAATGTTGACGCTGGGCTTCTTTATTTTACCTTACCTCTAAATACTGACGGAGTTATCGTATCAATAGACTATGTGTTTTTCACTGGAAGAGAGTGTGTTTTTATTATTCGAGCTAAGGATTTACAATAGCTCTTTACAATGAGGGTGGAATGACATTTTTGTCTCAATTTTCTTACTTTTTTCTTCTTCTAAGTTTCATGTAGAACCCATGACAATGTTAAAGGAACTGCACCATGTTCCATGGGATACAAGAGAGCTGTCTTGTTTGGACGCATTCTGGTTATGGCAGCTGGGCTCAGGGACGCATCAATATGCCTAAAACCCATCTTACCTACAACCTACCTGGTCTCTGGGACGCATAAATAGGCCTACAACCTATCCTGCATTGGGAGGGAAAGTTTGAATATGGAATTCATAGCGTCTGATATCCTAGCTAAATCGATCGGACGATTTTTTAAATTTGTGTTTATGGTACAACTGCTTATTATTTAACCGTTAGAAGTTACAACCTTTGCCCCCTACCATTTTAACCTTCAGGACTGACCCTGCCTAACTGCCTCTGACTCGCTAATATAAAATAATATCAGCTAATTCTTTCTAGTAATTGAGGTATTTAGAAGAAAAATTTCTAATGTGAGAATCGAACCCGGGTATTCAATGAGTCAAGACCATTTGGCTTCCTATAAGCATTCTCATATCCTTATTAAATATTTATCTAGACCCGGGCATTTTTTTCTCTTATCAATATAACATAAATCTCATTATTTACAATTAATTACAACTGAAAATTTGTTCATAAACATAGATTGGAATTAAATTTCATTATTTTTTGTATAAAGAAAGCGTTTACATTAATAATTTTCTTTTCGACGAAGCTTCTGGATGAATGTACTATTTACAGTCAATTTAGTACTTTATTAAATATAAATAATTTTTTTATGGAAAAGTCTTCTTAAATTCGGAATGATAATATTTATGTAACTATAAAATAATTCAATCTCGAGAAATGAAGGCATGAAGAGAAATGGATAAAACAACTGAAACATATTTTTTTCACACTTGGTCACATAAATTCAGAAAGGACAGTGTCAGGTTGAGATATAAATCTTGCCACATCTTGTACTATAGAACAGTCACAAATGAATGGGAGGCGTCGTTGGGAAGGTACTGGAGGAATGAAGAAGAGAAATAGGAAAATTGGACGCAGTTTGTGAAGTAGCAGTAGCAGGAAAGAGAGAAATTGGTAAAGAAAAGGAAGACAGAGAGGAAGAGGTGGCACAGGTCAATTAGTCCATACCTCTGTCCGGGATTTGTCAAGTCGTAATTCGTGACATGAGGGGGGTGCTGGGGGTGATTTACTGCCGGTCGCGTCGCAGTCAGCATCACTGCCCTACAATGCGTCCCATCAAAATCCCTCTCGACCACAAGCCTGTTACCGGTGTTGCCAATTTAGCTCCGAGCAAATGTCCTCCACTGGCTACGCATAATTAGAAAACTCAATGCAATTCCTTCAATGTGCAGAAAATAGAATTAGGTACTTCACTTTTAAAGCAGCATGTCATATTGTACATACCAATTAGAGAGCTGGTACTTCGGGATAGAAAGTAGTGAAAGGACACAGGGGAATGCAATATGTGCCCCTAAAGCTCTATATAAAATCAGTGTTCATGAAATGTTGGTAGATGACGAAAACGCTCTTCCTAGTTGCCTCGCTGAATGCCTAGTTTGTCAAAGGACATGAAATTGAATCTTTATATTTCAGAATCATATGGAGGTTTATATGCACACATGCATAGCCAAATTCACTACAAAAAAAATACGAGGCTTCGTCTAATAGATTCCAATGTAGCTAATTCAAAACCACCAAAAGTTCATTACATTAGGTGTAATAAGAACATTTACAATTACGGTATTATTTTTTATTAACGAAACAAATTATTTCTGTTAGAGGTAACTCACAAATCTGATATCTTCATGGATGAGCTAATGAGGCGACCCATGAACCTGGCGTTCATACTAGACACAGAGTGACAGTTTTTTTAATATATTTTTAATGGGACCTTGTTTCAGACGAGTCTTGAGGAATGCTTCTATATCATATTCAGAACGTCGAAGTGTAGTGAAAAATTTAAGATGTGAAAACTCATATATCACAAATTTTGAAGGTATTTTGTTATAGCTAGGCTACATAACTTAAAAGTAGGGAAGAGTTAAGAGTTCCCACGCAGTCAAGTTTTCCCTCACAGACTAACTTACTCTTTGTAGTAAAACTTATGACAAATAATAGAGCCTAATTTAACTAAGAGTTTTCATTAATACCATCAATTTACTCTCCAAGTTTCTTTTAGCGCCCCTACTGTTAAACTGTATAGATGCTTCTTCGATAAAGAAAAGGTTTCTTTTCTATAACCCTTTTACCATTTACTGCTTACTCTAATACTTTTATACCGCGCATTTGATCATCAATTTACTCTTGAACCCACTGAAATTTGTATTATCTATAATGGTAACGTAATCCATGGTTCCAATTACCAAGCCTTTTAAGTTATCAATTTTCAATGCCTTTCTCCTCTGCTTGCAGTGAACATAAAATCTGTGATTCTGTTTGCTTTCAATCAACACAAAACTAAAATAAAAAACACAGCACGTCAGCCAAAATGGCAAAAAAAAAAGATTATTCTCTCCTTTAATTTCTAATATTTGTTTTGTTAGAGGTAGATATGCAATAGCTTCGCCCTGTTTTCTGACAACGTACTAAGGTACATGATCTCCTGGACAAAGAATTCAGGTACTCTTGGGTTTATTTTGGGGAGAGCATTTTCTTAAAGAAAAAATACATTTTCTAAGCACAGATGATATAATTATAGGCGTATACATTTTATTGAACTCTAAAACTCTTATTTTTCAATATGATGAAAATTCATTCACCGTAATTTCTACCACAAAAAAGTAATTATCATGAAATTCAATACCGTAAGAAATTTGAAAGCATTAGTAATTCGATTAACTTTAATGTGGTAACATAATTATCTTGAAAGTTTTTTTCCTTTGCGGCATGCGATTCAATTCCCCAATAATAATAATAAGATGATGACGATAATAATAATAATGTCCCGAAGAAAATGGGAGATGGATAAATTATTTAGTTTAAAAACAATGTAATTTATTGCCAGTTCAGGAAATTTTAGCTGAAATATAGCAGAAGATAATTCAAATCTGTTTAGGGATAATAAATCATATTTTTTACACCCACATTTCATATCGACGTTAAGACGTTTTGAATTATGGGTAACCCAGACTGCCTTGCTGTGCTGGAGGTCTCTTATTGTACAGGTCTGGATATCGATCCTGCCCCAGGTCCTCAGGTCGAATCCCCAGGCCAGCTGTATCGAATCAGTTACAGCGCTTATTCGCATTAAGATGACATAGTATCTCTCTCTCTTGCTCTTTCGGTCTCTCTCTCTTTCTCTCTCTCTCTCTCTCTCTCTCTCTCTCTCTCTCTTGCTCTACCGGTCTTTCTTTCATGCTCTTTCGGTCTGTCATTCAATAGTTCTTTCGGTCTCTCTCCATCTCTCTTGCTCTATCGGCCCCTCTCTCTTTTCCTTTTTTCTCAGGGAAATATTCTAATATCTTTCTTTACAATTATATATTTAATAACAATTTGCATGACTTGCAAAAAATATATACAATAGTAAATAACATGAGCGTTTAAAATATACAGGGTGTTAAAGAATAACACCGAAGCATTTTACCCGTGTATAGAAGGGACATAGACAAGCAACTTTTATTAGGAAATTTTTGCTCTACGGATTCAATTTTTCCTGTTACAGCATAAGATCTCCCAGGGCATGGCCGCCACTGGCTTCTAACATTAATAAAAAAAAAGTGCAAAACAAAGGAACTTCGGTGTTAACACTGTAGTCAGTAGATATGAATAGGGTTCGGATGTTTATGACATGTCATATTTTTATCCTGACCTCAGTTCTCGCCGCAAACAGAAATTAAACACGAAATGCACGCTTTTTATCCTAATCGGACCGTTTTTATTTTCCATATTAAGTCATATTTTGGTCATTTTTGTGGTCTTGATCATATTTTTGCCATATTTGTAATTTAGCGTCATATTTCAGTCATAAATTCGGTAAAAGAGCACAATTATACAGTGTAGGTACTACATGGTCGAGTTAAATTTTAAATGTATTTAATTAATTTAATATTTATGCCATGCCAAATGAATAGGAAACTTACATTTTAAAATTAAATTGTTTAAAAACAGAAGTTCATTAGAAGTAAAACTATAAATCACCAATTTTTTTAAAAAAGTTACCATCTCATTGAATTCGTATGATGTAAGAATTTAGTGTCTTTTAATGTTATAAATTGAAACTTTTAATTTTTGAAGTTACGTTATTTTATTAGGTCATATTTAGGGTTTCTGGGTCATATTTAGTCATTTTTAGGGGCATATTTTCAGTCATATTTTCCACTTTTTTAGGTCATAAACATCCGAACCCTAGTTATGAATAAAAGAAGACCTAATGCAGTGGTGGCCAGTCATGTGATTAGCCTGTAAGTTTTGCAGATTATGAAATCTCTAAATCATGATATAGCTGTGGATGAATGATTAAGAAGCAGGTTTTCATCGATCACTAGGAAGGCTTGAAGTCGATTTAATGAAAATTGTAACCCTATTTCGCGTAATTATTGACTTATGAGCACCTAATTATAATTACTTTAATGTCCTGTAGCTTACACATTTTCATCATAGAGCAAAAATATCCGAATAAAAGTTGCTTGTCTATGTCCCCTCTATACACAGGTAAAATATTTCGGTGTTATTCATTAACACCCTGCATATATATAAATATAGCCTAATAATATAAATCATGGCAGAATAGGAGGCAATGCGTTTCATTAAGAAAATCCACTAGATCTATATAATAAAACATAAAATATCCCTGATAACACATCCATGCAATTTTTTCTAAAGGAAAACCACGAATACATAAAATTGAATAGTAGAAGTAAAATGTCCGAGTGCCATTTTACTTTTGGAAATCACAGCAACTGATAAGGTAGCATCCTAAACTTTTGGAATCAACTAGAGAAATTTTTTTTTTTCTGCTCCTCTAATGCATACGGCACTGCCAAACAGCATGGGGAATATTACACTAGTAGTACACTGTATACCCCCATCCCCCCCCCCCCCCCGTGGGAATTTCCGACACATATATTTTTTTGTTGGTATTGCCATCTAGTTTCAGTTTCCAGTTGTTTGCCCCTTATCAATTACAGCATTTACCCGGAAACCCCGGAAATCCGGAGAAAATGGGTTTGTTTTAATTTTTCTTTGTTATTTGCTCCTAATATGCCCAGGGAATTTCTGGCTCACATATTTTTTGTTGGTATTACCATCTAGTTTAAGTTTTAGTTGTTTTCCCCTTATCAATTACAGCATTTACCCGGAAACCCCGTAAAACTACGGAAATCTGGAGAAAATTAGTTTGATTTAATTTTTCTTTGTTCTTTGCTCCTAATATGCCCAGAGAATTTCTGACTCACATATTTTTTGTTGGTATTGTCATCTAGTTTAAGTTTTCAGTTGTTTTCCCCTTAAAAATTACAACATATCCCCGGAAAACCCGAAAAACCACTTTTATACGGAGAAAATGACAATGTTTTATTTGTTAAATCTTTGTTCTTTGCTTCTAATATTCAAAGGGAATTTCTGAATCATACGTTCTTTTGTTGGTATTGCCATCCAGATTCAGGTTTCAGTTGCTTGCCCCTTATCAATTACAGCAAATCCCCAGAAAACTCCGAAAACCACGGAAACCCGGAGAAAATTACTTTGTTTTGATTTTTTTAAATCTTAGTTCTTTACTTCTAGTATTCAAAGGGAATTGGTGACTCATATGGTTTTGTGTTGGTATTGCCATGTAGATTAAGGTTTCCGTTGTTTGCCCCTTATCAATTACAGCAAATCCCCAGATAACTCTGAAAACCACGGAAGCCCGGAGAAAATGACTTTGTTTTAATTTTTTAAATCTTAGTTCTTTGCTCCTAGTATTCAAAGGGAATTGGTGACTCATATGGTTTTGTGTTGGTATTGCCATGTAGATTAAGGGTTCAATTGTTTGCCCCTTATCAATTACAGCATATCCCCGGAAAACTCCGAAAACCTCAAAATCCGAAGAAAATGAGTTCGTTTTAATTTTTTTAAAACCTTTGTTCTTTGATCCTAATATTCCCAGGGAACTTCTGACTGACATATTTTTTTGTTGACATTGTAATCTAGAATAAGGTTTCAGCTGTTTGCCCATTATCAATTACAGCATAACCCCATAAAAGCCGGAAAAACACGGAAATCCACAGAATTTCTAGAACTCGGAACTTGTGATCTACGGTCACTGAAACCGTTATTGCGAAGTAATTCTTCTGCTTCAAGTGTGTCCCTTGCAGGTTCAAAAGGGTGAGTATATGGACTACGAGATATCTGCCATAATTGTGATGGTCACATGCAAAGAAAATGGGGAATCATTTCTTCTAAACATGCCAAGTGTAAGTCAAAGTTTTTTTCTTTAGTTGCTCACTGAAATCTCAAAATCAATGACACTTTGTCCATATTAACATTCCAAAATTGTGCTGTTTTACCGAATGTCCCTTCTCTAACTTCAGTCAAGGAAGTTTGGTAGTGACTGTGGAAGGTTTGGTAAGATAAATTATCATTCACAGATGTCAAATTAGAATATGAAGTGTGTTCTGCCAGGTTTTCAATCGCCTTCATCCCTTCAGCATCAGGATTTTTTCCAGTATTATTTGTCATGCTGTAACTGGTAAGGGAAAAACAACTGAAACCTTAAACTATATGGCAATAGCAACAAAAATTATGTGATTCAGAAATTCCCTGGGAATATTAGTATCAAAGAGCAAGGATTTTTAAAAAATTAAAACAATCTCATTTTCTGCGGATTTTCGTGGTTTTCAGGGTTTGCGTGGATATGCTGTAATTGATAAGGGGAAAACAACTTAAACCTTAAGCTAGATAGCAACACCAACAAAAAAACATATGAGTCAGAAATTCCCTGGGAATATTAGGAGCAAAGAACAAAGATTTTAAAGAAATTTTTTAAAAGTCAATTCCTCCGGATTTCCGTGGTTTTCGGAGTTTTCTGGAGATATGCTATAATTCATAAGGGGCAAACAACTGAAATCTTAATCTAGATGGCAATACCAACGAAAAAACATACGAATCAGATTTTCCCTTTGAATATTAGGAGCAAAATACAAAGATTTAAAAAATAATACATAGTAATTTTCTCCGTATATACGTGGTTTTCCGGGGTTTCCGGGGATATGTTGTAATTGGTAAGAGGCAAACAACTGTAACCTTAATCTATATGGGAATACCAACACAAAAACATATGATTCACCAATTCCCTTTGAATACTAGGAGTAAAGAACAATGATTTTAAAAAAATAAAACGAAGTCCCTTTCTCCGGATTTCCGTGGTTTTCGTTGTTTTCCGGGGGTATGCTGTAATTGATAAGGGGCAAACAACTGAAACCTTAATCTAGATAGTAATGCCAACAAAAAAAGATATAAGTCCGAAATTCCCTTTGAATATTAGGTGCAAAGAACAAAGATTTAAAAAATGAAACATAGTAATTTTCTCCGTATATACGTGGTTTTCCGGGGATATGTTGCAATTTGTAAGGGGCAAACAACTGAATCATTAAACTAGAAGCCAATAAACTAAACTCCGTGGCGCTACATCCCTGGAGGGACTTGGCCTACCACCCGACCGCTCCGTCATCTCCCGTAGGTAGATGGCAGGATTGGGGGGCATGTGGTCAGCATGCCGACACCCACGGCCGTTAATGGTGGTTTTCTTGGCCGGAGCCGCTACTTCTCTATCAAGTAGCTCCTTAATTTGAATCACGAGGCTGAGTGCACCCCTACCAGACCTCCCTACCTCAGAAAAATCCGAGGAGGTACCGGGAATCGAACCCGGACCGACGGATCTGTAGTCAGCGACGCTAACCACAAGACCACGCCGGCGGCTAAACTAAACTAGAAGCCAATACCAACAAAAATGTGTGAGTCAGAAATTCCCTGGGAATATTAGGAGCAAGGAACAATGCAAAATTGAAACAAATTCATTTTCTCCGGATTTCCGGTGTTTTCCGGGGTTTCCGGCTAAATGCTGTAATTGATAAGGGGCAAACAACTAAAATCTTAAACTAGATGACAATACCAACAAAAAAATATATGTGTCGGAATTTCGCACGGGGGGGGGGGAGGGTTTCATATTGGTAGCCCATGGTCTATAGAATGAATGTTCAATTAGTAAGATTCCTATATCTGATACATTTTTTATTATTAAATTTACGCTCACTTACTTCACATATCAATCAACGTTGAGGTAGGCTTACTTGTCCTAACTGAGTATCAAAAATCTTAAAAATACTTATGGTATGATTGTAAAAATAGGCGCAAGTGCTTCAAGTAAAGGCCCACAGTTAAATCAAAAGCCACAGCAAACTCATCTCCTAGATCAGTGGTTCTCAATTACTTCAGAAATTATGAAACTCGTTTTACTTTTAAGGCAAGTTACGGACTCCATTCCAAAAAAATGTTCGTAGCTGCGTAAGTAATAGTAAGTAATATATATATATTTTTTTTTTGCACGACGTAACTAATTAGTGGTACTTACGAATATTGTTGCCGTGGATCGTAAGTTGACATTCCCACACGCTCTGAAAACAAAAGAAATCTCAGTGCTGAAATGACAAAAAGCACACGTCCCGTAAGTAAATCCATCATAATACAAGCCTTTATCGAGGACCGGAACCAAGGCCCCCAGTTTGTGGCGACTTTAACAGGACAAATATTCGGTCCCCATAACAACCAACACATGCGAATCACTTTCTGAAATATAACATCCATCTTCAATAGTGTATATACATAATATTTTCAGCTAATATCTCAATTAATACAATTGAATTGATATAAATAATCATCGTGCAAAAAATAGTATGCAATACTCTTTCCGTAAGCGCATAACGGATCTCGGAATTTGAAAAAAAACTCTTTCCTCGATTCATAAGCAGTGCTTATGGAACTAGTATCGCAATATACTATTCTTAATTCTTATGCCCAGAAAATAAGTTTACCCAAAACTGATCAAGTGTACATTTTTAAAAATATGTGTGACGAGTCATTACAAGTAACTTCAATAAGTTCTTCCTGCTCTTCCTGAGAGAGATGTAAATAATGTGATGTACCCCCTAGATTAGTTCCAGCTGGCTCCGAGTGATAAGCAGACTACCAATTTCCAATTGGGGGAATATTGTCCTAGAAAGTAATGCAATGGGCAAACCAAATAAAAGTTTACAGGGAATGTTATCTTAAAAAGTTTTCTGTGTAGTCCGACATCATTCTGTGATAGCCTGAATGCAAAACATTTCATATTTTTGTCAAAACAAAAGACAGGCAGCAACTCGCACAACAACCCCTCATCACCGCGCACCTCAAAATTGTAGACCTAACATTCTAAAATATTTAGATAAAAGCTGAAATCCACTTTCAGAAGTAAGGAAAAACACTACCAAAACTCTATAAGAAAAACACCATCTGTCGGCATATGAAAGAGTCACTTGTAGCTGACGTATGACTGAGCCCTTTTAGTATGATGTGCACATAAAGATATACCACCAATAGATCCAGTAAAATGAAATCTGAAAAAAATGGCACTTTAGAATGTTAGGTCTACAATTATTAGATGAAAGGACCGTTTGAGCGTGTAGGAGTGACCACTGGAGCAAGAATTGGAAGATATAGAACCACAATAGGTTGTCTTCTTGGGGACAATAAAGATGCAAACCATTCCCAGGACTGCCTGCTGGTGAAACAAAGCTAACCACCCTTGCTGCAGCCATAGCCCTTACCTTAACATCCGGACGAGCTATGATACTTTACCAAAAAATTATTATCAAAATGGGGCAAATGGGCCTTGCCTATGTTCCCATTGCGTACTAGATAGTAGTAGACATAAAAGAGGAAAGAGCCACGTACCAAGTATTTAAAATGAAAAGTTTTCTGTTTCCATGCAAATATTCAGTGAATTTAAGGGGGGGGGGACATACAGCTTTGGTTGAAATTTATAGATGAGAAATAGGTGGAATTCGTTATTTTTTCTCAGCACTGAATTGTTCTGTAACCTTGTAATCTGGCATGTTCTTTGTTGACTACCTCTACAATTACATACTATTTTCATAACTAGACTGTTACAGTTATGGGTAAATATCGTTACAAAATGGCAGCCACGTTTCGTGCACTAAAATGCCGTTTCCGTGATAATTTCCACAAATGGCAATATTTTTAGTGATTCTTTTTTTATCTATTTCCAAACATCATAAATGAACAACATCATATCATCGCATACAATCTTTTAAATATCTACAGAAGTACTTTTAAAAAATTTTCATTAAAATAAATATTATTTTTAAAAAAATAACTAATAATGTTAAATTAATGATTGCAGATAGTGTTGTTCATATGACAAGTATACAGAAAATAATTACTCAGAAATATTGATATTTGTGGAAGTTATCAAGGAAACGGCATTTCAGTGTATGAAACGTGGATGCCATTTTGAAACTATAATTACCCGTAACTGTAATAGTTTGATTAATTTTGAAAATAGTATGAAATTGTAGTAGTAGTAATTAAAGAGTACGTCTTATTGCAAGGTTGTAGAGAAATTCATTGCGGAGGAAAAAAATAATGAATTTCACCCTAAGCTGTAGCCTATGTCCCCCCTTAAAGAATAGGAATCGCAAGGGAGTGATACTAATGTTCTTACCAAAACTTGAAAGTTAAATACTGAAAAGACAATTCAGGAACCTAAATAATAGGATTTTAGAAAGCTTGTTTCATCCCTAAACTAACCTTTCACCTTTAGATAGCATACAGCATTCTGTTTAGACTAACTTATACATATAACTTAAAAACTTTGTGTTTTCTATGACTTGAAAAGAGTTTTACTATAATTGTCTACTATAATAAGTTCCTTTCAAAATTATTAAAATAATACTATGTTAATGGTAATTTCTAATATATCTCTAGATTTGATGGACTTTGCTGCATATCATGACCCCAGGAAGCTTGAAACTCTCGGTGTTATCAAAATTATGAAGAAACACGAGCACAGTTACGGAATGATATAGCGTTCATGCTCCCAAAGGAAGTGTCTGTTCATAGGCAACGTACCAACTCAATTTCACACACTATTTCGCTCTAATAAGAGAGGCAATGTCGAACGTATATACTACGGCTGCCTCGCCCAGCCAACGACGCACAACTACAAGTGGAGCTCTAATCATGTATCACTTAATTGTGTAATTTAAATTTATGACTCTTTATTTCGTTAATAATTTAAATTTTCTGCAGATTTATGTCTTTTAAATTATAAGATAAAATATACAGTGTTCATTTCTCATTTTTGAAAGGAGATAGTCTAGCGTATTTAAGTTTTACTATTATTTTTAATTATTGTACCAATTTAACTTAATTTTTGTAGAAGAATTAAAATTGAATATCTTACGTTTATTGTCAATTTTTTACTTAAGTAAATATATAAATTATTACAAAATAAAACTAAAATAAGATCTACAAAAATATTTGAAAAATTGCATAACTTATTTTTTATCGCTTTCATGGTATGCAGGATCAGATCCCAACAATAGTTTACAGCAGCGATTCTCAACCTGTGGGGCGCTACCCCTAGGGGGGCGCGAGCAGACTAGAGGGGGGGGCGAGAATATCCAAGAGAAAATATTATTTAAAAAAATTATTAACTGACAAGAAAACATACACATAGAAAACAAAATTTTTTTCGACATATTAAAAAAAAAGTAAAACAACTTACTAAATAAAAACTCACTTTATCAAAACATACTAAATTAAAAACAAATTAAATAATTATTAATAACTTCCTTGGGCCTGTCTTGCAGAGCAAATTTTTTAGAAGGAAGGCTCAATATTAGAAATAGCCACTCTCAGTTCTGTTTCTATATTTAGCCAAAGTAGAAAATCCAGTTTCGCAAAGGAAGGATGTTGAAAATGGCAATAGAATGCGAAATGCTCTGGTTTTTAGTGCAGAAAAATCATCATCTACTGCTGCCCAAAATTCAAATAGTGATTTATCACTAAATTGTTTTTTTGGTTCGCCACTTGTCGTGAAGTCTATGAATTTTTCTTCTTCATCAATTGAAAGTCCTTCGGGAGTCTTATGAAATGGATCCCTCACCCACTCGCAACTTTCTATCAAGTTATCGTCTGCAAGAAAATACTTGTTAAAATTCTTATCTAGCGTGGCTAAATGATTTTCAATGGTTACAAAAACAACTTTTACATGTTCTTCTTCAGCCTTGTAAGTTTTAATACAATGATCCACATTTGCAAACATTGTTAGGTTTTTTTGCTTTAAATTTCTGCTCTACAAATCCAATTTTCTGCAAAAAGCATTAACTTTATCACTCGTATCTAATATATGTGTATTTGCTCCTTGGAGTTGAAGGTTCAAGATATTTAATTTCTCGAATATGTCGACCAAGTAGCTTAATTTCATCACAAATAATCCATCAGGAAAATTCTCGGCTTACGGTCTGTTTTCTTCTTTTAGAAAAATGGCGATTTCTTCTCTTAATACATAAACACGTTGTAAAAATTTCCCACTTGATAACCATCTTGCCTCGCAATAAAATAATAACTGTGAATGCACCGAACCCATGTCTTTACAAAGTGCGGAAAAGATTCTCGATTTCAGGGGCCTCCAAAATACTCAGAATGCATTATTGTTGTATACATTTTATTGTAAATGGGGGGGGGGGGCGATGAGAATTATGATTGAAAACTGGGCCGCGAATACTGAAAGGTTGAGAAACACTGGTTTACAGTCGTTACCTATCTATATAAAAACGAATGTATGTCTGTCTGCCTTTTATGCATTACTATACCGTTCATCCGATCGCCATGAAACTTCGGGAAGTTGTTGTGTACACTCCCGCGAAGGTTTCTGGCACGGTAGGCCTACATTTTTAATTTTAGCTTTTGTTCGCGAGTTATGAGTGAAAAACGGGAAGAAAACGTGCATTATTGCGCTTTCGAAGCATCAGTTTTCTGTAATACATTTCAATAGTCAAATCAATGAACAGGTGGCTTTGTCTACTTTTGTCATACCTTGGAAATAAAAGCATCACGATCGCTTGAATGTTGTAAGCCCACGCTGGTCGATTCATTTGTTTATTATGTCAAGGCACGCAGACATCTGAAATTTTCACCCTAGACGGAAGAAGGATAATGAATATAGGCCTAAATTGGTAAACATTGTTCGATTTGGACGAAACTCACTATGCAGGGGTTTTCTGGGCCAGGGAACTCGAATCTGTGGTTATTTTTCCCATGCTGCAGTTTCTAATCGTGGAATTCACTTCAAAGCCGGATTTATAGCTGTTTCATTAATTAGGCCTATCAATCGTTTAGTTTAGACCTATGGATGTTTCATGTGCAAAGTGTTAATAAATACAGGTATAATATTTGAATTATTTTGCTCTTAATTTCTAATCTTCCGATTAATTATCGTGCGCGAAACCGTGGGGATCCGTTATAAGCTATAAAAACCTGTATCTAGCCCTTTCTGAGGGAATAATTTGAGTGTGATAAGTCGTTCTTCTTCATTTCAAATTCTAAATACCTATATTATAAAGACCTAGAGTTTGAAAATCGAAAGTCCTTCATAAGTTATTTTCGAATTTACAAAATACAAAACCCGAGCGACGCTGGGCCTTTTAAGCTAGTAACTTATAATAATAGGAAGAAACACTCTGTAAATTCCCAAAATGTACTGGGCTAAATGTAATAGCTGTCCCTGAAGCTTTGCAGTAAAATATATCAAGAGGACAATTCTTTAAAAATAAATAGTATTTAGTTTGAGGGAAATAAAATGTTGTAGTATTAAGTCGAAATCAATCAGTATTGGGACGCTATACTAAAGATGATTTTCTTCTACTTTCTTCACTTGACATGCTACAGATGGTTTATGGAAATGCCAAAAAAACATAGTCATGAGGAATTACGCTTAGAATAAGGCGATTTTGTCCAAGAGAACAGAGGGTGTACAATGAAAAGTTGACCGAAAATAGACTTAACACAAAGCTAATTACCAGATTACAGGAAGTGAGGAAAAGCTATATACTGTAAAACGAACATACTGGTGGACAGCAAGTCAGTCATAGAGTGTCCATCAATAAATTGGCCAAAATCCCAGCGAACTCGATTCTGAATCATGTGTGTTCGGTATGGTTAGTTTACAACGGCTGTAAGCTGCTACATAGGCCTTTTAGCAATGAAATTGAGTACATTTTATCTCTAGAACACAAAACTTTAATGTATTATTAAATGTGCTAAAATGCCATACAAAAGTAGTTGGGCATTTTTATATATATTAAGAATGTCTAATACACATTTGCAAATTCCATTCATACGCCGCGTGTTTGACCAATGACTGTAGCAATTCCTAGGATACAGACCAGCTGTCTGTTCTTGTGTTTGGGAGCAGCAGATCCAAAAACCTAAGAAAATTGCATCAAAACCAAATATTGTATTCGAGTTAGGTATCCTTCAGGCATATGAAAAGAAACATAGCAACGTCATTCATAGGCGTAACCAGGCCGACCATATGGGGGGGGTTATAACATCTTGGGGTATGGAATACCCCCCAGCGAGAGGGGAGTTCGGGGGTCATCCACCGGAAAATTTAAAAAATTAAGATGCACAATAACGAGTTTTAAGCTTCCCACGCTTTATACTCATATTAAGTAATTTATAAGCAGACTTTAAAAAATTGTACAATTTTCCTTATTTTAATCAATGGGGGGGGTTCAAACCCCCAAACCCCCCCCCCCTCGTTACGACTATAACGTCATTCTATAAATATAATTTTTAATTTCGCGAAGTTTTCTCTAAAACACTTGAAGCCATTGTGTTTAAACTTCACACACTCGTTGCATTTTCTAATACTTTATACTTTTATTTGAAACATTTCTTCACATAAATTTCCTGAAGGGTGGTTATAAGCTAGCTGTCTCTTAGGTTTTAAGTCCTGCCTAGCTCAATTGACTCTTCAAAGTTTGCGGGTTCGATTTCGGATGGCATTTACGTATGATAACTATAACAAAGAAAAAAAACATGTCCAGTCTCGAGAACATCGTTTCTTTGCGTTTACTGAAACTGTACTGTGACAATGCAGCCACTTAATATGAGAAGATAGAAAATTTCAAATTAAAAGTGGGTGTTTCACATCAGATTTGTCAAATGTGCTTAAACCCATGGCATGGTGAGCTCACAAGAATGAAATGGATCTATTAGTTAAATCATTTACATACAATGTTGTGTTGTTGACAGAATGTGAACCGCATTTCAGATTATGGAAAAGAATACAGCGTTGGTTGTCTACTATAGCTAAAGGCCAATTACTGTCTTGGCATGGGATTACGCCATGGTACGAACAATATATTTCCTACAAGCACAGGATTTAGCATGGCTAAGCCATGAGGTCCACGCTGTTTATTTGCTGCAGTTTGTTTACAGACATTATATGTGTATGCTGCCTTTATATACTGGCCATGATAACCAAATAGTTCATATCCTAGTTGAATAGACAATGTATCAAAAAGTCTTCGCTTAATTGTTAATGACTCTTTTATAATCCCTAATCTCCGTACGTATATGGAGTTGGATCCATATACACATTAAGTACTAAACTTCATAAACACCAAAACCAACGTTAATGCCGGGGTTGGTGGGGAGTTGAATGCTGGGAAGGAGTGGGGGGAGTTTAATTAAACTTTGTCCCACGGCGCAGCGCTGTTATCGCTTTCTCGTCACTGGTCATATAATCCCTGGATTGAATGCTCATTCCAAAATCCCCACTACTATCCATCCCCACTATCACCAAACCCACCCCCTTCAAGCCTTTCTACACCTCAATGCACAAAATCAAGTTTTTTTTCAAACTCTAGCAAACACTAAATGTATCATAGAAAGTAAAGTTGATGACAGAAACACGAACCGCAGTCGAAGTTATTATACCTATTTGTAAAATACTCAAACTGTTGCTAATACTTGCGATAACAATATACATCATGATTTGTCTTCATGCACAACACTACACTGTATTTTTTTTTTCACTCAAGAATGTTATAAGACAGTTAACTTCCTCATTTTTAAATACCGCCTACACTTAAATTAATATCGGAGTTCTAAACTTGTATATTTACAACACTGCAAACATTACACATTTTTTAACAAATAATTGCATTTGCACGTATTTTTAAGGATTTCGTATGTGGTGTATAAGAGGGTATCTAATTACTTGTTAAAATAATGTCCAGTTTTCCTTGGCAATTGCCAAAAGGGACGAAGTGTGAAAACTACTCACGAGTTTGGCAGTCATGTAAGTTACATTGGTTCAGGCTTCAAACTCAATTTTTTTCAGATTTATGTTGCATTTACAATGATTAAGTGAATTTTATAATGTACCTACTGTTCTGCATTCAATCTAAAGGTTAATATTTGAATGAAATTTATTTTTTATTAGTTTGGTCAATTATATGCCTTTCAATAATAAGACTGTACAGTACTTCTACTTCAGATTTTCAACACTACTATCGTTGAAACACACTACAACACTACTACTACTACTACTAACAAACATTTTTAAGCCAAGTTATTGTGGAAATCTTCCAAAACTTATCTGTACAAACGGTGATTGTGAATAATAACCTGATATTATGTTAATCCACCATTTAATAAATTTATTAGTACAAATTACTATATATATATATTTTTTTTTAATGTGGATTCCAACATAACTTGAAAAAGCAAACCTTATGCTCTGGGTGGTTCAGTTCTATACACTGAAATATACGAAAATAATAATTTGCAATAATACGAAAAATTGGTTTACAAACATAGAACAGCATGAGTTAATAATAATGTTCAGTAAGGACAGAGCATGTTATAATCACAACAACGGAAATGTACTAGTTAACAATACAATAATAATGAATAAAATTTTAGTTAAATCAACTTTCAGAAATAGGAAATAATTTGAGAATTAGGCCTGATTATATAAATATATAAATTATATACAATTTAAATTTCTAGTTTTAGACTTAAATTGTTTGTTGTTTAACCCAGTTAATTACACGTACCGTAGCATTATATACTTAAAATCTCAGATTAAAAATGTTATGCCTTCTATTCCCTTTAATTCAGTGGTTTTTAACCTTTTTAAAGGTACTGAACCCCACCAGTTCCATATGCGCATTCACCGAACACTTCTTAATTGCAAAATATACACACACATATATATATATATATATATGTGTGTGTGTGTGTGTGTTGCGTGATCACCTGCAGCCAATGATGGACAAGTGGGGCGTGTCATCACGAATCATATGAGTCGGGTGTGTTTTGACCTCCGCCGAACCCGCGAGTCTGACTCACCGAACCCCTGGGGGTTCGATCGAACCCAGGTTAAGAACCACTGCTTTAATTCTTATGTAATGTACTTCTTACAAGAATGAAAGGTGATGTCGAAATTAGTTTGACCAGTGACCACTGAAAGAGCATTATAGTATCGCACTTTAACAAATCACAGCTTGAAGTGATAGTGAAAAGTGTAGTTATTCCTTCTTTTACAAGAAAGCAATGCGCATACATACGATCCTATAGAATTGAAGCTTTTCTGAATTTAGAAAGCCATATGTGTAAGCAGCTTAACATCTTTAACGGGTGGTATCAAGGCAACTCGTTGCCCTTTATACAGTACATAGCAATACGCTGCCCCTTTCAGTTTTTTAAAAGGAAAAAAGAGAAGATGAAAAGTTTTCAATGATACAAAGAGAAAACAGACATAGGCAACGAAAAGGAGAGGAAAGGCTCTTGTAGAAGTATAGGGTTTGGGGGAAAAAAAAGAGGATGGAAGAAAAAGTCAATTTCTTTTGTTGTATTGTGAAGTGTGGTTGGAGTTTGGACAGTGGGGCCGGGAGGCGCCTGTTTCTATGTTATTAAGCGCCCCTCTCACCCCTTCAGTGCTTGGCTTCATGTGGCCTAGCTATGTCTCTGTGTTAGTTGTATCATAGATTGGACAGTCCACGCCTCATTTAACACAGATGCTCTTTTGTTTTCTCTTTACTTTTTTTTCTGTTTAGGGGTTTGTTTGATCTCTTTCTCTTCCTTTTGCTTAGTTCTGGACCGCCTTACATGATAAAACATTGCAAGCAACATTCTGAGGCTGTGTGCTTATAGGTCATTAGCTAATTACAAATTTTCAACTCTTACAAAATTGAGATAGATAAATCTCCTACAAGCCATATAGTTTGTTTGATACTATTTCTTACGTCACGATTTACAATGAATATTGTTTGCCCACCTTATTTTCATTTTACTTATTTGTTACAATGCAGTTTGTAACAAAATAGGCATACACAGTGACAACTTTGATACAAGCAAATATAATAATCATATTACAGTTCAGGTATTTATTGACTTTAAAGGAGTTATTTAAATAACCAGAAATTTACCTCGTCAACGAAATTATTTTTATCAATATTTTTAACATTATGTAAATGACATTATATAACTTATATTTGGTATCAATATATAAAGTAAACTACATGGTATTCCTTAGCCCGAATTCTCTAATATTCTATCTACTTTTCTACCAAATTTGGTTTTAAAAATATCCATTTCATGCATATACAATATCATAAATTCAAAATATTAATAATAATTATGCACAGTTGCACTTTAATCTAAAACGAATACAGGATCGGATTTCTGGCATTAACGATAACCGCGAAATTTCCAACTGACACATTTAACGTTACCAAAAACACATATCTATGCTAGGTAGCCTACATTCTATTTTTGCAAACTGAAACCACGAAATATCGCGAAATATTTTTAGTGACGAAACCTACTTTAAAACGTCAAAATGAGCGAAATGCTGCAGATGACGTCAAGTTTTTATTGTTTACTTGTTTATTTACTAGTAAGCGCATGTCACATATGAGTCAGATTCCACTTCTGAAGTGCCTCTCTAAAGATGTATTTCTGCAAGGATACCTAGCACTTGAAAAAAAAAATCTAGCAAGAGTCATGAAAAACATTCAGGAAATAATATGCTGTGAATTCAAATTTTTCAATGCTTGGCCTTTCTGTTTTTTTAATTCGCGTAAAATTTCCCCCAGATTGCGCGCGATCCCATTAGCAATATCAGCCACATTACCATGAAACTAATTTATTTCAAATTTACTAATTTATTTGTATATAATTACGTCGGTTCTGGTGTTTGAAATGTATAATCAATCATGAGTGAGTAATGAAACTGTAGAATAGAACTGGCACGATTTTATCATTCAATTACATGGTATTACAGTGGAATACCGTTAATGTGGCCATTGCATTATGCCAACTGAAATGACAACCTGACACCTCAGTACAAAACCATAATTAATTATCTACTACTAGAAATAAATTCCGCAATTGTTCACTTTCTGTGTTCAATATTGTTTCGGCCTCCAGGATTTTGGATGCCCAATACAAAACAATGACAGTATTGTACACTAAAACATGTTGAATATAATATGATTATTTTAAGGTTAAATATTATTTTTTACATATGTTTATTATTGTAGTAGTGAAGCTATGAAATTGTAAATTTAAACTAAGATTAGATACCCTATTATTTAAAATTTAAATGAATTAAACTTGAGTAGTAGTAGATATGACCTTGAAACTTAAAGGATTAGGGGGAATTTTATTCTGAATTTTGATCTAGCCATCTCTGTTCTTTTACATCTTTTAGCAAAATATGACGTTTCTTTCTACTCGGTTGTTTATGTACATGTCAGCACATCTTTATCGAAATTTAAAAGAATTTGACGGATAAGTGTAAGCAAATATATATATATGATATCAGATGTATCAGATACGGGCTACATGGATTTCCGAACTCAACAAAAAAAAGCTTAAAATACCATACTCCGTAACCGAAGCATGTTGGCCTCCCGAAGGCGAATTTAGGTACGCTTATTTTCCTGTAGAGGGCAGAGTGAATGTGGTAGGCCTAGAGTTACTGTATAATGTAAAGATAAGAGTTTGGTTACTGGAACCAACCACACTCAATAATGGGCATATAAGGGTCATTCTCACGATTGTGGGGATTTTCATCCACTGTTAAGCTGGAATTACAATTGTCACAAAACGGTGTTTTATTGATGTCATCTCGTTTATTATGATGTTAACCTATTCCCAGTGAATTGGCCGCGCTCAATGTTAATCACTAAATTAGATATAATTTGTTTAATATCAGTAGGTGCAAATATCAGTCAACTCCGTAACGGAGCGTTTTCCGGTCCTAATATTAACAATTTGAAATATTAAGGCATTTTTATTCATTGTTTTTATAGGTCATTGGCTTGCGATTCACCTTGTATCAATTTTATCTCAAATATTTACTATAATGGACAAACAAATTAAAACTTTTAATTTAGAATATAGAATCGAGATTTTTTAATGCTAAATTTTGTTACTATGGTCAGAGTTTTTAATGTAAAATATTTATTTTCATATCCCATGCATGCTAAGAATAGAGTGCATAAATGCCTCCTCATTAAGAAAAAGAAATTTAAAAATTAGTGCTAACTATTGCCATTTTACTGCCATTTTACTTAGAAAAATGGGGTGGAGACTACGTTACGGTGTGGACACTTGCGTTATGGTGTGGACATTCATTTCAAGATGTGGACATGTTTTCGATAATATATTCATATAATGAGGTAAATACAATTAATAAGCTAAATTTAAATTAAATTAAACATATGCAAGCCAATAAAGTCACCACTGTAACAGTGTTCAACTCCGTCACGAAGAAATTCGTTACGGAGTTGACTTTATTTTTGTGCATAAGTTTTCGAAGTTAATACTGGAAAAAAAACGACGATTCATCACATGCTTTATCTTCAAATACAGCCAAAAATTCTTTGCTACACTAAAAATATTTATAAAAATCACAAAATCACACTTTTTTCTACGTTACGGTGTTGACATAAAATTAAGGTACTTTCCTGAAAAATCTGGTTTTTTGCTCTTACGCTTCCTACAATCACACAAGGAATACTTTTGTGGTTGCCACATTGTTGCCATCGTTCTTCCCAATTAACTTATGGCCGTAGTTAATGCCGCAATAGCATAGTTGGCGAAAATTTAATTTCTACGTGCGTTACGGTGTTGACTGACGTAATGCAGGGACACTCAGTTAAGCACTTAAATATAAATAAATAACACAGTACAAATAAGAATAAAATAATTATCGTAATATCATCAATGAGAGTGAGCATACCTTCTGCAGTTCCTGTATTTACAATTTTTTTAGAAGACTTATCGGTCAATTTCTTAGCTTTCGTACATGCAATACTTCGAGTTGGGACATTGATTTCATGGGTAATTTGTAGTTCCTGTCAACATTTCAAGCTATTAAATACCACAATATATCAGAATAAAAATATGCTTCTTTATATTTTAACTAGATAAATGATGATTACATACGAGTAAATAGTAAAAAGGGAGGAAATTTCTAATTTACGAGACTGGCAAGGCTGGGACACGAAATTCCCCACAATCGGAAGAATGACCCATAACCTGTCTACCTTGGCATTGCTTCAAGTTATACACGGAATACCCAATTTGACATCTATTTTAACTACCTACAACTGAACAACAGTCAGGTCAGGTCAAGTCCACATTAGTCACAAAATATTCTGTTATATTATACATGCGACAGTAGCTTTCAAGAGTACGGTTTTACTCTTGATAAAGAAATTGATCCATCGAACTCGACAGCCCTCAAAGTGGAAACTACAGTATAGTTAGAACGTGAAAGAGCCGATTAATGTCGTCCATAGGCTATTTTGGCTCGGAGTTCTTGAACGTGCCGAAAATTTATAATACGGGCCTTTTGATTATGGGGCTAATGATAGCATAACGTACGGCGAAATGCACACCCGGGAGTAAATACAACGTGGGACAACAACGATTTTTATACTTCTAATTCATAGTTCTTTAGGCCTATGTTACTGACGTATAACTAATTTTTGTTTTTAAGTCCTTGACATTGTATATTAATACATAATGTTTTCACCACTGACTATGTACGAAAAATATGTATAATACAATGTAAAAAGTTTTATGTAAATTTTATTAATTTTGAGACAGCTTTTATGTACGAGGGTATAAAGTTGTATTTGAAAACAACAACAATAATAATAGTAATAATAATAACAACAACAACAACAGCCCTCTACTGCAGCGTTTTTCAACAAGTGTGCCGCGGCACAATGATGTGCTATGAGAGAATTAAAATAAATTAAAATAAAAAAGATTAAAATAAAGTTACCAATCTTTAATTAACGACGCAAATCCTCAATAAAACACACACTATAAGAGAAAAGTTCGTTAATAGTAATAGCCCTTATTATTTCTTTGTTTTTTGTCATTGTTGAGCATTCAACGCAATGGCATCATGCTGGATTTCACTTCGGAAAGAATATCCAACTAACTTATTACTACAAAGGCTGTAAAAGTTCCCTTTCCCTTTTAGGTAGATTTCGAAGAAAAATCTACCTATTGCAATGGATACCATGTCATGATTTTCGAAAAATTCTTTCATATCTTTACGTTTCATGCTCCCCTAAGTACGAAACCACCGCCCGTTCAAAAAAAAATTGTGTGATATTTATATATATATATATATCTTTACACGCTAGCGGCCGTAATTTTGAAGATATTTGAACCAAATTTTATTATGTCATTTCTAGGCCCAATAGTTCAGACAAGTTCGTTAATGAGAAAATTTGTCCCAAGGGGGTGGTCGGGGGAGGGGGTTGAAATTTTTAAAAATGTATATCTCGGCCCCTATGAAGTATAGAGGGAAACTTTGTTTGAATAAATTAGAGAACTCCCTATGGAGTTCACAGTGACACCAACGATTCGGGGGTTCGAGTGAGGGTGGGGGTGGGGGTGGGGGATGAAAATTCGAAACTTTTGAAACCACGTCTTGTGGGGTATCGTTGAAAAGCTCTTGATGAGTACTCTACAAATCAATAAATAGTTTCTTGATAGCTCTCATATGACGCGAGATTTTAATGTTTGAAAATAATAACACTTAAAAGAATTATTATAATATCATAATTTTGTCTTGTTTAGCGGCTTTGCTAATTTTATTCATTGCTGATCTTGCACACGGCCTCCCAGAATATTATATCCTATTCTTGTTTTCAAAACAAATGATTGTAGGCTTTTGCTCTTTGCCGAATTCAGTCCTTATTATTGCGGGTTTGCCGTGCCAAGGCTAAAGAAGGAGAGTGCTGCGCAGCGACAATAAATTTAACCAAAAGCGCTTCGAAATCTACCTCAGCCTCTAGGCCTGCCTAGAGGGATTTTTTTACATCCTACTTAAGTGAAACAGGATTTTCTGCAATGAAAATAGTGAAGTGTAAGAATAGGTCACGACTGTTAATTATGGAAAACGATATGAGGGTTTGTATATCAACTATTCAGCCACAAATAAAGAAGATTTCGAAAACATACCAATCCCAAATTTCACATTAATTTTGCTTCTAGCGCCATCTTGTTTGAATTATTATTGAAAATCTATTACATTTATTAATTGATTAATATAATATTACAAAAGACTATTATTGACAAATTATAACTATGTTATCCATGTTTAAAAAATTAAAAAATGTGATTCATTATGCTTATTTTGCATTGTAATAGTTTCATCTCACTAAATTACTACTTCATTTAGATCATAACCTTACAAATAATAAAAACTGTTACTTTTAATTCAGGATAATGTGTAAGATCAACGAGTAGGCCTATGCCTCAAATTGAAAAAGGATGGGAATCGCTGCTCTACTGCAATGAAATTCATTAATGATTACAAATTTCGAATTTGAAGACATACATTCCGCAATTTTTCAAACTCTATTGAACTAAAAGCTGTTGAGATAGCTGACGTTATATTAAGTAACCTCTTGTTTCATATTTCTCTTGGAAGAGATTGCGTTTTCTTCAATAAGATATATGTCGAGCTCTCCTCCGCTTTTTCTCATATGCTGTATAAGACGTACAAATGACAACATTCGCCTTAAATTTACGTCGTTGGTTGAGAAAGAAGCAACACTTACGGTGGATGCAGTGCAGTGGAAATAAGCTTGATACATTAGTCGTTATTAGTTTTCTTCTCCTTCTTATAAAATAGTGGATAGTTCATAAATGTAGGTCCCTACCTTTTTCATGTCGAGCTCCGTGATTGATGACGTGTCTTCTACAACTTCCTAAAAGGAAAAAGAGAAAAAGCGCAAGATTAATACAACGGGATTGTATAATGCGGAAAGCACACACGTCCGCAGCTTAAAAGTTTCATCTCTCTAAGAACGAAATTACTACTTTTAACAATAAAATACGGTACCTTTAGTTTTTTTTTAATTTAATAAAAATTTACTTTAACCACATGTGTCATAAATTGTAAGTACGGTAATACAAGTACAGTTTGCATTCGATTCTTCAAATTCGATATCAAGTTTTCACCATAAATAACGTATTTCAAGGTCATTTTATTCCAAATGCCATTATCTGAAATAATTTGTAAGTCTGTGTGCCTATATCGGTATGGCTCAAATAAAATATTGGTATAAAAACGAAATTTGATATTCGAGTATGGCATCTTCCTAAGGATGTGACTAAAAGTTTGACGATTTTTTCTGACTCTTATCAGATTTTTAAGTTTGAAGTTATTACCTTCATTCAATTTTACATTTATTTATTTAATAATAATGAACTTTAAGGGAGAAACGCCAATTAAAATGTTTATAACAAAAATGCGATCCATTTATACAATACAATAAAAACGAAATATAATAATACACAAAAAATACTAAATATAAAGACAAAAATAACAATAAATTCCTAGCCCCTTCTGGGTTCCATCAGTTGTCAGGTTTCTTTTCTAAACACACTACAAAATGATTTTGATAGTAAAAAGCATTTAGAGTGTTTAGTGACTAGTGATATGAATGATTAGTTAGCAATTTTGTCAACAACATTTATTCATTAAGACACCACCCGAATGAGTACAGGTTTATGGTTGGGGCAGTTCAGAAATATTATAACTTACGAGGGGGAGTCAGAAAATAAGTTTACCCTGGCGACTGTGTAGGCCTACAGAGGTGTGGATGAAAGACTAAAAATATGAAACATTAAAGATAAGACGTACCTTTATTTTTCCACATAATTACCACGTACATTGAGACATATGTCATACCGCTTTAGAAGCTTCATAAAGCCCACCAGCAAAAAATCAGGGCTCTGTATACGGAAGAAGCGTCGAAATTGAAGGAGGCGATTCGGAAAAAGCGGCCTGGCCTTCTCCAATCTGGCGTTCTGTTGTTGGATGACAATGCGAGGCCACACTCGGCGACGGCAACGCAAAACCATATTGCAACTCTTGGTTGGGAGCGCCTAGCCCATCCGCCATACAGTCCTGATCTCGCAACCAGTGACTTCCATCTGTTTCCGGCTCTGAAGAAGACTCACGGCGGAAGGAGCTTTGGGAGCACTGCTGACGTCATACAAGCTGTTCGATGCTTCTTCCGTATGCAGAGCCCTGATTTTTTCCATGAGGGATTTTTGAAGCTTCTAAAGTGGTATGACAAATGTCTCAATGTACTTGGTAATTATGTGGAAAAATAAAGGCACTATATGTTTCGTCTTTCATCCACACCTCTGTACACAGTCGTCAGGGGAGACTTATTTTCGGACTCACCCTCGTAAACAAGTATTAATAGGCCTACATTAAATATAATACAAATAGACTACAATAAATCAAATACAATCAATTACAATAATTTATAATAAAAATAGGGAGGAAATTTTAATAATACGATAAAAAGAAAGAAAGAAAGGAAGGAAGGAAGAAAGAAAGAAGAAGGAAACATTACAAGTAAATGATTTAATATGTAGCACAAAAACTGAACGCTTTCAGACTAACAGTTTTATTTGAAGCATTTATTCGTAGAAAGTATACGGAGAGTAACTACTATGAGGTAGCCATCTCCTCCAGAACACAGCTTAGGTTCCATCTCGAGATCAGCGTTGCCATGCTTATTCTATAGTGAATTCTGAGCCAAGAGTTAAGAGATCTATGATTTTATCTTTCCATCGCAGGATAATCATATATTGAAAAAGTAAACGGTATATTTTGAAAATAATATTTCTCTCCATAAAAATTACCGTACTCCAAACCTATTACTTAAAATATAATGGAATTTATAGCTCTGATTTCATACACCAAAGGAAAGGCTTTCAAACATTCATGATCTGACAAGTGGAAAACATAAATTTATCCTATCTTGCCCCCTTTACAATGTTACGTACACATAAGAAGTAAAACTAAAATAAATAGCAATAATTCTTAAGAAACCCACAAACTCATAACTTTTATAAGAAATCCACGGTGCTTAAAAAGATAAATTGCTTCAGAAATTAATTTCACAATGCGCAAAAACTTTGTGGACTTAACAATAAAATCCATTTTATCATATGAATAGGAAGTAAAATAATTGTATTCGTTATGAAAACATTGAGCACATTCATTACAATGGCAAGGGCAGGTTCCACTTGACTGAAGTAGAATTCAGTAACTTCATTGTTTTCCAGTTTCCTCTCGAGAGCGCCCTCCCCGGATGCAAGAAGCAGCATCCTGTATCAGGATATTACCACTTCTTGCTATGACATTTCCTTTCCTTACTTTCTTACAACAGCCTCTCCCATCTCTAAGAATGATGCTGTTATATTTTTAAAAAAATACAGGCTTCTATTTATTTCTATGAAAAATACAAGTTATCTAAATTCTCTATTACTCTAGCTATCGTATGTCATAATTAATTAAATGTATTAATTATTACACCTCACATAATGTTATATATAATATACAATTGTTTATCTACTCGATACAAAAAATATACATAGTGATCCACGAGTTTTGTGCATAACTTCAAGAAAAACTTTCTTCATTTCTAAAGGAGTTTTTTTAAGATATGATACACACTGAATCTCATATTCTCTTTTATATTCGATCAAAATAAGGCACTTCATAATAACATTAATAATAATAATAAAGCTTGTTAAAAATTCTATAAATGTAGGCTATATCATTTAATTAGTATACATATGGTATACTGTCTCGTTTTCGTAAATCAAAATAGCTCTTCCCTAGTTTAGACTACGCGTGGCTAGAGTACTTGAGTACGGTACTTAAATACTTGGTTTCGAATTTAATTAATCTGAGGGAACGTTATGCAAATCAATTTGACCAAAGTCTCTCCTTAGTAATTCAGAATGACTAACCCAAGACAAACTCTAGCAACCACGAATCCACTAAGCTAGGAAACCAACATCACAGCCGAGGTCAACATCCACAGTTAACTTTATGACACATATTATTCAAGTCATGATGTCGCAGTGATGAAATGCTACGTTTATCTCCACAGGAAATACCGTTTGGATTCATAGCAGCTTTTCTGAACGGCTCATGCTACGTCACTGCAAGACAATTTTATTGGTAGGGATGAAATTTCGATGTACGGTATGCATCAGGCGTGAGTATATTGGCATTCGTTCGCGGGAAGTCAGCAAAGAGCTTCTCCATCGTGTTAAGGCAATAACTGCCCTAGCCAGAAAAGTTATTATTTCAGATTAATTTAATTGTATGGGGATCTGGTATACAAATTTGTGTTGCTCATCTATTTGGTATCTATTGAGTATTTTGGTTGTATGGATCTGAATTCAAGTTCTACTTCCAAATTATGATAGACCCCTTTTGGTAACATGTGTACCCGAATCTAAATTTCATCAATCTTAATTTAAGTTTGTTTTGTTGATGTTTTAAATAGAAAAAGGGGGGTTTCCCATAACTGAGTTTGTTTATGCTTTGTTAATACATTGTTTATTTAATACTTTCAGGTCTGTCACCAGTCATTTTTATTAAATGCGCAATTTAAAGATATACACTTAGAGAACATGAAATACAATTACCTTTGTTATAGGAAATTATTAGTAGTAGTAGGCCTAGTAGTAGTAGTAGTAGTAGTAATAGTAGTAGTAATATGTTTCCCTTCGATATATGAAATGTGGATTCATGCATATTATAGGCCTATTATACATATTATGGTTCATTTGTTTGGTATCTGAAGATATATATTTAAGTTTGCCATGACTTATAAAGAAGAAATCCATTGCTCTTTCTATAAGTTATTCAAATATACAAATTTATGAAATATCATTATCATTAATACCATATTACATTACTTATTACATTACTTTCCTCCTTTTGCCAAGATACGTGCGGACCACGGGCATCAAATACCCCTGTTTTCACATTATAGTCCTTAGGAAATTTAATTAAATTCAAACTCTCCACATCGAAACATCAGCATTGCAAAAAAAAAATTAAAAATTAGAAATTAAAAAATCTGTGAAGTTATAAAAATCTTTTGATGCTTTGGACTTTTTTTGTGGAATTTTCATAGATTTGACCTCAAGATGTATGTCCCGTTTCATTTTAGTTGACAATAATAAATACATTTTGGGATTTTCTTTTTAACATCGAATTGTTTAACAAAATTAAACTTGCAAATTAAAATTACGTCTTTTTAGATATTTTGATTGTTTTTTTTATCTTAACTTTTAAAGTATATTTAGTAGTTATACACCCACCAGTACTAATGAAACTGTTTTAAAATTCTGAGTGTATGAGTTCCAGATGGGTCTGCGAGTTTAGGTTGGAGAACCCTGATTTAGTCTAATAAATTTAAATTACGAACAAGTACAAGGGAACATTATAATTTTTGGGTATGTAACAGTTCTCTTCAAATTTATGGAAATATGTAATAAATTTTAATTTCTGAACATGATTCTCAGTTTTATGGAGGTTGATAAAACGCGTAAATAACTTCTAATAACAACTTTGCCGGAGAATTTGAACAAGAAGTAAAATTTCTTACTTCCTAACTTTCTGCAGTAATTCAATTTTCTGTTTATTCAGTTTTGTATTAGGCATTAGAAAAAGTTATTTTCGCATTACTCATGTATAGCACTTTGATTATAAATACAACGTTGTAAATTTCACTTGATTTCTTGCGTATTGGAAAAGTGAATACCTCCCTGGAATAAGGGTGTAACCAACACATTTGTAGAAAGTGAGTTTTTGGTGGAAATAGTTTGCAAACATTACTACTCCGCACTGTGCTCCATGTTCTGAATTATTACTTAACTAGGTAGAACAATATAGCCACCTAGAGATTAAGCTTTGTGGAAAAAGGATGTAACATCATTCACAATGGCTGACAGTACTTGTGCTGGATCGCCACCAGACATATTTAAGCTATTAAATAAAGGTCGTAGACGTAAAATAATTTAAATGAGTGAAAAATAAAAATGAAACACCTAAAGCGGAGTTAAAAGGAATATATAACAAGAAAAGGTATTGTAAGAGCAGAAAAACCTTATGCTGGGGTAAGTGGAATATAGGTGTAACGACCTAATATTTTCCTTTATAATAGGATGTGTAAGTTACACAGGAAAACTGAGGTTTTTAACCGCATATGTAATATTAAAAATAATAAACTGTAGTAGTAATTAGTAATTCGGGGTACGCCGTAGCGTAGTGGTTGAGACGCTGCGCTACAAACCGGAAGGTCGCGGGTTCGATTCCCGATGAGGTCGTTGGAGTTTTTCAATTGGCCTAATCCTTCTGGTGGCACTATGGCCCTAGGGTTGATTCAGCCTCTAACAGAAATGAGTACCAGGAGCACTCCTGGGGGTAAAGGCGGCCGGTGCGTAAGGCTGACAACCTTACCACCTTCACGTGCCGAATGTCCAAAATCTGGGAGCCTCAACCTCCTGGAACCCTCTGGGCCTCCATGGCCTGTATAGGGATCACTTTACCTTTTAGTAATTAGTAATTAGCCCATATGCATCCCTGTTGGGCAAGGGCCTCTTTCATAGAAAGGTGGCTGGGTACTGCAGTCCCGGTGAGCCATTCCGGGAAAGTTCAGCCTAGCTTATTGTCCTGAGAGCTGCATTCACAAGTTGTTTCCACTCTCTTCTGTCTTTAGCTCTCGTTGTCCATCTGTTGCCAAAGGTCCTCCTAAGTTCGTCTTCCCATCGAGTTTTCTGCCTTCCTACGTTCCTCTGACCAGTCCTGGGATCCCACGCCGTCACTTTATGAGTCCATCTATTAGGACGCTGTCGCATAACATGTCCTGCCCATCTCCATTTTAAGCAGCTTCCTTTGGTCGCGGCATCCTTTATTCTTGTTCTTTTCCTTATTTAAACTGTAGTACTTAATGTTAAATTATGATATATCCTTATTCTATTGTCACAATATTGAATGTCATACAGTAATTCTAAAATATCAATATGCACCAATAAGATTTTAGTTTTAGCAATTCAATATACTTGTGTTCTTGCATATTCAAACTTATTTTCAAACAAATGACATTTGTAATCCATTAATAAATTATTCTCCTGAAAAATTACGATTTTGATGGTTACATCCTTATTTCAGGGAGGTATTTAATTATCCCACTACCCGCTTAAAGTAGAGCGTTAAGTATAATGGACTTTGAGAGAGTACTTTTCAAGTCTATATTTTGCATGAATTCAATGAATTTAAAAAAATCCATAGCCATATTCCTACATACCTTTTAGCAAACAGAAACCAAAACAAGGTTTGAAATTAGAGTCCTAGTCTTTGGACCTATAAAGCGTTGAAATTTGGAAATATTTATTAATCTAAGGTGTTATTTGATAAATGTTTTATTGTAATGTTACACAGAATCTACTTTAAGGTAAAAAAAAATACTCTCATTTATTTTCATTCCAGGAAAATTAATCAAGTTGCTTTAGTATTTGTATGTAAAGTTCATATGTGTACACAAAAGGCCATAAAAGCGTCAGAGTAAGCTAAACAAAGAAGTCGTAAATTTATTGGAATAGCCACAGAGTGATATAAGTATTAGGGCAAAGAAGACCAAAGGTTATTGTATATAGAGTAAGCGGGATGGCAGGGTAGGTTTACAGCACATAGGCAGAGAGGTCAGAGGGAAGAGGGAATGGGGGGGCTGTCAAGTGGCGCTTCTATGACGTGAGTCAATTAACTTGACGCCCGAGCGACGCCGAGTGACGCCTAATTAAATGAATGCTCCTAGAGACAGAGAGGTCAAACAGGTTGCCGGGCACGTGAATCGGGTGTGGCCACCCGATTGGGGCATTTTATATTCGCATAATGTGGTTATTAGGTCATTTTGATCATATTTCTAACCTATGGAGCGGTGAGGACAGTGGAGTACATTAGCATGGAAATTGATCATTCCTTGCATCTAGGTCATCTGGAAACAGCACAGTTTGGAGTCGTCGTCTACACCATCTCCATCACCATGATCATCATCGTCATGATCATCAATATCGGAAAATATCTACGTAAGAATAGAGAGAAAAATTCCCAGGACAATTATCTTACCAGGAGAACTAAACATAATTCATAACATGTGGCCGTAAGAATATGTCTCTCAACACTGTCCTTAGTGGTCGAAAAACTTTCAGATAGCCCAGCACCAGAGATCGTTAAAAGCGAACATTATACCATTTTTACTTTATCATAATTATATGTACAAAGTATCGAAATAGAGATAACACTGGGAAGTATGTTTCACAATGTCTAAAAAGTAGTGTTTAGTGTTTAGTAGGGGAAGGTAGGCTATGGCCCCAAAATGTATGAAGTTTTAAGTTTAAAAAAATATTATAATACATTTCTATATAATTTACGAAAACTATTTTGCCGTAATAGCATTATAAACTACACATTCATGTGAAAAGATCCCAAAATTTCCATTCCCTGAATACACTAATTTAGGGAAGTTACCACGGGAAAGGTGAGTTACCCTCAGATTTTCCCCTAACAAAATCACTGGCATTTTCATAATGCTGCTTGTCTCTGTCCGTATGTCCGGCAGAATGTCTGTGCAGGCCCGTTGTGGGTAAATGGTACAGAACATTTACTTATATTTTTGGATTAAAGACTTTGTTGGACTCGTATTGCCATCCCTAGAATTTTGTTTCTATTATTAAAATATTTAGGGTTATATCAGGAAAATGTTTTTCACAAATTTTGAGTTTTGAAAAAATGGCTCTAACGAATTTGATACAAATTTACATTTCGAAACTTTTAACATGGAGTAAGCAAACACAGGTATATTCTATTTTCTATAAAAACAGGGGTTGTTTACTCTTATTCATTTTCGATTTTTCTTTACTGTCTCTACTTTGGTAGAAGATGCATGAAAAGTTTGCATTGTAAAATTGTAGATACAGTTAAAATGAACATTTTATGTTCAGAAAATTGATTTATAAAATTAACAGTAATCGAGATGGAAATGAAAGAAGTGTAACTTCCGTGAACAATATCAGAAAAAAATACTAATATAAAGACACACTGTATTTTTATTGTGAAGAAACACTAAAAAGAAAGCCTTACGAACAATAATTATTGCGTTAAATATTTCGAGACGGAAGGCACATAGCCTATCTATCGTCCACCTGAAAGCTTAATAACGCATATATATGTGAGACAGTATATGAACTCACGCCTTTCGGAAGTGAGTGAGGTTAGGGATTCTGATAGTGCTTTCTTTGATGCATTATCATAAATCAGTGACACTGAAAATATGGTTGATGTTCGCATATTTAAGTATTATTTTCAAACACGTTTCTGAAGTGATGGTGAAAATTCAAAATGTGTTTCTGAAGTGAACTCACGCCTTTCGGAAGTGAGTGAGGTTAAGGAATCTGATTGTGTTTTCTCTGATGCATTATCATCTATCAGTGACCCTGAATATATGGTTGATGTTCACATATCTAAATATGTAGTTAAACAGAAGGATTTTACTTTTAATCAACTCAAAGAAAGAATCATCAGCCAGGAACAAGAAAAAATTTTCATGATGCTCTGACTGGTAAATGGACAAGCATCATCTAGCAAGACAGACTCTGTCGTATGTGAATAAGTTAAATTCAAAGATCAGCCTGCTGTCAGTTCTAATTTTAAAAACACTGGCAATGATACACTCTCAAGTGTAGTGAGCTCCTATCAAGTGAATTTAATAAATTAGTAAAAATGTTGCAGTTGAAATATTAGTTAGTAGACTCGAGTGATAATGTGGGACATTATTTTCAAACTCCCGAAGTGATGGTGAAAATTCAAAATGTGGTCTGAAGTGAACTCACGCCTTTCGGAAGTGATTGAGGTTAGGGACTCTGCTAGTACTTTCTTTGATGCTTTATCATCAATCAGTGACACTGAAAATATGGTTAATGTTTTCATATTTAAGTATTAATGTGAAAATTCAAAATGTTTTCCGAAGTGAACTTATGCCTTTCGGAAGTGAGTGAGATTATGGATTCTGATAGTGTTTTCTTTGATGCATTATCATCGATCAGTGACCCTGAAAATATGGTTGATGTTCGCATGTCTAAATATGTAGTTAAACAGAAGGATTTCACTTTTAGTGAAATCAAAGAAAGAATCATCAGCCAGGAAGAAGAAAACATTTTCAAGATGCTCTAACTGAAAATGGACAAGCGTCATCTAGCAAGACAAAGTCTGTCGTATGTGAGGAAGTTAAATTCAAAGACCAGCCTGCTGTAAGTATTAATTTCTAAAATACTGGCAATGATACATTCTCAAGTGTAGTGAGCTCCTATGAAGTGAATTTAGTATATTAGTAAAATCGTTACAGTTGAAATATTAGTTAATAGACTCGAGTGATAGTGTGGGACATTATTTTCAAACTCTTTTCCGAAGTGATGGTAAAAATTCAAAATATGGTGTGAAGTGAACACACGAATTTCGGAAGTGATTGAGGTTAAGGACTCTGTTAGTGCTTTCTTTGATGCTTTATCATCAATCAGGGACACTGAAAATATGGTTAATGTTTTCATATTTAAGTATTAATGTGAAAATTCAAAACGCTTTCCGAAGTGAACTCATGCTTTTCGGAAGTGAGTGAGGTTAGGGATTCTGATAGTGCTTTCTTTGATGGATTATCATCAGTCAGTGACACTGAAAATAAGGTTGATGTTCGCATTTAAGTGTTATTTTCGAACACTTTTCTGAAGTGATGGTGAAAATTCAAAATGTGTTTCTGAAATGAACTCACGCCTTTCGGAAGTGAGTTAGGTTAGGGATTCAGATAGTGTTTTATTTGATGCATTATCATCAATCAGTGACCCTGAAAATATGGTTGATGTTCGCATATCTAAATTTCTAGTTAAACAGAAGGATTTTCAAGATGCTCTGACTGGTAAATGGACAAGCATCATCTAGCAAGACAAAGTCTGTTGTATGTGAAGAAGTTAAATTCAAAGATCATTCTGCTGTCAGTTCTAATTTAAAAAATACTGGCAATGATACACTCTGAAGTGTAGTGAGCTCCTATCATGTGAATTTAATAATTTTGTAAAAATGGTGCAGTTGAAATATTAGTTAGTAGACTCGAGTGATATTGTCGGACATTATTTTCAAACTCCCGAAGTGATGGTGAAAATTCAAAATGTGGTCTGAAGTAAACTCACACCTTTCGGAAGTGATTGAGGTTGTGGACTCTGTTAGTGCCTTCTTTGATGCTTCATCATCAATCAGTGACACTGAACATATGGTTAATTCCTTCATATTTAAGTATTAATGTGAAAATTCAAAATGTTTTCCGAAGTGAACTCATGCCTTTCGGAAGTGAGTGAGATTAGGGATTCTGATAGTGTTTTCTTTGATGCATTATCGTCGATCAGTGACCCTGAAAATATGGTTGTTGTTCGCATGTCTAAATATGTAGTTGAACAAAGGATTTTAGTTTTAATGAACTCAAAGAAAGAATCATCAGCCAGGAACAAGAACACATTTTGAAGATGCTCTATCTGAAAATGGAATAGCGTCTAGCAAGACAAAGTCTGTCGTATGTGAAGGAGTTAAATTCAAAGATCAGCATGCTGTCAGTTCTAATTTTAAAAATACTGGCAATGATACACTCTCAAGTGTAGTGAGCTCCTATTAAGTGAATTTAGTAAATTAGTAAGAACGTTACAGTTGAAATATTAGTTCGTAGACTCGAGTGATATTGTGGGATATCATTTTCAAACACTTTTCCGAAGAGATGGTGAAAATTCAAAATGTAGTCTGAAGTGATCTCACGCCTTTCGGAAGTGAGTGAGGTTAGGGATTATTATATTGCTTTCTTTGATGCATTATCATGAATCAGTGACACTGAAAATATGGGTGATATTCGCATACGGTTAAACAGAAGGATTTTATTATTAATTAATTAAAAGAAAGAATCATCAGTCGTTGACTCACCTCCTCTATTTCACCTAATATCATAATTAAAATTCTATATCTGTTTAAATGAACCACCGCCGTCTCGACAATTGCACTGCCTGACCTATGCTTAATTTTAACATGGAGTTCAGAGTATTGTTAAATTGCCTAATTTTTCCAGTAGAGGCCACACCGTTCACACCCAGATAGCATGAAATTCCAGCATATTTCAGTTTCCGAGTTTATAATTCAGAGGGCAAACACAGAGCTTAGAAGCAATGTACGTTAATGTATACGCTATTGCAGCAAGGTGCGGTAGGTGCTGCCATCTCTAATGTCGCCGCATACGCAAAATTAGCCGTAAAGAACAGGCAGTGTAATTCTCGAGACGGCGTTGAAATTAACACAGTGACGGATAACAGATGCAAATCAATATTTCACGTTAAGCCCAAGTCAAGTTGGTAGGCCTTTTTGGTTACAGCCTTTTCCTTGGATACTGTTACGAACTAACGACAGGAAGCATTCATTAAGAGTTCCTCTGTTTTTCGTCGCTTAACTATTAGGTCTTGTGTTATAACTTACTAACTGGTTAGGAAAACTTTTAAACTAAAACGCTGGTATAATTATAATATACAGTTCCATATAGGTAAACATATTGCATATAGGTCTATAGAGAAGAAGAGAAAAAAGCTAATTTACTATCGGTTAAATTACGTAGTTTGGTACTATGGGCATTACTACGGTCTGTAGTTACTTGGTTTGTGATGTTAAATAATTGGATATGTCTGCAGAGGAAGAAGAAATTATTTGTTATTTGTGTTACGATGGTCTCTAGTTTGTGATGGTTAATTTATTGGATATATGTATACAGGGAAGAAGAGGAAGTTTTTTACTATTGATAAGAATATTTTTTGTACTATTGGTATTACCATGTTCTCTAGAGGTTTGTGATGGATAACATATTGATATAGATCTACAGGGAAGAAGAGAAAGAAGAAGTTATTTCACTATTGGTCTCTAGTTGGAGGTTTGTGATGAGGGATGCATACATTGGAATTGGTGTTGAGATGTTGATGGGTCAGAAAGTTGTAGCAAACCACCCAACCATCCGGGTCCTACCGGCCTTATATAGCAGACTTCAACTTTACTTCAACCAATCACAGCTCACCTTACTTCAACCAATCACAGCTCACCTTACTTTAACTTTACTCACTTTACTTCAGCCAATCACAGAGGAGATTGCATTTCCGTTACGAAACCGATCAAATCTAATCTTCTACATTACATCGGTATTTCTATGTCAGTATTATATTTCTACAGTGTCATAATTAACTATCACAAGATATTTTAATAAAATACCGAGAGCACAGATAATTTAACTCAGGCTATAAACACTAATAACTAATGCAATAAATACGCCAAATAGGAATATAGGTAAGATTGCTGCTGGTGTACTGAACGTTACAAGTGAGCTCCTAAGATATTCACTGATATTGTGAGACATTATTTTCAAACTCTTTTCCGAAGTGAAGCTATAGTTGAAATATTACTCAGTAGACTCGACTGATATTGTGAGAAATTATTTTCAAACTCTTTTCCGAAGTGATGGTGAAAATTCCAAATATGGTGTGAAGTGAACACACGCCTTTCGGAAGTGAATGAGGTTTAGGGACTCTGTTAGTGCTTTCTTTGATCCTTTATCATCAATCATTAACACTGGAAATATGGTTAATGTTTTCATATTTAAGTGTTAATGTGAAAATTCAAAATGTTTTCCGAGGTGAATTCATGCCTTTCGGAAGTGAGTGAGGTTAGGGATTCTGATAGTGCTTTCTTTCATGCATTATCATCAATCAGTGGCACTGAAAATAAGGTTCATGTTCGCATATTTAAGTATTATTTCCGAACACTTTTCTGAAGTGATGGTGAAAATTCAAAATGTGTTTCTGAAATGAACTCACGCCTTTCGGAAGTGAGTTAGGTTAGGGATTCAGATAGTGTTTTCTTTGATGCATTATCATCATTATCCCATTATCATGGGATAGAGCTAATTTGGGAAAAGCTAACAAGCAGCGACCTTGCAAGACTAGAAGGTTTGAAGGCAAAATACCTCAAGAAAGCCTTAGGAGTTGGAATATACGCTCCTTCAAGGATCGTTTATGAGCTAACAAGGGAAAGTTTCTTTGTGGAGGAACTGAGAATGCAATTTATGCTGCCGTCAACCGGCCCTTACCAATCGCATCTTGAGTCAAGAATAAACAAAAGAAAGGACATTGACCCAGACTTCTATGGCACAAGCGCAATGATGGATCGGGAGTGGACCAAGGCCTGCCAGGACCAAAGACACGTCATTACGAGACTTGCAACCCACGGCTTCCATCACAAGATCTGTACAAACAAAAGATTCCACCAACCGAACGAGGAATGCGTGTGCTCGCTGTGTGATCAGAAGTGCGAACGGTATCACATAGTGAACTGTAAAAAAAGAACACGATCAATTAGAGAGTACAGCGAAAATTAAATTATCAATGCTCTTTCGAGCGCCCCTTATGTATATATATTATCATCAATCAGTGACCCTGAAAATATGGTTGATGTTCGCATATCTAAATATGTAGTTAAACAGAAGTTTTTTACTTTTAATGAACTCAAAGAAAGAATCATCAGCAAGGAACAGGAAAAAAATTTCAAGCTGATCTGACAGGTAAATGGACAAGCATCATCTAGCAAGACAAAGTCTGTCGTATGTAAAGAAGTTAATTTCAAAGATCAGTCTGCTGTCAGTTCTAATTTTAAAAATACAGGCTATGATACACTCTCAAGTGTAGTGAGCTCCTATTAAGTGTATTTAGTATATTAGTAAAAACGTTACAGATGAAATATTAGTTAGTAGACTCGAGTGATATTGTGGGATATTATTTTCAAACTCTTTTCCGAAGTGATGGTGAAAATTCAAAATATGGCGTGAAGTGAACTCACGCCTTTCGGAAGTGAGTGAGGTTAGGGATTATGATAGTGCTTTCTTTGATGCATTATCATCAATCAGTGACACTGAAAATATGGTTAATGTTTTCATATTTAAGTATTAATGTGAAAATTCAAAATGTTTTCCGAAGTAAACTCATGCCTTTCGGAAGTGAGTGAGGTTAGGGATTCAGATAGTGTTTTCTTTGATGCATTATCATCAATCAGTGATTCTAAAAATTTGGTTGATGTTCTCATACTTAAGTGTTATTTTCAAACTCATTTCCGAAGTGGTTGTGAATATTCAAAATGTGGTCTGAAATGAACTCACGCCTTTCGGAAGTGAGTGAGGTTAGGGATTCTGATAGTGCTTTCTTTGATGCATTATCATCAATCAGTGACACTAAAAATATGGTTGATATTCGCATATTTAAGTATACAGTTAAACAGAAGGATTTTATTATTAATTAATTAATTAATTAAAAGAATCATCAGTCGTTGACTCACCTCCTCTATTTCACCTAATATCATAATTTTAAAAAAATCCCTTTAGGCAGGCCTACAGGCTGAGGTAGATTTCAAAGTGCTTTTGGTTTAATTTATTATCGCTGCGCAGCACTCTTCTTTTTTAGCCTTGGCATGGCAAACCTGCAGTAAAGAGGAAGAGCCTACAATCATTTGTTTTGACAAGAATAGGATATAATATTCTGGGGGCCGTGCGCAAGATCAGCAATGAATAAAATTAGCAAAGCCGCTAAACAAGACAAAATTATGATATTATAATAATTCTTTTAAGTGTTATTATTTTCAAACATTAAAATCTCGCGTCATATGAGAGCTACCAAGAAACTATTTATTGATTTGTAGAGTACTCATCAAGAGCTTTTCAACGATACCCCACAAGACGTGGTTTCAAAAGTTTCGAATTTTCATCCCCCACCCCCACCCTCACTCGAACCCCCGAATTGTTGGTGTCACTGTGAACTCCATAGGGAGTACTCTAATTTATTCAAACAAAGTTTCCCTCTATACTTCATAGGGGGCCGAGATATAAATGTTTTAAAATTTCAACCCCCTCCCCCGACCACCCCCTTGGGGCAATTTTGCCCATTAACAAACTTGTTCGAACTATTGGGCCTAGAAATAACAGAATAAAATTTGGTTCAAATATCTTCAAAATTACGGCCGCTATCGTGTAAAGATATATATATATAATATATACATATATATATATATATATAAATATAAATATAAATATAAATATATATATAAATATCACATTTTTTTAACGGGCGGTGGTTTCGTACTTAGGGGAGCATGAAACGTAATGATATGAAAGAATTTTTCGAAAATCATGACATGACATGATAGGTAGATTTTTCTTCGAAATCTACCTGAAATCAATATCAGTTTAAATGAACCACCGCCGTCTCGACAATTACACTGTCTGACCTATGCTTAATTTTAACATGGAGTTCAGAGTATTGTTAAATTGTCTAATTTCTCCAGTAGAGGCGACACAGTTCACACCCAGATAGCATGAAATTCCAGCATTTTTCAGTTTCCGAGTTTAAAATTCAGAGGGCAACACAGAGCTTAGAAGCAATGTACGTTAATATGTGTACGCTATTGCAGCAAGGTGCGGTAGGTGCTGCCATCTCTAATGTCGCCGCGTACGCAAAATTAGCCATAAAGAACAGGCAGTGTAACTCTCGAGACGGCGGTGGTGTTTACCTTAAAACCTTTAATATTTAAGACATATGCAAGGGCTCAAAATGCCACTAAACTAAATGAAAAAACTTCAGATAAGCACAAGACAGAAAATACTGTCCAACTCAAACGAAACAAACAACTGATAAAGACAACACAAGATGACGAGAAAAACTCGAAACGAGAACCAAACAGTTCCAAGCAGACACAAACAAAAAACCAAAGCTAACCTTAAATATAAGCAGTCCTACTGATTTGTCACTAGGAACGATTACGAGTATGACCTTTGTTCACCCTGATATTCAGTTGCGAAACAAATTTGACCCTCTTACAAGTGATATGGAACAAGAAACCTTGGTAGGAGAAAACAGTGTGCCAACTGAAAATGCTCAGTTAGAATTAAACCACGCACAACCCAAACAAACTAGAATGCCCCCAATTACAGTGAAAAAACTACCTGCAGGTAATTTCTTTGCTCATAATAAAACACTACAATATTTGTTAAGCCAGTCAATGAAAATCAGTTACTGTAGCGAAGGAATAAAATACTTCACATCTTGTAGACAAGACTACGAAAAACTACAGTGCGACCACATTAACATTCAATCGCTGGAGGGGAGGTAAGAGCGCTTCTTCTTCTTCTTCTTCTTCTTCTTCTTCTTCTTAAGTAATGGCCTCGGTCACTGTTGTGCCATGTAGCCAGTTTCAGGTGCTTGCAGTGTAGTCGGGGGCGATCTGGACTAGCAAGGAATGAAGGAGATACAACAGTACAGTCACGTTAACAACTGTAGAATAACTCAAAACATGTAGACTACTAATACTGTTACTTATCTTCAAGTTATTACTATGCCTGCTGGTGCTAGGCGATGAATAATGCTGTGTATGTCTATAATAATAAATTAATCATAACTTCATACTTTATTCAGCCCAATGTAAATTTAGGCAGGAAGAGGATGATTCGCTATCTGAATCCGAGTCACTCTCGGAATCCAGTCCTCCAAGATTAATGGCAAGTTGCTCAATTTCGTCATCCATCAAGTGATCACGTTCCCAATAAGCCCTTTCCAGTCGTTTTACATGAGTTACAGAGTTTTTCCACTCTTCTGCTGTTATACTTGACACTGCTTGTATTGTGCGATTTCTTATTTCAGCTGCACTCTGATCCACATTACGATCCGCAATTCTTCGTTTTATGATGCTCCAAATGTACTCGATGGCGTTTAGGTCGCAATGGTACAGAGGTAATCTTATAGTTTCATGCCCGTACATTTCGAAAATAGAGTCTACGCGGTACTTCGGTGGTGGACGTCGAACCCGCACAAGTTCCATTAATTCCACTTTCGTCATGTCGGCTTCGTAAGCAACGTTGTGTCTGTCCAGCCAAGATTGAATTTTTTCCTTTCTCGACGCCATTGTTGGAGGTTTATCATACTGCACGGAGTGATATGGAGCATTATCCAAGACAATGAGACAGTTTGGTGGGAGACTGGGGATGAGCATTTCTCGGATCCACTTTGAAAAATTCTCAAAATTCATTTCATCGTGATAATCGCCACTCTTTAGTCTTCGACTTGAAGATTAAAAATGCTGCCAGCGTGAACAATTATCCACCGTTGTCCGACACTGTCATTCTTTAACACACCATCCGTTGTATTGGCTTGCCAACATTTATTCACGGTGTAAGTAGGGTGAATCTACGTCTCATCCAGAAATATCACTGTTTTCTTGTTCTCACCAGCGTTGTCATTGTTCCTTACTCTTCTGAGGTATTTTGCCCTCCATTCAACAATATCATTCCTTTCCATTAAAAATAATCTTCTATTCTTGCATTTCTTAAATTTAAATCCAATATCCCGAAGCAATTTGCGCAAAAACTCTCGTTCTCCTGGAAAGTTACGTTCACATTTTAGAGTGGCTAACACTTTTTTTAAAGTTGGAACCTCCTTCTTTATCGCATAATAATTGTGAACTGTTTCTCGAATACCACACAAATCGAAGGCATCGATGTCGATTTTCTTTGAACTGCATTTTCGTTTCTTACCCGGGGATTGTAGTTTGTGACCAGCAATATCTGCTAATTTCGATTCTTTTCTGATTTTACTTATTGTGGATACAATATACAAAAAAATAATTACTTTCTCTAGAATTAAAAATAATATTGCATAAATATTTTGTATCGATGGTGTTCAGTTCAACAAAATTTCAACAATAAATGAACTAGGTATATTATTCAACAGTAATTTGACTTAATTTCGGTAACCAGGCGCCATCTTGAAGCCAATGAATTTCACGGTCTCTAAAGACAAGTAAACTTTTGACCTTCCATATACCCTACTTAATCAATCGATCTGGAGCTTACCTCGGAGATCGATTACAAAAATATCTTGTTTCAGAAAACAAAGCGAAGAAAGTTATGCTGATTGAACAAAAGCATACTATATAAAGTAAAGAATTCAAGATTTCATCTAGGAGTTATGAATATAAAATACAACTTTTAAGATTTATTTGAAAAATACAGTAGAAAGCTTTCTTATTTGTGGTCAAGAAATATTAATTGCAGTGAATTCGTATGGACGTTGTAATTTACTACTCCTTTTTTTAAATTATTGATATCGGAAAGCTTAAGCGCCGAGGTTTGTGTGCTACGTACTAACTCTATTTTGTAATAGGAGATAAGTTACAACGCATGAACTCTAATAAAATCACCTACAGCAGCAGTTTGTGGTATCGAGGCCCCTTAGATAATTATGTTGCTTCATATATGCTTACCAAACTTTATGAAGAAATCGTGGTCTAAAAGTCAATAGTTTCATAAATATGGCCTATTAACTCCATCTGGCACTTTGTTATAGGCCTATCACTTTACCGGATTATATTTTGATAAGCATATGTGAAGGAATAAGCGGTATAACAACAGAACGAAATTACAACAAATGCCGCACAATTAAAGCAATGCGTGATATAATAAATTTACAAACATCTGACTGCATTGTCCTCAAGGCCCTCAGTGTTAGCAACGCGGCTTTGTAGTATAGCCATGATTAGTTATTTAAAAATCATATGACATTTAATTAGTCGTCACTCCGGTACCGGTCAACCGATGTGGTCCAAACTCAATAGGCGTCTTCCCATGGACGTTATAAATGCGTATACTAAGTTTCATGCAAATCCGATAAAGCGTATTTGAGTTATCGCGCGTACAGACACATGGACAGACGGACAAACATTTTCCCGTCCCCCAAACAATCTAAAAAAAGTACCATTCTGGCCCTTAATAAATAAATACCTGCATTTTATAAAATTAGGTTTAACAAAGGTGCAATCAGCCCCATGGGAATAACTGAGAAGTAACTTCAGCAAACAAATAGCTATTACGGTTCGTAAAATAAATATTCTATTTAATGACCTTGGGAATCTCGCACTAAGCACGTTCATGTCAATACTGTCACATGAAGTTGGATGGGGATCCTTGGTTTTCAAGAAAATGTGGTGATTTTTGCCGAGAAGATCTCAATGAGCAAAGCTCACTTAAAGGAGAAATATACAATGACGGACGACATAATATGCTTTGAATTTAATATATGCTACATAAATATGAAAACAAATGGTCTTATTCAGTGGCGCCAACTTATATGGGCCCGTGGGGCTCAAGCCCACCCAATAATTTGTCGTGTATTATTATAATGATTATTTATTGCTATTACTAAAAATAGTCTTTCTTTGTTGTATCACTGTAAAGTTTAATAGTTACCTAAAACCAAAATTAATTATAAAATTAATTATAAAACATAAATTTTAAAGAATTTTCATTAACCAGGCTACACAACACTTTCCTACAAATGTGATTGCTATTATTTACTGAAAACGACGAAACCGTTTCTTACATCCTATAGTTCTATATTTATCTGCAGTCATATCAACATCATGTAAGTCCATTACATGAACCCAATAGCCACGAGCCCACCCAATGTTTTTCAAAAGTTGGCGCCACTGGTCTTATTAAATAAGTTCGTAGGCTTCCACGGCCGGTATCATATATAAACTGATTGTATTGGCTATCCGGGTTGGGCCGTATCGTGTTTTTAGCGTCTAACGTTTTGGACATCCTGTCGTGTCCTTCTTCGGAGAAAGATTCACACTAAAAAGAAGTGCCTGTGACAAATCAACAGTCGCAGTTGTCATGATGTCAGTGGGTGCATTCTTTAAAGTTTTAATAGTTTCCCGCCAGTTGTCACTGATCTTGCACTTATCTTCCCTGGTTATGTTATGAGGATGTTTAATAATTTCTATGGCTTCTGTAACAAGTCTAGGGAATCTTCTGTTTTCATGTCGCGAGATCAAACCCGGTCGGTGGATTTTTCAGGACATAAAAATTCTGGGCATGGAGTCCTCCGGGAGGGACTGCAAGCTGGGGGGCCCGTATCGTAGATTTACGTCACATAAAAGAACTCCAAGCCTAAATTAGAGCCTCTGGACAAAATTTCTCGGTCCTTACACGTCCAAGTAATCCCTTAGTTTCCGGAGAGGGGGTTGAGAGGCGATGTGCTTAGCACCTGTCCTTCTGCCCTCTCTAAGAAAATAAGCATAACAAAATTCACATAGGTGACAGAAACCTCCACTTGGAGTCCCCACTTGGAGTCCTCCACTTCGCCCCAACATAGGGGATAAAGGAAACCAGATAGCTTACAGATGTTATTATGCAAATAATTAAAATTAAAGCTAGTCAGTCTTATTTAATTTTCAAAGTTCGTGATAATTAACTTCACGGATCAAATTCAGCTGTCACGGATCTTATATAACATTCAACAGATCCAAAATGACAATCTTATTTTATTTTCCTATAAAGTAAAAATGGGGGTACGCAGTAGCGTAGTGGCTGAGGCGCTGCGCTACAAACCGGAAGGTCGCAGGTTCGATCCCCGATGAGGTCGTTGGAGTTTTTCATTTGGCTCAATCCTTCTGGTGGCACTACGGCCCTGGGGTCGACTCAGTCTCTAACCCCAAGGAGCAATTCTTGGGGTAAAGGCGGCCGGTGCGTAAGACAACCTTACCACCTTCCGAATTTCCAAAATCTGGGAGCCTCAACCTCCTAGAACCCTCTGGGCCTCCATGGCCTGTATAGGGATCACTTTACTTCACTTTACTTTACTCATAAAGTAAAAATGGCTTACTTATAAATATGAAAGAACAATCATTTATGTTAGATATTCCACAGAATAATGTCAATTAGAAAAATTAACTGTTTCATTACATTAATTCCATTGGCAATCTAAGGAAAGCCCAACGAAATGCTAACAGCCCCAGCTACAAGTAGAATCTCTCAGAAACTACCTGTTGGCTCGCAAGAATAAATACTTCCATCTTTCACCGCTTTCATCCACAACAGACTACGATACCGGTATTATTTTCTATTCGAAAAACATGATTTGTAAATGATTTGTATGTCGATCCTATTTAAGTGCTCGAAGAAAATTAATAAGACGTTAAAGAATAATTAATCTTAAAAGTTCACTAAAAATTTGTGTCCCTCTATTTGTATTGTAACGGAACTAGGTAATAACTTCCTTTTTTCTTATCTTGGAATACATATTTTGTAAATTTTTAAGGGCTCTCTTTGTTTTAGTGACAGTGTCTTTTGAAACAGAACTCGAAATATCTCAGACAAGTTAGAAGCTCTGTTGGTAAGGCATCACTTCTGACCTAAAAGTCATTATTTTTCCCCCGTCGACCAATTGAAAGCAATTGCCTGTAAATTGATTCCTATAATTCTAAAAGTGTCTTTGCCACATGTGTCAGGCGGTCGCTATACGAAACCACCACTAGTCTCTGTACAGACCCCTGCCGCCAGCGCGCAGACAGTCAGACAGACGCCCGGCGTCCCGACGACGAGATTCTAGTTTACATTGCAATGCATGCTGACGCTCGCTCGCTCTAAGCTAAGCTTTTATATTGTGTATAGACTTCGCTTATATTCCCTTACTTTATAAACCTCTTGTCTATTGTTGGACAGATTCAATTCATGGGTTTGTGGTACACATCTTAATAATACCTCCAGCAACAAAGCATCTGTGGGGGTGACATGAATCGATTTCAGATTCCGTGCTTTACAGATCACTTTGATTTGCACTCTGTTTATTGCGAGATTTTAAGCATTCTTTCGTTTTACTCTACTCACTTCAAAGCCTTTATAAGTATGAGCATACTGACAGTAGATGGCGTGTTTTCTATAACCCCTATTATTCAGAGATGCTTTTCGTTTTATGTGATTGGATTTTTGTTGACACAGTATCCATAGTTTTAGTTTTATGGCCTACCATTCAATTCAGAAGCTCCAATATTTTTCCTTGACGTAACATTATTCTTATTTTATTTTTATCCAAGAATCATCTACTCGATATGGTTAACTTACTCCTGTTTCATGACTCAACAATTTCACACCCGTGAAATGTTACTGTTTTCACAGAAATATGCTTTTTTGTAAAACACTCAAACCGTTATTTGTGGAAGACTAATGTGTGTAATGTGTGTTTACTTATAAAGAATTGAATGTATGCACTCGTATGTGTATATAATTTTGTAACTTCTAGGCAGAATAGTTTTTTGTAAGTAGAATAGACGAAACCAGTGTTACTTTTTCTGTTCTTAGATTAGCATTAAAATGAGTTCTTTCTTTTGTAAAATGTACACGAGAACTATCAAATTTATTAGCTTGTTTAGTACCAAATGAAAAGAGAAAGTTCATATCAAGAAAAGGTCTTAAAAACTCTGGAGGAAATATTTTTTCACAAGGGAAATGGTTTATTCGAGTATATCGGTAGGTTAGTTTTATTTTACTGTATCGAGGTGTACATGTAATTGTGTTGTTGTGTATGTATCGATTAGTTAAATATTTATTTATAAATTTATTAACTAAGCATAAATTAAATTCATATGCTTAGTATAAATTTAAAAACTTTCTTTCCGCACATTGCAAATCACGAAATGATTCTAGGATATACTCGTTAATATGACAGATATGTTGAATATTCAATTAAGTATAGTTCTAGTACGATAGGACACATAGGCGTACCGAGGGGGGGTTTTGGGGGTTTGAACCCCCCCAATTGATTAAAAAAAGGAAAATGGTATAATTTTTTAAAGTCTGCCCATAAATTACTTAATACAAGTATAAAGCGTGGGAAGCTTAAAACTCGTTATTTTGCATCTTAATTTTTAAAATTTTCTAGGGCAGGACCCCCGGAAGCTTAAAACTCGTTATTTTGCGTCTTGATTTTTAAAATTTTCCGGGGGTAAACCCCCGGAAGCTTAAAACTTGTTATTTTGCATCTTAATTTTTTAAATTTTCCGGGGGAGGACCCCCGGACCCCCCTCTTCCTGAATGTTATAACCCCCCCCATATGGTCGGCCTGGTTACGCCTATAGGACAGTACCTTTTTGCAAACGCATTATCAACGATTCCTAAAAATCTGGTCATATTCTTTTGTACTTTTCCTCAATAGTATGATTTGCAAGTTAAATGCTGACACGTTTCCTTCTCTACATCCTGAAGTGTACAGGTAACGTTCATGTAATTCTGTTACTAAACTGTTACATATGATTTTTATTTTTGCTATATAGGCTAGGATTTTTAATCGCAGGCGTAAAATATTTACGTTTAGCAATACAAACACATCGGGAAGTACGTGTCCGTACGCTTTGCTCATCAGCTTTTCTAAGAACTGAACAAACTGAGCACAGCTAATTAGCACTTATAGCGAGACAAAATCTATAAAAGAGAGTAAACGACATAAATAGAAAAAGGATAAAGTTTATACTGAAATCGGCTACTAGAGATACTGTAGCTGTTAATTCAATTACAGAATATTTGAAATTTTACCAAAAAGGTTTTCTTCATTCATTATTATCAAATAAATACAATTTTCTTTTAAATGACAACATTAATTTTTGTGAATGGGTTCGGAATACGAAATATCTTTAGTAAGTTTCTGTCACGCTTTTGAGAGATGGAAGAGCGTATCTTTGGTATCTTGCTGTTTCTGCATCTTGTGTGGGAGAGAGAGATTCAACTAAACAGAAGTAGACATGTAAGTGCGGGCCACGTGGTCTACCAATTTGTCTCTGCCGCGGGGAAAATGTCCCGGAAGGATTCTAACTTGTAACACGCTACTGCTGCCAAGTTGCTCTGTGTCGAACAAGAGTTTCAACCTGCGGGAACAATCCTTGGGGTCACGAAGAAGAGGACGTCTATTCACAATTGTCACAATATAGCATTAGAGAGAGCAGATCCTCCTTAAGTTTCCTTCCTTGTGCTACACAATTAAGACGGGAAACAAAATGTCACAAATTTGGAGACATTGGTTTTCTCTCTCTCTCTTCCCGAGAGTGTTATAAATGTTTAAGTTTAATCTATTATTAAGCAGAGGAAAACAACATACAGTTTGATCTATCCAAGTATTTCAGTTCAGCCACATAAGCGGTAAACGTATTTTTAGATACTCTGTTGCAGCCTACATTTTGGTGTCCATTCGTCCCGTTTCTCCCGGGACAGTCCCGTTTCTTTTTTACTAAATGTCCCGCTGTCCCGAAAGTTTTATTGAGGACACTCAAACGTCCCGCTTTTTTGTGATTGTGATTGGCCAGTGTGTTTCACGCTACGTTATTTATAGTTACAACAGTGAAGGTCTTCCTCATCATCAAAACATACTTTAATGGAGTAATATATACTGATTTTTATGATAAATTATAAGAAAAAATGCACTTCTTTATAGAATACATAAATGTGAAATATACAGTGACAATGTGGCATCTATTTCTGTTGAATAAATCATCTACACCAGACTGCAGAAGAAAATTTAGAAGTCATTTGGGACAATTTTTGTGTATGAGACAAAAGTAAATTGTAAATATTCCCAAAATTTTGTGAATGAAATTTTGTGCCCTTTTTCCTTAATTTTCCCAGGTTTTTTTACAAAAAAAATGAATGTCCCGTTTTTATATAAACATTAGGTGTATGGACACCCTAGCCTAAATATTTGAAATATAACTAGGCACATTCATCAATAGCTAAATAAAGATCTCTGTGAACACCATTCATTTTTCAAAAAGCTAGATTACTACTATGTAAAATAGAATTTAAATAAACTATACAGTGGGCTTGATGGAACAGTAGTGAATATTATAGTGTATACACAAAGCTAAATACTGAATTGCTTTCAACGACTGATAAAAATGGTTGCATACTTCTCGTTGTGTATTTCAAGTAAGCCTACACTAAATGAGAACGAGATTAGCTTCAGTCTGAAAATTTACTCTGGTCTGCGATTCGCAGGCGACAGGCTATTAATTTAGATTTATTTTTATACTACATTTAATCTGAAAATCCTTTGAAGATGTTAACGGAGTGTGTTGCCGAAAGCTTGGGCGGAAATTGGCTACCTCTTACCCGGATTCAAGCCCGAGAAATTATTATAAATTTTAGATAATTTATGCAACATTTTATTGACAGCATTTTTCAACGGAGGTTTGCTCAAAACAAAGAGTAATAAAAATATATAGATATAATCCATTAAACTCTGCAATACATAACATTTTCAAGTATATTAATGTTCAGTAACATGATTACAAAATTCACAGAATAGTGGAATCAGTAACAACAATCGTGAATGCAAATTAAAATACTTCAAATAACATGTTATGGCTTATTCAATAGATTCTAAGTCTTAATCCTGAAATAAACGTGTTATAAATTCACTGGGTAACTTAATTCAAAGACCATTTGCTAAAAATTGTATGACGAAGTACAGAATTAATCTCTTGCCAATGACAGAACATAGTTTGGAAGTTGTGTTCTGAAACATTTCGTATTTATTATAAGACGAATAAAATACTTCATAAGTTAATATGCAATTAATCAATCATAAATGGATAGTATCAAATTAAATTAAAGAACATATCCAAGAATTATTCCACCAAGTATTTCCACTAATCTACCGTCTTAATCGTGTTTAAAATTAAATGCGTCATCATATAACTTTCCCATACAAAAACAAACACGCAGCAAGAGCCATAAATCTGGTTTAAGGGAAAGATTTAGTAGACGAGAGCGTTATAATTAATACTTTTGTTTGCGTGAGTTAGGAGTAGCAAAAACAGGAATCAGCAACAGTAGATTTATACCAGCGAGTCCTGTGGGAATGAAGTGAGGCTGGTGATTTATACGACTCTTGTACTCAACAGGTCCAGTCCACACCAACTGACACTAGCGAAGTCGTCAAACCTTAGCGGACTCCAGGGACCATTTCAGTGCCAGCCGCTGAAGCCTCGGCCGTCTCCTCTAACATATTATCTTTTCCTTTTCAAGATGCCCTAAAATCAAGAGAGTCCATTATTTGGCGATATAGTTCAGTGAATGTAGCTGTCGATACTCCTTAACCAGGATCGTTATCAAAATGGAGCAGTAGCGCCAACTTTTGAAAAATCATTGGGTGGATGTCCGCCTCATACTTTAAGCAGGATGGGGATGAGAGGACCCAGGAAAGAAATTTTCCACTACTGAAAAATCACCGATCCGGCTGGGAATTTAACCCGGGCCGCTAGGGTGGAAGGCAGCCACGCTTGCAACATCCCCATAGTACGGTCTCTGATTTAGTACCTTAAAAATCGTAAACTCTTTTGGGGGGGGTCTTAGTTAACACTAAAATAAAACTTATAAAATAAAATAATATACAGTGAAATAAAAAATGGACTATTGGGTACCATTGCATGTTGTAAAAGTTTTTCTCTTGATTGCTGTTCTCTCTATAAATTCATCACAAGCATAATCTAAATCCTAAGGGTAATATCATAGGATATTGTCGAACAAAAAAAATGTCTCAAATCTTTTCAAAGCGAAAAAATATTTTTCGGCGGATGCTAGGGAAAATGGCATTGAAAGAGTGATTTGACGTGTAAATTTAAAAAATTCAAGAACAATTTCAAATTATCACGATTATGAGTTAGTTGAAACAAAGGGAAATCATGTTATGCATGTCAGAAATATCTTAGTGTGATTTTCGTTTTGCTCTGATTAAACAATGAAACGCGATTTTTTAATAATCGTAATACAATTTAATATTTATACGGAAAATTACTGGGTGGGCTTGAGCCCCACGGGCCCATATGAGTTGGCGCCACTGAAATGGGGTACGCTTACTCGAAGGTACTCGGTACCATAGGCGTACCGAGGGGGGGTTTGGGGGTTTGAACCCCCCCCCCATTGATTAAAAAAAAGGAAAATAGAATAATTTTTTTAAGTCTGCCCATAAATTACTTAATACAAGTATAAAGCGTGGGAAGCTTAAAACTCGTTATTTTGCGTCTTAATTTTTAAAATTTTCCGGGGGAGGACCCCCGGAAGCTTAAAACTCGTTATTTTGCATCTTAATTTTTAAAATTTTCCGGACCCCCTCTCCCTGGGGGGTATTCCATACCCCCAGACCCCGCGGATGTTATAACCCCCCCCCCATATGGTCGGCCTGGTTACGCCTATGCTCGGTACCCCATCCTATTTTGGGTTCCAAGATAATCTGTAGGCTCTGTGTTCTGCATTAGGAAGTTCATAACTCATAAACTCACAGTAGTGGGATCTTCACTCTTTCATTATAGGGGTCCGGTTAAGCGCTACCCCCATGAGCAATAGTGAAAAGACTGGCAGAATACACGTATAATGCGGAGAACCCCTTGGACTAAACACGGAAAAAATACAATCCACCATGGACTTAGGTCACATATGCAAATAGGCCTATATGAAATTGATAGGGCAATATGATTTTGATATTTTATAAATAATAGACAAAAAACATAAAAGTGCATACCGATTGTTTTCAAAACTGTGTGTTAGGAAAGATTTATTTTAAAAGTTGGCCAACGCTAAACATTTGGCTTGACATAGGCCGTACAATGTGAATAAAGTCTCCGAGAACTACTGGCGTAGATGAAACGTCGTGTAGGCTACATTTTAAGTTAAATTTTGTTTGAATTCATAGTAAAGCATAAGATTGTGTTCAATGTATCTGATTGACGTCATTGTGCCATAGAAAACTGAAAACGGTACTTTCCATTAAAATTCTTACTGCCCTACATACACATCAATGCAGTTGCGGAATCGTACATCGATGTGAGCTGTCTTTTGACTTTAGTTTATTAAACAAATTACTCAATTTCGCTTAGTTGACAAGATATATTTCTGTCAAAACCGAGTGATGTAGCGGAGACGATAAGGTATTTACAGCAAAGGGACCCGCATTCGGGAGGTCGTGGGTTTAAATCCCATGCGGCCACAAGGTGTGAGTTTTCGAAGGTTTTTCCCACTCGTCAAGGCGAATGCCGCATTGGATTTTTCATTCCATCTACCTCGAAAATCGCTATCCATTCTGTTGTGTGGCTGTGTTGTCGTAGAAGGTGAGTTGATCTTTCAACATGGAGTCCCTCCTTGTCCTGCCTTAGTGTTGACTCATAGTGTCTTCTCTCTCCCACAGGCACTGGTATGTAAACACTAAAATGGAACGTTAGCAATGGAAAAATAAAGCTATTAAACATCTCTATAACCTCTTGCTATTATTTCCTGTATCACTTTATGTTTAAGAAGCGTAATTCTTCACGATGTTCTCGAATACTGTTTTAACGGGTTTGTTAGACAAATTAAATTCCTGTAATAACACCTACAACTTTTGTTTTAAACTTTTAACAGGAATTGACTTAAGCTAGCATCTCTTCCACAGATCTTTTAACAAGTCTTACCATGATAACAAAACGGCTTTAAGAGAGGCTGAGAGAACTCTGTGCACCTCCGCACATGAGATTCATGCTTGGGATAGAAAGGTTTTTCATGTAAACGTAAAATTAAATTTGTGTAATAAACCCTGAATATGTAAATTACAATCGTAAACATTTTAAGAGGAAAATAAAAAATTATTATATAATATTAATAGCACAACTTTAATTTTGTTTGGTCTTTCAATGTTTCAACCCAATTTATTTTATTTTTTGTTGTTGTAAATTCTATATAAACCACTGGTTAATGTTGCAAAATTATTTTTGTGTACATTGTACTCATACATTTATAATTTTTCGTTTGTAGTATACTGGGCATTGATATTTAATTAGATTTATATTAATCTACTATACCCCCTAAACACGAGCTTTGCTCATATAGGGGCATGTTTGGTTTTATTTATTTTTACTTGTACTAAATGTGTAATAATAATAATAATAATAATAATAATAATAATAATAATAATGTAATGTAAGTAAGTGATGTTAATAAATGGTTAAATGGTTTAAAAAAATATTTTGTGAATGTCTGGTTGACTACATAACCTATGTTTACACGAAGAACAAACATTTCAACATTGGAAACATCTTGTACTCAGCTGAAAAAATAAAACGATGGTGGAAGACAGAATGTAAACCATCCCAGCATTCAGCTTAGTTTCTCCTCCAACCTCCATTAAGTTAGTCGGTACCGGAATTTCAAGCCATACCTATGGAAACTACTCGTGTTCCTGCTTTTACTAACTACTTATTCAATGAAGATGACAATAATGATATCACAGCCTCTGGTTGAATGCCTACTGCAAAACGAACAGAATAATAGTTATGTCAATATTGCGAACAAAATAAGCAAACCTTTACAGTCAAATTCCAATTGATTTACGAAAATTGTGTATTTAAATTAGGCCTGCCGAAGTATCGATACTACTTGCAGTTCTTGGAAAAAAAAGTCAATTTTTACTTCCTCCACTGTAGGTACAATAGATAGAGGAAATATTGTTTTTGGTCCTAAAATTCGATGTCTAGTTTTTTGCATTAATACACGTTTTGAGTCTCCTGATTCCAGAAATACAATTTTCAGAAATATGTGTGTAGGCTATATGTGTCTTTTTGTGTGAACAGTATAGCTCGAGAACGAAAAATCTTATAAAAAAAACATTTTGTACTTTGGTTAGATATCTTCTAGGAATATGACACAAAGATTGGTGTCAATTTTCTATTTCTTTTCCTACAAGTTTACATGAAAAAACTTTCATTTTCCGCTATTTACTAGAAAATGCCTCTAACGATCTAGTTTAAATTTTTCAACGATAAACTTATTATATAAGATGAAACTTTTATTTGGCATATTTTTCCCCAAATTGTCAGAAGAGTAGTTACAATAACTCAGGCTTATACCTTCTGTAGGGAACAATATACATTCGCCTGAAGCTGAAACACCTGAATATGCACTCCGTATAATATTTTTTTTATCGTAGTGTGAGGTACGAAAAATGTATTGCAATTATTATTTCTGAACGTCAATTTAAGACTACTATTCACAATATTTTTATGAAGTAAGGCTTAACCACATCGGGAATGCCAACCAGTTGATCTAAGGAAATGAGCATTGGACTTGCAACATACCTGTGAAAACAAGAGATACAGTGCGGCTATTTGCTTAAATGTTGTAGCACACTATTCTCAATACATAATTGTGTGTTGCTCAAGGATTGAGATAAGGGATGGTATTATAATGGAGCATCTGGAGTCACAGCGACAGCTTATCTCCTGGTGGTGAATATGTTGCTAGCCTGCCCGGGGCTGCAGGAGGGGAGAAGACCTGCTCAAGATTGACGCGGTCTGTACCTAGAATCTCAATGTAACTGTGTCCAAATTGCCTTCCTTGTGAAAGAAGATTTCTCCAACTCTATCACTTCAATACTGCGTTTTTTTTTTATGAGTTTCAATGCCCCTTTCGGAATTATTAAGTGCCAGAAAGGTAATTTCTGAGTATTGGGTGGTGGACAGGAAAATGCCTGCCCGTCTGTCCGTGTGTCTGTACGCGCGATAACTCAAATACACTTTATCGGATTTTCATGAAACTTTGTATACGCATTTATAACGTCCATGGGAAGAAGCCTATTGATTTTAGACCAAATCGGTTGAACACCGGAGTGCCTATTTTATTTTATTGTATTGGAAAGAATTTATCAAATGCAAATCAGTTCTCATTACAACATATTGTTTTACAGTGTTCATATACGGCTTTGGAAGTTGCAATTTAGTTAGCTTTGACAAATAACACTACCTACACATTCCTTCACATATGCTTATCAAACTTTAGAACTTTCTTCTTCCATAAGCCCTGCTTAATAAATCGATCTAGAGCTTAACTTGGAAATCGATTTTCAAAATAACTTATTTTCTGCATATCATAATTGAAATTATCACTGATTAAACAAAAACATTCTGGCACTTTGTTATATCATTTTACCTGATTTTATTTCAGATTAATACAGTCATTTATTATAATCTTCCCCAGTAGCATTACATTTTATACTACTGTGATATTATTAAAATATAGTTTATATTATCCACAGCAAGAACTTCAAATCACGTAAGGATTCCCAACCAAAAAGGTCCATAGAAACTGATCCAATACCCAAATTCCATTACAGGACTAAGTAAATTTACAGTGATATAATGTCCAGGTATGTATTATGTATATCGCAAAGCCTGTTTTACAGAATGCCTACAATAAAATTTAAAATAATAACTCATTGAATCAGGAATCAGGTCAAATGCATAACGATACTTGAGAATATGCCCTTATTAGATAAAAGCAGTACATTCCTATAGAAGTTGAAATCCATCATTTTAAGATGTTTTCACAATGGCTACGTAGCCTATATTTTCTCACAGAAGATAAAAATATGAAAAATGGGCATATCTAATTATTGTTAACTGAGTTCACTTCTACTGGTTCTCCAATAGGTTCAGCATAAGAAAATAAGAAAAATAAGATAAGAAAAAGATAAATCATTAAGAAAATATTCTATACAAAGAAAATGTAATCGTAAAGTGTTCGCCTGAAAATTACTGAGTAATTAATTGTCCATTTGGGCCAGAATTACTATTAAGGATTTTGGCTTTCTGTTTAAGGATCTCGATCAGGTCCAGATATCTGTAAAAAAATCGTAGCCTAATCCTATACCTACCAGGGGTGTTTTTTTTTTCAATTTGTGCAGCAATTAATAAGGGCATGAAAAGTAAAACGCGAAAACATCTCCATCTCTAAATAGATATTACATTATTATCAATTTATTAAATAAACTTGTATTATATTTCTTTGGTATCACATATCTGTTTATGTATTCGGAAAAATTTATTTATTTTTTACTGTGAAATCTACCTCTGAACATGAACTCTATTTAAGGTACTACATTATTAACTTGTTAAATGTTATTCTCTTAAATTTGTGTAAACATTAACGATATTTAATTTCAAACAATTAATTTAAAATTCAATTTATATTTGCATATTATGAGGTAGTTATGTGTTTCATATCGGATGTTTCTTAGAAGCTTATTATTATATAAGCATTAATAACTATTTCAGTTCCTTAACATGTAAGTTCACGAGCGTATTCTTTTTTTAAATAGTGAATAACGTAATTAAAATTCACATCCATTATGAAAGAGGTGCATGAATGGATTATTTCTAACATGTCATCTCGTGTCATTGATCGTATGCATATGTGTGGGCATGTATGTAGTAGCGGAGTTTAACAAACATATAACATAGAGATAACACAAAATACCTGACAATTTACAGGAAGTCGCCGGACATGCGAAACACTGGAATATTAGCAGTAATGGAGACATGATAACTGTCAACTAAAACAGCATCCATAATGCAGGAACTTAGTCATTTGATTGTGGGAGGTATGTAAAGCTAATGCACTACATGCAAACGCAGTGATGATCAGAGCTGGCTTGTCTCCCATTCGGTTTGATCCAGTCCACTTAGAAGACTAAGTAGGCTCCTCATTTATAACATTAAATGTGAATTATTGCCGTGCGCATACATGCAATACTAACTCTGCACTACTCCATGCAATGTCACGAAAGCAACATCTAAACAAACATGCTTTACTTATGACCAGGGCCCGGATTTTGATGGCATGACATCTTATAAATCATGGATGGTGCCCAATAGTGCGATATTGTAATCACGACTCCTAGATTATAAAAATGGTAATTTTAGGGTCATTTTTGGTCGTTTTATCCATTTTTATTTTATGTCCTTTTTTAGAATTTAATGTCATTATTTGGTCATTTTTTAACATTATACGGTCTTTTTCTTACACATTTCATATGTCGATTTTTAAAGTATAAAATAATTGTTTTCTCATTTTGTGTTGTTTCGCCCACTATATAGAGTTTATGATCATTTACTTCCATTGAATATTATCGGGACTCTAAATAAGCAGAAATAAAGATATTTTGTTTTAATTATAATTTGGATATAGAAGGACGGTGTTTGCTGTTTGAATTTACCCTTATGTGCCAATTAGGTTATTACATGCCTAGAATTGGGTCAACAACATAAATGTATGAATAGACATAAATAATATGACGAATAAACTAGTCTTTTCTTACAATTTTTTGGATTTTTGTTTTAGTTTTTGAGTCATTTTTTGTAATTTTCAGTCATTTTATAGCTCATTTTTAAGTATTTTAGGTCATCTAAATCCGGGCCCTGCTTATGACTTCGAAATACATCCACTCTGTTATTTGCTAATGATTTAGTACTGTACCTTTCTTTACTCGTACGGGAAGCAGTTTTATGAAATTTCAAGTGGCCGTTAAGTTTAGATTTTTTTAAATATAAGCGTCCAAATTAATTTCAAACATATTATAACTAATATAACCAATATACTACTAATAATACTGGGACATATGAGTCAGTTGGAGAATTTAATGTTGTACCGGCGATGTTTCAAAGGTAGCTCAATGGTAGAGCAGCGGCACGGATTAGGCGTATATAGAAATTTCACATCTTTATCATCATTAGCAACCAATCTACAAAAAATATAGAAAAATGATACCGAAGGTTGCAATTGAAATATTACCACTTTAACACTTAATATGAGAAATATTTTTTCTCACTACTTTAAACTGTTCATCAATAAGTTATGGTTGTACTCATTGTTGACAATAAAAAAAATCATAAGCAATCAGGAGGGCAAACTCGACATGATGCGATCTGAACGTCACTTCATAGTAAAATGATGCACTGCTTAGGCCACTAGCCTTAAAGATCGCGTTGGTGTGAAAGCGAGCGTTCAGGTAAACGAAATTATCTTATCGCCACCGCGTCAGTCTGTGGGCCCCTTTGGCCTCTGCTACTATTAAGAAGTTATCAAAATTGTGTGCAGATATTTATTGAAATGCCCTCCTTTTATATTCTCGAAACACCTATTCAAAAACTAAACTAAACTAAACTCCTTGGCACTGTACCCCTGAAGAAACTAGGCCTACCATCCGACCGCTGCATCAGCTACCAAAGGCAAATGGCAAATTGGAGGCATGTGGTCAGCATGCCGACTCCAACGGCAAATACTCAGCTAGCAGTACATAACTATAACTCATACAGGGATAGTGATAAAAATTGTAACACATTTTCGGAAAATGTAGATCTACTAATCCCGACAATTTCACATTCCTTGTCTATTTCTCATTTATTATTATTAGTATTATCATTATCATTATAATTACCTTTATAATTATTATTATAACTACATTATTTCTATAACAATATTAGTATTTCATCACGGCGTCAATACCACAACCCTATTCAGCATTCAGTGCCTTACAACTATTAAGCCTGAGAACATATTCAACTGACAAGGAAAGAATGCTTCCAACACGAATAGAAAGCCAAAAAAAGTCTTCATTATGTAAAAGAAGTCAAGTCGGTAATTCAAAGGCATGTCCTAGCCACTTGCCAATTTTCTCAAACTATTTGCATTGAAGCTCATTTGCAAGTCCAAGCCATTTAGATTGACCTCTAAATCAGGCTGGACTGGGAGGCATCGAATGTTCTCCAGGTTTCTTCATTTCGCTGGTCCCCAGATCAATATTGGTTATCGGTGTTTCACCAACAACTTCTTAGCAGTAGGAATTCCTTCGCATGAAAATAGTCCTACACAATGTGGAAGACTAGCGAAATTTGTTATAAATTACTGCGAATTGTAACAAATAATATATTAAAAATATATGTCTATATGTGCACAGATGTAAACATAACGTTATGTATATACAGATATATTGTAGACCACTCGTTAATGCTGAAAAATTATTTTTATATACATTGTACTCATAAATTTAGAATTTTTCGTTTGTAGTATACTGTGTATTGATATGTAATTATATCTATATTAATCTACTATACCCCTAAAAATGAGGTTTGCTCATATAGGGGTATGTTTGGTTTTATTTGTTTTTACTTGTATTAAATGTGTAATAATTATAATAATAATAATAATAATGCAATATATAGGCTCTATATGTATACGTAGAATATATATTATATATATACATATATAACTTAAATATAATGTGTGTGTTTAAAATTAAATTTAAACTCAATTAAATTCTAATGGGAATTATAATACCGAACTATCTTAAAAGAGTCCCAGTAAAGTTGTGCCAGGTTGGAATTATTTCGACTTTCACCCTACATGAATAGTAGGGTATGTTATGATATCAAATAAAAATGCCACTTCCCTTCCATCATCTAAGTGGTATTGAACATTGAACTAACCTTCCTGCTCTACTGCTTCTGAATTAAGGTAGTCCATGCAATCATTTGTGCCTTAATCACAGGAAACTGAACATTTCCGAGCTTGCGTTTGTTTAGTTTACCGAGGTCTGCACTACTTCTACTCTTTCAATTTTGCCACATCCCGGCTCGAAAGTATAGCGACTTTCGGGATAGCAGTTTTACGTTATTTCACCCAAATTACAAGGCGAAACTTAACAATGGTTATTAGGGTCAATTATTCTCCTGATATGAAATAAGTTCACATATTTTTAAATTTTAATTCCAAATATACGGGTAAAAGTGTTAAGTTTTCTTAGTTTAAGATTTTAGTTTGTTCAATTACAATTCAATTACAGCACTAGAAGAAATAATAATCTACTTCTATCAGAACCCAAATGTCTCACATCGGCAGGATTAAACCATAGCATTAATTTTGGTCCCCGCTTCTATAACTCTATGATCAGTAGATACCCCGATCTCGCAGTTTACCCCAATTTTAAATTTAATAAGTATGTAAAACATTTTTTTTTAATTTTATTAGCTTCAAGTCATTTATTTTTATTATTATTTATTGTATGTATTTGTGTTTAATATTTTTGTCTCCTTTTTATAAATTTGTATTTTCTTTTTCTCCTCTTTCTCCACTCTGATGTTCTGAATCTACACCCGAGCACGAGCAGTCTGCTCATTCGGGTGTATTCCTAAATAAATATTTGGTTCTTTTCTTTCTTTTTCTTTTCTGTACTTTAATTTTGAAATTTGTAAATGTTCTTTGTTTATTTGTGTATTTTTGTATTTGTATTTGTATTTGTACATAAGTTTGTAAATGTAATTTAAATAAATAAAATTAAATTAAAAAAAAAAAAAAATTTGCAAATACTGTTTACAATTTATTCCACATTTTCATTTTTTCTTGACACCACCCGAATAAGCATATACTGTAGTCGGGGACAGTCCAGAAATGGATATAAATATACGAAACAAAAATATAAACTATTCTAAATAAATATGCAATCGGTTATACCCATCCCACAGCAATAAAAGGGAGGAAATTTTTAAAAGGATAACGTGAAAATAAATATTTATGTAATAAACTAAGTTATTATTTTCGTAAATTTGCAATTGTTCAGAGTAATTAATTCAGAGTTACATTTAACATGGAAATGTACCATCTGGGAACTAAATTAGAGCTGTATTTATTCCTGCAGATGTAAAACGTTTAGGTTCAATTAAAGGATTTGCACACAGTAGGATTAAAGGATTAAAGTACATAAAGTAACTTACATAGTAAATTTGTTCTTACATATTAAATCTGCGGAAAATTTTATTTCAGGCACCACATTTGTTAAATTTTGTTCGATCTTTTAAGTAAGCTCTTCAGTCTACATTATCCAAAATGATGGCACTCAGACTGAAACACTCCGTACATAATCAAGCAGACCTTTCATCTTCACGCTTTAAAGGATGAAATGAGTTCCATATCTCACTGGTTATTCTTTCACATTTCTGTAAATGATGGATTTTTATTTCAATTTGCGATTTATTTTTCCTGTAGGATCCCATTAAGAATTAATTTTGTTGCTAAAAATAATTATAAAGATTACCAGGGATTAAAGTTATTTGCCTTCTACACTCACTATATTCCCTCTTCTTATACGTTTCTAGATTCAAGAATGTATATGATTATGATTAAGCTGGAACAGTCAAGACCGTCTATTAGTAGCATAATGTCTATGGCCCTGCTAGTTGCATAACTCATAACATCATGAACCATTTTGGTCCCTCAGCTAACAAAATGTTTCTTCCCCATCCTTACTGCAGTAGGCTATCTGTTCAATTAAATTAAAGTTCAGACAAATGAACTTTGTAGCTTGTACGCTCTGCACAAATAGTATTTTATCATTCCATTTATACGTGTTAGCACATTTCTTAGCATGGTCAATTAACAGTTTCGAGAGAAGTCGTTGGGTCATCTTTCCTGTGAATAGCCAGTAGGCCTCCTTACTAAATAAATATAGGAACGCACATTTATATATTATGTGCTTGTGCGTATGTGTGTACATTATGTGCACCGGTACTGATATAATGTTATTCAAGATCCCAACCCGTGTGAACGGTATTTTCGAACATACGTTGCACGATAAACTTGTAATGAGATACGACATGAACCTGCAACAATATCAGCATGATTTATTATGGCATTAATTTATAATATGATATTCCTGAATACTAAAGAAGTTAAGCAGCACTAATATCTCATTACGGCGCTGATAAATCATGAGAGGTCTCTCAACTGTAATAAACTTCATTTACTCACCGGACGATAGTGCTGAAATACAGAACTAACGGCGATTAATTAATTAATATAACTTTGTAGTGAACACCTTAAAAGGGGTGTATGTTATCTGCGCCACGGTTGACACCGAATTTGAAATAGAATAAAAATGAGATATGTAAACTGCGGCACACAGATATGTAAACTGCGCCACCCTCAGTATGGGCGAATGAACATTCCACAGAATGCAAAGAAAGGACTAATGCAGTAGAACATTTCACGCAAAATATAAATCTACGTTTTACCACGCTTCTCCCAGCATCTTCCTTATGTTAGATGCACTTCTCCAGGTCCAAACAAGTGCCTACATAAAACTGAGAAGTATTGAACAAGGGATACCTATAAGAAGAACAGCTAAAATAAATGACAAGTGTTCTCGTCTACTCAAGTGGAGAGAACAATATATAAACAATGAAATATCCCTTTTGATTTTATTAAGAAGGCGTCATATGAGAACAAAGTGCTCATGCAAAAAAATTAGGGTAGTGTTTTAACAATTTTATAAGTGACGAAGCGTTCATGCAAACGAAATTAGGGTATTGTTTTTAACATTTTTTAAAATGACAAAACTACTAAGCCTAACACTTTTAACCACACCTATGCAATTTCATAGCCAGTCCTGTCTGAAGAAGTGGGAAGGAAAATGTTAGTGCGTTAGTATGACGGGGACGCCATTTAAATGTCGGTGGCGCAGTTTACATATGTCGGTGGCGCAGTTTACATATGTCGGTGGCGCAGTTTACATATGACGGTGGCGCAGTTTACATATGACGGTGGCGCAGTTTACATATGTCGGTGGTGCAGTTTACATATGTCGGTGACGCAGTTTACATCGTGTAGGTTGGGGGAAAAGGTAGAAGTGGCGCAGATTACCTTTTCCCCTTAAAAGTGATGGGATACTGGTAACTAGTTTTATGGTGATAACTTAGTCTTCCCAAGGGAGGCAGGGTCTACAATCCAGCAGGGTCGTCTTCCTCCATCTTTCGAATTCATTGGGAAAGGAGACATATAACTAGATGTATCACTAGATACCGGGTGAGGGTGGTTCTCACTACTATAAGTACAATTACCACTACCTAAAGGCCTTCTATTACTACTACTATTACTAATAATAATAACAGGCCAAGTATTATACTTTTGGCTGTAGTCAATGTCAAATTTAGGCCAATAATAGACCAGTTATAATAGTGAAAATTGCATACTTTCTTACATAAGTGTGCCAAATGTGCATGACATACAGAGAAAAATATAATAGCCTATTGAAATCGAAGTGATGAAGTGAAGAAAACATGGGAAATGGACCATGTGTTTATTCCGCCAGCTATTATGCTACGGGCATAATAGCTAAAGTCTAGAAGAAAGCCTTATGATGCTAGGGATTGAAAAATAAAATACATCTGAATTGAAACTCTACAAAAACAGCAATTCTCAAGGCTACATCAATTACCGGAAGATATATTAGTCTAAATTAAATTAGTATGGCATTTATTCCTCATCCCATTGTAACCAGTGAGAAAATCTAAGAAAATATTTTTTTGTTATTTCTTTTTATGTTAGGCCTACACGGCAAACAAACCCGGAGGTCAATAGTAAAACATGACATTAACATCTATAATAATAATCGTAATGATAATCGTAACAAGAAGAAGAAAATAAAAAGAAGGAAACTGCGGAAATACAAATATCTCGTTTCAGATCATTTATAAATTTGCTTAAGGAAGAGACACATAAATATTGCATGATAGTATATTTCTAATATTCATACGCGGTTTCCTGCAGACGGTATTTCCTTATCATCCTCCACCATCATATAACCACCATAACGTAAAACATTGTGAGGCCTTGGTCATGGAGAGACGTCGCTTGTTATTTTGGCAGGAGGCCCTGGAGTAATCTCCTGGCAACCAACGAACGTCCGTTGATATTTCACGGTTGAGCGGAAATCAGGACTGACATTTTCAGTTGGGTATACAGTCTGCCCTTTACTCGGCTGCATAGCTACAGAAGGGGATGGGGAACTTTGTAAACTGTGACACGTGGAACTAAGTGCCAGTCTGATGACCCGTAAGTGCAGACTTAAGTCCAAAAATACAATGAGATTATAGTCAGTCACTTACATTCTATCAAATATAAACTTATTAAATCCAACACCACCTTAATTACACCAGAAGATGTTCATCTCCATAACACAAGACAAGTCTTTTTGTAACTCATAGCGAATCCACTACGTATGGCCTAAATGGAATATTACCTCATGCTATAAAACTGTATAACATGTTACCTGAAAGTGTGTCCAGTTCCATTAGAAATTTTAAACCAAAAGCATGATCATATTTTTTAGATGTGTACTTCAGTCAGTAGGATAGTTATAATATATTTCTGTAAAGTCGTACAAAAAAATGCATATTTCAAAATTGATTAGTATATTCCAAGTTTTTTGTGGTTTATAGTATGTTTGTCACTAGTGAATTTGTTATAGCCTTAAGATAATTGTAGTATGTATTATATTTTTTTCTTGAACCAATGTATGTATGTCACCCCTCGCACGAGCTTTGCTCTTTGGGGTTGTATTATATATTAAATATTAAATATATTATTATATTATATTAAATATAATATCATAGAGTTTACAGTTGAAAAGTTATCACAACATTTTTACATTTCAATTTATATTATACATTTCCGGATAACCTTTTGAAATATATATATATTTTTTTTTATTGTGAAAACATCTGTCATTTCTGTTCGGTAGCCAGCTCAAAATTTCTATGCACCGCACTTATGTGCGATATTATGACATAATAGCTATGTGAGTAATGAACCGAGGGCATATAACCGCTACATACAGAGAGATTGTACATGTAAGTTTCTACCTAGTGAGATTATTGCGGAACTGACTGTATATCTGGACGCGGATGCATGCGAAAGAGATGGAAATATATAAGGGTATCACTCTACTAATATTATTATAATATATTATTATATTATAATACAGGACACATGCTTTCAACGGGGGAATGCTACACTAGCTCTGCCAACGGGTGAACCCTCAGCACCTAGATATCTTCCCGCTTTGAATGGAATCACAGGTTGAATGTATGTGCATTCGGAAAGTTATTTTGATGAATGACGGTACTCACACATATTGTTATTCTGAACTGAACAGTGTAATAGGCCTATATATTTTTTAAAACTCTCATTCACTAATGCCAAAGCATTTTAATATAAATTTATTTATTTATTTATTTGTATTTCCCTCAGGTGTAGTTAAGGCCTTAAGACCTTCTCATCTACTATCCAAAGGTGGACATTCAAGCGTTACCATATAATCTAATTAAGAATAAATAAGATTATATTATATAAATGTAAGTTATGTTAATGAAAATAATAACTAAAATTATATTAAACTGTAATAATTAAACTTCAACATGGTAAGTAGAAGTATTGAAAGAAAAAATAATAAAAAGAAGAAAGAGAAGAAGAAGAAATAAAAATAAATGAAACAATATAAAAAAGATCAATAATTTTTAACAAGAAAGTAGTATAATAATATAAATGGTGGTCAAGTAGTCAACTAAAAATCTTAAACGTTCTGAGTGTTCGGCAGTCATTTATATCCTCAGGTAAGGAATTCCACAGACGACATGTCCCGACAGTGAAGGTTGAAGAATAAATACAGTATTTTGAGGGGGAATAGGTAATGTAGTGTTCAGATGGGATCTTGTTCCGAGGTCGTGATATTCTGATAGGTAGTAAAACGACAGGCCAAGTAAGGAGGAGTTTTAGTACGAAGTAGTTTAGTAGACCATTGAAAGGGAATATAGCTTTCTGCGTTCATGAAGAGGTAGCCAAGACAAGAACTCCAGAGAGGATGCAATATCATATCGACATACATTACAGACAAAACGCGCACACAAGCACGGTGAAGTCGCTGAAGTCTTTGTGATACATTTACGTTTAAGTCTGAAAGTAGCCTAATCGAAATTTGGTATTACGAGTGTGCGAACAATTTTTTATTATATTTTTTATGACAGTGGCAGGAAATCTTTAAAGCGCATAAACGAATAGATTATAGAAGAGATTTTTGAAGTAAAACTTCTTTAGTGGCGGTAGAGGGTAAATCGGGAAAATCAGTCACACTAAAACCGTCACGAAATCAGTCACAATCAGTCACACTAAAACCTCACGAAATCAGTCACACTTAAAACCGAACGAAATTACTTACTTGTTTCGGTGCGGACTGCACAGAAAACAATCAACTCAATAATTAGGAGTAATCAAAGGAAATTTTTCAGACCTTACTTCCTCAATGGCAATAGACAATTCCTAAGCAATCTAAAGGTATATTATCTATTTTATGGAGCCCGGAGGTTCATTACCGCGCAAATCCAAAATGAAAAGTCCAAAATTAAAAAATACAAATTTTCAAAATAAAAAAAAAACAAAATTAAAAATTATAACATCCAAAAATCCAAAATTTAATAAATAATAAAATCAAAAATTTAAAAATCCAAAAATAAAAAAATAAACAATTCAAAGATCGAAAATTTAAAAAATCCAAAATTAAAAATTCAAAGATCCAAAATAAAAAAGTCCAAAATCCGAAATTAAAAAAGTCCAAAAACAGAATATTAAAAAGTCCAATAATGCAAAATTGAAAGAATCCAATAATCAAACATTGAAAAAAAAATTAAATAAAGTTTTACTTCTGTCGCGTGGCGTTCCACACACTCTTTTTTTACATAGCTCTGTAATATGAAAATTCCAGGTTCTTATCAGTATAACTTCCAAGATTTTTTTACAGAATCGTTTTGTATTATAGCGATATCGTTTAGCTTGACCGAAGGGACGTCGTTTAACTGAACGGACGTAAATGCGGGAAGCTACAGATTCACAACTGGAATATTGAAAGAGAACTCTCGTTATACTCACTTGTCAGTAGCTCAATGGTCAGCAAGCTGCACTATGGAGTGAAAGGTTCGGAGTTGGATTCCCTCTACGGTATTCTTTTCTTTCATATCTTTTTGTAACGTAAATGCAGTGTATAATTTTAAATATTTTGATAATTTAAATGATTTTTAAATTTTACTGCCTTCTATTTTTATGAGATATTTGGCTATCGCTATACGGTATAATATGCTATAATGTAACACAATGCATAAATTTATATAAAACTATTTAAATCAATAGTCAAACCAATAACGCTTCCAATTTAAAGATTCCTCTTATCGGCGAAACGAATATAACTTTCATCTGATCTTGAAATTACAAAAAATTTACCTTGCCACTAAATTATTATAAAATCTCTTTCCTTTGAAGTCTTCAGATTATGGTATTTTAAAACTTGTGCATATTGATCCATTAGGTCCGTTATCGGTTGATGTGGCTGCCATTTATTATTATTATTATTATTATTATTATTATTATTATTATTATTATTATTACCCTTGGTATCTGACAAGTGAAACTCCACTTGACTTAATTTACATGTTATGCAAATGTATGACATTAAATTGCCAATAATATGGGCCTGAGTGGCGCTGTTGGTATAGCGGTGGCTTTCTGTGGCAAGGATCGCGAGTTTAATCCCAGTCTAGATCGATAGTATTTATGTGTGCATAATTGCCTCAATAGTCTGCATGACTTATAAATGCCTCATGACTGCAGATTTACAGACATGTAAAAGAATTCATGCGAGACAAAATTCCGGCACACTGGAGACGTTCGAAGATTTGAGTTGCAGTACACCCTGTCTTTAAATAACCATAAAACCGATCAACCAGAAACACTGTATTTTATTTCCTTAAATAAACTAGGAAACGTTTTACTTCTTTGATAATGCTTCAATTTCTCTCCCTCTCCCTCTCTCTCGCTCTATATATATATATATATATATATATATATGTGTGTGTGTGTGTAGGCCTATATGTATATATATTTATTTATATACATGTATACATATACACACAATACAGTAATTTAATGCTTCGTATTTTTCTTCGGTGCAAAGTCTAAACATCACCAAAATGTTTTTGCACGACTTAACTAATTAGTGTTACTTACGAATATTGTTGCCGTGGATCGTAAGTTGACATTCCCGCACGCAATCTTGTTGCTATGTGCGGTAAGAATTTACTTACGGCACATCATAATACAAGACTTTATGGACAAGGCCCCCAGGACAAATATTCGGTTCCCATAACAACAAACACATGCGAATCACTTTCTGAAATATAACATCCATCTTCAATAGTGTATATACATAATATTTGAGCTAATATCTCATTTAATATAAATAAATTGATATAAATAATCATCGTGCAAAAAATAGCATGCAATACTCGTGCCGTAAGCACATAACGGATCTCGGAAATTGAAAAAACTCTTTTCTCGATCCGTATCCACCGCTTACGGCACTTGTATCACAATATACTATTGGGGTACGAATATCTTGCGGGCAGTCTATTTCGCGAACGCACAAAGCGAGGTTTCCCTAGAAAATACTTGAGAGGCTCAAGCGACAATGGCGTCAGCAACAATAACCAACTTTTTATAAATTTGCAGAATTGAAACATCAGAATTTTACAAGAATGTCATCATATTTGGAATGAAAATATGATCACATTGGAAGGAAACTGCCCCCAAAATTCAGCACCGAGGGAATGAGAGAACTATGAGAGTGCCGAAGAAGATTACAGGCGGAGGAAAATTCAAATGATAGATATTTCATTAATTAATTATATAATTTCAAGTTCTGCCGAAATGTGCGCCGTGTATCTATAATCCGGGCTATAAAAGGGTCTTAATAGATTTCGTGTAATTAATTCCCCACTTTGGGATATTTGAATTTTTCTTTATCTGTTACGCTGGTGGTCATTTTGTGTATGTCAGAAAAATACAGCAATCCGTTTCCTAGAGAGAATATAGTGGTTGTATATTATCATACAGCCTGGGTCAACAAAAATGTTCTACTTGTCACAAACCTAACTATGTATCAGAGAGGAAAAATCATTCAAATTTACAGATAAATTTTCAATTAATATACACAAAAAGTGTCAGATATATTCCATTAATTAAAGTAAATATCTAAAAAATATTTTCTAACAGTACCGAATACTCTTTCAGGTAATATATAATTTTATAGCGTAATATTCCATTTGGTTTCGCTATGGGATACAAAGAGGTGATTGATTGCCTCGTGTTATATTGTATGATTTTGTATTTAAAGTGTAATTGAGTAAATTTAAATTTATTAAATATTTAAGAAATGTTACATAGTAACATTTACTTATTTTTATTTGTTCATTTATTTATTTACATATAATACATTATTTGAGATACATTAGTTAATTACCCGAATGAGAAAGATTATACTTTATTGTAAAATGAAAAACAGTGTATTGTGTAAATGCAAATAACAGGAATAACGTATTATTCTGTGATGCATTTTGAATTAACCAGTTTAATCTATGGGAAGCAGAAATCTGTATTTTATATTGGAGTGAACTGTTGACCCGGGCATTGTGCAGAGTGCGCTGTGAGACGATGCACGACCGCCCGCTGCGAAATGATGGCGTTGGGGTGGGAAGCATCGAACAGTTATCATAATAACTCATCTCTCTGCTTGCTCACATCTGGTATAATAATTGCTGGAGCCACCTGTAACCTGCGTCACAACAAGTGGCGACGCGGCAGGCATTGGAAGACGATTAATTACTCGCGTCAACTGCAGTCATAAACATTCGTTACTCCCCGGTAAACCCTCTCTTATTTCTGTTCTACATTTTCTATATAAATTTCCCTGAACTCTTTGAAAGGCAGTCAGATTTTTTTTTCCACCCCAGTGGGGCAGAAATAAAGTCTCTTTATGTCTGTTTCTTTCTTCTCCTATTTTCTAACAGGCTTTGCCTATAGTTTCGAAGGCTTAGGTATGACTAGCGAAGGAACAAAGCTCTCTGTTTTAATACTAGATAATACACGGAGGTAACTCCTAGAAAAATGCATGCACATAGGACAAAAGTAAATTCCAATCCGGAATTCGCAATTACAAATAGGGAAAATCACGAAATATTCCCACACTTAGACTCACCCTTTACACAATAAATCCACGACGTCCCCGAATGAGAGTCCGTTATATTACCGATTTGTCCGTCTCACTCGGGCATGACGTAGGTAGACTAATACAAAAGATGTAATACACCACATCGGCGAATACTTTATGTCATTCACAGATTAAAACAGCTTATAAATAAAATAAAAATACAATACAATACTTTGTATTAGACTTGCTACAAAAAAATTTTAGCTTATTGAGTTTCGTTTTTTATTTGTAGGGCTGCGATCTTGCGGTGGGTTTACGTTGGAGTTCATATTCTAGCCACGGATCCTTTGAGTTCTAATTTTACTGTATTAAAAAAGTTATCTAAGTCCTGTCATCTATAAAATTCAAATTAAAAATAGTTCTATTTATATTTTAGGATTACAAAATTACATCGCATTTTATTGAACTACGTAAATGAGAAACATTAGGGCTTTAGGCCTACCTGTTTGGAGAGTAAGTAAACAATAATATAATAGTAATAATAATAATAATAATAATAACGATATCATTAACTCAGGTTAAAATTAACTTAATCATGTTGATACATTTTTGGATCATTGAATATAGAGTGATGATTAAAGAAAGGGAGAATTTGGTGTAATGACAACCGGCTCAAAGTGGAAACTTCAAAAAAAGTGACATGTAATTTTTTTGCCACTACGATCATTATAGATCCGGATGACCAGCAAACCTACTACTCGTACGTTATGGTCACTGTTCATTAAGACTGTAACCGTCGGAGAAGGTTCTGAGATAATAGTCCTACGCAATTCGGATTATAGCTTATGTAGCTTATTAGCCTATATTTTAGTTTACTTGATCGAACACACATATACAGAATGGCCAAGAAAGCTTTCAATATTCATTTGATACTAGGAATACAAAATAAACTAGAATCTCTTTCACCGAGGTATTTCTTCGGAGGTTCTCACGTTTCATTAGTTTAAAAGAAGTGCAAATGTATACACAAGCCGATTTTTTCTTCTTTCTTTGATAAAAAAGCTTTGAGATTGGGTTATCATGTTGTAGAATCATCGTGTCTTCACAGCGTATGCAAAAGATTATGTTTGTTTTAGCGCCAGTCTGACTTAAAAGGACAGATTTGAATATTTTAAGGAGGGGTGTAAAGAAGGTTTACAATAAATCCTCAAAACAACCTACCTACATTTGCATTTCCTCCTCCTTGTTTCACATTTGCTTCCACTCAGAAGTATATCGTCTACCCGAAACAATGGTATGCTTTGATTATTCTCATGATATAGGAAAAATACTTCAATGAGTCATTAGCGGAACATAATATAACAAATATTCATTCAATATATAGCCTAATTTGAAGAAAAACTTTAATTGGTAAAAATAATTAGTTAATTAGTAAAAATATTTGGAAGAAAAGTTATTATGTAATTCAAAAGGAATTGCACATGTTTAATATTTTAAATATCTACGGTCTATTGTACAAAAGGATGCAACAACAAATTTAGAGATTCAAAGAAGAATAACGGATGGGAAGAGAATTATAAGAATGCTAAATTCAATCTTATGGAGTAAAAATATTTTACATAGAACTAAAAAATTAATATATCAGGCAGTATTCCAAAGTACAACATTATGTGGCGCTGAAACTAGGACCATAAGTAGACAACAAGCAAATAAATTAATTGTATTAGAAATGGATTTTTGGAGGCGTTCAGCAAGAAAATCCAGGAAAGAAAAAATTCGGAATAATAGAATAAGGGAAATAATGCAAGTTGAAAAGAATATTTTGGAAATTGTGGAAGAAAGACGCTTGAGATGGTATGGACATGTACTCAGAATGACAGAGGATAGAATACCCAAGAGAATTTTGGATTGGAAAGTAGAAGGAAAAAGAAGAAGAGGGAAGCCCAAAGCTTGCTGGATGGATGGGGTGAAAAGGAGCATGGCGAGAAAAGGATTAAGTGAAGAAGATGCTATGGACAGGGACTTATGACGGCAGATTATTGTTGTGGGATGAAGGAAAACCTTTGTAGTGTGGAATAGTCCTTAATAATAAATAAAAATAGTAAAATTAGTAAACAAGTGATGCTGGGCACATTATGTACTAAATTCCCATTGCTGACTATTTTTTTTCTAAATTGTGGCATATTTCGACCCTTTCTGATATGCCAGGGGAAAGGAATTCCAAAGCCGTGGGATAGAGCCTCTAAAAGATTAACAGAACGATACTGTGTGTCGGAGAAAGAAAAATAGACTTTATGCGTTCCTGAAGTCGAAGGGAAATGAAAACGAGAATGTAAATAGTAGGAGAAGTGAATAATGTATTGTGGAAGTAAAATAAGAGAAAGGATAATTCTTCGATGTTTCAGGCGTACCCTTAATAAGTAGTTAATTCAGAATAAAAGTTAAATTAAATAAACCAATTACGTTTCTTTCTATTCTTGTTCTTCATGAACAGGGTACTTTAAAATGTGGATTCGTATAAACGTGACTTTCATGAAACTCACAAAACTGATTTCATGGATAGGTACTTGATGTATAACTTACTATTTTTGGATAATTAAAAAAAAAGGACGACATAAAAATTTAATCAAAACCACAAAACAGCACAGTTCGACACAAGGAGCATGAAAAGTGATGTCCCAATTTCGTTTTATTATTAGTAGTAGTAGTAGTAGTAGTAGTAGTAGTAGTAGTAGTAGTAGTAGTAGTAGTATCATTATTATTATTATTATTATTATTATTATTATTATTATTATTATTATTATTATTATTATTATTGAAATTCCTAATACACATGGAATTCTACTTTACCTGAATTAGCCATATTAGGGTTACATAAACGGAATAATACATTTTATATGAATTGTGCTTAAGTTATCAAATTGCGAGAACATATCTTATGAAGTGTTGTTAACTGATTCTGTTCTGCAACACTTTCAACGCCGTGGAATACTCAATGTTACACTTATTTAATGCGAAACAATTTACGACGTTGTTCAAATTTAGGACACTCGAAAAACATGAATTGAGAGTTCGTCAAAATTCCTCACACACACACACACACACACACACATATATATATATATATATATAACATTTGTTTGAATTACGAACCTTTCAAAATAGCTCCAAAATTTTCTTTGTCCTGATAGAAATTAGAAATACTCTTCTGCTCTAAAAGATTAGAACATAATTTCTAATGATAGATTGGTGAGGACTTACATGAAATCAAGTCCATCCTTGAAAAGGGATTGTTCTGCGCTTAACTGTCTGCGGGTGGCTAACACTAGTTACTCCTACATTCTGAATTAGAAGTTACGAAAACTTTTGAGTTACGGAGAAGAAGTAAATTAATTTAGCATTCTTCGATTCTTCGTGGACCCCCTTCAGCGATCTTGCGGACCACCAGAAGTTCCCAGACCACAGTTTGGAAACCGTTGGTCTAGTGTACAAAATAAAACACTACAAAAACACTTTACAGATGAACTAATTACTCAAAGATATCTGGAATGTGTGAGTACCCTTTCACTTCGAAACCCTTCTCGTAAAAATACAAAATCTCTTATCAGATAGTTCAAAACGGTAGTGTAGTCCCTAAACACCGGAGTATACTGAATGTAAATTTTCAAATTACATGCACAAAGAACAATACAGAAGTGAATTCAATCTTAAACTTCATTCTAGGAACCCACATGCAAAGTCTCTAATAAGTGATTTTAAGCTTAGGTATTGGTTCGATTAGTGTAATCTTTACAGTACCGCTTAGTGTTAGCGTTTGCGATAGTATTGATGGATGGTGGACCGCAAATTACATTAACACGATCATAAATCATTGCCGGTGAATCCTCCTACTCTACAAACAACCAGTCCAATTTAAATGGTAAACCAAACAGCGCGCAGCAGTCCCCTAATCCTCACAATTCCACGCTATCATACAAAATGAGCTTCTGAATATTAAACTACAATTTGACTGCATACAGGGTAATCCTTTCCCACACCCACTCTCCTAAGGCCACCTTTCCGTTCAAAATGATTATAACATACAACTAAAATAATATTTTCCAGTTTATTATGCAACAACAAACTCCTATCCCGAAATTATATTTAAAAATACTTTTAGACAGCTTGTATTAAAATAGAACTTCTAACACAAAGTAAAAGTAGCGCATTGTCGCACTAGTGATAAAGATCCACTGTAACTAACTTTGGCTTCACAATCACATGAAAAATACTGTATTAGTTAAAAATACATTTTGTATATGGTTAATTAATAGACTTGGTTTGATAAAAAAATTAAATGTTTTAGTTCAATCCGTATTTTTAATGATAAATAGCTCATGGCAGTCGCAGGAATCGTCATACTGGGTGGTTAAAACTCGTTGACAATCTCTACGTTGCCAGCGGTGCCCTAGAAATCCATTACCCCATATTTTCGCATGTGCATAGTTCGTTCGAATCCATGTGAGGCAGTAGACAGTTGAGGCAGTAGTAGATCGTAGGCCAGCTAGAGGCTCCAATATGGCTCCACGATATGTAATAATTCATTAGCATAATTGTAGTAGGCCTATGTATTATTATTTCACAAATATTAACAGCTGTCTAAAAACTAATGCAAGATACACCAAGCAAAATGATTTTATTTTCCTCGTAGGATTGCTACACCCGCTCTAAAAGTAGTACTTAAGGTGGCAATGAATAGAATTGTTGCTACTTGTATAATTGATGGCGAGGAAGAAATTTAGATCCTCGCAGAGTCACGATGACGATGTTCTTCATTGCGTCTTAATCCAAACCTTTTCCACCCAGAAATAAGATGTTGTGGAATGGTACCACGAGCACAAACCATTATTCCAACTATTTCGATCTCTTGAAGTGCATACTTTCTATAATGTATGAGATTGTCGGATTGTAGATTTGGTTTGTATACGCAGATATATAAAATGTGTATGTGTGTGTGTGTGTGTGTGTGTGTGTGAAAGATGTATGTTAGGTTGTATTATTTAAAATATTCTGAATCAAATTATTGCAATCCGAGACGGCTGTAGGCGTACATGTAATTAGATAACTGTTACACGATTACAGAACATATAATTTATATGTCTGATATATCTAAGTCAGCGAAGCTATGTGTAAAATATAACACCAGTTCACGCAAGAAAAGGAACAGTCAGACTATTAATAAACTAGACTGTTGTGGTGGAAATCACATTTATCGTGTGTTGGGCTCTTTCAGGAAACTCGAGCGATAGTCACTCAAGTTGGTCGTGATTGAACACCAGGGGAGGAAGAACAAAAATAGAGCAAAATACAGAAGGGCTGGCAAAAGAAGTTCTCGATTGTGTAGAGTGGGAAGAGGGAAATACGGGAAATTGGTCGCCAAATAAAAGCTGAAGGAAAAAGAATTGACGATGTCGAAAAACCACCGTCGTTTTTGCTAACAGTCTTTAGTAGCCTATTTTGGTCAGTTTCAAACATCTGGAGCAGTTATTTCTTTCAGCACTACGTGAAAACGGCAAACTTTTTAGTGCTGTAAGTGTTTCATGCAATTTAGTAGCGTCCCCAAAGTGAAACGTTTCTCTCTTTCTACGGTAATATTAAGCACGTGGAACAAGAATCTTTCTATAGCGTATAATATTAAAGTTTAAAATATTCCTCTAGTATACTGTAGAATGGATGGTAAAATGTTTCTATTTTGATCAGCTACTTTTAGCTTACACTCTACCAGATTATATTAACAAAATAGGCATAATGCACAGGAATGAACATTGGTGACCCGGATGATTGACATTTTAGTCATCTTCATCATCTTCAGCTCATCTCCATCAGTCACGTTACTTTCTGGAGATTTTTTATGGCACTGCACACTATCATTTCGTGCTGAAACATTTATAGGCTACATCTACTGATATTTTGGATATGATACTTTTGATTTCAAAAAAATGTATAGGCTTACCATGGCAACATGAGTTACAAACTGATCCCTTTCATAAAGGAAAAGAGATTATTAGTAATACAAATATAAGTTTTATCTTAAATATGATATGCAATGTTGCATGGATATGGTGAGTACGCTAAAATTGACACAACTTTGTTTCATACTAACTAACCTTAATGTTGATGAAAACCAAAATTAGGGAAGGAATAACAATACAATTATTATTTCCACCAGATCACTATGATTACAGTATTTTTTTCTTCCTGACACTCGTGGAACGCTTGATAGGGGAAGGGCATTTAGAGGTGAGAGTTGAATTCAGGGATATTTTACAAGCCATCTTCCCCTCCATCCAGTGACAACAGCCGTAGCCTTATAGCTTAGTTACCTCGATGTGACTGCCTTGAAGACTAGCAACCGAATACAGCATCGCCCCTTAAAATGACAATATTTCAATATAGACTCTTCCTTGCTACTGCGCACTTCTCTGCGAAGGACCAGGTGAAGTAATTGCACTGTAGATAATCGTTGGATTGTACGTTTCAATGTTTCCATCCCTAAAATACGATGTTCATATTATGAACGTTGAGATCATTTCATCAGTACGTTTACTGAAATAATATTTCTAGAAATACATTTTGATTGATGATTCATTCATACATGACGGTACAGTTTGCACGTATTTAAGGTCTTTACATCAGAAATAATATTTAGACGATAATGCAACGAGCCTTTGACTGCATTTATTAACAGAAGAGGCTTTCAAGAAATATTCTGTATGAGGATCTAAATATTTTCAAAGCTAAATTTATGTTATAAGGTAAATAACTGAAGTCATCAGAGGACACTAACTTTGAAATCAATCGGGATAATTTCCTTGCAATAGCTATTTTCCATAAATGACAATCCTACTACATGGATAAAATTCCTCAAATTTTACATAAAGCATTATGCTACTAGCCTTAATCCTTGCTTTTATATCACTTTCAAGGCGACACATTTATACGTCAGAAATGGTGAAACGGTTAATTACTTATATAGGCAAGTTGCATACAACTGTTTTGGCACGTCCATTAAATGTCAAAATTTTGGGTTTTCAGAATACCTCGTGCTTTCTTTGATACCCAATTGATGAAGCTAACGATTCTAGGCTATTTTCTATTAGTCTTGTAGCCTGCAGGGCTTCTCTTGGCGTTTTAAAGTCAAAGAATGGCACGTTAAAATACACGAAATGATCTCAATTTAGTAAAATATTTAAATCAACTAGATATGAAATTATTTTATTTTAAATAAAAGTTGTTTATTATGCAGTTCTATTTGCTGCTCCCAAGGCTTCAAAACTATTCCATGTTCGATATTAATCGATACTACATCGGTGTTTTAATGAAAATCTGTACTTTAATGGAAGTAATTCAGATACCGATGCATCACAAACAATGGGCCTAAGCTTATTATAATTTGGTCAAATAAAAAGAGGTTTTGTAAACTTTTAAAATTAAATTGCCGTAAATGAATATAAGGTTAAGGATTTCGTATGTCATACGAACGTATAAGAGAGTATAAAATTACCTAACCATAATCATGTCAAGTTTTCTTAGGAATCTGTTGAATGGGGCGAAGTGGGCTTACTAGTTGTTCATAGCACTGTTAAATGGCTTCTAAGATATGCACACCAAAAGAAGTCTTGTCAAATAATTGTCAACAGCGAATACTTTGTACTTTTCATATCAAACTCATCTGCCATTTGGTGGGTTACATACGGAAGACATGACGTGAGTGGTAGTTGTAAATGAAATTTATCACTGTGTGCTTTGTCAGCTTGACTGCTGTGACATATTATCATTGTCATAAATATTACGACACGGTGATTCACATAAAGATAAAAAATAAAACAGAATGGCGGTGTGTTTTAATTGTGGCGTCAGCTCTACTTGTCTTTATTTTCTATATTATAAAATGTGGTAATATTACTCAAAGTAGGCCTAGAAATAATGTAGCACATTTCTATGGTCTTCATGCTAAAGTCTCTACTGTCATTTAATTAGACCTGGGATGATGGTCTGCTTTAGGTGTGAGGGAGCACTGGATTTTGACACATGTTTTGTCATAGTACTAGCTATACCGGTGCTGAGCTCTGAAAAGAAAATTAATTATTGAGAGGATCTTTAGCTAGGCTATTTTAGCCTTAAAATAAATTACTTGCATGAATAAAAAGAAACCAATAATCAATTTGAAATTTTGAATTTTTTTTATTGGTAGTGTAATATGAAATACAATTTTATAATATGTTTTCCCATAAAGAACTTGTGAATGTGAAGAATTGTGCAAGAGTGGCTACCATTGATGATAGAAAACCTATTTTATTCCAAGAAAGAAATCCCCATAAGTCTGAGTCCACAGAACAGATACTTTAATACGAGGGCAAGTCAGTAAGTATCTACATACAGTTTTATAATAATAATAAAATCATTTTAAAAATTATAAATTATAAAACAAAATGCCAGATGAAGTTAATAGGCCATATTTTAGAAACTATTTAGTTTTAGACAACCGATACGATTTCTTGAGAAGGTTTGATCAGCATATGTGAAGGAATAAGTGGACAACTATAATATTAACAGAACGAATTTACAACAAATTCCTCAAGTCAACAATATTTTTTTATTTTTGACAAAGCCTCTAAAGGCTTATAAATACCCATCAAAACCTTTTAAAGCTTTTCTGAGAGGCAAAAAATTATAATTGGAATTTTTCCATCGGTTATAGGCTAGCAGCTATAACTCTGCCAAATTTTAAATTTCTAGCTCATGGGGAACTGGGTAAGCATTAATATTAATGAGTGGATGACCCACACTGTAGTAAATGAGAATGACATCACGGTTATCCAGCCATTTTCCCATACTTATAGGCCAGCTAGAAACACAAAATTTTACACTTTAATGGCAGTTGGATGTGCCAATATTTCTGCCAAATTTTACGATTATAACCGTGCTGTAAGTGTGTCAAAAATTGCATTATGTGAGGAAAATATACAAAATTTACTTTTTAAAAATATACTCTCTCTAAGGTATAACCGATGGAGATAAGACAAAACTTCTCAAAATCCGTTACTGCTGATGACATATGTTTATGTTACGACTTACCGTTTAGCTACTTTAAGCCTCCAAACAAGGTCTGCACAGACCTTAAAGTTGCGTCCACTATTTTTAATGTTTTTCTGGGGTAAAAATATAAAAATCGGAATTTACTTGAATAGGCTATATCCATCGGTTACAGGCTATTGCAAAATTTCAAGTTTCTGGCTCCTCTGGGAATGAGCAATGTCAGTGAGTGAGTTAGCCACACGGCTTTGTAGTATAGTAGCCTATAGTGATGATTTGCTATTTAACCCGTTAATTTGTCGTTACTCTGGTACCGATCAACCGTTATGGCCCAAAATCAAAACGTCCTTCCTATGGACGTTTTAAGCGTGTATACTAAGTTTCTTGAAATTCCGATATATCGTATTCGAACTCTTACCCATACAGACACACAGACGGACGGACAGACATTTTTCCCGTCCAATATGTGGTCTTAGAAAGTATTATTCTGTCATTTAATATAATAATAATAGTCTAATAATGCTTTTATATAACATGGTGAAAGTTAAGTAATAGTACATTATGCAAAAAACCTATAATGGTATTTATTAAGAAACGAGTATAAACATGAAGCGATCAACGCTAATTTCATAATATTTTGATCTGAGTAGCCTATCTTAGTTACCATTATAGGCAAGTTGCATACGGCTGTTTTTGTTCGACCATAATTAGTCTGAATATTTAAATTCTGAGATTTTAGATTCACCCAAACAGACGGCAACGAGCCCGTCACGAACAGAATTGATTTTAGTTGAAATACAAGTTATTTATTAGGGCCTACGTAGATTTCTGCTGCTACTCTCAAGGTCCCAAGATCGTTCCGTGTTCGATAATAATGTATACCACATCAGTTTCGAATTGGAAATCGGTGTCGAAATGAATGTCGTTATGGTACTGTTATGTCACTATGTAGCCTAATAAGCGTATTATAGTATGGTCGAACAAATGTATTTTCTTCCATTTCACTGCGACGAACAATACATTAAATGATGAAAAATAATGTATAGTAAGCCTACCTAAATATTCTGTTACATTAATTATAAGCATTAGCCTATTACAGATTTGAAATTTATGAAAAACTATATAAAGTATTGTACACTATTACTTACTACACGATATACTGTATAAACTTAATTAACAAAACAGCACAAAAGTTTATACATCATTAAATAATTTGAATTGAATTGAATAAGTGCCCTTTAGGCGGGAGGCGGGGTGGGAACGCCCCTAAGCACCGAAGCCGCAGGCTTATTGTACCTACCTCCGGGATGGAATGAGTTGCGTGCCCATAGACCGCCCAGGACTGCAGATCCCCCCGCAGGCCCCCACGGAGCTCCCCTACATCCAGCAAGCCTTCTTACCATGCCACGTATGCGCCACCCCCTTCGGTCCCTCCAACCGGAGCCCCGACAGGTCCGCGACACACGCCACCCCCTTCGGTCCCTCCAACCGGAGCCCCGACAGGTCCGCGACACACACCACCAACAACCTCTTGACCACAAGCAGCGGGGAGGACGGGAGAGGCCCCCAAAGGGCGCTGACTGCCAAAGCAGGCCCGATACCGGAAGTGGAAACGGGATGATGATGAAAAGGGGGAAAGGTGAGATGAAGTGGAGAGTGTTGGTGGAATGAGAAGGGGAAACGGGAGAACCCCGAGAAAAACCCCCAAGGCACGGCTTCGTCCACCACGAATGTCATTAAATAAAGTATACGTGATAATAACAGTGAACTGATGGCTGCTTCTGATCGGCAGTTCTTGATGTTAATTGATGAGGAATTCCACATTCGGATGACTGAATTAGTTAAGGATGATGAGTAAATAGATCGTATTATGCTTTGGTATGATGAGAATATGATCGTGTCTGGATCAGGCATTTAGGTTATGATGAGATCTACGTTAAAATATTAATTGAAACAGCAGCAGAGATCTTACATATTTTATATTTTTTTCAACATAATCCACGTAATTTTCAATAGGCCTATATTTATTCCAGCGTTTCACTAGCTTCTGACATCCCGGAGAAAAATGTATTTGACTGCGAAGCAATCCATTTCTTCGCCTGAGATGAATCGATGGCCCCTTCATGCGTCTTTAAATAGACCAAAAAAGATTACAGTCCGATGGAACGAGTTCAGGACTGTAAGCAGGATGGTCTAATACCTTAAAACCCAGAGTCACACGGGTCTGAATTATGTAGATGGGAGAAAATGGGCGAGCATTGTCATGCAGGAACAGAATACCCGTGAACAATAGGCCTCATGTTTTTTTAAACTCGTGGACTAAATTACCTAATTATATTTTTGGACCCTTAGAAACAAAGAAGCTCGCTATCTGTCATGTGTGTGTGTGTGTGTATAAAATTCTTTTTACTGTACATTCGTCTTAAGCCATTCGTGTCGACAGTCAAGAAGACCAATAGGTTTAAAATACTGTTAAATTTTATAGTCTTTCATGTAGATGAGGTATCGCCCATGAAACGCGGTATCATAGAACCGTCCATTTGTTACCCATTAAATTTTGCGGTAACTTATACTGTACGTACATCGGTAACCTAAAAAGTTTCTGCAGTCATGGTCTGATTTTATATGACTTCTATTCAACAGTCAGAGCTACTATGAATCTGAGAATTTATAATTTACTTTTGTTGATAAGCCTACTATTACCAAAAGTAATACTAACGCGGATTAATTATAATTATTATTGTACAGACAAACTTGCATTTTATACAGTGCACAGTAGCCTCTGTAAAGAATTCTATATTATTTCAGTATTTTATCTTTGCATAATGTTGATGTTACTGCCTAAAAAAATTAGCGTTTATGTTAGTGTCAATTCTTTTTAAAGACGAAACTGTTCAATATTTTAATAAAAAGTATTTCTTCGATCCTCGATCTCTGAATGAGGTTGAAATTATCCTCATGAGGACAACCGAGGGGTTACTTGATAAAGAAGTGACAACTCCAGTCAAGAAACCCACTATAACTTCGTGAGAATTGACATGCTGACCACAAGACCCCAATTTTGCCATCCATCTTTGAAGCCGTAAGACGGAAGTAGATGAAATATCAGTCCCAGTAAGGCCCTGCACTTCCATGCAGCGTAGTGTCTTAATGTTTAATAAAATTTAGTTTAGCAATAACCTCCTGTCGCAATTATTAACATATAGTAAAGTAAAGGCCATGGAGGCCCAGAGGGTTCCAGGAGGTTGAGGCTCCCAGATTTTAGGTTAGGTGGTAAGGTTGTCAGCCTTACACACCGGCCGCCTTTACCCCCAGGATTGCTCCTGCTACTCATTTCCGATAGCGGCTGAGTCGACCCCAGGACCATGGTGCCACCAGAAGGATTAGGCCAATTGAAAATTTCCAACGAAGAGGCTGAGTCGACCCCAGGGCCATGGTGCCACCAGAAGGATTAGGCCAACTGATAAACTCCAACGACCTCATCGGCGATCGAACCCGCGACCTTCCGGTTTATAGCGCAGCGCCTCAACCACTACGCCACGGCGTACCCCTATAAAAATATAGGCGTAAATAAAACTTTCCATGACAATTCGGTCGGTAACTTGAGTGGTTAGAAAGGTATGAAAGAATCTGTTGCTTGATAAAACTTGACAACAAAGGGTTGACTTAATAGAAAACAGTTTAATTCGTATTAAAAGTGATGGTTATTTAAAAATGTAATGCAATGTGTGCTCGTTTCGCATCGTTCTAAATGCATCGCCTATGGGCTTTAATTTATTCAGCAATTTTTTAAAAATAAAAAATAATTTAGATGTGGGAATATTTGAACTGCCGTGGATTTCAATTTACATGATAATGGGATGAAAATTGTTGACGGCGCCCGCCCTGTGCTCTTATTTCATCCCGCGTTATATAAAATATGGAAGGATTTATAGGGTATGTTAAATCCAATCAGTTGGCGGTGTAATAGCATTACTTCCGAATCATACCAGAAAAGAGAGCGCGTCGTCCTGAGAGATTGCCCGCCTGACCACTGCTGCCTGCCATCCTATTAGTATAGCTCACGAGTGACAGACTTGCGGGACACGTCGTACGTTATTCTGCATGAAGGGCGTAAGTATCATTGTTGTAGTAGTACTTTCGGCCATACTATAATAAGCTTGTATCATAATTATATGCATTATGGGTCAATCCACTGTAACGGGTGTGACATGTTAAAAAAAAAATCTCTACAAATTACTTGTTTAGAAACCCAAGAAAAATATATCAGAGCATTCAAATAGGCTTCAAGTACCTCACCATGATAAAATAATTTTTCTAAGCTGATAGATTACTGTATAATATTACCTTAAGTGCTGTAACTTGTGTGACCCTATAGAGACATAACTTCTTGATTTGTTGACAGTAACAATAAAACTCTCTGATTTGGAAAAAAACTTACACAATTGAAAAACGCTCAAATTGTAGTTGAAATAATAAAGTTCTTTCTTACAAAGTATGGCATTAAATTATTGAGAATAACAATATTGATCAATTAAAATATTTGTATGGGTTGTGACAGCTATTTTTGTAACGGGTGTGACATAAAACTCATTACAAACTTGAGACTATATATCTAAAGACAAAAATTTAATGTCAGAATGTTATCATAGGAATTTGAAAGGCATTTAACATCAGGATTTTATTTCTTCCTCTGCTCTTAGGGCCTACCATAGATAATGTAGGAGGAGAAAGTGTTGTGTTCGACCCTGAAATTCGAAGTTGAGTTTTTAATATACAAGTTTTGGGGTCCCCTAAATCCAAAAAGTCATTTTCTTAAATATGTCTGTGTGTGAATGTGTGTCTGTGAACAGCCTAGCTCGAGAACGATGACAGTGAAGAAAACTTTCCTTATTATTTTGTAACGTGTGTGACTCGAAACTATGCTGTAGTTGGAGTAATAATTACAAAAAAATTACAAAATATATAGCTTTTAAGAACACAGAATGCTTTCTTGACGTAGCCTTTATCCAGCAATGACTTCCTATTGTTTTATTTTGGTAAGATCAGCTGATAGCAGTGCTGCCAACTTTTGTCGCGGTCCTCTACACCAGGGGTTCTCAAACTTCCTTTATTCGAGGACCCCTTTAATTATTAATGTTGTCATTGCGGGCCCTTAAAAGTGAATCTTTACTATTTTTACTAATTTTGTAGTAATAACCATTTGAAATATATTGAATTCAAAACGAAAAGCTCTAGGATAGAACAATAAAGCAGTCTGTTTGTTTTGATACATTTTTTTTTATTTCTAACATTGAATTCAATTGCAAAACGACAGGACTCTTAGTATTAATTATAAAAAAATTACCAATGGGACAGTTATATAGTAATATACCACCAATTTTATTCAGACGGATGGTGTTGTTTTTTGCTTTTGACAATCTCTGAAACATTGGGTTTTATTTTGAAAGTTTCAGACTTAAATCTACTTCAATATTAAATATTCAAAAATCTCCCGCGGACCCCTCAAACCATGCCTGCGGACCCCCAGGGGTCCGCGGATCACACTTTGAGATCCCTTGCTCTACACTACTTGGGGAATTATTTCAACAGAGCAAAAGGTCCGCAAATGAAAAATAAAGGATATGTAATAAAATTATTTTCGGATAATAAAACTATAGACTTTCAACTTTCTCATGCTGTTTGAAATTTACAGTTTAACAGATTTTAAATTTTCAACCTCTATGTCCACAATTCCATGGACTGACCCACAAAATGATACGAAATTTCATTATAACACTGTTGTCCAACTGTCGATTAATATCTTACACGGAACAATCTTCAAGCTCTGAAAGCAACGATTCAAATTCCTCAATTAACAACTACAAATAAAATCAATTATGTCCATGTTAATTTCGATGTTATATTAAATCGAGTTCATTTCGTATGTTTTAATGAGCGTTTCTTTGAGGTTAAAACGCCAAGAGAGGCTTTGAGTTCCCTGTACGCCATCACCTGCCTTGTATCGCAAAAGGCGAGGATTTGAGCAAGTGGATGATGATTGCCGTAGATCTGAATGGCCTCACGGCTATCCAGTCAGTTTTTCCATGCTTATAGGGCACCTATAAACACCAATTATCTCATGCTTTTGGCAAATGGAATTTCCAATATTCCTGCCCAATTTTACGATTCTTTCTGTACTATAAGTGTGTCAAAAATTACTTAATATGAGGTAAATTTACATAACTTATTCAAAATCAAGAAATCTAACTCTATCTAAGGTACATCCGATCGATCACGGAAATATGGAATTCAGCTATCATACCTCTACAACGATTTAGGGCGTTCAATTTAAGATCAAAATTTACCTTTTCTACCTGAATATTAGAAGAAAGCTGTTAACATACCACAAATTTAACATTTTTTTAAAAATGTTGTACACTATCTTCATATGCCTACTAGATATTATAAAAAATGGATGTGACATTTTATAAAATCATCTGAACGACAGTAAAACAGCGTATCAACTCTCTCGCGGACGTGAACTTACCGAGTAAACAAATTTAACACCTCTGAATTGCCCGTCTCATGGACTTCCCGGAGCCTAATTAAGCGTAAGAGTTTGAAACATTGTATGAATAGCGTAGTGATATTGGATTGTCCAGTGTGTTGGTACAGTGCGAATGTGAAGGTTATTAAGAACAGCGGCAGAGTGAGTGAAGGTTTTAGTGAGGGTTAGCAAGGCGTCCAGACGGCGAGGTCTGGTGGCGACGCGGCAAGACGACGCTTAAACCAGCTGGTGACGCCCAACAGTTTAGTTTGGTTTATAATAAACGAAAGCTCTTGAAACAACAAATACACACAATGACATCGATTGTGGAAAATTAAACAGACAAATAACGGCCACTTGCATCCGAGTACCATCCGGGACTAAAAACTTCAGACCACTCACTGCGCTCTTCTGAATGAAATCCACTGCAGCCAAAAATTATTCCAATGTGGTGGTAACGTTACGCATTCAATATACAGTATAGTTCTAACAACATACAGGGCACACGATATACAGTGAATGTCTAACAACAAGCATCGACTGTGTATATCAATTCAAGTCGTGTAAAGAACTTATTTTTCTTCCCAGTACAATGCATTCGAGCTTATTTGAATCCATGACGGAAAGAACGGCAGAAACTAACACAATTCCATCTATGGCCAAAAACACGAAAAGATGACGTGACAGCTTTCTAGTTTGGTACAGTGCATTTTTATTTTACATAAATATCTTCGCATTATTTGTATTTGTTTCACACTTGTTCTTTTGTTGCATTCCACTTCGGGAGGATGAATTGTGTTGTTTATTTAAAAAATCATGCTAAGCGATCTCACATATCAATAACTGAGGTTCCTCGGAGACCTAGCAAACATACTGTAAATTCCCGATGCTTTTAACCATACAGGTTTCTCGGTCGAAGATCTTTCTGTATGTAATAAAAACCTTTTGATCTATACCTTGACCTGCTATATGGCAAAGCAAGCATTTAGCTATTGTTGACACAGTATTCTCATTTTTATCGAAAATACATAATTATCCCCACCAGCAGAGACAAAACGAGCCCAATGATTTTATCAATTGATGGATGACATCGGAATACTATTCGACTGCACACACTGCATTCTCGAAGGGAACCACGAATAAGAGTTAAAAGTCTACTGCACTTAACGTCTTCTTCAAAACCCAACTCCAATCGCAAAAGTCCCGGTAATTGATGTCCAAGTCTGTAATCTCATGTTTGGAGACTTGCGCAAGACATCGATCATACGAGTATAAAGCTAGAGGGACGGTACTAAAGATTTGCTCATCAATCACCCTTCATCAAAATAAGTCCATTAGCATAGTGCTTCCACTTTCCTCAAAGAAAGTTTTACGGGGTATCCTAGTAGGTCCTTGGAGAGGTCATTAAAATATTGGTGATTACACAATCTTAGTTATAACTAATTGACGCTTCTTTATCCCAACATTAGTTTTAGTGGTGTGGTCTTCTGTATTCAGACAGGTCCTTACTCTATTTGTCACATGGACTTTGACAGGCAATATAATGCGGACTCACTTCTGTCCTTCCGAGAGTTTTCTGGAATACCAATGTTTTCAGCAAAAAACCGCGCTACATCGAACGTAGCTAGCTGATGTTACCCAATGCGGAACATTTATATATTAAGTATTTGGTTCGTCCACGCTGTATAATAAATTTGGGACTTACTTGCCCATACCAGTTGCTCCTACAGTCAGTAGCAATGTTTGAGACCCTGTGAAAGTTAGTTTTGTTGCAGAAGAGATAACACGTGACAGTATGTATTTTATAGCAAGGAGAAAATTATATTTTTCGCTATTGACTTTGAATTACGCTTCAAGATCCATTGTATTCAAGGAGGCACTTATTTGTTTGTCAAAAACATTAAACTCCCTTCACTAACCTACATAGCGCAATGTTGTGTTTTCGAATACTGTATTGAAACAATTTCACCACTGGAATATATACTTGTACAAGATGCATTTTCATTTGAAATGTGTGTTGATAGGCTACAATTTTAGACAGTAAGTGATGATGGTATAATTCTTTATTTAAATACAGTAGTTCCTTTTGAAGTTTAATTAAGCCAACACTCAACATTTTCTAAACAAAATCACATGATGTTTTTCATAACTGATAAGAAAACTACAACTAGTGCAATTGTATATGAATGCAGGGCCGTATTTCTAAATAGGCTAAGTAGGCTGCAGCCTAGAGCGGCAAATTTTCGGGGGCGGCAGTTTGGCAATTTATTCAAAAGTTAAAATGAAGTATTTCAGACGTTAATCATATTTTCTGTACGAATTTAAGAATACATGTTACTTAAATTAAAATATAAAAATATGTTTAAAATAGTGATCAGTGATCTCCAAGAATAAATTAATTAATTCAATTTCAATTCAATTTTTTATTCGTCCAATATATCATTACATGATATGGGACACGTCATACAATAATAATACAATAATAATAATCATAGAATAATTTAACTTAATGAATATAATAAATACTATACAATTTACCCATCTAATAACACAAATATTCATCTACAGAATAGTAAGATTCATTACATAGGAAAGCAGATAATTGAATCTTGAATTAGGTAAAATTTTCAATTTCTTTAATTTTGGTAGGTAATTTATTGAAAAGTTGTATTCCATTATGTGTGAGGGAATTTTCAAATAATTTTGTATTGTGACTGATTAAGGCTAAATTCGATTTTCCTCTTGTATTATGAGAATGTATTGCTGAATTTGTTGTGAATTTATTAATGAACGATTTTACGTGCAAAATAACATAGAACATGTACATACATGGTAACGTCACAATGCTTAACTTTTTGAAATATTGTTTACAGCTTTCGAATCTTGGAATATTACAGATTATTCGTACTACCCTTTTTTGTACCCTGAAAACTCGTTTGGAAATCTTCATTCCTCCCCAAAACATTATACCCTGTGAATGAAAATGAAAATAAGCAAAATACGCTGTTCTAATAATATTCATATGAACCGAATTCTTTAACGTTTTAAAGGCAAAGCAAAGTTTACTAAGTTGTTTCGTCAAGTTATCTACATGGACTTTCCAATTTAAATTCAAATTTAATTAATTAATTAATTTCGAAACCCATTTCATTTTTTAACGAATCTTAAAAGAAGTAAGTAAAAAAAGTATATAACTAATTTAATTATATAATTTATTATGTAAACCATTAAAATTGTAGTTTTATCTAAACTAAATGAACTTTATGTTTAAAAAAGATGAAAACACCAATGAACTCTATTCTTTTGTTGTATAAAACAAATGTATTAAGCAAATAATACAAACTATAGAGGGGGCGGCAAATGGACTTTAGCCTATAGGCGGCATACTCTTAAATCCGGCCCTGTATGAATGTTTTATGTCGGGGGAGTTTGACGTGACATATCTAAGCAGTTGCCATATTTCTCAAATTCCTTCCCTAGGTAACATAAATCAGCGTTTATAGAAGACCCGTAGGGTTCCCCAGTTAGGTGTGGGTACACTTCCGTAACTGGAAAGTAAATATTAACTACACTTCAAAACTTGAAAAAAAAATACCCTTTGGGATTCTTCATTCATACATGCCACAGTACTAATTTCAATAATGGAGACGAACAGCACAGTTAAATAAGTCATTTTTTACTCCCGGCACATAAGAGATTCAATCTCATAAAAATGTTTTGAGTCTGATAATTAATTTATCTGGTTGAAAGAGTGAAATTAATTGAATTTTGAAACCTAGAACATAGATTCCTATACATTTTAGGTCTAAATATAGACTCTTACATTAAACTAAAGCAAACAACATCTAATTCAAATTGCAAGTTGGTTGTTGGAGGAAAATGGAACCACTGATTACAGACTGGCAAAGAGAATTGAGATACTTAAAGCCTATCAGTGATCTACTGTAGTAATCGGCAAACTATACAGCATGTTCTCAGAAAAAGCTTTGAAGTCAAAGATGTACGTCTTGTTATAATTTACATTCCATCGTGCGAAATAATGAAAGGCAAATTTAAAATGTGTGGCAAACTTATTTTCTACAAAGAAGGTTATTTCCTGCATGATAGTAACCAAGGAATATATATATTTTTCTTTTACTCTACTTAAATCCCTGAAGTATAGGATCGAGGGCCGACTTATTGTCTAGATAAGTAGAAATCGATTATACGTGAAATATCCGTAAATTCTGGCCAGATATCACCTATTATAGGGCAAGGATTAACGTTCTGTTACTTTATTGGATCAACTGCTTTCATTTTATGACGAAGAAAAGCATGCAGTCAATTTTAAATCACGAAAATATCGTCATCAACCTTATGTTCACTTGGTTCTTTTCAAAACATGATAGTTATTGGCATGGAAAACAATAGGCATTTATTTACCAAAACGAAAAAAAATCTACAAAGTTTAAGCAGAGTAAAAATGGCATTGTTGTTCAAAAACATATATTTTGTTTTTTTTAATGTCATATTAATATTTTGAATTTAAGTATGATTAATAAATTTTAAATTATGTTACTAACGAGCAATTTCTTTTCGTGAAAACTTTTCAGTGAATATTCAATAACTTGGGAAATATTCGCTCTAGAAGGAGTTGTCTTGAGTTATAGTGAAAACTTTACTGCATATGTCGATAGCTTTTGTTATCATGGCGTTACTTCCTGTTCCTCTAGTAAAGTGCAGAATATCTTGGAGTTTTAGCCGTTAGCTCCATTCACAAGTGGATTTTAATGCTTGGCTTCAATTTCTGAAAAACTACATTTTCTTCCATAATTTCCCCATTTTGTCAGGAACTACTTAATTCAGAGCTTTGACATTTTTTTAAATTTATTCATAACATTATTGTGTTTACATGGATCTTCAATGGTAGAGCTAGGACTAGTATTGGCACTATAAAAATTTTAAATCCGAAAAATGTTATTAAAAAATTATTAATTTTTATAAATAAATTCTCATTTCATTATCTCAAACAGTTTCAGAGGCAATGGGAAATAAACTCCGTAAATTTAACATTAGTGGAATAGGCCATTCGTACTTCCCTTAGTAAAAATGTTTGAAATATTTGTGTTGGTGTGTGACACAGTTATATGTAAGAGACGATACTTGACTGTGGGTGGGAGAGGGTGAGATGGTGATACTAGAGTCAATATTTTATGGAACAGTCCACTAAATAATGGGATTAACTGGAAATTCTGTTTACTTCTCGCAGCAAGGATCGTTAGAACGCCCTCTGTCTACTTATCATTTTTGACTTTCTTATATGATCGCGTCAGGACACAAATGGGTTGAAGATACCCCTCATTTTTTTTCTGAAGATATTACAAATTGGCACAACCAGACAACATTTCATAGATCTAGCTGTATATTTTTGTGAAGTACGCAAAAACTTACCCGAATGTCTTCAGGATTGACAGAAATAGCCTGTACTGAAGAGTGGATGCTATGCAAATTTCAAATTCGGTACGTATTGCCAGTATATTCATTTGCTTTAGCGATATGAGCACGAGACAAACATTGAAACAATCTAGAACTGCTCGTGAGATTTTCTTTATCAGTGCTTTCCCTGACAGATCTTATAAATCAATAATATTTGATGAGAGACATAATATTGCCATCAAGCCTTCTGTTCAAATAAAGAACCCTATTATGATATACCCAAAACATTAATCCCATCGGATTTCATTCTCTATTTACTTCCATAAGGTCACGAACTTTCAATATTGGTTTTTCATTAGTTTATCTAAAAACCAAAGAGTCTCAATTTTTCTACCTTTCTCTCCCACTAATTCTATCGTCTCAGCGATGGATTAGATGGCCAATAGTACAATATCGCTTCCTCGATGTTGCTAATGTTAAAAATGATTATGATGAATATTGTGGGGTTGCATGATGATGATCATGATAAATACTGAAGATGATGGAGGTGTTGATGGTAACGACGACAATATCTTAAAGAAACTGTTTTTGTTGTTGTTGTCATGCTGTCATGTTTTCATGTTCCACACAGTGCTACATCTTGCTATATTGTGTGATCTCTTCAAAGTTGCAGACTGTGTGACTGATACAGTTTTAATCGTTCAACTTGTTTATGCTTAACTTGTTTATGCTCGTAAAATAACTACGTATGCCACGTTATTTTTTTACATAAAGTTATTAGTTTGTATTTTCAAAAGCGATTATATATATATATATGTTAAGGATGAAAAACTTTTCAAAACATTTTTGTGTCTTTCGAACCTGTAACGAAGTATGTACTCAGGCGAAACACACATACAAACTTGGAGGCGGATGTAGAAGAACGCAAAGTAGAAACGTTACCCCAGTCATTCTTAATTAAGACTGAGCTAACTTGTATAGCTTTGCTAAATTTAATTCTGAAAACCGATAAAGTTATGAAGGTAAATATTGATGAAAGAGAAAGTTTGTTTTTTTCATTTTTACGAACTTTCTATAGATAGAGAAATTACCACACAAACTTTTGAAATACATCGGCAACCCAACTTGCTACTAAATTGATATTTAAACATCCATGTGGTAACGAATGTAACCTTCTTGTTGTAGAAAACAGATTTCTTCCAAAGGAAGAAGGTGCGCATTTTAACATTTTAATTAAATTTCAGATAACTTGAGTTATTTTATTTTTTCTCAGCTAATGAAGCAAGATTTCGAAGGAAAACGTTGTAATTAAGACCGGAAGTTAATGCTCTATCAGAAGACAAAATATTCATGCAAATATGCTCTAAAATTTGTAAGCAATGAAGTATGCTCTGCCATTTAAATAATTTTATTATTTTACTTTCTCTTGTTGGCTGAATTACATTTTAAATTGCAAAAAAATATAAGTTGTATAGAATTATATTACAAAACGTTTTTTAAAAACAAGAATAATGTAACATATTTTAGTAAATTTAAAACTAATGCAGTGAAACGTCGTTCTAATAGTATGCATTCCGTTCGAAAAACATTAGGCTATGTACTATCAATGTATGTACTGATCTATGTACTGTAGATCGGTTCTTAAAACATTCACTTAGCCAAATTTGCTGTAGGCCTATATGTTTGAATGAATAGAATTATGAATTAACATTGGAAATCTGACAGAAGTATGCTCTTAGAAATGTGACAAATTAATATAATATGCATAAATATTTTAATATCAAGCAAATAAAAACCCAGTAAAAATGCAAAAATATGCAGAATGAAACTACCAATATTCTGTTATTTCTTTCATGTACTTTTTTTATTTCATCTGTATTTGTACTCCTCTTGGCTACTAGGTCATATCAGGAGTTCGGGATGTGTGTCTATACAGTAGGGTAGGCCATGGAATTATTGATTTACAACTATCTTCTATTTTCATGACTTGTGCACATTTTAAACTAATATATGATAAAGTTCTTTATAAAAACCATGAAATTTCCGGGCCCCAGTTATGATATGAGAATACTTCATAATAAGAAAACTTGCTTGTTATCCTGGGATAATATAAATAATTATGGACTACATAAGGTATGTAGCGTTATGTACACCGGTATTCCGTAATATTTTGCGCCATTTTGTTCCTTAGAACCTTCTCTATTCTGAAAGCTCTAAATAAAGTTTCAAAAAATGATCTAACCATGGTGAAACTAATTGGAAATGCTAGATTCATATGCTAAGAATATTATAACATTGGGTGGTATGAATGAAACTATTGTAGGACCTAATTCGACTCATCTTCCTCTTGAGTGAAGAGAGCAGCCTCGCTGTTGTGAAGAAAATAACAAATTTATTACGCTTAAAAACTATCATAATTAAGAGAGTTTGCTCTTATGCGACCTGAACAGACTCTGAAAGTTCCAATTTTCGAGCAGGCATGCCATACATCGATTGTTAGCGGTTATGAAAGAGTGTTCCAAGGGCCAAAAGTCTCCCAAGAAGCAAAAATGACTCAAAGTGGTTAACGTGGCTCAGGAGGCCACAAAACATTTGTTTTTATTTTAATGGATTAAATTTCATTCCTCCCCATTACAAGACGAAATCTTGAGAGAATAACCTAGCCTTAAGTTTGTTACATAGCAAACAATTACTCTCAAAGTAAAACATGAAGTTTATCAGAACTTTAAATCAGAATTGAAATAATAATTTTGAGGTAATTGTCCTCCATCCAGCATTAACTCAAGCCGGTCGACGATTTGTTCTCCTTCTATTAGATTAATACGTAAATAACTACACAAACTACATAAAATACATGTATAATAAAGAAAAATAATCCTGAAAATATTTATGAATTTTTGTTGGTTGTTTTCGTTTATAATTATTATTTGTTGGTAGATATAACGAAATGTACGTATACTTTGGTTGGTAAAATTATTCAGGATATTGACAGAAATGTTCTACTCCTAGCATCAGAATATAGACTACAGAAATCGAGGAAGTGCATTAAAATTAAAACACATAAAATTGCAAATTAATTACTTCCGCGTAATAAATAGGCCTACTTAAATACTTATATAAATTTTCTTAAATACTTCCTGCCAAATTTTAAAATTATAATTTTATTATCCAGGGCCGTAATCTCTTGAAATTTGCAGAATTAATAATTAGACTACACGGTATACTTGTATACACCTATCTCCCCAAGGGAAAGTGAAAGATGAGAAAATAATACACTGAACATGAAGTAATTTGTCTTCGTTTTGTGAAGCCGGTAAAATGACATTTTCACTTCACCAAGGATGGAAACTCTTTATTGAGTTTTCCATGTACTCTAGTTTGAAAAGACGTGAAATTTAATTGCATCTTTGCCTTAAAACATTGGTGAAATGCACGACAGCCTGCTCTTTGCATCACTTACTATCCTTCTGCAGGTGAATCTTTCTTTTAATCTCCAGTGTACCGAGAGAGATTGCATAAAGAAGGGAAGATGTATGAAGGACTTCTTTTACATTCAACGACACACGTCTCTCCTTGCTCTGATTTCCTGGGTGACTTGTAATCAGTGGGCTCGTGTTGCCGCGAGCTAATGGATAATGACAGAGACGATGTACCACGTTAAACAAAAAGCACTTCTACACTTTCATGTGCAACTCTCATTTACTACCATTTGTATTCTCTTCCTTTCTTCACTCGCCTTTTCCGCTCTCAAAGGAAAGATTAAAGGAAAAATAATTTTCACTCAAAAAGAAATATATGTACGTACATTTGATTACAGAGTGTTACAGTTTGTTTATTAGATTATTCGTAGACCCATGAATTAAAATGAAGAATGCTACCAGAGGCGTCTTCTTGGTTCATTTGATACTTCAATAAATACACCAGTCTACTTGATATTACCTAGAATAACCAATCAATTCCTTATTACATTGAGAATTGATAAATCTCATGTTTGATTTAAAAGGGAGGCTTATATTGAATACTATTATCCTCCTTATTCCCTGTAACAATAACAACAATACAACACACTGTGACACTTAGGGGCAAACCTAGTTTATTGACTTGTTATACATGAACTTGTTATACATGAACTTATATTGAATATAAATTCATGTATAACAAGTCAATAAACTAGGTTTGCCCCTAAGTGTCACAGTGTGTTGTATTGTTGTTATTATTAGAGGGAATAAGGAGGTTAAATATTATTCAACTTATTAGATTGGTTCAATTTTGAATTAAATCCACCATCCACTACATTTCTACAGCAAAAACTTCTTTTTTGACTTTATGTGCGCAATCCTACCCATGAAGGGTAAAAACCCGAGAGACTTCCTTCGTATTCTATGCCCGGAAAACCTCAAATCTTACAGTTCTCTACAATGCTGCCATGACGATGCTTTGGCTTGTAATAAATTGTAAATTTCATGGTTTACCTAGCCTTAAAGGCAAATGTCGAACTAGATATTTACTTACTATGACTCATCCTTGCTATTTCATGTATCATGTATCAGTTAAAATTTACTAACGCCATAAAACACACCAACAATATAGTTGAACATCAATTGTTGCATGATCTTCTGGTATACACACAGAACCTGAACTCCTGATATGGCCTTCAAGCTTATGCTAACATATTTTCTTATAAAGACGTGATAACCTATATGAAAACAAATGGAAGAGCAGATAAAATCTTGAACTTTGTTATAACTTCAATGTCTTCATATCGCTTTCAGGCAATCTAATAAACAATAGTTCATAATAGGTCTACTCACTTTTTCCTGTAGACTTCGGACAGGCTTCTGTTGAAAGGATGCGATAGCTGGCCATAAGGATGAATATGTTGATGTGTGAAAGCCGCTGCATCTTGAAACAGCATCTGAAAACAATTATGTTAATTTAATTCAAAAGTCAATCAAACTCCCTGCATATGTTTTCCGGAATGATCTGCGTGGAGGAAGAATGCACTAGTATTGACAATAAATTGCATTTTATTTTTGTCTACGTCAAAGGACCAAGCACCTTACCAGATCTCTTACATGTGAGATATCAGCAAAATAATAAAAGCATGCCAATGGAAATGTAGCTAACAATTAATTATTAATAACATGTGTCACAAAGAACAAAGTTTACGTGAAGGATAGAGATGTGACCTCAGCTTCTTATTGTGTTTTCTTTCTTCTTACGATAGCGATATAATAAAAAATTACCAATATCACAATAAATGTAATATATGCCTTAAGGTTTTATTTCACCCATCATTACATGGTATTCATATATGCATTAAGCTTTGAACAAAAATAGTCAGCGATTTTATCGCTACCATTACGTGGTATATATACATATTCCTGAGATTCTTGCTCTTCAGGAAATTTAACGTGGCACACTCCCACCAACAATCTATTGAGATATTCTCAGGAAGTGGGACAGCGCCGCCTAACAGACAAAAAGGAAAAATATAATAATTGTTCATTTCTTCTTTCTCCCTTCTTTTTTCTTCCTTCCTTTCTTTTTGTTTTATATTCCATCACTCTTCTCCTTTCTATTGAAGAGATAGATTTTATTTTTAATGAGATGGGTTTTATTTTTAGAAAATGGCTCTTAGGGGTAGTAAAGTCGTCGAACTACGGAAAAATCACCTTTACCTTAAAAATAGCTCCTGATATTCGTTTCTCTTAGGCTGACTCAATCTCTTGATTAAAGTAACACCAGTTGGAATATACAAAGGAAAAATCCTAAAAGACTTAATCGTGGTTTATCACTTTGTAGTGCAGTGCTTCAACCAACAGAGCGCTCTATGGTAACCCCTTAATACTACTTTACATGAAGAAAATTGTGTTACTCATAAACAGCTCTAAATAATTTTGTTTAAATTTTGTTCTCTAACTACACGATGTGTCAATTGCATATATTTACAGGAATGCCGTGCATTGGTGGGGAATCACTAAAATGTATTTAAAATGTTAAAACGAGATAAAAATAGAATTCACTTAATTACCGGTACTAATTAAAAATTCCAACAAGATAGAAATACCCATGAAGACAGAGACAAAGGCACGTTACACATGTATATATTCCCAAAATCACAATATTCGTACGTACAGCATCTATTGCCTTTTTTAGTAATATCCCAAGTATCCACCGTATATTCTTAACGATGTGGAAGGTGCCAAAATGTACCCTCAGAGTAACCATGGGAGAATCTGATCTCACGTCTATATTTCAATGGAACATAAATATGTTTACACCAAAGTTGGTCGATTACTGGCTACGTGATACGAACAATAAAAATAAATAAATAAATAAACTCCGCGGTTATTATAATGATGTAAACATCGACCTTCCGCTATAATAAAACTGATCAAGTGATCACGAAGCCGGTAAGGGATGGGTAGAATGCAGCATTCAGAATGTTAAGTACTAGGAGGTGCCCGTGGCTTCGCCACGATAATTCTTTTAAAAATTAAGAGTATAATAATTATTAAAGCATTATATTTATTAACACTTGCACGCGAATCATTCATAAACTAAGCCATTAATAATTAATGAAACAGCTAAAATTCCTGCTTTAGAGTACATTCCACGACATGAAAGCGCCCCCTGGGAAAACTATATCAGAATCGATTATGCAGTTCCAAAGAACCTGTGAACACATAATACGTATTGTTTCTCAGCTGTTTATTGACATGAATATGATGTGAATTTTATTTTATCAATTCAGTGTAATTTTCAGAAATTATATAATGTTTCAAGGGAAGGAATGGTTTGTTTGGATTATTATTATCAGCGATATTTCAAGAGATAAAACCATCAATATTTTACAGCTGTTGCCCCCGGCTTCGCCCGCCATTATTCATTGACTCCAGGATTTTAAAGAAAATTACACTGGTAGATTATTAAAAATGTTTGTGGTACAGAGCTATGAAAATTGTAAGTAAAAATAAAATTAGAATATTTGTGTATTGTGTTCATTTCACTTAGGCCTTATATAATAAAGAACCTGTTTTCCTTCCTAATTTTGTAGTCGTCATGAAAGTTTACACTGCGAGAGACGAACATCGCCGAGTATACCCGATATCTCACGAAGCGGGCGAGCAAGCACGCTATTTAGGGCCGTTGAATTGTATAAGAGTAGATATTTTAATGTCATAATTATATGAAAAATAACGGCTTCACTACCTGATTTCCCTTTGCTTCACCACTAGAAAGTTAAGATGGAGGTCTGAATTTTAAAAATATACATATATATAATTCTACGATGGTGATACCTGCAGATAAGTAATGGAACGGTTTCAAGTATTTCAGAAGGAACTGGGAGTCATCCTGCTCCACTTCTGGCCTTGGGCTCATGAGTATCAATCTTGTGACTTTGTGTGTAGTGTAACATGTATCTTTCTCTATATAAATGTTCATAGTGTCCCAGATCCAAACTAAATCGCTAAATCTCACGAAGAGTTATGCCGGTTGTTGACCAAGAGCTAAGCTAACTTAGCTTAGCTTAGCTCACATACAGTTAGGGATTTCATATATAGTTGTGCCGGATTTCATATGTAGTTTTGTCGGCACAACTACATATGAAATCCCGCACTGTATGTGAGCTAAGCTAAACTAACTTAGCTTGGTCGACAATCGGCATTAAAACAATCAATATCCATATGACCCTCTTCCAAGTCGTCAGTCACTTGAATTACCAAAATGTAATAAGAAGTCCTATTAGCTATTAGTTAACATGCAAATAATACGTTTGGCAAATGAACAATCTGTGTATATTGTATAGTCCTGGGATTTTAAAATAAAATGCAACAATCCTTTTTTGGGGGGGGGGGGAAACTAGTATTGAAAAGTTCATACACTATGCGACTTCAAAATTCTGAGGTAACTTTACAGACATCAGTCACTACTTCCTCAATGCAACTTTGCCCGAATTTCCATTGCTTCATGATTTATGTCATAAAGGAATCAGAATTAATCAATCTTTTCGGAAGAAGACGTTGGAATATCGGTTCGACTACAAGTTGCAATTCACATAGACTGAGGATGGAACGTGACTGGAATGGCAATGGAGTCGCTTAGAGGAATGAACGGGCTCCATTTCGGGTTCAACCAATTCCCAGAATACACCAGCGATAGCAAGAATAATGTTCTAAATATATTTACCCTTACTGCTTTAACGGAGATCTGTGGAATAAAACACCCCGAAAGTAAAAAATTATAGCTATAAGGATATCAACTAAGTACGGCATTCTGTTGTATTAAAGTATTGACCATATTATAAAAACTTAAAATATATAAAATTGTTACACAAGGAGCATTTTAAATGGGGCGGTACCAAAATATGTAAAGTTCATTACAAAATATAAACCTGTTTGAACAAAGTTCACATTTTGTACAGTACTACAACTAGGCCTAATAGTTTTAGGTTTATAATAACAATTTCATGAAGAGTTATTAAAAAATACAAGTTTTAAATTCTGACCTAGGCACCCTTAATAAGATAGGCATTTTGCCTAAAGTCCTTTTATAATGATATAGCAATCATTTTTATTTATGAATTGTATTTATTAGTTCAAACTGCTTTAAAATTTCGTTAAACTACTTTTTCTTAATTCTTAAAATTTCTCACAGATATGCTGTATATGCTATTATTATTATTATTATTATTATTATTATTATTATTATTATTATTTCACAGATTTTTACACCAGGAATCTTGAAAATGTTCAATTATTATATAAGTTTCTTCCCTATTACAGTTGGTAAGTTCATTTCAGAATTATCACTTACGAACGGCACTTGATTCTTGGTTATGTAACACGATTGATGACGCTAACTAATTTAATTATAGAGCTACTTATTTCAAGGATGTGACATACCTAAATAGAGATAAAGGCTATCGCTCTGAGCGAGAGCATAGGCCTAGGTAGACTGGGAAGATATAAAGAGGATGTGTCGATAATCCGCAATATCTCCGTTCGTTTATTTATTAGATGCCAGAATGATATTTTCTAAGATTACTTTATTGACGGGGAATATGTCAGAATAGGTTTTCACCTATTTCAACACATAGACACGCATATATATAGATATATGTGTGTGTGTGTGTGTGTGTGTGTGTGTGTGTGTGTGTGTGTGTGTGTGTGTGTGTACGGCCGTGGGTGTTGGCAGACTCACCACATGCCCCCCAATCCTACCATCTGCCCATGGTAGATGACGCAGTGGTCGAGTGATACATAAATATGTAAATTGAAATAGGGAAAAATGTCTGTCCATCCGGGTTTCTGTACGCGCAGTAACACAAATACGCTTTGTCAGATTTTCATGAAACTCAGTACACACACTTCCTTCTGGCACTTAATAATTTTATAAATCTAGACTTATACTGAGTATATTTTAGCAGAAAAATTCCCGACACTGGGATTCGATGTGACCAGGTCGCACTGTCACAATGTTTTGAGCAGGCCTTCTACCTTCAACATTTGGTGATTAACTGTGCCAACACTGTGCTATGGCCAAACCTGCACAAAACACGCGGGTTGGATACTTGTCGGCTACGGTTGCTGAACGTCCCCTTCAAAAGTTATTCATAGATTTTCTTGCAAACCTGCCTCGGACGATGAATGGTATCGGTAATTCATTTTTGTTTGTAGTTATTGATGCCTTCTCAAATAGCATGATAGTAATTAATTATTTACTAGCTAAACGGTAAGTCGTACCAAAAAAAAAAACGAGTGCACCAGCAGTAAGGGATTTGAGAGATTTATAAGTCTGATACATCGATATTTTGCCGTGTCTCCACCGATTATACCTCCCATAGAGTTAGATTCTTTTTAAGTAAATTTTTAATATTTTCCTCATATTAAATAATTTATACTGACGTGTTTTCCCCTAGTATTTTTCAAATGAGATGTTGTACGCACATTATTGGTAATCAGAAGTCATATACATTTATAACAGTTCGGGGTTTCGGAATCTCCTGCTTTACTATAGTGTACGTTGCCCTTGCAACCTAACAAAATATTAAAATTACTTTATAGGCTGTGTGGTCCAGCGAATTGCATTGTTGATTGCTAATTTATCACTTACTACGTACAGATCAGGTAAAGTAGAAAAATAAGTCTATGATGAAATTACGAGAACAAATGTAACATAATTATTATGCAATGAGTATGCAGATAAGAAAGAGTCTGGTTTGTTTGATTTTAAGATTATATTCAGATGCAAATCGTCAACGATTCAACAATATTTTGGTAGTGAAACGATATAATGTCGTAATTCTTCATGGACCCTTCCAGAAGAGTTAATTAAAATAAGTTTTTAATATTTCAAATATTATCAACTTTAGCAATAGAAATATTAATTTCTTGTTGAAGAAAATAAATCATTCGCACTAAACAACGAGTAACAGATAGGCCTACCTCTACACGAATTTTTTGCAGCAATAGGTTAATGAGCTGTCCAAAATAGCCTACTGAATTTAAAGCAATCGCTATATGGGATGCTGCAGAAGAGAAAACATGCTCTTTTCTTGTCGAACTCATAACTTGGAATCCAGCACGTGTTCCTCTTAGTTTTTTACTCAAGTTGTCGGAGACAGTGTAACCTAAAGTTCAGATATCCGTGAAATTGGGTAAACACACACAGTCAATCACAACTCTCTGCACGGCACCCCATTACTCGGTTACTGACTCGCACCACCAACTCAACTTCTGAACATAAGTCGCTCAAGGGACAATTCGCAAAATTTAAAAAAAAAATTGAACTATGTATTATTATTTACAACTCCTCTAATGAATAACCTATTGGTAAAATAATATTTCATCGATCGATATAAATTTGCATGCTGCTTTTTCTGCTAGCTAATATATTTATAAATATCATAATTTCAATATATGTTTAATGAATTACTATATGTAAACCTATGTTTATGGATATTTCCGGTACATGGCAGTTTATAAAACAGACCTATACACAATTAGGCCTAAATAAATAAATAAACACAAAATATCAAAATTGTACACTAAATTTTAAATTCCATATACGACGTTAAATTAGGATTTATATGTACGTCAAATGCGTCAAAATAACTTTAAAAAGATTATCTTCTGATGCTGAGCAGAACTCGTATCCGGAGATATATTCGAGAGTAAAGTATCCATAACTTGTTTCGAAAAGATTAGAAAAACAAATCGTATCATCAAATAAATGTAATAAATTTTTTTTACAAATTGCTAATAATATTACGTAACAGATGAAAATAATCGGGAAAAGATTGAAAAATGAAATATTAAAAATGGAGTGAGACGTGTGGAATAAAGCTTAGGAGTGGAAAAAAATCTTCAAGCCTTTAATTGGAATAAATTCATGTATTTTAAGCAGTGCAAGCAGAATAGCAGTGAAAATTGCTAAATGAATGTGTGATGTGATGTAAAATAATGAATTGGAAAGCATTTTTTCAATACAGCCTACATTTACCGGTACCTTTATGCCGGTTATCATTCTCGGGATTTATAACCTACCTATCTCACCCTAACACTGTCCTAATCAATAAGAGGGAGGCTATCATAATGAATAAATTATACTTCCAAAGCGCAGTACAAATATTTTTTATATCTGTGGTGTTTTTATTAAAAGTGATAGGAATTAAGTGTTCGCAGACGAGGTGAGAAACGAAACGTGAACTATGAAATAAGTTTAATGAAAATTCTGCGAACAGAAATGACACATTTATCAAAGCGATATGATGATATGTATGATTATATAAAAATTCAGAATGATGTAATGTTCATTGCATGTTGATAAGTCCCCACAGGGGAAATCAACATGCAACATTGTAACCTATTGCACTCAACAATAAATATTACTATTTCGGCGTCAGATTTATGATATTCTTAACTCTTGATCTACAAAACGGTGTGCGGTTTACCACTTGAACCGTAAGCATAAAAGAACTAAATTATTCCATAACGTTCCGGATAACCTTAGATGAGATAGATGAGATAATATGTTGATTGTAAAAAATAATCTGAATGGAGGCCATGGTTAAGACAGAGTAGAATCTTATTGAGCCAAGTCCTGAAAAATAAGTGTCTCTGTACAGTTAACGAACTGTTTCGACCTAAATCTGACCTCTTGTGTGTTTTACGAGCAGCTTAACTCGTGGCATCATAACGTATAATGAAGAAAATATGAAACGTTCATTTGACATAAACCCTCCACAACTATCAAATTAACACTGCATTGTGTTCTGGCATTAAAACCTAAAACAAAACGCATATAGTTCTTCATTAAAACAGAAGGTGCACAAGTTCACCCATCAATTCAGCACAAACCTCTCTTCATAATGCAACCTAAATATAATATACCTGGGCTTAAAAGAAAAAAAGCACCTGCAGACGAAAAAGATATATATAATTTATTAAATATATTTTATATTAAATTATTATTTACGAAGTTCTCGGATTTTACAAGCAGAACTATCCAATTAAGATCATTTGGAGATATTATACTTTATTATTTTTACATTTATATTTGCAGTAGGCCTACTAAATAAGTGAAATATACAAACTGAACGGTAAAATTAAAGCCTGTGAAACATTCCTTTTAGTGACATATAAACAGAATTTTTGGCCCAAGATGATGACTATACTTTTCTCTGAAAATACTGTAATTGGATGTTCCAATTTCGCGTCACAGTCTTTGGACTCGTTTTCATTTCTTTCTTAATACCACCCGCTATGTAAACGTACGATTGATACGCTTCTACAGCATAGCATGATGATACCTTTCTTTCTTAGTAATTTCGTAAACTTCTTCTTAAATAATAAAATAATATAGGCGTTACTGTAGGAACAATATGCATGAATAATTGGAAATTTCTGGAAAAAGGGGAGCTTCGCTGGCTCCAATAAACCCTATTTTATCCTAAGTTATATGTAAGGTTATTAACCTGGTTATAAGTCAGAATGTTTAATGTGACCAGCCCACTCATATGCCGCGTGTTTGATATTGACCATTAACGTTTAGCAATTCCTCGGATATAGACCAATCACGGCCGTTTATCTAACAATATTCTTGTAGGAATCGCGAGGAGGTTGTTTTATCGGGTAAAATCGTGTCCTCGTTACTGGGCATGTAAGTATCAGTGTGCAGTGATTGCTGCCACTAAGCGGCACGAAAACAGATTATTTTATACAACATAACTTGTTTGGAAATTGAAATAATAGAAATGTACATTGATTAAGAACACAATTTCGATTCGGTGCAAGCCAGTTCGTGTGCTTTTATTCTGTTCTGCTTAGATTACCTGAATGAAGTTAACTATGTCTTATATGCGCCATTGTCGGCCGCGGTGGTCTAGAGGTAGCGTGCCCGCCTCTAGATCCGCAGGACGCGGGATCAAACCCGGCCGCGGTCGATGGGCACGGAGTCCTCCGGGAGGGACTTTAAGCTGGGGGGCCCGTGTCGTAGATTTACGGCACGTAAAAGAACTCCAAGCCTAAATTAGAGCCTCTGGATAAAATTTCTCGGCCCTTTCACGTCCAAGAAATACTTAGTTTCCAGAGGGGGGTTGCGAGGCGATGGGCTTACCACCTGTCCCTCTGCGCTCTCTCGGAAAATAAGCATATCCAAATTAGTATAGGTAATGAAACCTCCATTGGAGACCCCTTCGCCCCACCTGGGGATCATAGGGTACCAGATACAGAGATACAGATATGCGCCGTTGGTAGTACTGATTATACCAGGGTAGCTCTAATCGATTCATGGATGGTTGATTCACAGTGTGCCGTGATCTCACAACTGTTAGTCTTGTTTTTATACAACAAAGCACGAAAGTAATTATTATTTATATAATCCGTTACGTTTTATTAGTGGAATAGTCTTAATAAATCCAACTCGTCAACTCTCGTGGGATTACCTATGATAACATATTAACAGCAATATTATAGAGTCCTTTATGTAAACATATAAAACATAATGCTAATATTGTTGCATAAAACTGTCATCGCGTTTCATATTTAATAATATCTCATCATGAGGGGGTTTTGGATAAGAGGATTGAAATAGCCTAAGTTACTGGAAAATTCTTTATGTTAGGTTGTTTGCTTACACGGTACAGTGATTTTTCCTATACATATACTTATAAACAAGTTGCTTAAAATTTAATACATTTAAATTTACTAAATTTCCCTTTAAATACAAAATATGTAAAATACAATAATATTATTATCACAATATTTTAAACATGCTACATTTAACTTATACTTTATTAACCAGTATCTTAAGTACATTAATTTGTTTTATATTATTGATTTTATTCACGACTAAACAAAAGCATAGATATTATCTATCTACTCTTATACAATTCAACGGCCCTAAATAACGTGCTCACTTCTTCACTTCGTGAGACATCGGGTATACTCGGCGATGTTCGCCTCTCACGGTGTAAACTTTCACCAAGAGTACAAAATTAGGAAAACCGTTATTATATAAGGCCTAAGTGAAATGAACACAATGAACAAATATTCTAATTTTATTTTTACTTACAATTTTCATAGCTCTGAACCACAAACATTTTTAATAAACTGCCAGTGTAAATTTATCACTGGTAACACGCCGAAAAATTTCATTTTAGCAACCAAAGCCGCTAAAATTGCTAAAAACTGCATACAAAATGCATTTTTATCGGCCTAGTACTTTAAAGTCGTCAAGTCAATCTATAAACAAAATCCAGGTGGCATTGACCAGTCACACCAACATTAACATGGATTTAAGCATATAATTGGCCATAAAACAACAAATTTAAGTCAACATGTTCCTTTATGATTATCAGAAACTTTACCAGGGTTTTTCGCAAAGCAGAGTAGCGTACTTCATCATATAACAAGGACATAAGCCAACAACTTTTCACATCTTCATTCACAAGAGACACATAGCTTACCAAACAAAAGCATAGATATTATACTATACAACTTGTTCCTACGTAAAATTGAAAAAAATCATGATTATAACATATTTTAACCGTATCCCGTGAAATCAATTCGAACAAACCATGGTAGTTTATAATATAAACTAGACACTGACTACACGAAAGATCATCGTACAGTTTTAATTGAATTTAAATTATGTGACACATTATTTCCAGCTTTAAACAAAATTGAATATATCCAGGACGTATGATCTCATCGATGAGAGTGTATTGTGATGGACGGATGGTTTGATTTGATAGGAAATGAAGCGGTTTCATATGTAGATGAAGCAGGTGTCAATATATCATTATCCTTTGTAAAAGTGGTGAGGTCGAGCTTAACAAATGAATACCTCATTGAATGTGTTATAGGAGCATTTGAATAGAATCTGCTGATTCATACAGGTTAATGTCTGAAAACCCTCCTAGCCCGGCCATTGATGAAAGGAATTGGTGGAAATGAAACGTTGGAGGTGTATTTCCCGAGCTATAGGTCGCCTTCTCCCCCTCACGTTTTGTGCTTCTCTATTTCTGAAACCAGTGGTCAAGAGCTGAAATGAAATAAAAACAGTAGGACACGTCATACCTATTGTAAAATTTGCTTGTCAGCCTGGGTGGCGCAGTTAGTATCGCGCTGGCTTACTGTGTCCAAGGTTGCGGGTACGATCCCGGCCCAGGTAAATGGCATTTATGTGTGCATAATTGTGACAGGCCCATGTCAGTAGAGTTACTGGCATGTAAATTAAATCATGCGGGACAAAATTCCGGCACAATGGCGACGGTCACAGGCCTAAGTTGGAGTACATCCCCATCGTTAAATAACCATATATCAATCAACCAATCATGCTTCTTAATGAGTAAGTGAGGGATTATTTGTTATTAATTGGCTTCTAGATACTTTATCAATGAATTTCTTGGTCAGAATCGGGTTAAAAAGATTAAAAAACTAAAATAGTCACCAAGTATTATTGCTAAGCAATGTAAAAACATCATATAATACTTATATATATTCAATGCTTCTTAAGTAACAAGTTCCACTAATTATACTTTTGATAACGATGTAGTTAAATAGCACATTATGAAACGAGCCTATAATGGCGTTTGTTAAAACACGAGTATTATTTCTGAAACTGGCTTCGCTCGTTTCATAATTAACAAACGAGTGTCTTAATTACCATTACAGACAAGTTGCATACGACTATTTTTATTCGACCATAATTAACTGTTTAAGTTTTGAAATTTTAGATTCATCAAAAATAAATGAATAGGTTGACCTCGACGATCAGCTGTTTAGTAAGTTCTCGTAGTTCCCGTCTCCTGCGGTAGATGGCAGATGATTGTGTACGGGGAACTCGAAGCCGCTCTAGACCTTTTAACGTCAAACCAACGGACTTAAAAAGACGAAATGAACTTAATTTAGTCTAATATTAAAATTAACACGAACAGAATTGATTTTATTTTAAATACAAGTTGTTTACTATGCAGTTTCATTTGATGCTCTCAAGACTTCAAAGATTGATCCGTGTTCGATATTAATCGATACGACACCAGTTTTATAATGAAAATCTGTACTTTAATGGATGTCATTAAGGTACTGTTACATCCCATATAATAAGGATATTATAGTGTTGTTGAACAAAATGTAATTTAAGATTATCTCACTGAACTGCAAGGCCTTATTGACCCTATGAAGAGAGTCTGAATCGGGTCAATCAATAGGGTATTAAGGACAACATACAAGTTACGAATTTCACGGAAAAATTCAATTAAAATTGAATTACACCGTCAGCCCTTTTCACAGACGAATTTGTTTCCTTTGACACCTATGCAAAGCTCTTGATGTCATTCCTATCCTTTTTGCTGACATTTTATTCAGTCCTGTAGAATCCGCAGGTGTTTTTTACTTTTACTCCGCCTGACTCTCATCCTGGTCCTCAAATTCAGAAGATGATTAATCTTACAACAATGGTTTTCTTACACTACAGGCTCAGGCCTGTTGAACTTAGGAACTTAGACAAGTCACTGCTTTTTCAATATACTTGTGCAAGATTTTCTCTATCTTTTTTTCTGGAGAATCTGAAAATAATCTTATACGCCCAAATTATGTCTCTTCACTGGAATCTCCTCCTGAGACCATTTTATGGTGGAAGGGAGCAAGTCATGAAAAGTCATATTGGAAATAGATGATCCTTGCTTAGATTCAGGAATGTGAACCTCAGTTGGCATTGTAAGCGTGAGTGAGGAGTTCAGCGGTATGGAGCTGGCCATTTTTTCTTGAAATGCCTTAAGGCTTTCTGCGTTTGGTTCTTAGTCCACACACGAGGCGTACTGTGTATGTGGCTTCTACGACTTAGAAAACCCATCTAATAAATTACGACTCTCGGAGTTCAATAATTGCAGTAATATTAATATTTGAACAGAAACTCGACAAACTAAGATACGAGTTCCAAAGGAACTTTAAAATTAAAGCATAGAAGTTGCCCCAGTCCAGATGATGCTACACGAAAATGGTTTGCCTTTTCGATCCCAATAATTTGTGTTAGCAAGAATTGAAAATCAGATGGACACACTCAGAACATTTTGGAAACCTGCTGCATCGTGTAGTTTACTTTCAGACAACAGCGATTTCTCCAAACTTAAATATATGTCTTCCCAACGTGTTTCTTTGCTGGAGGTCTACTCCTGTATTCAACTTCCCGTACGAGGTTAAAAATCCTTAACCAAAAAATCCCAATAGAAGTATATGAATGAATAGTAGTTGAACTAAGGTGGAATATTGCTTGTCAGTAAACAAAAGATCAGTTGAACGAAATAAAATTAATTAACCGAGCAAGGTGGCTGAATGGTAACGTCTCAGACTCGCATTCGAGAGGTCCCAGGTTCAAATTCCATGGTCGGCCAATTTGACATGAGTTGCTTCATGGTTTCCCTAGTCGTAAACGGAAATGCCGAATTGGATGTTTACATATAATGAATCATCCTCACCATTTTATCCTGTATCATACCCATTTAAAAGGAGCTAAAAGGAGTATAAACACACCTGAAATAAAAAAAATTAACTTTAACAATGAAACTCAGCGTGGTTTATGAATGTTTAAATATTTAATTATTGACATACATCGCGCGTTATGCCGTATCATTGAGGAAAAAAGTCGAAATTGTGGAAACTTACTCCTTTACGAAGAAAAATGTAACGATATCACTATCACACGGAACTAAATCAATCACCAAATATGAAGGGAACACATGAAATAATAAAGCATTTCTCGCAGAGGGAAAAATAATTTCTGGCAGTAGAGACAAGGCCTGAACCTCGCCATTGTTAGCGTAGAAAGTATGATAGATAGCTCTGCAATTTACTAAAGCAGATCTCTCTGCTCGGTGTCACTAGTAACAAAGAAGATGAAACCATAGCCCAACTAAACCTGCCAATTGTCTCACGATGATAATACATCGCTGTCACTCTGTTATTTGTGATTGTCAATGTTGCCCATCTGGCGAACTTGGTGACGCCCGACACATTGATCTATAGAGCTGCGTGGTTGGTAAGAAACGAGGACATGTGATTAATGGAACACGTCTTATTGGCTATTACTTTTCCTTTTTAACTTCAAAAGACGTATATATTACGTAATGCGGATGATAAATCCAAAGATGAATAACATTAAATATTCATTTAAGGTCTCGACATAAATTTTAATTGGCTTGAGCTGAATGAAAAATATGAACTGTCAAGTAATATTCTTTTACGAAATGAATGTTAATGCTAGGTGATTTATGTTTGTTTTTTATGGTTATTTAACGACGATTAAATACTGCTATTTAGGCCTGTAACCGTCAACAGTGTGCAGAAATTTTGTCCTGCGGGAGTTCTTTTACATGCCTATAAATCTATAGACATGGGTCCGTCGCATTCAAGTACATTCGATCTAGGGCGAGAATGAACTTGCGAACTTGGGAAAAGAAAGTCAGGACTATATTAACTATTTCACCCACAGCGACTATGGTTTTTTATTTTGATAATATCAGTAAGTCTGATATAATTTTGCCATAGGTAATACCACGAGAGATTACGAGTTTATCGATATATCTTCTTTTATCGATATATCGATAAACTTATCTAATGAAACTGGTAATCTTATGTAGAATTTATTAAGACTACTCCATGAATGAAATGTAACGGATTTTGTAAATAATAATTGTTTTCTTAGATGTTAACAATATTCTATTAGTCGTAAGATCGCGGCATACTAAATGAATGAGCAGTCCAAGAATCGATTCGATGAATCGATCCGACTCTCCAATGCTATCAATAGTGCGTACCACAACATTGAGAGTGTCGTCGTAGTTCCTTACATCAAAACTCTATAAAGACACGCAAACTGCCTTGCTCCGAATCGAAATAGTTTTTTACTCAATGGACATTTATATTATTTCAATTTCTAAACAAGTTATGTTGTATAAAATAATGTGTTTTCAATCTTCTCACTGGTAGAATATTACGGATTAATCACCGTACGTTGACATCTTACTTGTCCAGAAACGAGCTGACGTTTTATCAAATAAAATTGCATCCTTACGATCCGAGGAACCACGTTATGAGATAGACGATTGTGAATGGTCTATATCCTAGAAATTGCTAGACGATATTGGTCAATATAAAACACTTGTCGTATGAATGGAATAACCAAGGTAAAAATGGACACAAAGTTTTTATTTATCCACAGTTGTCAAATAAAGACTTAGCAACTGGGTAAATATTTAACGCGTTTTTTTTTTTTTGTTTTTTTTTTTTTGTTTTTTGTTTTTTTGTTTTTTTTTAACGGGGTAGGCATACTACGAAAGAAAATTTTCAGATAATAAATTTTAAATAATAATAATAATAATAATAATAATGTTATTAAAGTCATTAGGCATTCATTGAGTACAATAGGCCATGTCATAAATAGAACAAATACATAAAAATCCCAAATTTGAATCAAATTTGAATCTAATCAAAGGTATTCACTAATAAAACCTGTAATGTATACTTAAATGTATTTATAACAGCTTAATAAATGTATGTTTTATCCTAGATATCTAAATAAGTGAGACCTTCATTCTTGAACACTACCAATCACATATACCAATAGCATATGATAAGAGAAAGTGTTTGTCTGTCTGTTTGTCTGATATGTCCAGCCAAATTTACGCCACGCAGAGATCTGAAATTATTAACATAGATGGACTGAAGGGGTCCGAATGCACCTAGAAGCCGGATTTTTTATTTTCACTTTCGTTCGCGAGTTGTAAGCGAAAAAACTGGCAGAAAGCGTAATATTTTGGGCCATCTAAGTACCGTTTTTCGCTAATACTATATTTCAATTGTAAAATTAATTGCAGATGACCTTGCCCTGCTGCCACAGCAACCAGAAAAAGCAGCATCTCAGAAATATTTTTTTTAACACGATGCATGGAGATGTCAATCGCTTTGATCTTTTTTAGCTCGTTCTGCTTGATTCATTTGTTTATAACATTACGATTCGCAGAGAACTGAATTTTCAAAAATAGAAGGCGAAGGGGAATGAAGAATGCAAGACCTCTATGAGAAACATTGAATGATTTGGACGGAACCCACTATGCGGGGATTTCTTGGACTAGGGAACTCGAATCTGAGGTCTTTTTTCCCCATGCGGCGCACTTGAGCACCTCGAAGCTGGATTTTAGCTATTTCTATATATATAAGAGGCTTTGTGCTGACTGACTGACTGACTGACAGATAATCTACGTAGAGCCTAAACTATAATAGGTAGAGACCTGGAATTTTGACAGTACGTTCGTTTCATAATGTAGGTGCTCACTAAGAAAGGATTTTGAAAAATTTTGATTTTAAATGCCAAAAATCAAATGTTTTTGAGAATACTTAATCCCTTTTTACACATAATTATCAAATCCAAATCACAGTTCACATGACAACAGTGTATTGTTGGCAATCTTTACATACGGCTTTGGAATAAATGAATCAAGACTTTGAAAATTAGAGAAGGTATTAAAATTTATATTTGAGTAAATTAAAATGTTGTAGATTATGGAAAATAATCAGTAAATTCAACCTTTTAATCGAAATGTTCGAATTAATCAATATGTTCTTTACAGCTTACAACTTTCGCGGGCAAAGCCTTAATGGGGAAACATGGAATGATTTGGACGAAAAACACTATGCGGGTTTTTTTGGGGCTAGGGAACTCTAATCTGAGGTCTTTTTCCCGGGTGGCGCACTTTGATCGTGAAATGCACCTCGAAACCAGGTTTTTAGTTGTTTTTTTTTTTAATTATCAATCGTTATAATAAAATTGTTTATGCATGATTTGGGTAAGGTTCATGAATCCATGGTTCATTTTAATAGTTTCATTTGGAATTTGTATGCCCATATGGTAGCATATTTTTAACGTTAAACAATATAATTAAGAGTAAAATTACGTAATTCCTCCAATTTATGTAAAAACGATGTCAGTGTTAATAAATTTGTTTTAATTATTTTTCTGTTAAATAAATGATTGAAGCACAATACCTAGCAGTTGAGTAAGTAATCGCGGGCGACGCCGCGGGTACCTGCTAGTGTAATTATATATACAGTTACAGGGGTTATTTTATATATAAATAAAAACAAATAGAAAGTTAGGAACTTATTTTTACAATAATAATAATAAAGTAGAGAGGATAGGTTTAGCATGGTAGTGATTAGGTATCCGGACGTGGAGAAATACAAGAAAGAATATGAGAAAGGAATGTGTCCACTTTGCAGTTCAAATGAAAATGCGGGAGAAATGTTTGTAGATAAGAAATTCTTAGCAACGTGGAAAATAAAAAATTAATACAAAAAAGGAACAAGCTTTCAAAAATTAGGCAAAGTATTATTGTTTATAAGAAAAAATGGATATAAAAAAAATAAAGTTTCAACCTAATTAGGTAAAATGTTTTATTGCACCATTGAAAATTCATGGTTTGAAACTTTTAATTGCAATGTTTTGATATTGTGGATTGGTTTACGCACAGAGCGCCTGCTGAATGCGACTAGACTACTTGCACAACAAATTCTACAAAATTGTTGTGCGGGTAGTCTAGTCGCTTGCAGCAGGCGCTCTGTGCAAATCAGTTCTCATGACAACATGTTGTATTACAGTTTCATACACGGTTTTGGAAGTTCCAATACAGTTAGCTAAGACAAATAACTGCAATACAGTTAGCTAAGACAAATAACACTACCAACATATTCCTTCACGTTTGCTTATCAAACTAGACCTTTGTCCTTCCGTAAGCACTGCTTAATGAATCGATCTGGAGCTTAATTCGGCAGTCAATATAAAAAAAACTTTTTCTGTATGTATAATTGCAATTACCACTGCTTAAACAAAAGCATTCTGGCACTTGGTTATATCAGTTTAGCTGGGTTTATCTTATTTTTATTTTAAATATTTTTTATAAAATCTCTAGAAATGAAATAAATGATCGCTGGCGAAGCCGCGGGCACATGCTAGTTTATTTATAAATCATTTTACTTAATTATTAATTAATGTGAAGTATAAGTCGAAAGAGGCAAGTTTATGGATGTTTTGCTTGTAAGAGCAAGGTTCGTTTTAATCGTTTTAATTATTTATGTTTACTACGTCAAACAATATAATTAAAAATAAAATTAGACTATGTAATTACTGTAATTCAATTTATGTAAAAACAATCGCATTGTTAATCAATATAATTTTCTAATTATTTTCCTGTTAAATAAATAGTTCTAACAAAACATCTAGCAATTAAGAAAATAATCGCCGGCGATGCCGAGGGCCCCTGCTAGTATTCAAATACCTCAGAAGACACCCAAAGACAATTTCCTATCCACAAGCTGAAAGACAAGACAACAAAGAGAAAAAATTAACTGCATCTTTGTATAATTATAAAGGAATTACTTTTTCCGCAATGTTGCATCCGGCTAACTATATTCGTTGGCTCTATAGCTCAAGCAGAAAAGAGTATACCCACCGCTGCGTCATCTACACGTCTCTTTAGATTTCACTGGTCCCCTTGCTAGTATAGCCAATATAATGATTCTTTATGACGGGTTTAATAAACAACCTACCCGACTACCGTACCTATGAATATAAAATATTTTAAAAATACACGATTTAAGAATGATCTATTTATCTTTAATACAGTTCATTATCATGGAAGCTAGAGTCAGACTGATAAATTCAATGCCACAGAGGGATTTGAACCACAGTTATTCGGCTCTTCGTACCGCTGCTCCGCCATCTGAGTTACCACGGCAAGGTAACGGTACAACTTGAAATTCTCCAACTCACTCAAATATCCCGGAATAACACCAGACGTTCTCAATATTTAGATAACAACCCAGTGGCGACTTACAATCTTGAAAGTACTTTAAAGCATGGGGCTTATAGTAAACCACTAGTAGTTCACAGTGGAATGAAAATTATTTCACACTGGCCGTGTCTAGACTAAGCTGGAAAGCTGGAGTATTTTATGTAAATATTTCAAAATTCCATAGCAGTAGGAATTTTATTACGTATCTTTAAGTTTTCTGAAGTTCTGACAAATCTGTGCTATGCTGTTATAACAAAAAAATTTAAATACAACTACAATGGATTTCACTTACGGTATGAGAAAACACACAAGATGCAGTCTACGAGATAAATAATTAATCAATGCTGCGCGTGTTCCAGAGATCCATCTATATTGTCAGCGTCACGTGGATGAATGTTGATCTATATAGCCAGTAATTCATGAATGTAGTGCTCAGGATTCATAAGCTTAAAATAGATTTAACTTGTTACAGTGTAAATGTGGTGGACGACTCCCCGCAAGGAACAAACTTCGAATGCTTTTAGACAGATAAAAACAAGTTAATGAAAAATCACTACCGTCTGCTGCTAGCAATTTCACTGGGAGGTAATTTGAAAAACCGGGCGTAGTACACGGGAAGAGAGGGAACCTGTTTCGCCAATTTAACCTTTTAGCTTTGTACAACACTGTTGGGAGGACTAACGAAGACGCTTTGGACTCTTGGGTGATTCTCTTTACACTCTGGGTCAATTTCCGGGAGACCATGGAGTCTAGGCGCTTCCCTGTAGACTGAGCCGGTAGTGTCAATGTTTTCCTAGCCCCTTGCTCCATTTAGCGTCTGTCGCCATGCCCGCCATTGGGGGCTGCTACGATGTTAGAAGATAGAGAGAAGCTTCGTGTTTACTATTGGGGATCTTGTTTCAGAAACTACCACACAGTACAGTCCATTACAAAAACTACAGATTCGCCAGGTATTACTTCTCTTTACCTATTGTTTAAATAGCTTAATGCAAGTTGAACTAAAAAATGCTTGTTTACTCTCATCCGTCATAGTCAGATTCCTACCGAACTGGTAAAGGAAAGAAAAGCAAACACTCGACTGACGATTGAAAAAAGTACAAAACAAAGTACACCATAATAGCTGAAGACAAATCTTCATATTACCGGTATGTGTATTCATGTCTTATATAGTCTAACAACGTAAATGTCATCGACTTTTCCAAAATAAATTATAGTGCTATCTGTTTAAAATAATTTCTCACTTATAGTGTTTACAACAAAATACTATAAATAAATGGCATTATCGAAGTAGTTGTCCTAGAAAGGTAACATATACAATATATGTAGGCCTACACAATATTATAAATGCCACACCATAGGTTACCCTAAAAGTATATAGCCCAATTTAAGGACGTCTATGACGCTACTAAAATTAAGAATGTATGTCGACAATAATATATTAATCGGCATTTAAATAAATAACAACGAAATCAATAATGAGACATACACTGTGTATATACTATATCAATATTGCATTTTTTCAGAAAGCAATTTTCCCTAATTTTTAGCTATGCTTTATTCGATAAGTATTAGGCCTATCTGTACTGTTCTGCACTGCTATTTTTTCACATTAGCAGAGAAAAATAATAATAAACTTTTCCTTTGCAGGTTCTAATGAAGTTGGCAGTTTTCATGCAAATTCAATGCATATGAACCAAATCTGCAATATAAGGCAACTTCGAAGCAATATGTCCACGTACTGTAGTTATCTGTTTTTATATGCGTAACAGTGGTCATTGGCACCCGGAACTGCTATCCTTTAATGCGCTGTTGCCTTCTCTAGACCTTTTAACATAACTATCTCACTTACCTAACGTAATCGCAAAACCTAAAGTAGGTTTTCACACTCATTTGAATATAATCTACTGTCCCATTGAATCTTAACAGATATACCTCTCCGCTCTATTGTGCCGTATGCAATAGTTGTATAAAGTTGGGAATTAAAATTTAAGTACTTACTCTGTAGTTCTATATTATATACAGTATTTTTTTATAACTATGGTGAACTTCTGCATACTAATATATGCACCATAGGCTATAAAATATTGTCCAGTAAATCTTTCAATTAAATTTGTATCTACCAAGCTACCGCATGAATAACAGTCTCCTTTAGAAAAGGATTGAATGTAACGTAGGCTAAATTTGACGTCAAAATACACATAGAAACTCTACGCACCAAAGGATGCACGTAGATTCCTGACAATAAGTTAAATCTTGTAAAATATGTTTGAAAGGCGATAATACGAATAAGGAAGATCATTTTATAAAAATAACTTTGTTTTTGGTTGATTACCAAATAACTTAAGTACGATTTTAATCCTTAAGTAACATTAGAATTGTGTATCATCTTAACTTATACAATCATCTGCTATGGGTTATTATAAAATACTATTATTGCATTTTATACAGAACTAAAAAACAACTACCTACAGTTTAATTGGACCATTGCATATGCGGCGTACATCAATACATACTATAAATACTAAAAGTGTGTACATATATATATGTAATATTAATAATAGTGTGTATACATGTGCATCTATATATATATCATCAATAAATATATATAGACCTATATAATATACACACACACAATATTAGCGCTTATAGTATGTATTGATGTACGCACCGTATACATTGGTCCAATTAAACTGTAGGTAGTTTTATTTTCAATTAAGCAGAATTTATACTCCTTTTAATATCGAGGCCCTTTCAGGAGTTTAGGATCAGTGTGTATACAGTAGGCAATGCAACTATTGATTGTCAACTAATTTCTATTGTTCTATTGTACTTTATGTCAGAAAATTCAACTGCTTTTAATTTAAATGAATATGGTAGCGGATGAAATAGCGAGGATGAGTCATGGTAAATAATTATCCATTTCAGAATTTGCCTTTACGACTGGGGAAAGCAGGAAAATAAACCATGTCAAATTTGCCGGCCATGGGATTTGAACCTGGGACCTGCCGAATGCGAGTAATGCAACGTAATCATCTCGAAGTTTTTTTTTTCATTATATTAGTATTGTATATATATATATATATATATATATATATATATATATATATATATGTGTGTGTGTATGTGTTTGTATGTGTGTGTGTGTAAGAATATTTACAATTTAATTGCAGTTGTTATTTTGAAAGTTTAAATACTTAAGGCTTAACAGCTGGTCAAAATTATAATTTTTTGGGTAATAAATGCAGTTAGTACAGTATAAAAATCAATAGGCCTACATTCATGATCCTAAACCTGCTGATATGTTGGTGCAGTATTAGAATTTCTACTCGCATTATTACTACTCTTATTACTCCAGATTCTCGTGTTACTACTCTTATTACTTACACTCCTAGTATTTCCACCGCTCCAATTACTTAATTGCTAAAAACGCATGTCTCTGACTATTCCTGCAACTCGACTTGTTTCCTCCTCAATTCATATTTTCCTGCGATAATTCTATCACGGTTCTACTCTTACTCCTAGTTCTACTCCTAAAACTGCTACTATTTAACTCTTAAAAACTCCGTGGCGCTACATCCCTGAAGGGACAAGACCTACCACCCGACCGCTGATCATCTACCATAGGCAGATGGCAGGATTGGGTGCATGTGGTCAGCATGCCGACACCCACGGCCGTTAATGGTTATACTTAATGGTGATGGTTAATAGTGATAATGCCGATACTTCTCTATCAAGTAGCTCCTCAATTTGAATCACGAGGCTGACTTAACTCTTACTTCCATTAAATACCCTCCTATAATTATATAATCCTCACTTGCTTTTATGTCCCAGGATTTTGGGGTTAGAAAAAATAAATAAAATCTGCATGATTACGTCTTGGTGTCCTGGTCACTAAACCATGACGTAATCTGCTATAATTTTAAGATTCCAGGAGTTTTAGAAAATCGGTCATGAAGTTGGTGTGGCATGATGGCATCACCCACTGGCCGCTTTCACGCAAGGATCGTTCCTGGCACTCATTTATTTCGAATATCAGTTGATCCTATGGTCATAGTGCCACCAGAAGTAATAGGTAAATTTAAACATTCCAATGACCTCTTCGGGGATCGAACACGCGGCCTTCCAGTTTACAGAGCAATGCCTCAACCAAATGCCCTCATAGCGCAGAATACTGCTTCGATTACTAATATTATGAGTGCATCATATTATTATTATCGACATGGTCTTACAAGAAATTTATTCCGCACTGTCTACTTAAAAGTTGCCCCTGATAGATTGAAGAATACACTTCTTGCAGTATCGAAACGTCAAAGAAGTTGCCAACGCTATAGTCAAAGGCCAGGCGCAGAAAAGTATTATTTTATTAGGTCGACAAAATAATTATGTAATTATTATATTAAAAGCATTTTGTATTGTACGTTCATATTCTAACATTTAAGGAATGTAAAGAAAGTTTAAAGTACAGTGATCGAGAAATAAAAAACTTAAATCGAGATAATGGAAAAATGATTCTCAATACAATTAGGCTTACTACATTATAAGCCATAATTAAATTGGTATTTTATACTGTACATTGGTTTACGTTTTACTATACATGGATACATACATAGGCTACTATACACTGATTAACAAAAGTTTTACATTGCCTCGAAAGTTCACCATTTTGCTTCTAATCTCGACCCTGCAGAAGCCTTTTTATTTAGGTGATGTACAGAGGCTGTGGTTTCTACATTCAATTTGTCCAGAAATGACGTATTTCCGTTATATGCTGTTTTAATAAGTGAATCTCCATAAAATCTCACACGTCAGACTATTAACTGAACTCTTTAATGTAAATGTACAATACCTACAGATAATGTAGTTAAATTTCGACTACTTTTGTGTAACTAATGTGAAATAGTTAATGCTAATGCTTCAGCATTTCCTATTCTTGTAAATTCATTGACATGATCGTCCGTAAATAAAAAAATCCTATACAAAATACTCCCATTATCATCCATGCTCCTTCATATTGCAACAAGAGCAAGCAAACATAGACTATTGCGGAAATGCACAGTTGTCTAAGCCTCAACCACAACCTCAATCAATGGAAAGACTAAAAAGAAATTAGTTTGTTGACGAGATGGATTGTACATAACTACTCTTCAGAGAATTTATATGAGAAAATTTTTCAAATAAAAGTTTTAGCCCTTAATGCACACAATTTGTGTTCAAAATTTAAAAACAGAATTGATACAGCCATTTTCTTGAAAATCGTGAAAAATCCAATTTTCTTCGTTTAAAATGGTTCGGTAGTAGACGTATGAAAAAGTTGTAACCATGTTTTTGTTACACCCTCAGTAGTTGTCTTAAATACCGTATAAACATTTGTTTTTGTATGATTTTTCGTTTTTGAGCCATGCTGAGACATGCTGCTCGCAGACAAACGCATACAAACACACACAGGCCTACAAGTTTGAGAAAATTGTATGCTGAACATGTATTAACATGTATTAAATGTATTAAATGCTGAAACATGTATTAAATGCTGAAAACTCGATAGCGAAATTCAGAGTAGAATTCATTATTTTTCTGCATATAGTAACAGCATCAATAGTACAGGCAGAGGAAGTAAAACGATTAAATTTCAACCCGAAGCATAATCTGATAATAATATAGCAATCTTAAGAGCCACTCAATAAAAATGGCCGTGAGCTGCCCTATTTCTTCTATACTAAATTTGACCGATCGACATTAGGATCCGTTGCATGCAAATGCGATGTTTTCCTTTCGCCCATCTGTTGTCACTATTCCTCGCCACATGTTCTGCTCATTTCCATTTCTGTGTTTCTACCAGTGACACGATGCCCTACTCTAATTCGCCCTTTGCTTTTTCTTAAATTAATAATATTTATTGCTGTATTCAACTAAATTCATAAACAGCTTTTTTGCCATGAAATTACACTTCAGACGCTATTTAAGCAGACTGAAACATATACGTCTCGTTTGAAAATACCTTAGCATTTAAACAAATTGAAGCAAATTGTAGGACTATAAATTCTGGGAATGCATGTCTGGAATGATAGCAATCAACTTAGATGACATTATCCGCAGCAATAGTGACTGTAAAATCGTCAACTCGTTATGATTATACGAAATGCTCGAACCTTGAGGCGCGTCATAATTCACTGGGAAATAATATCATGTTCATTTCAGATACTCTGTTACTCCTGGCATATTATGTTAGTTCAATCAACTTAAATTATATAAATTCGTTGGTTAAAATATTTAAATGAATCCTAATGTGAATAATAGTAATAATAATAACAATTTAACAACTTATATAACAGGCCTCAGCTCTAAAAATTATCATATTCTTGTGAGGGTAAAATTGTTTACAACAACCATTAATATACAGTATAGCACATTATTTAACTTTTTTTTAATCTATGCAAAATAGAGGTGGTGAAAGAAAGAAAGAAAGAAAGAAAGAAAGAGAGAAAGTATAAAGGAAAGAAAGAAATAGAAGTAAAAACGGACGTAATAGACGTTTATACATTTCCTGTATAAAAAAAATTCCCTTTTATAGAAGAATCTATTACCAATTTTCTTATAAAACCCCATAGCTAGATCTTGAAATAAATCAACCCTAACTTAAATTCATACTTTGTGCAAATGTCTGCTCTTTGAACACAGGTTTTAGAGTTACGTTTCCCACTCATTCGTCCATGAAGGAACTTCAAAATAACCGTGGATAGCGTAATCTGAAACCGAAGGAACATTAAAATACTGCCACTGTATGAAAGCTTTTACGTAAAAGAGCCAATATTTTCAAATAGGATAGTCTACAATAGCTTTTAGTGTACCGCATTAAGTGGGGTACTTTGAAACGGATGGAGTAGGAGGAAAAAGGGGTAGAAGAGCGAGAGAGAAAAGGGTGGTTGGTCGAGCTTTTAGATTGATGTTGTTGTGACGTCAGAGAAAATGCGGTTGGTACATAGTTATCAGTTACACAGTAATCGTGTTTGATTCGTGTATATAGCATGATCTCTATATTAGGGTGATGATAAGATTTATTCGTAATAAATCGTCTGCCCTCCAATGAAGATGACCACATGGATCCAGAATACAAACATGTTATAAGATTGTTTTAAAAAATGCATTTAATTCTACATTTCATATTTTAAAAATATTTCAGTTGTTAATACAATTGCCTAGTTATTCATTGTTGAAAGGAAATATTATCAAGTAGACCTACATCAGAATTGGGCATTTCGCTCCCAATTTTCTAAATGGCGTCCGAAATACAGAATTTTATTATTCTGAATTGGCTCCCATGTTAGATCCGAATTGACTCCGAAGTATGATAAATAAGAAATTTTCGTCCCAGTTCAGTAAACAACCTACGTTTCGTAGTTCTAGTCAAGACTGTTTTAGTAAGCCAGTTCTTCACCCATCATCTTTTTTGTTTTGTTTTTTTTTTTTTTTTCGTGTTAGAGAAAACTTTAGAGCTCATTAAAAAAAACTTCTGTCTATTATCATGCCTTCTGTAAATTTCTAATTTTTGTTTCAAGTTGTGATTCGTTTCTGGATTGCTTCTTACTATACACTTTTATGCACTTTGCATGCGAATTAAAACATAAATAATATTAAAAGTATTTGGATGAGTGGGATTAAATTGAGAATTCAACTTCGAATAGAAAGATTTACAAAATCAAGTTGTGATTTGACTGGTTTATACCCACCAAATCTTCAATCAACAAATTTATCACCTTACCTATACATCGACACCCAGGAATTTATATTTTAATTCTCTCAGGATATGGTAGTTAAAAAAAAAAAAAAAAGTCTGACTCTCTTCTTTAACTCTTTTAAAATTCAGGAAACGCCCTATAAAAGTTTATTATCCTGCAACAAGATTAACCCAATTCAACTGTATCTTGCAGTTGTAGGCCATACTGAAATTACCACTGTGCTGAAAAAAGTTTGAAATTCTTCAAAAGCTGCATAAACTTCAATGAGATACCAAAAATTAATAAATTCAGAATTTCTAATATATCTAGGCCTATTACTTTTAAGATAATGAATTAGAGATATGTAAATATTTTACATGATGAACAGTTTTGATATAAATACAAATCAGATATAATGGAGCATAATCGGACTGATTTTCTTATGAGGCAGTAAGACAAATATTTGAATCCAAACCGGACAACATATTTTTCTCTGGGAACCAGTTTGTAAACTCGGGTATTTTCACTAATTAGTGACTCAGAATATCAAACTCCGATATATTCATATGTTTAATCACTGAAATTGATTTTATCAATTGCATCAGATTTGACATTAATTGCGTCATTTATAATGATCGTTTTGTAGGAAGAATTAATCCAATGTCACGTTGGCATGAAGGCGCAGCTGGGCAGATGACGTGCATTTTAACTCGTCGTGACATATTCCATTGACTGAAAGCCACAAAATTCATTTTAAGTCACATCTAATGGCAATTATCTCTATTTCTTTTATCTCTTTCTTCCTTTCTCCCTTCCTCTTTCCCCATCTCTCTCCATCATGCGCCTTTTACATTCCGGTTTTTAGATGTGTAATTTCATACTTCAGAAAATGTTTCTTTTCACCCGAATTTTTTGTTCCTCTTTTCCTCCTTTTAAAATGGTGCTGTCATGCTTTCATGGAGATGTAATCGTGGCATTAACAAAGGTACTCGTCAATAAATGTATAATGAACAATAATAGTAGCCATATCGTTACAATGTTATCATTTCAATCTTCATCATTATTAAATTCTTAAGAATAGCGGCAAGAAAAATTCAGAATTTGAAAAAATTATCGATAATATGTAAGACGACAGTGCATATGAAGGGTATATTAGCAAACCCGGCAATCTCCATTCTGATAAAAGATAGAGATGCTAACTTCTAATGAAAGTTTGATGCTTTTCCTAGTGCATATTTAATGTGTATGTTACAAGAGACAATGACAGGCAAATAACGGAAGGAGAATGTAGGGACAAGATTGCTCTGGAGATCCAATCAATGATTAAAACCAATTGGGGAACAAAAAGATATCTTTATGAGGGGAGCTCTGAAAGCAGGACGGGTTTAGCTTGGTTTCGCCTAGGAGCCAGGAAATCGCTGAAACGCGTCAATGCAAAAGGAGCCAAAATATGCCCACTATGTGACAAGGATGAGACAGCACAGCATATCCTCTCTGAATGTGAAGTCACTGAGATGCTAGGCAACGATATCTGCCAGACTCTTTTGTTGTCTCTAGATGAGGTCACATGGCGGTATTCGAGCTCTTGAGTGACACAAAATTCTCCGAAGGGGTGGGGAAATTCATGTCTAAAGTCCGACAGCTCAGGGTAGAAAAGGATGGGAGGGAGGGGCAGGGGGAGTAATCTTTGTCTGTGTATTATTATGTATTATACTGTATTATTATTGTCATATCTTTTCTGTCATTAGTACAGTTTTTTCTTACTTGTCTTCATCTTTGTATAGCATTACTATATTTTAAGTTATCGTATTATATTGTTTTTTATTACTAGTGTTACATTTCTCTTTCTTTGTCCTGTGCATAGTAAAAGCACGAACGGCCGTCTAGGCCCGTGCGTTGGATTTATTCTATGGATAATGTATTTAATATGTATATAAGAATAAAGATGCACCTTACCATACCATACCAAATTCGACTTCCACATAAGGGAGGAACTCAGATTTGCAACACACACGCTAAATATGTACCAGGAAATGCATTAAAATTTCACTAGAAGGTAGCTGCTCTATCTTTTATAAAAATGGAGATTTCCGGGTTTGCTAATATACCCCTCTTATCATCGAAAAAAAATTATATAATACAACATGACTTGCCTAATTCAAACAGAGGCGTTTTATAATTTTCTCCATTTCAGAATAGTTCTTTATTTAAAATTTTAATGTACTTATCAATTGCTTTATATTACATATTTACTCAAAACCAAAGTGTTCATTAGGTTCATAAGAAGGGAAATAACAAAGCCTAGTTAACCACAAAATATGTCCAAAGTTTGAAAGCAAGACTATTATGCTGCAAAAAATAGTAAGAAATAAATTAAAATATCGGATACTGTGGGCTACATCTCGTACCACTTTAAAACTGATTACAGGGGTAAGTAGAGCTAACTCTGATGATAACTTAGACTGGAAACCATAAGCCTTCACCCATGATAATTCGTGTTAAGTGAAGCATACAGGAGATCTACTGTGATTCGGATTCCATGTTAAACTACAGGCTGAGTCCGGCTAGTTACCATTTACACGATCGCTATAGAAATGACATAGTCCGCCACATTTATGTGGCCTAGTAAAACGAGTCTTAGGCCTATAAACAACAGGAAGCATAAATAAAAGAAAAATAAAACAAAAATATCTGCTATTTTCAGCCGAAAGTGATCGATGTAAATATTTTACATGATGAACCGTTTTGATTTCATTATAAATAAGGTATAATGGAGCATAATCGGACTGTGCCCACAGGGCCTGTAAAGAATAGAAAAGCAGAGATTAGGCTACCAACTGCATTTCTTGTTAAAAGTTGTGTCTGTATTTGGCTTGAAGTCAGATCAATTTTACCCTCTTTTACTCTGCTGGCAAGCGAAAAATAAACGGTAGAAGTGGGCTATACAAGATAAACATTAACAAACAGGGAATTTGGGGTAGTCAGAATATCAGTGACAAGTATTTATGAATGAGCTATATTCACAAACACCACTGAGTTCCGTTTTACAGTTTCCATGACTTTTTGCGTGACTTTGAATCCGAGATCAAGGAGTTAATGTGAGTTTCATAAAAACAAAAACTTCCACTAAGAAGATGCTGTGAAATGTAGCATCAGATTATTCGGTCTGGGGAATTTATACAAAACCTTTACTCCACTGACAAGACGGAAGATTCCGGAAGAAAACAAATGAAGTAGTGGTTAAGTTGTAGCATAAATCAAAAGTGAAACCCTGTTGTTATTCATGGAAGTCGGGACAAATGAGGGAGTTAATCTTGCATTTACGGAAACAAGAAGAAAGCACTGAACAAACAATGTATGCATCAGTTACAACTTTCAACCATTTTTGTCGTATTATAAAGAAATGTACAGACATACAGGCGCTTTCTGGAATTGACTGATGCCGTCTAAGCATTTACCGAGAGGCTTGACTTCAGCACTACGTACAAGAATTATCATTTTATTAAATCCTAGTCCATAGCTACCAGAGCATTTAATATACAATTTCTGTCTTCAAATAATGTAACAAAGGTAGTCTGTATTTAGCCTATATGTAAATATATGTTGGTACTGTCATTATAAAACACTGAATTTGTAAATATATCCTTGAAATTATTTCGTAAACAATTCATTCTCCATATTTTTCGGTACGGTGAATAATTTGCCAATAGGAAACTAAAGCACCCATATAGTGTTATCCAAGTGGAGTTATGCAGATTTGATGGTAGTAACTCAGTTTTCTTATTTAATGTTTATGCCTAAAATCCTTCGTTTTGGTCTTTTGGCTGTACAGCCATCATCAGGGTCTTAAATGAAGGTAAATTTACGTAAGTAAACCGCATTTGTATAAAATAAATCACCAATTGTCAGAACATTAAAACAGATCAATTATAGATTCACTAGGTTATCTGAAGAATTCAATAGGAATAAAATCAGGTAAACTGATAAAAACAAAGTGCCAGATAGAGTTAATAGGTCATACTAATCCCAACAATAGGTCTTTATTTTGCGTTGCTTGTGACTGTTACGTCATGTAATACCTTTTCTCTTGCTTGCCTTGAATTTATTTCAGATGGCTTTGATTTTTCATTTGTCATTTATATGCTTACAGTTCAATCCATTCAATGTATGTCTTGACAATTGTTATTTTAATCTCAACTCCAAAATTACTTATTTATTTTTAAATAATTACTAATTTATCAATTCTGTTTTATTTTATTTATTATATATTTAGTATATAGTGTTTTTATGTATTGATTAATTAATCTAATCTTTAAGTCAATCTATTATCATTGGGTTAGCGATTTTTTATTGTTTCAACCTTCAGTTGTCTCTATTTTTATTCTATTCACTACTTCTTCAAAAAAATGGACAACGATTTGGTTGTTCCATTCTCATTCTCAAGGGCAATGTGATCTATTCTACAAATCGTTTAGCACATCATACAGTGTTAAATTCGAGCGAAAAGCCTTTTCAACTTCATTTTGTGTTGGATTAAGAGATCCAATTATCTTACATCGTATTCAACATAATTTTCATCACAAGGATTCATCTACAACGTCGCTAAAAGTGCTTCGTTCTATCTCTGGACATTGTACCATCAAAAGGAGATATCAATCATTCAATTTCTGTGAGTAATATAATTCACAAACCAAGGTACGTTTTTTTTTCAAGGACTACGATTAGTCTTTTAATTCGATGAGATTATTAGTCATAAATGGATTATATGCAACTGTCAATTGAAAAATAAATACAGACATTTATACTTGGAAAATAAACTGTTAATAGCTTATTTGTACGATCTTGCTTTGAGCTAGTGCTGTGAAAAGCTTTAAATTCAGCATTCAATACAACCTTTCAGCTTTTGAAATAACAATCTCTACAAGCTATATTTTATTACGTCATCAAATGGTCCTCCGAATAATACAGTCTACCAGTGCATCTATATGTGTACCTGGATACAACTAGAACTGCAGGATTCAAGAAGTGCATTTAATTCCAAACCTCAAGCTTATGTTAATCAAGCAACGTCATCGCCCAAGTGTGCATAAATCTTGTATATCAATTTACCCATTTGAAGATTGGAAATGCAATCCAATTCTTCTCCTCATATCTCTACCTCCCGCATGTTATCGCCGGGAATCGAACCCACAAATAATTTTCAATACGGTCCACTATCAGAGGAAGGGTCGCCTGGCGGTAACAGTGACTTTGTTTGTTTTTGTGTTCAAATGAAAACTAAACCAGTTTATTTATTTATGTAGTTCAGGAAGTTCAAACTATTAAAACTACTGCAACCATATGGTCATATTATGATGAATGGAGCAATGGTGGAATGATATACGGCAGAGGAAACGGGGGACCCCGAGAAAACCTGTCCTGACCCATTCCGTTCACCAAAAATTCCACATAGATCCACGGAGATTCGATGCCGGTCCCCAGCGGTGGAAAACAAATGGTCTAACCTCTCAGCTATTGGACTGCAGAATTCCTGTAATTTTTTGCTACATTCAAAGGAGGATGATAATTTACTGTGGTCTTTACCCCAGCAAAGTATCGGAGTATCCAGTTTCCGCAAAAGTTATAGCACTTGTTATAGCACACAGCAAGTTATACTGTGCGTAGGTATATTATGTATCCATGTAATTAACTAAATGCAAAAAAAGTAATAATCAATATAGAGTATCCATAGAAACGCATGACCTTCCAAATATATTAAAAGAGTGAGATAAATTTTTCGAGCTCCGTAATGTGCAATTCAATTCAATCGTATAAACGTGGAGGTCAATGACTATAAATGAAAAACAGGAATTAATCACAGTGAACACGAGTGTGTTGTAAGTACCTTTAATGAACGCATGTCATAATGCAAATGCTGTATTTCTAATTTCTACAAACAATATTAGCTGAAACTAGCGGTTTGTTTAACATAATGTGTATTTATTTAATCTGAAGCACATCTTCCTATTATATCAGTTTTCTAAGGTAAAATTTTTACATCTCTCTTCGTGTACATGTGGAAGATATTTTTTTAAATCTTAACTAACTTAAGTAAGAATATTATAGGAGAAAAATTCCTCCGACACTGGGACTTGAACCCAGGACCTTTGGCTATTCGCGCCAATGCTCTACCAACTGAGCTAAGCCGGAGTTCAATTCACAGCGCCGGATGGAACCTCTCTCCTATGACTGATCTCCTATAATATTCTCATGTAATGTCCAACAGAGACAATAATCTGTGGTTCATGAAAGCTTATATATCTATCTTGAATATCAACTGTACAATAACAGTGGGAGCCCGGTCACAAAAATCACTAATTAGTGTGCCTCACAGTACTGCATATGACATAACTTGTCTGTCTGTGAGCTAGACCATTAGGGCAATCAGTCATAGGAGAGAGGTTCCATCCGGCGCTGTGAATTGAACTCCGGTTTAGCTCAGTTGGTAGAGCATTGGCGCGAATAGCCAAAGGTCCTGGGTTCAAGTCCCAGTGTCGGAGGAATTTTTCTCCTATAATATTCTCATGTAATGTCCAACAGAGACAATAATCTGTGGTTCATGAAAGCTTATATAACTTAAGTAAGATAATATTGCATTTAAAATAAATATGCGAAAGTGAAAAGCTATTTTAAATGTCCTCCTTCCTACAGGATACACCAGTCATGTGCAGAATTGGCTCGCTAAAACAGCCCAAGAGCAGCCACTACAAGTACGTTAGCGATGACCTTCGGACTGGCAATAATAACCCTTACGACGGTTTCCCTTTGAAGGGTTACACTCCTGTGCTTGCTGCCCCCTAACAGTTCACTACCATTTTCTCAGCATCCGCACACCCCTGGTATACACAAAACTCATCTGGATCATCTTCACATTGAAGCTTGAGATTGATAACTGACGGATGCTCACAAGACCTACGCCTGAAGAGATGGGCGAACTATGCTGCAAAATCATTTCACCAAACCTTCCTAACCTTACATCAAAAAATTTGTAAATTGATGAGGTGTGAATTCTGTGGAGAATGAATTAGTAATTTTAATAAAATGTAATAGGACCAAGACCATCTGTTAAATCTTAGCAATTCTTGGGTACATTTCGTACCCTCGACAAAATAATTCTTTCTCCTATCATTCACAGTACATGCCTGTATTTCTAACTGGTAATCGCGGAAATTGGGAATCCAAGTCATCTTAAATTTAATTGAATTTAATCAGATGGTCTTTGGTGAATTGCTACTTTGTTTAGAAGTTTATAACAAACAAGCAATAACGGAGCCTAAAGTCTGTTATTCCTTTAAGACTGTATATTTGCTGCAATTTAAGAAAAATATTCACTGAAATCAGTTGGACAGTTAACTGCAGCACCACTGACGCTCGCATCCAGAGCAAACTCCGTGCGGCTGGTTAACTGTTTAACAGATCGCACTGCAGCATCCCTTATTCCCTTAAATTTCAAAGGAATAACAGAAAATCCTATCCTTCGCGTCCCCGTTCGCGGCTCTGGAAATGCAGTGAGTACATAACGAGCTCGACTGTAGCCAAGAAGGAAGGGTGCAATTATATCCTGACTAATCTCATATTCCGCATGTTTGATATTGACCAATAACGTTTAGCAATTCCTCGGATATAGACCAATCACGATCGTTTATCTTATAAAATGCTTGCTATTAATATGAGGAAGTTGTTTTATCGATAAAATCGTCTGCTCGTTGCTGGACATGTAAGCATCAGTGTGCAATGATTAATACGTCACACGCTGCCATTTAAGCATCATGAAAACAGATTATTTTATACAACATAACTTGTTTGGAAATTGAAATAATAGAAATGTACATTGATTAAACACAATTTCGATTGGGTGCAAGCCAGTTGGTGTGCTTTTATTCTGTTCTGCTGTTATGCTTACCTGAATTAAGTTAACTGTGTCTCATATGCACCAATGGCAGCACTGTCACAACATGGAACTCGAATCGATTCATGGATGGTTAATTCATAGTATGCCGTGATCTCGTAGCCGTTAGTTTTGTTTTTATACAACAAAGCACGAAAGTAATTATTATTTGCACAATCCTTTACATTTTTATTCATGGAATAGTCTTAATAAATCCGACTCTCGTGGGATTAGGCTACCTATGATAAGTAATTATTGTATTTGCATTCAATATAATTTTGAATCGGGAATAATCAGTAGGATTTCAAAATGCGTCACTGAACAACCGTACAAGAAGAACAGAATGGGCTACCAGAAATTATTTTGAAGGGATCAAAATAAAACTCAGTTGGTCATGGCAGTCTTAATGAGTTTTTTTTATTAAGAGATGTATGAAATTTGAGAGAATCCATTCCTCGGGTTAAATTGACCGAGCGAAGAGAGGTCCTGTTTTAACTTTACCTTCGGACTTTCGTATGTTTGTAAATTCATGTGTTAAAGCAATCACGATTTTCTTCTAGTTTTGAAAGAATGTTCCCTGAAGTCATAAAAAATAACGAATTATTATTATTATTATTATTATTATTATTATTATTATTATTATTATTATTATTATTATTATTATTAGTATTAGTATTATACTATCATCATCAAGAAGAAGTCCCAACCCACCTTCACGACGTCACTGGGATGGTATGTACGAATGTTCAGAAATTGTTAACCGTATACTTGGGCATATACCGTATAGTGCTTTGTTGCCAGGGGCGCCATTTTGCCTCATTACAGCCCTGGCTGCATCTGCTAGATTATAATGAAATCAAATTAGGTCAGGAAACCCGTATTCAATACGTATAATTTCACACGACTTTATCACAGAGCTTCAAGACAGGAAGGATCCCGACGTTTTAATTCTTCGTGACTTTAACTCTTCATCACAGAGACTTTCTTACCTCCTCTCTGTTTCTGTTTTTGTGCCAGTTTCCCCTGCGCCATGTTTTAATTAGCAAGTGATTAACACTGGAGTCAATCTGCGTCGTTAATAATGGCGCCTAAGGCACCGTCTTGACAGCTTCAGCCGTCATACGTAGCCGAAAATTGGAAGCTAACTTCACTACAGTGTTGGAAGGACTTAGTTGATGAGTGTTACTTGAGAGAGATTATATCCTTCACAGGTTCCGCTTCCTGTGACGCAAATATATTTTCTCTTTATGAATTCCAGCTCTGCTTCTATAGTCACTGTTGTGATTTATTATATATGCCGTTGGCGTTAAAACCATCGCTGTTACACCATCACCATCGCAACACTAGAAAATAAATGTTTACTAATTTTAAAAGATATATATATAATTATTTTTACACATTAACAGAAACAGTAGAAACAGATTATTTTACGAAGAAAATCATAAAATCGTTCCATTCTAATAGTTATTTATAATACAAGTTTCTAAAGTGTAATATTTCGGAATGACTGTGGAGATAAGAAGGGAAGTGAAATGTATCTTCTTTAATACAAGTGTTCCAAATTATTAGTTAACTAATAATAATTAGTTAGTTTGAACTTGTTTTTTTCAACGATGGCACGATAACAGTTCTTTTTAATATATTATTAATCATTATTATTATTATTATCATTATTTATGTATTTCATGTTTTTGCCCTGGCTGAGTGGTAGAGAAGGCCTTATGGCCTTAACTCCGCCAGGTTAAATAAATAAATAAAATAAATTTACAGTAAATAAATGCACAATAAATATTTAAAAACAGACAAGTTATAAGTGAATGAGGCCATTTGGGCCCATGAACGTCAATTAAATTTATTTTTCGGTGAGTAAAATGAATAACAGTGCCTACAGAAATAGCTTGTTTTGTTTATGCATTTGTGTTTTTAAAGGCGCACGTTGACAATAAAAAAATGGCCAAATTGCATCTTAGAAAAGCACTATTCTAGTAAAATTTTAATTTACTTAATTTAACCTAAAGTAGTATGACATTTTAATTTAGCACTGATCAACTCTCTGCTCTTATCAGTAGCCTATTACAGTAATTATTATAATATGTACCTTTAATTTCTATTTTTGTGTAGGCTTATGTATTTTTATAAAAGTTCATCTGTAATATTTATTATTTTACCTATTTGCTTTTTAGTAGCCTATTGAGTTCGTAAATCTTTGTACCGTTATGAAAATTTATTTACTTGAGTACTTCAGCTTTATAACGTCCTCAGTGTTGTTATTACTACTAATAATATCAACATTAGGCCTACTATATTTAATATTATTACTATGACTATTACTGTCGTAACTGTACTAGCAATATCGGCCTTTCACTTTACCATAAAATTTATTACCAGCAATAGCTATAAATATAGGATTGGTTTATATTAGCTTGCTTCAATATTATAGGTTATCTATTAAGGAAATTGGTGATTAATGTTTCGCCTTATACCCTCAAACACAGCATAACAGCAGCAGGTGAAGACATATAGTCTCTTTAGACTACAAGCGACTGAAGATGGTGTAAACATGCACCGAAATGCTTCTCACAATCTAAAATGATAAAACCCAAGAAGCAGCAAGCCGAATTTCTAATCAACGATTCATATATAGAACTCTCTACAATTTAAACTCAGAAGAATATCATACTACTAGAGCAACAATTTTTATTGTATATAATCAACCTGGTTTTTATGTTAACATTGACTACTGCAATTAGCAGCTAAATAGACATTGTTACACTCTATAATAATCTGTTGTCAACAGAATAACATTTTATGACTACATACTACTTTTAATTGCAGCGCATATTAAGTGTATGTTTTTAAATACAAATAGATTTTAATGAATTTGTAAATACTTACTGTGATATTGTAAATAGTATTTTAATTGACTGTGTAATATGTGTATTTTTTCTTTTTAGCATGTGTATTTTTTAACATAACTCATAACTCAAACAGATTATATCATTCCAATAATAAATATCTGAGGCTAACTGCGGCTTTTTGGTTTTATCATTATTTGGGGGTATAAGGCGGAACATTAATCACCAATTTCCTTAATACTTCAACCCTCAAAGAAAGAAAAAATGAAATTTATTAATAGGTTATCTAATTTCACTAGACGCAAAGTAATTGTATTTTAACCTCACTAAACATTAGCTTTATTCGGACTTAGATTTGGGTAGGAAAGTAAAAATATTGTATTGGATTTGACAAATATACATTCTAACAAAGCTCAAAACTGCAAGTTCCATTCACAATGGCGTTTTTATTTTCATAAATTGTGGTTAGTCAGTACGGAAAGCACCTCCCCTAATCACAGCTTACGAAGAAGAGCCTAATGGTATGAGGTTGGTTGCTAACTCCTTCCAGAAACAATGTTGAAGAAAGGAAGTTATTATCACTCTAGACAGTAAGTTCCTTTTATCCTATTGTTTAATGAAGTACGTTTAATCCTACATCAGAGCTAGTGACGTCACAGGAAATCCTCACATCGCTTCATTACCAACAAGCAACTCGGCCAATTAATCATCCACCATCATGATGGCTGTCACCTGACACTATACGATGCTGCCGCTTCTTCTTCTTTCTTCTTGATCATAAAGGAGAATATAAAAAATAGAACAGAGGGAACAACGGCTCTGAAGTTTCAGACTGCGATATGAAAAGGCACTTGAAGCAAAAACGGTATATGTGTTCTGCTGAGAAAATTGCCAGAAACGTTTCGTTCGCTGAGTGTACTGTAGAATTCTATTCGATCATTACTAAGCTCCGTCAAAGCGGAAGCACATACCTGAAGAAAATCCTTTTAAACTGAAAACTACTAAACATAGCCTAATAATTTACGTACAGCAAAAGAAATACTTGAAACACTATAGTTCTATGATGTGTAATTTTCATCCGATTAATAAAGAAGTATTGTTTTATTTATTTTCTCTCATGGAAATAATGCGATCGTAATCTCACATGATCGGTCAAGAATGCCACCATTATCGGCCGTGGGTGTCGGCATGCTGACCACATGCCCCCCAATCCTGCCATCTGCCTACGGGAGATGACGCAGCAGCGGCCAAGTCCCTCCAGGGATGTAGCGCCACAAAGTTAAATCTCACATGATGCATTGGATTATGAATATTTTGAAAGAGTAGTGCCTCAATTAATTATTGGATTTCAATATGATGGTATTCTTATCTTCCTGCCTACTGATCTATGAAGGTATTCAGTAAAAGAATTAGTGTACTATGATAGGAACTTTTTTACGATATCAATTTCTCAAACTTGGAAATGACCTGAATTATTAAACTTGGAAATGATCTGAATTATTTTCTTTTTACTTATTCGATTCTTCAAAGAACGGAAATTTTTTGTGATTTTTTTTTCACATCAGTAAGTTGTTGCATTTATCATACTGAGATTTATAAATACTGTTTTTTCCCCCTGGGAACTAACTCGCTTACAGAAAGTTGTGCTGGAAGAACAATTTCCCCGGAACTGAAACCGCATCAGCATTTTTTTTTATAATATGATATTATTCCAGCTTATAAACATCTCGCAATTAACATTAAGTAATATTCAATATAAGTGTTATTTTATGACTTTGAAATTAGTTTTCTGATAACTTTAATAATTCACACAAAAATATTACTAATTTTCTTTTAATTCTTACCTTTCATTGAGAAAATGTGTTATGTGTGCACTATTATAACTAATATTTTTGGAGAGAAGGGTACTCGTGAGTTTGTGAAACGAGAATTATGTCGTTCCTATGTACGACAAATTTCACAGACATACATCAACATCGTAAATGTAGGCGATTTTTTCATAAATTCAAGCTTTATTGTCCATATTTTATACTATAACGAAATACTGAATTCAAAAGCAAGTGTTAGATTAAGAGAAATGTAGTAGTGTATTTCTCACAAAAATTCTTACATATAAACCACACTGAGAGAAGCTTAAAAGCGATATGGTAGAATGTTTCTAAAGAAGAAACCTTCACGTCTGTTATTTCATTTGAAATTGCAAGACAGCCTTCGTTACATGGGATTCCATTTGCCCAATTGTTTCATTAACACGAAATAAAGGCATAATGCAATAAGAAATACAGGCTTGCATAAATAGATGAAATTGTTGGGCCTATAATGTTTTTACACGAGTTATTCGATTTTTTTATTTAATGAAATTCCAGTGGGAGGAAAGATTTGTAGACGATTAAAACAATCAGACATTTAAAAATTAATTATTAGATTTAGAAAATAAATTATTCACATTGCAGGTCATTCCAAAGAATTAAAGTAAAAAATCTATCTTCAGTTTATAAAATTCTAACACAGTGATACAAACTGTGACTTTTTTTTCCTGTTTTCCTTTTTCGTTTTGTTACTTGTATTTGACTGGAATATTTTTCGTCCACACGTATATTGTTTAAATAATGTCTTATTAACTTTATTCACTCTAAAAACACACTAAAATACCTAAATTTTGCTTCTATCGGATAATGGAACATCTCACTCCATGAAGCATGAATCGTTACTTAGTTATAACTAGCATGTGCCCGCGGCTTCGCCCGCGATAATTATTTAAAAAATTAAAAATTAAAAGCATAACCCTAATAGTTAAATCATTATATTTATTAACACTTAAATCACGTGGAATACATATCACGATTAGATAGCGTCGCCTGGTAAAGGCGATCTCAGATTCGAGTTCCTTGGCCCAGAAAATCCCTGTATAGTGAGTTTCGTCCAAATCGAACGATGTTTAACCATATTTAGGTCTATGTTGATTATCCCTCTTCCGTGTAGGTTGAAAATTTCATATGTCTACGGGCCTTGACATTCTAAACAAATGAATCGACCAGCGTGGGCTTACAACATTCAAGCGATCGCGATGCTTTTATTTCCACGGTACGACAAAAATAGCCAAAGCTAACTGCAATTGATTTGACATTGAAATGTATTACTGAAATCTGATGCTTCGACAGCGCTAAAATCACGTTTTCTGCCAGTTTTTCACTTATAACTCGCGAACGAAAGCTAAAATTAAAAATTCGGCTTCGAGGTGCATTCGCCCACCTTTCAGTCCATCTATCTTTAAAATTTCAGATCTCTGCGTTCAGTAGATTTCGATGGGCATCGCGGACAGACAGACAAACAGCATGTGCCCGCATGTGCCCGCGGCTTCGCCCGCGATAATTATTTCAAAAATTAAAAATTAAGAGCATAATAGTTAAATCATTATATTTATTAACACCTAAATCACGTGGACTACATACCACGATTAGATAGCGTCACCTGGTAAAAGCGACCTCAAATTCGAGTTCCTTGGCCCAGAATACCCCTGTACAGTGAGTTTCGTCCAAATCGAATCAATGTTTGACCATATTTAGGCCTATATTGATTATCCCTCGTCCGTGTAGGTTGAAAATTTCATATGTCTTCTGGCCTTGATATTCTAAACTAATGAATCGTCCAGGATGGACTTACAAAATCAAGCGATCGCCCGCGATAATTATTTCAAGAATTAAAAATTAAGAGCATAATAGTTAAATCATTATATTTATTATCACCTAAATCACGTGGACTACATGTCACGATTAGATAGCGTCGCCTGGTAAAAGCGACCTCAGATTCCAGTTCCTTTGCCCAGAAAATCCCTGTATAGTGAGTTTCGTCCAAATCGAATCAATGTTTGACCATATTTAGGCCTATGTTGATTATCCCTCTTCCGTGTAGGTTGAAAATTTCATATGTCTTCGGGCCTTGATATTCTAAACTAATGAATCGTCCAGGATGGACTTACAAAATCAAGCGATCGCCCGCGATAATTATTTCAAGAATTAAAAATTAAGAGCATAATAGTTAAATCATTATATTTATTAACACCTAAATCACGTGGACTACAGTCACGATTAGATAGCGTCGCCTGGTAAAAGCGACCTCAGATTCGAGTTCCTTTGCCCAGAAAATCCCTGTATAGTGAGTTTCGTCCAAATCGAACGATGTTTTACCATATTTAGGTCTATGTTGATTATCCCTCTTCCGTGTAGGTTGAAAATTTCATATGTCTACGGGCCTTGACATTCTAAACAAATGAATCGACCAGCGTGGGCTTACAACATTCTAGCGATCGCGATGCTTTTATTACCACAGTATGACAAAAATAGCCAAAGCCAACTGCAATTGATTTGACATTGAAATGTATTACTGAAATCTGATGCTTCGACAGCGCTAAATCACGTTTTCTGCCATTTTTTCACTCATAACTCGCGAACGAAAGCTAAAATTAAAAATCCGGCTTCGAGGTGCATTCGCCCACCTTTCAGTCCATCTATGTTTAAAATTTCAGATCTCTGCGTTCAGTAGATTACGCTGGGCATCGCGGACAGACAGACAGACAGACGGAGGACAGACACTTCCTTTTAATAATATAGATAGATAATAGATAATGTGTTGCATTTTTGTCGCTACGTAATTTAAGCAAATATAGGGATCTAGCTGGTCATTCATTTTAACAATGAAGGCCTATATGTGATAGCACTACAATAATACTAAAAAATTATCTGAGAATCATATATCACTCTTGGGAATACGTTGCTTCCATGACTTTAATGCATCATTTTCGAGAGGTTTGGAACGTGCAAGGCTCCACTCATAACCCCATCGTATCTTCCCAATATAAAACGCTCTTTACTTATCCGTCCACATATCGTATATGGAGCGTCATAAAAACTTCCCTTCTTCTAAGGGCTAAGATTCCATCAAAACCGGCACAAGGCCCGGCTTGACAGTATCAGACAATACCGAGGCAAATGATAATGTAACAGCGTACCGTAAAACGAAATGAATTCGATTAAGTTTTGTTTCTAAATTCCTCTTTTAAAAAACGACAGGAAATTAACCGGTCTTTTTTTATATCATTGGGTATTTTGCGATTGCGACAGTGTAGCTTCGCGGCCGATTTCCATCCGACGTGTATGACGTCACAACTTGGAAACGTCCAGAATGATCAACACAATGAAAATGCGCGAGGTTTTATTAATATTATTTTTATTTTGTTATTATTATTATTATTATCATTATTATTATTATTATTATTATTATTATTTAACAAAAAAATATATTTGCGACTGATGTTCCCCCAATCAGTATATCATGGGATATTTACAGCGCCTGTTACATTTCGTGTCAGCCTAACATTCTTCCATTCTTGGAGGTAACGGAAGATGTTTCTGAAGAAGCATGTGATATCGTTAATATGGTGTTTCAGAACCGTTGGTAGAAGACGGGATTGTAGTACCAATATGCCACATACGGTAACGAGTGCGACACCATATGCCGATGTTAACCTAATATCATTTTTGCTAACCTAACTGCCACTAACCTAGAGCTACCCCTATGATACCTTCCTAATTCGGGAAAAAAAGTTTTTTTTTTTTTTTTTTTTTTTTTTGTGAATAAGATTCGGCTCACCTTATTTCTTAGTAATAATTAAGTAATTTCAATAGTATTAATTAATTCAGAATGTCATGTTGCGAATTCCAATGCAAAAAATCTAATAAATTTCATAACATTTTCCATAATGAACAACTGAAATATGCAAGCATTTCTACAATATTAGTCTACAGGTTTTTAAGGTAGCCTATGCATTCATGTTAGAGGTCAAAATTCACGGCAAAAATCCCATTTCAACTCCCCCCATATTATAACATGAGATTATCTCCATAAAACATTTAAAAACACATGGATTTCAAGACATATCATTCTCGGGAGAGGAGATGTTGTCTTCACGAGTGATTTGGTCCAACCCGCCCACCCTAAACAGTACACTTTCTTTTATAGTGGGAAGTTGCAAAAAGTAGAGATATTTCCGCCATGTTGATTATTAAGACCGGAGTAGAAGCGCATGATTGGACGTTGCCAGTGTGACGTCGCTAGCGATGAACTGTGACCAACATAACGAGACGAAAGATATAATATGCCACATTTTCGAAACCGACAAACAGTGTTTCGTACATTATTCGAAAATGCAAGGGCGCTTCGCTTCGGCTACCGCCTCCGCTCGCGCACTTAACTAATGTGGTTAGTTTATGCATTATTTAGCTTTATGTAGGCCATCGTACTGCTGCAACGAAGATAGTTGGTCACCCTGACCGGTTGAAAACAAATACATTGCGCCGGACGTGTGAAGAAGCCATATCGCGACGATGGGGGGAGTTGTTCTGGGACTATGCCAACAAATTCACATTTTAAAACGAAAGTTATTGATGTTTTTACCAGACAACATATGGTATAAAACTAACATAAGTAACTTAGTTTTCACTTTTTGGTTCCGTAAAAAAAAAAATTATGCTCATTTTCAAAATATCTTAGAATTGCCAAAAATGATACAATCTTTAAAATTCTTTCACTGTTTGTCCCTTTTTATGCACAGACTGTTGTGAACTTTGTATATGTAGCTAGCGTCACTAGAAAGAATGTTTTTAATTGAAAAAATCGACAATACTATTACAAAAAACCTACATCACAGTTGTATTTTTCAGAGTAATAGAAAACCCGTAACACTCCATCCCCCATTCATAAGCTTTCATTTGATGTACAAACGAACATTCTAACTCGATTTTTAGTATAGGATTTGTTCATTTGAAGAATAGAAAATATAAGAAAAACGGGTAATACCGGAGTTGACGTGTCCCTGTACGCAGCAAGCCATGTTGCCTTCATTCTGGCAGCGTTCCGTAAGGACAAGTCCACCACCGCCGCCGCCAAATTCGAATGTGTTATATTCAGAATCCACAACGCCGATTTTGAGTGGTTAAAGATTTGATATTAAAAATAGCGCAAAAGCCCGTTCTTCTCACAGGTGCTCCCGGGTGATAGTTTAAATTGGCGTAGGGACTAGTACTTAAAGGTTTAGTATTAAAACGACCGCAAGAGCCCGCTCTATTCACAGGTGACAGTTAAATAACCCCGTTCTGCTCGCGGGTGAGGGATTAAGTTTGCATAGGGACTAGTAGTTAAAGTTTAATATTAAAGCGAGCGAAAGAGCCCGTTCTACTCACAGGTGACACTTAAATAACCCCGTTCTGCTCGCGGGTGACAGATTAAGTTTGCATAGGGACTAGTAGTTAAAGTTTAATATTAAAGCGAGCGAAAGAGCCCGTTCTATTCACAGGTGACACTTAAATAACCCCGTTCTACTCACAGGTGACACTTAAATAACCCCGTTCTGCTCGAGGGTGATAGTTTAAATTGGCGTAGAGACTAGTACTTAAAGGTTTATTATTAAAACGACCGCAAGAGCCCGTTCTATTCACAGGTGACAGTTAAATAACCCCGTTCTGCTCGCGGGTGACAGATTAAGTTTCCATAGGGACTAGTAGTTAAAGTTTAATATTAAAACGAGTGAAAGAGCCCGTTCTACTCACAGGTTACACTTACATAACCCCGTTCTGCTCGCGGGTGATAGTTTAAATTGGCGTAGGGACTAGTACTTAAAGGTTTAATATTAAAACGAGCGAAAGAGCCCGTTCTATTCACAGGTGACACTTAAATAACCCCGTTCTGCTCACGGGTCACTCTGTATATATTTTTATTATTTCCTAGCCGGTGGTCCTCGTGTTATAAAATCTGCACACGGCTTTTTCTACTCGGTATATTTTTTACCATTTTTAACTAACTCATATTTCTTTCTGCAGAGCAAAGAATGAATGAACGTATTATGTATTTTTCTTTGTGAAAATCTCGTTTGTTGCCATAACTTGTACAATGCCTACAGCATATTTTACCGACTTCTTGCATGTACCTAATAAGCCTATTCAGATTTTTCGGATATTTTGTTTGTTTGAAATTATCGTACGTAATAATAAAGGTTCTTACCCTGACTTTACGACATGGAAATCACACCGATTAAAGAAATAATTCATTATATGGAGGGACATTTTTTCTCCGACTTGAGCTATATCTGTTCCTTATAATTCGACCCTTCTGAACACGAATATAACAGTAATATTAACCAGTTCCTTCCGTACTTCGAGAAAATTCCGATTTTCCATTAGTGTGACCCAGTCAACGCAGAAAGAATATGGACGATTAAAAAGAAAAATTCATTCCATCGAGGAAATTTTTTTTCCCGACACGAGTTACATGTTTCATCCATAATCCGACCCATCTGATCTCGAATATATTAATAATAATAACCATTTCCTTCCGCGCTTCGAGAAAATTGAGATTTTCCATTAATGTTAGACATTTCTCGCAGAAGAAGGAGGAACAATTCAAAGAAATAATTCATTATATGGAGGGACATTTTTTCTCCGACTTGAGCTATATCTGTTCCTTATAATTCGACTCTTCTGAACACGAATATAACAGTAATATTAACCAGTTCCTTCCGTACTTCGAGAAAATTCCGGTTTTCCATTAAAATCACATTTTTCGCAGAAAAAGTAGAACTATTTAAATAAAAATTGATTACAAAGAGTAAAAATTTTTTCCCGACATGACTTACATGTGTTATCTATAATTCGACCCTTCTGAACACGAATATAACAATAATAATAACCAGTTTCTTTCGCACTTCGAGAAAATTCCGGTTTTCCATTAAAATCACACATTTTTCGCAGAAAAAGTATAACTATTTAAATAAAAATTGATTACAAAGAGTAAAAATTTTTTCCCGACATGACTTACATGTGTTATCTATAATTCGACCCTTCTGAACACGAATATAACAATAATAATAACCAGTTCCTTCCGCACTTCAAGAAAATACCGATTTTCCATTAGTGTCACACAGTTTACGCAAGAAAAGTGGGAATGTTTCAAACAAAAATTAATTACAACAAGGCAAAATTTTTTTCTCACTTGAGTTACATGTGTAATCTATAATTCGACCCTTCCGAACACGAATATAACAATAATAATAACCAGTTCCTTCCGCACTTCGAGAAAATACCGATTTTCCATTAGTGTCACACATTTCTCGCAGGAAAAGAGGAAACTATTCAAAGAAAAATTCATTCTGTGTAGGATGAATTTTTTTCCAACTTGAAATACGTGTGTTATCTATAATTCGACCCTTCTGAACACGAATATAACAATAATAATAACCAGTTCCTTCCGCACTTCGAGAAAATACCGATTTTCCATTAGTGTCACACAGTTTACGCAAGAAAAGTGGGAATGTTTCAAACAAAAATTAATTACAACAAGGCAAAAATTTTTTCTCACTTGAGTTACATGTTTAATCTATAATTTGATCCTTCCGAACACGAATATAACAATAATAATAACCAGTTCCTTCCGCACTTCGAGAAAATACCGATTTTCCATTAGTGTCACACATTTCTCGCAGGAAAAGAGGAAACTATTCAAAGAAAAATTCATTCTGTGTAGGATAAATTTTTTTCCAACTTGAAATACGTGTGTTATCTATAATTCGACCCTTCTGAACACGAATATAACAATAATAATAACCAGTTCCTTCCGCACTTCGAGAAAAAAACGATTTTCAAATAGTGTCACACAGTTTACCCAGAAAAAGTAGGACCGTTTCAAAACAAAAATTCATTACATCGAAGGAAAATTTTTTCCCGACCTAAGTTATATGAGTTATCTATAATTCGACCCTTCTGAACACGAATATAACAATAATAATAACCAGTTCCTTCCGCACTTCGAGAAAATACCGATTTTCCATTAGTGTCACACAGTTTACGCAAGAAAAGTGGGAATGTTTCAAACAAAAATTAATTACAACAAGGCAAAATTTTTTTCTCACTTGAGTTACATGTGTTATCTATAACTCGACCCTTCAGAACACGAATATAACAATAATAATAACCAGTTCCTTCCGCCCTTCCAGAAAATACCAATTTTCCATTACCGTCACACAGTTTACGCAAGAAAAGTAGGAATGATTCAAACAAAAATTAATTACATGCAGGCAAAATTTTTTCCCCACTTGATTTACATGTGTTATCTATAACTCAACCCTTCTGAACACGAATAGAACAAAAATAATAACCAGTTCCATACGCACTAGGAGAAAATTCCGAATTTCCATTCGTGACACACAGTTTACGCGTAAACTGTGTAACACGAATGAAAAATCGGAATTCTCTCGAAGTGCGGACCAAACTGCTTATTATTATTGTTATATTCGTGTTCAGAAGGGTCGTATTAAGATAACACACGTATTTCAAGTTGGAAAAAAAATTATCCTACACAGAATGAATTTTTCTTTGAATAGTTCCCTCGTTTTCATCGAGAAATGTGTGACACTAATGGAAAATCGGTTTTTTCTCGAAGTGCGGAAGGAACTGGTTATTATTATTGTTATATTCGTGTTCAGAAGGGTCGAATTATAGATAACACACGTATTTCAAGTTGGAAAAAAATTTATCCTACACAGAATGAATTTTTCTTTGAATAGTTCCCTCTTTTCCTGCGAGAAATGTGTGACACTAATGGAAAATCGGTATTTTCTCGAAGTGCGGAAGGAACTGGTTATTATTATTATTGTTATATTCGTGTTCGGAAGGGTCGAATTATAGATAACACATGTAACTCAAGTGAGAAAAAAATTTTGCCTTGTTGTAATTAATTTTTGTTTGAAACATTCCCACTTTTCTTGCGTAAACTGTGTGACACTAATGGAAAATCGGTATTTTCTCAAAGTGAGGAAGGAACTGGTTATTATTATTGTTATATTCGTGTTCAGAAGGGTCGAATTATAGATAACACATGTAAGTCATGTCGGGAAAAAATTTTTACTCTTTGTTATCTATTTTTATTTAAATAGTTATACTTTTTCTGCGAAAAATGTGTGATTTTAATGGAAAACCGGAATTTTCTCGAAGTGCGAAAGAAACTGGTTATTATTATTGTTATATTCGTGTTCAGAAGGGTCGAATTATAGATAACACATGTAAGTCAAGTCGGGAAAATTTTTTTACTTTTTGTAATCAATTTTTATTTAAATAGTTCTACTTTTTCTGCGAAAAATGTGTGATTTTAATGGAAAACCGGAATTTTCTCGAAGTACGGAAGGAACTGGTTATTATTATTGTTATATTAGTGTTCAAAAGGGTCGAATTATAAGGAACAGATATAGCTCAAGTCGGAGAAAAAATGTCCCTCCATATAATGAATTATTTCTTTGAATTGTTCCTCCTTCTTCTGCGAGAAATGTCTAACATTAATGGAAAATCTAAATTTTCTCGAAGCGCGGAAGGAAATGGTTATTATTATTAATATATTCGAGATCAGATGGGTCGGATTATAGATGAAACATGTAACTCGTGTCGGGAAAAAAAATTTCCTCGATGGAATGAATTTTTCTTTTTAATCGTCCATATTCTTTCTGCGTTGACTGGGTCACACTAATGGAAAATCGGAATTTTCTCAAAGTACGGAAGGAACTGGTTAATATTACTGTTATATTCGTGTTCAGAAGAGTCGAATTATAAGGAACAGATATAGCTCAAGTCGGAGAAAAAATGTCCCTCCATATAATGAATTATTTCTTTGAATTGTTCCTCCTTCTTCTGCGAGAAATGTCTAACATTAATGGAAAATCTCAATTTTCTCGAAGCGCGGAAGGAAATGGTTATTATTATTAATATATTCGAGATCAGATGGGTCGGATTATAGATGAAACATGTAACTCGTGTCGGGAAAACAAATTTCCTCGATGGAATGAATTTTTCTTTTTAATCGTCCATATTCTTTCTGCGTTGACTGGGTCACACTAATGGAAAATCGGAATTTTCTCGAAGTACGGAAGGAACTGGTTAATATTACTGTTATATTCGTGTTCAGAAGAGTCGAATTATAAGGAACAGATATAGCTCAAGTCGGAGAAAAAATGTCCCTCCATATAATGAATTATTTCTTTGAATTGTTCCTCCTTCTTCTGCGAGAAATGTCTAACATTAATGGAAAATCTCAATTTTCTCGAAGCGCGGAAGGAAATGGTTATTATTATTAATATATTCGAGATCAGATGGGTCGGATTATAGATGAAACATGTAACTCGTGTCGGGAAAAAAAATTTCCTCGATGGAATGAATTTTTCTTTTTAATCGTCCATATTCTTTCTGCGTTGACTGGGTCACACTAATGGAAAATCGGAATTTTCTCAAAGTACGGAAGGAACTGGTTAATATTACTGTTATATTCGTGTTCAGAAGGGTCGAATTATAAGGAACAGATATAGCTCAAGTCGGAGAAAAAATGTCCCTCCATATAATGAATTATTTCTTTAATCGGTGTGATTTCCATGTCGTAAAGTCAGGGTAAGAACCTTTATTATTACGTACGATAATTTCAAACAAACAAAATATCCGAAAAATCTGAATAGGCTTATTAGGTACATGCAAGAAGTCGGTAAAATATGCTGTAGGCATTGTACAAGTTATGGCAACAAACGAGATTTTCACAAAGAAAAATACATAATACGTTCATTCATTCTTTGCTCTGCAGAAAGAAATATGAGTTAGTTAAAAATGGTAAAAAATATACCGAGTAGAAAAAGCCGTATGCAGATTTTATAACACCAGGACCACCGGCTAGGAAATAATAAAAATATATACAGAGTGACCCGTGAGCAGAACGGGGTTATTTAAGTGTCACCTGTGAATAGAACGGGCTCTTTCGCTCGTTTTAATATTAAACCTTTAAGTACTAGTCCCTACGCCAATTTAAACTATCACCCGCGAGCAGAACGGGGTTATGTAAGTGTAACCTGTGAGTAGAACGGGCTCTTTCACTCGTTTTAATATTAAACTTTAACTACTAGTCCCTATGCAAACTTAATCTGTCACCCGCGAGCAGAACGGGGTTATTTAACTGTCACCTGTGAATAGAACGGGCTCTTGCGGTCGTTTTAATAATAAACCTTTAAGTACTAGTCTCTACGCCAATTTAAACTATCACCCTCGAGCAGAACGGGGTTATTTAAGTGTCACCTGTGAGTAGAACGGGGTTATTTAAGTGTCACCTGTGAATAGAACGGGCTCTTTCGCTCGCTTTAATATTAAATTTTAACTACTAGTCCCTATGCAAACTTAATCTGTCACCCGCGAGCAGAACGGGGTTATTTAAGTGTCACCTGTGAGTAGAACGGGCTCTTTCGCTCGCTTTAATATTAAACTTTAACTACTAGTCCCTATGCAAACTTAATCCCTCACCCGCGAGCAGAACGGGGTTATTTAACTGTCACCTGTGAATAGAGCGGGCTCTTGCGGTCGTTTTAATACTAAACCTTTAAGTACTAGTCCCTACGCCAATTTAAACTATCACCCGGGAGCACCTGTGAGAAGAACGGGCTTTTGCGCTATTTTTAATATCAAATCTTTAACCACTCAAAATCGGCGTTGTGGATTCTGAATATAACACATTCGAATTTGGCGGCGGCGGTGGTGGACTTGTCCTTACGGAACGCTGCCAGAATGAAGGCAACATGGCTTGCTGCGTACAGGGACCCGTCAACTCCGGTATTACCGAAAAACGAGTTAAGAGAAAAACAAGGACAAAGTTCCACTCAAATGGTAAAACTGTGACATTTAAACTTGTCTTTAATGACTTCCTGTTGGAATTTTCAAATAAACTAGGTATCATTTTGAAGTAGACAATTGTGGTTCTTCCATGCAATAAAAAAACAAAAAACACATTTTTGACCAAAAATGTAATTTTCAACGTGAATGCATACTTTAATATACAAATAAATTTTTAGACAAATTATCTTAGCTAAGAATGACTAACTTACGGTTTTCTGTAACGAAACGCGTTTTAAACACACCATTTTTACTCCTCTCATTAAAAGACATGATAATTGTTTATATCCTACATGCTTGAGAAGCTGAAAATACCTCTAATAGCCGTCATTTTTACCGTTCGTGATTGTAGATTAGACTTTCATCGTATATTTAATGTACATTCCTTTGTACTGATTCATTTCTCCGAGCAAGCAAAAAGACATAAAAAACGAGGCTTTCAAGCACACATATCATTTCGTCAATTGCTTCTACTGTCATAATTTGCTTCCTTTGAGTTTCATTTTCACTTCATCCTTTACAGTCAGTGGCTTCTTTGTGAGAAAATTTTCAGAAAAAAGAGGCTTTGCCAACTTTTTGCCTGCTTTTGCTTAACAGATTTCCCGTTAAACATGACAACGTATACTTTAATATTTTATTCGTTTTATCTCAACAGTTCCTTACATAGCTATAAAAGCTGATAATGAAACCAAGAATGTTCTTACAACAGTGTTGTATAAGAGCGCAAAATAGAATAAATAAGACTAGGGACTTGGTTCTTGGCTTTTCGCTGTATTTATTAGCTTCAAAATCGAAATGTGAAAAACCCCCACGACTGGCTTTAAGCTGGTTATGGATCTTCCTTAGATTTGGAAAAGATGGCCAGCTTATGTTTATAAGAAGTGATTCGAAAAAAATGTCTTAGAGCAAGTATTTGATGTTCAAAATTTAAAGAAAATTGTAATGAATATCTCGAAAATCGTAATTTTCTTCACACGAATTGATAATGAAAATTAAGGGAAAGTTGCCATAATACTTCGTGTCACATCCCGGAAAAAACCTAGCTCGAATAAAAGAAATCTTGTTTTGATTTTTAGTGTTCGAGCAATGCTGTACACAAACACACCAGACAGGTAAATAGACACTCTTTTCTGACATTTATATTTATGAATTCAGAGATACTTAACGTGTGCTAATGCTAAAAACTCTAACCTAATTTCAAGATCAAATAAGTTACAACATTTTCTCAAGCTTAGTACCTGTGCCACAGGTGGAGAAAGTAAAAATGAATGTAATATATGTATGAATAACATTGGTCCGACGATGCAAGATACACGCCTATGCCAGCTGTGCTTCTGAAAATTTCAATAAGACGTACAAACTGTTAGCTTTTTCTTTTATTATTATTAAGCTTACCAGAAATCATAATGGTATACTAAAAGAATAGAATCTAAATATGATATTTAAACATGAGAAATGTCAAGTCAAGATTCTACACTAATTTCGTTTATGTATAATGTGTTTTGAGAACTTTGTTAAACAATACATTTTTTTCTTGTATCAAAGAAGTTAAATGGGGATGTGAGGCTAGAAGATGGATAAATAGAATCACATATTGCTTTGTATTGGCAGTGGGACTATTATATTGTTTTGTTTATAATAATGTACTAGGCCTATCTTATTTTTAAAATGATAATAAACTAAATGTTTTAACGGGCGAGAAAACAGTGAACACAAATCGAATTGCGTCAAATGCTGTACCTACATATTAAAAATTATATTTTAAAAAATAATTGAGAATTAAGATTCATAGGGTACCACCGCTGTACAATCTTATTAACTCAGTTATCCGTTACATAGAAGTCTGTCCAAACTCCTTCTATATAAATAAAGATTTCCTTCCTTATAGACTACTGTATTTATTTTTTCTTTATTGTGTCGTCACTCCTCTCTTTTGTCGAATTTTATCTATCAACACGTACTTTTATAAAAGTTACCGACTTCTTAAAAAAATACAACGATTTAATCAGATGCTTTTGAAAAGCTACTGTTGACTGATGGTTTTCTTTTTATATTGGCTAGACACCGATCTTATGGATTTAGTACGGGATATAAAAAATAAAATAAAACCCGTTGCGCTACAACCCTGAGGGACTAGGCTTACCATCCGTCCGCTGCGTCATCCACCGTAGACAGATCACGAGGCTGTGTGCACACCATTCCAGACCTCCCTATCTCAGAAAAATCAGGGAAGGTAATGGGGATCGAACCCGAACCTGCGGATCCGTAGCCAGCGATGCTAACCATAAGATCATGCAGACGGTCTAGTAAGGGGTATAGGCCTATGCCAATTAAATTCCTCTTAAGAGAATATCATCATTGTAGAAATTTATAAGCTTACGTATGGAAAATATCCTGGAGTTTAAACAAAACCGTTAGGTAAGTTTTCGAGAAAGTTGCAAAAAAAAATGAAGTAAAGAAAATTATTCTTAGCCTAGGAGAAAGTAATGAAAACTCCTTGACCTTGGAAGTCGAAAGACAAATATCAATTTTGATTTTCAAGTAATTTTTCGTTCTCTTCCCCATAGATATAGACGCGGGAGAAGAACGGCTGAAATGTACCAAAAAAAACCTAATACTGGTATGGCTTTTTTTTTTCTTCTCAATTTGAGATTCCTAAAAGTCTGGTCATAAATGCTATACAGTGCTTACAAAGAATAATACGGCTAGGTATCATATTTCTTCAATATATGTCACAGTTAAAAAATATCTGATTATGCTATTGGCACCAATTATTTGAAATTGCCAGTTCTCACTTAAGGATAATCGCATATAGATGAATATCTAAATCTTTTAGATTTTACACAAATTCAGAATCTAAATTATTGTTCTATATCAGAATAAACACTATGAAGAAATTAAATGATCAAAACTGTGAAACTCTAAAAACAATATCTGTGCTGGATTCCAGCAATTGCAATGCAGTTCATTAATTTCAACCCTTCAGGCAGTGTAATGTGGAAGAGGTAGAACAGTAAGGGGATGAACTTGTTAAGACGAATGTACTGCACACGCCATTTTTATCTCATCTGTCTTTTCTTTTTTTCTTCTTCTTTTTTTTTTACGTCTTCTCAACATCTATTCAGATGGCTTCGTTCCTTTTCCCTCAGGCCTTTGCCCTTCCTCTCGTGTTTCCGTTTTGACCTCCACTAATGACCTCTGGGTTTCCTCAGCTCGTCTCAAAGATGGCAGTACTTGTCACACTCGATTAGACTCTCCGCAAAATCTGCAGTAAAGCAGAATTCTCTAGTTTAGACTCTAGTTACAATTTGCGCTAGAAAGGATTTTATTGCGGCATCCACAATGAATAAATATCTTTGCCTATTTCCTATAGGTCAAATTGTCTCAACGTTAATTGTAAAGTTAAATATACTGGATATTATTATTTAGGCTTAAAAGCAGTGGCGCCAACTTTTGAAAAACATTGGGTGGGCTCAACAGATTTTAAAATTTCCAAACTCCCGCACCTTATTTGGTTCATGAAATGGACTTATAGGCCTATTAGTGTTGATATGACTACAGATAATTATAAAACTGCTCGAGAAACGATTTCGTTGTTTGTAATAACTAGGGCTCGGACTTTTAGGTGCTTATAAAAACGAAAATATTTATTTTTTATGTGGTTAAAAAGTCGAAAATATGTTTAAAAAATATATTTTTTTTTTTTTATTTATTTAACCAATATTTACAGACGTACTCATCTAGTCATTCTAGTCAGCAAGTGTAGAACTGTTGCAGTGAACGACAGAAGTAGATCTTAAGTGGTGCATCTTAAAGCTGTGACGATTTTCACGGAACAGAGACTTGTATCTTGAAAATGTACGTTCAACATTGCAGGATGTTAATCTTGCATATTTGTAAAACGCAGTATCACTGACACTCAGATGTTCCATCTGCTCCAAGTTCTCTACACTGTTACCCATTAAAATATCTGAAATCGTTGGCAACACTTGTAACCTTTCATTCTTATTTAGGCATGACAGGAATTTTTCTTTAATTTCGTTTGCTTTTGAACCACTGATTTTGTTTAGTTTGTTTTCAATGTGTTTGGTTTCTTTTATTGATTCTGTTAAGAATTGTTTTGTTGTTTCCAACTTAGTAATGCAGTGTGAGAGGAAACAGAAATTTGCACTAATGAAGGCCAAATCAGCCCTGATTTATTGTCTGACTCAACATAACAATGCAACATATTCAAAATATGGCACAATTTTATAAAAACAGTCAAAATATTCATTTCTAAACGTGATATGTGGTAAAATATGTAAAAAAAATTAAATTACCAAAAATATTTATTCAAATAAGAAATATCGAAAATATTTATTTTTATGTGATATGCAACTCAGTATTTTGAATCCAAAGGTCCCAACCGGAACTTTGACGAAGTCCAGAAATCATAGGTAATAGCAAAAAATATATGTATTTACCTAAAAGTCCGAGCCCTAGTAATAACTAATAACAATCACTTGTTATAATTCAACCGCCTGGAAAGTGTTGTGTAGACTAGGAAATTCTTTAAGGTTTAAGATATTACATAAACATTTTTTATTTCTTCTGTTCGTACCATAGGTACCATAGGCGTACCGAGGGGGGGTTGGGGGTTTGAACACCCCCCCCCCCCATTGATTAAAAAAAGGAAAAATGTATATTATTTTTAAGTCTGCCCATAAATTACTTAATACAAGTATAAAGCGTGGTAAGCTTAAAACTCGTTATTTTGCGTCTTAATTTTTAAAATTTTCCGGGGGAGGACCCCCGGAAGCTTAAAACTCGTTATTTTGCGACTTAATTTTTAAAATTTTCCGGGGGAGGACCCCCGGACCCCCTCTCCCTGGGGGTATTCCATACACTCCAGACCCCGCGGATGTTATAATCCCCCCCCATTTGGTCGGCCTTTTTTTTTCTATTTTATTTAATTCCTGCATGTCCCATTACATTCGTAATACTACATGCAATTTCTAAACATATTTACATTCAATATTATATTAAATCTAGAGTTATAACATCTGAATCATTTAACAAATTAAGGCATTACTGTGGTTTCATGCGTATATGTACATTTATACTTATAGTTTGTCAAATGGTATGGAGTTCGTGAATTTTAAGAAGTTCTTAAGGTATTTGTTTATAAGCTCATGTTTCTCTATCGGCCAGTTTTCATTTTTTAACACTGCTGCTATTAATAAGTCTCTTTCCATTTTCAAAACTTCGCACTGAAATAACAAATGTTCCACAGTTTGTTCACCTTTATTGCACACACATTCAGAATCGTCTGAAATTTTAAACCTTTTAAGATATGTTCTGAGTTTTCCGTGCCCAGTAACTATCGCAGTAAAATTTGGTGATACATTTATTTTCACTTTTAGCCGGTCTTGTATATTTGGGAAGAATGTCTTGGTGATTGCACCGTTGTTAGTTTGGTCCCAGTCTATTTGCCACTTCATCAAGCTCTCCTTTATCAATTCTCGTGCTATAGCGCTTTTTGGGATCTTCCTGTAGCTTACACTATCTGTGCTAGCCGCTCCATTCTTAGCAAGTTGGTCTGCTAATTCATTTCCCTGAATTCCGACGTGCACCTTAACCCAATAAAAGACTATATCGTAATTAGCTTCTCTTGTCATTATCGAGACCATCTTCCTAATTTCGTCTATTAGATGGGCGTGGTTCTTTCTGTTTTTTAAAGCATCCAAAGTTACTCGGCTGTCTGTATGAATTAAAACTTTGCTTTTATTGGTTCTTTGTGTTTTTATTTTCTTTAGGGCCATTAATATTGCAAATTGCTCGGCCTGATTGTTGGAGCACTTGAGTAGTAAGGGTGGGCGTATAAATCAAAATGGCCGCCAACCGACGCCGCCCCCAGCGTCGCGACGCCATGACGTCATGGGTATCATATGAAAGCGCGCGATGTGCCCTTTCGTCCTATGGTGTTCCGACGTCTCCGACGCCTCTTCCAGACGCCTGAGTTGTGCCCTTTGTACCGGCGACGCCATGACGTCATGGGAGTGGATTCGAATAATGTAATTACGCCCTTTGGCTCTGTGCTATTCCCGATTCATCCAGACTCCTTGTTTAGGATTTAGGCCCTATGGTTAGTATTCCCGTTACGCAACAGGAACAGTCTCTATACTTAGGCCCTTTGATCCGGGACGTCCTGTGATGTCATGGTAGTCGATTCGAATAATGTAATTAAGCCCTTTGGCTCTGTGCTGTTCCCGATTCATCCAGACGCCCTAGTTGTGCCCTTTTGGCAAAAATACGTCATGGGTGTCATATGAAAGCGTGAGATGTGCCCTTTCGTCCTGTGCTGTTCCCGATTCATCCAGACGCCCTAGTTGTGCCCTTTTGCCAAAAATACGTCATGGGTGTCATATGAAAGCGTGAGATGTGCCCTTTCGTCCTGTGGTGTTCCGACGCCGCCCCCGACGCCCTAGTTGTGCCCTTTTGGCAAAAATTCCCCACACCTATACTTAGGTCGTTTGCTCTATGACGTCATGGGGTTAGAATTGAAACATGTCACGACATGCACCAACGTGACGCTATTATAGCTAGATAGTGTAATAGTGACATACGTACAATATTGCGCAAGGGCACATGATAGTTATGAAAAGATAAAATAGGTTTATACTTACATAAGCAATTCTTCTTCCTTTCAGCATCCTTTCTTCTTCCAGATGAACACTGTTACTATTACTATCGACTAAGTGAAATGACTTTTGTAAGGAATAGGAATTGGTTAAGGTTATAGTTTCATTTCAGAACGTCACAACCTTATTATTATTATTATTATTGTCAATAAGGTTGTCACGCTCCTATGAAATAAAGTGTATAAACAAATGGCTTCAGAGTAATAGAGCTGGATGATTTATTTCATCGGTAACCATGTCTAATAAAGACAGAATTTCACAACTTGCAGGAACACTTTGTTTGTTGTTTATATAGTTAAACACTTCGCTTTGCGTTAGTACAAACTTATTCATAATGTCATTTATTATGATAGAATTCATAACGAGGTAAGTAATGTCATCATTACGTAAAACAATACGAGCACTATCGTATTGCATCACACATTCTTTCAAGTCTTTACGTGTCTGTAATTTGAAAGAGTCTTCTTTAAACAGATAATGTTTAGAATAACACATATTTTCACACATTTTAGGTAAATGTAACAAGAACGAAGAGAGGAGGTAGGGCGACAAAATAACACAAGCACCTTTAGAAGTTCCAATCTCCGCACATCCAGTGTAATTCACAATGGAGTAGAATCCGAAACTGATGTATCGGTCCTTTCTGTTGTTGAGGAAATAGGTTCTGCGGGCTAGCACTGTAGGAGCAACTCTTGGGAGTGTTGCCGACACAGCTTCCTTCACAACCTTGTCGATCATCATCTTCTTCTGTTTCTTTACAGATCCTGATGACGAAACCTGAAACACATAAAACAATACCCGTAAGAAATCTAATTTTATACAAGGCCTGATGATGAAACCTGAAAACAAAACAATCAAATAAACAAACAAACAATACAATACAAGCATATGAGTAATGAATATACATACCTTTTTACATTTGCTGGTTTTGCTCTTGCCAGTAGTAGTAGTCTCTGATGATGAAGACATCACGATAGAACTAGGAGGACCTCTCGTTCCAGACACTGCAACGAAACTGACCTAGTCCGATGAAATCGAGCTGCTTTATATCTTTTCGTTCTGAAATCAGAAAGTAAAAGTTTTAACTTGAGCGCAACCTACTTTTCCAAGCTAACAATAAATCCATGTAGATAGATACTTACAATGCACATGTCCTGGAAAACATCTCTGACCTCCAAACTTCCTCGTTCCACAGAGAGTTCCAAGGAATTTGTGGAAGATGCGGACGACCTCTATGTCTGGAGACGTAGTAAACATGTTTACATACTCCTGCATCGTCCTTCCATTATTCATGAAGTATGTGAACAAACAGGCATAATGTCCACATACTGCCGTTGTCGGTCCCTGGAGTCTTTGAGTGTTGTACAGCCATTGTATAGAGTTTTGTTTTATAAATTTTGTTATCCCAGGAATGATGGGTGGTAGGCCAAAAGAATCAAAGTAATAGGCAAAATTCTGATTTTTGAAAAACACGGCAACCCAATGAGAACCAGGTGAAGAATGAGGATCAAAGTTAATGACATAAATCTTAGGTTTATGCGTTACAACAGATGGTAACATATCGCTAGGGTAAACCCCACCGAATGTTTCTACGTGACGTTTAGCATAGTTTATTTGGTTACTATTCATTATTCTAAAAATCTGTAATCACTCTTCTATCTTTAGTGATCTCGATAGAGTTATCGTATTCGGAGTAGAGGATACAAGTGATGGCTTGTTCTAAAGCCTTATCGAACTTTGCTTCTATTCTAATGTTTCCACTACAGGGCAAACTTCTATGACCATGCGATGCCGAAACATCAGGCGTAAGATCATACATCAGTGTGAAATACCCATTTATATACATGTCGTGAGTGATTAGCATCCCGCTATTGCTATGATGGATCCCCGAACCTTTAAAAAGTGTATCGTAAGCTAGAGTAGTAGTCTTCTCATGATCTGTGGAAATGTGTAATCCTTCTGATGGAATCTGTTGTCCATTAACGTACAAAGCAAAAGAACTCAAAGCAAAATGTCGAAACTCGTAGGGATTGGACTCCACTGTGCCGGAGAAAGAAGAATTTTTCACCATGGAGAAGAGAAGACGCTTAGGTAGAGTACCAATGTATGCATTATCTATAGAAATGGAGCTTGCTCCCGAACTAAACGTAAATGTTTTCAAATCCACTCTTGTGATAGGATAGTGAGCATTATGACCTTTCTCTAGAGTTTTGATGTGTGCTAGTAGAATGCTGGGCGAAGCTTTAATTTTCCTCACGTACAGACCTGCATCGAGAAACTTAAAGAAGACTTTTGAATTGTCGTTTTCACCCAAGAGATAAAACTCTCTCTTTGCTTTCGTAAGTCTTATATGCATGTTTACTCCAGGCAGTAAAAGTTTAGACAGATTGAAAATATCACCGTGTAGTTTACCTATCATGACTAATACTTTAGAATTCTTAGACTTGTTGTACCTTTCGGTCCAACCGTCGTTTTTAACATTAGGTCCCAACGTTCCGTTTAATGCCACCAATTCTTTAGGTTCTGTCAAACCTTCGATAGCTTTATCGGCATACCAGAAACTGTTTGTCAGATGAGTTTTAGAAGCATCCTCACCGTATGCAAACAATGTTTCAAGGTAAGACCTGTAATTGTACAAGTCCTCCGAAGGGGTGATTGATGTCCCGTTCAAGGAAACGTTGAGATGACTGAAAAGTGAATGAAGCAAGTTGTTTACTCCTGTAACCTTATCGCCTTCACCTATATCTGCCCCGTCGCTTTTAACGAATTTTCCCTCCACCATGAGTTGTACATTTAAATCTGTATAATGTTCGCTGTCTGCAGCAACCACGAATTCGAGAACGCTCTGTTCCACAGGAGTAATGGCTTTGCATAATGTAGTAACATTTCCCACCACCGATGTTTGAATAGGGCTCCTCTCGAAAAGGTCGAACTCTGACTTTGTCACGGCAAACATCTCTACACGACTGACTACTTTCTCCTCTTTACATCGCTAAATATATCTCGCATCTTAGGAGACGCCCTCTTTCTCTTTCTACCCCTACCCTTCATTTTATTCACGAGTTTCTGAGTTGATTCGTTTACTCTATTAGCAATAATATCTTTTACCTTATCACCTTCCTTTCTACTTGCTATATCGGTTAAAATATTTGCTCCTGCCGAAAGAGTTTCACGACCTACCGCTTTAGCACCCGAAAAGAGAATTGGTTTTATCATTCTAAATAATCCTCCCAAGAAACTACCTATTCCACTACCGTGTTGAACATAGGGGCTGCCGCTGTAGAATGGACCAACATTGCCTAGACGCCCTCCCGACTGATTCACGTAGTATGCTGTAAGGTGGTCCATCGCAAACTAACTCATAACACCATCTGCCTTCTCTTTTTAAAATGTAAAACGAGCATCGTAGGTTTAGTGCTATCCGTTATGTTAGCTAGTTCTCCTAGTTTTGTTGTCATTTCTATACCTATCACCTGAAATTCGGAAGATTCGACAGGAACATAATAAACTTCAGGAAAGACATGAGTTGCTGTATTTAAAGGAAACTGAATAATTCTAAGACATTTAACGTACGCATCTCCTACAAGTTGCGGTTTTATTATATTACAGTATATAAAAACAAGTTCTTTCCTATTTAGATTTGTTTTCACAGATTTCGATTCCGATGTTTCAGTAGGTGTCGAAGCTTTCGTTTCCGATACATTCCCTTGAGAGTAACTAATTTCGCACAAGCCCACATCCCAATGATTCCTCTCCAGCTTTATGCTCTGTGCCAACTGCACCTGGAAACTAGCAAGGGTGTTACTAGGAAATGATTTGTACGATGCATCGCTCAGGAGAGTAACGTAAAATTCTTCTTCTCCCATTACGCTAAATCCTTAGCTTTAACCCAGGAATCAAACTCGGGACCGTAACCTCTCCAGCGAACGAGATGTTCGGTACTACCCCTTACTTTACGACTGCGTAGAATTTTATCTATCTTGTAAACAGTGTCTTTCCCAATAGTTACTGGTGTGAGCTCATAACTGTAAAACTGTCCGAAAATAGGACTGGCCTTGAGATCTTCTAGTTCATATACAGGTTGAGGAGAATGTTTAATGACCTTGACGATTCTGAATATTTCTGTAGAATAGTTTTGCTCGAAACCTTTAGCGAATTTCATTTTCTCTCTACCTATTCTTACCGTTTGCCCTACCGAAAACTTTACAGGTCTCGGTTTCACACGAATCTGTTTCTTTGCCATACGTTTCCATATTTTCAAAACATCTTTATCGCTAACCTTAGTAGGGGCCATTCCTGTTGTATTGTGTACGCTATCGTTATATCCCTTCACAAACTTATCCAACACGTCGAGATACTTGTAACTGTTCTTGAAAGTAAAATATTTGTACATTTTAGTTTTTAGGGTCCTATTAAACCTTTCCACGACGGAACATTTAACATCAGGATTCCTACACACTTGAAACTCGATTTCCTCCTTCTTTAACAAGTCTTGAAAAGATTTGTTTAGAAATTCTTTACCCCTATCGGTTCTTACAGCGACAGGATTCCTAGCGGACTTCTCCAACACCTGTTTAAATCCCTCTGTCACATCCTTACCTCTTTTAGATTTTAAAGGTACAACCCATACGTATTTGGAAAACACATCGATAACAACAAGTAAATATCTTGCGTTGTCATTATGTTGTGCAATGCTTTGTACATCGGCTAGATCAAGTTCAAACACGTCGTAAAGGTTATTTACAGAATACGGATTCCTAGGAAACTTTCTCCTGATTGGTTTATGTAAGGAGTAAACATCCTGCTCAACTAACCATTCCTCGATATTTTTATCTGTAATGCTAGAAGCTTGTGAAAGTTTAGCAAGAGTGGAAAAACCCGTAGATGCCTCAGGGTCGTAATACAACTTGTGTAATGTTTCATTCATCATCTCCGTTGTTTATAGGTACTCCACCTAAGCTCTCTCGTTGGAAACAATTTTGCAATGACTTGTTTGTATTTAACTGTTTTAGCGGTTTTAATATCGCTCTTATGTCCTTCGGTCCTAGTTAAAATGTCTTTGTACGTGTCGAGGTCTTCCTGCGTAACAAGATTCATATCCACCTTCTTCCTAGTAAGCAACTCCCATAAACCTGCACTCGCATCGTATTTTATACCGTTAATGATCAAACTATTGTTTAACAATTGAATTTTAAAATTACCTATCATGTACTCTCCCGTCTCTTTCTTTTTATAGATTCCAAACTGTGTGTCTACAATCTTTGGCGATGTTACATAAGCCGATAAATATTTACCTGCTACATCACCTATAACGTTACGTTTAGCTTCGTCCTCGGAGATGGGTTTTTTCTCGGGTGATAAATCTCTAACTCTTTTCCTCGATTCAGCTACTTCCTGTTCGAGTATTCTGTTCTGTTTTCTCTTGAATATAGGATCCTCACTCTCGCGTATTTTAACCAACTCTTTGTACGGATCCGTAACATCAACTGCCGGGTTTGAACCTTCGACACAACGTTTTAAACGCTTGTACTCTTTAGCACTAACCAGAAACATTTTCTGTAACATTATGTTAAAGATCCCAAGACGGATAACACGGAGGACAAGAGAGGAATTAAAAATCCTCCTTTCTGTACCAAAGTTTTCTTTTTCTCAGACAAGGATACGTTCCTATCTAGAAGATGTCTTAAGGAATGTTTATGTTTAAACAGCTTACGTTTAGAACACGAAGATAATTTACACTGACCGTTCAAAACATTAAGAACACAGTCTATAATAGCAAGTATCAGGTTTTTGTTTGCACTTTTTAGAATAACCTTTCGTACCTCGGGAGTTGCCTTTTTAAGAACTTGTAACATATGGTAATTGGATTTTATCCTTTTCATCCTTTACAGGGACGTAAACCTTTGTAACCTCCGAGGGAAATATTTTAGTTCTAAATCTAAGTAAATCGTTTGTTCTTTGACAAAAGTCTATTAGTAAATAACCGTGAGGTTTTCTTGTTGCGTCTTGGAAAGCTCTGTAGAAAGACCTCCAATCTTCAGGATACACTTGTCTTGCTAGAAAAGTAATTTGATTTTTATCTCTCAGGTTTCTAAACAAGACCATATACTTTGTGTTCAAAGAGATGTCTCTGCTGTGAGCAGACTGATGGAACAGGTTTTGTGTTATGAGAATAACTGAAATGTTTCTATGATGACAACCTTTTGTAAATATAGAACTCACTTCTGTCGAATAAGCTTTGTCCAGTAAGTCGTCTAGAATAACGAGTCTGGGTTTAGTACATTGTTCTTGTTTAAAGTCAGGAAGACCTTCGTGGTATGTCACGGTAGTATTGAATTTTGTCTGGGGAGGGACAGCGTTACTTTCACTAAAGCACCACAGAATACTTTCGTATTTGCTCACGTTACACAAATGGTGTAAATTATTAATAAGTTTTACACAGAAAGTTGTCTTTCCAGAAAAAGACGGACCTGATACAATCAAAGAAAAGGGATGGTCAAATTTTATTACAACCATAACAATGTTTAATCATAGGTGGGGGTCCATCAAAGCAATCGTAAGGAGAATCAGGGTAATGTTTAAAGCATCTAAGACACTTTTTTAAAAGATCGTTACGTTGCACACTTTCAGGTAATTTATGATACACTAAATATATGCTCTCGGCTCCGCATGTCGTTAAAAGTTCAGGGGACAACACCTCCAACTCTTCACCTGTGTGATGAATAAGCGTTCTAAAATCCAATAATTTTCTAACTGACGCACACTCCAGAGACGACGACGAGTCCATACTGAGATGGTCCTCTCGTCTCGTTTCTATTTATACCCAAACGGGAGGGAATCGAACCCTCCGCTAACTCTGCGTCTTTTTCGAAAACAGAGTCGGTATATCTTATTCTCGCCTTCAGACACGATCTGTGGGCCAGGCTTTCTCTTAATTTTCCTCTCTGTCCTCACAGAGATAGTTGCTGCAGGATCACCATTTAAAACCATGGTTTTAATGGCGTCGAAGTTGACATCCTGCAACGTCTTATAATTAAGAGTAATACCTCTGACTTTACACACAGAGGTATCGACGGTGCTGTTGGAAGGAACGGTAACCCTAAAACCATAGTTCTTAGGGCCCCCGCTTGCAAACTCCGAAATGTACGCGTCCTCCCCGTAGTCTGTAAGTTCACTGGTCATGTCGCCTAAATAGTCGCCTAAAGGCACAGTGTACCTTTTAGCGTCGTCAGGCGTCTGTGTATAAATCACACTGTCCGTGTCACAGTAGATGGCTCGACGATCTAGCTTGTCCAGGTAGCCGTAGAGGTTCATTCTACCTCCCGATGTCACATAAGCACCGTGAACGACACTAGTATGAGGAAGAGAGTCCTGTTCCTCCTCTATAGGGATCCAATTAATCCACACGACTTCATCATTTGCAAAAAGTAGTCTCTGAATTTCAATTCCGGGTGTCGTGAGGAACCTATACAGCTCTTTAGGCTCCGTAATAAGCTTTGTTTTACCCAGGTTAGACCTCTGGACGAGCTTTCCCCAGAAGGAATTCAAACAAAGCTTACTAATGGTCCTTTTTCCAGCGTTCTTCACGATTTGTTTGGGGTCTAACTTAACACCTTCGTGTTCGTAAAACAAATCGATATATTCCTGTTTCTGGGCCTCTGTTTTCACCCAACCAGGGTATCCGCTGGATTCTGTCTTAATCTGGAGGAAAAGGTTGATGTAATCCACGAATAACCCTCCCTCACGAGTTTCACGCGAGTATTGCGTGACATCGTATTCGAGAAATTCGTGGATTGCCATCACCCTATAACCCTTATTTACAGCTAGTCTCACTTCATCAACTACCCATGTACCAGTGAGCACTCTCTCTTCCTCTTTCGCATGTTTGCAGCTACCTTGTTCGACAGTCATAACACAGGTGCGGCAAAGGGGAAACAAGAGCCTACCATTCCACCTGAAAGGTAAAACGGGATGGTAGAGCCCTTGCGGTGGTAGGACAGTGCATTTAATGAGGCCTTCTTTCTTCATCATTGAATCTATATCTGTACACTGGTCACTAACGTGAACAGTGGGGTGACCGATAGGAAACTTGTTGTATTTACAGACGGATGGATATAGGGACATTATATCGCTGTATAGGATTTTCTCTTCTTTCGTCTCATCCGCCTTACGATAGAGCCGCATGGCTTCTGTACGTCCTCCGTAGACAGAGTTCCTAAGGACCAACGGGACATCACAGACCAAGGGGTCGTCTCTCAGTGCGGGGAACTGTTCGAGAATAACATCGAACTTGCATTCCCACATCACATTGACAACATAACCCTTTGATCGGATCATGTCAAGTCGGCCCATGGTGTTCTCGTACCTCTCGGCATGGGATTCTGAAGAATCCATCATAGGTACATCTCGGTTTGGTTGACAGAGACAGCCATGATAATAACAGCCGAGAAATTCGAAAACCTCTCCTGTTTCATCACAGAAACCGTCCACCTTCCATTGGGGAAGTTCGGGAAGCCGTACTTCACGTCCGTTACCTGCATGACGTATAAATACATTCCTCTCCTTGGCTTCGTGGATAAGCCACATCAACGATTTACGGGAATGCCTGTCTGCTTTTCTATAGCCACAGGAGGGAGCAATGCCAATGGTCTCAGGTTTAAGGAATAGCTGTCTAAATATTCTGTTACAGGCCGATGCAATAGTGATAGACTCTAGGAAAATATCTATATTGGCAATTTGTTTGAAGAGATTTTTAAAGAGAGTGCAGGCTTCTCTCAGTACAGTAACATCGGCCTGGCAATACCTCTCCAGTTCTACACGGGTATTGAACGGCAGATCTTTAACGGTCTCGAACCAAGTCTTGAAAGCTTCTCTATCTTTCACAGACATGGTGTCCGGCCCGTAAAGATCTTGGTTCGGGTGATGTGGGAGAATACTGTTGAGGTTCTGTGCCGTATTCCACAAATGTGGAAAGTAGCCCTTAACAGCGTCTTTTAGGTCAAAGGTCTGAGGGAAACTACGCAGAGGCAGCGGAATGAAGTTCAGACTGTCTAGAAAAGTTAGATGGTGCATCTTCATGCAAAGGATCTTGCATCCAGACATAATCAAGTCGGGAGTCCACTGTTGCCTAATAGCGTAGTCGAGAATGAATTGGAGATCGAACGCTCGAGCATTGTGAGCAATAACAATGATCCTATCGAACGCTCTATCCATTCTCAGATAGTCCATGAATCCACAGACGGGATCTTCCCAGAAAGAATGACTGCGTTGCCCGCATCTGGCACACTCTTCGTCTTGCGACGTCTCGCAAAGAGAACAAAACTGCTGTGCACAAATCAGATTTGGGACGTGAAGAAAGGTATTGTCTTTGATACGGGTATTCTGTGTTGTTTCTATGTCGAATATCACATACAATACCTTGTTTGAACGCATAGTTTCTTTCAGCGGTGCCATGTAACATTCATGTCCTGTCTCTGCTTGATTACTTTTACATACGGTACAATAAATTTTGAAACATTCATGTTTCCGCTGAAATGTCGTAAACTTACCACAGTTTAGACAGTTCTGCATAGCCATGCATACAGTGCGCCCTTGAACCTTGGTACGCTTATGATTCTCGAAACATCCCGGTCCGCGAAATTCTCTACGACAATCGGCACACTTCACCACCTTCTTGTTAGAATCGCAAGGAGGCACCGTTCGGCAACAGAAGCAGACGTAATGACAGGAATGTTGCGCTCCCCTCTTGAAACCTTTAAAACACCCTGGACAAACGAATTGTTTAGCCATTGCAGAGGTCAAGTTTGTTATGGTATGGTAATGTAAGGTGTCTGGGTCGTAGAGTAAATACAGTATTTGTTTACCTACATTACCACCGTCGTACAGTACAGAATCGAGATTAAAGCCGCTGTAAACTACAAGTCTATATCTATCCTTAATATAGGCCTGAATTTTCTCCAGCTCAGGGATACCTCCACCTCGCGAGAGATCGACACCTGAGTTTCTGATCAGATCGTCCACTTCTGCCTTGAGTCTTTTGCTTGTCATGTTGTGAGAAATATATGTTTTATAAGCTTTACGATCGCTTACTCTAGCAATAGCGATGATTATAGCGAATGCTAAACAGTTCACGACTGCCTGTACGAAGACTACACTTCTCTTCAAATGGGCAAGTACACCAGTCGTACGCCCCTTCATGGGTATACCCCTATCTCGCCCGTTTCCGTTGGGCATACGGACAATGTCCACAACCAAACGCAAACGGTCGGTGGCATTGAATCGAGCGTTCGACTGGCATACTTTGCTTACGACGCCTGAAATCACTTCTACACTGATCTGATCTTTACGCCTGAAGGAGATACCAATCGGCTTATCGACCTCGTTTTCCTCATTGAAAATCGAGATCCCTACCATGTCATGGTCTCTCGTATCGACTAGGGCATGGTCTATAACAGCTTTAAGAGCCGTCTCAAAGGGGTTGGGTCCTGCATTTTCAGCTGGTTCTTTGAGTCGGACCACTAGCTGCAAGCCGGCAGAGTTGAACCTTTTGTACTCTTTACGAGTACTCTCGACAACTGTAAACAATGGGGAGGGTCGATTCTCCGAATTCGAAGAAGTACCCTCCCCCTCATTGCCAGACATCATATCCAACTCTTCCTCGCTTGAAACTAGCTCATCATCAGATTCATTTGCGTCGTCCTCCGAGTCTGACAGTGTCACGGTCTCTATTCCATCATCTGAATCAGAACTAGAGACTGTATAAATCTCCGGCCTTGATTCAGATAGTGTAACACTATCCGTTTCGCTCTCAGAATCAGAGGAAATAATATAGATAGGGGCTGACATTATTATTATTTTTTTTTTGCTACACTCAAATATGACTGAATCTGTAATGGAAAAATACAACACATGAATGTAACAGTATAATTAACATTTAAATGTATGGTATTTAAAAGCACACTAACACTCACCTTATATGTAGAAAGCGTTGTAGTACACTGAGAAGAGAAGGTAAGATGTGTCTATTTATACTAGCTGTCGAAATGTTATTTTTAGAAAGTATGAATCTTTCGAATTTTCCTGTGTTGTAACGTATTTGTTATGTTTTCGTTATCTCTCTCTCTACTTACTTAAAGATATCTCAAAGTAGCTGTTACTACGTCATCGAAAAGTTATTTAGAAAGCATAACCATGTCATAGTGTTGGTCGGAGAGTTTTGTATAAAAGACATGTATTTACAAGATCTTATCTTAACTTAGGAATGTACGGAAACATGTATCTATACACGTCATCGAAAAGTTATTTAGAAAGCATGACTACATCCTAGTGTTGCTCGGAGAGTTTTGTATAAAAGACATGTATTTACAAGATCTTATCATAACTTAGGAATGTACGGAAACATGTATCTATACACGTCATCGAAAAGTTATTTAGAAAGCATGACTACATCCTAGTGTTGCTCGGAGAGTTTTGTATAAAAGACATGTATTTACAAGATCTTATCATAACTTAGGAATGTACGGAAACATGTATCTATACACGTCATCGAAAAGTTATTTAGAAAGCATGACTACATCCTAGTGTTGCTCGGAGAGTTTTGTATAAAAGACATGTATTTACAAGATCTTATATTAACTTAGGAATGTACGGAAACATGTATCTATACACGTCATCGAAAAGTTATTTAGAAAGCATGACTACGTCATAGTGTTGCTCGGAGAGTTTTGTATAAAAGACATGTATTTACAGGGTTATGTCAAGTGTGTAAGCGGATCTACAGTTGTTCAGTCATCTTGTTCTTCTCCTACTTTAAAAACTTATAAGGTAAGACTACATCTACACTATTTTATGATATAATCTTTACAGCTTTGTGTGATACTTTTATTATTAATATAAATAAATAGTTAATCAGACTTCGTTCTCGTTTTTTTACAGATGGTCTCTCTAGTTGCGAAATTTAACTCAGCATCGTCTTTACCAAGGTGTGTAGGAATGTCAGAGCTCGTACAGAACGTTCCTTACAATATTGTTTATGCGACCATAAAGGAAACAAAATATGGCCGTTGCGTGTTATTACATATCCGAAAGAGCGAAAGTATAGATCTGTTATCGGTATTCTTACCTAAAAAGTATACCGATGTGTTTAGCGAAACAGAGATCTGTGGAATAAACAGTGGTGAAATCAGGGTTGATCTGATTTATAAAGGAACTTTCCCCAATTCTAAGGCATATAACCTATCCTTGGTTAATGCCTAGGTACTAATGCAAAGCGAAGTGTTTAACTATATAAACAACAAACAAAGTGTTCCTGCAAGTTGTGAAATTCTGTCATTATTAGACATGGTTAGCGATGAAATAAATCATCCTGCTCTATTACTGTGAAGCCATTTGTTTATACACTTTATTTCATAGGAGCATGACAACCTTATGTTACGGGATAAGGTTGTGACGTTCTGAAATGAAACTATAACCTTAACCTATTCCTATTCCTTACAAAGTCATTTCACTTAGTCGATAGTAATAGTAAGAGTGTTCATCTGGAAGAAGAAAGGATGCTGAAAGGAAGAAGAATTGATTATGTAAGTATAAACCTATTTTATCTTTTCATAACTATCATGTGCCCTTGCGCAATATTGTACGTATGTCACTATTACACTATCTAGCTATAATAGCGTCACGTTGGTGCATGTCGTGACATGTTTCAATTCTAACCCCATGACGTCATAGAGCAAACGACCTAAGTATAGGTGTGGGGAATTTTTGTCAAAAGGGCACAACTAGGGCGTCGGAACACAATAGGATGAAAGGGCACATCGCACGCTTTCATATGACACCCATGACGTATTTTTGCCAAAAGGGCACAACTAGGGCGTCGGGGCGGCGTCGGAACACCACAGGACGAAAGGGCACATCTCACGCTTTCATATGACACCCATGACGTATTTTTGCCAAAAGGGCACAACTAGGGCGTCGGGGGCAGCGTCGGAATACCATAGGACGAAAGGGCACATCTCACGCTTTCATATGACACCCATGACGTATTTTTGGCAAAAGGGCACAACTAGGGCGTCGGGGGCGGCGTCGGAACATCTCAGGACGAAAGGGCACATCTCACGCTTTCATATGACACCCATGACGTATTTTTGGCAAAAGGGCACAACTAGGGCGTCGGGGGCGGCGTCGGAACATCTCAGGACGAAAGGGCACATCTCACGCTTTCATATGACACCCATGACGTATTTTTGGCAAAAGGGCACAACTAGGGCGTCGGGGCGGCGTCGGAACATCTCAGGACGAAAGGGCACATCTCACGCTTTCATATGACACCCATGACGTATTTTTGGCAAAAGGGCACAACTAGGGCGTCGGGGGCGGCGTCGGAACATCTCAGGACGAAAGGGCACATCTCACGCTTTCATATGACACCCATGACGTATTTTTGGCAAAAGGGCACAACTAGGGCGTCTGGATGAATCGGGAACAGCACAGAGCCAAAGGGCTTAATTACATTATTCGAATCGACTACCATGACATCACGGGACTGTGACGGATCAAAGGGCCTAAGTATAGAGACTGTTCCTGTTGCGTAACGGGAATACTAACCATAGGGCCTAAATCCTAAACAAGGAGTCTGGATGAATCGGGAATAGCACAGAGCCAAAGGGCGTAATTACATTATTCGAATCCACTCCCATGACGTCATGGCGTCGCCGGTACAAAGGGCACAACTCAGGCGTCGGGGGGCGGCGTCGGAGACGTCGGAACCCCATAGGACGAAAGGGCACAACGCGGGCTTTCATATGATACCCATGACGTCATGGCGTCGCGACGCTGGGGGCGGCGTCGGTTGGCGGCCATTTTGATTTATACGCCCACCCTTACTACTCACTTGTCATTTAGTTTATAACTGAGCTCTTCTATAAGGCTTCCTTCTGTGAAAATGGCAATTCCTGATCCTACACCGTGTTCATTCTTGCTACCGTCTGTGTATACTTGTAGTGACTGCATCGGATCAACGCTTACATCACCTTCACTCACTTTAACAGTTTCTGCTGGGTGAGGCCAGTGCTTGACTTCCATGTCATGATCAAACATGTGTTGGTTTTCTTTGCTTCTTATAGTATGGAAAAGTTTGACTGATTCTTCTATTTTTATGATTATAGGTGTTAGTCCACTAATCACACAAAGGGCTTCATTCGACACTGTTCTGTAAGATTTTGCGATTTTTATGTTAATTAATCTCTGCACTCTGATAAGTTTTAGCTGATTGCATCTTTTGTCCAGTGCTCTTATCCAAACTGGTGCTCCATATAGTATGAGAGGTAGTATTCCTCCTATATATATTGTTTTTAGAGCCTCGTGCTTTAGTCCCCAGTTAAGCTTGGCCGACTTTGATAGCGTGAATATCAATGTTGAGCATTTTTCAACTATATGTTCGATATGGTTTTTGAAGGTAAGTTTACTGTCGAATATTATTCCCAGATATTTTATCATGGTAGCTTGTGCTAGTACTTTATTGTTTAGATAAATATTTATATTTTTGTCCTCCCTTCGTTTTCTTCTTGAAATGATCATACTTTGAGATTTTTGTTCGTTAAAACTCATTTTGTAGTTTTTAGCCCATTCAGAAATTTTGTTTAAATCTACGTTGGCGAAATTTTCAGCTTCTCTGATAGATTCACCTTTAATTATTAACAGCAAGTCGTCTGCAAATGCTATTACGTTTGTGTGAGTGGTGAAGTCTAGCTTTAGCAGTGAGTCGTAAAGAATATTCCAGTATCCGGGCCCGCAGCAGGAACCTTGAGGACAGCCTTTCACTCTATGGTATGAGGCATTATTTATGTTAATGTTCGCCGATCTCTCTCTAAAATAGTCCTGTGTTAGCTTGTATAGGTTTCTTGGGCAATTGAGATCTGAAAGATTCTTTAAAATTCCTGGCCACCATGCAGCATTGAAGGCCCCTTTTACATCTAGGCTGACCATAATTATTATGTTTCCTTTTTCTAGTTCTGGTTCAATGAATTTTCTCACTTCCAGCGCCGCCTCGGTTGTAGTCCTCTGCGGTGTGAATCCGTATTGGTTGCTATGAAGGAGTTCCTTTGTGTTCATGTAATGCATAATTCTATTTATCAGAAGTTTTTCCAGTACTTTACCCTCAAGGTTTAATAAGCTGATTGGTCTATATTTAGATGGGTCATAGCTGCCCTCTTTTCCTGGTTTCCCTATCGGTATGATTTTTGCTGTTTTCCAAACTCTTGGGAAGTACCCTCTTCTCAGACATTCATTGTATATAGCTGTGATAGATCTCGGGAAGTTGCTGAACGTTAGTAGGAGTATTTCTCTGGTTATGCCGTTCTCACCTGGAGCCTTTTTGTTGTTGAAACTTTCAATTGTGTATTTTACTTCTTCCTTGCTGAACTCTATGTCATTGTACGTGAGGCAGGGATCCTGGGTTGCCTGTCTGATGGATTTATGGTGATCTGTGTCTTCCTCTTCTCGATCTTCTGGTATTAGGTGCTCCAATATGAGATTCATTGTTTCATGCAAGTTTCTTGTTTTGGTTCCGTCTGGTTTGTGCAACGTTGTCAAGATATTTGAGCTTCTTATTTTCCCTGTGGCAAGTTTATAAATTTCATTCCAGGGATTTGTTGATGACGTCATGTTACAGTATTGTTTCCAGGAGTTTAGTTTCTCTATTCTTATCATAGCTTGATACTTACTTTTCTCTTGGTAATATTCCGCTTTTCTTTTTTCTCGCAGCTCTTCGTTATTCTTTGTTTTCTGATATTGCCTTCTCTTGGCATTTGGTCGGCCTGGTTACGCCTATGATAGGTACTGTAGGTAGATGCTCTAATTAAAATCCATCTCTGTCAGTTCCCGCTGTAGGCCTATATGTGATGTCCCTATAAGCCATGGACTGTAGGTCGTCCGTAGGAGGAGATAAAGACAATAACGAACAAATATTATATAATAGCCTGTAGGCCCTATATTATGTGAACTCATAAAAACTTTTCCAACATTTTTACGATTTTCTTAAATATTTTTCTTAGGAGTAGTTCTGAAGGGTAGTTTCTGCTAGAACTTTCAGAGATTAGGGTCAGTACTACTCTGAGAATAACTCAGTACTGCGTGACAGGTGAGGCCGCTTCTATATAGTCTAATATTCCGGATTGTGATACGTAAATAAGATTCGTATTTAGGATACAGAAAATCAGGTGACCAATTATTTTTGATTAGTTAAGTCACTTTTATTTATCCAGCTTAAGTTACAGAATCCTTGGGAACATCTTACATAATATTATACCCAGTCGCATTTTAAAAAAATACTGCCACTTCATAGGCCTACTAATTTTGTAAGGTACTGAAAAAGAAAGCTTCGGTACAGTTTTACCAATAAAATAATTGGAGTTATAGAAAACTAATTTGGAACTTCGTAAGTTTCTATCTAGTAAGTTTCCCTATTAGTGCAGAAAAGAAAATGAGGCAAGGATCTAAAATATCAGATAATCAACAAAAGCTATTTACACGTAAACTGTTATTCCCAGCAACACGCAATTGGGAAGCGTATCTGGTGGTACAGTATATAGAAATAGGTCAGGCGACCGGCTCTCGGTAGTTTCCTGAACACAAACGTGAGCTCGCAATTCGCATTACATGTAACCGCTCACTACCCCCCAACGGTAATCTCCATCAGCCAGATGGATACCATAGGAACCTTTTACGGCTAGCTGTGGAAACGAGTATCATGCAGAGAATTTCCATTAAGATACTCAATTTAGCATCTTTTCGCTTCAAGCCACTTACATTTACTTCGCTGCTGCTTGCGCCTCCTTTGCGCCTCGCAAACACAGCGGCTGAAGGGTCAGCAGAAACTTTGTAACTCCATAAAGCACTCAGCAGAACATGTACAAAGCTGATATCCGATGCAAGTTAAAAAATGATTCTCGAAAAATTATTATCGGCAGAAAAATTGAGGAAAGCTTTAAGGTTTGCACTAGTTAGTTTTTAAATCAATGTATTTAAACTGTTCGTTCCTTTTTAAACAGAATTTTAGAAGCTGGTGATTTATATGAGTTATATAAAGCGGGGGAACAGTTTTTTTATTTTACTATTAAAAATTTATACCGCAAAAGGATTCCTGGAAGATTTTCTGAGCACTGAAGTGTTTAAAAAGCAAATAATGAATCTCGAAAAATTATTATCGGCACAAAAATTGAGGAAAGCGTATAGGTTTTCACTAGTTAGTTTTTTAATCAATGTATTTAAACTGTTCGTTGCTTTTTAAACAGAATTTTAGAAGCTGGAGATTTATATGAGTTATGTAAAGCGGGGGATCAGTTTTTGATTTCACTATTAAAAATATATAACGTAAAAAGATTCCTTCCTGGAAGATGATGTTCTGAGCACTGAAATGTTTAAAAAAGCAAATAAAATTCAGTTGAGCAATACAGGTAATGCATACAATGTAATTTAACCCTCAAACTCATAACCCTTCGATCACTCCATGGTTTAAAGCCGGTTGTCGACCAAGAGCTAAGCTAAGTTAGTTTAGCTTAGTTCACATACAGTGCGGGATTTCATATGTAGTTGTGCCGACAAAACTACATATGAAATCCATCACAACTCTATATGAAATCCCTCACTGTATGTGAGCTAAGCTAAACTAACTTAGCTTAGCTCTTGGTCGACAACCGGCATAAGGCTAGCCTATTCTGAAGTAAGTTGAAAATTTGGCATTTTCTCTTCAGTATTTTGTTCGGAAATTCATAGGAAAAAGCTAACAGTATCCCATGTATGCGTCATCAAAATTATCCAAATTACGCAATGCAATGTAATGGTTATTTAATTACAAAAACTATAATGGATATAATGGATGATGTCAGGGACATAGGTGAGACCACAGCTTGTAGAATACACCAAGTAATATACGCAACAACATTTTTAACTCCTCGATTTATAAAACTTCCGCCCAATGGGAGCACAGAGAAGTTATAGAAGATGTTATATATCCCTATATGGCTTCCCTGTTGTGAGTTCTTACTTCCGTTTCAGTATTGTGTTACTCATCACTTTGCTTAATTGCAATAACCTGTAGGCTACTTATCCACTAGATCAATAGCATAGTGTTTTCGAAAGTTCTAAAATTTAAAAATACTAATCCATCTTATTCCTTTTTCTTACATTTTGACCTCAATTTTGAATGTTATTACTGCAATAAAACTTTTTCTATTGAGTTTACGGTTTTACAGAAATAGTCTATTACGATTCGTAAAAATCATCAACAAATAATTCACTGCCTAAATACTAGTAACGAATTGTTCCGGAGATAAATAATGGCGAGATGAGCAGGCGGCAGATAACTGTGGATTCTTAACCGGGCCAAATCGTCGGTGCAACGGCTTTTTATCTAACCATGGTTATTGTGGTAGTAACCGGGCATCCTAACCAAGGTTGGCGAAATCGGGCATCAAGGTTACTGTCAAAGGTAATCCCACGAGAGATTACGAGTTTATCGATATATTCGCGGGTGCGACGCACGAGCAAATTTATGTGATGAAACTCGTAAACTCGACTGAGATTTATTAAGATTATATCATGAACAAAATGTATCATATTATAGAAATAATAATTATTTTCTTACATGTGTGTTTTTTTTTTTTTTTTTTTTTTTCAAAATCAAACCACTATTGTGTCAGCTGTGAGATCACGCCATACGAAAAGAATGAACAATCGGATCATTTACCAGATATTAACAAATACTGCCGACAGTGAGAATGATAAATAGTTAAAATAATTCAGATGAGCTAATATAAAACACAGAATAAAAAACACACGAACTAGGTTGCACGGAATCGAAATTGTGTTTTCAATCAAGGCGTATTTAAATTGTTTCAATTTCTAAATAAGTTATCTTGTATAAAATTATCCGGCAATACAGATTAATCACTACATATCCAATAATGCCCTGACGTTTTATTAGGTAAAATCGTATCTATGCGCCCCTTGCAAGCACATTATAAAATAAATTACCGTTACTAGTCGATATCCGAGGCATTGCTGAAGTATCAAATACGCGTCGTTTGAATGGAATAGACTATATAAATGTACTTACAACATTTTTGTCCAGAGAAATTGCAGCACTGCTTTGGGAGGGACCTAACTTAAAAGTGTGAGACAGAACAAAAAATGAAAGAATGGAGTGTAAGAAAAGAAAAGACTGCAGATCCATCATAAAGTGAAAATAAAATCCCTTTGGAATACAGACCGTACTGATCGCAAGTCTTGTCAAAAGAAAAGGAATGATGTAACTTCTTCCAATATTCTCCAAGAGCAGATACTGTTTCATCCACGCGTGAAATTGTTGAGACATTATCTTGTTCTTTGTTGCTAAATTTTGAAGCTCAAAATAATAAAATAGATCAGATATTATTAATTTATGCTTCTTGTAACGATAATTACTTCGACATAATAATAGTGTAAAATGTTGTAACTAAGCACACTAAAGCAAATATTTTTAATTTGCAGGAATGTTGGGTTTACCATTAGGCCACGAGATATCGTTGTGCATTTTATTTTAACATCGTTATTGTGTCGTGGCTTGTATTCATATTAACTGGTATTGAATTTTAATGATTATTTATATAAGTTACATTAGGTGAAATAGCCAAATGCTCACGCAAAATTTTAGTCAGCTCTACAAATGTGCTCGAACCACTACATTTTTATATAATTACTCTCTTTGCTCATTGGGGGCTGCGCCCCCAAACCCCTGCTGAGGTTCTCGGGAAAGTTTTTTTTTTTTTTATATCTATGGGAGAGTGCGTGTATTTAGTCTGCTGTATTGGCTATTATCTTTCAGAGCCCTATGTGAATACTGTTTGAATTTGATAATACCGTTGCCATGAAAACCGAGCCCTTTTTCGGGGGTTTTTAGGGCTAAAAATTAAGAAATAAACTTTTTGGAATCTTCCTATGGTTTACAGCCTAAAAGCTATACGTGTACCAAATTTCAAGTTTCTAGCTCATCTGGAAGTGGGCAAACATTAATGTCAGTGAGTGAGTGAGTCAGTCAGTCAGCCATATGGCTTTATATTATAGGGATGTGATTATAAGTTAGCGTTGTCATATTTTTATTGATTTTAAATGGAATTTACTATAGGCCTAGCAGAAATCTGTAATTACACTTTTCTTAAATACTATACCTATATAAGTACTGCAATTTTTACGTTGTGCATACAGTAGAAAGAAATTGTCATGCCTGAATGGGGAAACTTCGTTTACGGATAAAACATGGTTTTTCTAATCCTATTCTGAACTTTGGATATATCTTTACTACAGAGATAGTACTGCTGCTGCTACTACTATGATGGTAATATTAGCCAGCCATGAGTGTTAATTGTTCTGTCTTGTGTGGCTCTCAAATTACTAGTAGCCTAATTAATAGGCTAGTGGAAAATAAAGTCCCTGGTTTTGTAACTCTTAATAGAATTTTTATTTTTTAATACTTAGTTGTTATCTAATTAATTCTTCAAAATGATAACGCGAAACCAATTCTTTTAAACAAGGGCATTATGTAAGGGTTACATTTACAACTTAACTACATATTTCGTTTTTGATCAACTATGGAAACAAATTTATAACGAAACGAATACAAAAGTACTTGCACCAAACTTATCACCGCTCACCGTCATGAGCATTGACGATGATACCGTAGTCCTTGGGAAAGATATAAAGAATGGGCTATAGAGTAACATGGAAAGTTATTCAAAGCTTTCAAAAGATCGAGCTCCAAACTAATCCCTCAAACTGTGCGAGGATATGTTTGAAAAAGGGGAAAGTTAGTCTGTGAGATTATTTAAATTGAAAATGAATTCCAAATTCAAACAATCTATGAAGGAGTGAAGGAAGGTCTATCTTGGTGCTACAATCATGGACAGTCTTTTTTTTATTATTCTAACACAGAAATAACAAATCTGATTTATCCATATAAGAATTGTGACCTTAATAAAACACCCTCTAAATTCCTCTGCAACGCTAAAAAATATTATCAGAAGTTGCTTGAAATAAGTCCTGCAATTGCCAGTCGATATTCCCGATAGATCTGTTTTGTAATCAGTAAAAAAATTCAAATATTTTTGACTTTTTCAGATTTATATTGCTATTTAAAAAGCATGTGACCACTAATTGGTTCTTTCTCTGGTAACGGTCAACCAATTTGATCCAAACTCAATACGGTTCTTTCTATGAACTTCGTAAGTATGTATACTAAGTTTCATGAAAATCTGATAAAGCGTATTCGAATTATCGTGCATACTGACATACTGATAGAAGGGCAGACATTTTTTACTGTTCACCAACTAATCTTAGAAAGTATCATTCTGGCACTTATTAAAGTTGAACGAAAAAAAGTTATATCGATATTGGCTTATAATGTGGATCTTGTACAGAATTACTGACACCCTCAGCTTATTCGGTACTGCAGTAGCCTAAATACAACACAGAGCGAATCAGAACTCTACAGAGATACTTTCACAAGTTGTTCAGGGATGTTTTCTGAGTGTATGGTCTCCGGTGGCTCAGTGCTGAGTAATTGCATTGCTTTTATTTCTAACCTAACTGCCTTTGGACTGTTGCACACGCTCTAGCATCCCAGGAGATTGACGCACATCGTTAGCGACTGTTACAATCCTAGCAATCAGGTTCATATTAGTTTCAACAGGAGCCATGTACACTAGGCTCTTTATGTGACCCCGGAAGAAATGAAGAGCCTAGTGTACGTGACTCCTATCGAAACTAATATGGACCTGGTTTCTAGGATTGTAACAGTCGCTGACGATGTGCGACAATCTCCTAGGATGCTAGAGCGTGTGGGACAGTCCACGAGGCGTCGGTGTGAAGTTTGTAGTGATCAAGGGGATCGATAATTTGTACAATTGCTTTAAACAGCGTGTAATTTGGGTTGTACAATGGTAGGTAGGTTAGAAATTAAAGCTATGCAATTACTCGGTACTGAGCCGCCGGAGACCATGGGTTCCTTAACTGAAAAACACTCAGAAAACATCCCTGAACAACTTGCGAAAGTTTGTCAGTAGAGTTCTGATTCACTCTGTATAAATCAATGTAAGTATATTTTATATCGTCTTCTTTCTTTACAAATTTGCATTTTATTCATGTAATTGTCGTTTTAAATGAAGTGTTTACTTTTCGATTCCCCTAGATATGATAAGACATGCACCGCTCGGACATTATTTCTAAAGCGTTAGTTATATTGCCTACGATAACAGTGCACATAAAATAAGCTTTAAAAGTAGCATGTACGTTTCATCCGATTTAATTAGGAGTTGTATATGCACGGAAGACAACTTATCCGGACAGGAAAATAATAAATTTGTCCTGCTTACAGACCCGAATTCCACATGTGCACATCGATTATCTGTCCTAAAGGGATAAACATTCTCTCATATATCTCTTAAGTTTGCAGAACCTTTTTCTTGTTTCTATCCCAAACCCAATGTTCGCTTGCATTAAGTTCGTGCATTAGAAATAATTGTCTTCCCCCAACAAAAGCTCCTCCTAGCGCTATAAAACAGTCAACTGTCTCGATAAAACCCAACACTTTATCCGCGCTCTCGCAATAGTTTACCATGGAGGTAAAATATAATGATTCCTCTTCAAGAGAAAGGGATGGCATAATATGAGAGCAAAGTGTTTGAGTGCGGACGTGAATTCTTCTAGAGAAATTGTTGGTGCAAACATATTAATTACGTTAAAACCTGGGGAAAAAACAAATTTAAGTCGCACCTTGGGATGATTGTTCCCGCCCATCGCACCCTCGCGATGCACTTTTTTTATACCACGATCTAGCGAATTCTTCTGTCCTCATATAACGAAGAAACTCGTGATTGGACGTTGGTGGTGTGACATCTTACCGCTAAACAAAAGGTGACAGGCTGACAAATCTCTGGGAGATATAATATGCCACATTTTCGAAACCTACAAACAGTGTATCGTACATTATTCGAAAATGCAAGGGAGCTTCGCTATGGCTGCCGCCTCCGCTTCGCGCACTTAACTATGTGGTTAGTGTTATGCATTATTTAGACTATATGCAGAGATGATTGTGGTACGGTCGGGAGTGCCGAGTGAGCTAGCGGGTTGTCATTTTGGTACAAGGGTTGGTAGCTGGTATTTGGTAAGGTCGGGAGTGTCGAGTGAGGGCACAGTCGGGAGTTCCGAGGTGGTCGCCATATCAACGCAGTGAGCGGAGCATAAGGGGCGACTTACATTTGATTTATGTCGAAACCTGAAGTACGGCATTAAGAGTCAGCGAACGAAATAGGTTGAAATTTCGTTAAATCTGAACATTTTGGAAGTAGAAATTGAAGAAATGAGACTATTCACGTTAATTAAAAGATGTTGTTCATGTTTCTAACTAAGACTCTGGACGTTCTAGTTCGATCCCCTGTACCTTCTCGGGTTTCCTGAAAAAAGGAGGTCTGGAACAGGTTCAGTTAGCCTCGTGAGGACAACTGAGGAGCTACGTTACCTTGAATATACCCGTACGTCCTTGGTTAAGAAAACTACTATTGACGACCGAGTGATTCTGCATCCTGGCCACATGTCCTCATTCATACGGTAGCTTCTGCCAATGAAATCGAATGACGCGGTCGAGAGATAGGTTTTATCTCTCCACAGTTTAGGCCTATAGCCGAGTTACATGAAACAATGTGAGATCTGTGACTTTACCTGATAGGTTCACTGTCAGTATATATTAAAATATTAAATATGTATATCTTGTGATGGTTCAAGCCAGTACAATGAGGGAGGGGGAAGGAATCCCCCATCCCCCCTACAAATCGCACACTGAGATGTCTCTACGTGGAACTCTGCTTAACTCAGTGACAGTAGTCTGCACGCTGACCACACTCTTAATTATAGGGTCCCTTGGACGGAAAGGGTCGGGACATGCGAATCCAGAAACCAATGCTTCAATAGGCTTATTCCATTCTTGCTATTGAATAGAGGGGGCATGAACCATCATAATTCCAAGCCTTTCTTCAGACGGGAAATATTGGTTTTGATTTACACATAAGTTAATTTGGAAATAATAATTAAATATATTACACTAAAAGGAAAATAATACTGCAATTATTATATTAACTTTTCTATCACATGTATCTATTGTAAGTATCGTGTAGTTTTCAACAAATTGTTTCTATATCAGTAAAGACCGGATGGTAGGCACACAAAAAACAAAATAGGTAGGCAAAAAAGACACTATAAATTTCGCATAGACACGATCTATATTATCCGAGCTTAAACTAAGGGAAAACATAAAATTAAGGATTCGCTGAAGATCGCAAATCGCGATCGTATTTTCGTTTACGTGTTTCATTGTTTAGTTCTTCTAGGATATAGGCCTATGTACTATATTATTTTTATTACATGTCAATATAATTATGACAAGACAGTGATACCACTGCTTTCGTAATTTGATCGTATTTTCTTATTCTATTTTCCTCGTCCCCTTTTACTGTATATCCGTGTTAACAGAGAATTTGTTTATCCGAGGTTGCTGTGGTCCACATTAACTCGATTAATCGAGACTCTTTTGTACTAACATGTAGCCAAAATTTACAAAATATGTAATACAGTATTATGTATTACTGACTTGGCAAAATTTGTAAATATCACAAACTTTGTAATATTAAAAGAAAGAAAAAATGCATAATATTCTTTATTATTGCAAATCTGAATTTTAAATTTCATAAATAATCTTACTTCAGATCAGGTACAATCTTCAAATACCACTTATCTGTGACTGGCCATTTGCACTGCAGGTTTGGTTCTTATTAGCCTAAAAGTGTAGTACTCTAAAATTATTATTGGGAGAGTAAATACTATCACATATTTTTATTTTTTAAAGTAGGGCTAGTGATAGAATAGAAATGTCATTATTATACAATAAATTCAATTGAAAGAAAATTATAATTATTTTATTAACATTTCACTACGCAGGAAAATGGAGTATTTGGAATTGAGATTCTCTTTAGGCGATATCAGATGGTCAAGTGAAAAAAAAAAAGGCTCTCTCACAGTGCGTAGCATACATTACACTATTCAACAAGGAAATAGAACTGATCAGATGGAACAACACTCTTGTAGGCTGGGAAATGATGGTAGCATATTCTGCGGATGTCAGCATGATAAATGCTTTGTTGCTGCATTGGAAGTAAAACCTACTGAAACTGGAAAAGCTCCGGAGATTCTGGTATTGTCTTACATTGGAACTATCGTAAAAGAATTGACAGCCCTCACATCAAGAAGTGTGCCAAGATAAGACCATTTTGATGGAACACACTATCAGGCCCAATTGCCAGAATTATTCAAGATCAAGATGGACAATATGTTTTTCAGGATGCGCTAGGGTTATGTTACTGAAGAATAATGAAAAAATACTTTACTGCAAAACACTATGCACAATTAATGCTAACTGAAAGTTGTTAGTCATGACACTAGGAATAACTACCTCATAGTTACTCAAACTGCAAGATTAACTAAAACAAAAAAGTGGTGTAATAATATAGGTATTAAATAATTGTTTCATAGATTATCCAAAACTGCATAGTCAATTAAATCTAACAGGTTTAAGGCTGTTTTGAGAGACTGGCTTGCTTTAAATCTAATGAATGCATTTTAATGCAGTTCAAAAACATAATAAATCTTGAAATTTTGAAAGAAAAAAAAAATCTACTCATGTAGGTACTGGAGAGTGCTTCAATTAAAAGCATAAAAAATTGTCTAAGTGCATAGAAATATCCTTAAAGATTAGTTTATACAATGAAACTATGTTTTATAATTAAATTTCGCAAATGTTTTATAGTTCAATGCACATGCACAGGATTGACTGAAGACACCAAGTTACAAGCTCTTCTCAAATGCTAAATACCCTAAATTAGTCATTCTTGAGTGAGTCATCATGGCAAGTCTTTGGGGCCTGATAATTCTTGTTAGGACAGAAAAACGAGATTCACAAACTACATGCAGAAGTTCTTACCGCTACTGAGTAGGCCTACTAACATGTTAAAACAATCTTCAAAGGCCTTCCTATTCTTGTCACTTATATCTCTTTGAAGTGCTGGTAAAGAGAGTTTTCAATGCTCTTGCTATATAAGAAGTTCTTGGCAACTTTCATACCTTCTACACTTGAAATGCTAATGGACCGAATTGAAAAAGGTGGCTTTATTATAAGCAGAGTTAGGATTTATTTAAAAAAATGGCTAGGTATGCAAATATGGGCTAAAAATTCTCAAAATACAGAGAAAATATGGAGTAATGTTGTTAAATGGTGCAAATACTATAAACAACACATTATATTAATTATCAACATTGCATAGGCCACCATAGTTATAAAATGAGTACAATTAAAGATTTATTGCTTAAACATGAAAGAACAGAATACATGCCACACAACAAATTAAAGGAGAGTCACAAAACAAAACATTAACCTTCTTACATCCATAATTGGGATTTTTTAACTTTTGCTACAATTTGGGGGGCACAACTTAATATTTTAATGAGAATTGTCTAATTTGAAACTGTGGGTTAAACTGAAACTATGTCTGTGTCTGTGAAAACTGTTTTGTACTCGGTAAAACTCCGTTCAACATCACAAGACCAACCTAAACCTTGCAACATCTTCAGTTTCAGGACCTAAATCCAGATCTAGTTCTACATCTGGTTTTCAACATTTCATAGAAATTCAACAAGCCAACTTTGAAATACAGAAGCTAGTGAATTAAACTTTAAATGATTATCTGACAATAACTTTGAAATCATAAAATATGGAATATAGGCTGTCTAAAATAAAAAATTCAATTATGCAAATATGTACGAATTTTTCTAAAATATGTAAAAAAAAATGTAGCCTTACAATACCTTGAAATATGGATAAATATGGAAAATAAAATGTGTCTTACCAATTCCAAATGTCCAAATTCGTAATCATATATCAAAATTTTAACTTAACCTAAAGTAAAAACGAATATGTATTTACATTGAAATCCTAGCTCTGATTATAAGAATTACCGGTACCAAAAAGAAAGTTGGGGTTGAATATAAACTCAGGGTGGGCTCACTTTCCTGGCTATGGGCCTTCACATCATTGTCCTTTTCTAAACAAAACAGGGAGACGACGTGATATAAAATCAAAGTATGTTTGCACCCAATGTAAGTTTAAGTGTTCCATTCAAAGTTTTCTTGGTACAGTCAACAGTCAACAATCAACAGTCAACAGTCATTAGTACAGTCAACAAACATGCATGCTTCTCTGTATAGTGCCGGTTTCTGATCATGTAATGAGGCTTTAGAAGGTGAGGGGTTCTGTGTGTAGTGAAGGATGAGTCATCAGATTGGCTTAAAGTAACTTACTTCCTTCTGTTATGTCTTATAGCCTAATCGGTAATAATTCAAGTCAGTGGCAACTATGAAGCAAGTTGCGAATTACTGTAAGATTATCATATGTTAGAACATTTTGTCGTTCGTTTCTCAACAAGCTATTAGCTCAGAGGGTAAAGCATTGGACTAGCAATCTGAAAGTTAGTAGATCGAATCCTGACCTATGCAAGGTAAGTTAAATACAAATGTCAATGTAATACCTCTAATAGTAGAAAGAATAAGTCAGAAGTGAATTGAGAAGATTACTTCCACGACTTTCAAATTTATTTTTTTTCTAACTGGAAAAAGATTTTTTCAAACGAAAAAATATGTCTAATCAGTCTGGGCTGTGTTCATTGAATGTTTTTCTGAGTAGCATATTGTAGTCTATAAGCAGACTAACCAGAAAATTTGTAATTGTTTCATGAACGGCCAGAAACCTAATGAGAATCTTGGTAATAATGGTCGACAGAATTAGGAAAATTATCACCTTCACAATATATTACTTATTATAAACTTAATTTATTGTTCATTGTGGGCAGTGAAGGAAGTGGGGAAAATCCAGAGGCAGCTGCTATCCCAAGGTTTTTTTTTTTTGCTTTCATACCTCAATTTACAAAAAGCGTACCCCCTTCCTTACAACATAATTATTATGAGATATGCAGGAAATATTGTTCTATACACTCGGGGTGTTCTTAATTAACGTCCTCCACTTTTATAGATGATCGGCAAGCAGGAGCACGAAAGTCACACACATCTTGTACTGTCGATTGACAAACTTTATTTATTTCAATAAAGATGCAATAATTATTTAATACCTATTTAAACAATATCAAAGTTACAATATATTGTTACCATCGGAACTAGCAGTACAGTATAGTACCAGAAACATCTTTCTATACCAGCATTGGCTACTGGTGAAAGCATACCTGTGGATGAATGATCATGAAAAGTAATGTTATTATGATTCAAACTCATAATAGGCTCTACTCTTTATTACAAAGGAACATATTTTTAAAAATCCACTGATTTTCAGTGGCGGTATGCTATTTGACTACTGAAACCACTGCCGGTCTGCTATTGGACCTTTGAAACCAGTGCCAGTATTCCATACTGGCGCATACTGCCTCACTTCCCTCACTGATTGTGGATGCATATTTGTCCTTTTTTGTTGCTGAATCAAATAATAATAGGCCTACTTCGTTTTATTAGAAATGGCTTTAAGTGCACTGTAAAATTCCATTTAAATTATCATGTATCAAACGTTTTTGGCATGTATGTCATATCACGCATGACATTCATCTGACATTTCATAATGGGTAGGAGTACCATCTGGAAATTTTCAAAAGCAGGACAAAGCACCATAGAAAGCCTGACTTGAGGAGAAAAATGCCTGACATGTTAACTGAAAAGTTGTTATTGGTTCTTATTGCAATTAGCTTACTTAAAATACTGAACTAATAAATGCAATAGTTAAAATCAAAAGGAAGTAAAAGACATTTTAGGTTGAGCTGCAGTAAGTTATATACCTAGTACGAACAGAATGAATACAGGTTTGGTTCTTAGCATAATTTGCATTATAAATACTGTACTGTACTGACACTATGTAAGTCTACCAGTAACCAGCATCAAAAGAACAAATTCACTTTTCAGATTGAGTGAAATTACCTAGGCCTACTATGTTAAAACTATTAAAACTACCGGTATAGGTAATGTATGTATATTGCAACACTTTTTGTAGTTAGTGATTAAAAACGTAAATAAAATAGTTTTAATTGAACTTTTAGTGGAAAGTTTGGGCCAATCGTTTTATATCTTACCTACTATGGTCTTAGAAGGGATGAATTTACATCTTGTAGGGGTCTGGGTTCGATTCCCAGCTGGGTTGGTGATGTTTCAGTAGTTCAGGAATGGGTGTTTGTGTCTTAGGTTTAAGTGATAGGTAGGGGACAGGCACACCCCAGAAACAAATCTGCTTAGAATATCCCCTTAAGGGATCACCCAGGGTCATTCACGACCTGATGGAACTTCCACACAGAAGAGACTTACAGATGTCCTCATATGACTTGTTTGACAATAACAATGGCTTTTACTGATTCTGTCAAATAACCCATCCATTCTTTTCTCCACCAATCATTAATCAGAGACAACAGAAGCTCAGTACTGGTAGCTGAATTACTGCTAAGAATGGCAAAATAAAACTGGTAAATCTTAGAAGTTCAGAGAATGTTGGTCATATGGTAGCCTATATGGTCCATTTTCCGTGTGCAAACTATATTCACAGATTCTAGGGAAGTGACAGTTAGGTTAGGAATAGCAATAGTACACAAAATTTATTATGGATTTAAATATGCTAAAAAAATTATTTATATGAATTGTAGCACTCAGCTGTTAGTTCTCTGCCTATCATTATTATAATTTCAACTTCTTGAAAATACATGAACAATACAATAATAATTATATTACACAACTCGAATACTTTCCCTGAAATCCATCAACCTGTTTGTAAAATGTGCCCTAAACATCACACAGTGTTTTGATAATTTTTGTAAAAAATAAACAACAAAATTTTTATTTAGACTCCAGCTCAAACAAGAAACCTCAAGAAAAACAGTTTCAAAGACTGTGCTGCATATTAATTTATTATAGTGTATTAATGATCACAACCAACTGTTCAATGGTTCAAAAAATTATTAAGTTACACTGTGCACAAGGACATGAAGCTGAGACAACTTTACATTGAACACCTCCTGAACAAAATTTCACCGTATGTCCATGGTTGAAGTGCTCTAAATTTGCATGACACCAATATAATTATACTGATGTCATGATTCCTCCACTCTCCTGCAGTGCAAAAACAATACATGCATGAATGGATGGACTATGTTACAATATGAATACTCTCATAAGATCAGTGAGGCGGTATGTTTTAGTATGGAATACCAGCACTGGTTTCAAAAGCCCAATGCTTATTGCCATTAGTTTCAATGGTAAAATAGCATATCGTCAATGACAACCAGTGGATCTTCAAAAAATTGTTCATGTTCTTTTGTAGCAAACAGTAAGCCCTGTTAGCTATTTGAGTCATATAAATGCTTTTCATGATCATATATCCACTGGTATACTTTCACCAGTAACCGTTGCCAATAGAGGAGGCTGTGACAGGTAACTTGTGATGGTCTTTGTTGCCATCTTAATGACTACGTCACAAGATCTGATGCTTTTAAAATATATATCAATAACAGAATTTTGAAACCTTTATAATGTTTAATTAGGTCCTAAATACTTTCAAAATATCTTTGCTGAAATAAATAATTCTCTTCAATCCTCAGTACAAAGACCTTTGTGCTTCTGCTTGGCAATCGTCTATAAAGCAGGGTTGGTTACTCATGGAGGAAGTTAATTAAAAACACCACTGAGGATAAAGAACCATCACACAATAATTATGTTGCAAGTGAGGTGGATTTGCTTTCTTGAAATTGAGTTAAGATAAAGAAAAATCTTGGATAGCTTACCGCCTCTGGTTTATTCCCACTTCCTTCACTGCATAAGACAAGTAGAGAGCAATAATGTCAAGCAAGTGCATACTAAGTTCAGGAAACAATTTCTGCATGATAATGTTATTGGAATATTAGTATTATTGCAATTTTCACTGAACAGTTTACAACACTTATGCCTGCGTTTTTAACCGGTGTGCTACAGCATATTGGTGCCGTTGGAGTGCTGCGAGAAAATTAAAATAAAGTTATCAATCCTTAATATCAATCCTTAATTGGGTGATTTTCAAATAGATTGGCCTTTTAATGTCCCTGGTATGTGCTGGATAAAGTAAGAGATTATTTTAATAATTGTACTATTTTCTGATAACTAGGCAATGCTTTCTTTTGTTATTCTTAAGGGTTTTTGATATAATTAAACATTTTTTATTTTTATTTTAAACTTAAATATTTTATTTGTCATTCTCCTGGCTGTCCCAAAGCATAAAGTATCAAGTATTTTGCATTATTTTTAGACAGTTTAAGGTGAGCCATGACCTTTCTTTATTGATATGTATGAGATAAAGTATGGTTGTTATAATACTTAATGACTGAGATGAAAACACTATTTTATTTATTTATTTATTTATTATTTATCTGGTATGCCCCAATGAGCTAACAGCTCAAGGGAGGGGCAGTCCTTACAAAATAACAGAACATGAGATGGACGGCATCAGGATATATAAATAATATGGTACAATGTGTGGTAATGGGTGATGATGAATGATTGTGATGAAGATTATGAACATATTTTGATACTTAAATCTAGGTATATAACAAGGTTATGGATGATTAAGAACATAGAGTTGACTTATAACTAATAGAAAAAAGAAAAAAAAACATAAATTGGACTTATATCTAGGCAAGTAACAAATAAGTAACAAATAAGGTTTCATAAGAGCTGGGTGTTAGTTAGAATGGTCAAGAGACTTGAAGTAGTAGTCAGTGAAGTGCAGACGTAGTTTCTTTTTGAAAAGACTTAGTTTTCTGATCGCTTTTAGCTCGACAGGCAGGTGATTGTAGTTTTTTATCGCTCTGTACAGGGTCCCATTCAGTCCATACTTTGTTGAGGATACTGAGTTTATGGATATATGATCAGCAGACCTGGTGTTATGGGTGTGTATTGTATTTACAGGGTTAATAATTGTGTTGGTGTACAGTAAATTGTTGGAAATTTTATAAATTAACAGTGCTTCACAGTAGAGGTGCATGACTGAGACAGGAAGGACATTAGTTTCTCTATATAATTCAATAGAAGGTTTTAGGACATCATAACCAAATATAATTTTTAGAGCTCGTTTTTGCGGGATTTCCAGACAATTTAGTGGCTCTTTTTTATTATCGCACCAGACTGCATTCAAGTATAAGAGATTAGAGTGGATTCTCTACTTACTTTTAAAATCGGTCCCAAGATTCTCATGTCATTCCCCTGTCCCTTTCAACATAGAGAAAGCACCTTAGATAAAAGGTCATAAGTGGTAAATTTCGGTTTTTTATGTTTCACCTATAATTCATTGTATACTTCAGTGTTGATAGTGCTCTGCTGCTCCCTCCCATTTTTTTCTTTCCCTGTGAAGATTTGAAGTTAAATGTTTAAAGCTGTAGTGGGAAGTGTTTTTAGTCATTCTTCTGGTAAGTTTTAGTCATAATGTTTACTTGATAATTTAATTTAATTTTCATTCCTAATATCAAAAAATTGTAGTTCTTTTCACACATAGTTTTCATTTTTACTTTACACTTTTAGTGAACTGATGGTTGAACCATGGGCAGTAAAATGTCATTCTCCTGGCTCAAATTTTGTGTCATTCTCCTGGCGTATTGAATACAAAAGAATTACATATGTGGTAGGAGAATAACATTTGAGCAAAAGTTTGGTATAAATAGTACAGCACGAAACATCAAATCATAAAATATGTCATATATTAAAGTTTTATACCAGTAGACCTATAAATATTAAATTATGACAATGAGATGTCCAACTATTTTGAATGATGACAAAATTAAATCTTGTCAGTATATTAAATTATGACAATGAGATGTCCAACTATTTTGAATGATAATAAAATTAAATCTTATAACCCAGGTATAAAAAAGCAAAAAAAAAAAACATAGTTTGTTGTATAACAATGTCATTTTCCTTGCAATATGTCACTCTCCTGGAAAGTGAATATTAGTTTTTTTAAGAAAAAAATAAAAAATACCAGTTTGAGCAATTGGCCTCACATTGTAAGTTAAACTTAAAATATTAAAGTCTATAACTACAAATATTGGAGCCAAAATTTACAATATTTAACTTTTGCCAAAATTGACTCTTACAAAGCCAAACTATTCGAAAATCACCCAATTAACAATGCAATCCTAAACAAAACACACCCTAAGTACGGGTAGTTTCCTAAGCTTCAATTGGTTTCGTCCACCAGGTGAGGGACCCCTTTGCCCCTTCTGTTCTTCAGTCAGCAGAATTAAATGTCCATAAATAATACTTTTTGACAGAATTAGTCTATGCTCAGAAACATTGGAATAAATAGTGGCTAAGAAAAAACATAAATAGTGCAACAATCTCAATTTTTACAAAAAGAGGGTAAGCACTATCTTCCCCCACCCCTTCAGTTTTACTTCTTGCGCCAACTTGTTTGAATTAATATAAAAAATTTGTAGCTATAATTGATTAATGCAATATTATTATTGATTAATACAATATTATTATATTATACACGTGTAACATTTAAACATATTCCAAAATGTGACTATTATGTTTATACTTTATAGGTTTATCATAGGTAGTCCCAAGAGAGCTGACGAGTTTATTGATAGATTCGCGACTGTGCAGCAGGAGCGAATTTATCTGTCAGTCATGAATCTATCTGATGCAACTCGTCAATTTGAGTTGGATTTATTAAGACTATTCCATGAATAAAATGTAACGGATTATATAAATAATAATTACTTTCGTGCTTTATTGTATAAAAACAAAACCAACAGTTGTGAGATCATGGCATACTGTGAATCAACCATCCATATATCGATTCGAGCTACCCTGGTATAATCACTGCTACCGATGGTGCATAGTTAACTTCATTCAGGTAAGCTAACAACAGAACAGAATAAAAGCACACAAACTTGCTTGCACCGAATCGAAATTGTGTTCTTCATCAATGTACATTTCTATTATTTCAATTTCCAAACAAGTTATGTTGAATAAAATAATCTGATTTCATGCCGCCTTAGTGGCAGCAGTGACTATTAATCACTGCACACTGATACTTGCATCTCCAGTAACGAGCTGCACATTTTACCGTGATAAAATGCCATCCTCGCGATTCCTACAAGAATATTGTAAGATAAACAGTCGTGATTGGTCTATATCCGAGGAATTGCTAAACGTTATTGGTCAATATCAAACACGCAGCGTATGAGTGGGATAGTCTCATTAAATTACAATTACATGTACATCAAAAACTTACAAATAATAAAAAAATTACTTTTAATTGAGAATAATGTGTAAGATCAATGAGTGTGCCACTTGAATTCAAGTTACAACTTTCGTGTGCTTGCAAGTTGAAAAAAGTTGGAAACACTGTGCTGTCTATCAATATGCCAATGAGCATGTCAAGTTAAGTGTACCCAACCAATAACACAGTGTGAAAAGAGTACACTCGGAGTCAACTCTTGCACTCTGTTAAAATAATTTGATTTTCTGAATGAACAAAGTTAACTTAAAGTTAGCATATTTTATGAATTCAACCCTAAAAGTAACTTGAATAATGAATTTCAGAAACCCGCATGTCCATTGCACATAATTTTTCAGCAGAAAGAAAAACTGTTTCATTCAAGGAGGGAAAGCTTTCTGAAAAGAATACTTCAGCCATAAATAGAGTATTGTAACTGAAGTATAGTAGCATTTTATACTTGTAATTATCAGATTGGCTTTTGGATGAAAAGTTAAACATGGTGGACATGTGGGGTTCCTGAATTCACGAGAACTTCTTTTTTTTTTTCAAACTGTATATTTTAGGTAGCATGTAAGTTAGTATATAAATTAATTTGGAGTAAAAGCAAAATTTTAATGAAAATTAAACAGCAGGACAATTTTCTCATATAAACCTATCTGAAAAAGCAATTTTTTCCTGCTCAATTCCACATTCATTACTTAGATATCCTACATTACTCAATGATATTTCAGTATTATATGTGCACAGTTATTTTTAATAGGCCTAGTTTAACAAAACAGTAATAAAAAATTATAGGAAATGGCAAAAACAGGCAAGGCAACATTTTAAATTTTGATTTTGGTTGTTTTATATTAACAGTGCAGATTAATAATTAAGATCATTAAGATTATCGCTACAGAATGGACAAAACTCAAGGATTAATAATTGTTCTACACTACACTATTAAATCTTAATATGAACTGAATACGACACCAAATGATAATATAACACTAATATACCATAATCAAAAAAAATTTAGGCAGATTCATAGTTGCTGTACATAATAATACATTAACGGTTGCTACACAGAGCTCAACGCTTACGTTCGTAACCACATGCAGTTTTTAATACCAGTACTCAGTTCTTAATACCCCAAAACTTCCGTGAGGAATGAATTTGATTCTCCTTGAGAAGTCAAAGAATTCTGAACAACTGTATTTGAAATTAACTGTCACCTTCAGTATTGTTTCATAGTGTATACTTTCATTTGAGTTTTCTCAGATGTCCATGCCTTATTCATGAAAGAAAGAACATGCTTGACTGCTGTACTTGTTCTGGAAAGACAAAACACAGATTCCACAATCCTAGAAATATTTTCATAAGATGTTTGTTTGGCAGTGAAGTGCTAGATATACCCAATGCATAATATTTCGGAAGAAAATTCAGCATATTAATACCAACTTCAGTACAAGTATCTAGGCATAATAAACTGAACTTGATAACCTCTCAACATGGGCAAATCAAAATAGCCTGTACATAAATAAGACCAAAACCAAGGCAATGATATTCAGAAATGGAGGGAAGCTAGGAAAAATGACAAAGACGTTTTCCTGAGTAGATGAACACCTAGAAATACAATCAACCACTAGGAACAACCTTCACAGTCCATATAAAAGAAAGACTCACACAGGCACTACTAGCAACGAATGATATTAAGAACCTACCACGCCTATCCCTAAACACAGCCATGAAGCTCTTCAAACTGAAAATTATGCCCATCATAACATACGGACTTGCATTAATTTGGGATCATCTTACCGAACAAAACATTGCAACCATAGAGAAAGTGAAAGCAGTCTTTCTGAAAAAAAGCTCTATGTATCTCAAGGAACACCCTATCCAGATATACCTACGAACTGGCAAAGAGAGACATTCTTCCTGGAAGATCTAAGACTCAACATCCAACTACCAGCAACCACAGCATGGAATGAAGCAATTCAAAAAAGGAAAGAAAAAGCAGCCGAAATCCGAAAGGACTTCTACGCAACAGACGCCTTCATACGCAGAGACTGGACTGGAGCAAATTATGAGTAGCAGCACTCAGTGACAAGACTCACCATACATGGATTCCACAATAAAATATGCACTCTCAAATTGTTCCATAAACCTTCAAGCCAATGTATACATGAACTGTGCGGCGAAAAGTGTGAAAAGTATACATCCAAAAGAGGACCAAATCTCTGACAGCCTAACTTATTGTAAAGAAATGTAATCAAAGCCCTTGTGCCAAAACTCTATGCACATTGAGCAGCATTCTGATATTATTATTATAATAAATTGAAGCTTTTGATAGATATTTTTAGTGCCACCTTATACCCTCAATTTCATTTATCTTTAAAAGATGTTCCAGGAGAAATGTATACTGCCAATATCAGTTACATGTATGTTTATTAAGTGTAATTACAAAGTATAAAAATATAATTCTCTGGTGTAATTTTGTCAGTGAGTTCAAAGAGTTAAAAATTAAAAATGATAAGCATTAATGTACATAATGTAAAAAAACTTGTCTTAAAATATGTTAGATATGGTAGTGTCAACTTATGTAAGTTGTAATAGCTAAAATATATATGGGTGATTCTTCAAATACGGGAAAATTTGGAGTGTGTAAAATCCAAATTTTTTACTTTGTTTAAAAATTATCAAAAAAATTATTAAAATACTTCAGGGGTTACTTGATTATAATAGGACACCAGCAGAGCTTAAATGTTTATATTTTTATTTATTTTAATTTCTTTATTTTTTTAAAGCCATTTGAATGACATCCGTGTACATGTGGATGGCAGAAGGCCACATTAATGACTAACTTTGGCAACATTCTGCTTTTCTTTATGTGATTTCATATTTTTCTCTTTTTTTTTATCAGTTGATTTTGCACCAAATTTGCAAATTTGTGTGCATACTCTGGAATTAATGTAATTTTAATGAGACTGTGTTTTTATGGTTTTGGGGGAGGGGGGAATCAAGCAGAAATTCATTTAATCAGTTTTAAGATCTTAAGTACAGACACCACAAACACAATAGTATCCTACATTTATCATCTACATGACTTGAGAGTCATCCATTTACCCTTTCATGAGACATGTGGAGTACACAAAAATCAGGCATGTGGATGACAAAAAAGGAGTTTAAGTGGTCTCAGCAAGCCATTCCTAAACCTCTGTAAGCTCAACTTCAGTCAAGTACTTTGAATTGGAAGGTTTATCATAGTGCATAATCAAAATTAATTAATATTCACTTTCTGCCTACTTTCTAGAAGCCATGTTAGAAAAAGTTATGAAAAATAGGCTATTATCCTTCTTAAATAACCCACAAAACAGATTACTTAACTCCGCTCAATATGGCTTCTTAAAAAAATCTAGCACCGTAAATGCTGTTGTTGATGTAATTATCCCAATACAGAAAACATTAGATAATAATTTGATTGCAGCTGGGCTATTTATTGACTTAAAAAAGGCCTTCGATATGGTTGACAAGGATTTACTTCTTAATAAGTTGTAGGCCTATAGTTTAGGAATTAGAGGAATTCCACTTAATTGGTTCAAGAGTTACCTTAGAAATAGATATCAATATGTTTACATCAATGGGATAAAATCTAAAGTGCTTAAACAACAATATGGAGTACCTCAAGGGTCTGTTTTAGGCCCTATTTTATTTCTAGTTTTTATTAATGACATTACAAATTTAAAACTACATGGTAATATCACTTTATTTGCTGATGATATGTCAATTTTTTATTCTGGAAATACTGAAGTTGAAATTATTAATAAAATGCAATCAGATCTTAATCAACTAAATAAATGGTTAAAATTTAATAAACTAGTATTGAATACAAACAAAACAAAGTATATATTTTTCAGGAAATTAAGTTTCACATCTCAACAAAATTATCAACTCATGCTAGGAAACGATATTATTCAAGAGGTTGATAATCTCACTTTTTTAGGTCTAACTCTAGATTCAACTCTTAGTTGGAAATATCACCTTGAAAAAATAAAAAATAAAATAATATCAGTTATTGGAATTCTTTCTAGATTGAGAGACAATGGATTACCTCGACCTTTATTAAAAAATGTTTATTATGCCCTTATTCACTCCCATTTTAGATATATGGATGTTGTGTGGCAATCGTGTAATAAAAGCCTAATAAGGCAACTTGAAATTTTACAAAACAGGGCCATAAAGATAATCTATAACCTTGACTACTATACTCCCACGAAACAGATATATCAGATTTCAGGAATTATACCTTTGTCTGTCTCATTAAAACTATCAATCACCATGTTTGCTTTTCAAGTGCTTAATAATCTATTCCATACCAATTTGTGCATCCTACAATTTAATAATGTTCACCAACATTATACGAGAGGTCAAAATAACCTTATATTAAATAATGTAGAATCATCCAGATATGGTCTAAAAGGAATTCTTTATATCATGACTAAACATTATAATAGTTTACCTCATGACATTAAAAGTGCTATCAAATTAAAACAATTTAAAAAACTAGCCAAAGCTCACCTACTAGGTGAATATTTCTATAACTAAGACCTATATACCAATGTACTAATCAAATTTACTTGGGATAAACCATATCTATTTCATACACCGATTGTTCCTTTCTTGTTCAAATAACTCTGCTTCTAGAGAGTTTATATTAGATGGCTCCTATGTTTTTGTGTTAGATACTTGCTTTTGGACTAATTAATGTATGTATTTATACATTATAATTTATTGTAACTTGTGTTTTATTCTTACTTTCTAATGATTAATGTATGTAAGTTACTTTGTAATTTATTGTAACTTTCAAAAATGACCTTTGTTGTAGCCTCCTTTTTGTAAATAATTGTTTACATGCCTATTGTGCTTTTTATGTATTGAATATTGTTGTTATGTTTTGTAACTGCTGCAAACTTGTAAATGACTGTCCCTTTATGCGAGCCATCTGGCTCTTTGGGACCTTTATGATAGCTAATAAATAAATAAAAATAAATAAATGACGGGGAATAAAAAAGCTTTCCTTGAAAATGACGCAAAAGTCCTTTGTTAATCCCAAACTGTTTGTAAGGATGCAAAATTCAACCTTACAATTCAACCACAAGCTGCCCTTTTGGCTTTCTAACACTGTTGCCAGTTATACAAATTTCTCATTTCTGCAGAAAAAATTCCATTCTTTTCAGCCATGTGGATGACCAAAAACCATTGGGACATTCTTTATGTTCATTAGGTGGGGTGACAATTTTATTTAATTTCATTTTTTAGGGGTTAATATTCTTCACACATTCATACTAATTGACAGGAAAAAAATTGAAAAGGAAATAACATTTTGTTTTGTGGAAAAATGCATTAGAATATACAAAACCGAGGTTTGGGACAGGGCATGTGGATGACATTCCATTGAATTAACCCTTTATCTGGCAGACAAAATGAAAATTTATGCCCACTGGATAGGCAATGTTGCTCTCAGGCAACATGGTATACCACAAGTCTAATGGTTATTACCCAGCAATTTTACCTCCTATTCAGCAATGGTGCCTACAGGCAACAGCTACAATATCCCGGGTAACATCTACCAACAATTTATTTCATATTCTAACAGTTAGATGGCCGTAGGAAGTGTTTAAGTGGTCCGAATGCAAAAGAGACTTGCCAGGTTCAGGGAGGTATTCATAGGTGTTGCCTGAGAGCAACACTGCCAGTTAAAGGGTTAAATTCGATTTTGGAATATCAGAATTTAAAGTTAGTGACATTTCAAAGTGATAGTTGTAGTATGGAAGTAGCAGAAACAAACTTCTATTTTAATTTTTTTTTAAAGTTGAATTTGAAGGGAAATATCACTCCGGAACACAAATTTTCCCGTATTTGAAGAATCACCCATATAGCTTTATATTCATATGTGCTCAGTCACAGTATTAACCTGAAAGATAGGTTCGTCATTGTATTAAAAAACATTTACTAAAATACACTGAGTTACAACTCACTTTTATATATTGTCCTTGCAGGCAGCCGGTTGTTTGATGGGTTTAAAAAACACTGTTGCTCCTTCTCTTGTACGTTGCGAGTTGCTATGCTAGAATCCAGTTGTACCGTTGGTGTAGCTCGTTGTGACAATCTATTTCTGGTATTGGCAGTTTTATTCATCCCTGGACTCATCGGTGGGTATGCATTTCGACCTCAAATAACTTAGGTCATCATCAGCCTTATTAAAATATTTTAGTATACGAACATCGACCAGAAATTGGTAACTAGATTTAGTAAAGCAAGTGGAGGGAAAGGAAATAGACATTAAATCCATGTCTGGGATATTAATACAAGTAAGAATCAGCTTGAAAAATTTTAAAAAATTTTCAAGCTGATTCTTACTTGTATTAGTAAAGCAAGTTATAAGAACAATTTTTGGATGCTTACCTTAACATTGAGTACTTTGTATGACCCGACTGTACTGAGGTGATCGGTGTACTGCGTTAGCTATATATTGTCTGAGGGTGTGTTTGTGATCGATGTTCGTATACTAAAATATTTTAATAGGGCTGATGATGACCTAAGTTATTTGAGGTCGAAATGCATACCCACCAATGAGGCCAGGGATGAATAAAACTGCCAATACCAGAAATAGATTGTCACAACGAGCTACACCAACGGCACAACTGGATTCTAGCATAGCAACTAGCAACGTACAAGAGAAGAAGCAACAGTGTTTTTTAAACCCATCAAACACCCGGCTGCCTGCAAGGACAATATATAGCAGTGAGTTGTAAGTCAGTGTATTTTAGTGAATGTTTTTTAATACAATGACGAACCTATCTTTCAGGTTAATACTCTGACTGAGCACATATGAATATAAAGCTATATATATTTTAGCTATTACAACTTACATAAGTTGACACTACCATATCTAACATATTTTAAGACAAGTTATTTTACATTATGTACATTAATGCTTATCATTTTTAATTTTTAACTCTTTAAACTCACTAAGAAAATTACACCAGAGAATTTTATATTTTTATACTTTGTAATTACACTTAATAAACATACATGTAACTGATATTGGCAGTATGTATTTCTCCTGGAACATCTTTTAAAGATAAATGAAATTGAGGGTATAAGGTGGCACTAAAAATATCTATTATGCACCCTCATTGGAAATCATGAAGTTCTTGAATACTGAAGCTTTTGAACTTAAAGGCATCACACATCTGACATTACCAAGTATGCATGTGAACGCATTTCATAATAATTATGGCACAATATCATAGAGTTTTGAAGCAAATGAACTGAATTCATAACTGCTGGCCTATTGCTAGAAAAATAAAAATTAAAGTTGAAACATCGAATGGCCAGGATTTCAATTTTATTTCTAAAAACTGGAACATTTAGGTGTAGCCTACCAGCAGAACCCGATGGGGACAAGGGAACTTGACTCCCAGCCAAACAAACGGTCACTACTTAAATTGGTTATTTGTTTATGATACCACAGTAGCATGCAAAGTTAAAATGTAACATGAAAGTTAAAAATATGGAGTGCAACTTTTAAGATGAAACGTTCAAACTTACGGTGTAGGATCAACATGCCAAATTATTCGAAGTTCATTCCACATTCTTCCAAGCCGTACCATAGAAGCTGGAATGTGTGAGTTTCAATGAACAGTTTTTGTGAATTACAATCATTTTCAAAGCCGACGATGTTAGATTATTAAATGAATTTAAATAATTCCGTGGTTTTTAAAGTACCCATAATAAAGCTAACAAATAAAAGCACGGCGTCCCAAAAACACTCCCGAAATCGCGCACACGAATTCGTACTTTGCCGCCCAGAAAAACTGGAAAAAACATACATCGATTATATATACATAGATCGACCATATTTACCAAAGATCGATCATATTCAGAAGAGAGAAATATTTACGGAAAACAAAACAGCACACAAATGCACATCGAGAAATTTATCGAATCATGTTGGTTACACTGTTACTACTAAAGACAAGTGACAACCGATCAGCGAAGCTGTAAAGCGAGTGTATTTGAGAAAATGATTATTCCTCATTCGTTTTTTAATATGCGTACTTAGAATTCTAGACTTGAGAGTAGTTAAAGATGTGTTAACTATAAGTAACCTACGAAAATAGCCATGCTGAATTTAGTAAGATATGTTGTTGGAACTGCTAGAGCATGCTCCTCCATGAAAGATCATAACCTCAATTTGTTAAAACGATATGCCGGTCACAGTAAATGGGCTAATATTAAGCACACTAAAGCTGCAAAAGATGCCCAGAAATCACTTCTTTTCAATAAAATGCAGCGACTTATACGTCTAGCTATCCAAGGTGAGTACCAGCTTTTGATCATTGATATATGGGTAGGTATGTACTGGTAACCTTATTTTCAAAATGCATTGTCACATTAAAATCCGAACGAAGGACTATTTTACCTCCGGAAAATTTTACACTGATGGGATCCATAAATCAGGCAGATTTACTTAATATTTTTTACTATGAGAGGTTGTTAACCTCACGCCAAACCCCAAGCTGGAGGACCACCTCATGTCGTCTGTCCACGACTACTTATTCAAACATATTTGCAGCTACCCATATTTGGAGTCCGTATCCTCTATGCGCAACCTGAGGACACGCCATGCCATGGTGACAGAGATCCACCATGACGACTGTCTATGCATGTATTTATATGTTTATGACAATAAAGATTCTTATTCTTATACATTATATGAGGGGTATATTAGCAAACCCGGCAATCTCCATTCTGAAAAAAAAGAGACTATGCTAACTTCTAATGAAAGTTGAATGCATTTCCTATTAAATATTTAGTGTAAGTGTTGCAAATCCAATTTCCCACATAAAAGAGGAACTCAGATTTACAACATATTCACCAAATATGTAATAGGAGATGCGGCAAGTTAACACTTTGCGACCCACCCGGCTCCCCTTTCCATCGGCCCGATCGCCTTCTCCGCCAGGCAGGCTTCCCCTCCGCCTACCACGCATCGTCCCGTGCGCATCTACCCCGCTATTGCTCTTGGCGACCGCTACTAAGCGCCGGTAATGCAGCTTCCTGTGTTAAGCCGCAGCTTACTCTAATGATTGCCTTGCACCATACATAATATTTCACAATTTTTAAAAACGATTATAAAAACAAAATAAAATTTCACGAATTATATTAAAACAATACCCTTGTACCAAACATCATATTTCACGATCTTTAAACACCGATTTGAAAGAAAAAAAAAATTCACAATATATAAAAAATCGAAATTTACATAATATTTCCCAATTTTAAAAAACGCCGTGTTAATTGATGCAGAAAAATTCCCTTGCACCAACACTACTCTTTTCATAACAAACAAACCATCTCAAAATTAGAAAACCCGATTCTTGCGTTAACACTCGCTAGCGCCAACTAAATTAGATAACTAAAATATACCGGAACTTCCTTCACTGCTCAACTGTCCTTCGTGGCGTAACGGATAAGTCTCTTGGCTACGATGCTAAGGGTCATGCGTTCAATCCCCGTTCGATCCAAAATTTACTGTTAGGAATAGGTCTCGAATAGGTAGGTAGGGTGAAGAGGAGGTGAGAGGAAAGAGACGGGAAAGGAAGAGAAGAAGAGAATAAAGGAAAAATAAATTATTTTTCTCTTTCACCATTTCCTTACTAGATGTCGCCACCGTCGCTACTTTCCTAGTAGTTCTAATGCCGCCGCTAGGTTTCTCGTAGTGGTGGGGGGCTCGGGTGGGTCGCAAAGTGTTATGTTCCCGGAGATGCATTAAACTTTCATTAGCAGTTAGAATCTCTATCTTTTCTCAGAATGGAGATTGCCAGGCTTTTAATACACCCCTCATATACCAGTACACATACATATATATAGGCTACGAAGCATAATCTCCGGGTAGGGACTACACTGAAGGAGTCTAATTAATTAATTAAAGCCATTTGGAAGACCCAGACGTAGGTGGGAGGACAATATTAGAATAGATTTAAGGAAAGTATGATTTGGAGGGGATGGGTGGATGGAGTTAGCACAGAACAGGTTAAATGGCTGGCTCAGGTAAACGTGGCAATTAACCTTCGGGTTGCATAAAATAGATAATATTCCTTTAGCTTGCTAAGGAATTGTCTATTGCCATTGAGAAAGTAAGTATTGTCACATTAAAAACTTGGGGAAATTTCAAATAGGCTTATCATTTGTCCAATGCTTATGCCATTTCTTGTAATAATTAAAGTAATCAGATAAGTATTTACTGGGCTCCTAGGGTTTGCACTAATCTAGGAGTGCCACTATTAAACTAAGAATCTGAAGGTAATAATAACAATAATGATAGACTTTATTGCCCCTAGTCCATTCACATGGTGTCAAATATTTTCAGACTTACATATAAAAAAGACCTATCCACAAATCTGTATAAAGAAAAGATCTACGGTATCTCAATGCGAAGTTGGCAGTTGGTCGCTTGAGAGTTAGCAGAGAGCTCGCCACAATATTCAACTTACTTCTAGAAGTTTAAAATGTGGTAACTTTGCTTTGTCAATAAAATTAAAATGTTGAGAATCAAATATATTTCGACCAACTTGTAATCATCCTCAGTGATAAAAATCTTTAAGTAAAAATGAAAAAATAGCTACATCGAATCAACATGGTTATGTAGTTATGCTGGCTGGCTCAAGACAGGGGGAACATTGCACAGAATCGATCTCTTTGTGAAACCATGTAGGCAATCTGACAATGTTGACTTGGTTATGGTATTGCCACTAAACCAAACCAACCTTAGCTAATCTAACCTAACCTAACACAAACCTACCCAAACCTTTTTCTACCCGTCACTAATATCGTGCTTGTTCATCCCATGGGTAAAGCTATTGGTAGCATTGTACGATGCAATGAAAATAAGTCGAATGAACATAGCCGGCAAATCAGTCTTGGGAAACATTCTACAGATCACACAACCTGCATTGCAAAGTACTAAAGAAGATGCAACTTTTGTAGTAAAAAAATAACAAAGATTATGATTAGAAGCTCTTATGAAAATAATATTTTTACAAAATACCACACAATAAAACTCATGTAAAATGGTATGAAAAGTAAGAAAATGACTCCGCATTTCATCACATCTTCTGAAGATTGGTTACATAAGGTAGGGGATAGTTATTCAGTTAAAGTGAAAACACTGACTTATCTGCCATGTTTAATCATCCACAATCTCATTAATAATTTAAAAATTATAATATGAATCACTGATTTAGTCCTGCTCTGTTCATGGCAATTATATCTGCTCAATAAAGACTGTCATCCTAAATGCAATGGACCTCCCTATCCTACTCCCCATTGCAGTTAAATTCTTAATGCTATGGCTATTGTAGATCGTAGTTTATTGTGAAGAACATTTCTAAGTACGGTAGTTCGCCTTTTGAACATTTTCTGACTCATCAGTAATTAATTACAATTGGAAGAGGACGTGAGAAATTATTGTTTGGTAGCTATAGACCTATAAATTACAAAACTGAAGCAAATCAGATGACAGATAGAAAATCTTTGCTGTAGTACCAGTAATTAAAAGCCTGTAATATTTCTACTTACAGAGGGTGGTAGTGCAGATCCTAATTTCAATGCTCGACTAGCAAGTGTGATAGAACAGGCAAAGAAGTATAGTATGCCTGCTACAAATATAAAGAATGCAATTGAGCAGTGTAAGGTATGTTAATACAATTTTTAATTCTGTTTTGGTTATTGAGTAAGATTTTTGCCAAGTATTGAGGACATCTGGTTTAACAGTTTAAGAAAAGTGATACTAAGGAATAGTGGGAGTAAATTATAAAGATTTAAATTTTAATATGAATAAGTTACTCAAGAAAACAGCAACAAAAGTGTCGCTAGCCTTCAAAAACTTAAGTGTATTACAAAAATTATATTTTATATATCTTAAAAACCAATGTGTTATAGCAAAGAATTTTCAAATTAAAAACAATAATTAGTGTTGCCAATAGTGTTTATAATTTACTCATACCCTAAATGTTTATTTAAGTGCCTAAATACTTGGAACAGAAGTTGTTTCATGTGTATGTGATAAGTGGCTCTCTTACAGTTTGCGGTCTGCCCTGCTCAGTTGTTTTCAATGGTGATTTTTAATGCATCTGCAATATTTATTTTTAATAATATTTTTTTCAAAACCAAGATCGTTAAAATTTGCTTAATAATGCAATAACCAATTCCACATATAACATTAAGTTAGGCCTTAATACATTTTTTGTCATCAGAACGTCTTAACTCAATGAGGAACAAAACAAATTGAATTATGTTGGTCTGATGGAACTACAATAATCTAAACTTAGTCCAGCGATGGATAAGTTACTGAAATGTAATTTTTTGTCAACATGCTTTTTATATTATTAGGCCATAATTGATTAATTAAAAAATTAATTGACAAGTAAATTCGTTGGGATAAGCCCTTGTCTTAAATCTAAAGAATTTTCCAGTCTGCGGCCTCTGAGGTTGAGAAACACTGATCTAGATAATTTAGAACACTGGATTATTAAAAATCAAATTACGAATTGTACTCTAAAGTAGCGTCTAGATGATAAATAATATTGTCAATATTCCCTTCAATATTGATGCTCTATATTGAAATGCACATCAATATGCTTCAGAACGCATCAATATTCTCACCAATACTCATTCTGGCAAGAAATATCCATGCTGCATGGTCGGTTTTTTTTTTAAATTTAATTTCGAATTTTTTTCAGTTTGGATTTGGGTTTTCTAGCATTGACTCTTTCAGTGTAAAAAAAAAATCAAAGAGAAAGAGAAATAAACACTGGTCCAAAGAGTGATACAAGCTGAGAAGCTGCTTTACACATGAACATTTGCTGAATTTTTTGCTTTCTACAGAACCGGACAACTATAAAAACTGATATTGGAGGAAATATTGACAATAAACCTCCTAGACGTTCAAACTGTTCTTCAATATTGACAGAAAATATAATTTTCTATCAATAACCATCAATATTGATAGGACACTTCAACACGTTCCTAAACTATCAATATTTCCATCAATATGGAAACAAATAGGCCTACTGACAATATTATTGATCTTTTAGGAAACCATTAAAGTTCTTGCAACTATTAACATGCATACAGTAATTTTTTCTTCCTGAACCTGCTCAGAAAGATGTGCAGTAGTCTGGACAAGTCCACTATTGAAATATTGTCATTTGAAGGGGTTATGTTATATTCATAAGGCAGTCTTCAAGGGACTCATATCGTGCTAAGGTATATGGCTACAGCTGTCATGAATGGCAGGAGATGAAGATGGCTTGTCTCTCTACATTCAACCAGCTAGTGTTGGGAAGGAAAAATTGTACTGTATTAAAAATGGATAAAACTGTTCTCTCTAAGATGACTAGCTAATATAACTTTTATTTTTTCAGGACTCAAAAGCAAATGCTAAACCAATACACTTTGAAATTCGGGGTCCAGGAGGCTGCGTAGTTATAACGTATGTTATGACAGATAATGTACAGAAAATGAAGACTCACATTAACACAATTATGAGAAAGTGCAAGTAAGTGATAGTAATGTTACAGCATTCTAAAATCATGGCTTGTGGTTTTATTGTAAGGGTAATGAATAATGATTTAACTCTTTTTTTTTTTTTTTTTTCCGTTTTGCTCTTAGCACTGAACAAAATTTGAAAAAAGAACATTTAATATATATATATAGTGATGTAAAATTCCCGGGAATTTAAACTTGAGGAAATATTCCCAGGGAATGTTCCCGGAAATATTCCCAAAATTCATAAATTCCCAGGAATTTATGATTTACAAGCAAGATAAATCAAAGACACCTATTTATTATGAAAAGTAACAAATAATTGTTAATTAATACTTAAATTTAATCATGATTAGGTTAAATGAAACTCCAAACCTGCTGAATTAAAATATAGGGAATTTATGATTTACGAGCAAGATAACTCAGAGATAAATATTTGTTACATAAAGTGACAATTAATTGTTAAATAATACTTAAATTTAATCATGATTAGGTTAAATAAAACTAAAAAACTCTTAGAAGTTAAAATATTAAAATATAATTAATGAAAGAAAATAAGAAATGAACAGAGATTAATTACAAACTAAATATTTTACGATGTTTTACTGGGTTTTCACATAGTTAACAATGAAAATGAGGTAATTAATAATATAAAAATGCCCTGGTTCTTTTCTTTCCTTGAATTTATTTATGACCTTTTTTTCTTCAGCCTTCTGAAGGGGCGAAAACGGCAAGTTTTGGGCCAAACTTTTCCCCAAATCATCCAACTTTCTTACAACTCTGTGGATTTGTGGTTCATTGGATTCAATTGCAGTGATGAGATGCACAATTGGTGTAAGCAAATCTATCATCTTCTCCATTTTGACCCAAAACACCCCATCATCAAGAAGTTTTCTTTTCATGTTTGGTTCAAGGTCAGCATTTTCATTAACAGCCAATGTTTGTAGCACCACTTTATTTGATTGCAGACTGTGTAAACAAAAAAGGTGGCTTCCCCATCTTGTCTTTCCAGGCAACTTCAGAGAATTCGGCCCTTCAATCTTTTTCAGATGAGATTTCATCAAATATTGCTTGTAAAATGTGACTGTTTTTGATCATCTTTACGATTCCAATTACTTCACCAAAGAAACTTTTAACCGTTTGGCAACCTAAAATGTCTGAACACAATAAACGATGGAGGTGAGCAATACAACCTAATGGTACAATGTGTGGATACTTTTTCTTCACCAATGATAAAGCTGCCTTCATGCAGCATTATCAGCAATGACCGCTAAAAATTTGTCAGGTCCATAATTCTCACTGATCCAATGAGTTCTGCAAAATTCTCAGCATTGTGTCTTTCACTTTTGGTCATTTTAAAATGAACAAAAAATGGTTCTGATTTTGAAATAACAAAGTTGATAATAGACTCATTCCTTATGTTACTCCAACCATCACACTGCAGATGAAGATTTTTTTGTTTCTTGAAGTCTGCAGTGTGATGGTTGGAGTAACATAAGGACATCCCGCATTTTAAGAACATTTTCACCATCTCGAATTATGCCTAAGAGGGACGCATTACATTGTGGGACGCCAAATTATTCCAAAACAAAATATGAGAAAGCAATTTCTTAGTGGCATATTTTGTGAATTTTGACTGATGATCAAGATATTGATATCGTTCCATCGCTAAAATGTATCATATTGGCAGCAGTGAAATCACCGCTCATTATATTATTCTTTGTTTGTATAAGTCGCGCAGTCATTCTTGGGGTATGACCTTGATCAGCACATCCAGTGTAATCCAACGGGGAAGTACCATAAACAGATTATATGACACGCCGCCCTGAGTTGTCAAGTACAGTTCCTGGAATTATAGCACAGCAGTGCCTAGTGTTATCAGTTGTAAATTGAATCCATGTTCTCTGTGTGTTCTGTGTGTCGTTCGTTGAATACGAATTAACTAAATGAGCCTTCCATTATTCCTCAATTTAGTGGCAAGCCATTACATAGTCAGAGTCTGGATTGCAAATGTTAATAATTTTGGGAAAAAGGTATTTTATGCCGCACACGAGTCCCCCACTCCCACTCCCATAATTGTGAAATATGATATTTGGTGCAAAGGTCTTTTTTTTTTTATTATGAAAAATTATTTTGTTGTTTATAGTTGTAACATATTATGTTTGGTGCAAGGGTCTTTTATTATTCAGTGGAAGCAGGGTTGTAAAAAAGCCGGCTAAAATTGAAAAAGACCTGACCAGCGGTTTTTATCAATTTTAGCCGGTTAAAATCATGATTTTAGCCGGCTAAAATGAATTTTTCCTGGTTGGGGGAGGTGGGAGTGGGTTGAAATTTTGAAAAAATTATATTTAGGGCCCTATGGGGTTTAGAGGGAAACTTAGTATGCATAAATTAGACACCAATGATTCAGTGGTTGTGTGGGTGAGGGTGGAAATTAAAAATTTTTAAAACCATGTTTGTGGGGTATCGTTGAAAAACTCTTGATGAGTAATCTCTAAATCAACAAGTAGTTTCTCAATAGCGCTCATATAAGGAGAGATTTGAATTTTTGAAAGTCAAAAACACTTTAAAATATACCTCAGCCAATAGGCATGCCGAAATGAATTCATGAGGACCAACTGAGGCTAAAATTACCAATGAAATAAAGTTTGAAATATTAAAAATAATAGTTAAATATCTTTAGAACAATAATCCTTGGCCAAATTAAAAATGAAATAATAAAAGATATCAATTAATACATAAATAACAACTCTCTTTTTAAAAAAAAAAATATTTCAGTTTTTATTCTACACTTACCCCAATAAATTCATAAAAAGCACTATGAAATCTACCTCAGCCTGTGCCCTGTAGGCCTACCTAAAGGGATTTTTTATACTTATTACTCCATCAATTACACAAATCTGAAGCGTAATCACCTATCGCTGGAATTTTGTCAAGCCATAGAATATTTACATCGTATGCCAGCCAGTTCTGCATCAATCGAAAGAGTATTTTCTTCATTTGGGTTAATACAAACAAAATTGAGAAACAGACTAGGCAATGAAAAAGCCCAGAAGCTTGTATACATCAACAGGCAGAATAAAGCAAATATGCAAGAGTCTTATGATGAATGGTGAATTTACCATATTTACTTGAATATAACGTGCCCTATTTTTGTCCATTTGTAGATTTCAATACTGAGGTGCACGTTAAATTCTAGTACAAATCCGTTTTGTAGGTCGGAGGTAATATTGATCTACATAACAAGGCACTGCTATAATTCTCGACTTCGTTCATTTTATCGTTACCCTACACCATATGAAATTTAATTTCTGAAACATAATGAAAAAATAGTTTTTGTCAGTTCTATAGTGCAAATGTGGAATATTGTGCATTGTCGATTTTAAACTCATTTAAGAGTGGTATCAGCTTTTATTGTGAAACATGCATTTAACATTTTGTTTGTCCATTTAGCAATAAAAATAAGCACCTCCGAGGTTTCCAGTGATGAACACATTAGTGAATATTGATGAGCCATGCCTATAGGTCTACTTGTAGGTCTAAAACTGGCAGTTAACTGTAAATTTTTATGTGTTGGTACATTATTCTATAAATACTAAGACAAAATTCCAAATAAAATATCCTATTGATGCGCATTACATTCGCTAACAAACTCTTTTTTTATGATTTTAAGTTTCAAAATCAGGGTGCGCATTAAATTTGAGGGTGCATTACATTGGAGTAAATACGGTAATTAACTATTGCTGGGAATTACACAGTGAAGTGGTACAGTGAGTCCCAGGCAAGAGTTGGCCAATGACGTGGGATTCTGCAAAGCGGCGGGCACAGCTCCAACTCCCGAGCGATCGGGTGAAATATCTACGCAAATAAAGCCGCAATTGGTGTAATGATTCAGGTTCTCATATTTACAGTTAAAATTACAATGAAAATAACCACATACCTCATCACAAGAGCTGCTGGAAATGTTCTTCTCTTGCATCCACACAATACAGGCACCTTTTCAGGAAATTTTCTTTCACACGCATAATTTCAGCTTCCGAGACAGAGTTAATTTCTCTTGTGATATTGTTCTTAAGTTCTTCTAAAAGCATGTGACTATTATTTATGGGGAAACTTCAACAAGAAAAATTAACTTTATTTCGGAAGCTGAACTTAATGCGCGTAAAAGAAAATTTCCTAAAATGGTGCCAGTATTGTGTGGATGCAAGAGCAGAACATTTTTAACATTTCTTGTGATGAGGTACGTGGTTATTTTCATTGTAATTTTAACTGTAAATGTGAGAACCTGAATCATTACACCGATCGCGGCTTTATTTGCTGTGCCCACCGCGACGAAGAAACCCGTGTCATTGGCCAACTCTTGCATGAGACTCACTGTATTAAATTACACTAAATACAATTTTAGGTTTCTGAGCTTGTATCTTTTAAATTTGTGATGTTTGGAAATAAGAACATGAAAGAAACTTCAATTATTTTTACTCAATTTGATTTTAGTCGGATAAAATGCCTGGCTTTTTTCAAGTGGATAAAACTGATAGCTCTGCATTTGCACTCAGTAGGCCTAAGTAGGCCTACTACAGGTTCTGAGCTTGTAACTTCTAAATTTGTGATCTTTGGAAATTTAAACATGAATGGAACTTCAATTGTTTTTATTCAATTTGATTTTAGCCGGATAAAATGTCTGGCTTTTTTCAAGTGGATAAAACTGAGGCCTACTACAGGTTCTGAGCTTGTAACTTTTAAATTTGTGATCTTTGGAAATTTAAACATGAAAGGAACTTCAATTGTTTTTATTCAATTTGATTTTAGCCAGATAAAATGCCTGGCTTTTTTCAAGTGGATAAAACTGGTAGCTCTGCATTTGCACTCACCCTACAGGTTCTGAGCTTGTAACTTTTAAATTTGTGATCTTTGGAAATTTAAACATGAAAGGAACTTCAATTGTTTTTATTCAATTTGATTTTAGCCGGATAAAATGCCTGGCTTTTTTCAAGTGGATAAAACTGATAGCTCTGCATTTGCACTCAGTAGGCCTAAGTAGGCCTACTACAGGTTCTGAGCTTGTATCTTTTAAATTTGTGATGTTTGGAAATAAGAACATGAAAGAAACTTCAATTATTTTTACTCAATTTGATTTTATCCAGATAAAATGCCTGGCATTTTTCAAGTGGATAAGACTGGTAGCTCTGCATTTGCACTCAGTAGGCCTAAGTAGGCCTACTACAGGTTCTGAGCTTGAAACTTTTAAATTTGTGATGTTTGGAAATAAAAGCATGTAAGAAACTTCAATTATTTTTATTCAATTTGATTTTATCCGTTCTGGCTTTTTTCAAGTGGATAAAACTGGTAGCTCTTCATTTGCACTCAGTAGGCCTAAGTAGGCCTACTACAGGTTCTGAGCTTGTAACTTTTAAATTTGTGATGTTTGGAAATAAAAACATGAAAGAAACTTGAATTATTTTTATTCAATTTGATTTTATCCGGCCTGGCTTTTTTCAAGTGGATAAAACTGGTAGCTCTGCATTTGCACTCAGTAAGTATTACAGGTTCTGAGCTTGTAACTTTTAAATTTGTGATGTTTGGAAATAAAAGCATGTAAGAAACTTCAATTATTTTTATTCAATTTGATTTTATCCGGCCTGGCTTTTTTCAGGTGGATAAAACTGGTAGCTCTTCATTTGCACTCAATAGTTCTAAGTAGGCCTACTACAGGTTCTGAGCTTGTAACTTTAAATTTGTGATGTTTGGAAATAAAAACATGAAAGAAACTTGAATTATTTTTATTCAATTTGATTTTATCCGGCCTGGCTTTTTTCAAGTGGATAAAACTGGTAGCTCTGCATTTGCACTCAGTAGTCCTAAGTAGGCCTACTACAGGTTCTGAGCTTGTAACTTAAATTTATAATGTTTGGAAATAAAAACATGAAAGAAACTTCCATTGTTTTTGTTCAATTTGATTTTATCCGGATAAAATTGCCTGGCTATTTTCAAGTGGATAAAACCGGTTAAAACCGGCCGGTTAAAATCAAGCTGGCTTTTTTCATAACAACCCTGAGTGGAAGGGGGACCTGTGCGCGCCATAAATTACTGCTTCGCCATAATTTTTTCAAAACATATCCATGAGAAATTCTATGAGAAAGCTTTGAGTTACTTAGGGAAAGTAGGCCTATTTGACTTCACAGAAAACAATCTTTATGGCACACTGAAGAACTTGAATCTTAATATAGAAAATTCTTTCTATTATTAATAAATTGTTCCATGTATAAATTTAGATACAGTGGCGACTCCTGGTTTTTTAGTTGTGTAGGATGGTGTGGAGAGAGCGAATTAACCCATACACTGCTATTGACGTACATATGCGTCGCTGTAAAAAATACATAAAGGGCTAAAGGCTGAGATGTAAATTTAATACAATAATGCTTTATCCTAAAATATGAAAATATTTAACCACGTATGAAAACTGTCGTTTGGGGAAATCAGCTATTCCGCTATAATTTTCATAGTTGATATCAAACTTGATATTACTCCAGGAATACTTATATTGAAATATAAACAGCACTGTAAAGTTTAATAATAGCTAGGCCTATAATATATACCAAGAAATGAAATAAATAAATAAATATTAATAAAAATATGATCACTCCCCTCTTACAAAACAAGCTATCGAACGTGAGGAACACAAAAACACATGTGAGGAAGCACTGTAAGACGTCCTCAACTTCTTCCATATGAAACTGGCTTCTCACAACACTTCCCTTCCCCGCCTCCCCCTTCACATGCCCTAGAGATCTAACAACGGCATGGACTGCGTAACACCAACACTGAGGACATCCTCGCAAATACCAACCTGCTCAAAACAGAACCTCTAACTTCCTTCCCGAGTGCTCTACAATAACGCTGTTTTGTCATTTTATTGTTTTAATTTTGACAATGAATGCTAGTAAACATTTATGTAGATGAATTATGAAGTGTAGGATGATCCTCACATCCTATATGGAATAATCGCCACTGTTTAGATATGAAGACCGGTGATCTGCTTATATGATATTTGATAAGTGTCTTTCCTTAGCCTTACCAAAAGGTGGCAACCCTAGCTGGTGTATGAATTTCTGGAGCGGAGGGAAAATATTCTCCCCTCATAAGTTATGAAAGAACTAAATTTCCCCCCATACTACAGTAGGATTAGCCTAGGCCTAGACCATGGGACTGATTTGTGATTAAATACTACACCGTAAACTTTTATTTAAATTTATGTTTGTGTAATAATAAAAAATGATAATCTTGAAGGTGTTGGTTTTTGGCATTTTATTTTAAATACCAACACAATCTATTTACAAATATATTAAATTACTTATCTTTAATCCTGTTTGAATAAATGTGAGTCAGGTATCACTTTATGAATGGCAAGTATATAAAGAAAACCTAAGAGATTATAAAAAATTATTATTTTTGAAAATAAGTGAAAAATTATATCATAGGAAAACTTCCCTATGAGAAATAGTTTAATCTTAAGGTACTTGAACTGTTAATAAGCATTAAAATGTTCAGAACTAAGTATTTTTTATAAATTCCCACTTTTTGGGAATATTTCCTGGCCAGGGAAATATTCCCATTTTATAAGTTCCTTCCCACTGGGAATATTTCCGGCCCACATCACTATATATATATACTGAATTTGTACGCCAGCTCATGACACTTTAATTAATATAAACATAAAATAATACACATTCACTTTATAATTGAAGAGAGGTTTCACAAAACTTAACTACAAAATTTTCAATTTTGAGATATTGGTGTATCCTTATGTTTTGGCATCAGCTGAATTCATTGGCGTAGTCGAAATTTAGCTAAACTTAATATCTACTGACGTAAAAGGCGGGTGAAGTGACGGAGTTTTCACAAAACTTAACATCTACTTCCAACGGGTTTTTACAAAAGTGTACATCTACACATCACTTACTGAAACTTGTTATTCTTTATTTAAATATATATGGCGAGTGTCTAATTCTTGGTAGAGACTGGCAAATATTTGATTTAAAATCTAAATCTTAGGACATTCTGAAGAAGTTTCCATTCAAAATGACTAATATCCATGTGCTGTGATAGCCTATAAGAGGGGACAGGTATCCATGTAAACATACACATTGACGTTGAAGTTCTTAAGCTGAGAATTAGTAATGCAAAGACCATTGATACAGCTATGAATCTTCCTTTCATAAATCATTTTGGTGAGGAAAAAAAGAGTTCTGATATAAAGAAGTTACTTCGACGTGTCTTCAGAAGAAACATAACATTTTATGAAGAGGTGTACCGTGATTGTTGGAAGAATGCAGCGTCTGTGCATCTTGATGAAGAAGCTTCATATTAGACGATATCAGTGAGGTGTGCTGTTATTGTTATGACTTAATTATTGACACTATTAATCCACTATTTATACCATTCACAGAGTCTACACAAATATACGATAGTAAGCTGCCTTTTTCATTACATTTCGTGGATCCTGAATAAACTATTAAATAGGCCTAACTGATTGCTTTTTTTCATTTGGCATTCACGTGTTTATTATGAATTAGGCAAATTTATGTTTTTACGGTCAGTTTGTACTAGTACCTGTACTGACTTGTGGCCGGAGGAAATCCACGGGAGTATGCAATTCCTTTAGCATTGAAAAAATGTATCAACTAAATATTATTTTATGCAGACTACAAATCAAATAAGCTCAAACAGCAAAGTTGTAAAAAGCAGATTAATAATAAACTAAACAGTACATAAAACAAAAATCTTTCTTATTACGTCATGAAAATCGACTCGTTTTGTAACAGAGTGCTCAGGGCTAAGCTTGACAAACGAGATTGCCGTTTCTTCTCTTGTTCGTCGAGGATTATGTTAGCTTATTATAGTAGGCCTACGGTATTTCGGATGTTGTTGTTTCTAATCGTTTTTTATTAAATTCATTATTTAAAAATATATAATGTTGTTTAATAGACAACTGTTCATTCACCCAAACCAAGACTCGTCATTGGTCTGGTAAAAATACATAAATACAATTTATGGGCTTATGTTCAAAGCAGGGCCTGCGGCGGAGTGCCCCTCCCGCCCCCGCGTTGGTACGCCACTAGATACAATAGAACAAAGGCATATAAATGCCTCAGATTCATTAATACACTTTTTACTACAAAATATGCTTTAAAAGTGAAAGAATAGTAGGGTTTTCTTGAAAATCTTGATTAACAAGTTAAAAAAATATTTGAAAAGTACGTAGATGTTGACTTTTTGTGAAAATTTGTTGTTTTCAGGGTCAATTTAGAGACAGTATTTACTGATAAAAATATGTAAAATTTCCATACTATATTTGTTTTATGTCCTTTTCTCAAAACTGATACTAACTGCGAAAATAATTTGTATTTGTGAATTAATTTAAAAAATATCTCTCCTGAAAATTTTTATTTTTGTAGATGTCAAGTTCTGTGAAACCCCTCCTCATTTATAATACATTATAGGCCTACTAAAATTTCAGGAACTAGCATATTTATGAGTCATTTAGGATTACCACGGGCAGGTATTTATGGGGATTGATTTTATCATATGTATTTTTTTTATTACTTTCCAGCACCATAAACCAAGGACTTAATTATGTGAAGGTTCATTGCATTCATGAAAAGGTGTGGTAAAATTAAGAAAAAATTAATTGCACTACTGTTCTTATTTGTTCAATTTTTCATTACAGATTGAATTATTTCATTCATTCAAGGGTGCATTTTAAACTTAGTTCTGTTATACCTTCAATGATAATTGAAATTATAAAACTACTTTTGTCTTTGATGAGCATTACACTTGTTTCAGTATAGTCACAATAAAATTAATAAGTTTACTTTGTTGATTAAGGTAATTGTGGTGAAGTTACATTTTGAGTTTTTGTGTTTATGCAACAGGCTATATTAATTCCCACTCCAAAGGAAGCAGAAGCATGTGTCTACCAATAATCTGTTAACATTTCCAACTAAGTTGCCACTTCACACTGGGGCGTGCTAAAAATACATGCACATACATAAAAGCAGGCACCTTGTCTAATAATTGAGATGTCTGCTTTACTCACAAATAGCCTACTTAAAAAAATAAATAAATAAATAAAATAAATAATGAAAATAATAAAAATTAAAATTAAAAAAATGGAATGGAACAGCCTAAAAATGTGTTCATATTTTGCTTTAGGGGCCCCAGTTTCCAGTATGTTGCAATTGTTTTATCCATATATTAATAATTAAAACCCTTAATTCGTACATATTTACATCTAATTTACCATTACTATTGCAATCTCCATAAATACCTGGCCATGAGGATTACTTTTAGAGGCAGCTAAGGGCTTAATTGCTAGATCATGTTGGCATGATGCTGATCTACTCACAGTTACATAGTAAGGATTTATTTTGATTATGTGTGCCTACCAGACTTATATTATGCATATCAAATAACTTTCTTTTGTATCAGTGAGAAGTAAAATAGGTAAAATAATTGCATGCACAGAATATAGTTTTAGTCAGAATCTTGGAACTGTATTCTTGAGTTCATGAAAATGATTATAATATTCTAAACTTTACAGCTGCACACTAACATCGGGTGCTGTTCCTGGTTTATTTGAACACAAAGGAGTGATTCTTACAGAAATAACAAGTCAAACTTCCCTAGATACAGCTGTAGAACATGCTTTAGAGGTGGATGCCGAAGATGTGACTGAGGAAGAAACAGAAGATGGAAAATTTCTGCAGGTACCAATAAAAAATAATACTGTCAAGATGATTTTTAAATTTATTTATCTTGTAATGTAATATTTAAAAAAATTACAATACGGAAGTTAACTTTTGCCTATTTCATTTCAGTTTACGTGCGATCCAAATCTTCTAAATCAAGTGAAAGGAAAGCTGGAGAAACTGGGGTACAGTGTCATGTCTTGTGACAGTGAATTCTTGCCCAAGTCACGAGTAACTTTAAGTGAGGCAGATTTAGAAGTTGTGAACAAATTGTATGATAAACTAAACGATGAACCTGATATAGTCAAATTATACGATAACATTGCGTGATAAATTAATAGTGGAGTATCATTTTTAGGAATGTAGTTTTTAACAAGATGGGTAAGTAGTAAGTTTCTCATATATTTTATTTATTAATGTAATCAGTTTGCCAGAGGTGTAAATAGCATTCAAGAGCACTTGCTCTGAAAATATAATCACAGAATTTTAAATTTTTTTAACTACGGTACAAAACATGCACTGCATAATCATCAATGATATTACAATGTCGACAATCTAAAACTTAATATGATTCTGGTACATTAATGTATGGAAGTTCTGCCTTGCCAACAGTTGAAATTAAATGTTTGTCTGATATATTTCAATTAACCTGTGATCATGATGAGTGACCTAGCATCAAAATAAAGCCATATCTACATGCCTCAGGTCAGGTGTGTAATTATAATGTTCTGTTGGTCTCCGGCAGTAAAAAGAAAAAAATGCAGTAGAACTATATAGATGACTTGAAGCATGTAGTTATAGTTTTATTTCAATTTTAAGTCGCTGATGATGATCACAAATTATAAATTTAACTATTGACAAGGTTAAGTTTCCATAATTGATTGTAGCAGTGATACTGTTAACACAGCATTTAAAATTTATGTTGACAAGTTGAATATTTGAAATTTGAAATAGTAACTGAAACAAGAAGTAACAAGTGCTAGCTGACTTGGAGAGGAAAGAAATTGGTCATTTACGACAATTACTAGATTACACAATTCTTCTTCCATCTGCTCTTGTACATCAAAAGATGTTTCATTAGATGTAACTCCATAGAAATTACCATTTCCTGTTAACTGTTGACGGAATAGGAAGTTTAACTTTCTAGACTGTACATAAGAAAGTACACTTTTCTTCTCGTCCATATAGGCGAACTAGGCAGCTGCCTAAGGAGGTAAATTTTTAGAAACATTTAGGGGCAGCAACATTTAGAATCATAGACACCATAATAAGTACTGAACTACATTTACAGTCACAACCTTGAAACTGGGTTTCCTAATTTATTTGTGACTTCGGGTTCTCTTCACACTACCAATCTCTATGGCAAACACAGAAAGACGTTTTTTGACACTACAGTAGAGTCCCGAAAACTCAGCACTCGATAACCCGGCAGTCCGGATAACTCTGCCACACCCTGGCAGGGTGATGAAGCAGCAAAACGCATTGTGCAGTGCTGAAAATAACAGGATATTACCGTACGCATTTCTTTTTAAAAAATGTAGTCAGTTTTTGCAAAGTCGGCTAGTTAATTTTCATTATAGACAGCTTTATGCCTTATGTATTCTCAAGCAACCAATATATACAAGTACTGTATTTTCTGAGGAAACATTCATACTTATTCTTTTTTTAAAACCTTTCCCGATAACCCGGCATTTTCACACACTCGGCCACCCTTCAGTCCAAATTAGGACGAGTTTTCTGGCCATTTATTTGCATGTAAGTGATACCTCAACTAGAAGAACAATCAATTTAGAGAAAAAACTATTACAATTTGAATTTTTGTTGTAAACAAAACTAAAGTTTAAAGTAATACACTAAATTTAAACTCGTAATAGATTTCAGGTAGGAACAAAATTATGCTGATTTATTGTCTTCAGCCATGCTTTGAATCTGCTTGGTGATCTATCTCGATTTGGAAACTTGTGGTGTTTCTACCAGGTTGCGAATAACCCCTGGAGATCCCTTAAGGGGATATTTACAGCGGATATGCTTCCAGGGTGCACCAGCCCCCCTACCTAACACTTAAACCTTAGGGACAACACAAACACCCAGTCCTGGACCCAGAAAAAGGATCTTTCACTACTGAAACAATTAACAACCCGGCCAGGAATCGATCCCAGGCCACTGAAGTGAAAGGCATTGGAAACTTACAAACACTTATTCCTAAATGTACATTTATGGTGTTTGAGCACCCAAAAACACAACATGTAGGCAATTCTGACAGATTGGCATATTATATCACGCATACAGTAATGAGACAAGTTGCTTGGCCAAACAATTACTGCAGTAAATGGCAGGCAGCTAGGGAGTTGTGATGTCCCTCTGCTGGAAGCCACATCGGGGCAAAATACAACTTTAGGTCGTGTACCAACCAAGCTCCATCCATTGCTTCCCCTCTCTTCCAAGCCTTGCACGCGCACCTCACTATTGTACCCCTCATCATATACGCATAAAAATATACAAAATAACAGTGCTATGAAAATGGCCCTTGCACCATTACAACATCAAAAAGTACACAAAATAAAATAACAAATTTAAATATTCCGAAAATGACCCTTGCACCAAAAGGTAGGGGGGCTCTCTTAACTTAAATAGATAAATTTTCCCTTTACCACTCAACAATCGCTTGTGGTGTAGTGGTTAAGGCTACTGGTTACGGTGCTAGTAGTCACGAGTTCAAATCCCAGTCGATCCGAAATTTACGGTTAGGAATAGGTCCCAAATAGGTGGGTAGGACGAGGAGATGAGAGAAAGGGAGGAAGAGGGTGGAAAAGGTAGATAAAAAGAGAATTATGGATAAATAATTATTCCTCAAAATTGTAAGAATGAAGTATCATAGAAACATGGAGTTTTCACTGCTGTATTTTACTAAACAAAATCTTTATTCTGAGTCACTTGATTTTAAGTTAACAGGCCCTTTAACAAATTTATAATCAGCTGTTTAGCCCAGGAAGTTAAGGATTTCTCAAACATTGGTATTAAAGGGACTTAAAGTTCATCTGCGTAAGTTTTATATGTTTTAGGATACATATATATCAGAGGGGACAGCATTTTCAACATATACTTGAAGATAGATGAATTAAATACTGAAATAATTCTTTTAGGTTGGATACATTCTTACTTGAACTTTCGGTGGGAGATGGAAGTGGCAAAGATAGCTAAAAACTGTTGCGGCAGTCAAAAGTATTAAAATTGTTATAAGCAAATAACAGAATAAAATAACATGTAGCTTTAAAATTCAGAAGTCGGCTGACACTTTTTACATGAAAACAGAATTAGGCCATCTATATTAGATACAAAATATTGTTTTATAAGCAGTCCTAGATGTCTCAATCATAATGGAAAGTAAAAAAAAGGTAATGTTTATTCATCAGTACTCTATGCTGAGAAAATATGTAATAATATTCATAATTCACAGCCTAATGATTGTTGATCATTGATAGAGCATGTACCGGTACATATTATATTTTATTATAGTATTTTGTTAATACCTATGTTGAGTTAAGAAAAAATTATACTTTACAAACTTGTTTTTTATTTATATGTTAACAGCTTTAACCATCCAATCAAATACTCTATATCAGCATTTCTCAACCTATGGTCCGCGGACCACTGGTGGTCCGCGAAGATGGTGCAAATGGTCCTCAGACATAATTAAAAAATATCATAAAGCAAGTGGAAAGTAAAGAAGTAAACTTTTTTCACATATGTCGTTTAATGACCTATACTTAATACCCAAATATTAAGAATATAGGCCTTCTTTTAAAAATGGCATGTAAAATTAGGGGTCCGTAAATTTTTTACACATTTTAGAGGTCCTTGGGCTCAAAAAGGTTGAGAAACGCTGCTCTATATGACTCTTTCCACTGACCTACCTACTTTCGTTAGTAAGCTGGATTTTATTTGGAACTCAAGGTAGTAATGGTAAATTATGTGTAAATGTTTCCTTATGTTTCAATTTGAATTTATCTAATTTAGAGGGAATTACACAAAGAGTATTACACATTGTTACACACCAATTGTATGAATCAATATGTGACAAAAAAAAAATCTTATGTGAAACACAACTTCCTGTGCCCAAATAAAAGTTATGCCTCTCAATATAATATATTATGTATGACATTCTCTCCATGTACATTGGCTGTAAAAATGAAGAGAATGTCACAATCACATTACATCGCATCCCCGAAGGATACATAACCCAAATAAAATCTGATTAATACACTCTCGTAACTTTCTTTATGCTAAGCATGGCCAACAATCTATATTAATAAAAGGAAGTGTCTGTCCTCCGTCTGTCTGTCATCCGTCTGTCCGCGATGCCCAGCAAAATCTACTGAACGCAGAGATCTGAAATTTTATACATAGGCGGACTAAAGGGTCGGAATGTGCACCTCGAAGCCGGAATTTTAATTTTCGCTTTAGTTCGTGAGTTATGAGTGAAAAACGGGCAGAAAACGTGTATTTATTCAGTTTTCGAAGCATGAGTTTTCAGTAATACAAATTATTTACACTAGGCTTTGGCTATTTTTGTCAAACCTTCGACATAAAAGCATCGCGATCTCTTGAATGTTGTAGCTCACACTGGTCGATTCATTTGTTTTTCATGTCAAGGCACGCAAACATAATGTGAAATTTTCAACCTACACCGAAGAGGATTATTATTATTATTATAGGGATAATCAATATTAGCCTAAATATGGTCAAACGTTGTTCGATTTGGACGAAACTCACTATACAGGGGTTTTCCGGGCCTAGGAACTCGAATCTGAGGTCGCTTTTACCAGGTGACGCTATCTAATCGTGATATGTAGTCCACATGATTTAGGTGTTAATATAATGATTTAACTATTATGCTCTTAATTTTTAATTTTTGAAATAATTATCGCGGGCGAAGCCGCGGGCACATGCTATCTTAAAATAATAAAAGGACGTGTCTGTCTGTCTGTCCACGATGCCCAGCGAAATCTACTGAACGCAGAGATCTGAAATTTTAAACATAGATGGGCTGAAAGGTGGGCGAATGCGCATCGAAGCCGGATTTTTAATTTTAGCTTTCGTTCGCGAGTTGTGAGTGAAAAACTGGCAGAAAACGTGATTTTAGCGCTGTCGAAGCATCAGATTTCAGTAATACATTTCAATGTCAAATCAATTGCAGTTGGCTTTGGCTATTTTTGTCATACCGTGGTAATAAAAGCATCGCGATCGCTAGAATGTTGTAAGCCCACGCTGGTCGATTCATTTGTTTAGAATGTCAAGGCCCGTAGACATATGAAATTTTCAACCGACACGGAAGAGGGGTAATCAACATAGACCTAAATATGGTTAAACATCGTTCGATTTGGACGAAACTGACTGTACAGGGGTATTCTGGGCCAAGGAACTCGAATCTGAGGTCGCTTTTACCAGGGGACGCTACCTAATCGTGGAATGCACTCCACATTATTTTGGTGTTAATTATAATGATTTAACTATGCTCTTAATTTTTAGTTAATTTTTGAAATAATTATCGCGGGGGAAGCCGCGGGCACATGCTGTTTGTCTGTCTGTCCACGATGCCCATCGAAATCTACTGAATGCAGAGATCTGAAATTTTAAAGATAGATGGACTGAAAGGTGGGCGAATGCACCTCGAAGCCGAATTTTTAATTTTAGCTTTCGTTCGCGAGTTATGAGTGAAAAACTGGCAGAAAACGTGATTCGCGCTGTCGAAGCATCAGATTTCAGTAATACATTTCAATGTCAAATCAATTGCAGTTGTCTTTGGCTATTTTTGTCATACCGTGGAAATAAAAGCATCGCGATCGCTTGAATGTTGTAAGCCCACGCTGGTCGATTCATTTGTTTAGAATGCTAAGGTCCGTAGACATATTAAATTTTCAACCAACACGGAAGAGGGATAATCAATATAGGCCTAAATACTGTATGGTGAAACACTGTTTGATTTGAACGAAACTATACAAGGGTTTTCTGGGCCAAGCAACTCGAATCTGAGGTCGCTTTTACCAGGCGACGCTATCTAATCGTGGTATGTAGTCCACGTGATTTAGGTGTTAATAAATATAATGATTTAACTATTATGCTCTTAATTTTTAATTTTTGAAATAATTATCGCGGCCGATGCCGCGGGCACATGCTAGTAGCTTATATCTTTCTTTCTTCACATTCTATACAGAATAAGAGGCCGTGAAAGAGTGTGCATACAGTTGTTTCAAACCTTATGCTAACCTTTATTGTTCACCAGGAAAGAATGAGTTTCTACAAACTGTATAACTTATAACTACCCTTCAGAGAATTTTTTGAAAAAATGTTTCCAATAAAAAATGTTTTAGCCCTTGGTATAAGCACCCCATGTACAAAATTTAAAGAAAATCATTAAAGCTGTTTTTGAGAAAATTGCAATAAACGTAATTTTCTTTATGTAAAGTCCCTTTAAAAATAAGAAAGTTGACACCAATCTTTGTGTCACATCCTCAGAAGGTATTTTGTTTTCATATGATTTTCCGTTCTGGAGCTGTTCACACACAAACACAACACGTTTTCAAAAAAATATTTTTGGATTCAGGGGACTCAACTTCGAACTTGGGGGTTGAAAACAATACTTTCTACAGCTACAGTCCTTATGATACAGGCAGAGGAAGTAATAAATTATTAGTTCATTGGTAGATAGCTGTCCTTTGTATGTACAATCTACAACTTTGTATTACTTCTTGGTTATTTATTATTATTTACTATTACTTCATATATTTTTATATCATATCAAAAATACATTTTACATAATTATCATACCCTATTTGATTGATTGGTAGGCTGAGTTGAAATGGCTATCTAAAGGTACAGTATGGTAGCTATCCACCTTTTGGGTTTCTCATATCAGAATTTTCCGGATGTATAAATGTATTTCCACTCTAACAAACAACTATAAGCACTGAAATGTTCTACTTAAACAAAAACCTTTGGTTTTCTATTGATTTGTTAGGAAAAAAATTATAAGAATCATTACGTTAGTTAAGCATGGATTTTATTTAACGTAGCATTTTCAGTAAAATAACAAAACAGTTATTAAGAAAAACAAAGGCTAAATATTTGCAATAATTAAAGGTGGCAAACATGTGAGGCCTATTCAAGAAATATACGACCTTATATTCTTTTCCAAGCCACTATTGGTGATATGGATGTTGAGATTGTGTGAAATAATGGAAGATTCTTTCCTGTGCATGCATGATATTTTGTTTCCTTGCAACACCATCAGTAGCATATGTGTTTGTCACGTTTTTTTCTGAACCCTTTCACTGCTACACCTGTATACATCTATCAGCACCATCACGCTATTGTTGGATATATCTGACACACCATTTTGCATGCCAATAGACAAAGATATTTTCAGTCAGGGGGATTCCAAGTGAGCCAGCTTATAGTGCCATCTGTTGTCTACTTCCTGACACCACAGTTCCCTGTTACTGTATCTTAAATTTGCTGCCATCTGGAGAAAAAATATTTCAGGCAATGTATGGGACCATTCACTGCAACACATGGTACCTTGTGACGACATGCAGCTCTGATTAAATCAGTCTAAACTACAAGAAATAAGTGCTGTGTTCTTGTTTCAAACAAAACTGACAAATTATTTGTGATTTTTTGTCGATTTATGATTACAAAAGAAATTTGCAAATTAAGTCAGCACCACCAGTTTGTACAATGAATAAAATCAGGTAAACTGATGTAACAAAGTGCCAGTATGTTTTTTTTAATCAGTTATGACTGCAATTATGATATGCAGAATATGTTTTTTTAATTGATTTACAAGTTAAGCTCCAGATTTATTCATTAAGCAGGGCTTAGGGAAGAACAAAGGTCTAGTTTTCTTTTTAATCAGATTAAAATCTTCCAGCATCAGCTGAACTGTACAGATTTTTGATATCTTGACAATCGCACACTCACATAAAAATACGAAAAAGAAAGTGAAATTGGCTGGTTTCGGGATTTGAACCATGGAACTCCATAACGTGAGGCCAAAACGTTACCATCTCGGTCACCTGGGTCAGTTTAACGGTCTAGTTGTAAGTTATAAGCGCATGTAAAACAATAGTGTTTTTGGTCATAGCTATCTCTATTTTAATTTCCAAAGCCATAAAATATCACAGTAAAACAATGGACTATGTTGTCATGATAAATGATTTGCTTTTTTTTTTATATAAATTCTTTCGAATACGTATATTATCATAAAATAGGCACCAAATTGAGCATTAATCCGAAACAGGTGAACCGATTTCATCCAGTATCAGTAGACCTCTTCCCATGAACACTATAAATGTGTATACCAAATTCCATAAAAATCCGGTAAAGCGTATTTGAGTTACCGCGTTTTTAAAATAGACACTAAATTGGGTTTTACTCCGGTACCGGACAACCGATTTGGTCCAATATCGGTAGACGTCTTCCCATGTACATTATAAATGGGTATACAAAGTTTCAGGAAAATCCAATAAAGCATATTTGAGTTATCGCGACTTCTCATATATTAACATAAAAGGCAAAAATTGGGCATTATTCCGGTACTGGCCAACCGATTTGGTTGAACATCAACAGACGTCTTTCCATGGATAGTATAAATGCGTATACGAAGTTTCATAAATATCCGATAAGGCGTATTTGAGCTATTGCGCCTTTAAAATATACACTAAATTGGGTTTTACTCCGGTACCGGTCAACAGATTAGGTTCAAATTTAACAGAGTACTTTTCATGGATGTCATAAATGCGTATACCAAGTTTAATGGAAATCCGATACAGCGTATTTGAGCCATAATCTATTAAAATAGGCACTAAATTGGGCATTACTCCGGTACCGGTGAACCGATTTGGTTCAATATCAATAGGGTTCTTCCCATTGACACTATAAATGTGTTTTCCAAGTTTCATGAAAATCCGAAAAAGCGTATTTGAGTTAGAGCGCGTACAGACACACGGACGGACGGACAGACAGACAGACGGACAGACATTTTTCGTCCCCCACACAATCTCATAAAGTACCATACTGGCACTTAATAATAAGTTAGCAGTGAAAAGGTTAAGATTTCAGATTGCTTGGAGCAACAATACTGGATAGAGTGAGTTGGGAAGCAGCTAGAAATTTGGGAATACTCATGTGAACACAATCCCTAAACTTAAGTAGGCTTTTGCCAATGGAACAAGTATCACAGTAACCAAGGGTTAATTAAGTATTAACCCTATATGTAAGTTAATATTTATAATCTATAACAGTAATTTAATCTTACAATGTATCAAGTGAGGGAGGTGTGCAGAACAGGGAAGTGCTATGTACAAATTCATTTCCAGTAGCAGTGAGCCAAGGTCACAGGCAAAAATCTAGCATCACTGCTGTAACTCCTGTGTCTTACCACATTCGTCAGACACACAAAACAATTGTATTTTATAAAAACAATGGATGGAGATGAAATGAAGACACCAGAGGCGTGACGAGGGGGCGGGGGGTTCTGGAGGTTTGAACCCCCATTGACTAAAAAAGGAAAATTGTACAATTCATTTTTACTTCCATAGGTACTATAGGTAGAGGAAGTATTGTTTTCGACCCTAAAATTCGAAGTTGAGTTTTTAGCATATATACACGTTTCCTGAATCCAAAAATACTATTTTTGGAAACATGTCTGTGTGGAAGTTTGTGAACAGACTAGCTCCGAAACGGAGAATCGTATGAAAACAAAATTTCGTATTTGGGTCAGGTACCTTTTGAAGATGTGATTCGAAGATTGGCGACAAATTTCTCTTATTTTTAACGGGACTTTACATGAAGAAATTTTCGTTTTTCGCGATTTTCTCGAAAACGGCTCTAACGATTTCCTTTAAAATTTGCACATGTGTTCCTTTTACTGAGAGCTAAAACCTTTATTTGAAACTTTTTTTCGAAAAAATTCTCTGAGGGTAGTTACAAGCCACCCACTGTTCACCCACTGTTTGTAGAAATTTTGTCTTGCGTGATGAACAACTGAATACGCGCTCTTTCACGGCCTCTTATTCTATATAAGAATGTGAAGTGAGAAAGATGTATTGTTGGCCAGGTATAGAGTAAAGAAGTATCTGAGGGAAATATTCGATAAATTTCGGAAATTATTCTTTACGGCGGAAAGATCAATAAACGTCTGCAGTCACTTGTTCTTTTTTTTTTTAAGTTTGTTATATAGCCTGCGCTTTTAGTCGCATCATTGAAAGAAGAGGTATTTATAGGATAATTAGCGTAAAATTGTCTTTTGCGATTCTGTAAAAGGATATGTGAATACTGCTAACTTTTAGTTGGGCAGAGGAAGTTATGTGACTTTCACATCAGATTTTTTTAACAAATAATGACATATAACAATTAATTTCATTATTGTGATATATCACCTTTTTAAAAATCTGTTAAAATAATTTACTTAATATGAGTATAAAGCGTGGGAAGCTTAAAACTCGTTATTGTGCATCTTAATTTTTAAACATTTCCTGGGGAGGACCCCCGAACCCCCTTCTCCCTAGGGGGTATTCCATTACCAGACCCTTGGATGTTATAACACCCTCCCCCATATGGTCGGCCTGGTTACGCCTATGGAAGACACTATAAGAGAAATAATTAAAACTGAGGGCAATCCAAAATGTTAAAATTTGACTAAGAATCTGCTACCTACGCAGGGTTGGCAACGATTTTCCCACCCCTGGTAAATACCGTGGTAAAAACCGGTAATTACAGTCCTGGGAAATATATACATAGTTTTCTCAACAAGGGAAAACTGGGAAAAACTCTTAACTGAAAAATTGTAATTATTAAATTTTTGAGTAAGCCTAATCTATACTGTTACTGCAACTTTTAATGTAACAAAATTTACTTTTTAAGTCTTATTGCCATTATACAATACCATTGTAAATGTATCGTAATTAATAACATAATATACAACATAACATGCCCAGGCCATCCAGCTGTTGAAATATTTTTATGTAACTGTAAAACAAAAGCAGGCTAAATTAAAAGTGTCATGCCATGACTTGATTCCATTGAGTACTTCTATAAAATATAGAAAAATCCTGGCAATACATAATTTCCACACATGGTATACTGACAATTCTCATCAGTCTCAGAAATTGCAATCTACATAAAAGTAAACTTGGAGGATCAACACTAATGAGGGGCCTTTTCCAAAGAACACTTTGTTCAAAAACTTCAAGAAGTGTACACAAAATTTTTCTTTTTAAAATTGTACTGCATATAGCATCCTGCATTGCTTAAAGTATGACAAGAAAATGAGAAATAACTTCAAAATTAAAGTAGGTTCTACAATGGAATTTCTAAACATTTACCAACCTAAAGTTCCACTTCAACATCATGTAACAAAACACTAATTTAGAAGCTGTTTGTAAGCTTAATCTGTTTCTATTTTTGTTATGAATAAATGAGAACATTGAAAAAATACACTCCAAAGATGCGGATGATGCAGGACATCCTACAATGTGTTCCATTAGTTCCAGAAAGTTTGTATCAGTTCCACTTTATTTAAGATTCTTCCACCACACTACTAATAATATCAGATGAAACTGATATCTTTGGATGTCTTTGGAAACTGAACTGTGTATTGCAAATACTGTGGATTTATATTTATATTTTTTAGCTTGAACTTCAGTACTACTTCAGTTATTTATTTTGGGCTTGGCTACTACAGCCTCTATAAGACAATTAAACAATAAAAGTAAATATTTCTGAAGGTTTACTTATTGCAACATGGAATCATAAAGCTTGATAATATTATAATTATGACGTGATTTAAAGCTATTTCTCAAGAAATTACTCGGAAATGTTTTGGCATAAGAATACAATCCATAAAGTTGGAATTTTTAACATATAATGTTTTCAAGTTTTTCCCACTTTTGCCCGGTATTTACCAATTTATCCTGGTATTTACCAGTTTCTTCCATGGGATGGTAGAAATCAGTTTTTGGACGGGAAAATGCCAACCCTGTACCTACGATTTCCACCATAACCTTTAATACTATGTAAATTTGAACCCTTAAACAAAATATGTGATGGATCTACTAACTTCCTAAATTCCGAAAACCTCATATTCTTTCTACTGTAAATATTATTTAAGGACTCACTTTTTGAATCATCTTTATTATTTGCACTTTCTTCTTTTCTGTCTTCAATCCCACTGTCACTAGAAATGTGGTGATCTTGGCCAGAAAGGTGACCAGTGTCTGGTGTTTCATCAGAGTTCAGAACATTCAGCTTTTGTTTATTCCTTCTCCCTTTCCTCTTAACACGAAGCGAACCTTCAACATTTTCTTCTTGTTCAATAATCTTATTACCAAGTTCTTTGTTTAAAGCTTCCACGCCTTCTATGTCTCTTTTCCCTTTAGATTTTTTCTGTTTTCTTTCTTTGGGAATAATTTCACTAGCAACTGTAATTATATGTGTATTTACATTCTTGCTATGATTAGTATCTTCTGTAGTGTTTTTTGATACAGGTACCACTTTGGCCCCTTCTGACATTTTGTTGCGTTTCTTTTCTATAACATCATCACTATCTAATTCAGGGTCCTTTTCATCAATTTCTTCTAATTTCCGTTTTCTCTTTTTCTTACGTTTCTGTATGTCACCTTCATCAGTTCTAAATTCTTTTACTAGAACTACATTTTCTTCGTTATACATTTCAGGTTTCATCATAGTTTTCTTGCTCTTCTTTTTCTTACCAATGTCCATATTGCCAGCATCTGTAAATTCACTTCTAACTTCAGATTGTGACATTTGAGCCCTTTCACTTTCCAAAAAAGTTTCACTGAATCTCACTTTCTTCTTTTTCTTAAGTGTATTATCTTCTTCTTCTTTCAGTATGTCTTTAGTAGTGAAATCAGCATTGCTATTAATTTCTTCCTTTTTCTTCGTAATGACTACCTCCTGTATGTCACCCTCATCAGCTCTAAATTCTTTTACTAGAACTACATTTTCTTCGTTATACATTTCAGGTTTCATCATAGTTTTCTTGCTCTTCTTTTTCTTACCAATGTCCATATTGTCAGCATCTGTAAATTCACTTCTAACTTCAGATTGTGAAATTTGAGTCCTTTCACTTTCTAAAAAAGTTTCACTGAATCTCACTTTCTTCTTTTTCTTAAGTGTATTATCTTCTTCTTCTTCTTCTTCTTCTTCTTTCAGTATGTCTTTAGTAGTGATATCAGCATTGCTAATAATTTCTTCCTTTTTCTTCTTAATGACTACCTCCTTAGGTTCTTCAGTATGTAATACATTGCTAGTATCTGAAGTTGATTTTTCAGCTAACTCATATTGAGGTTTCTTTTTCATTTTTTTGTTTTCACGAGGGTTATTTTCATCAGTTCCCTTTTCACTATCATTATGAACTTCTTTCACTTGTAATTCATTGCTAGTGTTTTGCTCACAATTGAGGGATTCTGCCAATTCATCACTAATATGATCATAAGTCTTCATGACTTCAGTTCTGTTCCCAACGATTGCAACAGATTTCTTCCTTCTTTTCTTTTTAGTTACATCTTCTTCACAATGAGTATCACTTGTACACGAAACTGTTTCTTTGAGTATTTCACCTTTTGATTTCTTTTTCTTACGTACAGAAAGTTTATTTTCATTTTTGCCTTGTTCTTCTTCACAAGAGATATTGATTAATGCGGATTCAATAATGTTGTTTTGAACACTGCCAAAGGATTCTGACAATCCAAAACTCATGTGGTCGATACTTTTGTTATATTGAGTGATTTCATTTTCTAAAACATGTTCTTCCTCTTTGATTTTACTTTTCTTTTTCTTCTTAACCACTGTAGGATCTGTAAAATTACTACTGCTGGCAACCGATGTGTTATCTTGAAAAGTTTTCTTAACACCATTCCTCTCATTTATTTCAAAAGATTCTTCTGTTTTAATAGTATTTTTCGTTTTATTCTTTTTTTTATTAGTCACAGTTACTTCATCATCACTATTTGGCTTACTTTTATCTTTTATTTTATTAAAGTACTCATTCATGTTTCCTCCATTAACAGTAATAACTCCATACGATTTATCTATTTCTCCCACTGCAGGATCCACATTCAGTTCTTCTTCATCTTTGGTGATGTTTGTTTTCTTTACTCCAAGGATGCAGGCTAAATCCTTGTTCGTGCACCTGCTTAAATCTTTTCCTCTTGTAAATTTCTGATAACTGAAATATAAAGAAGAAAGAAATATGAGAAGGGATTCAGAGAATCCTTATAATAACATCAAACAATGGTCAGTTGGTTGGTGATTAATTTTATGAAAGTAAAGATCTCATCTTAACAGAATGAGGATGGTAAAATTTTGTTTTAAAAAATATAACTTAGTTTTGGTTTTTCAAAGCAAAAAATTATTTAAACGTAGATTTAATTCTTGAATAGCACATTGCAATATAATGCTGAACAGTTAATTGGCAAAATAGCTGTTCCTATAGAATCACAGTTTGAATGTTTTCTGCATTTCTCATAAAGTAGGCCTTCTCAAGTAGCCAGTGTGCAGATCGCCTGCGAAGATATTTCTGGTGACTCACCATAACATTCATATAACCAATTAATTTCTGTGCAATGACTTTCATCAAGTGCAAGAATAGGAACTGTTTAATTTATGCACCTGAAAGTCTACTGCATATTTCTCTTAACAATTATGAAGCTAATTATGGGGAACACATGAAAAAGAGAACCTATCCCTTTTCACAATAATTGTTACTTTGTAAGATTCTTAAAAACCCTTTTTAGCTGCTTATTAATTCTAAAAATTTGTATTTCTGATGATGTAGCACTGACAGTATCTATAATAATAAAAGGAAGTGTTTGTCTTTCTGTCTGTGCGCGATACCCAGCGAAATGTACTAAACGCAGTGATCTGAAATTTTAAACATAGATGGACTGAAGGGTGGGAGAATGCACCTCCAAGCCGGATTTTTAATTTTTGCTTTCGTTTGTGAGTTATGAGTGAAAAACGGGCAGAAAACGTGCATTTTTTGCGCTTTTGAAGCATCAGTTTTAAGTAATACATTTCAATTGTCGAATCAATTGCAGGTGGCTTTGCCTACTTTTGTTATACCTTGGAAATAAAAGCAATGCTGTTGCTTGAATTTTGTAAGCCCATCCTGGTCGATTCATTTGTTTATAATGTCAAGGCATGCAAACATCTGAAATTTTCACCTTAGACTAAGAGGGATAAGGAATATTGGCCGAGATAGTTAACATTTCTATGGTAGAAACACTGTGTAGATGTTCTTGCAACCAATGAATTGCTCTCTGCTAATGTCTGGAGGGAAGGTGTAAACGTGGTTGTTGGTTTCAGGCAGCTGTTGATTTTTTTTTTATTTTTATAAACTGGTGTGCATGATTCTTACTTTCATTCATTTTTCTGGAAAATGTCCTTAATTTTTATGAATAGAGTGTATTAAGTACAAATTTTAAGTTTATGTTTGAGTGCTCCCTTCATAAGAAAGTGACAATCTTTCTACCTTGCATATTAACCTTCCATGTGTTGCAACTAATTTATGCTAATGTAAGGTTGCAAGTTGGCAACTCTGAGTCTAAAGTCCGATAGTTGTCTAGATAGCATCCAGATAGTGCTGAATGTAAGAATTTTCACCGGATACTTGGATGCTGAGGGAAATTGGCTAGACATTTTGGGATGTGAACATAGAATATAGAAGCGCTGAGAGCAGAGAGACGAAGTGTATAATGGAACTGTAGCAGTGTACAAACATATTTTAAGGACTAGTTGTAATAAAGGGATGTAGACTAGGAAAGGATGGGCTACTCATACATTATATAAATAAGCGTGTCATCAACCACGACGGAATGCGAGGGGGGACAGCAATATTTACTCTTATCCTGGGGACGGCAGAGGCATGAGCGGCGAGATGCTTGAACAGTGAGGACAGCAGGGACACGGCACAGGTAGGATGAACCGGTGCATGAAATTTTCAAAGCATTTTTATGATGTTCTAACAAAAAATTCTACTTTTTACATTACAAAATATATAAGTTTCAAGTATAATATATAATTCGCTACCTTAATGACAGAACTAAATAGTCAACACATTTGCACAAAAATTAAATCTTACATTCCTTGCATATAGGGTTGAGGCTTGACATGTAAAAAAAGGCTTTCTAAACGATATGTAGAATATGCATAAAAAACATTTAATTCATGTAAGAAATGAAAAATACATAAAAACCACTTAAGATCATGAATAAATATTAATAGAGTCCACACTTTCCCCTGAAATAAAATGTCTATTGTCAAAATTAAAGTTATTTAACACAGTGGATAAAATAATAAAATGGCACGACGTTTCAACTATTTCCTCTAGTCTTCATCAGGCTGCACTCTGTAGTTGACTGGACCAATCCTCAGAATGTTGTTCGTCAGGCTGCACTCTGTAGTTGACTGGACCAGACAAAGAACAATCTGAGGATTGGTCCAGTCAACAACAGAGTGCAGCCTGATGAAGACTAGAGGAATAGTTGAAACGTCGCACCATTTTATTATTTTATCCACTGTGTTAAATAACTTTAATTTTGACAATAGACAAACCACTTAAGACTTAACTTTGTTCGATTTTATTTAAATTTTACATACAGTTCAAGAACTAGAAATGGAACTCGCTGATGCAGAATTCTAATTATCTGGAGCTTGTTCATGTAGAAACTCGAATTTTACACCCTCAGGTACAACTGCACGTGGACTGGACAGAATAGCAACTGTACTGTTATTGTTGGCACTGTCAACTTAGAAAAAAAATTCCACAGCATTTTGCCTGGAACTGTAGTACATCATTTTGGACCTTCTTGCAGACAATAAAAATTAGGCCAACAAGCTTTTGAAACTAAAACAGAAAGACTGATATTTAAAACACAAGAGCGTCTTTCTAAATGAGACATATAAATACAAGCTAGCAGAACTACATGAGTTCAGTGATTTAACAGATACAAGAAGTTAAAAAGTAAGCAGTAAAGTTATACAGTGAGTCCCATGAAAGAGTTGGCCAATCATGTGGGTTTCTGCATCATGGCGACCACTGCTTTAACTCCCGAGCGATCTGGTGAAATATCTATGCAAATAAAGCTGCGAAGGGTGTAATGACTCAGGTTCTCACATTTACAGTAGGAATTACAATGAAAATAACCACGTACCTCATCACAAGAGATGTTGGAAATGTCCTCCTCTTGCATCCACACAACAATGCATATTTTCAGGAAATTTTCTTTCGTGTACATAAGTTCAGCTTCCAAGATAGAGTTAATTTCTCCTGTGATACTATCTTTAAGTTCTTCTAAAGTATGGGAAATTGACCTACACACTTTATTTTTCAAGTTTCCACATAAATAGTCACATACTGTTAAAAGAACTTAAAGACAATATCACAAGAGAAATTAACTCTATCCCGGAAGCTGAACTTATGTACGTGAAAGAAAATATCCTGAAAAGATGCCAGTTTTATTGTTTTATTGTACATGTATTTCTTTCAACATTACTGAAATGCAATAGACATTGTCAAAGAAATCTAAAATTATGCTTTTGAATAGTTTAAAATTCTACCTTGTCCTTAGAAAAAAAATTCTTTTAAACTATAAAAAGGATTTAAAATTAGCCAGTTATATAATTTTGTCTTGAATACTTTAAATGGTAATAGCTTTGATTCATTATTTAGCTTATTGTAGGCCTTTAGTCCTATAATACTATGACTGTTTGTACTCTTGCTCAATCTACAGAAGGGAACTATTGCTAAAGATTGATTCCGTGTGTTATAACTGTGGACATCACTAAACATTGTAACTGCGGTAGCGTTTTTCTTTACATACAGTAGGCAGATAAAAATATACAAGTTGATCACTGTCAGAATTTTTGTTTCTACAAAAGAGGCTTACAATGTGCTATTTTGTGTGATTTATTGATTATTCTTAAGGCTTTCTTTTGAAGTAAAAGGATATTTTCTATATGACTACTATTTCCCCAGAGAAGTAAACCGTAACTAATTACGGATTCAAAAAATGCAAAATAGGTGATTCGTAGATACTCTAATGATATCATAGCTGATAAGCTTTTAAGTAGAAATATTATTTTAGATAATTTTGTGCACATTAATTCAATGTGGGGATCCATGTTAACTTATTGTCTATAGTTATTCCTAGTATCTTAACTTCAGTATCCATATTTATATAGTGATTTAAGTTTTGTGTTGTGTAGATGCAAGAGGAGGACATTTCCAACATCTGTTATGTTGAGGTATGTGGTTATTTTCATTGTAATACCTACTGTAAATGTGAGAAGCTGAATCATTACACCATTCACGGCTTTATTTGCGTAGATATTTCACCCGATCGCTCGGGAGTTAGAGCAAGGGCCACTGTGATGCAGAAACCCGCATGACTGGCCAACTCTTGTGTGGGACTCACTGTATTTAGACTACTTATGAATTGTGGTGGCAAACATAATTTTTGCATTACAGTACTGTATAAATGTTATTCATAAAGTTCTCTATTGATACAACTCTATGATTACATAAGCTTAATATACAAGGGCACCAGATTTTTCAAGACTTGTCATACTTACTGAACACGGGCTCTAGACTGTCGTGATATCTGCTCCAATGATTCACTTTCTTTTTCTTCCTTCACAGAAGTCTTATCATTTGTATGAGAGTTACTTAACTCCAATAGGAAATTCTCAAATTCTGATTGCTGTTCTATCCATTCTTCACCATGCTCCTTGTAACCAATGCCTAGAGGGTTGTAAAAAATTATTGGAGATCCATATTTACTGTTAGAATCACTGAATTAAAAATACTTGTTAAACGCATTGTATTTAATTGTATTTACCTTGGTAAACTTCTGGAAGGCCGTTTCGCAACTGGTATCCCTGTATCTTCAGCAGAGTGTCAGAAACATCCATCCAGAAGCTTACCGAGGTATATGCAGTAGGTTTAAAAAGTACTTTTAATTCAGTGATTCTACTATACAACACTAAAGTTGGACACAAGAATCAATGTATTTACTTTTACTTCTAGACATAAAGAACCCTAAAACGAAATGACAAATGTAGATTGCTACAGTACAAATTAAATTAGCCGAGCTTATATACTTACACTTATTGTCACTCTTGTAAGCCACTTTAATATGTTCTGTAATCCCTTGTGCATTTGCACCAAGACCACTGCCAGGCTTCCATCCCATTTTTTCTAGCATCCGCTGTCCAAATTTGTTGGAATCTTAAAATAAGAATAATCACAAATAGGTATGGTAAACCTTTCAAATTTTAATTGTATAATTAATCATTTGATATCTACATCATGAAGTAAAAAGTGACAATCTGTAAACCTTCAATATACGCTCAGTTCTGATAATTTTTATTTGTCCTGGTACCAGCAGTCGATACTTCAGGAATAATGGTTTAAACCGAGATCTTCTTTTCTCCCTACACTCATCAAAGTTGGCACTGTCCATCAGAAAGAACAAGGAATGCAAGGAGCTGCGTTCACAAATAACAATGTGTAGGTATAGTCAATGAACTTAGTAATGTGCATGCCTCTCAGCATACTGTCAATTTCTCGTCATCTAACGAGGCCATGAAAGGTGAAGAGCCCTGTGTAGCAAAGGATGAGTCATATGGTTGGACTGCAGTACTTCCTATCGTAGCCTACATTGGAACTATGCTGACCTCGTACAATAATCATAAATTGTGTGCACATTACTAAGCCCAGTTACAGTATAGCCATTTTTTATCTAATTGCCGCAACCCAATCAGCTGCATGGACACTGAACAGTTTCAGTTCCCTTGGGGCGTCCAAACAAAACTGGGTAACTATGGTTGTCAAATGCCTCTGAGATATCCACAAATACCTACCCCAACAACAAATTTTCTCCCTGCAGACTCTTATCAACCCATGTCTATAGTAGACTTCCTCAATCTGATGCTGTACTGATGAGGATGGGTAGCCTACTCCTTTGCTGTTGATGACTTTGTAATCTACTGCAAGATATATTTTCAAACACCTTGCCTAGATCATTAAAAGTGCAGATGGGTCTAAAGTATTTTGGTGTCTTGTCTATGGGGAATGATTACCTCATTTTGTCTTCAGATGTTTGGAAATTTGTCTTACAGTAAACATTCTCGCATTGGCTCAGCACAACATGATGACAAATAGAGTAAAGTATCTGTGCTTTCATTCCATGATGCTCTTTGCCTTTTCAATGATTGTCTCTACTACCTCTAGTGTTGCAAGCTCAAATAATATTTTTAAATTCATTTCTGAAGAAAATATGTCTGGAATCATTACTTTATGTCCTTTCATCTGGGAAGAAGTAAGATACTGGAAGACCTGAGAGTACTCGCTAAAATCCTTACTAAAAGACTAATAGAGTTGGTGGACAACACAATACCCGCAGAACAGTTCGGTTTTAGACAGGGACAGTCAACTCTCCAAGCCGCGCAGTGTCTCCTAAATGATATACAAGAGGCACTTCAACATCAGAAAGGAAGAATAATCTGTGCCTTTGTGCATTTCACCAAGGCATTTGACCTGCTAGACCACCAGAAAATGATGCAAAACTTGGAGGATACCACAGGGGCAAAGCACTATATTAAGTTACAACCCAAGTAAAGCAAATTTTGTCCTCGAACTACATACAAGTGAACGATTTGACCACGCCGAAGCCCATAGAACAAACGATTGGTATCCTGCAAGGATGTCCAATAAGCCCGCTGCTCTTGAATATAGCAACCATGGGCGCCATCAAGGTCATAAGCAGAGAGTGTACAAGTAGGCCTATATATGCAAACGCGGACGACTTGGCGATAATATCTAAATCCGAAAGCCAATTACAGCAAGCTTTCAATGACCTCTCAAAGTGGGCAGCCGAAGCAGGCCTCAAGATAAACAAAACCAAAACAGTAACGATGGTGTTCAGGAGAGGAGGTAGAACAATATCAATGTAGCCTATACAATCTACTATAAGGACACCCCTCTATCTTGTGTAAGTCACTTTTGCTACCTCGGGATCACTCTGCAGCCCCACGGAATGACATTTACAAAGCATGTCAAGGAGAAGGCCAGGTGCACCATAATTGCCATGAACGACATAAGAAATCTGAGCAAAATGTCTCTGAACACAGCACTCTCTCTCTTCAAATTGAAAATTCTACCAATCCTGTGCTACGGCATAGAAGTAATTTAGCCATACCTCAGAGAAGGAAATATAATGGAATTGGAGAAAGTTAAAGCAGTGTACCGAAATCGGGCATTAAGCCTATCACCATCAGCCCCATCCAGATTAGTAGGCCTATAAGAATTAACAAGACAGCCCTTCCTGATCCAGGAACTAAGGACCCAGTACCTACTACCATCCACCAGTGCCAGCACAACGCTCCAGCAAAATGCAAAGAGAAGAAAAAGAATATCTGGCCTGAGTTTTACTGCATTGAAACTATGACGTCAGATCGATGGATACAGGGGAACTATGAGCTGAGACATCTAGTGACATGGATGGCCGTACATGGCTTTCACCATAGAATCTGCAGCAGGACACATTTTCACTCACCAGATGGAGACTGCGTGTGCCTATTGTGCGGAAAAGTGTGTGGAAGATACCACATCCTGTGGTGTACTGCAAGAACACCACTAGTAGCATATGGGAAAATCGTACATTGCAACTCACCCGGCAAGCAGTCAGGCAGGGAAGCGGCCAGGCGAGTGGAAAGGGGAGCAGGGTGAGTCGCAAAGTACTATATTTGGCATAAACCCAGTATCGGGTGCTAAATAGGCTCCGCCCATCCCGCATTCCGTTGCCATGGCGACAGCAGCTGTCGGCCGGCCGGCGACCTCTCGCTCGGCTCTCGCCCCGACCGTTCCCGAACGTACTCCCGACCGTCGTACTCCCGACCGTGTCCCCGCCTTCACTCGAGTCGATTCCCACGATGCGAGAGTGCCCCTTGTACCAAATATTCAAAATACGAGATGCCCCTTGTACCAAATATACCCACCTAAGTATTTACAAATTATATTTACGAATTACCCTTGTACCAAATATTCAAAATACGAGATGCCCCTTGTACCAAATATACCCACCTAAGTATTTACAAATTATATTTACGAATTACCAAGGCACCATTAGGATATATGTTCACCAGAGCCTCTTTAGCGTAACAGGACTCACCACGTGAAGGTAGAGGTTGAACATTATCATTCTTATTACTCGTCATGTATTACACGTCTCTGTAGTACAAAGGCTAAAAGTTTTCTCGATTTTTATTGCAACGAGCCCTCGTGGTATAGTGGTCAAGGCGATGGACTAGTACGCTTGCGGTCCCCGGATCGAATCCCCGTAGGTGCGAAAATTAGTAGGATAGGAATAGGTCCCAAATAGGTAGGTAGGGTGAAGGAGAGAAAGGAGGTAATAGGGAGAAGAGGAGAAAAGAGATAAAAGGAGAAAATAAAAAAATTAATTTCCTTGTGTTTCTGCTATTTCCGCCAGATGTCTCTGCGCCGCTACTACTAATTCCACCATTACCTACTAGATGTCTCCCACTGTTTCATTTAGTTAGTCCCCGCCCTAAACCCCTCCTTCCCGGGCGGGTCCCGATAGCGAGTATGGGAGGAGATGGGAGGAGCCTATTTAGCACCCGATATTTGGTTTTTCCCCTAACTTCCCTAGCATATAGTGAGAACGGTGCCCGCAAGCCCAAGCCTTAAAAAATACTTATACCCTTGCACGAATGTGCGCTTTTCTCTCTATTTTATTAAAGAATGGGTCAAGCATGTAGCCTATGGATTTTACCCAAAATATGTGATATTAGGTGTTTTATGAAGGGAATCTTGGTTTTAACGAATGGGTCAACATGGATTTTACCGAAAAATAATGGCATCGAATTTTTAATATTTTAAAATAAAAACCCGTTGGTCTTACTTATAAAACATTTAGCAGATCTTTCGGTTTACCTACCTTGACTCCACAAATTTCCTCGCGGGTTCAATGACCACTTTACACGCCTTTTCTTTTCGGCTAGCATACTGGTTACTCTGTTGTTTTCATATTAAAGTCCATCAAATCTAAATATTAAAAGTTATCCGCAAAACACGTGCTCTGTGAATTTTAAGGTTAGTTATCCTGTCGTAGTTGATTATTGTCACCACCAGGCAGTACCCAAATCAGCAAAGAATTACCAACAAATATATTCGATACGAAGATTGCATACAATATATTTTTAGAGCTTACTTATATTATTAAGCCGATAATTCAATAAATTATATTAATAACAATTTTGCTCCTAGTTTTAAAAATAGAAAATGACTATTTTTCATGGCTTACAACAATTCTCTAAAAATTAATGTAACATATTTTGCCGTGCATCTAATGGCTATACTGTTTAAAAAAATGACAGAAGTTAAGCGGGCTGGGCGACGGTGGCGACAATTCGTATACGTCACGCCATTTTCGAAGATTCCATATGATCCAACATGTCCGTAGGTCGTGTGTTTCATGTGATACTTTATCGAATTATTGTTTTTATGCTAATATTAAAATAATTAATACTGTGTTAAAAGTAGCGTTGTATATTTCATAGCGGCGAAATGTCAATTTATGCACCTACTGTATCTGGAGTTTCTTCAATTCTGAAGAGTTTTGCTGCCAAAAGTAGGAATAGCGAACAACGTGTTCGTTTCCGTTTACCGGATAACGTCAAGAAAGTGTTGCTCGATTTTACAAGAGGGGATGACATAAAATTATACGAAGAATTGATTTATTCAATTAAGGATGAACAACTTGTGGAGGTATGTGTACCGAAATTGGGTTATTTGTTTATTTACCAGGCCTAATTGCCTACTTTCACCTTATGGTATTCTCGTTTTAAGTTATGTTAAAAAAAAAAAAAACTTTGTTTATAATATTGTTTCTAGAGAACTTTTCCTGGCGTCTCCATGAACCATTATGTGGGAAATGGTTGGAGTGCAGGTGTAGGGAGATTCGTCATTGTTTGATTCTGGTGAAAATTGTTCACACGTTCAGTAGGCCTATAATGGTGCTTCGGTTCATGCACAGGGCTCTTGGGACTACACGTGAAAGAAATATCTGGCAAGTTAGTACTTTGCGATTCACCCTGCTCCCCTTTCCACCGGCGTAGTCGCCTTCTCCGCCTAGCGCGCATCTTCCCCGCTATCCCTTTAGCTCATGCCAGCCGCTACTAAGCGCCGGTAATGCAGCTTGCTTGTTGAAACACTCATAGGAGCCTCCGTAGCATTAATAGATATTTCATAACGAGGCCACATATGGATCGTACTATGAGAAACTATTACATGTATTGGGACGAAAGCTGGGATAGAAGAAACAAGAGGTGGTACTATGATATCGCCGAGAGACGAGTATTAGACCTCAATGGTGTGCCACACACAAAATCCCAGGAACCGAAGAATTAATGCTTCGGAAATGAACATTCCCTCCCCCCCAGGCTCTTTTCAGGGCCAATTTTAATTCACAATTAAAATACCCTTGCACCAACATAATATTTCAGATTTTAAAACAATTACCCTTGCACCAAAACGGCTCTTATTAGAGCCAACATAATATTTCACATTTAAAAGAAAAATTACCCTTGCACCAACGCCAACATAATATTTCAAAACGATTATAAAAAAACCATAATATTTCACAATAATAAAGACCCTTGCATCATACATAATATTTGGGAAAAATATTTCACAAGTGTTGAATGAGTCATTCCATATCAAATCAACCAATAAAAATATAATTTTTAACCTTGAGGTTTTCAAAATGGCTCATATTCAGTGATTGTGTTCTGTTCATCACTATGACCAAAAGCACAAAGTTTTAAATTTTTTCGACCTTTCGTTTTGGAGTTATACGTTTTTGAAAAATTTCATAATGACAGTTTTTAGGAACGTTTTGATATATTAAAAAGCATGTAACGCAAAAACTGTTGGTCCTAGAAAGCTCAAATTTGTACCATTCTTTTTAGAATTACAAGGGCTTTAATTTGACATGTAACTTGACTGTATCACATCACTGTATATTTCTTCCAAAAACTCAAAAAAAAATTTTTATAAAAAACTTAAAATCGGGATTTTTAATTTTTATGAAAAAAATATATTTTATTCTAAACCTCTTTAGTAAGTTGTGTACAAATTTTCATGATGGCATTTTTCTGGTTTCATACTAAAATTAATTTTTATATGAATTGAGGCATATAGAAATTCTGGTAAATTCATTCATTGTTATTCTATTAAAAATTAATCATACTGTTGTAATTAAGCTTACTCTAATACTAATTTACTTTTTTTACATTAGGGCCTATACCCTAAAAGTTTATTTGATAAAAGTTAGGTCTATATAATAGGATGATGATGGTCCATATGGTAAAATAACAACTGGAACTAACAAGAGTTACTGAATCAGTGACATGTTTCTTTCCTCCTGTTGAAACTTGCAACCCCTCAGTCAGCAGTTCTTTCACACTACAGTCATTGTGTCATTTTTATAAATGCCTTTTAGCCTACCGTATTTAATTATTTTATGATATGAAACGTTAATTATAACCGTTCAATTAAGAATAAAACTGGCAAAATAACTTTATATATGGGCCTGTAGATTTTTTTACTTAATCGTTGGTCTTGTGCAAGAATGGAATGTGAATTTGGTATTAGTAACTATATGGCATGGGAAGCAAAAGAACTTCTTGAAGAAAAGGGGATACTATCGACTCCTGACCCAAAACCTGGAAAAACTCTACCTCCCGAAACAGCTGTTTTGGTAAAGGAATTTTATAATAATGATGAAGTGAGTAGGCAAATGTCAGCATGTGAGTGGCATCGAGAGCGGACGTGTTTTGCTTCTGCTCCCGCGCAGCTAACATAACCTCCAAATGAGCCTTGTGCAGCAGCAACAGACAAGAACAACATGAACTTAACTTTTATTCTGCCGTGTATTTTAGACTGTTTTGTCAAGAGTGTAAAGTGAATCTACCTTAATTCATTCAACGCTGAAATTACTGCCTGTTCCATACAGTGTAATACCAGTATTCGTGGAAAAGGTTAGATTGATTACCACAAGCTTCACATAACAAAATACGTGTGTAGTGCGCAAATCTTATAAACGGGAGTGGTGAACATAACCAAGGAAAAATAGTGACTTAAATTTTACTAGACAGCAAAAAGTGTCGTGACATATAAACATAAACTACTTACAAAATGCCACATACCGCGGAAAAAAACGATCCACAAACTTCCCTGCCGGATATGGATACGGACTATTTATGTGCCGTGTGCAACAAAACTGTGCTGCCAAATGATAAAGCAGTTGAGTGTAACTGCCCAAAATGGTACCATATCAAATGTGCTAATGTAACAGATAAACAATACAAATCAATCATAAATCAAGATTTTATCTTTACATGGGCTTGTAAAGATTGTTCAACTTTAAAACATACATATCAAAATTCCATTACCGAAACAAATGAGGATGAAACACCCAGAACAAAACCACAAGGTATTCTTGAAACTAAATCCTTAACACCCTCTACAAATACCGAATTGGAAAAGGAAAATAACACTCATTACGATACCCTACTAGACATCTTGAGACTTGACATTGAATCACTAAAAACTCAACTAACAGAAAAAAAGGAGGAAAACCTCAGACTAAATGAAATTATAGTAATAAAGATGGAAGTTATCGACAGACTAGAAGACACTATAAAAGACCTCATACAAGATGCATCTGTAACAAATACACCAGATAAGCCCACACAAAAGCAATATGACCCAAAACCTACCCATGAAGATACATGGCCTATACAACTTCCAAAAGATCAAAATCAAACACACTCTACAATGTCACAAAGTGAAAGCTACACAAAAACTCAAAACCAGTCCCCAAAAAAGAGACAAAAAGTCCCACCTAAAACTGAAATAAATGGAAAATCTAGTACAAATAAAAATACAAACCAAAATAACACATTAATAATAAGCGACTCGATCCTAAGAAAACCAACTGAAATTCTATGCAAAAACTCAAAATCAAACATAATCCCATGGATTATGTCAGGAGCCAAAATCAGAGACTGCAGCAAATACCTAAGCACCATAACGACAGCACCTGAAAAAATTATCTTACATGTGGGCTCAAATAATCTACAAAACTCAAAAACACCTAACCACATCATGAGGCCTATCTGGCTCACAGTAGAAGCCGGAATGAAAAGATTTAAAGACACAACCTGGTACATTTGTGGAATACCATCCAGGAAAGATGTAAACCAAGAATTTATCTATGATACAAACGAAGCTCTCGAATACATGTGCCAACAGCTGGGAGCACATTATATTGATACAAATCAAAGCTTATCTGATGACTGCTATAGCTATGATGGCATCCATCTAAACAATCAAGGTATCTTAAAACTAGCAAATCTCCTTCTTGAAAAACTAGACTCGCAAACAAATAACAACTCAGAGTTAGAGATACAAATGGAATCAAGAAACACTCAAGAAGGAAAACCAGACTACAAACAAGGGAAAGAGAACAAAGATACTCCAACACAAACAAACCCATCACAAGATGAAGAAATATCACTTATCGAAAAATCACTTATAAATTCAGAACTAGAGCACGAACATCCCCCAAACCTGATACTACCTCACTCACACCACCAAACATAACCTCCCTATACCCACCCCACAATCAACCCACATCGTGCCTGCAACCTCCAAACAAATTAAAATTATACTACCTAAACATTCAACGAGGACTACAAAACAAACTTGACAAACTTGCAATAGAAATAAAATCTACAGATCCGGATATCATAATCATTACTGAACATGGCCTCCAAGAAAATCAATTAAAACAAACACAAATAGCAGGATTTTCACTTCAAGCAAACTTTTCCAGAACAATAAATAAATGGGGTGGCGTGGCAATCTTCACTAAAACAACACTAAATATTAAAATTACGACCATACAAACCACAAACCACAGTAAAGAACTAATAGCAGAACTTGCAGCTATTGAAATAAAAAGCAAAAAGAAAAACCTTATAATAACGGCAGTATATCGCTCGCCAAACCAAAATCCCGAAGAATTTATGGAAATTATAGATAATTTTTTTAAGGAATTTTCTAACAAAAATAAACAGATTGTCATACTTGGAGACACAAACTTAAATCAACTTCAAACTGAAAATAAAAATGTGATAGCTTTTAACAACATGCTAAAGACACACAACTTGAAAAATATTTACATACCTTATACTAGGAAAACCTCTACTTCAATCAGTGCTATTGATAACTGTATTACCAATATAAATCAATCTCTAATTACTGTCACTACACAAACAAATAATATCTCCGACCATATGAGCATAAACTGTATATTAAAAAGTTTTTCTGTTCTAAAAACCGCCCCAAAAAGGAAAACTATCAGATCTGTTACAACTGAAAACCTAAACCTTCTCAAACAAAAACTAAGTACATGCACATGGAATGAAGTTTATTCACCAGATTCTATAGAAGAAAAATATAACAATTTTATAAAAACTATTAGAAGAGAAATGGACCAGGTTATGCCTCGAACCTCGAAATCTTTTAACACAAGGGAAAAACAATTCTGCTGGAATCAAAACCTCTTAAAACTAAAACAAACCCTAACCTCAGCACAAGATAAATATAACACCACAGGAGAAAGCCATGATAAAATAAAGTATGTGCAATTAAAACATGCTTATGACTTAGAAGTAAAAAAACAAAAACGTCTACAGACTATGGAAAAAATAGCCAAATCGCAAAATAGAAACAAAGAAATCTGGAATACCATAAACAAAGAAAGGAACAATAACAAAGAAACTGAAGAAGAAATACATTTACTTATAAACGGAAAACTCGAAACAGAGCCTCAGGAAATTAGCGACATTTTTAACAAATACTTTATCTCTATAGGAAACAACAACACAAAAAATACATCATACAATCTAAACACGACCCTAGATCAAAATACTAACCAAAACTTATTCTCCTTCAAAACAATAGAACCACAAGAACTACTTAAATACTTTGCACAGATGCCATCAACAAATTCTACAGGAAAAGACGAAATTTCAAACAAAATTGCTAAGCACTGTAAGGAAGAATTAATAGTACCATTATCACACATAATAAATACTTCTATTCAGCAAGGAATAATACCAAAAGAAATGAAATCTGCAACAGTATATCCAAAATTCAAAAAAGGAAATAAAACATTAATAGGAAATTACCGACCAATATCAATCTTACCAACATTTTCTAAATACTTGGAAAAAGTAATCCACAACCAACTGATAAGCTACTTAAATAACTCAGAAACTATCTCAAAATGTCAACACGGATTCCAAAAAGGAAAATCAATAAACACAGCTCTTAACCAACTCTGTGAAACCATAACATCCATCTGGGAAAATAAAAACTATGCGTGTGGAACTTTTCTTGACCTCCAAAAGGCTTTTGATAGTATAAACAGACAAATACTAATAAATAAACTTCGAAATCTCAATATTGAACCCAAAGCCCTAGAATGGTTTGAAAATTATTTCACAGACCGCATACAGCAAGTTGAAATCAAACATTACATTAAAAATACAGAAACTCAAACTAGATCTTCACCACAAAAAACTGTAAATGGAATCCCACAGGGATCCATACTAGGGCCTTTGCTCTTCTTAATATACATAAACACATTTCCAGAAAATTTTAAAGAAGAGTCCGTCTGTTTAATGTTTGCTGACGACACCACTATTATAACTCCAACCACAATCCAACACTGGGAACAGACCTTAGAAGAAACACTACATATAGCTACAAACACCTGCACATCATTAGATCTACTCATCAACAAAGAAAAAACAATTAACATAAATTTTGCAGCCACAAAAATAGCTTTTAATACCTTAAATGAAACACCAGACATTTCAACCACAACTTCTACAAAGTTCCTGGGCATAATAATTGATCAAAATCTAAGCTGGCAACCCCACTTAGAAACTCTACAAAAAAAACTATCTGTAGCCTTATACGCACTCAGAAGAATTAGAAATATAACAGATAAAAATACTGCAAAAATTGCTTATTACGCCCTTTTTGAAAGTCATCTGAGATATGGCATAATAGCTTGGGGTGCAGCATCAGAAACCATGATACTGAAGATACTCATACTACAAAAAAAGGCACTCAGAATCATTGAAACATCACATCCTCAAGAGCACTGCAAGCCACTCTTCACAACAAATAGTATTCTTACCGTGACTTCACTCTACATCCTAGAAACTTTAAAATTACTAAAACAAAATCCACCAAAAAAAAGAACAGGCTGTCACAAATATAACTTAAGAAATACCGAAACAGACTACAATCTACATCAACACAGGTTATCAAAAACTAGCAAAATACCACTAATAATGGGCACAAAACTCTATAATGTGTTGCCAAGACATCTGAAAACTATAAATAGCAATACAATTTTCATCACTAAACTTAGAAAATACCTACTTTTAAAGGCTTATTACTCCATAACAGAATTCTTCAATGACCACAATGCTATACAATAAAATCTACATAAATACAAGAAAATTCACTACAGGATAAACTAAATTATAAAAATTGACAATTCCCTAGTCTTAATGACTATGGTGAAGAAAGAGAATGGAATGGAATGGAATGGAATGGGGAAAAAAGATTATGTCTCCATGGGTAAGGATATCGAAGGAAAGCCAATCCATTTAAAAAAAGATTGATTTTTGGAAATTTGCATGAAATTTACAAACTTTTCAAATCAAATTTCCCTGATTTAAAAATTGGCTTTTCGAAGTTTGCAGAACTGAGGCCCAAGAACTGCATTATTGCTGGTGCCACTGGCACTCAATCTGTGTGTGTGTGTGTGTGCACTGCACACCAGAATATGAAGCTCATGTTTTCAGGAGGAAGATTAAATAAACTAACACTGCCTGGATCTGACAGTCCTCTAACGAGTTACAAGGAATGTATGGCTAATGTTATGTGCAATCCACCATTACAGGCATGCTTCCTAAATGAATGTGACTAAGTTATTGTCCCACAATTGAGGACTTTAAGGAAGCTTTAACCGAGTGTCTCAAGGAGGAAATGATTGACAACATTACCTATAAACAGTGGATTACTGTAGACAGGTGTAATTTCGAAACATTTAAAAAAACCAGTTGATGAGTTCGTCCAAGAATTTTGCAGTCAATTGAGTTATCTTAAAAACATGATTTTATTGCAAAACAACAATCATTTTTCTTCTCTGAAACAAAATCCTCATTGGAAGAAAATGAAGCTGTAGTAACTTGTGATTTTGCCGAAAATTATTCATTTGTTCTACAAGATGAGGCTCAAGGGTTTCATTGGAACAATTCTTTGGCTACTGTGCACTCTTTTGTAATATATTTCAAGGAAAGAAATCAAGAAACAGGAAAACAAGAGCTAGTTAACTGGAGCTTTGTATTTATATCAGATTGCCTAGCACACAATACTGTTCTTGTTCATGCTTTCCAGAAAAAATTAATGCTCTATCTAAGAAATTATCTACCAAACTTGAAAAAGCTGTACTATTTTTCAGACGGTTCAGCTGCGCAATACAAAAATAGTAAGAATTTTCTGAACCTCTGCTATCACAAAGAGGACTTTGATGGACTTGAAGCTGAGTGGCATTTTTATGCTACATCACATGGAAAGGGAGTTTGTGATGGAGTAGGGGGTACAGTCAAAAGGCTTGCCGCCAAAGCCAGCCTCCAAAATCCATTAGAAAATCAAATTTTAACACCTTTTCAGCTTTTTCAGTGGGGTGTGCAACATTTACCAACAATCACATTTTTCTACACAACCAATGAAGAGTATTCTGATGAAGAAAAAGTTCTGAAATCAAGGGTTGAAGAAGCTGTGGCAATCTCGGGGACCCAGAAATTTCATGCCTTCATTCCTCTAGACCTAAATAGGGTAAAAACCAAAGTATACTCATTTTCTGATGATTCAGAAACACATAGAGTACAGATCAGCCCTGGTGATGAAGACATTCCATTTGAAGATGTTGTGGGTTTTGTTGCTTGTGCTTATGATAAAGAGTGGTGGTTGGTGCATGTTGACTCAAAAGATGATGTTGAAAAGAAAATTCATGTTTCCTTTCTTCATCCAAAAGGACCATCACCGTCATTCACATATCCTAGGAGAAAAGATACCCTAGCAGTGCCAATGAACTATGTTTTGTGCAAACTAAATTCAACCACAGCAGCAGGTAGAACCTACCAAGTTCCAGCGGAGGAGATGGCCAAAGCGACACAAGTTTTGGCAAAGAAGAAAAACCACCTCTACTGATTTAGAGTGTAATGAAAATTGTTCCATGATTTAAAGTAAGTTTAACTGTCTTTTAATAAAATAAATAAGATATCAATTTTCAACAGGAGGAAAGAAACATGTCACTGATTCAGTAACTCTTGTTAGTTCCAGTTGTTATTTTACCATATGGACCATCATCATCCTATTATATAGACCTAACTTTTTTCAAACAAACTTTTAGGGTACAGGCCCTAATGTAAAAAAGTAAATTAGTATTAGAGTAAGTTTAATTACAACAGTATGATTAATTTTTAATAGAATAACAATGAATGAATTTACCAGAATTTCTATGCCTCAATTCATATAAAAATTAATTTTAGTATGAAACCAGAAAAATGCCATCATGAAAATTTGTACACAACTTACTAAAGAGGTTTAGAATAAAATATATTTTTTTCATAAAAATTAAAAATCCCGATTTTAAGTTTTTGATAAAAAAAACTTATTGAGTTTTTGGAAGAAATATACAGTGATGTGATACAGTCAAGTTACATGTCAAATTAAAACCCTTGTAATTCTAAAAAGAATGGTACAAATTTGAGCTTTCTAGGACCAACCGTTTTTGAGTTACATGCTTTTTAATATATCAAAACGTTCCTAAAAACTGTCATGTAATTTTTCAAAAAATTTTATCTCAAAAACTATAAGTCCAAAAAAGGTAAAAATCTAAATTTTGTGCCTACTCAGCTAATACTACCTCATATTAAAAAATCGTAACAATCTGATGACGTGATGTTTGGACCATTGGTTGATTTGGTGTGGAATGACCCAAATATTTAAAAATTAAAAAAGAGCCTTGCACCAAACATCATGTTACACTATCTTTAAAACAGATTTGAAAAAACAAAATAATATTTCACAATAAAAAAGACCCTTGCACCATACATAATATTTCACAAGTTTTAAAAACGATTATAAAAAAAACAAAATGAAATTTGTCAAATTATAAAAAATATTTAAAAATTAAAAAAGACCCTTGCACCAAACATCATATTACACAATCTTTAAACACATTTGAAAAAACTGAATAATATTTCACAATAAAAAAGACCCTTGCACCATAAATAATATTTCACAAGATTTAAAAACGATTAGGCCTATAAAAAAATTCACAAATTAGCCTATGAGAAATATTTAAAAATTAAAAAAGACCCTTGGACCAAACATAATCTACTCTTATACAATTCAACGGCCCTAAATAGCATGCTTGCTAGCCCGCTTCGTGAGACATCGGGTATACTCGGCGATGTTCGTCTCTCGCAGTCTAAACTTTCATGACGACTACAAAATTAGGAAGGAAAACCGTTTCTTTATTATATAAGGCCTAAGTGAAATGAACACAATGAACACATATTCTAATTTTATTTTTACTTACAATTTTCATAGCTCTGAACCACAAACATTTTTAATAATCTACCAGTGTAATTTTCTTAAAAATCCTGGAGTCAATGAATAATGGCGGGCGAAGCCGGGGGCAACAGCTGTAAAATATTGATGGTTTTATCTCTTGAAATATCGCTGATAATAATAATCCAAACAAACCATTCCTTCCCTTGAAACATTATATAATTTCTGAAAATTACACTGAATTGATAAAATAAAATTCACATCATATTCATGTCAATAAACAGCTGAGAAACAATACGTATTATGTGTTCACAGGTTCTTTGGAACTGCATAATCGATTCTGATATAGTTTTCCCAGGGGGCGCTTTCATGTCGTGGAATGTACTCTAAAGCAGGAATTTTAGCTGTTTCAATAATTATTAATGGCTTAGTTTATGAATGATTCGCGTGCAAGTGTTAATAAATATAATGCTTTAATAATTATTATACTCTTAATTTTTAATTTTTAAAAGAATTATCGTGGCAAAGCCACGGGCACCTCCTAGTATTTCACAATCTTTAAACAGATTTGAAAAAACAAAATAATATTTCAAAATAACTGCACCAAACATAATATTTCACTACCGGTAATTATAAAAAAATTATATTTCACAATAAAAAAAAATGGGGACCAAAAACCCTTGCAACAAACATAATATTTCATGCCAACAGGACATTTCGCAGTTACAACAACAACAACAACAAAATCCGAAAATTTTAAAATTAACATAATATTTCCCAATTTTAAAAAACGCCGTGTTATAACATAAAACATGGCTTAATTGATGCAGAAAAATTCCCTTGCACCAACACTACTCTTTTCGTAACAAACAAAACATCTCAAAATTTGAAAAACCGATTCTTGCGTTAACACTCGTGAATGCATGAAATCACCCTATAGTAACTCAAATATACGAAATCTTTCTTCACTGCTCAACTGTCACTCGTGGCGTAGGCCTAATGGATAAAGCTCTTGGCTACAAAGCTAAGGGTCTCTAGTTCGATCCCCGTTCAATCCAAAATTTACGGTTAGGAATAGGTCTCGAATAGGTAGGTAGGGTGAAGAGGAAGTGAGAGGAAGAGAGGAAGGAGACAGGAAAGGAAGAGAAGAAGAGAATAAAGGAGAAATAATTTTTTTTCTGTTTCAAAAATTCATTAACAGATGGCGCTACCTGCTAGTAGTTCAAATGCCGCCGCTAGATGTCTCCTGACTGTTTTAAAGAATCTCCCCACCCAAAACCCCAACTTTCCACGCGGGTCCCGTTAGAGAGTAGTGGTGGGGGATTCAGGTGAGTCGCAATATACTATTTTCCCAAATATCTCTCCTGTATATTTTACCAGGCGTCAATCAATGTGTTCTAGACATCAATAAACTACCAGTGCCAGTAACAGAGCTACAAACAGATGACTAGTTGGGAAAATGGTATATTGCGACTCGTCCGACTCCCCCACCCCTACTCTCAATCCCTCCCCTAGCGGTGGCATTTGAACTAATAGCAGCGAAGGTAGCGCCATCTCTTAATGAACTGATAAAACAGAAAAAGTAATTTATTTCTTCTTTATTCTCTTCTCTCTTCCTTTCCCATCTCCTTCCTCTCTTCCTTTCACCTCCTCTTCACCCTACCTACCTATTTGAGAGCTATTCTTAATAGTAAATTTTGGATCGACCGGGATTCGAACTCGGGACCCCTAGCATTATAGTCAGGAGTCTTGACCATTACGCCACGAGTGAATGTTGATCACTGAAGGAAGATTTCGTATATTTGAGTTATGTTAGGGTGGATTTCATGAGTTTTAACGCAAGAATCGGTTTTTATATTTTTGTTAGTTATGAAAAGAGTAGTGTTGGTACAAGGGAATTTTCCTGCATCCATTTAGCCATTTTTAATTTTATAATACAGCGTTTTTTTATAATTGTGAAATATTGTGCATGGTACAAGTGTATTTTTGTATTGTGAAATAGCCTATTTTGTCCAAGGGTCGGTTTTATAATTATGAAATATTATGTGGAGGTGCAAGGGTATATTTTTATTGTGAAATATTAGGTGACATGTCAATTGCAATCATGCATTACTGGCGTTGAGCAGCGGCTATAGGCATGGCGGCATGGGCTGTGTTGAAGCGGGGCAAGCAGTCAGGCGGGGAATTGGCCAGGCGAGTGGAAAGGGGAGCAGGGTGAGTCGCAAAGTACTAACTTCCCGACTAGTTAAAGGCAGCTTAAGATCAGCTGTTATAATGTACCGGTAAACAAGTTCGTATTAAAAAAACTCCCAGAGTAGCCTACACATATAACATAAACTAAATATTGTATCGTTCTTGGAGTTCTTAGTTTTGTCTTGTTATCGGTAGCCTATTCAATGAACTGAGGGCACATTTTACGCCCATGTTAAAAAAAGAATGCAAAAAATATTTGCAATTTTGGTTCAGCCCATAGGTTGGCCACCAACATTCCCATTGGTTACCCAATTAATCTGATCTTTCATCTCATTCGTCCTTCCCTCAAAAGCTTACCCATTCTGATAACAACTGAAACTTTTCTACTAGAACCAATCAGTATCCACACATTAGCAAAGCCAACAGCAGGCAGACCACAGGGTGGGGTTTGATGTTACATCAAAGGAAAAATAGGTCAGGTGAAGGAAATCTACAAAGAAGAAAACTTGGTAAAGACGCCTGACATCACAGTCATCGGCCTATACATGAATCCCGATGCCTCAAGAGCCACAACCAAACTAAATAACAGAGATACAAACTTTATAATAGCAGGGGACCTAAATTGTAGAATTGATAAGCCAAACCTAAAGACTGACTGGAAATGCTGGAAAAAGAAGGATTTTCTCTAATAAACAAAAGAGAAGAAAAAACCTATTTCGCGTACAATGGATCAAGTACAATCTATCTTGTAATCTACATGCATTTCCAAACTTAGGATATTATTTGAAGCAGAACATTATTATCTTACAAATATAAAAAAAGAAACAACAAAATATCTTGAACCGTTCCAGAAATAGAGCACAACAACAAAATATCATGAACCGTTCCAGAAATAGAGCACTTTAAAGTTTTTCCAAAAATCACACTCGAGAAATGGCATCTGAGACACCATCTTTGGTGGCCGGTATCTCAGCCCAGGAATTTTTTTGGGCAAAACAAAGAAAACGGGTTTCTTTCTTTGTCCTGAATTTTAACATAGGCCTATATTAAATTCATTAACATCTGAGACTATGAAGGTAAGCCCCTGCCTGAATTGACATGGATTATGCCCCATGCACTTGAGTGTACAGGTAGGGAAAGAAAAAAGCGGACCTACTAAAACATCTAAGTTGCCGATATGAGCCACTGCACTTGCCTAGCAGGTTCTAGGCATGCGCAATAGTTCATATCGGCAACTTAGATATTTTAGTAGGTCCGCTTTCTTTTTCCCCCTATCTGTACATCACCAGATTTATATTGATGGCCTCTATTACTTACTCAATAGCAATGGACAATTCCTAAGCAAGCTAAAGGAATATTATCTATTTTTTAGTACACGCTCTCTAAAACAGCTGCTTATCGGACTGGCAACACGCCGAAAAGCTGCACTTTAAAGGACAAGGCCGCTAAAATTGCATAAAAGTGCATTCAAACTGCATTCAAAATGCAATTTTAGCGGCCTTGTCCTTTAAAGTCGTCATGGCAATCTATAAACAAAACCCAGACGGCATTGACCAGTCACTCCAACTTTAACATGGATTTACGCATAGGCCTATAATTGGTCATAAAACAACAAATTTAAGCCAACACGTTTCTTTATGATAATCAGAAACTTTACCAGGATTTTTCGCAAAACACGGTAGCCCACTTCATCACATGACAACAAATATAAGCCAACAACTTTTCACATCTTCGTTCACATAGCTTACATGGATGCACCAGCATTTAATTGCAATATATTCCCTATTCCTTCTGCCGTGATGTTGCTGGTACCAGCTCCAATTCAATGTTTTTGACTTGGAGTGAAATTTCCTCGTGATTATAATTCATATTTTCACAAGCTTTTCATAAAGACTAGTTCGTATTTATTATGTTTACAAATCAGCTACTCATATAACTCATCTATAGCCTACCTCATTTCGTTTTGGTATGTACGGTTCATTGTTGTCTTGCGTTTGAGAGGGCCTTGAGAATATGGTTGACTGCCTTTCATTATAATTAATTATATACGGTATTCTTGTTTCATTTCATATAATTTAGAGAGCTATCACTAAAAAATATTGTATGCACCACGTACGCAATAACTTTAGCGGACTCATCCAGTATTTCAGCCTCGGCTTTCGCCTCGGCCGCTATACTAGATTCGTCCGCTAAAGCGTTATTTTGCGTACTTGATACATAAATAGCTATTATGGAACCCAAAGATTCATTGCCGCTCTTACCTGAACCCACCATTCAACCCATTCTGTGCTAAATCCATCCAGCCATCCCTCTCAAATCCTACTTCTTTTAAATCTATCCTAATATTGTCCTCCCACCTACGTCTAGCTCTTCCAAGTGGTCTTTTCCCTTCAGATCTCCCAGTCAATATTTTTTAGATATCTCTTTCCTCCCTCATGCACGCAACATGTCCAGCCCATTTCATCCTCCATGATTGGGCCTACCATTACTATATCCGGTGACAAGTACAGGTTATGAAGCTCGTCGTTATGGAGTTTTCAGTCCCCATTTTCATTTCTCTTAGGCCCAAATATTTTCCTAAGCACCCTATTTTTGAACAGGCTACTCTCAGATTATGTTCTAGTTTATTTATATGTGAGGTTCAAAACCCCCTAAAGTACAGTAGGGATACTAACTTATTCAATGACATTTTGAAAATTAGAGTTACGTTAAGAAATCCCTCTATCACATTGTTGTAAACTTCCAAAACACCTCTATTTATTAATGTTATGTAGGGGGGTTTGATCTAGAGGATTCATGTACGACTGTAGCAGTGTTAGAATTAATAGCATATTAAACCTTTATAACATTCCGGCTAAACTGCATAGTTTTGGGTGGGGTTTTCGTTACTAGGGGATGGGGAAGAAGTTATAGGGTGGTAGAGAAGCATAATTGGTTCCTAATCATGCATGGTAGTTGTGTAATTATACATTTTATTACGGTAATTATTATCGGTGTACATGTGCCACTTTCTATGGCCATGCCTTCTTAAAATTTCTGCCATACTGGTGAGGTTCATTTAACATTCCAGAAATTTAAGTTAAGTTATACCGTATTTTTCGGACCATAAAGACACACTTTTGTTACCTTGAAAACAAGAGTCTTGAAAGGTGGGTGCGTCTAATGGTCCAAAGTAAAAAAAAATAATAATAAAAATAAAAAATTTAAAAAGGTGTAATAGAAGGTGTAGTAAGGATAAGTTAGTTGCAAATTTTGGCACAGATTGTAGCCTACATCAGTGTTGTCACAATTGGTAAAGTAAGAGTACTGTCCGCCAACAGAGAGTAAGTCCGTGGAAGGAATGTGTGGATTTGTATCCGTGCGAGGAGGACAGAAGACGAGTGCGACAGAGAAAACGTGCTACAGAATGATCATTCAAAAAAGATGCGTCCCGCTGAGTCCTTAACTTTCATTGTGACACCAGACGTTGACCGGATATTTTTGAATGGGCTGTAAACTGAAACCGGTGAGCTCAGCTATCCCATGTACCATAAAACGATTAGGTGTTAGGGACCCCTGTAAACACAGGAAAGTCCCCCCTGCGCCTCATTCCCCGGAGACTTTCTTTGCTGTGGGGAACAGTAGCAGGAAGCCAAGTATACAATGTGCAAGGAAAGGAATGTTGGGTTCTTTCATATAAAAGGAGTTGTCTCTGTGTGGTGGTTTAAAACAGCCTGACATTGAGCACTGAAAGTGATTTGTACTAATTCAAGTGTAGAAAGTCATGATTTGTGAATGCAATGAAGTTTATTATTCCCTTTAAAAAAGGTTCGTTTAGAATCAATTTTTTCCCTTAAATTCTTACCCTAAAACCAAGGGGCGTCTTATGGTCCGGAGTGTTTTATAGTCCGACAAACACGGTATATTCTACCATTTTATAGGCATCTAACTTATGCACAATTTACAGAGCTCTTTTCAGGCTTAACCTAATATTTCATGATTAAAAGTTATCCAGAAATGCTGCTTGTACCTTATCAAATTGCATCATTACTGAAAGTAAATTCACACTGTTTTATACCATAAGTTTGCAGCACCCGTCCATGCTTCTTATGCTCTTCATGCAAATTCACAGGACCATCTTGCAAGTAAGGGATTATGGGTGAGAGTGTTAATAGTTTATTTATTTATTATTGTTATTTGTCGTAAACAGCAATCTCTGCATGACATCGTCAGACAATTAAATAAACAAGCCACATACATAAATATGAAACAGTAAAAAAGAAACAACTATATACATTGTGATAAGATAATTTCACATTTGGTTCAGATTAAAAAGTTCACATAAAGTTCTATCAGATATGCAGGCAAAAAACTCATCCATGTTGTAAAAAGATTTGCTAATTAGCCACTTCTTCATAACTTGTTTAAATTGCTGATCAGGGAGGAGAGTAATAGGTCTCGGGAGCGTATTGTAAACTTTCCTGGCTTGAATATCAAAGTTTGATGTACTCTTTCCTAGCCTACATCGAGGAATGTCAATATGATTTTGCAACCTGGTGTTTTGCCCATGAATATCGTTTGGCGTCTATCTTGTAGGTAAGATGCAAAAAGTTTGTTTTCGGTATCTTGTACACCACATAGACTTAATTTGGCCAAGAGAAGCTTGTGATTGACACTGTCGAAAGCTTTCGACAGGTCACATAAGGTGGCCTGAGCATACTCCTTCTCCTCAAAAGCATCTAGTACATATAATACCAAGTCAACAAGAGCATCAACAGTGCCTAATCCAGATCTGAAACTGTATTGACACTTGGATAACATTTCGTTAACCTCGAGGAAACGAACAAATTGAGCTTTTATTAGTTTTTCAAATATAATTGAGCATACAGGAACTATAGAAATAGGTCTGAAGTTGTTAGGGTCATTCTTAGGACCCTTCTTATGCACTGGAATAACTTTCGTAATTTTCAGAGAGTGAGAAAATATTCCTGATTCGATAGATGAATTTATGGCAAGTGTCAAAGGTTGGTGAATGCTTGGTATAATACTTTTAACTATGTTATTCGACAGTCCATAATAATCACAGGTGGCAGAGTTTTTCAATTTGTGAACAACTAGAAGAACATCTTCAGTCGATACGGGATGCATTTTGAATGATTGGTGTGGTAAACCAAGGTGATGTAAATCAGCATCAGCCCTAATTACTGAATGGTCAACGTGCGATTGAGTTGGCACAGCTACATTCAGAAAAAAGTCATTGAGGTCATCTGGGTCCAATGATAGAAGACTCTCTTTTCCCATGTAGGCCTATCTTCCCTTTCCTCTTCAGATGCGCTGGCTTGAAAATATTGAGGGGGCAAGAATTGGATTGTTAGTAGTTATACACAGGCTTCATTATGATAAATGTTAAATATTAGGGGCAGAAAGTACCTTCCCCCCCCCCCAAAAGTCAGTGTCTGTGCTCATCTATTCAAACATCCCATCTCTACTTTTGTCCTATACATAGCATTACCATAAGTCATAACTTTTGATTAAGTAGATATATGTAGATATAGCCTATATATATATATACATATATATAAGTAGATATATTCTCTTTGTTTAAGTATTTTGCATTAGGCCTACAGCAAAATATTAATTTATGAGGTTTTTCAACCATGCCATGTTCTAGGCTAATCAGGCAGTGCTTATTAACCCTTTCACTGTTCAACCATATATATCCGTCAGCACATTTGCTGGCCATGCTACTGGTGCACATATCCGACACACCACTTTTCATGCCAATACACAAAAGATATTTTCAGCGAGAGGGATTCCAAGTGAGTTAGTGTATAGTGTCATCTACTTCCTGACAGCATAGTTCCCTGTTCTGTGTCCTCCGCTGCCAACTGTAGCTAAATATTTCGGGGACGTATTGCACCATCCATTGAAACCGGGTTAAATCAGCTGTAGGTGATGACATGCAGAGTACTCAGGGTTATATAAGTCATTCTGAACTTCAAGCAATATGATCTGTGCTCTTGTTTCAGAGGAAATTAACAAATTATTTGCATCTGTTTGTCCATTTATAATTACAAAAGAAATTTGCAAATTAATTCAGACCACCAGTGCATAGTGAATAATATGTTAGCAGTGAAAACGTTAAGGTTCTTGTGAATACAGATTGTGTTATTAATAATTATTATTGCACTGATGTAGCTATGATCCTGTCCTTTCTCTCCCATTGAATAGAATTTATATAATTTCAGAAGAAATAATAGCCTGTGTTTTGTAATGGTTGCTTGTTTCTTAGAGATAGATGCCATCGTTTAATGTCAAAGAGTAATGTGGTCCGCAATGTTATTTTCATAGACATGTTGACTTCTCAGCAGCATATACAGATGTATGTAAATGTGACAGTTCCATGTCGGTATATTTACAGGCGGACTAAATTCTGTCACACCAACAGTTGTTACAGGCCTAGGTAGCAGCACACAACCATATAATTAAATAACCATGTTATACAATCCTCATTTGAATAAAGATAACTTCCTTATATGATGGTGTTGGCCTGCAAATTGATACCACCCTTGAATGATTCTCCAAACAAAATTCTTGTCCTCTGTGGAATTTGAAATGGCCTATAAGCGAATAAATACCGTAATCAAAAACTTGTTTTAATTTTCAGGATGCAGATTTGCTGCGAGTCTTGAAAGAAGTTAGAGAGTGTATTTCTCAATTGGACATGAAAATGCATCATTTCATTGAAGCACTTTTAGTAAGTATTTTGAAAATCTGAATTGCACATTAATTTTATGTTGTTATCATAAATTTAATCTCAGTAACAGTTATGAGGGCGTATTTCAGTGTCACAGTGATTGCATTATTAGTAATTGAAAGGTTAAGCCCATCTACCTACTCATCATTTTTCTCATTGGCAAAAGTATAATAGACTCAGTGGTAAAGTTAATATGTTGCAAACGTAGAGGATAAGTAGTTTTTAGTCTATAAAGGATATATATATATATATATATATATATATATATATATATATATATATATATATATTTGGGTTTTCAAGAGGTTTATGTGGTTTTCAAGAGGTCATCCCGCTCATCATCAGCTATGTTCAACTGCCAAACTTCAGTCTGTAGGGCCTACCACTGCAGCAGCAACATCAGGTAGTATAAGATGGAAGTTCCACAGCTAGACATAGCTGACGATAAGAGGCATGACCTCTTGAAAACCAATTACGAGGGAGTAAGACGTTTTAATGAAGTAACCAGTGATCTTGGAGGTATTATTATTAATGAGTGTTACATTTTTTGAGTGAGAAATTAAATTTTGTTTTACATGTAATTACAGAGTGTAAATTGGACTTGTCGTACAGAAGAAATTGCAAAAGAATATCAGGGATTTGTCCTTGATTTACTATCTGCACATAATTACTACACGAAGATTGCAATGGAAAAACTTATACGTATTTTGAGACCAGGTATGTCCAGAAATTTTAATTTTAGATTATAGCAGAAGGGTTAAGTTCATGTATGGACAATTAATTTTCTAACTGTAGGTAGCATTTCTTTAATTCTGAATTGATTCCCTGATATCCATGAATGAGGTTAAATGTTCATTGAGTGGATTTTGTGAGAATATTAAAGTCCAGATATTAGGCACTAAAAATTCAAAATCTTGAAAAAAAACTTTTCAAAATAGATATTGACATTTTACAAACAACAAAAGGATGCAATAAGTGTGGAGAATGAATATACTATATTTTACAAACAACTTGCTACCGTATTTAATTAATGAATTGTAACAACATACCTGAGAACTTACAATAGAAATAAAAAAGATTAACACTGTGATTCCACTTGCATACATACCAGTTCTCCTAAACGGTTAGTGTATAGCGAACTGACAAATGGTAGGTAAAGATTCTTTGTGGTTTCCACAGCCTGATATTCACATGAATTTGCATTTGAATGAAAAAAAGCGACCAACAGCTTAATTAAGGGATCAGGGTGTTAATGGGGTTGCCTGTATAATGCAAATGTAGGAAAAATACATCTTACTATAACCAGTTTCAGGTCACTGGAAACATAAAAGGGAAGATGAATTGAACTTTTCAGGATGTGGAGCAACAGTACAAACTCAGTCATAAAATACCAGTTAATGTACATTCAACTTTCTAATGGAAAAAATATTAGTTTTGAAAATTGGGTAGTAGACAAAGGCAAGAGTGATATAGGCAAAATTAATTTTAGTGTTAGTATTAGTATTAGTATTAATACTGATATATGAATTTACAAAGGAATTCTATGTTTTCCAGATGGATAATTTTATGTTATTTTGAATCATAAACGTATGTTAACAGAACATCAGTATAAAGTTCCATTTTACGAGCTGTAAAGAAAAGGAGCTAGCCCATTAAGTCCAAAGAAAAAGGTGTTAGTTTGTTATAATTATTGAGAATATCATCAGATGTCACTGCCGTAGTCATTCCTTTCAAACAAATAAAAATTTATTTCCTTCATTTTAACAACCACATATTAGATAGGCCTACTATTACTCTTACTACTACTGTTATTGTGTCTTTATTAAGTAGGCTTTTTTACAATTCAAAAAAGCGTAGCCTAAATAAATATTACAGCAATAAAAATTTGGTTTTTAAACTAGATAAGTTAGTTCAATGTTTTTGACAAATCAAACGTAAGCCAACACAACAGTTTTGTTTAAAATATTGTTTACAACCTTCTTTTCTCTCCATTCATTAAACACCTGCAGTTCCTTATCATAGCAAAGGATTTTTCAGTGTTTGTTCATTGCTTGCCTTTTCATTAACTTCAAGAGGGATGTCCATTTCTTCATAAATAGTTCTTGATTCATTCTTTTCCACAAATGTTTTAAACTGTTTTTATGTAGTGATTTGTTTTAAAGAAATTGTTGCCAACCAAAAGAGCCTGGATTCCAGTACAATATTATATTACCAAACATTTTTCATTTATTATTCTAAGCACAAGCAAAATGGAATTATTTTCGTTTTAAGATTTACAATGAAAAATAATATAAAACGCCTTACAATGTTCGACCGTTATATTGTAAACAAGTTTAAAACATTTCTGTAAGAATAAAATATAGGCATTTTACATATTATTTTAATAACTCGTGTTTATGAATGTAGTACGGTAAAGCAAATGTTTATGAGATACTTATGTAGGAGTATTTTCCGTAAATTTTAGTTTACATTTTTTAAATATGTGGTGTAATATTGCCTATTTCATACCATAGCTTACTGCATAATTTTATATAGACTATTTTAATATCATTGCAGAATTGTAGTAGTACTTAGTAGTAGTAGCAGTAGTAGTAGTAGTAGTAGTAGTAATAGTAGTAGTAGTAGTAGTAGTAATAGTAGTAGTAGTAGTATCTAATGCCCAGACACTTGGATGATCTCCATTCGTCTTCTAGCTTCCCAGTATAACTTTGATGTTGAAGCCAAATCTGTTGAGGTTAAAGCTGTGCACTTGTGCAAGTGGTCCATATCCATGTGTGAATCCTCTTCATTGCAGAGCACACATTTTGGCGAAGGGTATATGCCAATTTTGTGTAAGTGAGCAGCCATGCAATCATGTCCAGTCATCAACCGAAAATGTGCTATGGCTTCATGTCTTGGTGATTCATTACAGAATTATTGTTTTCAGGGTCATATTATCACACTGTTCACAGACTCAGGTCAAAAAAGGCATTAGAATGTCTTGCAATTGGGAAGTACTGAACATTGTGTTCCTATTTTTCAGTGTTATGTTTTACCGGTAGTTCCTTCATTTTGGGTTCATGGATTTCATATATGAACTGCATGCAAACTAGGTGCTGGAAAATGAAACACTAGGAGCTTTGTCTGTCAAGTTGTAGTTCATTCCAAAACATGATAACTTCATTTCTTGGAGCTACTCAGATAACATTTCCCCCCTTCTACTTAACTGTAGTGATTAGAGAATAATAGGTGACCCTAGTTAAATAGCTACAAGCATTACTGTACTGTCAAGTTTTCTTTCTTTTCTACTGTATTGTGTTGAATAGTTGCACCCTCTTTGTTAGTGTTATAATAAGCCCTTTTTTCTCCAACCCAAGTGTATGAATGGCCATTAGCCCCACAACAGAAGAATGTGTACTCTAAATACACTGACTCTGGGATTAGCAAACAATAAGCGACCCTCATTAGGAAGGGACTCATTGTGAAACTATTCCCCAAAGTCAGCCCGGGCCTTGGGCAATGGAGCGATACAAGGCTTTCATGTCTTGAAAAGAATTATATAATTCAATATGTTGTGTGTATGTAAATCTACAAAATATTGTAAATTAATATATATTTCCCTTTTCTAGGTGCAGATGAGAAAGAATGGGCAAATGGCTTACCATCAGAAAATGAACAACTTATCTTTAGTCGTGTCCACAAAATATTCAGAATTCTGTTACAAGTCATACCTATGTAAGTAAAAATGTTTACTAGGTGAAATTTATAGAATTTTGAATTTTAACTAAAACTCTCAAATAATTGATGCAGAAAGTGAACTACCTAATGAGAGGTTAGTGCATGTACAGTGACTCCCACACAAGAGTTGGCCAATGACGTGGGTTCCTGCAGCGCGGCGGGCACAGCTCCAACTCCCAAGCGATCGGGTGAAATATCTATGCTAATAAAGCTGCGATCAGTGTAATGATTCAGGTTCTCACATTTACAGTTAAAATTACAATGAAAATAAACACTTACCTCGTCACAAGAGATGTTGGAAATGTTCTCCTCTTGTATCCACATAATACTGGCACCTTTTTAGGAAATTTTCTTTCACGCGCATAAGTTCAGCTTCCGAGACAGAGTTCATTTCTCTTTAATATGTAGGACAAGTAAGGCTTTATGAAGTTAATCTTAAGAAAGTATGACTTCAAAGAAGACCATGAATATGAAAAACATATAAGTCGACTTGTCCAATAAGTTTAGCTCTATTAAGTCATTCTTAAGTCGCCAACTATAAATACCGGCCTTAGAGGCCTATTTTACCAACTTAAATAAGATAACAAACACATACACTTAATGATAAAATTGATCTATGTGTTGCTTTACTACAGATTCAATATCTACTTCTATTTGAGTGATGGCAAGTTGCAGTAAATCTTGTGACAACTTGTTCTTCTGCATAAATTTTAAAAATTTTGTGGTAGAAAATACATATTCAAACATATCTGTACTACCAAGCATAGATTGTATTCTCAAAGCACTAATTCCTTCTGAATGTCTGTCAACTATTCAGCAAATGGAGAGAAATCAGCATCTTTATGGCTGATTAGATGCATCGACAGGTTGAGTTGGAGCATCTGTGTGGCCATGCCCTGCTTGTAATAATAAGATTTTATTATTGCGAGATGACAGGGAAAAACAAAAATATAGAAGGTATTGCCGCTATCAATGCTACATGACAGTGAAGTGTTGAAAGTAGGTGCGAATCAGGTCATCATTATTTATCATATTTGCATGTACACGAACATATAACAGCCCTTTTTTTGGTTATGTGTATGTTTGGCACCCAGAATCACATTAGGAAAAGGGTGGTTAAAAAAAAACTCAATTCGTCTTTATACTTATTACAGAGAACCATAAATTATTTACACTTTTTCGTGTGTCATTTGAGCCGTTAGCTGCTTGAACTCTGAGAGGTGACTAGTTATGCAGTTTGGACAGGTTCACTTAAATGTTCAACATTTACAACAGTTCAGTGGTTGGATTTTATGAATTTAGATGGAGATAAGTGTTTAGGCAGGTTCTTTTAATCTTGGATTCTTTGGTCGAGTATTTTTGTCCAAAATTGAATGGTTGAACAATCTGTCTGTTTTAAACTGTTTAGTCCTCATTCTTTTGAATCTCCAGCTTCTCCAACTCTACAGCTGCCAAATCAAGCACAATTTAGCCTTGAAAGGGGGCAACCATTCTTCATCATGCCAACAAGAAATTGATTTAAAAAAATTAGGTATTCACAATTTTGTCAGGATTTCTTGAGTAGCTGCATGAGAATGGCAAATGAGCCACGTTGTGGCCACCCCTGCGATATAATATATAATATTAATTTTTTAGCTCTTGTTGTTATGCTATACGGTCGAACTTTAATAGTTTGAACTTTAAGCATGGTCCCTTGACATCAATATATTGTATACAAATTAAAACTGTCCACCGGTAATTCAAAATCATAATTTTTTTTTTCTTCTCTTTCTTTCTTTCTTCCTTTCTTTCTTTCTTTCTTTCTTTCTTTCTTTCTTCTGCTCTCTTCAGCTTCGAACTATCCAAGTTCGATTGTAATAGTTATCATTTGTTCAAAGCCCAGTTTTATACCCTAAGTCCCCTTTGTATATCAAAATAGGAAATTTGTTGAATTTTGATTAATAATTTTAACCAATTGTATTAAATACAACAATATGCAAATAATTCCAACTGAAGTGAAAAAGTCTTTTGATTGATGCTTCATTCATTCGTATCGACATGCATGTTGCTTCGGGAAAGGGATAATGATTGAAAGTCACAAATAATCAATTACAGTATACAGTCGAACCTGCCTAAAGCGGTCACCAGTCATTCTTCCGAAGAAGGTACAGGTACTTGGTACAGGTGACCGCTAAATTAAGGTTATTTAAGTTTCGAAATCGATGAAGAGGTCTGGTTCATTAAATGGTAGTCACCTCACTGTCCTATTGACCAATGAGAATTGTGCTGTCTTTGAAGTGTTGTTTCTTTAATGCAAGAAGGATACACTTGCATGTTGAAGTGCATTTACAATGTTGTCATGTGTCAGCCAGAAACGAGAAGCAAAGAAACGCTGAATTTTTTTATTATTATTACTATTGTTATTGGAGCATCTTGGCTAACCCATTTATAGGGGAAGATCTCTCTTCTCTAGTGCCTAATAATTCCTCAGAAATCCTTCCTTTCCTTCTTCTTGTTAAGGGTATTCATTATAATTTCTGCTGCATGCTTGGATATGAGACTACTGTTTACCCCTAATAAACAATAATATAATCCAGCAAACTGCAAAGGAAATGCCAATGTTTGATGCTCCAAGTAGGTACAAGGAAAAGGTTGCTTCACAAAAGAAAAGCACCCTACCCATGACAGTCTTTGAACTGCCGAACTCTATTTGCATTAATGGATTTTTTACTTCTGAAAATCATTAGCTAGCCTGTGTGATGGTTGCAAGGATCAACAAAGTATTTGTAGTGATTATATGACTGGCAGTTTACTCCAGGCAATTTAATGAAAATTGTGTGGCCACTGACTGTGATGTGAGGTGGCTGTTAAAGGGAGGGGATATTGACACAAGCTTTATGGGAAAATTAATTGGCTTCACAGAAAAATGGCCTTTTGTAGAGGTGACCGCTAATGAGGGTGGCCACTTAGGCAGGTTTGACTGTATATTTAGGTGTACAAGGCAATAATATCATAGAGGTCTTACTCTCACTTGTTTTTATTGAACTGTGTTTCATTCTATTTTCAGGTCCTGTGAAATATTTATACAAGTGGTTTCAAGTTCTTTCCCATATCACAATCGACCAGCTCATGAGCAGGAGGCTTATGTGTACAATGTATTAAAAATCACAGAGTATCAGCCTCATTTAAGGAAGGACTTCCTCTTTTTTATTTTCAGAAGGTATGTACATGTAATTTCTACACATAGGGCATTGTTTATTATAGGTAGAGACCCGGATTTCTAGTATTAACGATAACAGCAAAATTGAAGCCATGAAGTATCACGAAATGTTATATTTTATGAAAGCTACTTTAAAATGTGAAATATGAGTGAAACCTACTATGAAACGCGAAATGTGGCAGATGTCAAGTTTTTAATGTTTAATTATTTATTTGTGTAGTTATTTGTGAGCTCATGTCACACGTGAGTCTGGTTTCACTTCTGAAGTGCATCTCTAAAGATGCATTTTTGAAAGGATACCTAGTACTGCAGCATCAGGCAAAAAAAAAAGTTCATGTGAAGCAAGACTTGATATGGTACTTCAATTACTGAAGGGCTGATGGAGGAATATCCTGATTTTCAAGCAGCTACTTAGGCAGTATGCTTTCCAGCTACAAATGTAGACAGTAACATGGGCTTTTCAGCATATGCAAACTTCTTATCTGACAGGCAAACAAATTTATGCCCAGAAAACGTAGAAAAAATGTTGCGTTTGTACTTCGGTACATTCATTTCTGTGTCGTCTGTTCTTTTTCTGGTTCATAAGATAACTGCAATTATGATTATTTCAATAGAAAAGCAATACATATTCCACTTGAATTGTCATTCCTTTTTTTTTATTATTGTTATTTCACAGCTCTGAGTATTTTATTTTACCACTTTGAGCATTTTATCCCACTGCTTTTGTTCATTTTATTTCACCACATATCGTCATTTCTAATTAGAGGCCTAGTACTTCAAATTCAGAGAACTTATCAGTACTTCACAGGTAATAGAAACTATGATTGTCTCAAATCTTCCAGTAGAGTTTTTCTGTAAACCTAAAAATTTCAAAGATCTTAGAAATTGTTATTCAGACTCCTGATTTTTTGTTGAGAATGTTTGGTGCTGAGCATATAAAAAGCACAAGCATAAGTAGTACCAAAAAGCCTAAAATACTGTGAGAAAAGAATTATTTAGGGCCTGTATTACCACCTGCCGACAATTCCTCCTGATACGTGACTTCCAGATAGCTTAACTAGAAGATGTCTTGTAATACCACCGCTGAACTGCTATCGGGAAGAACGCAGTAAAATTTTGTAAAATGGTCCTTAGCTCATTGAGCAAAGAGGTGTGTTTGTTGTAATTCGGTAGGCGTCCGCTAGGTGCGGCAGCTGGGATTTGTATTTGTACAATTAAATTACACAAGAACATATCGTTTTAAGTGCATTAATCGATTTGTTCAATTCTATTTCATTCATAAGAGAGCATAAAATGACATTTTTGTGTAAATTAAGCCTTCCGGCATCAGTTCTAAAATTCAGGTGGCCAGAAAGCTTCGCCGTACTGCCATCTTGTTTCAACCAAGATTCCCTAACTAGAAGTTGGAAGCTTGTCAGCCACTCCATCCTCCTGCTAGCTTATCTGAAAGTTGTCTTGCCAGACAGATTTTGTCAGGAGATCATATTTATGCAATTCTTGACCTACTTCCAGATAGGTTCTCTGTCTGGCAGATAAATATGATATCAGCAGGTCGTCGCACAGGCCCTTATTTTCCTCATAACAAGAACATAGGGATTGGATTGGGAACATTGGGATTGAAAGATAAAGTGCCATCAAAGAAGTCCTTTGTGTAGTATATCACTGGAACCTTTCTACCCTATGTACTGGGGTGTCCATTCAGCCTGCTTTTCCCAGGATAGTCTTATTTATTGACAAAATTCCTATCTCGAAAGTTGTATTGGGGATGATCAAATGTCCCTTTTTTTTGTGTGTGATTCTGATTGGCCAGTGCCTTTTACGCTACCTTAATGAAAGTTGCAACAGTGAAGGTCTTGCTCTTTATCAAAGCACATGTACCATATGCCGACTTTTATGATAAAATATCTGAAGAAAATGCACTTCTTGATAAAATATGTGAAAGTTAAAAGTACAGTGACAGTGATGCATCTATTTATGCAGAATGAATTATCTACACTAGCCATTTAAGTCATTTGGGATATTTTCAGTGATCGAGACAAAGGTTAATTCTAAATGTTCATTATAAATTTTACAGATGAAAATGTTGTCCCCTTTTTTTCCTTAATTGTCCCAGGGTTTTCCCAACTTTTTTAAATTTCCTCTTTTATATAAAAATTATATGGACACCCTACTGTATACTGTTGTGTTAACCTTGTCACTGCAGCACCTCAAAAATCGAATAAAAAACAGAGATGTAAGATTAATAGATAATGCTTTATGTAGAATGTGAGGATTTTGAATAAGTGTTAACTTAGAGCCCACTGATGTTTATATGATTACTGCCTTATTACTAATGTATAAATACCAATAATTTGTTATTGGTTTTTTAGGTTGATAGGAATGGATGTGCATGCACCTCGCAATGAAGTTCTAGACAGGGAAGACGATTGTGATGACATGGATGATGATGATGAGACTGAAATATTTCCTATGGACACAAATTATGAAAACGATGAACTCCACACAATTTCTTGTGATAAAATGAAACATCCAGTTGCTGATAGCTTGGACGTAGCCATGAGGCAGATTTTCCTCTATATAAACTCGCAGTGCTATGAGAGGGACAAAGAAATAAACTGGGAAAAAACAAAGAAACTGTATCATGACTTAATTTCAGTATTTGATCAAGTAATTCTCACTACTCACGCTACCCATCATGTCCAGTATTTGATGTTCTACCTATGCAGTCTGAAACCAGTTTTAGTGGAGGGCTTCCTTAGTTTCCTGTGGAGGAAAGTTATTAATCCAAGCGTAGCACCTGTCATCAGGCAGTCAGCTGTGATGTACATTGGTAGTTTGCTATCAAGAGCATCATACATTAATATTAGGTAAGTACATTTGTATGGCTATTTCGAAATTTATTACAATGTTTATATATTGCATTCACTAAAGCTGATTTCTTTCCACAAAATAGTAAGCTGATGAACTTAATTATATAACAGCTTAGGCTTTCATGTCTGGTAGCTAATGTTTATCTTAATAATGATAAACCTCTCCGTTACACTTACATTCATAATCCCTTTAATATTTCGTATTTACTGGAATCTATTGCACACCTTTTTTGTCCATTTGTAGCATTCAAAATTGGGTGCGCATTAGACTCGAGTGCAACCCGTTCCATAGTTCGGCATTAACTTTGATGACTTACATAACAGTACATTGATGTAATTCTTGACTTTGTTACATTTTTAGGTAGATTTCGAAGAAAAATCTACCTATTGGGATCGGAACCATGTCATGATTTTCGAAAAATTCTTTCATATCTTTACATTTCATGCCTACCTAAGTACGAAACCACCGCCCGTTCAAAAGTTTATATATGTATATGTTTAAATATATATATATCTTTACATGCTAGCGGCCGTAATTTTGAAGATATTTGAACCAAATTTTATTATGTTATTTCTAGGGCCAATAGTTCGGACAAGTTCGTTAATGAGCAAAATTGGCCCAAGGGGGGGGGGGGGTTTGAAATTTTGAAAAATTTATATCTCGGCCCCTATGAAGTATAGAGGGAAACTTTGTTTGAATAAATTAGAGTACTCCCTATGGAGTTCACAGTGACACTAACGATTTCGGGGGTTTTGGGGGTACGAGTGGGGGTGGAGGGTGGAGGGTGGAAATTCGAAATTTTTGAAACCACGTCTTGTGGGGTATTGTTGAAAAGCTTGTAATGAGTACTGTAAAAATAAAAAACTAGTTTCTCGATAGCTCTCATATAAGGCGAGATTTGAATGTTTGAAAAGCAATAACACTTTAAAATATACCTCAGCTTGAAGGCCTGCTGAAAGGAATGTGTGAGGACCGACTAAGGATAAAATTACCAATGTAATAGAGTTTGAAATATTAAAATTAATAGTTACACGCCTTTAGAACAATAATGCATGGCAAAATAAAAAAAATAAAATAAATAAATAAATAAATAAAATATAATATCAATTCAAACATAATAAACAACTCTCTTTTTATAAAAAAGATTTCAGATTTATTTATATATCATATGGTGCATTGTACACTTTGATATTGTTATGATAAAATAATTCTCAGTAAGAAGTAGTTTAATGTGAAAGTTAACGGCTCAATGAAAAAAGAGTGTTGTCCTCAAAGAACATTGGGACTACAAGGTTAAAAGCACTTTGAAATCTACCTCACCCTGTAGGCCTGCCTAAAGGGATTTTTTATCATTGGCCTATAACCAGTATGCACAAACGTGGCCTGAAGTACGTAATATTTTGACACTCAAGCTCAACATCAAGCATGTTTAAATGCGACGAGGTTCAGTGCGGATGTATCTGTTGTCCTACGTGCCCTCCCCCCACTATCCTCCTAATCTGTTTTATCAACTTTTATTCATTGGCAATTACAAATCCATTGTAGTGTAAAATAAAATACTAAGATAAATATCCTACCATTGATGCGCATTACTTTTTTTTTTAATATGATTTACAGTTTCACGTTAGATTCATGTGAATATGGTACTTTTCCCCCCATTACAATGATAACATAAGTCATGAAAGCATCAGTCAGAACAAACAGGCAGAATAAGAGGAGGAAGCCCAAATTATGAATCTACTTAGCCTTTACCAAATAGAATTCATCCTCTTGCAAAGCTCTACAGAAATTTCCTTCAATTGTCCCATGTGTTCTAGAAGGTCATTTGGTGATCCTTGATGCCGTAAGGTCTTTATGTGTTTCCCTCTCCATGAAATAAGTGAAACACACTGTCATGTCAGACTTCACAAAGAGCCAATAATAAAGTGTATCCTGGGCTGTATTTCATGAAAGTTACAATTTTACGACAACTTTTTAAAAATATTATGACAATTTTGTAGATTTGTATGACAATTTTACAAATTGTTTCTCAAAACTTTGGCATTGACAGGTAGAAATCTGACAAATTTGTCAAATCTTAGAATACCTAACGTTTATAAAACATTTTTTGTGGACGTACAGTGAAACCTCGACAAGACGCTCTTCAAGGGGACGTGTAAAAATAGCATTTTTCACGGGACCACGTATTAGCAAGAGTGGGTCGTTTTTAGATTTTAAAAATTTTAACACCAAGATATGAATCAAAATAAACCTTTGTTGAATCAAATTAAGGATTAAATACAGTAATTATGCTGAGGGGTATTTTATATTCTTTCCTTTCATGAAAAAGTAAGAACAAGCTGTAGTACAATTCGTAAACTGCTTCACAATTTTTCACTATTGTTCTAAGCATCGCAGAAGGGATTCGTAATGATTCCGCCAACTGTTTCTGATTCATACTGGTGTTTTCATTATGTTCATGAAAAAGTAAGAACAAGCTGTAATACAATTCGTAAACTGCTTCACAATTTTTCACTATTGTTCTAAGCATCGCAGAAGGGATTCGTAATGATTCCGCCAACTGTTTCTGATTCATACTGGTGTTTTCATTATGTTGACGGAGAATTTCTAATTTCTCCGATATCGGTAAAGCTTTCCATTTCACTCCTTTACTCATGTTGGAACTAACAAATCACTTTGCACTTCTACACAAGATCAAGTCACAATGCAATTTAAAACTGGCAGCAAGGAGGACCGTGGAGGACTAAATCCGTGCTATGAATAGTCTTTCAGGTACTCAAGAGTTGCATTCCATTCTATTGAACTTGCAGGCGCTAACAGTAAATGTGCTGCGGGCGCTAAGGGTAAATGTAGAAGTCTGGAAAATATTTTCTCACTATCCGATTTTGTCTGATATTTTAGAATTTTTGGCAGACGAAAGAGTGTATTACATGGGATGACGAGCGAATTAAGAGGTGGATTTTGTATAGTTTCATATAGTGATGTCAAGGGATCAGATGAAAAGGTTGTATAACGCGGGGTAGCGTACGGGCGTGTATTATCGAGATTTTACTAATTTACAAATTTCTAGAAATTGTAGAATTGTCACTATAGATGTGACTGGCAGTCTTTCATGTGTAGGCCTGATGAGTAGGATATGTAAATGTGTATATATCTTGGCAAATTGTGTTTGTGAATATTAGACCTAAAAGCCTAAACTTTCTTGTTCATAATGAACACTAGTTGTACCTTTTGTGATAAAAAGTTCACATGACTTTGTCAATTTTCTTACTAATCTTAATCTGCCGTTAGTGATATTAGCAGTAATTTTATCAAAGTTACTAGATATTATTTTCGATAGTATTAACTCTTTGCAAGCGGCGATGTTTTATGGCTGTGGGCGGAAGGAATTTTTAAAGAAAAAATAAGTTAATGAAAAACCAATTGAAAGTAACTTAAGTCATGCTTTCTTGCATTAAAACAACATATACCGGAGTTCAATTCACAACGCCAGATGGAACTCCGACTTAGCTCAGTTGGTAGAGCATTGGCGCGCTTAGCCAATGGTCCTGGGTTCAAGTCCCAGTGTCAGAGGAATTTTTCTCCTATAATTTTCTCATGTAATGTCCAACAGAAACAATAATCTGTGGTTCATGAATGCTTATTTAACTATCTTGAATGTTAACTGTACAATAACAGTGGGAGCCCAGTCACAAAAATCACTACTTAGTGTGCCTCACAGTACTGCATATGACATAACTTGTCTGTCTGTGAGGTAGACCATTAGGGCAATCAGTCATAGGTTCCATCTGGCGCTGTGAATTGAACTCCGGCTTAGCTCGGTTGGTAGAGCATTGGCGCAAATAGCCAAAGGTCCTGGGTTCAAGTCCCAGTGTCGGAGGAATTTTTCTCCTATAATATTCTCATGTAATGTCCAACAGAGACAATAATCTGTGGTTCATGAATGGTTATATAACTATTTTGTAAACAAGATAAGAAATTTTATGTGAGCAAAAGCTCATAAGGCAACTCGCACACTAGCCTGGATATTTTAAAAAATTATTATATTATTAGTAGTCCTTTTAAATATCGTGTTCCTAAAAATTTGCTTTATTTTCAGTTTATTGAAGACATCAATGGCTGAAATGTCCTCTTGGATACACAAGTACATCACAAATCAAGATGGATTGGAGCGTGTGAATTCAGATGTGAGAGTTCATGCGGTGTTCTATTCAGTGTGTCAGGCTCTATTCTATGTAGTAGCCTTTCGTCATAAGGATTTTGTTTACAACAAGAAAAGTAAGTGATACACATACATACTTATACATTTTTATTTCCTGTGCTTAGAGATGTTCGAATTGTTTTTGAAAAGTTTTTTGAGGCTCTGAGTATTTAGGACAACATGCTTCGATATAGGCCTAATCTAATATGATTATGTTATTGATACTTGTGTACAATTTATTTACCTAGCTTCTCAATTATAAACTAGTCAATACACACAGTATTTGCACAGAAAACACCACGGGAAGTAATGCATTCAGTCGTATTCTTTATTTTTGCACCACACTAATGCTTATCTTAGTTATACTAAGCGGAACTAAAATAATAAGAGTAAATAAGACCAGCTTTTCAAAATTGAATCTTTGTCGCCTACCTCAAAATTCCAGTCACTAACAGCAATCTGACAACCGGAAATTTCATGCAGTAGCCTACAATCAGTTTCCTATGTTGGAGCATTTTCACGAAATGAAAAATACTTTCCATGACTTATGAATCAATCCTTTATATTACATGTATTTATTTATTTTTTTTTTTACAGATCTCACATTTTTGGAGAATTTAAATTTATCAAAAATGGTAACCTGTAGATTAAACCCTCTGAAAGTTTGTCTGCCTGCTGTTGTACAGAACTTTGCAGCCATAACAAGAACTTATCAGCTTGTATACTGTTACTCTGTTATCGAGCATAATACTCGTAATGGTCTTCCTGTGATACATCAAGACCATAAAGGTGGTTATTACTCTAAGGACACCTATTGGCTGGAAGAGTTCTTTCCATTTGACCCATTTGTCTTGAAAAGGTAAGAATTAAATATATATACTGTATATATATGTGTGTGTGTGCATGCGGGTGTGTAAGTAATGAACAGAGATCCATGAAAATGGTTTTATTTGTAAGGAAAATTCACTTGAACATTTCAGTATTTCAGTATGTTACTACGGTGGTGTTATTTTATAAATATGATCTATATATGCAAATTTTATGATCCACTTGTCATTATTATGAACTCCCTGTCCTTATCAGCTTAATTCAAACTCTCTGCCGCTTGTATTTTTGTTTATAATAGGAAAAATTGGTGTACAGTAGAGTCCCACTAATCCGACCTGATTAAACAGAATTTGCCTTAAAATGCATGTACTATACTATAATACAAGTTTTAAATGGATAAAACTGTAAAAATATATTTTCCTATTTCAGTTTTAATACTACTGTATATGTAGACTTAACTTTCTAATCTATGAACTGAGGTAGAATTAACAAAACAAAATATCTTTGTGATTAAGTCCCATCCGGATTAACCAGATGTCAGGACTAGCAGAGTCCGGATTAGCAGGATTCTACTGTATTTCAAAAGTTTTGTAAGTTCATGTGGGATGCATGCATGTGAATGTCTTTTTTCATGCAGAAGTGGGAAGTAGGAACATGACTCAAAATGCTATGAGATTATTGGTAGAGACTTGCTTGTGCTTCCGTTTAGTTGGAGCAGTACTTAGGACAGCTCAACAATAATGATTAATGCAACTTTACCTTTATAACAAAGTAAACCTATTTATTTTATTGTGACAAATATTGAAACATGTGTAGTTTCAACATTTTTTTACCGAGACCAATATTAAAAAAACAGGAATGATAAAACCAATCTCCATAAACACCTGCCCCTGATTATATTCACACCAGTGGTTTCCAATCTGTGATCTGCAGACCCCTGGGCATGATTTGCATGATGAAAGGGGTTGTAAAGAACCCTGAAATTATTTGCTACAATAATCTGTCAAAAGATTTCATAAATATTATCTCAAAACATGCAAGTATAAGTACAAGTAATTACCATTACTGGTCGCAGTTACTCTATAAATTCCTTTCGAGGGAAAACAATGCTTTCATTTCAACTGTCAATAATTCCCACAATCTTATGTAGGTTATTTGTAGGGACCAGAGGATTTCTAGGTTTTAAAAAAAACACTATTTTAGGTTTTTCATTAAGTGAAATAGGTTTTTTAGCTTTTTATCCAAAAAATTGTTTTGGGTATAATAAGGGGTTTAATGAACTTTCAACGTGCTACATAGAATTCAACACATATTACGTATAAAATTTAACTGAAACATTGAGTTAAATTTACTGAAACTTGTTTTAAGACATCAATGTAGAACTTAAGTAAGAAAGCCTAAACCATCAAAAGAAGCAGTTAGATGCAGTTTCTTTGTGTTGTTGCAAATGAGATTTCTGCTCGCATTTCACCTGTACAATCAAAATAAACAACAAAACCCTGGAAAAGTTATGCACAAGAGGCCAAAATAGTTGATACTGTTTCTATTAAACGCTAGCCTTTTCAAAATTTGAACACAATGCTTCTAATTATGTGATTAAAAATGCTTTATGATTTGCTAAGGATAATGTGAAGCTGATTGTTACATATTGAAATTAATGATTTTTCAAACAAAAAAGGCTAATACCAAAAACCTACTAGAAGTAAATTAGGTTTTTTAGGTTTTTATATCCCATTTAGGTGTTTTTAGGTAGTACAGAATTAATGTATGTGAATCCAATAAATATGACTCGAGAAAGTGTGTGAGCATTTCATGTTCTGATGGTTTTGGTAATAAGAAAAGAAATAGGTAAAAACCTAAGAATTTGATCCCTAGTTATTTATCAATAAAAGAACATGCATTGGGATGACATTCATATTTCATTTTTCGTGGTAAGTTATTTTGTCCTATTAAAATCTAGGAAATTCATTCAGTGAAATTGTCATAATGAAAAAGTAATACAGAGATGGATTTTGATGCACAAAACTTCACTTATGTTTGAATACTGACTTGGACTCAGGTTTGAGGGTCATCACCCTCGTCCTCAGGTACCCTGCATCTGATGGAGTGTACCCGAGGATGAAAATGACATTCAAAACTGAGTCCAGGTCAGTATTTAAGTGAAGTATATCCATATATATTGTTAGATATATTGAGATATATTGTTTTCAGTCTGAATCAGCTGATGATGATGATGGTTATACCTGTTGTAATATGTATTCTGGGTAAATATACCTTATAGTGAAGTAAATGTGAATATTTTTATACTCAGTCTTGCTAGGGTCCACCGATACAAAAGAAGTCATTCAAGGGTTGGTGACATTTCAAAGGTTGGGAACCACTGTGTTACTTGTTGCATGATTTGTATGTAGAATGAAATACTTTATCATAAAAAAATTGTTTTCAATCCAGCTAATCTTTTTATACTGTTTTTACTTGAATTGATTTACCACTTTTCAGGATCCCTAGACAAGTTAATAAAATTGAAAAAAATTCAGTTCATACCATAAGCTTGAGACCTACAGTAAAAAAATCTAAAAACTTACTGTATTACTGCAGGATAAATCAATCCAGGTTATAGAGTATATTTTATATGTCTGACTTCTCGTTAGTGGTCATTCGCTCTACACTTTTTAAAAGAACACTTATTCTGTAATCTTACTAAAAATAATTGTATATGCCTTGATTTTCATAATGATTCTCAATCTCGTTAACCTAACGCTCCTTTGTAACTGTAATCCAGCGGTTTTAGATTTAAGGAGGCATAGAGCACATAAGGTTCAGTATACCCCTAGTCAGAAATTGAAACTCATAGTTAAGAAGCCAGGAACTCAAATTCATACTTCAAAATCAAGTTTATTAAATGGACTGTAACTGAGTTAATCTGACATAATAATGTAATGACATGATATTAATACATAACACAATAGTTATGATACAGAAAATATTTTCTTAAACAATTTGCATGTGAAAAATCTTTAATGAATACCTCAAACTCTATCATCTTTGGAACACTGTTTTCTTCATCTAGAGCACTTGGGTTTTCAAGGGCCAACATTTTTTAAAATGAAAAAGAACTTCTTACAGGGCTTCTTATAAATCAGATCCTGGTCCTGTGAGAATATATCAACCCCAACCTGTGTTTTTATCATAAAATTAAATAATAATAATATAATAGCAATTTTTCTGAGCTTTGTTTTGTTTTATAGTCTTCTCTTATTTGAATGTTATATTTTTGTTTCACCGAGCATCATTCAAATTTACATTAATTTTTTAGAATGGAATTGACTTTTTAAATCTTATCTTATCTTAAATACAATATATTGTAAAGAGTGGTATGATAATAATTATAACTCCACTTTTGTGCATTTATTTATTTCCATTTAGTTGAGAGCACATTTTATAAAATTGTAGTTTGTAATTTTTCTCCCTTATTTTTCAAGTAAATGTTTCACAAAATACTTTCACAGGATGAGAAAAATTATTTTAGATATGTTTATCCTTCACTTAGTTTCTTTCAGATATTTGGTTTTCATAGCTCTATGAAATGAAATGAGTCTCTATTAAGTTGTCTTCTTTTCCTCTGCCCTTCCTTAATTTGTGCATACATTATGTACTATTTACAGAGAAATAGGCTGTTGATGAGTAAGCGTTTCATTTATTTTCCAGATGTTCTCATTTCATTGAACCTATTTATTCCATCTATCAAAATCATGAGGAAGAACAGCCAGTCGTCAGTTTAAAAAAGGATGATGATGAAGAAGATGATTTTTTAACTGAAACCAATGATGGAAATGTTTCAACGCTATCGGAGATATTTTCATATAGTTCATCACCTGGGTTCAAGAAGTTCTAAATCATGTAAGACACTTTGTACATAATTAATGGTTAAGAATGAAGTAAGGAAAAAATGAAGTTTTTTATGGTACATTTTTTGACATATTCCTGATCTTCAGAGGCGCTGACTTGAAAATATTATTGGGTGGAGGTGGCAAGAATTGGATTGTTAGTAGTTATGCATAGGTCTTGGTATGATGAACATTGAATACTGGGAGGCAGAAAGTACCTTGCCCCTCCTAAAGTCAGCGCCTATGCTGATCTTCATGTTTAAACATCCCATCTCCACTTTCGTCCTCTATAAGTGTATAAGTAACATAATGTGGTATTACTATAAATACCATATATATATAGATTTATTGAACACAATGTGTATATAATAATATAAGGAATACATTCAGATTTTAAAATTGTCATCGTTAGCATAGTATCTTAGGGATTCAGTCCTCTCTGTACAGTCTAGGATATGGTATTGTGGACAAAATTGTCCGCAGAGCACACACTTGCACATCTCAGATACTTGGTGATATCCTCTTTGGTCACATAGTCGGTGATGAAATCCATGCGCAGCCACTCTCGTGTATACGTGCCGGAGATCAAAATTGGGTTCCTTCCATTCTTCTGTGATCATGGCAGGCGTTGTATAGAATTCCTGCTCGACATTTGCTGCTTTTTGCTCCCGTTCCCTAATGTGTGAATCGTATGCAGGTGTTCTGGGTAGTCTATTTTTCACTCTTATTTCTCTAATAAAGTAGTCTGTGTTGGCCAGGATATATGCTATTCTAATCCGGGTTGTTTTGGATAGTCGGAGAACTCTTCTTATATAAGTAGCTTTTACTGTTTCCAGTCTCCTCATATTTGCAGGTGTGAGATAGGACCATATCTGTGGGATTGCGTAGCATGCTATGGGTGAGATCTTGATATGGAAGAGTCGTAGAGCTGTTCTTACTGACAGTTTTTCCAAGTTCTTTATTTCAAACATAGACTTGATTGCTGCCGTGCACCTTTCCTCTATATGCTTTGTGAAGGTTTTGCCAGTTACTTGTAATGTAATGCCCAGGTACTTGTAGGAGTTAACCAGTTCCAGTTGGTCTTTGCCACAAATAAAAGTATCTGCTTTGCTGACATTTCCTCCTCTCCTAAATTTCATTATTTTTGTTTTACTAGTGTTTATCTCTAGTTCATTCCTCTGCGACCATATATGCAGCTTTTCTAGGCCTCTCTGTAGGGCTGGTTTTTCCTGTGATAGCATGATCATATCATCACCGTACAGCAGCATTGTGATATCTTCAGAGGCTACCTCTTGTACTACGTCGTATGTCAGAGTGTTAAACAATGTTGGACTTAGCGGATCGCCTTGTAGAACACCATTTGTTTGCATGATGAAATTGGATTGACTTACACCGTCGCTGATGGTCATTAGGTTGGAGCTCAAAATGCATGCTATTACTTGCAGAAGGGGGTTTTCCTGCCCAAGGATGGAGGACAGTTTTCTCATCAGTACATTCCTATTGACTCCGTTGAAGGCTTTGGCATAGTCTATAAAAGCAGCATATATGTGTCCTCCTGCTGTACTTATTGCATTCCATATGACGTCTAACACTTTTTCTATAATCTTTGATTACAAGATTTTGTATTACAGCAAAATATTAAATATTTGAATAAAAACACTTTCTTAACGCACTTTATTTTACCTTAGTAAACTTCTGGACGGCCGTTTCGCAGGTGGTGTTCCTGCATCATCAGCGAAACGGCCGTCCAGAAGTTTACTAAGGTAAAATAAAGTGTGTTAAGAAAGTGTTTTTATTCAAATATTTGTACACAACGCTAAAGTCGGACACAAGAATGAAAATATTAAACGCCTGAATTTTTACTTGGTGGAAGTTTTGAAATGGACTGTAATACCTGTGATAAAGTATCCATGGGAAACCAAAGGTAAATAAAAAGCTAAGGTACAAAGAGCACATGAGAAATATTAAATACCAACAAAGAGAAAAATCTGCAGTGGCTCATCATTTCTGATCTTCAGGTCATGATTTATAGTGAGGCAAAATTACTGAAATGTGTTCAGGCACCACTTGATTTAACTGTTTGGGGAAAAAGTATACTGTACATCCAAAAAAATAAAGATAGATTTATAAATTTTGACATCCCTAAGGACAATAAGCTCATTTTAAAATTCATACAACCTGGAAGACATCTGGTGGATAGAGAAGTAAACTTATCAGTGGAGATCAGCTGATTATGATGGGGAACCTATCGAAACATATGTTCTAATTTGGCTGGTTTTAACATACAAGTATGTGAAGTAGAATATTCTAAAGTTTAATATACAATATTATCAAGCACTGCTGATTAAGAAACTTTTATTTATGGTGATTAAATCTTCCAAATACTTTTAGAAAGAGAAAATAATATTGAAGTCTGTTTAATTTTTCGTAGGTTAATTATAATGTAACAAATTCAGAATACTATAAATCAGTAACATAATAGGTTTAAGAAATGTTTGTTCTAAAATATACACTTTTAATGCAATTCAAAAGTTGTTCAGAAGTCACTTCAAAACCTCTATACTGACCCTTGTAAAGTAATTCAGTTTGAAAATAAGTTCCCATAAATGTAATGAAAAAAGTGTATAAATTCAGAATGCGAATTTTCGTTATATTATATGCAGCAGTTTTGTATTACAAACTCAAACTGTAACATACAAATAGATAGATTGTTGCAGACATATTGACTAGACAGAAATAAAAGTTGAATTTACATAGGCCTCAAAGGTGATATTCACTCCCTCATGGAGATTAACATTAAAGTGAGACTTAAGTAGTCTGTAGAACCTTTCAGCTGATAAAAATTGTCCCCAACCACAACAGTTCATAAATACTGTTTTAACTCTCTAGTAACATTTGAAGAAAAGGAGAAAAAAGCACTTCCTACTTCATTCCAATACAGTAAAATTTGGTTAATTCGACATTGGATAATTCAAAATATTGTATAATTCAAATAGATATTCATTCCCCTTGAATTTTTTATATAAATGTATGTTTAAAAAAATCAATTCGAATTTTTTAAGCTTAATTTGTATAAACGATTCGAATTTTTTAAACTTAATTTGTATAAACGGAAGCCAGAATTTGTCTCACGTTAATATTGTAAGGATTCCAAGAATTCAACGCTTCAATGAATTCCCCAAGAATTCTCTATTTTGCTGTAGGACCCCAGTCACTTGGCAGGTATTTTTAACCACCATTATCTGAGTGCTGAATAGGCTTTGTTCACTGGAATGTGATGTTCACCCTCACCGCTACAGGGTCAGTAGCCTTAGAGGGATTCAACGCTTATGTGAAAATTTTAGTGGCCATTCCATCCTAAATGTCGAATGTGTTCAACGCTTGCGAAAAAAGTGGAAGTGTTAGGAGAGGTGGAGAAAGAGGTATGAAAAAAAGTGTGATCTCAAAAGAATATGGCATCTTACCTAACACTTTATCAACATTCATAAAAAATAAAGACAAAATCGGGAGAGCTGGATTGCACAAAACAGGGAACATATGAGAGGTGGTGAATTTCCCAACATAGACAAGTGCATTTTCTACGGAAATACTGTTTCATAATGACAGTGTGGTAGCCATTAATGCAAGATCTACTACACAATAATTATTATTTATTGCTATGAGTTTATTTTTTACAGTATTTTTGACGTCACAGTTTGGTCAATTCGAAATTGGATAATTCAATATTTTTCTAATTCCCCTTGGAGTTTGAATTACTAAGAGTCCACTGTATACACGCTTCCTAGGATAATGGAATCTGGAACGTGTTCCTTATAAGTAGGGGGCGGATTTCTATGACCTAAAAAGTAGGATACAGTAAAACCTCTATATAACGACCATCGCTGGTTCCACGAAAAAGTGGTCTCTTAATAGGGGGAATGCATTTTTATGTCTTGAAAATGAAAATACAATAGAATAAATACGGTACAATACAGTAGGTGTATTATGTAACTCGCAGTTGATTATTACTTACTTTTACTGTATTTCAAATTGCAGCACAACAATAAGACACTTTAATCTATGCAAGCCAAGAACACCGAGCCTCTATTTACAGTATAACGGGTTAATGTTTTCTAGGAAAAGAAAGATACGTCTATTTTCCCTACATTACATTTTGCTAAGAGGACAATGAAAGGGACTCGTCTTTGAATCGAAAATTTCAGAAACTCCCTCATGTCCACTGAATAAACGTTTTCATAAGAAATAGAATTAACCCTCCGAGTCACTGCGATCATGTAGATAATAAAGGCATGAATTCTTAGGGGTATTGAAACAAGCAGGTCAAAGTTAGGAGATTGGAATGTGTCCTATTCATGCTGCGCGCTGTATGGTACTTGTACGCTGTCTACTGTAAGGTATTTCCCAAAATGCGAAAGGGAAAACAGCCCAAAGCATTGTTCAACCATATGCACATTTCTGTCCATCACCCTTGAAAATTTAAGAAACGTCTTGCAGTGCCCATATCAGTATTTCTGTTCAAATGCTGATGAATGCCTACCATTTGAGAAAATATATTTTTCCGATTTTGGTCGTTATAGAGGAGTTTAACGCAAATGAAACGTTGGTCGGGGAGAGGGGTGATCGTTTAATAGGGGTACAAGACAGGTTTTACTGTATATGCTTGCATTTATGACCTAAAAACATTAAAATATGACCAATAAAATTTAAAATATGACTTTACCACTTACACATTGTGTATATTTTTTTAAAGTTTCATTACAATTCATTTTATTACAATATAATGTTAATTATTTAAAATATCTGTAAATTCTCAAAAAGTATCATTATAATGCAAAATTTACAAAAATGATATGAACCTTCAAAATTTCTTTAATATGCCAAAAATATGACCTAAATATGCATATTCATACTAAATATGCTACAATAGTTGCACAATAAAAGCCGTTCCATTTTCACCAGGATCCTTGGAATAGGGTTTAAATTAGACAGAAACCTGAAATAATGCAAAGGGGAAAATTATGACATGTCATAGAAATCCGCCCCCTGCTTATAAGTGCGTAAGTTAGAATGAAGTCAACAATTTTTTTATTTATTAATAAATGTGTTTCCATTAAATTGAAACTTGAGATGGAGGTTTAACATACGTAACTTCACTTAATTCAAGCACTAACCTGAACATGTTTCGAGCAAACTTCATGACTCATCATCAGCTATACTCCATCTGTCTGTTGTGTATCCATCTGTTTTTCCATTACTTGTTCCCCAATACAAGTGAATTAAGTTACATCATCTGTTTACTATAACTGGCCTGCATCAACAAAAAAGGCGGTCATGACAGACACTGGAATTAACCCATAATATGGGTTTGCAAACTCCTATTCAAGGTTACAAATACTTGACCTCACAAGACTTGATAAGGTCTAGAGGTCTAGACAGATATAAATTATAGTATATTTAATTGTAGGTGGACTTTGGACACACCGTCTTCCTAATTATATGCAGGAATCACATATTTCTGTTATCAACATCCCTTTTCTCAACTTATACAAAGCAAACAGCAGTGAATGAGGTATCAATAGAGAGAATTTCTTACTGACTTTTGAAGTAGCATAGGCCTACTCACTCTAAGTTACAATGTTCACATTGTTTATTTAAAATTGTCGCATTTGTAATTTCTTTCTTTTTTACATTTTAACTTTATTTATTCACATTTTAACATACCACATGTTAAGTTCAGTGAGTATTTCAGTAGGCCGTGTAATTATTGATGCACACTTGCTTCCTATTGTGGGTGTCTTATGACTTTTAATAATTTTAATTGATTTTAAATTTTGATAATCATGATATAGGATGAAATACCAACCATGATGAGTCATGGTAAGCAAAATCCAATCCCATGTTTAATAATATATAAACTCCAATCCATTTGCCTTTACAACTGGGGAAACCATGAAGAAACCCCAAGTCAAATTGCTGGAGTTCGAACCCGGGATCTTCTGTACATTTAGCAACTGAGGTTGAATGTTTACTAGAAAAAAAACCTGAATGTTCCAGCCTATTAAAAAAAAGTGCCAAAGTTCAGTCCTTCTTTCACCATGCAAGACACACTATAATTGATCCCAATCAAGTTTGATCCTAGTCAAAACAAAGGGGAGGAGAACTCACAGAGAGTTCGCGGAAAATTCGCATCATGTGACAAAACGTGATTGGTTAATGTCATTAGCATGCGCCATTACCAGGGAGTGGCTTACTAGTGTCCGTAAGTTCATGCAACAATAATATCAACATTTACATGTGTAATAAACTCACTGGCATCATCATCATTATAGTTTATCAATTAGCAAACAAAACAAAGGATTCATTGTTCACGACGACCCTGCGGGTGAGTTGTACTGAGAATAAACAAACTAACATACCACGGTGAACACATGCGTTCTCATGCGGCCCATGCAACAAGAAAGAAATAAACTATGTCAAGTTTAAACAGCATTACCATAGACATAAATTGGAAATCTATTAAGGTTAAATTTAGTAAAAAAATAAATAAATCGTGTTTTCCATCTTGTCAAGAGTTGTCAAATGAAATAGAAGTATTTTTTTTTTCCTGAGGACATTGAAATGATTATTCAATATTTCCAGATTTTGAAAACATAAAGGACAAACTGGCTCTTCTTAACAAGCCCTTGGAAGTGAACATTGGGTTGTTTTGAACATTTTGAAATGCTCTAACAATAGGAAATCACAAAGTGACAGTCGCTCAAGGTACTTCTGGCTTCCTAATGTATGGAGGAAGTGATGGTGCATGCTCAAAATTGCGACTGCAATGCTGCAGCAGCACTTTATTTAAACGGTACTTACTTTAAAAGGGGTCCGTTGTAGCATAGTGGTTGAGGCGCTGTGCTACAAGCAGGAAGGTCATGGGTTCAATTCCAGATGAGGTCGTTGAGATTTTTCAATTGGCCTAATCCTTCTGGGGTCGACTCAGCCTCTGACAAAAATGAGTACCAGGAGCAATCCTGGGGGTAAAGGCAGCCGGTGCATAAGGCTGACAACCTTACCACCTTCATGTGCTGAATGTTCAAAATCTAGTAGCCTCAACCTCCTGGAACCCTCTAGGCCTCCATGGCCTGTATAGGGATCACTTTACTTTCACTTACTTTAAAAACATGCCTCATACTATTATTTCTATCAAAAACTGGTGTGACAGAAACTATATTTTGTAAAAAAAAACATTTTTTTTTTATTTGTCTTATTGTTTTAAAATTATTGTGTTTAACATTTATAAATGAATCTGTGGAAACTGTAGTAGTCTTTATGGATTATATTTCTAAGCAGTAAGCCAACTGATAATGTGATATGTATCAAAATTCAGTAATTTTTGTGCGGTCGTCAAGAAGACTTGTCTAAATAAATTTGGCCCCCAGTTCCTCTATAATTGGATAGGCCTGCTGTAGTGGTCGGGGATGCATAAGAGGTCCGAAAGGAGGCTCTTAGGATGAATTACATTCCTGATGGGTGGAGACTCACTGATTCTTCTAGAAGTATGGTAAGTTGAGCTCCTTATCAGTAATAACCTCCTATTCCAGTTGGGTATGCTGTAAACATGAAACTTTTTTTGAAGCCATCATTATATTTATGGATGTTTTATTGAATACATTTAGGTATTCGTGTTTCCATCATTTCATTTTTTATTTATTTATAACAGTCCAAAATGTAAGTTTTAATATTAAGCCTGTTTTATTGTAATGTTTATTTGGAATGGTTAAAAATTAACATTATCGTGTATTCCCTTATACTTGAAATTCCAAATATTTCAGTTATGTGGTTAGATTGAATATATGAGGCAGTGATGGAAGCAATTATATGGGGTGGAAATCTGGGGGCATCAAAGGGGTGGTTGACAGTCGACCTTGTACATGGGAAGTTTTGTAGAGAAATGTTAAGCCTGCCAAGGGGATTACCAATGGAAGTGGCCCTAGCAGAGTTAGGAAGGGGTACGAAGAAAAGGAATGATGGTAGAAATAATTTTGAAATATTGGTATCGAAACATAAATTTGGATGAGAATAATACAATAAAAGAATGAAGTAAGTATTTAAATGAAGGTAAGAGGCTCGATAATTGGGTAGAAAAAATTAAAAGAAAACTGGAGGAAGTTGGAAGGGAGGATATTTGGAAACAAGGAGAAGGTAGTAGGATGGATTTTTGAAGAGATGTAATAAAAAGAATGGAGGGCATAGAAAAACCAAGCGATTTGGGCTAGCGTTGTAAACAAAAGATCTTTGAGATCAGAGAATGAAAACAAAATGAGAGAAGGGAGAAATATGTTAATTATTGTGATAAGCCTGGAAGGGAGGGATGTGCATGTATGAAAGTGAGGGTGATATTTCTGAAAGGGTTAAGGAAAGACAAAGAGGAAAGAATATCACACCACCTAACAGAATGTGATGGGGTAAATTTGGGAGACAAAAAGGAAAAATTTACATAGTGTGGGAATAGACACTAAGATGTTCAAATTCACGGGAGAACTCAAAACAATGAAAATAGGGGAGTAAGCCTTTGGCATGTGAAGGTGGTAATGTTGTCAGCCTTATGCAACTGACCACCTTTACCCCCAGGATTGTTCCTGTTACTCATTTATGTTGTAGGCTGAGTTGACCCCAGGGACAAAGTGCCACCAGAAGGATTAGGCCAATTGAAAAATCTGTGGGATCAAACCAACGACCTTCCGGTTTGTGCACAGTGCCTCAGCCACTATGCCACAGCATACATGGATAATTTTGTACTGGTATTGTGTAAATAAAATTCTATTGTATTCTTATACTTGAAAAATGTTGTGTTATGAGTAGACTTGTGATTTTAGGCTCTAAAAAAATTATTTTTAGGCACCTAAAATAGGTTTTTAAAACTAGTAAAAAAGGCTTTTAAAAGAGAAAATAGGCACTTAAAATATGCTTTAAAATGTGTAGATAGACAGAAAATAGACTTTAAAATACCACAATATACACTTAAACTGTAACATGGTCTTTTTTTTTTTACTGCAAGAAACGTGGTATACCTATTCTTAACAGAATTAACTGCAAAATTAGCCATCATGAACTATATTCACTTAAACAGATGTTTTTTCTCTGGTGTCTTGACACAGTAGTCCTTCCCCCTTAATCCTCCCCCAACAGTAAGCAGTCCTTTAGCGACAATTGTTTGGAATAATCATACTTCTGTGAAAAATCCACCTCTGCTGTTCTCCTTTTCTTTGAGGAATGTCCATTATAAGATTGTAAAAATTACAGAAGTTGAATTTTATTTTAAATGTACAAAATAGGCATTTTGGGCACTAAAATAGTAAAATAGGCTCTAAAGGTCCAAATAGGCATTTTAGGGCACTATAAAACTCTATAAATGTAAGTGATTTATCATGAAACGTCCACATCAGGGGTGCCCACGGGGGGGGGGGCAAAATATTAGCGTTTTATGAATTTTCTTGGGGGGGTTGAAAATTGTTGCAAAATTAGCGTTTTATATGCTAAAATTAAAAACTGCCAAGCTAACTAGTTTTTGAGTGCTAAATAGCGTAATATGTGGTTTTCATTAGTTCCATATTTAAACATTTCCAGGGGGTGGACACCCGACATAAGTAACAATTTCTTGTTTACATTGGCATGTCTTAGAGTATGGTAAACAAATTTCCTAACTAGTTTTTCTGTGCTAAAATAGCGTAAAATGTTATTTTCATTAGTTCAATATTTAAACATTTTCTGGAAATGGACCCCCGACCACCCGGCACTTTCGACCCACCCCGCAATTATTTTTTGGTTACGTCATTGTTTTCACTTATGTTACAAAGTTTCCCAAGAAGTTAAAGAGAAAAAAATAATTAAAAAAATTGCCCCCCTAGAAAATATCATATGGGCGCCCTTGTCGACAGCCAATCATGTTGGGGGGGGGGGGGTGAGCAATGAAATTGGGGGGGGGATGAGCACCCCTGGTCCACATATTTAAAAATTTTCATGATATTTCATAGCGAACAAAATAGGCATTTGCCTTAAAATCCCAGGTCTACTTATGAGATACAGCCTTGTTCTGGGCACTATTCATTTAGTGCACTACATGTTCATTTTGATGAGAGAATGCTTTTAGGAGAATGATAGACAAGATTTTTTCTTTGTGTCTTTTATTAAGGCATTTCTTGCTCTAAGTCAGGGGTTTCCAACTTCAAGAGATACGAGGGTCAATATTATGTCCAGAAAGTACCTCCCCCCACTAAGTCTGCGCCTATGAATATAACAGACTATATTTTAATAAAAATTATATTAAATATAATTTCCAACTGACCGCGCGCCGCCAGTTGGGAAACCCCTGTTCTAAAATAGTTCATGTTCTGTGGAAAGACGCTTGGGTTCAACAGATATATACTGTATTTACATTTTAAATATTCTTGTATTTTATTGTATACTACTGATAGCTAATTAATAAGAAAAACGTGATCTCAGAATAGCAACATCGTAATATCGTATGAATGTTCGGAACTTACGTGATAGATGTCACTGGAGTCTGCGATAGGAGGAGGGAGAAGCAGAAGCAGCTGGAGAGCGGAAGGCGGCAGTTTCTGAGTCCGCGTTGTTCCGGACAGACAGGTGAAAGGATTGGGGAAGCATGTATAACCACGTGTCGGAATAACATTACAGTGATATTGTGTTGTGTGATGTATCAGTTTTTGCTTCGTTAAGTGGATGCGCGGGAATCCGCTGCAAAGGTAAGAATTTTGCTGAGAATTAGATTTTAATGTCATGGCACTTTGACATTACTTATAAGCGATTGATTGAATCATCTCATCTATTAGATCATCCATCCATGTTCATCAGGCATTGAACACACTGTGTGAGATGTGGAGGATAACTCCAAATTATGCATTTTTATGTAGTTCATAATACATTATAATTGCAGATTACGTTCGTTGATATCCACTAGGGAAGCTTGGATCATAAGAATCGCTAACCCTGACTCACCTGTTGATTGTGATTTAAATGAAGATGGCGAATAACAAAATAGTAAATGCACGATTTACAATCTAGAAAAGATGTTTGGGGAAGTAGTTCTAACATCTGTTTCTCGTAGGTCACATAGGCCTATTACTCTTCAGAGTGGGCTTTACAGTAATACAGTGTATTAAGATTGCCAGTTGCACACTATTTACACATAAATACTTAATTGAAAGAAAGGGGTATCTCGGGCTGCGGGGACCCATATTGTAATTAAGTAAGAATTAGAACCTTCGTTAAAACAAATTCTATAATAGATTTCTTTTCTTCCAAATGGTTGTGAGTAGAAGAAGCCCATCCTGATGTGTGCTTTGCAACCTTGAGCTTTCGGATTAGTTCACCTTCCCTCAAGAAATGTTGCATGATATATAAACCATATTATAGGCTACACATACCTTCCATCCATTATGTTTTTAATTTTGTAATTTTGTAGATTCTGTTATTTGGTTATGAAGAATTGTTTTGTGTACTGTAATCACCATATTGGTTTAGATTTTCATAGGATTATTTTTATTGAACCTAACTTACCCTTACATATGTATGTATGCATGCATGTATGTATGTACCTAAACAACTAAATACGCATACAATGATTTTATTTCATATCTTGTCCTGCACGTGGAACTTTGATACATAATTCCCCAAAATATAACGAATTGAGGAAACTCTCTTTATTAACTGTTTTGTTGTACGTAGCCTACTCCCAAATGAAATGGTCTGCGCTTATCTATTTGTTCTTTTCGAGCTTGTAACTTTCACACTTGTCGCAACAGTTGAAGACATGCCCACAAAAGATACTTTAAGCGTAACCTTCAAAAACAAATCTACTCAGTGATCTAATTTGAGAGACAACTGCAGCAGGTCTTCTGTGTGTACACGCCAAATCACTACCTTGCTCTACCAAAGAATTCTTGCCGATAAGCACTCCTTTATGATCATATCTAAAAAACAAAAAATCCGAGACCTTCAAGAATTATTATCTATTAGGCCTACTTCTCCTACGCCATTCTCGTTTTTTTTTCACATATGCGTAGAATAAAAGACAGAATAGTGACAAAAAGGGGAATCAACATAGTAACAACCATGGAAGAAAATGCGTTGTGGTGTTTAAGAGTGTTGTTTTCTATATGATGTTTGTTTCCTATGTAGGCATGCTATAGGTAAGTAAAACTTGTTTTTTTATTAATATTTTATTATGAAGTTTTTGCGTCTTTTAGGATTTCTGTTGCTAAATTAAAAAATAAAGGTACATCAATAAAACACATATATTATATAACATATCTAATAACGTCAATAACTTATCCTTAGCCTATATAACGACTAAGTTAAAATATCTCATTTCCATCAGATAAGGGTTATAATATTAAATATTTTTACAAAGTTTCGCCTTAACCCTTAACACTTAACTTAAGTGTTAAGGATTAAGGCGGAACTTTGAAAAAATATTTAATATATAACGACTGTTAAGGCGTAAACACGCAGACCTATATATTGTAAAAATGGTCCTTACGAATAATTTACAGCAGGGCATATAACCCTGAAATGCATAAGGTATTCTGTAAGATACAATAGCTTGTCTTAAATTTGTAATAAAATGACGAAAAGTATCTGAAGAAATTTTAAAATTCATATTAAGTTTAGGGTTTACTATAGCTCACATTTTCTTTACAAAAAACTGCTAAATTTCACGTTTTTTTGTCTGTTTGTTTGTTCTTCAAACATATAATATGATAGTAATCACCTTTTTTGTAAGAATATTCTAAATATAAGTAAAATCGCTAAGAAATTCACACAATTAACCTAAAATGGCGCTATGAAGTGATAGGTTTTCACGAGAACTGTCTGCTCAGCTGTGGGAGGGGAGGAAGTCATTGGGTCAAGTGATCCAGAAACCAGGCTGTACACTTGATTGCGATCAACGCTACTATCACTATTCCTAACCTAACTGCCACCAACCTAGCTGTACTTATCACTATTCTTAACCTAACCTAGACCCTAATTACATGTTACTAACACTTTATCACTAAACCTAACCTAACCGACACCAATCTAGTTCTACATGTTACACTAATATCACTATTCCTAACCTAGAGTCTGTGTATATAGTTTGCGAGATGGAACTGTGCCATATACCTCATGGCTAGCAACAATTTGGTAGTACTGGAATCGCCCAAAAATATCTGGCACCTAGAGAAATTATAAAAGGTAACACGGACCACCATCTCTTTATGTAGAAGATCTACATCAAACACCACTCTCTCGCGCGCCTTTCAGATTGGAAAATCCGATGTAATTTACGGGAATTAAACATTCGAGCATCCAAAGCACCAGCCATTCTTATTATATGCACATGCCTGCGCTGCGCCGATAATGCGAGTGAATAAAGCATTTGCCTAGTCTATGTGTAAAGGACTAATGAGACAAAAGTTCGTCGATAGCCAATGGGAGTGTTGGTTCCAAGCTAGAATCTGCGTAACCGCTTGGATCACCTCGCGTAGAATCCCAGATATGATACGAATTTGACAGAATAGGATAAAATAAATACATCGTGGGCTATAATTTTGTAAACTGTTTTCTCTGTAGTTCGGCACGAATTTTGAGTCTCTCGTATTTAAGGGAAAATTTCTCGGAATAATCTAATTTAAAACTCCATGGCGCTACAATTTTACCTCCCTTTGGGGGACTAGCCCCGCCACCCGACCGTTACGTCATCTACTTTAGGTAGATGGTAGGATTGGGGGCATGTGGTCGGCATTTCCACTCCCACGATCGTTATTGATGGCTTACTGAATCTGATCAATTACTTCTTTAAGTAGTAACTCCTCAGTTTGTGTTTCGAGGCTGAGTGCACTCAGTTCCAGACCTCAGAAAAATCTTATGAGGTACCGGGAATCGAACCCAGACCTGCGGATCCGTGTCAGCACGCCTAAATAATCTTATTTGTAAATAACTATTGATAATTAAAAACATGATTAACACGATTGTTTACGATGTTGGAGAGACACTAGGCCTACTCATATTAAGACGAATAATACCAATATGCAAGGAGTTTCTTGAATTAACGTCACTGATGATTTTTCTTTAAATTGACCTTCAACAATTGCAAAAGGTGAACCGACCAATGAATGGTGTATCGGTACGCAGAGGAATAATTGGTTAAGCTGAACTAGATATTAAAACCTAGGAATCGTAAGCCATGCACCGTAGCCTATATGAAAAAGGTATTGTTATATACCGGTTCTTGAACGTAATTTATTGATTGAATAACGACTAGGCAGTGAGCCTACATGTTTGACGGGTTCTGTCTGGAAGCAAGCCAGAGGATCCAGGTGCGTTACATTAAACCATACTTGTAACAAAATGTTACTTCTATTAAAGAGATTCGTTCGCACTGTTGGAAGATTTCCAGCTTGGATGAGCCAAGCAACTTCAGCATGAATGTCAAGATATGAAAGATTATATCAGTCTGCGATGGGCTTCCTCACTGTTGCATCACCACTTATTAATGCAGCTTGACGAAACTGCAGCCCAATAAACCCCCTCAACCAATCGAACAAAAACAATCGAAGGCACAATTCCGTTGCAATAGTGATAACATAAGTTAATACGCTTCTTACCGATCACTGAGTTTAAGGAACAATTAAAAAAAAAATGGCACAGATTTGCTTACAAATCTATGTCAAGCTTGTATTCAGCCATAAGCAATTACTGCTGGCGATAATCCTAATTTATATTTTAAAAATAGATATTTAGTCCACCGCTGTGGCGCAGTGGATGCGTTCGCTCCTCTCGTGCAGCGGGCCCAGGTTTGAATTCTGGTAGGGACAAGTTACCCAGGCAGCAGCGTCGCCAGGAATTTTATTAAGGGGGGGCAAAATCAATTTCGGACCTCAATTTCAAATGATTAGGCAAAACACATTAATATTCACTTAGCTAACCGGATCGTTATTTTGAACCCAAGCTGATTTGACGAGGCTACAATTTTTTTTTTAAGTTAACAGAATACACTCTTTTGAGCAATGGCCTTGGTGAGATATTATTATAAATACATATTATAGTTATAATTAGTTAATACTTGCTAAACTCATTATAAAGTAATTCTATTTTTTTTATTCTCCATGCTACAACTGTAAGTTGACAAAGAGTACCACAAAAAATGAATCCATAAGGCAATCCAGAGGGGGGCAGTTGCCCCCTCTTGCCCCCCCCATGCCGACGCCCATGTACCCAGGTGAGGTTTTCTCACATCTGAGCCGAATGTCGGGTAACTTTAGGCCCTTGTGGACACTGGATATCATTTGGCCGTTGTGAACAACTTCAGCCCATCCGCGCCTTGTTCAGAGTGAGTATGCGAGCGACTAGTGTGTCTCGTCCCATGTGTTTGTGTTGTCTCGGAGATGGTCCCGACATTGGGCTGATCTCTCATCCGGGGAAGCTCTTCATGTCCTGGTCTAGTCAAGAAAGTATGTAGGCCTATGTGATCCAAAGATAATTCCTCTCCTGTCTAGGCTGCATAAAATTCCACAGCGGGATAGGTAAAACAAAGGGAAAGAAGAAATTTAAATTAATTTTAAAGCAGTAACCTCGACTTCCAGTGCACTGAGTAGTCTAATCTAACACCAGGAAAATAATAGTTAATTTAGAATTTCATTAAATTGAATCAGCATAAATGCACTGTACCGCTTTTTCCTAAAGTAGCATGCAGTTATGGTCAATTGAAACCATAAACAATGCCAAAAATATAAGCATCCTCATTGGTTATCTTATTTTCCATTTAAACCCAGCTGCGGGTGACTTGAAAACCAGCACAACAGTTTTATTTTAAAGGAATGTAAATAGCTTCTTCCATTTCGTAGATTTATGGCACATAAGAAGTCCTTATCCTCCGAGAGGGATAGGCTGTACTATATAGAGCCTAGAATGTGAAAGACTTGCAGCTTATGTAGTGCAAAATTTTGTATTTTGCAAAAAAAATACACTCATAATCATGGGGATTTTAGGTCTTCCGTTTTGTAGAACAATTCTTACCAATTGATTATTAGCCTAACAGTTGGCTGTAGTGTAGAGAAACGGTCTAACACGATCTTCTTGATATTACGTATCGAGACTGCATTGAGGATGTAACCTAATGGAAATAAAAAAAAAAAGCTACGTGTTTCTATATTGAAATAAAATAATGTAACCAAATTCACTGGGAACGAGGTTTAGTCTTCGATTCAAATTTACTGTAGAAAAAGCCAATTTGCATGAACTTCTCTAAACCTCAGATTATCTCAATTTTAATTGAAATAAGTATTATTAGTAGGCTACCTTGCTTGCCTACGCAACATTTGCTTGATTTATTGGATATTTTAATGTACTCACAGTTATGCTACTTTTAATAAAAGCTTCATATAAGCCCTTGTAATAAAATTCCCTTGAAAAAATCGATAATAAAAATGTCGCGTTTGTTCGCGAGTGTAAAACTACAATATTTGGGTTTAGAAGGATTTGAAATAAAATATTTTCATTTTACCATTAATAATAAGCATAACCAAAATTCTAAAATCCATCACTCACGAAAACTAGTTATCTCTAGTAACGATGTACACATAATACTGATATTGCTTAGTGTTATCTACATTTTATCATGACCCCTTGATGCTTTCTTGCTTTGAGATACCTTTACAAAATGTTTGCATAATTTGGGGCATTTATTCTATTAAATGTTTAGTGATACAGGGAGGCCATTTTATGCGGAAACTTTTTAACAGCGTTGCCCCTGCTCACACTTTCCCCGCTGTTGTGCTTGCACCGGCGGGGACCGTTTTCCGTTACTGCCGGCAAATCACTTTAGAAACAATACAACATAGGATAACTAAACCAATTTATTATCAAAACAGGCCTACAAGTAGAGGCTTATTTGAGATACTGTTGAAAATGACATTTACGAGAAAATCTCCGAACGCGCCTTCTATGGTTATTTCTCAATAAGTAACATTCCACCAAATAAATTCGCTGTTCAACCGTATACATTTTCGATTATTGTCTTATGTAACACACGACAACAATAGACAAGTGTCTCACTACAACACACCGAAGCAACTAACCGCTTGTATGCTTTGTACAACTGCGATGCTAGCGCGGCAGTGATGCGAGGTTTCCTCATAAAATGGACTAACTGTACAAAATGCTAGCAATATTACTTTTATGTATTCTGTAGTGTCCTCCTGGGGAAAAAATGTAATTTATGTAATTTGAAACTCCAACATGTAACTTGTTTCGTGCAAAAGATGATTCCGATTTTTTCTGAAAGAGATAGTAGGAGTTAGGCTAGAATTGCAATGTTGGTCCTTGGAAAGGTAGAGATAACTACCGGTTGATTCTGGAACTAGCCGCCTGGTAGGTAAGAAGAGAGAAAAGGGGGTGGATATAGCATTTCGCACACCCAGTGCCTTGCTTTCTGCGTCTGAGCGTAACTTCTCTGTCTACAGCCGGGCAACGGTAAATCCTAGTACATTACTGACAGTCTGAGGACATTTTTGTCGTTCCACCGGACTCAGACCGTGGGATGGAAACCTTTGCTGTAATATATCTTGCTTTAATTATGCGATTTACTCCAAAAAGATCCATGTGTTATTCTCCGCTGGTCAAAGCCTACAATAGATATTTATTTGGAGACTATACCTCTAGTAAATAAGGAGGGCGGCTGGAAGCGTGGAGAGTGCGTGAGTGTAAGCCTTATTTGCCAGAGGTATGGGCCACATTCAGAGTCAGTGGAATTTGTAAATTTTTTTCGGGGGGGGGGATTTGAATAGGTAGAAAGAATACTAAAAAAATAATCAACTTACATACCGGTATACAATTAGTTTATAAAACTGGCCACTTAGAATACTTTTTTTCAAATTTCGGGGGGAATGTAACCCCCCTATCCCCCCTGCGTCCGCCACTGATTGCATCCCTGATGTAAAATGTTTGAAAACATTTTTTTTTTTTTTTAATTGTGAACGTTTCTCAGAAAGTCAGATTAGATGCAAAGTAACAGCAATCCCTTCGGTTTTAATTTTTTACATTTACTACATTTCTAAATTACGGTGCATGTCTCACGTGGTTTCTTCGTGTTCGTGGCAATATCATTTGGTAGTGCTAATCTAAAACTGTGGAAGTAAAAGGTCACTATAGAAAAAGATCAGGCAATTAATGCATTCTCAGTCATTTTGTAGAAATGCCACATGTAATTTTTCTAAATTACGGTGCATGTCTCACGTGGTTTCTTCGTGTTCGTGGCAATAGCAGTTGGTAGTGCTAATCTAAAACTGTGGAAGTAAAAGGTCACTATAGAAAAAGATAAGACAATTAATGCATTCTCAGTCATTTTGTAGAAAATGCCACTAATCAACTACATGCAAAAACTATAATATTTTAGTGGACTGAGTGACGTAATGGAATTCCTGGGGTCGAGAAGTCTTGGTCGGATTCTCCTCACTGCCAACTGGTTGAAGAGTTCAAGAGTACACGAATATGAACGAAACGAAGATAAGCATCTCTGGAAAAAGTAGTGTGTACAGAGAGAGAGAAAGACTGGTATAGGCTTATAATCATAGGCGTACCGAGGGGGGGGGGTTTGGAGGGTTTGAACCCCCCATTGATTAAATAAATGAAAATTGGATAATTTTTTTAAGTCTGCCCATAAATTACTTAATACAAGTATAAAGCGTGGGAAGCTTAAAACTCGTTATTTTGCGTCTTAATAATTAAAATTTTCCGGGGGTGAATCCCCGGAAGCTTAAAACTCGTTATTTTGCGTCTTAATTTTTAAAATTTTCCGGGCCCCCGGAAGCTTAAAACTCGTTATTTTGAGTCTTAATTTTTAAAATTCTCCGGGGGAGGGCCCCCGAAGCTTAAAACTCGTTATTTTGCATCTTAATTTTTAAAATTTTCCGGGGGAGTACCCCCGGACCCCCCTCTCCCTGGGGGGTATTCCATACCCCCCAGACGTTATAACCCCCCCCATATGGTCGGCCTGGTTACGCCTATGCTTATAATAGACATGAATTCAGACGTCCAGTAAAACGTTGGAACGCTTTACTTCTATCACATGATATCTTTTAAACCTACCAGTATATATTTTAAATAAATTATTCAAGCTTTTTCAACACCAGAAGTTTCACTCAATTGCTCTTTCGTTGTATCATCGCCCTATTAGTGTTGTTCTTTAGGTTCGGACCGTGTATCTTAATTAACTTAATTAATGTATTTATTTATTTGAAGTCCTTTCTCAATATATGTTTCAATATAGTAGCTGTTTTAAAGGCCTAAATCTGCTCCTATTTGGCCTAATATTTGGGCAAGGTAATAATAAATACTACCTTACAGTGTAATGAAGATCGATATAATGATAATCCCGCCATTTAGCAATATTTTTCTTCAGTGCTGACAAATTTCCTATCTTATTCAGCCCTGTGGTTTGTGGCTGGTATATTACCGCCCTGCCCAGCCACCAATAGGCCTAAGTGCTTTTCTGAGGGCCTGATAACCGTTATAGGCTATATCTTAGAAATCCAGGAGAGAAAGATGTAGTAGGTGGTGGAAAATAGGGTCTTTGCGTTTAAAATCATCCATTACGTGTGCAAAAACATGCATTAAGTTACATTACTACTTCAACATGCACAGCATGTGTAGTTAAAACACCCCCAACAAGCAAATTGTTTTAGTTTTGCCTAGCTATGTGGTGAATTAGCTGTCTTTTTGCTCTTCCCTCACTTTGTAATTACTGGCATATGACTTGGCTCAAAGCATGGCGTGATCCGTCATATTAAACAAGTCAGGGAGAGTAAAGTAGTTATAGCTACCACTCTTAGGATTTGTGATCAATTATTTTTGGTTTCTTTGCATTTCTCTTCCTTGAATTATCACGTAGTGTACATACAAAGTATTCTCCATGCTGTCTCCCTAATAATATGTGGTTATTGGAGCCCCTCAATGTAACGATATACCGTATTTTGCGAACTATAAGACGGTCCGGACCATAAGACGCATCTTGGTTTTAGGATGGAAATTTAAAGGAAAAGAAATTTAATGTGATTCTAAACGAAAAATTTCAAAAGGGGATAATATATTTCATTGCATAAACAAATTATAACCTTGTATAATGGAATCAGCGTAAATCACTTCTAACTTAGAACCTGCGTTGTACGAAAATCTCTTCTGTACAGGTGGCATCGCGTAAATTTTAACTGAACTGATTTCTCATGAAAGACTGAAAATCCTTTTACACCCTCTAACCTTCAATTCAGAATACGTAAGTGCAACGGGACAAGGCTGTTTAGAGGTCATTGCCTTCATTTAAACACCCGGCAGAGACAACTCCTTTTATATAAAAGTACTCAACATTTTCTTTTTTTCTGTGCCAAAATTTGTAAATATCTTATCGTTTACAACACCTTCTTTATAACTATGGAATTCCGGCAATATTTACCATAATTTAATTTTTTTATGTACTTCGGACCATTAGACGCACCCAACATTCAAGGCTCTGTTTTCAAAGTAAAAAAGTGCGTCTTATGGTCCGTAAAATACGGTATGCTCTAATGCCCTAGGGCCTACACATATCGCTATACACAGGTTTGACTGTATACAAATAGGCTTAAATAAAAAATGTGTCCCACGTCATATCGAATGATATTGGTAACTAGCAAAACGAGCTTTGCAACAAAGTATTATTTTAACTTTTCACAGTTATGGTTATGCTCTTAATTTTCGACCCTCGAATATTAAAGGCCTTATAATTAGGTAGTATAAAGAGAAAAACTACTGTTTCGTTTTATATTTTATTTTATTTGGGTAGTAAAATCGGCTACATTTTCTGAGACTTTTTCCTCGTTAAATGTAGGCTATTTGTGTATAATGTAACAACTGTAGGTTCAGTAGGTATCTGGGAGCAATAATTACAGATACAAATAAAATTAAGGCAGAAGTTAAGTGTCGACTAAAATCAGGAAATACCTTGTTTTTATGCAATTCAGAAACTTTTAACTTGTCTTCTGTCCTAGAAGGAAGTGATGCCGTTTACTAGCAGTTTCGTATCACGAATAGTTTTAACATCTTAGTTAAAACTGTTAAAAACTATACAGGAAAATCTTATTTGTTCAGGTTGCTGCGGAAAAAAAATAAAAATAAAAACAGAACTTAACATGATTCAAGGATTATTTATGGGAGGTAAGATGTTTATTAACCCTAGTGTGTAATGTCGCTATTAATTCTTACGCAATGTTTACCTTCACTCGATCAGACAGAACTGAAATATGGCTTGCTTGCAATAAATAATGATGTTTTTAATGTTCACATATCGGCTGACAAAGCTTGTTCACTTCTGTCAAATTTTTGCCATTGAGCTTTACGACTAAGTAAACAGAGTAATAAGTTACATTGTTTTTAATTAGTCAATAAATGTTCTACATGGATTCTTACAAGAGGATGAAATACGAACTCTGATCTAATCTTACCGCTGTGATCCCAAGTTGGAAAATGAATTATTTTAAACGAAAATTAGGAAGAACAATCTGACTAGGAACACTCATGTGACTTGGATCTATTTACCATTTACTATTTACTATAGGAAAGAGGATTCTGATCGTAACTATAATCTAAATTGAGATAACACTGTGAAAGTACGATGCACAGAAGCACAAAAATGTATCTGTCGGCCTATGTAAGCCTTTATTGCGAATAAACGGTGCATTGTATTTAGGCTAAATATACTTTTGGATTATGGATTATGTTGTACTCTCTTTGGACATTACGATTTGATTTCTATTTCTAATGTATTAAGGGTAGTTTTCATGAAAACTTTTTAAAAATCAAATTTACTAGCTTTAAATAATAGGAGAGCCATATTTGATTTTCTGTAAAAATTATTAGTTTACTTATTTGATTTTTCTTGGCTATCTTAGCTATGGTAAAAAATATATGAAAAGTTTGCACAGTAAAGATGTAGACTCAGCTAAAATGAACTTACAGGCCTATTAACAGTTATCGGGATAGAAATGAAACTACAAATGACAGAAAAAATACATGAAAATATGAATAATGTTATTCTTTTGTTTATGAATTCATAGTAAAAAGAAAGATAGGGCCAATCGCGTCATAAGGTACATATCTTTCGTCCGCCATATACGGTACGTGTTTATTCACATCATTTCGTTTTGTTAAATACAGACTTATCAGGTTGTACTTGTACAGTTTTTATGTACACCCATAACCGAGGCCTACATAAACATATACAATAGAAAAATATAATGCTCCGGTTTATGAAAAAAATAATTTAACCCCGTACGAATAAGGAAAGTGCAGGCCTATGTAATTGCATAAAATCTGGGTTCCGGTAATAACTTCATCTTGCTTTAGATATAATATTATACTATACAGCAGGAAATTCCCAAAGCTGAAGGAATAAACGAGGAATAAATATCGCGACCGCCCAATGCCACCTGTCTCAATGATGTAACTCGCCGCTTGGCCCCAATTCTCTTCAGTTAGTTAACACGGTGATCATCAAATTGCAATATTCTACATACCTATAAACGAGATATGGCTCTGTACACTGCAATTAAATGACTGGCTATAAAAATAACCAGCACAAAGTATACACACAAAAATACGAAGAAACGTTTTGAACTAGGTTAGCAGGAAGGAGAGAGCAATATTCAGATACCGGTAATCATTATTCTGTATGTGGCTCGTAACAAATTGTTTCAGTTCTTTGCACCTTTGCTTATGGCAGCCATAAAATTTTATCTTCTCGGTTTAAAACATTGGTATACGATAATCACAGAACGGAAGTTAATGTTAGGCTAAATTCCTAGCGAGAAATTGAGACAGACTTAAGGTAAGTTCTCGCTTATCTTGTTACCGAGTTCAATGCAGCGAAATAGAGAATGTTTGTTAACGGAGTGAAGAGAGATCATACAATTCTGAAGAGCTTGTAAACGTTATGGAAAGTTGTTGGTATTCTCTCTTTTGCGAAATAACTGCATGGTATGTCAATGTTGTTATTGTGGCTAGAATATTGGACCTAATCAACAAGTCTATCAAGCTGAGATTTACAGCTTTGAAGTTTACACCCAACTGTTTTCTAACTTTCCTGACTTTACTGGACCTTACATCTTCCTCAGAGTCCATTAGTAGGTACAATTAGTACATTATACCGTATAGACAGTTGATGCTTCAACAGCCTAATTGGATTAAAATTGCATTAATCATTCGAAGGTTGGTGAGACCATATTGCTTCCGGGTCAGCAATTATTGTTTCTCATTTCTATGAAATTTCCATCTAAAAGTTAACCGTATAATACTGGGCTCCCAGCTCTCGTAGGGCAAATCAATTTACTGTACTTGAATTATATGATGGTATTTTTTTCAGTGAAATGTTTAAAAAAAAATGAAAACACTTTCCACAAAGAACCTCCATTTAAGAGTTGGAAGTTGTATGTTTAGTAAGTCTTTATTCTACTTTTTATAAAAAAACAGTGTTATGTATAAATATTAAAATGCTCCTTGCACTTGAAGGTGAGCAGCAACTACCACTATTCGTCAATTCATCAATTCGCGTACCAATACTAATAAAATAATAACTAATAACATTACCATTGCCATTATGGCCGTATTAATAATAATAATAATAATAATGATAAGCATAATAACAATATCTGGTCTGGAACATGTTTGTTTTGCCACAAATTTGTGGTGACAAGGACAAGGCATTTGATGATTTTTTATATGAAGGTCTAAAGGTAGCTCGAATATATACAAATGTACCCTATATCATGAATTAATTTATTAAATATGGGCAGTTTATTTTTGCATATTTTGTCATTTTTAAGAGACAGGTCATTTTTCGGGCATTTTGTGTCATTTAGATTTTTTTATTAAAAAAAAATAACTTATAATACGTTTAATTTTTATTTTTTAATTATTATTTATATGTTATAATATAACCACATAAGCAAATAACGTCTGCAGGAAACAAAAGCCGACTTGCAGTATGACTGGAAGGAATGTTCATTTTTAACTCTACTACTGTATCTGGTACCCTATGATCCCCAGGTGGGGCGAAGGGGCCTCCAATGGAGGTTTCATTACCTATACTAATTTTGATATGCTTATTTTCCGAGAGAGGGTAGAGGGACAGGTGGTAAGCCCATCGCCTCGCAAAAACTCGACTACACTTCCAAGGAAATATGGTATAAGGAATACCTGCCTCCCCTACTTTTAAGGAATGTGCATTTTGAACTAGACTACATTTTCAAGAAAACATGGAATAGGCAGTACCTGCTTCCTCTATTTAAAGGAATGTGCATAATGAACTCATCCGAGCATTTCCATTGTCATTCATTTTCAGGTATATCAGAAGGACTTTCATTGTGTCATGCATTTGTATATAAAAGTTGAGTGAGATATTTGCTAGGGACAATTTGATGGGCATTTTTGTTGTTTCAAAGAGTGTCCAAGTAATATTAATTCACTTACTTCGTCAATTCAAATTTAACACACTGTCATATATTAAATTGCTCTCTAAAATGAACTCATTACTTCTTCAAAAATAATTATATGTAATATTGGAAATTTATTGGTCTTTCTTTTAGTGTTTGTGTCTTATTTTTTTTTTTTTACTATTTTAGTGCATACATGTCTTTTTTAGTTTTCATTTCTTCACTATTTGCTTACCTATAAGTAATAACTTATTGTACTGGAATTTACGTGTCATTGACTTAGCCATATACCATAAAGTGTGAATAATTTGAATAGAAATAGACCTTAATAACAATAACCAATGAAGCTGGTACAATGTAGTTGGGACGTGTAGTTAAGCGTGGAATCAATCACTTGACTAAGTTAAATGTAAGGGAAGGATTTGATAACCTGTAACACCATCACTTTAATAGATAAGTATATGAACCCTGGACTCCGCAACAAAATTAAATATAATATGTTAATGCTCAATTTAAATTGAATTGCACAATACCAATTTATTGCAAATGAAATGAAATATTACATCACAACTATCATGACGATAATAATCCTATTTCATATCCTATTACTTTTGCATTCCATTTCTATCCACGATTATACAATATCATGACCAACGTTTCTCTCGTCCTGCGGGATTTATTGTAATTCTATGCGCACAGGAAATGTATTCGTGTTGGTTCCTTCCTCTATATTCAATGCACATAGCTTAATTATTGTGGTGCTGATAGGTACCTGCATACATGGTTGCATACCTGTGGGATGACAAAGCTTGACATACTATGTTCCAAATTAGGCTGTGTTGTATTGTGCCGTATCTAATAATTAATGTTAGTACCATAATATTGTTTTCCTGCATGATTTACCCGCTCTTAAGTGCTGGTGAAGGAGAAATTATTTGGAAGAAATAACTAAATTAAGGATATTATAATGAGTATAATCGTTATCGTAGTCAACTTATTTAGAAAATGAAATTTTAGAAACGCTCGATGAAATGGCTCGATGTCTCGATGAAATGAAATGGCGAGCGAACAAACAATTTAACCATAGAATCTTCACCGAAATCACTTCTGGTTTTGTTAATGTTTAGAGGTCTTGTGGTTAGCGTCGCTGACTACAGATCCGTCGGCCCGGGTTCGATTCCCGGTACCTCCTCGGATTTTTCTGAGGTAGGGAGGTCTGGTAGGGGTGCACTCAGCCTCGTGATTCCAAATTGAGGAGATACTTGATAGAGAAATAGCGGCTCCGGTCCAGTAAACCAACATTAACGGCCGTGGGTGTCGGCATGCTGACCACATCTCCCCCAATCCTGCTATCTGCCTACGGGAGATGATGCAGCGGTCGGGTGGTAAGCCAAGTCCCTCCAGGGATGTAGCGCCACGGAGTTTAGTTTAGTTAGAGGTTTTTTGATAAGGTTAAACCATTCACACCTTTTTTCCACTTACTGTATCTACGTAGTGTACTATTCAACTATTTGTAAGTTAAGGGCCAGATGGGGCTGTGAATCGAACTCCGGCAAGCTCAGTTGGTAGAGCGGTGGCACGAATAGCCGAAGGTCCTGGGTTCGAGTATCAGTGCCAAAGGATTTTTTCTCCTATAATATTCTACATTCATGCTGTTGAGACTATGTCTTTGTAATGTTTACAGGAGGTGATTAGATACAATTACTAAACCCCAACGTTGTTGAACTATGGAATACAATTCCCGTAAAATACTATAATGCCGAAGAAATGTAACCGTCATATTCACTTAAAACGTACTGTGACGATGGTGACGTACCCATAAGTCTCTGAACTGATTAGAATATTTAAAAAAAGATAATGTGCCTTTTTACTTTTGTAGGAGGTGATAAGAAGTAAGTCGGACCATCTTGAGTGAATCAGATGGGTGATTGGTTGATTTCAGACTAATTTTTATTATGTTATTGGTTCAAATAGAAAGAAAGACATAATAAGCTAAATAATTTTATGGGTTTAGTGGTAGGTAACCAAGGAACCATCTCCGATAAATTGGCCAATTTTGGCAAAATGTTGACCCTCCATAAACATTAAATATGTTCTGGACGAAATTGCTCTGACAGTTCTGAAAGGATTCGTGAAAAAAATACAGTATGTAATCCAAAGGTAATCAGTAATCACTCTACCGCAGGTCACTGTCCTGTAAGGCTCAGGCGGTATTGGGCTGCATAAACGTCCCTACATCGCGAGAAGTTAAATTAATAAAAATAGAGTTTTTTTTGTGTAAGTACAAACCTTCCTTTCCCCGCCTCAGAAGTGATTCAGTCTTATGTTGGGTTGTTGAAATTAAACATTCAACGAAGTGTAGACAAAATGCAAAGAAGTTTATTAATGTCAACGCATTGACAATTTGCAATATCTCCTATAAACTTTTTATATTTAATTAGGCCTAAACTGAGTAGGCCTATACTATGTCAGAAATCTGTTTAAAAAACCTATCCGCTGATACCTTTTTCATTGCTGTAGGCATTGTATTAGTTGAGGAAAAATAATTTTGACAAATTATATATAACTTGTGAAAAATTTTAAACGAACAAGACGTATTTAATTAAGGAATCGCGCACAATGTGCATTATCTTAACCTAAGACTTAACCTACTGACAAACACCCAGTCCTGAACCCGGGAAAGGGATTTTTCACTACTGAAAAATCCCCGACCCGGCCGGGAATCGAACCCGGGCCGCCAGAGTGGAAGGCAGGCGCGCTACCGACTCACCCACGGCTAATTGAGATGCTATGTCAGAAGGAGATAAAAATCCTATCCAATAATACTTTATTCATCGCTATAGGCTTTGTATTATTTGTGAAGAAGAAAAGGATTTTGACAGTAGAAATTACGATACAATTTGTTATTAACCAAAACTGAGTGTGCTGAGTCAGTAGTCTGTAAAAATTTCTACCAACACCTTATTCATCGCTTTAGACTTCGTATTATTCGAGGAAAAGGGTGTTAACGTAAGTCATATTTACATGTTAATTGAAAGGTACTGTTTGTCATTTGGCAACCAGGAAAAAAGGGAAAAAAAAATATGCTAAAAACCCAAGAGTATAGTTTATTTTAACGAAAATTACTGACAAACAGTTTCTTTTTTATTAACATAATGCTTACATAAAAGCATGGCAGTGAGATGTTGCTGAAATAGCCTATGATCTAATGAAGTCAAGCGACGATAAACTAAACTCTTCGATAGTAGGCCTAGTCATGAATAATTCATTAGTCATATTGCGTAATAATTGATACAGAATACTCGTATCATTTCAGAATACCATATAGGCCTAATTTGGTTCTAACTTCCGTTGTATTATTACTGTTATTGCAAAGCATATTAATGTGGAACTAGTAGAATCCGAAGGCCACTGTATGTATTGAAAGGAGTTAAGTGTTACTGTCATTATGATAATCTTCCTCGATATTTGTTGGCTGATGCATAAAGCGTAATGAAATGGAAATGTATTCGTGGCTGCGACACAGGGTCATTACTCATTATTGTGGTGCACTCAGTGCCATTGTTTTTGTTGACCGATTTAATCACACAGCGGAAAGGAGCAAGTTTTTGTTAACACATATGTGGCTATTAGTCGTGTGAGTGTATTCAAACCTGTTTTCATCATCGCACTCTTTCATAATTGCATCGCCAAACAACAGAGAGGTTAAACATAATATATTTCCCATATACAGTCGGCCAAAGGAAAAACTTGGGAATTCTTGAAGCAGGAATTTGTACAAATCCTTTTGGGAGAAAGTTTCGTTTACAAAATAATGAGTAGCAGTAATAGTAAATAATTCTTGAAGCAGGAGTTTACAAAATAATGAGTAGCAGTAATAATAAATAATTCTTGAAGCAGGAGTTTTTACAAATCCTTTTGGGAGAAAGCTTCGTTTACAAAATAAGTAGTAGTAATAATAAATCGGGTAAACTGATAAAACAAAGTGCCAGATGGAATTGATATTAATCACATTATAACAGAAGAACATAATAAAACAGTATAATTCTTAACTATGGTTTAACTTTTCCACTAATAAATCTTTATTTGCATCCCATATGGATTTGATATAATTCACATATGATAGAACAGCATAATTTTTTAACTATGGTTTAACTTTTCTACCAGAAATCTTCATTTGCTTGCATCTATCAATTTTTAACAACTCGTACAGACCAGATTTCGTGTTTCCAACTCATCTGGAAAGAGTAATACTGTATTAATGCCAATGAGTGAGGGAAAACCTTTCAAGATTTTTGTGTGGTAAAAAATAATAAAAAAATTGTACTTTTTAAAATCTTTCCATCGTTGCAGACTAAACGCTATAAATCTGCCAAATTTCAAGTTTCTAGCTCATGTGGAAATTGGTGAACATTAATGTCAGTGAGTGAATGATTAGACAATCGTTGATGTGCATGACGTTACTGATATTCAGTCACTTTTTCCAAACTTGTAGGGCAGCTAGAAACACCACGTTTTGCACGCATATGGAATTCATAGGTGCCAATGTTTAAGATTCTAGCTGTGTTATAAATACTTAAGAAATTACATAATGTGAGGAAATTATACAAAATATACTTAAAATAAAAATCGAACTCTATCTATGGTATAACCGATGGAGATACCACAAAGAGTCAAAGGACCAACTTGTAGATCTCTCAAAATCCGTTAATGGTGGTACAGTCGGTTTTTTTATACGACTTACCCTTTCCTTAAGATAACACAACGGTGCCGAAATAGCGACATGTCTTAATTCCAATACAAATTGCAACATCAGACCTTTTTAGAAGTAAGAAACGTACAGCGTTAATAAGCATGTGCTTTCAAAATAAATTGTGACTGACATTGCACTTTAATATGTAATATTCTTCAGCTCTGTTTATGAGTAGGCCTGATATGAATGTATGCGTGAGTGAAAAATGGTGTTATGCCAATGATAACCACAACGAACGATACCGATTAGAAAATAGATTGAAGGTATAAGGTTGTTTTACTCATCTCTTAATATCATTAACACCTCTTCGAACAATGAAGTTCATTAACATTGATCCCTCAGATTTTAGTAAGGTAGAGGATAATTGTCTGACATAACTAGTTATCGTCACTAAAACTAATTTGTTAGAAATTTTACCCGAAAATGTAGATATTCTGACAGACATGAGTTTATATCTCTGTAACAGCAATTAAAGAGGTTAGGCCTTTAAACCGAAGACTGATTCCACTTGTTAATAGAGCATTCCGTAATGTGCAAAGAATAGATGGGGGAGCTATATGTACACTAAGTTAATTTATTTCTCATTGTACTTTCGTCATTGCCTAGTTCATATTTCAGCTTTATAGCTTTGCAGCTTGGAGGTAAGGATCGATAATTTGAAAATTGGTTGTTTGAATACAGCTAATTATTTCTTATCCACTTCGTATTCATTCTCATCTCGGATTGTTCTTGAACAATGGACAGCTAAATTTCGATACCGTCTCTTGCATTTTATCACAATAGCTGAGTTTGATTTCTGCAATTGGTGCCATGAATCTTCCTTTCCAAACGACTGCACATGCTCTATAAATATATTTTGAGACATTCATACTAAAATAATTCTGTAGCTTCTACTGCAATTTGATTATGGTAGGCTACTCCTATTGACGGGGGTACGCCGTAGCGTAGTGGTTGAGGCGCTGCGCTACAAACCGGAAGGTCGCGGGTTCGATTCCCGATGAGGTCGTTGAGATTTTTCAATTGGCCTAATCCTTCTGGTGGCACTATGGCCCTGGGGTCGACTCAGCCTCTAACAGAAATGAGTACCAGGAGCAATCCTGGGGGTAAAGGCGGCCGGTGCGTAAGGCTGACAACCTTACCACCTTCATGTGCCGAATGTCCAAAATCTGGGAGCCTCAACCTCCTGGAACCCTCTGGGCCTCCATGGCCTGTATAGGGATCACTTTACTTTACTTTACTCCTATTGACAGTAGGTTATGCAGGTTGTTATTAAGTTAGTTTCCAAAAGCTTTTTGACGGGAAAGTGAAGATGACTTTTTCTGTGTTAAAATCTTGTGAATCCACCATATAAACCGCTAGATGCACTAATAAGGTGATCTTGGATCAGTAGATTAAATACGCTAAGAGTCAGTTTTTGAGAATAAACTTAATCAGATCAATAATCAATTAAATATTATTCTTTCGTTTTATGTCAGTAATACACTATGTACATTTAGTTTCAATTATATTTTGTTATATTTTGTCGCTCTTACATAAGCTTAGGCTGTTAGAATACTGATGCTAGCGATTTTATATAAGGAAGCTGTAGATTTACTTAACGAAAAAGGATATCGATTCGATTAATTTGAAGGAATGTCTCTCAGCTGGCCCTCACTTTGCAAAAATTGCAGTGATGAATACTCCGGGGATAAAAGCGATTGGGGCGTTAGGTTGACACCCTGAATACTTTCACTTGTGAGATTCTGGAGCATCGACCTCTAGGAACCTTAAGGTCTCCACGGTTGCAATAGGGAGCTCTTCACTTTAACATAATTTCACAGCAAACCTTACATAAACATGTAATTCTATGAGTACATCTACATTAATGCTAAATTGTCCTTAAACTGCATACATTTAACCAAGTTCTTATTATTATTATTATTATTATTATTATTATTATTATTTTACATATTATGAGCTTAGACGCCCATTAAAGAATATTCACGGAAGAGTAAGGTATAGTACTTAAATACAATCGCAATAATAAAAAAGTATTCATGTAATTCCTTGTTACTCGATCGTTCCACTCAGTAAGTGTTTTTATCATTTGGGTTCTATCACAGAAAAGTGCATGATAATGATACATTAAACAGTTTTGTAGTATTCTGTGTTCTTCGTGGAATTTAGAAGCCTGTTTCTGTAATATTAAGGCCTTTTACAATCGATTATGCCATTTCCGAAGCCGAAGCATAGGTGAAGTTAATAGTTCGCTACTTAATCGATATGTGCATTTCATTCGTGAAATAAGTTTGTTGTTCCTCCTTTTTTCGGATAAACAATCACTCAAGATTGCACACGACAGATTACGGACTAATAAAAAAATGATTATGAGTGGGCTATACGAAATAGACTGAACATGTAACCAAGGGCATTCTATAAGATACATTTTCATAACCTTCCATTACATAGCATACTAGGTTACATAGCACGTTGCTTCTTATATATAATTTAATTGAACATTTTGTGCGATTCAGAGTATCTGGGAATATATGATTATATAGCCTATATATGAGGGTCATTCAATAATTAAAGAGACAAATTGGTCTGGAGAAAAGACGGTTGGTAGTATACGTTTGATACATTTAGGATTTTAAGTTGGCATCACTGGGATGAGTTGTAATCAGCTGATGGATCAACATTGCTCTGTTTAAAACCTCGAAATTAAGTTTAACGATGTCGGGTCTTCTTGAAAATTCCACATTGGTTGAACAACGTTCTGTGATTCGTTTTTTGATTGCTGAAGGTGAAAAACCAGCTAATATATACTCTAGAATGACTAAAGTGTATGGTGAAAGTTGTATGAACCGTGAAAATTTTTACGAGTGGGTAAAACAGTTCAAAAGTGGACGAGAATCAGTGACTGGCGAACACCGTTCTGGCCGGCCTGTTGAAGCTGCAACTTCCTCACTGATTTCCATTTGTTTGGTCCACTGAAGGAGGCATTACGTGAGAAGAAGTTCCAGGATAACGAGGATGTCAAGAAATATGTAGGAAATTGGCTCCAACACCAAGACAAAGAGTTTTTTGCAGCCGGTATAAAAAAGCTAGTAACCCGTTGGAACAAGTGCATAAATGTTGTTGGGGATTATGTTGAAATGTAGGAAGAGTCATGTTTTGTAAAAATAAACTGTTTTTTTTTCTACAGGTCAGTTTGTCTCTTTAATTATTAAATGACCCTCGAATATTAAATATATAATTATATGTACACATGTATTATATATACACATGTAACCAAGGGCATTTGTATGTATATATATATATATATAACATGGTAATCCTGTTAAAAAATTTAAAAAAAAAAACTTTTCAACACACGGTCATCAGGAATTTGAATAATAGTTACGTCTGATAAAATTCATGCATCTACATGGAAGCAGCAACATACAATAGGTACGGACAAACCAGTACTTAGCCACTATTTTGGAAAATCGTAATCTACACAGATGCCTACACAAGAAAGATATACAGTACAAGACACTTGCAATGGAATAATGTTGAGAGGAAAACTTCGATGTGTAATAGGCCTACGTTCAGTTCTCCAGGGAAGGTAAAGTGGATTACGAAAATAAATGAATTCTTTGTGTTTGAGTAGAGTTTCTTACTTGCACGCAATTACCTAAGTTCTTACGTAATTTCTATTCTATCTGAATTATAGCGCGTATTTAATAAGATAGGCTTCTAGCTACAAAATCAAGGCGATGAATTCGTAATTTCATTGGACTTTTTTATATACTTCTGTATCTGCAATAGGCTATTGTCTGAATCCAGATTTCCGTCTCTTCTTACCTTTTTGGGCAAATTGATTTATCCTCTCTTACGGTCTGGTTGGATAATATCAATTTTGAATAATCCTTTCTATGAAAGCGGGGAGTACTGGCGCAAACGAATTCCTCTACATTAGCGATCGATGAGAAAACAACTTTTGTGCAAACATATTGCACCCTTATTGCGTTGTTATTTAGCTATCTGATTATGTGATAAGTTTAGTATGACTTATCCTCTAAAATGCGTTGTAACATTTTAAAGGACAGAAATAATAATAATAATAATAATAATGTAAGGGATTACGTTGACTTGTGTAATCAATTCTGCAGACATTTCATATAAGTGCTCACTAATAAACCTCTAAGTTGTGCCTTCCGGTAGACTTTGCTTAAAAAGTGTATATAAAAGGTAAAAAATTATAATTACTTATACAAACTTAAATATAATTATGAAATTACAAACAAATATTTAATAAATTTACTCACTTTTTAATAAAGCATTGAACATTAATTTGTACGTATCTATTCTTTTACCAAAAAAAATGTAGTCCTTGAACTTTTTTTTTAAATATTAACTATCCGGATTATGAACTCTTAAAAGGTGTGGATTGTATAGTTTGGAACATCAAAGAACGTAAGCTTCTAATGAAAAATAATGTAATTATAATTATATATTCATTCGTACACTTTATTGCTATTATGTAACAATTGTACAGTAATATGTAAGACAGCTGCAATTTTTCTCTCAGTCGCTACAAAGTGTACGGTGAATAGTGTGACGTCGGCGCAAATCGATAGTAAAATAACTTTTCAAAGAACCGGGCATATTAAATTCTTAACTGTTCTATGATATATTATTCATACCATCTACTGTCTCTGCGGAAACCTTTATCTCTTTCAATTCTTTTGTTCTCTTACGTAGATTATTAATACTGATAGTTACGAATGTTGTCGCAACGAGGGCGCTGATGATAGTTAATAATAGTAGTAATAATAATTATAACAGTAATCTTAACCCAATAATAGGAATGCACTTCCGACACGTGGACAATTTACTGAATGGGGAAAACTAATATTTGGATATAAAATAAAATAAACATAAACGAAATACACGAAAATACAAGGTTCCAAGACAGGTCGTCACTGAAGTCCAAACCTATTATCTCTGAAGAAGAGAGGAAGAGAAGATCAGAAAGAATGAAGAAATACTGGGCACTTAGGAAGGAACAACACACAAAGAAATGACTGGTTCAACGTACCCCAAAGAGGGTGAAACGAAAGAAGAAGAAGAAGAAGAAGAAGAAGAATAAGAAGAAGAAAATAAACATCGAAACGTGTATATATGTTAGAAGCTAAACTTCGATTTTCGGGGTCGAAGACATTACTTCCCCTACCTATAGGCCGCACATTACTCTATTCGGTGTATATTTAAGAAGATGAAGCACATCTTATACTGACATTGGCCTTTAATCACAAGTAAACTCGTTACTACGCACGTAGTCTGATTGTCTACATGTATCATTAGCAGTGAACTGGTGTACTGCTTCATTAGGCACTACACGCGCGGAGGAAAATTATTTCGTGCAAAAAAATTAGAATTCTCCTGTCCGCAAATGTATACACTACAGGCTTAATTTACGTGCGAAATTACTACATTGTAGGTTTAAGAATGACAATATTGTTTTTCTTCACCCCTCTGGGAACAAGCAGTACCTTATTATACATGCTTCTGAAATTCAGAGGAAAATTTATTGTTAACATTTGCGTACGAATCCATTTATTGAAGAGCTGGGCGACACAGCGATAGAATCCAATGAAGAAACCAAACCGGATAGAATCCATTTAGTTACATCACGAGAAAGTTGTTACCACAAGATGCTAGAGGCTACTTGATCAACAACCAAGGTGGTAACAGCTCTTATGCTATGAAATTCAACAAGCTTGACTGTATTTTATTTGTCATAGTTCTGGACCACAGACTTAAGACTTCGGGAACCTGTGGCAAACAAGTGCTGCGGAAGCAGTATCTAGTTAACTTATTGCCTTGATGTGATTTTATAAACAGAAATTTCATTTAAAAAGCGTTACAAGTGTTAGAGGGGCCAGCAGTATACGGGAGATACCTAATAAGTTCACTACCAGAATTAAAATTTTAAATGTGAATACCATGCCTCCCTGAAAACTGACATAACTTTCAGGTAAACGAAACAAATACTGTATCTAAAAATAGGCTATGACGGTATTCTGATAAAAAAAGAAATCCTTCACAATAGGCTATCCACAGAAGCAAAAATTTGGGTCACTGTGTCTTTAATTAAATTTCGGAGCATATATTAAAAAGATAAGGAAACATGGGTGATAAGTATCTTTCTATTAACTGGCCAATGATCTAGTGGCTACAGATGCTCTCAGTTCAGTTTTTTTTTTAATGGCAATAGATAATTTCTAGGCAAGCTAAAGGAATATTATCTACTTTATGGAATCCGGAGGTTCATTGCCGCGCTTACCTGAGCCCGCCATTCAATCCTATTCTGTGCTAACTCCATCCAACATCCTTCGCAAATCCTACTTCCCTCAAATCTATCCTAATATTATCCTCCTATCTACGTCTAGGTCTTCCAAGTGGTCTTTTCCCTTCGGGTCTCCCTGTCAATGTTTTTGAGATATGTCTTTCCTCCCCCATGCGCGCAACATGTCCAGTCCATTTCATCCTCCGTGATTTAATTACCCTTACTATATCCGGTGACGAGTACAGGTTAAGCAGTTTTCTCCAGTCCCCATTTTCATCTCTCTTAGGCCCAAATATTTTCCTAGCACCCTGTTTTCGAACACTCTCAGATTATGTTCTTCCCGAAGAGTAAGTGATCATGTCTCTCACATATTAAAAACAAATGGTTATAATTTAACAAATGTTCAGTATCTCGATATGGGTACAAGTTTTAAGCAGTGTGAGTAGAACAGTCAGCAACTCACAATCAGGGGGATGCCAGTCTTATGCACTTGGTAGTTGTTTCATTCTTCACAGCTTCATATTTTAAACAAAAGCCCTATAAAAACCAACTGCTGAAAATACAACATTCCTATATCTAGAGGAAATAGACACACAAATTCCTAAGCCAGAAAAATACGTTTTTAAAGCAAAGAATAATTGTGTCTAACTATAAAATAGGAATTAAATATTTATGTGAATTTAACGTATCTAGTGGGTCGGAAATAATTATCTCTGGCAGGGATATGTCATCTGCAGGGCTAGGATTTATATGTAATTACATATTTCTTAATTTCACATATAGACACATTTTTTTCACTTATCTCCATCTATTATGTTGTCCTCTATTCAAATTAAACAAATTTATTTTACATATTTTTCCATATTTCTGACATTAGTACATATTTATATGTAAAATAAATATTTGTCCATATTTTGTGATTTTAATGCAATATTCATACATATTTCATTCTTAAGAGTAAAACTATATAATATTGTCGTTTTCAGTGACAGAAAATATGGCAGCACAGGATAAGTTTACAGTTATGTACAGAAATGAATGTGTGAAAAATGATTTGTGTTACATTGAATCAAATTTTTGTAATATAACAAAAATAATTCAGAAACTACAAAATAATAATCTCACATTACCTGGAAATATTGACATTGTGAAAAACATGATTCATGAACTCAAATGTATACATGGACAAATGTCCATGTATACATTTGAGTTCATGAATCATGTTTTAGCCATTAGCCATTCTTATCAAATGTAAAGTGGACAATGTGTTTTCAAGAAATCCAGGCTTTGAAGAAATGTGTAAAATCAGTGCAATCTTAAGTAGCTCATCAAATGTAAAACTAGAATCAGTGAATTTTAAACAATCGCCAATCACTTCATGTGCAGTAGAACAAAGCTTCAGCCAATACAAATCACTTTTGAAAATTTAAAACAACATTTTGTGGCATACTGTTATGGTAGCAGAAATAATCAATAAATGAATACAAATAAAGTAAGTGATCTAAAAAAAATTGAATAATTTAATTTATGAATCTAGTATTTGTAATGCATTTTTATAGGTTCTAAAAGTAACAAAATGTAGTGTCTAGTGGTTAAATTTGTTTTAATGTCCATATATTACAAAATATATTTGCATATATATATATATATATATGTACGTATTTTGACATTTTTAGTACATATTTTGACATTTTTTAGTACATATATATGTACATATTTTGACATTTTTTAGTACATATAAATCCTAGCCCTGGTCATCTGTATTCAGAGGTAGGGATGATTCAAGCCAGTGGGGGGAAATCCCCTAATCGCCCCTACAATTCATACACTGAGGGTCAAAGTTTTAATAGATCTACATCAAGGAGGACATTCTATTTTTTATCCAACTCAATACTAAAACTTTCGTTTACTTGTAAAAAAGCATAGGTTGAGGTATAAATTTGTTTTATTTTTAAAAATATTCATTGATTTTAAAGCAATCACTTCCATTAATGTTTGGGCAAGTAATTGACCAGAATCTCTGTCTTCTGGATTGTAGCACAGTGCTTCAACCAATTGTTCTAAGATTATAATACAACCACCGCCGTCTCGAGAATTACACTGCCTGTCCTATGCTTTATTTTAACATGGAGTTCAGAGTATTGTTAAATTGCCTAATTTATCCAGTAGAGGCGACACAGTTCACACCCAGATTGCAGCAATCACTAATCAAAATAAGCATTAAACAGACACAGATACTTGTGTTATTTGTTTAGAACGTAATATTATTCCAGTATATGACACTTACCTTGAAATGGAATTTTGGAGCAATAATTAAAATAAATGTAAATTAATTAGACGCATTGATAGACTATATTATGAGCACCGCCGTCTCGAGGAGTAATACAGTTTAGAAGGCAGTGATTATGAGACGGCGGTGACAGCACTACATAATCAACAATGTCGTAACAAAAAACAAGAAGCAGTCTGGGTGTGAAAGGTGCTGCCATCTGTAATGTCGCCGAGTACGCAAAATTAGCCGTATAGGACAGGCAGTGTATACACGATTAATACAGTTTAGAAGGCAGTGAATACAACAAATTATTTCGTAATTTAAACAAGTAAAAGAAAACAATTTTCTCTACTGCATGTCTCATAATCTTTTCAACTCCGGTGTATTGAAAACTGATAACGTTCTTTTTCCAGTTTTGCATTATTTTTAATTGCTAAACTCCGTGGCGCGACATCCCTGAAGGGACAAGGCCTACCACCCGACCGCTGCGTCATCTACCTATAGGCAGATGGCAGGATTGGGGAGCATGTGATCAGCATGCCGACACAAGATGCACAAGATAAAAACTAATTTATTTAACAAAAAATGACATTTAACTAACCTCAGTGTAGGCCTTTCCTTGAAGACCAGCAGTGAAAGCCTGGCAAATTGTTTAATTTGTACAACGCCTTACAGAACAAAGAACAAATTCCTATTCAGACGTGTGTTAATGCTAGGCCGAAAAAGCATTCGTTGAAGAACTCTGAAAACTTGTCTCCTCTCTAGATTTGAATAAAACCCATTACTAAGAAAGACTGAAGACTGAATCTACAACGTTGATTAACTTAAGCGTTTGTTCAGGGGAGTGTATTTGTACAACCTATATTTTAAGAAAACAGTATGTCCCTCATTATAATGGTCCCTCATAATGATTTAAATATTCTTTACCTAAATAAAGTGTCATACCAACGAATAAATTATTCTGGAGTATCGATGTAGTCTAAACTGCAAATAAGACTATTTCGCTGGATGTAGTAGACCTAGCTTTTGTTCAGACTCTTGTGAATTTATAGGTCTTTCGCTTAACTAATATAATCTTAAAATTGAAGACAGTTCAATGCCATTCAATATGGCATAATTGGGTGGGGAGGAGTTGCAAAAACGCCCTTTGCTTTGTCTTCAAAAACGCATCATAAAGATTTGTTTGTCTAAGCCTCCTGACTATTCTTCCAAATTATTATTTTCTGAATTTAACGTTTTCACCATAGACCAAATTTACAAGTACGTCATACTGGATTATTTTCATAAACATCGTGACAATTACAAGTCAGAATCTCACGTATATAACACGCGAAGGAATCAATTTAATTTATTACTTGAACCAAAAAATGTTACAACTGCTGGAGCTAAGCACTGTTCAAGTTTTGGCCCAAGACCATTCATTTATTACCAACCATCCTTATCTAAATAGCTTAAACAACAAACAATTTAGGTCTAAAATTAGAAAATTTATAGAATTATTACTTCTGTTATCTACTATTACTGTTATAACATTTTTCATATTAAACTTTAAAATTAGGATAGAACTTAATTTCTTTGTTTTTTACTAAAATTTGAACAAATAAATTGTTATGTATTATTATTGTATTACCTCGTACCTATGTATTGTAAATAGAACATGTTCTAACCTTTTATACATAATATTTTGTCATACTTCTCCAAATTATGTATTGTTTTAAGTATTTGTTTAGTATAAGTTTTTCTATATTGAACTGAACCACCCCCGAACACAAGCTCTGCTTCTTCGGGTGGTGTATCAACTTTTGTATGTATTTTTCATGTAATTTGGAACAATAAATTGTAATTGTAATTATTGTAATAATTGTAATTGTAATAAGTTATGATGGCTATAAAACCGAAAAGACTAGCTAGGAATGAGCATTTAAGACAAGAAAAACTTAGCTAAAAGGGTACTGCACTAGGCCGAACAAACATTGGCTTGGAGAAACTGGAATACCCTCCTAGTGAAAGCCTCACTTTGATATTTGTACAGATGTACACTGAACCAGACCCATTGCTAAGAAAGATTACAGGCTATATTTACAAAGTTGATTAATCTCAGATTTGTATTTATTACGAAATTTTTTCTTTCTTTCGTTTTACAACCGATAGATTTAAAAAAACATTTCCCTCAACATAATGATTTAAATTGCTTTGCCCAAATACAGAAAATAAGTGCGTTATAAACAGCTAATCATGAATAAAGAATCTGAATAACCAGACTTAATTGCTTGTTTGTAAAACCTTATAGCATTATTGACTAATTTGTCTGCATGGTGTTTTAAACTTGACATGTATCTTAATTTTACTCCCTACAGCAAGGCCGGTATCCATGCGAAATCTCCTTTGCCATTAAAGGATTCCATTCTATATGCAGTAGTACAAGTAAAGTAGAATTAATTTGCAAATGCATTTACTTAGCATCACGATGGTGAAACTACTGACTATATTAACAGGGTGATGAAGTAATGATGTTAAATGAACCGGTTTTTGTTTTCATTAAGTCAAGGCAAGCGTATTCTAATTCTGACAGAGAAGTTGGTTGCATTATTCAAACAATTTCGGTTTACAACCTATTAAGTGCACTGGTTAACAAACAAAAATTGAGTACTTTATACACAATAACTGATTTTGGGTCGCCAATAAGTGTTGGCATATATTAAAAAATTACTTCCATTTGGCTTTTTGACATTTTCTTAAATTTTCTTAAAAATTCACGCAATATAAATTTTTACAGTAGGCCTACTTTTACTCTTGAATTTCTGTAAAGAGAAATATGCTACATAAATTATTACGAGTGTAGGAAAACTTAGGACTCTCTTTCAGTTAAGTGACCAAACGACATTAGACATATGTCAAAATTAAGAAAAAATAGAAAAATCCATGTTCAACTGTGATATACGACCAACATTTGCCTGTTTAATCAGTTTTAGGGATTTGGATTAGCCGATTCTAAAACCTCGTACGCATTCTCAAATATGCCGAACTAGCCATACCCTCAATGTGTGGAATTTCAGGAAGGCTCTATTTTTGTTAATACTTTTCCCAGAATTCTGCTTTATTGAACTATTTAAGTAATATAGTTCACAGCTATTGCTGAACAATAACAAAAATAATATTTTAACATCCTCAAATCAATGATCACATTTAAATTCACAATATTATTTTTTTTAATATTTCATAAAACTTTATTCTCTAATATGATTAGAATTTGATTAGGCTGGGTAGTTTAGGATTGATATACTGTTAAGTAATGTAGTATCATAAGTTATGTAAAAGTAAATTAGAAGAATCTTCCATTTATGTTGACGTATTTGTAAAAAAAGAAATCAGAGGAACTGGTAAGATTTATAAGTTAAAAAAGAAACATTTCACACCCTTACTGTTAAAAATGAGAATCCGATTTGTAAGTCTCAAGTTAGTAATTTTCTGCGACTACTGCAATACAAACTGGGCAAGTTACAAATAGGCCCAAAGACCGTATTCTATTTTTTGTCTTGTTTTGTCATGTTTTGTTATTTGTTCATAAAATTGTAGCTTGTGCTATTCTTAACGTTAAAATGTATTCTTAACTAGCCATATCCATATTATACTTCCCTTACATTTGACTTATTCATTATAAATAACCAAGTCGTAAACATAGTTTAAAATTATCAAACATAACTTTCAATGTGGTCTCTTAAAGAGAGAATGGTCATGAACAAAAATATTAAGAAAGATTAGTTTTGTCTTATTTATTTTTTTCTGTTCTTAACAGTTGATAAACAAGTTTCAAAAATAAATTGTTCTATTTGTGAACAATGATGGCAACCTGAAGAATAGAATGTGCTATGATTATTTACAGATTAAAGACTCAAGGGGAATATTTTCTATTTTTTTCTTTTTAATTTTCTTTCTTGCTTTCGTTATATCATTAAATTGCTTTCAACCTTCACATTTTTTAATGCAATTGATGTGATTTATTTTATTGCTTTATTGCTGCTTAATCTTCCATAAATCAGAAAACAAACCCACTAATAATCAATAGAGCTAGGATTTCAATACATTTGTGTCTCTTTTATAGGCCAATAAATTGATCGAAAGCCTTCAAAGAATCATCCATACGGTTTGTTTTTCAACTCCTTGAAGCAAAGGGGGCCATGTTTTTGCTCAAAGCGATTTTACCAAAGAACTTCGATAGTGGAATACCGGCCTTACAGACAGACAGAGAATATTCACATTTTTTTTTTGTACGATAGGCTTTTTTCATCCATTTTCCGTTCATTCTGTAGCCTAATGATGAAATCACGAATTTCTTGAGTGCATTGCCGTTTATCTAATATCTACCTGCGTGTGTTTTGTCTACTTACAGCACACGAGTGTCAGTAGGCCTATATAAATGTCTTAACTTTTGATACTTTATTTCATATGCCAAAATATAATATGATCTATTTGAACTTATTTTATTTTCATAATTTCAATCTTGCCTACCTTTCTTCATATTGACATACGGCAATACGTCAGGTAGCTAAGTATGATGCAAACCTTCTGTATTCCATGGAATGCCATAGCAGCTTTGTATGTTGTAACTCGTTTTACCATTCATTCCAATAATACTAGAAATAACACGATGTTTTACACAATTTTTGTCTTATCTTTACAACACTATCCACTAGCCACTTGTTTTGAAGATTAACAGCAGATATTATGTACTCTGGAGATTATTACATGAGAGCTCGGCGGCGGTAATAGTGTAATTTGAACAAGCTTTAATAATTGTGTCAGGAGAAGTGCTTATTTGATAATTTCCAAACGGGCGTAACTTATGTCCAGTAAATTACTTCCCCAGCCTAATTCAACAGCAACACTTTTTCCATCTGCATACGGGATCACTAGCCAGAAGAAGAGAAAGGCCACTGCTATGATACTTGCCTGATCATGTAACATCATATGGTATTAAGCAAGTACGTATGGGGATAAATGTCATATTGTCATATCTTCATTAGATAGAATATTATGTAATTATTTTATTATGTAGCATAATATAGTTCCTTTTAGACAGTAATGGATCTGTTTACTTAATGAACGAACAAACTTGGATAGATCTTTTAACAGTGGATTATTGTCATTATTATTATTATTATGAAACTCAGCCTGTCTTTTAGTTTTGAGAACATTGTGTTACAATCGACGCGGTAACAACAGTGTCGACATAATTACGGCTGTTGTGATATTATAACGTCCACCGCTGTGGGTCAGGGGATGTGTCCAATCCTCTCACGCAGCGGGCCCGGGTTCGATTCCTGGTCGGGACAAGTTACCTAGGTGAGGTTTTTTCCGGGGTTTTCCCTCACCTATGAGACAAATGTCAGGTAACTGCAGGCCCTTGTGGTCCCCGGATATCATCTGGCCGTCATTATCATCTTCATCCTCATCCTCGCCTTGTTCTGAGTGTGTGTGTGAATGGTGTGTATCGTCCTATGTGTTCGTGTTGTCTCGGAGGTGGCCCCGGCATTGGGCTGATCACTCATCCGGGGAGGCCCTCCATGTCCTTGTCTGGTCAAAAAAGTATGTATGTGATCCAAAGGTAATCCCTCTCCCGACAGGTCGCGGCCCTGTAAGGCCCGGGAAGCTTGGTCGCTTAAATCCTAACAGAGAGAGGTAAAACTACGAAAAAGAAAGAAAGAAAGAAAGTGATATTATAACCTAATAATTACTCAATTAGAAGCAAAGTAAAATTGTTACACATGATGGCTAAGCTTGTTTGCTGGCCTCCGTACTCAGTGAGTTCAAATCCTGCAACGAACGTTTACTTCATTCATATCGTATCTTCTGAGAGGAATTCATACTGTATGTTCCATACCTATGATTTAGGATAATTAAATAACCTCAATTCTATGTTAGAGACTATAAAAATTATTTCTCGTAGAATCTTAGCTCAGTACCAAATTATTCACATGACCATAGGCTTGTCTCCTTATGGAAGTAAATGGAACTAACTGTAGGCCACTGACGTAAATGTAAGTGCCCCGGACAAATAACATTGAAGTCACAGTAAAATATTCTGCAAACAGTGATCTATAAATTACAGAGTTCGGTGTTTATTACTAGGCCTGTAGGCTTCATGCAATCCAAACAAACACGTCGGAAGGCTGTTATTACTATTTTTTACGTAGTTATAAACAATCATAATTCTAGTTCGAATTTTGTTTTGAATCCACTGTTATGGAAAGCATGTCGGTTCTGATCCGCAGGAGGTTGTGGATTACTGAAGAATCTCAATGCTCTAATATGACTTTACCTATCGTGATGTAGTACAATGGATTAGTGGAGTGTTCCTATGAAGAGCACTTCTTCGAGATAAAATGTGGTGTAACATACGAACACAATATACTATTAATGATTGTTATAGTTTCTACGCATATAATTCAAATCTGTGTCTACAGTTCAACGAATAAAACTTCACTTAAATATTATGTTGATGACAGTCGGGAAAATTAATTCAGGAGTCGTGGGATTATGTGGAGCCGTCTTTCCATTATGACAAAGGTATGATTTTTTCCCCCGAGAGATGCGTCGAATTTCAGTATAACGAAAGAATAAGCGTCCTCAGTGTTTTTCAGATATCATTCTTATCATTAGACCAAGGTTCAAAATTTCGTTAAAAGCCACTGACGTAAACAGACTTAGACTTTCGGGGACAAAATATCCCAGCATGTCTTCCTTCGGAAAGGAAGTAATGCTCTTGGGCCGTTTAAAGTAAAGCTCCTTAGTGAATTATATTTAGGCCTAAATGTAATTTATGATATAATATTACAGAGTGCAGTAAGATATAATAACACTGGACAACAGCCAAAAAATTTTTTGCATGAAATTGGGCGTTTATTATGTGGATTTTAGTGCTGAATTCAATTATGCAAACAGTTTTTCTCTGGCACCCTCAGTTTAAAAAAGAAAGCCTTTTTTCTGAATTAGCACTGGCTGTAAATGCTTAAATTTCTGTTAAAGTGAATGACATAGTAAACAAGACCTAATAGCGATTATAACATTTATTTATTATTATTTTACTGCTTTAGTTAGTAAGAACCGTGGTGTTATGATAATTGGTCATGCAGTTCAAATGAAAGAAAGTTACAAAAATATGCAGCTAATATTACAAAAAGTGCAGTATGACAAGTACAACTGGTCCATCTGTGGCGTTTTCAAAATGATTGGAATACTGTTAGGATTGCAAAGCGGATACACGAAATATTGCTGCTGTTTGTGCGAATTGGATAGCCGTGATAAATCCAAACATTACGACACTAAAATATGGCCTCCCCGGAAGAATTTTGTCCCTGGAGAAAAGAATATCTCAGCTGAACCATTGGTTGATAGATCAAAAATGTTATTGCCTCCACTTCATATAAAATTAGGCCTAATGAAGAATTTTGTCAAGGCATTAGACAAATCTGGAGCAGGTTTCAAATACCTAGAAGAAAAATTTCCAAGAATCAGTGTTTCTAAGTTAAGGAAGGCATTTTTGTTGGGCCTCAGATTCGAGAACTAATGAAAGATCAGCTGTTTGAAAGTAAACTGAATCATGTGGAACTTGAAGCATGGATATCATTCAAGACCATTTGCGAAAAGTTCTTAGGTAATACTAGACCACAAAATTACGAACAATTAATTGAGAAATTACTAGGAGCCTATAGAAATCTAGGTTGCAACATGTCTCTCAAAATTCACTTCCTGCATTCCCATTTGGACTTTTTCCCTGCAAACCTAGGACAAGTTAGTGATGAACATGGAGAAAGATTCCACCAAGATATTTCCGAAATGGAGAAAAGGTATCAAGGAAGATGGAAACCCAATATGCTTGCAGATTACTGCTGGAGCCTCAAAAGAGAAACCACAGGAAAGTACAGAAGAAGCAGCAAACGGCAGAAATTCAACTGACAGCAGTAGAGGATGGACTTGAAAACGAGCTTGCAATGTTTTCAGGTATGTTAATTGGTTACTTTTACAAAATTAAATATAATTTTATTATGAAGGATTCTTCTACATACGAATATTACCAGTTAGTCTTTGATATTACGGTAACTTTACGTTTTATTTATAAACGACTAGACGTGTATGTACATGATTTACTAAAAAACTTAGGGTGCTAGACAAAAACAAAGGCCATATTTGAACTCAGCACATCAAAATACATAAGAAATTATATGTTTTGTGTAAAAAAATATTACCAGTTAGTCTTTGATATTACGGCGACTTTACGTTTTATTTATAAACGACTAGAAGTGTAAGTATACGATTTACTAAAAAACTGAGGGTGCTAGACAAAAACTAAGGCCATATTTGAACTCAGCACATCAAAATACATAAGAAATGATATGTTTTGTGTAAAAAAATATTACTAGTTAGTCTTTGATATTACGGTGACTTTACGATTTATTTATAAACGACTAGAAGTGTAAGTATGGATTTACTAAAAAACTGAGGGTGCTAGACAAAAACAAAGGCCATATTTGAACTCAGCACATCAAAATACATAAGAAATGATATGTTTTGTGTAAAAAATTTTTTTGAAGGTCAGTTTTGTTGTCCAGTGTAATTATTACAGTATAGACTAAAATCGTAGCTTAAATTTTTGCTTTCTCAATAAGTTCTGTATTATAAATTGATATATAAATATAATGTAGTTTTATATGAAGCATGTATTGGATTATGAATATAGGCCTACACTATTGTGAAGCATAATTATTAAACATAAACGCACAACATCTTATATCCAAAGAAATAGATAGGTGTATAATTAACAATTATATATACAGAGTGTTAATGAAGAACACCGAAATAGTTTACCTGTGTATAGAGGCGACATAGACAATGAACTTTTATTAAGAGATTTTTGCTCTATGGATTCAATTTTTCCTGTTACAGCATAAAATCTCCCAGGGCATTGCCGCGACTGGCTTCTAACATTTAAAAAAATGCAAAACAAAGGAACTTCGTTGTTGACGCTGGAGTTATGAATAAAATAGATAATGTAGTGGTGGCCAGTTGTGTGATTAGTCTGTATCTAACTAGTGATATAGCTTTTGATGAATGATTAAGAAAGTTTTTATCAATCACTAAGAAGACATGAAGTCAATTGAATGAAAATTGTAACCTTATTTGGCTTCCTTATTGACTTATGAGCACCAAACTGTAATGACTTTAATGCCCTGTAGCAATACATATTTTACGTCAAAGAGCAAAAATCTCCTAATAAAAGTTTTCATTAACACTCTGTATACACACACACACACACACACACACATACATACATACATACATACATACATACATATTTCATCAGATATTTTATTTCACTGCTGAAGTATTTAGTTGAATACACGTATTGATTAGCCAACATGGTATTCCACAACTTCCTACACTTTTTGCTCACTTGGGTCTTACAATTTTTACGCTGCTCATTTTACATAAACCTGAAATTTTCTGTACGAATTACTGTGAAATTTCTACGGGTGTAATGCTGTAATCCGAATAATAAAATCTATAGCGTGAGGGACCGATATGCCATGTCAGCTGGCAATCCAAAATTTACAAGTGATACAACAGGTGTCGGTATCACTAGGGTCAAGGTTAGGGAATAGGATATGTTGTGCAGAGCCTCCGTATTAGTCCAAGACATATCATAAAGTCGAGACTCACCGTTTATTGCACGGCAATCTTCTCATTTGAATAACGATTCGGGTAAAGAGAAGTTTACAATTTGCACATGCTTATAACACGTGAGGTTCATAGTATAAGTCATTCTAAAAGCAAGGAACTGGACACAAATCAATACATCCCCCCCCCCCAACGAATAACGAATTCCTGAAGAAATTTAAATTACATAAACCTGAAACCCACTTATAAAATAAAACAAAACAAAATAAGAGTGCCAATGTGATAGTTTTTCATGCATTGAAGCTTCACTTTTCGAAGTTTTGCACATCTTGAAGCTTCACTTTTTTAGTTTTGGCTCAATGCTAGACACTGTATATCTGTAATATATACCATAAATTCATATTTACACCAACATGGAAAATCAAGAACACCAAAGACAGAAAATTTAATTCCAGCACACAGCTTAACTGCTTACCACAACACTAGGAGCACGAAATGGCGTCATCGTAATTGCCGTGTTTTTTTTTCCTAACAGAAATAGGGGATGCTAGGAAAGGGTTAAAATAAAAGCATGTCTGACCGTGGAATGGATTGAATCACTGCTCTGTGTGTGTAGCCAGCTAACGGTAGTTATCGTTCATTTCAACCTGAGATAAAATTTATAAAACATTTTGAGAGAATGGGAATGTGGCAACTTAAAACCAGCTTTCTTCACGGACCCCTTTCATCGTTCCCACTGTAAGGGTCCGCGGACCACACGTTGGGAACCTCTGGTATACAGTAGAGTTGGATTATTCCCACAAAGTCTCTGGCCTTGAAGACAAACCCAGCCAGCGAGCTTCTCGTTACGTCTCGTTACCAAGATGCGCGAATTCGGTGAGCGTAAGATCAGTAAGCTACCGCTGGGCAGAGAGTGAACATCATGCAGCATGTCGCCAGTCGTAGAAAATACTATAATAGTTGAGTGGAGGAATAATGCCGCTGCGAGAGAGACAGACAACACATGGAGTGGGATAGGAGAGCTGAGCCAATCAGGGTGCAGCTACCTCCCCTAGCCAGGAACTCTACGAGCGGTGAGACTCGCTCCTAAGGTATATACGTAAAAACCCAGAGACGTTGTGGAGGTAATCCTACTCTTCAGAGCAGATGTAGGGGAGAGATGTACAAAGACGATTATAATTCACTCCTTCCGTAATACTTCGGACAGAGCTGTTTGTATCTTCATCTTGTGACATCATGCTTTTGCGGCTGCATATCTCAAAGGTTAGCAAACACTGTAAGGTTTGCCATTATTTCCACAATTAACAATACTTCTGATTCCTTTTTCTATCTATTTGTTGATAACATATGAACAACGCTATCTAAAAAAAATATCTAACAGTAAATTTTTTTCAAAATAATACTTTAATGTAATAGGAAGTTTTAAGAAATACTCTTTATGGATTTATTATTTTTAAATACTTACACAGTAGATATTCCAAAGATTATAGATGTTGTTCATATGATACAAGTAGATAGAAAAAAGAATCACTTGTGGAAATTATCACGGAAACGGCATTTCAGTGCACGAAACATGGCTGCAACTATAATTACCCGTAATAAGTAATTGTAATAGTTGAATTAATTCTGAAACTTCTATGTAGAAGTAGCCAATAAAGAGCATGTCAGATTACAAGGTAACAGTATTCAATGCTGACAAAAATAATGAATTTCGCCTATTTCTCATACCCAAACCTGTTGTAACCTCCCTTCCACTTAAAGTCTCCGCATGTAAATTAAACAGGCTATTATATTTTGTCTTCTTTCTCTCGAACTGCATCTTGAGTCCTCGAGTGTCCAGTAAAAGTAAAGTCTTCCCTATACAGGCCATGGAGGTCCAGAGGGTTCCAGGAATTTGAGGCTCCCAGATTTTAGACATTCGGAACATGAAGGTGGTAAGGTTTTCAGCCTTGCGCACCGGCCGCCTTTACCCCCAGGATTGCTCCTGGTACTCATTTCTGTTGGAGGCTGAGTCGACCCCAGGGCCACCAGAAGGATTAGGCCAATTGAAAAACTCCGACCTCATCAGGAATCGAACCCGCGACTTTCGAGCGTCCTACGAAAAACCCATCTCATATAACTTTTTTTTTCTATCGGGATTAAAGCCTGTGCGCAAGAACGTTATCTGCTATGTTGCTTTCGTAAAGTCTTAACGCATCGCATTTTAATAACAGAATGAGCAAAATATATATTTGAAAGTTCGAATAGGATGCATTACTTCATTATACTGTAGAAAAAACTACATGAGAAACCAAGCTAAATTCCATTCCGAGCATTTAACAAGCCTGGTGTAAGAAGTAGGAATTAGTAGTTTATTTATAGTGTCACGAAAGATTTCAATACTTTGCAAATTGAGACTCTCTTAACAATCTCATTTTATAGTCCAAGTTTTAAATATTGTGCAGGTAGTATAAACCCGAGATTGTTTGAAATCTTTTCCATAATTATGTGTTATAAAACGTCAATTTTAAACAATCTCATGTAATAAAGCCTGATAAATACCAGAAAATTGGATTCAAATTAGTAATAAATTATGCATATATTATAAACGTCGCTTAAGAAGATACTATTGGATTATATACCATGTTCTGCTTCATTGCTGCATTAATCATTCGTACATATAATTGCGGACATTCAGAGTTATACTTCAGTTATATTGGCCAAATAGTCCAGAATTTGCTAACTGCGCAAACGACAAAAACAAAGAAACGCACACGATTTTTATATTCGACATTTAAACAACTTTGATTTAAATTTTCCCCCTAAACTTATGTTTAGGAAATGCTTTATTTGTTAATGGATTAAAGCTTTAATTTAAAGCACAATTCTAGCATAATTGGTAAATGTCTAATATTTAGATAAAACTTTAACGATATGATAGTTGAAAGTGATGATTAAGGCAAGGCATTTGATGATTTTGCAACTTTTTTAGTTGAAGGTTGAAAGATAGCACGACCCTATACAAATTTGTAAATATGGGCAATTTGTTTTGGCATTATTTTACATTTTTCGTGATTTTCAAGAAATAAGTAATTTTTTAACATTCTCAGGCCATTTTTACATTGCATGGCGTTTTAATGATATATTACATTTCATTATATTTTGAATTTTTCATTGTTATTTCTCTTTCTTAATGTTTGTCTATTATAACTTTTAAACAATAATGTCCACAAGAAACAAAGTAGACCTTTCAACGTAACTGCTATTTCTGCTTTTAAGGAATGTGCATTTTTAACTTCACTATATTTCCAAGAAAACCTCCAGTGAAGGTACAAATCATTATTTCCAGATAATAGACAATCGTTTTCATTTGAAAACTTCCGCCAAGTTTTCATCCATTTCAATTCAAATTAATTGTAAACAGCCACTGCAGTTTGTGTTGTAAAGAATTAAATATTTTTATTTTATTCTAAATGACACATATTTGCTAGAGGCAATGCCAGTTGTGAAATAGTACTTTTTCCACAAAGGTTGTATTTTAATTGTAAATGTAAATAAAATTCACTGTAATCCATTAAATCAACTCATAATGCACATTGTTTGCGATTCCTTAATTATTAAATCAGCTCATTACTTTTTACAAGTAATGATGGATAATTTAACGGTCTTTTTCTAAAAAAAAATAATTTTTTTACTACTTTTAGGTAATAAATGCATTTTTATTTTGCATTATTTTCGATATTTTTGACATTAAATACCTTGTGATAGTAACCCATACATAGTTTTTTGGTTACTCTATTGTCCCTTTCTGTTGATTGCTTCTGATGAATAGCTAAGTAGTATTCATTTCACGTGTTTTTATTTGTATTTTTTTGTTGCTATATTGTCATTTCCAGTTATCCACATAAATCTACATAATTATAATACATCTTCAATCAAAAATGTTCTAAACTCTTGTTAAGTAATAGTATTGATATAGTAGTAGTAGTAGTCTAATTATATACTGAGAATGTTTTCATAGTAAAATACCATTGTAATGAAATTAATCTAATCTGCACCATTATCTGTTCTAGGTATGTGGATTGTGATGATTCATGGTGTTTTCAAATCTTAATTCTGGTCCGAGGCTGCAAGCTCTATTCTGATTGAGAGTAAGTAAACAAAACAAAATGTAGCAAATATGCATGATAGAAAACTACTGTACTGACTAGTAAATTAATTTATCTTTTGTGTTTATTATTATTACCGTGATTATAATATTATTATTTTTAATACTATTACTAATATTATTTATATTATATTATTTTAAATTTCTGTTTTGCTAAAAAGACAATATAACTTTAATCATTAGGATTTTATTCTCCATATTCTTATAGATATCTGCTGACCATAGAATATCTTCCGTGACACCATACCCTATATAGAGGTAGGGCGTACAACATTATCTCTATATCATTTATCTGTCTTTTAAATTCATTGGCAGATCTGAGTGTGTCCCGTTAACAGTTTTTTTCAGCATAGGTTTTGCCATATTCTCAAAAATCGCCGCAAGATGTCATCTAACCTAACCTAACCTAACTTAAGAATATTATAGGAGAAAAATTCCTCCGACACTGGGACTTGAACCCAGGACCTTTGGCTATTTGCGCCAGATGGAACCTCTCTCCTATGACTGATTGCCCTAATGGTCCACAGACAGACAAGTTATGTCATATGCAGTACAGTGAGGCACACTAATTAGTGATTTTTGTGACCGGGCTTCCACTGTTATTGTCTGTCTGTGAGGTAGACCATTAGGGCAATCAGCCATAGGAGAGAGGTTCCATCTGGCGCTGTGAATTGAGCTCCGGCTTAGCTCAGTTGGTAGAGCATTGGCGCGAATAGCCAAAGGTCCTGGATTCAAGTCCCAGTGTCGGAGGAATTTTTCTCCTATAATATTCTCATGTAGGCTAATGTCCAACAGAGACAATAATCTGTGGTTCATGAATGCTTATATATCTATAACCTAACTTAACCTAATTTAACCTAAAATGGCAAAACCTATGCTAAAAAAATAACTGCGTCCCGTTAATCTTATCACATTGGTCGGGACAATTGTATGTCCCATATTTGAATCATCCATCCCGTATTGTCCCGTTTTATTGAATCGATTTCATCTTGCCACCTTATTTAGACAAGTTATAGGTTTTTCAGAGCTCCGACAAATAGCTTGAGAGAAATTTGGTATTGCAATGACTTTATCATTGGCTGCATGCAGTAACAGGCCAGTATCATCGCCATCAAGAAGGCCTTGGCATTGGGAGTTCTCTTCAGTGATTACGATTACCCTTCCTTTTCAGTTTAGTTCAGTGTGATTACAGTATTGATTATTATACCTTGATCTGTTGTGATAATAATAGGTTATTGCTTTATTTATGTAAAGTCGTAGATTTTCCTTTTGGGGGTATTTGCCAGTGTCTAAAGCTCCAATTGAGAGGCCTTTTCAATAATGAACAAATTGTCGTCCAAAGAAAGAAAAAAAACTTCAAGGATAAACTGTGAAAAGCCAAGTGATCGTAAAATACCATTTTTAATTCAGTTGCCCAGAATTTTTAAAACTATCTCAATAGAATGTTGCTCTTTTGACCAAAATACTTTCTACAGAGAAATTCAAGTAGTTAGACAATGGAGCTTTACTTCTGACAGCAAGTTGCACGGTGTCTGCCCAGTTCCCACCTTTACGCAACCCATTGTAACCCTCAGTCGCAGAGACCAGGTACTAACCAGACTGCGAATTGGACACAACTCTTATCATTAGACTTCGGATTTTAGGTAAAAACCTATTTTAATCCTTAAGTGATATATGGACGAAAACTTGTGTATGCATGTTTCAAAAGTGACTATGCCTAAAACTGATACTTTTATAGGACCTAAAACAGCCTATTTTTACGTTAGAGCCTAATATTGCCTTTTTGCTTGTTTTTCCTCAAAGTTCAAAATGAGTCACTTTTTGCTATAAATTCTGGCATTTATTTTCAGTTCGTACTAATTTTTTAGCTCGGAATATGCAGTACATGATACATTTATGACGTGGTTAAATAGTAAGGAGTGTTTCGTCTTCGATAGAAAAATTCCTTGGAATTCCCAAGAGAATGTAGTGTTTTTCTCCCGACTCCCACATCCAGTAACAAACAAACAAAAAAACAAAAACAAACAAACAAAAAACAATCACTGAGGGACATGGTGGTTTTACAGAATATCTACATAGATTCCATCTTAAACCTAGCCCGGAATGCATCTGTGGAGAAGATACCCAAAATGTCACACATATACTATTCGACTGTCCACTATTTCATAGTGAGAGATACTAACTTAGATTGCTGTTGGAATCTGTGGACTGCACACTTTCTAAGCCACTCACAGATGTTTTAGTAAACCGTAAATCATATAAATACTTTATATCATTTTTAAATACAATATTTCCAAAGATAAAATTGTACCAGTAGTTAAGTTCTATAGTTAGAAATGTATATCAGATACTGTATCAGCAACTAAGTTAACTATTAGCGTATGTTGTTAGCCATTTCATACACTATTTCTAAATTTATATATTTGTTAAAACTAGACTTTAACCAAATAGTGTTAGTCATCTCATGTTAAATTGTTAGCCATCTCATGACTCAATACTCTTGTACATATATTACTTTAATATTTAGATATGTTAAATGATTGTTAATAACTATAACCTTAATATACCTTCGGATAAAATAAGGTTAAAACTTGGATGATAATAATAATAAAAAAAATTAAATTAAAAAAATTAAAAAACGTAGCTTCTGGGTGCAGGGATTAGGTTTTCACTGTTATGGTAGTAATACACGCCCTAGTAATAGGTCTATATAATTCTGTGTACCATAGGCCTATATCTGTGTTTTATCATGATTATTCATTAATGGTGACTTCAATAAATATAATATTCTGCATTGCAATTGAGATATTTCAGAAAATTGACAAATTAACGATTTTATAAGAGACTATTTTACGATTTTTAGAACCTATTTTCCAATTTTTAGAGCCTATTTTAGGTACCTAAAACAGCATTTTTAGCGACCTAAAAGTCCTAAGTCTACTTATCATTCATACATCCTTTCGAGAGATCTTCCTCCTTGGTGCGATCTGTGTGCATCTCCTCTCAATGTGGACAATATTGACATACTGCCCCAAGTATACTGATCAATGAACTCTGTGCAAAGTGCCTGTCAACCTCTTCATGACTCTGAGCCAACCAAGATACCATATTATTGTCTTAAATTTCATTAAATACACTGTACTTTGTAATGTCATCTAATTGTTTTTTTTTTAATCCATTGTATTTTAGTGTTATAGTCGCGATATGACTTTTCAGTGAAAGCGACTTTAATATGAATAAATTTTAAAAAGAAAGTACCGGTAGTTAGATCTTATAAGGTAAGGCATCCTGTGTAGTTAATAAAGTTTAAGCCTACGTGTAGAAAAAATGTGTCCCGTATTTAGATTTAAACAATTTAAGCCTACACGTAGAAAAAGTGTCTCTGATATTTAGACTTTTAAAAAATGGCCATTTTATCATAGACAAAAAATTGTCTCAGGAAGCTTGAAAGAATTTCCCTTACACTGCATTTGATTTTACATGTGACCTATTATAAAATTAATGTTGTTCATTTCTACTGTAGGCTACGGTATTTTCTTATTTTCTTTGACTTTCCTTCCTGTGATAATTTCCCCGACTTAAATCTTTCACTGTTCGGGCAAAATTAATGTAATATATATTATTTCGCTTATATTAACGGCTGTTTAAAAAATAGTGTATGATACACGCGGTGAAATTATTTTATTTTGTTCTGAGGATTGCTAAACTAACTCTAACTGGCTCGTTTCGCAAATATAACCTGCTCCCAAAATAAAATATTTTTATTACCGCTTTGATCATAAATGACTATTTTAGACAGTCGTTCTTTCAACTTTGAGAGTGACTCACGCTGTCATACATGACAAAAATATTTTTCTCCATAATTTAATTTTTCCTGTGTTTGTTTTCAACACGTGTATGCGAAAAGGTTTGTGCAGCATATTTTGCACCATTTATTCCCATTATGCAATTCACGTGGTTCGTCACGTTTCTCACTTTGTATGCTGTTTGAAATGCTTTTCAATTAGGTCTTGTAATGATAGCAATTACCTTGTACTTTTTAAAAATGTGTTTGGTTTGTTTATTGCATAGACTATTTTCAGGCTTTCATTAAATTTATTGCACTAATAACATCCATTTTGATAAAGAAAACTGTAATGATGCCATCCTATTATGTCATATTAACATAAACCTTTCAGGGTCCAAATCTGCATACAAATAAGGGCGTATACTGGAGGTAACCCCAGACAAAAACTCACATTGGATCTTGATACCCACAATACTCAAAGAGTTAAAAGGAAAAGCATTTTATGCCAATACTGACTGGCCTTGACTGGAATGTGGTACGAAAAAAGTTGCATGGACGTGTTGAGGAAACTGGAACACGCAATTATTTTGTTGTATTTTTGAATTACAAACGTTGGGCAAGATGCTTCATAATGTCTCAGACGTGAATACATGCACATTGCCCAACCATTTGTCACTTGGTAAACAATACGCAACGATCCCTCGTGTTTCAGGAGACCTAGCAATTTCTGACAAGTAATGTTCTTATAAGAATATCAACTCTTACAAGTTATGCTATCATGTTATGTTTGTAAGTTTTAAAAGAATTACGTATTCAGTATGTTGGCCCAAGTTAATTTACTGATTTTAATGCCATTTTGTATTTCAAGTCTTATGCTGTAAAATATTTTGAAAAATGATGTGAATAAAACAATGAGTTAACTTCAAAATTTATACATTAAAATTTTTACGAAAAATATTTGTCTTGATCGAATCTTTGATTGAGAAACACAGATCTGGCTAATTCAACATAATAAGGGAATTTATCAAAGGAACCAATTACAGAGGCTTAAAAAAACTAAAAATACATTTGGAATGGATTTGACACTTATTTAGGCCTGGAACAAACATGGATATATTCTCAAATCTGAACGCAAATTTCCAGCTTCTCCTGCATCCCACTGGATACCAAATTGTGCAGATAAAGACAAATTATTTGGAAGGAGTGAATAGCTTCATAACTGTTATATAATACATTACAGAAAAACAAGGTATTGCACGTCGTAAAGCTGTGAGAGTGATATCCTAACAGGAAAAGACAACTTGGCCAAAAGCGTCTCCGAAATGAAACGGTACGATTCTGACGTAAAGACACCGGATACCGGCGCTAGAAATCATTGCCCTAAGTGGAGCAGTTAATAGGGCACTGGCTTCAGTTCACAAGTCTTTAGGTTCGAATCCAGCCCAAGTCAATGATATTTATGAGAGTATAAGTGTGACAGTCCCATGTCTGCAAATTTACAGGCATGTAAATTTCCCTGGGGGGGAAAAATTCCTTTACACCGGCGACGATTGATAGGCTTGGGTAGTAGTATACAGCCGACCTTAAATAGTCATAGCAATTTACCCCTATGCAGATAGAGAAATGTAAACAAAACCCTTCATGGCTGATAATTATTAATTTAGGCTATACGAGTTTGTGTAATCCACGCCGCCAAGGACTTGCAAGAGAGGGATTAGCCATTAGATCTCATATATATAAGCATTTATAATTTTCAAATTTATAATTTTCACACTCAGCTATCAGCAGATGACTATAATAAGTTGTTTTGGGCAAGAAACAATGATATTACTTAATTACATTGATAGCAAAAAACATGAAATGAAATCCAGTGACAGTGGCCTTATGAGGAGCATATTGTCATGATAAGGCCACGTGGATACACTGTATTCTTCTGACCAGCTCTGTACTCTTTGCCTCACTTTTTTTTTATCCATCTTAAATAAATTGAACGTATAGGTACGGTACATTAACATGTGTTACTTAGTGTAAAAGTAATTTAAAAAGTCAATTAATTAATTAATTATAAACAATTAAGCAAATTATACATGTGTTCGCGGTCAAACCCAGGTCCGTATGAAAAATGTGAACATTATTGTTTAAATGTTATAAATTAAGTAGATATTCTCAAATTATGACCGAGAAGTAGCGTTCCTCTTTGCATCGCAACGTATGTGGCCTTAACAGGTACACTAGGCCTATATATTTTTTTAATTGCAATCTCGATTATTGAACTTGGTATGTTAATGCAGATACAACAAAGAGATGCTTTAAAAGATCACAATGTAAGCTACATATCCACGTATAATTTTATGCTGATATGAATCTACTTAAATAGTTAGAAGTATTTTATTTCTTATCTTGTTTTTACTTCTGAAGCGCGTATTTCACAAAAGTTTCTGTGTTTCCTCGAGGAATGGAGAGGGAACACTGAAATTCTGGTCAGTTGACCTTCGAAGGATGAGCTTCAAGTAGGTGTTGCAAACTGGGGCCAAATTGTGATACTTTTACGTTAAAGTATTAGTGGCCTTATCAGGATCATGGCCTTAACTGGAGCACCTACCTTATATTATGTTTAACTAGCCAAGTTCTTGGAGGGCCACCCCGGATGAGCGATCAACCCGATGCCGGGCCGATTCAACTTGAACACAGAGGACAATGCAGGTCAGTCGCTCAAACACTTTCACTGATCAAGGGGGATAATAACTGCCAGATGATGTCCGGGAACTACTCGACCTGATAGGGAACCGAACCAAGGCGCGCTGTGTTGAGAGCGAACGCATACCGTAGGCCTACACCACAGCGGTGGACCCTCCCTGGTAATTATTATTATTATTATTATTATTATTATTATTATTATTATTATTATTATTATTATTATGAATAATAAATGTTTAATAAGGAAGTGTAAGTACTGCAGGTTAAATCACGATTTATAGTGAGAGATTTGAACTTAATTTCCTTTGTGTCAGCTTGCATGATGCAAGGACACCATCTCGTCTGGGATGAGATACTCTGTTGATGAACAGCACTGTGTTCCATCTGGATGCTTTAATAATTATTGTAATGATGGTAAGATACAATAGCATGATTTCACATCCTCATGGAGCAGCATCGTAACGAACATACGATGAGAATAAAATTCACAGTTTTGGCTTATGCATTCCTTTACTTAATAATTATGTCTCTCTGCGTCGATTTTCGAAAAAGTTACCGGTAACTTCACATATAGTAACGGTCTATCCTATTCAGCTGAGTATTTTTGACTACGTTGCTTTGTTACGGAATAGTGTTTTGATAATGAAATAAGTTATCAGTGTGTCAAATTTTCCTAACAGACCCTTTGTTTCAGTCGTTGAGGTTCTGAGTCTAGAATCTCGGTTAATAAGACAAGGACGCGAATACTGTAACTCCGAACAGTCTATCGTCGTTGGTAGGCTAAGTTTGAATTAGCGATTTCTCAGTTCAGTAGTCAGTATGTAACGAAACCTCAAAGGGCAAGTAAGTCTTTATTGTTTAATAATAGCTATGGAAAATCGTTCTTATTGGTCGCGCTCTTAATAGGCTATTGACCTACTTGCCACTAGAGATTAGACCCAAAATTCGTGGATTCTAAATTTTGGAAGAGACATGACGCAGTCTTCTGTTTATTTTAGTTTAGTTTTAATTTTTTTAAATTTTGTTTCAGATTTATTTTATTTTATTTTAGCTTTATTAATTTTGGTCTATTTTGATAATTTTCCTTTGTTTTACTTGCCTCCAACAGAGCGAGCTCTTATGTAAAATGCTAACAAGATCAAAATCATGACAGTAAAAATGAAAAGGTTTCTACGGTACTAATGTTAAGGAGTGAAACCACACAATTACATCAAATTAACTCAATAATTTCTCACATATTATTAATTAGGGTTTTGAACAAATAAAGAATAATCAATCTATATGCTTACATATAAATTATAATAAATAATTGAGGATATGTGTTGATTCATTAAGCGTTCTAATTGGCTCTTTGAACGACTTAAATGAAACATGACCAAATTAACGTAGGCTATATGTTAAGATTGATGTGATGCAAAGTGGGATACAGTATATTTGTATGATTTTGTTGTAGTCAAAGAAAACAAATTGCTCTTAGAGTGAAAAAGTACGGTATTCTAATAAGATTCTATAAATCACATTTGACCTACAGTTCAAATTGTTGATAACTTTACAACAGCAAATGCTTTTTTAAAATAAAGAAACTATTTCTTTCACTACTGTCTTATAATAATGTGTAAATTATAGCAGTTTTTCGAAGTAGTCTTCTTACTACCCCGGTTGTTTGTCAGCTACTGGATCCATAAGACGTGCTGCTATCTTTGCAATTCACCGCCATACTAAGAAAGGTTTAATCCTTCATCCAACCGTTCTAATTGACTGTGATATTGAACAGGCAATGGGAGTTCATGAGGGAAAAAGAAGAATTTTTATGTAGGCCTACCATGCATCCCTAATCTCAGTCAGGCCCGAAAACTGGAAACTACTGTTTGGAAGTCGAGGAGGCCTGGCTAAATTTACATGGAATATCATACATAGTTTAGTCATCAACCAAGAGACACTCAAAAACATTCTAGTTAACTTCCTTAAAGGTTCCTTGAGTGTATTACATCACCATTAATAATATACTTTCAATGATTATGGTCAGTTGATCGGCTAATCATATTTTGCTATGATTCGTAATATGTTTATCACATTTTTAATTTTAAATCCCCAACTGAAAATTCTATAAAATGTTTACACCTTTGGTTTGTGACTACTATACAGGATCTCGTGGTTGTTCATATTATGTATATGTATGTAATTAAATAAGCGGTCATCACTGACCAAAGATCGGCATCTAGCATTCTAATTACTTTTAAGAAACATGCCACTAATAGGACCAATCGTAAATCGCAGAGTTTTTCAATACATAATCTCGTGAATTCCCATACGGGTTAAGACCACCTGCTTAAACGGGTTGACCTAAATCTAGTATTCACCAAAGGAGCTATTCCTGAACACCTTAAATTAAATTTCAGAGAAATTTATTGTTTCTTCTCAGATAAAAGAAAGAATACAAGCTACGAAAAGAGGCTATAGAAAACTAGAAACTAGAAATAGAAAGTTCCGAAAGAAAATTATGTGCGCAATAATTACGATGATATTTAAAGTATTAAAAAAATCAAAAACGCCTACATACATTTCTATCTAGTTAAGTTATGATAGGTCGTTTCATTTGCTTTAGCAATATTAAGTTACCATGATAGACGAAGCAGAAATATATCTTGTAAATTCGAAATAGTAATCCTTATGCTGACGCAGTCAATGTTCACAAGTTCGCAAGCATTCTGTTTGCTTATGGGAGAGATTTGTACATGTACATTAGCAATATTTCTGCGAAGGACTATAGGCTAATAATTGTACTTACCATAGTTGGCAACTCTATTTGAATCGTATGTAAGCAAACCCGGTGGATTTTCTTTTTACAAACCTCAGCTATGTATGTTCATTCAATTCCCCCGGGCCTTAAATTTCTCAACCGCACAAAACAGTTACACTGATTAAAGTTCACTTACAGAAGCGTTGCTTACTTCTCGCTGAATGGATGTTATTTCTTGAAGTCATTACATGAAAAGGCAGTGTGGCCGAGTATCACAGTTATGTTAAATAAGGTTGTAGTAGCTATAGCTGTCGTATGATCAAAGTCAGCTTATTATTTTCAAACTACAGAGGAATACCCATCAGATTGATGATTAGGCTGCTCCATGATTTTGAATATAGTTCCGCAACAATCTAGAATACAAATTGTCTTAATCACATACTGGAAACCAGTGTTCATGTCCCGATAAATTCTATTACACTCTATGACAGGATGAAAATGAGAAACTACACTCTTAAGTAGATCGGAGTAATGTGTTAGAGTGAGACAGACATGCTTGTCTAGGGCCGGTTCTAGAGCACACTATGTCTATCCATTCCACTGTCTCAAAAGACTCTGACCATAGCTATGTATGTTCATATAACTATATAAGAATGCTCTGAAATACGGTAAGTTGCTTCCTACATGGTTTAGGAATTGGCAAGGAAAAAATCTGACCTGGTCAGAAACGTATAATATATGTGATCCATAGAAACTTCCTCCTCAACAGGTCGCCGTCCTGTAAGGCCCAGGCGGCGTGGGCCGCATAAAGGATCCTACAACGAGAGAGTTTAACTAAGAAAAAAAGAAGAGAGATTTAACATTACCATTTTTAAATTAGTAATGGATCCTTTTATATACAACTGTTTAACCTTGTATTATTATTTTTAAAAGAATGCTCACAAAATTACAGAATTTTGCACGAGAAATAATACTACGGACTAGCCGTTGTGGGAACTATTTTATTAGCAGTCCGACGTGTAAAATACGTAATGTAAATAATTTTTATAGATTTGATGTTGTAAACTATTTAATTTATTTATATAATGTTTGTATTGTAAATTCTATCAATGCTTTTAGACACAAAATATACAGTGCAACTGCAAATTGTATTCAGTCTCATTATCATAACTCTTGAATTGAGCTGAATCATCACAACTATTCTTTGATAATTAATATACCACAGTATGCAAGTGGTCTCATAAATATAGGCCTAACTGTTCTGGTGGCTTTATATTTATAGCCCTACTTCTCCACCGCAGCAAGAAGTCGATGAACTGTAAATATCAATCTATTTTCGTTTTGCAAGCTTATACTTTTATTGTTGTTGGCAAGAAAACTGCATATAATTTATTACCGTTGCACACAAAATACCGTGGAGTAAAATTATGTTTGTCGACAGTAGCTATTTTTTTCGGTTCAAGTCTAGTATTGTGGTAGCTGAGGGTGTGGAAATTGATTTTCAACACAAACAAGCTCCAAATTAAGATTCTGCATCAGCGGGTTCCAATTCTAGTTTCTGAACTGTATAAAACTTACATAAAATGGAAGGCAGATAAAAGCGTAAGAGTATGTCTGTGTTTTTTTAAATACATATTTTAAGTTTAAGAATACAGAAAGGAATAATAAAAGTTGGCTTAAAAAATCTTTAGACTACCCAACAAAACGGTTATTTCCTGAATTTAATGATATGACAGTAGAACAGACGTATAAGCTTACACTTCTAAAATATTTGTGCAAATACCGAGACGTACACATATCTGATCCACATAGCAACAATACAAAAATAAAATGAAATCTCGCCTTCAATAGAACCTAAATATTTTACCTTTGCTGGTATCAGCATAGCAATTGTCTTACGATGCACCTGTTCGTATATTTAAGACACTCCTCAAAAGAGGACACAGGGAGTTCCTCAAAAGAGGACACAGGGAGTGAGGAGTAACAATACATGACATATGTTCTCTGTTTTGGCTTCCATACGTGTTTAGAAATTCCCGTTTTCCATTTACATTGTTACTTCTAGATTCTTTTTGTAAATGTCCAGATTCATCAAAAATAAATAATTTCTACTCCTATCAGACGTAGAAAATAGAAGACTATATTATTTATTATTGTTATTATTATTATTATTGTGATTTGTGTAAAAAAATGAATTCTCTATAACTTATAACATTGATATATAATACAATGAATATTATAAATGTAAACATGTAGCGAAAATGATGGAATGTTTAAATTCGTAAAAACTTCTAAACATCATATATTTTTCCATTGTAAGAATTTGACTAATACTGATAAATATTAATTATTATGAAGGATAAGAAAGAAAACCTACATCATATGTCAGCCACAGGCTATAGATTAGTCAGATGAACAACCATTTACCTTTGATTAGATTCAGTCAAATTTATCCGGAACTTTAGTCTCCCCTGTTCATTGGTGCGCTGTGCATATTTTGTCAAAAACTTAATCTTTCCACCCTGATACTGACGTAAAAGTTCGTTACTTAAGAAACTGTATAAAAACAGAAATGTAATATTGACAGAGTAAAGCTATAGATAAAATTGTGAGAATTTTCATCTTCGTGTTATGATTGCAATTTATAGGAACTAGTATTGTAATCAAATTTTTGACATTGATTTCAAACTTGTATCTCACTAATGATTTCACTTGATGATTGCATATATTATGGTATAAATTCAGCATTAAGTTAAAGTTGCATTTCAGTTAAAGTAATCTTAAAGGTAGATTTCGAAGAAAAATCTACCTATTGCAATGGATACCATGTCATGATTTTCGAAAAATTCTTTCATATCTTTACGTTTCATGCTTCCCTAAGCACGAAACCACCGCCCGTTCAAAAAAAAATTTGTGATATATATATATATATATATATATATATACAGGGTGTTAATGAATAACACCGAAATATTTTACCTGTGTATAGAGGGTACATAGACAAGCAACTTTTATTAGGAGATTTTTGCTCTGTGGATTCAATTCTTCCTGTTATAACATAAAATCTCCCAAGGATATGCACGCCACTGACTTCTAATACTTGAAATGATGAGAAACAAAGGAACAGTGAATATTGTGTAGTGGTCGGGAAAATTGTAAAAAATGACGATCGAATCTTGCAACTCTGAGGGGAAAAAAGACAAACGAAACATTTTTTGTTAGGTCTGGAATTAGGAATAAAAACATAATGCAGTGGCGGGCAATCATGTGATTAGTCAGTAAATTTTGCAGATTATGAAAATTCTAAATTATGGTATAGCTGTTGATGAATTATTAAGAATCAGGTTTTTATCGATCGCTAAGAAGGCATGAAGTCAATTTAATGAAAATTTTAACCCTATTTCGCTCAATTATTGAATTATGAGCACCAAATTTTAAGGTCTTAATGCCCTATAGCATACACATTTTACGTCATAGAGCAAAAATGTCCTAATAAAAGTTGCTTGTCTATGTCCCGACTATACACAGGTAAAATATTTCGGTGTTATTCATTAACACCCTGTATATATATATATATATATATATATATATATATATATATCTTTACACGATAGCGGCCGTAATTTTGAAGATATTTTAACCAAATTTTATTATGTCATTTCTAGGCCCAATAGTTCGGACAAGTTCGTTAATGAGCAAAAATTGGCCCAAGGGGGTGGTCGGGGAGGGGGTTGAAATTTTTAAAAATGTATATCTCGGCCCCTATGAAGTATAGAGGGAAACTTTGTTCGAATAAATTAGAGTACTCCCTATTGAGTTCACAGTGACACCAACGATTCGGGGGTTCGAGTGAGGGTGGGGGTGGGGGTGGGGGATGAAAATTCGAAACTTTTGAAACCACGTCTTGTGGGGTATCGTTGAAAAGCTCTTGATGAGTACTCTACAAATCAATAACTAGTTTCTTGATAGCTCTCATATGACGCGAGATTTTAATGTTTGAAAATAATAACACTTAAAAGAATTATTATAATATCATAATTTTGTCTTGTTTAGCGGCTTTGCTAATTTTATTCATTGCTGATCTTGCGCACGGCCTCCCAGAATATTATATCCTATTCTTGTTGTCAAAACAAATGATTGTAGGCTCTTCCTCTTTACCGAATTCAGTTCTTATTACTGCGGGTTTGCCATGCCAAGGCTAAAAAAAAGAAGAGTGTTGCGCAGCGATAATAAATTAAACCAAAAGCACTTTGAAATCTACCTCAGCCTGTAGGCCTGCCTAAAGGGATTTTTTCATCTTTTTTGTAAAACTCGTTTAAGAGTTTTATTTACTTGTACTTATGGTACTTATCCTCTTGTAGAGTTGTTGGTCTTCTTAACCCATTTATTGTGGTGACAATGGGTAAGCTTCAGTTCTGAATTTCAGCAAAGCAATTTACATATGAACCTGGTGAAATATGTAATATCACAAGAATATTTAAAATGACCACAACTACGTAAAGTTAATGTAAAATAAAACCACTAAAATAATCATCTTATGGTGTATTATGGATATTTATGGTTTTTGACAGTTTAAAGTAAAAAGTAAAACATGTAATTACAATGAAATTAATTGAAGGGGCTAGTTCCATAAGGGCGTAAGGCACATGTTTAATTTTGAGCTTTTAACATTTATGCCTTCTCCTCATATATCTTAAATACTCAGTGAACAATTTATACTTGTGCCTTAAACCTCTGCTCAGTCATAAGAAAAGACCTGTGCTTGTGAGTGGTAACATTGTTTAAAAACATCTAGATTTCTCAAAACTGTGCTCTTGTGCCTTACCCCTTATGGAACTAGCCCCTTCAATTATAATATATATAAATGATAAAATATGACCCGCAACATTAATGCTTCATATATGAGATTACCTTCTGTGGTATAGTAAAAAAACAGCCAATGCACAAAGTTTTATCAGGCGGCTTTATGCAGTATGATCTTGCTATTCTTCCTCATCCTGCAAGAACAAATCTACCTTGTTCCTTTATTCTTACAATCATGTGCTAATACCATCAAAATGAACATTAGAAATCATTTACGCGTGGTATGAAGTTTGAGATATGGGGATTACGACAACACGCCTGAAGCTAACCAGGTCCAGAGAGTCAGATCATGGATATGCTTATACAGAACCCATACAGTAACTAAGATCATATCCAAAATTCGAGTGACTCCACGTAGACTTGTAGAATTTCACAGCTTTGGGCTGTTTTATGCCCACTCTTTATTTCAGGACTGACACATCTAGGGTTGGTGAAACAGGATGGATGGTATCAAAATTGTTATTTTGAGTTAAGTTTTGTAATGTGATTTATACAACTTCTACTATTTATGTTTAATTTATAATGCCAGCTAACAAGAGAACGTAAAGTATTATAATTATAGAATAATGATAGATCATACTTCATTGGTTCCAGAGCATATTTTACAAATTTTAGAACATATTTCTATGCACATTTCGTCTTCTGTTATCATGCCATCGGGAGAGAACGTTTCCATTGAGGTCGTTCCTATAATCGATTTTCTCTCTTCTTTCGCAAAGGCATTGCTGTTTTGTAGGGGGCAGTCTCCAGTTCGATTTTCTCTAATTCTTCCAGATGCCGCTATTCAAGCTGCCGGTCACAGTTCGTGAAGAGATTGTTGAAGAAAAGAAATAGCTTGTGATGTCTTGAAAATAACGTTCCATATCTAGGATAACTTTTGATCAGAAGGCTTTATCGTTTTTATTGCTAGAAGAGTCTTGGCCGTTGTACGAGTTGAAGCTCTTGCAATAAACAGTTACTCCAAAACCTTCCACAATTTGTAGTCTACCCAAATCACACAGGCTTTACGCATATGAACAGTTTTAGGTTGTTGGTCATAATTAGACTTCGGACTTTTAGGTCGCTAAAAATGCTGTTTTAGGTACCTAAAATAGGCTCTAAAAATTGTAAAAATAGGTTCTAAAAATCGTAAAATAGTCTCTTATAAAATCGTTAAGTTGCCAATTTTCTGAAATATCTCAATTGCAATGCAGAATATTGTATTTATTGAAGTCAGCATTAATCAATAATCATGATAAAACACAGATATAGATAGGCCTGTGGTACACAGAATTATAAAGACCTATTACTAGGTCCTGTATTACTACCATAACAGTGAAAACCTAAACCCTTCACCAAAAGCTACGCACGCTAGCATATTCAAGCCCCTGTATCCCTTAGTGATTCAGAGATTTAAAAAAAATATATATATATAGCTGGATGTGGGAGTCGGGAGAAAAACACTACATTTTCTTTGGAATTCCAAGGAATTTTTCTACTGAAGACAAAACATTTCATACTATTTTACCACGTCGCAAATGTGTGTCATGTACTGCACATTCCGAGCTAAAAATTTAGTACGAACTCAAAATAAATGCTAGAATTTATAACAAAAAGTAACTTATTTTGAACTTTAGAGGACAAGCAAAAAGGCAAAATTAGGCTCTAATGTAAAAATAGGCTCTTTTAGGTCCTATAAAAGTATCAGTTTCAGGCATAGTCACTTATGAAACATGCATATACAAGTTTTCGTCCATATATCACTTAAGGATTAAAATAGGTTTTCACCTAAATCCGAAGTCTAGTCATAATATTTAACAATCTCACTGGTAGAATTTCTTACAGTGTTGATATTTTTTTGTTAGAAGCGTGATTTTAAACAATGGTTGCTTTTGTCTTAATCAGAAATAATGTAAGCGATAGGCCTACACCGACGTCCGACCATCATATTTTGAGGTAAATAAAACCTGAGCCCCACTAGGATTTATAAAGAACTTTATGCCAACCGTATAAGACATAGTTATAGCCAGCAAATATATAACAATAGTGAAACCATTTAATATGTTCAAAATTTGATTCAAATATACTGCTTCAAGTACAAGCTTTACTAAATTAAATTATAATTTGAAATAGCCTATGTAGAAACTTTCAAACATTTCTGGTAGCATCATAAGTAAAAAGAAGCTTAATATTACATGTAGCAACCTCTAGCCATCAAGTCAGTGACTTTCTCTGTAGAATTAAAAATATTGGCATGACCTCAAAATAAGCCACTGAGATATATAAACATATCGTGGTTATATACTCCGACCAAATTTTCTGTGTAAGAAATCTAAAAGATCAGTTCTCAATGAAAGTAAAGTAAAATGCGCCAGCGTTGATGTTACCTGAGAACATAACTGCTACGTAAATCCATAGAAGGGTTTCTCAGTGAGAAAACTAGAGTATATTTTATCGATGGATATGCATATTGTTAAATATTTAGATTTGAAGTATACGAATAACTTACAATGATCTGATTTAGATGCATTATTGCTAGCTATAAATATGTAATTAAATTTGATAACCAATCGTTGAATTTAACACAAATACGCCGAATATGACAATACTTCATAAACTTAACAAAAAGTAATAAAGGATTTAAATGAACTTTCCATGCTTATTTGATTACAATTGAAGGATCCAGGGAAAGAATATTAAATTTGTGTGTTCGTTTGCAATCAGTCCATATGTTCCTCTACGCCCATTTCTCTCTCTATGTGCTGTATATTATGTATTTGTAATGTATGTATCTATGTATAGGATGTATGTATGCGAATATATGTGGGTGTGTAATAGTTCTATTACTTTACATTTTAATTGAAACAAATTGTATTTTACTTATCCACTTTACTTATCGTTTACTTAATGTTCAGTTTTCCATTATAAGACACACCCTATTCTCCGCTACATTTGTCTTGAAAATACTCCTGTGTTCTGTAGATGTTTTCTACTTTCTAGTTCAAGCTGGTGAATCTCACAGTGTTTTAATTTCTGATGAATGGTAACGAAAAACTTATATTACTATGTAATTTATACCGAAAAAATTGTCTTTCTATTGTTTTTCTCCACATCTTAGATCTGTATCCGAGTTTATAATTAAATTACAGATATCTAGACTGAAAGTTGATATTTTCACATAAAATAATATATTATACACTATTGCGCACACAGAATCATAATAATGAACGCAAGTCATAAACTTAAATACGTATTTACCATAAATCGTGGTACTTATTTTAAAATATTTGGTTTGCCATAAATCGTGGTCTTTTAAAATGTTTGAGTCCATTAGCATTAGCATGAGCAATTATGTGAATTGTCTGTAGACTATGAACATTCTGGGAAGATGTTGTCTCAAGAATATTAGATACAAATTTACATAGAGAAGTTTTCCTTGAATAGCCTATGCCTTAAGTCAAGGTAATCATGGAGAAGAATAAACGAGACTTGAATCAGTCTCTTCATATTTCAGTGAACCTACAAAGAATAAAACATTTTTCTTTAAAAATTCAGCCTGTTGCATTAGTATAAATATAAATAAATATATAAATATAAATATATTGCTATACAAAATATTTTTAACACCATCAGGTAGTATTAGCAGCATCCTTCGTCATGAGCATCACCCACAGTTGATCTCAATACTTGGTCCAGAGTTGCATTGGCTTCCTCTTCTGCTTTTTTTTTAAGGTTTACTAACTTTACACTTCCTACATCGCACAGTGCAGTGCTAGTAGGCCTATGTACTTCATCAGTAATTTGGATTTTTTCATACGACATTGCCCAGAAACATAAACAATAGCTGATTTATAACCCCTATCAATGTTTAAACTCTGTTTCTCTCATTGACAATCTCGGACTTAAGTTTGTTAACACGTGGACCTTTGACATAGGCGTCCTGAACCATTAGATATGGGCATGAGGTATGGACTTTTTGCATAAATCCCTTGTCATAATGGACGATAAAACTGAACGAAGGAATTGCAGTATTCAGTCCGTCTAAATAAGTTAAAAATTTTAAAAAATAATTACTGTCGTTTCTTGTTTAAAAAGAGTTGCTTCAGTATGGCAAAGGAAGTAACGCAAATAAAGTAATAACTAATAAGGTATCTCAGATTTGTCAATGCTGATCAAATATTATAAAGAACTCCAAGCCTAAATTAGAGCCTCTGGACAAAATTTCTCTGCCCTTTCACGTCCAAATAATACCTTAGTTTCCTGAGGGGGGTTAAGAGGCGATTGCCTTACCACCTGTCCCTCTACCCTCTCTAGGAAAATAAGCGTAACAAAATTCACATCGGTAAACAGAAACCTCCACTTGGAGGCCCTTCGCCTCAACATGGGGGCATAGGCTTTGAGAGAGAGAGAGAGAGAGAGAGAGAGAGAGAGAGAGAGAGAGAGAGAGAGAGAGAGAGAGAGAGATTAAATATTATAGCGTAAGCGTACTACTTCCAATGAAAAGTTGTTAGTTACGGAAACATGACATAGGCCTAATGCGCAGAGGTGAAAATCCAGCGAATGTTATTTTCATTTATGTGTTTACAGTCCTTTAGGAATTTCAACGCATGTTTTGTTAGTTGGTTTTGTGGTTATTTAACGACGGTAGGGAGTACAGCAACTTAGGCCTGTGACCGTTGCCGATGTGCCGGAATTTTGGCATGGACTTGTCACATGCCATCGACCTGGGCTGGGATCGTACCCGCGACCTCGAGCACAGAAAGCCAGAACCATACTGACTGCGGTACCCAGGCCGATTAGGCCTACTCAGTTTCGTATTTCGTGCTAATATTCATTTCAATCATCAATGGACATTCATTCACGGGAGTTTACACTCTTAAAGAAACCATATCTGTGAAACTCTTCCTCGTTTTATGATTTCTCTTTTTCCACCTAAAAAAAGGAATATCGTGACTTCATATTTCGTAATTCCAATTCATTCTTTCATTAGCTACTTACAGATTACTTCATGTGAATAAAGCTACTGCGAAGAACTTGCTGGTATTGTCAATAAATGTTTGGCAGAGGACTTTGAAATCTCTCTAGTGACATATTCCTTGAGTAACTAGTTTTAGCAGCGATACGTAGTATTGGCATTGAGTAAATATGTGTGTTGACTTCATGTATTACAGTAAGTTATTGTTTCAGGAAGTTTGTTCAGTGACTTGCTGAATGGTTATGTCAAAAGAACCTCGAATACTCTTTCTAGGAAACACAGCCTTACGTAGAATTTTATCTGTTTTTGTTCTTACGGAACAGAAATGGGTCTCCGTTTGTTCCGAAATTATGTAATATGCGTTGATCTATCTAGTGTACATTTTACTAATTGCTAAAGAAGATACATACAGGACTTTTGTCATTGTCAGTATTTAAACGATAAACTAAGAGATTCATTAAATATTAATGAGCAAGTGGAAATGGGCTTACCTCATATAACCTTATAATTTTATCTGTAAATTTAACCTAAAACTAAATTGATTCAAAACGGATACATCGGCCTGGTAGGCTCACCCATTTTGCTTAGAGGCCAAGTTAATCCCAGAATCATAATGCAGCCAGAGGGTTAGGCCTATGACAATTAGAAAATCCAAATTACCTAATCATTGTTCGAAAACGCGACCTTCTGGCTTGAACATACAGTAGAGTCCCTCTAATCCGGACTGTATGGGATCGAATTTTGTCCGAATCACCGGAAGTCCGGTTTAAACGGAATTTGCCTTAAAATGCATGTACTGCATTGTAATACAAGTTTTACATAGGTAAAACTATAAATTTCTATTTTTTCCTAAAGCTTAATTTTAGTTTTAATACTACTGTCTACGTAGACCTAAGTTTTTAACTTTTGAACTGATGTAGAATTAACAAAACAAAACGTCTTTGTTATTAATAATCAAAATTTAATTATTGTTCAGTAAAAGGTCTATCCGGATTAACCGGATATCTGGAAGAGCGGGGTCCGGTTTAGCGCGACTCTACTGTAAATAACTATTGAAAATAAATATTATGATATCTTAACACAACACCTATACATGCATTTACGGGATACCACGTTTTCGTAGCAGTTTTAAGCCATAGTTGAATAGTTATTCATCTTAAGTAGGCCTAAAAAAACCCAAACTCCTAGGCAGACCTTCTTGTAGAAAGAAAATTATATCGTTGAATTACATTTAAGCTTATTCTGTCATTACTTCCTGGAACAGCAATAGATTGGTTGATAGCATTCAACTGATCGAACACTTCTCTGCATTATGGAGATTTCAATGCACGTGAACACAAACTGTGGCCTTAGGTTGTAACATTTTCTCTATTTTGTTAACTACAGTCCCTTGAAAGGTATTAGAACGACTACACGCCCTTCTTTGATTGTATTAGCCTAATACCCATAGTCAATACGATCATACGGAGGAATTTGTGTAAATTACGTTAATTAGAATATCCTATTCAGATTTGTAATTTCACTGGAATTAGTAGCCTGCTGTAGTCTATGTCAATGTAAGTTTGTTATGTAACAAGATTAGTACCATCTTTTTGTCCCTTATTTTAGTTATTTTTAACACCTTTTCCTTTTTGTCGTAAGAAAATTGCACCTAAAAATCCTAACCCTGGTCTTAAGGATAACACACAATAAATATGTGGCTTGATTCAGCACTAAACGAAGTATATCAAGGAAGAAAAATTCAACTCATTGAACTGACAAATCTGCATTGGCTTAACCTGACAGAGGTTTGCATGTCAACTCCCGAACAATAGAAGATAATGCACCCACTTTGATGTCTTCGTGCGCACCTAATGCTAGCAACTGTAATCCTTCATGCACCAGTTACAAGATAACGGTGACTTCCTTTCAAATTAGAATGGGAATTCCAAACAACAAGGAAAACGAAAATGAGAAACGTTTACAAATCATTAGAATATTAACTGCGATGACGTTGTACGAAAAATTTCATTCAGATGGCGTGCGCTTCACCCAAGGCTAAGTCTTAACATTACATCTAACGGAACAAGCCTACAATATAAACAAGTGCTGGGATGAATTCATGATATAAATGGAAGTATTGTTGGAACGTCATCAAAAGAAGAGGGATAATAGATTATATGGTTAAAAATTGCTCTATGCAGGGTAGACCTATACTGTACTGTATTACATTTGAAAATGTGTTTGTTTTCAAGATGTAATATCTTAAAATATTTCTGTTCTACGAATACTGTAAATATTATTTTTACGTTGATAAATATTTCTAAACGGAATGCAACTCTATTGGAATTACATTCTGGCAAACTGTTGGAATGACAGTATTAAAATTCAACGCGTATCAATCATTCTCATGTATGTAGATGCAGATGTAGATATCTCGTCCTGTAGATCCGGTGTTGAGCGGGGCTCAAGGATATAGAACACGTCAGATCAAAAAATACATGCATGTTATATCAATAATATACAGAAACTGCAAGCTGCCAAATTTATCCAAGCTGGAAATATTCCTCCAAATTGTAGAAGGTGTGAGTTATTAAAAAATTATTGATAGATTTTTGAAAGGTTTGCTTTTTCTTTGAATACATAATAATTTAATGTTGGTTGGAAGCTTGTTATATATCTGTATTGCAGAATAATAAGCACCCTTCTGAAAGAGTTTTAACGATACTCTCTCTTAATATGAGCCTACAAATAAATATATAAATATATATATATATATATATATATATATATATATATTGTTGCAAGGAGCGCGTTTAAGATCTGCCTCCAGAAATGTCTCAAGCAAAAGTCCACCAACTTAGCAAACAGCAACGATGCATTTAATAATATTAACACGATTAATAATAGTAATAATATTAACAACAATTAGGGCAAGGCATTTAGCAAAAAATTCAACAAAGTATTTATGACCTAATAATAGTAAAAAAGACACTAAATTAAAAAAGACCAATAAATTATGCATTATTTGTTGCGCATAGTCTGGTAAAAGTATTGAGTTGATTTTACAAAGCAATTTAATAAATGAAAGTTTTTAATTTAAATATAAAACACTCTTATTTTGTTACTAATTAACGGCCATGGGTGTCGGCGTGCTGACCACATGCCCCAATCCTGCCATCTGAATATGGTAGATGACGCAGCGGTCGGGTGGTAGGCCTAGTCCCTTCATGAATGTAGCACCACGGAGTTTTTTTTATTTTGTTACTAACGAAGCAAGTAAATTAATGCTATTTGGACACTTTTTGTGATAAAAATACTATTAATTTCGAACTGGCATGCCCTTTAAGTTGTCCCTAGCAAATAGATACCATTTAAAGTTAAATAAAAGACAATTTTTAATTCTTTATTGCTAGAACACAAATTACAATAACTGTTAGAATGAATTGAAATTGAAATGGATTAAAACTTCTCAAAAGAAAATTATTGTAATTATTTGTACCTCCACTGGAAGTTTTTTTAGAAATGTATTATGGTTTAGTAGGCACATTTCTTAAAAATAGGGCTAACTTTGCAGTTATACAAGTCTGCTATGTTTGCTGTGGACGTTATTTACTTACAAAATTGTAATACACCAGCATTAAAAAGAAAAATATTAATGAAAAATTGCAAAAGGTGCAAAATAATGGCAAAATAAATAGTCCTTATTTAATAAGTTAATTAATTATGCATATTTGTATACATTTGAGCCATCTTTCAACTTTCATGTAAAAATATGCAAAATCATCATCAAATTCTTTGCCCTGTTGATGATATAATAATTATACAATAATATGTGCCACATGCTCGCAGAGGTAGTAGGCCTACAGACCAAACATCATACAGACATGTAATTCCAATTTCTAGCTAATCCACGTGCTTAACCTACTTGATAATTTCTGGGACAAATGGAATGTGTACTCTTCCTGTGTACTTCGTGCTAAATGAAGAATAGACAAACACTACACACTATGACCTTGTGTTAAGAGAGTGAAAGTTGTTGTCAGCCCATAAATTGGGAGAAAGCGAACATGAGAGTGAAAGTAAAAATGTTTCAAGTTGCGATTTACGCGTCATAGGACTCTTCAAGCAATGATCATTCCTTAATGCGCTATGCAGAATTATCAGTGCATGGATCTATAGAGTAGGTACTGAATTTTCTAAACCTAGATTCTATCTCTTGAAAAAGGAAATGTCTTTGTACCTATCGCACATCCAATGCCTTATCCTTCAATAAACCTAAGTACTGGATTCCACATTCCCAATCGTTACTCTCAAATACATTTTCTGAAAACGAATAAAAGGAAAACAAAAATAAATAATAATACTTACGTACCTCCTGAGTTGTCTACATGAGGCTCAGTGTGCCCCGTTTCAGACCTCCATACCTCGGAAAAATGCGAGTGGATGCAGGAGATCGAACCCAGACCTGCGGTTCCTTTGTCGGCAACACTAGACTGTCGGTAACTGTCACTAGATAATTGTCGGTAATTATTATACAGTATAAAAAAAAACTCCGTGGCGCTACATCCCTGGAGGGACTTGCCCTACCACCCGACCGCTGCGTTATCTACCGTACCTTAGGCAGATTGCAGGATTGGGGGGCATGTGGTCAGCATGCCGACGCCCACGGCCTTTAATGGTGCTTTTCATGACCGGAGCCGCTACTTCTCTATCAAGTAGCTCCTCACTTTGAATCACGAGGCTGAGTGCACTCCTACCAGACCTCCCTACCTCAGAAAAATCCGAGGAGGTACCCGGGCCGACGGATCTGTAGTCAGCGACGCTAACCACAAGACTACGCCGGCGGTCAATTATTATACAGTATAAGAAAAAGGCAAACACATTTCAATCCGTTCATTCTACTTATGGAGAAAGCTCTGAAAACCCCCTCAAATTGGTCGAATACTGGATTTGAACACAAGGCCCGTGTAATGTGAGCCCGGGAAGTTGCTACCAATACACGCCTAGTTCACAACATTCCATACATATAAAGGAACAAATCAGTGAAAGAATTTTCAAGATTTTTTAAATTTTTTATAATTCTATGATATTTTGAAAATTAACATATTTTTCTACTTAAATTTTTAGGGAACAAACAAGTGATAAATAAGTTTCACGCACATCATTATGTTTTATAGCGTATCTAAATCTATATATATAGTAACATATGGATTTTGGCCTCCAACGTGAATGCATATTTTGATATGATACATTACGTTAAAATGTAATTTTTTATATTTTCTTGGCATTTAGTATGGATGAACATCTCTTGGGTTGTCAGCCAGGTTTGAAGATCGATGGTCTCCCAATAGTCTCCGTACTCAGGGATGGAAGCAACATGGGCCTTTGAAACCGTGATGCAATCCATCTTCAAACCTGGCTGACATCCCGTGAGACGTTCGTGTTTAATATGATTCTTTAATCTGTTTAAGAGGAAACGTCTTACCGATTTATACAATATGGCTACAGAAGAAGTACAAAAATAATTATCAATTAATTAATTATTATTTCTTCATATATATTTATGCGTCATGGCTATAGAAATTGCATTCGATTGCCTTTCGCAAGGAATGCAAAGAAAATAAATCCTCTGAAATCTTTCATTTTTAAATTATTATTTTTAAAATAATATTTGAATATCATGTCTCCAAACAGTTCAGAATGGGATTCTTTTTAATTCATAGCTTGTCAAGAATGCATCTGGACGTGTCAGTATCACTAATCTATAACTATTAACTATTTAACTAGTTTTGGATATTGTCAATTTATGAAATGTGTACAGGTAGGGAAAAAAAAGCGGACCGACTCATGTAGCTGATGGGGGGGAAGGATTTCCCCAAATATGAGGATATTTACAGATAATTGTGACGCTATAGCTCAAGTTACGACCCTCTCATATTACCTGTAAGGGGTTTCGAAATGGGCTAAGTCAACAGTGGACACTAGAACAAATTTCAATACATACTCTTCTATCCTGTGAATGCCGCTAGGCATGCGCAATGGCTCATATCGGCAACTTAGATATTTTAGTCGGTTCCCTTTTTTCCCTACCTTTACATTAGAACGGTGTCGATATTTTAGTTAAAAGCTGTTGTTTTATCTCCACAGTCTTTTTTTTTTCGTATGGGTTTCAAAATGTTTCATGCAACTTGACTTATGGGCTAAACTTAACCATCGCTTGTGAATTTATTTACTAAGCTCTTAATATTGTCTTTCATATTGCTGGTTCCAACAGACAAGGTGTTAGGGAGCTGGGGCAATAGGCCTATATAAAGTACAGAGTACAGTGTGTGTGTGTGAGGGGGTACAGGCTGGACGATATATAGGTTTATAGGATAGAGGGTAGATGGTAGGAGTTTTTTTTCTCTTCCTGTATCGTAGGTAGGCAGACTACTAGAGTTAGGAAGTGTTGTGTCAAGTTTCCAGCATTAGTACAAGTTTTTAAATCCCCGATTACAAAAAAAATACAGCTTTCAAAAACACATCTGTTGGTGTTTGTTTTCTGTGTCTTACGTGCCTCTGAAGAACATAACTTGAGAACGAAAAATTGTATAAGAACAAAATTTAATATTTGCGTTAGATATTTCCTGAGGATGTGATTGAAGATTTCTTTGATTTAACTACCACTTTACATTATTGTTTTTTCATTAATTTGCAAGTTCCTCGAAAATAGCCTTAATTATTTTGTTTAAATTGTTTATGCAAAGCGTTTATACAAAGAGTTTAAACTTTAATTTGAATCATTTTTCGTACTGTTTCTCAGAAGGGTAGTTGTAACCAAATTATTGTTTGCACAAAGCTTATGTTCTGCATGAGAGAAAGCTGAAACGAGTTCTCTATAATTCGGCCTCTTATTCTAGTGTTTGAGAAACATATACCCCTGAAATTTAACACCAGCATGTGTTACATACCGTGTGATTATTGACCTTTATATATGAGTAGGAGTGGGTGGAATCAATTACTGTCTATACGACGTGTTAACGTTGAAAGATGTTCGATGTCTTTAACTCCTCCAGGTTATAATGTTTCATTTGACACAAATGACAGTTTAACGGGTGCTGCATCTGCAACTCATTTTGTATGACATAGATGAAGACATAGAAAATGTGTTATATTATTCTACGTTCAGCCAGTTAAACGTACAAGGTAATTCGTGGTCTTGGTATACACAATTTGTGAAACAATCTTCTACCATGGATTATACATACTACAATCCCGAAGAATACGGAGATTGGGTAGAATTTGGACAATATTTGTTAAGCAGTCATTTACATCATGGTGCGTTACAGGGGTTTCTTAACAAACTTATAAATGTGAATTGGAAACCAAAATTGGGCATCATGTTAAACCAATATCAGAATCCAGGATTTTGCTTAAGTGGAAGTAAATTTCACGATCAAAATCAATGGTTTACCAATCCAAATGAATTGGTAACGAAAGAAGATTATTCAGCTGATACCAAAAAACGTTCCTACTCTGTAACAACAAGATCTCGAACAAGAAGAGCCATGACAACAAAATATTCAGCATCTTCGTGGGATCAAATTAACGAAGCATTTTTATACAGACAAAGGATTGATAAATCAGGACAGTTAGGATGGTTATGTGGTGAAGGACCAACAGCTACACAGATACCTCCAGCTTTAATGTTTGGTTTATCGTCGATTAAAGCTAGTTTACCTGGTGCTAATGATTCTTTTGTTCAGTGTCATTGTGACTTTTATTTGGACACAGGAATGGATCTTTCGTTTGACTTAACTTCTTTAGGTGCACAATGGACAATAGGAAACGCAAAGGATGTTTTGTTTGGTGCTGTGTATAAAAATCAAATATTATCTTATGGTGATGTGAGTATGTATGGATTGTTTTCAAGCAAACCAGGTCAAGCATTAAATAAAAAACAATCTGAGTACATGGTGTATTATTGATTAATAAATGTTACTTTGTAGAGGGTTTAAGATTAAAAATTGCTATATACTGTACTTTAATATTCCTACCCTGTACGGAAGTGACGTTCATTAATGATCCTCCATTTCTCTTTCGAATGTTTATTCCATTTTCTTCTCATCTTACTCCATTGTCTAATTCTTTGCGTTTTTTGAATTCCCATTGCATTGTTCGGATGTCACGGAATTTGCCAGACCTTTCGTAGTCTTCTCCTATGGTCATGCTTGAACGACATTACGCAATTTAGCACATGCTTATCTTACCTCGTTCTCCTTAATAGACTACCATTCGTTATTGATTTGTTACGTAAAGACCATTCTCATTACATGGCATCTTTTTTATTCAATCGATAGAACTCTCTGTTTTTGTAACTTTCACACTTTCCGGGAATTTTTCTTCGCGAAATCAATGACTCTCGAAACTTGTGAAATTATAGTGTATGAGGGAGATAAAAAAGTGATTTGAGTTAGATTGCGAAAAGCTCCAAGAAACAAAAAAAAAATATTTTTTGCAGTTTCCTTGTTTCTTTCTTCTTTTTTTCTTTCTTTTCAGACATAACTCCTTTCTTCCAATCATATCTTTACATTCAGAATGCAGGCAAATGGTAATTTAAAATGTAATTTTACAACAGAATAATCGTCTCTCTTATGCCACTGCCACCAATGTGCCACAGTTCAGATATGGTTTAAGTGCATAGGTGAAATTTATTTAAGATATTTTTCGTTTTGCAATGACCACCTTTGTTCCGTGGTAGGTTATAGCAGGTTCGATTTTCAACACTTTTTATGCTAAAACAGCGAATTTTGTTGTTAATTTTTAATTATAAATTTGTTATATGCCTAATCTCGAATGTTTGAAGACTGTATAATAAAGAGTCACGAAAATTTTGTGGGGTGGGGGCATAATGGTGATTAAGCATGACTTTTAGTCTACTATTTTAATATCTAATATTAAAGTAACACATAGTAATGCCAGAATTATTTGCAGGGGCTGAATTTTAAGTTCTCAGTTGATTTTGGAACTTTAATGTAATTTCCTCAAAACTTGTAAAATGTGCATTCGAACTTCTGACATATGGGGGACCAGTTAATACCTCCTTCATCTACAAATGTACAGTTACAATCTGCTGAATCTGCTGAAATTGTTTATCGCTGACAAAAGAATCACGATTGTTTTGCATTGATTGAAGAAAACATAGATGCAATATTTTGAAATCTTAAATAATAATAAATTACCCTCCATTAACAGTTGTTAATTGGAGTATTTGAAATTCACGTGCCAAGACGGCGCAGTAAGGAAAAATATTACGGTCCTGAAAAGAGTTTTATTTTGATTAAAAAAGCGTTTGAGATATCAGACTTACAACTAAGTGTTAAGATTATGCATTTTTATAAGAAGGGCTTATAATTTATTTTTCAACTTTTTCTTAAGTTTAGTTTGAAAATTCGAATAGGCTATGTTCACACCCACTTTAATGTTCTATATATTGTATATATTGTATGTTGTATATTTTTTCTCTTTCCAAGACGTCACTACTAGCAGATACAAGTCCCCGTTTTGCATAATGTATCCAAAACGCATTTATACTTTAAGCGCTAGAGCCAATTGATTGTGAAGAGGCGGAAAGTGCTTTTACGGAATCCTGAAAATATTTTTGCAATGTTTTTATTTAATTTGCCCCTTGCAACGAGGTCAGTTATACAGTTAAATCTGCTTAGTTCAAAAAATTTAAATTAGAATTTCTGTTGATTAAAATTTATCTTTTGCCGCCTTGAATTCCCTAAGTAAACAATGTTCAAATAGCTCCTTTAAATTAAATTGAATTGAATTTTATTTTATTGAAGTAAAATTTCTGAATTTGGAGTTTCATATTTTCGAATGTAAGTTTTCTGACTATGGAGAAGTCACCCATCTGGATCTTGGATAATGGTATGACGGGAAAAACATACTTACAATACATCTTCAAGAATAGCCTAGTCAGAATGCCTTGATAAGGTTTTCCAATTTCACCTTCGAAAACTAAAAAGATTTATTTTAGAGCAAAAAATGTTTGTGATTCTTGTGAAACTGAAGGAGGATTATCCTAAATGTATTTTACATGTTTTGTAACTGTAATCCAGACCGGAAACGTTACAGTAATGAGTCTAATAAGCGGTGGTAAATATCAACACTGTTAACTTGTTGACATATCTCTTAGACTATTACTCTTTTAGCTTACAACTTCATTCACAAGTATTTTTCTTTCACAACTTCACTTTCCACAAATGCGAACGTCCTTCACGATCTCCTGAAGTAAGTTAGTATATTTGGACGTAGTAGGTTTTGGACGACCATGTGCTTTAGTCCTATCTGAATAATAGGTCGTTTGGGAAGCTAGTTTCTCATATGGTTAGTATTGCTTTACATAAACCATTTGCAAGTAAGCTGTTAGTAGTCAGTCTGTGAAGTGAAGAGGCAGGTATTGTAGGCAAGCCAGTGCAATATATTGTAGATATCCGTAATGAAAATGTTTTCTCCCACAAAAAGGGGAAACTTAACCTAATCTAAAGTCGCCTAAGTTACATTAACCGAATCAAACGTAACATACTCTGTGTGTAACGTCCCTAACAAAATGTGAATTGCTAAGTCTGAATTTTCACTAATAGAAGACCGTACTGACCGCTGGCGTGGTCTTGTAGTTGACGTCGCTGACTACAGATCCGTCGGTCCGGGTTCGATCCCCGGTACCTCTTCGGATTTTTCTGAGGTAGGGAGGTCTGGAACGGGGTGCTCTCAGCCTCGTGATTCAAATTGAGGAGCTACTTGATAGAGAAGCAGGCTTCGGTCATGGAAACACCATTAACGGCTGATCACATGCCCCCAATCCTGCCATCTGCCAATGGTAGATGACGCAGCTGTTGGGTGGTAGGCCTTGTCACTTCAGGGATGTAGCGCCACGGAGTTTCGTTTAGTTTAGAGGGTCTTACTAGACTAAACTCCATGGCGCTACATCCCTTCAGAGACTAGGTCTGCCATCCGACTGATGCATTATCTACCATACGCAGATAGCAATTTTTAATTCCCTGAAGAAAGGGAATGCCATTTGTTATCATACGACTGTATTAATCCCCCTTGCCAGTTCCAAGCTTGCACAAAACGTTAAGGGGAGTTATCCCATATACATCTTATTTTAATCGTCTATACTGTTCTATGATTGTCTCAAACATTCCACATTTCAGTGGTTCCGTCCCAAAAGTCAAACTCTGGTACATTTGAACTGCATAGTCTTCTTATTCTTGTCCTATTACTTCTGCTAGACTCGACTGGTCAGACCTCTCGCACATGTGAGAGGATGGGCTATGAGAAGAAATAGAAAATGATAATAAGCAGAAGACAAAAGCAGGAGAAAACTTTCGCTGGTACCATTTTGTACTTCCAAATTCCCGTATCTTCGACAGGAAGCTTACTTTAAAAAATAACATCATTCTAAGCAGTAATAAAATTATTTTCTTACCTACTTGTCATTTGTCATATATTTTTAATCATTTGTAGCCACACAGATGGCTGAGGTCACCGCTTTTCAAAACGAATATCTTTGTTCAGTTCCATCTAATCCATTGAAATAAATATTTACCTCATAAAAGTTCTAAATACGAGGGATGAAGCATAAGTCATGGCAACTTTTTTTTTTCTCAAAGTAAGGCGATGGTACCATGAGATGATGTATGTCACGGAAGAGTATGGCATCTGTAGTATATGGACATTCATTTAGTAGCATTGTGATGTACGGTTATACGAACAGAGGCGATGGTAATTTAGTTGTGAGTCAGCCGCAGGGTGCCGTGCAGATTGGATGTGACAAGATGTGAACAGCATTCATAAGTCAAAAGTGTCACCAAGGAAGAAATTCCAGAGACTAACAACGGGAACTGATTGAAGTTTTAATAATAATGCTCACCCGTACCGAACTTTAAGGAATTATGGAGTGGGTATGTGTGCTTTTTTGCTTCTAAATAGCCTATCGCAAACATTAAAGTGATGCAGTCGCGTATGGATGTTTATGGGTGTCAGTTTCCTCCACTATCCGACATCTAGTAGCCGTAATCTGCATTATACATACATTCCATACCCTGCCCTTTCATTAGTAGCCTATATTTCAAAATGTTAATGGTCATACATTTTCAAAAGAAAAAATAGTTGCCATGACTAATGCCCCCATATTTATTGCGTCTTATAAAGTTTGTGATACTTTCCCTGACATGGCAAAGGTGTAATTCCACGTCTCTATCTGCGATACTTATTAGGTGGGACTTCGAAATCCCGATGAAATTTTAGTTTGTTTTCAGATTTTTTCCCCCCATTCTCACATGCCAACTAGGCGGAAATTGAACCCATAGGCTCATGAACATAGCTGAAAGCCTTCGTGCTTCAAGTTCTGTGTTTTAAGAAAACTGGACACCGTTTTGTAGTAATTCCAGGTAAACAAGATGCTATACTGTGAAAGCTATATGCTAATCCCAAGGTCTCAAAGTTCATTATGTAACTTTGCGATTTAAATCCCCCCCAGGGACATACCAGTTTTTGCTCATGTCTCCTGGCGATTTTCACTGTTCAACTCATTATCAAATCTGGGTCGATCACCTGTTTAGCCCTTGCTGACCTTCGGAACGAGAAGGAATTTATTTATGCAAATAGCACAAGGAAGAGTATTGATATTGCTAAATGATATGATATCAGTAATGAAGGTGAACTCAAAAAAACACCAATAGTTTCTACGTGAATTATTAAGACGACTATTTAGCTAATAAATCATTAATCAGTCTAATATATAATTTCAACCAAACGCAAGATCTCTGTCGACATAAAATTATAGATTTATTTTTCTCTCTTTCATTTTATCGTACTCACGTGCACTAGTATTTTTATGTAAATTTACAAGAATGAATTCTGTAACATCCTTTATAAGTGTAGTTTCTTTAGTAAAAGAAATTGGTTGAACACAGTGATTGGGTATAATATATTTTATATAAACTGCATATGAGCAAAGGGAGACGTGAAATCAATGTACAATTTTATGTGTGGTGAAGCGTTATGATTTATGAATTTACGTAATGATAAATACAATATTAATAACACTAGATATTATCACTGGTACCAAAGGGTTTACTCTATATAAGATAAAACAGCTGATCTTAACTAAAAGAGTTGGAAATAACCGCACGCAGCGCCGATGTCGCGATATACCGATTGTTTCGCCATGGTTAACCTCGCTTACAGTGACACAGATAATTATGTGTTTTATTCATTTTCGTGTGGCTTTAATTATACATTATATGCTTAATGCTGTAAGAGTTCGCTATTTAGTCGCAATAAATAAATCAAGTCCGTGTGCTCTCAGAATAAATGAATATCAAATTAATAAGATAAGCAACGAACGAGATGTCTCGTGATTTTGTCGATAAAATCCGGATCTCTCCTTATATTACCTATACACATTTTAGTCATAACATAACATAAACAAAAGTATCTTAACACCTGAGCACACAAACATACAAGTGTGCACGCACACCTAATCCAAGCTTAGGTAATAAGCAGTTCTTCAAACTTATTTAAAGATCTCGCACGTAATCTGTGCCGATGAGACCGTTGCTCGCTAGAGAGAGACATGCTATTGTGCGAGAGAGAGAGGTAGCTTGGCCTTTACAAATAGAAAGGGAGGTACTGTTGTGCGAGAGAGATAGTTAGCAGGCCAATCGACGCTACAGTTCCCACGAAAACGTAATGCAATGACTTAGGCAATCGGCACAGATATCGTGCGGGATCTATATATGTATACTCAACGAGCAGGAGGTTATTACGAGTTTTAGTTGCATTTCTAAGTAGGTAGAAAATTGATTTACAGATACGTAATTTGATAGTTTTTTTAATACTCTATGGACACGTAATTTGATGGTATTTTTATACTCATAGAGGGATTAACTTGCAAGTCAATCGCCGTGCAGACTGGATGTGACAAGATGTAATAAGATGTGATCAGCGTTCTTTACCTCAGAATAGCTTTTTCTTAGAGCGAATATGCCAGAGAATGCCACAGGGAACAGGTGGAAGCTTTAGGAGTAAGGACCTTCCCTACCGAAATTCGAGGGATTTATAAGTTGAGCTATACATGCTTGCATGCTTCCAACTACTGCAATTAAGTAGAGTGGCACGGTTCCGTCGTGTATGCGTGTTTATGAATGTCTGCTCCCTTCTCTGTCCTAAATCTAATACCCATAATCTGTATCATACGTACATTCCATACCCTGCCCTTTCATTTGTATATTTAAAAGATTTCAAAATGATCCCACATTTTCAATAAAGTTGCTAAGACTTATGCTCCTTCCTCGTGTATCATAGTATATTTTACTCGGAGGCATGCAGATCTTAAAGCACCTCTTGGAGATGATGAGAGATTTTTCAATTTAGTAATTATTTGGTCATACTTTTATATGAATCTTTTTTATGCGTTTGTTTTGTTCAGATATTTATATAATTTATTTTTATTTCAGGAGTGATGCCTGCTCTGAAACTGTTCGCCCGGAAGTGGCTCGTGGCATCAGACGACCTTGTGTTCCCGGGGATATTCGAGCTGGTGTTCAGATTCATATGGTGAGTAGCCTAAACCACTTTTCAAATGGGAAGCGTTTTGTTCTTCTCCTTGCTTAGATACGCGGTCCAATCAGAGACGGCGAGACGGATGGAAGACCCTTCCTGATAGCGGTACTGCTTTAGCTCGTACACGTGATTGGCGGTAAAGGAAAACGCTTCCCATTTGAAAAATACTTGTAGGTTCTTTTTTAATTATCTATTTTTCTTCATGATTCGTTACATGCGTTGTAACACTACGTACTATTTGTATACAATAATGTACACTCGACCATAATTATATCCGTGTACACCCAAATACTCTCAATTGTGAAATTAAATGTGGCCTTGCTTGGTTGCCATAACAGGGAAAAAGGAGCATAACTAAAATCGATTTTTTGCAATATAACACGTCAATTTGACGATTGCTTCGATTTCGAAAACCCATTCTACTTGATTCATTTGTTTTTAATATTATGACACGAAGAAATCTGATCTTTTATTATTTTTTTTTACATATTTGGACAGGAGGTGATCATGGATGCATGCCTAAATGGGATAACATTGAATGATATGGACGAAACTCACTAAGGGTTTTTTGGGCAGGGAACTCTAATCTGAGGTATTTTTTTCCTCTGGGCGGTGCACTTTAATCGTGAAATGCAAACCAGAGTTGGGTTTTTAGCTTTTTAATTACCAATAGTTTATTTTTTTATGCATTAGTTGGCTAAGGTTCATGAATCTGTGGTTTGTTTTAATCGTTTTATTTCGATTCTGTACGCTCATATGGCAGTACAATATTAGTTATATTCGTTCAATTATTTATATTTCCTACGTAAAACAATATCATTAGGAAAAAAATCAAGATATTCATGCATTTTATGTGAAAGCGATGTAAGTGTTAATAGATATATTTTAATTATTTTTATGTTAAATAAATTATTTAAATAAAACATCTAGCAGTTGAGTAAATATTTGCATCTGCTAGTTTTTTTTATTTTTTATTTTTTAAATTTTTTAAAGAATTTATCAAATTCAATGTTATTGACAAAGCATAGAACGTAGTTCAATAAGTTCTTCATTTTGATGTAGGCCAACGACAACTACTGTTTGTTGCTTTTAATTTTAAGCGTTTCTCTTTCTTGGTTAAATAGTGTTTCGCGGTTTGGTCTTATTTATCACATTTAAAACCATCTCATCATGTCATAGGAATACGTGTGCAATAAATTAGAAACTCATGACTAGGGCCTGGATTTAATTATCTAAAAATTCTTTAAAAATGACCTGACAAAGATGAAATGTTGACCTTAAATTTTATTTAAAATTATCATAAAATGACTCGCGTCTTATGAAAATCTGATGCCGAATTGAATATTACACTATGTTATAGCAGATCAGTACTCTTTCCCGCACCCTCACACAAGTTGTCGGTAGATTAACTATATCAGTCCAAGTTAAAGCAGTAAAATTCCAAGATCAATTCAATAACCATAAACCACACCATTGCCAGTATTATTTAAATGAAATTTTATCGTTATTTTTAGACTAATGCATTAAAAAATATAAAAATTACAAAAACATTTGTTTTTCCCTATAAAATACCTCCAAAGTTCACTAAACACTAAAACTGATTTTGGTCAGCAATGGCTGCTGCTATCAAAATAGGAATGTTATCTAAGACGCTCTTACAGCTGTCCACCTTAAGAGGTATAGAACAAGAGAGGATATATACAGAGAAGTTGGATTCATTGCAATCCATCATAGACCTAGTGTGTGTGTGCCCCGTGGAGCAGAAACTTAATTATTAATGTTCTCGCCATATTACGAATCTATATGCCAATCTATGTCGTATGAATCTACGACCATATGTAGTAAAAATTTTGGATCACTCTAATCTTCTTTAATAGCTTTGAGATAATACGATGCTATAAAAATGTCATAAGAGCAGGAAATAAATCAAGCGAAACGTCAGTAACATATATGGGAGCTTTGCGGTATTCAACATATTTATTTGTACGTAATATAAATTCAATTTTTCACAAGACTGGATCTTGCTACCTCACCGGTAGTAGTCTAAGAAGTAACAATATTATTAATTGTTGATGTACTTCAGCGTTACGAAAATTTGCCTCTACTCTATAAATTTAAAAAAAAATCAAGCCCTCATAAGAAGCATGCAGAAAGAGTTGGACCATTTTTATGTTATTTTGCCTTATAAGAACATGTCTTAATTACGCAAAAGGTAGAGAGAATAATTTTATTTTCTGTGTATCAATGTCTATTATTACTCTGAGCATAATATTGTACTGCTTACATATTTAATTTAGATTTGTTAATGGCCTTTAACAGAGTTGTTAACAGACACATGTAACAGGCACATTGGTACTGCAAAAACATGTTTCTCCATCTATTTGTTTACATATTTGTTCATTTCAATTTTCCATTGTCATTCTCAATACTCATATTAGTGCAATTTAGAGACCAAAAAAAGAACTAGAAGTTATAAAGAAATAGCCCTGATCATAAACATTAATTCAAAATAAAAATTTGATTAACAGAACAATTAGTATAATTACATGGTATAATCAATAAAAGAAACTTAATCTATTTGTTAGCTGCTGCTCCTTGCTTTCAAGAAAATTAGGTTGAAAGCCTCATTCATTTTTTTTCATTTTAATTATCTATTCCATTAAATAAGTTAGAAATAAGTACATTCCAAGGACTACAAAATAAAGCCTACACAATGACGCAAAAATAAATAGTATTCTTTTAGAACTGGGATTTTAATACTTTTTTGTTTCTCCTTTAAAACTTCCTCAAATGGAGTTATGAAACTTGTGAATTAGTGACGATAGGCGTCATACGCTATTAATCTTGATTGCGCAGATTTCATTATTTTAAACTGTCATTTGGACTATAAGGAAACAAGAAGCCAATTACCATGAAGATCCTAAAATAATGGATGTGGAGGCGTATACTGAATGTCAGTTGTACAGAAAATAACACAAATCAAGAAATATTATTAGCTATAGGTGCAGAAAGAAAGTTAATTAAACCGTTGGAGAAAAGGAAAGTAAAATTAATTGTCCTGGTTATAAGACACAGTAAATCATGACGGAAAAGTTCTTGGCAAGAAGACGGAAGGAAGACACACTACGTAAAAGAAACAATAAGGATAATTAAATTAAAAACTATCAAGAACCAAAGAGAACAGCGTCAGAAAGAAGTGCTTCGTTGCATCGACAAGGCATAACCTGATAACTTCTGAGTTGGCTTCCTTTAAATATTAAATTACTTAGTTTCTGTGTTATATGAAAGTGGGGACTGGAGAAAACTGTATATCAACGAGTTTCATGACTCGTACTCTTCACCGGATATAATAAGGGTAATTAATTCACGGAGGATGAAATGGGCTGGACATGTTGCGCGCATGAGGGAGGAAAGACATGTCTCAAAGTATTGACTGGGAAAGCCGAAGGAAAAGACCACGCGGAAGACCTAGACGTAGGTGGGAGGACAATATTAGGATAGATTTAAGGGAAATAGGATTTGCGAGGGATGATTGGATAGAGTTAGCACAGAATAGGGTTGATTGGCGGGCTCAGGTAAGCGCGGCAATGAACCTTCGGATTCCATAAAATAGATAATATTCCTTTAGCTTGCTGAGGAATTGTCTATTGCCATTGAGTAAGCTGAGTAAGTTTCTGTGTTATAATTGCTTCTGTGCTTGCAAAAAAATGACTGTTACAAAACTGTGTCCGTTCTAATGTTATTGTTAAAGTTCTTGTGACTACCAGTGGCATTTATCACCGCATAAATGGAATGCTACTGTCTACAGAACGTGAGTGATGATGAGGTACTGTTTTGTCTCTTCTGGCTTTATTACCTGCTATTGCAACTGTTCAAATGTTTGCTAATGTAATGCAAAACCGTGAGAAGTAGAATAATGAATTGGATTGTTCTGAAGTGAGAGTAAAGTAAAACATTACCGGTACTTTCACTAATCCCTATCTTCAGATATTCAGAGTGTGTTCAGAATATTTAAAAGCGTACAATCATCTTTTCATAGTTTGAGGGCTGGACTTAAAACAAGTCATCTAGACACTGTAGTTCCCCCCCCCCCCCAGTAAAAAAATTACGAAATGCTCAAGAAAGAACTTTTTGAAAAAGCAGGTGAACATAACAACATTGATTTAGTTTTTTTTTTTTTTTTTACTATGAACTATAGCCCGATAATTCTTAATCTTTCAATCAGTTGCATACGTCGGCCTGGATAGAACAGTCGAGATATCACTGGCTTTCCGCACCCCAGTCCACGTGTTTCCATCTCTGTCCATATCAATGACATTATGTATGCGCAATTGCGACAGTCCCATGTCTGTATATTTACTGGCATGTAAAAGAATTCCTGTTGGATAAAATTCCGGTACACCGGTGAAGTTTAAGGAGCAGTACACAACCGTCGTTAAATAACCAAAACAGACATAGAGTGCCGGACTTTCACAGAAAACTGTCAGTGGATTACTGAGACTTAGAATGGTGAAAAATTGTTCCTACAGGAGCTTAATAAACGTTATGCCCATTGAATTTAAAGGAATTGATCTTTAAACATAGAGAAAATTTTAGACTGAGTTTTTTATTCTTATTGTAAAGTATAAATAAGACAATGAAATGTGTTTTTGTTCTACAAATATTGATTTTAGTAAACAGGTAATACATACTTTTATGAACATAATTAAATATAATTTAGAATATCTATTAATTGTATTTATTGTGTGAAACACAAGAGAGATATATCAAAAGATTACCTGAATGAGGAAGTGCTTGTGTTCGGATTCAGTTTTAAAATTACGGAATATACTAAATAATGATGTAAAATTTCAAAGATTGACTATATTATGCCTATATAGGCTATTACAACCATTTTTACAATTTTTAGGCATTTTTTATAAACTAAATTACAAAAGGAATCTTGGATTTTTCTCCATTTTTATTTTAGGGAAAAATTAATTTTGTTTTGTAGCCTGAGTAATGATTGAATTACTCGCAATACTAAAATGCTACCTGACTACCACTGCTTTATACTTGGGAGGTTATACAAATCTTGGCCTAGGGTGCTAAGTGCCTGAAATCGGGGCCTGCATATAAGACATCCAAAAATAGAGATAGGCTGCAAGACATCCAAAAATTCTTTATATTAGGACATTTAGAACTACTAATTGTCATTTTTGCTTGTTTTCTAAAACTTCCTACCATTTGAGGTTGCTTGGATTGATAAAATACATTGATGGGAAAGGTAAAAAAAAAAAAAAAAAAAAAAAAGAAATTGGTCTGAATTGCAATTATCTGAGAGACATTTTACTTAATTACAATTACAAATTGATTTTTTTTTTTTTCAAAAGTGGTCAGATAAGTTACAACTACAATTACTTCACAAAATATCAGTGCCTAAAAATTCCTTTTTGGAGGGCATGAGGCCAGAAACTATTGGGCCGTTCAGTGATAAAGCTGCTTGAAGCGTTATCAAGTCTCAAATTATTAATGAGAGAAAACATCAATATCAATATTTCCAAACACATTGAGTAACTTTTTCTTACTAGGCCCATTACTTCTAACCTGGATGTCAGTTGCAAAAACAGTAATGATGACAATAGGCCTATAGCAAGCAAGAATGATAAGCAAGTTTCAAATACTTTATTAAGTGATGTTCCTATTGAAAACAATTTAAATGAGCATAAATAGATATAGACATGACTTACAATACTAAGCATCATTTGATACATGTCGATTACTGAATTGTAACGATTACTTAAATGTAACGATTACAATTTTATTTCCAAAAGTAAATTACGAGTAAAAATTACTTACGGATTTCAAGAAATTGGGACCAGAAAAGGAATCATTACATGTAATCCGATTACGTTTACTCAACTACTTCCCATTACTGGCAAAGTAAAACATTTTAATGGAAATTCAGAAGGAGAGCGAGAAGCCATGCGCGACACAAGAGTTTCTTAACAGAATTTGAATAAAAGGGTTATATAACAATGATGGCTGGGTATTTGAAGTGACCCTTTGATATCTAGGCCTTATAATGCTGCATTTTAATCCTTCAAATTAAATGAAATAATTGCCAAATATCGACAATACAGAGCTATACAACATTCTTGTTTAGTTAATAAATCGTGCATGTATATGTAAAATATAGGGATGGGGCATACGTCATGGCAACTTTTGTATTTTTTGAAAATGTGGTCCATCATTTAAAAATTTTGAAATATACAAGTATGGAAGAGTATGGAATGTACCTATGTATGTATGATGCAGATTATGGATACTAAATGTAGGATAGAGCAGGGAACAGACACCCATAAACACGCATACACGACGGCATCGTGCCACTTTTATTGTATTGCAGTAGTTGGAAGCATGAAAATAAAAATAATCAACGAATCGAAATGAATTCTCTAACAGCCAACCAATATTGTACCCAGAGTAATAATGAATGGACTTGATGTGTAGGAAATGAAATTATCCTCTCCACCTGTTATGTCCTCTTCTTATAAGATAAAAACATAAACGTTGTGAAATTCTTTCTGCATGCTTCTTTTGAGGGCTTGACGAGTCTATTTTTTTTTTTTTAATTTTGATTTTATCTTTATAAGTGGGGGGAAATTTCAAAACCCTGAACTACAATAACTGCTATTAATTTTTTTATTTATTCTTTAGGTAATGTAGCAAGACCCAGTCTTGTGAAAATTCAGTTTAAAATACATAATTAAATCAGATAAGTATCTTAATCCTCTCACGAATGTTACAGTCAGTTCACTTCATTTATTTCCCGCTCTTATTTCATTTTTTATAAGATCCCTTCCTTTGTAATCTTTAAATTCAATCCTGTTATAATGTAAAGTTGTAATTAATCCAAATCCAAATTTATCGTCCTCAAATAGGAATTCTATAGCCCTAATGTACCTTATGGTGAAATAGGGCTAAAAGAAATTGTACGAGTATATTAAATAAATACATAAATAAATAGGAATTCAAGCAGGATTTCACTGAAATGATAGTCCTGTTGTATGTTAGATGAAAACACTAACTAGACTGCATCCAGTAACACGGTTCAAGCTTGCTAGTAATAAAAGAACACGACTTTTCAAACATATAACCCTGACAGGCTCTGTTATGAAATGCCTTTGTAAAATGTTCTTTGGAAGCACCGAAATTAGAAAAATGACGTTGTTTTACGGAAACGTTTATGGAAATAATAGTTAGGGAACAGAACTTTTTTTGTGTTTTTGTTTTGTTTTGTTTTGTTACCTTACCTTTACCCTTCCCCCTCCCGTAAAAATTTCCTCTAAATATACTAATCCTGGCAATACTAAATAAAGGATATATAATATTGTGACCTTGTTTCAGGCTCATCCTGCTGTCCTTGGCATGTGCCCGGTACTTCCCTTACACCTGGACATGTTCAGAAGGGGGTGTGTTTGTGAGGGTATACCTGATAGGGATGCTCAGTATCTTGGTCAGCAACATGATCTTGCTCATCCCTCTCATCAACAGAAGTGCGCAAGGATCCATTCTGGATACGGAAGCCAGACGTCTTGTGGCACCGCTACTCACAGTAAAGTAAGTAATGGTATAAATTATTTAAAAAAATAAACTTCCTCCACACTTAATATAGTATGCTAAGCCATTACCTAATATAGTAGCTAATCTTTTTTGGTACACCCACATACAATTTTTGAAATCTGATGGTGTTGCATTGTTACAGTGAGAATATTTTTTACATGGTATTATTGAAAAGAGATTTTGTCTGGTTCGAGAACTGGAAAACAGATTTTGCTAATTGCTAATTGCTTCGTTAGAGTCACTGTGTATCTGCCGACTTGGTCAAGACCTTAATATGACTACTTCGTTTATTAATATTTTCAGTACCAAAATCATAATCAAGAACGATGAATCCGTTATCCACAAAATCATTATTTTCAAATCACTTTCATGTGATGTATAACTAAGTTTGGTCTTTTGAAGCCAATTATAAAGAAACCTATGGCATAACAAAAATGTAAAATTCCATATTGATAGTGGCAATAGCTTATGTTATGGGCTTACATGCGCACAAATGAAAGAGGAAGGAGGAAAAACGTTTTAGTAACCTTGAAACGGCCAAATTTATTAAAAGCCTGGAATCATTTCTCATTTAGCTCGTATATTTATATATATATATATGAATTATATGACAACATTGGAAGATGAAGCAGAAGACATCAACGATACGTATAATCACAAACATTTAAAATAGAAAGGAGGAATCACAGTGGGCAAAAACTGCAACGAATAGAGCGAAGTTGAACGAAGTGATTTTGGACTTGCATTAATAAGTGGTTTAGTTTTAAAACGGTGATAAGTGTGAAAAAGAAATTGGGAAAGATAACAGTATAAATTGAAGCGAATTCTAGATAAATTCTTAGGTTGTGTGAAAGGCTACTTATTAAAAATATAATATAGGTAGGCTACGAAGAGATGCAAGAAATAGTCCATCATTTTTCACATTGATCCACTCTTTCAGGATATTATATATATATTTATCGTGCAAAATATATGACTTCGAACTAAGTGTTTTTAGCGCGTTTTCCAAGGAAGACAATCTGGATTGCATTGAACCTAGTTTGAATGCGCCAACAGTGGCTGGATTCCATAAGGCAATTGTGTAGGCCTATGTCCTCAATTTTTCCTCGTCCACCCTCCCTCGCGTACCCGCATTTGGTTCCTCTTCCACCTTCAACATAAAGCACATATCCTATCCACTTCTGTGGATGGTTTAATTCATGAAATCCTTACAGAAAAATTTACTCTGTAATTACGGTCCGAAACGTTACAGAACGGAGTTTCATAGGTATGCGTATTTTGTCCCTCATACAATATTGCTCGGATACCTTGTACAAATTATATACATTATGTATCCGGTTTGAATTATCCTGCCAGTTGTAATATATGGATGTAAAACATGGTCGCTTACCCTTCGGAAAGAACATAATCAGAGAGTGTTCGAAAACAGTATGCTTAGAAAAGTATTAGAGAGATTAAAATGGGGACTAGAAAAAACTCCATTATGATTAGCTTCATAATCTGTACTCTTCACCAAGTATAGTAAGGAGGATGGAATGGGCTGGACATGTTGCTCGCCTGGGAGAGGAAAGACATAACAAAAATATATTGACTGGGAGACCCGAAGGGAAGAGACCACTTGGGAAGACCTAGACGTAGGTGGGAGGACAATAATAGGATACATTTAAGGGAAGTAGGATTTGCGAGGGATGGGTGGATTGAGTTAGCACAAAATTGGGTTGAGTGGTGGGTTCAGGTTGAATGGCGGCAATGAACCTCCGGGTTCCATAAAATGGGTAATATTCCTTTAACTTGATTAGGAATTGTCTATTGCCATTGATTAAGTAAGTAAGTATCCGATTTGCCCTTGCAGTAGAACCTCTTGTTATCCGAAACACTTTTAATCAAAATTCCGTTTAACCGAAACAACCGAAAAATGGTTTGTTGTAATATATTTTGTATGTAGGATGTGTTTCAAACTCTTGGGTAACACATAGGGAACTTACCTGTATGAATAGGAAGCGAGTGGGGAAAGAAATGTCCCAAAAAGAGTAACGGAATGCGAGGGCTCTGACCTTGTCCGCCTCCATCCTTTGCGCAATAATACTTATCTGTGCGGTGGGGATCGAACATTTTTTTTTGGAAGTGTTTTACTGTGTCATTTCAACAAATCGGAATTGGAAAAGTTGGAAGCAGTTAAAAGAATTAAAAGTTGTTAAATTACTTTAATGTACAGAATTATAGTTATGTAGGCTACTGTCTTTATTTTCTTTCACCTGAAACTTCAAAAATGATTCTTTCTTTCTTTCTTTCTTTAACGTAGTTTCACCTCTCCCTTTTAGGATTTAAGCGACCCAAGCCGCCCGGGCCTTACAGGGCCGCGACCTGTCGGGAGAGGGATTATCTTTGGATGACATACATACTTTTTTGACCAGACAAGGACATGGAGGGCCTCCCCGGATGAGTGATCAGCCCAATGCCGGGGCCACCTCCGAGACAACACGAACACATAGGACGAGACACAACATTCACACTCACACTCATTCCAAACAAGGCGAAGATGGGATGAAGATGATAATGACGGCCAGATGATATCTGGGGACCACAAGGGCCTAAAGTTACCCGACATTTGTCTCAAAGGTGAGGGAAAACCCCAGAAAAACCCCACCTAGGTAACTTGTCCCGACCAGGAATCGAACCCGGGCCCGCTGCGTGAGAGGATTGAACGCATCCCCTGAGCCACAGCGGTGGACAAAAAAAAAAAAAAAAAAAAAAAAAAAAAAAAAAAAAAAAAAAAAAAAAAAAAAAAAAAAAAAAAAAAAAAAAAAAATATGATTCTTAACCCCTAAAAATAACATTTTAAATTTTATCCGAAATGTTGGTTATCCAAACCACCTACCTTCTCTTTGTTTTGGTTAACAGAGGTTCTACTATATTTCCTTTTTCTAACGCAGCCCCAAATCGATTCATAAAAATCTACACATTGATAACCACAATGATGGTTTCATTTTTCATCCTTGTATTGAAAACTACGATAATGTTTACGTGAACAGAAATTAACTCAAACGTACACAATTCAAGAAATTCTGAGTTTGCTATAGCGTACCGGAATATTAACATGCTCTTCGGTTAATACTTCATATTATGTCTAACTAGAACTTTATTATCTATTGTCAGAAGGTAATTTTCAATAGAGTAATTCTTCTATTAAAGGAAATACAGTTGCTTTTATCTAGTTTTGGAATACGTCACGGTACGATGGAAAATGTGATGAGATTAATATTGTATGACGATAACATTGTTTGACCTACAATTTATAGAGGCAACCGCGTAAATAAACACAGTCCTTGTTGTAGATGACAAACCATCCATGCAAATAGACAGTGCTCACGTGTGTAAAAATGGAATGAGATTCTTATTCTATACAGTAGTATAGAATGCTTTTTTATAAAGATTTTGAGTTTTATCTCAGATTTTATTACTATAATAATTATAAATTTGGCAATGGAAGTTCATTCATTTCTCCGCTCCTCTGTTTCAAAAAAAGAAACTCCTGGCAGTCAAAAAGAATATGGATATCGTCTTCTCCTCTTTCACACATCGGACAGACAGACTGTTCATACGACTTAATGAAACCCTAGTCTGAACCATGCAATGCCCTCCCTTTCTTCGTGATTACACATATCAATATACATTTCCATTTGGATGCTTTTCTTAAACTCCTTAAAGAATGCTAAGGAACTTTTTTCTCTTCTCAGTGACCACATTACTTGTCTATCCATGTCTTCCAGTCTAGATATAATGATTTTCCAAAATCCCTTCCTAATGTTTTCCCTCCCCTCCCACACATCCCCCATATCATTTTTAACCACTAGGTTTTCAGTTGTTTAAGCCAACTTTTTTCCTCTATCTTGCCCTCCTGGTAAATTAAACAGCTTCTTATGAAAATAGTATTAAAAACAAGTCATTATGAGCTAAAACTGAAACTACATGCAGTGCATCAGCCTCTGGCTTCTTATTTTGTTAGGGCTCTGAACTTGTGCAATATGATTGGTTAGGTTGGGTTAATTCCAAGTGCCATTCAATCCTACCCTGTTCTAATAATTACCATTTGAAATTATTACAATTGCATTAATAGTAATAATGCATCATTAAAAGTAGAGATGGGTCGATACCAGATTTTCTCGATACTCGATACCGATACATGATTTTTTCCTCGATACTCGATACTTCGATACTCGATACCTTCAACATTTCCAGTTTCAATAAATAGGTACATTAAAAATTAAAATTTGAGAGAATTGTGTAATACCAACTAAACTAATTAAGTCTGCATATTTAATGAGACAAAATTTAAGATCATCAGTAGCCTATAATTATTTTTAAACTCTACAATGAAACTAAAATTAGTTTTTTAAACAGTCCACTTACAAGTTTTTGTTAAAAAATACTAGCATTCTCACTTAATTGCAGAATTACAAAAGTATCGAAAAAGTATCGAGCGAGTTTTCTGAAGTATCGTTCGATGCCGATACCATGCAAGTATCGAGAGTATCGAGAGCCCATCCCTATACGTAACCTTAATTCAAACTCGTATGCACTGATATATGAATTTCTTAAAATATGTCAACATTTCACAGAATACACTAGCAAAGAACTCCGCTTAATGTATATAGGCCTAATTATTTCACCCTAATATAACTTGTGTATATAACAGTATTAATGTAGTAGGCTACTCATTTCAACTTGATCAACGAAATAAACAAACATCTGATTAATTTCATAACCATATGTTTAGGAATATGTTGTGGGTAACTGTATTGCAACTTCAAAAGCAGTATATGAACAGTGTAAAACAGTATGTCAAGATAACTGATTTGCATTTGATAAATTCTTTCAAATAGGTCTATACAAGTTCAAAAAACAATGTATCTACATCTACAATATATCATATTTCTGGGAGGTCATTTGAGATTACTTACGAGATGAAGTATCATCATAGACCCACGATATTACTAGCACCCGGCATTTTATCGTCGGGTTGCGCGAGTTAAGTGACGATTATGATGTCGCTGGCACATGGGACACTAATGCACTAAAGCCTACAAACACCTCAACTGCTTTTAGTTGATGTCACGTTGACGTCAATCGGTGTTAGGGCGCGTTTTTCCGTTAAAGTGGCGCATTTCTATCAGTTGTAAATTGGTAGTTGCATATGGAGGATCGAATCCGTGCCTCTAAGCTGGAGTTGAAGGTAATTTATGACTAGTGGTTACAATATGTGTTATATTTTTTAGATGTTATGGTTTGTAATCACTATTACGCTAGGTATTTCGAACAAACGCTTCTCAAGTAGTTCAATAGTGGTTAGTACTTTGTTCTTCTTAGAATTCCGAGTCTCAGACCCTGTTTTTTTAGTGTTTTTGGTTCAAATTAGATTTACTGTATTTTGTCCTTGAGTGGAAACACGAACTTTCATCTTGTAAAGGAACCGGAAACTTTCCAATATAAATGAGCGAAGTGATTTAGATAGGTCTTGGTTTTTAACGAGAGCAACCCACATTATGCCTTATTTTATTTAGGCTAGTTCAGATTTAGATTTATTTATTCCGTAAATCAATACAAGACTGATATTGGACGCGTAATTTAACTTACATATAAGAAGCCACAATTACAATAATTCTGAGTGTACAGAAACTTAAATATAGTTATATTTACAAAGTACCTATGTTTCACTACTACAAACATAGTTAACAAATTTCTTAAATACAGTATAATATACAACTTTCATTGTTAAAAGCAGTTGTAGTAGAAAGAATAGCTTACAGTAAGTTATATCTGACAATAAAAATATAAGATATAACTTTTTATTGAATGTAGTGTTCGTATTTAAAATAATAATTTACATTACAGTCTTGTGCTCTATTTACTGTTCGTTAAGGAACTCATCAATATGACCTTTCTATAAGGTAATTTAAAATTTTTTTTTCTCATAACCTATTTAATTCGTTCAATGGTTTTATATATATTGGGAAGTTTATAGTATAAGTTAGTTTTATCCCACACTCTTTCCAAAAACAGCTAATCTGTGCTTCGTTAATCTGTAATCATGTTTGTTTCGTATATACTATTCCTATCCATCCTTAAACGTTTAATTTCGGAAAACATGATGTGGAATACCAGCCATGCTTGAGGTTATGTTATGACTTATGAGTCTAGTACAGGTTGAGTACAATGTAAGCCTACATTATAGTTTGTATGGGATCTGATTCAAACTGTTAAATTAACATTCTGGTAGTTTCATATTAACTTTCCTTCAGGCAACATTTTTTTAAAGTATAATACAGCTTTGTTAGCTAGTTTGTTAGTTTTATTTGCTTACACAGTTCAGTGTTTGTTATTATACAAGAACGTTTATTATCAAAATTTAAAGTTACTAAATTAACCTCTAAATACAAAATATGGAATATACAATGAATATTAGGCTTACAATATTTTAAACGTGCTACATTTTTATAACTTTATACTTCATTAGCACTAGGCCTATACGTTTGAATATTTTACATTTACATTTTTTCTGCACGTTGAAAATTAATCTGTGAATAAATTTAACTTATCCTTGCTAATGCAAAATGATAGGACATTTTAAATGTAATACAGAAGAACACACATCTTATGCTATAGTTGAAGGTTCGTAAGCCTTGTGGTTTAATTATATAATTTGAATATCCATTTCTGATTAAATGAGAATTTGAGATTAATTTTCAAGAAGTACGCTTTATTTCCTGTATATTGAGATGTTTAAATTAGAATTTATTAAATTATGATACTTGAATCAGGGTACCAACCATGTCAAGCCCAAACTGGGGTTAGCTTATTTCTGTTATGGTTTTGGATTGCAATAGTTAATAGTAGTGATTACTTGAAATAATTAATTCGCTTTGTTTTTTTATATAGTATTAAATTATATTTTGATAGTTAATTGTATTAAAATATAAATACAAAATACTGATATAATAATCATGATGTCATATTATAAGTTTAGAAGGAAAGATTTGATTGGTTATCAAAACGGAAATGAAACCTTCTCTGTGATTGGCTGAAAGCAGTAGCAGTTTAAAGCAGTTTGATTGGTTAAAGTAAGATGCGCTGTGATTGGTTGTTGAAATTTGCTATATAAGGCCGGTATGACCCGGATGGTTTGGGCGGTATGTTACAATTCACTGACCGATCAACACCTCAACACCAATTCCAATAGGCCTATATAATATGCACCACCTCAAACCTTTAACTAGACACCATAGTAATGCCAATAGTAAAATATATTCTTTCTCTTCTATAGGTCATAGTAATGCCAATAGAACAAAAATTTCTCACTAATAGTAAAATAGCTTCTTCTTCCTCTTTTTCCTAGATGTATCACAAAGTACCAAAAACATTCTGACCAATAGTAAAATATCTTCTTCCATTTCTTCTCAGACATATAACAAAGTACCAAAAACATTCTCACCAATACTAAAATAGCTTCTTCCTCCTCTTCTTCTCAGACTTTTCACAAAGTACCAAAAACATTCTCACCAATACTAAAATAGCTTCTTCTTCCTCATCTTCCCAGATGTATCACAGAGAACATGTTTTTTTTACATATTCCCCTAATATATATCTTTCACGGATTTAGGTAGCGATACCGAAGAAAGCTCTTTACGGTCGAATTTCTTGGCTTACTTCAGTAAATTCTACACTGTAAATTCCCTATGTTACTGTACCTAGCGTAATGCTTAAAACCTAAAAACTGCACAAAAACAATATAAATATCAGAGTGGGAGTGGTTCTCAAGAAAAAAAAACGTACAAAAAATAAAAATAAAAATTCATTTTTATATAGCCTATACAAGGGTTTCTTATATTTACTTCAATTGATCAGGATAAGCGTGAATGGACCGTAGTAAATATACTCCTATGTACATTCACTTTTATTATAATTATTATCGTCATTATTATTATTATTATCATCATCATTGTTATGATCAATATTGTTGTTATGTGCTGATACTTCCCGAGCCAATTTTAGGCCCTAGTCATTCCTGATGTTACCACTATGTTTAAGGAATTGAGGACGCAAATTTGAATAGTATGATTCTTTTTGCACAATATTGGAATCTGAAACTCTATGTAAACGTTGTACTTCTAGTAAGATACTGGTAGAATAAGAAATAAGCCTTAAAGCCAAATTTCCCAGCAGTTCTTCATTAACTTTTGGGGGGGGGGAATTCGCAAGACTGAAGAAATACAAACTTTAACCTGTTCATTGCTACTGACGTACAGTATAAGTGGGACGCCTCAAGAACTGTAAAAGAGGAAATATCAGATTAATGGAGTTACGTTTTAAGTGAAACATGAGGATTTTCATTTAAGTGTCAAGTTTGTCATTCAAGGAAATTTCATTGAAAATTTTCTCGTCTATTTTGAACTTAAGAGCCCTCTAATGTTTTCATTTGACTGTCTTATTACGAATGATTAATGTTTATGTTTACAACCTTGAAAGAAACCTAAATAAATAAAATCAGATGTAACAAAGTACCAGAATGCTTTTGTTTAATCAGTGATAATTGCAATATTATGATATGCAGAAAATAAGTTATTTTTGTAATCTATATCCAAGTTAACCTTTAGATCAATTAATTAAGCAGGGCTTGAGGAAGAACAAAGGTCTAAAGTTTGATACGTAACTAGGGATGGGTCGATACCAGATTTTCTCGATACTCGATACCGATACATGATATTTTCCTCGATACTCGATACCTTCAACATTTCCAGTTTCAATAAATAGGTACATTAAAAATTAAAATTAGAGAGAACTGTGTAATACCAACTAAATTAATTAAGTCTGCATATTTAATGAGACAAAATTTAAGATCATCAGTAGCCTATAATTATTTTTAAACTCTACAATAAAACTAAAATTAGTTTTTTAAACAGTCCACTTAAAGTTTTTGTTAAAAAATATTAGCATTCTCACTTAATTGCAGAATTACAAAAGTATCGAAAAAGTATCGAGCGAGTTTTCTGAAGTATCGTTCGATGCCGATACCATGCAAGTATCGAGAGTATCGAGGTATCGAAAGTATCGAGGACCCATCCCTAATTAAAAGTTTATTTAAATCCATCTTTAACGGAGGTTGGGGAAAATAAGATACCCGGGTAAAGTTAGAAACGTATATTTTATTCCAACTTTACCCAATGCATTTCGATGAAGTGCATTTTATCCGGGTGAAACTCTACTCTCAATTACACCATTATCCATGAGGATAGATGGTAATTAAACTCGGGTGCGTGGAACGCCACGTGACAGAAGTGAAACTTGGATTATTTAATTTTTGGATTTTTCAATTTTGGATTATTGGATTTGTTAAATTTTGGATCGTTTGAATTTGAATTTTTGATTTTTTCAATTTTTTATTTTTTCAATTTTGGATCTTTCAATTTTTTAATTTTTAAATGTTGGAATTTTAAATTTTGGATCTTTCAATTTTTTATTTTTTTGGACTTTAGCTTATTTTATTTTTATTTTTTATTTTCGATTTTTTAATTTCGGATTTTTAGATTTTTTAAATTTTCGATTTTTTAATTTTGGTTTTTTGGATTTTTTATAATGGTGAAGGGCTCACCACGCCCCTAGCTCGAAGCAATAATAGCCCTCCACTCAATGCCTGATACCTTTCACCCGCGCGCTCCCGTAATTTTTTTTTTTTAGTTTTTGGATTTTTTAATTTTGGATTTTTGGATTTTTTAATTTTGGGTTTTTAGGTTTTTTAATTTTGGATTTTTAGGTTTTTTAATTTTAATTTTTTTAAATTTTGGATAAGCCTAATCATTGAGTTGATTGTTTTCTGTGCAGTCCGTCACAGCCCCACTACAATTTTGTTCGTAACGCTAGAACGTAACGCAACTTTGGGTTAGCTCTCGATTTACTCCTAGCGCGCCTAAAGAAGTTTCACTTAAAAAATCTGGGCATGTTTTATAATATAACCTAAGTTGCGTTCATGTATCCATCTCAATCCATTTCCCGAAGTAGGCTACTGCAACCTTTACTATTTTCGATACATTATTCAGGTGACCGAATGATTAATTGCTTTATTATGTAACCGAAGCCTGTAGATGACTCGCAGTATACTCTCTTACACTAGAAGCACTCTCTTTAACTCTTACGTCATTCTCACCTTCAATAAAGAAAGTCATTTCTGATCAGTTAAGGTGTTTAGAAGATTTTTATTACTGCCATGACCATGACCCCTTCTCACATGGGATGAGAGAAGGAATTGTTATGAAAAATACGTTGCAACTTATAACAGCTTTTTTTATTCATTCAGTGATATGTGTGAAGCGGGAATTTTCCAGTCTCCTAAAACTTATCTGTCCTCGACGATTACATGTGCAAAAAAGCTTGAGTGTAAAGACAAAGCGAGCGGATTTTTCCATTTGAAAACTTGTTTATGTATCACTACCTTGATCATTATCATCAGAAACAGTAATATAAGCAGGGCCCGGATTCTGATGACCTAAAATTGTTTGAAAAAGACTCTAAATTTGAACGAAAATGACTTAATAATTCTAAAAAAATGACCTAAAAGCTGATATTTTATTTATAAAAAAATTATTATTGTACACAATGTTAGAGACTAATTTGTACATTGGAGCATTTGAGGAGAAAAATAAGAAAGTAGTTTTTAGATCCTACAAAAATGTTGCATTATACTAACCTAGTTATTTATTTAAACATTACCCTATGAGGAAAAAAAAGACAAGAAAAGTTAATATACTCAATTTAAATGCATGAAATTGACTAAAGAAGGAAGGAAATGACACGAAAATGACAAAATAATGACGTAAAATTGAAATAAATGCCCTAAAAATGTAAAATTGCATAAAATGACAAAAAAATTACCTAATAAAAATGCATTTCTATAATCTAGAGGCCATGATTAGGATTTATCTACAAGTTGGCAATGTCTGAGCAGCATCAATAAAAAGATGACATGTCATTAGAATCCGGGCCCTGGTTATAAGGGATTGGGCTATGAATGCTGTATATTTTACTCACACATTCTTCTGCGATTCATAATATTAGAGAACACAAATAACTATAATTTAGATTATAAAAACTTAGGAAATTAATACGGTCACCAGATAACTAGAGGCCACCATGAATCTAGAAGTACAGTAGAACTTCAATTACCCGAACTCCAACTATCTGGTTCGCTTTGAGGACATATTCAAGTGGCTTTTGCAGCAGCGAGCATTGAGAAACCGATTCAGGACCGATTATTTGCAAAACATCAAACCTTTTGGCCCACAAAATCGACAGATTGTAAGCAAGACAATTAACTCTGAGAGATATGTCCAAGATACACTTTATGTAAGTACAGTACTGTAAAATTTAGTTTAAAAAAAATACATTTTTTCATTTTTTTCATAAATCCGGATGTTTATTTTCCGGATCGGGTCCGGTCGCAATTAATCCGGATAACTGGAATAATACTGTAGGTTCACTTTGAGAACAGAAATGACTTTTCCACTAAAGTTAGAGACCTAATTTTAAACTTTATTGCAGTTTTCATGTCTTCCCCTCCCCCATCACAAAATATATCTCATGACACTTCACAACATGTCCAGGTCCGATCTTCTTTACACTATCTCACTTATGCCTGCTTGAATTTGTTTCAGACTTCCCTTAGCAACTTCCGTTTCACTTAAAGTTTTCCACAACCCATGACTGCTCAGACAGAGGTTTAATTTTTCATTGTAGTTTCGTAGTTGTTGCAGACAAAAATGAAAAAAATTGCCTCGATGTGTAGCCCTTGCCATTGGCAACTTTTCCGTAATTTTTATATTTTGGTTTAAATTTTTAAGTCTATTTATTTTCTTACCCGGATTTTAACCCAGAATGCACATTTTCATAGGGTTCGGACAACCGGATCATATACGGTTTTGAATCATGGTCATAAAAAGACACATAAAACAACTAGTCTGAAGCTCTTTTATTATTTTTTTAAGAATATTCTGCGGTTGAAGGAATTTGAAAGAAAAACGTTAACCTTTTAAACAAATAAGAAAAATTATATTAAACATGAAATATTGTATATTATCTATTAAATTTTAAGGAAAGAATTCCTAATCCGGGTTTTAAGTTTCATCCGATAAGGCGAAGATCATACTGAATCCTCATACGCCAATACAGAATAAATCACTAGAAGGATTGCTCATATTTCACTGTACTCATCTTTTTTTTTTTTTTTTTTTTTTTTTTTTTTTTTTTTTTTTTTTTTTTTTTTTTAGTTACAGCACATTTTTCAAGAGAAAAGTAGGCTATGTACTAATGTAGCAAACTTAGAAGATGTAAAAAGTTAATTCAATATAAACATTTCATGACAAAATGTGTGAAATTATGCCTAATCCAGAAAGAATTAAATGTAAGCTATGGCTTCTGGATGTTCACCATTAATTTTAAACTAGAAACTACATTCTACACATCGCTGTCGGACACTAGTCAGTCACCAATGGGATATTCAGATGCCCGCCATGGGATTTGAATCTGCTACTTCTAATGAGAGTCCGCCTCGGTCAATAATAATTGGTCTCAGCCACAATAATTTTAGCTCCCAAAGGCAATGTTGTAGGCCTACAGACATAGGACTAGTTGTTTTAATTAATATATTTCAATAATTTATCATGAATGTTAGGCCTATACCCGTGTCATAACGCCATATAGGCTATATCCGTTAAATGAACTGGGGTAGGCATTCCCAAATTTAATTTTAAAGTGATAATTATTCATTACGGAGACATTGTATGACATTTTTAGTTCACGAACTAGAGGTTTTTAAAATGATTATATACAGACATAATGCAGTAACACTTGCCTGCATGAGCTCTAGTTTCATCATTCTATTCTATACTATTCTAGGCGATTTGATTAAAAATCTATATTAAAATATGAAGGTCATGTACTACGTACATGTTTCCTGTATTCACAATGATGTAGGAAACAAAAAAAACAGATAAGCCTAGATAAATATAACATATCCTATGTAGAATTTTTAATATTACTAAATCCAATAATAGCCCATGGGGATAACAGAAATGCATGTGACCAACTGTTAATCTAGTAGGCTTATTGCAGTTGCTAGCTGCGTAATCGGAATCCCGGTTCGTTCCGCTTCTTTCTCGGATTTATCTTAGGAGGAGAGATGTGAATCGAGGTTCATTCAACCTCACGAGAATAATGGAGGTGTCTACTACAGTACTTGCATTATGCCGTCTGATAAGAAAATTGCCTTCAGCTATCTTGGAAGTCAGCATTCTTGGCATATACACGTGAAATCAATAGGTGTGAAGCAACCAAGCATTATTTACCTTTAGCCTATAGGATGCAGTTCGCCAGTTCCACAGCATATTTTTTTCAGATTTTATTATACTTCTATATTTCCACAGGAAAAATCGTAGAGCCTCATTCAGTTGACAGAATTAAAAAAGTACTTCTTTTTCATAGCCCTTTTGTACATTCACGGCATAGAAGTTTAAATCCTACCATTCCATAACTAAAAAGTGTTAGCCATCTTTCAAGCTCCTTAAAACATAAAAATGATAATAATATAATATCAATTGTTAATATGTTAATATAATAACAATTATATACATATCGTATTAATAAAATCAGGTAAACTGATGTAAAAAAGTGCCAGTATGTTTTTGTTTAATCAGTTATGACTGCAATTAAGATATGCAGAATATGTTTTTTCGTCCACCACACAATCTCATATAGTACCATACTGGCACTTAATAATGTTTTATTTTACCTGGCTTTCCTTCTCAACCAGGTTGAATACAAAATACATACGTGCACATTCAAAAATGCAATGAATACTTCAAAATAAAAGCAATCAAAAATAATACAGTTTGTATTCTTTCTTTCTGCAAATCACAAGAATAACTTTATGGATCTCTGAATTTAATCTATTTCAACTTACCTTAATTAATTCTGCTGGAATTTGGTAAACGCCTGGAGCTTTGTGATTTATTGGTTTACCTATAAGCTGTTTCTACTTCTGTTAGGATAGGTTCAGAAACCTACGTCTCTTCTGTGAATATTTCATTTTCCACACTTTCGGAATCTCGATGTAGTAACTGATAAAAGGATTTTTTCGTCTGTGTTAAAACATAAGACGAACATGTGTATCCAGTCATCAATTAATTAAAAATAGGGAGAATTAAAAACTTAAATGAAGTGGAAATAGTGTTTGTGTTTGTCGGTGGGGGGGGGGAGAGGGAGAGAGGGAAAGAGAGTAGAATGACTACATTGTGCATTGGATATATTATTACAATTAACTAGAGAAATATATTGCAAAGAAACATGCTAAATGTTTATTGTGCTGAATTGTAAGATGATAAATGTCACTTGCCTGATTATTTTGAGATCTATGTAGACTACAAATACACGTAATATACACTGAAATTGGGACCTAAAACGAAACAAAATAGTAACAATTTTAAACCATATAAGTGGAATACAATATTATTTACTTACTCAATTACTCAATAAACAATTCCTAAGCAAGCTAAAGGAATATTATCTATTTTATGAAACCCGGAAGTTCATTGCCGCGCTTGCATGAGCCCGCCATTCAACCCTATCTGTGTTAATTCCTTCCAACCATCCCTCGCAAATCTTGCTTCCCTTAAATATGTTAGAATATTGTCCTCCCACCTACGTCTAAGTCTTCCAAGTGGTCTCTTCCCTTCAGATTTCCCAGTCAATAGTTTTAAGATATGCCTTCCCTCCCCATGCGCGCAACATGTCCAGCCCATTTCATCCGTGATTTAATTACCCTTATTATATTAGGTGAAGAGTAGGCTACAGGTTTTAAAGCTCGTCATATGCAATTTTGTCCAGTTCGCGTTTTCAACTCTCTTAGATCCAACATTTTCTTAAACACCCTGTTATCGAATACTCTCACTCTCTGAAGAGTAAAAGACCATTGCTCACATCCATGTAATACAACCGGCAGAATAACTGTTAAAAAATTTTATTTTGAGATTTATGTACAGAAGACGAGAAGATAAAAGTTTCTGAATTGCATTAAAACAAGTATCTTATTTCCTGGTTTTAGTCGACACCTCTGCCGAACTGTTTGGATCTGTATTTATTGCTCCCTGATATTTGAATTTCTCCGCTTGTTCGAAATCTTTAGCTGCTATTCTAAAATTTTCTAGTGCATCATTTTGTGTTTCATGACCATAAAGTTAGATTTTTTCTGTATCAATTGCGAATCCAACATTATTGCAGGCATGGAAATGACTTTAGGCCTATGCATTTCTCCCGATTGTGTTTGTCATCACCCAACAGACACACAACTGCATAAGCTAAAATCGGGTGATTACCCTTTAATTCTAGGCCTAACATGTTTTCCTGGCTTTTCCAAATGGCATATTCCAAAGCAAAATTAAAAATTAAGGACGAAAATGCATCACCTAAGGCTACTTCAAGCCACTTTTAATGGCAAACCTATGTAAGTTTTCCTATCCTGACTCTACTAACTTATAGGTTTCATTTAGACACATTTTGATCAGCCTAACTAACTTCTCAGGTATTCCAAACTCGGTGAGGATATTGTACAATTTGTCTCGCCTAACTAAACCATTTTTTTAATTTTCTATGAATAACTGGTGATCAGACCCATTTTTTCTCCAAAATTTGGCGAATGCAAAGCACTTGATCAATGAATGATTTATTTCGCCTATATCCACATTGGTGATTTCCAATGATTTCGTCAGCATATGGGGTTAATCTTGTTAATGGGGTTATGGGGTTACAACATTTTGTATGATGTTGGTAAGAGAGGAATTCCTCGCTAGTTATTACATTCGGCCCTATATCTCTTTTTTTGGATTGGTGTAATAATAAATTCTTTCCATCCCTGTGACAATTCATACAATATAAAGTAACTTGTGCTGGATGACGAGACATAGGCTACTTCTAATTAGGGCGAAATACTTGAGTACCTTATAGTCAAAGTATAAATTTATTACAGGATTCTGCTGCTATTACCTGAAGTTGGATGGAATATCATGGGAACCATGTGGATATTCTGCAACCATGTACAATGTAGCGATGAAGATTTCACCATCACAGTTACAGAGGGTAAGTAACCTTTCTTAGGTTCTGATTTATACTTCAGTAATTAGTGCATATACGCCTACTTGGTTTTTGCTACTTCATTGTCAATAGCATTTTACTCAAAATATCGAAGGAGTATATATGACGTTTTTTATATACACACACACACACACACACACATGAAACTACGACATATTTCACTACAGACTAAGAAGTCGGAATCAATCACAATCGCCTAGTTATATATAACCAGCTACGAGTATTTATTCATCACAAATCTGACATTCTGATGCGAACAACACATTTGACTTGTAATGTGTATTCTCTACAAAGAATAGTTAAAAATGTCTTCCCTTTGAGTGTGACAATTCTTCTACAGTAGGACTTTGTATTTCATGAAATAAAAGTCCATTCTAATGTATGTAGTGCTAATAGATCAAATAAATTGTTATATATGATAGATCGACAGATATATAGTTTCTATTACAGAGACACTTGAGTACATCAAGCGTAATACAATAATCGCAATAAAAATACAATTTGCACCACATAATCTCTTGTTAGGTATATATTCGTAGTCATAGGCGTAACCAAGCCGACCATATGGGGGGGTTATGAAATACCCCCCAGGGAGAGGGGGGTCCGGGGGTCCTCCCCCGGAAAATTTAGAAAATTAAGATGCAAAATAACGAGTTTTAAGCTTCCGGGGTTCCTCCCCGGAAAATTTTAAAAATTAAGACGCAAAATAACGAGTTTTAAGCTTCCCACGCTTTATACTTGTATTAAGTAATTTATGGGAAGTCTTAAAGAAATTATACAATTTTCCTTTTTTTAATCAATGGGGGGGGGGGGTTCAAACCTCCAACCCCCCCCCCTCGGTACGCCTATGTTCGTAGTTAGTAATTAGCTCCCTGATCTTTCAAAAATACTCGTATAGCTGGTGGTCCACCGCTGTGGCTCAGGGGATGCGTTCGTTCCTCTCACGCAGCGGGCCCGGGTTCGATTCTTGGTCGGGACAAGTTACCTAGGTGAGTTTTTTCCGGGTTTTCCCTCACCTGTGAGACAACTGTCAGGTAACTTTAGGCCCTTTTGGTCCCCGGATATCATCTGGCCGTCATTATCATCTTCATCCCCATCCTCGCCTTGTTCTGAGTGAGTGAATGAGTGTGTGTGTGAATGGTGTATCTCGTCCTATGTATTCGTGTTCTCTCGGAGGTGGCCCCGGCATTGGGCTGATCACTCATTCGGGGAGGCCCTCCATGTCCTTGTCTGGTCAAAAAAGTATGTATGTGACCCAAAGATAATCCCTCTCCCGACAGGTAAAACTACGACAAAGAAAGAATTGCTGGTAATTAAATGTAATTTTAAATATGTTAAAATGTATTACTTGTATGATTCAGGAAGTGCATTGGAACTTCTAAGTAATTGTTTATGTTATTTTATTCTGTCTGCATAACTATTTTCTAGCATTAATAATCCATATTATAATAAATTAAACATAAACTAATGTTAATAAATTAATAAATTAATTAAAAATAAACTAATGTTAATGATGGCTCGCAAAAGAACTGACTCCTGTGGTTTTGTGAAAACTTCTACCATGAATAAAATCTGTTAGATATTAATAACATCGATGTTACTATTCTTCCTAGGCGATGATACGTTTAATCCTCAGTTTGCGGACGCATTTGCAACGTTTTAAAATTTATTTTTTGATAATCGTATATTTAAACTGTGGCGAACGAACTTAATCCAGAGAAGCTGGTGAGGATACTTCTATCAGTCAGCTATATCTGAAAAGAGAATTGTCTGTGCTCATTCCTCGTGTTACACTCTGGGCATGATAATCTTATTAATGTTCAGATTCTGACAGATGAGCAGCTTACGGTTGTCTATTTCTTCAGATGTGTTATTAAAGCACAATCAAGTTATGAGTATTTTTCTAATTAAGGTAGGAAAGTCCCAGATACCTAACGGCAGTTCTCTTTATTAGGAATAAAAGGTTGATGCCAGCATTTTAGAATCATAATTATTCGTCCGACATACTAGCCTAGGAATCGGTCTTCATGGTAACCAATTAAATGTAATTTTCTTTCCACCGAACGTACAACATTTATGTTTTTTGTGCTTACTTAAATAGCAGTGAACGCTCGTATGTTTTGTTTTGTTTTTTTTTTTCTCTCTTTAATACCGAGATATCTGAAGAAATTATATATTATTGAAGGGAATTCCATGCTCCATATTACTTCCTGTGATTATGGTGACCGTGTATGATATACTTAATGTAATAATATATTGCATTATAATGTGTTGTAATGCTGTATCCTGCATTGGAATATTTTTTTAGGGTTCGTGGTATTCCCCTAGCTTCAGGAAGTGATTTATTAATATGTAATATTCAGGAGGCCTTTAAACCCTCTCACTGTTACTGACTTATAAATGGAACACTTTAAACAAGTGTTTATAGTAGAGATACAAGACAAATAGAGTAATGCTTTATGTAAAATGTGAGGATTTATATCCAAATACTGCATTTATTATCAATAAAAATCCAGCTATTCTTCTGAATTTAATTTCATTGATTACTAGCTTAGAGCTCACTAAATAATAATAATAATAATAATAATAATAATAATAATAATAATAATAATCTTTATTGTCGAAGACATAGTAAATGTATGGACAGTGTCAAGGTTTCCTCTAATACTAATATAAAAAATTGAAATTAGTTCTAGGCCTATTACTTAAAAGTTATGTGATTTAAAAGGCCTACGCGTGCATTCTCCAAGCTGTAGGGGCATATTTGTATTAAAATAGATTTGACATGTTTTCTAAACGGTAGTAAATTTAGCGTCTTGGTATTAGCAGTTAAACTATTATATAATTGTAAACCAAAAACCATATATGTTTTACTAAGTGTAGATAAATGGTGAGACGGTGTACAGAGATTATTTCTATATCGTGTATCATAATTATGATAGTCGCTATTTTTCTGATATTCAAATGAGTTTGTATGAACAAGTTCCAGAAGTTTCAAAACATACAAAGCATATACTGTTAACAAGTTGTATTTCATAAAATACTCCCTACATGAAGTTCTTTGGTCAACACCTGCTATGCATCTGACGATACGTTTCTGGACAATAAATACATCATTTAACATGGCTGCAGACCCCCAAAAACAAGTACCGTACGATAATCTACGTGTTGTTGCGTTATTACTTTTAATGTCTTTTTCGCTACATTGCTTTGTTTTTTTCTTTTCTTTAATTGTCTCTGAATTTACGATTGAAGGTTCATGGTATTTTTCATCATATCGCGTTCATGTCTAAAGAGAAAAAAATATACAAATTAGTTATTTTAAATTCTACTGTTTAAAACAATATTTTTCAGTCTGGATTATTCTTTGGGCGAAAGAAAAGTCGTGTTTAGTCTTTTTGCTGTTGTGATAGGAATCACTCTTGTAACTCTTGGCTAAAGTGTTTTCTCTATACAGGCTTGTCTTTAAAATCTTATTTTAAAATTTCTGTAATATACTAAATTTACTTTCCGAAGAACGTGCCCTTCTCTTTAATACTTCTATTGTTTATCATTTTATCCATGCTGAAATTTTTATTAGAATTGTATAGACAGTTTTCTACAAAGAATATTTTATGTAAGTTGAAATTCTACAAACCGAAAGCGGATAAAGTAGGCGACCAAGTTTTATGATAAAATAATATACTAATTCATATTTAATGTTCATATCCTAGCGACCCTGGGCTGTTTTCATCACTGCTTTAATTGTTTTATGCTGAAGAAAATTAATTATAATAGGCCTACGTAATATAAATGCAGTAAAATAGTTATGAAGACAGAGTAAAATAAGATATACATTTAGCATGTAGAAGGTCAAAATAGTACAAATCAAACATGTTATGAAAGTTCCATGCATTTTAAACTACAATAAAACAAGTTAGCTATTCGTAATTAACAACAAATTTGAACCTGTATATTGCCTTAAAGGGTAATAACTAGGGCAAGGCATTTAATGACCATAAAAAAGTGAAAAAAATGCAAAATAAAAAATGCATTTATGACCTAAAAATAGTGAAAAATGACCCCAAAAAATAAAAAAGTGACCAATAAATTTTATCATTATTACTTATAATTATTTTTTTAAAGTAATGAATTGCTTTTAAGGACCAATTTAATGGATGACATTTCGTTATATATAAATTTACAATATAAAACACATTTATTTTGCTGCTAAAGAAGTAAGTAAATTAATATTTGGCCTACTTGAATACCCTTCACTAATTTTTTTTTTCTGAACTGGCATGCCCATCATATCGGCGCATAAAAATGCTGTACACGGTTTCTCGCAAAACGGCGAAAATGTTGAACAACTTTCCCCCAGAAGTGTCTGTTGCAGGCCACGGTTTCTTTTCTCTTCAAGTCGCTGCAGACCACGTTTATGTTTCTCTCTTGATACATGTTGTTCAACCGTAAATTTTTTTTCGGCAGAAACCCTCACATCACTTAATTTGCAGAACAATATTTTTCCATCGGTGGAAAAAACATTTTCTCCGTACTCGGAAACAAATCGTTTTAATTTATCAAACGTACTTTCTTTCACTTTGGGCATTTTACTGAACTCTTCTGTCAACAAACTATCTCATACAACTCTTACAGACAACTGAAAGACAATTCCTACCTGGAAATGAATAACAATAGGATGCTTGGATTAGTTCATGATGCACATTCCTTTAAAATAATAAAATCAGGTAAACTGATGTAACAAAGTGCCAGTATGTTTTGGTTTAATCAGTTATGACTGCAATTATGATATGCAGAATATGTTTTTTTTTAAATTGACTTCCAAGTTAAGCTCCAGATTTATTCATTAAGCAGGGCTTACGGAAGAAGAAAGGTCTACCATCTCGGCCACCTGGGTCATTTTAACGGTCTAGTTGGATAAGCGCATGTAAATCAATATGTTTTTTGTCATAGCTACCTGTATTTTAATTTCCAAGGCCTTACAAGATCACAGTAAAACAATAGGCTATGTTGTCAAGATAACTGATTTTCATTTTTTTTATAAATTCTTTCGAATACGTATATTACCATAAAATAGGCACTAAATTGAGCATTACTCCGAAACAGGTCAACCGATTTTATCCATTATGAATAAATGTCTTCCCATGGACATTATAAATGTGTATACCAAGTTTCATAAAAATCCGGTAAAGCGTATTTGAGTTACCGCGTCTTTAAAATATACAATAAATTGGGTTTTACTCCGGTACCGGTCTACCGATTTGCTCCAATATCAGTAGACGTCTTTCCACGTACATTATAAATGGGTATACAAAATTTCAGGAAAATCCAATAAAGCATATTTGAGTTATCGCGACTTCTTATATATTAACATTAAAACACTAAATTGGGCATTATTCCGGTACTGGCCAACCGATTTGGTCCAATATCAATAAACGTCTTCCCATGGACATTATAAATGCGTATACGAAGTTTCATAAATATCCGATAAAGCGTATTTGAGTTATTGCGCCTTTAAAGTAGACCCTAAATTGGGTTTTACTCCGGTACCGGTCAACAGATTAGGTTCAAATTCAATAGGGCACTTCTCATGGACGTCATAAATGGGTATACCAAGTTTCATGGAAATCCGCTACAGCGTATTTGAGTGATGGCGCCTTTCTATTAGAAAGGCGCCATAATCTATTAAAATAGTCACTAAATTGGGCATTACTCCGGTACCGGTGAACCGATTTGGTTCAATATCAATAGGGTTCTTCCCATGGACATTTTAAATGTGTTTTCCAAGTTTCATGAAAATCCGAAAAAGCGTATTTGAGTTATGGTGCGTACAGACACACGGACAGACGGACAGACATTTTTTCGTCCACCACACAATCTCATAAAGTACCACACTGGCACTTAATAAAGCTGGTATAGACGCCTCGCTTATCTCTAACGGAGCTGTGTCCCAAGTGTTGTTTATTTAATGCAAGAAGGACACATTCGTCAATAGCCGCTTGTATTTACAACGTTGTTTTCTTGGAAATGTAGACTAGTTCAAAATGCTTAAAAATAGGAGAAGCAGGTATTGCTTATACTGTATTTTCTTGGAAATGTAGACTAGTTCAAAATGCTTAAAAATAGGAGAAGCAGGTATTGCTTATACTGTATTTTCTTGGAAATGTAACAAGAGTTCAAAATGCATATTCCTTCCAGTAACGCTGCAATCTGCTTTATTTCCTGTGGATGTTATTTGTTTTTACAGTTATAATAGACAAGCATTAAAAATAAAAATTAATAAATAAAAAAATAAAAATATAATTCAATGTAAGACTTCATTTAAAAAACCATAAAATTGCCGAAAAAGACCTAAAATGCCGAAAAAATCCTAAAAATGCCGAAAATGACCTAAAAATGACCAAAAAATGGCCTATCTATTGAAAATTACGAAAAAATGCAAAATAAAGCAAAAAAAAATGCTAAAACAAATGGCTCTTATTTGATCAATTAATTGATGATACACATTTATATATATTCGAGCTATCTTTTAATCATCATATAAAAAAGATGCAAAATCATCAAATGCCTTGCCCTAGTAATATCTTATTAATAGTAAGCCTAATAGGCCTAATATTAAAATTATTAATAAGAATAAGAATAATATGAATAATGTATAACAACAAAATACATATGTCAAGACATGGCTACTTACTGCGAACAAGCATAGAATATAAGCTTACACATTTGTTGAAAAGTACTAAGATAAAACCTTAATCATGCGAAATTATACGAATTTTCAGTAGATTTCGTATCCAAGATTCAGGATTATTTAGTTTTTAAAGACGTAAAGAGTATATTGCAACGTATACTTTGAGTGACTTTTATTGCAGAACACGGGTTCATCCTAATTGTTCCCAACTCGTGATGAACATGTAAGATGAGTTCCGCACTGTTGTGGCCATGAAATAAATACCTTTTCAGCATTCCTCTGCAGTGCAGCCTACACATTATGCATTGTAATGGAATTTAATAAAGGGTAGAGAATTGCAAAAACTACTTCCTGTGCCGGAAGAGTAAGTGCCTTAATGACTGTCGTTACTCTACTATTATAATCTAATTTTTTGATGCAAGATTCAATAATTCAATATTATTGATGTACCTCTACTCTTTCTTTCTGGCTATCTATACCTGTCTATATATATATATATATACTGTATATGCAAATATGTCTAAATCTGTCTGACTGTCCTTATGCATTTATGTCTGTCTGTCTGTCTACGTATGTTCATCCGTCTACCTATCTATCTATCTATCTGTCTGTCTGTCTGTCTGTCTGTCTGTCTGTTTGTCTATCTATCTGATTCTCTCTCTCTTTCTCTCTATATCTCTTTTTCTCTTTCTCTCTATATCTCTTTTTCTCTTTCTATCTTTCTCTCTATATCTCTTTTGTGCGGTTATAATGGACTGTATAGTGTGGCTTGCACATCTTCTTTGAATGAAAGAGTAGGAGAATTTTTAAGAACAAGCATTATCTGGTAGCAAAACATAAAATGAGAGCCTTCATATAGCCTTATAACTAGAGACAGGCACAATATGAAGAAAATTTTGCCAAAATATGAAATTTATTTATGCTAAATATGAAATTATGAAGAAAAAAATTAAAAATATTATGAAATGCAATAAATCACCAATTTTATCATCTGAATATTTGTTATTTGATTTAAGACAACACACAAAGGAATATCTACCATATTCACAATGAGAGGGCAAAATAAAAACACTAGTTAACTGGTAATTAATATGTTAAATATTCACAATATTCTATTCACCTACATTTTTCACATCACATCAACTAATATTTATTACAAAAAGCAGTTTTTCAATGTTTTCTGGCAAAAAGTGCATCTTCTGTCGGTAATAAACGTCTGAACTGTGTGTGTGTGTCTTTTTAATTTTCATTTTTTTATGTATAATGCTATTTGTGTGTTGTTTCAGCTGAAACTTTGTGTTTGCAGATACCAGTATTAAAAATAAATTAATAACAAAATTATTATGTAATTCAGTCACCCATTTGTTCAGAATAAAGATAACGGCGAAAGCCAAATATTAAGTGCACTTTAAGCTCCGCCCACTCGATCACTCAATATTCACATTTTGTTTCTCAGGGAAGCAGGTGACAAACTATCCTTGTATATTGTCGCCGACACTCCCGACAGTACCAAATATTAAAAATGCGAGAGTGCCCCTTGTAACAAATATTAAAACTGCTAGAGTGCCCCTTGTACCGAATATTAAAAATTCTAGAGCACCCCTTGTACCAAATATTAAAAATTCCAGAGCGCCCCTTGTACCAAATATTAAATGCGAGAATATGTGCCTTGTACCCAACGGTTTGTCAGCCTATTCATCCTCAAAGAATTCGCTAGATCACGGCATAAAATGAATTGCTTCACTGGGGGAGGACTGGCCGGGATATGTCTCATGCGAAGATGCATCTTATATTTGTTCTTTCCCAAGATATCAAATGTAGCGTAAACATAATTTGAATGTTAGTACAAATTTGTCTTTAGATAATATTACACAGGTAATAAAAAGGACTATATTCCATACTTAACACTTTTGTTACAAAATGTGCACATAACAATCGTTCCATCTGTTTTAAAACAGTTTAACTCTGTCACCAATTGCACATTCCAGATTTAGGCACACGATCCAAAACACCACGAATCGCAAACAACACATAAATGAATATTCCCTCCTCCCTGCTAGTGAGCTGGTTCCTCTAACTGTAAACATTCCCTACTTCCGCCCTTGCTGTCGAGTTATCTTTCGGAATGCAAGGAATGTGACTACTTACAAACAATACTTACAAATCCCATTCCCGTTCATAATGGAAGTAGGCTATTATTAGAGTGGAATTGTGTTGGGTACCTCTTAACACTTAGAAAGTGTTGCCAAATTTCTTAGCTTTCTGGAGTTTGCCGTATAGGGATTTGAGATGGGATTCCCGGAAAACTTTTCAAAACATTTCAATAATGTGGAAAACTCGATTTATTTGTCATAGAAGTATTAACGAAGGAAAAATTTTCAAATCATACAAAATATGAAGCTTTATGAAGATTTTCACGAAATATGAAGATTTTACCAAAATATTATGAAATATGAACTTTTTTCTTGCTTGCATTGCCATCTAAACTTCGTGATTCGTAAAGATCCGAGTTTTCAGAGCGCTAGTAGCCATATTTTAGAATATGAAATTTCATATTTTGCCTGTCTCTACTTATAACCCTCCTAGTCTCCTAGTAATAATTGCCACTAATGAAATGATTAAGTCCAATTGGTTGGTTCTTAAAAGACTTACCATATATTTCGATAAGACTTATAATTAAATAGTTTCATAAATAGGCATACAGTAGTGTCTTGAAGCTTCTTGATTGACAAATATATATCCCTTATGAGCGATATCGACAAAAATACTTCCTTAGACTTCTTGACGTCAATAAACCTTGATGATTGCGGAGGACCATTGATATTTATCAGAATTTGAAACATAGAAATAATCCTTGTAGTGTCAAAACAATAGATATCACTATTCTTAGCTAGCAATTGCCGCTAGCTGAAAAACACATCATTCGTAGTTAACTTCAGCAACTGAATATCACAATCACTGCCTAATTCGTAACGATGGCTAATCTACAAGTTACATTAAACAGGTTTATAATGAGATTAACTCACAGTTCAAATGATCTTGAAGCTCGTAATTGTTCACATGAACATTTATTCTTGAAGTATAATCAAATCAGAAAGGATAGCCTTTCTATAACAAATAATGTCTTCACAGATAAGCTTGAAATCTTACTAATATATACTCTTGCCTGAAGAGAAAATGCATTAAAAACAGCATCGAAGATCAAGCTATGAATCACCAGCTTTTTAATATAGTAATAGGGTGAAATGACCCAAAATGCCGATAGAAATTGCAATGGCAATTATACAGACGAACAGAAGCTGGCGAAGAACCAAGAAGAAAGATATTCGAACGAAGAAAAAAGAAGAAAGCTAACAATAATAAATACATATTGTAGAGAAATTCAACTGTCCTTAAAAATAATGAGGAGAACGCAAGGCCCCCTGAAAACGGGCGAAAAGCAGAAAGAAATCAAACCAACCATCCATCATAATAAAATTAAACATTTCGCAATAAGCTCTTATAAAAATATTAACAGCTAAAAAGAAGATCACAACATAACTGAACACTTTTTCTCTTTCTCTATATATCTATTTATCTTTTTCTCTTTCTCTCTTTCTCTCTTTCTCTCTTTCTCTCTGTTTATCTCTCTCTTTCTTTCTCTTTATCTTTATCTTTCTCTCTGTTTCTTTCTCTCTCATTCTTTCTCTCTCTTTCTTTCTCTCTCTCGATCTCTCTATCTATCTCTCTCTCCCCCCTCCCTCCCACTTGTAGATTCTTCACATTTTACTGAGCTTTTAAGTTAACTTACTTTTGTTGAGATCAGATACTTTTATGTTGAAACCCTTTGTCGCAACAGTTGTCGGCATGATACTTATAACCAGGGCCCGGATTCTGATGACCTAAAATTGTTTGAAAAATGACCTATAAAATGACCCTAAATTTTAAATAAAGTGACTTAATAATTATAAAAAATGACCTAAAAACTGATATTTTATTCATAAAAAATTATTATTGTACACACAAAGTTATAGACTAGTTTGTACATAATTGCAAAAATTGTAAATAAAAGTTATAGAGTAGTTTGTACATAATTGCAAAAACTGTAAATAACTGCAATGTTGTGAATGTTCTATTCTCACGGAAATTTATACTGGCACTGAGACACTGGCGAGTCAAAATTCGGCACATCCCTTTACGGTCTGCCGGATTATATTGTTGTTTATTGAGTGTAAACAGTAGTTTGCACTCTTCAAATCCAAGCAGGTGGCAGACTCTGGTGCCAAGTCAATCTAATACCAATAGTAATACAATACAACATTTAGGCGGTTCTTTGATTCCTATTTCCGACTGAGACATGACAACACTTCAAAGACAGCACCGCTAGCGACGAAAAAAAAGTTAATACACTCAATGCAAATACATGAAAATGACTAAATAATGAAGCAAATGACAGGAAAATGACAAAATAATGACCTAAAATCGAAATAAATGCCCTAAAAATATAAAATTGCATAAAATGACAAAAAATGACCTAATAAAAATACATTTCTATAATCTAGATGCCGTGATTAGGATTTATCCACAAGTTGGCAATGTCTAGGCTGCATCAATAAAAAGATGACATGTCATTAGAATCCGGGCCCTGCTTATAACTTACATGCTAGCTGTGAACGTTACCTGTACTCAAAAACATGATGCAAGAATAAGAGGGGGCAGTATAACCCACACTTCTGCGGCTACTTATGCTGGAATGTGAAACGAGAAAATCACAGTCCATGTCAGATATTTTCTATTCAGATTTTAGTGTTACCCTTTTTTTATTTTGGCCAGTACTTCTCCGTCGAACATTCTTGAATTCTTGAATTCTTGAATAAGACTCTAATACTGTTAATTTCAGGATGCTTTTGGAATAAACATGGGCGTCCGCAGAAATTTTTTCAAGGGGGGGCCAATGAACAAATTACTGCCACCTCCACCATTGCTACTACTGCAATCACTTTATTATTATATTATATTATGTTATATTATTATAGTCATCATCATAATCATTATCATCATAATCATCATCATCATCATCATCATCCACATCCTTGATTTCCTATATATCCCTTACAATTTCACAGGTACTTTTCATATAAAATACGACACTTTCATTGCCTTATCTTCATTAGAAAAAAATTTTTAGTGAATTATTCCTACATACTCATATCTAAGGTGGGCCTACTCAGCTGTTACAATTCTTTTTTTTTTTTCCAAACAATTCCAACTATAGTATGTGGAAACTTAAGCCTCACTTCGTATTACTTGCTTTTAAACGTTTAGTTTATCAATTTATGTGTAAACAAAATTTCCAGAGGGGGGGCAACGGCCCTACCCTGCCCCCCCTTCCGGATGGCCATGGGAATAAACTACACTTCATGTCAGGCCACACGGATATTGACATTTTGTTGTTGAAAATTATATATTTTTTTTTTACCATCGTTTTGTTTAGTTTTGCATATTTCCATGATTTGTAATAGTGTTTTAAGTATTATACTGGTCAAGTGAGAGTCCCTAACTCTGACAATAAAAATGAAACATTATTATTGTTTGTTATTGCAATCAAACACGAGTATGTTACTTTCAGATAACACATTTCTTTATGCTCTAATCTGTCCGCTGTCTTACTAACGTGTCTGACTTTTGACATAAGATGGCTATATTTTTAAAAACCCCAATAGGTTCTTATCCGTACGAAAAGTATTTTCTAATACATCCTCATTAATTTATTTTAATGTTTTGAAACATTAATGAAACTCGCCAACGAGAGCTAAAGTTACAAAGAAAATACTATATGAATACTCAAATTTCAAGTCCAAAAACAAGATAACATGTGAGGAGCAAAGCTTGAAGAGGAAACTCTTAGATCCCTACATGAAATCCCTCAGGAATAACTGAATGAGTTGACGCATGCGTGACCAGAGATTGCATCTCTATTATCGTGTGCCTGTATCAAAATTTAGTCCTCTTCTTCAACTTCTTTGTCCTAAGAAGTAGCCGTGGGAAGACGATAGACGACAGTTTCATTGTAATTCTGTTGGGTTTGTCTCCTTTATAATCTCTGTAGTAATAACAATGAATCTCTATGACTAGCTTCGCCAAGGATATTTCTTAAGAAATCATAACTCAGCTAACACAAAAATAATCCACACGTGTGACATGCCATGGGTTGAATCATTATTCCCAGATAGTCCCATAACTTAGCTAAGGTATTATTTAAACGAAAGAATAAAAAGAATAGGCTAAGGAATGAGTTAAAATAGATTTTCCCACGGATTAGAAGAACTACATACACTAGAATTTATGTGAAATGTTTAAACCATAGTGACATTTTAGGAAAATGTTATCAGCCGATCACTTATAAAATTTCTTCACAGGATATCGTGTAGCCTACTGTAGGTCATGGCTGAATTAGATGAATTGCGATTTCGCAATGAGTGTCGTAACTTAACTAATTTAATCTTTTAAAGAAAAAATATATAAATATACGTAATTAAATTACTGTTTCTAGTTTCATATGTGTGATAGTGAGAGTGTTTATAAAATTAGGTTCATGTATTTTAAACAGTCAAACTTTTAAAAATGTATATTTCTCGAAACTCTCTTCTGAGCAACAAACATTTTATTGAAATTAAAATTATTGCCCCACAAAACACTCGGTAATTTAAATAAGAGAAAACTAATGCATAATGCTCTTCTGTCAGAGGTTTAATTTGAAATATGTCTCTGAAATGCAGAATAGCAAAATTAGCATTGTTAATTTTACTTATAACAAAAATCAGAATGATCATTAAAATTTAATAAATTGTCAATAGTTATGCCTAGAAATTTGAATTTCTTTTGATCATAAATAATTGATGAGTTGAAGAAAACGTTAAAATCAATGTTATTGATTTTGTCAAGGAACTTTAGGCAGACTGTCTACTTATACTACTTCTTCTTTACTGTTTTACTAAGCTTTCTATTATTCTTAATTTGTATTCTAATGATTTTTTTTTTAAATTATAGGTATATGAATAAATTTGTTATGTAAATGAAACTTGTTTTGGCCATTAGTCTGTTATATTATTATTATTTTATTATTACTTGTTATTATTATTAAATCACTAAATAAATTATTGAGATTCCCAGAGTCTAAGAAGCAAATATAGTAAATTGTGCTCAAGTTGATTTCGCCAGTCACTAGTTTGAGTTAATTAACTCTTACTGCGTTTAACTGTCTTGCAAACCTCCTGTTAAATTAGTAATATCTAATGGTCTCTCTCTAATGCCAAAAGAAAATGTTGTTCGTCTTCCTTAGGAATCTACTGTCCTCCAGGCGTGTCTGGTTAGCTGACATGTTTTGTAATAAACATAAGAAATGTGACATTTAGTATTATATGCGAAACAATTAAAAGATCTTATTTACTGCATCACTAACTTGTTTAAGCGTCTCCTCACATAATTCTGTATGATCACAACCTTTTCCCCTAGAAATGAGATTTCATAATCAAGGAGCGTCATGCGAAATAAGAGTACCTACATGCACATACCTAGGTATAATACAGATGAATCTATTGCCTGTATAACAAGTACCATCATCAAATTCTTCTCATAGTCAGACATGTATTCTATGCGGGAGAAATGCAATAAATGATTTTTTTACTGGGAGTAGAGAAAAGCAATTGCTTTTTCTTCACTGGTTTATAGCTTCAATTTGCCTTAGATAGGTCTAGGGCTGCTGTTAATTCGATCTAGTAATATAAATTAAAATGCAAATAAAAGAAGTAAAGAAAAATAGTACGTTATGCAACAAGCCAATATGACATTTATTAAGATTACGAGTGTGTTTATGAAGCGAGCAAAGCGAGTTCGTAGTTCGTATCTTCTACGACAGATGGAAGCTCATGGCTTCGGTCAAATCGAGGCTTCCTTTTGGTCGTTTTGATTCCTCTTGACCAGAAGGTTATTGCCATATTTGCAACTACTTATGTGCGTAAGCAAGTGTTAAATTCTTTAAAGCTTCGGAAAAATTGTGTTAGAAGCAGCCAGATTTTTGACTTCACTCCTGAGGCTCATCTCTCTCCAGTTGCAACTCGACAATCAAAACCTATCGGAGGTACAGTCGTAGTTACACTCATCTTATAGCCTACTTTTGTAAACTATTTCGGCCCGCCTTGTGAAATTTTCCTGCCGTTTGGCTCGCTCCCATAGAAATTTGTCCATCACTTCTCTAAAAGATAAATTTACCTCCCCCTTAATTGAAACAGAGTTCAAACCATTTCGTTTGTTGCAGGTTTGGTGTTATTTAACTGGGTGCTATTCGCACTCACAGTATTCGGACTTGGTGTGGTCTTCGACCCTCTGGGTTCGACAAGTTTTCAAGAGCAGGAAGCTACGCTGGAAGCCATGCGACATCGTAAAGTGGCAAGGCTGTGGCTGCGACGTCTGCAGTGGACGTTCTGCTGGATGCGAAGGGACAAGCACGGCAACGACGCTTTTTATCACATGGCCAGTATGTATAACATTTTGAAAATTACAAAACTGTCCGTTCTTCGTACGGTTGCAGATGGTGTTCTAGAGAAGAAAGTTATAGCCAGAAATAACCACGGATATAACAGCTCTCACAGATATTAATATTGCCTTGCAGTAGGATGAGCCTCATAGCCTAATTATCCTAATTTTCAAAAAGTTTCAAATCTAACACAAGAACCCTTAGTGTATTATTTACACGGAATAAAGACAATGAATGTTCTGATAGTAGAGATAAACAAACTATTAATAGGCTATACATGTTAAAATTGTTTTTCTTATTCAGGGAACATTCATGAAACCAATAAAATCTATACTCGACTGCTGTTAAAGAAACATAAAAAGTACTCTCTCGTCTTTTAGGCCCAGATTATCACTCAGGTTGATTAGGCTGCATTTATTATAGGGGCTCAGACTCCTGCTTCTTCCCCATAATCTTTTCAAAATTTATTTATTGTATTAGGAATGTCCGATGAGTAAAGCTATAATGTTTCTGCTTTACAAATCATCTTTCTCCACATTCTTATATAGAATAATAGGCCGTGAAAGTGCGCGTATTCAGTTGTTCACCAGACAAGATAAAGTTTCTACAAACATCTTATAACTACCCTTCAGAGAATTTTTTTCGAAAAAAAAGTTTCAAATAAAAGTTTTAGCTCTCAGTATAAGCAACCCATGTGCAAAATTTAAAGAAGGTCGTTAGAGCCGTTTTCGAGAAAATCGCGAAAAAGGAAATTTCTTCGTGTCAAGTCCCCCTAGAAATAAGAAAAACTTGTCGCCAATCTACGGTTCACATCTTCAGAAGGTATCTGACCCAAATACGAAATTTTGTTTTCATACGATTTTCCGTTTTGGAGCCAGGCTGTTCACAGGCAACCACAGACACACACACAGACATGTTTCCGAAAATAGTATTTTTGGATTCAGGGACCTCAAAACATATATAGGATATTTTCCCGGGCTACTAACCAGGTGGTGAATTGAATTCAAAGCACATTTCAAAGTATACATTTATGTTAAAAACTCAACTTCGAATTTGGGGGTCGAAAACAATACTGTACTTCCTCTAGGCCTACCTATAGTACCTATGGTACGGGCAGAGGAAGTAAAAGCTATCACTGGTACAGTCACAATTCCCACTCCATCGCTCACTCTTCTTCATAGGTAATGGATATGCCTAGCTGGTTTTAATAAATGTTCCGTTACGTCCTAATTAACTATTTTACTCTTCTAATGTATTTCTTCGTTCGTTTGGCCAGATACCATAAAAAGTTTCGCATTACTGGACTGCTGCAACATAAGTTAATAATAATAATAATAATAATAATAATAATAATAATAATAATAATAATAATAAACTATTACAAACACTACATTCTTTAAGATTAGCAAGAATGAAGAAATAATTTACTGAAATAAGAATTCCCTTTCACTCCTGTACAAAACCAAGCGGTATCAATTTCTCAACATTTGGCTTCTTTTTGTCGATTTATTGGACCTGTCATGACATTAATCATTTACTGTAATAATGCGTCGATATGTTTTCAAGGCCAACAGGTGGAACTTCTGAATTTCCTCACGACATTCGTGTTGTAAGGATCGTAACACTAAGGATTATAATACTTTCGGCGAAATACAGTACATTTCACGTGCATCAAGATCTTGGTGGACAGTGCTTCATCGTTCTTATCGTCAACACGTTCAGTCAAGTAAAGTCGATACAATACCGACAATATATCATTTTCAAGTTAACTGCAGTGAATAATACATATCTGCATAGTCAAGAATATAACCCCTCTTTTGTAAGTCGCACTAGTTGATCCCATTTACCGGTCAATCTTCAGGGAGTTTTCGAAGTTTTCCTCACTCGCGGGGATTAATGCCAGATTGGTATTTAATTAACTCCTCATTAATACCTCATTTGCATTTATCTCTATTATTATGATTCTCTGAGGGAGATGAAAATAGGGACTAGAGAAAACTGGGAATATAGTATGGGTAATTAAATCATGGAGGATGAAATAGTCCCGCTGTGCGCATTGGGGAGGAAAGACATATTTCGAAAATATTGAATGGGAGCATTGGTATAGTGGAGGGAGAACGGCGTTCGCCTCATTGTTTTTTTGTAAATTTAAATAAATATTTAAATAATTTTGAATTTTAAAAAAGTCTTTGAATATAAAATACAGGCCTATTTACTGCTTCCGACAAAACTTAAAAACAATAAAAGGCAAGTACAAAAAAATAAATTTAACTTACTGTCACATTTACTGAAAAATGTGTTCTTTTGTGTAATAAAATAAAATAAAAGCAACTTTATTCAAAATAGTTGTAAATTATTATTATTGTTATTATTATTATTATTATTATTATTATTATTATTATTATTATTATTATTATTATTATTAGATAATTTTGAACCAATTATTATACAGCTTGAAATGTTTTCATGGCACGTTTACAGGTTATTCTGAGTATATTAAAACATACGGTATATATTATTATACTAGAATTTTTAGCGTTCCCACACTGGAAAATTTGCCACTAGACCACTGGCTGGGAGACCCAAAGAGTAAAGATCTCTTGGAAGGCCTAAACATAGATGGGAGGACAGTATTAGATAAGATGTTAGGGAAGTAGGATTTGCGAGGGACGATTGGATAGAGTTGGCACAGAATAGGGTTGAATGGCGGGCTCATGTAAGGCTTCAATAAAATAGTCAATTTGTTCTTTTAGCTTGCTTAGGAATTGTCCATTGCCATTGAGTAAGATGAGTAAGTATTATGATTCTCATTCAGTACATTTGTGGTACATTCATTACAAAAGCTACGTCGTTTGTTATTGTTTGTGCAAGGATTAACAATTCGTTGTTTTGTCTCAGAAGATTATGTACAGTACAGTAGAACATAACTCTGGAGAGAATTATGTCATATTTCATAACTTATACAAGAAAGAAGCAAAAGTGTCATTGTTTTCTGAGTGAATTATGAGGTAAAGCATTTTTTTTTTCAGAAACTTATAATAAAGAAAAACTTGTTTTCAGTACTAACATATATAAACATATTGTAAAATCCAACCCGGATTATATAGGATACCCAAGGCATAGTGGCGAAATGTAAAAGTTAAAAGTCCTTATATGATAGTGATATGATACATGACTTTCGTGGGGGAAAAAAAATGTTTGTCGGCGCGTTGTTGCATGTTTCTTATTATGTGTCTCTATAGTTTGTGACCTCTGGACAAAATTTCTCGGCCCTTTCACGTTCAAGTACTACCTTAGTTTCCGGAGGGGGGGTTAAGGAGCGATGGGCTTACCACCTGTCCCTCTGCCCTCTTTAGGAAAATAAGCGTAACAAAATTATTCACATCGGTAAACAGAAACCTCCACTTGGAGGCCCTTCGCTCCAACATGGGGGCATAGGATGAGAGAGAGAGAGAGAGAGAGAGAGAGAGAGTTCATGAGCCGGTGTGGGAAGCACATGGTAGGCCTAGCGGTGGATATCAAACTTCAATAAATATTTTTACCTATATAAGTTACAAAGATTTCTGGGGGTGCTCCTATTTCCCTTGATATAGCCTGATAAAGCAATGTTGTTTGTTTTTATTTCAACGAAAGTCAACTTGCCGTCATGCCGTCATCAATAGTATCACTTCTGGCACATGTTTCGGTCTAGAAAACTACCAGTAATGTCCTTAAGAGTTGGCATTCTGACAATATGTCCCCAGTCCTGCAATCTGCTAATGAAGTCGAAAGGCTCAAGTAGCCAGTAGCCTATTCTTCAGAGGTAATCCACCTTATCGCTCGCTTGAAATGCCAAATGCCTATTTTGATACTTACCACGGATGCTGCACATTAACTTACGTTTACTGAATAAATTGTTGTAGAAAGTAATGTCTATTAGTTTATAATTAACTGACAACTTGATGTAACTAATTTGACTGGGAGTTGTTTTCCTAACCTTGTGAAGGTGTTTGGTATTTATACGTTGTATACCTTGGCCGCGACATTCCGGAGAAACACCTTTTGCTTTCTCTCGGAGGCCGCACTTATTCCCAGAAGAAAAGATTAATCCTGAATTCGAAGGCAGTTCAGAATACACGTACAGCAAGTATGGTATTATTCTTGTATTGTCACTTTTGTTGTGAAAAAGTCTGGTTTTACTTTCTAAACTAGCCGTGTATTGTAGCTTCTGCTATAAATTCATAACGCAAGATATTGAGTATAGGCTATGTGGTAATTTGTATGTATGAGATGTCGTAGAGCGTTGTCGCCCATGTTTGAAGTACCGTATCTTCTTGAATGTAAACGACGCAAACGACCTCTAACTTAAAACAGTGTTCGGATGACAAGAGTTCATATTCGACAATAATTTGTTAGTTCACATTGCATAATGTAGTTGTATACTACAGCAACATATGAATTCCTGCATTATTGTAGGCACAGCACAATCCAATGGAATTCCACCGTAATCCAAGTTTGAACCGAGTAAGTTTATTTCTGACCGCCGCCGTGGGTGAGTAGGAAGCTTGCCTTCCAACCCCGGCGGTCCGGGTTAGATTCCCGGCCGGGTTGCCTTACCTCCTGAGATTCGTATCCAGAAGATGAACGGGTGATGAATGAAAATAAGGTCACCTTTGCTTTGCTATTTTGGATGTAGCCTAATAACAGGGAAACACAGCGATGAAGCAAACTGTGCATAGACGTCACTGAAACTTAACGGTGCAAGGAGCAAACCAATAAGTAATTATTTCAACAAAAGAAAGTGGTATATCAAATATTTCCATACTTCGTTTGCATTCAGGTTCACTTAATAAGTGGCACGTAATTACCCTAAACAGTTTATCGAGAAAAATTGTAAATTGTTTTACATTTACAGTTATTTATTACTTTAAAAAACTGCTTGTACAGAGACATTTTTGCCATGTGCCGCTGGAGCGCGCCAGCCGGCCGCCGACTTGCTTCCGGCTTGCCTTCGACAGTCGTAAGCCTGACGTAAAGTGAGAGTTCTCCCACAACTCTGATGATGGTGAAGTTCTCCAGTCGTAAGGGACACTTATGTGGTCCTCGCCTCCTGGGCCTTATAGAACCGTGACCTGTCGGGAGAGGGATTACTTTTGTATCACACAGGCTACATACTTTCTTGACCAGACAAGGAAAGGAAGGGCCTCTCCTGATTGGTAATCAGCCCAATGCAAGGTGCCACCTCCGAGACAACGAACACATAGGACAAGACACACCAGTCGCACACACACCCGTGCCGAACAAGACGCGGGTGGGATGAAGATGATACAGACGGCCAAATTATATCCGGGGACCACAAGGGTTTTAAGTTACCCGACACTCGTCTCAAGGTGAGGGAAACCCCCGGAAAAACCCCACCTAGGTTACTTGTCGCGACGAGGAATCGAACTCGGGTCCGCTGCGTGAGAGAAGTGGTGGAAACGTTATTTTATCAGTGAAAGAATTGCGCGATCTCATTTGCATAAACTTCTGTATTTCTTTTACAAAGAGTATACTAACTATTGGAATGAATGAATGAATGATTTATTCTTGTAATTGAAATTATGCAAAAGATCACCCCTGGTGTTTCAGAAAGTTTTTCACCAAGGGGCGTCTTCATACATAAAAGCTCAAGAATCAGGAATCAATACTAATACCCGTAAATGTTTACCTTGTGTAAGTGGGCCTATATCCGTTTACCATTTTTTACCAAATATCCTATAAGCAACTATTTTTTCCCCCATTTTATTTTAACTATATATATAAAAAGTTTCCCAGTTCCTTTAGTGTTTTTGTGTTTTTTGTCAAGTTAATTTCTTATGTGCCACTTCTTTATTTAACTTAAAAAATTTATTAGAACTACAGTATTAGGAACTAGAGCATTTTGTTATAATTTGTTTTTTTGTTATAAAATTTAATAATGACCTTACTGACATGAATGTTTACCCACTTCCAAATGAGTTAGAACTTGAAATTTGGCGAACATATAGCTTTTAGCCTGTAACCGATGGAAAAAGTCCAAAAACTTCAAATTTTTAATATTTTACCCTCCCCCTCCTCCAAAAAAAAAATGTTTCCCTCACTCACTAACATTAATGTTCACCCGGTTCCAGATGAACTAGAAACTTGAAATTTGGTAATGATTTCAAACATAGAGCCTATGGTTTTACTTGCAGTTATAACCATATAAATTCAGCTATGTAAGGGTCAATCGTTCCTATCGTATGGGTAGAAAGAGTATTGACGTAACCTATGTATATACTATGTATATTACATGGGAAAGAGGAGTCATGCAGTGTTCAAATAGGTCCTTACGCACGAAAATCTAAAAAAGTAATAATTTCCTGGTATTTATAACATGATAGCCCTGTTCACGGCTGTGAAGAATTTCAAGGGTCATTATCTGTTATTTCATGGCTGGATAGAAACTTTCACGGAGGTTTTACTGGCTTCTAACAACAGAAAAAATGTTAAGAAAGTTGCGGAATGAATAAAATAGAGCAGTCCATGCCCCCTTCTTAAAAACTAATAACACTCACGCTGCTTGCTTCAAAATTACAGGAATTAATGCTAAGGTATGGAATTAGAAAATTAGATAATTTCAAGGCTTTTTTTTTTGTCTCTCATTGTTCGTAATAAATCAGTGATGTGTACAATGCTTAACCAATATGTGAAGTTCATTTACAAGTGAATACTGATATTATAAAAATATGCTTCTTTTACACAGAAATGAGAATTTCATCATATATGTTTCTATTGAAGAAAGGGTAAAGACAAATATTCCTTTTTTACTTTCTCACATAGACTATACGTAGTTGTGTTGTGTTCGTGTAAAAAATCGATATCGAAATATCGAGAAAACAGGTTTCATGATGTCATAAAGGTTCTGGGTTCAAATGTCTAACGTTATGGCTGGCCAATTTTACGCATACTTGGGTTTTTTTTGTGACTTCGCAAAGGTAAAGATGGAATGTGAAGAACGGAACTTCTTTACTTTCCATAACTCATCAAACTATGTCACCTAATACCATAATTGTTTAGGCTGAATATCAGTCAAGAAGACATCACTTAAAATAGAAGGAGATGCACTCTAATGAATTACTGGAGCCTACTGGTAAACCTAAACATTCTAAACACTTAACCTATATGCAAATAAAGCATGCAAAATTAGTTAAATAGTAATAGTAATAATAATAACAACAGTGATAGTAATGATATCAATAATAAAGAAAATATCATATATATTGTATTTTCTGAACAAATCTTCTGAATTAAGAAAAATGAAAAATATTCATATATTGTTCTATGTATAGGTAAAAAGTGAAACGATCCCGGTACAGGCCATGGAGGCTCTTAGGGGTCTAGGAGGTTGAGGCTAACAGATTTTGAGACATTCGCCACATGATGGTGATAAGGTTGTCATCAGCCTTATGCACCTGCCACCTTTACCCCCAGGATTGACCCTGGTACCATTTCCATAGAGCTTACAATGGATACTTATTAAAAAAATGTTCCTTCCAGATCTTTTCAGCTCTCTGTTCCGGAGCACCGATACTGTTCCTTCAGATTATATGGCTGGTTTCATCCTAATGAGAGTTCGTCAGAAACGCGAGACAAGAGAACTAAGAAGACTTCAGCTTTTGGATGAGCAACAGCCAATTTACACTCTAGGTGAGATGTTATTCCTACTTATTCTTTAGTTCAGTGTTTCTCAACCTTTTTGAACCCGAGGACCTCTAAAATGTCTAAAAAATTTTATGGACCCCTAATTAAACACCCATTTTTAAAAGTAGGCTATATGAAGGCCTATATTCTTAATATTTCGGGTATTAATTATAGGTCATTATAACAAAATAAATCTAAATACATTTTTTAATTCAACAGAAACACAATTATTGAATTGGAAGTAAACTATTGACAGTTAAATATTTATTACCAATTTTATAATATAATTGTTAGGAATTATGTTATTACTTTTAATGAGACGGTTGAGCTTGTCACCTCTTGCAGAGTTCCTGGATATCTGGCTCAATATCAGTCAAATTTAGTCAAGATCAGCAGATACATTAAACCATCTTAATTATGTCTGCGGACCATCTGCACCATCTTCGTGGACCACTAGTGATCCGAGGACCATAGGTTGAGAAACGCTGCTTTAGTTGTAATGAAATACTTAAATACTTTATTGAAAGTTTTATGTTTTGAAAACATAAGTTAAGGAGTTAAAATCTTCCATTAATTTTTTCAATACAATTCACCAAAGAAAAATTTTTTCCCTCCCCTCAAAAAATTAAATAATTTAAATGTATATGCAAAAGTCTCTTGTTAAAAATGGTAATTTGCTTTGGGATTTCCAGGAGTATCTCCCAATTCCCGAATTTCATGCTGGCAACACTTGTTTCTCTCCTATTATCCTTCCTTTCTTTTCATCGTCATTCCATTAAAAAAATCAACCTCATGTGGCTTCATGTATGTTGATTTCTTGTGGACTCTCCATGCACTTCCTCATGGGTCTGTGCCATGGTCATTGAAAATTAGTTGATCTTAAAATAGTATATTGCGACACAAGGGCGGAAAGGCACGTTTACGGGTCGAGGAAACAGATTGAAAACCCAAGGCGCAGCCGAGGGTTTTTAAGTTTTCGAGACCCGTAAATGCCTTTACGGTCCGTGTGTTGCATGCTATTTTTTGCACGACGGTTACTTATATCAATTTAATTATATTAATTGTGATATTACCTGAAAATATTATGTAAATACAGACTTGAAGAATGGTGCTTATTTCAGAAAGGGATTCGCATTTGTTATTGTTTATGGCAACCGAATATTTATAAAGCGGGGAGGCCTTGGTCATTTCTGCTCGCAAATAAGCATTTGCGGGCGGTAAAGTAACTTTCCGCCCGTCGCCCCTAGCAACAATTCACTTTCCGCCCGTCGCCCCTAGCAACAAGATTGCGTGTGGTAATGTCAAGTTACGAGCCATGTAAACAACTGTCCTAAGAAACACTTACTAGCTAAGGAGTGCAAAAAAGTTATTAAGATTCCTCTGTAGTAAAGATTAGGCCCTATTATCTGTCTGCCTCCTAATATAATAATTACTTTTCATTTTCATTCGTCCACTGCTGTGCTTTTACCAGTAGCCATTGCCAGTATAGAAGGCTATGACTGGTAACTTGATGATAGCCTTTGTTGCTATCCTAATTACTAGGCCTATATTATATCCGATGTTTTAAAAATGTTTCCAAGCAACAGAATATTGTTTGTTGTTGTTTAAATAGATCTTAAATACTAAAATATATTTATTAAAATAAATAAAGTTCTGTCATTACAATACAAGATGTTTATTACTTTTGCGTTCCTGCTTACGTATCACATAATGTGTTTTAAGGGAGAAATATGCTTTTTGAAAATTGATGTATGACAGCAAAAAACCTTGGGATCGCATACAGCCTCTGGTTTTTCCACTTCCTTCACTGTATACATATATATCTATTGTTACTTAAACAATTATTAAAATAACAAGTTGTCACCACCTTTCAATTGTCAGACTTTCTATTCAGGGAAAAAAAGGCTTCATTATTTTATTTTCTTACATAAAAAGTAAAAATGAGGCTTTGTATTGTGCCTTATATAGAATACACCATGTCCATAAATTTTTGGACAATTTCATAAGGCTATATTTTCACTAATACCTAACATAAATAAAATATCACCATTTGAAAGAAAGATGTTCGAAGTTTTGTAGTGAACATCTGATTTTCATTTGTCTTATAGCAGGAAACGTTTTTGGAGAAAATATCTGTGTTACCAATGTTTACCTGGACATGTTGGAAAATTGCTTAACGCCACAACTCAGGGATTAAGAGGGAAGCGATACAATTTCCAACAATGGCAAACTGATGGGCAAGGGATTGGTTATGCAATGGTCACAGACACCTTGGCCATCCCATTTGCAGGATCTCACAGTGTGTGATTTCTTCCTGTGGGGTTATGTTAAGAACAGTGTTCACATCCCTCCTGTTCCAGTAACGTTGCAAAAATTGAGAGGCGCATTAGTGCACCATCAGGAGTGTCATACAAGAAATGTTGGAGAGAGTTTGGCGTGAATGGAATCACCACCTGGACGTGTGTCATATTACACATACGACTCACATCAAGTGCATCTAAAGTCACTACAATCTTCAAGCTTCTCTCTATTAAAGGGTGATAAGATATTTTATTGATGTTAAGTATTACCGAATATATAGTCTTATGAAAACATCCAAAAATTTATGAACACGTAGTATAATAACATAAAGTTTGTGTACTATACTGGCATTGAAGGTCACACTATCATATTAAACATTTTCAAAATTTAATGAATTCAACCCTAGAGCAGGCATGCTCTCTAATGTTACATGAGCAGGTGGATGATGTATTCTGTACGCAATGGAGATAAACATCAATTTGTTGCAATTCCTTTATTTTAATTTACTTTATTAGGTTTATTAGGTTTATTAGGTTTATTTCGTCCTCTGAATCATTACAAAATGATATGGGACACATCTTGATAGAAGTGTTATACAATAAAGTTGTGATACAGTACAGTTGAAATGGACAACAGAATGAATAATACGATACAAATGAATACAACATAGATAATTACAATGAAAATGATATTAATTACTACAGGAATTTAACTTGGTGGTCTTGTATGTGCTTACATTAACTGATAATTATGATTAAGACTATGTATGGAGTTGTTTAGTTAAAATTTTGAGTCTAAGTAATCTTTAATACTAAGGAACTGGCCATTCAGGAGAATATATTTTAGTTTTCCCTTAAAAGTTTACATTACCCCATTCATAGGTTACAAGTTTCAAAAATGATTTATAAATGCTAACTGGTTACAAATTGCAAATTAGTACTCTTCGACCTCATGTGAACACATGCTGCATTTATCGCAAAGGACTACTGTTGGGGAGTGATTTTTGCAAATAAAGATCTTGATAATATTTTTTTTTTACAATACCCAACGTTTCTTATACATAAGTGATTTAAACTGTGAAAAAATGATAGAAATAACAGAAAAAAGACAGAAACATCTATTTTAAAAGACAGTATCATTTCACTCTATACTGTTTCATTTTAGAAAAGAAGATTGTGTTATTAACAGCAGTGAGTTTAAAAAGCCTTCATGGACCTTATTGTCTTTATGATTATCCTTTATATTGTTTCAGATGCTCGGAAAGTCATGGCTGAAGCTCCTGAATGGATGTCTCTGGAACTAGCCCAACATTTTCTCAAACTTGCCACAGCTGCATACGCTTGGCCATACGTTATGTACCGGTTTCCCTTCAGTGGGCTCTTCAAATTAACTTCCAACATGACTTGCTGCTCTTGTTTAAGGTAAGCAATAAATATTTTTACTTAGTCCATTCATTTCTTGTAAAATATGAAAATAAAATGAAGAGGGGAAGCAGAAAATTCTAAGGGCATCCTAGAAGAGTGGAAGCGGAAAAATTCTAAGTACCTTCGAATACAAACCACAACTCACTATTTGTAAGCTGTAATACTGTAATTATAGGCTTCATGTGTATAGTCATTTGTTCTGAGAATTGCAGGGCTAGTCATGTCACACTCATCAGATGGATAGCATGCAACGGATATTTCAGGTGGAGTTAGTTCACTGTAATGGCTTGACTCATCACCTCTGCATTTTCAGTGGTTTGAAAAATGTGACAAATGATATTTACATTTAAAATTGAAGTTTTTAGGTAATTGATCACCTATTGTATTTGCTATTTATTAAATGCATATTTGACACCTGGTACTTTAATTACTGTTTTAGCATTCCTTCCCAAATGTTGTCCCTTGTCAATTAATTAAAAAAATGAGGATGCCTAATATTTAAAATTCTTGGTATTTTTCTATCAAGTGAAATTTGTTTTCAGTCTCCCATTTTGGCATAATATTGAGTAGGACATGATGTTGTAATACAAGTTTAACAATCAATATGTACGAAGGGCGTTCCTTATTGATTTACGCTTTATTTTTTTTTACATTCACTAAGAACCTCTATGCCTTGGCAGATATAACCACTTTCTCAGCAAAGTCTTCATTAAGCTGTACATACTTGTGCCACCCAAGTGGGACTTCTTCAGGCTCTCTGAGAACCACTTTTTCAGAGTCTGTCGCACCCACCCAGGACAATTCATGGAAGTTGACAAAAGATGTCTGCACAGAGGTTTTTCATGGCTCTGAATAGGTGGCACTCAGAACCAAAGCCCACTCAATGCAGTGGAAGCACAAGCGCAGCTCCCCATTGAAAAAGTCCTGTACAGCACCCTCAGCAGGCAAACGCATGGCCACAATCTTTTGGAACAAGAATGGAATCGTCCACATTGACTGGATGGAATCAGGGACCAACATTAACAAAACAACTAAGATGGGGTTTCCGGTGCTGCCACATCCACTGTATTCTCACTTCTGCACAGACATAATTTTGCCGACTTCCAGGAAATGTCCTGAGAGGTGGGTATGACAGACTCTGAAAAAAGTGGTTCTCAGAGGGCCTAAAGAAGTCCTACTTGGGTGGCACAAGTATGTACAGCTTAATGAAGACTTTGCTGAGAAAGTGGTTATATCTGTCAAGGCATAGAGGTTCTTAGTGAATGTAAAAAAAAATAAAGTGTAAATCAATATGGAATGCCCCTCGTACGATGTGTTATAGAATGCAGTGATCATACAGAATCCTGAACCATTTACAGATAGCCGACCACATGCGATACGATGGAGTAAACATGTCTTACATAAAGTACAGCAAAGTTTTTTTTCACCAGAGTGTGAACCAGCCATTTGTCCAAACATTGAAACAATAGTCTTTTTGTCCTTTCCATGAATTATAACATAGCCAAGAGCTGTACTATAGAATTGCATTGTAGAATTTACTTGAAAAAGAAAACTGCTGACTGGTGAGTTCTATATAGGCTATATTATTTTCATTTGGAACAAGAAATGGAAATGCTTTCTCTTTCTAGGAGAACTAAGTATCTAAATTTTCCTCTGTTATTCAGTAATAATAAATAAATAAATTACCGATACATTACATTACTTCTATAGTGGAAATATTGACATACGAGTGTTTCTAATTTCAGCCTCTTCGAGCACATCAGTGCATTTCTCTCTATAACGTAATCAGCCTATATATATTTATACAGTAAAGTCCCGCTATGCCAAACCCTGCAATTCCGAAAATCCGCCTATTCCAAATCATTTTTAATCACTGCTAAACACAAAAAATAACTAATTTACACACACTTAAGAAGTAAATTCAGTGTTTTTCTTTTCTGAAGAAGAGCACTGAATCGACTTGAGGATGCAATGTTCCTCCATCGCTGCATGAACATAACATCATTTGGTGTTGATGAAGCGTGTTGTTCGATATAGCGTAAGGTGAGGTCAAGAGCATTTGCCGTGTCTGTGTGTAATATGAGTTCAGTTTGAGTGCTCACCTCCTCCTCGCTTTCCTCAGAGTCGAAATCTGCCTATTCCAAATTCCCGCTAAACTGAACAGTGTTAGGTCCCAATTAGTTCGGAATAGCGGGACTCTACTGTATATATATATTATTTCTCTTCTCACAGAAACTATCGGAATATTTTTCCATGCTGGTTGTGCAAATTTGTTTTGTTTTAAAATAATCCTTCTGGTGGCACTATGACCATAGAGTCAACTCAGCCTCTAACAGAAATGAGTACCAGGAGCAATCCTGGGGGTAAAGGTGCCCAGTGCAAAAGGCTGACAACCTTATCACGTTTACATGCCAAATGTCTAAAAATCTGAGAGCATCAACTTCCTGGAACCTTCTCCATTTATCTGTATAGGGATCACTTTTACATTTATGTTATTATTTATTATTATTAAGTAACTGACATCAATTGACCTTAAACAGAAACCACATCTTGTACAATTTCTGAAACACAGTTTATCTAACTTTTGTGTGCTGTAGAGGTGATGTGACACTACCCCAAATAGGCTAGTTAGTAAAACCAGAAAATCACTACAAATAATCATAATTACTGAACTGCAACAATCGATAGACCAGAAAGGAATTTCATGCTGTCACTGATGCTAGGTTAGCCTGATATAAACCAGTATTAACAAACAAAATCAAATGTCCCGAGATTGAAATGATGTACAACATTTAAATTTTATTCGACATTCTTGTAAGAGAATGATTTTTCTATTTAAGAAAGTACAAAATTTAATTGGACAGGACCTTCACAAATAAATAAAATGTTTCACTAAAAATTCTCAGCTTGGAGTCCAATGACAAAGCCAACTATAATAATCAGTATTTCATTCTTGTGTCCAAACTTTAGTGTTGTGTATTAAAATAGTTGAATCAAAACACTTTCCTTAACGCACTTTATTTACCTTGGTAAACTTCTGGACCGCCGTTTTGCAGGTGGTGTTCCTGCATCATCAGCAGAGTGCCAACTGATGATGCAGGAACACCACCTGGAAGTTTACCAAGGTAAATAAAGTGTGATACGGAAAGTTTTTTAATTCAACTAATTAGTATTTGATTAAATTAACTTGAAAACATTCAACTTCACATAATTATAGTAGATAAAGTCTTACCAAATTAGAACATATGTTTCCCCCTTCAACCTCAACTGAAATCTATTGAAGTATGATCTGCTGATGATTGAAGTATGGATCATGGCTGAAGATGAAGGGGACCCTTGAAACATAATATGTTCTAATTATTTACAATAATTATGTGAAGTTGAATGCCTTAAAGTTCAATTTTTTACTATTAGTATGTTATGTAAAATTTATAATGAGATGGAATGTGATTTCACTAAAATTGACAGCAACCTGGACTGCAGTTGGTATCCCACTCATTCTTAGCTAGAATCCATCTTGTTTGTTGGTAGTCATCAGCATCCTCTCATAGGCAACCAATGAACTTTTAGTGAGATTGTCTGTGGGAATTTCAAAGTTCATAAGTGTATCTTTGTTCTTGTGGATGTGAATTTTTTCGCAAAGTGTCAGCTGTTTGTGTCCCTATATGCATTTCTTCAACGCTGGTTCCATATCAATTTCATGTTCTGTTTCCCAAACATGGGCTGTTATTGCTGATACAAGATCAGAGACACACTTATGAACTTTGAAATTCCTGTGGATGATGTTCTCATTAGGAAGTTCGTTGGTTGTTCCCGAGAGGATGCTGATGTCGATCAACAAACAAATGGCATCTAGCTGAGGATGAGTGGGGATACCCTTCGAAACTGCATTTCAGGTTAGTGTTAATTTTACTGAAGTTTGTGTATCACAATTCATACCATTATTATTTTTATATAATAATAACTTCAATGTATAAACTTCCTAAGTATTTTAATATTAGCATGTTATTGTTGCAGGTCTAAGACAAACTCAGTGAGAGATGATAACTGCTGTCTCTGCAGTTTGGCTGGAGTAAGATATCTGTCCATGATCCATGAGGATGACATTCTCTTCGCATCATTCAGGAATAGAATTTTTGAAGTATGGTTTTCATAGTACAGTACACTACTAAAATAATTTGCCACCTTTAAAATGACAGTAGTCGAAGTTTCAACTTATTTTGTAGTTATCTTTCATTTTATTTTATTTACATTCTTTTGGAACCACTACCTAAACATGCAAAGTATATTTATATATTTGCCTAAAACTATGGATTCAGATGTTACATACCGCACAGAGAACTGTTGTGAAGACCACAAATTATTTAATAAATTTAATCCTGATTTCTATTCTTTTGATTAATATTTCTGTTATTGGAATTTCTGCATGATAAATACAAATCTTTCAGTTTTCAGTTTAGTCATAATTCATTATTAATTAATGTAACTTATATTCTTTATTCTTTGTTTTTGCAGATGCCATACTTCGTGGTAGCAGATCATAAAACAGGAAGCATAGTAATTGTGGTTAGAGGATCAATTTCTATGCGAGACATTTTTACTGACATGAATGCAAATGCAGAAATATTTGAGGCTGAAGGCCTCCCACCTGGCAGTATGGTAAGTTCATGAATTACATCAAAAGAATGAATAAATACATACCTGTAAAGGGTGCATGTGAATTTAAATTTATCTAACATTTATTTAATTTATTTGCTTATTATATTAATGTCTCAGGCGTCTTCAAATCTAATACGGTATGCAATTACAAAACAAAAGGACTATATACAGTTCATTAAGTAATAATATGACTCTCAATTATCTGTGGTAATGCTGGGACAACAAACACGAATAATTAAAAAGCATAGATAATGCAAAATACTGACAATAAAGCAGAGTAAAACTACAACTAGAGCAACTACCATATATTTCCGACTGTAAGGTGCACCTTTTATCGAATTTTTGGCTGCTCAAAATCACAGTGCACCTTATATTCGTGAGTGGCTTAAATTCGCATTAATGGCATCAAGCATATCTCTCCAGCAACGGATGTTCATTTCCACAACACTGAATGTTCATGTTTGTTTCCATGGGTTTCAGCGTGCAGGAAAACCTCTTAAATGACATTCTCTTGATTCTCTCCATGACAACCTGCATCTACACACTCTCGCTAATAAATCCTCACTTCTACCAGTATTACTGGTAAATAACTGTCTTGAGCACCTTAAAATAATGCAATGATAGCTGGAGCACACAGAAGACAGAATGTGAAACTTGACAAAATAAAATATTTTGGGGGTGCCTTACATTCACGTTCAAATTTTATTCACTTGACAAAGGAAAATATTTTGGGTTGCGCCTTACATTCGAATGCATCTTTAATTCAGAAATATACGGTATATGTATTGCTGTATGAATATGCAATTTAAAAGTATAAGATAAAACAAATAGAAAAAGGATATACTGTACAGTAAAATATTGTGTAATACAATTTACAGTATTCATGAAACTGTTATGTCTTATTAACTTTTAGCTTGAAATAAAAATCAGGTAAACTGATGTAACAAAGTGCCAGTATGTTTTTGTTTAATCAGTTATGACTGCAATTATGATATGCAGAATATGTTTTTTTTTTAATTCATTTCCAAGTTAAGCTCCAGATTTATTCATTAAGCAGTGCTTACGGAAGAACAAAGGTCTAGTTTTTTTTAATCAGATTAAAATCTTCCAGCATCAGCTGAACTGTACAGATTTGTGATATCTTGACAATCGCACACTCACATAAAAATACGAAAAAGATAGTGAAATTGGCTCGTTTCGGGATTTGAACCATGGAACTCCATAATGTGAGGCCAAAACGTTACCATCTCGGTCAACTGGGCCAGTTTAACGGTCTACTTGGATAAGCGCATGTAAAACAATAGTCCTTTGGTCATAGCTATCCCTATTTTAATTTCCAAAGCCGTATAATATAACAGTAAAACAATTGACTATGTTATCATGATAACTGATTCTCTTTTTTTTATATAAATTCTTTCGAATACGTATATTATCATAAAATAGGCACCAAATTGAGCATTACTCCGAAACAGGTGAACCGATTTCATCCAATATCAATAGACGTCTTCCCATGAACACTATAAATGTGTATACCAAATTTCATAAAAATCCGGTAAAGCGTATTTGAGTTACCGCGTCTTTAAAATAGACACTAAATTGGGTTTTACTCCGGTACCGGTCAACAGATTAGGTTCAAATTTAACAGAGTACTTTTCATGGACGTCATAAATGCGTATACCAAGTTTAATGGAAATCTGATACAGCGTGTTTGAATTATGGCGCCTTTCTATTAGAAAGGCGCCATAATCTATTAAAATAGGCACTAAATTGGGCATTACTCCGGTACCGCTGAACCGATTTGGTTCAATATCAATAGGGTTCTTCCCATTGACATTATAAATGTGTTTTCCAAGTTTCATGAAAATCCGAAAAAGCGTATTTGAGTTATAGCGCGTACAGACACACGGATGGACGGACAGACAGACAGACAGACAGACGGACAGACATTTTTCGTCCCCCACACAATCTCATAAAGTACCATACTGGCACTTAATAAATCTGTCATCTTCTTTTGTTTTATGCATACATTTTTTCTTTCATGTATCACTAAGCAATTTCCTGAGTTTTAGTTTGTCTTGCAACAAAGAATCACTTTGGAGTTCTAAGTATAAAAAGACAAATTCATAGCTCATTCAGTACCTCCCCATGATCCACTGTCGGCAGAGACTAATTCTTCTCTATCTCCACCCAGAACCCCTTCAACAGCAGGTCTGATCCCTTGATCAATGTCCATTACTGTATGTTGGTAAAGAAAAGGTTAAAACTGTTGAAAGGCAATAAAACTGGGAACCTCAAGCTAGTTTACAAACTGAGCTAGGTTCACAGAATAAAATATATATATATATATATATATATATAGTACTGAAAGTAACAAAAAATAAAAATCAGATAAACTGATGTAACAAAGTGCCAGTATGTTTTTGTTTAATCAGTTATGACTGCAATTATGATAAGCAGAATATGTTTTTTTTTTTTTAATTGATTTCCAAGTTAAGCTCCAGATTTATTCATTAAGCAGGGCTTACGGAAGAACAAAGGTCTAGATTTTTAATGAGATTAAAATCTTCCAGCATCAGCTGAACTGTACAGATTTGTGATATCATGACAATCGCACACTCACATAAAAATAAAAATAAAAATTCAAATTGGCCGGTTTCGGGTTTTGAACCATGGACTCCAGAATGTGAGGTCAAGACGTTACCATCTCGGCCACCAGGGTCATTTTAACGGTCTAGTTGGATAAGCGCATGTAAATCAATAGTGTTTTTGTCATAGCTACCTGTATTTTAATTTCCAAGGCCTTATAAGATCACAGTAAAACAATAGGCTATGTTGTCAAGATAACTGATTTTAATTTTTTTAATAAATTCTTTCGAATACGTATATTACCATAAGGCACTAAATTGGGCATTACTCCGGTACAGGTGAACCGATTTGGTTCAATATCAATAGGGTTCTTCCCATGGACATTTCAAATGTGTTTTCCAAGTTTCGTGAAAATCCGAAAAAGCGTATTTGAGTTATGGCGCGTACAGACACACGGACAGACAGATGGACAGACATTTTTCGTTCCCACACACAATCTCATAAAGTACCATACTGGCACTTAATAAAATATAAAATAGGCCACGGCTAATCCCCAAACCAGATAATGCACCCATGGATAATTGAGAGTCAACTGTAATGGGATTTCATACTCAATATTCAGACTATTAAGTAAATAATACATTACATTTTATATAATATTACGAATTTTTCATAGGTAGTCTCAAATTGACCAGTAGTAACTCATTTGTGTAGCATTTGTTTCTAATGTTCGACTCTATCTCAATGTATCCTGCATTTTTGCCTTTGAGATTGAGGAAAGCATGCATTATTATTTCACGGTAAAAGTATTGCACACAAAGATCGGCCCTGATGCTTTCTCTTCTCAATACTTATTAGCAGGGACCGGATTCTGATGACCTAAAATTGTTTAAAAAAGGACCTATAAATTGACCCTAAATTTTAAAGAAAATGACTTAATAATTATAAAAAATGACCTAAAAACTGATATTTTATTTATAAAAAATTTTTGTTGTGCACACAAAGTTATAGACTAGTTTGTACATATTTGTAAAAACTGTAAATAACTGTAATGTTGTGAATGTTCCTTTCTCACGTAAATTAATACTGGCACTGAGGAGTCAAAATTTGGCATTTCCTTTTGTGGTCTGCCAGATTATATTGTTGTTTATTGAGGGTAAACAGTAGTTTGCACTCTCAAATTCAAGCAGGTGGCAGACTCTGGTGCCAAGTCAATCTAATAACAATAGTAATATAATACAAAATTTTGGCATTTCTATGATTCTCATTTCTGACTGAGACATGTCAACACTTTAACGCCAAATTTTTCCTTCTTGCATTAAATAAACAACACTTCAAAGACAGCACCGCTAGCAACGAAAAAAAAGTTAATACACTCAATGTAAATACATGAAAATGACTAAATAAGGAAGCAAATGACACGGAAATGACAAAATAATGACCTAAAATTGAAATAATTGCCCTAAAAATATACAATTGCATAAAATGAGAAAAAATTACGTAATAAAATTGCATTTCTTTAATCTAGAGGCCATGATTGGGATTTATCTTCAAGTTGGCAATGTCTTTGCAGCTTCAATAAAAAGATGACATGTCATTAGAATCCGGGCCCTGCTTATTAGTTTTATGAAAATGTAATAAATAAAATTTAATTGTCTCTATAATTTACCTTTTTCCGTACTCGCTTTTAACACGTATATGTGGGAAAGTTTGTGCAACATATTTTGCACCATTTATTTTTAACTGTGACTCTGTGTTCATGTTAGCAGATAAATGACCATTGATATTGAGTATAATAGCAAATCTAATCATGAAGAACAGGATATTTTGAGATTGTACTAAATTTCAATTTATTTAGAAGATATATTTCTTCAGCTGTTTATTTCCCTACATTTTTTCTCTTTTTAATAACAATTTTTTTCAGGCTCACAGAGGAATGGCTATCGGTGCTCAGTATATCAAAGATGATCTTGAAGAAATGGGTATTCTGGAAAAAGCATTTCGACTTTACCCACATTATAAATTTGTTCTTACAGGTAAGATGATGGATATACAGTAGATTGAATAGGGTTCTTCTAGAAAAAATATAGTTAAGAGGATTTTTAAAATTTATTTTAAAGGATTCCTTATATATTTAGCCACTTACTGTGCCAACTTTGTGGGACAAGGTACTTTCTGTCCCCCCCCCCCCATATTTAAGGTTTTATCATATAAAACCTGTGTGTAACTACTAAACATCCAGTTCTTGCCCCCCAACAATATTTTAAAGTCGGCGACTCAGAATGTGCATGTATTCACTTAATTTATTCCAAGAAGAATTAATTAATAATTGATTTTTGCAATATAATTTTATTTTTTGTATAAACTGCTTTTTAAACAAATTAGTATTCAATATTTAGATTAGGGGTAATGTAGATGTGGGGAAGGATAAATCTCATGTAATCTCATAAACTCTTTTTAATCCATAGGCCTATTAAATATCGAAATTAAGTTATGAACTTGTGACATCACTCAGTTGCATCGCACGAGTTTGCAAAATAAAGCTTAACCTTATCATAATTTGCGTAGAAAGTGTAGTCTCCTTATTGTGGAGTAACAACTACTAAACCTCAAGAATTCAGGGCTAGGTGAAGTCTGAAGGTGCTCAAATCCAAAACAACAAAGTTATTACTCTTAAATCATAGATAGCAAAGTGCCTAACTATCCTCCCAGTTAATTCAATATGTTCTTCACTTATTTTCCTTTGTTCTGTAACAATTGTAACAGGATAACCGCAGTGTTTACTGTAGCTATAATATTATAATTTCTCTCCTTTTCTCATTTAATTCTTACTGGATAACTGCAACTCCGAACTCCGTGGCACAACATCCCCGAAGGGACAAGGCCTACCACCCGACCGCTGCGTCATCTACCTAAAGGCAGATGGCAGGATTGGGGGGCATGTGGTCAGCATGCCGACACCCACGGCCGTTAATGGTGGTTTCCATGACCAGAGCTGCTACTTCTCTATCAAGTAGCTCCTCAATTTGAATCACGAGGCTGAGTGCACCCCTACTAGACCTCCCTACCTCAGAAAAATTCGAGGAGGTACCGGGGATCGAACCCGATGCTAACCACAAGACCACACCGGCGGTCGGATAACTGCAACTTTTATACAATATTATATTATCATGTCTCAGGAACGTAGCCAAGGAGTTGACCCGGACCCTCCCGAAATGAAAAAAAATGAAAATAAAACAATTGAAAGTACGGTAAATAATTAAGTTATAAGTTATTTTTTTCAATATGTTCATTTTGCTAATTTAAATTGTTGTTTTAATTGTACTAATTTAGCTTAAAACAATTTTTATTACCATTTTGATAAAGACTATTCTAGATAAGTAAATATTTTGAAAGAGTTTAAAGATAGTCTTATTTAGTCACTATGAATACACTTTTTCAGTTTTAAATAAAGTATTACATAAGTTAAATGTATACTAATGCATAATAAAACCCTCTTTCATTTCACTTATTTAAAATGTAGGCCTACTTCTCATTTAGTATTTTTAAATAAAGGGCTTTATTATTATTATTATTATGTTTTTATATTAAAGTAACAGGAGCCTATTTATTAACAGTGTAAATTTAAGCCTTCAAATTTAATTTAAATGTCTTTTTTTAGATGTTTTCATCTTTGACCAGTAAAAAGTGTGGTATGTGTTTAAAAACACATTTTTAAACTAAAAAAGATGTTAAAATAAAATTTGAAGACCTAATTTTAAAAAATCAGGACAGTACTTCTCAGACCCCGGTGGGCCCCTCCTGAAACAATTCTGGCTAAGTCCCTAGTATGTCTGTATATATTTTACTTGTATTTGTGTATTCTTTGCATCTTGCTTATTGTAATTCTGTGCTTTTTTTTTCTGCCTCTCTGTAAGTCTTTGTAATTTGAATCTTTTATTTTTAACCTTTTGTATTTCGTATTTTTTGTAACATTCTGTATTTTGTATTCTTCCTGATTGAGTGTGAAAGAAGGCCAAATGGCCTGGTAAAATAAAACTACTACCACTACTAAGCAACTAAGACATACGAGAGAAAATATATTAGAATAGTCATTATTCTGTCAAATTAAGTCAGTGGAAAATGAAAATGTCTGTAATCAGTTATGTACTGTCCACACGCCAGGAGAAGTATCTAAACGGGGCAGAGGGGAAATAGTCATGCATGCACACAGCGATGTTCATAGCAATATTCCTGTTTCACCAACATCAGCTGCTGGGCGTGTCTTTGAGATTGTAGCCAGGTAAGCTGAAGTTTTCAGGTAAGAGTGTAGCGTAAAGTTCCCCCTTCCGTGTATCCACTCCACCTGCCAACTCTTAATGCGCAGACAGTATATGTTCATTCTCTCAACTTTCAGGACATAGTCTTGGAGCTGCAGTTGCTGTTTTACTTGCCTGTTTACTTCGGTCCAAATATCCTGAAGTAAAAGTGTATGCATTATGTCCTCCAGGTATGTACTTATGTATAAAATGATATTATGGCTCTTGATACTAAACTTTGCACCATATTTAGGCATTGTATTATTCCAATTTATGAAATTGTTCTACATTATGGTGATAAAACTGTAGTTCGTTTTAAAGTATCCTGTGATTATATGACGATAGTACTGAAAGATGTATTTCCTATGAGAAGAAAATGGATAAGATAATGAGTTATAAGACAGTTAATTACACCTTAGTGCACTTTGTGTGCTTTTTGAAGACAATCAATTTTGGGGAATAAAGCTCATGTTTCGGTCACTTGGTCAAGCCAGTAGACTAATGATATTATTACATGTCCTGATTTTTATTCACAAAAATGTATTTCTCAGTATTGACTTGGTAGCTAAATATAATGCAATACCTTTTACATACTGTGATTGGACCACTTGCACATATGCTCAAGTATTTGATATATTAATCACCACAAAGATTAAAATACTATTACTTTATAAAGTTGTGTAGTTGTAACTTCACAGCAGCTGTTCTAAGTGATTCTTTATTTTCACATAAGTAACAATTTTGTTATCCACTAAATCGCTATTCATTTATAAATTATTATTGAAAATAATGTTCCTGATTGTAGGAAGGTTAAGATATAGCTATTGTGTTAAAAATATTTTAAATAATGTATTGGTTATGAAATGTAATTCGTTTAAGTACATTCGAGCACCCCTGGAATTTAAAAACACTCGTCTAATGTTCATTTTCAGAAACATCTACATAGGTTTATCACTGTAGGCTCCATATATAAGAAATTGTTATTAACCAAACAAAAAGAAACATGAAAGAAGTAAAATTTCCACCTTTTTTAATCTCACCATCATCATTTCTATGATCTTTAATACTTAACTTCTTGTAGATTTGAAGAAAGAATGTCATCATAACAGGAGAAAGTAATGGGTGTAGTTTTCTACAACCTTACTGAATAGAACATTTGAAAATAGATAATTACAACAAATTGTTTGTCTGTATAATTTTAAAAATAAAATTAATTTAAAATAAAATCCAAATTACTGAAAAAATCTGTGTTAACAAGAGGTCACCTCATAAAAACTCATGTAACAGAAATATGTCGAGTATGTACAAATTTAACTGGGAATGTGTGTTAAATTATTACTGTATTAGTTTTAAAATATTAACTAAATCGAAGGCTAAAACATACAAGAAGCCTCTATAATTTTAACAGAAAATGGTTTTTCAAATTATAGCTATAGTAATTTTAAAATAAATAAAAGACTTGAACTAGAGAAAACTATTTTTGGTGAAAATCTTTGCCAAATTACATGAGAAAATTTCCGGAAAAAATTCCTCTGACAATGGGACACTGGTAATTCTCACTGAATTACCTGCCTGAGTGCCACTGTGTGAGGACTGAGGATGAAGCGGCATCCTATTTTTATTATTTGCTTCAGTTGTGAGAAAAATAATTGAGCATTTCACTAAAATATCTCACTTTAAAGTTTTTTCTCATTTGTGTCATTAAAATATGCCAAATCAACACATTTACTAAAAAGAGCATGTAGTAAGAGTTGACCGATCATGCGGGTTTCTGCATCGTGGAGGCCACAACTCTAACTCCCGAGTGATCTGGTGAAACATCTACGCAAATAAAGCCACTAATGATATAATGATTCAGGTTCAGGTTCTCATATTTACAGTTTGAATTACAATGAAAATAACCATGTACCTTATCAATCATCAATCAATCAAGTTTATTGTCTGTAGACCTAGGTACAAGGTATTAGACAAATTCAAGTTACTTCTTAGACAAAAATTTGCAGGAGTAATTACAAGTAGACTTAATAGCTGTAAGTATAAGTTAGACAGTGAAGAAGATATGTCAAGCAATTATACAGTTACAGGTCATTTATATTGTAACTTATATACATTTTTGAATTAGGTATTTTTTCAATTTAGGTTTGAATTCCTTAGTGCAGCTAATTCCTCATCACAAGAGATGTTGGAAATGTCCTCCTCTTGCATTCACACAACACTGGCATCTTTTTAAAGAAATTTTCTTTCACATGCATAAGTTCAGCTTCTGAGATAGAATTAATATCTCTTGTGATATTGTCTTTAAGTTCTTTTAATGTATGGGGGTTTGAATTTGACACTTTATTTTTTTAATTTCCCCCATAAGTAATCGTCATATACTGAGAACATAAAGACAATATCGCAAGATAAAATAACTCTATCTCAGAAGCTGAACTTATGTGCGTGAAAGAAAATTATCTAAAATGGTGCCAGTGTTGTGTGGAGGCAAGAGGAGGACATTTCCAACATCTCTTCTGATGAGGTATGTGGTTATTTTCATTGTAATTTTAACTTTGATTGTGAGAACCTGATTCATTACACCGTTAGCAGCTTTATTTGTGTAGATATTTCACCCGATCACTTGGGAGTTAGAGCTGTAGCCGCCGCGATGCAGAAGCCTGCACGCTTGGCCAACTCTTATGTGAAACGGACTGCACATATATGTACTTCCAATTAAAATTTATTCAGAGCAATGGAAAATTTGTAATTCGTTAACATAATTTGTCAGCATACTTTGAAAAATATATACAAATGCATGAACTACCTAACCCTGATAATGTTATTTTAATGCTTTAGATAAGTATGTTAAAAAGAATTAAGTTGTAAGAACATTAATCAACACCATTATATGCGGGAATCACAGTGAAGTGATCAAATAATGGACCTCATCTGAAGATGCACGCTAGATTCTTGCGAAACACGTTATGTGTAGGTACACTTAAAATAGTGAAGTTGAGGGCATTAGTTTAGTATTATTATGTAACAACATTGTTTTCAGCTGCTGTTCTCAGCCGTGAAGCAGCTCGATACACAGAAGACTTCATACTTTCTTTAGGAGTTGGAGATGATTTCATCATGAGACTTAGTGTAGACAGTGCAGAAGATCTGAGAACCACTCTTTTGAATGTTTTGGAGGCCTCTCGTCTACCAAAGGTACATACTACTTATTTATCAAAGGTACATTACCTGATAATTTTTCATGTCTGGAAATGAGAAAGGAAAGTTTTTATAATCAATGGGTGGGAAGCAGAAACTATTTCTAAGGACCAAAGTCTAAATGTTAAGTGAAGATATAAAAGTGAAGATATAAAATTGAGGAGCATTTTTTCAAAAGCCGATATCTACATGGATTTCTCAGTGCAAGAGGTGACTAAGTGCCATCAAGAAAAGTGCTAATATTTGTGTGTATTGACCAGCAAAGATCGTATTCTATCTAAGCCAAACATGACAAACAGCCTTACTGTATCAGTTACAGACACGGTAATGGCTGCTAGTCATGTTTGGCGTAGATAAAATACGATCTTTGCGGTCTGAGCTTATCCTTATTTAACAAGGGCAATTATTCAACTGTGTAGTTTGTCACATACAATTTTCTTGCAGGTTTTATTGATCTTTAATTATATTTTCACACTTCAATATATTACAAATTACATTAACTGCACAGTAAATATGACTTGTTCTCAGGTAAAATTATTAGAAACATATGAACATTGTATATTTAAACATTATAAATGCATAATGCATTTTTGTTTTGAATTTTGTTGTGTTCCAGTTTATCAGTTAAGGCTGTGGATTTATAACAAAATTATGTACTCTTGGACCAAAATCAGTGCCATGTTTACTACCAGTAGGGGATTTACCTTCTGGTTCAATTAAAGGGGTTTCATGATTTCTATGGATTCTGAGTATACTATACTATACTCCGTGGCGCTACATCCCTGGAGGGACTTGGCCTACCACCCGACCGCTGCGTCATCTCCCGTAGGCAGATGGCAGGATTGGGGCGCATGTGGTCAGCATGCCGACACCCACGGCCGTTAATGGTGGTTTTCTTGACCGGAGCCGCTACTTCTCTATCAAGTAGCTCCTCAATTTGGAATCACGAGGCTGAGTGCACCCCTACCAGACCTCCCTACCTCAGAAAAATCCGAGGAGGTACCGGGAATCGAACCCGGGCCGACGGATCTGTAGTGGATTCTGAGTATAACATAGAAAAAACTTTGAATTCTCATTAGTTTTGTGGAAGATCATGAATACAGTGCTGGTAAAAATACCGTAAGTAAAGTGATCCTTATGCAGTCATGAAGACCCTTTAAGATCCCAAGAAGTTGAGGAAGTTTTAGACATGAGGGTGGTAAAGTTTTTAGCCTTGAGCAACAGTAGCCTTTACCCCCATGATTGCTCCTGGTACTCATTTCTGTCTGAGGCAAGTTGACCACAGGGTCATAATGCCGTTAGAAAGATTAAGTAAATTGAAAAATCCCAAATGACCTCATCAGCAACCATACCCACAACATTCTAGTTTGTAGCGCAATGCCTCAACCATGGCTGGTATTTTTTCTTAATTCATCTTTTATCCAAGTTTACTGACATTAAAAAGATACATCTTCTTACTGGGAAGAAATTTTTTATTTTCTACTTGTGATATTTTTAAAAATTTCAGTATCGGATTATGTTAAATGGATTTGGCTATGCCATGTTTGGAGTTCCATCTCGAGACTTGGAATCTACATGGAAGAGTGAATGCACCACAGCTCCAGGACCAGGACAATTCCCTCTGCTGCTTCAGACGCCAGAACCCACACCATGGAGCGTAAGTCCTCGTACAGAAATTCGGCCTCTCAGTAAATTCATAAATGGAGGGATGTTTTAATTTGTTTTACTGTGAGCTGAGATGTAATCAAGTTATCAAAAGACGAGTTTTTACAGTGGTCATAATTAGAGTTTAGGAGTGTTATTCATAGAGTTTGCACTGGGCCAGGTTATTTGCTTACGCAGTTAGCACAAGCCAAACTGTGGCTAACAAAGTGGTATTCAGAAATGCTAATCACACTAGGGTTAAGCTAGTATGAAGATAACCCAGGTGCTGCATTGCCAGACATTGCACGACCTTTGTACATGTATAGATTGTCTCTATTAGCTCTTTCAACATCTGTTAGCAGGCTCCAGCATTCCTCAATGGCTCATTCAGACTGAATCGTTTAAATGGTTCACTTTTATTCTGCAGTGGCAAGCAGGGCCTTAATATTTGTTAATGTATGTTTGGATATACTGATAACATTTTATAATTGACTATCTTAAAAGGCCCGGCGTCGCTCGGGTTTTGTATTTTGTAAATGCGAAAATAACTTATGAAGGACTTTCGATTTTCAAACTCGAGGTCTTTAAGGTCTTTATATAGGTATTTAGAATTTGAAATGGGAAAGAACGACTTATCGCACACAAACTATTTCCTCAGAAAACGCTAGATAGCTACAGCTTATTATAGCTTATAGCAGATCCCCGCGGCTTCGCCCACAATAATTAATAGGAAGATTATAAATTAAGAGCAAAATAATTAAACTATTATATTTACTAACACTTTGCACACGAAACATTCATAGGTCTAAACTAAATGATTGATAGGCCTAATTAATGAAACAACTGTAAATCCGGGTTTGAAGTGAATTCCACGATTAGAAAGTTCAGCATGGGAAAAATAACCTCAGATTCGAGTTCCCTGGCCCAAAAAAACCCTGCATAATGTTTGTCCATTTAGGGCTATATTCATTATTCTTCTTCCGTCTAGGGTGAAAATTTCATCTGTCTGCGTGCCTTGACATTATAAACAAATGATTCGGACATGGTGGGCTTACAAAATTCGAACGATCGCGATGCTTTTATTTCCAAGGTATGACGAAAGTAGGCAAAGTCATCTGCAATTGATTTGACAACTGAAAACTGATGTTTCGAAAGCGCAGAAAAATGCACGTTTTCTTCCCGTTTTTCACTCATAACTCGCGAACGAAAGCTAAAATTAAAAAAAAATAGTATGCCAGAAACCTTCACGGAGTGTACTCAACAACTTCCCAAAGTTTCATGGTGATCGGATGAATGGGATAGTAATGCATAAAGGACAGACACACATAGCCTACATTCATTTTTATGTAGGCTATATAGAAGATCTATATAGATTACCCGTCGAGCGTTGCTGCAATCTCAGAAGATTATGAGAATTGAAATCGATTAAACTCACGATGAAAAAAATGTGTGTAAATGTATTTGACAGACAGACATATATTCGTTTTTATTTATATAGATGAAGAATGGAATAAGCCTACTGAGGCCATAGTTTCTATATTAATTTGTCCAGACTTATAATTCCGTTACATTTCAGGCAGATTTAACGACCCTACATAAGAGATTTTACTTATGATTACATATAGAAATGTTGTAGCCTGGACCCCGAACTAAGCAACTTCCTCGGAATTTTCTGTAAACCATCTTTCATAAGAAGCATATTCCACGTTAAATAAATATTTAATATTACCTTATCATCACCTTATCATTAACTTCTCTGGCATTTATAATAACATGAGATATCCATTGCCTTCCAAAGCGATCGCGATGCTATTGTTTCCAAAGTATGACAAAAATAGACAAAGCCTTCTGCAATTGATTTGACAACTGAAATGAATAACTGAAAACTTATGCTTCAAAAGCGTAAAAAATGCACGTTTTCTTCCCGTTTTTCACTCATAACTCGTGAACGAAGGCTAAAATTAAAAATGTAGTGTGACAGAAACCTTCCCGGGAATGTACCCAACAACTTCCCAAAGTTTCATGGCGATCGGATGAATGGTGTAGTAATGCATAAAGGACACACACACACACATTCATTTTTATATATATAGATTATTACAATTTATATGCCTATTTGTTCTTTGAGGCACTTAACTGATCTTCATGACACATGTGAATGCATCACGAACAACTAATTCACTACTCATCTATCACAGCATTGACATTTAAGCCGGTTGTCGATCAAGAGCTAAGCTAACTTAGCTTTATTCTCTTTGTAATATGATTATCATTCATTAACCAGCTAGTGCACTGAAATTTTCTTCCATAGATCCCATTGATGATTTCACTTGATGCTTGCTTATATTATTGTACAAATTCAGTCTTGTAAAGGTTTGTAAGGATACTATATTTTCTTTCCGAACTCCAAATGAGCTTAAAAAAGTACTAGCTTAAAAGACCCCACATCTCCCGGGTTTTTTATTTTGCTTGCACTTCGAAGTAAACTTTTGGAGTACTTCCAATTTTCAAAGTCTAGGTCCTTATACAGCCTTTCATTTTTTGGCTGTAGGGTTTATATGACAATACTCTTTCTTCTCTTCAGCAACATTTCAATAATTCAGGAAGAAAAAAAGCTTCATGAATAGCGATAAAGAGGGAAAGGGCCTGTAGGCTAAGATGTGTGGAAAATTTAATCTAATTAGGAATAAAGCTTTAAAAAGTTGAAGTGATCCTCATATGGGCCAAGGGTGCCCTTATAGATCTGGGAAGTTCCGGATCCCAGATTTTGAGACATACAACCCGCATAAGGTTGTCAGGCTTAACACACCTTTACTCACAGGATTTTTCCAGGTACTCGTTTCTGTTATATGCTGAGTTGACCCAGGGCTGTGGTGTAAACAGAAGGAATAGGCATCCGGTAATTGAAAAATTATAATATCAACAGCTTAGTGCACACATGTGTTGAGTACAATTCTATAGTTTTAGTAAACTATGTTTTTGTGTACAATGAAATTTACTAGCTGCCACAGAAGTAAATGTTTACATATCATGGCTAATGCATTACGAGCTTAATGTAGGACAGAGAAGTTGAGATGGGGAGCTATCAGTTCACTTGCATTATCACCAGTTGATATTCTGTTATGGAAAACTACCATGAGTTCTCAAGATGCCTAAAGGAAACTTGAGATAAACTTGAAATAGTTCCTGAAAATAGTTCTCAACCAAGCAGAATGTAAGCATTTGATTCTGGCTAAGAAAATGTCTCTCTTTTTTTTTTTTTTTTTTCGTACCAAAGAAATGCTGTAATTTATTTTTCAGGAGGAATCTGTCTTAGCAAAGGATGTTCCTGCACGCCGCTTCTCACGTACCAGACTCTTCACACCTGGTCGCATCCTCCACATAACTAGAAGAAAGAAGACTGCCACAGATCAGTAAGTACAAGTCCCCAAGTACAAGTGTCTTGATGTCACTTACTAAAGTACAGCATTTTGTGATTTGATGTAATTTGTATACAGGGATGATAAAAACGAAATGGAGAAGTTTATTTTATCTTACTCACACTCTATGGGAGTCTGTATAAAAGCTTATTGAGTACTTGTCTTTCATGTGAGTCTTGGTCCCTTACTCTTCAGGAAGAACATGACCTGAGAGTGTTCGAAAACAGGGTGTCTAGGAAAATATTCGGACTTTAAGAAAGATGAAAACAGGGACTGGAAAGAATTGCATAATGTTGAAGTTTATAACCTGTACTCCTCACCAAATATAGTAAGGGTAATTAAATCACGGAGAGTGAAATGGGCTGGGCATGTTGTGCACATAGGGGAGGAAAGATGTATCTCAAAAATATTGACTGGGGCGACCCAAAGAGGAAATACCTTTTGGAAGACCTAGAAGTAGGCAGCAATATTAAAATAAATTTAAGGGAAGTAGGATTTGTGAGGGATGGGTGGATGGAGTTATCTCATCATAGGGCTGGATGGTGGGCTCATGTAAGCATAGCTTTGAAATTCCAGGTTGTATGAAATAGATAATACTGGCATTCCTTTAGCTTGCTTAGGAATTGTCCATTACCATTGAGTAAATGAATAAGTAATGAAGTAGAGTCCCCTATTCCAAACTAATTGAGACCGAACACTGTTCGGTTTAGTGGGTATTCGGAATAGGTGGATTTCAGAGGAAGCGAGGAGGAGGTGAACACTCAAACTGAACTCATATCATACACAGACGCAGCAAACACTCTTGACCTCACCTTACGCTTCAACACCAAATGATGTTATGTTCATGCGGTGATGGTGGAACATTGTATCGTCAAGTCAATTCAGTGCTCTTCGTCGGAAAAAAAATCACTGACTACTTCTTAAGTGTGTGCAAATTAGTTATTTTTTGTGTTTAGCTGTGTTTAAAAATGATTTGGAACAGACATATTTTCGGAATAGCATGGTTCGGAATAGTGGGACTCTACTGTATTATATTTCATTCCGCTTCCTTATGAGCATGCTGTGACCTCACTTGTTACTATTTTATTACAGGAACACGAGCGAACAAATATAATTCAAAATGCCAATTATCTGATTTTAAAATTATACCTAATTTTGTTACAGTAATTCTCGAACTCAAAACATCAGTGATAGGAAGAAACTTAAAAAAAATCATTCACATAATTTTCCACACCCCACATTTCCTTCATTTTGATGTAGAATACTAATGTACTATGCATGATGGTCCGGTTTTCCACTGTACGTCACAGAATAAAAAGTTAAAACGAAAGATAAAAGAATAATTACCAGTGGATGCAGTTTATTAATCTCACGACGTTTCGACCCTCTCCTTCGGGTCTTCATCGGGTGACTGGACAAGACTTGGAGAAGATGTCGCCTCACCACCCCTCCACTAATGATTTATTTTCCCTCATTATATCAAATTGTTCGGCCTTTGGGTATCATTACATCTTTTAGTAACTATTTTCGAAATCACATTGATGTTTTTCTCCTCATTCAATACTGAATTCCATATCATCTTTAATCCTATCTCAACTAATGTTTTCCTAATGTACTGTATTCTGTTTCAATTACCATTATTAATTAATTTGGATTGAAAGCAGATTTTCACTAAATCTTTCCCAGATGTATCGGTAGTACCTTAAAATTTTACTTAAAATAATACCCATACTATTGTCTGTGAAAGGAACTGGCCACCCTATGCGGTACCATCCAGCCTAGTGTCTCTCGGTCGGTCTCCAGGCCATACACTTCTTCATCATCATCACTATCACTATAGGCCTACTACTGTCATATCCTAATTCATATCGAGCTGCTTCGTTTGATAAATGTCTTGGTAATATTTGTTTGCTGAACCTAGCTCTCATCATATCCATATATTCCCAAGACTCCCCCCCCCCCCCCCCCACTTCACTTTCCTATAACATTTTTTATTCAATTAACTCTTTATAAATTCTATTTAACATTTTGAATCTAGTTCAGGTAGTTTGGTTGAGCAATTGTATATAGCATTCATGGCTACTTTGCTATTGTTCCATGCTGCCTTGTTTTGAAGTTACCAAGATCCCTTGTTATTGAAAATTATTCCTAAATATTTTATGCAATTTACACAATTTATAACTTTATTATCTATGCTCCACTTTTCCCCCTTGCTTAATTTATTACCATTTTTACGAACTAGAATGTTAGTTTTATGAATGTTAATTTTTAGACTCCACTCAATACAAAATTATCGACTGCATCAATACTACTTTGTAGCCCTATAGGGGTAAATGCAGTTAATACTAGATCATCTGCAAATTTTATTCCTGGTATTGATGTATTCATAACTGTTGGTAAGTGCTTGTTAGTTATTTCAACTTCGTCAAAGATGTTGTTTTTGGAAATATTAAATATTCCATAATCATCCCAAACAAACATATATTTTGATAGGTATTTTACTTGTTCATTACTATTACTTTAATTTAAACCTTCCGAACATCCCTATATGCATGCAATATGTCTTGAGGTAATACCCATTTTTTTTCACTTTCTGCTAACATGTTACACGTTTTCTCACCAATACTAATATAAGACTGTGAGGTCGGCAATGAGGGGTGAAGCCAAGGATGTATTGTCTATCTCAGAATGAATTTTGTTCATTTCAGGAAAAATAGTACAGGAACATCAAGATATGCAATGCGCTGGGCTATTGCAGAAGAATTCACGCAGATCGCTGTCATGCCACGCATGCTGCTTGATCATCTTCCAGAGAATGTGAGCATGGTGCTGGACACCATATTGCAGGAACAAAGAGACTTTGAACATCGCCATCGCCATCCACACCATCACCATCATCATCAGTTATCCATGACCAAGACGTTATAGTCTTCAAGGCTATAATTTTAGTGCAATATCATCATTATTATTGTTTTATTCATTATTTTGTTTCATTTTTGTAAACTATATTCATTACTTTTAAGTGTCTGATGTTTTAAAACATGCCGTCCTTCATAATATTTAAATTACATTCCCAATTATAATAAAATGTGAAATGTCGAAGAAAAGGTTTGTTTCTAATTGTCTAGGAAATATAGAATATTTTCTCAGGCTTCTAACCAGGTGGTAAGTTGGGTAAATTCCAACATATCGGGGTTAATCTGAAGCTCGATTCTCAAAGAGATTGAAGTGTCACACTGGATTTTTTTTTTTTTTTTTAATAGAGCTGATATGACTAAGGGCATCTGAATTTGAGAAAAGGATTTTTTTGGGACTGACCAATCAGGAACCAGACTATGGACTGAATGAAATGCTGACCAGGTGATATGCAGATGGAGTGTAGAAAATTGGTCCAAGTTAGGACCAGCCCTAGGGTTGACTGGTTTTTAAAATGCCAATAAGGGATAGTTCGTGCTGACATGACATAACATTAGCTTAAGAAAACACTGAGATACACATTATAATTACATTTTAGGCACAAACTTCATTACTGTATTTTGCCATTTCATTTTTGTTAATAGGAAATTCAAAACCCATATTTTTCTTCACTTTTAGCTTTTTTCAGTAATGCTGAATCTCCCTTAATCTAATCATATGGGACATAGCAGTACTACTGCTCAAGACAGACTGACCATGGTATAATTACCGATGCTAGACATGATCAGAATGCAGTCTACAGCCAGAGCTCATAGAAAGGCGTAATTCCAGTCCATGCTTCAGCAGTCTCTGCGGATGCCCATCATAGCATCAGGTGAAACATCAGGTCTCAGTGACCTTGGACCATGGCCTATCCCAGAATTTTCCAGTCTATCTTCAGTTAGTGTTTGATCCATGATCAACAATACATAATCTAAATATTGCAAGAATGCAAATGGAAAACTATGAGTTACACATGTATATTTCAATGTTGTGCTACCACCAAGACAAAGGTTATACAATTTGTCCACAAATCACACCAAAGTGACCAGCAAAGTTGGCTCTCCTTAGTGGAAAACTTTTAGTAGGCATTGAGGTGAGTGCATGTTCTTTAGGTAGGAGTCTGGTGAAGGCAGAATGATGAAGGTTGTGAACACGATGGTATTGTGGATTTTAACTTTGTCTTGTATTGTGAAGTGTTAGCTCTTCGTTTCTAATGCAAACGTTCACAATTCAGTATCAAGTATTATTGGTGGAATAGATTTTTGCAGTGGTGGAAACTTTTCAGTAGGCTCGGTCCCAACATCCCCGATTTTCATGAGCTGACTCTAATTTTGAGTGCTGTCTTCGGAGAACAAATGTTACTGGTTTTGTTTTGAAAACTGTTTTGTCACCAGAAGTTTCTAAGGGAATAAAATATGAGTAATTTTTGGCAAGTCAGCAGGTGAAAAGTGATTACTGTAGAGCTGGATTTCTATGTAATTATATATTTTACCCTTTACCTATAGTCTGTCAGAAACCATAAATGATCATAGCATGCCATATGATGATTATTTTAGTGAAGTTTCTTTTTTTTTATATATACTGTATATATATTTTTACATATTTTTAGGAATATGAAATACATGAAATTACATGAAATTACATATTTAAAACCATTTTCATATTTGTGGAGGAATTCAAATATCTAGGAACAGTAATTACAGATACAAATAATATTAAGGCAGAAGTGAAGTGTAGACTCAAATCAGGAAATGCTTGTTTTTATGTAGTTCAGAAACTCTTATCGTCTCGTCTTCTGTCCAGAGATCTAAAAATTAAGATCTATAAGACTATTATCCTGCCGGTTGTATTATATGGATGTGAGACATGGCCGCTAACTGATCAGGAAGAACATAGTCTGAGAGTGTTTGAAAATAGGGTGCTTAGAAAAATATTTGGGCCCAAGAAGGATGAAAATGGGGACTGGAGAAAATTGCATAACGACAAGCTTCAGGACCTGTACGCTTCACCATAGGTAAGGGTAATTAAATCACGAAGGATGAAATGGGCTGGACATGTTACATGCATGGGGGAGGAAAGAAATATCTCAAAAGTATTGACTGGGAGACCCGAAGGGAAAAGACCACGGGGAAGACATAGGACAATCGTAGAACGGATTTATGGGAAGTAGGATTTGTGGGGGATGATTGTATGGAGTTAGCACAGAATAGGGTTGAATGGCGGATTAGGTAAGCACAGCAATGAACCTTCGGGTTCCATAGAATAGATAATATTCCTTTAGCTTGCTTAGGAATGTCTACTGCCATTGAGTAAGTAAGTAAGTAAGTAAGTAAGTTCATATTTATATGTGTAAATTGCTTTGTTGAAGTTCAAAACTGGTCCACCGCTGTGGCACAGTGGATGTGTTCGCTTCTCTCATGTTCGATTCCTGGGATCGGGACAAATTACCTAAGTAGGGTTTTTCCTCACCTGTAAGACTAATGTCTGGTACTTAAGGCTCTTGTGGTCCCCAGATATCATCTGGCCGTCATTATCATCTTCATCCCATCCGTGCCTTGTTCTGAGGGAGTATGTGAATGCCTGGCATGTCTCATCCTATGTGTTCATGTTGTCTTGGAGGTGGCCCTGGCATTGGGCTGATCACTCAACCAGGGAGGCCCTCTATGTCCTTGTCTGGTCAAAACGTATGCATGTGATTCATTGAAAGTTCTCCCCAAAATGTCATGGCCCTGTAAGGCCTGGGTGATGTGGGCTGCATAAACGTCCCTACAAGGTGTGAGGTAAAAACTCAAGAGAAGAAAGAGAGAAAGAAATAAGTTTAAAAATATCATATTTTGGGAGGGTCCAGACCCCGAGGAACCCCCTTAAATATGTCCTTGCTTTTAGACCAATACTTGATGGAGGGTTTTAAAGGAAACCGTGAATATTCAATGTTTCAAATTGTATGCCAAATTTTAAATGGAGGCATAATTATTGACCCTCCAAGGGGATGTCCTCAGGTAAGATTATTTTCCTAAAATTTGCCCTCACTATATCATGTGATGTTGAATCCAGTGCAGAAACAAACATTATTCTTGTTATTATTGTTGTTTTTATTATTATTATTATTATTGTTTTTGTTGTTATAGGCTGAATTCTTAAAGTAATTCCTGGACCAAATTTTTATCCTACTCTGTTTCTGGTAGGGAGACAATCTAAAATGAAGCAAAGCATCGCACTATTCGTATGATACAGAATATCAAAGTAGACCCTTCAATTTATGTAAGTTCTTTTTAAATCACTGTTTTTATCAACATTTTTAAATCAATGAATTCAAAATGTGATATGTGATATATTTCTGAAACTAAATGGAAATAAACACACCTGTGTTAGATTATTCGACCCACATAATTGGTATTGTTCTCATTTTTAATGTTATTGGATATATTAATACAAATTAGACATGTTTTTACATAAGTGACACTTTACACTTCATCTAAAATAGAATTCAGATCCACGTAAGAGTCATTCCATGTCAATCGCACAAAATGGGTCAATTTTTTATTTGCATAATATCTTTGATTCTGTTTTCATTTTTCTTGCCTGGTCAGATGCTGGATAAAGACTAACTAGCAGGACATGTCTAATAACCCTAGTATTATGGATTTTTTTCATTTTTCAGCCGATCAATAATAGAGTGAAGCCGATCAATAATAGAGTGAAGGCTCACCAACTTCAATTCTGTGTAGTGACTAGTGAGTGATGGAGAATGAACATCTCTGTATGGAGAAGTTTGTTTGAACTATTTGTCAAATATTTCTGTAATGTGTGGCCGGCTTCAGATTCACATGTCTATTGTTTCCACCTACATTTGTTACCCTTCTAATGAAAATAACCTCACTTACTCCTTCTTTCCCAACAGGCATGCTGGAGTTCATCGAACAGTCTCTTGAAATTTTAAATTATTAAAAAAAAAAAAATTATAAAAGGACTTAAACCTCATGTACTGCAGATTTGACCACATGGCTATTTCCTTTGTAAAGCAGTTAGGCTTTTTTAATTCAGAACAGAAGTTACTGGAAAACAATAGATGAACTGAAGATGAAGTTCATTAATTACATGCACTCAAGTACACAAACCACACTTGCGAAAATATCCGGAAACAAATGTTAGCAGGTTGAACTGTCCCTTGCAAAGACAGAAATGCTTTGAAATCCACAATGATAGTGGTAAGTGCACACATTTCTTATATTTTTTTTATTTGTTTTATTAGAATCCATGCTCAAAATAATATTAGTTTGTACATTCACTATCCACCACACTTGCGAAAATATCCGGAAACAAATGTTAGCAGGTTGAACTGTCCCTTGCAAAGACAGAAATGCTTTGAAATCCACAATGATAGTGGTAAGTGCACACATTTCTTATATTTTTTTTATTTGTTTTATTAGAATCCATGCTCAAAATAATATTAGTTTGTACATTCACTATCCACCACACTTGCAAAAATATCCGGAAACAAATGTTAGCAGGTTGAACTGTCCCTTGCAAAGACAGAAATGCTTTGAAATCCACAATGATAGTGGTAAGTGCACACATTTCTTATATTTTTTTTATTTGTTTTATTAGAATCCATGCTCAAAATAATATTAGTTTGTACATTCACTATCCACCAAAGTATTATTTTGAGCTTTATTTTTGCTCCATGAATTTTATGCAGTTTCTAAATTTTTGTATTTAAAATTTAAATTATTGTTTTTGTACCTTTTTGATATGTCATAAGTAAATAAATATAAATAAAAATAAATCTAAAAAATATAGTACTTGATTCTAATAAAACAATTCGAAACATTAAATAAAAGCCATTTTTCATAAGTAGATCAAGTAATGCAAAATTAACTTTTTTGTTAGATTTATTTCTCAGAATGTCCCAATGAGTTAAAAAGCTCTAAGGAGGGACTGCCCTTTACAAAATTGAAAGTAAAACAATAATTAAACATAACATTCAAAATAGTAATAGTACACTAATTACAGGCTTTTAACACAATATAGCAGTCTTACTATTATTATAGGAGAAAAATCCAACAGAGACAATAATCTGTGGTTCATGAATGCTTATATATCTGTAGCAATCTTAGTTAGACTGACTATAAATTGGCATAAGAATTTCCCCTGCCTAAGAACAACACACACTCCCAGTCCTGAACTCAGGAAAAGGGGTTTTCAGTACTGAAAAATCTCCAACCCGGCTGGGAATCAAACCCAAACCGCTGAAGTGGAAGGCAGTCATGCTACCGATTCCTTTAAGAGCAGTAAAACCTCTTTTATCCAAACTAACTGAGACCAGCTGTCATCCAGATTATTGCAAATCCGGATAATCTGAAAATTAACATGGCATTATATTTATACGGCATAGGCCTACATCTCACAACTTTCCGTGTATTTACATATACATCAAACTATAGAGCACTTTTTACATTCAAGCACTGTTAATAGGCTATTTTTTAAGATGACATTTTGTGTGCAGCACAATCAGGAAGTGTTTTAATACTGAGTTTGACTCGATGCTCCAGTTGGGTAGTAAGCCATCATCTGCCCAACTGGGCAATTGCCTCATTATGAGACTTCCCATCTTCTAGTTGCATTCTTCCTCTGTTTCTGATCCACTGTCTCCTTGTTATCTACAGACTACAATTGATCAACACGTAGCAATAATTTCATCATCTATAACCAAGCTGTAGCCACCATCATTGTTTGTTTGCAGCTATCAGAAATCATTAAAGTCATTAATATCGACATCTGGACAACTGAGAATTGTCACAAATGTTTAGAAAAATTCTGCAACTTGGGGAAGTTAGCTACTATGACTGACTGTGATTAAAACCCTTGCAGCTGTCAAAACAGTCCAAAACAGAATTTTTAAAAAATTAATATGAAAAGTGTTCTAAATCAATGTGGGCCTCATGAACAATGTTCTATTGTCCTGATTAATATTATTATTATTATTATTATTATTATTATGCAGACATACACTCAAAATACCTGCTGGTACAGTATCAGAGAACTGGATCAAGACTACTGTTGATAATAAGTGGTTATCTTCTTGAAACAGAGTGGTATTTCTCCTTCAGTAGCAAGCAAGAAAGGTTTGGGATCAAAAGACAAAGATACTGGAGTATCCTTACAAGGCACAATTTCATAATTTAACAAAATATGAATCAATCCTGTTTTTACCTTGAGCAGTCCAAAACGTGCCCCTGAAACAACCAAAACATAAAATCAGTTCCTTGATGTGAATTTTCAGTATAAAGTGTAAACTTCAAGAAAGACATGCTGTGCTCTTGCTTTAGAGGAAACTGATAGATTATTTGCAATTGTTCGTCAAATTATGATTACAAAAGAAATTTGCACAGTGAATAGTATATGTTAGCAACAAAAAGGTTAATACAAAGATAAAAAGGCAGCTAGTTGAAATGATAATTAAAAAATATGCATATTGTATTTCAGGGACCATAAGATGCACTTTTTTACTTTGAAAACAGAGCCTTGAAAGTTGGGTGCATCTAATGGTCTGAAGTACACTAAAAAAATTAAAATTATGGTAAATATTGCTAGAATACCATAGTTATAAACAATGTGTTTGTCAACGATAAGATAGTTTCAAATTTTGGCACAGAGCACTTGTCACAATCTTAAAATGAGGTTAGCTGGGAGCTAGATTTACAATGGGAAAAGAAAGGAATGTTGAGTTCATATTATACAAAAGGAGTTAAGTCTTCACCGGGTGGTTTAAATGAAGGCAATAACCTCTAAACAGCCTTGTCTCATTACACTTACCGTATGCTGGATTGACGGTTAGAGGGTGTAAAAATATTTTCAGTCTCTAATGAGAAATCAATCAACTAAAATTTACGCGATGCCACCTGTACAGAAGAGATTTTCGTACAACACAGGTTTTAATTAATTTCATTTAGAATCACATTAAATTTCTTTTCCTTTAAATTTCCATCCTAAAGTCAAGGTGTGTCTCATGGTCTGGAGCATCTTATAGTCCGTAAAATACAGTATATATACTGCTTAGGTGAGTTTTCTTTTAATGATTTCTTCAAAACTATGATAGTATCAACGAGTCTTGAAAATCTACAAATAAGCATAGCAGTGTGATTTTTATCATTGTACTTACCAATGCATGTTCTCAGACCTTCTCCAAATGGAAGATAAGTATAGTTAGGTCTCAGAAGCTTGTTTTCTTCTGTGAAACGCTCTGGGTCAAAGGTATGAGGCTCAGGGTAATACTCTGGGTCGTTATGAATGGCAAGAACTGGTATGTACACTGCTCTCCCTGCCTCTAGAAGAAGAGATTCTTCTCCATGGTGGGATGAAAATTTGTAGTCCTTTGAAGCTACTCTATCCAAGAATGGTACAACTGGATACTTGCGAAGAGTTTCTACAGCAAAGGAAAACATTTTTGTCACAAGAATTAAAAGCATGGGGTTATTGTAACATGCATACAAAACATCTCTCCAATTAAATTACACATTCTTTATATAAATAATTATACGATAAAGTCTAACGTCATTCAACAATACTTTTAGTGTGGGAATTTTTCATGATAAAATAGGCATCAGACTACAAACAACCGAGAAAGACAGGATATAATATTGAGTTGGGTTTAGCACGTATATTTCACTTTTATTTTATACCGATTTTACTATTTAGTATTTATACTAGAATTATACTATTTAGTATTTATACTAGGAGTGAAGTACACATGCTAAACCCAACTCAATATTATATCTTGTATAATATACAGGGTGGCGCATGAAATGTCATACCATTTAAGTATGCTTTAACGCAGAATAGTTTCGAATTTGCTTCATTGAAGCTTTATAACAGTCTCTCAATGTCAGAAACTTATCGTATGAAATATTTAAAAGGAAGGTCAGGTCAGCATTGGTAAACTACCCCATATATAACATTCAGGAATTTAATAAGTTTATTATATGAATTTATTCTATTGATGATGCCATGCATTATCGGTATGTGAAGGGCTGAAATAATTATCGATCTATCTATCTATGAATTCAGTTCTGAAAGGATTAAATAGGGCACACAGCCTCACATTCACAGTCTGGTTAAAAATGTTTCTAAATGTGTTAAACTGCATAGTAGAATTAAGAGATTGTAAAGTCTCCCTTATTTTCATCTTCTAAAGTGGGAAACCCTACTAGAAAAATTAAAGAAAGAAAAAAAAGTTGAAATGAAGATGCTCGTTTTATTGTGGCATAGTGAAGTAATTTATTCCATCTACCAAGCAGCATTTAGTTTCTCAGAGGACTGACTGTATGTTTCTAAGTTAAAGAATAAATTGTTACTGTTCTTAACAAGGAAGTATAGAGGTCAATGGCAGACATTTTCTCACAGGGTCTGGTGTCTTAATAATGGCTATTGAAATGTTAATTCACTGCATTGTTCAATTTTAAAGGCACTTCCTTGTGTGATTATATGACTTATTCAGTTATTAACAAGCAGATTACACCAGAACAACTTAAATGCATAAAAAGAATTATTGAAGATCAATACATTGATAATTTGAAGATGTTACAATCATGTGATTGTTTAAACTTCAGAAAGCACTCATTGTCAGGAAATTCACTGCCTCTCATGTTTCCTTCATGATTTTGTCTTTATTTTTTATGTACGTTGATAAAGTGTTGGGTGAGATGCCACATTCTTTTGCGACATCACACTTTTTCTTACCTCTCTCTCCACCTCTCTTAACACTTCCACTTTTCTCGCAAGCATTAAACTAGCGTACGTGCCACTCTTCCACATTTTTAACATATTAACACTTTAAGCATGGAATGGTCACTAAAATTTTCACAAAAGTGTTGAATCCTTGCAAAGCTACTGATCCTGTAGCGAAGAGGGTAAAGTTCACATTCCAGTGAACACAAGCACTCAGATAATAGTGGTTAAAAATACTTTACTACCTGCTGGTGACTAGGGTTCTTCAGCAAAATAGAGTATTCTTGGGGAATTCATTGAAGCTTTGAATTCTTGTAATCTTTACAAAATTAATGCGAGAAAATGTTGACTTTGATTTACCTAAATTAAGCTTTAAAAATGTGAATTACTTGCAATTTTTTAACATATATTTATATAGGAATTTCGATAGGTATGTATATTTAATTGAATTATACAACATTTTGAATTATCCAATATTGAACTAATCAGGTTCTACTGTATTGTGTAATTTGAGTCATGTCTTTCCTATACAAATACAACAGTCAAGCGTCCATTTTATTTGATGACTGATGCACGGACAGCTGAGAAAACTCTTGAAAGTAATACTGATTGTAATAGTTACTTTAAACTACAGTTGTTGAGAACTCTTATGACTTTTCAAAGGCCAGCAAGCATCTCCTGAATAAAATTTATTCCTCACAGAAGTATGGGGATATTAATCCTTCAGAACTCTTGCCTACACAAGAGGACTCACATGGAGTACGCTTTTGCCGCTTACTTTATTTGCATAGTAAACACTTTTTTCACTGGCACTTAATAATTTTATAAATCTAGACCTATACAGATAATATTTTAGCAGAAATTCCCCTGACTAGGATTTGATGTGACTAGGTCTCACTGTCACAATGTTTCAAGTATGAGTTCTTCCTCCAACATTTGGCAGTTCTTTGTACCAGATTGTGACGCATTTTCCTATATAAAAAGACATAATGCCAAAGGAATTATCTCCTCAGAGACAATTACTGGAACTGAATAATCATCATCTGACATATTTTCATCTTGATCACATTCAGAGCTCTTTACTGATTTGGTATCATGATCAGTTTTTTCTGTTGATCCTTATCTGATGAAAATGAAACACCGTCAACTATTTTAACATCTGAACCTCCAAGATGGACGTAATTTCGACATCGGTCAAAGATCTCTTAATTTTAAACATTTCTACTTTAATATAAAGCACACACAAAAAGGTATAACCTTACTAGATCATTAGAGGCATGCAGGGTAAAAAATGTCCACACACTCAACAATGAAACATTGGAGATATTTAAAATATAGAAAAACATGATCTGGACGAGTTCCCTTGAGAATAGGTGAGATGCTGGGCTCCTCAGAAGTAAACTTAATGTATAACAGGCCCATCTTTCTTGTTCCTGCAAAAAAATTACCCCGCATGCGTTCTCAAGAGTTAAGAACTGAGTGATAAATTCTGTGTGTAGTAACAAACGTAATTGTTGTGACCTGTGTAGTAATAATAATAATAATAATAATATTAATAAAAATAAGCATAACTGTTAAGCATATTATTATTCAGTAAGCATGAATGTTCCTGTGTTTAAATTATGTTTATGTCATCATTTGGTATCTTTTATCCAGTTTTTCTTAAGATTTCATAATATACAAGAATTACTGTGCATTGTTGCATTCTGGGCGAAGAACATTTATTCAATTGGTCCCGGCTTCGATTCCCTGAAATGTGGTCACTTTATATAAGGAATCTAACAATATAATATGTAGTTACCATTACCTGATACAACCATATGGAGGTAGGTCATCTCCTGCAATCCACTGTAGGTAACTTCATTGTTATATTTACTCATAACTTCTATAATTTCCTTCTTCAGTCTCTTTTGAATGTCAGGTCTAAATGACAATTCATAGAGTGCAAAACTCATTGTTGTTGATGCAGGCTCAAATCCTGCTGCCAGAAATATGTATGCTTGTGCCACAAAATCATCACCATCCAGCTCTATTAAAAACAAAATTCCCAGTTAGTTCATTTGCGAGATGCTAGTAGAATATTATATTTTAAGATAGAGTAGGTAATCATGTTCTTCAGAAGATTTCAGTGTGATTAACTATACAATAATTATTATATTCCTCTTTTTTTCCAGTGCCACAAACCACATACCCTTTCCGGTTTCGTGCTATTACCCATCTGCCATTAATGATGCTGAGACACCCATGAGGCAAGGTTATTGTATTTTGAGTAATATTTGAATAATTACAAAGTAGAAGTAGACCTAACTAATATGATATATATGTATATTTATATACATATATGGGTGATTCTTCAAATACGGGAAAATTTGGAGTGTGTAAAATCCAAATTTTTTACTTTGTTTAAAAAATCTCAAAAAAATCACAAAAATACTTCAGGGGTTACTTGATTATAATATGACACCACCAGAGCTTAAATGTTTATTAAGTGCCAGTATGGTACTTTATGAGATTGTGTGGTGGACGAAAAATTGTCAACCTCAACCTCCTGGAACCCTCTGGGCCTCCATGGCCTGTATAGGGATCACATCACTTTACTTTACTATATGTTGCCATAAAAGTATGAAAATAGTTAAAACCTGTTTTATCTTACTGTAACTACAGTCTACTCTTGATTACCCATGTGTTCATTATCCAGTTTGTGGATTAACTACAGCCTCTTTTTTATTGTTATGGTTGTGATGTCATTCTAGCTTGAGTATCATAGTTTTATTGTATTTGGAAGGCTTATCTACATATTCCCATTATTTTGAAGTTCTAAGTGATGTGAAAAATCTGGACATCACTCAAGGTCACAGACAGACTGCTATTGAAAGGGTTGGGGATGGAGGTGAAAAAGATGGTCATGGGGAGGCATTGAATGCTGTGGATGTGTATTTAAAACAACACAGTGATTTTCATTGCAACACAAATGATTCTTAGGAAATTGCATAGTGATATACGAAAGAAATTTTGTGTAAAATGTGAATTATATAAAAGACTCCGCCTATTCCCTTGTATTTTATAAAATTTCTGTTGTTATTCTGTCGGCTTAATAGCTTTATACATCTTTAAACTTATAATCATAAATATGATAAAACATCTATTGAATAAAACATAAGAACATTAAAATATTGTAGTTCCAATATTATGTAGAAAAAGAATGAAAAAAGTACTTATGTCAGAAACTTTATATATAAAATTGTTAACATAGGCTAGTAACAGTAATCTAATAGATTTTAAAATATTTTAGGACCTGAAGATGACAGAATGAACTGGTGAAATTGATCAAAGTCCTCCACAATATTGGAACTACAATATTTTAATGCTCTTACATGTTATTCGATGGATGTTTCATCTTATTCACGATATAAGTTTAGAGATGTACAAAGCTATTAAGCTGATAGAATAATATATATAGGCCTATATATATATATATATATATAAAAATATAAGGGAATAAGTGGAGTTATTTATTTAATACACATTTTACACACAATTATATCCCTCGTAGGCAAAATATGAAATTTATCAACAAAAGAAAAGACAAAAGAAAGGCAATGCATCCAAAAACAAAAGAAGTTGACAGATCTCTTTCGAGCAACAAGTTTGTAAGACATAACTGTTTCCTGAATGCTGTAAAGTGTATTACATAATATTTTACTGTATATCCTTTTTTATTATTTATTTATAGTTGTCTTGTACTTTTAAATGACATATTCATATAGTCTATATTATAATAAGAGGAATGTTTGTCTTTCTGTCTGTCTGTCTGTCTGTACGCGATGCCCAGCATAATAATAGTTTGTTAATACAAATGTTTTACATATTTTGCTGTTAAATCAATGATTTGAAAAAAAAAATTAGCAGTCTAACTACTAAGCGTGGGTGAAGCCGCGTTAACATGCACATAAATATAGTTGCTCTGCTAGTAGTTTTAAAATCTGCATTATTTTGTGTAATTTGCATTATCCGTGATTTTCAATTATTATCTTTTGTTTGTTGTCCCAGCATTAAACCTGATAATCGAGAGTAGACTGTAATTAAAGCCCTTTTGTGAATACTAATACAGCAATTTCCTGACTTTCAATATATTTATTTTGGCTTTTTTGGGGGGTCTTTCTGCTTATTTTTGTTTTTTTAAAAGCCAAATTGTGCAGTTTTATTTGTGCAAATGGAATATTAGTCTTTCTGGGTACTTTCACCAAACATGCCTAAACAAAACTATGACATTAGTCTGACAATGTCTTCTCATAAAATTAATCTTCATATCTTTCTTTCATTAATTGATGCTGGATGCATGTTAAAGTTGCTATGACACATCAAGTGCTGGAACAATGTTTTACAGATTTCAATAATCAAGATTTTCAAGGTTTATTGTGTTTTTGAACTGCATCAAAATGCAGTTATTAACATACATATGATTACAGAGTGAAAAGTTACGGTATATACAAAACAGAATATGGAAATGTGATAGTTTAAAGAAGACAATTCAAAATACAATATCAATATTAATTTCAATAAAGTCATTAATAGAATAAAATGGATTAATTATTAAAATTATTGATTAATAATAAAATGTTTTATGACTGTCACTCTATTCACAAGCACAGCTCCGGACAATTCCTTTGTACCTGTATGTTGGTCCCTACATTCAATTTTCAAACTCAGACTAAGGACCTTTGTTAGTATTGGAAACAATAGTATGTTGATTTACTGCTCCTCAGGCAGCAGCAACAATGTAAATCTTTAAAAGTGGCCTCATAAAAAAAAATTTAAATACCAGTTTTAAAGATTTGGAAGTTCCATCAATTAAATGTCCAACTTAAAATTTGGAAAGAGTGACAAATATTAAAGTAGATTGCATGAGTATTAACAGTATTAATTTATTATATATACAATTGTTAACAATATGTATTATGCCTTTTCTTAAATTTACAGGACCTTTTTCATGTTTTATTGCCTTTATTTGTCTATTTTAACTGTTATAAATGCCTCCAGGCTCTTTATGTGATGCTTCTTGATATTCATAGAAATTGTCGTATTCGTTAAAGATTCCATGAAATCTATGGAGAAAATATATGGGAAATTTTAAATTTAGTAATACTAACTTAGTTTAATTCCTTGTGATTCTATGTATTGGAACCCAGATTTCTTAACTCCACTCTTTTCTATAATCTGAATAATACTGTCCATGAAGTCTTTTCGTGTCACTTTATGCTTCTGCCTGTAATAGCAAAATTAATCATGTGAGTTAATTCAAATAAATTATTGATTAATAATAGTACTGGTAGTAGTATTAATAATAATAAAAATGATATAATATTAATAGAAAGGATATAAGTGATATAACTTAATAATAAAACAGTAATAATAATAAATATTAGCAAAATAATAAGAAGATTAAGAAAAAGATAGTGAGAAAGGAGAAGAAAATGTAACTAACCTGTATTCCACAGTTCTCCAAACAGTGTTTCTAACAAAACTAGTGACATCTTCATCAATAAGCCTTAATCTTAACAATCTCTGTAAAGAAGGTGCAAAAAAACCAGTGAGACCTGCAATTGCTTTGCGAGGTGAGAATTGAAAAATAGACCGCAAAATTTGTCTGAATTCAGCATTAGGATTCTTCAGTGAATTACTTTCAATTCCAAAAGCACACGATGCAATCACATCAGTAGTAAATCTCGCAGTTGTATCCTTCACTTGAACTGTAGAATCTGCTGAAGATAGAAACAAGCCATAAAATTATTTATTTTGTTTATCCTGATTTGTCAACTTGTTTATATAGTTTTTAAACAATATGCAGATAGATGGCTCTCTAATTCTGTTGTCTCCAAAACTGACTTTTTAAGCAGCTCTACATTACACCTGGACCAGGGGCGGATCCCCCCAAAATTTGTAACATTAAGCACAAATTATTCAAATTATTATAAATTTTGTAAAGACAACATAACCCAAATAGTTAAATTAAAGCAACGACATTCATTATTTTGAAATACAGTTTTAATAAAATGTAAAAATGTTCATTTTGATTTCAATTGTGTACTGGGAATAATTAATTTTATGAGTAAAAACTTCCCTCTCTACTTCGGTTCCCCCCCCCCCAAATTGTCTCTCTGGATCCGCCCCTGACCTGGACTCCTACGAATAATTAGATGTAGCAGAATTTATATGACAACAAAATAGATATATTGTAATTTACAAACTTATTCTTTTGACTTGACATAACTATAGATAGGGAAAACTGATAGTTTGAGAACAAAACAGATATGGAGTAATATCTATTGTATTTACTTACGGTTATTAGGCCTATAAATACAAACTGGGCACGTGAAAAGTAAATAGAAATTTTGTTTAGTCTTGGTATTCAAGTTAAATAACAAAACAAAATGGAAGTTGTTAATTTCAACTTTTTCATATTCAATTTATTAATTTTATAATATTAAAAATTTTCAGAAGATTTGTGATATCTTTTAACCCGGGAGTGTCGCTACCTGAATTGTTGCATGATCAGTCGCGCTGGGAGTATTTTACTAACACGGACATTCCTCTGAATAACCTTTGCTATTTTTGTTGAAAACACTTTGTTGGATAAAAAAAAGGATAATCGGCTTATTGAAATAACCGTCAGTTAATTTTTCAAAAAGCACATAGGATAAGATAATGACTGACAAGGGTTCCCAGAACCGGGGATTTCTTTTGATTACCGTAGTTTTATTTTATGACTATAGAACCAGCCATACAATTTGTTTCTTAAATACTTGATCCTATCTAGTATTTTGAGAATTTCATTTTTTTTGTATGAATTTACATTTATTAGGATATCCTAATTATGTAACTGTTTGTTTTTCTGAATTTTAATGGTGTCTGCCTGTTGAACTAAGCTGTACCAGCCTGGTTAACTGGCATTGAATGTTCTGAGCCACTTTAATATTCCTATTAAATGAAACAAATTGTACAATGTAATAATTTCTTACGTGTTGTTATTGATCTCTCCAGATGATCCACAAGTGCTTTTCCACAATTTTGAACAAGAGGAAACATGTTTTTAAGTTTAACTGAAGTGAAAATGGGAGTTAATTTTGTCCTCATATAACGCCATTTCTCTCCTTTCAAGCTGAACATATTTTTACCTCCCATAGGATCAACTTTTTCGTCCATACTGATTATCCTATCCATAAAGTATTCACTAGAGTCTTTAACAAGAATATCTTTTATGTACTCGAGATCACGAATTAGTAAAGCTGGCTGATCGAAAAAGAATATTCCTACATATGGTACCTCATTGTAACTGTTGTATATGTTTTTAAGAAGGTGACCAATGTCCACCTTCTGAAGCATCACATCTTTGAGATTGCCAAAGAAAGGGAATGGTTTTACGTATTGCACTTTCCTTCTCTTCCAGTAGTTGTAGTTTCGGGAAAAATATAAGTATAAAGTTCCGATGAAAATTAGGATGAAGACAAGAATTTTTACAATCAATGATGTAAATAACCATGCCATTTTTAAAGGTAGGAAATCACAAAACATAAACACTTATGCTGGTTTTAAATATCATCATCACAAATCACTATTTTTCACTCCAAATGTCTTCTTTAATGCAGTGAATGCAGCATACACGGCCTTTCTTCAATGTAGAGTGCATTTCCTTTGCAGAAACTTAATATTTCTTCCACTTTCACAAATATCTTTGATACTTCGTACAATTAAAACTGCCTAGCTAGACTTAGATCAGAATCGACTGAGCTACAACCATACAACTGATTCAATTCTATTATTGTACAATGCTTTTAAAAGATATGCATTGATATTATGCGAGGATTTCCCATGCCGTATGAATTAATTAATCTCTGAATCATTAGCTAAGTGCATTAATGTCTTAAGTACAAGCAGGATTATTCATTAGTACAGTCGAACTTGGAAAATTCGAAGCTGTGGGACCAGCAAAAAAACAATTTAAAAAATTGAATTAATCACAATTTTAAATTAGAAAAGTTTAAATTTTGTAGGCCTATAGAGGTGTCAAGGACCATGCTAAAAAGTTCAAATTATTCAAGATTTCAAGTGTATAGACATGCAGAAAATGCCTAAAATATACATTTCTCTTAAAACTTTGTTTTACAGATTGTGTTTGGTGGTATGATAGGGTAAGTGGAGCATTGTAGGAAATTACTTGCAGCTGCCTCAGCCTCATTAAAAGTCATATTCAATTCAATTCAATTTCTTTATTCACCATATAAAAATTGTACAATTTTTTTGGCTTTGTCAATTTAAAAATAGAAAACAAAAGAAAAAAAAATTATTTTAAAAATAAAAAACTACAAAAATGTTTTAAAAACTACAATCACAATACAGAATGAAAAGTTATCATATTGTTCACTAGACAGGATTTTAACTTAAGTTCATGGAATAAGGGACCAGTTTATAACCTACAAATTTTTAAAATAAAAATTTTAGACCTTTGCATATAGGCCTACAGTGGATATAAAAAATTAAACAAAATCAATGGAGCCATTATTGAAAATAATCACAAAAAACTAAATGTTCCATTAAGAGTATTGAAAAAAGTTGTCAACTTGCTTCATGTCACATATCCTCAAGTATGGAGTAGAGAAAGTGTTAATTCCATTTGTAATATTTCATTGTCCACTGAAAGTAGTTGCACAGTCCTATTGCAGGCTTTCAGCTAAATTACTTGACATGCTACAGTAAATGTTCAGAAGGTGACCTTATTGAAATAACTTTAGATAAAAGGTTGCCCATCTGCTTCCTGACCCATTTTGAAAAATTATTAAATTATTGTCCATCTAGGAGAGTTTTATGACTGCCTGTGTGGTCTCGTGGTTAGCATCGCTGGCTATGGATCAGCAGGCCCATGTTTCAGCTCCAGTACCTCCTAAGATTTATTTTGAGGTAGGGAAGTCTGGAACAGGGTGCACTCAGCCTCGTGATATAAACTGAGAAGCTACTTGATTGAGAAGTAGCAGCTCCGGTCACGGAAACCGTCATTAACGGCCATGGGTGTCGGCTTGCTGACCAAATGCCTCCCAATCCTGCCATCTGCCTACGGTAGGTGATGCAGTGGTTGGATGGTAGGCCTAGTCCCTCCTGGGATGTAGCACCTCAGAGTTTAGTTTAGTTTGGAGAAATTTATCACAGTCTATGGAATTTTTCTTTTGTCAGCCTTTATATTTATAGTGTGGTCATCTGTCTCAGTTGTGCCCAAATATCTGCATATAAATTACGTCAGGCCTTTATTTGTAGATTTATAGGCATGTGAATGAACTCCTGAAAGACAAAATTCCAATATATCGGTGATTGTTACAGATCTAATTAGCAGTACATCCTGATGTCAAATATGAAAACAAACCAAATCATCTCATGGCATGGCATTGAGAAAAAAGTTTCGTATAATCTTCCAATTGCCATGAAGATTATAATCCACCAATTGCCATGAAGATTATAATCCACATAATGGCATTTTGGGCAACTGCCTTCATACTGTGCAAATGTTATTTTTTTTATTCCAGCTTTATTTATACATGATTTAACTGCAGAGAATGAAATATTATGGTATTAGGTACAAAAGCAGCGATAGAACATGATAAGTATGGTATATTGAATCTGACATTTGTTTTTGCAACTGGAAAATCATGAAAAAACCCAAGTCAAATTGGCTAGCCCTGGATTTTGAGCCCAGGACATAATGAATGAAAACCCCAAACGATAGTGTCGTAGCCAACCCTTTTGGTTGTGCAAAAATTATTGAATAAAACTTTTAAGAGAATGATTTGCTTCTTTATAACATTTAAAAGTTGTAAATTTCTCAATTTTTTAGTGCAGAACATTCTAGGTAGGAAAGGAATTGTTTTGACTTCTTATTCAATATTTTAGTTTTGTTTGTAGTTTTCCCAATGTACACCGATCTTTAGGCTCTTATGTTCCTTTTCCTTTATTAATCTTCACCAGAATAATAAGTCCCAAACAGTCATAAGCAAATACAGGAAATCCAAGATTCTGACGTTAACAACATCCAATAATTATGGTAATAAGCATTAAACCCAACGGTTAAACCCACTCATGAGCGTGAGAATTGTATAACTACAATACTAATGAGGTGGTAAAAATATACTAGTCATCAATGGGGAATAAGTTTAAATTTGTTTACATCTGAGGAGGAAAGAAATGGAAAGGAACCATATCTTGTTTCTTTTTAAAAGTAATTGTAAAGGATTAGGTTCATCCTTATGGAAGTTACTCACTAACAGCAAGTTTCTAATGCTCGATAAACATTTTTTCTCTGGGCAATATGAAAATGACAGCAAAAGTGTTTCAGGATAGATCTTTCCAAGGGAAGGTCACTGGGTTAATTTATCCTTTCATGGATGGCTGGAAAAAAATTTAATCTCTCAGATCAATATGGTGGACATACATAGCTGATTGCAATGTCTGTAGATATTATTTCAAAAGTGCTGCGTTAATTATGTTCTGTCATTTGGCTTGGTTTTTTCATGGTAGAATAGTTACAATTTATATGGGCCTACATATTTTATATACTGCATATTTTCACTAATGACTATATTATTTGTATTTGGTAGAACTGAGTGTAAAAACAGCTCTTACTACTCATTTTTCCTTTCTCTCACACATTACATTTTGATAATAATGGTATTAAATGAAGATATTATTCCAAACTAATCTGTTAATATACATTGCAAAAACTCATTATATTGACTAGCAATATGGAAACATACAAAAAAACAATTACATCTGTGGTATTCAAGACCAGTTCACAATGTTTTCCATAGCTAATGGCCAGTAAGGTAGATGTGGTTTCAGAGGTCCAGGTTCAATCCCTGGCAGGGTACTTTTTTTGTTTTGTTTTTGATTGACAATTTTTGTCCTTCAAATAGTTCCTCTTGAACCTAAAGAGCAGCTGTTACATGGGGGGGAGGAGGCTGCCGGATCCAAGGGACTCAGGCCTGGGCTGCACTTGGTTCCGGTGATGTGATATAATTTTATGGAAAACCGGAAAAGTTTTATATAATATGTTCTGCTATACGAGTAATGAGAAGGAAGCTCCACGGAGAAGGGAAAAGAACACTGAATAAGGATGGTCAACAGTCAGTGAGGGGCCTGCGACCAGTCCAGGGCCCGACCCAAGATGTGTCGGCCCTGCTAAAGAGAGACATGTTACTGAATTTATATAAATCTAAAAAATGAACTGTTGACTCATACTGTTATTTCTTTTATGTACCTTATTTATTTATTTACTTTATTTATAATTATCACCATCTGAATTATCATCATCTGCATAATAATAATAAACTTTTATTGTTGTTATTATTATTATTATTATTATTATTATTATTATTATTATTATTATTATTATTATTATTATTATTGTTGTTGTTGTTGTTGTTCTTGTCCTTGTTTTTAATATTTAAGCTTGACGTCCGGCATAAATAGTTAGCGAATGCTGTTTCACCCTTTCGTTTTACCCACATTACAGTGGGTTAAGGGTGTAAGCAAATGATCTTTGTTCGTAAAGAACCGCCCTTTTAAAGTGATTCCCAGGCCAGCTGCTCCTGCATTATCTTCCACCCTGGGAACTTGCAAGTGTAGTGAACAAGTACCCCATTCTTGCATATAAATAGCGACATGTAGTACACAATCATATGGACCGTGCTAGTGTTCTACTGCTACAGCTACAGCTACACGCAAGTGTACTAACAGCGTATTATATGGCTTGAATCCGTATAACCTCACAAATTTTACGCCTCGCGAGTATTCTTGCAATTGTTTCTGTGATATGCATCTGTTGGTTTAACAAAAAGTGAGTTGTAAAGTTCAGTATTCATGTTTTAGTAACTGCGGTAAAAGATTTGTTGACGTGCTGAAATGTCAGTTCTGCCGGGCACTAATTCATGATTAAGTTCTAACTCTGAACGTATGCTAATTTTTACTGTCTGCATTGTATTTTCTAGTTCTTAATACCAGGCAATACAGAATTTCAGACTAAATTCAGTACGTAAAAGAAGATATTATTTTAATTAAATTCCCCCATGTCCCATGACTTTTTTTTTTTTAGTTGAGCCTACTTTGGTTTTCAATTCCACCATAACCTAGATTCTACTAAAACTTGGGCGGAATTGTATTTATGCCAAAATGTAACGATAATTATATTTTGGGGGAAAAGTGCATATCTGGGGTTTAAGAGTCTCTTCAATTTTAAGAAATAAGTCTTGGCACTAGTTAAGATTTATGTTGTTTTATTGGAATACCGATACACCTGTATTTTTCTGTACTGAGGGTAGGGCAGTTTCACAGGGTACCTGACTGACTGATAGTCAATGACATTTACTGTAAGTTGAACAAAGTACAGTACATTTTTTAAAAAATAATATGAGCTTATATGTCTGAGACATCAGAATCATGCATTAAATAATCAAATCCATGTCCGCCGCGATGGGTGTATAGGTAGCATACTTGCCTTCTACCCTGGCGGTCCGGGTTCGATTCCCGGCCGGGTAGTGGATTTTTCAGCAACGAAAAATCCCCCGGGTTCAGGACTGGACATCACCCAGGAAAATTAAAGGCTATATTAAAAAGCCTAAATTAAAGTGTGGTGATGACTGCTAGAAAAAGAGTAGAGTAGGGTATTCACAATAGATTTATAAAGGTCGCAGTGTTGAGAAGCCGGCAAAAAGGCTTATACTACCCCCTTGTAATCTAATCTAATCTAAATCAAATCCATTTTAGAACCCAAAGGAAAACCTCATTATAAACACATGGTAACTGATTGACAGTGGTGCAATCTCTATGTGGAGGTCTCCAAACAGTTGAGAAGATTTCTGTGAAACTAATTCAATAAGACTTCATTATATGGGTGATTCTTCAAATACGGGAAAATTTGTGTTCCGGAGTGATATTTCCCTTCAAATTCAACTTTTAAAAAAAATTAAAATAAAAGTTTGTTTCTACTACTTCCATACTACAACTATCACTTTGAAATGTCACTAACTTTAAATTCTGATATTCCAAAATCAAATTTAATTCAATGAAATGTCATCCACATGCCCTGTCCCATACCCCGGTTTTGTATATTCTAATGCATTTTTCCACAAAACAAAATGTTATTTCCTTTTCAACTTTTTTTCCCGTCAATGAGTATGAATGTGTGAAGAATATTAACCCCTAAAAAAATAAAATAAAATAAAATTGTCACCCCACCTAATGAACATAAAGAATGTCCCAAGGGTTTTTGGTCATCCACATGGCTGAAAAAAATAGAATTTTTTCTGCAGAAATGAGAAATTTGTTTAACTGGCAACAGTGTTAGAAAGCCAACAGGGCAGCTTGTGTTTGAATTGTAAGGTTGAATTTTGCTTGCTTACAAACAGTTTGGCTGCAAATGGTAATTGTTAGTAACGGGGAGGAGACCCTTTAATTCCCTCTTATCGAGAGCTTAAAGGAACCGACCCGGACAGTTACCTAACGTCCCATCCTTACCTTCACGTGGTGCAGCTGTTAGTAGTCATGCTCAGCATGACGAACTAAAAAGAGGGGCTACTCACCTATTAATTACTTAAAGCGCTGGTCAGCTTGGTGAGTTTATGACCGAATCGAGTATCATTCCCATCCCGCGAGAGGCAATGGCAAATCTCCGCGGTATCATCCTTGCCTGAATCACCTCAGACGAGTCGTGGTCAGCACCCCATGGCTTCGTCCAGGGTCTGGACCTGCCTTCAGGCAGAACACTCATCATCATCATCACAAACAGTTTGGGATTAACAAAGGACTTTGTATCATTTTCAAGGAAAGCGTTTTTATTCCCAGTCATTAACATGACTTCTAGAAAGTAGGCAGAAAGTGAATACTAATTAATTTTGATTATGCACTATGATAAACCTTCCAGTTCAAAGTACCTGACTGAAGTTGAGCCTACAGAGGTTTAGAAATGGCTTGCTGAGACCACTAAAACTCCTTTTTTTGTCATCCACATGCCTGATTTTTGCATCATCCACATGCCTCATGAAGGGGTATGTGGACGACTGTCAAGTCATGTAGATGATAAATGTAGGGTACTATTGTGTTTGCGGTGTCTGTGACCTGTACTTAAAATCTTAAAACTGATTAAATGAATTTCTGCTTGGTTCCCCCCCCCCCCAAACCATAAAAACACAGTCTAGTTAAAATTACATTAATTCCGGAGTATGCATACAAATTTGCAAATTTGGTGCAAAATCAACTGAAGCACACTGAGAAAAATATGAAACCACATAAAGAAAAGCATATTGTTGTCAAAGTTAGTCATTAATGTGGCCTTCTGCCATCCACATGCATACGGATGTCATTCACATGGCTTTAAAAAAATAAAAATAAATAAAAATATAAACATTTAAGCTCTGCTGGTGTCTTATTATAATCAAGTAGCCCCTGAAGTATTTTAGTAATTTTTTTGAGATTTTGAAAACAAAGTAAAAAATTTGGATTTTACACACCCCAAATTTTCCTGTATTTGAAGAATGACCCATATATAGGTCTATTAAGTAAATAAGTACAGTACAGTAATAATACTACTGTACTGTTTTAATCATATTGACTTGTCCACCCCTGATAATGCAATCAAACAATTAACACCTTCGTAACTGACTGACGACATATCCCAATCTACTATATAAAAAGCAAACTTCGTAGGTATAACTTATATGTGATGAATGCACAGCCAACGAAACCTATTAACAAGAGAGTATTCAATTGTGAGATTAATTGCCATAGCAAATGGGGGGAAAAAAAGAGCATTGCATGACTTGAACGAAACTCACTATGAAGGGATTTTTTGGGATAGGGAACTCGAATCTGAGATCTATTTTTCCTTCGGCATCGCATTATAACTTAATCGTGAAATGTACATTGAAACTGGGATTTCAGTTTTTAAAAAAATTATTTTATTTGGAAGGATAATTCTTTCACACTGAGATGAAAAGGTGAAGTCAGACTGAAAAATGTAATGCCATAACCGAATCTTCGGCTCTCCGTCCCACTGGTCTTACCAACTGAGCTACCGTGGCAACATTCCAGTACAACATTAAATTCTCCAACTGACTCTCATACCCCAGAATACCATCAGGCGTTCTCAATATGAAATACCAACCTAGTGGCTACTATCAAACTTGTAAGTGCTTTGAGACCATAGCTTCATAGCTTATAAGCTATTTTATTAATAGCCTACCACTTAATAATAATATTTATTCACCATTAGGGATTACAAGAATCCAAAGGCTTCGTCATACTTAAGAACTAAAAAAAAAAAAATATTAAACAAAACATCCATTTCAATAGGTCTATGTTAACGCAAGAGACTTCAATAAAGCAGAAATCCCAATTAAAATTATATGTTAGTCTAGATAAGGTCCCAAACTTTCCACTGCAGTATAACTTAGTACCAAAATATGAACTTAACGTTTTTTATATAAATCCAGTGGATGGCAGACTTCTCCTCCACTCACGACGTTTCAACCTGTACCCCCAGGTCTTCATCAGGTTAATACTCATGGTACCCTAAATAGAAAAATACCTCTCCCACAAAATGTATGTAATTTAAGAATTTAACCATCTTACTGTTAGTCAGTTACCACATTGTTGTGCATTGTTGCAATGAACATTCCAAATTCTAAATACATAAGCTATACATTGTTGTGCATTGTTGCAATGAACATTCCAAATTCTAAATACATAAGCTATTATTGTTTCTCCTGTTGGACAGAAGCAAACAGCAAACCAAGAACTAAGACATATAACTTAGTGACACGATAGGCCTACGCCATCCATGGTTTTCACCATAGGATTTGCATGGACAAATCTTACCACCTCCCTAGCGATTGTTGTGTGTGTGAGTTGTGCAACTAAGCATGTGACAGACAAGGCTAGTATATGTAAGGTTGTCTCGTTCAACACGCATGCGTATTGAGCATGAGGGATGTGACATCACCCCTAGCCCTGCACGAGGATTTAAACAGCTGCATACAATGGCAATGATGGGAATAAAACTTATTTTTAACTAAAATAATACATGTTTCCATAAAGATAGACTACATATGATCTTACAAGATGTATGGCTTAATAGAGAGATCACTTCTGAGTGCTCAGACCTCGAATAGGCTGTGAAAATATAATGAGGCCTTTGAAACAAATTAAAATATTTAAGCGGCTGGTTTCTGTAAAACATACTGTGGATGAAAAAATTAAGAAAACACACAAGCATCCTACATTTCTCTGGCAAGGCTTTTCTCTTTAAATTTCTGGGGTACTTTTACAACTCCTTTGGTTATGGCTCAGAAAATGGGGAGTAGCCTATACGATTTCTTCTGTCTCACGCAGAGGTGAGTTTACCCTTCTGTAAATAATTCTTTATTCACACATTGCCAGTAGAAACTTAAATGTCCTATCCATTTTATTTATAGACACCAGCAGACTATTAACAGCTTATAGACAGGCAGAAAATTTTCCTTGTTCAGCTGACCATCTACGCTAAATTTGACAAAAATTGTTCTACTCAAAACTTCCCACCCCAGTGAGAACAAAAACTGGGATAAGGGTTAGAAAAATGTGATTTTACCCTTCAGATGTAAAAAAAAAATGTACATTGTGAAGGAAGACTCCCTTTTAAAATCTTTAAAACACCAATTCTCAGTCAAACAGCTCTAGTTTCAAGTGTCTTGCACAAGTGCTGTCTTAATATTGATTCAAAGTTCTAATTAATTAGGTTGTATATGTGCTATATTATTATCACCTGACTTTAATAGTTGGTGAATCGTTATAGCGTAATTAATGGCCTCAAGTTCCGTTACTAGGTTCAGTAAATCGCATTATTTATGTTGTCTCGATTTCAGTGTACAATGTTACTGAAACATCGCTTCAAGATTAATTTACTCTGTACCAGTCATAACAATTTGTTAATTACCATGGACTGAAAGGCATTAAAAGGGGAAAATTAGTTATGCAATGGCACATAAAACTATTTTGGAGGAATTCCAATGCTTTTGATTACACACAATATATTCCTACTTTAAATTTTTGTACCATTTTATTGAGGCACTTTAGCAACAACAAAAAAGAGAGTGATCGTGTTTTTTACTGCGAAATAATAGTACTACGACTATTATACTTTACCCCATGCAAAGGAAGTAGGAATCCTCTTATTCCATACAACACCTGTATTAATGTAAAAAACCTTGAACATTTTATGGGCTTAGGACTCCCTTAATAAAACATCTTTCAGAAACTGAATAACTACGAGTACCCATAAACCTGACTGGCCTTCGACCACTGGGGGGGGGGGGGGGGAGATTATTCAACAAAGGTTATGTTAACTGCAAAAGAATTAAAAACGAGAAACATATTTCTATTCTTTTCAAGTGTTCTTCCATAATTTAGAATAATATACCTAGTAAAGTAAACATACCTAAAAATGTAAACTTAAAAACCTATCAAACATAATCTAAGCTAGGCCTGTATCTACTAGACTACTTTACTCTGAGTCAAACTTTTCCCAAACTTTGTAAAGCTGCACTATTCTTATTTGTACATGTGTTAAATATTTGTTTTAGTTTGTGTTAAATCCTCTTTATATGTAGGATCGTATGCATTCTATCTTTACTTCGGAAACATGTATTATTGTTGTTAAAACGATCGTGTTTTTGTGTTATTTCTTCCCATCATTAGCATTGTATGTAGCTGCTTAATCCCTGTGCAGGGCTAGGGGTGACGTCACACAACAGTGTAGGACTCTCCCCACAGCTCTTACGGGAATGAGGCAACCTTGCATATACTAGCCTTGTGTGATAGATACCACTTACCTGTGTGCAACAAAAGAACAATGACATTAACAGAGTACTGGTATAGCAAAATCTAAGCTACAGGGTCTTTATTATAAGTTGAGACCGGGCGACCGGTGTTTTCACTCTCCACTACGGAGTCCGCATTAGCCGCTGGTGACGCACGCGCGGCTTCCCTGCTTAAAGTGTAGGCTATATAAAGTATTACATATCTTACCTTATAACATATGTTGGAAGTGTCGTCCTTCCTGTGTTATACAGGCATTGTATCTGGAAACCACATTCTGGCTGACGCGAGTGAGTTCTTCCACTGTAATGCCCCTAATTTCATTCGTAATGTTTTCTTTCAGCTCCTCCAATGTGTGAGGATTTGTTCGATAAACCTTATCTTCATCACGTACACGTCCAGCAGACTCGTACTTAAAATAATGTTTACACACAAAAATACGATGCTGCAGCGAAATGGGTCTCACCATGTTGACACTTTAACAATAACTGCACGTGCCGATGTTGCATCAAGGTCAGACCGGCTGCGCACGCCTTCCGTCGCCCGGTCTCAACTTATAATAAAGACCCTGTAGTAACTCAATACCTATTCGGGTGAACATTTCTTCTTTATGTTTCTCCTGTATACTAGTTAGAGAATAGGCTTTGTAATATGTTCAGCATATGTCTTAATTTGTAACAATACTTGTAAAAAAGAAAAACTTTTTGTAATTGTTTGATAACTAACTGACTATTCAGAATTTCAGATTTTGATTTCAGAATTTGATGAAAACATACTGAACCAATACTTAATTATGAGCTAATCAGTGGTTATATTATATGTAAACCTACTTTCTCAGTGAATTATCAGATTCAGTATCACATGATCAAAAGTAGGCATCAAACAATAAATTTCATTTCATGAAAATTCATCAGCCAAATATATTTGAAGAAAATTATTCTTATAGTTAAGGGCATGACCAATTGCATAGAAATATTTATTGAAAAGCAAGTGACATATATAGCTTTACAGAAAATTGTAACTTGATATTTTACATGAGTTTTTTAAAAACACATATATACTAGGTTGACATTCCTGTGGAATTGCCCAGTAACAAAAAGTTTATTTTTCATATTTTTAGTTTGTTTTTTAAATTTTTTTCATTGTAGTACAGGCATCGAAGATGGAAGAAGTTCTGAAGGAAGCACTAGAAACAGTAACACTTAAAAAGACAGGAAAAGGAGGAGGTGGTTGTATAAATGAAGGAGAAGCATATCTGATTGATTCCGGAACTGTATTCGTGAAGTACAATAAAAAGCCACAGGTAAATGTAAAAGTGAAAATACAGTAGTGTAGATTCTGAAAATAGAGAAGAATGCTGTTTTGACACAATTCACGGGTGCATGGGAAAAGAGAGTTAAGTCCACCCTCCTCAAAAATTGAGATATGTTCATAGGTTATAGATAAAAATGTTCTCTACATTTGTGTTTTAAGTCCAGTAAGTCATATTCAAAAACGTATGGTAGTTATGGATGTGTGCATCATGGGTTTATCCATCTCTGAAGCGATGTTGGGCGGATAAAGTGTGTTAAGTCACTCTAATTCTCAGTAACAAGAAAGTGGAGTTAACTCTCTTTGCCCACGCACCCGTGAATTATCTCTAAGGTAAAAACAGTTTATATTGCAGTTCCACATAACAAATTTGTTAATTGATCCGTTACTGGTACCTTTAGAGAAAATAAAATAAAATAAAGGTAAAGTAAAATTAAATACCGGTGGGCTATGTAGCTGACATTGTTAAATTATATAATTTACTCTAACTTAGGGTCTAATCCAGTCGTCGTCAATTGAATGCACTGGCATGTTGGCTTGTGCTGCACACTGCATAAACCTATCCATGGAGCAGCCATTGTGCATGACAGGAGATTGGAGGGCAGGTGAAACCGACTCAGTGGGTCTAACATTACAGCCATTTAAGCGCTTTCCTTACCCCATGCTTATAGCCTACTCTCATAGCCTACTGGTCATGTGCTTCGTTTATACTAGCCTATATGTTTTTCACCCTGAGACTTACATAATTTAAAACATGTGATCATTAATTTTCTCTGGAAGATCAGTAACCAAACCAATTCACTTCTCATAGGACAGTTTTCCTCCCTTGCCTTTCTGTATTCCTCCATTATTCCCTGAGGAGCGAGGTGCATAATCGTCTTTCCTTGGTCGCTCATTATTTCTCTTATAAAACAGAAATCCAACTGACTTAAATCTATTCAAGCCTTCTCGTCCTCGTCAACAATGATAAGAACAGTTATAATGAGCAGTTGAGCGAAATATAAGGACAAACAATGACACAAAGAACACTATTGACAAACAAAATTATTCAAACATTGGAAAAACAATGACACAGTGTACACTTACGTTGTTATAGCACTGGGATATCAATTCAAATGATTCAAAATCCTCATTTGCATCATTGTTTCACTAAACACGTTACTTCACTCAACATTGTCAAACACACAACTGACAAATAATTGTCAGATGAAATAGCAGAAATTTTCAAAAAGACGCATCTACCCTCCAGTGGCTGTATGTACAACTACAGTTCTGTCAATGTTCTCCCATTTCTGAGATGACTGAAACAATAAACTCATTTTTTTTAAATTTGCAGTTACGTCATTGTTCTTCCAGAATGGTGAAATGCGAATAATGGCCACAAATACGTGAAACTTATAAAAATTAATAAACAGCATCAGTAATTTAATTGTTATTCATCAAACTACAGTGTATATAAGAGTATTGTTTTCTTTTATATTTGGTTACAAACACTGACGACATATGAGCTTATTAAACTCACCTTCAGATAACGAACTACAAAGCAATCAAAGCTAATAACTAATGTGTTGTATAGTGCACGAGGTGAGGTCCAAAAGTTTCTAGCCTAACTACATTTTAAGGTTGATAGACGGCAAAAAAAACCATCTCACTTTTCAATGTAAAAAACTAAAACTAAACTCTGTGGCACTACATCCCTGAAGGGACAAGGCCTACCACTCAAACGCTGCTCTATTAAGTAGCTCCTCAGTTTGAATCACGAGGCTGAGAGCACCCCGTTCCAGACTGTTCTACCTCATAAAAAACCGAGGAGGCACCAGGGATTGAACCTGGGCTGACAGATCTGTAGTCAGTGATGCTAACCACAGTGTGTCCAATAGTTCTTTTTTTAAAGGACTGTCCTTTAAAATGGTGACTATTAAAAAAGTCCTTTAATTGTCTTTTTTTTTTTTTGGTGCTGTCCTTTTTTTCAGCGAGTTGAGAACAGTTTCCAGAATTATTAAGGGTTAAGCATTATGTGTTTCTGAAGATGTGACATTGAGATCTATTTAAGTTCTTCAAATGTAACCAACTTGTAATGTACATTGTTCTCTCTTTTTCTTACTTGTAGACCATGATGTACGTTGTTTTTTTTGTACCTTGAACTTTTTTTACATAATGTATTCAATTTATGAGCCCCTTAAAGCCCAAGTGGTGTAACTCCAGTTTTTGGATTTTTTTTAGTTATGGTCAGGATCCTATTCAGAAAGTGTTCTTCTATTAATAGCACAAATGGTGTAAGTCATAACTTGCATAGCAACCCTGTAGGCAGGAGCACAATTTTATGCTGTTCATAAACCCATGTATTTGGTGACGGCTAAAACCTTGAATATCTCAGAACAGCAGTAATATGAGTTACACCACTTGGGCTTTAAGGGGCTCTTATATACGTATATCCTCTCACGAGGCCATTAAAAAACAATCTTTTTCTTTCTTTTAACATGTCTAAACACAGATTTAAGCTGAAAACTTGCAGAGTGTTTTATTCTTATGTTATTGTATAATGTATACATTCAATTATAAATGTAGAAAATAAACTTTTAAAAATAAAAAGTAAAGAATTAAAACTGTGGGAGAAACGGAATGGCTATGAGGGGTGAAGAGGAGGCCATTTTGAAAAAAGAATATACTATTTCCTTTATTTAGTGGATAATACGTTAAAAAACTTAAATTTAAGCTGGACTTTTCCTCCAAAGAACTCTGCAGGTTTTCAGATTGTTCAGACTCTTATTCAAGGTCCGTTTTCAGTTGCTGCAAATGAAAGCACTGATAAAAACAAACTCCAAATTGTACCATATTGTCATTAACGGTATGTTAGTATAATGTGTTGTATTTAGCTTCGCCCCCCCCCACACCCCCTTTTCACTCAGTGTGTCTGTCCTTTATTTTAAAACTTTTCAGTTGGACACAGTGTAACCACAAGACCACGCCAGCGGTTCACTTTTCAATATAGTCCTTCTTTACAAACTTTCCACATCTTTGAATTAACACTTCTATGTCCTTGAAAAAATAGAAGAGTTGTCTGCAGCTTTCAGTTCTTCATCACTCTTGAATTTCCTTCCTGAAAGGTCAGAATTGAGCTTGGAGAACTAATAATGGTCACTTGAGGCCAGATCTGAATTGTAAGGTGGGCTGTCAATCCCCTTGATTCCACACTTCTTCACAGCTTCCTTTACAGCAGCGGCTGTGTGGATGGGCACATTGTCTTGATGCAGCAGCATACCTTTAGTCAACTTGCCATGCCTTTTCTCCTCGATGGAGGCTCATAGTTTATGTAGCAGTCCAACATAGTAATTGCCATTCAGTGTAATGTTTCTTTCTTTGAAATCAATCATCAAGAGTTCTTCCCAGACCCAAAAATTCTAATGATCTTTTTTGTTGACTGGGTGTCTTTTGCCTGTAGGGGAGGCTTCACCATGTTTGTGCCATTCCACTGATTCTCCTTTAGAGAGAGAAATGTAGTAAAGGACCGTAGTTTCATCCCCTGTGACAGTGTGTTGCATAACTTCTGCATGCTTGCCATGTCATAGCTCTAAAATGCTTCAGCACAAATTACCCTCTTTGAACTGCAGAGAGAAGTCGGGATCCATCTTGCACTCATTTTATACATGTAAGTAGATGATCATGAATAATATGAAACACAGTGGTTTTCGAAAAACCCAACTTTTCTACACTTTCCATCACCTTTGATCATCTGTCTGTCAGTTTTCCTGTTCAACATGGGTGATGTTTTCTTGTGTGAGCAGTCCATGCTCCTCAACTTCGATGGTGTCTCCACCCAAACAAAAACATTTAGCACATTTCTTGACTATCAAATATGAAGGAGAGATATCCCCATATACACCATCCAGGCGCTGTTTAAATTCATTCGGTCTATTACCTTCCTTGGTGAGAAATTAAATCACTGGTCTATACTCAGTTTTTAACATGGTCTACAGTCATACAACATGTCCACTTCAAATGACTGTATCTCAAAAACTGAAGGCAGTGTGACACTTGCGTTTCAGGCAGGAGATAATCTTTACCTGTCAGGCCAGAAACTTTTGGAGCTCACCTTGTCTCGTAGTATTGTGTAGGATGGCAGTGGTTTGTTCTTTTCCCTTATATTTGTCTTAACCATTTGAATGATGGGAATAATAATGCAGTTGTAGTTTGTAATTCTTTCTTTTGTTCAGAACTTTACAACAAACAAACAGTGGGCCTTCCCGATCTTTTCGTAAACAGAAATGACTTCCCATAATACATTCAGTGGTTTCTGGGGACCTAACAGATGTGAAGGTACACAGACATCGCTACATAGCAGTCATGATTCTGCACATAACTACCGGTACCGCTACCTGTAAATAAGGTCTTAAAATTATCTGGTAAAATATTATAACATTCTAGTCCCAAGTACAAGCACACTTTAAGTACAAGACAATACAAAGATCTTAAACAAACAACTACATTTCAAATCACACACATTACACGACAGAATTGTACACAAACATCTTCATGACTGCATTGTGGGCAAGTATGAGTGTCAGTTCCTGAAGGTGGCTGCCTTTGCAGTTGAAAGCATTCCAACAAGGTAATTCATGTTACCAAAACATAGACTTACTAAGTGTCCATTAAGAAAATTTAAAGCTTAACTAAGTTCACATTAATTTAACAGAATTGAGAGCATCCCATTGTACCACTCGTTTGCGGATATAGGGTTACATTATTTTAAAATAAAACTCTGTAGAGGTATAAATTGATCAGATTATTCTGACAAGTTATTTAATTTGTAGGCAAGAGAGATGTTTGATGGTGAGATGGATTCCCTGAAGGCTATTGCTGCAACGAACACAGTGTGTGTTCCAAAACCACTCCACGTTTTGGACAATCCTGAGGGTGGAGCTGTTTTGGTACTGGAATACATGGATTTAAAAGGTTTGACTAAGTACTCTCGTCAGCTTGGAGAGGAATTGGCTAAGATGCACTTACACAATGCCGAACTTGGAAAAAAATTAAAAGAAAAAGAAAGTTTTGTTGGACAGTCAGAGAATACAAATGAAGACGATGAGCAGCCAGTTTATATGAAACAATTTGGATTTCATCTTACTACATGCTGTGGGTATCTTCCACAGGACAATACATTCTGTGATGATTGGCCAGTAAGTGTTCTTTATTTCTAACTAGAAGACTTAAGTTCTCTTTGCAAATTTGCTATTGATATTTCCTGCACCTACTCTTAGCAGTCAAAGGGGTTTTGCCTTGCCATTTTTTAGTAAAATTCTTTCAGCCACAGATTTTTCATATTGACTGTGAAGTTTTCAAAGCAAGATTTTCTTGCCACTAATGTAAGCAGCCTTGCCCTTTACTCATAGAATAGTGAAAAGAATTCTTAAAAATTAATAAAATAAAGCCTACTGAAGTTTATTAATTAATATCTGTACTTTTGTTGCTGTTTACATTATGACATTATTAAGCTGTGCTTATCATGATGGTTATTGTATTTATGATTTCTTTTGTGCTTAATTTTCACCCCCTTTGATTGGTTATTTGAAAAATATTGCACTTTACATCTTATTTCTTGCACGAGCCACTACTATTTCCTTTATATTTTTGTAGTATCCTATCCATGAATGCCAGAGATAATATTGGAAAAAATTAACGTAACACAGTAAGAATCCGAAGAAATAGTTCTAACTTCATCTTCTTCTACACATTAAACCAGACATTACAGTAGATTTTAAATGTAATGGCTGACTCACATTTGTACTGTGTGGTAGGCCTGTGTAGCATTGCAGTGAAAATTCTTCTCTGTGGCTCATGCATTTGCAGTGTGACATGGTGCTTGTGATGCTGTGAGATGCTTGAGGAAAAACCATAAAGTGAAGAAAATGAAAATCATTTTCTCATCTGTTGCATTACCCATTAATTCATGTATTTCTTTTCACATATTATCCTGTGTGTTATTATCTCATTAATATTAGTGAGCTTTGTCATAGAGAAATGGTATTAATATGTATTTTATATAACTGCTGAGCTTGATCAATAAAATAAAATAGACTTGATACCAGCAACTCAACGATATTTTAAGTTAATGTTTGCCTAGGCCTTTCGGTATATTTCCACCATCTTCAGGGCATCTTCTTTTGCTGGTTTGGATGCCTCAATAATTTAAACCAATCGTCCTCAGCTATATCACCCTTCTGTGGCCTCTTCATAGTGTGTCTGTAGATTATAAAGCTTTTAGAAATTTTGATTTTATCATTGTGACAAGATGTAAGATAATGCAGTTTTGGTTTTAATTATTGAGGCATCCAAACCAGCAAAAAAGTGGTATGCCGTGGTCTAGTGGTTGAGGCACTGCACTACACACCGGAAGGTCACAGGTTCGATCCCCGACGAGGTCATTGAGATTTTTCAGTTGGCTTAATCCTTCTGGTGGCACTATGGTCATGGGGTCAACTCTGCCTTTAACGGAAATGAGTACCAGGAATATTCCTGAGGGTAAAAATGGCCAGTGTGTAGGGCTGACAATCTTACCACCTTCTGTGCCAATGTCACAATCTGGCAGCCTCAACCTCCTGGAAACCCTTTGGGTCTCCATGGCCCATAGAGGAATCACTTTACTTTTTTTTTAACCTGCAAAAGAAGGTGGCGGAAATAAGCGCAAATATTAAAATAAAATGTTATTGAATTGCTGGTATCAAATATATTTTATTTTATAAAGAAATGAGTATTCAACTAAATAAATCCAACTCCTCACAGTCCATTTCCACTTATAATTATCTATCTTTACTATATTAAAAGTGGCTTAAAATGTGTGTTTGTAATCGAACTCCTCCAAGATCTTTTGGCCTAGAGATCTGAAATTTTCACCATATGTTCTCCATGACCCAGGGAGAGTCTGTATAAAAGTTTATCTTGATAGCATAGTCAGTTCGGTCAAAATTTTTTTTTTTTATGATTTTGGTATTGACAGTAGTGTTGTCATTTTTTGTGCTGCAGTCATGTGTCTATGGTAGTGATGTAGACCGGAAATATTCCCAGTGGGAAGGAACTTATAAAATGGGAATTTATAAAAATCCTTAGTTTTGAAAGTTTTAATGCTTATTAACGGTTCAAATACCTTAAAATTAAACAATTTCAGCAAAATTCCACATGTTTATCTGGGAATCATCACAAGAAAGTATTTACTCTTTCCTATGATATAATTTTTCACTTATTTTCAAAAGCAATATACCTTGAGTTTATTTTATTTTCAAAAATAATAATAATTTGTGATAATCTCTTATGTTTTCTTTATAAACTTATTTTTTATAAAGTGATACCTCACTCACATTTATTCAAAGAGTATTAAAGATAAGCAATTCTCTGTATATAAAAGGCAATGTTAGCAGTGATGGGAAGTAATTAAGTAAAAGTAATCGGATTACAGTAACAATTCCTTTTTTGGTCCCATTTACTTGTAATCAATACTATAAAAAAAAATGTAATTTCTACTTGTAATTTTCTTCTGGAAATAACATTGTAATTGTTACAATTTAGTAGTCGTTAGTATTAGTATCATTCTTGCTTGCTATATCATCATCACTACTGTTTTTGCAACTAATATCCAAATTAGAGTTAATATTAACAAAAAGTTACTCAATGTTTCCAAAAATATTCTCAATGACATGTTTTTTTTTTGTTTGCTGATTAATAATTTGGGCTTGTGCCCAAAACAAACCAAAAACAAGGAATTTTTAGGTACTGCCATTTTGTAAAGTAATTGTAAATGTAATTGTAATTTTACTGATTCCTTTTTGAAAAAGTAATTTGTAATTAAGTAAAATGTCTCTCGGGTAATTGTAATTCAGCCCAGTTACTTTCTTTTTGTACTTTTCCCATCACTGAATGTTAGTATATGTGTCCTTTATAGACTAAAAACTACAGGACCGATTTACACGCTGTTTCTTGCAAAATAATCTGCGTTGTCCGGGGGAGGTTTAAAGCTATTGAAATTCATCAGATGACCAGTAGAAACAAAGTTAGGGCCTAATTTCTGAAAACGTTACACTCAAATCTTCAAATATAATCCAGTTCTCATGACAATAATACTGTTTGCAGTGTTCACTTAGGACTTTTTCAAGCTGTACAGGGAAGAAAGATGAGAATGCCAGTGATGTTTTCCCCCCTCCCAATATCATGTTTCATGGACCTATCTTTCTTCGCCTGCACTCTTCAAATGTGACAGATTTACGGCATGTAAAAAAGCTCCTGCAGGACAAAATTCCAGCACACCAGCAGTGCTTATAGGCCTATATAACAGAACTAACTAATTAACTCCATGGCTCTACATCCCTGAAAGGACTAGGCCTACCATCCAACCACTGCGTCATTTATCAAATGCATATGGCAGGATTGGGTGGCATGTGGTCAGGGTGCCAACACCCTTGACTGTTAATGGTGGTTTCTGTGACCAGATATAGCCGAACACCACTGTCATTAAATAACTATGGCAAAATAAGGAAGTAAATACTTCACTACATTTTGAATATTGTTTTTATAACTGTTTGTTTTGTATGTTAACCATTTTTCATAATTTACATTCCCCCTTCAGTTTACACATGTAAACGAGGGTTGTACTAATAATAGATGTATATTTTTTCTTCTAATTCTATGTTATACTTTGCAGACATTCTATACAAGACAAAGACTTGAACATCAGTTAAACTTAATTGAAAAAGATGTAAGTATTTCTATCATTATAACAATTACTCTTTTATAGCGGACTTTTAGTGACATTTTACTGCCAAAGTAAATTGCACTATACTTGATCCAAGATGTGTATGGAGCAAAAGTAAACAACAGACTTTCCTTGACTAACTGTGTCTTGTCATTTAATTGGTTAATCGCACCAGCGCATACTTCACTATAGTGCAACAAGCTCAGTCAGATGTTTACTTCCATTCCACACACATCATACAATTATTTATATCTTATGTAATTGTGAAAACATAAGTTCCTTTAAGTGAGTTGCTTGCTTTCGTATTTATATCATACATGTTTTACAACATATATCTAGGAAACAAGATTTCATTTGTTTTTATCATTGCCTTCGCAAATTTGTTGTTTCTGAAGACAAACAAGTGACATTAGTTTCTAAATCCAAACATAATTCATTCATTCATTGTACTTTTCATCTACATAATGTGTGATGAAGTACACCACATATTAAAAGTAAAATTAATAGGCATGGCCTGTAGAAGACAATTGCAAGCCAGAGCTTTCAGAATTTACGTCACCAATAAAGAAGCGTGCGAGGAAAAGGTTTGTCAAGCGGCGAGAAGATACAGATTGTAGATATATACAAAACATTGGGAATCGAACCCAGGACCCTTGGTGCTTAATCTAAAAAAAGAAAGCTCAATTGATTTTACTGTATATAATCGACTAAACAGTCTCAAAAATGAACCTTTGTGAACTGTGATTTTTACTTTCACATTCGGTTCTTTACTTTTGCTCCATACACTTCTTGGATCAAGTATAGCGACTTTTGAAGTCAAAAAGCAAACTTTTTCCCAGTCATGGTGAGATAGATGCCATACTGATATTTCACTTAACAAACACTAACATCTACCGATAGATGGCAAGTGGCATTCTTTACTTTGTCCTTGTGTAAGCTAGAATTTAGGTTCCATGCATTTGACACTGAAGCAGTAATCTTTGAAACTGAAAAGCATTGAATCACAAATGTGATTCCTAGGGCAATCAAACTGAAAGAAACAATTTGTGGGCATTGATTCTTGAAAAGTTTTTAACAAAGCAATAATTAATCATTCATCTCACAGGAATAGTTCTTCTATACTGGATGTCATGGCTTTCAATTTTATTCTTTAATTCATTATCTAATTCATCAGAGGAAGAAATCAGTGTCTTAATACCTTCCTTGGATTGGTGGGATTGGTTTGCCTGCTTACCAGCATTCATTCTCCAGGGCTCAGAAGCCAGTTCTCCAACTTAGCAGCATGCTAGAACAGTCCAGTAAAAACACTGTTATGTGCAACTAGGATGGTTTTAGCACTTAGTTCTTTCCCTCATGGCTAGAAGACACTTGTGTAAAGAATTTTTTTCCCCCTAGTTAAATGTAACAAGTTTTTTCATTTGTTGCATTTTGAAACAGGCCTGTAGAAAAACTGTTCTGTATCAACACAGGGGTGGTTTTATCACATAGTTCTTTCCCACATCGCTAGAATATACATGTATGAAGAATTTGCCTTTTTTCAGTAAAAAATAATGAATCCTTTTGTTTTGTATAGCCACATGATTTTCACATGTCCCAAGTCACTTGCAAGCTTCTCCGACTGTGTAAATATGGCAAGCGTTAGTGAAAATTATGCTTGTAGTGATGCAGAAAGAAGAATACATTAGTGATTAGTGCTAGCACATTTAAAGCATGGTAACATCATTGAGGAAGGGATGTTTGAAATTGTGTGTTTTTATTCATTGGTTTGTGACATAATAAAACCATGCTCTGCACTAACAAATTGCATTCTCACTACTGAGCAGGCAATTATTAACAGCCACTCTGTGCATTATCAAATTGTCCAAGCATGAAATCCTGCCACTAATACTTACTGATCTCTTTTAAATCACTATTCCAGAGACAGCTCTTCAGACCTGTGAGAATTGGGGGAATAAAAAGGGTGCCCACCCTACAGTAATTAAATTCTACTGGGCCCGTGGGAATGAATGAAATTTCCCAGCCTGGTAATTGCAATAAATTTGTGGAAGGTTGGATGGGGTATGACAAAATTATAATTTGAATAATCTCAATAAAGGTGAAGGGGTGCGCACATTAGGGCACATCACCAAATGCAAACACGATATAATTTATCATTAGACCCAGCTAAATGATTAGATTTGAAACCATACAAAAAATGGATTAATATTAGATCCTTCTCATTTCAATCAATAGGTCATGTAAGTGCTTAATATAAAAAATAAAAACTTTTCCTGAATCAAAGCTGTTGAAAACCAAGAGAATTATGAGCCTGTTAAAGTATAAGATAGTTGAGAGGATGGTGTTATAAATCTTGAATGCAAAGTGCCATAATATAACATCGAAAATCCTATAACAAATCGTAACAGAGGTAGTGAAGCAGCTGTAGGAACACCACCTACAATGTCAGACTACTCTCAGCATTCCCGGACGGAACCTAACCACAAGTCCCCGGATGCGCCTCTTCTTCATGGCATGAAGTGAGGGGATAGTTATGGCCACATAAAAGTACTTTAACCCTCCATCAGGATTTCCTGTGGCCAGATCTCAACTCCTGGGCTGCTCTCCAAATTGTCCCAATTAAAAATGGACTCACTAGTAGGCCCACCGGTTGTGAGGCGATTCCACTTAAGCCTGTTATAAACCTTCCGTAATTTCCTTGAATGGTAGTTTAAAGATGGTTTTTGCATCGATTTCACTTATTTATTTTTTCCAAGAATGCATTTCATCCACTATCGTGGTCACTTTGGCTAATGTTGAGTCTGACATTTGCTGAGGATGACCAAGATGGGGGTGTTTACTGTGTGGTTTTAAAGCAATGCATTAAAGTTCTGTGCAAGTGCCTTTTGTGTGTGTGTGTGTATATATATATATATATATATATATATATATATATATATATTATATTAATTTTAGAGAAGCCTGTATAAACTATTACTCATGTACTCAATGGCAATAGACAATTCCTAAGGAAGTTAAAGGAATATTATTTATTTTATGGAACCCGAAGGTTCATTGCTGCGCTTACCTGAGCCCACCATTCAACCCTATTCTGCACTAACTCCATCCACCCATCCCTCACAAGTCCTACTTCCCTTAAATCTATCCTAATGTTGTCCTCCCACCTATGTCTAGGTCTTCCAAGTGGTCTATTCCCTTCGGGTCTCTCACTGAATATTTTTGAGATATGTCTTTCCTCTCCCATGCGTATAATATGGCCAGCCCTTTTCATCCTCTGAGATTTAATTACCCTTACTATTTAAATTCACATGGAATGGGAAGACACAATGAAGTGGAACAATATTAATACATAATATGTTGGAGAACACTCGGAAGTAGTGACTGTTCTCCAAGATATTATGTATTAATACCCTTACTATATTCGATGTAGAGTACAGGTTATGAAGCTAGTCATTATGGAGATTTCTCCAGTCCCCATTATCATCTCTCTTAGGTCAAAATTTTTTCCTAAGCACCCTGTTTTCGAACACACTCAGATTATGTTCTTCCTGAGGAGTAAGCGACCATATTTCATATTCATACATTACAACCGCCAGGATAATTGTGCTATAAATTCTTATTTTTAGATTTCTTGACAGAAGGCAACAAGATAAAAAGTTTCTGAACTGCATAAAAATGGGCATTTCCTGATTTCAATCAACACTTAATTTCTTCCTTAATATTAGCTATTATATTTACTATCTATTTATGTTTATTCAGTCAACTCCCGATTATCCGGGATAATGGGTGGTCGCCACCTCACGGATAAACGAAAACACGGTTAAAACAGAATTATACCTAAACATACAGTAATTGAAAAATTATTTAAAACTTACATAGGGCTATGTGGAAACGTCTTGCAGTGCTAGAATCATTCACCATGAGAGGTCACAAACTGTTTCAGCACAACAATGAAACACTAAGACTACTATATTAACAGTTTGGTTTTGGCACTTTCAAGGAATTTTTACACTTTGCTGAAAGAGTCTGTTAACACTTTTTGTTTTTGACCGCATTTTCCTTACGTTCAGTAAGTAAAGTAAAGTAAAATATATATATATATATACGTACAGTAAGTAAAGTATATATATTTTAAGATTTTTTTAAAGGAATAGCTCAACGGTTAATCCGCAAACCGGTTGATCCGCACCCGGATAAACGGGAGTTGACTGTAATATAATTATTTGCCATAGATATTTGAATTTCTCAACTTGTTTGAATGATTTACCGGTTATTCTAATAAGTTGTGGCGCATTATTTTGATGTTTCATGACCATATACTTAGATTTTTCTGTATTAATTTCCAATCCGACATTCCTGCAGGCATCGAAAAGACTTTCTGCATTTCTTCTGATTGTGCATAAACTATTATAATTGGTAATATTTTCTTCTGTCATAATAAAAACATTCTCTTTCAAACACCATCAAGGAAATTAACCATAGTATTTGATGTGGAAATTTTTTACATTGAAGTAAGTAAAGGGTCAATCCATATGAAATCATCCAATAATAAAATAATTTGTTGCTGACCTATTTTATTTTATTTTTAAGTATATATTTTCTGTTTCTATGTGTATCTGGGAGTACAAAACCATTTTTTTTCACATTTTTATCACTAACGCTTCGGCAACTAGTGGCCATTTTGCTTAGAAGGATCTGTCATTTTTGGCATTTTCAAAGGTTAGCGGTAAGTTAAATAACTATTTTATTTATGAAGATATCAACTTGAAGTAAAAACCATCTTAATCTACAAGAAACATTCTACAATTCATGTTATGATCAAAAATTTGTTAGGTCTTAAGGAAATAATCTAAAACTTTATTAGAAAATGCAGTTCCGATTAGAAAAAATTAACAACTTTATAAAACTTTTTTTCATAGAAGGGATGAAAACACGTTTCATATTTTCCCCCCACAAAGATATAGTAGATCACTAGATGCTAGTAAAATTTGAGATCATTTATATAAATCCTTTAGGTTTTATGAGTCTTCAAATATCGAGATTTTGCAAAATTGTTGATTTTCAAATTAAAATATCTCAAATGGGACTGAACTGAAAAATCTGAAATTTTCTCTAAATATTCCTCTAGTGCCTAGTAATCAACATATAAAATTTCATCACTGTGTTCTGACCAGAAGTATTTTATTCTTAATAAAGAAAATGCTAAAAAATAACACTGTCAAATGAGTGAATAACGGTGTTAAAATACAATAAAAATTGTCAAAAATAATATAATTATTTGTTGTTGCTAGTAAAATTAAATATGTCATAAAACTAACATATTAAATGTTCCATGGTAGTAGTCATAGCTGATCAATACTCCAGCAGAAGGAGACCATATTGCCACATTTGCTGAGCAAGCCAGAATATGCTGACTTGAAAAAGGCAAGTCTCTGCAGACTCCTCTGTAGCTCCTTTGTTCAGTAATCAGTAGCTGTGCTTGACTGAAGATATCAAAAAAGTTGCCCCTTCAGTTTAAAAAATTGTTTATTTTAGCGATGGAGATGGTAGCCAGTACAAAAACAAAAAGAACTTTTTGAATATTTGCAATCACTTTGAAGCTGAATAGCATTTTTTTGCCACTTCTAATGGAAAGAATGCTTGCGATGGGATTGGAGGGGGTACAAAGAGGGCTGTCTCGATGGCTAGTTTGCAAAGACCATTTTTTGACCAGATACCTTCAGCAGAAGAAGTGTTCAAATTTTGTTCTGAAGAAATTAAAGGTATTTCCTATACACTTCTATACACATTTTTTAAACCTTTGGCTCATAAGGTGTTACATTCACTCAAAAAGTGATATTTATGGTGAACACAGTATTTCCATTTTGCCCAAATTTGAAATAAGACCTTTCGAAGTAAAGGACATTGTTGCCTGCATTATGATCAGAACTGGTGGTTTGGTGAAATTGATATTTTTTTAAGTGAAGGGGCAACTTTTTTGCTATTTTCAGTCAAGCACAGCTACTGATTACTGAACAAAGGAGGTACAGAGGAGTCTGTATTGCTCAGCAAATGTGGCAATATGGTCTCCTTCTGCTGGAGTATTGATCACTATGTCTACTACCATGGAATATTTAATATGTTAAGATATATAAGCGTTCATGAACCACAGATTATTGTCCCTGTTGGACATTACATGAGAATATTATAGGAGAAAAATTCCTCCGGCACTGGGACTAGAACCCAGGACCTTTGGCCAATACTCTACCAACTGAGCTAAGCTGGAGCTCAATTCACAGCACCAGATGGAACCTCTCTCCTATGACTGATTGCCCTAATGGTCTACCTCACAGACAGACAGACAGACAAACAAGTCATGTCATATGCAGTCCGGCTTAGCTCAGTTGGTAGAGCATTGGTATGAATTTTTCTCCTATAATATTCTTTAATATGTTAGTTTTATGACATAAGTTATTTAATTTTACTAGCAACAACAAATAATTATATTATTTTTGACAATTTTTATTGTATTTTAACACTGTTATTCGCTCATTTGACAGTGTTATTTTTTTAGCATTTTCTTTATTAAAAATAAAATACTTCTGTTCAGAACACAGTGATGAAATTTTATATGTTGATTACCAGGCACTAGAGGAATATTTTGAGAAAATTTCAGATTTTTCTGTTCAGTCCCATTTGAGATATTTTAATTTGAAAATCAACAATTCTGCAAAATCTCAATATTTGAAGACTCATAAAACCTAAAGGATTTACATAAATGATCTCAAATTTTACTAGCATCTAGTGATCTACTATATCTTTGTGGGGGAAAAATATGAAACATGTGTTTTCATCCCTTCTATGAAAAAAAGTTTTATAAAGTTGTTAATTTTTTCTAATCGGAACTGCATTTTCTAATAAAGTTTTAGATTATTTCCTTAAGACCTAACAAATTTTTGGTCATAACATGAATTGTAGAATGTTTCTTGTAGATTAAGATGGTTTTTACTTCAAGTTGATATCTTCATAAATAAAATAGTTATTTAACTTACCGCTAACCTTTGAAAATGCCAAAAATGCCAAATCCTTCTAAGCAAAATGACCACTAGTTGCCAAAGCGTTAGTGATAAAAATGTGAAAAAAATGGTTTTGTACTCCCAGATACACATAGAAACAGAAAATACATACTTAAAAATACAATAAAATATGTCAGCAACACTCATTGGATGATTTCATATGGATTGACCCTAAAGTAAAGTGTTCCCTATTAAAGGCCATGGAGGCCCAAAGGGTTCCAGGAGGTTGAGGCTCCCAGATTTTTAGACAGTCGGAACATGAAGGTGGTAAGGTTGTCAGCCTTACGCACTGGCCGCCTTTACCCCCAGGATTGCTCCTGGTACTCATTTCTGTCAGAGGCTGAGTCGACCCCAGGGTCATAGTGCCACCAGAAGGATTAGGCCAATTGAAAAACTCCAATGACTTCATCGGTGATGGAACCCGCAACCTTCCGGTTTGTAGTGCTGGTCCTCAGCCACTAATGCTATGGCTTACCCCACATTGAAGTAGTACTATAAATTGAATGATAAGAGTCTGTTTTTACTGAACTTACTTGGTTTTTCCACAACACTGCATTGGTTATGTTCTGTTGGACCAAATAACCATTATTCCCTATTCATAGTGTTTTTGGAAGTTTACTGGCCTGTGGTGAAAACCACCTAGCAAAACATATAAAGCCTGTCTGTTCAAGTCTTTTATTTTACACTGCATCACTGCATATCAACAGTGTGATCTTCACAAGTCAAAAGCAACAGCTAAACTGAATGTTGAAGGGAATATCACCCCCTCGAACTGGTCATCCTGTGAGCTGGAAACAGTACTTCCAATAATACAGCTGAGTTGGAAACAAAACCCTTTAAAAAAGATTTTAATGGCATACAGCACTTGGAAATAAAGCTGCAAAAAGGAAAATGTGATAACATAAAACGAATCTTTGATCACAATAAATCCGTACGGGACTTCATAAAAGTGATAACATTATCTGCAATTATGTTAAGCAGCGTTCACTGTATACAATATAACTTAGTTTCATGATATAAACATGTTTAAAATATAACACTAATTTTGAAAACCTTATCCTGTAGAGTTCCGCTATTCCAAATTAATTGGGACCAAACACCGTTCGGTTTAGCGGGAATTTGGAATAGGCGGATTTCATTAATAATATCAACATATTGACTTGTTAAGGCGTAAATTAAGTGCGGGGAACCGTATAAATGGAGCCAGCATGTGCTGTAAACAACCATCTTTCATTACAATTTGGTTTCAGGCGTTTTCATCAAGCTTAGGCTCTATGTATGTCTTTATTTAACTTCTTTGTATAACAATAAATGTACGTTTCTTCACGAACGTCTTTTTAAGTTCACCTATTTTTTTGAGTTTAAAAAATTGGTATTTTTTTCTTAACTCTGTTCGGAATAGGTGGATTTTCGGAATAGCGGGACTCTACTGTACTTTATTAATATTACATTATAATATTTTATGTTTACATTTTTACTGTGTGGAGAAGGTTAATCTGTGAATCAATATCACTTATTCCTGCTAGTAAAAAAATCAATGGAATGTTCTAAAAGAAAGAATATGTATTTACAAGGAATAAAAATTGTTTATATTATATGAACAGTTTTCTAAAAGAAAGGATTTGTGCGTATTTTTAAATGAAATTTCTGTTTTTGTGATTTTATGTGAGAGAGCAGTGAATTAAATATTTTAGAACATAGGTAGTATGGAGACGATTAAAAAAAATGGGTAGCATATTCTGTAGTAAAACTCTCATTAAAAATGTAAAATATCACTATACCATGTTTTACTTCTTTTATCAGTATGGAGATAAAGAAGTGAGAGAATTATGGTCAAGACTTCAAAACAAAATTCCAAACTTCTTCAAAGATTTGACCATCGAGCCAGCTCTTCTCCATGGTGATTTATGGGGTGGAAATGTTGCAGAGTCTGCATCAGGACCAGGTAATTGTCGATGCCTTCCTATTATGTTTATTTTATCAATTTTGTGTTGACATTTATGTTTGTAGGGTGATTGAATTTAAGATATCAAAGCAAAGGACACTTTTTAACTTGGTATTATGTATGGTTATGTTATTCATGATCAGAGTAATGTTTATGACAAAAACAATAAATGTGCATACTAGTACAGTACTTTATTACACATTAAGAGGCTCAGTGCCAGAAATGACCAAGAGCCAATTGTAGAATTTTGAGAAAATGAGATGTGGGATTATTTTCATAGTAAAGTACCGGTATTGTTGATTTAGAAGAAATATATGAGAATTTTAACAGGATCATGGTTTAGGATTCACACGAGATCATGGTTTCGTCAGTTAAAAATTTTAACCTTAATAAATTTCTGTATTGAAATGCTATTAATTTATATTAGAGAAGAGAATCAAGTTAATCCAAGTGATTTTCATAGGTAATTCCATGAGAGATATGAGTTTAACAATAGATTTGCGTGAACGAAGTTCTTTATTAAGGCTATCCATGAATAAAATGTAATGGATTTTAAAAATAATAATTACTTTTTTTACTTCTGTAGTTTAAAATGTCAGTATTCTGTCAGCTGTGAGATCATAGCATACTATATGGTCAATGAATCGAATGAGTTACAAAATTCTAATCAATACTACCAATAGTGCCTGTGATAAATAGTTCATCTAATTCCAATATGATCACATCAGAAGAGAATAAAAGCACATGAACTGGCTTACATCAAATTGATATTGTGTTTTTAAACAAGGCACATTTATAGTATTTCGATTTCCAAACAACTTATATTGTGTAAAATTTTGTGTATTTTATTTTGTTTACTGGAAGCATGTGACATATTAATCACTGCAAATTGATTCCTTGCATTTCCATTAAAGAGTGATATAGGTGTTGGGTTGGGAGCTGGATTCGTTGTGGAAATGTACTTACTTCGATTCTCCGTTGGGCTCCTTCAGTTCTGCACCTATACCTTTTCCACGGCTTTTGTAGCTCAGGGTATCACACGAATCATCTGAGGGATTGGTTTATAGCTAGTTATGTCTTTATAAATGATAACTGCACTATAAACGTTTTATATCGGAATTTATTCAAATTAACTGTGTTCTGCGTAGCTGTTTGTGTAAATTCACCACTTCAATTGCATTTATCAGGTACTTACGTGAATTTTCTATCTTCTTATTTCACACTATGTAAAGAAAACTCACACGCTATCTTTATAATATGTAGTCGTGTTTAATAAGTGGCTTTAGTGAGAATCGCCATTAGGCTAGGTAAAATTCCCGCGACTTTCCACAAGAGCAACGTACGGAGGTCTGCTCTCCTCGGCGAATATGGTGGAAGTGAGCTCTTGACCACGCTATGTTCGCGGCTTATGGATGCTTCTCTCTCATTGGCTGTACTTTTCATTACGTAAAACATTTCTATTGGTTAAATCAATTCGCGGGCCGAAATTACAAATTTAGTACGTTGTATTTTCAAAATATACGTTTCTTTTACAGTTAAGATTTCAAATTTGGAATTAAGAAATAATAATAATAATCTAAACGAGAATTTTGGTACCGAAATAATAATAATAATAATTTGAATGATTTGAATAAATATGAATTAACTATTGTTTATAATAAATCAAAAGGGGTGGAATAATTACAGCTTCAAAATGCCCCTGTGTTAATTTAATTATGTCCGAAAAGGTAAATAATTAAATTAACACATCATACCCCAGAATATTTATTCTTAATAAATTTAAATTAAGCTTGGATTAGTAAAAATTCAAAATTAATCATTGAAATGGTGAATAATGATAAATGTTAGTGTAACATAGGTGTATGTGTTAAACATTACAACTTGAATTAAATGAATCTCACCAAAATTATTTGGATATACACAAATCAAATCAAATCAGGTCTGCATTACCCTGACATTCCTTAAACACAATATTTTTTTTTAAAAATGACAAACATTTGAACAATAAATGAAAAATACTATCTAAACATTTTTAACTCTGAAAATTATTTCTTGAAAAACAAACATGTTTAGTATATGGCATCACTTCTTGTTAGTTATATATATCGAGAATTCTTAAACATTTTGAAAATATATATATATGTCGAGATGGTCTCATCGTCCATATTTTAAAATTTATTTACATCGAGGCACTCATCGTCTGTAAAATATCACTTTCTTATTCCTTTGCATGAATTCTCTTTCCTTTGAATCACTGTTATAATATGTTTGCATACAGCATACAAATACAACTCACTTTTGACAAACAAACAAATATATACAGTATCACACTATGTTGCATTACATCAAAATATTACCCTTGAATAATAAACAATTTATATACAAACATAACCCTCTTAAATAATAAACATTTTATGTACATCAACATTAATGTTCAATCCATCAGACTTGGTGCTCTTCATAATATGGTTTCAGTAAAGATTTGTGATAACGTCCTATTATTTTGCTATTTAGAGTACTTAGCTCATATGTATGGTTACTGAAATTCTTAGAAATTACGAATGGTCCTCTATAAACCATATTCATACGTCTATACCTTCTATGGAGTGCACTGGACAAACTCTTATTTCGCAACAATACTTTTGTGCCTACTTCTGGATTCCATTTTGCTTTATACCTCTTTACTTTTGCCTTTCTCTTTTCTGCCCTACTCCTTATTCTATCCAGAGCTCTCTTACATAATTCCTCATTCGACATCTTCTTGCCCTTATAGAATTTAGCTTGGGGAAGATTCGCAATAACTGGATCAGCATCTTTACCTGTCATTAAAGTATATGGAGAAGCTAATGTAGTTGCATTTACTGAATGGTTAATTACTCTTTCTATTACATTACACTGGCTAACCCAATTTGTATGTGATTTATGACACAATATTCTTAAATATAAAGTAATATCCCTCATGATTCTTTCCGCGAAATTTGCTTGGGGAAAGTAACTTGAACTATGGAAAATTTTGATGTTCTTTGCTCTTAGCGAATTTTGAAAATGACTACTAGTGAATGATGTGGCATTGTCACAAAGTACGGCTTCAATATCTCCAAATTTCGGGATATAGTCATTGATAATTTTGCTCACACATGCTTTAGAAGTTGCTCTTCGCACTGGATAAATTTTTACAAACTTGGTAAAACAATCATACATTACGAAAATATATCTACAACCGAATCTGCCTTGAGGTAATTCACCATGGAAATCTAATGCTACTAAACTATTTTTAGTCTCTCTAATTATATTCTTTGGTTCTGTGTCATATTTTACGTTCAACGGTTTTGCTGCTTGGCAAGTGGTACAAACTTTAAGAATTTGCCTGATTTTCCTCGCCATATGCTTGAAATAGAAATCTTTACTCAAATTTATCAATACCTTTTCTGATCCTGAATGACATAAAGCTTGGTGGTAACATTTAATTAAATCCTGTTCTAGTCATCTTGGAACGTAGATTTTCCACTTTAACTCATCTGAACCACATAACTTATACAAAACTCCATCAAACAATCCTACAGTACTACTTGGTTTGAAACTACAATCTTGTATTTCCCTTACACTACTATTTACATTATCTATACTACTGTTATCAGCATCCATATCAGTACCATTTATGTCTGATGAATTGATCACTAACTGATTTTCTGATGACGCATCAGTCTCAGAAAGTTCTTGGATAGTTTTAGCACAAGTTAGCAATTCAGCAATTTTCTCATCTTCAGATTGCAATTTCTTTATGTCTTTGAACCCTTTTATTAACCCTTTGGATCCTACACATGGCAAAGTTAAAATACACACTTCTTGTTTCGGTGAAGCAATAGTATCTGGGATGTTTGAATGCTGGTCTAAACGGCTTAACAGATCTGCGAATATATTATCTCTTCCGGGAATGTGCTTAATTACAATGTCATATGACATGATTTCATGTATGTATCTTGAAATCTTGGAATTTGTTAATCTACATTTTTGCATGAAAGCTAGGGAAATGTGATCAGTATATACCGTAACTTGCTTATTGAATACATAATGTCTAAATTTTGTTAGTGCATAGTATATGGCACTTACTTCTAATTCCGAAATGCAAGCTCTTTGTTCTGTACTACTTAAACTTCTCGAAGCTGTAGCTATTACATGGGTTTCACCGGATTCATCAATCTGACTAAGAATACAACCTATAGCTTTACATGAAGAGTCTGTGTGAATTATGTACGGCCTATCATCGTTTGGTCTCTCTAACAAGATAGCTTTTGAAAACAATTCTTTAACTTTATTAAAAGCACGATCATGTTCGTCTGTCCATTTCCAACGAATTCCCTTCTTTAACAGTTCTCTAAGGGGTGCTACTTCCTTAGCGTAGTTAATTAGAAATCTACTTTGGAACTGCCATATGCCTAAAAGACGACGTAACTGTTTAACAGTGCTTGGTACTGGAATGTTTTGAATTGAAGCAATACGGTTTGGATTAGGTTTGATACCTTCGGGAGTTACTACATAACCTACAAATTCTACTTCTTTCTGGAAGAAACATGTTTTAGATGGTTTGACTGTCATGCCATGTTCACGAAATTTTGTTAAAACATAGTCAATATTTGCTAAATGGGTTTCAAAATCATCATTACTAAGAAGAAAATCATCTAAATAGGAAATGATTCCTTTAGTTTCGGTTTCTGGAAAAATCACACTAAGTGCTCGTAGTAAGGCACTTCCACTTGTCTTGTAACCAAATGGGCATCGAGTAAATTCGTACGTACGTCCATTATGATTGAAAGCTGTATACTTCCTATCCTCTTTACGTAGTGAAATTTGCCAAAAAGAATGAGTCAAATCTATGCTCGAAAAACATTTTCCCTTTTCTAATCTACTGAGCAATTGTTCTATACTTTCCGGACGGTAGTTATCTGTAGCGATATAATTGTTCATATGCCTCGCATCAACGGTAAGGCGAAGAGATTTATCCTTTTTGAACGTCCAACACAAAGGGTTGATGTATTTTGAGGTCGAAATTTCGATAACTCCTGAGTCTAACATCTTCTGAATTGTCATGTCAGCTTCTTTCTTCAATGCAATCGGAATTGGCCTACTCTTATAAGTGAATTCATCAACTGGTTCGATGTCAAATTTGTGTTCGTAGATGTTACAAAGTCCCACGTTTTCGGAAAATACTTCTTTATTCTTTATTAATATCGATAACAACCTATCACGTTGATCTTCATTTAAGTTGTGAGCCATATCAACTTTCTCCTTCAAAATATTCATTGTCATAGAGTTCGCGCTAGGGTCGGCTTCTTTTACATTCCTCGTACAGACATAACCTATATCCACTTGCCCTATGTTGACATCTCCGTCAACACTATTTTCATACCTATCAGCGCAGTCATCGCAATTCAATGTCATACATCTACATACTTCTACCTCATTATTTATATCATCGAAGCAAGGGCCTACTTTATGAATCATCATATCATTTATCTGAATATTTTCTACAATAAACGTCTCATACGGAATATCGTTGTCACCTAACTCACTAGACGCATCTCTTATACTCAGCTCATTGTCGAAGGGAATGCTCATCTTGTTTCCTTGTAAATTTAATATTAAGTTGTTATCCTCAAAACTTATGATACTGTTGTATTCCGTAAAAACATCAACTCCAATAATAATATCTGTAACTAATTTTGGGACTACTAAGAAAAATATTTCAAATTTTGAATCACCAATTTTGACATCCAACATGCATTGAAATTTTACTGACTGTTTTGCTCTTTTGATCGCTACTGTGCAAGATAATCCGCAAATAGGAATAGAAATTAACTTGACTTTGTTTTGGATAAGTTTATTATATAAGGATTCGCTTATTACACTATTTGAACAACCTGTATCTATTAATGCATTCGTCTCATAATTTCCTATCACTACTTTTATTCTAGGAGGATCCATAATAACCTCACTCCTACTTGCATTATTCTTTTCTTCACTAGGCTTATTATCTGAAAAGCTTCTTTGTGTCTGAATGCTATTTATGGGTTCTATACGTTTGTCTGAATTGACTAAACTTGCGCCAACACCATCCGAACCCTCGAGATATTGGCTTGTTAGTTTAACTGTTGTACATTACCATTATCTTCCTGATCATGAATTTCTACAACTTCATCAGGTACATCTTCACTACGTGTATTACTGTTGAATGGTCTGGCTCTAGGATTAAGCGTGTTTTGCTGAGTCTCAACACCTTTGACTCGCCATTTACCATTGTTTATTACTTGTCCTGGCCTAACTTGACTATCATTGCTATTGTTATTACCTCTATTATTATAAGTACGGTTCTGGTACCTCCTACGATAGCCTTGATTCCTCATCCATGGCATTTTTCGCCAAGAGTTTGGATGATTACCATTTCCAACATTTTGCCTATTGAAAGTGACATGGTTTATCTGATTTCTTCCATTATTGTTTCTGTTATATGGCCTATTCTCTGATCTATTCTGGAAATACCTAGGATTGTTTCTGTTTTGATTAGGCATAGGGCCTCTGTAGGTATTCCTAGCATCATAGCTTCTGTCACTATTATTTGCATTGCCTTCTGCCCCTACCCCAGAATTTGTAAACCTGTTGGTGGGAGGGTACATTCTATCATTTGAATTCATATAGCTCTGCCTACTTCTGAAAATATTCCTTTGCTCAAAAGCAGCAAGCAATTCTAACATATCAGAGAAAGTTCTGGGTTTTGCTACAATCAGATTTAGTCTCACATTCTCTGGGAAGTGATTTACAACAGTCTCCAGTAACTCGAATTCATTTAGTGGAGGATCTACTTGTCGTCCTAATTCGGCCATTTCCAAAAAATAGTCAATCATCGTCTGACCTGACTCTGGCTCATATACACCATTAGCTAACTGCATCCTAATGTTGTTTCTCTTGGATAAACTCCAATACCTACTGATAAAATTTCTTTTGAATTCTTCAAATGTCGTAGTCTCATTTGTAGTTAGATTGAACCAATTCAAAGATCTACCTTGCAATGCCTTTCTTACTATGATCATGTACATGTTAGGCGGAATGGCTCTCAACCTAAAATAATCGTGAAGTTCAGTTAAGAAATTTTGTGGATTGGTATTATTATTCTCATCAAAAACAGGTAACTTAATTTCGTTCATCAGATAGCTAGGAAAATTTGTGCCTAACTGACTAACTCCTGTGGACAAAGGTACATTAATATCCTGCACCTGGGAACCATTATGACTATTTACCCTTTCCTGACATCTAGGAGATCTACATGGTAACTGTGAGTAAGTTTCTTCAACAACATTCCTACTCATATTGTTTCCCAGTTGAGGTATATTCACATCATTAATTACAGGTGAAGTTACAGGAACACTTAATCTATTTTCCAATACACAAATTCTACTTGTCAGTAACTCTTCATCTTTATGAACTCTCCTACTCAACACTGTCAACTCTTCTTGTGCTTCTACAATCTGTATTTCAATGTCTTTCTGTTTGACTTTTAACAGCTGATTCTTTTTTTCTAAGTCATTTCTAGCCTCATCATTTATCTTAGCAAAACCTAACAATGTTTCATCGAAAGCATTCATCTGCATTTTCATAAGTGACACACTATTATCTAGTTCTGACACATTAGCTACAATAACTTTCATTTCCTCACTAGTATTAGAAACATCTGTTTGCATTGTTTGCAAGTTAGTGCTAACATTTGAAATAACCTCTTTTACTTGAGCTCAATGGGACGTCCTAAAGTAAAGTATTCCGGAGGCAAAATAGTCCCCCAATCGGATCTCCGGGTGGGGACTACTTTAGGAGAAAATCAATTAAAAATTCTACAATGGAATGCTGGTGGATTTACACAGGCAAAGAAAATGGAAATATTAAAACTCCTACATGACAATGAGATAGATGTTCTAGCCATCCAAGAATCTAATATATCCCTAGAAAATATTAAATACTATCACCTAAAGGACTACCACATAAATATACTTCCAAAGTCCAGACAGATTGCAAGTGGTATCCTAACTGCAACACACAAGTCAATAACTCATAAATTTAAAATAATAAAAGAAATGTCAAATGGAGACAAATCAGAAATCGTTAAGCTTGATTTATGGAAAAATGATCGGCACTTTACAATTTTCAGTATTTATAATGCACCAGGTAACAACCCAGATTTGGACCACGTAACAGTTAACCCAAAAACAGTGGTTGTTGGAGACTTCAATGCACATGCCCTGGAATGGGGTTACAATGATATTAATCCAGCAGGCAGAACAGTCTTGGACTTCATACATTCACATAATATTGACCTGAAATACAGTACTCATGATACCCCGACATTTCTCCATTACAACGGATCACTAACTAACCCAGATCTTACATTATTATCAACAGACATAATAGACAGATCAAGTCGTATAATAGTAGATGATCCGGGCTGTGGTCATAGGCCAATTATAACAACAATCGTTACACAGAAGAAATTGGCAAATAATAAACCCATGGCACAGATTTCATGGAATTACAAAAAGGCCAAGTGGAATAAATTCACTGAGGAAATTGAAACAAAATCTGTTTCCTTTACAACTGAAGAATATAAGTCTCCAGATAACATGGTTAAAAAGTTTTGTCAAAATGTTCTGACAGCAGCAAAACACTATATTCCCAGAGGTAAGACAATTAAATACAAGCCTTTCTGGAATAAGAACCTTGACACACTGAAAAATCAGCGTAAAAAAGCAAGGTTGAAAGCTGAGACCACCAAAGACACTAAGGACATCCAGGAATGGAGGAAAGTTGCTGCAACACTTAGAAAAGAAATAAACACTGCAAAAAAGGAGGCATTTGAAAAGTTCTTGGAAAATATTGACTACAGGAAAGATAGCGCAAAGGTCCACAGATATATCAGTTTATTAAATGACAATAGGACAGAATACAGAAAAGAGCCTATTATATGCAGAGGAAAAACACTTACAGAGGACACAAAAATAGCAAACGCATTCAATAAAACATTCAATGCAACCTTGAAATCAAAAGAACATACAAATAAGAATAGTAAATGTCATATCAAGAATAAGTTCAAAACTCACTCAGAAGATATATTTGAGGCAGAATTTAATATCAAAGAGATAAAGCGAGCAGTGTCTCAGCTTAAAATAGGGAAAAGCCCAGGTCCAGATGGAATATCAGGGGAAATGATCAAACACTTTGGTCCTCGGACGCTTAAAACATGCCTAGAGATCTTCAACTATATATGGGAAACATCAATACCAGCATTATGGCGAAAAGCCATTATAGTACCTATTCTTAAACCAAATAAACCACCTGAGGACATGGGAAGCTATCGTCCTATTTCACTTACTAGCATTCTGGCAAAATTAATGGAAAGAATGGTATGTAATCGATTAACATGGTACCTAGAAACTAAAAATCTACTAAAGCAAGAACAAGCAGGATTTCGTAAAAATCACTCTACCTCTCAACAAGTTGTTCGAGTAAGCCAAGAAATCAAAGACTGTTTGGATAAGAAACAAACAGTACTAGCTGTCTTTGTTGATTTTAAAGGAGCTTATGATAGTGTACCTAGATTGAAATTATTGGAGAAAATGGTTGACCTTGGAATACACAATAACTTACTGAAATGGTTTTATAACTTTTTAATACAAAGATTTTGTGCCACGAAATTTCAAAATTGTCTCTCAAACTATAGACAGACACACATAGGACTTCCACAAGGATCGATTTCCAGCCCTACTCTTTTCAATATAATGATAAATGATCTACCACCAAAACTAACCAAAATCAGCAATATTAAGTGTGCACTATTTGCTGATGATCTAATAATTTGGACATCAGCACCACATAAGAGAAACAATGATCTATCTCTCAAAATGAATGCTGCCTTAGCTGAACTCTCCAATTGGTGCTCAGAAAATGAAATGAAAATCAATATGTCTAAGACAAAATACCAGGTCTTTACACTTTGCCATACTGAACCTGAAATTCAGATTAAAATTAATAATGATAAAATTGAAAAAACTGAAGCCTATACTTACTTAGGCGTAACTATGGATTCCAAGCTCTCTTGGCGAGAACATGTTAAACATACAACAGAGAAGGCTCAGCAGAGGTTAACCGTGTTAAAAAGATTGGCTGGAAGTAAATGGGGATCATCCATGAAAACACTGAATACGACTTACAAGACATATATAAAACCAACTCTTTTGTATGGTAGTGAATCACTTATAACTGCAACACCAGAGAAAATGACACAGTTAGAAAGGGTTCAAAACCAAGCCCTAAGACTAATAACAGGCGGAGTGAGGTCCACGCCCATCACAGCAATGCAGATAGTAACAAACAACATCCCTCTACAAGTACAGATAGAAAAACAGAGTATTACCCTTTATGAGAAATTGCGGAGACTTCCTAATGAGGATTACTGGAGATCGTACAAGCATGAAGACCGTAAACTGAAAACCCAGTCTGGATTCCTTCAGGAAATCAGAAAATTAAAGATAAAATACAAATTGGATACTTCTGATAATATAGAGAATCTTCTACACCCTGCTCATCCCTTCTTACTACCAGATATCAAATGTGAAGACAACCTAATAGAACACATTGCTGCTAAACAGGATATGAACTTAAATACACTGAAACTGTTAGCTCTAGAAACTATACATACATGCTACCCAAATCCAGAATGGGTACATATATATACAGATGGGTCGTTACTGGACAAACACAGCAATGCCGGCGCAGGAATCTATAGTGACTTTTTCAAATTCTACATATCACTCGGACCCTTGTCAACACACTATGATGGAGAGGTACAAGCAATAAGCACAGCTCTCCAGCAACTTTTAAACCATATAACTAAATTTAACAAAGTGGTAATCCTCACGGACTCAAAAACTGCATTGCAAGCAATTGCATCACCATACCCAGAAAGCAAAAAAGTAAGAGAAATACATACAACAACAAGAATACTTCAAAGTCTCAAAAAAGACATTGCATTTCAATGGATACCTGCCCACTGTCAAATTATGGGAAATGAAGCTGCTGACTTCCTTGCAAAGAAAGGAACAAACATTAAACAGACTCCATATTGTAGCATAACTTTTAACAATGCTAAGATCTGGACCCAATATAAGATTAATCAAATATGTAAAGAGAAAAATGAAAAAGACAGCCACAAGAAGTCATGGAATTCCTTACTGAGGAATAAATCAGCCATTCCTGATCTACCCAGAAGACAAACAGTTGCTCTTTTCCGCATAACTACAGGTCATGACTGCTTAGCTTCACATCTTCATAGAATCAACATCTATCCTTCACCACAATGTACCCTGTGCAACGATCCAGCTTCAATAATGAATGGAGAACACCTACTGACTTGCCCGGCAATCAAGAAGATTGATGCTGATCTACCAACCCAGCTCACACATTACTATTGGAACGCCCGAAGGAGAATGGAGGAAATCCAAGTTCCTGAGCATTAGTAAACAACAACAACAACAACACTTCTGCTATATCATTATTGACAATAGTTTGAATATTCTCTAGAGCTACTGTGACGTCATTATTAACCTGCTCTTTGAAATCACCTAATCTTTCTTGTACTTCCTTTACAACTTCTTGTTTTAAATCGTCTTTCAATTTTGTCAAGTTTTCATCCATTTGTACTAATTTCAAACTAATGTTTTCATTTACATCTGCTTTTACATTATTTACATCAGTACTAACTTTGCTAACGTCACTTTTTACATCATTGATGTCAGTCTTAACATCATTGATATCAGTCTTAACATCGTTGATATCTGTCTTAACCTCATTTTTAACATCATCAATTTTATTACTAAGCTTGTTGAACATTTGCTGCATAAAACTTTTAATTGAGTTCTCTAACTGGTCATCTGAAGATTCACTATCTTCGCGCCTAGTCACGTTTACATTTGAAACGGAAACATCTGTTTCGACCTGAACTTCCATATCAGTTACAATCTCATCTACTAACTGTAAACTACTATCAGCACTTATGTTGTCTACAATACCTTCCATCTCGGTACTAGTTAGCAAGTCCTGTCCATTTTCTAACACATCTGAACTTTCCTTCTGTGGCGACATTATTTCGCGGCCTCTGAGTTTCATTTATAATCATAAAAATAACACCTTACTTTATTTGTAGGCTTCGCAGGCTTCACAGGCTTCTTACAATTACTTTCATTCTGGAATCTGATTGTTGTCGGTTGATGCAGGATGGTCACAGCTGCTGCCTACTGCATGTATGTATGTATGTATGTATGTTTATTCATCCTTTGATCATTTTACATGATATCGGACACGTCAGATTCTTACATGACTATATTAATTATTAAATAACATAATTACTAAAGTATACAATGCTAGTTCTTAAATTTAAAATTGCAAATGCTGAAAATATTACCTATAAGTTAAAATTAATATTTACAAAGTGCTTATAGCTACTAACTTATTTTATAACTTGTAACCTAATTTACTTATATCTAACAGTTTCAAAAAATTCTTCTAAGCTATAAAAACAGTGCTCTATTAGAAACTTTTTTACACAGGATTTGAATTTATGCAGTACAGAGATTTCCTTTAGATATTGTGGTAGGCCATTATAAAGCTGGAGGCCAGTATATATAAAACTCTTTTCAAACAAGCTTGTGTTATGCGGAATTATCCTAAGTTCTTCTCTGTTTCTTGTGTTATGGGAGTGTATTTGTGAGTTGATGGTATACATGTTTAAATTTGATTTGACAAATGTCACTATTTCGTAGATATAAATACAAGGCAGAGGCAATATATTTAGATCTTTGAAAAATGTTCTGCAGCTGGTTGTTTTCTTTAGTTTAAGCATAGACCGAACAGCCCTTTTCTGTAGCTTGAAAATAGTTTGAGCTCCTGCTGTATTTCCCCAAAATATTATCCCCCCTGATAATACAGAATGAAAGTATGCATAATATATAGGGAGGACGTTTTCAACATTCATAACTTTTGAGGCTGTATACAGTGCAAAGCATATTTTACTAAGTTTTTCTGCTGTTTTTTTAATTTGAAGAGACCATTTTAGATTTTCGTCCACCCACAATCCCAAAAACTTAGTACTTTCATTGTATGTTACATTATTGTCCCCAAATGTTACTGCTGGATGCACAGTGTTAATGTTCTGTATATGGTGAAACGATATTGCTATGGTCTTTTGTGTGTTTATTACTAATCTGTTTTGTGCAAACCATTCAAGTAACTGATTTACTGTCATTTCTAAATTTGACTGCAGAGAAATTGAGTTTAGACCTGTAATAAAAATACTAGTATCATCAGCAAAAAAAGTTGGATTTCCATTCTTGATGGAGGAATCTAAGTCGTTAATGTAAATTAAAAATAGCACAGGGCCAAGAATTGAACCCTGTGGAACTCCATACTTTATCTCCCTAGTATATGAAAGAGAGGCATTAATTTCATGCATTTGTTCCTGTATGTAAGAGATTTCTACCACCTGTTGACGAGCAGATAAGTATGATTTGAACCAGTTGTATGCTATTCCTCGTATTCCAACTGCTAACAATTTTTTTAACAAAATTGAGTGATCCACTAAGTCAAAAGCTTTTGACAAGTCTAAAAATAATCCGACATTTAGCTCTTTTCTGTCCAGTGAATCATAGACAGATTTAATAAAATTTGCTATTGCTGTATCTGTGGACTTGCCTTTGCAGAACCCATGTTGTTTATCAACTATTATGTTATATTTTTTAAGAAATGAGTTAAGTCTGATAAGCATGACTTTTTCAAAAATTTTGGAAAATGTTGGAAGTAAAGAGACCGGTCTATAGTTACCTATTACATTTTCTGATCCTTTCTTATATAGAGGTTTAACCTTCGCTATCTTTAGTTTGTCAGGAAAAGTGCCTGTTGAAAGTGAGAGATTTATTATATGGCATAAAGGTTTCACTATATACAAATAACATTTCTTTACGATAGTATCCGAGATTTCATCAATACCAGCTGAGGTTTTGCTTTTCATCCTTTTAATTATACCAATTATTTCGTTTTCTGTAACGGGCTCCAAGAACATGCTATTACATTGTTCTGAAGGTATACTTAAGTTCTGGATATTATGTCTCAAGTCATTGGACCTATTTATACTCTGTGCTATCCCAGTGTAATAATCGTTGAAAGTATTAGCTATTTTTGTTGGTTCTGTTATAAGTTCCTCATTTTGCACTATGCTGATATTCTTTACATAATTTGTTTTATGAAATAGTTCATTTCTAATAATATTCCAAAGGGCTTTTGATTTATTGTTTGAGTGTTGAATGTATTCTGCATTATATCTCTTTTTTGCCTCTACTATTACTTTGTTATAGATTTTTTTGTATTGGTGGTAATAGGTTCTAAATGTTTCTGTGACTTGACCGCTTTTCATCTGTCTACTTAAGAATCTTAGTCTATGACTTGAAATCTTTATACCTACCGTAATCCACTTATTTTTTGGAGGACCAATTTTTATTCTTTTTTTAGGGAGAGCAACTTGAAAACAGTATTCGAATGTCGAGAGAAACTCATTATATGATTCATTTACATTTTTTTGTTGATAGACATATTCCCATGATTCTTTTTGAAGTAGAAAATTTAAATAATCAATGTTTGTTTCATTTATTGGTCGAATTGTTCTAAAAAATATATTATCTGTAGGTTTGATTTTATTTTTCAGTTTATTCTGTAGTTTAATAATCTGAGCACAATGGTCAGAGAACCCTGTTTCAATCACACTCAGGTTGTATTCCCATACCAATCTGTTTATAATTACCTGATCTATAGCTGACTGAAGTCGAACACCTGGGCTGACCTCGTGATGGCGTGGTGATTGTTGCGCGTAACCGTACCTAGCTCACGATTCTCGCTTAATTCTGTGTATCACAATCTGCTTGCTAATGTCCCGATTAGAATATTTGTTCACAGAGTCTTTACACAGTTCGATTGTTCTTCTAAAGCCACACGTTGGTGCACCAAATTGATATAGGTGTTGGGTTGGGAGCTGGATTCGTTGTGGAAATGTACTTACTTCGATTCTCCGTTGGGCTCCTTCAGTTCTGCACCTATACCTTTTCCACGGCTTTTGTAGCTCAGGGTATCACACGAATCATCTGAGGGATTGGTTTATAGCTAGTTATGTCTTTATAAATGATAACTGCACTATAAACGTTTTATATCGGAATTTATTCAAATTAACTGTGTTCTGCGTAGCTGTTTGTGTAAATTCACCACTTCAATTGCATTTATCAGGTACTTACGTGAATTTTCTATCTTCTTATTTCACACTATGTAAAGAAAACTCACACGCTATCTTTATAATATGTAGTCGTGTTTAATAAGTGGCTTTAGTGAGAATCGCCATTAGGCTAGGTAAAATTCCCGCGACTTTCCACAAGAGCAACGTACGGAGGTCTGCTCTCCTCGGCGAATATGGTGGAAGTGAGCTCTTGACCACGCTATGTTCGCGGCTTATGGATGCTTCTCTCTCATTGGCTGTACTTTTCATTACGTAAAACATTTCTATTGGTTAAATCAATTCGCGGGCCGAAATTACAAATTTAGTACGTTGTATTTTCAAAATATACGTTTCTTTTACAGTTAAGATTTCAAATTTGGAATTAAGAAATAATAATAATAATCTAAACGAGAATTTTGGTACCGAAATAATAATAATAATAATTTGAATGATTTGAATAAATATGAATTAACTATTGTTTATAATAAATTAAAAGGGGTGGAATAATTACAGCTTCAAGAGTTAATGTTTTATCATAGGTAATCCCATGAGAGATTACGAGTTTATTGATATATTTGCGAGAACAAAGTTCAAGCAAGTTTATCTAATGGAACTCATACTCTAGAGTTAGGATTTATTAAGACTATTCCATGAATAAAATGTAATGGATTTTGTAAGTAATAATTTCTTTGTTGTCAAAATTCTGTCAGCCATAAGATCACAGCTTACTAGGTGAATGAACAGGCCACAAATTGATTTGTGCCTAGCAAGCATATTATAAGATAAATGTTCATATTTGTTGATATCCAAGCCATTGCTAAACATTACTGATCAATAATAAACACGTGTTGTATGAATGGAATAGTCCTAATAATGAAATTGTAATACTGTGTAAAAGCAATTACGTCATTTACCGTTTTATAGACTAACAAAATATCGAAATAGTTATGCAATTGTTGGTTGAAATTTGTACAGTAAGTTACAACTAACTTCTAAGAATTTTTGTAGTCACTTATTTAGGCATAAACTTCATAAGTGGCTCGTCAGCAATCCTTTCTATTCAGTCTGATATTTTAGATAGAACATGATTAGATTTTAAATATGTTCTTACTTCTTTAATAAAAATCTTGAAATTTTCAATATAGTTATTGTAAATGACATTATTGATTTCACTCATGAAGTGACCTATAATAAATAAATAACCTTTTCAGGTTTCAGAAGCGCCAGACCTCAGTACCACACAGGTTTAATATAGGGTTGCCAGATTTTGTTACTGAGAAACTGGGACACTTCTAAAATATAAGCAGAGAAAAAATCAACGATGTTATCAATGCTCACCATAGCTGTATCATGCTATTATTCAATCATATCTTGACTCAAAATTCCACTGATTTTCTTAATGTTTTCATCAGTTTTTGAAGTTACAGAACGATTTGCCTCTTCTTGTCTTTTACCATCTCACAACCTTCAATAAACCTTCTGTATCACTCAAAATATGTGTGCTTGACCTGGGATAATTCCTTGTACACTCCCTTTAATAAGTTAAAAAATACTGTGGGCAGTTTTTTTTTTCAATTGTGCAAGAAGTTTGACATTGAGATGTTGCTCTAATTTTAAACTAGGCATGATTCCTGCTGCATTTGTTTTAAATTTAGTTCAAAACAGCAAAACGAAATTATTCTTAGTGCATTCCTAAACCTTAAAGGTGTATATAGCTTCCCCTTCCAATCTGCTCTTCCACTACCTACATAGATAGTAGAAAAGCAGTCAGACTGTTTATTAATAGCCAACCTTGTAATTTACTTTTCAATTCCTATTATTTTAACCATAGAGAAATATAACTTAGCATACATGCATAATTATATATTTTAACATATGATACTATTTTTCGTAGTTGTTTTTGACCCGGCTTCATATTATGGACATCATGAATTTGAGCTTGCTATTTCTGGAATGTTTGGAGGATTTAACAGCACATTTTATCAAGCATACCACAAAATAATTCCTAAAGCACCAGGATTTGAAGCCCGACACAAACTCTATCAACTCTACCATTACTTGAATCACTGGTAAGTTGTTGCATTTGTTTGTTTTTTCTATTATTGTCTTACCCTCGTACATACTTCACTTCCTTTTCAATTGCTATGCAAGAATTCATCAGTAAGATATTTTCGGTCACTGACTGATTCAAATTGTAACAGTTTTCGGCTGCTGTTGTCTGGTGGATGTCCATCAAACTTCAGATGGCACCGATTTGAAAATTATAAATTTATGATGTGATCTTTATTTTTATAGATATGAATTTTTCTCGGGTTGAAAGTTCTTTTTATTAACATTTTCTAACAAAATGGTTTCCTCATTAATTTTGTAAATATAATGCCAGATTATCTCATGGAATTGATCAGAAATTTTCAATGTAGAAAATGGGAAAAATATGCATATATTAAAGTAGTGATGACATATTGAATTTTGAAGTACTTATAGCACCATGTGTAATGCATCAGCACAAAACAGTTACAATTATTTGAATCATTCGGCAGCTGATGTCCAGAGTACTAATGAAAAGTTTCATGCAAAGAGATAAAAACACATGAAGTTCACTTAAAAGTGTTTTCGTAACTTGTTTAATTGGAATTTCACAATTTTTACTCCCAAATAAATATTTAACCAATAAATTCATAAACAGATTAAATTATTTTCTACTAGCTCTTGTTCTAATCTAGTCTGACAAGTGTTTGATTAAGCAGAAATCCATGACCACTTGAGAGTTAGCTCCACTTACATCACTTTATAAAATAGGACTAATTTTGGGATAATTCCTCCCATTCTCAGCTGGTCGACTGGTGTTTTGGTGATTGTGGCTGGTAGTGTATGTAGTCTGCTTGGTGTTGCCCTCCCTCTTCCTGGATGAGTCTGTTGACGTTGTCTGCTAGTGGAATTTCAGACTACATAATATGTCACTGTTAAGCCAGAATCACGAATGTGCAAAAATTCTGATTTTTACTTTAGTTCATTGCTGGCATCTATTTACATTAATTTTTGTTCTTTAAGAACCATGAACATTGTATCTTCTTTCCTTGGTGAGTATTGGCTAGTTCCATTTCCATCGAAGTACAAGTTATGCTGTATTTGTTATGCTACAGTGATGAATATGACACATTCATGATTTTTACATTTTTTCACATAACAGTGACGATCACCAAAACCAGTCGACCGCCATCTGAGGATGGGAAGAATTCTCCCAAAAGCAGTCCTAAACTGATATAAGTGGAGCTAAAAGTGTCTTATTATTTTGACTCTTTCTGAAGTGATTCAGTATGCTCTATTGTATATGTTATGTCATTTTAATTTAGTTTACATTACTTTCATTCACCACTGATCACTTTGCATTCCAGACAATTAAAGGAACAGTCTGATTGATCCAGATATATTTTATTCCAGGAATCATTTTGGTACTGGTTATAGAGGATCCAGTATCTCAATTATGAAAAGCCTCTGCAAGCATTAACGCCAGGATCCCAGATTCACTCTACATAAATCATTACTTAATCTGTCTCAAAGATTCTTTCCTAGTACACTATACAAAATATAGAATTCTCACTTATTACAGCAGTATCCTTTTACAGAATGCTATACATCACTCTTGGGCAGCTAACTACCATTGTTAGTTTTCTGTTAGTTGCTACATTCCACTTCAATGGTTACTATTAACCGTAGGTAAATGAACTTACTTCTTAGCTATCTTTATTCTCTAGTCATTTTGTAGTTGCTCATTTATGCTATCCAAGCTAATTGATCGAATTCAATTAATTGTTACAGTTTGTTGCAAGATATATTCATACAATATATCGGGCAATGGCATGAAAATGCCATCCTTAGATTATTGTGATGTCTTTTAAGATGACTATAAGTCAGTTATACATTATTGTTAGATTTCTGAGGAAGATATTTTAAATATGTGTTTTACTTGTTTTGTGGATAAATATTTTATTCTATTATAATGTATAAAGGGTTTAATGTTTTATGAAAAACGATTATGAGATTATTAAAACAAAGAAATCATTAAGAATTGCAAGAAAGTGATAGAAAATGCATTTCTTAGAGAGCAAGTTATTTGCTTACAATACCAGATTTGTTGTTAATAATTAGCACGTATTAAATGGCACTTTTTGTGTTCCTTACACAACAGTTTTTATGTGCAGTTTCATGTGCACTGCTACAAATATGTAATGTATACACTGGTATTTATATACTTTATGGCAGGCTAGCAGGAATTTATGAAAATAAAATTGAGAGCTTGTAGTTTTAGATAGTTTTGGAAGATACGTTGTAGACCATAAACACAAGAAGACTATGATAGTATGTCAGCACCATGCTCATCATTGTTTCACACTTGAATAAAGGTTCCAGACACTCTTTATAGTATGAGTAGGTACACAAAGTTGTTCTGGTTTGCTAAATGGGAAAAATTGTGTAATGCTTTAGGCTTAAATCAAGTTTACATGTTGGAAGAAGCACCTGACCACCATTTCACCATACAAGTGTGTTATAACAATAATAAACTTTTTGGATAGCATACGATTCTGCATTGAAGCACATTGCGTCTGTAGAATCGAGTGCAGTTTTGGTGAAAACTACTTTTCCTTGTTCTGCTTTGACAAGCATTGAAGAACAATGTGTGTGTGTATGTGTTTGTATGCTTGTGCAAATGTGTGTAAAATTTTCCTTTAGACATGATAAAAATCATACAAAAAAATACAAAAAACAAAACAAAACAAAAAAAACATGAACCGAGATGAATTCTGTGCAGAGGAATATAGGTGAGTCATGATACCATTCCCGGACATTCTTCCATATCAACAAACAACAACCATGTCAAGAGAGTTATTGTTGTGATTCTTGTAAGTTATTCCTTAACTGTCCAGGAAGTTACTGAAGAAAAATGCAATGACTGAAAAAATTCCTTTCATATTAAACAACCAAAAGGGACATGCCTTCCATGTGATGATTGGCATGCTTTAAAAAAATTTTGACCCCCTTCTAGCCCTCCTTTTTTCTCAAGAGATTGAAAATACCGATATATTTGTTATTATGGCAACTTTTTGACATGGCTTAAATAGATGAATGTGACCAGTATATTCCAAAACTGGAATCTCTATGAGTGAATGAATTGTGTAATTGACATACCCAGCCAATGTTGAATGTTCGTGATATGTAAGGTTGCCAATTCTTGAAAGTGGAAATAAGGGATAATAGTGTATAACAGAAGTGAAGATCAGTCTGATCTCTGACAGAGATAAATGCCAAAAATAAGGGACCCAAAGTGAGTGAGGGATGTGGACATCAAACAAATATCTCATTGGCAAGGGGAGAAGAAAACGAAGGAAATGACAAAGAGCATCCAGCCAATTACAACTACCAGTACCAATCATATTTCTTATATGACTATTATGAAGATATAATTTTAAACATTTTTAAAAGGATGAATGGGAGGAATTCTGGAAATAGCCTAAGGGATATCTTGAAAAAATTTGGGTACCTGGGATTTTCTTCCAAATTCAGCAAAATGTGGGATTTCCCGGGAAGTACGAGATAGTTGGCAACCCTAGTGATATGCGACACTGGTTCCTGCAATGTGACCATGTTATACAAGTTATACAACAGAGAGGTGAAAAGCACAATGAATAATTATTATACATCCAATAGTGCAGTTGCAGAAAATAAAGCTTGGTGCAGATATAGTATCTTTCTTATCTTTAGATTGGATAGTTTAGTCAGAAGTTATGATGCAAGACAGAACTCACTTAAACTATGCTAATAATGGCAGCTGACTGCATGTATTGTATACCTAGATAATAATAACAGCTTATTCTAGATAGCAAATCATAAAATAAAGGACTAGACTGAATGGTCTATTGAGAATTCCTGTAAATGAAACAAGTTTTGTTTATTTATTTCTTAAGTTTCATTAAAATTGGTTTAAATTGAGCTAGAATCATTTACTGTTTTTGGGGGCCATGACAGTTTTGTGAACCTAAGCAGTGAAGGGGACCATCCTTCATCTAGGTAACTAACAAAATCAGAGGTTTTTTCCTTAATGCTGAAGATTAATTAATGAGCCTGAAATTTCAAACACAGGATCACCTACTTAAAATCATCTAATAAGACCCATTCGCAAGACTCTTACATTGAGGGGAGGGGACATATCACACATATATTCAGACAGGACGTAGAGGTCCACCCCCCAAGGCAAGACAAAACAAAAAACTAGAAAAATGTTTGGGGTGGGTATTGTCTTTTTGCATTTACCTTGTGAGTGAGGTAAACCTAGAAAGAACCCATACTCAGATTTACCAGCAACAGAATTCAAACTGCGACCTTTCAAATGTGAAAGTCTGTGAGTAACGCCTCAGTCACCTCGCTTGGTCTTTCTAGGTTCTAATCATAAAAATAAGTGATGTTAGATCCTTGCCTACAGATTAGGTATTTTACATCTTGTGTTATTCTTTGTAAAAGTAAAAGTGATGTTTAGAGATTACCAGGATACCAACACTATAAGATTGAGCATAAACTTCTAGGCCAGACAATAACTAATGTTTGTTTATATATTAAGAAGCTTGTGTATATATAAGTTAATTGAAAACTGAGCTTATTTTATTCCATTCAATTGTATAATTTACAAAATTGCCAAAACTGAAACTTCCTCTTGAACGTGTTCTGTCTGGCATCACAACTTAGCCTAAACAAATTGTTGACGTTTAGGTGTCTGTGCTTGGCTTAACGTAGGTGGAAGTGTCTTGTTGTTTAACATACAGCAATACTTTATGAAGAATTGTAAATATTCCCAGTCCATTCTTATACCTTTTCATAATTTCTTCTTCTTGAGGTTTTCTATAAGTATCTTATTTCTTCTTGTATAGTTTTAAATATCACTTTATGTTTTTTCTTAGTAATAATACTGCATTTAGGCCACTGTATTGTTAAGTCTTGTATGTCAGAATAGACTTCTTACGGACCAAAACAAAATATATTTCGGGAAAGTTGTTTCCGTAATTTTAAACTGTGCCAAATTATATAGTTTAAGCAACATATTCTTCCCAATGGAATAAAGCTGTTTAACTTTATAGTAAATTTCAGTGTGCCAAAATCTGTCATAATAAAAGCAGATAACGCAGCAAATATAATTCTGTGGTTTAAAATGTAATATCTATAATTTTTTATATCCACCTTTTTGAAGCTTTCAAAACTTGTGTTATCTGCAAAGTAGAAATAAGTGTTAAAAGGAGATTTTATCATTATTTTGAATTAAAATGACTGGGTGTAGTTTGAAATGGAAATGTAATTAATATATTTAGTTTTAGTTTGGTATATTATTTTAACCCTCTTGTATTTACTGAGAATACTAAACAGAAATGTTATTACTCATATGAAAGAATAAGAAATCTGTAGGCAATAATAAAATTTAAATAATACTTAAGATGGAGATACTGTATACCGAACTTCACTTCAGTCAAGAACTGTCCCGAACAAGTCCTGTATATAAAATCTGCATCTCAAGTACTGTTTAATATTTGATAACTTCACTATCTAAAATTCTAGGAACAATAAATGTCTTCAGATTCATTATATTTTATTTATTATTTTTTTGCTTAAACATTCATGCTTTATTCAATCTTTTCTCATTTTGTCTGCAAAAGTTTCACTTCTTTGTACCTGAAAAGTCAATAATGTAAAGAATTGATTAATTATCATCAGAGCACAAATCCCAGGCATTAATTGCATCTTGAAAAAGACACATACTTGCATACAGAAATGAATTACATCAATCATCTTCATTTTTACATACCTAAGCTGTATTCAGCAAATGCAGCTATGCATTGTGATGTACATATCAAGGGTTTATTGATATAAATTATTTCATCTTACATAATAACTATGAAACCATTTGTATAGAACGTAAATTTTATTTTTCTAATGCACATGATTTTCATTATTAATATATAATAATATAAGTCCCCTTTTTCAATTACCTTACCTCCAGTATTGTTTTAATCAATCTCAACAATTGAAACATGGAATTTCTCTTTTAGTATTGAAAATGTTCTGGTAATAATTCATCATTCATAATGATGAGCAATGGAAACCCGAATTATGAAAGATTTACATCTTTTTTTCAGTGATAATAGCAATAACCTGGGTTCGGAGAAGGGTCACAAAGTTATGAGACTGAAGTTTACAATGTATGGAGTATAAAGGATGTCATGGCTCGTGGTGTTTGAGCATGCAGTATGTCTCATAACAAAGTTCATCACTTCCTCGTTCCTCCTTTGCTTGGATCCATACATCCTGTAATCCTGTAAGTAAAGAATCCATCTTTTCCTATTTCCTTTATTTACTTATTTCAGGATTCATATTAGTGTTAATACTGCTGTTTTGCAATCCATAGTACTGAGAAACATGCCAAAAGTTGAGAACACAAAGTGTTCTCTTCGGAAGGAACTTAGAGAGATTCAAATGTGAAAGGAAACAACACTGCATTTTGCAAATTGTGCATAAAAGATATACGAACAGGTGGAATTTGATTGTTTGAAAAACACTGTGATAGCAAAAGGGACATGGGAAATATTAAATTACACATTCAAGGCAGGCCTTCAATATCAAAATAAGACATTGAAGATCAAACAGAATGTCATCAATATTTACATTTAATATTGGTACATGCGAACATCATTTCCAACAAGATCGAAAATAAATATTTAAAAAGTTTCTTGAAAAACATATGGGTAAAAAAGTTTTTCAGGATTCGACCAAAAGAAAAATTACTTAAAGTCTTTTTTATGACTATCACTGAATAAGATTAAAAAATTGGTGCAAGACCAGACAATATGGGTTGTAATTATATTTCCTTTTCTTTAAAACTTGTAGGTTATATTGTAAATTGAGAAGATTATGCTAGGTAATCATTTCTTAACTAGAAGTGTAATATTTATGACTGTAAATGTCAACGGTTATTTTGTGACCTTTATGACTGAATGTTTACATGTTGAGGCAACGAGTGACGCCATGCTCCATCTCCAATTTGCCTCAACCTACACAAAACAATGGTCTAGTCATTCTTAACTTTCTTGACTTTGATACCCTAGACCGAACCCTGGTAATAACATTATTCCAAGGCTTACAACTGAGTCTGTGACATATACCCATGCTTCTGGAAATGCAGTTAATTCTCATCACCTGGGATATATGGTAGGATTACAGAGTGTCTGAATTTTCCGTGGTGTGTCCAAATTTTCGTGGCACCTGGGATAATAGATTTTCGTTAAATTATCTTATAACTTCCCTGTAATATTTAACTATTTTATGGAAGTCTCTGCTTATATAAATGGTTGTACAGAAGGCATTCAACTCTAACTCTACCATTTTTAATTGCTGATGTTTTATTAATTCAGATTTTCTTGTTTGAATTTTTGATAACCGTATTTGATTTGTTCCACTCTTACTCTCGTTATTTTGAGGGCTAATAACTAACTTCACAGGTTCAATTTTTTTAGGAAAAACAATTTGGGAATATTGAATAATAGGTTTTTGAACATCCAGTTTCTCAACAATCATATCAATCTTCCAATGTATTTCATCCACAGATGAATTTTCCACTTTTTTTTTTCTTTTCTTCAATTCACAGTTTTCACAGTATCATAAAGGAATGGTCAAAGCACCACTGAGATTTGAGTCCTCCACCAGTTCTTCAAGTTTGATCATTAACTCGTAAATCTCTTTGTTTATTCTCCTTGGCAGACATTTCACGTGAAACCACGCATTACATGAATCACACCCAATCCAATTCTCATGGCTACCCCCAGCATCATGGCAATCATCACATTTGTCCTCGGTTTCTTTCCCCCCCCCCCCCCCCCCCGCTTCTTTTCACTCTTTTCCATTTTAAAGGAAGAGGCTACTATATTATAGTACATAAAGCTCTTCATTACCAAATAAATCACCTAAATACTAATAAAAACCCCAGAAGAATACGGAACGGAACAAACTCGACTATCATGTATGTAGTTAATTTTATTATTAAATGAGCTAGTCAAGAAAAATAAGGTATTATGAAAAATATCCAAAACATAATGCAACAACTTAATGAATGTTTCCAAACTAATGAGGCAAATTTTATCATTATTATTATCATCAGTTATTTCTTGATGTTTTTTTCAAACTTAGAATGTATACCTAGGTAATACAGAAAATAATAAAATTAAGTGGCTAAAAAGGCTTGGATCAGAAAGGGCAATATCTCAGTGAGGGAAACACTAAATGTATAATTTATGTACAATTTTCTTTAAAATATTGTGTATTTGTCTGACAATAAACTTGTATCCTACCAAAATTATTTTTATGGTGTAAGTTCTAAAACTTAAATTTACTATTTTTTACACTCATATCTTCAATCTCATAATGCATAAATAAATAATGCAAATTTTCTTGTAGAAGCTTTATATCTGAGACTTATCTATAATGCCTCGCATTATGAGCAATGGCGCATACTGTGTGTTGTGCTGCACTGGCCAATATATAGACCCATCCTGTGCCCCTGCATAAACAGGAGGTCTTAGAATTTGTCCTTACCATGCTCACAGAAGATGCTGAACATTTTCAATATTTGCTGCAACACTTATTAACTCACACAAGTTCTCCCATTCTGATGTTTCAGTGCTGTGTTTCAGTTCATCTAATGTGCCTGTGGATTACTTGCATACACAGTTTTTTAGGGTATCCCACAAATAAAAATTGCATGCTGTTAGGTGTGGGCTACATGGAGGCTACAAATTCTTACCGATGATTCTTCTACCAAATAGATAATGCTGTCTGTCAATATGGTATCTTATTCTGGGCATTACATGCACAATTAAGTACAGAATTAAATATTACATTGAAATATCACAGAGTTAAGGACTGGACTTCACAGTACACAGACAAACCCTGTGCTGAGTCCCATAGAGTTGTAGCATACATACTCTGCCCTCCCAGCCGTTGAATAAACACCTGTGTGTAGGCCAGTGTGGCATTAGATGTGAAACGTGCTGAAGACCGAAGCACACTGTGTCTGTTCAAAAATAACTTGTCTGGATTCTAATCATCATCATGAACCTTTTTCATTGTTATCACAATTTTATTTTAGCTATATATTTTCTCTTTACTACTTACTCATGAAAAGTTGAATAAACATACCACTAGGAAAAACCCCTGATGATAGCAAAAGAACAGGACTGAAAGCTTGGGTAATATAATCCTGATTCAGATGCAAGTCCAATAATGTGTTAACACAAAACCTGAACATTCTTGCTTTGAATTGAGTTTGAAGCATAGTTTGTAATTTGAATTTTTTGTAATTTGAATTTTTAAATACAGAGCATCAATGTGACAACAGGTTCTTCTAAAATATCCTTTCAATTTTCAAAGCTTTTTTCAGTTTAAATATTTTATTATTTACCTTTTTATCACTTTTAAGTACTTGCTCCAGAAGACTCTGAAAATTATTTATATTTATTTAATTATGTAAGTATTGTTATTATGTGAAGTGGTAAAGTATAGAAAAGAGTATGAAGAAACAAAGAGCAACTAACATTTTGAGAGTTTTATCAAGGAAGAATTGTAAATTGAGTCCACAGGATATGCATTTATGAAATAATTCCATTTTTATTCTTAGCTATTCTGTCATAAAATATTCTGTAAGTTCAAATTATTTCATTTCACTTTCATTGTTTTCTTTGTCTGTTCCATCTATTTCTGATAGTTGCTTTACATGTGTTATCTATAAATAGAGGAGTTAAAGTGAATAGGGAATGTACATGTGATGTAAAAAGTTAAAATTGACCACTCTGTATAGGCAATAACATTAGTAATAAAACTGATTTATTAATTTATATAGGAAGCTGATTAAGGTGAAGGTATTATTGATAATATAATAATGAGGCTGAATGACCAGACACGATTTGGCTGGTACAGTTCTGATTTCGAGTGTCAAGTCCCATTGTCCCCATTGGTTGCTGCCGGTACACTAAATGTTGCAATTTTCTAAATCAAATCAAATTCCCGGTCATTTCAGGTTTCAAAATATAATTTTTGCACGACTTAACTAATTAGTGGTACTTAGGATTATTGTTGCCATGGATCGTAAGTCGACATTCCCACACGCAATCTTGTTGCTATGTGCGGTAAGAGTTTCCGTGCTGTTATGAATATTACGCCACACCTCATAATACAAGCCTTAATGGACAAGGCCCCCCAGCACAAATATTCGATTCCCATAAACAACAACAAATGCGAATCACTTTCTGAAATAAACATCTATCTTCAAGAATGTATATACATAATATTTTCAGGTAATATCACAATTAATATAATTAAATTGATATAAATAATCATCGTGCAAAAAACAGCATGCAATACTCGTGCCGTAAGCGCATAACGGATCTCGGAAAATTGAAAACTATTTCCTCGATCCGTATGCATGCCTTACGGCACTTGTATCGCAATATACTATTTTATTTTTCTGGCAACGTCAGTAATGAATTCATTTCAGTTGCTTCAGAGTTCATACCATAACCCACCATATTATATTATTATGAAATGTGTTCACATGCCTACTTATAAAACCTTACTCAACTTCGAGAGCTTGCATTGAACTTGGTATTATTGCGCTGAATTTTCTACAAAAATGTTAGAGTTGAGTAAAAGTGTCCAGCACTTCATATCCAAACTGACATCTTATGAAAATATTTATAGGATTGTGGAATTTGTGATATGTCTTCCCGGTACAAATACAGCAGTCGAGCATATGATTTCTTTCACAAATAAGGCATGGGCAGCTGAAAAAACTCGAGTGAAAGCAAAACTGATGGTGACAGTTAATTTGAAATGCAGTTTTTCAAAATTCTGTGACTTCTCAGAGGGAAATAAATTAATTTGTCATAGAAATAGGGGAATTAAGAACTGTGTTAAAAGCAGTGTATAGTTACCGACTTATTGTTGTGCCCTGTGTAGTAACCATTAAGTGTATTATTAATTATTAGACTATACAGTAACTATGAATGTGCCTACGTTTAAGTTATATTATCATTTGGTGTCTTTTATTCAGTTCAGCATAAGATTATTAGGGTGTAGAATAATTTATTACTGTGCATTATTGCTTTCTGGATAGAGAGAAGGTATTCAATTGGTCCCAGCTTCTATTCACAGAAATATGGTCACCTTATATTATATTATCAATAAACTTGAAGTTCACAGGTTGAGGGTAACAGCATGCATGTTTAATTTTAAACTGTTTAACATGTGTGAAGTAGAAATAGTTTAATAATATCGTAATTAAAATCTTACTAAGGCAAGTCAGTTTTTTAAATAGAATATTTTTTTATTTGGTTAATTGTAGCTTTTTTTTTTTTGAAAGAGGCATGTTAATAATTTCTATAATTGGTGTTTTATTTTCGATTTAGCTGTGACTTGTTCCTTCTTACAACTACAAGGTTCATCCAGAAAGTAAGTTCCGATCGCTGATAAAGAAAACAAAAACATCAATAAGTAAGAAATGAATATTGCAATATTTATAGAGATTAACTGCCTACTTCTCTACATAGTCTCCACCATAATTGAGACATTTATCAATTACCAATTATAGGCCTGTGTCATAGGACTCTGCCACCAACATCTGGAGCTATGAAATCTCTGCTGTCTATACCTCAGCGTTATGGAGGAAAAATTTCCCCGTCAAAAAGCACTTCATGAAATGGAAGAGATGGAAATCACTTGGCGTGAGGCTGGGGCTATAAGGTGGATAGTCGATGATCACCCATCCAACAGAAGCTACTGATTTCATGTGGCTTGGCTGTATGGAGTCGTTCATTGTTGAGCATGCCTCTTGTCAGCACTTGGCGGGAGACAGTATCAATGCAGTCAAGTTCTCCTAGCGCTGTGCACAAATTACTGGCGTCTTAAGACTGAAATAGTACTGCAGCATTCACACATACACACTGCTACACCTGCATATGCACATGCACATCGGACTAGTCATCCCATCTCTGGACATGATCAGAACTTACTTTCCGGATGAACTTTGTAACTTTAAATTGTTAACACTATATGTACATCTTATTCTATATTTTCACTGTGTTTTCAGCAGTACTCATTGCAATAGCCGGTAATAGGCTCCTATTTCAATAACCACCATTTTACAATGGTATGATTACTTTAATTTGTGCAGATGTTAATCTACTACAGTGCAAAGGAACTGTTCCAGAGTATTGATGAAAATGAAATTAATGTTAAAATTAATTAAATAAACTTCTTTCTTATTTATATGCTCTTGAATTTCTATAATAGTGTTCTACAACTCCTAAGCTTCTCCACAATGTGTTTCTTACATCCTGATTTTTTTTCTATGAACATTAAACTTTTAGGCCCCAGGATAGGGTTACCTTACATTTAGAGTTACCAGATGGTTATGGATGGAAAGGAGGACATATGAGGCTAAAAAGACAGGACAGAATCAGGACATGTTGAAATTATTGAATGGCTCAGTTTTTGTGGCTCACATTTATCCGGCAGTCATAATGCAACTGATCCTGCATGTATATTCTCATCCATACAGTTAGCTTGAGGTACAGATTTATCTGATGACCTAATTTGATTCAACAGGCGTTCCTTGGTTTTCAGATAATCATAAAATCGAGAACATGTTAATTCTTTCAAATTGAACTTGATAGACACCAAGTGCTCCACGGTTAGAAACAGAGACCTATGTCCCAGTTAAACTGACTTGCTTGGAATGTACCATTTTCAGTTTTGAAATATTATGTTCATACTACCCCAGGATTACCTCATGATGGGCATCCTAGCTTTCTGTTCCCAGTTCATGGGATCAGTCTTGGCTCAGATCAGTGGCATTTATGTGTGCATAAATATTTAACTTAGGCATGTAAAAAAAACTACTGTGAGCAAATTTCAGGCACTGGCAATAATTACAGGCCTAAGTAGATGTCACATTTAATTGTCATTAAATAAGCATACAAACAAACTCTTTGAATAAACTTAAGTGCAAAGCATAATGGAGTGAGTTTCAGAAGCACCCAATGAGGTAAAACTGTAACAGCTGAACTGCATTCTTTGGGCTTGCTGGTATTTTTGATGAAGATGAAAATTGCTACATATTGGAATACTGTAAATTTTACAAATAAAAAAAAAAGCTTAAAACCATTAAAAAAAATAATAATAATGATGGTTTTAACTACACAGAGTTATGGAACAAACTTCAATAATTCACAAACCTAAATATTGCTCAAAATCAGTAGGCCTATGTTATGAAGATAATGTATATTATAAAATGAAACTTCAGCTAAATGCCCTTACCAATAATGAAAAGGACAGATTAATTTGCAAATTTCCTCTATTAACTAAACAAATCATCTGCTATTTTGCAGGGACTGTAGCATGGATTCCGATGGACAATTGAAAACAGATGTTTGTTTTTATCCTCAATCCTTGTTGGTATTTGTGTAAAGGTACATGACTACAGAAAAAAAAAAGCTTTGTAGATTTATTTCTTCAGTTGAAAGGTAGCAGTCGTTAGATCAGTTCAATAGTTCCATCTGAGAAATTAAATAGGCCAAAAGTATTACTCTGTTAGCTGAAGTGATGCAAAGGTCAACGGCGGCTTGCCGGGTAAAATGACTGAAGTGGCACTTGACCGGGACTTCGCCTATTTTATATTAAAATTTAAATAAAAATTATGATTATTAATTTTTTTCTTGTGCAAGCTAACTCTGCATCTTAAATGGTAAGGAAAAGTTGGATGCAGCAGAATGAAAGATTTTGAATGAGCAATCAGATAGTTTTATGCAGTAACTACCTCTATCAACATGTGCAGGCAATGCAAAGCAAAACCATTTTGTCAAAAAGCTATCCTATCTACAACTTAATAATAATAATAATTTATTTGCTGTCAATTGAGTTGATACAAGTTTCTGACATTGTCAAGCTTACAGACTAAGAGCTAATTTCTACAACCTAGATCTAAGGATAAAAGTGTGTGATTGATCAAAATATAATAATGTATAGGCCTATGTGCTAATCAGTTATTACAATTCGTCTAAAGAATATAAACATTTTTCTATTAAGTATTTCTTCAGAACTGTTTTGAAATTTTTCTTGTCAGCATTCTTAATTTCTACAGGTAGCTTGTTGTATAATATAGTTCCAATTACACTTACGTCCTTAAATATAATTTGCTTTTTGCATGTATATCTATGATAATCTAAGCTACGTCTTGTGCTATAATATTATGAATTTCACTATTTTTTATTAGATTTCTGTTTTGTATATACAGTACTGCTCTATAAACATACAATGAGTACACTGTTAGCATGTTTTGTTTCTTGAACGCAGTTCTACAAGATTCCTTACATTTTAAATCGCTAATAATTCGAACACATTTTTTCTGTAATACCATTAGCTTATTCATATGCACCTTTGCAGCACATCCCCAAACCTCAATCCCATAAAGGAGATGTGGGTAAATCACCCCATAGTAGATTGTTTTCAATTCTTCCTTTGCTAATAAATTTTTAAAAAATCTCAAAATGTAAATGGACTTGCTAATTTTGGCAGATGTCTCATCTAAATGCTGTGCCCATGTTAGTCTGCTATCTACCCATATCCCTAAGAACTTGTGCGTGTCTACCTTCTGACAATTTTTATTTTCAATCACAAGTCTATCTTCATGATTTTCTTCATTTGAGTAGTTGTACAACATTAATTTTGTTTTATCCATATTACACATAAGATTATTAGACCTAAAATATTCTAATATTTTATTGGTACCTAGGATCATTGTTTCCCTTAGGGTTAGTTTATTTTCCTCCCAGAAATTTACTGTAGTGTCATCCGCATATGATGTTATATATGACTTATCTGGCTGATTAATATCATTTACATATATCAGAAACAACAATGGACCCAGTACTGACCCCTGGGGTACCCTATATCTAACAATTCCATGTAATGACCTAACTTTTAACAAAGTGTTATTCTCTTTATTGTAAATTTCAGTTATCTGTTTTCTTCCCAGAAGATAAGATTTACAGATTATTTGAGCTAATCCCCTTATCCCATATTCTTCTAGTTTACCAAGTAGTAGTTCATGCTTGACACTGTCAAAAGCCTTTGAGAGGTCAAAAAATAATGTACCCACTTTTTTATTCTGTTCGTAAGCTAACAACCTGATGAATGAAATCACTAACTGCAGTTTTGGTTGAAAACCCCTTCCTAAATCCATGTTGAAATGTATTAAGCACATTCTCTTTATTGAGAAAATCTAACAATCTGACTAGTAGTACTATTTCATATATCTTTCCAATCTCTGATGTTAAGGTTACTGGCCTATAATTATTTATATCAAGTTTATCACCTTTCTTGTATATAGGTCTTACAATACTAATCTTTAGGCAATCTGGAAATATACCCTTTTGTATTGAATAATTTATAAGATGTTCTAATGGTTTAGCAATCTCATTCTTACAGTATTTAAGTAGTTTTGGACTAATAACATCCCATCCTGAGGTTACTTTGCATGGCAGTAGATTTATTATTTTTATAATTTCATCTATGTCGGTGGGTTTTATGTATATTGTTGTTTTAACAGTTATGCTATTTACTTCCCTCCTATTTCCCTTTATTGGCTGTACTACATTCAAATAGAATTGGTTTATATGCTCACAAACTTTTCCTCGATCCTTCTCAATTTCTCCATTTACTTTTAGTTGTAAGTTTTCCATACCAACTTTATTTCCCTTCCTTTGGTTCACAATTTCCCACAGTGTCTTAGAAGTATTACTTGAATTTTGTATTTTTTGCTTATAATATTCCTGCCTATTTACATTCAGTTGATCTAGATACTCCTGTCTATATCCCTTATATTTTAACCTGAATATTTCCAGGGAAGTTGATTTAGCTTTTTCCCTTAGCTCAGTGATATATTTAGGAATTCTGAGTTTAGTATTTCCAACTTTTTCTTTCTTTGTTATTTTTGGGCAAGCCTCATCATGATATGTTTTAAACAATTTATAAAATATGTCCCATTTTTCATCAATGTTGTCAGAATTATAAACATCCTCCCAATTTTCTTGTTTTAACATGTTGGCTAGTGCTCTCATATTGTCTTCATTTAGTTTCCTAAATGTTTTAGTAGTACTCTGATTTGATTCCTTACAAGTGTTACTTATTTCAAGATATTGTGCTGTATGATCTGAAATACATGTATCAATTATACCTGCAGCCATTATTTTACCTTTCATATTAGTAGCTATGTGATCAATAATGATTGCAGTATGCAAAGTAACTCTTGTAGGTTCATAAATAGTGTCAATTATATCAAAACTGTCCATAACATTTTTGGATTTGGCAGATTTATGGGTGTTGCTATTGTTATGAGGAATACTATATTTTGACCTGAAGAGCTAGTTCTCATCTATTCCCAAAGGCCAAACCTGCTATTTTCAAACCACCACTAGCTTCGACGAACTGTGAGCTTTTGGTCAGTATTGTCTGTTGCTAAACAAGTTAATTTAGCGAATTTGGTAGGTCATACATAGCATTATCAGTAGAAATTTGTTTCTTAATTCCCTACCAGTACTGTTTATTAGGTTCCTCAGGTTTTTTTAGGTTTTGTGAGATTAATACTATATTAGTTGAATTATTATTCAATTACTGAATTCAACTATTTTAATACACAATGCTAATGTTTAGACACAAAAACGAATTAATATCATATCTTAGATATTATAAAGTGTACTAACAGATTTGGAAAAACTACTTGGAATTGTGAAGTTTTGTTATTTATCATATCAGACATAAAATCCATGTAAGCTGAATGGCCATTTTGACCATGTATGGTATATTCACTTTTTTCCTCAGGGAACTCGTAATACTTACATATGGGACCATCATCAAATTTACTGAGAATCTAGCAGTCCCTATTAGTCTGGAGTTAACTAGAATCATGCCCAACATTTTGAAGTGAAAAATCATAAATATTTGATACAAAATAATGTTACTGTTTGAAGAAAGACTCTATCCTTTATATTTTTACAATGGAAGTACTCCACATTGGACCAGACAGATCGCAGTGAAATTTGGCAGAATCCTCGACCAGACTGCTAAATACAGTGGTTTCATTCATTTTACTGCAAATTGATAAATGTAGCTAATATTTATGATTAATTAAATGCTGCAATAGGACGGCATGGTCATGCCATCAGTATGCAAGACAACACTTGAGGTACCTACTGTTATTTCGCTCAAAACATTACTTATGAACTCCATTTCTCTCCATTCATTAAACGTGTGTAACTCCTTATCATAGCAAAGGATTTTTCAATACTTATAACTTCAAGAGATATATCTAATTCTTTACAAATAGATCACGATTTAGTTTTTACACAAATGTTTCTAGTATGTTTAACTGTTTCAAACAAATTGTTGCCATCCAAAAGAGACTACCACAATACAGAATTACCAAAACTTTTTCAGTTGCTATTCTAAACACAAGCAAAATGAAAATATTTTTGTTTTAAATTAATTTACAATTAAAAATAACATAAAACTTTGTAGATGTTTCATCGTTGTAAGAACTTAACAGTCTTACATTGTAAATAACTACCATGTATTCTGGATCCTCAAGGTCTCCTGTAACATGCAAGCAGATGTACAATGACTCAAATAAAAAAACTTGGGACTCGTATGAGTTAAAATTAAAATTTTAACGCTTTAGTTCACAAGTTTTCTATAAAAGACATAAAATACAGGTCATTCTCAGAACATATGAGGCCATGCGACTGGCAAGGAAAAATGAACAACACGGAAAGCACAACACACGATATTCAACTTATTGCATTGTCATAATTCATTTTGCATTGTGTCATGGCGCCACATACAAAGGCTAGCTTGAGATAAAGTGCAGTTAGGGATGTAATTGACATGCTGGGGCTGGATGTCTCAGGAAAGGGCTGGCATGCTCCACCGAATTAGTGGGCGGTTTTACCAGTGGAAATACCGCCGGTTTCTAGAGCTTGTTTACACCAGGCTTCATTTTCCTAATGGAAACCTTCAGTTTCTACAGGATAACAGCCCAATCCATACTGTTCGATCGGTTCAAACCTGGTTCGTTGAAAGACCATATATCGAGATGATAGACTTTCCAGCTCATTCCCCAGATCTAAATCCTATTGAGAATGTGTGGGCAGAAGTAAAGAAGCATATGAGAAAGAACTGTGGGAACTAATTCAAACTGCTTGGGGCGCTGTGGCAGACAAGGATAATTATTTTGTAAACCTTGTAGAGTCAATGTCCAACAGAGTGAGGGAAGTTATGGATGGAGTAGGCTAATGGATGGTGGATGGACTTCCTACTGAACGTGTGGCTCTTTTTTTTCACTTATTCTTATTTAAGTTCATTATTATGTTTCATTATGTTATCTATTTTCAGTACGTTTCTTATTATTTTATGCCACAGATACCCATTTGTTGTAAAATCATACTTTCTTTCTTGCTTTCTTTTGTGTGTGTGTGTGTAATTATTATCTTATTCCAGTCATTGCCGCATTTGAAACAATAAACATAAATAAAAAAATATATATACAAGATCCCACTAAGGATCGAATCTTGGTCCCACACGTTGTCTTGACCAGTACACTATTGCAAACAGATCAGAATAGCATACATAATTCTGATGAGATTGTAATATCCTAGCTTGAACATACGTTTAAGCCAAAGTTATTGATTTTGCACTACAAGTACTGATATTATAAAATAAAATCTTTGAAGAATGCTCCTTGAATAAACATATTCCACGCGAATTTATTCATTATTAATATTATAAGAACTTGGACGCAAGAATATGGTGGATGTGAGGCATATACCCACAGCCTTCTACCTATATATGTTCCTTTTGGAACAAAACTGACTAAATAATCAAGAAAATACATGGATAGACAAGAGCCAGGTGTGAACTTAACCTTAAGTCTGCAGGTACATGCACATATGCTCGTTCGTGGTACTTTGCCAAATAAAGCCCATTTTTTATTTGTCGAATGTACATATGAAAAAAAAAAAAATATATATATATATATATATATATATATAAAACCCAATAATAAATAACATTAGAGTTAGATGCATCCTCGCTACATTTTAGATGTTCCAGTATCTGTATAGTAGTCAGTAGAAGTCCACAGGAGTATTTAAAATGGGATTGGGCATGTCCTAGGGAGCCAAATGCTCTCGGCAAAAGTGTACCAAGCTGAATATCCCTGATTCCTGCTTAGGACTAATTTTCCTCCACAGAATTTCATTAACTAGTTTTCTTCATTCAATTAATGTGTATTTTCCCCATTAAATATGAATTGAGTAAAACTGTTTATTTAATTTACATTGGTTTAATTAATAATATACAAACTTTTCATTAATGGTTATATATTATTGTCATAATTTCCATTTGTAATTTTATTTTAGTTACACATATTTAATTTATTTTCATTGACTGCAAAAATTTGTATGTTTGTTTTACACTGGTATATTATAATTCATACTTTTGATACTTAGTGGAAAATGTGTGTATAAAATTTGTAACATTTGATAAATTGGTATAGTATTGTCTACTTTGATTCTTCAGTGGTGGAAACGTCTGTAACTTCATTGCAGACTTCCTCTGGACCTTCATCACCTTCCAATTCTTCACTTTCCTCTTCTGGTGGTCCCCTACCTTCTTCATAGCCATCGGGTAGTGCATTGAAATCAGGGTGGTGGAAAAGTGATTTCTGACCCTCTCCCCAAGGAAATCGCTGCAAAAAAGCACAGTGAGTAAGAACATTGGTACCACTTGTAGGCATACATGAAAAGGATAGTTGTTGAGCACTGGGCTAATAATATTTCTGTATACATTATTTTATATAATAAAAATAGTAAACACTTTGTTCTGAATTTTAGAAAAAGTAACACATGTATATATTACTGTATGGAGTAAAATTAATTTTAGGGTAAAGTGATTTGAAAATTTAGCTAGTTTTAAACTTAGGCCTACATGGTATGGTGGCAATATTTTAATTTTTTATTAAACTGTTCTTTTACTATTCTATTTATTACAAATATTTTTATTTAATAATATCTTGCAAAAGTTTATTTCATGACCTAAATTCTATACACAACTCATTTTCCTATAAAATGATTGATGCAGGGGCAGCTGATGATCATGTGCTAATGTGCTACAGCACACTGTAAAAAAACACTAAATTATCCTATTCTCTCTGAATGCGAGCCGTTTTGCAAACTAAATGGACGAAAATATATTTTTGTACTGCTCTGTCCAGGATAACTAGAAACTACAGTGTAGAGTGTTGAATAGCTTCAGCTGTGATGATCTCACTCCTGGTTACTGTGAAACTGCGCATGCTCTGCTGGGGTTTTGTGCTTCCCAGCTGTGAATGTCCTACGGGACGGGAAGCCTCTATGAGTAAAGCACTTCACTCGCTCTAGGCTGATGTGTCTAGCAGTGGATAATAAGACGTGTTATATTTAGAAGCTCAACATTGTTGAATTCTTTTAATTTTAAATGTTATTTAAATAATCCTTATACTTTCTTCTTTAAGTAAGTAGGCTTAAAAATATTTTTTTTATTTTAAATGTAGGCTTATGAAATGGTATATGTAGAACAATCTCATTTTAAGACACAAACAATGACTGGGTAGATATGATATAGATATATAAGCAGAGAGGAAATATAAATTACAACCATTACACCCTCAAGGCAGCCTGTTTTAAATGTAAAGAAAATACGGCATTCATTACATTTTGACGTGTAGGCTCCATCAAAATTGCTTGGAAAATATATTCTCTCAGTTAACACATTAATTCCCAATGTCTTATTACACAATAATTTAGATTTGTCTAACTTTGTGGAAAAGAAGGCACTGAAAACACAGGTAGAAAGCAGTCTTAGAGAGCAGTCAATTGAACTGATCAAACTACTGCTACTTTTCAACTGAAGAAATAAATCTACAAAGCCTTTTTCTTTTTTCTGTAATCATATACCTTTACACATTATGATCACAAATAGCAACAAGGATTGAGGATAAAAACAAACATCGGTTTTCATTTGTCCATTGGCCTCCTTGCTACAGTCCCTGCAAAATAGCAGATGATTTCTTTGGTTGGTAAAGGAAATCAGCAAATTAATTTGTCTGTTTCATGAAAATTCTGGAATGTTGAACTTGGGGGTCTTAGTTAAACTATTTAATTTTTTTACTTGACTCTCACTATTGTGATTAAAACTAAAACTAAACTCCGTGGCGCTACATCCCTGGAGGGATTTGGCCTACCACCCAACTGCTGCGTCATCTCCTCTAGGCAGATGGCAGGATTGGGGGGCATGTGGTCAGCATGCCGACACCCACGGCCACTATTGTGATTATTCAATGTTAATTACCTCATTGGAGGGCTTTCAACTGCATTAAGCAGCCATCTTCAGCAACTGACTCCCGTAGTGCCAACGTTACAGTCAGGAAGATGTTGGTGTATGATTTTGTTATAGTGCATGTGATTTGAATTGTAGTTGTTTGTTTAAAATATTTGTATTGTCTTGTATGGTGTGTTTGTATATTTCATATTGTTCAAGTCTGTTGTGGATATGACCTTTGTGGTTAATGCACAGGATTTCCTTGACTGCATTGATGTCTGCATATTCATGTCCTACGTTTATAAGGTGGTTTGCATAGGCAGAACACATACAAATCCCCAAACAAAACATATATTCTGCCTATTCAAACTACCTTATAAACACAGGATGCAAATACGCAGACATGAATACAGACTTGGAAATCCTGTACATTAACCACAAAGGTCATACCCTCAACACACTTAGAACAATATGAAATATACAAACACACCACACAAGACAACAAACATCTTAAACGAACAACTACAATTCTAATCACATAGGCTACACTGTACAACAAAATCACACAAACATCTTCCTGACCATAAAATTAGTACTTTAATTTAATTTAATTTAATTTTTTAATTAGTCGTTAACAATATTGTGCAGCTATAGACATTGTCAGGTAAATAAATGTATACAATACAGAAATAGGTAAAACAATAAATCAGGAAACCCAGACTAGAATGTTATATTGATTTGAGGCTCAAAAAACTTGCACACCATAAAATGGATTGTCAAGCAGCCAACGATGTAAATGAAACTTGAAATGCTTAAAATCTATATTGTGAGCCACTTGGGGCAACTTATTAAACATGGAGACTCCTAAATTTTTACACCAGTTTTTCGATTTGGCAAGTCTCACCTGAGGCACCTCAAGAAAATAATTAAAACTTGTAGAATAATGGTGCTTCTCTGATCTATAACCATACTCGGCCGGGTTTAACTTAATCATAATAAGAGTATAAAATATATATACATATTAATTACTGTTAAAATTCTTTCTTTTCTAAATGGTCATCATATTTTGCTCCGGATAAAATTCTAACCGCTTTCTTCTGTAGTACCAGAACATTGTGAATGCTGCTACCGTTGCCCCAAATCTGAATGCCGTATCTTAATACACTGTCAAAGAAGGCGAAGTAAGAACATTTTAAAAATACTTTGGACATTTGACTCTTTAGATTGCACAGTAGATATATTACCCTTTAGGAGCCAGTTGCAGAAGATGGCTGCCTAATGCAGCTGAAAGCACTCAAACAAGGTACTTAACATTGCCTAATCACAGTAGTGAGTGTCAAGTAAAAAATTTAAAATAGTTTAACTAAGATTGCAAATAATATAATAATACCAGGCTCCAAATTTTTATAGCAGATTGCAGTTTGGACGAAATGCATTCGCTTCACTGGACACTATTTATCCTTACAGCTACCAAAAACTTACTTTAAGTTTTAAATTACCTTATTTCTTATTCGCAGATGTTCATACGGCACAAATGGTGGACCATATTCAGGTCTTTCCGTATTTACGAGTATTTTAAAGGTAAGAAGAAGTATTACAGGAATCACACAAAGTGAAATCAGCCTAAAGGTGTTAGCTTTACCATGTTCAGCTGCAACAAATAAAAAGAAATCTTATGTTTGTTGCAAGTTACTGGTTGGACTATAAATCCGGGGTGCGCGGGCAAAGAGAGTTAAGTCCACCATCCTAAAAAATTGAGATATGTCCATAGAGTTATAGATAAAAATGTTCTCTACATTTGTGTTAAGTCCAGTAAGTCATAATCAAAACTGTACGGTAGTTATGAATGTGTGCCTCATGGGTTTATCCATCTCTAAAGCTATGTTGGGCTGGTATAGTGAGTTAAGTCACTCTAATTCTCAGTAACAAGAAAGTGGACTTAACTCTCTTTGCCCGCGCACCCCAGAAATAGCCAATTGGGTAGACTTTGGAGTAGTTTTGCATGGTGCATTAGTAGAGACCTGGAAAATTATCAAATAATAGTTACTTAAATTCTTGGATAAAGATGTTGAAAATTCTTAAGTAAAACAGAATGTTAACTTAAGTGAAGTTGTTTACAATAGTTGATTACAAGCAAATTTAATAAGCTTGGGATGCCATATGTCACATATTTCATAGACTGAGATTTTTTAGTATAAGAAATAAGACTGAAAAGACTAAACATTGACTAAAAGACTAAACATCCACAATTCTGTATTTGATGTTACAAATTTTGAAAAAGTTTGGCCTACTTTAATTGCTGCCAGGTAACAATACTCTTGCTATGAATGAAATTCTTTTCTTTACTTCCGTGTGATTATAAATGATGCCATAGGCGGTGACTTTGGGGGCAAGGTATTTTGGTCCCCCAACATTAAGCATTTTGTCATATAATGCCTATATATAACTACTAGAAATCCAATTCTTGCCTCCAGCATTTTTTTCAAGTCTGCACCCCTGAATAATGCAATTGTGGCCAATCGTCTCAGCACCATGCTATTATCCACCAATATACAAAAATATTACCTGTTTTGTTCCAGAATTTTTATTTTTTAAAAGGTAGGTGTTCAAACGAAACTGTTAAAATATGTAATGAATGTTACCATGAGTATTCTCATACAGCGGTACATACTAGAAATTAAATTAGAGCTAAATAATGTGAACAATATTTTTCAGAGAGCCACAATGAACTTCACAGCACAATACTATTCAGAGTTAGTAACATTAATAATAATAATAATATAATAATATTTATTAGCCGTCCATGTAGCCCACAATTAGTCTTTCGGACATTGTCAATTACATATAATTACATACAATTACATACAGTTTAACATCTACCATCAGGATACATCTTACAAATTATAATTATATACATGTTGTCATTATTTCACATCAATACTTCTAAAAGTAACAATACAAATCTTGTCCATACGGACATTATTACATATTATATTGTACACATGATAATTATATATACATAGGTCAAGTTATATACAAAAATTGTTAGGTACAGATATTGTTAAGTAGCATTAATAAATGAATGAAAGGAGTAACATTAATAAATGAAAGGTATAACATTAATATTAATAAATGAAATGAAAGGAGTAACATTAATAAATGAAAGGTTACACACACATACAGTACACAATTTTTTAGCTAATTTGATTATTATGTTAAGAACTAGTAGTCTTCTATTCTGTACAGTGCTAGATTGCAGAGGTATTGCTTGAGATGGTTTTTGAATTTCTTTCCAGTCATTTCTTTTATATGTTTAGGTAGTTTATTGTAGAATATTATTCCTTTAAGATAGGAATCTTTCTCAGCCGCTCTAGTGTTCATATTTATTTATAGGCCCGGCATCGCCTGGGTTTTGTATTTTGCTTGTAATTCCAAATTAACTTAAGGAGGACTTTCGATTTTCAAAATTGAGATCCTTTTATAGGTACCTAGAGTTTGAAGTGAAGAACGGCCTATCATGCTCAAAATAGGCCTGTTTTCTCAGAAAATGCTAGATATAGCTTTTTATCGCTCATGCAGGACTTAGAATTTTGCAACCCATTGCTTCTACTCATAATAACTGATAGGAGTTGAAATATGAAGAAAGAGAAATTCCAGTAACATAACATTTTACTGCCTATACAGGATATTGTATTTCTCACTTTCATGTTGCCATACAACCTTTTTAGGGCTAAAATAAAAAGAAAATCAATATTATTTTCACACTTTCTTCCCCCCCCCCCCCCAAAAAAAAAAAAAACAGGACATAAAAGTTTACTGCAAAGGAACAAAAAATGTTTCATCTTATTTTGTCTCTTTGTACATGCTAGGCTTTCAATAAACATCCCTATTTCTCAACTAATACAAACCTAATGCCATTATATTTCATTTTTTGGAGAAATGTGTTAAATGTATTAATAAGAAACTGGAAAACGTGTAGTTGGTAATTGACAGAATGCAGTACTTAACAATTTTTTGTTTGATATTTCAGTATCTAAAGAAAAACTGGAAGATACTATCAGTTGTTTGTGTTGATTTAAAACACAAATGTGTCCAGCAGACCTATTACTTACTGGTGTCTTATTTTTATAGCAAAGACAAATAATAAGCCATCCTATTCTGCCAACTTCCACAATATTTTCGAAGTGTCCCCAGATTTATTGAGAAAAATCTGGTACTACCTTAATGTGAAATATATGATGAACTAAAAGTTTTTCCATGAGTTGACCAGGGTATCGTACTTGTATGAGAAAGATCTATCTGACACTTTGTCAGCATCAGCACAGAAAGCTGAATGTCCGAGGTTCAAATAGTGTGTACGATAATCGTTTCACTTTAAAATGTCACTAAATATCTCTCTGGCTTTACTTCATTATAGCTTTTACCGGACTAGACCAGTATAGGCTACTACAAAAAGTTATCACATGGAACTGAATCATCTCCCTTCCAGACAATACCAATCAACACATCCCTTCCCTATTTTGCAAGCAAAAAGCAAAGCTAGTTATTATATATAAATTTGGTAATTACTCTAGCCATGAAAAAAATAACAAAAATTGGGTCTCATTTACATTTTATTTATAAATGTGGCACTAAATATTTTTCTAATTAAAATTTGTATAACTAGAACATAATCACAAATTAGCATATTTTGATTTTAAATCAAACTGCTACTTACATGGAAGAGGAGGAGCACAAGATTCCTGTTTTTTCTTTTGACATGATGAGGCAGATCTGTATATAATAGAACTGATAACATTTCTCTTTAAAACAGAAAGGGTTGTCCTCCAAGACATGATTACGGTACTATTTCTCACTAGACATGCATTAAATCAACTAAAAAAAAGCAGAGATAAAATTTGTTACATATAGGCTACCAAAAAAATCACATCTCACAACAAATAAATCAAAAGATGGAATGCAGTCTGATTGGATGCATGTAAACAATTAACAATAATATATTTTATACTGTACTTGGCCTCCTATATTCAGAATCTGTAAAGTACTTCCTTGACTGCCATTTTGTGATTCACTCATTATGTATATTAACTAGCTTGGTGGGCCTGTCACAGAATACCAGGCTCCTAGATTAAATGCCAATTTATGAAGAAAAGAAACCAGAAGCATCTGCCAATTCACGTTTGTTTGCTCTGGGTAACTTAATTGTTTAAACCAAAGAGCATGTTTGAAAAACAGCCACAGGCTCATTATTCCATTCTACACACCCCTTCTCATTTTCTTCTCTTGTCTGTTTTGACAAACTTTCATCACAAGTGTTTGTTGCTCTTTTATTTGGATTCTCCATATTTTCACTTCTACTAACTTACCAACGTTTCTATCCTACCTTAAATTAAGTTTATGTTCTTACTAGTAGGTGCCCATGATTATTTACTCACCTGCTAGATATTTTATTTAAACCACTTATTTAACAGAAAAATAATTAAAACATTATATTTATTAACACTGACACTGACATCGTTTTTACATAAATTGCAGGAATGATATTGTTTAATGTTAAACAAAAATTAAATTAGCAAAATGAATAAACAATATTGAGATGAGTTACATACATTACTTCCCTTATTTAATTACTAACCTGAACCCAGGTTTCGATGAGCCTCCTCGCATCATCCATCCTCTGGTGGACACGTAAGAAATTTCATGATGAGGTTGCCTTCCAAGGGAATGTCAAAATTCATTAGGTTCTTATTTTTGTGTATACAGATTTTTTTCCCATACTGTAAGTTGGTTGTGTCCATGAATAAATTTTTTCAATACTTTCGAATCTATTTGATGTCCTGTTTTCCAAACATGGTCTGCTATTGCCGATTTTTCTATATGAGCACATTTCATGTGTCTAAAATGTTCCTTGGTTCTAGTTTCCAAACGTCGGCAATAGCAGGCCACGTTTGGAAAACTGGGTCACTTGCCCCACCCACAGGACGCTCAGTAACATTAAAATTTGTATTTTTATCATCATCATCCAATTCTGCACCTTCATAATTAACAATGCTTTAATAAATGCAATAGAATGATCAGCCAATACGTTCACAGTTGTTACAGTAAGTATACGCAATTTCGGCAGCCCATGGCACATGTTACATTTCAAATTGAATTTTTCAAAGCTCAGTTTGCGTTGACATGTACCAGCATGTTCACTGAAAGTTGCAAAATCTTCTTCTTTTACTTTTTTGGTTGTTTCCATCCCTCCATTATGACATTCTATTTACACTGATTTTTTTCCCCTTTTCATTGTGGGCCCCCTAAGATTTCAGGCCCCTCTGCATTACGGGGTCTTCAGTTACGCCATTGTTCAGAACAAATAATAAAAAAGTGGCAAAAACATTTTGTTCACCCACTGAACTGACCCAATACTATTAAGATTTGATTTTAAAAGATTAAATAAAAAAGCCAGTAATTTATCTAAAATACAGCCACGTTCTTTTGATGACTGATAAGCTAACTCTATATCTTACCTGCAAAAATTTGAGGGACTTTTAGAAACAAATAATAAGAATAAGTTAATATAATAATGCCAATCATTATTATTTATTTATGTCTCATAATTACAATACAGGCAAGTATGGAATATAAAAAAGTATAAATTCAGTCTTTGAAATAGGTTTTCAACAAAGCAAATCTAATATAGGTTACTTTGCTTTGTTTTTGTAGAAATTAATGTTTTTTAGATTTATGAATATCAAATTCATATCCATCAGGCAGAGCATTAACACGTGGATTGTGGAATAGTGTTTTATTGCCATCACCCCATGGGAATCTCTGAAAGAAAAAAAATGCAGTTTATTTAAATACAATAAATTACAAAGCAAATTATGTACTTTCTGGAAGTACAGTAAACGTATTTATACAGTGCCTAAACACCTCACTTGCAGAAACTGATTTATTGTAAGACTGATGTAATGTGTGGCAATGGCCACATTTGTATGTTACGATCTCTTCCAAGATAGAGAATTTTCCTTGCTCGATGGAATTCAGTTCTACTGTTTTTGTTGCATAAATACACCTATAAGAAAATCACTTAAAAAATTGGAAATTATGTTGAAGGTGAAGCTTCAATATAGGCTTACTGTAAATTTTTGCTCAGCACACATGGAGTTACATATTTGGGTACTGATATTGTTTATTACGCTGAGGATTTTTCTGCATTTACATTCAAGTTACTGTTACTAATTTCTCCTAAGTAAGTACGCGCCGCTTTACCCTTAATTTTCCATCAGGATTCGAACCCGTTTCCCGAAGTTTACTTACAAGTTTTCTCACAGCTTCTCTGCTTGGAGGATGTACACCTGGTAATTTTATTAAAAAACATCTTTCATCCTTGCAAGATGATGTAATCACATACGAATCGTACATAAAAATCCATTGCTCTATTATTTACATATGTTATGGCATTATTACATAACACATATACACTTGACACAAGCTGAAGTGATACTGCAAATTAAGGCCAAGGTCGCAGGAGTGCAATGACATGTGTCAGCACTGTGTGGATAAATCATCTGTGATTTTCATTGTGAAAACCTGATTCATTACAAAGCGGTTTCAGTTACGTAGATATTTCACCCGAACTTGAACTTGAAAAATAAAGTGTATAGGTCACACGCTCATACGTTAGAAGAACTTAAAGACAATATCAAAAAAGCAATTAACTCTATCTCGGAAGCTGAACTTATACATGTGAAAAAAAATTTCCTAAAAAGGTGCCAGTGTTGTGTGGATGCAAGAGGAGGGCATTTCCAACATCTCTTATGATGAGATATGTGGTTATTTTCATTGTAATTTTAACTAAAACTGTGAGAACCGGAATCATAATGCCATTAGCAGCTTTAATTGCGTAGATATTTCACCCAATTACTCAGGAGTTAGAGCTGTGGCCGCCACGATGCAGAAACCACATGATTGGCCAACCGTACATGAAACACACTGTAGAAGAAAATTGAAACATTAATGGGAAAACAAACAAAATGTATACAAAAATTCTAACAAAGATGCAATGACAACCTAATTCCCTTCAGAGAAGTCCATAGACCTAGAAATATCAAGAATCCCAGAAAAGTTATAACATATACAAATAACCGTAACCATTATTTATTTATATCTAAAACAGTAATAGTTATAGACATGTGGTACAACATACAGCACAATTGCAAAATTACAGTTTTAGCTACTAAAACAGCTTTCCAAGAAAGAAACTTTCAAGACTATTGATCTTTTGACTTTTTAACATGGGGATTGTGGACGAGAGATTTCTTGCCATCACCCCATGGAAATCACTGAAATCAAACAATACACAGTATATTCCAATTAATAACATAAATCACTTTATTAGGCCTTATTTTCAGCTAGGCCAATATCAGGATTTTTCTCCTTTTTAAAACAAATACTGAAAACTCATAAAAATGCAATATAAATGAAAATACATTTTGCGGACCATGCACATGTATTTGGGACTCATGCGAAATGTGCTTACCAATTATCAACCAAATTTCAAACAACCAACAGCATAAATGAACACTTGAAAAAGCGCTTCTCAAAAGTAAAGATTTATTTCTTGTTCTGTAATTGAACAATAATGCTTATGTGTAAAGTAAAAACAATGTAGTTCGCTTCGAACAGCTTCATAAATTTGCGGCTCCCAAAGTTAAGGTTAGTGACCACCCCTGGCATATAATTTGTCTCCAACTTCAGTAACCTGTCTTGCAGTGCACTCTTGGTACGTAATAATGATTGGCTCGACTGTTCCAGTCATAACGTAACATACTACACTAGTCATACATTTATTTTTCAGTGGCGTAGCGTAAGGGTAGACTCTGGGACTGAGTGTACATAAATATTACAAGAAAATAGTGGATTCATAAACAAATAAATAAAGGCAGCATCAACCAAGCCATTAATCATTATAAACTCATCAGCTGTGTCATCAAAATATTTTTCGCCGCTGCATTCCCAACCGCTCCTGCTTTTATGCATCAACTTGTGGTGCCACGTGCTTAGGCAGCATCGAAATCTCACGATGCAGCAGTAAAGACAAGCTGAGACTGAGCGATGGTTCAGCCAGTCGAGTCTCATCAAGTGCGAGTTATATGACTTCTCCCACTAAATGTTACAGTAACCTACCCGTTGCGAAGACAGGCCAATTTGTTTTGCAAGAGCAGCATAAAGTCACCACCAAAGAGACTGGAGAGATTTTTGAGAATGCTAGTCTCTTCAGGTACCTGCTCGCTTGAAGAGCGCCCGAGTATGAAGCCAGACTACAGATTGAATAAAGGGAAAGGATACGGTAACATAAACATTACAACTGCTGACCCAGCATTGAGTGCAGTATTAGTATATTTTAAAATTGTGATCGTTGTGAATGTTTTAATCTAATAGGTATGGATAACACCGTTTTTGACTATTATATGAACAAAAAGGTAAAAGCCAACTTCTAAGCTTGATTTAGGCGTTTTTCTAAATTTGAATCTTAATACTTTATTTTTTAACCTATGTAACTTAGTTCGGTTTAAAATCCAAATCCACTAAAATTTAATAATAATTAATAATTAATTAATTAATAATTAATAATGATTGTGGTACTAATACTACTACTAGCTGACTAGTGGTGGTAATAGCAGTGATAATAATAATAATGCACGTATATAGATATATACGAATTTGAATCCATGTGCATAATATAACATTATTTTATTATTTCAAGCGGACGATGTAGGCTAATCTGAAAGTGAAAGAAGGTACCATTTGCCACCATTGCAGGAACTGGGAACAATAACCACTAAATTACTATTAAACAGTAATAAAACTCAGAAACACAGAGATCTTGACATGACAACTTCCTACATTGAAACAATCCAATATTACTATTATGAAGAATTAAAAAATCAAAATGTATTCATGTTACTACAATCATTTTATGAAATGAACTAACATCTAATCCTGCCATGATCTCCGAAGTTTTTGAGAAGTAACAGTAAAATAATACTAATACTGATAATAACTATTGTTTATTTGTATCTACAATAGTAATAATAATTACAGACAAGTAGTGGAAATGCAACAGTATAATTTCAGTTACTAAAACAGTTTTCCAACAAAGCAACATGTTATCACTCGTTATGCTTTGTTGCTCAAAACTAACAAACATCAGAAGACTTTTCTTAATGATGTTCATAGCCTTCTGGTAGAGCATTAACATGGGGGTTGTGGAAGAGAGACTTCTTGCCATCACCCCATGGGAATCGCTGAAATCAGATAAAATAAACTAATTTATTCTAGAATGAATTTTATTGGTAAAAGGAGGAGGTTATGTCCATTTTAAAATAAACACAAAAGAACTATTAGCTACAAAACAGAGGCCACACATAAGGTCATCAATCTAAAGAGAGAAAAGTCACTAATAACACAAATCATTTATCTTTTCTGAATTATCTTAAAGATATGTTATCCATATGAGTAGGTGAGACTACATTCTCAAGTTTACGTTTATCATCATTAGCTGAGATCTATTGACAAGTTTGCTTCTCTATCCACCAGATGCCCTCCTGGTAGTTATAATTATGAATTTGAAAATGAGATCATTGTCCTTAGGGATGTCAAAATTTAAATGTCTAACTTTTTTTTTTCGGATGTAGCTTATACTTTTTTCAAGTGGTTTCTGAACACATTTCTACAATTTTGCCTCACTACTGAAATCATAAAAAATACCCTTGCACCATACATAACTTTTCACAATTATAAAAAACGACATATTATAACATAAAACATGGCTTAATTCATGCAGGAAAATTCCCCTGCACCAACACTACTCTTTTCATAACTAACAAAATATTTCAAAATTATAAAAACCGATTCTTGCGTTAAAACTCATGAAATCCCCCTATCATAACTCAAATATACGAAAGCTTCCTTCAGTGCTCAACATTCACTCATAGCGTAATGGTTAAGACTCCTGTAGCTATAATGCTAGGGGTCCCGAGTTCAAATCCCAGTCGATCCAAAATTTACTATTAAGAATAGGTCTCAAATAGGTAGGTAGGGTGAAGAGGAGGTGAGAGGAAGGAGACAGAAAAGGAAGAGAGGAAGGAGACAGAAAAGGAAGAGAGGAAGGAGACGGAAAAGGAAGAGAGGAAGGAGACGGAAAAGGAAGAGGTGAAGAGAATAAAGAACAAATAAATTATTTCTTCTGTTTCATCCGTTGCACAAGAGATGGCGCTACCATCGCTGCTAGTAGTTCAAATGCCGCTAGGGGAGGGAGTTAGAGAGTTGGAGTGAGGGACTCGCATGGTGCGTCAAGTTCAATTTTCCCAAATCATGATCTGTAGACCAGAAATGATGAGCCACTGCAGATTTTGGCACCCCAGATTTTTCTGTTGATATTTAGGCCTAGTATTTCTCATGTGCTTCTTGTACCTTAGATTTAAATTTCTAATTTCTAATTTTTCACAGGTAGGCCTATTGCAACCATATTTCATAAATGCCTGAATTTTTACTTGATGGAATTTTTATCATTCATGTCTCCTTATCGGGCAGGTCCCGTTTACGAGTTGTGGACAAGGCCTAGAGTGGTCAGCAGAATCTCTATTTTTCCAAAAATAAAGACATTGTAATTTGTGTTACTGTAAGAGAGAGCCGACAACAAGACAAAAATAGTTGCAACTTGTGCTGCATAAGGTTATTACCAACACTTTTTGTTATGTATCAGGGAAAAAGTCAATTTATGCTGCACTTGAGTCGCCCACTCCTGCTCCCTAACGGGACCGTATGGAAAGTAGGGGTTTTGGGTGGGGGACACATCTAGCAGCAGCATTTGAACTACTAACGGCTACATTTGTGCCATCTAGGTGTAAGAAGGTGAAATTGAAAAACATTATTTATTTCTCCTTTATTCTCTTTTTCTCTTCTTTTCCCTCCGCCTTCCTCTCACCTCCTCTTCACCTTACCTACCTACCTATTCCTAACAGTAAATTTTCGATCTGGTGGGATTTGAACCTGGGACCCCTAGCATCGTAGCTAGGAGCCTTAACCACTACACCACGAGTGATTGTTGAGGGGTGAAGGAAGATCTGGTATATTTGAGTATAGTTAGCTTCAATACATGAGAAGAGTTTGAAGGCAAGGATCGTTCTTTATAATTCTGAAATATTTTGTTAGCTATAAAAAGAGCCATGTTGATACAAGGGAATTTCCCTACATCAATTAAGTTGCATTATAGCCTACATTATAATACGGATTTTTTTATAATTGTGTAGGCCTAATATTATGTTTGGCGCAAAGGTCATTTTTAATTTAAAAATGTGATTTTTTATAATTGTGAAATATTGTGTTTAGGCAAGGGTCTTTGCTACTAAAAAAAGACCCTTGCACCAAACACAATATTTCACAATTATAAAAAACAAAATAGCCTATTTCATTATAAAAACATTACCCTTGCACCAAACATAATATTTCACAACTTTCTACACAGGCACAGACTCGGGTGTGGCATATATTGGCTTTTTCCCTTTTTTTTTGTTTGGTTTGTTTTTTTGTTTTTAATATAATTGTGAAATAAGTTATGTTCGCATGGTAACGAAGTATATCACAGTGAGCTGCATTACTGCCATTGAGCAGTGCCGGCCGGCCTTCAACAGCATGCTAGATGCAAGGTTGTAGGCAGGTGGCTAGGGGAAGTGGCCAAAGCGCAGCAGTTGGTGGAAGGGGAGCCTGCGTGCAGTGTAAATTGGTCTTTCGCCATAATAGCCAAAACCAGAATCACAGTTCTGATGGGTGAGCGAGTGAAGCAAGCAAGGGCAAGTGAGGGTTTCCCTGCAGACTCATATAGACTTAGTACCGTAAGCGAACTTAGTAATGTGCGGATATGTTGTGCCCCTCAGAATACTGCCAGTTTCTGATCATCTACTGCTCGCCTCAGAAGATGAAGGGTGTACTGTGTAATGAAGGATGTCTCATATGACTGGATTGGTAGGAGGGATTATTTCACATCCTAGCAGAAAGGAGGTATGGAAACCTGGCAAAATAATTACAATTAACTTATTTGCACATTACTAAGTCTGCTTACTGTACATGATAGCAGAATATGAAATGGAAATATTTTATTCACCCCCATTTTCTAATATTTTAACCATCCCAAATTTAGATTTTTTACTGTTTGAAGATTCCTTGAATTCATACCTTATCCCTTTTCCTCAGATGTTCGTAAGGAATGAATGGTGGTGGTTCATGACTCTCTTCTTGGTGCTTCAGGTAGGCATACACCATGCAGAGACCAATTGATGGCAAAGCCACAAAAATGGATAGATTCTTCCATAGTTTGTATCCCCCTGCGAAAATAATTAAACTCATATACCACAATTTAAAGCAAACGAATACAGTTTCAGCAAACGAATACAGTTTCATAGAGTTGTGAAAGCAATCCAAAAATAGTAACGAAGTTGGTAGGTCAACCTACAAAATGTGTGCTAATGCATCCAAGAAATTAAAAAAGCAATATCATTATATTAGAACAGTACCTGAATGTTCTCCTGCCGATGGTCCGGAGACATTTCTAACAGGAACAGTTAAGATTTTCTGTCGGACAGAATTTGCTAGTAAGCTAGCCATCTTGACTCGATAACCCAACAAGCAGCCGAAGGGTAACTATTACGGAACAGGAATGAAGTAATCGAAGTAAGAGTTCCTTTTAATGGGCATTAAGTTAATATGAAGAAAAATAAAAATAAAAAATAATGTTTACAGTTTTACACATTTAAACTGTTATAAAATATTTGTTTACATTCTATTACTAAACATGATAAATTTTGATATGAATATTGAGTAATTTGAAATCAGCTGACACAACAAAACACAATGGTGGGAATTATAACTTCGGTATTTCTTGTGCCTGAAAGAAATGCTTAAACACAGACTAAAGTAGAACTATAAAAAGTTGTTTCAATGGGGAATTCAAACCGCAAACAAAAAGATGTTACGGGTTCTAAGTATTCAAGAAGTACCACCGCACGACAAACATACTTAAGTCAGGCGAGAATACAGTTTTAGGTTATGGCAAACTTACGGTCTTGTTTAAGTTTTGAATTTATGTATAATATACAGTACGTGTAATATTAATTTTAAAATATGTACATTTTATTTCAGTTTAGCTTAGCGAGTTTTGCTAATGATTTGAGTGGAAGATCATTTTTAAGCACTGCTAGTCATCAGTCAACATACAGTGTGTCAAGGCCATGGTCTCGTGTATCAAGAAGGAGGTGAGCACTTTATTTTAAGAAAAGTTACGTTAATAATATAATACAACAAATTATTTTCACCATAGTACAGATTCTGGAGAAATTATTCTAGATCTTTGTTATTTTATCAAAACTTGCCATGCTTTGTCAATTTTTTTATCAGGTAATTGGGAATAGTGATCACTTTCTGTTACCTGCCCACTGACAGCAAAATAGTTAGCCTACCTTATTGTCTATTATATTTTAAGCACATTAAAATTTGTGATGTATAATCCCAGGTCTGGTTGACAATGCTGCTTTCTTGCGCGCCGGGTGTTCACGCCTGGTATGCGGGCCCTGGCTTATTCAATTCAGTGACCAACATAAAGAAATACACACGCGTTTCAACAGGGCCGTCGCGTGGTTTGTTGGCGCCCGGGGCAAGATTTCGTCAGCCCCCCCCCCCAAACTCAATCCCACGTGCACCCACCCCACATTCCACCTATCTGTAAGGATTCAAACACAAACACACAGCGAGCGACGTGACGCGACACTATCAAATAGGCCTACATATAAACATTTGGGATTAAACACGCCATGAGCGACGCGACGTGGACTGGACAAGTTCCAAGCCGCATCGTTAGCCAAGTTGCGCGTCGGGTTGCGTCGCTGTCTGTGTTTTTGTGCCCAAAAGAGACACCTAATCGGATTATCTTACAAAAATACCAGAAATAAAATTATTTAAATTTTTTTATAAGATTGTATTGAAAATCAAATTAATACAAGTTTAGTAGCCTAATGTTAGGAAATCTTAACAATCATAAAAAATGCTATAGGCGTTATTAATGGACTACAAATTAATAGTGTGGGAAACCTCGATACATACATTGAATAGAATATAGAAAAGGGAACCGCGTTTATTAAATTAAGATAAGGTACTAAACATTAAATGGCATTCGCCTGGTTTTTGCACAAGCAAATGTCGTTAGAATTTCCATCAAGTCTATTTTTTGTGCTTCGTCATTTTCAATGGACAAGAAGGCCAGAGAATTCAGTCTCTCCTGTGACGTAGTTGATCGTAAATATGTCTTTATAAGGAAATATTTATTTTGGGATAACTTAGTACAAATATAGGCCTAAAGTTATTGGTGTCAAATATTTATTTGTTCAATAAAAACATACAACGTAATATTCAAAATTCAGTTATACCTAACTTTAAAAAATGTGTTATGTACATCCTACTTATTTTTTCAAAGTTTGTTGTTTTATTTTTGCCGTTGCCATGGCGCCCCCCTGGTCGCGGCGCCCGGGGCGATCGCCCCGCCCACGCGACGGCCCTGCGTTTCAATGCACCACTGCTAATCTCTATCACCGTTGTTAATCTGACAAAACCTAACCAAGATCTGTCATTAATCTAGAACTATAAGGTCATTAACCTAGGGAAGGTACAAGGAGCATATCATAACTAGCCACATGGTCAAGGCGACCAAATTTTAAAACAAAATAAAATCAGGTAAACTGATGTAACAAAGTGCCAGTATGTTTTTGTTTAATCAGTGATGTTTGCAATTATGATATGCAGAATAACAACAACAAAAATTCAAATTGGCCGGTTTCGGGATTTGAACCATGTAACTCCAGAATGTGAGGCCAAGATATTACCATCTCAGCCACCTGGGTCAGTTTAACGGTCTAGTTGGATAAGCGCATGTAAAGAAATAGTGTTATTTGTCATAGCTAACTGTATTTTAATTGCCAAAGCCTTATAAGATCACAGTAAAACAATTGACTATGTTGTCATGATAACTGATTTGCATTTCATAAATTCTTTCGAATACGTATATTACCATAAAATAGGCACTAAATTGAGCATTACTCCGAAACAGGTCGACCGATTTTATCCAATATCAATAGACGTCTTCCCATGGACATTATTACTGTGTATTCCAAGTTTCATATAAATCCGGTAAAGCGTAATTGAGTTATCGCATCTTTAAAATATACACTAAATTGGGTTTTACTCCAGTACCGGTCTACCGATTTGGTCCAATATCAGTAGACGTCTTCCCATGTACAGTCGGTCAAATAAAAAACGTCGGGACTCGTATGCTGTTAAAATTAAAGTTTTGACGCATTAGTTCACAAGTTTCCTATAAAAAACACAAAATACAGGTCATTTTCGGAACATATGAGGCCATGCGGCAGGAGGGAAAATATGAACAAGGAGGGAAAAAATGAACATCGCGGAAATCGCAACACACGATATTCAACTTAATGCATTGTCATAATTCATTTTGCTTTGTGTCATCGCCACATACAAATGCTAACGTGAGAGAAAGTGTGGTTAGGGCTGTAATTGACCTGCATTTTTTGGTCTCTGAAGCAGCGAGAAGGTTCCATATTTATGAAAAGAAGCTCAGAGGTGGGAACGTTACTATAATGCGACCGGAAGTTTTCATAGCAAACGTTGATCTGGCCGGACGCGTATTTCGATGCTAAGATTGGTTGCAGATGCTGAGCGTAAGTTATTGATTTTGCACTACAAGTACCGGTATTATAAAATAAAATCTTTAAAAAATGCTCCTTGAATAAACATATTCCTCGCGAATCTATTAATTATTAATATTATAACAATTTGCAACCAAGAATATGGCGGATTTGAGGCATATAGCCACAGCCTTCTATACATGTTTGTTTTGGAACAAAACTGACTAAATAATCAAGAAAATACATGGATAGACAAGAGGCGTGTGTGAACCTAACCTTAAGTCTTCCTGTACATGCGCATATACTCGTTCGTGATACTTAATCAAATACCGCCCGACGTTTTTTATTTGACCGACTGTACATTATAAATCGGTATACAAAGTTTCAGGAAAATCCAATAAAGCATATTTGAGTTATCGCGACTTCTTATAGCCTATATTAACATAAAAAGCACTAAATTGGGCATTATTCCGGTACTGACCAACCAATTTAGTCGAATATCAATAGACGTCTTCCCATGGACAATACGAAGTTTCATAAAAATCCGATAAAGCTAATTTGAGTTATTGCGTCTTTAAAATAGACACTAAATTGGGTTTTACTCTGGTACCGGTGAACCGATTTGATTCAATATCATTAGGGTTCTTCCCACGGACATTATAAATGTGTTTTCCAAGTTTCATGAAAATCCGGAAAAGCATATTTGAGTTATGGCGCGTACAGACACACAGACAGACGGACAGACATTTTTCGTCCCCACACACAATCTCATAAAGTACCATACTGGCACTTAATAACCAGTACAATACAATATTCAAACTTTTTCAGAGTGATCTTTATTTCAGCATATTAGTCTTTATGATGGAGGCCTGGGTAGCACAGTGAGCATAGCACTGGCTTTCTGTGCCCAAGGTCGTATGTTTGATCTGGGCCCAGGTCGATAACATACATTTTTGCATATATGTGACAGATTTACAGAACTTCTAATGGGCCAAATTCCAGCACACCAGCAATGGTCACAGGATTAAGTTGCAGTATGTCTCATTGTTAAATAACCATAAAACCACCAACCAATGAATAAACAGTGATGGGAAGTAGCTGAGTAAAAGTAATCGGAAAAATGTATTAATGATTAATTTTTGGCTCCATTTCCTTGTAATCATTACTTTTTTAAAAATGTAATTTTAATTTGTAATTTACTTCTGGAAACAAAATTGTAATTGCATTTTAGTAATCATTACATTATAATGACCATGTGAATTGAAAAGTTGGCAATGTTACTTCCTTCTACTCTTTTGCGGTCGCTGCTGCTTGGTGAAGCAATCTCAGATCTCACTTTATGGATTTTGCTGTATGAACTGTCATGGCCTTCTTTTATAATCTCAGTTGATCCAGCGAAGCAGAAGCACTGTTTGTTCATTAATAATTTGACTGACTGACTTGTTCCTGTAACCCCTATGGTGGGGTATAGGGCATCCAAGGGGAGGTTTCATTACCTATACTAATTTTTGTTTCGCTTATTTTCTGAGAGAGGGCAGAGGGACAGGTGGTATGCCCATCGCCTCTCAAACCCCTTTTGGAAACTAATATATTACTTGAAAGTGAAAGGGCCGAGAAATTTTGTCCAGAGGCTCTAATTTAGGCTTGGAGTTCTTTTACGTGCCGTAAATCTACGACACGGGCCCCCCCAGCCTATAGTTCCTCTCAGAGGACTCCATGCCCAGGATTTTTACGTCCTGAAAAATCCATTGACCGTGGCCGGGTTTGATTCCGCGATCTTTGGATCTAGAGGCGGGCATGCTGCCTCTAGACTACCGCGGCCGACCATTAATAATTTGAGACTTGGTAGTTTTACTACTGAATGACCTAGTAGTTCCTGGCTTTGTGCCCTCCCTCCCCCCCCCAAAATAGGAATTTTTAGGTACTGCCATTTTGCCATGTTTGTAATTTGTACCGGTAATTTCACTGATTGAAAAAGTTGAAAAAAGTAAAGAAAAATTGAAAAAGTAATTTGTAATTGTAGTTAAGTAAAATGTCTCTCAATTACTTTTGTTGTTGTTGTATTTTTCCCATCACTTTTCCCCTAAAGCATTCAGTAGGTCTGAGCCTTAAATAGATTTAAAGATAAAAGCCAGATTGGTTTCTATCTATAATTTAAGTAATTTTAGTATGAAAGATGCCATGCATTTTCAACCAGAATGATATTTCCTAAGTTATTAAGTGCCAGTATGGTACTTTATGAGATTGTGTGGGGGGACGAAAAAATGTTTGTCCATCTGTCTGTCCGTCTGTCCGTGCGTCTGTACGCACCATAACTCAAGTACGCTTTTTCGCATCTTCATGAAACTTGGTATAAACATTCATAATGTTGATGGGAAGAACTCTATTGTTATTGAACCAAATCGGTTCACCGGTACCGGAGTAATGCCCAATTTAGTGCCTATTTTAATAGTATTATATTAGAAAGGCACCATAACTGAAATACACTGTATCGGATTTCCATGAAACTTGGTATACTCATTTATGACGTTCATGAGAAGTGCCCTATTGAATTTGAACCTAATCTGTTGACCGGTACCGGAGTAAACCCCAATTTAGTGTCTACTTTAAAGGTGCAATAACTCAAATACGCTTTATCGTATATTTATGAAACTTCGTATACGCATTTATAATGTCCATGGGAAGACGTCTATTTATAATGGATAAAATCGGTTGACCTGTTTCGGAGTAATGCTCAATTTAGTGCCTATTTTATGGTAATATACGTATTCGAAAGAATTTATAAAAAAAATGAAAATCAGTTATCTTGACAACACTGCCTATTGTTTTACTGTGATCTTATAAGGCCTTGGAAATTAAAATACAGGTAGCTATGACAAAAAACACTATTGATTTACATGCGCTTATCCAACTAGACTGTTAAAATGACCCCGGTGGCCGAGACGGTAACGCTTTGGCCTCACATTCTGGAGACCATGGTTCAAAACCCGAAACCGGCCAATTTGAATTTTTTTGGTATTTTTATGTGAGTGTGCGATTGCCATGATATCACAAATCTGTACAGTTCAGTTGATGCTGGAAGATTTTAATCTAATTAAAAAAAAACTAGACCTTTGTTCTTCCATAATCCCTGCTTAATGAATAAATCTGGAGCTTAACTTGGAAATCAATTTTAAAAAATCATATTCTGCATACCATAATTGCAGTCATAACTGATTAAACAAAAACATACTGGCACTTTGTTACATCAGTTTACCTGATTTTTATTTACTTATGGAATTTTATATTGTTCCTTATCTTAGTTTGGTGTTGTTTTCTGTTTGTTTCTGTAGGTGGAATCAAAATACACTTAATGATCCATTAGTTGCAGCTAAAACAGCATGGCCTGTACCCTATATTGAAGCTCTGTTTTTACCTGAATTTAAAATAAAAGGTGATATACAGGAAAAAGACTTTCAGGTAAGTATGAAATTGTTTCATATATGGTAATGGATAATTTTTGATAATGATGTTTTGAAAGTCCTTTGGTCTTATCTATTTTTATAAAAACAGAAAGGGTCCCTGTATAAACTACCGTATGTTAAAAGCATAAACATTATCTTTTTCTGTAGTATTGTAATATAAAAATAGCTTAAATATCGGCAATTGCTTTTACCAGCAGATTGTATACGTAAAAATAGCTAAGAAATCAGCAATTGCTTTTATCAACAGATTGTTTAAGTGTAGGCCGAAGGTGGTAAAAGTAGAGAGAAAGGACAGATTATGAGTAGAAATCTTGGAGAAAGCTCGTATCTGTAATAACTTATTCCAATGTTATGGTATTTACGTTCCATGAAAAAATATTTTTGTTTCATACTTTAAATTCTGCTGTTTCTGTTAGCACTTCTTAATAATTACTTCCAAAAATTGGCTCCTGTTTCCTCTTTTCTTTTCTATATATTTAATTATATTAATTTTTATATTTCCTTTGGACATTTTTCCTTTCTGTTTACAGCTGATTTTATAGGTTCTAGATTTCTTTCTTTCTCTATTTTATATGTCTTTAGTTCTGATTTTAACATAGTTTACAAATTTTTGCTTCTCTTTCAATGTTGAACGTGCTTATGTATTTCTTTTTCAGATTATAGACACAATATCACAAGGAGCATTTGGCAAAGTGTACAAAGTTTTGAAAAAAGACTCAGGAGAAATATATGCTTTCAAAGTGTTATCTAAGTCAAAGGTAATTTATTGTAACTTTTAAGCCATTTAAGCTGCACCTAGGCTTAAGCTAAATTTTCAGTTGTGTTGACATAAATGCATTGATGTGGTAAAGTAAAAATAAAGGTTATGCATATACTTTCTAATAATACACTATCCCATAACATTTTTGTCTAATGACTACCTTAACTTTTGTCTAATGACTGTGGCATCTTAAAAAATAATTTCTTGGAATCTACATGTAGATTAATAGGCCTAGTAATTATCGACTGAGCAAAGTGAGCTCCTATTTTAATTTGATTGTTTGGCATTTCATCTGTTTACCTATAAATTTGTGTGTTACATACACTGACCGGCAAAAAAACGATCACTGTAAAATTTATTGTACTTTTAAGATTAAACATAATTTTGATTGGATGTTTATACATTGTTGTTGGTGAGGATGAATTATTATTTTTAATGGATCATTAGCTGTAGCATATCTCCTTTCTTCATATCTCACTTGATCACCAAAAAAAAACAAAAAACAAAAACATCACAATAGGGTGATTCCAATATGATTATAAGCACTAGCTTGTCGTACATATTGCTAGGTGTTTCATTGTTGTATTGCGTCATTTCCTTACAAACTGAACAGAAACTGTCTCCCTTCGCATCGAAGTGATTCTGTCAGTAAGTTTAGTTGAAATTACGCCTCTCAGTCTCGAAGACGTTGCCAAAGCTATTGCTCTAATTGATGATGGATGCAGCCTCCATTATGCCCCTGCAACCTTAGGCTCACCACAGTGCAAGAGGAAAAATGGGGAATTAAGTGTGAAATGTGTCATTACATTTTAATCTTAAAAACGTATACAATTGCAGTAATTTTATTTCAAGCACTAGGCCTACTACAAAATTTTTATTTAAACTTAATTTTTAAAAATTTCTTTACATGATCGGTTTTTTTTTTGCCGGTCAGTGTAGTTATGACCAAATGCATTTTCAGTTTTCTTCCAGTTTGGCATGAATGTACCTTGAAATCATTAAAAACAGGCTATCTGTAAGGGTTTTTACGTTTTGATTGAGTTTCAAAGTGATGGCTGTTTTAATAGTTCTGTTTCATGTAATGTTCAGCTTCTTTCAACAACAGTGTATAAAAATTTGCAGTCTACTTCCAGTCTTGAATGTTAAATTTTCTAACATCTTTGCCCCAGTACACTTTTTTAGTGCTTTATCAGCATTTTGTCTGTTTGTCTGTACTGTAAATTTGTTTGATACATAGTCACAAACTAAATGCGTTTGATTTTTTTTCCAATTTGACATAAATGTTCCTTGATGTCATTAATCTTTTAACTGCTCTAGTCATTGCCGTGATGGCAGAAGATAATTTTTAAAACATCAAAGAAAATTGTATTTTATGAGTGATGTTTGTAACACAGGGATAACAATCTCCACTTTTTGCTTACAGTATGTGGGCATATTTAAGCAAATTTTCCATGAGGCCACGGCCACAGCAGTTAAATGATTAAAAATGACATATTAGTAAGGAATTTTAATTTTTTTTTTATTCGGTTTCAAGATGAACACTTGAAATCTACTGTTCACAGAACTGAAGACTTCCCGCACTTGCTCAATGTTGCCGTCACTAGTGGATGTGGTTGGGCGTCCTGTTCTTTCCTTGTCCTTCACACTTGTCTGATCATTTTTTAACTTTCCAATCCATTTGTACATTCTGTGCCATGGTAAAACATTGCCCCCTATTGTGTAGAAAGTCTTCAATGGATTTTGGCTCTTGATTCACCTTCAGACAACAAAAAACAGACCACTGCACGCTGTTCTTCTTTGGTGCAAATGCTGAGCGGTGCAGCCATGTTTAATGTGCAACAGCGCAACATTCAGTGGAGTCATAATGGTCAAACATTCCACAAGTGGAGACAAATTAATCACAATTAATTAATTAACAACACATCGATGTGCATGAGCACAAAGCATTACAAGCTAACCTAAAAAAGTTTAAACAAAAATTGCAGATAATTATTGATTTACCCTTGTGCTTTATATCTGATCCTGTAAACTAATAAAATTTATTGTCATTGTTACATTTATTGTATTTAAGATTCATTTGAACTCCTTCCTACAGGTTGACAGGAAAAAGTCCAAGCATAAAAAATCCAGTTAGATATCCGAATTTTGAAGCGCATTTTCATATTTACCGTGTTGGTGTACCACAGTTTTCTGGAGGTGCCGTTTATGTTATGATGGCACTGTTATTTGGATTCAGCTGTTGGGTATTGCTTGCATCTGCTAACAGGCATTTCTGCTCATTCCTTCTCCTTTTATCGTGTATTTTCTGTTTTAGGCTTATAGCAAAGGATAGAGGTGTTGAAAAAATTTAAAGATCTTGCAATGTCAATTGCAGACCAAGTGAAAATGTAAAATATGTATATATTGGCATATCTGTGCGAAAATCCGGCATTTTAATAATCTGGCACTCCTCAGGCCCGGAGGTTGTCAGATTTTTGGATGTCAACCTGTACTGGTTTAGAGTAGGACTAAAAAAAAAAAAAAAAAAAAAAAAATTACGACTAATTATAGCATCTGTGCTAATACAACTGGCCTCAGTTGCACCTGCTACAGATATAGCTACAATTATGACATCATGTTTAGCCATTCCTAGCCATTTTGGCGATTATTTTTGCCCTCTTTTCTCACTAGTTCATGAGTTTATCACGACTCAACATATTCTGTGTGGCACAATGAAAATAATGATTTCAGGTAGATCTTATAACAGTATTATTAACTGTGTATTTCCTTTTATGATTATATGTTGTGTAGATGCAGATCTCAAAGAGTGTTAAGAAGTGAGGGTAATCCCCCTTGGAATGTGAAACCTAATGTACTGTAGTTTACTAAATCTTTTAAAAAAAGAGGCACATCCCTAAAGTAACTTTCCCAGGAGGGGTTTACAGAAACTAAACACTATTTCATGGAAATATTTATTGCAACAGATACAGCAAGTGTTTAGCTATTTTTCAACACATTCGCCACCGGAATTGGGACGTTTGTCGTACCATGGGACCAACTTTTGTATCCCTGTGTCATAGAAGTCTGCTGCCTGGGATTGGAACCACTGTTTGACAACCAACTCCGCTCTCTTTCATTCTCTGACATTTCTTGAGGTGTAGGAAAAGAAGGAAATCACTGGGAGTGGGTTCCGGGCTGTAGGGTAGATGTTTGAAGACCTCCCAAAGTATCCTGCAGAAGTTCGACTGGTAGATGTTTAAACACCTCCCAGAAAGTTTCCTGATGACGTTTGACTGGTGGATGTTTAAATACCTCCATCTTTTTCCATCTTCTCCTATACCTCCAAAAAAAAAAAAAACAGAGAATGGCAGAGAGGCGGAGATGGTTGTTACACAGTGGTTCAAATTTTTGGCGGCAGACTTCTATAGCACAGGCATTCAAAAGTTGGTCCCACGGCATGATAAATGCCTCAATTCTGGTGGTGAATGTGTTGAAAAATATCTGAACACTTGCTGTATCTGTTACAATAAATATTTCCATGAAATTGTATTTAGTTTCTGTAAAGGGCCCCTGGGAAAGTTACTTTATGGACATTCCTCGTATCAACAATTTAAAAAATATTCAATGTTAATTTAGGCTACTGTAGCATTTATTTGATCAAATTCAAAGTGTGAGCACCCTTTGAAAGAAATTAAAAGAAATTATCACCTATGCCTACTACTCTAGTGTGGGTGCTTCAAGGAGATCTCAGAAGAGTGGAGAGCATTGCATGTCAGTATGTTGTTCCACTTGTCAAATTGCAACTTTAGTGGACAGATGTATTTATTTCATTAGCCAGGTGATCAGACTTCCAAAAATATTTTTTTTAGGTAGATTTCGAAGAAAAATCTACCTATTGCAATGGATACCATGTCATGATTTTCGAAAAATTCTTTCATATCTTTACGTTTCATGCTCCCCTAAGTACGAAACCACCGCCCGTTCAAAAAAAAATGTTGTTATATTTATATATATATATTTATATCTTTACACGATAGCGGCCGTAATTTTGAAGATATTTGAACCAAATTTTAATATGTTATTTCTAGGCCCAATAGTTCGGACCGGCCCCTATGAAGTATAGAGGGAAACTTTGTTTGAATAAATTAGAGTACTCCCTATGGAGTTCACAGTGACACCAACGATTCGGGGGTTCGAGTGAGGGTGGGAGCGGGGGATGAAAATTCGAAACTTTTGAAACCACGTACGTGAGTACTCTACAAATCAATAAATAGTTTCTTGATAGCTCTCATATGACGCGAGAATTTAATGTTTGAAAATAATAACACTTAAAAGAATTATTATAATATAATTTTATCTTGTTTAGTAGCTTTGCTAATTTTATTCATTGCTGATCTTGCGCACGGCCTCCCAGAATATTATATCCTATTCTTGTTGTCAAAACAAATGATTGTAGGCTCTTCCTCTTTACTGCAGGTTTGCCATGCCAAGGCTAAAAAAGAAGAGTGCTGCGCAGCGATAATAAATTAAACCAAAAGCACTTTGAAATCTTCCTCAGCCTGTAGGCCTGCCTAAAGGGAATTTTTTAAATACTGGTATTAGTACTGGTTTACCCCACTTTATATGGTGCTCAAGATGTATTTTCTGTATTTTTGCCTCTTCTGCTCTCAGTGATTTTAAGATTGGATTAATATTTTCTTATGAATTTCAGATTATTGCAGAAAATGCTGTGCAACAAGTGAAAGATGAAGTATGCATACAGTCTATGTGTGGTCATAATCCCTTTATAGTGAACTGCCCGTTTTTCTGGCAGAATAGAAAGCAATTATTCATAGGTAAGTTATTTTTCATTTATTAAAATTCAGGCATATGCTTTGAATCATAAAGGCATGGAACTTCAAATTCTTTAAAACAATTTTCATTCACAAAATTTATACAACTTCTATGGCAGTAGCCATTATGTGAGTGATTTAAATTCTAGATAACAAAGTTTGATCCCCAATTGAGGATTGAATGTTTGAGGATTTGTATAGTTTTCTTTGATTTGTTAAAGCAAATTTCAGGCTGAATTGTCATTCCATGTCCTTTCCTTCCATTTCATCATTAAATTGATTCATACAAATATTGATTTCGGCCATCTGCATTTGTTCTGAATTTGCCCTTTATAAAAGTTATTTGAAACTTATAACAGAGCAGAAAGAATGTCTTGAAAATTTCCTTTGTATATTTAATTAAGTAACAGTTGAAGTAAGGTATTTACTAACTGTCTCAGCTTTTGCAAAGGTAATTAGAAAAGTTATTCAGATAAATGGAATGATAGTACAGTATACGGTTGTTTTTTACACTCAACTTGACTTATTTGTATTTTTTTCAAGAGCCATGGTTTCAATCAACATCTTGATCATCCTCAGCTAGTGTCCAACTGTTTTGAATTTCTGTAGTTGATCCTGAGGTCCTGCTAGTCATGAAATCTCACTTAAAATACTGTCTTATCGTGTGATTATCATGTACCACAAATATTTATTAGAAGCTTTTCATTGAGTCATTTTGGAAATATTAAAAAATCGTGAAGAAAAGTGATGTTGGTAATCAGTATCTCACAAAAGGGTCAGCTTTTTTTAAACCCGAAATTTACATTTATAATATGAAACATATATGTTTTTGGCCATATAATTATGGACTGCAGACAATACAACAGCAGACTTGCATTATTTAGACAGCAGCTTTTTCGTAACTTGGGACTTAAAGTGGAATGTTTTCAGACAACTGGGTGTGTGTAAAGAGGTGCTTTACATCATTTCTGCAAAGCTATTTAATAGACGTAAGTTTAATTCCAACTGAACAATATATGTGTATGAAGATATACATTAATTATTATAGTCAGGAATAATCAGCCTATAATGTAATACATAGTCATATCAATACTGCCTCTACAACAGAAATACACAGCAGGTGAATTATTCAAGGAAAAAAAAATACAATGAATTATGAACTACAATAACAATAACAATAATTAAAAGAAATACATTTCCTCAAGGGCTGAAGATGGAGGAAAGGTTCCCATGATACTGGTGGCATTCCCCCTTTGTATGGCAATGCTGATACGTTGCCTCAAATATTCGCCTGCCCTAGGATCCCCTGTTGCAGTAGCAAGTCTTCTACCTATCTCTGAAGTTAACTCCTTCGCTTCTGCACACCAAGTACCAAGTGTCTCGACAGCAAACACAACAAAATGATACTGGTCAATTATGTGAGAGTACTTCTTTAACTTCAAAGATACAGCAGAAATCGCAGCCGAGCCAGGATTTTTGCAGGTGACCGGCAAATGTGATGAAGCTAGTGTGTCGACACAGGTTGCATCCCATAAAAGTGATTTACCCCTGACCCAAGGGATTAAGGTCAATCCGTCGGGTCTCTTGCCATCAGATCGACTAAGGCCAACTGGCTCCAAGATAGTCGGGACACCAGCAGAGACTAAGGCTCTTTTAATGAGGTCGTTGATCATGGAATGCCTGGAAAACCTTCCTGTGTTCTTCGGACAGCTTAACCCATGATGGCCGTAAGGGTCAACTCTGGCGCTGCACTGGCATAGGTGTGGATGACAGATTTTACTACCAAGCCGCAAGCCTACAGCGATCCTGAAAGGCACATCATCCATTAGGGTACCTAAGTTAGATGAAGGTAAAGCTCTCAGCCAGGAGCCAGCTTCGTATTCACGAATGGCAAGAAAACGTGCTTGATCAAGGTCAGAAGGAGAAGAAGAAACGAGAAGTTGGTGTATACGTATGGTGTTTATATGATCCCACTCCTTCTGTACCTCAGGATGAGTCAGAAAATCCTGTTCAGAGTTTAAAAGTCTCCAACTTGCAAGAGCCTCCGACAAATGGCAGATCTCAATTTCATCACCATGATTTAAAAGAACAGATTTGACAAAATCAGAAACGTCATGAGCCGAAGCCAAGAAAGCAGGAATACAAATATCGTTGATCTTGCGCACACCAACTCCTCCAAACTTAATAGGTAAACTTGCCAGTAACCAGCTTTTATCATCAAGAGTCAGATTAAGTATGGATTGTAAGCAATTTCTCACAGTATCATCAGCTTCATTGACAATAGATGGATATAACCACAAAGGGGTGGTGCGAAGAAAGTATGTTAATTTGGGAACAAAAAAACTACTTTTTAGGAGAAAATACGCCGTGTGAGAATGAAGCGAATTCAAACATTCAAACATTTTCTTCATCAACTCCAAGTTCTGCTTTGCAGTATGTTCCACAGCATCAAGCATGATGGGAGATCCAAGTAGGTTTAACTCAGAACTAGATACTATTTTAATTCCTGGTGTAATTTTCTGAAAAGCAGAAACAACGTCTTCATCTCTGGCAGAGCAGAAGTATAGCTCACATTTATTTGGATTAATTTCCAATCCAATTGCCCCACATTCATCAATGATCTTCTGAAGATCCTCAAGTACAATATTAGGTTCGTCTCCTAGAGTTCCATCGTCCAGATAGAAAAAATTTAACTTACTCTGTAAGTGTGAAATTGTGGGATGAATTGCAAGACTAAAAACCATAGGGCCCGTGGGATCACCTTGTTGTGCTCCTCGCTGAGATGGAATGGTTTCGGAATTGAAGAAAAGGTGTGATGGTGTCCTATATGCTTGCCATAGAAAGGGGAATAGGTTGGGAACTTTCTCCTTAACCATTGCTAACAAAGAATCTCATTCGATACAATTGAATGCATTTCTGAAATCAATTTTAAGGAGAACCTTATTACTACCTGCGTTCTGGCTAAGGTATGTGCGAACGGTGTGAATAATTTTCTCGCATCCCTTTGGAGTTCCAAATCCTAGTTGATGAGGGCGAAAATATTCCCCTAGGGCCTCCCTTGTAGATGTACAAGCCAATTTAGCCACAAGCCTCCGGAAAGTATTTCCAATTGCAATTGGATGGATGCCACCATCTTTCTTCTGAAGCGATATAAGTGAAGCTCCAAATAAATAAGGTGTAATGGCTTCAGGAACAATGCCTTCTAAGATGAGGTTACATAGTTTTGTTATGCTGTGCAATAGCCGTCTACCAGCATCCCCTGCGGATAGAGAGGTAAGATCTTTCAGATGTTGAGGCCGTATGCCATCTAACCCAGCAGCAGAACCAGACGGGAAACTTCTTATTGCTTGCAAAACACTGTCTTCGGAAACTGATAAATGGGGATCTTCAGGAGAAGGGGGATCGGGAAATGACAAAGACCTGGAAGGAGAAGGATGTTTTTTAAGAAGTGGCTCAAAAGTCTCTCTGCTATTATTCGCAACACCTAAATCAGAGGAGAGGAGTCTGACGGCTCCTCGAATATCACCATCTGAAACTTTGGCTTCAACTATGCGGGGAAGGGACAGTTTTGTCCTAGATCTATTAGATGCAGGTGTCAAAGTTGATTCTCGAAGATTGTCTTTAATTTTTGAAACCAAAGACTTTTCAGGTCCTTTATTGGTTTTTCCTGGAACGCGGAAGGCTATGTATGCGAATAACAGGAGATCTTGCCAACTTTTCTCTGAATTATGTGTTAGACATAGTTCAATGAGATTATGTAATTTATCTGCTGCACAGCTTCTTGCACCCTTAGGTATTCTTCGTAAAACCTTTATATTTGTTTTACAAGTCGACAAACTAGCATGAAAACAGTTTGTGAAAGAATCTGGCGTAGGTATGTCCCCATGGAGAAAAGGTTCGTTAGGGTGGGTCCTTGCCCAATGAATTTTCAGACCCTTCAAACCTTTGAAAGATTTCTCATTCTCAAAACAAAGCGAACAGGGTACTTGTTCAGTATTGGTATCCTGAGAAATATGAATTGGCACATTAGTTGCACAAGATTTACATATCCATGAGGAACTTTTCTGGAAGGAATCCTTGATTTCACCATCACAGAAACCTGAACATTTTTCATGAATCCACGTTTTACATTGATCACACAAAATTAAATTGTCTCCTAAAGTGTCATTGGAATTGCAAATCGAGCAAGCGATATTGACACTATCTTCCATTAGCAAATATTAATTTAAAGAGTACATGTAATGGTTGCTAAGGATAACAAACCATTTTGCTTTATGGAATGTCCAAAAACAGAAAAATATCTTGAAATATACCTAAGATCAAGACACTGACACTCCTTCAAGTGTGCTGACACATATAAGTAAGAAATATTTAACAATATTCAGATTTCAAGCTTATATCAATTAAAAAACCTGATTAAAACAAGCAAGATTGTAGTTCACTACATTCAGCTCATTCCATGGCCTCCATGCCAGCTATTTAATTAGAGTGATTGTATTATTCGCACACTTTATCTTGAGCCAAACACTCCATAATGCTGGAAACCGTCCATATAAAGAAGGCCTCGCTCGAAAAAATGAAGATCGCGACCCGTCCCCAGTATTGCCATACCCAAAAACTTCCCGTTGAGGCATTCTTGAGCTACCGTCAATTTTTTTTATTTGTTTACATCATATTATTCTGAAAATGACCGAATAAATCCAGGGATATTAGAAGAACAGTACTGGTGTTGTTGAAATGGTCGATATAAGTGACAACGAAGTTAAAAATAAAGATTCTTTAAACCAAGAAGTATCGGAAATCAGCGAAATAATGAACCAAATAAATGAAATGGAAGGGAAAGCAATTTAATGTGTTTCAAGCTGAATCTGTCGTTGGAGAAAAGAACAAGTCAAGTTTTATTATTTCGTTGTATAAATTGTGGTATATTAATTACCTACAAACTAGTTAAATTACATCAATTCAGGCATGTGAAAGTGCGTATTCAAGTAGGCCTACATGTATAATGGTACGACTTTTAAACGATTTTCTATATTCTGAAGACCGGGAGAGAAATTGTCTAAATAGGCCTAAATATATTACTTTATTCATTTCTCCAGCGATATATTCTACTATAATATCTGAATCAATATAAAATCTTTAATTTGGTAGCAAAGAGTTGAAAGTGCTACAAATTACAGTTAGTTCCATTGTGACCCAGCATAAAACTACACACATTATATTTTCTGGTAATTGGCAACCCTTCAGAAACAACGTCTATTTCAACTCACCGCCTTCTGAAATAGTCAATCTCTTATACTGCATGCAATATCAGCTCCCCTCACCCCCGCATTTTTTGGGCTCAAGATAAAGTGTGAGCATAATACTCATAGACACCGACTTTAAGAGGGCAATGTACTTTCTGCCCCCTCCCCAACTTTTAAGTTTTTATCTTATAAGTCCTATGTATAACTACTAAATATCCAATTGAAGGGCCTAGTTCCATAAGGGCGTAAGGCACAAATCTTTAATTTTGAGTTTTTAACATTTATGCTTTCTTCTCATATCTCTTAAATACTCAGTGAACTATTTGTACTTTTGCCTTAAACATCTGCTCAGTTATAAGAAAAGACCTGTGAGACTGCACATTCATTCTATTTCACAACAGTTCCATACAGGCTTTAGGCACACTTCCAATCTGTTATTGAGGTGTGTTTACCAACTGTTTTTATTTTCAGCAGTGCAACCATCCAAGCAAATGTTTATAAAAACTGAACTTGCATTTCTGAAGTGTAACTTCATTCAAAATAGATTGTTTTGCTTATCATCTATTGTATTAATGACTATACTGGTATTCATTGGCAGACATGCAATTGTCACTGTATAATACAGGTTTTTACTAAAATAAAGTAAAAACAAATAATATGATACAAAGTAAAAAGATTTGGCTACTGTAAAAGTACTTCAGTTTATGTTTAACATGTTTAGGTACCTTTAGTTAAAAAATCCCAATACATTCTACCTTGTAAATTTGCAGAACACTAATTTAGTCTATCCTTCAAAAATATATGTTATAAAATTAAACTTTAAACCACGTACGGTACTTGTGAGTGGTAACATTGTTTAAAAACATCAAGATTTTTCGAAACTATGTCCTTGTGCCTTACGTCTTTATGGAACTAGGCCCTTTAATTCTTGCCCTCCAACAATATTTTCAAATCGGCGCCTCTGATTGTACCAGTCCTTTAATTCTTTTGAGGGTTATACTGATGATGAGTGCCTGCTTGTTGCCTATAGGAAGATGAAAAAGGAACAAGTGGAACGTGAATATGAGTCTATTACCAACTTTACTGATAGCCTTTGGCATGCTCATAATGCTTGTGTTAGATTTATCTGTAGTATCAGATGACTTGACCATGTGACGCCGTCTTTTCAAACCTCAAACAATGAAGAACAATCCGTTCTCTTATTTTCCTTCACAACATACTGTACTATTAACTTCTTCTCCTCCTTATTACATTCTTGTTTGAATCTCTTTTTGACCTGACAAACGCATAACCAAAACCTACTGCTTATTCCTTGACATACATCATCATTCTGTTCTTCATCTTTTAATGTGTATTCTTCATCTTTTAATTCCCAGCTTTTGGAATTTGTTCCCTCATCGTATCAGAGACTGTCAAAATGTACCACAATTTATAAATAAATTGAGTATTTATTTTATTAGTCTTTAATTAATTAGCATTAATACTGGTATTAGTTATATTTAATTTATTTTAGTTTACTTTTACTGTCTTTAACATGTTTGGTTTTTAATTTCTAGCTATTTATCAAATTTTTTATATGTACTGTTGAAGTGGGAGAGAAGACTTTTTGGCCTTTACTTTGCCAGTATAAACAAATAAATAATTTATTATTTTACCTAGGCTCTAGGCTCTTTCAGGGGTTCTTTAATATACTGTAAATTGATAACATAGGGACCAGCATTTATGTCCCTTCTGAAGGCAAATAATATGCTGTTGGTTAACCCCTGCACCCACAATAAACTATGGCCTCCGTCTATTTGGAAGCAAACTACAAATTTTTGTTTGTAGATTAGAATGGTAACTAAACGACAACTGAAGACACCTCTGGTTACTAAATCCTGTTATAGCTTGTGTTGAAACAAGCCTTACAGGTATAGGAAATACAGTGCAAACCAAAGATGAAGCCACTGAAATTCTGCCGTGCATTGCTTGCAGCCATCACCAGGCATATGGTGATTGTTCACAAATAGTGGGTTTTCAGTCTTACAAATCTTCGAATTCTGTGAGATTATGCCATCACTTAATGAAAACCATGCCTTATTGATTATGAAAATGAGTAATGGATTATACCAAGTCCTTTTACTTGATGAAAAGTAGAAGTGTGGTGTGTTAATAGTGCTCTTCGAATTATAAGCCTAACATTTCATTATTCTAAAATAAATTACCGTATTTTTCGGACTGTCGGCCACAGTGGTCTAGAGGTAGCGTGCCCGCCTCTAGATCCGAAGGTCGCCTGATCAAACCTAGCCATGGTTGATGGATTTTTCAGGACATTGTGTACGGGTATATACGAGGGCTGTTCACAAAGTGAGTTTCCCTAGGGCCGTTTACAGAAACAAAACAAAATTTCATGAAAATAATGAAAGTTATTTTTAATCTTCCGAACCAAACATTAGGATCTTGCTAAAAGTTTATAAATATTGTTTATGCATGATTTTTAGTGTCTTCAATTTTTACTGTATCCTGGATTCAATTATTGTAACAGATATAGCAAGTGTTCAGCTATTTTCAACATATTCACCTCAGGAATTGAGACATTTGTCATACGTTGGGACCAACTTTTGAACACTTGTGTCGTAGAAGTCTGCCGCCTGAGATTTGAACCACTGTATGATAACCTTCTCTGTTTCTTTGTCAATCTCTACCATTCTCTGTTGTTCACTGTCATTTCTTGAGGGGTAGGAAAAGATTAACATCTCTGGGTGCGTGGTACAAGCTGTAGGGTGGAGACTTCAACACCTCCCTGCAAGTCTCCTACAAAAGTTCGTCTGGGAGGTGTTTGAACGTACTTCAACATCCACCCTGCAGCCCAGATCTCGCTCCCAGTGATTTTCATCTTTTCCTACACCTCAATAAATGACAGAGATTGTTGTCACACAGTGGTTCAAATCCCAAGGGACAAACTTCTACGACACAAGTGTTCAAAAGTTGGTCCCACGGTATGACGAATGTCTCAGTTCCTGTGGTGAATATGTTGAAAAATAGCTGATCACTTGCTATATCTGTTGCAATAAATATGTCCATGAAATTTTGTTTTGTTTCTTTAAATGGCCCTAGGGAAACTTTGTGGACGGCCCTCATATATAGGCCTATATATATATATATATATTTTTTTTTTTTTTAAATCTAACTATTGAGTAATGACTAGAATATGAGTCTACTAGGGTATTGTTTTTCACAAGGAACAGGGTTTTTATTTTGAATTTCATATAATAAAGTAGTAATAATTGAAGTGTTTACTTAAGGGTCTAAGTGCTAAAAAAATGATTTTTCATCTGATAATTTTAAATTGATCTATGTACCCAGACCAATGCATTTCAGAAGGGTCCAAGGTCCAGGGAAAGCCACGTTAGTAGAAATAAATTCCAAGATATAGCGCTGGGTCTATCTCCAGCACTTCTTTCTGTGGCTGTATGTCTCGTTTTCTATGCAATCATGATTGTGGCACTTAGACCCTTATAAAAGTAGGCCTAAATGTTTCAATTAATGTTTTAATTACTTTTTTTTCTTTCTTTTCAGTCAGTGAGTATGTGTCAGGAGGGGAGTTACTTGAACTTTGCCAGGGTTATGGTATTCTACCTGAGGATTTAGTAAAAATATATGTTGCCGAAATTGCACTTGCTATAGGTATGTAGAAGAAAAAGAATTTGTGCATATTTCTATGAATTTCTTTGTAACTACAGTATTTGTTTTGAGTGAATTTAAAAAGTGGTATTTATTTGTTTCTATGTAATGTTATGCTTACTAATAATAATATGAGCCAACTAATAACTAGATGCTATTAATAGTATACTGTCTGTGTGTTTTCATAATTTCAGAATGTGCTGAATTTATATGAGTTGACCATAATGAAACTTAAAATGGGAAGATGGTATTTTTTGTTAAAAAATAAGAACATTTTCTAAAATCTTCTGTTTGCTCTAAAGTACTCTTTGATATATCAGGAATAAATGGTATATCCTTCTATGCATATTTGAGCTTTTATCAGAATTTGGGGCACCATTTTGAACCTCATACCATAAACGTGTTTATATAAGGTATAAAATCAGTGTGGGCCTAAATAGCTATAATATAAGTTATAAAACCAGTATATTTTCAAATAATAGCTTATAATTTACTGCCTTATAGACCATGAGAGGTCTAGTTTAAAAAATGAGATTTGCAATCTTTTGTTTTATGCTACAGAGATTTCTGTTACCCACTACTTTTTTTTTTTTTTTTTTTCAACATACAAAGACAAAAATATTGATACAATTTTCTTTTGAATCGAAAGTGAAAATTTTCTCTAAAAGCAGAAATTAGATATTTAATATCCTAGAAATGTTATGCATATCTCTTTGCAAAAATGTAATTATAAATTTATTTTTTAAAACTTGATTGGATATTTTACAACATTAAAGCCACATTTCAAAGTTCTTTTTGTGGTGACTCTTTGAGCATATTTTTGCAAGTAGAATGCACAAAAATAGCTGATTTATTTCAGTTCTAGTAAAGTCCTGCACTAGGCAATTCTTTTTTGTTTGGGCCCCAAAATTACATTTTCAATTTTTTTTCTTTGATTATGTTGCAGTAACAGTGAACTGTGTACATAGAATAAATATAAAAAAAATGTCGCCAACTAGGGAAATAGTTTTATAAAATAGCATCTTGTCCTCTTAAATACTGTCAAAACTTTCTGTCATTGTATTAAGAAATAATTTTACAAGCATGTTTTTTAGTGTATACTGCTTCTTGGGAAATGGCTATTTCTTATCATCTGTATTTAAAGGCCCTGTTAACTTAAAAAATGCATTTTTAGGTGAAAGCTGGTTTAAAAAGAGGATATTTAGAGATTAGTTTGTGCGAAAACCCGATCTTTCTATGTTTAACCGTTCGGCCGCAATCCAAGTAGAAAAGTTCCGTCAGTAATGCGATATGACGTCACAGCGCTCTCACCACTGTGAGGAAGCATTGGAATGCCAGCCATATGTAGCCGACACATCAGTCTGTGTTTGCTAATTCATTGCTGGTGTCATAGGCATAACGAGGGGGGGGGGGGGGGTTTGGGGGTTTAAACACCCCCCCATTGATTAAAAAAAGGAAAATTGTATGATTTTTAAAGTCTGCCCATAAATTACTAAATACAAGTATAAAGCGTGGGAAGCTTAAAACTCGTTATTCTGCGTCTTAATTTTTAAAATTATCCGGGGGAGGACCCCCTGAAGCTTAAAACTCGTTATTGTGCATCTTAATTTTTTTAATTTTCCGGGGGGGACCCCCGGACCCAGCGGATGTTATAACCCCCCCATATGGTCGGCCTGGTTATGCCTATGGCTGGTGTCATCTCGTGTGTTAAAATTATTATAAATTTAAAGTTTCTCGTGTCATGTCTGGAATCAGGCCATATCAATTCGAGCCGAAAAAAAGTGTAATTATAAGGTTGTATTAAATAGGGACACATTGAACACTGCTAGGCCCCTTATGATGGTGAGAGCTGAATCCAATTTTGAAAGGGAACAGTTACGAGTAGCGAACAATAGGAACATGCGTTATGTAGCTTACAGACAATTCGTCTACTGGATTAATTCTTGGAAGCCCTTCGTAAAAGGCAATAGAAAAGTCATACCTTTATGCATAGTTAAACAGATTAGGGACGAATACCCTGAGCCTAACAAAGAGTACAGACAATTTCAACCTGCTGACGGAAGATATATTTCGTATTTTGATTAATTGAAATTTTAACCCTGAATCCACAACTACGGTGAGGTTAAAAAATGTTATACAGAGTTTTTAAAGTCAACTCAATCTTCTTTTTACAGTACTAGGCTTATGTCTGTAAAATATTTAGTTTGGTCATTTATTTTCATGCAAGTGAAAGAACAATTAAATCCTAGAAAAAAAAGTATTATAATTTAAATTTTGCTGTAAATAAAATCAAAGTTGTAAGTAATATACTAAATTTAAACTAATAATTAAATACCGGTACTGTAAATATATATAGAAAGTTACTACTGGACAAAGTTGTTACTGCGGTATCTTTAAAGTTATTGGAATCTCGAGAAAGAGAATCTCTCCAAAGCTTCCAGCGATTCAGGATGGGCCACTGGAGCGATACATCGTGGAACATCTTTAGCCAGATAAGGATCTTCCACAAATTCAATGTTTGAATTATTCACGTAATGTAATACCCTGTTCACTATGTCATTACGCCACTCGTTACTTTTACTTTCATAAACTGAAACCATTACCCACTTTTTTACTTCCTCTGCCCGTACCATAGGTAGAGGAAGCATTGTTTTCGACCCCAAATTCGAAGTTGAGTTTTTAGCATATATACAGGTTTCAAGGCCCCTGAATCAAAAAATACTATTTTTGGAAACATGTCTGTGTGTCTGTCTGTCTGTGAACACTCTAGCTCCAAAACGGAAAATCGTATGAAAACAAAATTTCGTATTTGGGTCAGGTACCTTTTGAAGATGTGAGAATAAGATTGGCGACTATTTTCTCTTATTTTTAAGGGGACTTTACATGAAGAAATTTTCGTTTTTCGCGATTTTCTCGAAAACGGCTCTAACGATTTTCTTTAAAATTTGCACATGTGTTCCTTTTACCGAGAGCTAAAACTTTTATTTGAAACTTTTTTTCGAAAAAATTCTCTGAAGGGTAGTTACAAGCCACCCACTGTTCACCCACTGTTTGTAGAAACTGAACACGCGCTCTTTCATGGCTTCTTATTCTTTATAAGAATGTGAAGTGAGAAAGATGTATTGTTGGCCATGCATAGAGTAAAGAAGTATCTGAGGGAAATATTCGATAAATTTCGGAAATTATTCTTTACGGCGGAAAGTTCAATAAACGTCTGCAGTCACTTTTTTATTTTTTTTTATTTTAAGTTTGTTATATAGCCTGCGCTTTTAGTCGCATCATTGAAAGAAGAGGTATTTATAGGATAATTAGCGTAAAATTGTGTCTTGCGATTCTGTTCAAGGATGTGTGAATACTGTTAACTTTTATTTGGGCAGAGGAAGTTATGTGACTTTCACATCAGATTTTTTTTGTTGGTTTTGAGTATTTCAGTTTTTCACTTGTAACGTTTCTGTTTACATTATAGTTATAATCCATAATCGCCAACATCGATTGTAGTACCATTCCGTCGTAACTAAAGTGAATCTTTTTCGGCTTGTATTTTAATGCTACATTATGATAAGACTCTAAATGTCCTGTATGACAGTAGTTCTTTGCGTGCTTTAAATCTTCAATGAAATTCCTGTTTTTATAACAGATGACAGTAACATGTAATCGTTTGACTCCGGTCTGATCCATTCACTTGCTTCATCTTCAATAATTTCTTCATGTTCGCACTGATTAATTACGTTATTTCCAGTCCAGCTATGTACATTGGAAGTATGAAATAACACCGATTGAAATTTTTAAACCAACACGGTTTGTCCCCTCCACAAGTTTGACATGACCACCATAGGTGGTTAACAATGCTGTCTTTCCAATAATAATAATGGTGAATTTTTTCCGATCTCTTTGAGCTTTTTAGCAAGAGACTTAGACAGATGCCACGCATCAAACTACAGCGACGGTGCGCGGGCTCTGTGCAGCTAGAGTGCTCTGACGTCACTCCGCTGGAAGCCGCATCAGTTATTCTTCGAATTCGCGAGAACGAAGCATCGTAGAAACATGGGGTTTTCACTGCTGTATTTTACTAAACAAACTCTTTATTCTGAGAGTCACTTGATTTTAAGTTAACAGGGCCTTTAAGTTAAACCCTAGATCACATTACCAATACTGCTAGTTCCTTCTCTCAAAACCGCTAGAAATGAGCACATTCTAAAAACTGTCATATCCCACTTCCAAATGTTGCTATTTGGAATTAGTCTTTTGGTGTCATGAACCATAAAATATATTATTTTATATTCCTCTTTTCCTATACCTTTTTGATCATTATATTATGCTATAGTGTCTTTATTTTACTGTTATATTCTTATATTTTTTGTAAGAAAAGAACGTCTAAAAGCCCCATTTTGCCTTTTCAGGTATATTGTTACCTGAATGCATGCAAGTGTGTGTGGGTTTGTATCATTTCATGATTTTTTAATGTATGAAATTACTTCTTTTACAGATTTTTTGCACAATGCAGGAGTTATCTATAGAGATCTGAAAATGGAAAATACCCTTCTAGATAGTGAAGGTCATGTTCAGTTAATAGATTTTGGATTAGCGAAATGGCTAAAATATGGATCACGCACAACTACAATATGTGGTACACGTCAATACATGGGTAAGATTTTTATGAAAAATGTCTATATTTTCCTTTCTTCTTAATGATATTCTATTATTTTTAGTAGATTTTTAAAAATATATTTCAATTCATTTACCTTTTTCATGAGCATTCACATAATCCACTCAATTTCCTTGTTAATATCCAGTGTTACAGACAAAAGCAGCAATAGTCTCATATTCTAGTTATTACTCAGTAGCTTTTTTATAATACAGTGCAGGTAGGTGAGCAGAGAGCATGAGGCCGTGCCATTTTTCAGAATTTCCCATCCATAAGCACTCGTGTATCTGCCACCTCTCTAAACTATTTTATAACCTGGTTATTCATGTATTTGGACCGGATAATCCAAACCAGGTGCGAGATATTGGATTTCCCGCACTTAATTTCAAATTTCCCCCATTTTGTCACCATTTTGCATATGTATATGACAAAATTAAGTTAGGAAATTCAAAATCTGATGAAATCAGGGGGTGGTAATTCAAAATAAAGTGTGAAAAAATTTAAATGAGATGTGGAATTTTCATGCATGGATAATCTGCCCACTGATATTCCGCCCATGGATAATCAGGAATTTTCTGTATTACTAACTTATGTACTAGATCAGGGGTGCTCAAACGGTCGATCGCGATCGACAAGTCGATCGCGAGTGCTTTTTGAGTAGATCTCGAGAAGAAAAAAATTTTAATAAGTAGGTAGGTAACTAATAAAATAACACTGCTTGCGGCAAAAGGTGGCTTTATCAAAGGAACGCGCGGCACTTGTCAAAGAAAAGCCGCGTTGTTTCTAGACTAGACAGTGGAGTCTAGTCTAGAAACAACGAGAGACAGTACAGTCTAGTTTCGGGCGGCGCGTTTGACGGGAACATTCGAGACTTTCGTTCACGCCGATATAAATGTTGCGCCTGCAGGAATTGGAGTCATTCTGAATTGTAACTTGATGGCGATACTACGTCGATAAGTACAAAGTTTATTATTAAATAGTGGAAAATGAGTGCAGTGAAGAAATCTAAAACGTATCATTTTAATAAGGATTGGGAGGAAGAATTTTTCTTTTGTATGGTGAAGGATAAGTGCATTTGTGTTATTTGTCGTGCGTCAGTTGCAATACCTAAGCGTGGTAACTTAGAGAGGCATCATAAAACGGTTCATAAAAACTATGAAAAGGATTTTCCGCCACAGAGTGAATTAAGAAAACTAAAGGTACGTGATTTGATATCTTGTTTGAAAAAAGAACAATCCATGTTCACAAGACCAGTCAAACAATCAAAAGCTGCTACGATCGCGTCATTTAAAATATCTCATATATTGGCGAAACACAAGAAACCATTCGAAGATGGATCGGTGGTGAAGGAAGCATTTATTGAAGCGGGTGAGACTTTATTTGGAGATTTTAAAAATAAAACAGAAATCATGTCTGCTATTAGAGAACTTCAGTTATCTCGTCCGACTGTCACAAGGCGTATTGAAGTCATGAGCCAGGACATCGCAGATAAACTAAAACATGATATCATGGAATGTACATACTTTTCTTTACAGTTCGACGAATCCACCGATATGACAGACACTGCCCAGCTGTGTATTTTTATTCGGATGGTATTCAATGACATGTTGGCTAAGGAAGAATTTTTGACAATCATACCTCTGAAGGGGAAGACCCGTGGCGAAGATATATTTGACGTTTTCTTCAATTTTGTAAAAAACTACGAGCTACCAATATATAAATTAGTGTGCATTACAACCGATGGAGCACCAGCAATGACTGGAAACAAAAACGGTTTTGTGGCATTGTGTCGAGCTAATGAAGAATTCCCTTCATTTTTTTCATTCCATTGCATTATACATCAACAAGTTTTGTGTTCAAAAGTTTTAAACACGGAGGAAATTATGGGCATTGCGACAAAAATTGTGAATTCCATCCGTGCACGTAGCTTGCAACGGCGGCTCTTTCAGTTGCAGTTGGAAGATAGGGAGTCAGCTGAACACACTGATTTAGTTCTTCACACGGACGTCAGGTGGTTGAGTCGCGGAAAATTCCTAGAAAGATTTCAAGAATTATTGCCCGAAATAACAGCTTTTCTAGACGAAAGAGGTGATGACACTCAGATTTTGAAAAACGAAAAATGGCTAAATGATTTGGCATTTTTGACTGACATCACAATGCACTTAAACACCGTTAACTTGGAGCTTCAAGGTAAAGGAAAAACTATTATTGAGATGATTAGCGCAGTAAACGCATTCAAAAGTAAATTGCAACTTATGATAGATCAACTGAAAAGAAAGGATCTGAAACATTTTCCGTCTTTGAAAGCAAGGATTCCTCAGTTGAATTATGATACGTATGAGGCTGAATTATCAAATATTTTGGGACAATTCGAAATGCGTTTTCATGATTGCAGTAAATTGGAAAATATAGCATCATTTATGAGTTATCCTTTTTCATGTAAAAACATTGAGGAATTAGCTACTGAAATAGCCAGTCAGTTTAATATGAACTCATGTTCTGTTGAAAATGAGTTGGTGCAGATTATATCAGATATACATCTCAAAGCTACAGCATCTGATACAAATTTCTGGTGTTTTATATCTGAAGATAAATATCCGAATGTAAGGCAAATCGCCCTTCAACTGACGGCATTTTTTGGGTCAACTTACTTGTGCGAGTCTGCATTTTCTGAAATGAAGATAATTAAGTCAAAATATCGCAATCGACTAACTGACGATCATATGTCATCATGCTTGCGATTAGCACTCAGTGGTTACGTACCATCTTATGAAAAGTATGCTGAGGACATGCAGTGCCACGCTTCAACATCCGAAGCCACTCCTTAGTAACTCTTTTGTTTTGTAACAACCAATAAACTCGCAATTTTGAATAACTATGAGTTTTTTCATTGATATTGTAGAGAAGAACCTAACTAAACCTAACCCAAACCTTGACTAAAATAATGTACCTATACTGCGCAGAAAGCTAATATCTATATATGCTACGGTACGCCCTACCTAGGTAGGTAGGGTGTATCGTGTATGTACGACAACCCTGCATCACACACACTTGCAGTCTCTCAGAGTCGATCGTAAGTAGTCTAAAAATATTGAGGTAGATCGCCAGCAGTTCAAGTTTGAGCACCCCTGTACTAGATGAATAGGGCCTCATTCTCTTCCCCAGAATTCTATCATCACCCTCACTTCTCAAGTCACACATTTTACTAAAATATGCAATAATTAAATACAATCCTAATTTTAATTTGAAACTACTATACCTGTACCTTAATTCATGTTCTCACGACTAAAAGTCGGACTGTAAACCCATGAACAAAAGGCACGACAATAATTGAAAGTCATAATTATCTAACAGGTTCTTCTGTTTACTGCATAAATATCATGTCAGAAGGTCAAGAAGAGACATCCAGTGTTGTTGCATCATGAAAGAATGCAGTATCAGCGTTAGGAAGAAGGATATGTTCTTGTTTTGTTTCTGTCTATAGCTTGGGTTTCACTAGCAGTCAACCATGAGATGTAGTGAGGTGTAGCAGTCATTGAAAAAGAAGGGAGCTTTCTGTTGTCAGGTGTATATTCATTCAAATTATCACATGCCCCCATAATTATGTAAATGTAAAGCTGCCACCCTTTAAAATTTGTGGCCCTAGGCTTACTATAGTCTATTGGAAGAAATGGCCCTGGCATGAGGTGTCCCTTCTTAATCAGTCAAGCATGCCTAGTAGATGAAGTTTGCATACATTTGTTAAGGTGTGGCGCCTCATGCTGTTTGCCCTCTGACCTCCATTACTTATAATTAGGGACCGGATTCTTAGGTTTTTACCTATTTTTTCCCCTTACTTCCAAAACAAAAAGCGCTCATACACTTTTTCGAATCATGTCCATAGGATTCACCCACATTAATTCTGTGGCACCTAAAAATACCTAAATGGGGTATAAAACCTAAATATACCTAAATGGAATATAAAACCTAAAATATCTAATTTAGGCTCCTTTTTTGTCCTTTTTGTTTGTCAGTTGAGAAATTGATATTTTGCAGGGAGAGAATAATTTTTGTCAGGTAGAAATCAATACCACCAGCGTTTCATTCAACCCACTGTCGTCAAGGATATACAGTATCCTAGACGACAAGTACCTAGACGATAAGTACCAGCGTATTCCTTTTAAAATATTCATACGAACAACCATTGTTGCAGTGTATGAACAAGGATATAGATTTCTGTGTTTTAAAGCGCTTGTTTTTTTGTTTGCCTTTGGTACTGCCCTGTTATTCAAACAGTGGTCACACTGTGAGTTTTAGGAAGATGTGTTAATTATGCCGAAACAAATGAAATCAAGTTTATTACGGCAGTGGATTGGCGACGATCTGAATTTCACTGCAGATGGCAAAGTAATATTTTGTCAAGCCTGCCAGAAACACATATTAAAATTATAGTAATTGATATCCGGGTTAGGCCGCGTCGTGTTTATGGTGTCTTCTGACGTTTCGGACAACATATCGTGTCCTTCTTCTGAGAAAGAATTGCAAGAAAATAAGTGCCTGTGATTAGTAAACAGTCACAGTTGACATGACGTCAGTGTTATTGTTTCACGCCAGATGTCACTAATCTTATAACCATCTTCCCTGTTTATGTTATGGGGATGTTTAATGATTTCTATTGCTTCTGTGACAAGTCTAGGGAATTTTCTGTTTTCATCTTTAAGAAGAGCTATGTTATCGAAAAGTATTTTGTGACCCGTTTCATCCGAATGAGATGCTATGGCGGAGAAGTCAGTGTTGTTATGTTTCTGGTGTCTTATATGTTCTTTTCTTCTGGCATCCAGAGAGCGTCCAGTTTGTCCTATGTATACTTTTCCACACATACATGGAATTGAGTAGACTCCCGCTTTATGTAAGATGTCGATTTCGTCTTTCTCTCTACTTAAAAACCCTTCCAATTTGTTGACAGGAGTAAAAATTGTTTCAATGTCATATTTCTTTAAAATTTTTTGAATCTGGTCAGTGATTCCAGCGATGTAGGGAAGGTAGGCCTTAGACTTAGGAGGCGGCTTTTCAGTAGGATCTGTTAAGTCTATTTGGTTTCCAGATAGTCTGTTTTCCACTTTCTTTAGACATCTTCGTATTTCACGAGATGGATAACCATTACACCGAAAGGTATAAGATAAAGACTTCAGTTCCTGTCGAATGTTATCACTGTCACAGATTTCAACAGCCCTCGAGGACAGGGTGTTTATAATTCCTCTCTTAACTGAAGGAGGATGGTGTGAAGACCAGTTTAGATACCTGTCTGTGTTTGTCGGTTTTCTATATACAGCATGGCTTAATGACCCATCTGATTTTCTTTTGACCAGCACATCTAGAAATGGCAGGCTATCATTTTTCTCCTTCTCCATAGTGAACTTTATGTTTCTATGCAAGTTATTGAGATGATTTAAAAAACACGACGCGGCCTAACCCGGATATCAATTACTATAATTTTAATTATAACTCTGGCCGTGGAAGCATGCGAACTAAGAAACACATATTATTTACCTTTCTAGAAAAGGAGGAAGTTTTCGTCCCTGGTTGATCTGTTGTGCGGTTAGCATGCGTAACAACCGAAAAAAGGAAAAATAATCAGTTTCACATTATCCACATCCAACCATAAAGTATTTTACTCACTAAATTAGAAGCATCAGATTCGAATCCTGAGAAGGGTAGTGTCTAGATACAGTATTAACTATTAACTAAGAGATAACAGGAATAAGTTCACAAATGAGAATCTTGAAAGATATTTATTGATATACTGTAACCAGAAAATGTGAGGCAATCTTATTATTTCAATTATATAATATTGTCCTAAAGCAAGTTTACACAAATTTAAGTCAATTTTGTTAAGTTAAACTTTACAAGTATTATGTATTCAATCCTATGTAGCACATTCAAATTCATTAAACCAATTATTCTACCCGAAAATGATATTTTGGACAAAAAACCTAAAAATAACTATTTCACCAAATGGAAAACCTAAAACAGTGTTTTTAAAAACCCGGTCCCTACTTATAATCAGTTACAGGTCTTGCCTTTGATGCTGGGTGTTAATCAGATGGATTATACCAGTGCCTAAAGTTGTAAATTATCTCTCTCACTTTGGCATCACAACAAGTGAAACAAAACCAAGGCCTTACACAGAAACATCAAGTAATTTTTTTTCTAAGAAGAATCTGTGAAATTGTAACTGAAGCACGTGGTTGCCATACATCTTTGTTTTTCCAAATTTTCCGAACCTATTTCTGAAGTGAGCTATGTTCTGTGCTTAACTGGAAAAGTAGCACATCTCTTTTCAATGTCTGAGGCTCTGAGTATATTCCATAAGGACTAAAAGAATTGGAGAGGGACAGTGATTGGGCCAAGTGGATGTAATGTGAGTTGCATTAGATTTATTCAGTCTATGTCTAGAGGATGGATTTTTGCGTATTAGAATATTTTATTCCCTAATAGAGAAAAAAAAACACACACACACACCCATGAGGAAAATGTATTTCATGCCTTTAATGTGCATATAAGTGCATGTTTAAGGGTTATTGCATATTTCATTATTACATGCATATTGTTGTTACATGTAGGCATATTCCATTTTTTGCAATGAAAAATGAATGAATATTTACACATTTTAGCTAACCATAAGCAATTTGAGGGTAGAGGATTTTATTAATGTTAATAACATAGCCTAAACACACAACGCAATCCAAAATCCCAGAAGATATTATTGTTGCACCAAAAGGCATAAGCACAAACAAAATAAAATGTTGAGGAAGGACTTGACTATTTTGTTATAGAAAGGAATTCTTTCGTCACAGACAAAGTTGAAATTATAATTGTTTATTGTAAACAAGAAAAAGTGAAGGATGGTCTATGGTGTAACGTGAATATTAATGTTTTTTTTCATTAAAGACAGGAATTTTAACTTTTTTTCTTTTCATTAAAACTGTGATTTTACATTTTGATGCATTCCTAAGTATACTGTAGTTCTAAATTATCCTCCTACAAAATTGTTCTGACTTACGGGAGAACAAACCTGAAAGGAAGAAATTTGGCTACAATGGTTATTTTTTCATTTGAAAGTTAAATAACCTAAGGTATTATATACTTGCTTCATTGCTTGATTTTCTAGCATTTTAGTTTTGATTTTTGTCTATATATATATAGTCTGTATATATATAAAGTGTTTGTATTGATATTGTATCCAGTTGTATACTGTTTTTCTTATATAAAGTGTTTGTATTGATATTGTATCCAGTTGTGTACTGTTTTATGTACAGTGCCATCAAAAGGTTGCTCCACAGCACTTGTGCAGGCGAGAATCTGCTAAGTATTGGAATTCAATTGGCATTGCTAGCTTATTATTATAATGTTCTGCTATAATCATTTATGAAGTAAGAAATAAAAGTAACATAAAACTAACTAAATAGACGATGAAAATGTTTATCAGGGAACACTTCATTTACTTATGATAAGTCGCCGCCAATATTTCATCATGTGTCGTATTCATTAAAATTGAATATGTTGAAATCATCACATGCCATAAATTCATAAACAATAGAAAACAAATGCACATCAATAATTACATGGTCTACTATGAGTTTGAAAGGAAGATAGGGAGAAATATCATCCTTTTTCTGGCTGGCAAACATAACCATAGCTGTGAAGAGACTTATTGATGGCACTGTATTACATTGTGGATATGACTGATATAAACATGTGTTGATATGGATAGATCAGCCATTTCATAATTACGGGTGGGACATTCTAGCATATTATGACAACTACTTTTGCTCATTACATGTCATAAATAATGACATAGCAATAGGATCTGCCTCAAAAGAAAACCTACAAGATACTTTCAACAAAATATGTGAATGGGCAAACCAAAACAAATTAGAAATAAATAAACAAAAAACCGTTCAAATGGTATTTCGCCAAGGAGGAAGATTAAAACAAGATGACAATATCTACCTAGCAGCAGAAGCACTGAATACAGTAAATTCTTTCAAATATTTAGGACTAACTTTTCAAACAAAAATGACATGCTTCACAAACCACGTAAAGGATAGGACCACAGCAGCAATCAGAGCAATATATGATGTTCAGAACATAACCAGTCTGTCAATCAGTACTGCCATGTTACTGTTCAAAGCAAAAATTATTTCCATACTAACATATGGAATTCAACTAATTTGGGAACAACTAACAGTATCGAATCTGGAAGCGATAAAGAAAATAAAAGCAAGATTTCTAAAGGCCACCCTGGGTGTGTCCAAATACACAAGGTCACGCCTTGTATATGAACTTGCGAGGGAACCTTTCCTCTTAGAAGACTTACATATGGAACAGCAGCTGCAGAACACTAGGCAATATGAAAAAGCTCTAAAGAAAGCTTATGACAAAAAAAGATAAATATGGAGTGACTTCTATAATACAGATGCCATGGTGTACCGCCAATGGACACAAACAAATCAAGACTACAGAAGTGCTATAACTCGGATGTCAATTCACGGATATCATCACAAGATATGTAAAAACACATTGTATCATGAACCAGACAACAGTTCGTTATGTGAAGAATCGTGTGAACGTTATCACTTACAGAACTGCAAGAAGAGAACAAAGTCCTTGATGGAATATAGTAAAGAATAAAATTAAATGCACATAAGTGCGCACTCTGACTTTATAAATAATGAATTAGAACTGGTTCTGCACATTTTATAAAATCTACTATGCCTTCTCCTTCATAGTACATGGAAAGCATTATTTAAAATTTATTTAAAATATTTAAAACTTGTTTTTCAAAATCTATTATGGGTGGGACATAATTTGGGCATTGATTTTAATGATGCAAAACAGAAGTTCATTTGCTGTTCTGCTATTAATGTTAGAGTCTTAATGTTATTATTACTGAAGGTATGAGGGATTAAATGAAAATTATAGAGTGTTTCAAGATAGTCAGAACATTTATTTAACTCTTACAATACTATTTAACAAAACTATCACCATTATGGGTGGGACAAAAAGTCGCTTTTTGCTACTTTACATAGTAATTAACCATGCATAGTTTTTTAAGTTAATCTTATATCAAATTGTACCTTAAGATATATTTTCTCAAATCAAACAGGACATAGCTGATTTTACACTTGACTACTTAGTTTTAACGAGTGTTAAAATCATGCTATAAATGCAAAAAAAAAATTAACTACAACGCAATAAATAAATGATCAACAAATTTTACACATGAAACAACTTCAAATACACATAACTCCTCAATATTCAGTGAACTCTAGATCTTAAAATTTTATTTTACTTCCTAATTACACTAGTTTTATTACTTCTCTCTTGGAGGGAAAAATTCCCATATTTTATGAAATGGCCGAGATATTAAAATGCTGTATGGTTATTTGGCTTCTTTGTATTTATGTGAATGTATATTTTTTTGTTTCTTAGCTCCAGAAGTGATAAGTATGGAACCCTATGGACATGCTGTGGACTGGTGGTCGCTTGGTGTTGTGGCGTGTTGTATGCTGACTGGACAGGTAAGACCTACATTTTTTTATACATTACCTATTCTCTGTGTTAAAATCATATAGGAAATGATCCAGCAATTATATACGATATATCTTGTTGTGTCATCTTAGCTTCGAAGGATGTGAGTCTTTATGGGGTTGAATAACACAGGAAAGAGTAGGAGGAGAGTAAAGTTATATTCTGCTTCCCTGTGGAAGGTTGGCAGTATCATAATTTTTGGGCATCAGGTAGGGTTGCTATAAGACCTGAATTTTCCGGGATCGCACTGGAATTGAGATTTATGTCCTAGAATCCAAAAATTATTTTTGAGACATGTGGATGTCCCAAATTCTTTCAAACAGAAATATAGCAAAAATAATCATTTTCATTCTTTTTATATGACTTTATCTTCCTGTATTTATGGGTTGGATGTTGAGACTGCATGATGGGTGGTACGTCTTGCTTTTCCAGCTCCTGTTCATGCCATGAGACTGTAATAAAATTACTTGGAGCTGGTATTGCCTTCCTTCTTGTTTGCACCATCACAATAATGACAAACACGTATGCTAAGATAAAAGATGCTGTATGCTTATCTTTGTGCAAAGTTATCCCCTTCTGAAAAATTGAATTTCTTTCTTAAGCAGTAATAAATACAGTACAAAGCGCTCTACTAAATGGAAGTCTTTAACTTGAGAGCTATTTTCTTACACCAAGTGCTCCAGATTTTTCTACATTATCGTAAAGTTGTTAACTTACTTTTCTGTTCCTGTCCATGGTATCTGTATTATCCTAGATTAAAATCAATCTTAATACAGTGCATGTCGCTTATTGTGATCACTTCAGGATGCAGTTAATCTGATAATCAGGGCCCGGATTCTGATGACCTAAAATTGTTTGAAAAATGACCTATAAAATGACCCTAAATTTTAAAGAAAATGATGTAATAATTATAAAAAATGACCTAAAAACTAATATTTTATTTATAAAAAATTATTATTGTGCACACAAAGTTATAGAATAGTTTGTACATAATTGTAAAAACTGTAAATAACTGTAATGTTGTGAATGTCCTTTTCTCACGGAAATTTATACTGGCACTGAGGCATTGGCGAGTCAAAATTCGACATTTCCTTTTGCGGTCTCCCGGATTATATTGTTGTTTATTCTCAAATATAATACAAATTTTTGGCGTTTCTGTGATTCTCATTTCCGACTGAGACATGATATCACTTTAACATTGAATTTTTCCTTCTTGCATTAAACAAACAACACTCCAAAGGCAGCACTGCTAGCGACAAAAAAAAAAAGTTACCGTAATACACTCAATGTAAATATATGAAAATGACTAAATAAGGAAGCAAATGACAAAATAATGACCTAAAATTAAAATAAATGCCCTAAAAATATAAAATTGCAAAAAATGACAAAAATGACAAAAAATGACCTAATAAAAATGCATTTGTATAATATAGAGGCCATGATTAGGATTTATCCACAAGTTGGCAATGTCTATGCAGCATCAATAAAAAGATGACATATCATCAGAATCCGGGCCCTGCTGATAATATTAAACGATAAATAACAGTAGCCGAAAGAATTAATTGAAGGTTATTTATTCATATATAAGATAATACTCTACAAAACAGAATTAAAAGCTATTTATTCATAAAATAATATGTAACTGTGAATCATTGAACCACACATAATACAGTAATAGACTGCAAGCAACTATTATTTCAACCAGTAACAAATTTTTAAGTTGTTTTTGTTTTCCTTTAGGAGTCCAATAACATATTCCATACTCAGTTACAAGTATTTTTGGAAGTGTATACTGATCTGTTGTGAACACCACGTAGGTATACATCTGACACCTGTCTGTTCAAGTCTTTTCATTTTATACTAGCCATCACTGCATGTCAACACTGTTATCTCCATAAATCAAAAGCTGTAGCTTAACTGAGGTGTGAAACATGTTTTATTGCTTAAAAGAGAAAGTTAGGTAATGCAACCCCCTTGAACTGGTCATCCTGTGAGCCGGGAACAGTACTGCTACTTCCAATACAACACAATATAGTTGAGTTAGAAACAAAACCCTTAAAAAGAAATTTTGAACGACATACAGTACTTGGAAATAACAACGTAAAAAGGAAAATGTGTTAACTAACATAAACCAAATCTTCGATCATAATGAACACAATGTTTTCAAGAAATCAGTATTAATCCTTATGGAACTTCATAAAAATTATAACATTACCCGATTGATAACATTATGTGTGATTACATTAAGCTACATTCACTGTAATGTGATTTTTTATTTATTTATTTTTTTAAGGGAACAGGGAGAAGATCAACCAATAAAAATAGCTTTCTAGTGTGTGGTGAATTAAAATATCTGTAAATTGTTTCTTGAATACAATTATCAGTTTTATTCCACAATGGGCAAATTTCTTGGAGCTATATTTTGTTTTTCTTCGATAGGAACACACCATTCTTCAATATATTACTCAGTATACTTACTTACTTACTTAGTGGCAATAGACAATTTCTAAGCAAGCTAAAGGAATATTATCTATTTTATGGAACCTGGAGGTTCATTGCCACACTTACATGAGCTCGCCATTCACCCCTATTCTGTGCTAACTCCATCCACCCATACCTCACAATTCCTACTTCACTTAAGTCTATCCTAATGTTATACTTCCACCTGCGTCCAGGTCTTCCAAGTGGTCTCTTCTCTTTAGGTCTCCATGGCAATATTTTTGAGATATGTCTTTCCTCCCCCATGTGCACAACATGTCCAGCCCATTTCATCCTGCGTGATTTAATTACCCTTACTATATTTGGTGAAGAGTACAAATTATGAAGCTTGTCATTAATGCAGTTTTCTCCAGTCCCTGTTTTCATCTCTCTTAGGTCCAAATATTTTCCTAAGCACTCAGTTATTGATCACTCTCAGATTATGTTCTTCCTGGAAAATAAGGGACAATGTCTCACATCCATATAATACAACCGGCAGGATAATTATCTTATAAATGTTTAATTTTTAGCTTTCTAGACTGAAGACAGGAAGATAAAGTTCTTGAACTGCATAAAAACAAGCCTTTTCTGTTTTCAGTCGACACTTAACTTCTCTCTTAATATTGTGTCTGTAATTATTGCTCCCAATTATTTGAATTTTTCCACTTAATCGAATGCTTTACTAGCTATTCTAATATTTTGTAGCACATTATTTTGACATTTCATGAGCATATAATTAGTTTTTTTCTGTATTAATTTCCAATCCAACATTCCTTCAGGCTTCAAAAAGAATGTCTGCATTTTTCCTGATTGTGTTTATGTCATCGCTCATCAAACAATCATCATCTGTATAAGCTAAAGTCGAGTGATTGCCATTTAATTCTAGACTTACCTTATTTTCCTAATTTTCCTAATGGCATATTCCAAAGCAAAATTAAAAGATAAAGGTGATAGTGCATCTTCTTACTTAAAGTCACTTTTAATGGCAATCCTTTGTGATATAAGTTTTCCTCCCCTGACTCTGCTGTAGGTTAATACATTTTATTATTTGCAGTGCAGTCATTTTTACATCGAATGATGATATGAAAAGTTTGAAAACCGTTGATCATAATCTAAAAAGCGCATCGTACAATTTTTTCTGCTGTGACTTAGTTGATAATTAATACTTATACATTTATTGGAAATATTTCTTTCCACGCAAGGCCTCATAACATTTCATGTTAAAAAAATCTGATGTGAAAGTCACATAACTTCCTCTGCCCAAATAAAAGTTAGCAGTATTCACACATCCTTTTACAGAATCGCAAGACACAATTTTACGCTAATTATCCTATATATACCTCTTCTTTCAATGATGCGACTAAAAGCGCAGGCATAATGAATAGAATTTATGAATTCATTATGGCGCAGGCTATATAACAAACTTAAAAAAAAAAGAACAAGTGACTGCAGACGTTTATTGAACTTTCCGCCGTAAAGAATAATTTCCGAAATTTATCGAATATTTCCCTCAGATACTTCTTTACTCTATACCTGGCCAACAATACATCTTTCTCACTTCACATTCTTATATAGAATAAGAGGCCGTGAAAGAGCGCGTATTCAGTTGTTCATCACGCAAGACAAAATTTCTATAAACAGTGGGTGGCTTGTAACTACCCTCAGAGAATTTTTTCGAAAAAAAGTTTCAAATAAAAGTTTTAGCTCTCAGTAAAAGGAACACATGTGCAAATTTTAAAGAAAATCGTTAGAGCCGTTTTCGAGAAAATCGCGAAAAACGAAAATTTCTTCATGTAAAGTCCCCTTAAAAATAAGAGAAATTTGTCCCCAATCTTCGAATCACATCTTCAGAAGGTACCTGACCAAAATACGAAATTTTGTTTTCATACGATTCTCCGTTTCGGAGCTAGCCTGTTCACAAAGTTCCACACAGACAGACACACAGACACACACACACACACAGACATGTTTCCAAAAATAGTATTTTTGGATTCAGGGGGCCTTGAAACGTGTATATATGCTAAAAACTCAACTTCGAATTTTAGGGTCGAAAACAATACTTCCTCTACCTATAGTACCTATGGTACGGGCAGAGGAAGTAAAAAACTCGTTTTCTGCAAGAAAATATTATGGAAATTTGTTATACTTTCATCATGAGGAAGTTGACTTGCAATTGGAATCCTTCTTTTGCTCTTTCCAGCTTATCTCCAATCACTGACACAGGGAAGAAAACCTCTAGCTCTGTTTCTGCCATAAATCCACAATCCATCATTCATTGTGCTATTTGTATCATAAAATAACATAGGTAATGATAATTCTTGTAGTTTCAGCTGATACCATAGATCCAGCATTTGAAATGTTAATAATTTCATTACGCTTCCCATTGGCTGTCCCTACACTGTTCGGTAGGGTATCACAGTTCATAAAACATAACTGAGATATTTTCCCAACCTTCAGATTAAATCTATAATGGTATTTGGCAGAATCTTCTACTGACATAGTAGTTATTCTTATTATAACAAAACTATAAAGTACTTATTCATAGAATTGCAGGTAGTCCTTTTTTCATTGTATATACAATAAAACTTCAAAACACACACAGTTTAAAATTAAACCACAATGGATATCACAATTAAAAACTCGACTTTTCAGCCAAAACGTCGAGTTTTTAATTGTGATATCCGTTGTGGTTTAATTTTTAACTGTGTATGTGTTTAAGTTTTATCGTACTTATTCATAATTCAAACATGCACACATAAAAATCTGTTGTTATTAATAATAACAATATTATTATTATAATACAGTAATGTTAAAGATAATATCATGGAGTATGAAGTGGAGCAGTTGTTATACCATTGCACAACAACCCAGAAGATTGTGGATTCAATCCCGAATGAGGTCATTGGAATATTTCAACTAGCCTAATCTTTCTGTTGGTATTGAGTGTCCAATGTAAATGTCTATTGGGAATAATCATGGCTGTAAAATTATCCGATGCTTAAGGCTGACTACCTTACCATCTTCATGACTCGATTGTTTGAAAATTCAGGAGATTCAACTTACCGGAACCCTAAGAGGTTTGAAGGCTTGTAATAGGATCCATCTTACTACTTAGGTCTTCTTATTAATATTGGAGTTATAGTTTATTCTTCTTATGCATACTAATACGCTATCTTTTCTTACCTCACAGTTTCAAGAAGTATTCAAAAGAATTTGTATCTTTATCGTCTTCCTCGTCTTCATTTTCATCTCTTCTTTCTCTTCTTTTCTAATACGCCTAAGCACTATCCTTTTACATGAAGAGGTTGTAGTAAGAACATATTTAAGGGGGGTCCGGATCCCTCCCCAAAATATGAGATTTTTAAAGCATTAGTTTTAAAAAAATCAATATTCTGTGTCACTCAGGAAGGGAAGATATTAATAATTTATGGTCAGTCAGTTTAGGACCCCCAAAAATTAATTTCTAAATATGTGCTTGGCTGTAGTCTGTACTCATCGAGTATTGTACGCTTCTTGGTGCACTAACAAGCCTAGAGGATTTGTCCTGCTTGATGAAACTGTATGCATTTATGACAGTATGCCTCGCGTGCAGCCTTATGCTTCATGTAAAGACATACAGATGTATAGGAATCGATGCCGTTTGACAAATCTTGTACATGTCTATAACGAGATTTCTCATGTGGAAAGGGCCTAACTTGACACAGTCAACTCTGAACCAGGCAAGGGTACAAACTAAGCTGCCTTCCCTTACGAACACTGCACTAGGATTGCCCTCAGTCTCAGGTTCAGAGTTCGCTGTGTCAAGTTATATCTCATATCATATATACATACTGTATAAGCCAAGATTTCGCCGAAAATTAAGGATGTGTTTAATTAATTACAAGATTAGATGTACTGCAGATTAATAATTTCTATGGACCTGATTCTTTTTGTGGAATAAACTGGCTGATTTAGTATTTGGAAATTAAAATAAGATTCAGTTTCAGTGTTGACAGATAAAACATAATTAATTACAATAATGCCTTACGTAGGAAATTTTTAATTTTTGCATCAGTTCATCTGCAATATTTCAATTTTCAATTCAACCTAAGTTCTATTGTTTGATTACTTTGTCCATGTGACAGTCTCTAATGAGGGAAGTTTTTGTTTAAAAATTGCCATTTGCAAATGTAAGTATCAACTACATTCCTTGAAACATGGAATTGTTGAAAACTTTAAGTTAGTTTTTGCTGTTATCTCGTCTACCGTAGAGGGTGTCCCACAGGGTAGTGTTTTGGGACCAGTTCTATATCTTCTTTATACACATGATCTACCAACAACAGAAAATACCATTACTGCAACATTTGCAGATGCTACTGTTATTCTTGCCTGAAATAAAAATCCCATTTTAGCCTCAGATACCTGCAGAATCATTTAGATTTATTACAATGCTGGGTAAATCAATGGCTTATTCAGGTAAATAGTTCAAAATCTCAGTATGTAAGTTTTTCTTTATGCTGAGTAAAACACCCAAGAGTACAAATCAATAATGAAGAAATTTCAATTGCAGCAAATTTTAAATATCTTGGTTTCTATTTAGAGGAACAACTAACCTGGATACATCACATTATTACAAGCAAGGAAGTCAAACTAAAGTTTCAGCAATTGTACTGGTTATTAAATAAGCATTCTCAGCTATCCCTTTTTAATATTATACTTTACAAGATCGTAATAAGGCCAGTGTCGAAGATTCAGTTTCTTCACCAACTTGCTAACGCATCGTGGTATGTTTCCATACTACACGTTGACTTGTACATCCCTATCATTAAAGAAGAAATTATTTCTTACAGCATTCAATATCAGAAACGCCTAAGCAATCATCCCAATTCCCTAGCCATCAATCTATTGGGCATTAATTATTCAGTCAACCATAAGGCTTTAGACTTGGCATTCCGATTCAGTGACTTATCTTAAAGTGTTGTTTTATAGCTCTCATATCATTACTGTGTCATTTATGCCATTTACTGAATACTCTTATTTGAACAGATTGTAAATCTACAGAATATTAGTAAAACACTAACAATTACAATTTTAAATAACATTTTCGTACACATTTCTTAATATTCGTCCTAGAGGGGCATATTTTGCGCTTATTTTCACACTTCGTGAAATCCAACAAATTTCGAAATTTTTCATGGATATATTTTGCTTAATAGTGATATTTTAATCATCTACAAAGGTGAATATAGCTAAAGAATTCTGTTTAGTAAAATTTCGTTCTTATTGCTGTTACTAAAAAGTTTAGTCCATTATAATTTCCCCTGAAGTGTGTCATCCCAGTCATTTAAATTCCATGTGTATGAATAAAAAAAGAAAAGTGTTGACCTTGATTCTGAATGGAAATTTTATACATGTTTTAAAGGAATTGCCATAGGATGTCGCAAATTAATTGAATGCGTCGCTTAACGGGTTCCTGGTATAATGAAGAATTTCCCGGATGTAATCACTGTAATTGGGGGGCTGCTTGATACACTAAAAAGTGCTTGAAGATGTTTGGCGGAAACTCATTCAACTGTGGCATACTGACAAGTAATAAATTACAGTTATATCGCAAAGTGTGTTAATAGTAACTTATTTCAGATGCGAGATTAACGATGGTTAAACTCTTAACACTTATTCTTGTCTTATAATCATGAATAAAACACGTGAGCTACTCTTGTTTGCTCCTGGCTATGGTTTGTTAAATAAAACTCAGTTAAAATGATTAAAAAAAACTTGCTAGTGCCACGTTCCAAATACCTTCATTGCTATAATTAGCCGTCGATCCATTTTTTCATAACTTCTTTTAAATATGCCACACGAGCTTCTCTTTCCATGGAAAGTGTATTCAACGGGTATCAGTTAAACATCATAACCTTATAACTAGGCAACCCATGAAGCAGAAATGTCGGAGAAATGGACTAGTTACTAGTAGTTCAGTCAATAAAGAGGCTGTAGAGATCATGGTCGGGAACAGAATTTTTTACTTCAGGGCTGTGTTTGGATTGGTTAGGTGGTAAATAATATTGAATACTCTATAACGTCTTTCATAAGGACATTGCTGTAAATCTAAAGACTGAGGCACCAGAAGGCAAAGTTTGTCGTAAAGTGTGAGGCAAAATAGCGTTTTTCGAAAATTTACAACTTTGGTGGAAGATATCTCGAAAGCTAGTGGGAATAGGGAAAAATGAATAATACCTATCTTGTAAGCAATTTTGCCAGCTATAATTTTTACTGAAAACCTGTTAATTGTAATTATTTACTATCATCACCTTTACGATAATCATTTAGATTTATTAAATTTTTAAGAGAGTAACGTTTTTGCTACGATGCACTGTTTTCGACACATACGCGAAAAACTATAAAAGTAGCCTTCTACATTCCCCCTGCCCACCATTATATAATTTTCTTAAGAGGAAATTATTCCCGGACGGAACGGGAAAAAACAATAATTGCAATATGTCTGTCATAGGGAATTTTTAATTTTTGCATCAGTGCATCTGCCATATTTCAATTTTCAATTCAACCTAAGTTCTTTTATAGGATTACTTTGACCGTGTGGCAGTCTCTAACGAGGGAAGTTTTTATTTAAAAATAGCCATTTGCAAATGGAAGTTTCAACCGCATTCCATGAAACATGGAATTGTTGAAAGCTTTTGCTATGATCTCGTCTGTCATAGAGGGTGTCCCACAGGATAGTGCTTTGGGACCAGTTCTATATCTTCTTTATACACATGATCTACCAACAACAGAAGATACCATTACTGTAACATTTGCAGATGATACTGCTATTCTTGCCTCAAATGAAAATCCCACTTTAGCCTCAGGATACCTGCAGAACCATAACAATCGAATTCTCCGATCTTCGTCTTGAAAGACATCCCATTTTAAAGTTCTATATCTTCTTTATACACATATATATCAGTTCTATATCTTCTTTATACACATGATCTATCAACAACAGAAGATACCATTACTGTAACATTTGCAGATGATACTGCTATTCTTGCCTCAAATGAAAATCCCACTTTAGCCTCAGGATACCTGCAGAATCATAACAATCGAATTCTCCGATCTTCGTCTTGAAAGACATCCCATTTTAAAGGGAAGAATATATCATTTTATATTTATAAATTATAAATATATAATAATGTATAATAATTTTTTCTAATGTTCTAATGTTGTGTGGCATTTCTTAACAAAATTGTTATTGCTAAGAAGGATGTGTGGAAAGGTTGAAAAGTCCGTTGAAAAAACAACATCCGGTGTTAAGAGCATAGTCTACTTGCACGTGTCATACAGGTTCATTGTCAGAGACGTCATTCGTCCATTCACAGCGTGATTGTCTCAGTTGATTCGAGTGCAAACAAACATTAATAGTTTAGGGACAATCGATCATAGTTTGCAATGTAACTCTTTATAAGAACATGCGCTATTAATTGAGTAGGTTTTTATGCCGAGCTTTTTGGACCTACCATGTTTCACTACCGGATATCTGGCAGATGGATGATCTGTCATCGATTGATATGTTAATGAAGATTAAAACCAACAGCACGCCATGTCAGATAGCTCTATAGGCTATGTGTGTGTAAAGTTGCATACCTCATCTACAATAGTTCTTCTGAAGAAGAATTGTGTCTTGAAATAAAGCAAAAAATAGGAAGTTTGCCTTGTCAAGATCGAAATTATTAGTATTGATAAAACGTTTTATTTGTAATGTTCTGTATTGTGCCCCAATCCACTCTTTTTTTCAAAGCATACCCCTTCTCTGCTTACCTCGATAGAAGTAATCGAAGAGAGCAGATAACCGATTTCAGAAAATAACTTAACAACTACCGGGACGACAAAATCCTGGCCTGTACAATTGCGTTCGAAACACATGGCTGGAAAGCGACTCACAGGACTTAGGAAGAAAACAATTATAGCAGAGAAACGAAGAAACAAATTAAGAAATCAGATAATAGAATTTATTCTTGCTTCGTCAACAAGTCCAAATGTAATATTTTATTAAATATAGGCCTATTAATTACATGTTCCCAAAAGATAATATTTTGCTTATGTACTACACAGCTTTACTATGCCTGTTTAAAAGTAGGTAAACCCCTAAGAAACAAAATATTAATTTAAAAAGCTTAAACCTAATTCAGAAGGTAAAATAAAGTTTCTAATATACCAGCAGCAAGAAGTCACACTGCAGAGCTCAGGATTGAAAATGCTGATGAAAACGAATTGGCAACCGCCCCATATAGCCTACCATTAGCCTACAGCTAACACCAAGATACTGAATCCAGAAACTTCATCGTAAAGACTTAATACCCTAGAACATAATAGCAGCTACGTGCTTTATATATATATATATATAAACATAAAATCACCCAAAAGTGATTTTTGCTACTGTCTCTGAAATATCAAACCTGCTTTCAAAGATACAAAAACCATCCCGATTTGCTCGATACACTATCAAATAGCAAAATCCAATTCTCACACAACAGTGCAAACTTTATTAACTTTCACCGAAAGAAATCTAAACTGAACGGATCGAGAAACGACCTCAAACAGTCCCAAAACAGGAGCTCAGACCGAGCACATCTACACGTCAAGAGACACCAAATTGCAATCAAACCACCAGCCCAACACACGGCACATACATGTTACCAGAAGTAACAAATTCTTGCGTACAAGGCCTAAACAGTGCGTAGCTCCGCATTCTTTCCACTATGGTGTCTATTACATTTTTTAGGCCAGATTACTCCAAACCAAAATCAGGCGAACACATTTTGAGGGAAGGACAGGATAAACGTATGATAGGCCTATGACTTAAACCGTAGGCCTTTCATTTATCACAATTATTTAGTCTTATACGGATCAGAAAATATCACGTCATCTGTATAGTTAAAAGAGATACTATTCGGAAACTTTTTCCAAGCAAAAATGGCAATTTACTTACGAATACAGCCGATGTAAAGTGGGTACAATTTATTCGTCAACGAGTGCCATATGCTGCGGAGTTTTGAACTACATCGTTTGTAGCAGTCGATACTCTATACCTACAATGCAGAGGCTACTCTTAAACTCACAATCTGTGCTGTTATTTAAAACAAAGCAGATTTTTATATGTACTGTATTTCCTTAGCCTAACTATCACAGCACAGTAAGTTTTATGTATATGGATAAACGTATGATAGGCCTATGGCTTAAACCGTAGGCCTTTCATTTATCATATATATATATGCTATTTATATATATATACCTTTTCTCTCTTTCTTCGTCTCATATCTTCTATTCTGTTTCATACTCTCTCCTGTCCTTCCTCACTCCGTTTCACCCGAATCTTGTACGTGTAAACCTGCTCCAATTACTGGTTTTACGATTTAAATAGGTCCCACATTCCAAATAAAGGTCAATCCGTATTTTAATATAATTTCACCAGTTTTAATAATTCAAACTTATCGTGTTTTGAAAGCTCGCCTGAGATGCTAAGAGAAGTTGAAGCTATCAAAAATTACTTCTTCGATGGGTAATAATTTTTTTAATGGTTGTAGTGTACTTTAATAAGTCAAATCTATACTGTTAAAAGACACTTTCTCAAGCTCGGAGAAGGGAGATCTACCAGAATTTACTTATTCGAAGGGAAATAAATTGTATGTTTTACTATGGATGCAGTGTAATAATTACAAAGTTTTGCGAAATGTTTATGCCTGTTAGCCTATGGGTAAAAGTTAACAAGAGAAACTTGCAGCGAAGAACTAGTTTGGAACAACTGGAGATCAACAGACTGCTTGACGCGCTCGTATAAACGTTTCTTTATAGAGCAAAATGAATTTGCGTGTGTAGACTTCGGACTTTTAGGTCGCTAAAAATGCTGTTTTAGGTATCTAAAATAGGCTCCAAAATTTGGAAAATAGGTTCTAAAAATCGTAAAATAGTCTCTTATAAAATCGTTAAGTTGCCAGTTTTTTTCAAATATCTCAATTGCATTGCATAATATATTATTTATTGAAGTCACCAATAATCAATAATCATGATAAAACACAGATATAGGCCTATGGTACACAGAATTATATATACCTATTACTAGGGCCTGTATTAATACCCTAACGGTGAAAACCTAATCCCTGCGCCCAGAAACTACGCACGCTAGCATATTCAACCCCTTGTATCCCTCAGCGATTCAGAGAACTATGTTTTTTTCTGGCTGTGGGAGTCGAGAGAAAAACACTACATTTTTTGGGGAATTCAAAGGAATTTTTCTACTGAAGATGAACATTCCTTACTATTTAACCACGTCACAAATGTGTCATGTACCGCACATTTTGAGGTAAAAATTTAGTACGAACTGAAAATAAATGCTAGAATTTATAACAAAAAAGTAACTTATTTGGAACTTTAGAGGAAAAACAAGCAAAAAGGCAATATTAGGCTCTAACGTAAAAATAGGCTGTTTTAGGTCCTATAAAATTATCAGTTTTAGACATATTCACTGATGAAACATGCATATACAAGTTTTCGTCCATATATCACTTAAGGATTAAAATAGGTTTTTACCTAAAATCCGAAGTCTAGCGATCACAATTATTCAGTTTTATATCGTCGAAGCTAAATGGTTCCAAAATCATTCCTGCAGTGCCTCCAAGCATACTAATAATACCATTGTAATCTTAGTCGAACTCCCTGAACATTATCGTAATCGTTGGAGCCCGGATTTCTAAGCAAAAAGCATATTTATTTTCTGACTCCTAAACATACGCAGAAATGATTTTTTTTTTAGGTCTGAATTGTCCGTTGGGTACAACAGGCTATTTTCGCACCAGACACGCCAGATGTTGGTTGTGAGAAAATTTAGGTTGCAATTTCAACTCCTGTTGTACCCAAATGAAAAATCAGACCTAAAAAAAGTTAATTTGTTATTAAAAAGGCGTCAAAATTCGGGCATTTCGGTGTATTATTGCGTAAGACACTCTTGATAAGCAATTTTAACTATGCTTGATAGTACTTGTTTTGCTTATTCTGAGAGGAAAACAATTTTGCTTGCTCATTTTATGATTTTGAATTAAAATAGCATATTTTACTCAAAACTATGTAATTAAAATCCTTATTTCAATCTTAGACTTAATTATCAGCGGTTTTCTTTCTTTTGTCGGCTAATAAAATTATTGGACAATCCGGGTTACAAAATACCCTTCAGATTTCTAAAAAGCTTTCCAGTGAAGAAAGAGCTGTTGAAGAAGAATTCATGGAAGAAGGATTTTATTGCTTTTCACATGCGCCTTTGACCCCCTGCAACGTTGAAAGAACATTTTCACTTTACAGATCGTCCTTCACTGACAGATGCTGGAGTTTCACACAAGAAAATATGCGGATGGCCTTACCTTACATACTGTAACAGCCGTGAACATGAAAGATTTTTACGAATTAATTATTTATATGATTTTCGTGTAATTTGTTTTTGCTTATTTGGTTCTTATTTCTTACATTTTTCGTGCTTATTTTGCTTGCTTATTGTTCTGATTTATTTTACTTATAAATCCGGGCTCTGATTAATAATTATTGTATCATCATTACTAGGGCAAGTCATTTTAATGACGATAAATAGTGAAAAAATGCATTTATAGCTATAATAGTAGTAAAAAAGAACACAAATTTAAAAAATCATTAAATTATCCATCATTACTAGACTTCGGATTTTAGGTAAAAACCTATTTTAATCCTTAAGTGATATATGGACGAAAACTTGTATATGCATGTTTCATAAGTGACCCTGCCTAAAACTGACACTTTTATAGGACCTAAAACAGCCTATTTTTACGTTAGAGCCTAGTATTGCCTTTTTGCTTGTTTTTTCCTCTAAAGTTCAAAATAAGTTATTTTTTGTTAAAAATTCTAGCATTTATTTTCAGTTCATACTTAATTTTCAGCTCGGAATGTGCAGTACATGACACATTTGTGACGTGGTTGAATAGTAAGGAATGTTTCGTCTTCAGGAGAAAAATTCCTTGGAATTCCCAAGAAAATGTAGTGTTTTTCTCTCGACTCCCACATCCAGTAACAAAAAAACAAAAAAAAAAAAAAACAAAAAAAAACAAAAAAAAAAAAAAACAAACAAACAAACAAACAAAAACGTAGTACTCTGAATCACTGAGGGATACAATGGGTTGAATATGCTAGCGTGCGTAGCTTCTGGGCGCAGGGATTAGGTTTTCACTGTTAGGGTAGTAGGCTAATACAGGCCCTAGTAATAGGCCTATATAATTCTGTGTATCATAGGCCTATATTGATCAATGGTGAATTCAATAAATATAATATTCTGCATTGCAATTGAGATATTTCAGAAAATCGGCAACTTAGCGATTTTATAAGAGACTATTTTACGATTTTTAGAACCTATTTTCCAATTTTTAGAGCCTATTTTAGGTACCTAAAACAGCATTTTTAGCGACCTAATAGTCCGAAGTCTAATCATTACTTATAACTAGGAGTTTTTTTTTTAGACGTAATGAGTTAATTCTACGGTGGAGTACAATTTATTGGATAGCAGTGTGATACATTTAAATTTACGATATAAAACTCACTTATGTTGTTATTAACGAAGTAGGCTAAGTAAAGAATACTATGTACAAGTAAAGAATACTTGGACACGCTATGCATAAAAAATTCTGAATTGGCATGCCCGTCAAATTACTCTTATCAAATACTTCATTCAACTCTTATAGGCCTACACAAATGAATGACATAGTTGAAGGTCCTTCTGATAAACCTGAAAATGAGTAACAATGGACATATTCCGTTGAGTTCATTATGCACATTCTTTTAAAATAGGGGAAGCAGGTACGGCCTATACCTTATTTTTCTGGGAATGTAGTCTTCTTCAAAATGCATGTTACTTAAAAGTACGGGAAACAGGTATTGCTTATATAATATTTTCTTAGAAGTGTAGACAGCTCAAAATGAACATTCCTTCTTGTTATTCTGCAAGTAAGCTTTGTTTTACGCAGACGTTATTTGCTTATAAAGTTATAATAGACAAACATACAAAAATAATAATGAAACACCCAAAATATAACGTATGTAACACGCTTTTTAAAATTATAAAAATGCCGAATATTACTTTAAAATGCCCAAAAAGACCCATCTCTTGAAAATGATGAAAAATGCACAAACAAATTGCCCTTATTCAATCAATTAATTCATTATAGGCCTACACATTGAATATACTAGATCTATATTTCAACCTTCATATAAAAAAGATGCAAAATCATCAAATGTCTTGCCCTAAATTGCTTATAAAGTTGCTCTAAATTGCTTATAAAGTTATAATAGACAAACATTAAAACACAAATAATAATGAAGCACTCAAAATATAACGTATGTAACACGCTTTTTAAAATTATAAAAATGCCGAAAATTACTTAAAAATGCCCAAAAAGACCCATCTCTTGAAAATGATGAAAAATGTATAAACAAATTACCATTATTCAATCAATTAATTAATTATAGATAGAAAGATAGATACATACATAGATAGATAGATACTATAGTTTGGCCAAGACATATAAAATATATAGCACCGTCAGAGACATAAGATATTAAAAGACACTCAGGTTATAAACTCATCAACAGAATACAGAGGGTTAGATCTCAGTGCTGTTAAAACCGTTCTCCTAAATGTCAGGAAAGAAAGGTTTTTAATTTGAGAAGGTACTGTGTTAAATAGTTTAAGCGATGTATGTTCAAAACTTTTCTGAGTAAGGGTATACTTACATTTACGGATATATAAATTAGAATTTCCACGTGTGGGATAACTGTGGTTTTGAGAATGAGTTGTGAAGCTGTTTACATGTTTCCACATTTGAATATACTAGATCTATATTTCAACCTTCATATAAAAAAGATGCAAATTCATCAAATGTCTTGCCCTAAATTCATTACCGCTCTTCCTCATCCTTATCAACACCATCATCACGATCTAGTTGACTGAGCGATTGTAGTGTGGTTTCGTTATGTTTTCTTATGTTTTGCTATTTGTTTCTAATTTATTAATTTCGTTACCTTAAAAGCTCACATCTTACGTGGTCACTGGTCTTATACTACTGTATTGACTTGGAGTGAATGCTATCTTGAAACTTCTTTTCGTGAAATCTGATCTTTTGACAGTGGCAATTGCCTAATGAATTATTATAATTTTAATTTATTGTTACTTGCTCCGTTTACAGGCATTTTAATGACTTCTTACTTTAGAACACCTTTTTGTACTATGGCCTAAATGATTTTGCTGACATCAGTTCTTTAAATCTCACTGCCAACCGCATCGTTATCATCGTGTCTGTGGTTTCATCAGATGAAATTAAAATTTAATGTATTCTTATTGAATGACTGCAATAGCCCCACATTTTATTCTCCTAGTTTTACATGGTGTGCGATATTAGTAGCCACACTTTTTTTTGTGGGAAAAAAGAACTTATTTGTAGATATTCCATTGTTTTATTTCACAAAACTGTTGGCAGTGAAGAATTCGAGAGAAACCCTCACTGCGGCAGTCATTTCTAATCTTTCTGCCCAAAACGCTCGTCTCCTTCCGATGTATCTATTAACAGTTTTAAAATTACCCTTCCCTGAACGTTTAGGTCATTATAAGGTCTTTCCCGCTAAAATTTTATACGGTAATATGCTATTCCAGTAACTTTGAGAGTATTTGCTCCCAACTCTGTGCCACGGGTCGGGAAGCTACTATGAGTAAAGCTGTCATTGTGTTATACTTATAGCCCAGAAATTCAACATTGTCGAATCCTTTTGATTTTAATAACATTTATGTAAATAATACTTAAACTCTCTTGATTATGTAAGTAGGCTTAAAAATACCTTATTTTTAATTTTTGCCTATGAATTGGTATAAGCCATGAGCCGCGACAATGTTTAAGTGCAAGAAACTTTGGATCGACAATGACACAAATTAACTCTGAGCGAACATGATAAATTTGTCAATTATATTACTCAAACGTATCACAGTAAGCAAGGTTCCTCTGTCTTCTAAAAAACGTTATGTACTTAACGAACTAGCTTGTGACTCACAATGGCGTCTTCGCGCTGCTAATCTTTTTGAATGTCCGGTGTGATTACTTATTCCCAAGCTGTTCGCAATCTTGTTGACACCAACTTTCCCATTTTAATTTGAAAGTAAATAGCTAAGCTGTATGTTTTAATGCTAGAGCTCTTAAACACCGCCTATCTCTGACGTCAGTGCACCATATTGATATTCTGGATGTATTGTTCCAAATGACGTCATTCTATTCAGAGTGATAAATAGAGATGCCATAAACACTGGAGAATGGCAAACCCAATAGCCAAGGATTTAGTGCGGTTCGTAGAACTAAGATGAGAATAATAATGTATTACTTTCTCTATCCGAACTTCTAGTAGGGCAAGTGTTCGGTGTAAATATTGTGCCAGAATAAGCCTACATATTTTGAGATTCATTAAATAAATAAATAGTCTGCATGTGTGTCATACTCAGATGTAATATTTTCTGAAACTATATAACGTAGGAGACCGCCGGCGTGGTCTTGTGGGTAGGGTCGCTGAATACAGATCCGTCGGCCCGGGTTCGATCCCCGGTACCTCGGATTTTTCTGATGTAGGGAGGTCTGGTAGGGGTGAACTCAGCTTCGTGATTCAAATTGAGGAGCTACTTTATAGAGAAGTAGCGGTCGTGAGTGTCGGAATGCTGATCACATTCCCCCATCCTGCTATCTGCTTAAGGTAGATGACGAAGCGGTCGGGTGGTAGGCCTTATTCCTTCAGGGATGTAGCGTCACGGAGTTTTGTTATATATGTAGGATAATGGATGGCTTTCTCATGCCTTAACTCTCGTTATTTTACTTAAACTAAACATAAGTGTGTATTGAGTATTATTTTATTACTAGCAATCCTGTGAACATTGTACCTCGTGTGCAAATATGTATTTATATAAATTTGTTTCTTACGCAGTCAGACCAACCGCGTTGTCCGATTTAGTCCTGCATAATTGTTCCTTTAAGTAATTTTAAATGACATAGCAGATCGAAGTAAATTCGGAAATAACGCTACTGTCCGGGCATTTACATAATTTCCCATGTTTATTGTTTATTTAAAGCCAATAGCGGCAATGACTGTCAATTTACGTAACAGACCAAAGGAGCTTATTGTGAAATAAACAATCACACATTGCCCAAACAATGACGTGAATAACCAGTATTAATTGGACAATATTGACAAATATCGAAAATAAGCACATCATCGTCTGAAAAGTACTAATTATTTCCTGTCGTGTTAAACAGAACATTTTAATACTTGTTTTCACAACACAAACTTCCATGACACTTTAAATTGCATAGAACATTACACTTTCTGTTTCTACATTTAGTTTTTCAGTGACACCTGCGATAACTCTGTGCACGGTTATTCAGTTGAAGTAACGAAAAATAGTATTCATTATGACATTGGCAAATCAGGCTTGGAAAGGGACGAAATTACCCGGACACTGTCGTTATTACCAACAACGCCCAGCTATCTAGGACATTTTCGTTAATGACCGTTCATTGACATTACTACCAAATGTGCTTCTAAAATGATGTTAAAGACCGGTTATGGACGACATTTTCCCTACTTACTTCATTGACCGTAACACACATACACGTAAAGTAAAGTGTTCCCTATACAGGCCATAGAGACCCAGAGGGTTCCAGAAGGTTGAGGCTCCCAGATTTTAGACTTTCGGAAATGAAGGTGGTACCGGCCGCCTTTACCCCCAGGATTGCTCTTGGTACTCATTTCTGTTAGAGGCCGAGTCGATCCCAAGGCCATAGTGCCACCAGAAGGATTAGGCCAGTTGAAAATCTCCAACGACCTCATCGGGGATCGAACCCGCGACCTTCCGGTTTGTAGCGCAGCGCGCACACATACACATAGGCCTACACACACACATACACACGATTTTCTCTTCGTCTTGGAAAGGAATAAAAAATTAAAGTCCTTACACCTACATCGTTTATAAGGACTTCAAGGAACATTAATGCCAAATTGGAAAAAAATCGGACAACGCGTCTGGTCGTGACTGCATAACAAACAAATTTACAGACAAAAGAAGTATTGGTAGCCTAAACCGTTAAAGTTAAGTAAAACATCTACTGGAACCAAGCTGTAGAAAATGTTACACTCGTGGGTGGAGTTAGTAACATGAACTTCGCTTGGTCAATTAAATACACTGGTTGACACCTGTCCTCTGATTCAAAAACTTACTTTGAGGAAATCGCATTGAATTTGACATAAGGCACGGGCGAACTGATACACATTTATGTTGAATTGACTTTTCATTAATAAAACCATTTTCTTGCTTTGCATTCTAGCAAGAGTGTACAGTAGGCCTACATTCCCTCTCCTCGTGTGTGTTATGGTCTGTTCATTCTGTTTGTGCGAAAAAAATTCAAATAAAAGTTGAAGGTCTAAATATAGCCTATGGAAGTAATTTACAACATATAAACAAATTCATTACGTCTGTTTAAAAAAAAATTGCGAAATTTTTATTTTGTAAAACGGTGGTAAGAGAAAGGTAGGTTCTGTTCGTGTCATATTATCGAACGTTTTCATGAATGTACAATTTCATTCTGTTATGGTTTTTTTTTCTTTCTTTACTTTTGAGTTATTCTAATCGTATAATATTTTTCTGTAGATGGTACTTTTTGTCTCGGGGAACCTCTAAACTTTATATCTTGTAAAAAATTTGACATTGAAGTTTCTCTACTGTAGCGCCTGGCTTGGACTCGCATTCGGGAGGTCCCACTTTCAAATCCCGTGGCCGGCCAATTTGACTTGGGTTTTTTTCATGGTTTCCCCACTCGTAAAGGCAAATGCCGAATTGGATACTTTCATACCATGAATCATCCTCACCATTTCATCCTGTATCATATCCATTTAAATTAATATCAGTTCAAATTTACTTCAAAAATACACCAGCAATAAAAAAAAAAAATGACAATCGTGGCCTACCCTACTATATAGACACTGATCCTGAACTCCTGATATGGCATCGTAGCTAAAAGGAGTATAAATACAGCTGAATTAAAAAAAAAAAAAAAACATACTCATTTCAAAATGTTAAGTTCATTCATAAATCATATTTTATGGTGCAGAAAAATAGAGAAAAATTAAGTGCCTGTATTGATGGGTTAAAAATGATTTCAAAAATTCATATTCACCTACTTTTAATAGTGTGGGATTTCTCAGCAAGTAGGTGATTAATTGTTTAAATGAAAACTTGGTGTTCTGTGCTCGAATTGTGTAAGATCTGTTGATATGATTCACTATCATGTGTATGTTATCAACTAGAAAATTCTTTTAACTCTGAGTCACTTTATGGGTTTTCACAAGGATTGCGATCATTTTAATTTGGTCATTTCTTCCTATTGTGTTCGTGAGATGATTCATGAATTTTCAAGGTAGTCTTTGATATGATAAGAATTTTAAGAGTAAGTTTAATTGTATAGCTTGACTTTTATGAGGAATATTAATTAACAGCCGTAAGAACACAATCTTCACTCGTTAAAACCCGAATATTAGTAAATCCAAGGCTTTACAGTCATATCAGTTTACTATAATAGCGGCGATAAAGATCCGATATAGGCAGACCTGTAATCGCTTCAATTTCGGACTGAATCAATAGCATTTTGGTGAATGCCAAAATTTACAAATTGGTAGAAGCACGAGTCAGTTTGTAAAGTAAGTGGTTCAAAACTTGCCTTCAACTGTGCCTTCGATAATGATTTTTAAAAGACTTTGGTCCTTAGTAAATGCCTTATGAGTTTTATTCTTCTTTTTTCTTATTTGGTTCCAAATTTCTTTCTCTGCTTTTGCTCTCTCACAAACTTCCTCATTGAACGTACTATGTATGCATGCATGAAATATTTCTTGTTCAAAAGCCAAAGGAGTATCATCTGTGCAAGAAAATGAGTCGGATCAAGCCCGGCAATAGAGTTTAGAATAATTAGTTGCTAGAAGATATATTGCCTAACGCTGTAGCCAAATATCGAAGGAAGGACGGATAACCAACCAGTCAATTGACAAGAGTCAATTATGTGATAGAAACCACATTGGTTTCTCGTCATGATAATTATTTTGATACGGTAGTCGTGTAAAGTTCAGTTACCAAGTTGGTCTATGCTCTAATCCATAGGTGAGCAACTGAGGGGAAACGTTTTAGTCCCCCATCCTCCTGTGACGTAAGAAACCTGTTCTTCATGTTCAGTGTCACGTCGAAACTGCTTTATGCTGACGTCAAGGGCGACGGTAGTGGGAGAAATTCCCCTACCGCACAGTGACACGATGTGCCACAGTTGCGCACCCATGCCTATTTAAATTTGGTAAACTGGCTGTTGTTACTAAGACCTAGCATTTTCGGATGAAATATTTGCTTTTGAAATTTGTCTGAGGGTATTTGCAAGAGAACCATATCTCCCGTCAGTTTAAACCTTTTTTTGAAAGCTATTCATCGTTGTGTGAGATTGAGATAACTACCGTATTTTACGGACTATAAGACGCTCCGGACCATAAGACGCACCTTGATTTTAGGATGGACATTTAAAGGAAAAGAATTTAGTGTGATTCTAAACGAAATATTTAAAAGGGAATAATATACTTCATTGCATAAACAAATTATGACCTTGTATAATAGAATCAATGTAAATCACTTCTAACTTAAAACATGCGTTCTACGAATATCTCTTCTTTACAGGTGGCATCGCATAAATTTTAACTACCGAACTGATTTCTGATTAAAGACTGAAAATACTTTTACACCCTGTAACCCTTAATTCAGCGTACGGTAAGTGTAACAGGACAAGGCTGTTTAGAGGTCATTGCCTTCATTTAAACCACTCGACGGAGACAACTCCATTCGTATAAAAGAACTCAACATTCCTTTCTTTTTTGCATTGTATAGCTGGCTTCCAGCTACCCTTATTTTACGAATGTGACAAGTGCACTAATGTACAGTCTGTGCCAAAATTTGTAACTATCTTATCGTTTATAACACCTTGTCTATAACTATAGAATTCGGGCAATATTTACCACAATTTAATTTTTTTGTATACTTCGTACCATTAGACGCACCCAACTTTCAAGACTCTGTTTTCAAGGTAAAAAAGTGCGTCTTGTGGTCCGTAAAATACGGTAAGTGCAGGGCCGCCACATCTCGGGGTCGGGCCCAGGACTATTTCGTACTGGTCGCGGGCCCCTCACTGACCGCCGACCATTCTCATTCAGCTTTCTGATTTGAGTAATAAAAAAGGATAGTTTGCTCTGGCCATATTAATTGATGTAAACACTGTAAACTTGTAGGCCTATACGTTGATCGTTATTTATCAAATGATACCAGAAACCATATTTAAGTAGGCCTATTTGCTAAAAGAGGTTACAAACATAATACAAAATAACTTTTTCAGTTTTTAGCCAGAAATTTCCATAAAATTATATATCACCGGAACCGAGCCGGGCCCCTTTGGGGCCTGGGCCCGGGTCCCTTGGGTCCGGCAGTCCCCCCATGTGGCGGCCCTGGGTAAGTGCGCATTCTCACATTGTATCCACTTATTCTGTGCAGAATGAGAAGCGATAAATTCCAAATCCAGAGAAAGTCTCATGAGGATTTCACACAGACTTCTCTTGATTCTTTCTGCTTTTTCTACCCATACTCTTGGCACAAAAAAAAGTCTAGATAGTCTGCTGTAGGTAGAGAAAGTATTGCGTTTGACACTGAACTTCGCTGTTGAGTTTTCAGAAATTATGCATATTTTCAAATCCTTGAGTCCCATAGCACTATTTAAAAATGTGTATGTCTTTGCATCTGTATGTTTGTCTGCCTGAAGAGCAATAGCTTGACAATGAAAAATAATATCAAACGAAATGTTGTATTTATATGGCTTATTGAGAAGCTGACTTAACTAAAAATTACACATTTTTGCTTTGTTTCATGAAGTGATCTACGTGATGAGAACTATCGTATCTTTCCGCCCAACCGTTTCTCTGTTCATGATCTTCGTATCTATAAAATATGTGTGATGATTTAGTGTGAAAGGAACGTATGTGACTCATACGACTCTTGATTATGTAATGTAAAATGAAAAATGCTGTCGTAGCCATTTGATAATTTACGATCATTTCTATTTGCCAATTATAGTGCATGCTATAGCCTACCTGATGTCGCGGAAGATAATTTCAACCATGACTGATGGTACTCGAAAATTGGGTATGATATAACAAAAATAAAATTAATGACTTAGACGTTTATTATATAAAAAAAAGGTGCAAAATATGTTGCACAAACTTTCTCAGGTAGGCTGTGCATGTTAATATTTGTAATATTGAGGTTTGAAGGTTAACGAAATAAACCTGTATGCACTATTCAGAAATGAATATATAATCACCAGGTTAACTAGATTTAGAGATTTTTACCGAATTTTTCATATATAATATTTTCCTTGTAGTAACACACATATTAACTGAATAAATAATTGTTCTGACTATTCAGTAGATTTAGATTTCCTGGTCAAGTAAATAAATCATAAAAGAGAGTAGGCCTACAAGTGAAACAAAGGGGTTAAACATCAACTGTTCGGTACTGTGATAATTTGAAAATTAAGTTTTTGCAACATATTCCTTGGAGTGTTAACATTGTATGCAAACTTACATTATTTTAACAAAGTCAGTAATTATAGTGAATGATTTAGGCACCCTTCAATTATTACTATTTTTTTTTTATTGGGATATTTTTATGGGCCAGCATAGTACACTATCTGAATACTTTTAATTTTGTAAAATTCATATTTGCTCAAGAAAATTTAAGCTTACTATTTTCTTTGTTAATATAGTTACTATGATTTATATTATTATTATTATTATTATTATTATTATTATTATTATTATTATTATTATTATTCAGCTTGGAACATGTCATTTTCGAAGTGTAGATTAAATAACCAATTCATCTCTACTTTATGAAAATGATGTGGTAAGTTTTCATGCAATGTTAACACTCCAAGGAATATGTTGCAAAAACGTAATTTTCGAATTATCACAGTACGAACAGTTGATGTTTAACCCCTATTTTGGACCCGTTGCTATGAACGCCGAGAAATCTTTGATTCAATGTAACGACTTGCAGAAAGCCTTCAAAGAATCATCCAATACGGTTTGTCTCCCACCTTTTTGAAGCAGAGGGCGGCCAGTTTCTTTGCTCAAAGCTATTTGACCAAATAAAGATGATAGTGTAATACCGGCCTAAGCATATTGCTCAAATTCATAGCTGTAGCAGAACTTTGTACGAAGTCGGGCGATTAAGTTTAAACTTGCTTTAAGGTAGGGCAACTAACTCGCCGACATGTTATGTCGTCATTATTCTGACGATGCTGCTTTTATAATTCATTAGTCATTACTGTCATTACAGACCACTTTACAGCTATTGGTTCCATGCCATTATTAACTATCGTATGATAAGCTGTTAACATAATTGACTTCTTGGAAATAGCTTGCTTAATGTGATGTGAGCTGAGCTGCATCGCTTACAACAGTCTGCAGATTGAGAATAATTAAGGTTTGCAGATGTTCGCTAAAATTTTAATTCCACTCACACCATTTTTTATATGTATATAAATAAAATGAAACTTAGAATTCCTATGAAATCAGCCAATAAAGGTCTGTATTTCGATAATGTACACTACTTTATTGAGCATTTATCATTCCTTCCATTTCATTGTTCAGACGAAGTATACCACTTGTATGTGTACTTATCAATTAATTTGCAGCTTATAAAAAACACGAATAGAGATGTAAATTACCTAATTTTAGCAATTCATTACAGAACACGTAAGCTTTTATATAAATTTCTAAAATAATGTGACCAGAATAATTGAAGGAAATATTTCCAAAGTGATGTAGCTATTTTTTAAGTTTTAGCTAACAGATGCATTAGGAATATTTTCCTTGAATGAAAAATGAACCTTTTGTATTCAGAGCTATGTACGAGGGTTGGAAGTTTAATTGTGGAAGCACCTCTATAAAATCAAGCTGAATTACAGGAAGTTCAAATCGCTCTTTTGGATGTTGGTTGGATATCCAGCATAGCCTACTTCAGAGCAAACAAGAACCTTCCATCACTACGAATGCCTTCACAGTAACCAGAAGAAATTAAGCTGGCTCTATCAACCGGTCTAAAATGAATTTTGGATCTGACAGAAAGCCAATGAATAAAAATAATCCAGTACCTTATAATTATTCTTGATTCACAATAATATGCAATAACACAATGGAGCAAGATGGGCCAAAGTCTCCCACCTGTTCTTCACTTCCTTCCGGCGGAGGTTCAATCGTGTGTTACGCTCTATCATTCATCATAATGAGTAAAATTGTTTTACCATTCTTGAAACAGTTCATGATGTTATTTCATACTATTATGAATCAATAATAATTTTAAAGTGCTGAATTATTTGTAATCATTGGCTTTCTGTCAGATCTAAAATTCGTTTTAGACCGGTTAATAGAGTCAGCTCAATTTCTTCTGGACACTGTGAAGGCATTCGTAGTGATGGAAGGCTCATATTTGCTCTGAAGTATGCTGGATATCCAACCAACATCCAACAAAAGCTATTTGAACTTTTTGTAATTCACCTTGATTTTGTAGATACTATTAAACTTCCAACCCTCGTAAATCTCATAATGAAAAGCCATCGAATATTCAGGCTAATTTTTTTTAAAAAATGCAGAATCATAGGACTAGTGCAACTGGGATCACGTGGATAGGATTTAAATAGTCTTGATATTAAACAAATCTCTCGTGTACATTTTCATTGTACTAAATGATGCATCAGTGTTGAATATTTGTCGGCCAATCTGTGTCGGCGAAACGCGTCATGCCCCGGTTTTGTAAATAAACAACCTCTATTGGCCCGGGCTGAAATATGTTTCAAGAGCCCCTCTTGTCCCCGACTGAAATAAGTTTTGTTAATCCAGGACTCCGTCTCGCCCCCAGCTGTTTTTATTTAATTATCTATTGAGGCCCGAAGGAGCATTGTCCTTTTTCCAAAATGACAGGTTGAACTTCAATTGTACTATTTGCTTTAAAGAATAGAACGTGTTTTAACTTACATGTCATACATAATAGGGGTACATAACTTACAAGACAGTATACATTTTGTTTAACCATGTAGACTTGCGTAGTTAAGTGTTGCTGTAAATGATTACATAGAATACTTCAAGATCTTTTTAGTGCCAGAAAGCTTAATGTCTTTAGTAATACTAGATGGGATTTTAAATTCTTTTGCAAAGTTCACAAAACATAATTTTGTTTCGTTAATCCAGGAACTCGGCTGAAATATTTTTATTTTATCCAGGAACCCTTCTCCTCTTCGGCATTCTCAAGCTTCGACCAATCTTCATGGGCTGAACCAATTCTCATGCACCGCTATTGGCTGATTTAACAAAGATAAAGTATTTTTGCAGTTTTTTCTATACTGTATAACTCGATTCACCTTATACTTACCGCAGGAGAAACTTGCTTCATTTAGCTTTCTACCTTCACCTTCCTTCCTTCCTTTATGCGTTGACAGAAAATTGAAATAAGTCTCAATGCTCATCGATCACATGAAGATGAACTGGTGGGCACATGAAACTTTATGTTTTATTGTTAAATAAATTACAAGCGACATTTACGCTTGAGTATCTTGACGTACGTGGATATTTTATTGTCCTGGGTGTAGGGTTCGGTCATTGATTCCACCGGTAGGGTGCGTTGACTCCGTTCTTCATATTATTTTATGTTCAGCGACTTCACGAGAATTCGACCTTTGACATTGAATGCAGCACCATCTCTCTCCTTTTATCCGGTGCATGGGACTCTAATCTCCTACACACCTGGTTAAGATACCTTACAGTTAAATATGATACGTGTATACTGTTTTAAATAATAGGCCTATTTAAGCGATAAGATAACATCGCTCTTCAGATTAAGCCTCTAGTAGTAGAGAATATTCAATTAATATTATGTTTTACACGTAATTCACATTTATTTATTTACATTTATATCATGGGCATCGTGAATGATGCTATAGACTAAGTATAACCCAACACTAACAAAAGCTACAAGCAAATAATAAACAAACAATATAGCCAAACAATAAGCCAGTTATATAAAACCCTTTTTAATGTAAGTTATTTTATGAAACTTGCCGAAACTCGTATGGTAGTTTAATTATCTAGGACGAGCAGCAGTGGGAAAGCTCAAGAAAATACTCAAGGACTCTGGCATCAGCAAAAACACCAAAATTCGAATTATTCAAACCATGGTGTTTCCAGTAGTATTATACGGCTGTGAAAGTTGGACTCTAAACAAACAAGATAGGAAGAAAATAGTCAGTTTTGAATTGTGGACCTGGAGAAGATTATTAAGAATTTCGTGTACAGAAAGAAGAGCAAATCCATCAGTAATTAAAGAGATAAACCCAAAATACTCACTCGAGGCAATGGCTATGAAGTTAAAATTATCATATTTTGGACACATCATGAGGAGAAACGACTCGCCAGAAAAAGACTTGATGTTAGGACACCTGGAAGGGACAAGAAGAAGAGGCAGAAAAAGAACAAGAAAGGAATACAAGTCATCATGCACCGGAATTGGAAGGACTTGGTAACAGCCACACAAGACAGAAGGCGGTGGAGAGCTGAAGTTCATAAAGCAGTGGAAAATAGAATAAGAACAAATTAATATTTTCTAGGGATAGCAAACCCTCAATCTTGCTAGAAAGTCCGTGTGGATCTCCATGCGACTACTACTTAGTTTATTAAACATTGTAATGGCTAAAGTATGTTACAGTTTTTTTTAATTTTGTCGGTCTAATAGATATGATTGATGTAGTGTGTAGTAAGTAGCAACTGCGCCATGGCGTACCCTCATGTTGTAGGTATCTAATTTATAAAGTCGAATGTGTGTTTGTGGATATGTGGGTATGTATGTTTGTTCCTTATACAAATCTACATTTCTTTACCAATTTACACGAAATTTTGCATACATACCCAGTTAAGCCCGGGAAGTAACGCGGTCAACATTAAAATTGAAACAAATCAGTCCTTCCCTTGAAAATTATATAATTTCTGAGAATATTATACTGAAAAAAATGAAATGCTGTTCAGTTGTCAAGACAACAGTGTATTGTTTACACAGTTCACATGGGGCTCTGGACACTACATAATATTGGACCTTAACGAATTCTGATGCTAACGATTTGTAAAAATAATTCTTGAAGAATAAAATCCACGAAAATAAAGCACATTGTAATGCAGTCACATAACTTTCTCTACCCTCGACACAAGAAACATTTTCTCACTTCACATTTTGATGTAGAATAAGAGGTCATATTGCACGGACAACTTAAGTGTGTGAGTTTGCTATATCAGAAGTAGGTAAACAATCCTTTTCGCTTATACGTTATCCATAGCTGTATGCTTTGTATTAGTTGAGAAATAGGGATGTTTATCATAGACCCTAAGCATGGGATGGAACATTTTGAGTCCTATGCTCGCAGTATTTTATGTCCCGGGTTTTAGGGGAGGAAAGTATGAAAGTGATGCTGCATTTCTCTCTTATTTCAGTCCCGAAACGGTTGTATGGTAACATGAGAATGTGAAATAAAATTTTCCGTCAAGTCAATATGTAATTTATGTTTCTTCTTATTTCAACCCCTCCCAGGCATGATGTGTAGAAGCAACGGAATGCAGCATTCGACATCCTCTATGAGCCATAAAAAGCTATATCTAGCGTTTTCTGATGGAATAGTTTGAGTGTGATAAATCTTTTTCTTCATTTCAAGTTCTACATACATAAAGGCCTCCATAAGTTAATTTCAAATTAAAAAATACAAAGCCCGGGCGACGCCGGGCCTTTTCAGCTAGTCTAATATATAAAGTCGAATGTGTGTTTGTGGGTATGTATGTTTGTTCCTTATACAAATCTACATTTCTTCACCAATTTACACGAAATGTTGCACACATACCCTGTTAAGCCCGGGAAGTAACGCGGTCAACATTAAAATTCAAACAAAATACTCCTTCCCTTGAAAATTATATAATTTCTGAGAATATTATACTGAAAAAAAAAATGAAATGCTGTTCAGTTCACATGACAACAGTGAATTGTTTACTCTGATCACATAGGGCCTTGACAACTATATAGCCTAATGCTGGACTTTAACGAATTATGATTCCATCGATGTAATATATTGGCGAAAATAATTACTGGAAATGAAATCCACGAAAATAAAGCACAGTGTGATGTAGTCACATAACTTTCTCTACCCTCGACATAAGAAATATTTACTCACTTCACATTTTGATGTAGAATAAGAGGTCGTATGGCAGGGACAACTTAAGCGTGTGAGAATGCTATATCAGAAGTCTGTAAATAATCCTTTCCGCTGATAAGTTATCCATACCTGTAGGCTTTGTATTAGTTGAGAAATAGGGATATTTATCATAGGCCCTAAGCATGGGATGGAACATTTTCAGTCCTATGCTCGCAGGATATTATGTCCCGGGTTTTAGGGGAGGAAAGTATGAAAGTAATACTGCATTTCTCTTTTATTTCAGCCCCGAAACGGTTGTATGGTAACATGAGAATGAGAAATAAAATTTTCCGTCAAGTCAATACAATCTTATGTAATTTATGTTTCTTCTTATTTCAACCCCTCCCAGGCATGATGTGTAGAAGCAACGGAATGCAGCATTCGACATCCTATATGAGCCATAAAATGCTATATCTAGCGTTTTCTGATGGAATAGTTTGAGTGTGATAAATCTTTTTCTTTATTTCAAGTTCTACATACATATAAGGACCTAGAGTTTCAAAATAGAAAGTCCTCCATAAGTTAATTTCAAATTAAAAAATACAAAGCCCGGGCGACGCCGGGCCATTTCAGCTAGTATAGGATAAAATGAAGTGCCACATACCCAGAACTGAAGGATCCTTGAACAAAATCACCGAACCTTTTACGCAGTTCTTGTTTATCCTATTTGCTAATTTCCTTGCTTGGGAAGAGGCGATCCTCCATCATTCGGTTTTTGAAAAAATTGAGAAATTTTAGATTCACTCTGGTTAAATAGGAATTATTAGAGGCCTTCGGAAAATTGCATTAACTGTAATAATCTTCCCGCAATCTTCTTATATACATACACATGGGCGTCCGCAGAAATTTTGTCAAAGGGGGGGGGGCAAACGAACAAATTACTGTCACCACCACTATTACTACGCTACTACTACTACTACCACCACCACCACCACCACTTCATTGTTAGTATTCTTCTTGTTGTTATTGTTATTAATATTAATATTAATATAATCCAAATTCTTCATTTAATATAGCTGGACCTACGACTATGGATACAAAGAGAAAAATCTGGTGTAGTACAGTCGGTCAGATAAAAAACGTCGGGCGTTATTTTATAAAGTATCACGAACGAGCATATGCGCATGTACAGGAAGACTTAAGGTTAGGTTCACACCTGCCTCTTGTCTATCCATGTATTTTCTTGATTATTTAGTCAGTTTTGTTCCAAAACAAACATGTGGCTATATGCCACAAATACGCCATATTCTTGGTTGCAAATTTTTATAATATTAATAATTAATAGATTCGCGAGGAATATGTTTATTCAAGGAGCATTTTTAAAGATTTTATTTTATAATACCGGTACTTGTAGTGCAAAATCAATAACTTACGCTCAACTTCTGCAACCAATCTAGCATCGAAATACGCGCCCGGCCAGATCCACGTTTCCTATGAAAACTTCCGGTCGCATTATAGTGAAGTTCCCACCTCCGAGCTGCTCTTTTATAAATATGGAACCTTCTCGCTGCTTCAGAGGCCGAAAAAAGCAGGTCAATTACAGCCCTAACTACACTTTCTCTCACTTTAGCATTTGTATGTGGCGATGACACAAAGCAAAATGAATTATGACAATACATTAAGTTGAATATCATGTGTTGCGCTTTCCGCGTTGTTCATTTTTCCCTCGTTCTTCATTTTTTCCCTCCTGTCGCATGGCCTCATATGTTCCGAGAATGGCCTGTATTTTATGTTTTTATAGGAAACTTGTGAACTAATGCGTTAAAACTTTAATTTTAACTGCATACGAGTCCCGACGTTTTTTATTTGACCGACTGTACACTCACATGACTTTTTCTACCTCTTACAGTTTCACAGGTACTTTTCTTATAAAATGCTTTACTTCCATTTTACAATAAAATGTTTGACTAGAAATGATTTCTAGTTTTAGTGGAATTAATTATTCGTATATGCTTTATCACAGGTAGTCAGCTGTTACAACACGTATTTGTTCAAACAACGCTAACTACAGTATAAGGAAACTTAAGCCTTACTTCGCATTAGTTGCTTATAGTAATTTAATTTAGAATTTTTTAGTAGACCCAGACAAAATTTCCAGGGGGCAGGGTAGGGCCGGAGGGCAACGTACACACACGCTATATTTTGAGAGGGCATACGTTCTTTTAACAAATCATTAAGTATTTAGGTACACAGAAAATTTATTTAGTTAATTAGGTAATTTATTATTGGTGTCGTTGTAATTGTTACTAAATTTAATTTAGAGCAGGCTTAAGCTTACAACAGTTTTATTAATTAATAAAATCAGGTAAACTGATATAACAAAGTGCCAGTATGTTTTTGTTGAATCAATTATAATTGCAATTATGATATGCAGAAAATAAGTTTTTCTAATCAGATTAAAGTCGACCAGCGTAAGCAGAATTACAGATTTGAGATACCTTGACAATCGCGCACTCACATAAAAATAAAAAATAAAATTAAAAAAAGTCCATGTCAAATCGGCCGGATCTGGGATTTGATCCGGGGACCTCCAGAATACGAGTCCAAGGCGTTACCATTTGGCCACCTCAGTCAGTTTGACGGTGTCGTTTGATAAGCATAAGTGAAGGAATAGTGTTAACTGTCAAATTATACCGGTAGACAAAAATTAAAAAAAACACGTGACTTTTAATTAGTCGTTACTCTGGCACCGGTCAACCGATTAGGTCCAAAATTAATAGGCTTCTTGCCATGGACGTTATAAATGTGTATACCGAGTTTCATGAAAATCCAATAAAGCATATTTGAGTTATGGGGCCTTTTGTTATATAATACCGTAAAAATGCACCAAATTGGGCATTATTCCGGTACCGGCCAACCGATTTGGTCCAATATCAACAGACGTCTTTCCATGGACATTATAAATGTGTATACCAAGTTTCATGAAAATCCGATAAAGCGTATTTGAGTTATGGCGCTTTTAAATAAAAACACTAAATTGGGTTTAACGCCGGTACCGGTGAACCGATTTGGTTCAATAAAAATAGGATTCTTCCCATGGACACTATAAATGCGTATACCAAGTTTCATGAAAATCCGACAAAGCGTATTTGAGTTTTGGCGCGTACAGGCACACGGACAGACAGACAGACAGACGGACGGACAGACGGACAGACTTTTTTCATCCCCCACACACAATCTCTTAAAGTACCATACTGGCACTTAATAATCATTTTCTGGCTATCCAGTCGTTTCAAGAGTCATGCAACATATTCGAAGCAGAGGACGTCTGTGGTTCATTAGTCCAGTCATTTGGTAGTTTTACCTGGAAAGTTTTCCGGGAGTTTTGAAAATTTGTGATTTTATAGATTTCGACGTGCTCTTTTCGAATTTTCACTTTGCTACCTCGTATCTTTGCCGCTCACGCCGCCATATTGGAAAAATGGCGCCCCAAAACAGTTTTTTCACAATATCTCCTTTCCGACTCATTTTACGATGAAAATAGTTATGTAATGAATGAAACTAGAGAAAATTTCCTATAATTTATGTAGTAACAATGTTTTTTGTAAAATGGAATAGTTTCAGCGTACGAGCGCCGCGAAGTCTACTCCGACACGCGTTTTGGCCAAAGCCACGGAAGATGCGGATACGCCACTACCTGCATCATTTTGCGGTAAAGCATTTAATGAGCGATTTTAACTAAAGAAGGTCTCCTGATTTCAAAAATGTCATTATTTTTGTTGTTTCACATCTAGTTTTTGTGTTTGCTGTTATGGCGGACGCAATTTTAAGGTCTGTGTAGACCTTTTTGGGGGCTTATAGTAGCTAAACGGTAAATCGTATAAAAAAACCTGTTGCAGAAGCAGTAACGGATTTTTAGAGATCTACAAGTTTAGTCTTATGACTTTTTGACGTATCTTCATCGGTTATCCCTTAGATTGAGTTAGATTTTTTTATTTTAAATAAATTCTGTATATTTTTCTCACATTATGTAATATTGGCACACATGGTATGAAAGATAGAACCATACAATTTGGTAGGAATTTTGGCACATACAACAGTCAAAGGGCGTGCTAAATTTGGTGTTTCTAGCTGCCCCATAAGTATAGAAAAACTTGCTGGATAGCCGTGACATCATTCACATCTACGACAGTCTAATCTTCCACTTATTAACAATGATGTTTATTCACTTTCAGATGAGCTAGAAACTTGCAATCTGGCAAACTTATAGATTTTAGATTTATTAAAATACATGTTCAAAACCGTTTAGCTCGATCAATGTAATAAGATAAATAAGATACCATTTGCTCAACTAAAATCTATTTTATAGATTTTAGGTTATAACCAATGTAAAAATTCCCAAAAGTTCAAATCTTTAATATTTCCCCCTCAAACAAACTTCGATTTTTTTGTCACTGAGCATTTATTTGTACGGCATCAGATGATTTGACAAAAATAAATTTATTTGGCCTGCACTCACAAAAAATACTGGAATACATACTTCTTGGACTGTTTGAAAATATTGTTTGATTTTTCTCCGAAAATATTATCAAAATTATCCTAATTTTTAAGTATTTTTTATCCTGTAAGCTAGTCTAAGCAATAACTTATATCTCTCGTTGTGAAGTACCTATGCAAGAAAACATTACGTGTTACGTAGAAACGGTCAACGGATTCATGCTCAGAGACCCAAAATTGGTTAAGATCGCCTATCACACCACTTACCGCAAAGTTTCAAATCCAGCATCAAAGCTGCATACAGTTATTTTATTATACAAAATGTCAAAATAATATTTTTCACAAATGTCTATTAACCACATGTGATAGAGAAAAACGAAATGCATTTTAGAATTTAGCACAGCGAATTTAATCAAACACACCTATTTTCGTTTTTACTGCAGAAATTTTCGTCTTTTTTCTAGGCTGATATAATCAATACGGCAATCAGCATTTCATCTACATTTGATTCCCTAACAGTTGTCGGCGAAAACGTAGATCTTCTTATTCTTTTGACGGTTCTATCTACGCGTTCAAACATAGCCTAAATAATCTCAAACCAGGAATACGAAAAATTTCGCAACGAAAATAGGCCTATTCAACTCCACACCACTGCTGAACCTGGTGATAGGTTTGGAACGAATGTTGTCGTGCTACTGCTTCCGTCGGTGGCAGCGATGCAATATTAAATTTATTTTCATATGCTGATTTTGTGAAGCATGTATATCTATAGTTGTTTTTAACGACACACTTTTCACGGCACTGTAACCATACAATGCAAGGAGGAAGCTTCAGCAATGAACTTTGGATCTGCATTTTGGTTTTTGAATACCTGGACAAGCTCGTTTAATTCTGTTTTCTTTTGAATACATTAGCACATTTTATTTTTCTTTGTTTAAAGAGTGCTGATGTTGTATCACAGCCACTGAAGGCGTGCGGAAATAATATTATGTTATCTGCGGCTGTTTTGTCTACGATACTTTTTGTTGAATATATTCGTTGCGAAATTTTCCCTTTTCCTGGTTTGAGAATATATTATATACATGTGTGTGTGTGTCTTTCTCTCTCTGAACGCGTAGATAGAGCCGTCAAAAGAATAAGATGATCTACATCTTTGCCGACAACTATTACGGAATCAAATGTAGATGAAGTGTTGATTGCCGTATTGATTGTCATTAGCGTATCCGCATCTTCCGTGGCTTTAGCCAAAACGCGTGTCGGAGTAGACTTTGCGGCGCTCGTACGCTGAAACTATCCATTTCACACAAAAACTCGTTACGACATAAATTATAGGAAATTTTCTCTAGTTTAATTTATTACATAACTATTTTCATCGTGAAATGAATCGTAAAGGAGATATTGTGAAAAAACTGTTTTTGCGCGCCATTTTTCCAATATGGCGGCACGAGTGGCAAAGATACGAGGTAGCAAAGTGAAAATTCGAAAAGAGCACGTCGAAATCTATAAAATCACCAATTTTCAAAACTCCCGGAAAACTTTCCAGGTAACCCCCTTTTTGAGCACCAAATGACTGGACTACATGCGCTTAAAGGCATAGGCTATAAATTCCCTTGTGGTGGATCAATAAGATTCAGAGATTCCTCCAAATATACAGGGTGTTAATGAACAACACCGAAAATATATAAAGGGGACATAGACAAGCAACTTTTATTAGGAGATTTTTGCTCTATGACGTAAAATGTGAATGCTACATGCCATTAAAGTCATTATAATTTGGTGCTCATAAGTCAATAATTATGCGAAATAGGGTTAAAATTTTCATTAAATTGACTTCATGCCTTCCTAATGATCCATATAAACCTGATTCTTAATCATCATCTACAGCTATTACATAATTTAGAGTTTTCATAATCTGCAAAATTTACATACTAATCACATGACTGGCCGTCACTGCATTATTCTTTTTTTTAATATATAACTACTGACTACAGTGTTAACAACGAAGTTTCTTTGTTTTGTATTTTTTTCTAATGTTAGAAGTCAGTGGCGGCCATGCCCTGGGAGATTTTAGGCTGTAACAGGAAAAATTGAATCCATAGAGCAAAAATCTCCTAATAAAATTTGTTTATTTATGTCCCCTCTATACACAGGTAAAATATTTCGGTGATATTCATTAACACCTTGTATACCTAATATATTATGGGAATGAATTAGTTGAAAAGATTGAATTAATTGACCAGCAATTTGAAATTCATCTTTAGGAGAGGTAATCTCTATAGGATCCGCAGTATTTATATTGGTAAATCTCGAGGTTTGAATCCGTTACCTGACTAATTTTAGTCATGCTGCATGTTGCCGCCACTGACATTCCATTCGATAGTAATTTATTAGACCAATACAGAATTCTTAATTTATTTTAAACTCAAGATGATGCAACCACCACTGATCTCCATATATTTTGCAATTGAATGAAAACTCCTTCCTGTTTTTATTTATGTTACATAAATGGAGAATAAAAAACCAAAATAACTTGTATCTTTTGGTCAGTGACCTCAGCCGGTGAGTTTGAGTCCTTGTAGTCTTGGAATGCAGACGATCGTTTGGTAAGAGATGCAAGTTTACAGCTTTAGTCTCAACACGATCTTTTATCTGCTGTACCTCTGAGAAACCTGTCCTTTTCATCAGCATCTAAGTAAAAACAATATGAAACTTCTTCTCTTCTTAATACATATTTCATTATGTAGTTTTTTGGCTTTGTGTTTACACAGCTGTACAAGGTAATACTTATTTCAAAAGTTTTAGAACAGCCAAAATTGGTATAGGGAATTTAACAAAATAATTAGGATTGTTACTCGGACGTTAGGTAATTTGGAGAATAAAGGGGAAATAAATAATCATAGGTTATCCCACGAGAAATTACGTGTTTGTATATTTATCTGATGAAACTCGTAACCTCGAGTATAATTTATTAAGAATATTCCACGGTTAACTGTAACGGATTTTGTAAATAATAATTATTTTCTTTCTCTGTTGTCAGTATTCTGTCAGCCGTAAGATCACGGCGTTCTACATGAATGAACAGTCCACGAATCGATTCGAGTTTCCAATGCTACCAATAGTGCGCATCACAAGATGGAGGGCGTCGTTGTAGTTGCGTACATCAAAACGCTATAAAAGCAGACGACCTGGCTTGCACCGAATTAAAATTATGTTTTAATCAATGGGCATTTATATTATTTCAATTTCCAAACAAGTTATGTTGTATAAAGCATGTTTTCGTGCTGCTTAATGGCAGCATGTAACATATTAATCACCGCACTTGATGCCTTACGTATCCAGTAACGAGCTGACGATTTTATTAGATAAAATCGCATCTTCATATTAAAAGCAAGCGTTTTATAAGATAAACTATTGTGATTGGTCTATATCCGAGGAATTGCTAAACGTTACTGGTCAGTATCAAACACGCGGCCTATGAGTGGAATAGCCCATAGTAATTACTTAGAAATATGTTTGCTCTTTCCTTCAATCCGTATTTATTTTACTTCCTCGCATATGCGTAGTATAGAGGAAGCTACTTTACAATTATCTATATAAACTGTTCAACTGTTTTTAGTTTATGTACCATTTAATTTGTGTGTATATTTGTAAATTTCTGTTCTCTCTTATTTGATACATTTCATAATGGCAACCCCTAAACACGAACTTTGCTCAACTGGGGTCTTGCAAAGATAGTAAATTTGTATGCTTTTGTAACGTGCGATAATTTTGTTTTGTTTGTTTGATAATTTGATTTGATTTAATTGAATAAAATTTTTAAATTCAATATTTTATGGAGTTCGAAGATCTAAACGGATAGTCTGAAGAATTAGTATTTTCTCAGTTAATGTGTGATTCTCTAAGGAGAATTAATATTAGGCTATATCTGTAAATCGGTAAGATCTCTAAATTCATTTAAACCTGAAGGTTTGATATTTTTTAGAAAGATGCATATTTTTCATCCACTTAAAAATTCATTAACGTATATTTGAGAAAGTATAATTTATAGGCCTAGGACCAATGTGACATATTTTTCATAACTTATTTAGTTATATTTTATTTCCATTAAAAATGTGATTTTTCGGTTCAAACTGGTTATTTCTGATGCCCAATAGCTTCAACAAACCGTATGCATATGAAATAAGATGTGTGCAAATTCCTAGTAAATTAAGAATTTTTAGGAAATATTTCCTTGTTCTGTTGTTGTTATTATTTTTATATTTAAGTGAATATGTGCAATGTGAACACAGTTCTTTACAGCCTCTGGAGTTGTATTAAAGTAATGCAAACACCAGGCGACTAGAAAACTGAAACACTGCAGTTATGTTATCGCGTTAGATATGAATTTAGGAATATTTTTTAAAACTTATCAGAATTGCAAGGTAATTATTGTAGCCACATTGAATAGAACAATAGCAACAGTTTTCGACTTCGAAAACAAACAAGACATATTTATTTTTGTGTGTTTATATTTATGTTCTTGAAATTAATGTTGTACGTTTTAGGTTCTAACTTACTGGAACTGGTGGTGATGTAAGTTCTTTATTTGGATACAACAATAACGAGATTGTTTAGAAACTTTCGTAACATTTCATTGCCAAATTAGTTCCTTTGAATGTGAAAATAAGAGAAGGTAAACAAAATCATAACGCTCATAAAATAGTATTGCAAAGACCTGAAGTTTACGATTGCGTCTCACTTCATTAATGTTAATTGCCATGGCAATTTTAATATTTTTTTTCTGTTGTGCTTATAGGCTAATGAAAGGTGGTTCTGTAATCGGGAGGATTACGAGCTCGAAATAAGTGTTATATGCCTCTCAGAAAGGGGTGGGTAGTAAATCGGTTAATTTTCATTTGTCTGTGGGTAGCATGTGGTGGCAAAAATAAAGAATTGAATAAATTATTATTATTATTATTATTATTTTTAAGAGAGTTAAGCTAGTCCGACCACCGATGTGGCGCAGGAATACGTTCGCTCCTCTCACGCAGCGGGCCCGGTTTCGAATCCTGGTCGGGATAAGTTACCTAGGTGGGGTTTTTCCTGGGTTTTTTCTCACCTGTGAGACAAATGTCGAATAACTTTAGGCCCTTTTGGTCCACGGATATCATCCAACCGTCATTATCACCTCCATCCTCGCCTTGTTCAGAGTGAATGTATCTGTTAATGGTGTGCTCGTCCCATGTGTTCTTATTGTCTCGGCGGTGGCCCCGGCATTGGGCTGATCATTCATCTAGAGAAGCCCTCTATGTCCTTCTCCGGTAAAAAAGTATATATGTGATCAAATGTGAGCCTAATCCCTCTTCCCATCAGGTCGTGGCCCTGTAGGAACCGGGCGGCGTGGGTCTCTTAAACGTCCCTAAAAGGGGAGGTAAAACTAAGGAAAAGAAAGAAAGAAGAGTTAAGAGAAGGATAGGGCAGAACGGTTTTTATCGATACGGGCATATGTCTGGTTTACTGTGTATTTGACTGGAAGATGTTCTAAAACATTCTAAAACTGACTAAATAATAATAATAACAATAATAATAATAATAATAATGGTTTTATCATCACGTTATCATTTTATCTTGTGAGCTTACCTTAAAAGAAAGTAGGCCTTTCGATCTAGCCAATAATCCTGCACCAGTAGCGACACTAACGATCCCACAGTGCGATGGGGGCTTAGCTTGCCAAGAAATGTAAATGTGGTAGTGTTATTAAGGTACCGGTAATCGTCTATAAAGAATTATAAACAATACACATATTAATAACTTCATGATTTAATGATCGAGACATTAGTCGTGCCGGCCATCACCGGCCCAGCACCGGCAATTCCAAAAATGTATGTAGAGAGAGCCGAAGATAGTATTAATAAAGAGCCGCTTTTTCATCGCTTTTTATTACACTATTTTTTTTTCACTATACAGAACACTGGAATTTGAACTATTCGTCAAAGTATTGGTTGCTTTCTACAAGTTTCGATCATTTCCTTTTCCTCCACCCCACTTACCAAACGCTGATCTTAACTTTCAATAAACGAGGGGGGGGGTACCGGTATTCGTACTGTGTAATAATCAATAAATAAAAATTGTAAAAGGCCAAAACCTGTGAAAATATGGCAAATTTACATAAAGATTTCAAGTTATTGTTATTCAGTTTATGCAATTGAAAGTTCATGTTGCAAATTTACATAAAGATTATAATTTATTGTTATGTAGACCCTAGTTTATGCAATTGAAAGTTCATGTTGCACCACCGACATACGTAACATCGTAGGCCTACCAGTTTAAATAAATTATCACATAACTTTCCCCGGCCATTTAGTGTTGTGAAGTTTCTGTTCGTCGCATTTGATAATGAGAGTGTGACTGAATACACACTAAAAATGAGTTTCCTTAAGTAGCTTAAGTATAAAGATAATATGCCCATATGGAAAATGTAAATAGTCTAGGTGACTACAGGTAATTCTTTCCGACTAAAGCCTTTTTTAAAATGCATTAAATTATTTCTGTGAAGATGAAGGTATGAAGGTATAAGGTAGGAAGATTTTCTTCTTCAAAGATGAGTTTAAATTAATGGTACGATATGCAGAGTTTTTAACCATACCTACTAACAGTGTTGTCATACACAGAGATCCGAATTCTCTGTAAAATAGGAAGGAAAATGCTGAGAAAGACGGTAGCACGATCATTGATCTACCGGTACTCCCGAAAAATGATGACATGCGCATTTGATGTGTACTCGCAGGCGGAAACTGCGCTCAATTGATGATGCCGGTTGTCGACCAAGAGCTAAGCTAACTTAGCTAACATATATAGTTGTGCCGGATTTCACATGTAGTTTTGTCGGCACAACTACATATGAAATCCCGCACTGTATGTGAGCTAAGCTAAACTAACTTAGCTTAGCTCTTGGTCAACAACCGGCATGAGATTTATATAAGCATTCATGAGCCACAGATTATTGTCTCTGTTGGACACTACATGAGAATATTATAGGAGAAAAATTCCTCCGGCACTGGGACTTGAACCCAGGACCTTTGGCTATTCGCGCCAATGCTCTACCAACTGAGCTAAGCCGGAGCTCAATTCACAGCGCCAGATGGAACTTCTCTCCTATGACTGATTGCCCTAATGGTCTACCTCACAGACAGACAAGTTATGTCATATGCAGTACTGTGAGGCACACTAAGAAGTGATTTTTGTGACCGGGCTCCCACTGTTATTGTACAGTTAACATTCAAGACAGATATATAAGCATTCATGAGCCACAGATTATTGTCTCTGTTGGACACTACATGAGAATATTATAGGAGAAAAATTCCTCCGGCACTGGGACTTGAACCCAGGACCTTTGGCTATTCGCGCCAATGCTCTACCAACTGAGCTAAGCCGGAGCTCAATTCACAGCGCCAGATGGAACTTCTCTCCTATGACTGATTGCCCTAATGGTCTACCTCACAGACAGACAAGTTATGTCATATGCAGTACTGTGAGGCACACTAAGAAGTGATTTTTGTGACCGGGCTCCCACTGTTATTGTACAGTTAACATTCAAGACAGATATATAAGCATTCATGAGCCACAGATTATTGTCTCTGTTGGACACTACATGAGAATATTATAGGAGAAAAATTCCTCCGGCACTGGGACTTGAACCCAGGCAATCAGTCATAGGAGAGAAGTTCCATCTGGCGCTGTGAATTGAGCTCCGGCTTAGCTCAGTTGGTAGAGCATTGGCGCGAATAGCCAAAGGTCCTGGGTTCAAGTCCCAGTGCCGGAGGAATTTTTCTCCTATAATATTCTCATGTAGTGTCCAACAGAGACAATAATCTGTGGCTCATGAATGCTTATATATCTGTCTTGAATGTTAACTGTACAATAACAGTGGGAGCCCGGTCACAAAAATCACTTCTTAGTGTGCCTCACAGTACTGCATATGACATAACTTGTCTGTCTGTGAGGTAGACCATTAGGGCAATCAGTCATAGGAGAGAAGTTCCATCTGGCGCTGTGAATTGAGCTCCGGCTTAGCTCAGTTGGTAGAGCATTGGCGCGAATAGCCAAAGGTCCTGGGTTCAAGTCCCAGTGCCGGAGGAATTTTTCTCCTATAATATTCTCATGTAGTGTCCAACAGAGACAATAATCTGTGGCTCATGAATGCTTATATATCTGTCTTGAATGTTAACTGTACAATAACAGTGGGAGCCCGGTCACAAAAATCACTTCTTAGTGTGCCTCACAGTACTGCATATGACATAACTTGTCTGTCTGTGAGGTAGACCATTAGGGCAATCAGTCATAGGAGAGAAGTTCCATCTGGCGCTGTGAATTGAGCTCCGGCTTAGCTCAGTTGGTAGAGCATTGGCGCGAATAGCCAAAGGTCCTGGGTTCAAGTCCCAGTGCCGGAGGAATTTTTCTCCTATAATATTCTCATGTAGTGTCCAACAGAGACAATAATCTGTGGCTCATGAATGCTTATATATCTGTCTTGAATGTTAACTGTACAATAACAGTGGGAGCCCGGTCACAAAAATCACTTCTTAGTGTGCCTCACAGTACTGCATATGACATAACTTGTCTGTCTGTGAGGTAGACCATTAGGGCAATCAGTCATAGGAGAGAAGTTCCATCTGGCGCTGTGAATTGAGCTCCGGCTTAGCTCAGTTGGTAGAGCATTGGCGCGAATAGCCAAAGGTCCTGGGTTCAAGTCCCAGTGCCGGAGGAATTTTTCTCCTATAATATTGGCATGAGATTTGCTAGAAATATTTCTTGAGCACATAGTGAATTCCTAAATCATTCCGTATGCTGGCATTACCAGAGTATTTAGGTTTCTGAAGTAAGTATTTGGTAAGCGAAAATCTCGTGAGTTCTGTAAGCCATGTTGTTTTCTCGTTTTGATGCTGAAATCTCAAAGATATTAAAAGCAGTCATGCAAAGTCACAGGATCGGTACTGTGAAAGATGCATTTTATTTATTTCTTCCTTGAAAATTATTTGAAGGTTAAAAACGCTGATATTTCTGTGGCTTGGTTCTAAAAGGGTCAATGTCAATTTCTTTCAGAAATAAGATTTGTGCATTATTGAGCTCGGCTAGTCTTTATCTTTCGTGTACTAAAAGTGCCAATGTCTGTTGCTATTAATAGACATAAGCTTAATACAGGAACCTTAGAGGCCAATGTCGGAAGTTCTCAGCAAAAAATGTAACTTTTATAAAGGCTTCATAGTCAGTTATCTCAAAAGCAAGTTTTATGACATTGACTCTTTTAGAACCAAGCCACAGATTTTATCTTGAAAATAAAATGTTTCTCACGAGTCTTAATGGAGGACCTTTACGCTACGGTTGTTTCATTGCCGTAATAGCCTTCATGACTCAAGCTTTGTTTACTCTTCTCTCTTTGTGTCTTGATCTTATCCAATCAAATTATGCAATGAGCAACATAAGACAAGTTCCTGCTTATGATCTCCATTTTGTAGATTTGTAGTGGACTGGAATAATCATTTTCCCCTGCGGTTAAGACGTGGTACATCATGGTTCGTTTCGTTTTCATCATAGTACCGTTTATCGCTGTAGTTTTCACGACGGTCAGCTTCGTTTTTCACTATGGTCAATGTCAATCTCTTTTTTACCGTGGTCGATTTAAAAGAATCGCCTGTAAATATTTTTAAAGTTAAATTATATAAATTACTTGTTAACAATCCCTTTTACACTGTCGATGAATTTTTCAAAACTGAATTTACTGTATTTTAATATGTATTTTTAGAATTACTGACCATAGAGTATGTATGTATGTATATGTACGTATATGTATGTATGTATGTATGTATGTATGTATGTATGTATGTATGTATGTATGTATGTATGTATGTATGTATGTATGTATGTATGTATGTATGTATGTATGTATGTATGTATGTATGTATGTATGTATGTATGTATGTATGTATGTACGTATGTATGTATGCATGTATGTACAGTATGTATGTATGTATGTATGTATGTATGTATGTATGTATGTATGTATGTATGTATGTATGTATGTAGAGTATGTAGGCTATGTAGAGTATGTGTGTAGAGTATGTTTGTAGAGTATGTATGTATATGTAATATCTTAGTACATCTAGGTTTAAAATTGTATTTTGATGTTGTCTATTGCTGAAAAAGTTTAATGACAATAAAATTATATTATTATTATTATTATTATTATTATTATTTAACCATGGGAATTTTCTTTTTTCTCCATGGCCAATGTCAGTCTCTTCTTCACCATGGCTATTGTCATTTTCTACCATGGGCAATCGTGTTCCAATGTAGCCACCGTCGTTTTCCACCATAGCTAATTTTTTCCCCAAAGTCGATGTCGCTTTTTACCACTCTGTTATTTTTCAAGTCATCATGATCTTTCTTACCATGGTGAATGTTGCCTTCCACCCCGGCAGTTCGATGCAGCAGAGAAAAATTCCTTTCCTGGGTTCAGGTTTGGGGGTGTGTGTCGTCCTTAGGTTTAAGTGCTAGGTAGGGGACTGGTGAACTCCGGAATCAAATTCACTGAGAATATCCTCTTATGGGATCAGTGGCGCCAACTTATATGGGCCCGTGGGGCTCAAGCCCACCCAATAATTTCTGAGTATCATTAACCATAACTGTTTATTGTTAATACTAAAAATTGTGTTTCATTGTTGAATCGCTCTAAAGCGAAAAATCAGGCTATTGTTGGCATACATATGAAGGGCTTTTGTTACATTTCACTCATGAACGTTTAAAATTATTCCTATGTTTATAAATTTATTTACGGCTTACTCTGTCTATGCAATTTCCTAAGATACTGCCGAAATATATTTTACGCTGAAAAAAGAAGACTTTTTACGTTCAGGGGGGGAAAAAACTTAATCACATTGCTATTCTAAATATACATAAGGAGAGCCCGGAAAAGTTCGATTTAGAATTTAGATGATACTTGTGATTGACGAAAATGACAGGAAGGATATTAATTGACAAAATTAAAAATTGTGATAAGCCAAGAGTGTGGAGAACAAGATATTGGCGACTAGAAAAAGAAAAAGAAAAAGAAAAAGAAAGTCAAAATGAAACGAACAAATAGAAAGAATGAATTAAGAAAGATTCGTTAAATTAGCAAGGGACAATGAATTAGAGGGAAGAACGAAATAAAGGGTGGAAGGGTGGAAGTATGAAAATTTTAAAATTTTTGAGCCCACCAAATATTTTTTTAAAACTTGGCGCCTCTGTATGGGATTACCAGGGGTCGTCCGCGACCCGATGGAACTTGCAGCCATGTTTTTAACCAAGGTCAATGCTTTTCACTAAGACCAATGTTGTTTTTCATTATGGCTAATATGTTTCTGCCTAATGTAGGCTATTTATATTTTTTAATTATTACGCATGCTGTTACCTTAGTATTGTGCTTTTTCGGCTTTCATCCTTCAATGCAAACGTCATCCGACTCTACCCATCACCAAACAATTCTGCTATTGTCTACATTTAGAATTACTGTAAGATATTGTTATAAACAGAGCATTCGTAGGCTCATACTCAGGCAAAATATCAATTCCCTTGAACAACCGATTGAAAGAGATTTATGCCTACAGCTTTTTTTTTATTCCGAAGCACAAAACTTAATATCCTTAATTCCATTGATTTAGTTTAAATTATAATTTTGGTGTTAGTTTAATGTTGCTGCTTATGATTATGGTTGTTGATTATGCGGTGTTACCTTTTTTTGTGCATTCGTCAGTTTCCAATCCATAAATCTCCGAGACTGCCATTAATATTATTATCGATCTTTTCTATGATGAGAATTCCATTGTATGCTTCTGAGTTACTAGGCTACGTTTTAACGGAGAATTCAAATCGATCTGAATACGATCCTATTCCGATACGCTCTCCCTATTCATGTAATTTTCGATACGGTAATGAAAACATATTTCCAAGAGAAGTCACAGATGCGCTAACCTCACATCCAGCGTCCAATGAAAATTTTCTTGCCAATTCACGAGGACCAATGAAACGTCCGCTTAGCGTATTGAGATCGAATTGAATACAGGTAGTGTTTTCATGACGTTGAATACGATCTCGATGCGATCCCACTTTTTAGGTGTATTGACCTTGAGACTCAAATCAATCTGAAACCCCGTTTTCATGACAGTTTTAATACGATAGCGTATTCAGATCGATTTGAATTCTCCATGAAAACGTAGTATATAAACGAGATACAGTGCTTCACTTTCTTCTTTCTACTGATGTCTAGCCTATGTTGAGAGTTAAGAACGCAGTAAACTACCCCGAGAAAGTTTTCAAGCAGGTCTGCCATCTCGTGACCCCTTTAGATTTTTTCTCACCACTGAACTCTCGGTGACTGACACCTGTTTGTTTTCACTTATTCACAATAATCTATCAATAAGGACAGGTAAATTCGCAATGAATCGTAATTAAATCCGAAATATAGCTTGTCTAGCTTTCTTTCTACAGCTGAGAGATGAAAGTGGTCTTAATACATAGTCTCTTATTGAGGCCAGTCTTCGCCATTTCTAGGCCGAAGTGAATATTGCAATGTGTTACAAACGAAAGGTGTTTTGCATTCAGGGTTTGTTTTTCCATCTCTATTTAAAAACGTTATTTTAACAAGTTACGTGTTTTGCACATCTACCATTTCGATTGTATTATATTAAAATGTGACTTATTAATTAAACAAATTTTAATTTGACGTATTAATTTTAACAACTTAAAAATTAAAATAAGATATTCGCATAATTGCTACAAGAAATGCAATAAATATTAGTACTCTCCAATGCGGACTTGGTAGAAACCTGAGCACAAACTTTGTGGATAAATTTAATTTGGCACTGTAAAAATATGCATTTTAAGGTCTGCTTCAGTCAATATTTATATTTAAGCTTCCACTAACGGCAGAAATTCCGTTTGATCCCTATAATGTAGCTAGAACAAGTGTTTGATTCAATAATGTCGTGAATAACGCATAAAAAGGAAAACCAAAAAAATATCTGTTTAGTCCCAATGTCCTATGAAAATTACAGCACAATATAATCCCGCCTCTTATGGCTTATTTTAATTTCAGAGTAAATTTAAATGGAATAATTAACCTTATAGAGTAATAACATATAATATCCAATTTATACTCCCACATAGGTGAGTCATAATCAACAGTTATTTGCACTTACCTCCCGGCATGTGCATATGTCTTCAATCGCGGAGATCTGGCGGGAAAGTAATAAATGAACAATTATATTATTATTGAAGTGTGTTCATTAAAGACTGGTGAAGTGTGCTGAACGTGAATTTTTTTAAACAAATCTAAGTAAATCCTTAAACATGATTATTAATTTCTGTTTTGCGTCCTATACATATGACATTGGATTCAAATAACACTAACAAAGAAAGTCGAGAGAAGTAACAATAAAGTATTAGTTAACAATATTAATAATATTAAGTAAAACTTTATTTTTACTTCTCTCGATGGTAAAACTACTTTGCTTAGGCCTGTTATCTGTGAAGAAACTTTTTATGATAGAAAAACGTGTTGTGAAGCAACAATGGATAGGAAACTCTCCAAGTTTATTTACATTACAAAGATTCACAAACAATTAAACATTCTTAAAAAGGAAAAGGTGCTGAAAAAGGAAAAGAAAATGAAACTTGAAACCAATTAATTTATGTGTGAACCACTGTATGAAACATGGGTGTTAACGCTACTGTTGATTACTTGTTTTATGCTTATATTGAAAAAAAAAAGGATTGCCTTTAAAGTTTGTGTCTGGCTATTATTATGCACTAGAAAATTAGCTAGCGTACCTCTTGCCGATCCATAGGCGTAACCAGGCCGACCAAATGGGGGGGTTATAACATCCGCGGGGTCTGGGGGGTATGGAATACCCCCCAGGGCGAGGGGGGTCCGGGGTCCTCCCCCGGAAAATTTTAAAAATTAAGATGCAAAATAACGAGTTTTAAGCTTCCGGGGGTCCCCGGAAAATTTTAAAAATTAAGACGCAAAATAACGAGTTTTAAGCTTCCCACGCTTTATACTTGTATTAAGTAATTTATGGGCAGACTTAAAAAATTCTACAATTTTCCTTTTTTTAATCAGTGGGGGGGGGGGGGTTCAAACCCCCCCCGGTACGCCTATGTGCCGATCTAATACATGAAGTGGATTCATGTGGATTCATGTGAATTCAAAATGGATTCAACGTAGATTCATGTGGATTCAATGTGACATAAATTTACCTGAACAATAAAGTCATTATGTTGTGCTCGACGCTAAATAAGGTTAACACTTTTAATTCAATTCATTCAATCTTATTGCTACAAATTACAATATAAAAAAAAATATATATATATAAATGTGTCCACCGCTGTGGCTCAGGGGATGCGTCCAATCCTCTCACGCAGCGGGCCCGGGTTCAATTCCTGGTCGGGACAAGTTACCTAGGTGAGGTTTTTTCTGGGGTTTTTCCTCACCTTTGAGACAAATGTCGGGTAACTTTAGGCCCTTGTGGTCCCCAGATATCATCTGGCCGTCATTATCATCTTCATCCCATCCTCGCCTTGTTTGGAGTGAGTGTGTGTGTGCATGGTGTGTCTCGTCCTATGTGTTCGTGTTGTCTCGGAGGTGGCCCCGGCATTGGGCTGATCACTCATCCGGGGAGGCCCTCCATGTCCTTGTCTGGTCAAAAAAGTATGTATGTGATCCAAAGATAATCCCTCTCCCGACAGGTCGCGGCCCTGTAAGGCCCGGGCGGCTTGGGTCGCTTAAATCCTCAAAGGGAGAGGTGAAACTACGATAAAGAAAGAAAGAAAGAATATATAAATGTGATTTCGAATGCCGCCCGAAGAAGCAAAGCTTGTGCTAACACTGAACTATGATTTGAAATTTAACACTATCCTATGATTTGAAACTTAACACTCAACTATGATTTGAAACTTAAGACTTGCTGTTGAATTTAATCACAAACAGTAAAAATGAAAGATGAACTGAGCAATGTGATTTTTTATTAATATCTGGAGCGACTGTTGCAACGACGGTCACAAGCGGCAAGCTTTAGTGTATATATATATATATATATATATATATATAGCTATATATGCTATACATGTTGCTTAAACTAACAACATTTATAAACAAAATTTCCACCAATTCCCATCCAAAAATCACTTAAAATTTATGTTTAGTTAATGCGGGTCATTAACTTCCATAGGACGTGTAGAACTTCAAAATGTCTTACCAAGCTGAAAGCGTGATCCTCGGATCTAGTATTGTCATGTTAAGTATGAGATCATAATATAAATGATATTTTCTTTTATACCACTAAATGTTGTTATACCACTAAAGAATTTATTTTATGAGATGTATTGTGTACACAAAAAATCTAAAAAAGAAGATAATTTTTAATACTTTAAATACCGGTATCATGCTGTAGAGAGTTTCATGAAATTATGCATGATTTAGCTAGTATTACCTCGTTTTTGCATACGGTTGTAAGGACAGAGAAAATTGATATAATAACAGAGAGAGCCCACTTTCTTCTTTCCTGCCCGTTACAACTTCCTCTTGTCTCATAAACAGATTACTGCGGCGAGTAAGGAGGAAGTGGGACATTTTCTTAACCTGACATCAGAAATGGGATTCATTTCTTCTTTTACTACTAGACTTCAGATTCCAGTTCCATGGCCCAAAAACCCCCGCAAAGTGAAGTTTAGTTCAAATCGTTATGAACAAATGAATCAAGCAGAGCGGACTAACTAAATCCTAGCGATCGAAAATTCCATACGTTCTATTTCCCCGATCCTAGTTTTTTTTTTTTCCAGTCGCTATGGCAAAAGAGCAAGGCCATCTATTATTTATTTCACACTTAAAAAGTAGCCTATTAATAAAATCTGGTGCTTCAATAGTGCAAAAAATCACGTTTAGTGCCAGTTTTTCACTCAAAACTCGCGAACGAAAGAGAAAATTAAAAATCCGGCTTCGAGGTGCATTCGGACACCTTTAGTCCATCTATGTTAAAAAAAATCAGATCTCTGCTTGTTCTAGATTTGGCTGGGCATTACACACAGACAAACAGACAGAAAGAGAAACACTTCCTGTTGTTATATACATTACAATACAAAATTGTTACAAATATAAATTATAGTTGAAAAAGCAGAGCTCGTGCTTGAGAGCAGTTTAGTAAAAAACACTAGAGTACACTAAAGTATTTACACTTATACGGAAAATGTTATCATTACAAACAAAATATCTGTTGTGAAACACATGATTTCCTCTACCCTTAATACATTCCAATATAGATTACACGGTAGTGTAGTAATGCGCAATCAATTGTCTCAGCCTGATTTCAAGTCACGTTATTCGAGATCAAGGCGTATGTTTGTCTTTAAAACGAGTGACTTATAGCCTAACTACCCTTCGGCGGATTTATTGGGGAAAATGTTTCAAATAAAAGTTTGGCTCTTAGTTATAAGAACCACGTGTACGAAATTTAAGCAAATCCATTAGACCCGTTTTCAAGAAAATCAAGAAAAATGAATTTTCTTAATGTAAAGTGGTAGTAATAGTAAGAGAAAGCCGTCGCTGGTCTTTTGGTCACATCCCCAGGATCCAAATATAAGAATAGTTTTATAAGATTTTTGAAGTGAAACTTCTTTAGCCGCGGTAGGGGTAAATCGGGAGCTTGTTTCACGCTCAAAATCGTCACGAAATTAGTGAGGTGTGACGGAACGGACTGCACAGAAAGCAATCAACTCAATGATTAGGCTTATCCAAAATTTAAAAAATAAAAACATTTAAAGATACAAAATTTAAAAATCTAAAGTTGAAAAATCCAAATTTTGAAAATTAAAAAATTCTAAGATCCAAAATTAAAAAGTAAAAAATCCAAAATTTAAAAAATAAAAAAAAAAACAAAAATAAGAAACCTAAATATCCAAAATTTAAAAAATAAAAAATTCAAAATTTAAGAAATAAAAAATCCAAAATTTAAAAATAAAAAAATACAAAATTAAATATCGAATATTAAAAATCCAGAAAATAAAAATTCAAAGATATAAAATTTAAAAATCCAAAATTTAAAAATCCAAAATTAAAAAATTAAAAGATTAAAAATTTAAAAAAACGAAAATTAAAAAAGTCTAAAAAGTCAATATTCAAAAGCCCAACAATCCAAAATTTAAAAATCCAAAAATTAAAACAAGTTTCACTTCTGTTACGTGGCGTTCCACGCACACTTTTTTTTTTAAATTAATTTGAGCTATGCAGTTCACAGACACACACACAGATTTGTATATGAAAATAGCATTTTTGGGTTCAGGGGGCCTCAAAACGTGTATTTATGTTAAAAACTCGTCATGGAATTCCAGGGTCAAACACAATAGGCCTACTGTAATATCTGTGGTACGAGCAAAGGAAGTAAAAATAAATACATTCGAAGTGGATGATCACTGAATTATAACTCGGGACTTCCCTCGATGTTCATTTTCGCAAGCTTCATTTTATTAATGTTTCAAAATACAAGTGTTTTATGTCTTTACATAATGTGGAGAAAATAATGAATGTGTGCTGTATTTTTTACATCGTGCTGCCATCTCCATTTACAATTTCCAGAAAGTGCAGGAGTCATTTTGAGTCTAAAAATGTACAGAAGATCGAATCCAACGATTCTAGTATCTATATCGATTTGGGAATCAAATGAAACAGTCTAATAAACTGTAGCGATTTTTTTTTAATATGGCGGTTGTGATGAGTGAATTGTAAGTTTGGGTGTATAAAACCGCTTTACAATTAGGAGTACGGGTTAGTGTCCCGTGAAAACAATTGAAAATCAGTTATTTATGTGCTTATCTAAGTGAAAACATACAGAGTGGGCCAGAAGTCACGCACCATAGGGATATAATTTGTTTTACAGTGGATTGATCGTGGAGGACGAGTAGAGTGGGCTCCTCGATCCCCTGATTTAAATCCAATGGATTTTGCGATATGGGGGTACCTGAAGGCAAAAGTATACGAGGTGAAGATCAGGGATGAAAACCATTTTCGAGAGCGAATTGTAACAGAGTGCCGTGCTGTCACGCCAAACTTGGTGTCCAATGTTCTACGGAACATGGGCGACCGTTTACAGACGTGTTTTGATTTTAAAGGTACTCATATTGAAAACATAATCACAAAATAGTATAATTCCTATGGTGCGTGACTTTTGGCCCACTCTGTATTTCGTTGTTAAGAAACGTGTTAAATAGTCAAGAGATAAGCAAAATGTCGTGGGCATGGCAACATCTGTGATTTGTAACTTACATGTGTTATCAAGACTTTTTTCTCTCTCTCTACCCATACTATTTGAAGTAGCTTAACCTATAATATTACAGGTACAAGAAGTACTGTCAGGGACCGAGGAATTTGATGTGAAGTTTTCAGCTCTGATACGTATTTTGAGGTTCCCAGTGTTCGGAAACATGTCTTGGTGTGTGTCTATCCATCTTGTGAACAGCATTATACCATTGAGATCTAAGGCTCCTTTCACACTGGGTCACTTGTGACGGTCACCGGTGACCGTCGGTGACCGTCACAAGTGACTCAGTGTGAAAAGAGCCAGACATATAAAACAGTATAGAAAAAAAACGGGAATGGTTTCCTTGATTACGCGCTATGTTTATTCACATTTTTAAAAGTTCAAAGTCGGTGAATTTTAGCTTGTAGTTCCCTTCATAAACCATGGAAACCATATAGTAATTTAGTTTTTTCTGGAAAGTATACAGAGCACTGGGAAAATGAAACTGAAGAAGTCACTTTTCTAACCTATAAATGGCAGTCTCTGAATAGAAAATGGCTATTGGAAGGCGAGAATTACGACTCTCAGTGAGTTGTGCAAGGGTCACGTGATCTAGAAACAAGGCTGGGATTGTAAACTTGACGACAATCAACACTAATATCACTGTTTCTAACCTAACTGTCACCAACCTAGCTCTATATGTCACTAACACTAATATATTCCTAACCTAACTGCAACAAATCTAGCTCTACATGTCACTAAATACTAGTATCACTATTCTTAACCTAACTGCCACTTACCTAGAAATAAATATAATTTAGAATTAACTATCAAAAGCAATTTATATTAGCAGTTTGTACAATTACAAATAATGACTCTGTTAGCCTTATTAGGCTGGAGAACAGCAATTTCCTTAGCAATTAGCAACTCGCGCTCACCACACGCGCGCAGACAGAGGGGGGGGATATTAAGATTAAAAGTAACATCACTTAGATCATATAGTATGTAAATTACATGGCGTTGAATTTATTGATAAATTATAGCACAATAAATGGGACGTTAGTTTATATTATAATCAAATTAGTAATGAAAATCATGTAACCTTAAGGTTGCTTGGATCCGTATTGCAATGTCACTGAACCCTATGTCCTTGTTATATTCTTAGTTATTACATAATTTAGGCTACCTTATTTTTGCACTGTAAAGAATATTTATCCTTTTTCTTCGCATGGTTAAAGAGACTTCCGCGGTCCTTGTGCTTCTAAGTAGGCAGAACATAAATGCATCGCCATGGCCTTTTTTCTATTCAGTTATTATACGTCGCTGCATGAACACGAATCGTGAGATTTTCATTGAGGTCTGTGGGTAGCATAAGTCAGTGTTCGCTTAACTCATCATCGTGCATCTTAATGACTAGGCAATTTGCCTTGCAAGGTTATTGCTACAAAAAACAAAATAGTTCGCGGTATGCTCATTTTTCCTGTCATATTTCTTTACCGTATATTACTATAGGCTATTCATTTGTGTCAAAATTACATCACAGCCTTACCTATAGCATTTTAATCCATTTCCGCGTCTTAATGACGAGTGTTTTTATGATTGCCGTAATTTAATAGTGAGAAAAAATTCTATCTTTGAAATGTCGACAGCGGCATACCGTATGAACAATAATAGTAAGTTAATTAAAAGTAATTAAATTTATTCTTGTGAAATATTTCTTCTCTAAGGCCTCTCAGATGTTCTTTAAACTTCAATCTGTAATATAGTAAACGATTGTTTTTATTTTTCTTTCTTCGAGTAGAAAACTTAAGCTAATTTTTATTTTACAAACCTTCTGAACCTCTTCCGTATACTGTATGTTAATAATAACATAATAAATAAATCCTTTTGAGAGTATGCTAACTAGCTGTTATGAAACTACAAATTTTAACAATTTAAATTTAAGTGTAATTTGATATTTTAGTTCGGATGTTGCCTGTTTCCTTGTGCTCCTTTTTTTCTTGTTTATCTTACCGTACGTTTTATCTCAACTTTTCATTTTCTTTATTTCTAAGTCTTTCGGTGCTACAACACGATTCTTGGATATCTTATTTTGTTATTGTAGCGTTGACACTATATTTTGTAAAATTAATAAAATCCTGTAATAGTTTCATTTAAATTAATATCAAAAAACTGTAATAAAAAAAAACCAGCACATTTTAGTGTTTTAGTTTTTTATACTGATGTGAGTACACACATGGGGAAAGGGTTAATCACCGTGGTAAAAAGAGGAATTATACAGTGGTTTAGTATTTAATTTTTTAAAATAAAACTTATAGTTAATTTTAATTGAAATAAAGCTTTTTGAAGGTTTTATTATTCTGTATACAACAAAACTAAATTCCCTGGAACATGGTGTTGTAGCAGAGAAAGGACTACGAGTAAAGAAAATAAAATGTTGATCAAAAAGTTTTACATTGATCGGGCTCATCGGTGCCCAAAATGTTATTAATTTACTTCTACACGTCAAAAGCCTGTTTTGAATCAGTAGTTAAACCATGTCTCCTTCACTTACCTGGAAAGACGTGGAAGTTTGTGTCCGGAGTACTAATTTCAATTTCACTAATAATTTATTACGGTTTTTGCTGAGTAAAATTGACGCAGTTTAACATTTGTACTAACATTTTTAAAGTTTTTTTTGCATTGCATTTGTTACATATAATTATTATAATTTCTAATACGAGACTTTCTGTAAAGTTTTAGCAGATTATTTGGTTTACCCACACTTGTAATTAAGATCTATTTTGTCTAAGTTAAATCATGTAATTTTTTTTTTTTTTTTGTCATTATGACCACCTGGGCTGCCAGGCAGATGACAGTACTCTAGTAAATTAATTATTTCTCCCATTTCTTCTTTGTTCGTTTGAAAATCGGAATTTCCATTTAATTAACTTAGTCACTTCGGTAGGTCTCTTGCGATTCACTTGACAAGATATAGGAAAGCAGAAGTTATCTATCGAGTTAGTGAGACCTTATGGCCTTTTTAAAGAAGATTAACTATTAGATGTTTATGTTATTAAATTAAACGTTACAAGTCAGGAAACTTGCCTAATTTTACATAAAGTGTTTATCACCGTGAATTTTGAAGTAGCTTCATAGGCGTGAATGCGTACACCCACCATCATTTTTCATTTTATTTATGTTCTCAAACTGTATTTATTCGTTTCTTTATAAATAGAGAATGCAAGTTATTTATTATAAGCCCAATATTCAAATAAAAGTTTATGCTTTATTTCAATTCGACTGTATTTTTAAAGATACTCTTTGATTTACGGATGTTCCTTATTCGATCACTCGGCGTCACATTGTGCCGAATATCCGAGGCTTAACTGTAAAACTTAGAACAATTAAGTCTATCCTTATGTTTCAATGCCTGTATACCAAATGCCACGTTTTCCCTTAACTCGAATGGATTTTTTGGGGGGATTTGCCTGACAGAATTATAACATCGTACTGCAGTATGAATAATATTTCTTCTGAAATACTTTTTCCAACAGATATATTCTTCATTTACTCTTTGTGTGGACTGTTGAAATGAATATTTCTTCTTAGGCTCCAGTCTACACAAAGAGTAAATTTTATAAACTAAATTAAATAAACAGTGAAGAATTTTATTGACTAAAACTAACCTTTTTGTAAGTTGTGTGGCTTTACTAGAGCTTTTTGGATATCTATAGCCAGACCAATCTTCATGTAGTATAAATTACATCTGGTAATAAAACTGCTGCTCAGTTCTGATATTCTGGTGTATTTTAAAAAAACAATGCGTAGTTTTCTTCATTTGTCATATATTATCTCACGTAGGGAACATAGGATTGGAGTTCTTGGGGTAATTCATTATCTTTATTTGTATAAAATCGTTTATTTAGAAGCCTCATTAAATACAGACACATTACACAATTCGTAATACTCGCTTGGTCTGGAAAAATATTACTTTATTCAGTGCCCTCTAATTTGTGGACAATCAGAGGAAAAGTTCTGTTGCGTAGGCCTACTAGCATCCGTCTGCATTCATTCAACTCCATTTTCACTGACATACACAGGGAGGCTTAAAAGACAATGACATTAATCAAATGTCAAAAACTCCTTCAAATATCATATAAAACCTCAAAAATTAATTTATCAAGAAGAAATAAAATTAATATATAATAATGGAAGAATGATCATTTATACTTATATAGTCTCGACATACCCTAATGCGGGAAGTCTGGTATTGTGCGTTGGGTGAATATAATATATGTAGGTATATTACATTGTCTGTGAAAAGTAAAAAAAGAAGTCACGGACCTTACTTACGAAGGTCCTCACTGTTTCACCTGGATGTGAAAATAGAATTGGTGGGTATATCGGCATAGTGATCAGTAAAACAAATGCAATTGCCGACACTACACAGTCGTAATATCTACCCTAACAACTTCCTTTTGTATTTTCATTTACTCGATCGCATTAGATCTGCGTTAATACTATTAAGGAAGATTAAAACATCTTCATCATTAGATACATATGTTTATAGTTTAAAATTAAGTATGCAATAGTATTCGCCAGCAATTGTTTTCAACTGATCATACGCCAAGTATAAAATATGTTAGCAGTGCGTTTTGGGACGGACAGTAAAGTACCATGCACTGCCCAGTCTTAGGACATCCATGTGAAACGTGTCTTCATAAACAAAGACACAGACAACACAGAGTAGACGCTCACTCTTGAATGAATGGGAAGGGAAAGGGCACAAGGTTGCACTGAGCGTCGTTCGTATGTAATCTACAGCTTATTTACGAAACTGTTATTTATGATGAGACCTTTGCATCCTGAGAAACAGGCTTCACTTCCTCCGCTGATGCTGGCTCAGGTTTCTTTTCCTCGGCGTTTGACGTAACGGGTGCAGATCCTTCAACTTTCTTCTCCGGGATAGGGTCTGCAGAAACCTTCTCCTCACTGGAGTCTTGCTTGTCAGCTGCAGGTGCTGCAGGTTCTTTCTTCTCGTCCACTTTTTCTTCGGATTTATCGTTTTCAACAGAATCAGAAGCTGAAGGCACTTTAGTTTCATCTACTTTGCTTTCTTCGGGTTTTTCTTCTGGTTTAGGGACTTCAACTTTCTTTTCTTCAGATGACTCAGATGATTCCTTCTTAGCTTCATCGGCTATGACAGGTTGTTCAACTTTATCAGCTACAGCTGCTACGGGAGCCGGGGCAGCTACTTCATCTCCCATGGGCTCAACACCTTCGGCTTTCTTATTTACTTCCTTCTCTGGTGCTTCTACCTTCTCAGGCTTTGACTCACTTGCAGCAACTTCAGGTTGGGCGACATCTTCCTGTTTGTCTTGCTCAACCTTAGGGGTCTCTGGTTTTACAACAGCGTCATCTGATTTCACCTTCTTCTCGTCGTCCTTCTTCTTGTTCTTATTCTTCTCTTCTTCTTTCTTTGGGGTATCTACGGTCTCACGCCTCCTCCTACTTACTGGAACCTCTACATTTTCTCCCTTTACTGCCTCATCAGCCTTAGCAGGCTGTTCAGCTGCTGGTTTGGGTTCTTCTGGCTTCTTCTCAGCCTCCGCTTCTTGTGTAACAGCAGGTGTAGGTGCTGCTTCTGATGGTTGAGACTCTGGCTTTGGTTCCTCAGCATCTTTCTTCTCTTCAATTGATTCTTTAATTTTTTCCTCAGCAACTGCTGGTTTCGTCTCTGTTGGTGTCTCAACTTTTTCGGGAGCATCTTGAGCTACAGCAGGAACTGATTCAGGCATTTTTTCTACGACAGGTGCAGCTACGTCTGATTTCTCGACTTCGTCAGCTACTTTCTCTTCCACAGGTTTCACTACGGGGACCTCTTGAAAATTCACTGGAGCGTCACTTTTCACCTCACTAGTTTCTGAGGCAGCCACAGGAACAGGCTCGTCCTTTTTAACTTCATCCTTGACTGAAACTACGTCAGATTTGACAGCCGATTGCTCAACAACCTTCTTCTCTGAAGATGGCACTACATGGTCTTCTTGGACAGGCTTAGCATCCTGAGCAACTGGTACTACAGGTTTCACTTCCTCTTTCTTCACAACTGATTCCGGTGATTTGACTACTGGTTCTGGTACACTGGCAGCGACTGGGGTATCTTCAACAGGTTTGCTCTGGGGAACATTTTCCGCTACTTCAGCCGTAGCATCAGATTCAGGTTTAACTTCCTCTGGTTTGGCAGCAGCCTCAGGTACTGTAGGCTCTGCTTCGGGCTTTACAACTTCTTCGACTTTAAGATCAGTTTGTGGCTTAGCTTCAGGTAAGGGCTTAACTGCTTCCTCTGGCTTGGCTTCAGCAATTGCTGGAACAGCATCGGCTTCAGGCTTTGCTTCTTCTGAGGGCTTAGCATCAGCCTCCGGCAAGAGTACCGCTGGTTTCACGTCCTCTTCTTTTCGGACATCGTCAGCCGCTGGTACTGGTTCCTTGGGAGTCTCAACAGGTACGTTCTCTGCAACATTCTTACTGGCTACTGATGAATAGTCAGCGATGACCAAAGGAACAACTGGGCGAGGGATATCTTGTTCCACTCCCACTGGCATAGAAAATGCGCAGCCCACTAGGGCTAATACGATGCATAACACCTTCATTCTGGATCAAGATCTGAAACAAAGAAAGTTACTGATTTACAATTACTGCAGTAATGAAGATACCCTAATATTATATTTTTATGGTCATATACAGTATCTTGTTTACATTTGAAGAAAAGTGCATATTTAATTATGGTTTGTACAGAAGTGTGCATGTACCCTATCAAAGAGATCATTTTAACCCGTAAAAACACGAGACTCAGTTTTTCACTCAGATTACAAACTCGTGCCGAACTGCAATGAAAACAGTTAACATGATTATTATTATTATTATTGTTATTATTATTATTGTTGTTGTTATTATTATTGAAAATCCATAAAAGGAACCCTAGTATACAACGATATCTTAAGGTTGTAGCATCATACTCAAGCAGGTAGACTACTGTTTACTGTGTAACGTTGAGGTGACTTAATGCTGAGTATTTAAATATTTAAATTTAGGTGTATATTGCACTGCTGAATATAATAAATTCTTTAGCACAACACTTTTTATTTAAAACATCATTAAGTGGGATCCCACTAGTTACTTTATATACCCACTAGTTACTTTAATGTGAAATCTTTCAAAATAGCTGCCGAATTCGCAGTGTCCAGAGAGGAATTACATAATATGTATGAAGTTAATTGGTAAGCTGATGCATCTGAGTTGGTCTTGAACTGTATTAAATAATAGCTGCTTGGTCTATGTACCAGTTGTGCTATTGACACACTGCTCATTACACGTTTCTATAGTTCAAATATGAAAAATGGCAATTTCTTGTACTATGTCCAGTTTCTTTTTATTATCTCTTGGAAAACTGTAACACAATATAACATTAAAAGTTCCGCAGCACACGATATTTCGTAGTCTGAATTGGTGTGTTCATATCCCAAATAGGTCTAACTGCCATAGAGAGTCCAGTAAGGAGTTTGCTGGATTTGATTACCAGGTAGTCAAGATGTGCTCGAATTGTAGTTTCCTTTCTAAAATATTTCCAAGATATTTGAAAATGTCAACTAAATGTCAACTAATTTGAAAATGTCAACTAATTTTATTTCCACTTTACTCATGAGTAGATCAATCTTTTGTCGGTTTGTAACAATCATGGCTGTTGTCTTTGTAGGATTAAATTCTAATTTGTTTTCGAAGGCTCCGTATTGGAAATATTTGCTAGGCTTGTTAGAAATAATGTTTGCCCCTGTATGCAAGCGAAGTTGTAGTAAGTCATCGTACAGAATCATCCAGAAATCTGGGCTGCACTCGGATTTACAGCACATTTCTTCTGCTTCAATTGTTCAAGTATTTTTGGCCACCTAACATTATTAAAAGCACCAGCTACTTCTAGTGAGGGACGTACCCAATATTTTCTATGATTTGTAGTATTTTTCATCCAGTGTACTCCTTTGTAAACTACATCCTCTGTGTCGATTTTCTCGGAATTTTATATATATATATATAGCATGAATTTTGATATAATACTCAGAGCCAATCATTAGAGTGTTTTCATGAATGCTAGTGTAGTTTAAGTTAGTTCGAATTTAGCGAAGATTTTGTTTGCCCTTAAAGGCTAGAATTCAAAGTATATTGCTAAGCAGGTTATCAAACCCTTCACTCCGATTACTAGTCAGTTATAATGAGGCTACCGTGGCTGACAACATAATGACCCGCGGCTTCGATTTGTATCTTATTTTGTTCTTATTTTATCGAACGCCGATATGAATCGGTACTGAATTATTATTAATGAACAAGGGTAAATGAACCTTGACGTGTTGGCTTGTTTTTCTTCATCGCTACTTGCAAGTCAACTGCATTTCTTTTGAAATACAGTCTCAACAAGAAATGCACTGGCAGCGTTTGTACTCTACAATTTTCTCTCCGCCACTGGCACATCACACAACGTTTTGCTGATTACTGTAATCATTTCTATACCGGTGAACTTGTGAGCCACTTCTCAGTGAAAACTTTCAATTAGCATTTGAATTCATACCCCACTGTGCATTATTTCTATAATGCCCTTTGAAATATTCCTTTCAAATCTTCATAACTCAGTTTTAGCATAATCATTTTAACCCTAAAAGCAAGAAACGTATTGGTGTTGTAACATGCTTCAAGACTGAAAAGAATTCTTCATAATTTCTCAATTTAATTCAGGTTACATTTATTCTGTGTGGCTCTCTTTGTATATCCTTAAAAGTTTTATATATATATATATATATATATATATATATATATACGAAAGTGCATTAAATTGCAATTTGGTGCCAAAAAATTAGGCTATTTATTTACGCACTATTACACACACGCACTAAGTGCCATTCGATTTTTTCCGAGTGACAAAATACTTTTACACTTTATAATAATCAGTATAAAACACGTGTTGTTATAAATCACACCTAATTGTAAATTTTTCATAAAAGGAAGAAATTAATAAACTTGCACAATTTTCTTTCCTGCTCACCTTAAAGTGCAGTGAAGACTTCTCACGCATAAAGAATAGAGGGTGGAAAATTGGCTTTTTTTCTTTTTTCTTTCTTTCTTTTTTTTTCTTTTTTTTTTCTTTTTTTCTTTCTTTCTTTAAAAATACTGTGTACCTCAGTGTATATGTTGGTTAAGTTTCAGCGCCGTCAGGCATTTTAAGTCTCTTTAGTTTTATTTAAAAATGCTACACTCGTTAAATGCTGAGGATCAGTAATTCATAAATTAAAAAATACATAACCAAAAAATGTGAACGCTTCCAAAAGATTATCTCTTAAAAAGAAAAGGAAATATTCTATCCCTTTATTTTAGGCATCGGTTATAAAGCTTAAAGCCAATTTTCACTGAAATTTTATATATCTCGAGGTTCGCAGATACATTTGGTCAGACATGTTTATGAAAATAGCTTTTTTTTATATATTTATTCAGAGATCCCAAACGCGACATCGTTTCATAATCATACTCGCATTTTATTGATGAGTATGATTATAGGTCCTTGGATAATACATTATTTTTATATTCGAAAACTAGGCCTACTGTAGAATGTACGAAAATCACGAAAATATGGACTATTATCACGAAACATAATTATAAAAATAATAGCAATTATTGCCATTATGAACGCTGTTACTACTATATGTCTAAGGAAACAAACTAATTATTATATAAACAGAAAGGAGGCTACAACTTTCCACCATAACAAATGTGTAGGATAAGAGAAAAAAAATTCTGCCAACAGAACAGAAATGATGAGATACTGTCTTTCCCATGTTTTTTAATTACTAAAAACTAATAAAAGTGGATAAATTTGGTATAAGTAAGTATTTTCCCACCTTCATTTTTAAAGCGTTTATGATCTTATAGCAAATCTGTACTTAACAAGTGTACCAATGTATACGAAATATTAGCAGAGCTTAACTGTGTGCTAAACATATATATCTGAAGAAACCTATGATGATTAAAATGATAATGACAATTACGACGATAATGACGCTGTTGATGATAAAGACGAAGATGGTGATGATAATAATAATAATAATAATAATAATAATAATAATAATACTAATAATAATAATAATAGTAATAATGAAATAAAGAAAATGTGAGGGTCCTTCTGTGAAAAATAAATTGAGAATCTCTTTAACCTTTAGCTTATAAAGAAGAAAGAACACCTTTCTAACTGTCACAACATTCTGAACAAATATTTAAGGACAAAAATAGATCTGGCAGGAACCATAACCATAGTAATTAAAAATGTGTAACCATAACTATTGTAAGTGGAAACATTTTATAGTAATTTAACTTTTACTTTACATGTTTTATTCAAGTTTTATTCTCGAACATCTCAAGGAAATAATATTTTACGACTAGCTAGTACTAAATAATTAAATAATATATATGTTACCGGTGTTAAGAAAAATTCTAAATAGTAAACACATACGATATACATTTTGTTAAATTAGTTTTCTGATTATATCTTTCTTCCACTCAATAAGCTTACAACAATCTTGTTATAAACGTTTTGAATTTCGATCTCTTAGTTTGCCTATTATTTGTTATTATTATTTTTATTTGTTGCTCGCCTTTCCTTGCAACTTATTTTATGCATAACAAGAATCGGTCATTTAGGCCTGCGTGCCTATAAATTCTGCTACATTATTCTTATTTCTTTTTAAGTTTATCGAAAAAATTAATTATTTAGGCTACAGTGAACACAGAGTAGATTTCTTCGCGGTTCGTTCGATTTACCTGCCGACCTCCTGCTCCATTACTATCATAATCTAGATACGTAGGCTGCCTATGTGACATCATTTGCTGTCAATCACACGAAAACGGAAAGAGGAGCAGGATAGAGAGGACACTAAATACACTTAGTTTCGGACACTAATGTAATCATTTCATTTCCAAGGTTATGTAAAGTTTGGGCGTTTCTGACATATTTGTATTATATGAAACCAATGACATGTATTACTGGGTGCGGTTTTAGAAATGCCATCAAGGTTCTTCCTATTATAAATAAGTAGAATCTTACTATGACGTTAATATTTGCAAACCCTACGCAGACAAGTATGCTCTGAACATATACACTCCCACTCCACGTTACGGCTTCTATGTACAAACATTAAAAATGAAATAGATTTATTTATATTACTTGTGATATTGGTTGTACGTAATTTAAGAAATGATTATCCGCGTTGCTGCTACTCCTGGTTGTCAACTAGTGGTGCAGAAACGATGCTGCATCCAGACGAAATAATGAACGCGTCTGCGATGTGCTGGTGCATTTGTGCTCTCTGAAACTGGTTGCTTCCACAGGGACAAACCTCTTGGACCGAAACATTCACATACTACTAAGTTACATTATAAAAAAGTACAAAACCAAGGTTTTACTCAGAGTTCCTAAATAAACTGTGGTTTTAGTGAACCCTTGTAATAGTTTTGTAGGATTAATGAGCTAAAATGCATCTACCGAAAACGTTTGCGGGAAAACACCTAAGTACGATGGTATTACAATAGTTTGCTCTAAGGACTGTCTACACAAAAATTAAACATTGTTCAGTTTGCAGCATATAGCAAGCAGAAATTTGGTTCTGAAATACACTAACAACATTTTTGGTTTTCTACAAACTATCAAGAACGAATACATAAATAATTAAACAATTTTATATTCCTGCGATATGGTTAGCTTTATGGTTACTTAATGACTGGGATCTACTGCAACTTTGGCCTGTGACCATCGCCGGTGTGCCGGAATTTTGTCCCGCAGGAGTTCTTTTACGTGCCTGTATATCTCATTTATAAACACATAAATTCCATTGAGCCGGGTCGGGATCGAACCTGCAACCTTGGACACAGAAAGCAATCACGATACTGACTGCACCACCCAGGCCGAACCCATACAATGTAGATCATAATTGCGTTAGTGTGAAAATATGCCGTTAGGTAGAGAGGAAAAAATTCTGTGAGACATCACTTAACATAACTTTACAGCGTTGTGAAAGCATTAATGAACATACACAATACTATTTAAACTTACTTTCATCACGTGCGGTTAAATATAACGCTGACCTGAATAATAATTCACATTACCGAAAACACTTTCCACTTCGATATGCATGAGAATGAGGTAACGTTCTATAAACATTTTCCTTAAAATGAATTTATTGTTAAAATAAGCAGCCCTTCTGTTGCGAATGAATTTCAGTTCTATAATTTAAGCACGATACCCTTAGCAAGCAGGGATGGCGGTTGGTGACAGGTAGGTTCCTTCACCCGCAAGCACCCTCACAGTTACAAGGGCAGGGGATTAGTACCGACCGTAATTTCCGCCCCATGAGTCACCTAGTCTACTTCAATCAGTCAATCTTAGATTTTTTTAATATGTCATTTTATCTTAAAATGTTTGTTATATATCAATTCCACATATAATTACAAGAAAAATGACACCAAACAATGTATAATTTACTTTAATAGGAACATAGGACTCGAAAGCAGTTTTCTCGCAACTTTTATTTATGTTAAATATATTTATTACAATATTCCGCCTTAAACCCTTAACTTTTATTTAAACATACAAGTTTACAATTATGATATGCAGAATACAAAAAAAGTAAAATTGGCCGGTTTCGGGATTTGAACCATGGAACTCCAGAATGTGAGGCCGAGTCAGTTTAACGGTCTAGTTGGATAAGCGCATGTAAAACAATAGTGTTATTTGTCATAGCTAACTGTATTTTAATTGCCAAAGCCTTATAAGATCACAGTAAAACAATTGACTATGTTGTCATGATAACTGATTTGCATTTCATAAATTCTTTCGAATACGTATATTACCATAAAACAGGCACTAAATATAGCATTACTCCGAAACAGGTCAACTGATTTTATCCAATATCAATAGACGTCTTCCCATGGACATTATAAATGTGTATACCAAGTTTCATAAAAATCCGGTAAAGCGTATTTGAGTTACCGCGTCTTTAAAATAGACACTAAATTGGGTTTTACTCCGGTACCGGTCTACCGATTTGGTCCAATATCAGTAGACGTCTTGCCATGTACATTATAAATGGGTATACAAAGTTTCAGGAAAATCCAATAAAGTATATTTGAGTTATCGCGACTTCTTATATATTAACATAAAAGGCACTAAATTGGGCATTATTCCGGTACTGGCCAACCGATTTAGTTGAATATCAATAGACGTCTTCCCATGGACATTATAAATGCGTATACGAAGTTTCATAAAAATCCGATAAAGCGTATTTGAGTTATTGTGCCTTTAAAATAGACACTAAATTGGGTTTTACTCCGGTACCGGTCAACAGATTAGGTTAAAATTCAATGGGGTACTTCTCATGGACGTCATAAATGCGTATACCAAGTTTCATGGGCCATAATCTATTAAAATAAGCACTAAATTGGGCATTACTCTGGTACCGCTGAATCGATTTGGTTCAATATCAATAGGGTTCTTCCCATAGACAGTATAAATGTGTTTTCCAAGTTTCATGAAAATCCGAAAAAGCGTATTTGAGTTATGGCGCGTACAGACACACGGACGGACAGACGGACAGACACACAATCTCATATAAAGTACCATACTGGCACTTAATAACGTAACAAATTGCCAATCGTATACAGTATTGATATTGTTAGCAGCCTTGATTGATTCGTTTCTTCATAACGATGTCAGTGTAGGCTAAATAATAATGTAAATAAAAGATTTAAAACAACTAGCCGTTGAATATTATATTATATTGTACATTCTATGGATATGTACACTACCGATATATAGGCCTACATTAGGCTATATTTTAATTAAATATCCGAATAACATATTTTATTTTACTGGCCCATTCCCTAAGGAACCACTGAAGTAATGGGGTCGCGCTTTTCTTAATTGTACAGGTAGGGGGGGGGGAAGAGCGGACCGACTCTTGCAGCTGATTTCAGAGCCTTATGATACGTAAATAAATGTAAGAGATGTAACGAAAACGTTTGTTTTCACAAGCAATGCAAATTACGTGAAATTATTTAAAAATTCAAGCAATTTATCGACACTAGAAAATATTTCAGTACATTCCCTGCTATCCAGAAAATGTCGCTAGGCATGCGCAGTGGCTCATATCGGCAACTTAGATATTTTAGTCGGTCCGCTTTTTTTTCCCCCCTACCTGTACATCGCTAGCAAATATCTTAATACAGGTATATTCATTTGTTACAACATAATGTAAAATTGAATAGATTTTCATGGGTTTATCCGTTAACCCCAGTTACCTTGTGTGTGGTAAACACGCAAATTCCCATACTGCATCACAGCCTGAGCTCAACACAACCACAAAGCAAATATAGAATAATTAATTAAACTTATATGCGATGCAGGTTTCTATAGAGTAATTTCTTTGGAATGTGTGTAAAGTTAAGAAGCGAGGCGAAGGAAATAAATGCTGGTATTTAAAACAGAAGGTTATATAAAGCAATTGTTTCATGCCATCTGAACTTGCGATCGTCAATTGTCTTAAAGAAGTAGAGGGGGAACTTAACTTTCTACAACTGTAATACAATATATTTCATTATTTTACACATATTTATCTACGGTTTAATAGATTGTGTTGTGATGTTCCATTTCAGGCATTTTATTAGTCTTTGAGTTATTCAAAAACTAGTATTAAAATTTTCATACATAAAAATGTACTTGTTGCATAATTTCTGTAAAAGGAGAAGCTCCACTTTACTATTTCAACAAAGTTGTTTTGTATTTTTGTCCTGTTGAATATTATTGCATTATTAGCATTAGTATTATCATAATGAAAATAGCTTTTAGCCTTTTGCGCTTAAACCATAGCCTACTCCTAGGCACACTTAATGTTAATGAGATACTCTTTCAAGCATAAAAGGATACGCCCAAGAAGCCAGAAGTTTTATTTTTTTTAAACTTGATGCGAAGGAGAAATAACTCGCTGGCCATGAGATTCCTATCATAATACATTCTATCTATTTATATTTCGTAAAATAATTTACGCCTCATTTATAAGTGGAATAATTTTTCTCAGAATCGCTGGTGACAAAATTGTTTGTGTTTTTGTAAATAATTAACTCATAGTAATGCAGTTTTTACTGTGACCACATGTAATTCTATTGCCACTTACTATGGAGTTATCAATGTGTCCTTTGCGAATTTGAACATAGGAAATCCTTGTTTTGAATGTACTTTTTTTTTTGTTTAATGTTGGATCCTAGTAGATTTGGCCATCACTTGAATGACGCGTTTCGCATTTTAAAATTTTCATATTTGCTGGATATGGATATGTATGCTTGGAGTTTATTATTATGTTGTAGACTTGTTTTGAGGATTTAACAGGAGTCTGTCTCATTCCGTTTATGTTGACTCCCCTGCTTCGTCCACATAGAATTAGCGAAGCCTGGAGTTTCCTCGATGGGTGACCGTTAAACAGCAGCTCACTGTATGTTCTCAAAACTACGTTAAAATTTCTTGAACATCTGACGTATAACCTCAAGGACATCTTTTTCCCCGTTCCAATTAAATATTATGAATAGACAGGTGCAGTCATTTAGAATCAGTTATACGAACTGCATTATAATGGAAATTCATTTCTTATTTCTTTTTAGTTTTCATTTCCCTCGAACCAAGTTATTAAAACAATTTCAAACTTTCTCTAAGCAATATCACAATATAGAACTACATGAAAGGTCTAAATACTTCTATTTCAATAAATGTAGGTTATTGGTGGTCAAGTAGGAAAAGTTAATTTAACAATGAGGAAGACACTAATCGATTTCCCTAACTCAAAGCATTTTTGCATGATACGTTTTTCGCGAGGGATGAAGTAACATATATCACGTCCCACAAAAACGGCTTAGTTGAATATTATTTTCTTAAAATAGCCTATCTGTTATTCCTGGTCATAGCTTAATTTGTGCATACAATTTCTTCCAAATCCGTCGTGTCATTGAGACGGACTAAGTAACAACATAGTACATTACATTACATTACGGGATACAAAATTTAAAATGGTAAACTTTGTCTTCATTTGAATATTGATCTCTGATCATGGTCATGCTTACAGGAACGTACTGTGCAGGGATAGTATAGTAATCAAATACGTGTCAGTCTTCCAATAATATATTTTTAAATTCTAATTTTTAAGTAAAGTGAGCGTTGAAGAGCGCTTTTAATATCTTCATGTTCATCGACTTTTAACTTTTTACAAAATTCGTTCATGGTCTGTAATATTTTAATGATAATATCTGATAAATAAAAATTCTATAATGAGGTCTCAAAAATCGGCCGTGGGATAGCAAGAAGTTGATAATTATTGTATTGCCATTTTTTAAATTGCCAGTTGGTTTGCAATTATTTTAATCGATTCTTGATCTCATAGCCGAAAATCAAGTTAAGAAATTGGAAGTACAGGAAATATTATGCTATCGAAATGAAATCTTTATGGAAGTTTGCTTTCCTGAAAGCAGTGTCCATGAATGAAGGAAAGAATGTTACCAACTAGATTAGACTTTTGAACTGACACGGAAGATAGCAGTATCTTTTAGACATTATTTGAGGAGTGGAAATTGCAAAGGTTCTAAGTGCCTTTTAGAAAATTATACAGGAGAGAGGAAAGACTCTCACATTATGTACTGTGTCTTCAGTACTCTTCATCTGTTCATGGTTATAGCAACTACTATAACAATGAACGGCACATAGAACTTACATGGGTTGGCACATGGAACCACATGGTGAAAAAAAAAAAAACTTCCAAAAAGGTGGGATTTAGAACCTTTGAAATTTCCACTCATTTGTTCATTACTCAATCTGAAGTTTCAGTTTGTTTTCTTCGTAATGTGTGTCAGTTGATATGACTGACAATGTGACTCTTAACAGAAAGTTGATTTGTATTCTATAGCCTTGTTTGTGAATCGAACATCGCCTGGTTATGTTGCGAAGATAACTACTCTCACCAAACGAGTTCCAGTGGGTGGAACCCGCTTCTTTGTCGGGCTTTTCTGTCAAGAGATGCATATCATGCATGTTAAACAACATTAAGCACTTCAAATTGCAGTTAGTATGCTTTGTGCCATGCTCCAAATTCCCTGAACTATGGTGCTTACGAAATTACCCGTGAATTTATTGTAAGTGGCGTATTTGCTCTTGAAGAGACATCTTTTGTTGCCCCTAGTAGCTCTATTATCCACATTCTGACATTTTATTTTTAAAAAATCAGCGTTGAAACCTGATCGAAAGCGACTGATTTTTTTCGAAATGGGAGCTTATAGCATCACAAAAATCATTTCTTACTCTTCATATAATCATATTATACTAATTAATGACCATTGGTCATATTTGTGCAAGCAAGATATGTAAACAGAACACTACTTATACCATGGGTTTTCTCTACATTTATTGAACGTGTTAGAGAAAAAGAATAAGGCACGTTACTGTTGAGGAAATAATTGCAGAAGCAATAGAATTGCCTTACGGGTGATAGTCATGCCGGGTTTTTAAAAGGGGCTTTATCAGATGAGGAGTGACGCTCCCCCTTCATATAAGTGACGTAAGCAGGCGCCTGGACTGCAGTAACCACGGGTAATTATTAATTTGGAGAGCTATAACTGCCTAATGCGCATAGCCCTCGATTTACTTTATACAGAATGATGATTGTAAAACTGGGCATTGTTATTATCGTACCGTTTAGAATTATCATGCTTCAATTTCAGGGCTTAACAATGAAAACAACCCCCTTTTTTTTGCATAAAATGTTAGAGCGCATCGATTCTATCAACGAATTTCAAGGAACCTTTTACCATGAAGACTGTGATACTTCGTTCATGAAACCTAGGCTCAATACATTCAATTTTATGAAGAAGCAGGTGTTTTAGTTCAAAACGTGCATTCACCTGTTCCTGTGGCATGGGTCTGTCAGAATGCAAACTCGTTTTCATTGAACGTCGTAACGCTACTTAGGCACATGCTAAACAGAAAAGGAGATTAAATCTTGTATCGTTACGGTAAAGTTACCACCTTGACCTTAAAGCAAAATATTTCGTACGGACAAGATCTTTCCTTTGTAAGTTATACGAAATTTTTCTTGTTATTCTACTCTGTATTCGTCTGCTGGATTTTGTCTGCTAAACTACCTCCTGTTTCTTGTCTGTCCTCTGATCTTTATTCGGCTTCATTTACTATACAAATATTCACCTTAATCTTGTAATCGTTCTCACTTCATAATTACTACTTGCAGCGAAATGAAGGATTATATGGTTTCAGTTGAAAAAGGAATTACTTTTGATTTCATAGTTGAAGAGATTTGTTTTTGTAGGTATGTCGGCCCCAAAACAATAAGGCCGGCCCAACGATGACTAGCTGTAAAGCTAGACGAGAAAAGTGTAGGCCTAGATGTAGAAGAGTGAAACGGTTCACGCATGTCGTAACTCATTTTCACCTTCATTGTAATTAGCGGATTGCATATTTTTCAGGGTCTATAAGGGAAGTGTTAAAGCAAGGGGTATTATATAAATGCATCTTTATGCAGAATTATTTTGATATAATTATCATGGGACACAGAGACGTCTAGTCAACTAAATAATATAAGAGAGCAATCACAACATATATTTAATTACAAGCTCGATCAATAAAATGAGATACAGATGTGATAACTTTTGGTGAGGTTACTCTATCTCGTCATTACATGAAAGGGGTAGCCTGCACTCCTGCTGTCAGTCGCTTACTTTGTGCTGAATGTTAACAATCCCAAGATCCTTAAAGCTTAGAATAGCAACATTCGTGTTGGTGTCATAGATTATGTTTTTATGTGGAGAGTTTAGAGTTAAAAGTACATGGTTCACGAAAGTTAGTTATAAGAAAATACACTCAAAATTTAAGAGAATAACCAGGAATATAAATTCCTACAACTTCTCAGTGACATTGGCATGCCTATTTTACAGCATATTATTATATTATTATTATTACTATTATTATTATCATCAATGGATTTTATGGTCTTAATATTACCATTTACATACTATTCATTATGAATAATATATTTTCAGCAATAAACCGAATCAGTTCTAAAATTATCCATCAAAAATAATTATTTAAAATTGGCATTGCATGAAAGATCACGCTACATGTTATATGTTATATAGAATGTACTGTTAATTGTAATCAAATTACGTTACCTTGAATAATGAATACGCTGTAAATGATTTATTAAATTTAGTCACTTTGAGTTAATTATGAATTAGCTCTTCCTGATTACAAGGTTGGGCTAGATGGGATCTGTAAAAAAGTTATAAATAAATCTTTATACATTTTCCTAGGAAATGTAGTGATTACAGAATAATTTTAATCTTTCCTCTGCTTAACGAACGTGATGATATTTTAAAATTCATGTTCATAATAACACAGTGAAACTTATATTCGTTCTCCGTTCTGTTTAATACTTTATTACTTCCTCTACCAGTACTATAAGTAGACCTATGGGTATAGGAAATATTATGTTCAATCCCTATATTCGATGGAATCTTTTCTGCATATGCCTAAATATGCCTACACTTTTTTACTTCCCCTGAATCCAAAAATTCAATTTCCAGAAACATGTCTGTGTTGAGAAAGGAAAATCTTCTGGGGTGCGACACAAAGATTGGTGACGATTCTACCTTACTTTTAATGCTATATTACATGAAGAAAATTTCATTTTTCGTATGGCTATAGCAACTGTTTATATTTTATATAGGCCTAAACTAAACTAAACTCCGTGGCACTACATCCCTGGAGGGATTTGGCCTACCACCCGACCGCTGCGTCATCTCCCGTAGGCAGATGGCAGGATTGGGGGGCATGTGGTCAGCATGCCGACACCCACGGCCGTTATTGGTGGTTTTCATGACCGGAGCCGCACTTCTCTGTCAAGTAGCTCCTCAATTTGGAATCACGAGGCTGAGTGCACCCCTACCAGACCTCCTTACCTCAGAAAAATCCGAGGAGGTACCGGGAATCGAACACGTGCCGACGGATCTGTAGTCAGCGACGCTAACCACAAGACCACGCCGGCGGACTTTATATAGGCCTACATGATGATTATACTATGAGCCAAAATTGTTATTTCAAACTTTTTTTCACAAATGCCTTGAGGGTCTACAATTTTGCATTATATCAGAATCTGAAAAAAGAAAATAGTATTTCTCATATTAGGGTAAAAAAGTTATGTGAGTGTATTACATATTATTTTATTATGGTTGTGTTTCCTTCAGATATGCTACGTGAAACGTGGGAACGACTATACCCTTACTTGAAGAGAATTTATTTTTTGCGATTTTATCGAAAAAGGCTCCAACGATTTTGTTTAAATTTTATACGCGAATTTCATGTACGGTACGAAAAGCTAAAACTTTTGAAACATTTATTCAATAAATTATCTGAAGGAAAGTTGTAAGCCATTTATCTCATCCATAAATTCAGGTTTTAAGCCTTGTCCCGCGAATAAAACGACTTTAAGCATTAGACAATTGAATGCAAACTACTAGGCCTACAATACAACCGTTTACTCTATGTTGGAATGTGAATTCATAGACAAGTCATACGAGTTTTTCTCATCAGATTTTCTTTTATTTCTGGCAGTAATACTGTGTTTTGTCGTCACTCTCCGTCTAGTAAGAAAATATATAACCCTTGAAAAAATGCGCAAGTTTTGAATAGATTTAATTATTTTATTCGTGTTATTTCTTTTGAGGCAGAATTGGCATATTAACATGAAAATGAACTTTTAAAAACTTCAAAGGCAAGCGTTTAGTGAGTTGCTTAGGGGAGTGTAACTTCTAGATTTGGTAGATAAAGGAAAAAGGCAGAAACATAAAATGCTCTAATCCAAAATAGAAATATCTCGTAATTAGTTTTTAAAATGTGACAAATAATTCGGTAATCAACCGAATTTAAACAAAAACGTTTGATAAAATATCCATCACCGTCAGTAAGTAGCAAATAATTGCGCTCTTCAAATTCGTGCAAATATTATGTTAGTATCGGATATCGGTATTTTTAACGCCACAGAATTTCTTTGCACAGTTGCGACTCTTGCTGTGGGAAAGAAAAAGTGAACAGAAAGCGACGGACACAGAATACCTGCTAGACCACTTCAAGTTCAAGAGCTAACCAGACACGTCGACCAGTTTCCATTGAACTTGAGACAGTAATTTCTTCATCTTCTGGATTGAGGAAGTATTGCCCCCTTCTCTCTCTCTTTCTTTCTTTTTCTCTGATACTATACTATGTTCATTGCAACTAGGCCTATATTATATTCATTGCATTTATGAAATCTGTATGTAAAAAATCTAAATTACTGGAGGTGTAGAAGAGTTTCAAATAAGAATTACGTTAATGAAAAAGATTATGAAAGAAAAAAGCACATTAATTCCGAAGAACGTTCTATTCTATTTAATAAAATAATATTATATGGGCTTTATTTATTTTTTAAAATTACTATCGCTGAATCTTGCATTGTTATTCTAGATCTTTTTATTTTATGTTAAAGTAACGCTTAGTAGTACGGTTTTTAAAACAGCCGTTGATATTTGGAAATTCTTTGTCTTCCGGACTTCTTCACAAAATAAGTATAAAACAATGTGCTGGTTTGGATTTTAAGCACTCGCGGTGGAATAGAGAAACGTATTTGCCCTATCATAACACTCATGGTGAAGTGTGTTCATGTTTTTAGTTCTGTTTTATCTAATAGCGTGTTATTATAAAACGCAGCCTTAGTAAGTAATTATATGTTATATACAATGTACTCTTAATTATAATAAAATTACGTTACCTTGAATAATGAATACGCTGTAAACTGTTTATTAAATTTAGTCACATTGAGTTAATTACGAATTAGCTCTTCCTGATTACAAGGTTGGGCTAGATGGTATCTGTAAAAAAGTTATAAATAAATCTTCAGTCTCCTTAATGAATTTTGTTTTAACGTCTTGAAGATCATTACTTTTGTTTGAATCAGAATTTGAATAGGCTTAAATATTCACAATATACGTAAATTATACTGTTATTTTTCATTAATATTAATAAGAATTTTTAAATAATTGTTATTATTTATAATATTATCTCTACTATAAATATGACTTTTTTTACTTGGAATATCAAGAAGAGAAATAGCCAGTAATAATAATGAATGAATTAAGTTGGAATGTGTTGGTATTGAATATGTTTAGAATGTGCAAAATAGACGTGTAGTTCCTCATTTATTTTACATAGTTGGTATGAACGGAGTATAGTTACGGTTGAACTTGAAACTGAAATCTTTGACTTCATTGAATACACGTGTACGTCGTGTTTCTGCTACACTTGTTGCATTAAGCGCTTTCATTTTTTGTTCATCCGGTTTTATGTCGATAGAAGTGCAACAAATCAATTCACAGAGGTGAACAACCTTAAAACCAGTTGTGTTTATGTTTTAACGCAGGAGATTTTTCTACCGATCTCGAATCCTGAATCATTCTAGTAATGCAGCATATAGCATTCCCATTGAATACTGATTGTAACTCATGATCATGACGTAAGTCGATCAGGTTTTATGTGATTTCCGCATGACTCACTTGTTTCTGTATTGAATTAACGTGTTCTCAGTGTAATTGTTCTGTTTCTTATGATACGCGTATACCTACGCGACTTGAAGTTCATGTTCTCTTCGCTCATTGAAATCACCGAGGCTCTTCTCATAATTATTGCATTGCGTAACAAATCAAAATTCCACGTCAAAGAATCGGGTTATGCTTCAGAATTAATATAAAGAGCGGAGTGCTATTCACGTTTAAAAAAAATATTTGTTACATTGTACGATGAGTAACGTAATTTATTCGCTTAGGATTACAGACTGCATGAGTTTCTAAAGCGTGAAAGTTACATGACCCTACTTTACAGTGAATTGTAGTACCATTATTCTCGAAGATGTGTGATCTAATATGCATCTTGCAGATAATTGGATTTTTATTATAATAGCTTAGCTGCTAAATATGGCTGCTTATGCAGTTGAAAGCGTACCAACGATGTAACTAACATTGCCTAATCGTAGGCTTAGTTGATCTATCAATAAAATTAAATAGTTTAACTGAGTTCACAAATTGCATAGTATTTCGCTGTCTACTTTTGTTTGATTTTCATTACGTTCACACTATACGTACAATTATTTGTATACTAAAATGTTGACATCGATAACATTTAGCAACATGTAATAATTTCTTTAAACTATTGAGTAATTTATTATAATTATAGAGTGCTGGAAACGTCTCTAGTCTATACTTCTCTTCCTTCATTTCTTACTGCAGTCGTAAGGCCGTTCTTGCCTAATTTTCAGAGCAGACTAAGATTTTTTAATGAATGCCTGTAGCTGTTCCTCTAGAGGAGAGTGAAATACTCACTATTATGAGTTGATGGAAGTAATGAAGCAGAAATCTGCATGAAATTCAGACCACAATAGGATTTCTATACTTAACATAAACTGCAAGAGGTGAAGGCAGTTGTCACCAAACTAATTCTGTTCATACTTAATGTTACTTAATCTGATTGGTCAACACAAAATCCCGTGTGTTTATTTGAAAAATATTATAAGTAAAAAGGAAACTGTCGAGCATTATTTGGAATTTATTACAGTATTATGTTTTGTTAGATAGTTGTGACGTCCTTTATTCATAGTATGAATAATTATCTGCTGCCATAAATTACAAAAAAAAAGAACTAACTGTAATAAGAATATATAAATGAATTAAAAAAGATTTTTTATTCAGATTAAGAGAGTAATTAAACATATTGATAATTATACGCCCATTCTCTCCATATAAGTTTCACCAGGTTCATCCGTGCGAATCACATGTATAGCATGCAATAAATAATAAAATGTTGGCCTACTAATTACCAACTAATTAGCTATTTAGCGTAATGAAGTTCTAAACGGCAGCACAGAAACACGCTAAACCTATTCACCAGAAACCGGCTGTTACTCACTAACTCAGTAGAATCCACGATTTCTTTGCAGGTAACTTACAGAAAGCTGCAAAAAATATTAAGGCCTTCAGTCACTTTACCGGCAACGTTTTTACGATTTATCTCACGAAATTAAAAATTACACATTTCTGTTATGTTTGCCTGTCATATTTAGCTAACATTATTTGTCGTCATGGCACTACATCACAAGGCGGGATAGTCCTACTATTAAACCAATGTGTCATCTGCCTCCGTTGCCAAATGACAAGATTTAGGGCTTATGGCAATGACGGCAGTTGGTGATTTTGTTGTCCGGATCGGCAACTTATTTTTTAAGTTGTTCCTCATTTATCGTCAGGAGGCTACCCGTCCCATGCTTCCTTAACTTAGGAAATCCTAAAACATAACGGGGATCGAACCCAGGCCTACAGTAGCCAGCAACGGGGATCGAACCCAGTAGCCAGCAACGTTAACCAAGGAGGCAATCGGCTACATTATCCATAATATTACAATATATCCTAAAAAATCATTAATTTATGCAGACTATTCCATTTATACGATGCTAATTTGACATTGAACAATAATGATGCGATACTCGGACATCGACCAATCACCGTCGTTTATCTTATAATATGCATGCTAGGAACACAAGGATGCGATTTTATCTGACAAAACTTCAGTTCGTTACTGGAAACGTATGATATTAGTATGCAGTGATTAATAGCCTATATCACATGGAGCCAGTGAACAGAATAAAAACGCATTACTTTATACAACTTAACTTAGTCGGAAATTGAAATAATATAAATGTGCACTGATTTAAATTCGATTCGGTGCAAGCCAGTTCTGTTCTGATATTAGCTTATCTGGATTAGGTTAACTATTTCTCATATGCACTTTCTGTAGCATTGGTTACAATCTGGTTCTCATTCGATTCATCGATCATTTACTATGCCTTGATCTCAAGCTGAATGAATATCGATTGATTTTAAACTACAGAAAATAATCATTGTTTATATAAACCGTTATAATTTATTAATGGGATTGTCTTAATAAATCCCACTCCAGTATACGAGTCTCATCAGATAAATTTTCTCGAACTTCATTCTCGCAAATCTATCGATAAGCTCGTATCTCTCGTGGGATTACCTATCATAAAACTATTGCTTCAAAAATATTGTTATTATTATTATTATTACTATTAATGTTATCAATAACTTCATAATAAAATATCGGGAAAATAGTTTTTATGGGGACTGTAGATCGCCTTACACTATAATGTAAATCTGGTTTCCCTGTGGATATGAAAGTTTTAAATTAATAATTTGATGGGATATAAGTGATATTAAATAACATATTTGGTTATTAAATTAGTACCTAATAGGCTATATTTCCCTATTAATTTTCTTAAACTAGATATGTACGAAAGCGCGACTTCACTTAAATATTTAGCAATGCCAGTACTTAGACGTTACTAACAAATAGGTGTTGTAATAGTTATTTTTAAAATTGCTGGTGGCACAGTAAATTACATGCCCACCTGAAAGGGTTCAAATTCTTAAAAATGTGCTTATTAAAACAACCTGAATTGAGGCTTTGAGCAATATTTCCAAGTAAGTGTCCTCCTCTCTAGCACATTAGTATAAGTACACGCAACTAAATCCACATGGCTCAATAGAATCCTTAGATCCTAATGATAAATTGTTGGTCACTTATACCGTCGATAAAGATATAATAATTCACTTATCAAAACAGATTTATTATAATTCAAGTATTGAATTTGAAGCTTTTTCATCTTGCTACAATAATTCCTAAGCAACTAATATTTGACTTTAATTCCAATTGATGGAGATAAAATTGAGCGTTATTAAAGTAGTTTTAGCAGATTAGGCTTAAGTAAAAAATTGCATAAGAAATCTTAGTTAAAGTCTCTCCTGATTTGTAACGATATATTTAAAGAATATTGTAGTTTTTGGTTAATTCAATAATCTTCTGGAATAACTCTTTATTATATCAATGTGCTGTAAATTTTATACAATTTTGTTCATTTCCTTTATATAAGTCACCATTACAGAAAGGAAATAAAAGTTATTTTGAAGCAACCAATAAAATTTCAACTGCTCCAAAAATTGTAGTGCTTTTACTTAATTTAAAAGCGTTTTACTTTTGTTGATTCTTGTTAGAAGAGTTACGTCTTGCAGACGTATTTTAAAGTCTGAATAATTCAAAATGTTTTAAATTATCACTTACTATGCTTCAAATTCACACTTGTGTCACATTTCTTTAGCAATCGTGATAAACTCTCTTACCTGAGTTATATTATACTCGAAGGAAGGAACGGTTCACTGGCACTTGCAAGTAATTAACAAACGAAATGAAAATGTTCACTCGTAGACACTTGTACCACGCAGCCCCCACGTAAGATTGTGATTTCTTAGCGGCCCACGCTGCAGCTATATATCGGCTGACGTATAGGGTTTTGGGTGGGGGTACCGCCGTCACATGTGCCCGTGCGTGGCCCGAGAACGAGCATCAATCCCACCGGCTACAACCCCTCTCTACTCTGCAACACCAATGCCTTCAGACTCTCTTTTCTTCCTGTACACACGTTAGAGAAATCCCCTGGAATTAAAAGTCTTTGTAGTCGTCTTGTTTTCTCTTCAGGCGTCAAGGTTACGACGCATATTCAGTAGAATGGAAGGTTCGTTTACATTATTATACAAGGATGTAGTTGCTTGTAGTCTGAAGTCCAGAGAGTCTGTGAACAGAATAGCTCAAAAATGAAATGATGCTCAAAAACTAAAATTCACATTTGAGATAATCGTTGTTCCTCCTCACGTGCGAAGATCACGCTTTCCAATTTTTAGTGAGGGTTTTTTTCGGGATTTCTTCACGAGCAGAGGTGAATTCCGGATTTAAATTCACTTACCATCTATTCAAAAATGTTCCCTGTCCGTTATCTACGCCAATGGGAACAAATTATAGGGAATAAAAGGTATAAAAATTAGCTACAAAAGTGGTAAGTTCTTGATGCTGTCTGAACGAATTTCTACAGGGATATAAGGGTTTACAGTATAGTTTTTTAGTACAATAGAACTTTTACACATGTATTACAATTAAACAGAAATACTTTGAGAATTCACAAATGATCAGTGACTCGAAAGTTTGGCTTGTTTAAAATAATAACCGAAAAGTGATAATTTGCCAATGTCCAACCAGTGACTTTATTCTAGGCCTTATTAATACCCCATCACACTATAAAATATTTATTTTAAAACAACGTTAAGTATTTTCGTTTTCACCTGGTGTAGACTTCCACACAATCATTTAGGTTCATTGAGAAAATTCAGGCGTTTTTAAATAACCCCATAATATTGTACAAGATAGATTTACGCCTGAGAAAGCTCCATGCAACAGTTAGCGTTATGTATTTTGCTGATGGCGGCTGTATCATGATTCTGTATACGCCATAAAATAATAAAATTTGCAGTGCTTTTTTAAAAATAAATATTAGGTATAGACAGTTCTACTTAATTAGAGGAGTGTATAATACTTAATTAGAGGTCTGGAGTGATAATATTCCATGTAATCTTACGCTGTATTTAGATTAGGGATATATTGGCTAATATTTTTTTCTAGGTTTTTCTATTATAGCTTTCCATTATACATTTGCCACCATATTACTACCAACGAATCTAGCTTAAAGATATGTTATAAATACTCATGGAAATTTTGGGGAAAATTTGTCCGCTGGAAGACTAAATTCTGTAACAATTACGTAACATCTATATTAAAATCGATGTTAAAATCCTAACCATACAAAATTGAGAAACTAATGAATAAGATTAAAGTGTTAAAAATTTACTTCTGTTTTCATTAGTGAGTCATTAATTGTACTAATTGTAGACATACAAGAATTTATCGTGAAATTCAATTACTAAGGATGTTGTATTTTTTAAATTGAGTTTTTTTAAGATTGCTTCTGTACTGTCTGTTTAGTGCCATAAGGGGGGGGGAAGGGGGTAAAGGCGGCAAAATGCACAATCAAACTTCCCTTCATTGCATGAGCACTTTGCCTCCTCCTCAGTGAAAAGTGGGTAATGACTGTTAAGTATGTTAGAGCAATGAAGTCGTGTTGCTCAACAATAAAAATCTGATGTGAAATTCACGTAACTACCCTTGCCCAAATAAAAGTTAGCTTCTTAATATAATATTATAATTATTATGTATAACTTTCTCTTCATGTAAATTGGTTTTAAAAATGCAGAAAATGTCGTTACCACATCACATCGCATCCCCGAAGGATATTTAACCCAAATAATAAAATGTATATAATGTACTTTCATAACTTTTTTACTTTAAGCATGGCCAATATATTTTTCTCACTTCACATTCTGATTTAGAACTTGAGGCCATATTGCAAAGAGTACGTGTTCAGAGTGGATGGCTAATAACTGCACTTCATATATTTTTTTGGATGAAAAATGTTTCAAATAAAAATTTTAACTCTTAGTATAAGCACCCCGTGTGTAAAATTTAAACAAAATCTGAATATCTGTTCTCGAGAAAAATAGCGACAAACGAAATGTTCATGTAATGTTCCCTTAGAAATAAGAGAAAGTCGTCACCAATCTTCGTGTCACATCACTAGAAGGTACCTACCCCAAATACAAAATTTTGTTTTTGTACGATTTTCCGTTACAAGAGTGCGTATTCAGTGTGGATGGCTTATAACTACACTTCAAAATTTTTTTCGGAAAAAAAATGTTGAAATAAAAGTTTCAGCTTTTGGTATAAGGAACCCATGTGCAAAAGTTAAAGAAAATCGTTAGAGCCAGTTTCGAGAAAATCGCGAAAACTAAAATTGGTTCATGTAAATTCCGTTTAAAAATAAGAGAAACTTGCCAGTCTTCGTGTCACATCCTCAGAAGGTACCTGACCCAAATACAAAATTTTGTTTTCATACGATTTACCGCCTTGGAGCTAAACTAATTTTACAGACACACATCCACACACACACAGACCTATATATTTCCGAAAGTACTATTTTCTATTTCAGGAGACCTCAAACCGTGTATGTATGTTAAAATCTCAACTTCGTATTTGGGGGACGAAAACAATATTTCCTCTACCTGTATTACCTAAGAAACGGGCAAAGGAAGTAAATATTGTTTCACCGAATAATTCAAGACATAAAGGATTTATATTGATCAGAGACTTGTTTAGGGCAATATGCCGATTTTTTTCTAGATATTTGTTATCTCATCCACTATGTAATGAAAATCTCTCGCAAGACGCACGGCGTGCAAATTTGTGTTAAATCTTTTACTGTACTGCATAATATTGAGTAGGTCTATCTACTCAGAGCCTTGGTTCGAAATGTATTTTGTCCACCGTCGAGAGAAACAGTTGCTTTCTAGGTTATCAAAATCGGGAGCGAACCTTTACGTTTTTAACTGAAATAGATAATACTAGCTTAAAAGACCCGGCGTCGCCCGGGTTTTGTATTTTGTAATTGGAAATTAACTTATGAAGGATTTTCAATTTTAAATTCTAGGTCCTTATATAGGCATTTATAATTTGAAATAGGAAGAACGACTTATTACACTCAAACTATTCCCTCAGAAAACGCTTGATATAGTTTTTTATGGCTCATAGAGGATCTAGAATTTTGCATCCCATCGCTTGTACAGTGCACAGCAAGCCTGGTAGAGGTTTAAATAAGAAGAAACAGAAATTCCAGTAACATAAAATTGTAATATCGAGGCGGGAAATTTCCCACTCTTATGTTGCCATAAAACCGTTTTGGAGATGAAATTAAACAGGAAGCATTATCACTTTCATACTTTTCTCTCCAAAAACCTGCGATATAATATAATAATATACACATTACCATACCTCGTTTTGTTTTCTCTATGTCCAGGGTAGAGAAAGTTATGTGATTCCATTATTTTAGTGGATTTCATTCTGTAATATTTATTTATAACATGAATTATTTTGATAACTTCTCTTGTTTGTCAAAAGTGCATTTCATTTGTTTTTTCCAAGCCCACCTGATACCATTTGGCAACAATATTCTGTGATTTGGAATTGATAATTATATGTAAAAAGGGATTAAGTATTTTCAAAAACATTTAATTTTTGGCATTTAGAATCAGAATTTTTCAAAATCCTTTCTTAGTGAGCACCTACATTATGCAACGAAGGTACTGTCAAAATTCCAAGACTCTACCTGTTATAGTTTAGGCTGTACGTTGATTCCTGTCATTCAGTCAATCAGTCAGTCAGTCATTCATTCAGTCAGTCAGGACAAAGCCTTTTATATATATAGAGATTGAATACTTTTCCTCCATAAAGGTTTTCATCACGCAGCGCTGTAACCTATATCAAGAATTTTAGTTATTAATTCTTCAATATATTTAACCGCACAGTATACTTATAATAAAAGCAATAATTTTTCGATACCTGCTAGTTTGCATAGCAGCCTATCGTTGACTTTGATATAAAAGCAAGATATCGTAGATGGTTATGTTCATATCGCAGAAGGCTGAATTTTTTGGATCTTCCGCAGAAATACGTCCGATTCTTCTATGAACACGATTTCCATTTTCATTGAGAACAATGAAAATAAATTCAGTAATTCGAATTTCAGTAATAATCAGAGTCGTGGAAAAAATTATAGGTAGGCTACACCTCAAGAGATAAAGCAAAATTTCCGATATAATTTCTCATATTATTTGTCACGAAGGCGGAAAAAAAGAAGCATTTGGAAATTTAGGAATAAGCACTTGGGGAAATATTGTACATTTCTGTATCTTGAACAGTGACGTTTATTTCTTGTTTGGGAGGAAAATTTATTTTCCCGAGGCATTCTTGTATATAAACACCTTATTATGATAATGACACAAGCGACCAGAGATATCTTAGGCCTACACACTATACAGTCTACAATTAACCAGTGGATAAGCTTTGAATATCAGCCATCTTATACTTATCTTAAGATTATGTAGAAATACTCTACGATAGCATTGATTATTCATCGTATCAATCTAAAATTGTGTTATTTTGTAGGCAAAGAAACATGACATTAAAAAATAATAACTCTTTAAATAAAGTAATTGAGTGAGTGATTAATTTATAGACTGTGATATTTTTCCCACCTGAAAAACATGATTAATTCAGTCATTCAGTCATTTCACAAGGGAGACCATTGATTAAAAAATATATTTTTTAAATCTAAGATAATTATGGGGAGAACCGGGTCTTTAATAGAAGAAAGCACTTTCATTCAGATTATTTAAATTAAATGTCTTCAAAAGATATCGGTATATTGAATAATAGGCAAGGAAAGAAATGATGGGATTAAACATTAAAAACAAATGAATGTACGGTATACATCTAATATATAAAGTCGAATGTGTGTTTGTGGGTATGTATGTATGTATGTATGTTTGTTCCTTATACAAATCTACATTTCTTTACCAATTTACACGGAATTTTGCACACATACCCAGTTAAGCCCGGAAAGTATAGCGGTCAACATTAAAATTGAAACAAATCAGTCCTTCCCTTGAAAATTATATAATTTCTGTGAATATTCTACTGAAAAAAATGAAATGTTGTTCAGTTCACATGGCAACAGTGAATTGTTTACTGTGATTACATAGGGCCTTGGCAACTATATAGCCTAATGCTGGACTTTAACGAATTATGATTCCATGTAATATATTGGCGAAAATAATTACTGAAAAATGAATTACACGAAAATAAAGCACAGTGTGATGCAGTCACATAACTTTCTCTACCCTCGACATAAGAAATATTTTCTCACTTCACATTTTGATGTAGAATAAGAGGTGGTATTACAGGCACAACTTAAGTGTGGGAGTATGCTATATCAGAAGTCGGTATATAATCAGTTATCCATAGCTGTAGGCTTTGTATTAGTTGAGATTTATCATAGACCCTAAGCATGGGATGGAACATTTTGAGTCCTATACTCGCAGTATATTATGTCCCGGGTTTTAGGGGAGGAAAGTATGAAAGTGATACTGCATTTCTATTTTATTTTAGCCCCGAAACGGTTGTAACATGAGAATGAGAAATAAAATTTTCCGTCAAGTCAATACAATCTTATGTAATTTATGTTTCTTCTTATTTCAACCCCTCCCAGGCATGATGTGTAGAAGTAACGGAATGCAGCATTCGACATCCTCTATGAGCCATAAAAAGCTATATCTAGCGTTTTCTGATGGAATAGTTTGGTAAATCTTTTTCTTCATTTCAAGTTTTACATACATATTTTATAAGGACCTAGAGTTTCAAAATCGAAAGTCCTCCATAAGTTAATTTCAAATTACAAAATACAAAGCCCGGGCGACGCCGGGCCTTTTCAGCTAGTAGTTAAATAATTATAGTCAAGTGAGTCAGTCTTCTAAATCGATTGAGTCTAAAGACTCCCGAAGAAATCTCCTAACAATAATATAAACTGAATGACAGAAGATATGGAGCATCCCCCAAAAAGGTGGCTAGATCATATAGGCTCTGGTAAGCTGTTTATGCTTGATATAGGAAGGTTGGAGAAAATAAAGAGTTTTTAAAATTAGTTTGTTCTCCTTATGCCTTTAATTTATCAGCTGATTTTCACATGCATTATGTGCGGGATTAAAGGGAAAACCGCAAGTAAGGCAGAATGCTGTGATTGATATTATGGTAGATGGTTTCACAGTAAATTTTCAAAAATAAATAACACAAAATACGGAAAACTGCTAACGATCTGAACTGTCAATGGATGACTGAAAAGCACTAAACATTGCCAAAATCCTTTAGGAGGTGACACGCAATATTTAAATCCAAATTCCTGGAATGACAAAAAAGTGGTAATACTTGTGATGAACATAAATTGAGTGATGGTCGAAGCTATTGATGTTTGTTGGTGGTATCTGTTACTATTACTTGGACTTGGGACGGTAGTGTGCTCAGTCTCCTTGAATAATTAGAATCAGATAGACCTATTTCCAAATTACAATTTAAGAACGATTTTCAGCCCACAGTGGTTTTTATCCAGGAATATTTAAGTCGAAGGATCATATTATAATTCACGGTGGAATTTTTAAAATCTTCTCTTCAAATGTCTTTATGAATAATTCAAGAAGTTAAACGGAAAAAAAATGTGCTGTCCATTTCTGGAATCAGAAATTAGGTTTGATTGGGTTCGCGGCTCATTTAAAGGTAGAAGCTTGAAGTGAATTGGAAAAGTATACAGAGTAGAATTATTAATTCACTAAGCTGCAAGTTGACTTCCAGCAGAGGAAAGACAATATGACCAACTGGTTACACAACTGACCATTTGATTAATTATTGTTAATTAATTACACAGTATGGATGCTAATTTGAAGATATAATTTTACTGTATATCTTTACCGGAAGTTGTTTTGTAAACGTAGAATCGAATGGAAACAATTAGTTCATTCGGCAGTGAAGAATCTTTATAGATTGTTAACTCTATTAATAGAGAATTATTATTATTATTATTATTATCATCATTATTATCATTATTAATAATATTATAAGCTATGTGTGTGCGTGCGTGAGTGTTTGTACACTTTGGGTATTATATAAGTATTATATTATAAGAACATCAAGAATTAACCCCTTTATTTCGTTATCGTTGTTAGTCTAGAAGTGTATATAAGTGTATTCTGTACTTCTTTATTCAGGATTCAAGTACTGTATTTTTAAAAGCTAGAATCTTGTATATCAACTTAAACATCAGTTAAAAATTGATTTCGAACGGTGGGAAACTATAAAAGCTTTAATCCTTGTGCCATGACATCTCCATAGGTAATAAATCACAGCAAAACTAATTTGTGCAGATTTTGTTATGAACATAAGTGTAACGAAAGCTTTGTGACTTTAAATTGCTCATAAACTATAAGGTAGTTTTAATTTTCTTAAGGTGATTAAAATAAAATTTTCGCCATTCTAAATTGATGTTTGACACGTGAAGTTAACTACTATAGTGTGTTGGCCTTCGATACATCCAGTACCTTAATATTGTTTGATACCAGGAACAGTAATGTGACACCTGTTTTCTAAAATAACATGCGCTTGGTCCTTCCCTAACGTTTTTAGTATATTAAAGTTTTTTATACAAAAAAGTAAGAAATTAGGAATTACATAGTAAAATGCTAGTTAAAAAGACTTATTGAGGTTCACTGTGCACCTATGGAGCCTGATAAGTGATCCAGTTTCCATCAGCTGTACATGTTCCTTGGTCGTTTAAAGTTCTTTTTAAATCCACGTTAACCACTAAAATCAATGACAGACAGTCAATAATCAAAACTGGAGGGGGTCTTGACAATAAGCTTGTACATTCTCTGTCTTCAAATTGTTTCTTGGGCGATAAATTTGCTTTATAACCTATAAAATTTCGTTCGCAACCAATAAGAATGAATTTCTATATTTTTGACACTTGAGCTTTGACTCCACGTGGAATGTGAAATATATGGCAATCAGTCTGTTTCCATAGCATTACCGCTTTCCCGTTCCACTCCTAGACTGCACTAGACCCACAAATCCTCTCCATAACTTACCTAGTCGACTCGCCAGTTATAACTAATCCCTGTACGCCCACGGACTTCGGTAAATTCTGGCTAAAGACTCTGCCATGAAGTATGGAGATGCGACTAGGCAGAGATGCCCAAAGCTTGAATTAAGTTCGGAATGTTAGATCTACATGTGAGTACCAAGTATGGGACATACGATTTTAAATAAAGAACCGGTAGCTTTTTTCTACCGAAAGGAATAATGACGGATTGACACGAGGGTTGAAGACTGAAGAAGGGATCGAGGGAGGACCGTGTAAAACTGTGGATGAAAATTCTGCCCGGTATTTAATTTAGTAACCAAAATGAAAGTCAGTGAAAAACCTCAGACTGGCCGAACCTAGGACCGTCCTGACATTGACCTCAAAGAGGTCATTTATTAGCCATAGTTTCAGGTATTGTTTAAAGGTAAACTCGTATAACATTGTCAGTAATTTAGCACCGACTTGGCACTATGTACTACGTACCTTCGATTTTCATTTTAAATGAAATCTTAATATAAGTTTGGCTAATGCACCGAAATTCCGTATCACTCTTGATATAAACTTGACTAGAAATGGGCTTCGAAGATAAAACAACTAGAATTTTTTTAAGGCATGTAATATGTTGTGTTTGTGTGTGTTTTGTGTTTTATTGATAGCCCCTCATATGATCAGTGGATTGTATAAACTTCATTAATGAAGTAAAGTGATCCCTGTACAGGCCATAGAGGCCCAGAGGGTTCCCAGATTTTGGACATTCAGCACGTGAAGGTGGTAAGGTTGTCAGCCTTACGCACCGGCCGCCTTTACCCCCAGGAGCAATCCATTCTGTTAAACTTCACTAATGCCAAGAAATATTAATAAACTATCTGGAATAGCAAAATGTATGGTTCTCACGCCACTAGTGAAGACGTCATTTATACTCCGTGCATTGCAAACTTCAGTCTCCTAACTTTGGGACCCTAGGCCGAGCCCTGCTTATCATTATAATAGAGGGTAATTGACTCATAAATACCTTTTCTCAGCATCAATTTTATACAGTTGCTGGGTACATTACTGGTATGACCCAAAATGTAGACTGCCTTGTATACAGCATCTTCTTTTCTGTAGTACTTTAAGTATGAGAAGGTTATACGTTATCAGCATATCACGTACTACGAAATTAGGTAATTAATTTATCTTTAAATTGCTATACATTTCAGTGATTTCAGGTAATCATACTAAACTATTAAAGATTTAAGATAAAGGTGGCTATACCATCATAGGCGTAACCAGGCCGACCATATGGGGGGGTTATAACCCCCCAGGGAGAGGGGGGTCCGAGGGTTCTCCCCCGGAAAATTTTAAAAATTAAGATGCGAAATAACGAGTTTTAAGCTTCCGGGGGTCCGCCCCCGGAAAATTTTAAAAATTAAGACGCAAAATAACGAGTTTTAAGCTTCCCACGCTTTATACTTGTATTAAGTAAATTATGAGCAGACTTTAAAAAATTATACAATTTTCCTTTTTTTAATCCGTACGCCTATGTATACCATTGCAGTGTATAGTGAGTGGATTTCTGTGATAATATTCGTTCGTGTTTCTTTTGTTCCAGGTATGGACCACATCATGGTAATCTCTTATTTGTTCTAAAGTCTGGCAGGTAGGATATTATTTATAATTCCATTTTTAGTTGCATGTATGCTAATTCAGGTTTTCATTAGATGTCTAAGTAGCTTATGTACAGTCGGTCAAATAAAAAACGTCGGGCGGTATTTGATTAAGTATCACGAACGAGCATATGCGCATGTACAGGAAGGCTTAAGGTTAGATTCACATCTGCCTCTTGTCTATCCATGTATTTTCTTGATTATTTAGTCAGTTTTGTTCCAAAACGAACATGTATAGAAGGCTGTGGCTATATGCCTCACATCTGCCATATTCTTGCATGGAAGTTCTTATAATAATAATGAATAAATTCGCGAGGAATATGTTTATTCAAGGAGCATTTTTTTTAAGATTTTATTTTATAATACCGGTACTTGTAGTGCAAAATCAATAACTTACGTTCAACTTCTGCAACCATTCTAGCATCGAAATCAGATCCACGTTTCCTATGAAAACTTCCGGTCGCATTATAGTGAAGTACCCACCTCTTTAAGAAATATGGAACCTTCTCGCTGCTTCAGAGGCCGAAAATTGCAGTTCAATTACAGCCCTAACTACACTTTCTCTCAAGCTAACATTTGTATGTGGTGCGATGACACAAAGCAAAATGAATTATGACAATATCGTGTGTTGCGCTTTCCGCGTTTTTCATTTTTCCCTTGTTGTTTATTTTTTTCCCTCCTGTCGCATGGCCTCATATGTTCCGAAAATTACCTGTATTTTATGTTTTTTATAGGAAACTTGTGAACTAATGCGTTAAAACTTTAATTTTAACTGCATACGAGTCCCGACGTTTTTTATTTGACCGACTGTACATGGTATCATTACAAAGTAGATTGCTTTGTTATGGACGTCATTATTTTAATTTTGAATTGTCGAATTCATACAGGTTCCAGCTAACCATAACTTATTCGATTCATGAGCCTGCATTTTAAAAATCAATAACTATTTAGTGAAATGGATTGGTATCAATGTGTTAATGCTGACTCCATCATGGCATTTCCGTTTCTGCGATAAAAAATTAACATGATTTTAAATTTCCTTTCCCATTAAATTATTTCGGAGATTTGTTCTTTTTTATTGGCCCAAAGTGCGAGAGTTTTCCTGAAACCTTCCAAGAAAACCGAAGCAACCTGTCGAACAGAATCTTGTTTATGTTGACTCACTGTTATTTATAATCACAGCAATTTGTTAAACATTACGAACCATTTATGCCTGCCCTTGTCCTTTAATAACATGAAGTCACCCATGTAATGCAAAAATAATTGCAAATATCTTTAATACATTTTCGTCTATAAGGTTATCAACTTTAAAACTTGTATGTCTCTTCAACTTCCATAATTAGTCATAATTTTAGTGGTTCATTTTTTTGTCCATAATTCAATTAAAAAATGTCAAATCCTATTTTATTTCTACTTTTCTCCCCATCAAGAATATAAAGCTCTCTTTTATACATAAGCCCAAATAGTTGTGTTGAAACTTTTTTTTTTAGTTAGATTTTGCTCGTCTTCACCATATCTTTTTGCGTAATTTTCATTGAATACAGTATTTCATGTCTTGTGTCAGGGTGGCCAATCAACCTAAGGACTGGATGACCGGGTTCGATTTCAGCAGGGGCAGATAAATTTTTCTCCTGTTATGTTTATTAAGTGCCAGTATGGTACTTTATGAGATTGTGTGGTGGACGAAAAAATGTCTGTCCGTCTGTCCGTCTGTCCGTGTGTCTGTACGCACCATAACTCAAATACGCTTTTTCGGATTTTCTTGAAACTTGGAAAACACATTTATAATGTCCATGGGAAGAACTCTATTGATATTGAACCAAATCGGTAAACCGGTACCGGAGTAATGCCCAATTTAGTGCCTATTTTAATATATTATGGCGCCTTTCTAATAGAAGAAAGGCGCCATTACTCAAATACGCTGTATCGGATTTCCATGAAACTTGGTATACCCATTTATGACGTCCATGAGAATTGCCCTATTGAATTTGAACCTAATCTGTTGACAGGTACCGGAGTAAAACCCAATTTAGTGTCTACTTTAAAGGCGCAATAACTCAAATACGCTTTATCGGATATTTATGAAACTTCGTATACGCATTTATAATGTCCATGGGAAGACGTTTATTGATATTGGACCAAATCTGTTGGCCAGTACCGGAATAATGCCCAATTTAGTGTTTTTATGTTAATGTATAAGAAGTCGCGATAACTCAAATATGCTTTATTGGATTTTCCTGAAATTTTGTATACCCATTTATAATGTACGTGGAAAGACGTCTACTGATATTGGGCCAAATCGGTAGACCGGTACCGGAGTAAAACCCAATTTAGTGTATATTTTAAAGACGCGGTAACTCAAATACGCTTTACCGGATTTTTATGAAACTTGGTATACACATTTATAATGCCCATGGGAAGACGTCTATTCATAATGGATAAAATCGGTTGACCGGTTTCGGAGTAATGCTCAATTTAGTGCCTATTTTATGTTAATATACGTATTCGAAAGAATTTATAAACAAAAATGAAAATCAGTTATCTTGACAACATAGCCTATTGTTTTACTATGATCTTATAAGGCCTTGGAAATTAAAATACAGGTAGCTATGACAAAAAAACATATTGATTTACATGCGCTTATCCAACTAGACCGTTAAAATGACCCAGGTGGCCGAGATGGTAGACCTTTCTTCTTCGGTAAGGCCTGCTTAATGAATAAATCTGGAGCTTAACTTGGAAATCAATTTTTAAAAAAACATATTCTGCATATCATAATTGCAGTCATAACTGATTAAACAAAAACATACTGGCACTTTGTTACATCAGTTTACCTGATTTTATTCCAATTGCATAGGTTTGACACGGTCTTCTATCATAACCTAGCGGTTTACTTCGCTAAAAACTCTCAGTTAGCCTATGTAAAAGACGGTAGGAGCATAGTGTTTGCCGAAATTCTAAATTTCCAGAAACCTTTACGTTCCGCAGCCATTGTAAAGTGGAAAAGGGATCCAAAAACGAGATAATAAATTACAACAAATCTATAACAGATTTGCGGCTCTTTAACATGACGTATACGCCAATGTTGTGTGGGATAACTCTGGACAGAATTAAATTGTATGTAACATAGGCCTATATATCCAAACATTACAGTCAACGTTTGATATATAGCAGTCTAGCCTGTATAATTGTCCCTTTAATTGTTATGTATTTATCAAATAAATTACATTTAGATATACTTGGAATACAAAATGAAAGATAATTATTGTCAGACATTCTGTTAAAGAAATATGGAGACAGCTTTAAAACATATCCAGCAAAATAATAAAAATAACAAAGCTTTCGGGAAATTTCTTTTCATGGTATTTTTATGTTTACACATAGGCTATTTCGTTTCACAAAACGTGTATACGCCTACTTATTTTAAACTGTGCATATTATTCTGATTTCTGTGGGATATTTATTGAACAACAAAATTTGTTAAAAATGACATCCAAATAGATTAATGAAACTAATTCGAGTAAAAATAATAATGAAATATTTATTGTAAGCCTTATAGCGTACTACTTACAAGGAATATTGTGAATCGAATTTCCACGATTTTAAAAATCGCCTCGCCTTATCTTTAGTGATATTTTTTTGCGAAATAGCCTCCATATAAAGTGTAAAAATCTCAGGTCTAAGATCAATTTCTTCAGGTGACACCAACAGCCTTAAGTTTTAAAAAATTGTCAATTACATTATTTGTAAACAATGTAAAATGTTTACTTCTATTAAATCAGCTTTCCCTTAGTAGCACTTTCTATGAGAAAGGTCTATATTTTACTTGGGCAAAAACACTGCTTGATCGGTCAAATCCTTCAGGTGCCACTAGTGTCCTAAAAATTTGGACAAAAACGCAAAAAAAGTTTCTATGTTCCTGTCTCTTATGGACAGCTAATAAGGTAAGAAAATAATATTTTTGCATATGCCACTCTCCGCTTATTTCCAAGGAATGATGATGGAAATAACTCATAACTCACTATGGAAGCCGTAGTTCGAGTACCGAGAGCATAATAATGTATGCTATGGTGCAAGTTCATATGTTTACTCTTTTGCCTTGATTTTTTTTTTTTACATTATGTTCGTCAGATTTTATTGTATCAGTCATGAAACTAGGACTGTTATCGGTAATTTTGTTTCCATTGAATGGTTATCTTGTTTACTTTATCGAAAGTGACGTTGATTGTATCATGTCATACTCAGTAGTAAAGGTTAATTTGCTGACCTAAGGTCTAATATGGAAATACGTTCTGCTGGAATTCATTTTCGCTAGTTTATCAAAATTGTCGTAGATTTATTTAAGTCAAACCTAATCATTTCTAAGGAGTAAAGTTTTATTTGCTGACCTAAAGTATACGGTAAATCGCCATTTCTTCACTAGAAGACTTCCATTCTAGAGTGTTGCTTCGTAGTGAACTGTAATGTTGTGTCTATTTTTTAGTTTTAAGTCGTACGTCCCTTTACACCGAATGCTATTTAATTCTCGATTAGACTCTGAGGTTTGAAGTTAATTGTCATTGCCTTTTTAGGAATTTTTCTTTCATGCGCATAAGTTCAGCTTCCGAGATAGAGTTAATTTCTCTTGTGATATTGTGAAATTTAATAAAATGATGCCAATGCTGTGTGGATGCAATAGGAGGACATTTCCAACATCTTTTGTGATGAGGTACGTGGTTATTTTCATTGTAATTTTAACTTTAATTGTGAGAATCTGAATCATTACACCGTTATCAGCTTTATTTGCGTAGATATTCCACCCGATCGCTCGGAAGTTAGAGCTGCGGCCGCCGCGACGGAGAAACCCGCATGATTGGCCAACTTGTACGTGAAACGCACTGTATAATAATGACGCAGACCCTACAGACATATAGAGAGAGACAGACAGCCAGCCATAAACAAACAAAAAGGGGGCATATATTATACTTCGAACTATCCCGGTATCAGCTCCCTTTTCTTTTATATGCATATAGAAATTTAATTCAAAATTACATCAACACAGCTGTATCAAGGTCTGTCTTGACCTAACGCATTCTAAGAAGGTTTGGGGTTTCCTTTGTGTTTCATAATCAACAATTAAAATTACTGTTTAATTGTATAAACGTGATATTTTTAATTGACAAACAGGAAGTCGCAGCTTTATCAATTAAACGCGAATTAATACATGAGAGCTGCGACTTACAATGTTATACACCACGTGCAGTTTCCAGTAGCTTAAACACCACGCAGTTAATTGCACATCTAGGGCTTGTTTTCCGGAGGTTACCACATGTAAGTTATTGCTCTTCTATAGCAACAAACTTTTGAAGATAATAACGTAAAAAAAAAAAAAAATGAGATTCGCCTCTAGACCACTCGTGCGAAGTGTTGTTTATACAATGCTTGTTGAAGGACAGTCATAATGAGATGCAAATGGAAAAGCGACAAAATGTGTGGGCATGCACAAGCTACATAATAAATTCCTCTCGTGCGCAAGTAGTGTTTGATCAGAAGCAGGTGTAAACCTACTATTAATAAAAGTAAACCACAGTACAGTGTAGCCGATAAAGCATTCGAACAAGCGGAGGAATTCAAATATGTCCGAGTAATAATTACATATGAAAATAATATGAAGGTAGAAGTCAAGTATCCACTAAAATCAGGATTTTTTAAAATATGATTTATTTTTAGTAGCTTTGACTCATGGGAGTCTAATCGCGACTTTACATTACATATAATAACCAGTTATGAATATTAGAACAATGTTAATGGCAGAGTTTTACAAATGATGATACAACTTTTAAATTTTGCTATAAACATGAATATCTTTTAGAAATAATATAACATTTTTGTGTTTGTTTTTATGCAGAGACTTTTATCTTCCCGTCCTCTGTCCAGAGATCTAAAAATAAAAATGTATAAGACAATATTATGCTGCCGGTCGTATTATATGGGTATGAGACATGGTCCTTTACTCTTCGGAAGAACATAATCTGAGAGGTACTTAGGAACCTACTGTCCCCCACAGCAAAGAAAGTCTCCGGGGAATGAGGCATAGGGGGAAAATTCTTGTTTTTACAGAGGTCTGTAACGCCTGTAATATGTGTATGGTACACGGGATAGCTCAGCTCACCGGTGTCAGTTTACAGCCCATTCAAAAACATCTGGTGTCACATTGAAAATTCCGCACTCAGCGGGACACATATTTTTTGAATGATTATTCTGTAGTATGTTTTCTCTGTCATACACGTCCTCTGTCCTTCTCGCACTGGTACCAGTCCACACATTCCTACCATGGTCTTACTCTTTGTTGGCGGATCTTTACATGCACAGGTATTTATACCGGTTTGTCTGCAACGATTGGGTCTCTACAGACAAACCGAAGCGTGTAATGAAACAAAATTGTCTGCCGTACGGTCTGAGTTCGGCCTGTGCAAAATCTGGCCAAGCTAAATTCACGCAGACAAACGGGTGCATGTCTGCACGTGTAAAGGCGACACAGACATCTCCGCAGACAAATAGGACAGTCTTCGAACGGTGACGGTGTAATGCATATCTGTCCAGTGCCCACTGAAAGTAATTAGTACGGGTGATTCTTCTCAAGATTCACGCATTTATTGATGCGAATTTATAGAGTTGTATCGAACATTGCCAGCTTTTTGGAAAGTGAAGAGTAAAGAATTTAGTGACCGGAATAAAAAAAATGCTGCTTATGACATAAATTTGTAACTTAAAAAATTGAAACTAATGCGGATCGTGAAACCGAAGTAAAAAAAATAACATCAGGGACTCGCACAGAAGAGGGCAATGGCGACCATAAATCCTTACCTTGTGATGTTATCAACTTATATGTTATCATTTCTACAAGATCAAGCATGAGAGAGAAAGAGAGAGAGAGAGAGAGCCTTCATAAGATCCGGCAAATGAATCAACATATTTTCTTGTAATGTGTTAGGCCTAATAACCACGGTGCGCTAAATACACGCGAAGAGTAGAATATTATAAATAAGCTGAATAATTAATTTGTAATTCTATTATATACTATTACTATAGGCCTATTAGAATTTATAAATAGCTTTAATAATAATTTTATAAAAAATGTACTTATAAATATGGTTCACCGCTGTGGCGTAGGGGATCCGTTCGCTCCACTCATGCAGCGGGCCCGGGTTCGATTCCTGGTCGGGACAAGTTACCTAGGTAGGGTTTTTTTCTGGGGTTTTTCCTCACTTGTGAGACAATTGTCGGGTATCTTTAGGCCCTTGTGGTCCCCAGATATCATCTGGCCGTCATTATCATCCCATCCTCGCCTTGTTTTGAGTTAGTGTGTGTGTGAATGGTGTGTCTCGTCCTATGTGTTCGTGTTGTCTCGGAGGTGGCTCATCCGGGGAGGCCCTCCATGCCCTTGTCTGGTCAAAAAAGTATGTATGTGTTCCAAAGATAATCCCCTCTCCCGACAGGTCACGGCCCTGTAATGCCCGGGCGGCTTGGGTCGCTTAAATCCTAAAAGGGAGAGGTAAAACTACGATAAAGAAAGAAAAAATTATAAACATGATGTTAAAATTACTATTAACTAATAGACCTGCAACCTATATGAATAGTAGGCCTATATGCAGTATATTATATTATTACATTTCCTTCATCATTGTTATTTGAATCCTCTTCTAAGAAAATTGACTTCGGTTGGCCTGACTCATGACCAGATATTTGTAACCTCACTGCACTCTTTTAACTCAAGACTGTGTGAAAGTCTGATTGAAGTCTGAGCGTGTAAAAGCGAAACGAATCGTTCAGATCTGAAGCGCAGTCGGTATGTGCAAAAAGTATTTTGCAAGACAAGTCTGGGCCGTATGAAGAGCCCTAAAAACGGAGACTGGAAAAAACTGCACAATGACAAGCTTCATAACCTGTACTCCTAAGCGAATATAACAAGGGTGATTAAATAATGGAGGATGAAATGGGCTGGACATGTACGCGCATGGAGGAAATATATCTCTAAAAAATATTGACTGGGAGACCCAAAGGGAAGAGACCACTTGGAAGACCTAGACGTAAGGTAGGAGGACAATATTAAAATAGATTTAAGGGAAGAGGATTTGCCAGGGATGTTTGGAACTAGCATCGAATAGGCTCATGTAAGCGCGGCAATGAACCTCCGGGTTTCATACAATAAATAAGGTCCCTTTAGTTTGCTAAATGAAAGCCTTTATATAGGTATAAATTTAAAATAAACTTATATTGGACCTATGTTATAACTTATGATTTTTTCTTTATCCTTCTAAAGAAAGTGTTGCTTTGAGGAGAAATAGCCTACAAATACTTAAGGAGGGACATACATGTTTGGGTTGTGAAAAATACCTCTCACAATACTAGACTACTTCTATATCATAAAAATTAATATTTAATAAATACAACAATAAAAGAATTACAAGATAAGACATGTAAAAAAAATTACGTTCTGAAGATATAATTTTGAAAGTTTACTATAATGTCGTGTGTATATTTTATTACCATAGAAAGTCCAATTGTTTGAAGAATAAAACACTAAGCTAAACATATAACAAGTTACTAAATTCTAAAATGTTTAGTCGTTGATTGTTATTGGACGGGTAAATCAATTGATTTTTTTTTTTTTTTTTTTAAGTTAAGTGTTCTTAGTTCGGTGTATAATCTATCTGTTCACTTACTATTTCCCATTGGCTTCTGCATGCAGATTCTTACTTGCAATTCCTAACATTTTTCGTTACGGAAAAGCAGAAATAGCTTCAAAATATTATTATATGGTTCTACCGTATATAATAATAAACTCAATGTATACGCGTATACTGAATTTCATTTCACTCATCGTGCCATTGAAAATTGTCCCCCATGCCACGTCATGCGTACCGATGCCTGTTTGTGTCATTGTGCAGTTTCTCTCTTTCATCTCTCGTAGGTCCAAATATTTTCCTAAGCACCCTGTTTTCGAATACTTTCAGATTATTTCCCGAAGAGTAAGGAACCATCTCTCACATCCATATAATACAACCGGCAGGATAATTGTCATATAAATTTTTATTTTTAGATTTGTAGACAGAGGACTGGATAATAAAAAGTTTCTGAACTGCATAAAAACAATCAAAAGTGTTTCTATATCTAAGTTTATTATTGTAATTTGGAAAGGACTGGCGTTCGATCACTTCCTTGATCTTCTATTTATTCAGAGACGCATTGATTACGATTCAGATCTCATGATAGTTTACCTCGGTGCACGTTTACCTTTCAGAGCGTGTCCGAACTGGCAGCCTCCGGGATTCCTAGGGAATATTGAACACTATTATTCTTGCTAATCATAAAGTTCAACAGTGGTATTTTCCTTCACTTGTGGGTCAGTGCACTGTAACGGCATTTCCCTTCGGCCTTCTGGATGAACCACTCTGCCTAATAACAGCAAATAGGCTTAATTGTAATGAATACGGAACTCGAACTCACGACCTAAATGTGACCAACAACTTGTTTACTAAATCGTGATAATACTTCAGCAAACACAGCGAGCAGTAAAAAGCTCAGAACTAAGACATTTTTAAAAGTTGATTTTTTTTAACTTCGGTCGATTTACCTGGAATTCCTGAGTCCTCCTCATTAGACAAACTTCTGGTTAGTAGTTCAATATCTGATTAGGAATAGGCATAGGATTATCATGTATTCAGCCCTTGAAGTTACACCTTTAGTTTCTAGCCGGAAGATTCTTTCTCCATGAAATTAACTTATGAATTTAAAATGGGCAATAAGGGATTAAAGTGTGGAAACGAAAGAAATTGGAATAAACCCCGAAAATATGTAGATATGCTTTCAACCTCCTGAGATTCGAACTCTTTTCTGGTCATCGTTTAGCCCCATGCTTGTAGTAGCTGCTAGACTGGCTGAGATCAGCAACCCTTAACTATGCTGGTGTTTTCAGGTTGCGCTAATATGCTGGTGGGGTCTTATGTACCCCAAATTAAAAAAAAAGGTAAAATAAAACAAATATTATTTATAAACCATAATATTATGAAAAAATACAGAATTGCTAATGGTTAATGACTATTTTCACATCGAAAATGGTCAAATAGGCTAGAAATAGAAATAACACTAATTTTCACACCAATTTTTAGTTTTTCTGTCTCTCTGTAGACAAATACAACATGCTCGTGGGGCCCAAACGGTTAAAAACTGTGATATTTCACTTTTGAGCGCCAATAATACACACCACTTCCAGCAACGGTCAAATAACAATATATACTAAGATTACAAAAAGCCTCAACGACATCTCATGTTTAACTCGTTAAATATTACAAAACAAAAGAGTGGAGGGGTTTCACAGACCCCACAAGCACAGTTAAGGGTTAAACGAGAGAGATAAAGGAATCTGTCTGTGGCTCGCTGCTAGTAGTTTGGACATCCATGCTTTAGTCAGAGTCGGTATTACACAGCCTTTATGATGTTTTACAACTGTGATGGATGATTCTGTAGAAACATTTCGAAACTGTAACTCTCCATCCATTTAGCTGTTTTAATACTGAATGGAAATAACCACATCCATGTCACTCCAATTCGTTGTGACAAGTATAGCCTGTTACAGAGATGTGTATCTGTTCCCATGTATCTGGAAGTTTCTACACTCTGGCTTTCGGAATTGAATAAGTAGCCATTGGGTTTTACTAACTAACAAGTAAGTGCATAACCGGGTCATGTGGAAGAAGGAAAAGCATTGGGCTGGAGTGCAAGCAGTACTATAGCAGCTGCTTCCTCAAAGATTAAAGTGGAAAATTATTGTGGTTATCTCATCAGGACAGTGAGAAGAGGTGATTTCAAGCTGTTAAGCTCAAGTTCACATTTAACAAGCGTCAATTCAATGAATTGCAAGTGAGATGGTCGCACCATTATGTAATTATACCACGGGAGTCCTTGTGTATCTAGAAGTTGCTTTGGTACTTTCGAACTGATCGGCAACCTCATGCATTTTTCATTCATTTTTGCTGTGTAACGTGAGCCCGAAAGTTATAAATACATTATCTCTAATTATTCAAAACCAATGAAACAGGATAACTATGGTCCATTTATGTTAGCTACGTATATTGAATTTAAGTGAGTCAGTTAATAAAATAACTAAGGTTTTTAAAAAACAACGAAGGACGAAGGTGATATCTATTGTATATTGGAGTTTTAAAATGTAAAATTGTAGAATTCTTAACTTTTGTCTTTCATTAAATTAAATTCGGGACTATTCGACTTCTCTATTGGAGTTCTGAACGATTTCCTATTGGAGTTCCAGCCAGGATCATGGAAAAAACATGAAAAACATGGAAGGACACATGCGATATTCGCCTATGCACATATAGGAGATCCATACACACAAGATAGTAGCGTAGAATGGAGATTTCAGTCAACTGTCTTTCTATCAGCCTTTATTCTTTAGGTAATCTCTCGAGAGATTACGAATTTATCTGATGAAACTCATAAATCTCCAGTGGGATTTATTGAGACTATTCTGTGAATAAAATGTAACAGATTATATAAATAATAATTACTTATTTGTGTTGTTTAAAAACAAATCAAAATTGTGGCAGCTGTCAGACAATGACGTACAAAAATGAGCAATTGAATGTGTTATGGAATACTAACCATTGCTACCAACAGTGGCAATTAAAAAATAGTTAACATCAATATTAGTATCAATCTAAAATCAGGACCGAATTCGTATGCATTTTCTATTTCTCTCAACGTTTTGTGGTTTATGATATTACACTATTAATCATCAGCAGACGCATTACCAAATCGTGAACTTGCCATTTTTGTTTCCAATTTAGATCCAACAATCGAGATGGATGACCTGGTCTATTAATCATTGCATAGTGATACTAAGACGGTTCAGCAACGGCCTGACGTTTTATCCGATAAAATCGTATCCTTGCAAACTAATTATAAACCGTGATTTTTCGATGTCCGAGGTTTTGATAAACGTTATTGATCAATATTGTATACTCGTCATATGAATGAAACAGTCTTTATAATAACTTATTGTTATACATTACAGTATTTCGCATTACGCTGAACAGTTTTCTTGTTTTAAGGACAAAAACAAATTAGCCAGTTTTTTAAAATTAAAATAAAGACATTTGAAAAGTAAATTCGTGTAAAAAGTTAATCAGATCTTGACGTTATTAAAACAACTAATAGAATTTGAAATTTGTTTCATTGTGGTAGTTTTAACATTTTGCACTTCAGTCAGCGGACAAAGAACGTCAGGCATGGGCACGATAGGTGTTGGAGGAATGGCACCTTGAGCAACTTGAGGAACAGGGTAGATAAAGAGGAGAAATTAGGGCAGAGCTAATGTGACTTATAAGTAGGGACCGGATTCTTAGGTTTTTACCTATTTTTTTCCTTACTTCCAAAACAAAAAGCGCTCATACACTTTTTCGAATCATGTCCATAGGATTCACCCACATTAATTCTGTAGCACCTAAAAATACCTAAATGGGGTATAAAAACCTAAATATACCTAAACGGGATATAAAACCTAAAATATCTAATTTAGGCTACTTTTTTATCTTTTTTGTTTGTCGGTTGAGAAATCGGTATTTTGCGGAGAGACAATAATTTTCGTCGGGTTGAAATTAATACCACCAGCGTTTCGTTCAACCCATTGTCGTCTAAAATGGACAGTATCTAGAGAGGAAGTGTAAGAATACCGGCATATTCCTTTTAAAATATTCGTACGAACAACCATTGTTGCCGTGTATGAATAAGTATATAGATTTCTGTGTTTTAAAGCGCTTGTTTGCCTTTAGTACTTCCCTATTATTCATACTGAGTGGTCTCACTGTGAGTTTTAAGTAGACGTGTTAATTATGCCGAAACAAATGAAATCGAGTTTATTCCGGCAGTGGATTGGCGACGAACTGAATTTTACTACCGATGGCAAAGTAATATTTTGTCAAGCCTGCCAGAAACACGTAAGTGTTATTTAACTTTCTACAAAAGGGGGAAGTTTTCGTCCCTAGTTGATCTGTTGTGCGGTTAGCATGCGTAACAACCAAGAAAGGAAAATAATTAGTTTCACATTATCCACATCCAACCATAAGTATTTTACTCACTAAATTAGAAGCATCGGGTTCGAATCCTGAGAAGGGTAGTGTCTAGATACAGTATTAACTATTAACTAAGAGATAACAGGAAGAACTTCACAGTTGAGAATCTTGAAAGATATTTAGTGATACACTGTAACCAGGAAATGTGAGGCAATCTTATTTTCATTGCTACTTTTGATTGTTTATGCTTTCTTTCTTCAATTGTATAATATTGCAGTAAAGCAAGTTTACACAAATTTAAGTCAATTTTGTTAAATTAAACTTTACAAGTATAATGTATAGAATCCTATGTAGCACATTCAAATTCATTCAACCAATTATTCTACCCGAAAACGATATTTTAGGGGAAAAAAACCTAAAAAAAACTATTTCACCTAATGGAAAACCTAAAACAGTGTTTTTAAAAACCTAAAAATCCGGTCCCTACTTATAAGTTATAACGTAATGGGTCTATATGCGTGGGTCTATAGAAGAGTAGTAACGTATTTAGGCATTTAACTCAAAAATTTTCACAACAGGAGACCTCGAAACGTAGCCTATTTATCCATTGAAATGTTGAATTCGTTTGAACTCACGTTTCTCATATCTAATTTTCCTAAGCAATGCAATAAAAAATCTTTCTAGAAATACCGGAAAAGACGAATAGATTGTTAGTAACGAGTCAGTGTTCCTCGATTAAAATGTGATATTTAAATTGGCTGAATGTACGATTGAAACGTCATCCAGTAAAATTACTTACTTCCGCGTGGGTAAATGTCTATAAAATATAAGATGTAAAAATAATCTGCTGAGCATCAAAGATGAACAACACTCAAAATCTATTCTTACTTAACTTTTTTCAGACTCTCATGAATTTCGCATCTGCGATTTCATTGTCATAGAATGACATGGAACATAGTGTAAAGTATTGTTAAGAGAACAAGGAAACAATTCTGTTGAGCAACGTTGGACCATTAGATTCACGGACGAGTGCTTAGCCCTGAGAAGGGTTTATGTAAATCTCAGTCTTAATATGTCTGTATCGAGATATAAGGACGTCACTAAATGTTGAAGTTGACATTTCAAGGAAATTATCCTTCCTTTTGCGGAAGGTTTTTAAAACTGCTATCTTAACATTTTGTCCTGAATGTATTTTTATTGTGAACTGTTTAATAGAAGTTAGTGTTGGGTGTTACCTATTTCCTTTTACCTAATTCTTCCTACTTACTCAATGGCAATATACAATTCATAAATAAGCTAAAGGAATATTATTTATTTTATGGAACCCGAAGGTTATGCCGCGCTTACAGCCCTATTTTTTACTAACTGCAACCATCCCATGCATATCCTACTTAAATCTATTCTAATATTGTCTTCCCATTTATGTCTAAGTCTTCCAAGTTATATTTTATTTTCGGGTCTCCCAGTCAATATTTTAGAGATATGTCTTTCCTTCATGCGCTCAACATGTCCAGCCCATTTCATCTCTTTTGATTTAATTACCTTTATTATATTCGGTGAAGAGTATAAGTTATAAATATCAAATTAAAATTACTACAAGAATAAAATATTGGTATGGGAGTGTAAAACATAAATCGGATATGATATATTTTGCAATTTTTTTTATCATAAACTGGATGCTTTTTTTCGCGTTACGTTCTTACATATGTTACGAATTTACTTTGCAAGAGTGCGGTAAAGGTAATTATTTTTCGGTTATTGTTTTTTATGATTTCGTCTAAAGTAGGAAACTTTAACTAAAATATGAAAGTTTTTGCCATTGGAATCTCTCAAGACGAGTCAACGGACAGGTGCCAAGCCAGGATGAATGGAAAAAATAATATGAGCCTAATACCATGAGTAGAATAATTAATTTGGTCGGGACAAGTTACATAGATGAGGTTTCTTCCGGGGTATTTCCTCACCTGTGAGACAAATATCGGGTAACTTTAGGCCCTTTTGGTCCCCGGATATCATCTGGCCGTCATTATCATCTTCATCCCATCCTCGCCTTGTTTGGAGTGAGTGTGTGTGTGTGTGTGAATGGCGTGTCTCGTCCTATGTGTTCGTGTTGTCTCGGAGGTGTCCCCACCATTGGGCTGATCACTCATCCGAGGAGGCCCTCCATGTCCTTGTCTGGGCAAAAAAGTATGTATGTGATCCAAAGATAATCCCTCTCCCGACAGGTCGCGGCCCTGTAAGGCCCGGGCGGCTTGGGTCGGTTAAATCCTGAATCGGGAGAGGTAAAACTAAGATAAAGAAAGAAAGAATTTATTTTATTTTATTAATTTTGACCATTTAATTTTACTGCGCTTGACTAGGCCTATATTGTAAGGTTACCTTATAAAAGTAAACATTTTTATGACGAAACTAATAGTATAGAATCAAAGTAAAACGTGTGATTTGATTAGAAACAAGAAAAATTCGTGAGCCTATAGAACAGGCCTGTCACTAAGGAAAATGAGGAAGAATATGGTCATGTCTCAATGCATTCCGAATAGCTTCACTTCTCCCTTTTCTCTGTTTTGTAATTTCTAGACTGCCTGCCCAGGCTTTTTTTAGCGTTATCCGAATGAAAGTCAGTGGTTTATAAGGGATAGTAGGGTAAGTCGCTCTTTGAGCCATTCAATGACACGTCTGATTATTCTTACTAGCATTTATTCTTGTGGTGCACTTGCTTACTCATGCTTATGTGGCATCCATAGTAGAATCAGTTGTAGGCCTATAGAATAGGAACTTACTGGAACAAATTTAATAATTCTGGCAAATCATCCAACGAATATCTGCGTTGTTCAGCATAGGTACAATAAAGAACTACGAACTTGAACCGAAGCCAGTGCCCCTAACTTCAAGTCCTACAGCACCCTATAGATATGCTGAAGTGTACTTTATGTTTAATTATGTGTTTACTTGGTTCCTGGTAGGTCTATGACCCCTTTGGATCATGAATGTGAATATAAATATGCTTGGTGCCCTTGAACCTGACTGCCGGTGATATTTGATTCCCAAGTTCAAGTCGAAAATTCTTCAAAGCTTACCTTGACCACACCTCTATACTTAGATTCAGGGTTAGCGTTCTCAACATAGCTTCAAAATAATTGCGATAGACTATTTAGTTACTTCCTCTAGGTGACTTCACACTCCAAACCGAAAGTTTACGGGTTAAATCCTGGGAATAAATTCATTGGTCCTAATCCTAGGGGTAGTTTCATGGCTCTAGTGTTAACTCAGCCTTCCAGAACTATGAGGAGCATTCCTCGATGCATATGGATGACAATATTGCGCTATGAATTCGAGTAACTGAATGTTCAGAAACGTCGGGTTTACTATACCTAATATCTGGGTTTCTACACGAGGTGTCCCAAGCAGTTATGCGGGTCCTAGATTGCATACCAACAATCCCATTGGCTACGACAAACTTTTGTCTCTTGGTCCTTTACGTACAGGCTGGGCAACTGTTTTATTCATGTGCCAGTGCTGCCGGAAAGTTGCTGGGCATGTGGTAAATGGCCCATTTTCCCCGCGCAAACTATATTCACAGATTCAAGGCAAGTGGCGATTGCAATTGCAGCTCAGGGGCTGAGCCCTTACGGGCTCGCGCACGTAGGCCTCATGGGTGGGCCCATTGTACACCACCTAGGAGACGGAATGATGTGCATGTCCTAAGGCCCCTTAGACAACAGACTCCACCACGAGCCCCCACGGAGCTCCCCTACATCCAACAAGGACCCGGTACCATTTCCACGTGCACCGCATCCTTGGGTCCTTCCTACACAAGAGCCCCATGATCGCGGCACAACCTTACGTGCCCCACATACCCTGGGACCCTCTAATAAAGAGCCCCAGAGGCACGGTACACCACCAGCAACTCTCAGACCACAAGTAACGGAGCAGGACGGGAGGCAAATGGCAGATAGGTTAGGAATATCCATATTAGTGTTAGTAACATGTAGAGTTAGTTTGTGGCAGTTAGGTCAGGAACAGTGATATTACTGTTGATCGCCATCAAGTTTAAAGCTCTGTTGCTGGTTTACGTGACCCAGTGCCTCCCTCCCCTCCCACAGCTGAGCAGATGATTTTCGTGAATGCACATCAATTCTTATCGCCATTTTAGGTTAATATTTTGCTAAATTTTTTAGCGATTTTACTTTTATTTAGAATATTCCTACAAGACAAAGGAGCTTATAATGGATTCTATAGGTTTTGAAGAACAAGATAATATTAATTTTTTCTTTTTTTCCTAAAGAGAAGAAGAACAAAAAACCCGAATATGAGGTAGGCCTATATAAACCCCGGAACCCCAACGAACCGTATGAGCCGGTATTGGGATTATTTTTCTTGCCCTGGTCCGTGATTAGCTAGAAATCTGGGATCCTGATTTGTTCCCCGATAACTCCACAGATTTTTCTCAGGGATATCATAATCGTGAACATTAAAAATATTTCAAATGAGCGATTTCAAAAATGTTTTCAGAACTAAGGAGGATGAGCTTACAGCCAGATATGAAAACTTCATAATGTCAAGATTCAGCTCAAATAGGAAATAGGAGAATATTGTATACGATTTTAATGGATAACTCTTACGCACAATATACGAAGGAGCAATTCTACCGCTAATCTCTTATGGCGTATTCGCTTGGATAGATGCCTTAAAAACAGTGCACAATGCTAAAAAAATAAAACAGGTACAAAGACTAGTAAACATAAAAATGACCAAAGCGTTCAGAACAACATCTCATGAAGCACTATGTACCCTGGCTGGAGCAACTCCGATTATCATCAAACTTACTGAGATCGCCAAATACCACAATATTATAAGGGGAAGATCTGGACATGCAAGAGTAGCAGCAGAACTTGACACCCCAATAAATTACAGAAACTGGTCTCATCCTGCAGACAACGTAATCATTGAAGAAAAGAACGAAACAGATACATATGCAGTCCAAATATACACCGACGGCAGCAAAACGCAAACGGGAGTAGGGTCCGGAGTTGCTATCATCTACCAGGACAAATCTATACAGAAGCATCAATATAAGCTTCACAATAGATGCTCAAATAACCAAGCTGAGCAAATTGCTATGCTAAAGGCCCTTGAAATCCTAAACATCACAGAAACAATAGATAAAACCGCAGCACTGCACACTGACAGCAAAATAACACTAGACCTTCTTCGGAACAACAGAAAACATTACCCGCTGATAGAAGGAATAAAATCAAACATAAGAAACCTAAAATCAAAAGATTGGAAGATACATTTTACATGGGTCAAAGCCCACATAGGAATCCAAGGAAATGAGCTTGCTGATGCACTAGCTAAAGAAGCTGCAAACAACCCAACAACAGAACTTGTGTATGAACAAATGCCTACCAGCAGAATAAAAAGGGAGCTGAGAGAAGAAAGCCTGAGACTTTGGGAAAACGAATGGGAAGCAACACGGAATGGTGCAACAACGAAGACCTATTTTCCAAGTATTAAAAAAAGACTTCACATGAAATTAACTCTAACGCACAATCTAACAGCAATAACTACAGGCCACGGAAAGTTTGGTGAATACTTCCACAGATTCAAGTTGACTGATGACCCTACATGCGTGTGTAGGAAAAAAACTCAAACAGTAGACCATATTCTATGGGAGTGTGAAATATTAAACAGTGAAAGAAACAATTTCAAGAAAGCTGTGCTACAGAAAGGCGGGAAGTGGCCCATTAACAAACAGGAACTCATGGAAAAGCACCTAAAACTATTTCAAAACTATATAAATAATATAGACTTTGAACTCTTGCAAATAATTGGCAGAACGTAATTAATAAGATCCAATAATCATTGTACAGGAATTTTATATTTATAATTAGTAGTACATAAGCATGTATTATTACGAAATGTAATGGAGCATGCTGTAATAAAATGTTACTTAAAAAAAAAAAAAAAAAAAAAAAAAAAAAAAAAAAAAAAAAAAACTCTGTAGGAGATGAGGTTTGAAGAATTCTGGGACTGAGTTTTGAAAAATAAACTTTTTTTAATTTTTAATTTTTATAATATTCGATTGAAATAATCCTACAAAACTTCAATTCAAATTACAGCGTTAATTACTTAGTTATAATTTGTTTTTGTTATTTTTTAACATACAATTGTACGACAAAATCGGATTGTTCCAAGCGCATTATGCTTTGGAATAGAGCATTCATAACTTTTTAAAATTTATGTTAACCATTTGGATTGTGTTTTGAGAATTTAAACTATATTTTTTTATTTCAGGTATATTAAAGTTTATAATTCAGAACTAAAAACCTTCATAGTGTTAAAAATCGCGTTTGCCCTATAGGTATCGTATTCAGTTCGTACTTTTTTTTAAAATTCAACTTTATTTATGCACGCTTCAGCTATGAGGTCATGCCGCATCTTTGTGATTTTTTAGTTTCGACAAAGCAGCTATTGGTGTAAAACTGTTTCTATTGTTGATGCCTTATGGTGTCTGATAATTTGAACTGATATTAAATTTTGATTCTTACAGTTAGGCTTATGATATAGATTGAAGTAGCGACTAGGAATCAATGGTAAGTTCCCTAAATATCCAATCCGGCATTCGCCTTTTTTGAATGGGGAAACAATGAAAAAAGTCCAAATCAATTTGATGGGTTTGACCCTGGGACCTCTCGAATGTAAGCCCCAGTCAGTTCGCATTGGTGCGCACAATCACGATTAGAATACTAGCCACCATGATCTATTACATCGAAATAGCAATTGCAGTTCAATGTTCTTTCAATTATAAATAATAAATATCATGTCTCCGCTCCCACAAAGAGATGCTTATAACCTGAAAAAAATCATTTCACAGTATCGGTATATTTAAGACATTATAGTCATCGATCGTCGATTCATTTCTAATTTTGAAACTGTATTACCTTTGCTAGATTAAGGATGATTAGAATAGTTTAAGGTCGTTATGAATTGGACATGTGAGGAACATTCTCCTGTCTGCAAGTTTCCTGAATTTTAGTAATGATGAAGACAGAATATAGCTACAAAGAAGCTTGCGCCTGAATGTATACAACCCAACTAACTACTGCATTAATTGGGCTACCTAATCTTCATTGTGATTATATAGGAATCCTTATATTGCATCGGTGTTATTTTCCAACTATTTCTCGCGTGGAACGGAATCGAAGGAAGGAAATTTTCTCTAGAAGTTTCTTTTTAAATAATACGTTACTAAAAATGATTGTATTTGAGTAGAGTGCACCGTTACAATGTTTGCTGTTCAGAGTAATTTTCATAAAATATGGTACTGTTTGTAAGACGAAGTATCGCAGTGTATTTATTTTTTATTTGTAGTATTTTTTTAGTTGTATTAATCAAGATATCACAAAAAAGTGGTGTGATTATTAAAAGGTCATGTTAATATGACAGTAACTGCGACTCTACCGTACTATATATGCACAATCTTTCTAAATCATTACAGTGTTCATGAACAATTTTAAAACGATGTGGTGTCGCGAGACTAAATGAAGCTGGACAAATTATATTAGAGAAAATAGGTACAATTATAAAACCAAGATAACATTAATATGGCATATTTAAGAAACTATTGAATTTTAGTCCATGGTTTCCTGAGGAAATTTGGTCAGCATATGTAGAGGAATAATTGGGATAACTAGAATATTATCAGAACGAATGTACGAAAATTCCTCGCGTCAACGATCCTTTTATTAAAAAGCATGTGACCATTAATTGGTCTTTACTCCGAAAACGGTCAAGCGATTTTGTCCAAAATTAATAATGTTCTTTCTGTGGACTTTATAAGTGTGTATACCAAGTTTATGAAAATCTGATAAATCATATTCGAGTTACCGCGCGTACAGACACATGAACGACGGACGGACAGATATTTTCCCGTTCACCAAATAATCTTAGAAAGTACAATTCTAGCACTTAACTGCTACATTAAGGCTTGACGTAAAAATTAACGTTTTTTGTACTCAATTACTCTGTAGACATACAGTATGTATATGAAAAATCGCCCATTAAACCTGTATTTGGTTCATTTGCAGGAACAGTTTAATTTGTATTGCAAATAAATTAGAAATGGGATATCCTAGAATCTATCTGATATCCTAATTGACCGCCGGCGAGGTCTTGTGGTTAGCGTTGCTGACTACAGATTCGTCGGCCCGGGTTCTGTCTCCGGTACCTCCTCGGATTTTTCTGAGGTAGGGAGGTCTGGTAGGGGTGCACTCAGCCTCGTGATTCTTGAGGAGCTACTTGATAGAGAAGTAGCGGCTCCGATCTTGGAAACCACCATTAACGGCCGTGGGTGTCGGCATGCTGACCACATGCCCCCAATCCTGCCGTATGCCTATGGTAGATGACGCAGTGGTCGGGTGGTAGGCCTTATCCCTTCTGGGATGTTAGCGCTACGGAGTTAAGATATCATAATTAAACGTCAATCAAGTTTTTACGTACTCTTTCGACTCTTCCTACATCGAAATAGAAAAGGATCTCTAGTTGTAAGAATATAATGTCGCAAATGGATGGTTATATCATAGTAAGACTGAAGTATTTATATAAGTGGAGGTAGGTTAAATATTGGTGCTTAGAGTTATAATCTCGTATCTAGTATCCGAGAGGTTGATGACCCGTCGAAAGGTCACGGCCACATTAGCAAAACAACGGTGCATCTCTATACACCACTAACATTGACTGGTAGCCTAGGAGGCTGTTTCCTTTAAACTTGCGGTTCAACTCAAGCATCTTACGCAATAAACCTTCTCACATAATAGTGAACAGTATGCACATATCTTTCTATTTGCAGAACATCTTTGCAACCAAAGAAAAGGAAAGGAAGCTGTGACTTTCATCTTAGTTAGAAAATTATGGGTTATTTACTACTCTTGTATACTTTTAAAGGTGCGCACCTATGATGTCATGTTTGAAAATCTAAAATTAGACATTGATTCATTTTATTACTACCTCCTTTTACATTTCATCTATGTTTAGACGGAATGCAGCCTGTCTTTTTACAAAGAGATCAATTTATGTTCGTCTTCTTATGGTACCTTGTCATTGCAAAAGACATATAAATGCGTCACATCTAAACATTGTACAGAGCCGAGATATAAGATTAATACAGTAATGCTTTATGTAAATTGTGAGGATTTTTATTCACGTCTTACATTATCGTTCATGCAAACCAACTATTTCACTGATTTTTTCTCATTGATTTCAAACTTGGCCCGGGCGGCTTGAGTCGCTTAAATCCTAAAAGGGGGAGGTAAAACTAAGAAAGATAAATAAATAAATAAATTAAGGAAGAAAGAAAGAAAGAAAGAAAGAAAGAAAGAAAGAAAGATTTCAAACTTAGAGACCACTGATTCTCTTGACGATTCCTTATAAACGTACAAATTCAGCTCAACATTTTACTCTGTGGATATTACCATCGTTATAATCATCGTCAGAAATGCCATCTTCGTCGACCTAATTGTTGTCATCATTGTTTATGTCGTTATCCTCATCAGTGTCATCATCATAATCGTCACCATTACCAACGTTATTATCATCCTGTCTTTTTCATTGTCATCACCATCATCGAATCATAATCAATTCATCAAAAGCTCTTAGTCCTTAATATAATTGTTTTCGATTTTACAATTCGATGTTGGCGCGGCGGTACGATTTGGATTGCTTAGTAGTTAATAATGAATTATGTAATGTAGTTATTAATATTTTAACACATTTTGTATTGCATTGCATCGTCCTTTTTTTCAGCGGTGAGCCTACAGTTAATGCTAACAATTATCTGGACATGCTGAAGTAGCAGGTCTTTCCGCAGTTGCATTCAGAAACCATTTTCCAACAGGATAGAGCCCCTTCTCACTACTCCAAAACATCATACGCACCTTTCTTGACGAAAGGTTTCCTGACTCCTGGATCGACCAAGGCGAACCTACTCCATGGCCACCATGATCGCCGGACTTTACTCCATTGGGCCTCTTTTTATGGAGATTTGTCAAGGATCGAGTGTATTACCTGTGGTAGTCTTGGCAGATTTACGACGCCGAATCATCGAATCGACTCCAGGGTTGCTCTCACGCAGATGGTTGAGAGGTGCATTTTCGAATGAGAAATTTATCAAAAAGTAACTGTTCTCTGCTATACTTATTAAAATTAGGGACTATCAGTTTCGCAGATCAGAAGATTTTATTCTCAATAAATTGCATTTCTATTATTTTCAATTAAATGGTGAAATGGCGTAACAAAAGCTAGGCTATATTTTGTGAAAATAAACATTTTCTCTTTATACACCATACTATTTTTAAATAGTGTATAACATCTACCAGTGAAACATTGATAACTATAATATTCTTCATGGGTGCAATTTCTAAGTGAAAAGGCAACTGGTTAAGTTAATGCAAATCAAATTAAGTAATTCTGATGCAGCCCTCAAGATAACTTCTCTAAATAAATTTGGCCCTCAGTTCCTCTAAAATTAGACTGGCCTGTTATAATGTATTAGTGACTGGTAGAAGACCTTAATGCAAAATTAAGAAAACGCTTGACCCGAACTGTGGAACGTTTTAGACGTATTCTTCCTTAAACAAGATGAAAGGAATTTCTCCTGCTTACGCTAAGAGCTTGTTTAATTTGTACTCTGACTGGTCCAGCATTCCTCAGTGATTATGTGTTTTTTATGCGGGGGCATCATTCCAGAAGAATCACGAAGTATTTCCACGGTTGTCTAGTTTTGAATGTTTCTTGTTGACTGCCTATCAATGTCATGTCTTGTGCACTAGGAAGAAGCGGATAAATTAATCAACAAGCAGAAAAGAATCAGTGGCAGACTGGTTTCCTTGGATTTAGTCAGATCACTTGTATTGGTGGGTGCCTGAAGCGGAAATCTTTGCATTATTATTAACCGTAGCCTTCTTTTTAATTATGGTGGCTGATATCGCGATTAATCAATAGAGGTGAGTCACGTGGTTTTTGGTGTGCTAGGCGATAGTGGATTTTTTGTTGTTGTTGTAAAATGAATTGTCTAAAATCGGCAAATTTCGGCATTCTTTCATATTGCTATTCTATAATATAGACACATTACCCACAAGCGTAAAGTACACAAGAGCGAAAAGTAGAGCAATAGAACACAAGCGCTGAAAAGTTGTTGGGACCGGAGTATGGCCTATGGTCGAGGGCTCCGGGGGTGGTGGAGGGCCAAAAAAAAAAATTCTATAATATAGATAGAGAACTTTCTGAACCTGGTTATGAAATTTTCATTAGGCTCTGGGCAAACCTCTTTCTTTACCGGAGTTTGTACTCGAGATTTGAAAACAGTCTCTGGGAATTGCTATAATAAGTAAAAACACACTTGCTAGCTTTATAGCTTTTTAAAAATTTATATGTAAAAGGATTAAAGAACCAGAGAGATGGTCTTACCACATTTACACATATTTTATTTCTATGCCAAAGGCCTATTTATTTGACCACATTACGTGGCGGACCAAGAGTCGTTTCACTAGTATTACTGAGGGCGTTAGGTAGCTGGACCCCTAAAGGAAAGAGAATACCCCAACATTGTGGGCTGACGATTACTAAAACTGTTATTACAGTAGCCGGGCCTACAGCTTAAAGTGGTATCCGAACCACGGTGACCTTTCCATATGCATCCCCTAACATGAATAACAGAAGTAAAGACAGCGGTCACCCATTCAGCTTATCACTGCTAGGCCTTCTTAACCCAGTAATCAACTTGGAAGTGGTACGAGTATAACCTCCATAGGAAACCATCTGTTATTTTTTTCTTCTTAAATTTAACAGACTAAATCTCTTTAGGAACATACTTGGTAGCATTCAAACACAAATAAATATAGCCTACTTCATATATCCTTAGTCGGCCGCGGTGGTCTAGAGGTAGCGTGCCCGCCTCTAGATCCGCAGAGCGCGGGATCAAACCCGGCCGCGGTCGATGGATTTTTCAGGACGTAAAAATCCTGGGCACGGAGTCCTCCGGGAGGGACTTTAAGCTGGGGGTCCCGTGTCGTAGATTTACGGCACGTAAAAGAACTCCAAGCCTAAATTAGAGCCTCTGGACAAAATTTCTCGGCCCTTTCACGTCCAAGAAATACTTAGTTTCCAGAGGGGGGTTGCGAGGCGATGGGCTTACCACCTGTCCCTCTACCCTCTCTCGGAAAATAAGCATATCAAAATTAGTATAGGTAATGAAACCTCCATTGGAGGCCCCTTCGCCCCACCTGGGGATCATAGGGTACCAGATACCAGATACAGATATATCCTTAAGCTTTATGTAGGCCTATACACATATAAATAAATATACACATTGCCACTATAATAAAAGATTATTGATAATTTATCTGAAAATTATATAGAGTGCATTCATACGCTTATGCTATTCTTTGAATAATGAATTGATTAATAAAGTATTAAGCTATTCTTTCATAAAATAAAATAAAAATTAATTCAACTCGTTTTAAGAATATTAAAAGTAATCCAACAAATCATTTACCATGAAAGAAAATGCTCACTGTAATTTGTAGATTTTTTCTTTGAAGTTCTTCCGGTTCACCACTGTGGCGTACGGGATACGTGAGGAGAGAGAACGCAGCGGGCCGGGTTCGATTCCTGGTCGGGACAAGTTCCCTAGGTGGGGTTTTCCGGGGTTTATCCTCAACTGTAAGACGAATCTCGGGAAACTTTAGGTCCTCGTGGTTCTCGGATATCATTTGACTGTCATTATCATAGGTAATCCTACGAGAGTTGATGAGAATTGATCTGATGAAACTCGTCAACTCGTGTTTGATTTATTAAGACTATTCCTTTCTTCTTCTTTCTTTTTCGCAGTTTTACCTCTCCCTTTTTAGGATTTAAGCGACCCAAGCCGCCCGGGCCTTATCTTTGGATCACATACATACATACTTTTTTGACCAGACAAGGACATGGAGGGCCTCCCCGGATGAGTGATCAGCCCAACGCGGGGCCACCTCCGAGACAACACGAACACATAGGACGATACACACCATTCACACACACACACTCACTCAGAACAAGGCGAGGATGGGATGAAGATGATAATGTCGGCCAGATGATATCCGGGGACCACAAGGGCCTAAAGTTACCTGACATTTGTCTCAAAGGTGAGGGAAAACCCCGGAAAAAACCTCACCTAGGTAACTTGTCCCGACCAGGAATCGAACCCGGGCCCGCTGCGTGAGAGGATCCCCTGAGCCACAGCGGTGGACAAGACTATTCCAGGAATAAAAATGTAACGGATTATACTTTCGTGCTTTGTTATACCTAGGTATAATAACAAAACTAACACGGCGAGATCACGGCATACTAAGAATCAACCATCCACGAATCGACTCGAGTGCGGTGGTCTAGAGGTAGCGTGCCCGCCTCTAGATCCGCAGATCGCGGGATCAAACCCGGCCGCGTCGATGGATATTTCAGGACGTAAAAATCCTGGGCACGGAGTCCTCCGGGAGGGACTTTAAGCTGGGGCACCCATAAAAGAACTCCAAGCCTAAATTTCTCGGACAAAATTTATCGGCCAAGTCCAAGTAATACCTTAGTTTCCGGAGGGGGGTCGAGAGACGATGGGCTTACCACCTGCCCCTCTGCCCTCTCTCGGGAAATAAGCGTAACGAAATTAGTATAGGTAATGAAACCTTCACTAGGAGGCCCTATGCCTCATCATTGGGGTTACAGGAACAAGTCAGTCAGTATTACATTATTAAATAATGATTTACTGACACATATTCCAATACTTCTTTAGCAGGTTATGTATTTGAGCACAACTTTCAAACAGACATCTGAAAATGCAGGCACGGTAACTAATCCGTCTCTGGAAATTGTGATTGCCGTGCAGCTCGGTTTCCTGGCACCTCGGTTTCCTGGCACCTGATAGCATCTGCACTGCACTCTCTGCGCGTCACATCGTCAGCATACTGCCAATACATAATTGGCTACACGATTAACTATGTGACATCTAATTCACCGCAGAAATAACAAGAATGGAAGAATGGAACATTATCTGCATTCTGAAATGTGTATCGTTATACACTGCAAAGAAGACAATCCAACAGTAAGGTGGGGCACTAACATAAGTCTACATGATATATTATGCATAATGGCATTATGTCTATTTTTGTGGCTCTATTGACAGTTGGTTACGGAAACATGACATCAGAGTAGGTCAACTCTTCTACTTAGTCTACCTGAAAAAAAAATCCAGTAATCTACATAAACGGCTGAAGATAGTAACATTTTACTTATTAGGCCCATGCTTCCTTTAATTAGATCCGACAAACTGCACACATTTAACAAAATTGACGTAATTGTTTTTAACTAAACTAGGACCACTGATGGAGGGTTTAGGAAACAAATTTATTTCACTTCAAATGAACAAGATAGTTTGGGCCTACGTTATACCTCATTTCCATTCTCATGTATAAGTCCTTGTAATTTCAGCCTTTAGATTAGAGTTCTTAAATACATTTTTATTTCACTTATGTCCTTAGATGTTTGATTTTTTCCCGGTGGTATATTGTCTCGTACCATTCTGAAAAGTAGGAAAAGAAAAACTATTGGAGTCAGTTATCATGAATATCCGGTCGAAAAGGAACTAAAATTACAATAGCTTGAAGCAATTTCACATGCAAATTTTGAACATGACTAAAAGTCAGATGCCTCAGTGGTGTGTATTTAACACTTTTCAGAACGTGGTTACAGGCTAGAATGCAATCTTACATCACATCACTGAAACGGCGCAGCATTCCTAGTATTTTTCCAGATTAAGGTCCTACTAGCGGGCTTTGCCCCCAGGATGAGAAGACCAAGAACATTAGAACAAACTAAACAGGAGACCGGGAATATGCCTACGATATCGCCCCTGACAGAGATATGTGATGTAAGGCTTGTGGAAAACAGCGAATGCTGTAATGTGCGTAGCCCATCACAACAGCAAATGCACCTAAATTCTTATTTTAAACAGTCTGTCTTGAGTTTCAACTCAGTTGAGGATATACAGAGTGTTTCATAAAAATGCATACACACTTTGAAGTGTCATAGAAAATCTATTTTCCGATCTACAAGGTAAAATTTCTGGAAATGGAAAGCTTAAAGTCCAATTTGAAAAATAAATGACTTTCTGATGAAACTGTCATTCATGTTCAAATGTTCAGATGTTCAGATGTTCAAAACGGTAGCCTTCAACATCAATACATTTCTGAGTACTGACTCCGTACATCGTACCAAAGTGCCCAATGGTATTTCTGCGTACACCGCTTGAATCTCATCTCAAGTGTGTCTAGGTTACGTGGTTTACGTTTGTACACATCTTTTACTGTGCCCCATAAGAAGAAATCCTGCGGCGTTAGGTTTGGAGAGCGTACAGGAAACTCGATTGGCTCCCTGCGTCCTATCCACTGCCTTGGCACATTTCGGTCCACGTATGCTCATACGTCCTTATAACAGTGCGGCGGAGCGCCATCTTGTTGGTAATAAAACCGTATAATGCACGAATGGCAGGGAACGTGGCATGAGCAAGCATTGTTTGATACTTTTCATAGTTGGATGATTATGGCACGTTTGTTGGACGATGTTTAATCTATTCTGCTGCCATCTGTTGAAGAAATATAACATTACTTTCTCCCAGAAATTTAACCTTGTAGAACGGAAAATAAATTTTCTATAACAGTTCAAAGTGTGTATACATTTTTCTGAAACACTCTGTATTTGGTGGTTTCGTTTTTCATTCTCATAGGCCTATTATAAAGTGGATTCATTAAAGAAACTGTTCCATGACAAGGTTTTTAAATCTATGGTACGCATACCGTTTATATGTTGATAGGTGGTAGGCCTATGCCATTAAATCCATGTAATATAAACATTACTTTCGTAACACGCTATTTTTAGTAACCGGAAATTTTATAAATTTTTTTATTTCTTAAATACATGTATTAAGAAGGGGTTTGACAAATATTTAATTTAATTAAAACATCTAAGAGATCATTCTTTAGCTTTATGCAATCGGATTACTGGTAACTTTCTTTTTAATTTTGCGTAATAAATACTCAATATTTCTTAAATTTGGATTCTAATTATTATTCGCTGCTTTTATTCACGTGATTGACACATCTGTTAAAATTATAATGAATTATTGTCTGATTTTTAAAGACCCTCTAAAATCTTAACTATGGTACGGTAACTAATGGCACGATCAGTCAATCCGGCAATGCGTGAACCTATAATAAACCACACGTCAATATTGATATTTGTAAATATATTTGAAAAAATATACATTAATTAACTACTTATTTAAATTTCTTCCTTATACTTTCGTATAAAGCAGCCAGTATTTATTCTGTCAGTTGATGGGCCTATTGTGATCTGTATTGAAATTATAGATAGGCTTCCTAGAGAAGTTTTAATATTACTGTTCTTTGATACATCATATAATTAACTTTTACAAGCTCCAGATTTAAGAAATTAGCATTCACAGTTAATAGTCCAGTCTTTATGAACGGGAGGAAAATAGAATCTCAGGATACATTGAACTCGATGCCAACAAAAACTAAAATAATGAGACAAAAACCGCGAAACTTACTTAGAATTCAGGACAAGTTAATAGGAGGTAAAGGAATGTTGTTCCTAAGTGGAGGAAATGAAAGACAGGATAACACATGTGTGATGGGAAGCCTCTAATCGTTAACTCGACAACACAAGCAGCTTTGCAGCATTTTCCTTGTTCGATATCAATGGTTTTAAACACGAAACCCGAGGACCAGTTTGTATCTCTTTTACAGTTGTTGTAAACAAACTTCAATGAAATTTAGTAGCACAATGCTCACCTATGTCCTAGGGGTTCCTTCACTATTTTAAAAATAATTCGTACAAAATTAATAATTCCTCTCTTCATTTCTTTGATTTCCTGTAATAATTATTTCTTTGATTTGCTGCAATAATTCATTACGTTAATGGGCCAATCTGTTAAATTTTTAATAATTAGTTTCTTGCTACTTCGTGTGACACTTCTGTTTATTATATCTAGCCTATGTTGTTTTTATTTCTTTATAAAAATATGTAGGCCTTATTATTTTTTTATTATTGTTACTATGTGAATTTGTATGTTTTTGTAATAACAATATTAGGGTCACATGACTGCTGTGACGACATATTTTTTCAGTTGGATATTATGTACAGTATTTAGGGAAATTCCTTCAGTATTCCGAGTATTGGAGAGTTCAAAATACCACCGCATATTTCACCGATAGTATAAAATATTCTTGCACATAGAAGCGTCCATCTGTGGTTTTGTATATTGTTAAGTGATAATATTGATAACCTTCTTCATGTAGTAGTACAATAGCAATCGTTACTTTTAGTAATACTGCAGGGGCATACATATATCATGGTTCTTGTTTTTTGTTATTTCTGTTGCTGACTTCGGATCTGGAGTAGTGATGAGACAAATAACCGAATAGCGGTTAACTGCACAGACAATTAATTGCAGAGAAAATAAAGCAGTTCATTGTAATTTAAACACGTAGTTAACTGAATATTATTTGCAAGTTTCTGGATTTTTATGTCGATTATCCAGACAATTAAATCCACTGCAGTTAGTTGTTTTAACAATTATCTGGATAATCAAAATAACTGGATAAAATGACGTCATTATCCAGTTAATCTGGTTAACTTTTATTCGGTTAACTGGAAAATGATCATGGTTGTTTGAACAATTATTTGTTCAGTTAACCAGTTAACTTTTATCCGGATAATCCCAGCTCTAATCTGGAGGTCAGGGTTCCTGCAATTTTATACAATTATATTTTTGTAAAATTATTATTATTAAATGAGAAATTTCCTCAAAGCAGAGGTTTGTCTCCAACCAAACAAATACAACAGTCAAGCACTATCACATAACTCATCCTGACACACAAAATATGATACCACCATTCAGAACTCTACACTGCTCACTACATTTCGCCACTTATCCCTGTATCCCTGGATACAGAATGTACGCATGTCAATGGAAAGATTTGGTTTAAGACAGGGATTTTTGTAAAATATAATCCTAAAATAATTCTTAACACTGGCGATATATAAATAAAAATCAAAGTAAGGTCGAGCGCGGATATACGGAACAGATTCCTCTGAATAGACTAAAATACCGCCAAATTCTTAAAGTAAAGTTTCAACACTATAACGATTACTAATTAATCTCCTCACGCAGAGGGCCCGGGTTCGATTCCTGGTGTGGACAAGTTTCTTAGATGGAGTTTTTCGTCACGTGTGAGACGAATTTCGAGAAAATATAGACCTCATGGTCCCCGGATATCGAATGGCTGTCATTATCACCTTCGACCCATCCAAGCTCAGTTAGGAAAGAGTGTAGCCTATGTGAGACTGGTATGTATCGTCCTATGTGTTCGTGTTGTCTCGGAGGTGACCCCGCATTGGGCTGATCACTCATCCGGGAGGTTCTCCATGTTCTTGTTTGGTGAAAAAAGTATATATGTGATCCATTGAAACTCCCTCGACGGGTCGCGGTCCTGTAAGGGCCGGGCGGCCTAGTCGCCGTAAATGTACCTACGGCGGGGGGGGGGGGTTAAATTCAGGTAAGGAAGAAGATCTGGCCGCGAAGAGTGGCCTAATTTGGTCCTTGAGTGTGGAAATGACTTCTAGCCGAATCTGATGTGAAACATTTTATTTTAGCCCAGTGATTTTGTAGTAAACATTTTATTTCTTGAGACTATCGGACGGAAACGACATTAACGAAAATCTGCGATGAAGGATTTTCTTAGCATATGGTAGCGTTGTGAAGGAATTTATTGAAATTGTATTTTAATCGTTTTGGCATAAAGGTAATTGACGTTTTGAAAGCAAGGAGGCCTAAATTCTAATCGTCCTGAGTTCTCAGTTTTCAATTATGAAATCAAAGAAATTCTCACGTTACAAAAATGTTATAAATCTGTTTAGGTTAAGAATATAATATGTAAAATTTAAAAAAAGCAATGGTGTCATATTGTAAAAGCAAGATCTTCTGAAGCTCCATGCTTGTGTGATTAGACAGTGTGTGTAGAACTTGTTGGGAAGCAATCAAGAAGCCTGAGACGAGAAATAACAAAAACCGAACTAAAACAAGGCTTCAAGAATGTATTGGAGGTCGTTGCTCTTTTACCTTTCATGCCTTGAACCCATACATGGAAGCAATAATTAAAATTCCCTTTCGGTGGATGGAATAATACCCTTCGGGAATAATGTATTTTCGTCTCGGATCTGTGGACATGCTGTTCGGTTACTGACAACAAAAACAAAACCGTTATCACATTAATAACTCTTTCAGAAACAATATTAGCAATAGTACTCAGCTGTGTACCTTATCATGGGTTTTCAGTTGTTTGCTTGTAAATTGTAAGTAATCCCATGCTATAAATACATTTATGTTTAATGCATAAATTATGAATTTTAAGCAAGATATTAACTGAATAGGATAAGTGCGGAATAATCTTAAGTAATAATAATAATAATAATCATGATTGTGATGATGATGATAATAATAACAATAATAAAAATAACAAAAATAATAATATTAAAAAAAATAATATTATAATCATCATCATTATCAACTACATCGCAATTTCACTGGAGTTGAGATTTCGATCATATAAATGTATTATTTTAATAAGTCTAATTATATGTAGATAAGATAAACTGAGGTTAGATAGACTTATAAAACTACATAGAAATAAAGAAACGTAGAAATGTACTGTGTAGAATGGTTAAGGAAATGGCGTTTATAATAGTCGTTCTGTGTCTCCGTTGTTTGGAAGGTTTTGCAAAATTATTTTTGGTAGAATATTAATCCCTATCTTATATCTTGTAGGTCATGGTTGGTTCTTAGGTAGGATGGCTAGGATGAATATTTCTTTGGGGATCATGACAATGAACTATTTTTTCGATCATTTCTCCTATTGTGATTTAAGTTTTTCAGGATAAGTTATATAACATTTCAAAGCATTAGCTCTAATAGTTTTCAGAATAAAATAATGTATTTTAATTAGTCTTTAATTTAAATGTAACTGTTATTAATGTAGGCCCTATCTTTTTTCTTTCTTTTTTTTGTATCATTTAAACTGTAGGAAAAAAAAATCTTTATCAAATTCAGATTTTAAATGTTGTGATTACTGAAAAAGAGAATAAATACATTAAAAAAGCAGCATGTCTTCAGTTTATTTTCATAATTTCTCTGAACCTCGAAAAAATTATTTTTCTTCACGTAAAGAGATAGTAAAATTAAGATAATGTCAACATTCTTCGATTCGTATCCTCAGACGATACCCTAATCTAAGTATAAAATTCCTTTTGGATTGATGATATGATCTATGCTGTTCGCAGACAGCCGGATAGTCTGCCAGAGTGACACACTGACACTACACACACATAGGCGTGTTTCTAAAAATTGTATTTTCAAATTCAGATGACCTCAAATCACGTATATTTGTGATTAAAACTCCGTATTCAACGTAATAGTTCCTGTACTTACAGTGCCTAACGTCTGGGCAGAGTATATTATACATAAGCACATAACTTATGTATGTATATGTATATATGCGACTTTTATTCTATGGAATTTTTATGGTCTTATTTTTAAATCATGAAAAACAGAGCACGTTTGCAAGCACATGGCTGTATTTTGCGTCGTCTGTTTTAACATTTCCGTCTCTTCTTCGTGACTTCCCATTGAACACGCGATAACTTTCACGTAATCAATCTCCGGGTTTCCTCTCGTTTGACAGCACCAGCAAATGGCCCATCTACAAAATTCATCAGTCTAACAATAGAACAAAACACAATGCAGATATTCACTGAAACATATCAAGGACTAGCCTATATAAATCCGATCAAAATTTTTCCGAGGAAGTTCATGATAGAAGTTGAAGGAATTCTGCACTCTGTCTATTTACTGGAGATTGTAATTATGTAAAAAAAATAACATAAAGCAAGTCAGAACTGTGGTGTATAGTTTCTAAAGCGATTCGCCACATAAATCGATGATATATGCATAAAATTACCATCTCTACCTGTACCAATGGAGGCTTGCTATAGTCTAGGTAAAATTTAGTCTTTTCGAGTTTTCAGCATTAATACTCGTTTTGAAGTTCCTGCATGAAACAATGCCAGTATAAGGAAAATGCGTTTGCTTGCCGATTTTTCCATCTCTGCTTTTGTGCCTTTATTATGATTATTTCATGACAGTCTTTTCATGTGACCTATGTTCTAAAATTTTGTCCTTTGTGAATTCGTTGTAATGCATGTGATGAGTTGATGACATATACCAACCAGGGCCGTGATCAATGATGATAATTATAATAATGATGGTGATGATCCTCATCATGTGGCCATCCTGTGTGTAATGTAGAAATTATTTCGGCAGTCTTTTTCCATTGATTCTATTTACGTGTTCCACCAGTTAAGGCGACGTTCTTTTACTTAATCATTCATTAAAAATACATTAAATTCTGCAAGTACTGTATCTCTTTATTGTTTTTGTGGATTAATTTATATCCAGTCACTGACCTCAGAAATTTAATTTCTGCTACTTGTGTTCTCTTCCTGATCCTCCTGATCCTTGTAGTTGTGACAAACATTAAGAGCCATATTTCAGCGTTGGTTTCAGGATGAACAATAAAGCTTTGCATCAGGTTGAAACAACTGAATACGCGTTCTTTGCAATACGGTATTTTATTCTACAGGGTGTTAATGAAAAACACCGAAATATTTTACCTTTGTATAGAGGGGACATAGACAAGAAACTTTTATTAGATCTTTGCTCTATGGGTTCAGTTTTTCCTGTTGCAGCATAAAATCTCCCAGGGCATGGCCGCCACTGACTTCTAACATTTGGAAAAAAACAATGCAAAACAAAGGAACTTCGTTGTTAACACTGGAGTAATGATTAAATAACTATTGCAGTGGCTACCAGTCATGTGATTAGTCTGTAAATTCTGCAGATTATGAAAACTCTAAATAATTATGATATAGCTGTTGATGAATGATTAAGAATCAGATTTTTGTCGATCACTAAGAAGGCGTGAAGGCAATTTGATGAAAATTTTAACCTATTTCACTTCATTATTGACTTATGAGCACCAAATTGTAATGACTTTAATGCCCTGTAGCATACACATTTTACGTCATAGAGCAAAAATCCCCTAGTAAAAGTTGCTTGTCTATGTCCCTCTATACACACGTAAAATATTTCGGTGTTATTCATTAACACCCTACATATCAGAATGTGAAGTGAGAAAGGTTTGTTGCCTGTCCTTAGGGTAAAGAAAGCTACATGAGTGCATTAATCAGATTTTACTTGGGTTGTGTATCCTTCGGGGATGCGATGCGATGTGGTAACGATATTCTGTTAATTTTTACAACCGATTTACATTACGAGAATATAATACCTAATATTTTAGACCAAGAGATAAAACTTTTATTTGTACAAAGGAAGTTATGTGTTTCACATCATTTTTTTTTCAATTTTTGTATTTCAAGAATATGTCGTTAGTGCAACTAATTAGTTATTACTTATTAGTCTATAGGTTGGCAGTGCTTGCAGTATTTTCTTAAAAGGGCGAATCCTTTTTAGGCTGTGGTTTGTCTAGTTGAGATGACAGTGACATATGTCTGCCTGCCACTTCCTGCACACAACCTTCATTTTCATTCATGAGATGGAGCTGGTAATATTGGAAATTGCGCTTGCGTGCAGGGATCGAAATTCCAGTCATTCATTCCTTGCTCACAATACTGATCAACATCGGACACTACACTCAGTTCACTTTTCATTTAATTTACTCCCAAACATTTTATTAACAAATCTGAATGAAAAGCAAAGCAACTATGACGAAAGTATTAAAAATCGTGCTGGGTACTGTTAAGCTCTATCAATAAAATACCTTTCTTTTCAACCTCTTTTATTTTATTTTCTTAGACCTTTCAGTTAAATTCACACATCTTCAGGGAATCTCGCTTCCAGAGTTCCATTTAATACGAATAAAACTGCTTTATCACTGCCGTCATTTTTAATTAAAACTAGCCTACTAAATAATTCTTAAATCATTAGTTCACTTCTTCATTGTTATTCTTCTTCTGCGTCGTGTGGACGAGTTCTGCTTATGATTTAGAACATTTTAGGTTTTAGTAGTTTTAATTAAAAATGACGCCGGTTATATAGCAGTTTTCTTCTTATTGAATGTAACTCTACAGGTGAGATTCCCTGCAGATGTTTGAATTTAATAATAAACAACTTCATTTTGACCGTTAGCTTTTGAGAAATTCTCAACTTCTTCCCATTTCACTTCCCATTAGCCCATTACATTCTTTGGCTCTAGCAAGAAATTTGTTCATGACTTTTTAAAGGCAGGTAAAAGAAAGATGCCAATCTTAAAGTTGAAACATGTTTGAAATCGTTCTGGCAATGCGCACTACCTGCGAAATTGTAGCGAGCACTATTGAAGATGTAAAAAACGAAAGGAATTTTAATGGCTTTTCTGTTACAGATGATAAACACTCAGTCCATAAGTTATTTTGACAGCAAGTTAATAAGAAAAGGCTCGCCCAAAATAGCACTGTGATCTTATCTGAATTCAGACGTTATTTTTAGGCAAAAGTACAATGAGAGATATCTTCCTGCAGACTGCTAAAACAATTAATCTTACGTATTTGCAAAGTGCTCGAGAAAGAAAATTGTCCGAAGTCACTCAGTGTAAGCAACCCATTAATATTACGTATTTACAAAGTGCTCCAGAGAGAATAAACTGTTCGAAGTCACTCAGCATAGGCTAAGCAAAACTAAAACTTACACTCTAGGTGATATGATTAAAGATATTCCAAGTAATTTTTATATTTCGCATGGTACGATATTTGGTTTTCTGAATTTAATTTCAAGTCTTATGGCCGAGTGCACCGACCTCGGTATTCAGAATACCGCGGTAAAGTTGCTTAGTTTACCCCGGTAAAGTCATACTTTCGTTGCATCGTGCTCGGTTTCGACTTTTACCGCGGTAAGATGAAAACCGCCCGTGAAGGAGCTGTAAAGTGAGAAAACAGCGGTTTTCTTTCCAAGATGGAGATTAGCGTAATGTATCATATTTATGATATCTAGGCCAAAAGCTAATTGAACATAAAGAATAATTAGAGACAGGTGGGGTTTATTTGAAGAATGAACGATGGTGCATATCTTTGCAAATACTGTGCTGTAACATCGATTGAAATGACCTTCCTTTCTTACCTCAACCAAACCAGGTCCATCGAGTAGGCTAGTGGGCGTAACCACGATTATTACGATTAGTACAGTATTTATGGTGTTTTAATTCAAAGGTTGGACTCAAACGCCTTTTTACGCAATATAATATACCATTGTATCCTTATGAACATTTATTACTGAACAATAAGGCAAAAAATAAATGAAATATGGAATACCAGTGGTCCTAGGCCAAATTTAAGTGAATGGCTGCATGCATTGCGATATAGCCCGTGTATCGGTATATGTAAGCAATTTATCACACCTGCACATATACGAACATAATTATAACAGCCCTTTCTTGGCTATGCACATGATTTTGCACCTAAAATTTCTACTAGTTGTACGGGAATAAAAGCGAGGCTATGTCGAACTCAGAGCAGAGATTTCGTGGTGTTGCTTTGCCTTGGATTGCACACGTGTGAGAATTATTCTTTAAAACATGAATGTTATTTTATTGAAATGTACAGACAGGTGGGATCTATTTGAAGAATGAACGATGGTACATATATTTGCAAATACTGTGCTGTAACATCGATTGAAATGACCTTCCTTTCTCACCTCAACCAAACCAGTAGTAGGCGAAACGAACTCATTAAACGATTGGTACAGTATCTATGGTGCTTGAATTCGAAGTATGAATCCAGACGACATATATACGCAATATAATATTCCCTTTTATCCTTATGAACATCTTTTTATTGAATAATAAGGGAACAAATACATTGAATTCGGGACCCCAATAGCCTACCAGAGCCACCGTGACTGGCAGACGTGCAGAGAGAGAGAGAGAGAGAGAGAACCTAGCGGCCATGGAAGACACCATCAAAGAAAAATGGATTCGGAGCAGAGTAACAGCAATATTTCCAAGCATTAGCAAACCGCGGTATTTTCGCAATGGTGCACAGAGATTTTGAGAATACCCCGGTATTACGTTTACCGCGGTAACGAAACGGCTGAGAAAACCGGAGAATCGTGCACTCGGCCATTAATATTTGTTTTACTGTCTGTTTGGACAAGAGAGAGTTATGACCGTATTTAAATCTTATATTTTTTCTCTGTACGTACGCCTACCATATGTTCCATACTTAGAAGAACTACTGTAGAAGCTACTGTATTCGATTCTGAAATTCGATATCGAGTTTTCACCAGAAGTTAACTTTTTGTGATCCCATAAGCGCACAAATTTGGTTCTTCTATAAAGTTGTACGTTTGTGGTTCTCTAGCATTTATAAACACTTTTTTTTTTAAGTTGTGCTTCGTAGTCACAGTATCAGAGTTGCATGAAAACATTTAAGTTAACTCATCTTGGTTATGCGCAAATATGCTGAAAATGTGGTTATGAATTGGACGAAGTGGTTAGGTAGATACCTGACTTCTTGAAGCATATGCGTTTTGACGAACAAGTCTCAAATCATGGTTTGCTAATTGATCACTTTTAAATTAAAATATTTAAAAGTGTTTTATATAACTTGCTTTCCGAACTTCCTTTTTATAATATTAATGACTTTAGTGAACTACCAGCGATAGTTATTGCATTCTGATGTTTTATGTTTTATATTGTACTAGCATGTGCCCGCGGCTTCGCCCGCGATAAAAAAGAGCATAAAGTTAGAGCATAATAGTTAAATCATTATATTTATTAACACCTAAATCACGTGGACTACATGTCACGATTAGATAGCGTCGCCTGGTAAAAGCGATCTCAGATTCGAGTTCCTTGGCCCAGAAAATCTCTGTATAGTGAGTTTCGTCCAAATCGAACGATGTTTAACCATATTTAGGTCTATGTTGATTATCCCTCTTCCGTGTAGGTTGAAAAATTTCATATGTCTACGGGCCTTGACATTCTAAACGAATGAATCGACCAGCGTGGGCTTACAACATTCTAGCGATCGCGATGCTTTTATTACCACGGTATGACAAAAATAGCCAAAGCCAACTGCAATTGATTTGACATTGAAATGTATTACTGAAATCTGATGCTTCGACAGCGCTAAAATCACGTTTTCTGCCAGTTTTTCACTCACAACTCGCGAACGAAAGCTAAAATTAAAAATCCGGCTTCGATGCGCATTCGCCCACCTTTCAGCCCATCTATGTTTAAAATTTCAGATCTCTGCGTTCAGTAGATTTCGCTGGGCATCGTGGACAGACAGACAAACACGTCCTTTTATTATTTTAAGATAGCAGGTGCCCGCGGCTTAGCCCGCGATAATTATTTCAAAAATTAAAAATTAAGAGCATAATAGTTAAATCATTATATTAACACCTAAATCATGTGGACCACATATCACGATTAGATAGCGTCACGTGGTAAAAGCGACCTCAGATTCGAGTTCCTTGGCCCAGAAAACCCCTGTATAGTGAGTTTCGTCCAAATGGAACAACGTTTGACCATATTTAGGCTAATATTGATTATCCCTATAATAATAATAATAATAATAATAATAATAATAATAATCCTCTTCATTGTAGTTGAAAATTTCATATTATGCCTTGACATTAAAAACAAATGAATTGACCAGCATGAGCTACAACATTCAAGAGATCGCGATGCTTTTATGTCGAAGGAATGACAAAAATAGCCAAAGCCTAGTGTAATTGATTTGTATTACTGAAAACTCATGCTTCGAAAACGGAATAAATACACGTTTTTTGTTCATTTTTCACTCATAACTCACGAACTAAAGCGAAAATTAAAATTCCGGCTTCGAGGTGCACATTCCGACCCTTTAGTCCGCCTATGTATAAAATTTCAGATCTCTGCGTTGAGTAGATTTCGCTGGGCATCGCGGACAGACAGACGGAAGACAGACAGACGGAAGACAAACAGACGGAGGACAGACACTTCCTTTTATTAATATAGATAGATATATCCCTAGGTATATTTTTGTTTATTATTTGCTTGCAGTTTGTGCTAGTGTTGGGTTATACTTATAAATAGTGTATAACATCATTCACAATGCTCATGGCATAAATATAAATATAAATGTAAATTATTACAAATCTATTTTGAAGTAGAGTATCTTCACTAGAAATTTAGCTTATGTTTTCACATGCTTTACTTAATTTTCTACAATCTATCTATGAAATGTTGTACTTACATCGTAGTTATGTCTCCAAATTTCAGCAATATTTCAACCGAATTGTTAGTAAACAAGAAGGATTTGCAACACCACCTCAGGGATGATTTAGTTTAAGAGTCTATTCTAAATTTGCGACCTTCGTATACTTAAAGATGTTTTTATTTATTTTTTTATTTTTTTATTACTAATCATGGAATACATGTTCTATCAAGCTTGTTAATCTTATATAATAACTTTTGAAGCAAGGAATATTTCGAGCTTTGAAATAGGTAAGGTAAAATACAAGTAGAGAAAATTCAATTTAAAGTTTAAGGACATGCGCAAGAACAAATAAAAGTCTCAAAAACGAAATTTAAATTTCTAAGATTTATACTAGCTTTTAACAGTTGTATCCCCTTAAAGTGACTTCTTAGCTTTTTTTACACACTCATAATATTGGTGTTCATACGCTTAATCCTACTTGTAACTTCCAGTAAAAAAATCATAGTTTCCGCACTTGAAAGGAATATTACTAACGAGCATGGCGCCACAAACTAGGTGTAAAGCAGACAATGATGGTTGTTGCCCCCGATTTGCAATCCCCCACAGACATTCCCTGGCCGTATAACCTCACATTTCTAATTACTGTCATCAACAACATCATCATGGTGCGAAGGTATTGCTCCTGGTGTTAAGCTTAAAGCGGCCTTGTATGCGAAATGTGTGCCAACAACTTGTTGCCTGCTTGTTATTTTCTGCTATGTAGGTCTCAAATTGTTATGCTTTCTGCTCGTGAATTCAAAAATAGATTGTCGATTTTATTGTGATACTTTTAAACTGGTCATGTATGGCCTACTGCATGGTGAACGTGACATTGACGTTCTTTACAGCATGATCCTATACTATTGCCAAAGCGTGTGAAAAATAAAACATTTACCGGCAGTGCTTTTTTTTTACTTCCTCTGCCCGTACCATAGGCACCTAGAGTACCATAGGTACAGAAACATGTCTGTATATGTGTAGTCTATTTGTATCTATGTATCTGTGAATAGCCTTTCTCCAGAACGAAAAATCCTGTGAAAATAACATTTTGTATTTGGGTTAGACGCCTTCTGGGGGTGTGAAACGAAGATTGGCGACTATTTTATTTTATTTTCAATGCTACTTTACACTAAGAAAATTTATTGTATATAAAGTGCGTACAAAGAGCTACAACTAACTTATTATTTGATTTATTTTCGCAAAAATTATCTGAAGGGTATTTTTATAAGCCATTTACTGCTTGTGGAAAATCAGTCTTGCCTGGTGAACAATAAAACTTTGCATCAGGTTGAAACAACTGAGTACGCATTCTTTTCAATACGGCCTCTTATGCTGTAATAGAATGTGAAGTGCGAAAGGTCTACTGCCCATGCTTAGGATACGTGAGTGCATTATTCAGATTTTATTCAGATATTCAGCTTCAGTGCATTATTCAGATGCATTATTGAATGCATTATTCAGATTTCATATTATTCATTATTCTGGATTGTGTATCCGGGATCTGAGGCGGTGTGGTGTCGACATTCTTTTCATTTTTACAATCAATTTACATGAAGAAAATGCCATACAAAATATACCATACTAAGAAGCAAAACTTTTATTTGAGCAGAGGAAGTTATGTTTCACCTCAAGTTTTTCCTTGTTATCACGGGAAAATAGTACTGATTGTTGCAGTATGGTTGGCTTCAAGAAACTGATTGCACCCTTCTAAATTCCCCTGCCTCAATAAAATCGATAATCATGGAGCTGTAGAACCGGAGGTCCGTGGCCAACAGGTACTCATTAATTATCTTAGGGCATTTGATTTGATTAACCGCATAGAAACTTTGCTTGAATACAAGAAACATGTGTGCATATTTTCCGATGTTCTCCAATCGAAGATTATATCTCGGCGTGGCTTACAGTGATAATTAACTCAAAACTTTGTCTTGTTCATTCCGTAATTAGAATAGCATTTGAAGAAAACTGGTCAGCACTCAAAAAAGTCTCCCTGTAACGACAAGGAAGACGAGTTAAAACGGCGCCTACCGGGCAGTGATCCCATGTCTTGCGGCTATTGATGCCAAGAACACGCAATGCAAACAAAGAAAGATGTGTTATTTTTAGCGTTCTGATTTCCACGCCTGTGAATATTAATTACCTCTCATTAACGTGTTATTCCCGGTTGTGAGGAACTCATAAACTTCTTGAATACGTTATGTCAAGGATGAATTTCATCACTTTCCATCCTTTTTATGAGAGGAAGCTGAAGCTTTTATGCACTTCCACCATAAATTCGTTGACGACTTTCATGAAGTTTTGAATAGGCCATATATCATTATTACAGGAATCCGCCAATACGAATGCCTTAATTCATGAAAAGCCCAGCTCTACGCCTTACCTATAATGCCCAATGTTCAGAAATTAAGTAAATCCATTTATTTATCTTATAATTTTTATTCGTCATCAGGCTTGATAGAATCTCAAAGTTCCCAATATAAAAATTAATGATTCCTTTTCGGTCATTTTTAAGCTCATTTTGCTCATTCCATATTTTACATTGCCTATTTAACGCAATGTTATTTTGACCTTTACCATTTTCCCAGAATGGCTATTTCAACGTAAATTTTCCACTACATAATATTCCTTTCTCAATCTATTTCGGCCAGGTCTGCCTTTCCTTAATGCGTTTACCCAATACCAGTACCTTTTCTGAGGGTTGTCTTCCAGTAACTTTTCACTTATTTCGTCCCTTGGGGAGAATATCTTTCACAATTCTGGAACTACATGAATAATTCAAGTTTGACAGATAACTGACAATGTTATCAAAAATTTTCACGACTATTTTCAACTTTGGCAGGGGAAAATGCCATCTGTCTTCTCTTAGGAAATACCAACAATACAGAAAGAAAAATAAGTACTAAACTGAGGCTGTAGTAAGTTAAAATATTTAAGATAAAGAAGAGTTATTTATTTAGAAACTTTCTCTCTTTTAAAATAATGTTTGGTATATCCACCTTAAGAAAAAATTAAACTGGGAGTAACCATCACTGGGAAATTTAGATTTAAATCCCTAAGCTAATTTATTTCTTATTCAAGTGCCTAAAAAGTTATAATCCTGGCTCCTAAAAACTTATCCTTATCCAATTATGTATATTTTTAATAATCTAATTGGAGTAATTTAGTTAATCGTACTACTATAGACTTATGAAACTTCTATTGCTCTTGTTAAATGATATGTGGGTAAAAAAAAAATCCAGCAACCCCGATTATACTGTACATAGAATAAAAGTAAATAATTACAACTATTTCGATTGAAAAATTAAGTGACCTAATCGGGATTGGTTACTCGATCTTCTGCTGTGTAGCATATTGTCTCAACCAAATGTATCCCAACTTTCTGTGTGTTTCACGTACGAGTTGGCCAATCATGCGGGTTTCTGCGCCGCGGCGGTAACAGCACTAACTCCCGAGCGATCGTATGAAATATCTACGCTAATAAAGCCGCTAACAGTGTAATGATTCAGGTTCTTAAGATTACGGAATCACGTACCTCATCACAAGAGATGTTGGAAATGTACACTCCTCTTGTATCCATACAACACTGGCACCTTTTTAGGAAATTTTGTTTTACGCGCATAAGTTCAGCTTCCGAGATAGAGTTAATTTCTCTTGTGATATTGTCTCTATTTTCTTTTAATGTATGGGGGTTTGAACTATACACTTTATTTTTAAAGTTCTCCACCCCCATAAACAATAGTCTCATACTGTTAGAAGAACTTAAAGACAAGATAAATTAACTCTATCTTGGAAGCTGAACTTATGTGCATGAAAGAAAATTTCCTAGAAAGGTGCCAGTGTTGTGCAAGAGGAGGACATTTCCAACATCTCTTGTGATGAGGTACATGGTTATTTTCATTGTAATTTTAAATGTAATCGTGAGATCCTGAATCATTACACCGTTAGCGGCTTCATTTGCGTAGATATTTCACCCTATCGCTCGGGAGTTAGAGCCGCCGCGACGCAGAAACCCATACGATTGGCCAACTCTTTGGCCTGCGTGAAACGCACAGTATTTGTTAAGTCATTTAAACACAATTTTACTGAAATTTAAGTAAATTACTATAGACTTCCTAGTTTTAATCATTAATTAAATTTTATTGCCAGTATATCCCACAGTAGCTCATAATACTTTTCCGCTTATGAAATTTTACTAGTTAAACTGATGAGTGATGACCCTAACTAAGCGTAAGCCTTTTTTTGCTGCGATAATACACATAAGAGCTCTCATATTTTAAATTCAGGAAAATCGCTATCATATTCCCCCCCCCCCCAAAAAAAAATTAGATCAACATAAACAAACCAGCGTTACTTCTATCATTTGTGAATATTCGTACAAGTATGCGAAAAAAACATGTCTTCACACGTCCCTGATTAAAAGTACAGTCAAGTTTTGATAGACCTGCATTCTTGTAGGAGTGACTAAATGAGATGTAAGAAAATTATACTTCATCAAGCAATTGAGTTGTTGTCACGACCGTAAATTAAGGTCACGGCTACAAGGCTAATTTCGCTATGATAGTAGCTATTAGTGTGCGCCATCGAACTTCGCTCTTCCAAGTATTTGCTCTCAAACAGCAGGAAACGCTGGGCTTAATTATAGAAGTAATGTTATCCATTTAGATGTCAATTAAAATTAAGTTACGTATTAAAGCTAAACATTTAATGACAAAAACTAAGTTAGTCTTCTTTAGTCTAATTTACAAATTAAATGTAAAGTAGTTATACTCGTGTATACATGTTATTAGATTTTTATTATTATTATTATTATTATTATTATAGGTTTACCTACGGCTCAGTCAGTAGCCTTGCAAATATGGATCGAATCTATGTGGAATTAACTTTAATTGGTGAGATCCCCCCCGTGCTAAACCGTTAAGACAAATGCCGCGTATTTTTTCTAACGCCGGGACAACGGGTTCATTTGCCCTCATCTCGGTCCTGTCATTCATTCACCTCGTGAATGGCAACTTCAGAATCATTATTCTTCTTAATATAGACAACACATACATACTGTGTGTTTATATACAATATATAATATGGTGCCTTGGTGGCATTATATACTAAGGTGTGGCACTCTGAAAAGGAGAATACATTACAGGTACACCATTATTAAAGCTATGAAAACTTCGTAATTCAATCACATTGTTTCTGAATGAAATTATTACATAGTTTTAAATATTAAAACTGTCAACATAAATACTAGGCCTAATAATTTGCTATTTTTGCTCGAACCTCACATTATAATAATTTAGTTTCCCTACTAATAAACAATTCGTTTGTAAATATTTTGCTATTGAACGAAGCAAAGTAATGGGCCTAATGCATTCAGATAAAATGGCTTGATCGGAAAGGGGTCTTAACATAATGGCTGTAAACAATAATAGTTAGGCTATAGCATCTCTCCTTTAATACCTGAACGCGTTTTGCATTGTCATGTCATTATTTATTATATTACTAAATCCGTGCGAAGCTTTCATACTTCGCCTTTTTAGATAGGTGCCCAGTGAAACTGGACATTTAGCTACCTTGTAAGTAACTACTTGTAAGTAGCTTGGTGGGACCGTCACATAATTCCGGGCTTCTAGATGAAATGCCAATTGATGAAAAATAAAATAAACAGAGGCGTCTGCTAATTTACGTTCGTTTGCCCTAGGTAATTGTTTAATCCGATGGGAAAAATTGAAAAGCAACCCCAGGCTCATTCATTCTATTTCCTTTTCTCCACGATTGCTTTGCCACACGCCCCTTCTTATTTTCATCTTGCATTACAATATCTTTACTACAACATGGTTCTACTCTCGTTCGTTTTGATAAATTTTCATTAGGATTGTTCATTGTTTTTATTTGGATTCTTCATACTGCCATTTTAACTGACTTCACCCAGGTTAGCGATGCTTTTCTTACCCAGTTTGCTATGTTAATCAAGAAAGGTCACCTTCCATTGGGCGTAATTTCACAATTGAATACGATCTACACAAACTCAAATATTATACATATTATATAATAAGGCATGTAAGTTACAGCTTTCGAATAGAGGTTAGGTTGGATTAAAAACTACTTCCAATATGAAAACAATCTCACAGGGAATACGTTAGTATTTGCACATAGGCCTAAATAAATGAGGCATGTTAAGTGGTATTATGTTCGTGTTAGTGTAGGCGTATTGAAGTCTCGATAAGTTCATTTGCTTCAGTCGATATGAATTGGAGTACTGTATATATTAAAATTTAGGGCTTGTTACCTATAGAGTTATATCAAAATGGGACACAGTTCGAGTTATCAAAATACATGAAAAGTCTTTCGATTTATAGGTTACCTCATTTATGCGCTTTTACTAAGTTTTTACGTAGATAAAGGGACAATGCAACAGAATTAAGATATATTATTATATAATTTAATTATTATAATGACATATTTATATAACCTCAGCTCACATAGTCTTCGTCTTACTTGAAAGCCTTAGTACTAAAAAAAGAAATATCTGGAGACTTCAATGCGCGTCTAAGACACCCCAGGGTTTCTTCCATTAAACCTGTGCATTTCAAAATTGATTTATGGATCAATGCATGCATTAATTGATTCTCTTGTGTTTTCCTAGTAATCCATCCAGGAAGAAGAGTTCTTGATTCAAAGTGGTGTTATTCTGAATCTCATTACGACGCATGCTTAAAAGAATGTTATCTTTATTTTCTCGTGGTATCGTTCGGAGACATGGACTACCAGTACGTGATTTCGCCTACAGACATATAGGTCTATAGAGTATAGACGGTTATGAACTTAGTAATAATGTGAGACATTTGAAAATATGTTGTAAAGCTTCTCTGGAAGTAGGCCTACTACATGATGTGCACTTTTTGTTCTGTTCTGGTTGTTTTTGTAATATTATTGCTTTTCTTTATTTACTTGTCTAAAATATTCTCTATTGTTTCGGGTTAAAACCTTTTTTTAATAAAATTTGTTTTAATATTTGAATTTATTTCTTGTTGTCATTGGAAAATAGAGCTGACACCATTCTATTTACCATTGACTGTAGGCTTGCTAATTTTTTGCAGGTGGATGATTAGACGTACTGTTTATTAAAGTGGCTGTTGCGGATATCCTGTTGTATTTTTGTTTGTATATTTCTTCTGTAAATGTTAAGTCTAGGAAGTTTAGAGAAGATTCAGTTTCTATCCATTTTGAACTCCATATGTTTGTCAATGGATTAATTACTTCAAGGGCTGTGCACTAACGAAGGAAATTATTTTTCCTTATGTTTCACGTTATTTAACTACCAATGTTGACTTCTGATTTATAACGTTATAAGCTAATGCTTATACAGATTCATTTATATCTCAGCTACAATAATGGCTTCCAACTTGAATATGCAGGTACATGACACATTTTATGGCCTAATAAATTTTATGTCAACATTTGCAATTTACTGCAGGCACTGAAATGCATGCGCTAGACAATCTTGTTATCTGATATTCAATACATAACCGGTGGTCTAGTCAGAATCGTCTTAAATATGTATGCAAATCAGTAACAAGAGTAACAGAGAAGGAAGATGGAACATGTTTCAAGAAATTCAAAAATGATTCATTATCCTTACAGCCAGATAAAAAAAGTTCTCTAACCTTTTATGTATAAAAAAATCTACATGTTGCACACGAAACCCTGTTAAGCGTGTTTGATATAAGAAGCATAGATAGAGGTCCTTTGGAAAAATATACAGAAATATTCTATGTGAGTTGCAGTGGCGGACCATGTTCATTTTATCTGTTAATTTAGTTTATAAATACGAATGTCTTATGTAATCAGAGCTTATTATATTCCCAGATTGTTGTAGTATGCTTGATAAACATAAATAAAAAGTAGTTTTCTATTTTATTGTCCGTACTAAGCTTAATAATATTGTACTTCGGAATTCCTGCTTTATTGCCTTTTTGAGTTCGGCACATTTTACAGCCTACATTTCAAACAACAAACTGTTCCACAAATAAAGTTACTGATTATATGATTTTCACATACTGTTATCTGCTGTAGCAATTTTTAATGGATTACTTCCATGAGTAAATTTCACATGACGTGTTGAATACGTTATTGGTACACATGGTTAGATATATTCGGTCGACAGAAAATAGTGGATAGTTTGTATCATCACTTTTCTTTCGATGTTGTGTACTTTTTTAAGAAGTGCATTTTCTTCTATCTTATAAAAAAAGTCAGCACGACACCCCACTAAGGTGTACTTTGACAATGAGAAAGTTCTTCACTGTTGCAAATTTCATAGTATGTGGCGTAAAATGCACTTACCAATCGGAATTCCAAAAAGCGGGACATTTGAGCGCCCAATAAAACTGTCGGAACAGTGGGACATTTTGTCAAGAATAGGAACTGTCGCAGGAAATGCGGGACGAATGGACAACTTAAGCTGGTCCGTAGTACTGTAAATATTGGAGTAACATTGATTTTGGTTATATGAATACGTTTTCCATTTGCGGGACTGAACATAATTTGAAGATGAAATTGATCTCGCACTTTTGCGGACAAGGAACGTTTTAAACTCGACAACTCTACCTCCGTGCGGTGTGCCCTAAACTCTACGTTAGTTGTAGTATGAACCTGGGTGGCGCAGTCAGTACTGCACTTGATTTTTACGCCACTGGTTCGACCTTCGCTCAGGTCGGTAGCACTTTGAATCGGCCATTAAAAAAAAATGTCGTGAGACACAAAATTAAAATTTTAAAGGAGAAAGGAAAAACCTGACTACCATGTAAACAACCGGCATTTCAGTTTTCATGGACTCGTAACCTTTCTGCATGAATTGAAAATTTAAATCACCGATTATAGCACTATTTGAAGATGTACTCAAAAACTTCTCACACAGACTAATCGGGATATTCTTACTTCACCATTTTCAGTGCATAACTCATTCTTTTACATTTGAATTTTTGTTACAAATTAATATGCTGACAGTCAAAATCATATAATTGTTTTAATGAAGAAATTTAAATTTTTTATCATATTACTTTTTAAGTCATTATTCGTCATAAATAAAAGGGGGAAAAGGTCAAGTATATACTAGCCTTGGGAAAAGGTGACATCGCATAGATGAAAGTCAGTAATTTATAAACTTGATGAATTTATGATCTGGAGCTTTGTTGCCAATAATAATAATGATATGTATTTACTTTATGTGTAGAGAGAGGGCGGGGTGAGAGACGGGGGAGTGAGTGAGTGAGAGAGAGAGAGAGGATGCGAGGATGAGATCAGCAAGCCTAACCTAGACGCAGTGATGTTGAACCCCTTGAATTTCTGGCGATGTTAACCCGTAAGGCTGTTTTCATGTAGGGTGCAATTCCTTTTTTGATTGTAAATTAATCCTTCTACCCGAAGAACGTTCTGCAGGTATGTTCCGTTTTGCAAAGGGTTAGGCAGTAGGCATTCTGCTGATGTAATCAAGATGCTAACCAACTCCAGTTTATTTCTTCTTCTCATTTGGATATAAGTTGAACAGTCGGCTTTGTTTAATGCGAATTACTACTTTATTAATAGTGTCAACAAGTCTGTACATTGTTGTTGTTATTAACTGCCAGAATCGTACTTTCTGAGATTGTATGGAGGACGGGAAAATATCTGTCCGTGTGTCTGTCTGTCTGTCCGCGTGTCTGTACGCGCGATAACTCAAATACGCTTTATCGGATTTTCATGAAACTTGATATACGCATTTATATAGTCCATCGGACGAAGCCTATTTATTTTGGACCAAGTCAGTTGACTGGTATCGAGTAAAGCCCAATTTAGTGCCTATTTTATGGTAATATATTAGACAGAATTTATCAAATGCAAGTCAGTTCTCATACAACATACTGTTTTACAGTGTTCATATACGGCTTTGGAAGTTGCAATACAGGTAGCTTTGACAAATAACACCACCCACAAATTCCTTTACATATGCTTATCAAACTTTAGACCTTTTTTTCGTAAGCACTGCTTAATGATCGATCTGGAGTTTAACTCGGAAATCGATTACAAAAACAACTTATTTTCTGCATATCATAATTGCAATTATCACTGATCAAACAAAAGCGTTCTGGCACTTTTTAATATCAGTTTACCTGATTTTATTATGTTTTCATTTTTTTAACTTCTTTAGCCGCGATAGGGGTAAATCGAGAGCTTGTGTAACGCTGAAAATCGTCACGAAAATAGTGTAACGCTCAAAATCATCACGAAAATAGTGTAACGCTCAAAATCGTCACGAAAATAGTGTTACGCTCAAAATCGTCACGAAATTAGTGAGGTGTAACGGAACGGACTGCATAGAAAACAATCAACTCAATGATTAGGCTTATCCAAAATTTAAAAAATAATAAATTAATCCAAAATTCAAAATTTAAAAATCTAAAAATCCAAAATAAAAAATAAAAAATAAAGAAATCCAAAAAATTCAAAGATCCAAAATTTAAAAAATCCTTAATTCCAAAATTAAAAATTCAAAGATCCAAAATTAAAAAGTAAAAAATCCAAAATTTAAAAAATAAAAATTAAGAATTCCAAATATCCAAAATTTAAAAAATAAACAACCAAAATTTAAAAATCCAAAATTTAAAAAATAAACAACCAAAATTTAAAAATACAAAATTCAAAATCGAAAATTAAAAAATTAAAAAATTAAATGACCAAAAATTTAAAAAGTCCAAAAACCCAATAATAAAAAGTCCAACAATCCAAAAGTGAAAAAATCCCAAAATTAAAACAAGTTTCTCTTCTGTCGCTTGGCGTTCCACGCACACCTTTTTGATTATTGCTGTTCCTGTATTTTTTATAATGCACTAAGTTGTGGCATAATATATTGTAGGGCCTATGCATATGTGAGTATAAGGTGTGTGTATGTTACCTTAAGGAAGCGTTATTGTACTACTTTGTGCAGAGGTGGGTAAGGGATGTAATATTCTCAATTTTTTTCAAAATTAGTATTATTCGCTGTTGTATACGATATTAAAGAGACTACACTCGTTAAATCTTGAAATCTTGGCGATGAAAAAATATTTTTTCATAAAAATTATTCTGCCTTTTGAATTATCCCTAAGAAAAAGAAAAGTAATATTCAAGTTCATTTAATTAAAATAAATCATCTTTTTATGAGCCTGGGTGCTTCTAATGAGGCTGCATGTACATTTTTCATTTAACTATAACTATATTTACTTATTTTTATCGCAATTGTTTATATTTAGAACTAAATGGTATATACAGATTTAACGCAGATTTTACTGCAAGGTCTGTGACGTATTACTTACTAACTAGCACACGGTTCTTTTCATTATATCAGTAGTGTTTACAGTAAAAAATAAACTATTTTCTTAAGCTTGAGACATGTATTGAATATCTATTTTTTCTTCATTCGTAGTAAAGATCCAGGAAAACTAATGCGTGCCATTTTTTCTAAATATATAATTGATTCTCTTTAAAAAAAATAAAGAAGCAGACATTTTACTGAAAATTTGTATGACAGGTTTCATTTTGAAATCTGCAAATTTTTCAGTGTTAATTGTTGAATAACTCAAAAACTAATGTACTGATAGAGATGGAACATTATCACAACATTATACATATTATTCCACCAGCATGTGTACGGAAAATAGAGTATACAGCTTTTAAAATGTAGAAAATGGAAGTTTCACCCACTACCCTTTAAAGCTCTTAAGGTCAATCGTTTCTTCCTTTTTTCACCGGCGAGTCACCTGCATTGATTTTAAACAATGTACCTCCATTTACAAAGCCAGCTATGCTGAAACGACCATACCATAAGTTGTAATCGACACAAATCTTTCGTTTTCAGGGATTATTGTGTTTGAAAAAGTACGATGGCAACATTCCTCCATATTTTACACTGTATCTCCTGCTAGTTGCTAATATTTTTAACCCATATGAAAACGTGTATGGAGGTACCATTACTTCCACTAATAGCACTTTATTTTCGTCATAACTGAAGGCAAACACGCAAGGAGAAGCAATGCATACTAATGAGAAGAAACGCCACTGTTGCCTGGTTTCATCATTAATTATGTGTGCACGAGTAAAATATGCACTTGCTTCCTGTATGGTAGTGACCGGGACTTGAAGTGGCCCCAGGCACCTCTGGCGCCTCGACGACCTGACCTTGATACCACCACCAAGCTGGCACATGCTTCTTCCAGACATTGGGGCATTTCCAATTCCATTGCCCCCAAATCCCATATATGCCCCCTTAACCATGCACATCCAATACAAATTTTTTCTACTGCAGGGATGCACTTGATGCAATTTATTTTCCTCCATAAAATAAATAATATATATACCGTATATATAATATTAAATTGTCTTAAGGGCCTACTGTTTGAAAGTCCCATATATAAATAAATTGGTATTTAGTTCGATTTTAGATTATATTGTCCACACTGAGGTATGTGTAACTAAAGGAATGTGGTGCATTGAAGTTTGCTAATTTTCTTGCGAAAAACTGCAGGTCTAAATATGAACAAATCAGTTTCAAAATACATATACTGCAGGTCTAAATATGAACAAATCAGTTTCAAAATACATATACTGTATATATTTTTTTTTCATTTTTTTCGCAGTGCTTCAGTTGGGAACGCTGTCCCCCCCCCCCCAAATATATGAAACTTGAACTCTTTTAAGAATTAAATTACATTTCCATATAATTTACGAAAACTATTTTGCCAAAATAGCAGTAGGCCTATTAACTGCATATTTATTTCATAACGCCCCCAAAATTGCCATTCTCTGTAGTACCCTTCATTGTGGAAGCTACCATAGTAAAAGGTGAATCCTCCCAAATATTTGTTAGCCTACCAATAATGCGCTGTTTAAACGGACATTTTATTCGTTCGAGAACACCCAGCTCACACTCAGAAAGATCTGGCATTGTTGTCATTTTAATGGAGGCCCTTCTGGTCTTATGGAATTACTTACCAAGTTTGTTGTGGTAGCATTTATTTATCCAAGATTTCCTCTGGTTTGTCATTTTGATTTACAAATTCAGTCATTTTGCCATAAATAGTTTCCTCGCAAAAAAAATACTATCAGTTTGCAGCCATTAAGATAGCAAAGTATTTTATAGTTGTTTACGATTTGACTAACAAAATTAGCATGTTAAGTTCTATATAACGGTCGAAACTGTACGATTTTTATGTTATTTTGAATTGTATATTTTAAAACGAAAATCATTTAATTTTACTTTTGCTTAGAATTGTAATTGAAAACTTTTTGGTAATTTGGTAATGTAGCTGAATTCAGGCTCTTTTGGCTGGTAACTATTTATCGAAAACAAATCACAGTATAACAGTTGAAAATACCAGAAACATTTGTGGAAAAGAATGAATAGTTCTCTATTTATCTCTCATGAAGTTATTGAAAGGGCGAATATTGACAGCGACATATGGTGATATCCTCAATAATTAGGTATATTATAAGGGGCTAGCACCTCTTCCTTTAAATTTAACGGGCAAGCACTTTTTCTTTATAGGTCAGCCCATGAAATAGAACTTCACACAGACGGAGATAATTCCGTTAAACAACGCTTACGATTCAAAATAAAATGAAATATGTGACACAAATTTTCGGTGATTATTAATTAAGTAACATTTCATTTTTAAACTTGTGTTCATTAACCTACTCCTCGATGTCCCTATTCATTGTGCGACATTTTGTGGTGGTGGACGGCGGTTCAATATAACAGCGATTTCAGGGGAAAGGGAGCTTCGCTTGTTCCAATAAGAAAATATAAATAAAAACAAATTATTTAAAAATATTATTATTTATTTATTTATTATTATTATTATTATTATTATTATTATTATTATTATTATTATTATTATTTTGCATATTTCAAACCTTCGAAAAAATTGAAAACGTTCACATGTTTTTTGTATGTATGTTTTCGATAATCTCATAAGCCGGTTAATCGATGAACTCTAATCAAGCTTTGTCTCAAATTTAGCAAATTTATAAAAGAACGGATAAATTAATTCGTTACATATAACGTTACATGCGGTTCTAGCACTTTAATAATAATGATAATGTTTTATTTTACCTGGCAGAGTTAAGGCCATGAGGCCTTATCTTCCATTCAACCAGGAGGGGGGGAAAGAAATGCAAACAGCTTACAAAATAATTGATTATACAATAAGTGATCTTATAAGTAATATTACACAAAGGAAATAAGATAAGTTTTCAGATACATTAATAATTATTTAGAAAAATAGACACCTTATTGATAATTCTTACACTGTAATTACAAGGATATAAGGATATACAAATGGATATTACTATTTTAAAGTAAAGTAAAATAATTATGTAATCAATTATAAATAATTAAGCTGAGCATTTTCAAGAATATGTAACTAATTTAGTAATTTAGATCTGAATGATGATATGGTCTTACAGGCTCTGACGTCGTGTGGAAGACCATTCCTTTGTCAGGAGGTGATGATGGTGAAAGATAACGACTACAGGGTTGTTCTGTGTTGAGGGATTAAGAGAAGTATACTAAGTTGTGAACGGGAATTAGGAATACGTAACTTAACACAGTAATATATAAGAAAATATAAAAGTAGTTTACCTGTAATTAGTCAGTTTGCACTTGGGTGAAATACGTTTTCAAATGGAAAGTTTCGGACGTTATCGACTGTTAGAAATCAGCTTTTTCGACATTGTACGGTAATATGTTCTCGCCTCGTGTGCAATTTCCTTGAATAATCTAATTGGTTGTGAAAATTGGCGACGACCTCCTGTAGTTTGATACAAGGATATTATTGCATATGAACGTATTGTTCATCTTTTAATTACTTCCTTGATAGCTAGATTATTTCAGATTAACAGTTCGTGACTTGCCTCTTTGTCTCATCGTACAACAAGGCTCTGTCCAAGGGAGTGTCCATAATGAACTTGATAATGAATTCTAGTAATCCTCTTCCTCAAAATAAGTTTCCCACAAAAGATGCGATATTCGTTGGACCATTATCTTCTGCTCCCTTGAAAATAACATTATTTCTGCCAAGGTTGTGGGATTTAGGACAAATGCATTATTGTCTGTATTTCGTAGCATTATTTTTCATCGTATGAACTTCTAATGACTTGTGTGTTTACCATTACTGCATAAGTTGCAGTTTCACTCAGTCATGTAACCATCTTTTTGCTATTATTTTATATTGGTCCTTGCATTCAAATCACTGAATTGCATATATATTTGAGTTTTGCAACATTACTGCTGGCAGAGAGAACGGATATCCCAGATCATCACGAATAGATCCTGCAATCCGACTGCTGAGTCATTTGCCTATGGCAGACGACAAGATTGGGGGATACGGTCAGCATGTCAACTCACACTCTTTATCAAGTAGTTCCTCAGTTTGTGTAACAAGGCTGGGTGTACCCCGTTCCAGACCCTTCCTCAAAAAAATTCGAGAAGGTACCGGGGATCGATCCCGTTAGCAACGCTAACCACTAGGTCACGCAGAGGGTCTACGAATAAAAAATATCATACGAAAAAAATATTTTTTATGATTAACTCACGATACGTAATATAATAATTCTTATGGGTTTTCTCGTAGCATTCATTGTAGTAGTATATTACAGAATTCCCGGTCAATCCAAGGTTGCGGGTTCGATCCCGGCCCAGGTCGATGGCATTTGTGTGTGCATAAATGTAACAGGCCCATGTCAGTAGATTTACTGGCATGTAAAATAACTCCTGTGGGACAAAATTCCGGCATACCGGCGACGGTCACAGGTCTAAGTAGCAGTACATCCCCGTCGTTAAATAACCATATACCAACCAGCCGGTCAATCCACTTGAAATTTGTGCTGGAAAACAGCTTTGGTGCAGTTTCCTCCGTTATTTATCATTTCACCCATTAATATCATTTCACCCATTAATATCATTATAAAACATGCCGTTAATGATAAGATGAATTCATAGTATCAATACCACGACAGAATTAACTTACTTTTAACCCAACGATCTTCGAAATGTTAGTTTCTCATGAAGTTCACATGTAATCTTCATATTATTTTTCATGCTAGCTTTAGGGCTTAATTTTATTATTTTATTATTTAATTTATTTTGCATTTGATCATTGGTATTTTCCTTATCATGTACTATTAATTTATTTTGCATTCGATCGTTGATATTCCCCTTCTCATGTACTATTCTACCTCCTTGGTATATCGTCATAGATAATATATTATTGATTTTCTAGAAATAGTAACATGACAGATTTACTTTTTACCAAACGATCTTCCAAAATCTAGGTTCTTGTAACTTCACATTAACCTCCAGATTTGTTCATGCCAATCTTTTGTGTTTAATTCACTTTTTCATGGATTTATTTATTTTACGTTCGTGAAAATTTCGTTACTGTTTTGTTTTACATACCCGTACATGTAAGTACATTTCTTTCGTCTGATTCAAATTCATGACACCTCGTCTTCATACGACTATCTGAATAAGTTATGTAAATGCAATAAAAGAAGCAATAAAAGAGACAATGTAAAAGAAGTCGTGAAGTTGTACTTTTATATCCTTGGACAATTGCCACAACTGTAGGTGGTATTGACTGCAGAAATATACAGAATCGCTTATCATACGCAACTATTGCTGGTTTCGCTGGTAGAGCAGTATTTTGACCGAATTAATCCACTGTAAACCACTGTAATTTTAACCCACCATCTTTGTTAAGTTTTCCCGGAATCTTGTGTAAATTGGGAAGAAGAAATCTCAAATGTTATGTAGGCTACTTGGAGGAAGAAAATTACAGAAAGTGCATTAACAATAATAATCTTAGATAACAGCTAATCTTATTTCAAATCTATGGGCTAAATTTAGCGGAGCACGTGATTATTTTCACTCACCAGTGGATTTTTCATAAAAATATAAACACAATAAAATTGAATTAGGACAATACAATACTAAACATGAAAACTTAAATTATATGCAGACAACAATATTATTACAAATAATTCAGCATGGAGCAATAATTATTTTTTATATCGCATTTTAGATTCAAAGACAATTCAGTATGGCTCTATTTTATTATCATTTATTTTCAATTGACAATAATAAATTACTAATACTTACCTCATAACTTACCATTTTCATTTGGATTAACCCAGAATTTAACTCACAGTAGGTCGACTAAAGTTGTTTAATTTACTGTCGTAATATCACTATTGTTGTTTACATAGGTTGTTGTTACATATTATTACAAATAATTCATCATGGAGCAATAATTCTTTTTATATCGCATTTTAGATTCAAAGACAATTCAATATGGCTCTATTTTAACATCATTGATTTTCAATTGACAATAATAAAATACTGATATTTACCTCATAACTTACCGTTTGCATTTTAATTAACCCAGAATTTAACTCACCGTATAAAGTTGTTTAATTTACTGTCGTAATATCACTATTGTTGTTTACATAGGTAAATTAAATGTTAATATTGTAGACTACTGTATAGTTTAGCCTAGGGTGACCAGACGTCCCGTTTTTAACGGGACTGTCCTTTTTTTTATTAACTGTCCCGGTGTCCCAACACATTTTTAACGGGACGCCAAATGTCCTGTTTTTTTTTCAAAACTTGCAACAAATGTCTGTTCAATGTATCACATTTAATTTCTTCAAATATCCTACTTCTATAATATGATAGATTATTATTTTTAACCATTTTAATTGTTGGCAGTTGTAAATGTAATTTCAGTCATAAAAAGATTGACAAAGCTTGAATTTATAAGACTGCTTTTAATTCAGAATGGCGATATTTGATGACAACGAAGTCTCATTTATAGCAATAAGTTATCTAATATTAAATTGTAACTGCAAGATTTAGAAGGATCGCTCGCACTCTTTGTTATCCAAGTGTCCTGTTTTGTCCTTTTTTTAGGGCAAATTTTGTCAAATGTCCTGTTTTTTAAGTTCATTAATCTGGTCACCCCAGTTTAGCCTAATAATTAAGAATCCTTGAATTTGGAATTTTGTTGAGTTTGCACCCCCCTTAATAAAATTCCTGGCGACGCTGCTGATTAAATTGCCATGTAATTTGATTTTTATTATAGGCCTACCAGCATTGCCGCTCATGTTTTCTTTCTGTATCGATTTCTTTCATTTTTGTTACGCCCGTTATCCATACTTCCTTTTTATTGTTATTTGCTTCTTTGCCAATGCCAATGACTTCAACGAAAATGTACATTTGCTTGCAATGGGAGCTATTACAGTTCTGATTAAGGTAGGTCGTACATTCAGGAAGTGTACTTATATTACCGCATCGTTAAATTTACAGCATTGCTATAAATAGTATCTTGTTTTAAGAATTGTAACCACCGGATTGCATCCTGCTATAAAATGATGCTTATACCGTTATTCTGTTTGCATCTTATAAATATACGTAAAGAAACCACAAACAATGTATGGCTATAAAGTCTAACGTTCATAGCATTATGCTTAAAGTACCGTTTCCTACATGAGTTGAAATACTAGTTTATCCGACATATTACAATCCTTAAAAAATGTAAACTAGCCTACAAGGTACCAATAATACCTTACAATATCCGAGATATTACAATCCTTAAAAAATGTAAACTAGCCTAGAGGGTACCAATAATAGCTTACAATATTACAATCCTTAATAATATAAACTAGCCTACAAGGTACCTATAATAACTTACAATATTACAATAGTATATATATAACCTATTACAATCCTTTAAAAATGTAAACTAGCCTACAAGGTACCAATAACAGCTTACAATATTAGGCTACAATATCTGACATATTACAATCCTTAAAAATGTAAACTAGCCTAAAGTACCAATAATAGCTTACAATATTACAATATAAGGTGACGATAGCGTTTTGGACTCGCATTGGGGAAGTAATAGGTTCAAACCCCGTTGACGGCCAGGTTGACTCGGGTTTTCTTTATGTTTTCCCCAGTCGCAAAGGCAAATGCAAAAGTGGATATTACTATTTCATCCTATTGTTTTTTCTTTCTTTTCCTTATTTTTACCTCTCCCATTGTAGGGACGTTTATGCGGCCCACGCCGCTCGGGCTTTACAAGTCCGCGACCTGTTGGGAGATAGATTATCTTTGGTGCACATACATACATTTTGATCAAACAAGTGATGAGTGATCAGCCCAATGCCGGGGCCATCTCCGAGACAACACAGACTCATAGGACGAGACACACCAGTCGCGAACACACTCTACCGAACAAGTTGCGGATGGGATGGTGTGATAATGTCCAGATGATATCCGGGGACCACAAAGGTCTAAAGTTATCTGGCTTTCGTCTTACAAGTGAGGAAAACACCCGGAATAAACGCCTTCTAGGTAACTTTTGCCCGCTGCGTGAGAGGAGCGAAGGCCGCTCCTGCGCTATATCGTAATAATAATAATAATTTAAAACATTGAATATCAGTTAAAAGTTTCAGAATCCATAACATGTATGTAGGCTACATAAATCTATGGTAAAAAAAATAAAAACTTAGATGGGAACATCGTGGCCTGTTCGCACAATTAAGTTAAAGGTAGTAAAAATTCAGTTTTAGGGATAAATAATCTTCTTTCGCTGAATATGATACTGAGTCGTCTACATCTACTTCTTAGCCTTAAGATCAGTTAAATTAACATTACGTCATATATTTCATTTGTAAAACATCTAAAAAATACTCTGAATGCTCCCGAGCAATATCTCTTTCGTGGTTTCAACTTATATATCACTTATGTATCACTTAAAAATGTAAAAGTAAATAAAATCAGGTAAACTGATGTAACAAAGTGCCAGTATGTTTTTGTTTCAACAGTTATGACTGCAATTATGATATGCAGAATATGTAATTTTTTAAAATTGATTTCCAAGTTAAGCTCCAGATTTATTCATTAAGCAGGGCTTACGGAAGAACAAAGGTATAGTTTTTTTTTAATGAGATTAAAATCTTCCAGCATCACCTGAACTGTACAGATATGTGATATCATGACAATCGCACACTCACATAAAAATGTCAAAAAAAAATTCAAATTGGCCGGTTTCGGGTTTTGAACCATGGACTCCAGAATGTGAGGCCAAAGCGTTACCATCTCGGCCACCGGGGTCATTTTAACGGTCTAGTTGGATAAGCGCTTGTAAATCGATAGTGTTTTTTGTCATAGCTACCTGTATTTTAATTTCCAAGGCCTTATAAGATAACAGTAAAACAATAGACAGTGTTGTCAAGATAATTGATTTTCATTTTTTTATATAGATTCTTTCGAATACGTATATTACCATAAAATAGGCACTAAATTGAGCATTACTCCGAAACAGGTCAACCGATTTTATCTATTATAAATAGACGTCTTCCCATGGACATTATAAATGCGTATACGAAGTTTCATAAATATACGATAAAGCGTATTTGAGTTATTGCGCCTTTAAAGTAGACATTAAATTGGGGTTTACTCCGGTACCGGTCAACAGATTAGGTTCAAATTCAATAGGGCACTTCTCATGAACGTCATAAATGAGTATACCAAGTTTCATGGAAATCCGATACAGCGTATTTGAGTTATGGCGCCTTTCTATTAGAAAGGCGCCATAATCTATTAAAATAGGCACTAAATTGGGCATTACACCGGTACCGGTGAACCGATTTGGTTCAATATCAATAGGGTTCTTCCCATGGACATTATAAACGTGTATACCAAGTTTCATTAAAAGTCGACAAAGCGCATTTGAGTTATCGCGCGTACAGACACACGGACGGACGGACAGACGGACAGACATTTTTCGTCCCCACACACAATCTCATAAAGTACCATACTGGCACTTAATAAATAAATTAGGGATGGGTCGATACCAGATTTTCTCGATACTCGATACCGATACATGACTTTTCCCTCGATACTCGATACTTCGATACTCGATACCGTCAACATTTCCAGTTTCAATAAATAGGTACATTAACAATTAAAAGTTGAGGGAACTGTGTAATACCAACTAAATTAATTAAGTGTGCATATTTAATGAGACAAAATTTAATATCATCAGTAGCCTATAATTAATTTTAAACTTTACATTAAAACTAAAATTAGTTTTTGAAACAGTCTACTTACAAGTTTTTATTCAAAGATACTAGCATTCTCACTTAATTGCAGAATTACCAAAGTATCAAAAAAGGACCGAGTGAGTTTTCTGAAGTATCGCACGATGCCGATACCATGCAAGTATCGAGAGTATCGAGGTATCGAAAGTATCGAGGACCCATCCCTAAAATAAATAAATAAACTGTGAAAAAACTTCTGATACCACTGCCCACTGATTGGAGATTTATTGTAAGATATTCTTTATAAAGAAATCTAAATAAGCATTCTACTTGTCCTTGATCCCATTTGTGGTCAGTCACTCAGGATATAGAGGAAGAGTTCTTACAAAGTTTCAATTTATTGATTAAAAGCTTCATATGAAATAAACATCGCTTATAAGGGAACCTGTCTGCTATAAAAATTCTCGTAACGGTCACAGTCATGAGCGACGACTTTGCAGTACCATCAGGATATTTCTGTGAATTCCAAGTATGGGTCAACAAACCTTATAACTGCGACCTCAGTAAACTTCTAAATGTAACAACTTCATTTTGTTCGCAGCTTCTGTTATTGGTGACGGTTCTTGAGTATGATTGTCAAGTGTTCTCATATTTATTTATCTCCAAAATATATTTAACGAAAAATCAGGCGTAAGTCTATTTTTTTTATCACACTGCTGTGTGGGATTTCCGGTGGAAGGGATTGTATTCCGGGTTTCGTAACTGCAAAATTCATGGATGAGTACGGTAACTTCGTTGTTTTATGTATATAAAGTCTTAATGGTTATAGCCACTTGGGTACATTCGACCCAAATCGTTGGTGAGTTTCAGCCAGGTGTGCGCAAGTGACTGTTTCGAATCTCCAGAACCTGACAGTACGTGATTTGGTCATTTCGTGATATGCTTCCGTAGCAAAAATACTTTTGTTTAATTTAAGAAGTATTACTAGGGCATAATCAGTCACATACTTTTACGGATTACTGCGTAAAATCAATCTAAAATACATTGTAATTCTTGTAAGGTCGGTTAAATTATGTATGGTAGGTATTCTGTTTTACATATTATATTTTGAGTAAAATATAATTTGTCAGTAAAATGTGCATTGGTTCTGTTTTTTGACTGTCCACCGTATCATTTGTATGTTTTATTAAATTAGGTCGTCCCAAACACTTTCAATTATATAAGATGACCTTTCTTCTTTTTTCTTCGTTTTATCAGTTTCTTAATATTTTCGTAATTTTATCAAAATTATATTCATATTGAATTCAATTTTTGTCAAACTATGGATTCAAATATGAGTCAAATTTCTCAAGATTTAGAGAATGAAAAAACGATTTTACAATGTAAACCTTATTTTATTCGTGAATTTATTATCAACAACCCAATTTTACTTGACGCAAACCATATTAAATGTTACAGGTATCTGTAAAATCAATGATAAAAGGCATCCAATCAAAATCTTCTAGTGCTGGCTGTTAGTAGATGATAAGTTTAGAAACTAAGTGTAGTTTTTGTCCTTTCACATTCATTAAAAATTTCTTGAAATTATAGTTTTCGGGCCTTTTACAGATTTCATTGTACTTGTCAAATTATTTTTGTGTTAGTAGGTGGTTGGAATTTTAAAGTCCAAAATGCGTATTAGAATTATGTATCGAACTCCAGTCTAAAGTTTTAAGTTAATTATTGGTACGATGAAAAACAATTATTACTTTAACGTGATTATATGTTAATAATAGGTCTATAAATTAATCGTTAAATTTTATTTGTTGTAAAGATAAGTTATTGTAGATTGAGGAGGAGGAGGAGGAGGAGGATTAAGATGATGAATAAGGTGTGTGTCTGGGAAAATTAGAAGGATTTATTTAAATAAAATCGTCCAATCTCAAACGATCAAGACGTTCAGAAATAAAACTATGACTCACAGTTTTCACAAAGTGGAAAATAGAAATCATGAATAACAGTAATCAAGTTGAAATTCAGTACAGTTTAGTTCAAGGGAAAGTAAAATTGCATAATTAGAAGTGAGATATAAAATCTCGATCAAAATATTTTCTTAATTCATAAAAAAAGATTTGAAAGGACTTCAAGAGCTGAACGACTTTATGTGGATCCTCTAGCTCCAGATAATAATGGAAATACAGAACGACCAGTAGGAGGGGACATTGCAACGAGTCGATACAGAAGAAACCAACATTCCATACATTAAATAGATTTCTAGTTGGTGTATTTTTCTAATGTAACTGTAGGATCCACTATATATAGCCTCGTTCTTCCTGTCTGTATGGAATATATCAGAACATAATATGTTGGGGTATCTTCAAAGAATGAATGAGTCGGTAAAAATTATGAATTGAATTGAAGATATACCGTTGCGAATATGCTTTTTCCCGAAGCTACCTATATAGTGTTGTACTTAGATGACACGACTTTCCTGCACTCTAGTAATGATATCAATACCTTAAAAATACTTTTAAATTAAACAATTACACAGGCGTCACCCTGGCTCAGAATTAATAGTTTTCTGCTCAATGAAAATAAAATCCAGGAAATAATCTCTAATTTAAAAGATAAAGTTTTCCCTGACGATCCTCATAGCGTCAAGTTTTTGTAAATTGTCATGGAAACAACACGTAAGATAAATCAGCGGTAGGATTTGTTAAGGTGTCTCAGGAAGTATGTACCTGACAATTATATTGTAGATTCTTATTTTGAATTTTTCCAAAGGATTTTAGTGTATGGTATTATTTTGTGGGGCAACTCCAGCTATGTGAGTTATATTCTGCGATTGCAAAAGAAAGCCATTGGGGTCATTACTGGGTCTTCATACATGGCTCACTGTAAACCTTTGTTTTCTCAACATAAAATTATGGCTGTAATAAATTTATATATTTACGATATGTATTAATTCACACAAAGAAAGAGTTGTCATTATTACATTTCAGAGATAACATAGGCCTACACTCTTACAGCTCAACAAACAATAGACATATATATATACACACATCATCATAGATTGTCTAAGCCAGTCAGTTAATAGTTATATTATAGGGCATAAATTATTTAATAAGCTTCCTCATCCAGAATATGTCCAGAAATATCTTTACCCACTTTTAAGCAAACATTGTATGAATGGTTAGTTAATCACCCATTTTATGAATTGAAGAAATTGTTTTATTGCAATATTGTTGTGCCGTGTTAACAGTTTATCTCATTATAATTGCAGTGTGCATGACTAAAATCAGCTTACTGTACAGCGCGTTTTATTACCATGGGCATATCGTTTTGTCTATGATAGTATAGCCTAAGTTGACGTTGTCTATTGATAAAATGACTTAATGGAAAAAAATATTATTATTATTTTGTTTTACCAAACACATAACAATTTAACGTACAAATCAAAATCACAATAAATAATTCAAGCCATTTGAAGGCTGCTGGAATCGAAGGGGATTTTTATTAATGTGCTACAGTGCAGCATCACGCAGATTGTTTCGTGTAACTTTATTTTCAAACGCAGTTCTGCATTTTATTTTACGTAGATTAGCAATTTGTGTGAGAGATCTTATTTTTTGTTGATGTTAAATGTTAAATGTTAGATGCCTGTCGAAGAACACAGAGTGTATAGACATGGTCAAAGAAATAAAATTACATCAAGTCAGACGCATCGCAATTAAAAATTTCACTCATATCGTAAAAAAGACCTTGTAATCAACCAACCAGAGATCACAGATTTGAAATGATTTCGCTTTAGCCTAAATAATCCAGCTGGCACTTTGTTTGCAATTTTTATGGACATGGCTTCACAATTTTTCATAGTTAGAGAAAGCCAGCAGGCAGGATAGTTCAAAGAGTTTTGTTGCCTTGTTTCATATTTCTGTAGATCGCTTCTAGTACTAAAAGCATTAATGTTATCTCTAACATATAAAAGAGACTCAAGTATATACTGAGAAGTAACAGTCAATATTTTAAGATCAGTAAACAGTGGTCTACAATGTTCATTCAATGGCGAATTCGTGATAATTCTAATGGCCTTCTTCTGGAGAACAAAAACCTTATTGATGTGAGAACTATTGCCCCAGAGGGTGAGTCCATAAGTTAGAATACTATGAAAATAAGCGAAATAAGCAACCCTTATGTAGGCATTAGGCACAATGGATCTTAGTCTTAAGAGAAGAAAAAGAACTCTGGATAATTTAAGGCAAATATAGTTAATATGATCTTCCCAAGTCAGTCTGTGATCAATGACAATACCCAGCATATTAAAAATTTTGGTCTCCTGAGCTTTCTTAAGAGTGAATAATAAGAATTCAGTCTTAGATTCATTGAGAAGAAACCCATTAGCATTAAACCAATTTTTAGCAGCCGCTAAATTGGACACTGCCTCCTCTTTTGCTGTTTGAACCTCGTTACTTACATTTAGTAACGTTGTATCATCAGCATTGACGTGGTTATCGGTAATATGAATACCTTCTTTATCGAAGTTCGCTACATTCTCTGAAGCTCAGATCTGTTCATGCGCAGTAATCCAATTTTCTCTTCACCAACCTGTAAATTCTTTGATGGCGATTCTGACTGGTAGTATGCCTAAATAAGTAAGATAGACTACTGATCTTTTATTTAAGATGTATGAGATGATATAGGGCAGGGGTTCTCATACTTCCTTTATTCGAGGACCCCATTAATTATTAATGTTGTCATTGTGGGCCCCTAAAAAATAACCCTTTACTAATTTTGTAGTAATAACCATTTGAAATATATTTAATTCAAAACGAAAAGCTATAGGATAGAAAAAAAAGCAGTCTGTTTGTTTTGATACATTTTTTATTTCTAACATTGAATCCAATTGCAAAAAGACATGACTCTTAGTATTAATTATAAAAAATTACCAATAGAACAGTTATAGGCCTAAAGTAAAATACTAATTTCAGTGAGAATGGTGGTGTTGTTTTTGCTTTTGACAATCTCTGACATACTGGGTTTTATTTTTGAAAGTTTCAGCCTTAAATCTAGTTCAATATTCTTCAAAAATCTCCCGCGGACCCCTCAAACCTGCCTGCGGACCCCACTTTGAGAACCCCTGGTATAGGGGACTATTAGCAAACCCGGCAATCTCCATTTTGATAAAAGTTAGAGATACTAACTGCTAATGCAAATTTAATGCATTTCGTGGTACATATTTAGTGTACGTTTTGCAAATCGGAGTTCCTCCCTTATGTGGGAAGTCGGTTTTGTAATAAAAACACTAAATATGTAGCAGGAAATGCATTAAACCTTCAATAGAAGTTAGCTTCTCTATCTTGTTTCAAAATGGAGATTGTCGGGTTTGCTAATAGATCCCTCATATGCAAATGCAGTACACCACTCACTTTAATCTACTTGCCGCTACTGCATGGAATCATATAATGGCTAGTTTTATCCTTAATTCCAAGAAGGATTTATTAAAATACATGTTCAACAAGAAGGATATTAATTCAACACCCTTAAATGAACGTATCGGAGAGTTTCATATGAGGTCTTCGCTGAAGACTCATGATTAAAACAGAATTCGGGCGTCTGAATTTTGAGAACCTGATGAAAGAATGAGAAACTCTCAAAGAAGAAGAGTACTGATCGAAGCAGGGGTTACTAACACTACTCGAGGAAGCAGTCCTGCAGACTTGTTATGAGTCACGTACTGGATATGGCCTTTATTTTTTTATTCTGTGTGGAATGCCTATTTTACTGCCATTGTATGCAATTTTTTTGCAAACTTGTTTGGCAAGTGGTTGCAAATTGTAACACCGTTTGGCACTGCATCATTATTCCAATCCAGTTTCCTTGGCGCCCGCCGCCATGAACTTGGTGCCGCCATGCAAAGAAAAAAATACGAACGCTTCTTCATTAAAAAAGACGCGCTCCTCCCCACTACCCAAAGAAAGTGAACTCCATTTATGAAACCAGTTTACTTCTAAAAATAGACCTTGCCCGTTCTTGACCGAGCATGCTATTACGGGCTATTATAGAGGAATGCTCGTTTCTTTTTATTTCTTATTGTTGATATTAGTACACGACTTCCAACATACGTTACTAGTTGGTAAACATACCTTACAAGTATATTTTTCCACTTGTTTGAGTAATTCATTATCACTAACGGTCGTACATTTGTTCAAAACCAGAACTTGAAGGAAGTCTTACCTGTTTACATGGTTAGGCGTTCTGAATGCCAAAAATGTTACTTTGTTTTGCAATAAAGTGAGCAAACACACGTCTTTTTTATTTTGTCCAGAAGCAACTAATTGAAAGTCAATATCAAGTAACTTGATTCTGTATAAAGTTGCTCTTAACAGACCAAGTCCTGTTATTTATCAGAACGACGCGAGGAGCTATTCATATAGCAAGTTCATGTGAGTATGATTATGACAGTTTGTATGTTTTAAATCAAAAGCATAATTATCACTGTATCAGACGTTTTGCACGCTTTTTCTACTGATCATCCTGAAACGCAGTATTCTGTTTATCTCTGCGTTAGATGTGAGATTTTGTAAGCATGTATTTTTTTGTCGTGAGAAGATATTCTTTTAAGAGCTTATTGTTTTTGTGTCCTATACCTATTATATACATAGGAGTGCATAGGAGTGATTGTTTGCTTTACCAACGTGGATTGTGTAAAAGTTGCCTCAGTGGTTGAATCATTAGTTCCGTTTTTTCTTCCTGTTGAGATTTCTTGTCGTTTGTTCCGATAGGCTACGGGAGTCAAAAATGAGTCTGAACAGGTTTTATTGGGATTCCTATTTTCATTTTCTTATTTTCTTCCACCTCTTTCTCTATTACCGGAACACGTTCATTACACTACTAAGTACTTAATACTTACAGTGATTCTGAACAACGTTCGGACTGGTAATAAATTATGCATGTAGGCCTATGAATGTATGTGTATATATCTTGTAACCCCCTCCTTCCCCGGTTGGGGGCATAAGTCCTCCAAGTGGATTAATTTTTGTTACGTATTTTTTCCAAGAAAGAGCAGAACGTAGTTAGTAGTGTTAGTAAGCCGATCACCCCACAACCCACTCAGGATTTCCTTGAACGTGAAAGGGCCGAGGAATTTTATCGAGAGGCTTTAATTTAGGTTTTGAGTTTTTTAATGTGCCGTAAATCTACGACCCTCCCCCATCCTTCATGAAGGATCATTCCTTCCTTCCTTCATGAAGGGCTCCGTGCCGACTGCGGCCGGGTTTGAACCAAGACCTTCGGATCTAGAGGCTGGCAAGCTACCATTACACCACAGTGGCCTACAATAATCGATGATAGTAAAGATAATTATTAGTAAACCACAAATATTGAAAACAAGAATCAATCATAAGCGGCCTGCTATAATCAGTTTGAATCTTCTATGTGTTGATAAATTGGTCCATTTGTTAAGCTATATTTGTTATGACTTAATACTAAAAAGACTAATGAAAAGTTTTATCTTTTATTTTAAGTATGAAGTGAATTGTTTCTATTATATTTTGTATGATACCCATTACTTAATCTCATTACACGACTTGTTTTTTTATTTAAATGTGATAAATGCTAACAAAATCATATAACTTTCACACAGGACGTTGTTAAAAGTGACTTCTGGGTTTAATATAAAATACAGTTATCAATGTCGTTACTCTTTGTTCCAATCTCTCCAAGTATTCTCTTCGATGTTCAACCAGAAGCTTGTGATAAAAAAATATAAGTGAAAAAATGTGATTTTTTCAGAGTAGATACAACTATTAACAATATTTTATTGGTCCTGTAATAAACAAACTTAGCCTATGTCTTTTCTAACTTCAAAATTGTTAAAACTAAACAAATGCTAGAAATCAGTCAATTAATATTAAAAGTCATTAAGATTTTATGGCAAGTACTGTATAGTAAATAGATTATGATATAAAAATAATTACCGCTTAATTATTGACTTGGCTGATGGAGAAAATATAATGTACTCATTTTAGATAACTGTATTTTTTTACATCCCTATATGTAGCCTTAATCTAAAATTCAAATTTACTTTTTAAGTTAGTTATGCAGCTTGCAATTTAACGACACAACTTCTGTATGATGACTCTAAAGGAAGCTGAATCATGTTAGTTTTTTTCCCCCTTAAAAGCAATTAATTCTTGTACAGAACATTAAGTAATGTATTGAAGGTATTAGCTCGCCATCTCCTTGTAATGACTTCAACCGTACATGTGCCTCGTAAGAAAAGAGCAATTTATACTTCTTGTCTATATTATTAACCAAGACCATTTTTAATTTTAGTATAATGACGATATTTAATGAGTACTGTTCAGTTAGTCAACCATGACGCTAATGTAAGGCTGACTCTGAATATATTGGCGATCTTGCAGAATCTCTCTGCCATTGATCTTCTACCTATATTATTAAACGCCTACGTTAAAGTAGTTTTTGTGTACAATTCTTTCCCCAATCCGAACAATTTTGGTCTTATTTTTTCCCCTATCAACTTTTAGATTAATGAAATGTAGTAAAACTCCGCCTTTCAATATTCAAGTTTTTTAATTATCAGATATATATTTCGACCAGCTTGTGGTCATCTTCAGTGATGCATATGGTAGTATGATGTTAAACAATATGATGTAGGCTTAGGTCTATAGACCTATCACCTATCTTCAGTGATACATATTGTAGTATGATGTTAAACAATATGATGTAGGCTTAGGTCTATAGACCTATCACTGAAGATGACCACAAGCTGGTCGAAATATATATCTGATAATTAAGTGGGTGAGTCGGTAGCGCGCCTGCCTTCCACTCCGGCGGCCCGGGTTCGATTCCCGGCCGGGTCGGGGATTTTTCAGTAGTGAAAAATCCTTTTCCCGGGTTCAGGACTGGGTGTTTGTCAGTAGGTTAAGATAATGCACATTGTGCGCGATTCCTTAATTATTATAATTAAAAAACTTGAATATTGAAAGGCGGAGTGTTACTACATTTCATTGATTAGTAATTCAATATGGCTCTTTTTTTTATGAATATTGGAACTTTTAGATCTTTAAATAATATTAGAATTTTTAACGTCACATATATATCTATGAAAGTGAACTGGCCAAAAGTTATAACATAAAAAAAAGTTCATGAGATACACGACTTTCTTTATCTTAGGCGTGAATCGTGATTTTTTCTCTGAACGGTGAAAATAAGGCGGCTTTCTTACAATAAATATCTATCCATTTTTTAAGACAAAGGTTGAATATAATTTGGTAACTCAATACAGATAATTATTATACTAAGTTTCAGAAGAATCATTAGTAGAGTAATTTTCTATAGTTGTCTTACTTGTAATAAAAAAAATAGTTTCGATATGCACTTTTAATAGTCGGCCTATTATACTGTTCCCAGACGCATATAGATCGTTTTAGACCAGCATTTCTCAATCTATGGTTGAAAAGTATAATTTCCTTGTTTTTAGGTCCGCAGACATAATTAAAAATATCATAAATTAAATGGAAAGTAAAAGAGTAAAATTTTCACATATTTCGTTATAATGACCTATAATTAATACTGCTAATACTAAGAATATAGGTCTTCTTTTAAAAGTGGGATGTAAAATTAGGGGACCGTAAATTTTTTTAGACATTTTGGAGGTCCTCGGGTTCAAAAGGGTTGAGAAACGCTGGTTTTAGACAATTCAGTTATAAATAAAAGGCAGATTAATTTTCTAATTGCATTTTATCTCAGAGTAATTATTATTTTTGCTTCGTTCTATTGAAAATGTAACTAACATATTCAAATTTAACTTACATATTCAGGGCATTGTGGAAAATGGCCAATGTATTGCAGAATTGCAATGCCTGAAAGAAAAAGTAGCGTTAAAAATGGAAAGTTATGGAGGTTACAATGCCATGCAATTATCATAAAAACTTAATTCTTTACAACCTACAGTATAATTTCCTTTTTTATACTGCGTGGGAAATAGAACAAAGACTCAAGCCTAGGTTACAGTTTCCTTCCTTAATCTTACTCTAGTATTTACTGTGCTTCAAAATTCAGCATTTAATGCATTAAAATTTACTCCATAACATTAATTTTATGGTGTGCTCAAAATATTCATAAACTTAAAAAAAAATCCTTATTCAACCTTAAGATAAGATTTTTTGTGAATGTGACCAAGTTCCCCAGTTTCATGTAGGCCTACGCTGGTTATAAATTTAGGCTACTTCTTAAGTTCTGAAAACATAATTGGTTTATAAACTTTTATCATAGGTAATCCCACGAGAGTTGACGAGTTTATCGATAGATTCGCGACTGCGAATGCTTTTCTCAGGCTAGGAAAACCATCTTTCAACCGTACTTCAAACATACAAGGTCTCTATCATGTTTTAATTCCAGTTAAGTAATCGTAGTCACGGCTACTGAAATATCATTATAGCGCTCTATTATTCGTCTAGGAGACCAGATAACTATTTCTATTATCGTTCGGGAAAATGCTCATCGTCGGCCACAAACAGTTGTATGAGAAATTTATTAGGGGGACATAAATGCCAAAGGGCGGGAACAATTTCGATGGGTCGCGAAAAGGGCGGGAAAAATTAAACTTGTTTTCATAATAAGGAAAGAGTGTTTAATTAAAAAACAAGTACAGGAATAAACTTTGTGTGGAAAGTGATTTAAGGTTAAAACTAACAAATTTTAATCCTGATATCGAATCTCTTGTAAATAAAAAACAACAGTTTCACAAATCTCATTATTTTTTTAAAAAAATGTACTAGTTGGACAATGTTCTTTATTGAAATAACCTTTACCATTTTCATTTCAATTGTGTTTTCTTAGAAGGGCATTTGAACACAATAAAACTATTGAAAGGCATATGAAAAACATGTGCTGTAATTTATATAGCCTATATTGATTATCGTTATGTAGTAGTAAGCCGTGATTTTGTTTAATATATAGCCTATATTGGTATTTAGGAATTTCATTTTTCCACTGAGGGTGAAATATTAGTTTTGAAATTACACCACCTTATACCCTCAAGTATGTTGTGATAGAGGATATTTCCAAGGAGAATCTTACGCTGCCAGTATCATTACAATCTTGTTTATTTCTATCTGCATATAACCTGTATATTAATGGTTCAAGTATATATTACACGAAATTACGACCATCTGTATGTCATGAACTGCTCAGCAGCCTGTCATATCATAACACATTCTTACCATATAGCTTAGCCTATGTACAAATTTGTCCATTTACACAGTTGGTTAAATTTTTTTTTTTTTATAAATTATGTTGTTTATTTAAAATATGTAAAAGTTTTGTTATGTAGTCATAGTTTTATGTATAAATTAAATAAAATGTGACCTCTTGATATTAAAAACTTAAAATGTATAGTTAACTTAGCCTATATACAAGTTTTTTCTACTTACATAATTGATTAAAATTTGCTAATTATAAGTTATTTGTTTAAAATATGTAAAAACTTTGCTATGTGGTCACAAATTAAAATGCATTAAATATTATAAAATGTGATCTCTTGATATTAAGGATTGTTTATCTTCAAAACTTAAAATGTATATTTTAATAGTAATAATACTACTTGTCTATAAATTGTTCATATCACACTCTGTGATTTTTGTCTTAATAGGCCTACTGTCAAAGCAGGAAAATCGTGTTTATAAACTGCACTAAATATTTCAATTTGTTTTTGTTGTTATTAACATTTATTACTCACTATCTTCCTTATTGTTTGTTGTCATTGATGGCACGTTGAATAGTAGTTTCCCTTTGCTGGTCTCTGAATTTGCTGATCGTTTTAATTATGTACGTCGTATCTTGACTGCGTTGTGTTTTCCTATTTTGTTTTTTGATATTGATATGTAAATAGAAAAAACTTGTACATAGGCTAAGTTAACTATACATTTTAAGTTTTTAATATCAAGAGGTCACATTTTATTTAATTTATACATAAAACTATGACTACATAACAAAACTTTTACATATTTTAAATAAACAACATAATTAATAAAAAAAATTTTAACCAACTGTGTAAATGGACAAATTTGTACATAGGCTAAGCTATATGGTAAGAATGTGTTATGATATGACAGGCTGCTGAGCAGTTCATGACATACAGAAACAGATGGTCGTAATTTCGTGTAATATATACTTGAACCATTAATATACAGGTTATATGCAGATAGAAATAAACAAGATTGTAATGATACTGGCAGCGTAAGATTCTCCTTGGAAATATCCTCTATCACAACATACTTGAGGGTATAAGGTAGTGTAATTTCAAAACTAATAGCCTATATTGGTTATCGTAATGTAGTAGTGGGTCGCGAAAAAAAAAAATCTAGGTGAAGGTGGGTCCCAGGACAAAAATTTTAGGGAACCGCTGCTTTAGACAATGATGGTAAGTAAAATTATAATTCAGCCCCTATTTTGGAAGTGGAGGCAAGCGTATCTATTTCTCAAAACAAAAGTCTAAATGCAAGTTTGTATGGCTACTTTTTATTTATTTATTATTATTATTATTATTATTATTATTATTATTATTATTATTATTATTATTATTATTAATATTATTATTAATATTATTAATATTATTAATATTAATAATAATATTAATATTATTATTTTCCATTTCAAGGGCATTGTTGCTTGCAAATCACAAGAGCGTACAGAGCTCGCCCTCGCTCTAATATGCCTACAGTTACTTGGTTTAGTGTGGATGTTAAATGCAGTGTACACAATTGCACTTCCTTCAAGAGGTAATTGCGACATGACCCTTACAAGTAACGGATAGCAATGTTTCCCTTGTGTTAACCTGTTAGTTTTAATTGGTGTGCCGGATCTGCTTTATAATGTGCTGGTTGTTTGGAGTGATGCAATAAGAAGAAGTGCCCCAGGCGTGGTCCACATACAGGCCCTTCTCGGCGCCACTTCACCTGCAAACTGTTCCCTCAACACCATTTTACTATACTTGCAGAAATGTTATCTCTGCCTGTCTTCGTCCGCACCCTACATTCTAACTTCTTATCCAGTCGATCAAAACAAATACTTCGTGAATGAGCTGTTTCTATATGGTTATGAATAGAGTTCGGATGGTCATGACCAAAAAAGTGTAAAATATGACTGCAAATATGCCCTTAAAATGACTAAATATGAACCAGAAACCCTAAATATGACCTAATAAAATAACTTAAAAAATAAATGTTCCAATTTAAAACGTTTAAAGACACTACAGAATTCAATCAGATAATAACTTTTTTTTACAATTTTACAGGTGATTTACAGTTTTAATTCTAATAAATTTCTATTTTTAAAGAATCTTCTCCTGAGCAATGAATAGAGTTCGGATGTTTATGACAAAAAAAGTGGAAAATATGACTGCAAATATGCCCTTAAAAATGACTAAATATGAACAAAAAACCCTAAATATGGCCTAATAAAATAACTTAAAAAATTAACGTTCCAATTTAAAACGTTTGAAGACACTATAGAATTCAATCAGATAATAACTTTTTAGAATTTTACAGCTGATTTACAGTTTTACTTCTAATGAATTTCTATTTTTAAATAATCTTCTCCTGAGCAATGAATAGAGTTCGGATGTTTATGACCTGAAAAAATGGAAAATATGACTGCAAATGTGCCCTTAAAATGACTAAATATGAACCAAAAACCCTAAATATGACGTAATAAAATAACTTAAAAAATAAGTGTTCCAATTTAAATCGTTTAAAAACACTACAGAATTCAATCAGATAATAACTTTTTTTACAATTTTACAGGTGATTTACAGTTTTACTTCTAATGAATTTCTATTTTTAAAAAATCTTCTCCTGATTGCTCGCTTCGTCAGTTCCAAATAATATTTTGTAGACCATACATGTCGCTATAAAATATGAAAAATTGCATTAACTTTAAAATTTAAGTTGCCTATTAATTTAGCATAAACATTAAATTAATTAAATAAATTTAAATTTAACTCGAACATGTAGTACATACGTTGTATAATTGCGCTCCGTTACCGAATTTATAACTGAAATATGCTGTTAAATTACAAATGTGGCCAAAATATGACCGAAACCATAAAAGTTACCAAAATATGACTTTATATGCAAAATAAAAACGGTCCGATTAGGATGACAAGTATGCAATTCGTGTTTAATTTGAGTTAACGGCGAGAACAGATGTCAGGACAAAAATATGACGTCATAAACATCCGAACCCTAGTTATGAATTAGTTCAGAGCAAATCGTACACAGTATGACAAACATTTTCTTAGGCTAGGGTAGTGTTTCAGTGAAGGCTTGATAAATAAGTTAGGAGACTACGTAGTCCAGTAACTTTATACATCACAGTATGCGTCAAATCCGGTAGTTCTGATTTTTTGCAGACTTGTTTATGATGTTGGCCTAATGAATAATCCAAGTTTGTGACCTCGAGCACCGAACGCAACTTTGTCAAAAATCGAAAAAACCGCGAAAAAATCGTGTTTTTTTCAAATTTTGGCGATTATAACCCTAAAGGACTAGTTTCTGAAAAAACTTTCTTAGGACGTTTTTAAAGTAGACTAAATTTGCTACAATATGATACTAGAACTGTCTCTGTAGACCCAATAGTTTCCGAGATTAAGACTTTCAAAGTTTATCATTTTTTTCGAACTTCGCAATTTTGCTTCCGAGCCTACCGAAGCACAGTGCACAGTGGTCCGAAATTCCAATCTAGGAGGAAAAAACTATACTTATAACTTTTACTATTACTTTTATGAAAGTAATTGAATATTCGAAAGAAAATGCCATGTCTAATTGTATAAATAATAAAAAATAAATTAAATACATAAAAAAATTAATGAAATATATTCAATAATATAATTTTTTTATGGAAACATAAATTATTTCAAAAGTACTAAATACGTTAAATTCAATTGATATTTCTCAGATAATAAACAAAAAGTAGCTGCGTTAAATTGCGCAATTTTTATAAAATACATTTTTTATTTGTTTAAGGTTGCTCCGTTACTGGTCGCGTGAATTTTGAAAAATTAAAGTCAAGCCCGCACACTCAGATTAGTGATTTAGTGACACACCTGTAGCACGTTTTTAACCTACCCTAAGTTTTTTTTTTTAATTTCAGTTGTTGACTGGCTTGCTGCCCATCACGTGAGTGCTGTTTGAACTCAAAATCTACAGAGTGTCGCATCCCAGTCCCAGCGTGGGTTTGTGTTTTATCTGTAAGGAGACTTTAAGTGAAGGTGAAGTGCGCCTAGTGAAGGAAAGAGGTGTAAAAACCCTTATTGCGTCGAGTATTTCCCTTAAGAACATAGAAAATTAGCGTTTATTGAAGGGTGTAAATGAGATATATGTGCTTGTCAGATAAAATACAACAATCCAAAGTTGATCAAAGCAGCTGTTAGCAGTGGAAAATCAAATATTACGCCATCAAGGGCCACGAGATCAGTCTCTGAGAAGTCCAATTTCAGAGAATACTGTTGTCTATGTGGAGACAAAATAACTGAAGAGTTCCTGGTGGCAGAAAGAAAGAAAAAGCCAGAAAAACGGAACAATGTCATTAATGCGGAAACGTTATCTCTTAGTGCAACAATCTTGTGGCCCTTGATGGCGTAATATTTGATTTTCCACTGCTAACAGCTGCTTTGATCAACTTCGAATTGTTGTATTTTATCTGACAAGCACTGTGCACATATATCTCATTTACACCCTTCAATAAACGCTGATTTTCTATGTTCTTAAGGGAAATACTCGACGCAATAAGGGTTTTTACACCTCTTTCCTTCACTAGGCGCACTTCACCTTCACTTAAAGTCTCCTTACAGATAAAACACAAACCCACGCTGGGACTGGGATGCGACATTCTGTAGATTTTGAGTTCAAACGGCACTCACGTGATGGGCAGCAAGCCAGTCAACAACTGAAATAAATAAAAAAATAAAAAACTTAGGGTAGGTTAAAAACGTGCTACAGGTGTGTCACTAAATCACTAATCTGAGTGTGCGGGCTTGACTTTAATTTTTCAAAAATCACGCGACGAGTAACGGAGCAACCTTAAAACAAATAAAAAATGTTTTTTATAAACATTGCGCAATTTAGCGCAGCTACTTTTTGTTTATTATCTGAGAAATATCAATTGAATTTAACGTATTTAGTACTTTTGAAATAATTTATGTTTCCATAAAAAAAATTATATTATTGAATATATTTCATTAATTTTGTTATGTATTTAATTTATTTGTTATTATTTATACAATTAGACATGGCATTTTCTTTCGAAAATTCAATTACTTTCATAAAAGTAATAGTAAAAGTTATAAGTATAGTTTTTTCCTCCTAGATTGGAATTTCGGACCACTGTGCACTGTGCTTCGGTAGGCTCGGAAGCAAAATTGCGAAGTTCGAAAAAAATGATAAACTTTGAAAGGCTTAATCTCGGAAACTATTGGGTCTACAGAGACAGTTCTAGTATCATATTGTAGAAAATTTAGTCTACTTTAAAAACGTCCTAAGAAAGTTTTTTCAGAAACTAGTCCTTCAGGGTTATAATCGCCAAAATTTGAAAAAAACACGATTTTTTCGAGGTTTTTTCGACTTTTGACAAAGTTGCGTTCGGCGCTCGAGGTCACAAACTTGGATTATTCATTAGGCCAACATCATAAACAAGTCTGCAAAAAATCAGAACTACCGGATTTGACGCATACTACCCCATGCTTTCAGGCGACAAAGTTACTGGACTAACGGCAGTGGCGGCAATTTTAATTGTCCCGTGGGGCGCAAGCCCACTCAATAATATTCCGCGTACTATTATCATAATTATTTATTGCTAGTACTAAAAATCCTGTTTCTTTGTTGAATCGCTGTACAACGAAAATCAGGCTATTGTTGATATAAATAGTACGATCTCCCATCGGATCGGATCAGAAGGGGTTCTTGTATCTGAAACAGAAATTTCCGAGAGTTAGTGAGGCAAAAATGAAAGAGGGAATATTTGTGGGACCGCAAGTACGATAAATTATGAAAGATGGCAAATATGACAACATGCTGAATGAAGCTGTACTAAGAGCACGGAAAGCTTTTAAAACAGTTGTGACCAATTTTCTTGGATATGTCAAAGCTGAAAATTACGAAGACCTTGTGACTGAATTACTTAGTGCCTACAGCGAAATGGGATGTAACATGTCATTAAAAATTCACTTTCTGGATGCTCACCTCGATTTCATTCCTGAAAATTTGGGTGCCGTAAGCGACGAACATGGGGAACAATTCCACCAGGACGTTGTTGCAACTATGGAAAAGTGATACCAAGACAAATGGAGGCCTAGTTTGCTTGCTGATGACTGCTGGACATTAATCCAAGATGCTGCAGTGACAAAATATCGCTAAAAAATGTTTGTAATAAAATTTTGAAATAAATATAATATTAAGAACATACCGAAATTAACATATTTCAGCATAACACAAAACACTTCGTAGCAAAAAAATAGTGGGTGATAGAGAAAATACAAGGTCATTTTCTGTTTTCTGGTGAAATTTTACATAAGGTATGTCTTGTTTTATCCATGTCACAAAAAAAAAGTTGATTTTTGTTTACCAGTGTAATTAATTCTTATGCATCTGTTTTATTGTTCGGTGATGTATTCTTGACTGATATAATCAGTTTAAACGATTATGATTTTGGGTGACATCGGGGCGATGAGTTATGGAAAGTAAATAACTTCTGAAGTCCGGAGTTTGCCTTTGCAAACGAAGAAACCATGAAAAACCCAAGTCAAATTAACTTAAGATTTGGCTTCCTCTCATCCCTGTTATCTCTATCATTACCCGGGAGGTAATGGGAAACCACCGTGAGCATACATGTTTGTTCAATCATATGGTCTCTTATTTACAGATTATACAGGTTATATATAATTATGTCATAAATTAAGAGGAAAAAAACTCCCGTTTATTTGATTCTTTGATGTAAAAAGTAAAGTAAAGTGATCCCTATACAGGCCATGGAGACCCAGAGGGTTCCAGGAGGTTGAGGCTCCAAGATTTTGGACATTCGACACATGAAGGTAGTAAGGTTGTCAGCCTTACGCACCGGCCGCCTTTACCTCCAGGATTATTCCTGGTACTCATTTCTGTTAGAGGCTGAGTCGACGATTCTTTGGTGTAGAACTATTTAATTCGTCTTGCAAAAGAGAGTTTCCTTGAAACAGTTTAATTTCCCTCGTTACAGTAAGGAGTTAATTGCAGGAGAGATAATAAGAGATAAAATTACTATTTTGTGTAGTATTTTTATCTAAACGAATTAAAGGTAATAAATCGTATTTAGGGTTTTCTGTTAAACGTTTTAAAATCAGGGTCATGGGATGTATTCACAGTAGAAATCCTCCTTTCAGCATAGTTTTCTACCATTTTCCACAAGCCTGCTATTTCCAGAAGGATCCAAAACTATTAACGAAAACAATTATTAATGAATACCCCATACCACATTATACATCTTGGTCATAGAATATACCTATAACACAGAGGCAACATATGGTCTGTGTTTCCTACCACTTTCTACTTATGTAGCCTATGTGTATTATAGGCCTACAAATAAAATAAAATGTATAACTCGGACTCTGAGAAATGTAGCTTAAATATAATTTTTTTAATTTAATCAAAACATAGAACAAGCCCTCTTTTAATAGCCTACTAAGGATCTTGAAGCAGATCTTTTCTGAGATCTGCTTGCAGTGTGTCTTGTGACGAGGTCAATTCCATAGAACTTCTTTTAAATTGAAAATAATACCTGGAACTTCGTGTGTTACAACCATCATTTTATTGTTTCTAAGATTGCCCCCTGTTCATTCCATTAAAATTTATCGTGTATTAAATTGGCTTCAGGGAATTAATAGAATCTCAGTTTTCCGTCTGTCTCTTGTTGAGAAATGTAGTGATGGTGTTCCATAAAGGTTCTATCTTAAGAGCCATTCAATGTTTAACTCCTTTCTTTTCTTTTCTTAATCTTAGCTTTTATTAGTAATTCCTTTCTTTCTATCTTCCGATAGGTAATATCAGTAGTCAAAGTCTGAATGTTTATGTAAGTTTACTTATTATTCTTTTCGATTTCAAATAGGATTGAGTATTTTTAAAAAGGCGTAGTTAAATATTTTTCCCAGAATACTAATATAAAAGGTGCAATTTTCATAAAATAGGCTAAGGGCGTGGACAGCAATCTACGAGCATTGTTGGGTTTAGGGAAATTTTTCAAATTTTTTCGCCAAAGTAACACAACCGTATTCATCCATATTAGATAGGCCTACAGGATATGTTAGTCATAACACGTATTAACAATTATTAGTTACTTAATAACCCTTGATAAATTTCTTTAGTTACTAATATTTACTATGCTTGACGCTATCTGCATTAATATTAATCTTGAATAATAGAGGAAATTGATTCACTACAGCTCCGTGCTGTTTCCTGAGTAGAAACCACATATTCGCTCATTTCGAATTCTCTCCGATCAGCAGAATTGTTGGAATGATCTATGATTCTGGTCGCATCACCAGACTACCCCATTTGTCAGTGATTTATGCTAGGTAGCATGAAACCATTTTATTTTCGTAATTCTTAACTCTGAAATTACTGCTAATGTGGAAATAAAAAAATTATGCAAAATTCTAGAAACACAACACATTATTGCATTTCCTAGTGCCTATTACAGGCCTATACGTGGTTCCAGTACACCTTCTGTCTGTTGCTTTTTGACGCAAAAACTACACAACTGATAGAGCTGACAATTTGCATAAACATAGTATTTATACCTAGAAAGAACGTAGGACTGTAGCCGTTTTGAAATGCTTCACCGTTTCGAGATAACGACCGGTATCTACCTTGCTTGTATTTACTTTTTAGGCAGCGTTCACACTGAGGCGATAAGCGATAAGCGATTAATCGGAAGGACTTTGTTGCGGCGATATATTGCTAGGAAGGTTCACACAGCGAGCGATAAATCGGCGCGACCTGGGCGATAAAAATTCCCTTTAGGCAGGCCTACAGGCTGAGGTAGATTTCGATGTGCTAAATATCGCCTTATATGAGAGCTATCGAGAAACCAGTTACTGATTTGTAGAGTACTCATCAAGCGCTTTTCAACGATACCCCATAAGACGTGGTTTCAAAAATTTCTAATTTCCATCCCCCCACCAATCGCACCCCCAAAACCCCCGAATCGTTGGTGTCAATGTGAACTCCATAGGGAGTTCTCTAATTTATTCAAACAAAGTTTCCCTCTATACTTCATAGGAGCCGAGATAGGCTATACATATTTCAAAATTTCTACCCCTCCCCTGGGGCCAAATTTGGTCATTAACGAACTTGTCTGAACTATTGGGCCTAGAAATAACATAATAAAATTTGGTTCAAATATCTTCAAAATTATGGCTGCTAGCGTGTAAAGATATATATATATATATATATATATATATATATATATATATATATATCACTTTTTTTTTTTGAACGGGCAGTGGTTTCGTACTTAGGGAGGCATGAAACGTAAAGATATGAAAGAATTTTTCGAAAGTCATGACATGGTATCGATTTTTCTTCGAAATCTACCTAAAATGTGGTGGGAACACAATCTTCACTACAAAAGTTACAATATCGTAAGCAACAAATCGCTCAGGCGACCAGCATGCTGCACTTCGAGCGATATGTTGCGCTATCGCGTGAGTGTGAACCTTTTTTATCGCCTCCCTTTAGATTTCAAGTATCTGTCCGTGCGTGTCGCGTATCGTATATCGCTCGCAATATATCGCTTATCGCTTATCGCCTGAGTGTGAACCCTGCCTTAGGCTCTAGCCTACCCGCTGTCAAATCGAAAGTTCTTTGTTTTTTTCCACAAATAATACAAATGCCTAGACATAGGCAATCTACAAACTCAGAGAATTTATCTGTACGTGAAAATAAGTCGGCTGAAGCCCGGCTATAGAGGTTAGAATTAGATGCTGCAAGACATGTTGCCCAGCGATCTAGCGAGATACCGGAAGAACAATCTGAATATATACACTCGTAAAGAAAAGCTGTATACAAATCCGTAATTTAGATTGTGTTGCTCACTGTTTAAAAAAAGCCACAAAACATTTAAAAAAAGAAACGTTAAAAAAATTAGGAACGAAGTACGGTCACTTCCTCTGGTGTTCCATGCTAAGAACCGTACGAAGGACGGGTAACCAGTTAGTAACAGATAAACGAGCCGACACTCAAGCAAAGGATGGCCAAGTTATGATAATGACAGAATGTTAATTAGAAGACGACTTATTTCTCCGATGAGAATTATTTTGATGGCGAGTTAGAACTATGATTAATTGTAATTTTTTTTGCATTAAAGTGGTTCTTAAAATGCATTTAACTGAAGAGAAATACAAATTGGGGGTTCTGCAGTTCGTTTATCCAGTGGGTAAAATATTTAACTATTTTTCTCTGGCCAGGTTGGATTATAATTATAAGTATATTTCTTGATGTGCTTTGCAAATTAAATGATTGCAAATTTGTAAGATGTTTAAATAAGAACAGGGATCAGGTTTTCGATTAAAAAGTAGCCCACTTTTCCGGGATCTTAGAGTAATTTTGCGAACTTACGAAGCACAGGAATGTTTAGTGGCTAACAGATTTTCAGTTTTGTCTCACTGAAGAAATCTCTATTGAATTCTGTAGAGTGAAGTTGTCCTGGGAAGAAATCAAACCCGGGTTTTCAGCTTTGTACGCTGATGACGAGATCAACTACCTCCCCAAGATCGTGTCCAATCCTCTTCCAAATATTCCTCTAGACCAGCCTCCATCGAGTGGCCACAATCTTGGAGGGCGGTTGGTCTCGCCCTCAGTGTACAAAATTTAAAACCCAGGTTCGATTTCCGCCCCTGGACGGATTGTCTTATTTAATGCATATCTCTTCAGTGATGTGAGACTGAAGTCATTCAAAGAAGTTTTGAATAACTGAAGTCCCTATAATAAATAAGTATCGGAGTTAAATGCATCCTTGTTACGTTAACATATGTACGGTATGTATGTACGAGGAAGAATCAAATGAAAACAGCACTTAATTTTTTCCACTATTTTACTGTAGGAAGAATGCTTGCTTGTACATTATTTTCCACATAGTCCCCTCCCAGTTCAATGCATTTACGCCATCAGATAGGAAGTGCTTCGATACCGCGTGAGAAAAAATATTTTGGTTGACGCTGTAGCCACTCATGCACCCGATTGGACGTCTTAATCAGACTTGAACTTCTTTCGTCCAAGGTGCTCCTTTAATTGTTCAAAGATGTGGAAGTCTGATGGTGCCAAAGCGAAAGGGATTGCTGAGTGCAGGTGTTTTGGTTCAACATGATAATGCCCGTTCTCATGCTGCTCGTGCAACCATGAAAACCATAGATGACATTCGCTTCGAGTGCCTCCCACATCCGCATACTCGCCAGATTTGTCACCATCAGATTTCCACATCTTTGGTCCATTAGGCTAAAGGAGCACCTTTGAGGGAAGAAGTTCAAGTCTGATGAAGACGTCCAATAGGCGGTGCACAAGTGGCTACAGCGTTAACCAAAAGAATTTTTCTCACGCGGTATCAAAGCACTTCCTGTCCGATGGCGTAAATGCATTGAACTGGGAGGGGACTATGTGGAAAAATAATGTACAAGCAAGCATTCTTACTGCAATAAAATAGTGGAAAAAATTAATTGCGGTTTTCATTTGATTCTCCCTCGTATATACCGTATGTAGTGAGGTCGCGACAGGGATAAGGAGGACATTTGAAATAGGATTAGGCACGTTCCTGGGGAGGAGAATGATCTTGCCGTCAGCGCATAAAGCTGAAAGTAATTATTTAATACTATAACAGACTTCATATTTTAACCATACATGATTATTCTAAACCATATTACATTTAAGTTGGCCGCGGTGGTGTAAAGGTGACGTGCACGCCTCTAGATCCGAAGGTCGCGGATTCAAACCCGGTCGCGGTCGATGGACTTTTCAGGACGTAAAAATCCTGGGTCTGGAATCTTCCGGGAGGGAAATTAAGGGGAGGGCCCGTGTCATAGATTTAAGGCGCGTTAAAAAAGAATCCAAGTCTAAATTAAAGAATCTGGACAAAATTACTCGGCCAGTTTCCTGCGAGGGTTGTGGGGTGATGGGATATCCACCTATCCCTCTGCCCTCTTTCGGAAAATACGCGTAGCAAAATTAGTCTAAATACTTTACTTGGAGACCCTATGCCCCCAGCGGGGGGGGGGGTTACAACGTTATATACGTATATATATATATGCGTAAATACATACATATCCCTACATTTAAAAAAAAAATTGGGGAAGATTATAGGCCCATCTCGTGATTGATTGAATTACGAATGTCATAAATTGGCCCCAAAATATACCAGGCATAATATATTTCCGGCTGAAAGATGTGTCTTATTTTTTGAAAGCATTATTGCTAATAAGATATAAAATGCAGGTAGATTCCTTGGGTTGGCCGATGAATTTCCCGCCTATCTATGGCCGGATGACACGTCCGTGACCGGAAGTTGGAAGCAATCCAAACGTTGATCTCTGTTCCGTCGACATATTCACAACTAATCTTGACTAATCTTGTTTGTCACACTTGCAAATGTGAACAAAAAAATTATTAATAAGTAGCCTAGACTATGTTTGCCAAAAATCCCTTAAATACAGATGTTTAGGCCTACTTTTCTACATGTGCCTATCCATAGGCGTAACCAGGCCGACCATATGGGGAGGGTTATAACATCCGAGGGGTCTGAGGGGTATGGAATACCCCCCAGGGAGAGGGGGGTCCGGGGGTGCTCCCCCGGAAAATTTTAAAAATCTAGATGCAAAATAACGAGTTTTAAACTTCCGGGGGTCCTCCCCCGGAAAATTTTAAAAATTAAGACGCAAAATAACGAGTTTTAAGCTTACCACGCTTTATACTTGTATTAAGTAATTTATGGGCAGACTTAAAAAATTATACAATTTTCCTTTTTTTAATCAATGGGGGGGGGGGTTCAAACCCCCAACCCCCCCCCTCGGTACGCCTATGTGCCTATCTACATTATGTTTTGTATTCGATCCTGACATTCTAAATCCAATTTTTGACGGAAACACGCGTTTTAGAGCCCGCAAGTTCCCGCTACAGTATAGCAGCTTCAGTAGTCGCCATCTCACTGTGGTGGGATCTTTCCATCCTCCAGGGTTCAGGCTAGCTACCATCCCCGCGATAATTTGTGATATGTCTCATAGTTCGCGACGTAAATGTGGCGAAATAAAGATGCCTTATGCCAGAAATAAGAAGAATCAGAAGATAATTTTCGAAAAAAGAAAAATAATTAATGTTTTAAAATTAATATGTCTGTGGTTAGGTTGTAATTTAATATACATTCCCTGTTAAATCTAAAGCAAGTAGTGGCATGTCAAAATTACAAACATCTGACTGAATTGTAGTGAAGTCTATTAACAAGTCTACTAAAGCCTGGTTTCTATTTTCTTTCGTCCAGCCTTTACTTATTTCCATTGGATCTGGTCATTTTTTTAAAATTTAAATGATTTAGTTGATAGTGGTTATCGACTTCGTAGGACACCTTATAAGCAAGAGATGAAGTTTGCGAAGTTGTTAGGCATACTGTACAGGAAGCGGCGATTAATTGAATGCTTGCATAATACTGCTTGACTCGTGATGGTTGTACATCCGGTCGTACGTGAGACGTCTGTATTCAGATGAGCTACTCTTCGATCCCAACATCCACCGGTTCCTAAGCCAAACTATTCCACGAAATCAATTCATTAACATCCAGAATACGAGTGCAAACTTTTACAGAAACTTGTATTTTGTACCTTCATTAGGCCTACGTTAAATAGTCCACCGCTGTGCCACAAGGGCCCGGGTTCGAATCCTATGTCGGGACAAGTTACCTAGGTGGGGTTTTGCGGGTTTTTTTTTCTCACCTGTAAGACGAATGTTGGGTAATATTCCCCTGTGGTCCCCGGATATCATCTGGCCGTCGTTATCATCTTCATCCCATCCTCGCCTTGTTCAAAGTGATTGTGTGAGCGACTGGTGTGTCTCGTCCTATGTGTTCGTATTGTGTCTCGGAGGTGGCCCCAGCTTTGGGCTAATCACACATCCGGGGAGGCCCTCCATGTCATTTTCTAGTATCTTATGTAAATCATTTAACGAGTTGAATGAAGGTTATCGAATGAGGTTCTTTGGTGATCTGTTTGGGATGAATTGTAAAGCGTCAGTTATGTAAACGCATGTTTTGCAAGAAAATTTGTATTAATATATCCAGTAACATTAAAAAGCCTGTTTGGACGTCGAACACAGAAAAAAAACAGGACTGTTCGGCGAAATCCAATGCCAGTGAAACAAGGAAACCTAATTAACTCTGTATGTTGAAATTTAATTAATTTTTCTCGTCGAGTTTAATCGGCGATATGTGGGCATTTTTTGGGCCTGTGCATTAGGTTCAGCCCTACTTATGAAACGCCGTCGAATCTGCTGAAGAATCTCTTGAAGTGTTGTATAAGTCTACAAAATATTTTGTTTCATATTCCTGTGATATATATATATATGTTTGTCCTCTACTTAACCTAAGTCGGTGTGAGGTCTGAAATACAATCGGTGATATAAAAAGAACTAAAAACTGAACACAGTCGTATTTATTTAGATTGGACTCATGTTGAGAAATGCCGTTTCATATCTACATTTATAACGTCTATAGCATAAGCGGTTTATTTCCCATTACGTTTGAGACACTACTACATAAATCTTTGAAAAATTTTGTTCTAAATTATGTGTTGGGTTTCATCAGACGACCTGCACAGAAGCTGCTTCAAAGAAAACCCATTCCTTGAAGTGGGTTTCTATAGAAGACTCGATTCTTGTGAAGAACTGTACAACTGATTACCATATCATAAAATATATTTAACGTTCAAGCTATTAAAATGTCTGCATAGCTAGGGCTGGATCTTGAAAGCAATTCATATTTAATTTTATATAAAAGATACTGGTATAATTTTATGAACGAAAATAATGATAGTGAATAGTACTCTCTAATATCAGCTATAATAAACTTGTTCGGATAGGAATTTAATTTAATTGTTTAAAGATATTTTCGCTATACAGCATGCCCCACGTTCTTGGAATAAGTGACTTGAAGGTCAACTGAAATAGGTTTTCTTAAAATAGGAAGGGTCATTAACTTTCGGACCATAAGGTCGTATTCGGATCTACGGGTGAAGTTATTAAGGAAAATTCGTGTAAAGAAGGAAATCAAGTGTAGGATCTCAAATACAGGATTGTGGAATATAGTCTTGATTGCAAACTATTGGTGACACTGCTACATTCTTATCGTAGGAAAGTTCTTGAATGTAATCATGGTCCATCTCTTCCACCTTCTATAACTTCTGACGCCCTTGAGGAAGGCGTTGTTCTCCATCAGGCATTTGTGTAGTTTTCCTTCCGCCTTGTGGCATGGATTTTCATATCTCTTTTGTGTAAGACTTCCGTCGAATGGTTCTTCGTTTTAGTGAAGAACATTACCTTTATTCAGCACTAAGTAACACCTATTGGCAATGAATCCAGTTTGTGATTAATTGCAATGAAAAGGGTTGCTGCTAACTCTCTGAGGATTCTCTTTTGATGCTGTCATTAAGTCGTTCTTGAACATAAGCCTATCTAACGTTGTGTGAGTTCTCGCTATTGTAATCTCTTCGCCATAATTAAAGAATCAATTTGAAAGAAACATTGCACTCAAGAGATGTAAATTATCCATGGCAAAAGACGGTTATTTCATGACATCTAAAGTCATGAACGCGAGGATATGGCAGAAATTAATACACATGGGGGAATAGGCATATTGTTTTGCCTCTGACAGCAAGACTGTTCCAGAATGGAAATCAGCCATTAGTTAACATAAAACGGTGTATTGCAGTTCGAATATTGTGTGTTACAAGGGATTCGAAAACGGAAGAGGATAGCGTAAGGGATTTATAGTTTTTCGTACTGAGCTGCAGATGGACAAAATCCAGAAGCCGTAATTTTGGACCATGCTTGCCGCAGTTAAGAAGGAAACCCCACATGTAGTACATAATCTTCATCTAATTAAATTGGACAACTGGGCCAACTTCTAGAGATGTTATATGATAATAATTAATCGATTTTGGTATTTTCGGAGTGAAAATTTTAATGCGAAACTTCCTTAGTATGCAAACCTACCTAAATATGCAAAATATAGGCCTATAAGTACGGTATCGTGTAGACTACTGTTTTCTTATATTATATCGCCGCTCAAAACCTAGCCTATGCGTTTCTTTACCTTCCAGTCTCTTTGCATATGGATTGGACATCTCTGCTGGTGGAATAATAATAATTAATTTTTATTTTTCCTTGAGTTTTTATATACTAGAAGCCGATTATAGAATAGGGCGTCATTATTGGTCAGTGCATCAAACAATGGCTCAACAGCCAGGAGTGGGCTTTGACCAAGGAAAAGAGGAGATGGTATTTTGTCGGTGATCTAAAGGTTGACAAGATTCTTACTTATTTACTTACTTACTAAATCACAAATCGAACAGGGTAGTGACATTGAACAAAACTGCGAATCCTCATTAATAAAAAGGTTTCTGTCTTATCAAACAATTTTACCACGCTTCACTATGTATTTTTTTTTTTCATATTGACAACCTTTTTATGTTTATATAAATATATAGTTCTTTCACACCAGTTTTATTGTGTTTTGGAACCAGACGTATTCTACTCTATTCTCGCCCCTGCATGACCTTTAGCATTATCTGCGCTTATACATTATCTATATATTAGTTTATCAAACTTGTAATTAAATCCTTGTAATTTTATTGTCTTTAGCATGTTTAGTTTTAATTTATAATTTATCAATTCTTGTATTGTTTGTAGTATGTATTATTTACGATATGTATAGTTTTACTGGTGTAGTGGAAGAAAAGGCCTTATGGCCTTAACTTCGCCAGTATAAATAAATAAATAATAATATTTATTATACTTTCTATTATATTAAAAGCGTCCTAAAACGTGTGTTTGTAATCGAACTCCTCTGAGACCCTTTGACCTAGAGTTCTGAAATTTTCATCATACATTCTCTAACAGTGTATATGTTAAAAGTTTATCCTAACTGTCGGTTAGGTCATTTTTTTGTGATTTTGGTATTGACCAATAGTGTTTTGTCCTTTTTGTGCTGCAGTCATCATTCCTGTTTCGGAACCTCAGTGTTGTATCGGTAAAATCTACTTAGTGGTAAAATTATTATTTTCTCAACCCGTGTAATGGGTACGTACATGTGATAGTTACTTTCATTTACATACTTTTGACTTGTTATGACAGTTCGTGGATGTTTTAAGAATTTTAATGTAGGCCTTTTTGTACTGGTATATCTTTAATCTGAAAGAATTCATGTATTTTTCATACAGATGTGTCTGAAGAGAGATAAATGTAATCATCTTTTGATTTTTTGCGTTTTTCTTGATGTTAATAGAAACTCGTCAGATACTTGGTAGCAGGTATATAGTAATTCAGTGTCTATCGCGACTTTTTTCTTACCGACTTAAGTTAAAACGTGATTTACAATATGACACACCTTGCTGAGTCCCAGTAGTAACCAAAATGTTCAACAAAATACGAACTAACAAAACAGAGATTAAGATTAAATTTGTATTTATTATATTATTTATTATTATTATTATTATTATTATTATTATTATTATTATTATTATTTATTATAAAATTATACTAATGTGTGCTTGTTGTTCGTTTTGTTGGGTTTGTTAATGCCCTTGCAAAAATATGATAAGCCGTACAAGTATACAACATTATAAAACTGAAATTTTATGCGCTGCCAGTTTTAAAGAATTGTACCGTACTCGCTTCATAACTAACAAAAACAAGGAAAATTCTTTCGTAAAATATTTCAAGGTTCAGTGTACTCAGCAATCCTGTTCCTCTTGAGAAGGGGCAAGCTGCTGAATACGTGTATCGTACAGTTCCTTTATTTCTTGTCTATTAATATTAAATAACCAAGAAAATGGATTTCCCATCAACATAGACGCTAAATTGCTTATTGCATGAGGACGTCGATCGCGATTGTTTCACATGAACTACGAGGGAGAATCAATTGAAAACTCCAATTAATTTGTGTCCACTATTTTACTGCAGGAAGAATGTTTGCTTGTACATTATTTTCTACATAATTCCCTCCCAGTTCAACGCTCTTACGCCATTTGATAGGAAGAGCTTCGATACCGCATGGGAAAAAATATTTTGGTTGACGCTGCAGCCACTCCTGCGCCATCGATTGGACGTCTTCATCAGATTTGAACTTCTGCCTTCCAAGGAGATCCTTTAACAGACCAAAGATTTATAAGTCTGATTTTGACAAATCGAAGGGGGTTGTTGCTGAGAGCAGGTATTTTGCTTCAACATGATAATGCCCGTCCTCGTGCTGCTCGTGCAACCATGAAAACTATCGACGACATATTATGCTTCAAGTACCTCCCACATCTGCCATACTTGCCAGGTTTGGCACCATCAAATTTCCACATCTTTGGTTCATTAAAGGAGCTCCTTGGAGGGCAGAAGTTCAAGTCTGATGAAGACATCCTATCGGTGGTGCATGAGTGCCTATAGTGTCAACCAGAATAATTTTTCTCATGCTGTACTGAAGCACTTCCTATCCAATGACGTAATTGTGCATTGAACTGGGAGGGGACTATGTAGAAAAATTATGTACAAGCAAACATTCTTCCTGCAGTGAAACTGTGGGAAAAAAAGTAATTGCAGTTTTCATTTGATTCTCCCTCGTACTGGTAAGCATGCTAAGCAATCGACCACTGCACCGAGGACGAATAATTATGTAAGCGCGTAAGTTGCAGACAATGAAAAACTTTAAAGATGAAACAGAAGACAAAAAGAAATTAGGGAAACTTCCTCCGCAAAAGAGGAAGAAAATGGATACACGATTAATATAAATTTAGATTCAAGACTCCTCCAACTAAGTTTAAGGAAATCATAGTGCTTCCGCTTTGATGGTTGGTAGATAAGTAAGCTGTTGAAATTGCCTTTTACAGATTCTACAGATTGTGTTTTTGCATTGCAGTTCCCTGTGCCGGTAGTGGGGGAGAGAGGTGCAGTGCACAGAGACGGGGTCCCCGGTTCGTTGCCCGATGAATGCAATGTGAGTGCCGCAGCACGGAATCTTTTGCAGCGTCTGCTGGAGCCAGATCCTCGTTCTCGACTCCGCAGTCTGCTTGCCTTACAAGGCATCGCCTTCTTCAAGGACTTCAGCTTCTCCGACGCTCGATCGAAAAAGGTATAGCTTCACCAGGAAACCTTGTTATGGAAACAACAGCCAAATTAATTGAGTTGCAGTATTATTGTATTGTCATGTTCGTAGAGATCCGTTAAAATGGTTTTGTTTTTAAGGAAAAATCGTTTTAGAAGTTCAGTACCTCGGTGTTATTACTATTTTGACAATGTTATTAAAAAAAAGATCATTATGCAGTTCTTATAATTCTCTCAGTATAATTATTATGAACTACTAAAAAACTAATGTTCTGTGAACAGTAGACCTCTCGTCCAAAAACAAAACAAAAAACCTGAGATCTGTTCTGCATCAGTTAAAATGGCCACTATCTTAAAACGGAACCAAGAAGTAAAAATCCTTACACATACGTAGTTTTTATTTACTTCAAGGAACATTCATGCCAAATTGGAAGAAAATCGACAATGCGTTTGGTCGTGACTGCGTGGTGAAACTGAATCATTAAAATGGCCACCATTTTATAACAGAATCAATCAATAAAAATTCTTGCATATGCATTGTTTTTAATGACTTGAAGGAAATTCAGCCCAATTGGAAGAAAATTTAACTGTGTGCTTGGTCGTGACTGCATTATGAAAGTGAACCAATACAACGGTCACCATCTTGAAACGAGTTTAAAAAAAATAAAATCCTTACACCTACGTCATTTTTAATGACTTGAAGAAACGTCATGCCAGATTGAAAGAAAATCGAACCATGTGTTTTGTCGTGACTGCGTTATAAACAAATTTACAGACAAACAGATGAAATGCCGAATGGTCAAGTTAAAAAACGACCTCGCTTTGCTCAGTCAATAAGCTATTTTTATTATCAGCTTGATTCACACTTCCCACCACTTATATTTTCGTTTTTGTAGGAAATTATTCTTAAGTTTATAGTGCATACTTGTAATTGGATGTTATATCTACAAGTATTTTGGAAAAAACCATTGAATTGTAATTAATTTTACAATACAAAAATTAATTAATAATAATAGTAATAATATTAATGATAATAATGAAGCCATATCACTTAGAATTTATGGAGCAGACCATGTCAGTTTGCATTTTGAATGTTCCAGAATATGCATCACATTGCAGGTTCTTCTTCTAGGCTGCAATTTGTGCAATGAGCAGTTCGTTTTGGAGAGAAAATTGCACCATGGAACAATATCCTTCTATGACAGATGAAGACACTATGTTTATAACTACTTTTTGAAAGTGGTTTCTTGAAAAATGAATATACCCATTTTCTTCAAAACTGATTCCAGTGCAACTGCATGTTTCACCTCCAAACTGTTGTTATGACTTATGTGCAGGGGTTAAGGTGCTCGCCTTTAAAGTTTAAACTTACTTACTTACTTACATACTCAATGGCAATAGACAATTTCTAAGCAAGCTAAAGGAATATTATCTATTTTATGGAACCCGAAGGTTCATTGCCGCGCTTACCTTAGTCTGCCATTCAACCCTATTCTGTGCTAACTCCATCCAATCATCCCCCACAAATCCTACTTCCCATAAATCCATTCTAAGATTGTTCTTCCACGTGGAGCTCCGGAAAATTTTACACTGATAGGATTCATAAATCAGGCAAAGTTACTTTCCAATATTTTTTTACTGGGAGAGGTTGTTAACCTCAGGTCAAAGTTTAAACATGAAATAAAATTTATATTTTATTGTAAGTTATTTTCTCACAATAGGTGCTCAATCAGTTGACTCCAGACCTGATTACATACTTCAAACCATCACAGCAATGATCCCTAAGTTTGGTCTGGTTCCACCATGGAGGAGTCCCAGCACACTTCAATTTGGATGCAAGAGCATAACTATTAACTATTGGGAACACTGGATTGGTCATACAAGATCTTTTGCCAGTGGATATGCCTGATTTAACACACCTTGCTTTTAACAAAAAAAGTATGCTCTTCGCGTAGCCCATCATCCCTAACAGTTTGTTGGTGAGGTCCTGTTACATCCTGTATAACTAAGTTAACTTCTTTTTCAGGTTTTCTAATCTAATTTTCAGGGGATACCCTTCAAAGAGTGCTGCTGACAGGTATTTCTATTTATGAATGAGTACTTTCCTATATCTGTTTTCTGTTCCCTTACATTAATTTTAAACCCATGTTCTTCTCTGGCATAATAATGGTTTTTGCGTCCCCTGTGACATTATTTCACAGTTTATGTCCTACCAGTATGCCCTACTAATATATAAAATGGATACAGTAGTACAGTAAGTGAGAAGTTGAGAAGTGATAAGTTATACAAATACCAGTATTTAATATTTTAAATACATTACAAATATTTTTAAATACATTTTATAATTATTTAATGTATAGTTACTTGTTAAAGTACATATTCCTTTTCATAGTCTAATAAGCTAAATTAAGTCTAATACAACTAAGAAGCTTTCACAGCTGGAGTCTAATAGGTTAAAAACTTGCTGTCTGTTGGGCTGTGGTCTCAGCTTAAAATTGCCTGATGTTTTGCCCTTGGCTGAAACGTCAAGGTAATTTTAAGCTGAGACCACAGTCTAATGGCCCAGAAGTTTTAACCTACTAAAGCAAGTCTGTTATTTATTTTCCTGTATGAAGAGATGAAAATACAAGGGTAAGTTAATAAATATCCGCACTCTCTTTTTTAAATTTATTGGAACAACAATACAAAACTTTTAATTACCTCATTTTTCAACATAGTCCCCTTGCTTCTCAGTGCACTTGATCCATCGTTACACAAGCTTCCTGATGCCCTCAGAAAAAAAAAAAGTTTTTCAGCTGAGTAGCAACCACGTATGCACCGCTTCCTTCACTTCTTGGTCTGTGGTGAATCTATTGCCTCTTAAAGAAATTTGAAGGGGCGACATCAGGACTATATGCTCTAACATCTCAAAGCCCAGTTTCACAATAGTTTGAACAGTGTGGGCGGGAGTATGTGGGCATCCTGTTATTTCCTCGTGCTTCACACTTGTCTGACCTTTTTTGAACTTTTCAATCCATTCATACACACTTCGCTTTGGTAAAATACTGTCCCCATATTGTGCGGAAAGTCTTTGATGAATTTTGGCTCCTGGTAGACCTTCAGACGACAAAAACGGATTACTGTATGCTGTTCTTTTTTTGTGCAGAAGCTGAGCTGTGCAGCCATGATTAATGTGCAACAGCACAACACTCAATGTAGTCATAATGGTCAAACATTCCACAAGCTCAGACAGATGAACAGCATGTCAACATGCATGAGCATAAAGCGGTACAGCCAACCTACAAAAGATTAAACAAAAGATGTGGGTCCTTATTGACTTACCCTCGTAATAATATTTTTGAAACTAATTTTAGTATTCATATGCAAGTAGTGATTTTATTTTATTACTTTGTTTCAGTTTTCTCCACGCCAGATCCTTGAGTCATATTTTCCTGATGGTCCTATTTACAGAACAGCATGGGATACTGCTCAAGAGGAATTTGCAGACTTTGACTGCAACCCATCTTCACATATTAACAAAAATAATGATATTACTTAGCTTACTAAGTCATCTGAGGAGAGTGCAACAACAAAAATTAATGCTGTTTACTAAAAAATAAGTTTTCCTCAATTTTAATAAGGTGATAAGGAATGCATTTTATTTTGGTAAATATACACTAATAAGTGCTACAAATGCTCTTTATCAACAGTACCTCAACTTTCTGTTATTAAATTTTGCATACAAATTTATTCCATTGAAGTTTAGGAAGAATGGAAATATGTTATTAAAAATACATTAGAAAATTGCAATTTAAAGTTTGGCCGAACATAAATTTTTATGCTAACTATTGATACTAATATTTGGTTTTCATAAATATTTTAACAACTAAAAGTTCTTCTACTAATCAAGAATATGCAATTAATCATCAGTACTAAGATAAATGTATCATCCTGTTATGCAGATCTCAATCAAGCAGTAAACCAGGCACGGCTCATGGCTGGGAAGTTAGGTGTTTTTATTAGCGGTACTCTTTTTGCTGAAAAGATTGTTACAGTTATTGGTTCCACATATTATATATATTTTAAAATAATAATATTAAAACTCTACCATTCTGGATGTACCAAAAGAGTTAACCAAAGACTTCAAATTAGTATACTGATTTCCACTCATTAAATTACCAAAAGAAAATTCCAGTCTCAAGTTAAAACTAAGTAAGTGTAAGTGTTTATTACATCATTTGCTTTTTACATAATCAAGTGCAAACATTCGCATGGGTTCGCATGGACCGTACGCCCTTATTCAAAGCACAACAAAAAGATATAGAGCAAATAATTAAATAAATAAAATACAAAATAACACAAACAAACTAAGCCTATTCCTCACCCTCTACCCCCGATCCCCAGTTTGCTGCTTTCGCGAACCTAAGCTGTCTCGCCTTCATTAAAAACTTCCCAATGCTTTCCTCAACATTATTGTCTGCCAGTAACTCCAGACATATTCGTTGCTCCCTATTTGATTCCATAAAAGATATTGGTAGATATTTTTCCCTCCAATTTTCCAAAATATGAAACCAAGATTCTTCCCCCTTACATATGGGACAAATTCTCATCCCGTTTTCATCTGTGATTTTAATCATTCGCCACACACCAAGTCCAGGCACGGCTCACGGCTGGATCCTTTTTCTATGTATTGCTCCTTCCTCCACTCCAATTTTAGCCACGATTATAATTCAAGTGAAATCATAATCATACATTGCACATTTGTCTGTTGTCTATCAATATCCTTCAAACGGTTCTTAACCTTCCTCCACACACTTCTGTTTTCCTGCCATCCATCCAAACGTATCCCATCCCTGTTGTTTCTAATCTTTCTTAATTTGGAAGCCCATGTATTTCTTCCTATCCTTAACTGTTCTTGATAACACATTGCTCTAATTAGAGACTGATCCCTCAGCATAAGTTAAGTAAAAACTAATATCTTGGTGACTACACCAGCCCTTCTTTCTGAAAAGAAGTTAGATTGAGCCCAAAGTCATAGGGGTGCTAAACAATTTTTTAAAGTCTGCTTATAAATTACTTAATACGAGTATAAAGCATTGGAAGCTTAAAACTTGTTATTGTGAATCTCAGTTTTTAAAATTTTCCGGGGGAGGACCCCCGAAACCCCCTCTCCCTGAGGGGTATTCCATACCCCCAGACCCCCCGGATGTTATAACCCCCCCATATGGTCGGCCTGGTTACGCCTATGAATGCCGCTTTACATGAAGACATTTTATTTTTTCATGATTTTCTCGAAAATGGCTCTAACGATTTTGTTTACATTTTGTACATGAGGGGCTAAGAGCTCAGAGTTAAATTCTCAAAAATTCTCAGAAGGGTAGTTATAAGCCATTCACTGTTTGTATAATCTCAGTCTTGCCTGGTGAACTGGTTGAAATAACTGAATATGCATTCCTTGCAATAGGGCCTCTTAGTCTATATTAGAATTTGAAGTGATCTGCTTAGAGTAAAGATAAAGTTATATAAATGCATTAATCATATTTTATTTGGGTTTTGTATCCTTTGATAATACTATTCAAAATGTGGTAAGGACTTTCTCTTCATTTTTACAACGAATTTACATGAAGAGAATGTCACTTTTGCCAGTTATAATAAATGACTATAACAATTTTGGTTAAATTTCTTACATGAAATCCATAATAAACAAATGGTATATTGTGTATTAAGATTTATTATGCTAAAAGACAACATTTTTATTGGGGTAGAGGAAGTTAATGTTCTGCCTAAATTTGTATTAAAGGAACTATAGTTCAAAAGTATTTTTTTAAATACTAAATTTACAACTCATATTAACCATACAGGTTATAAATTTTTATAATTGCATTCTACAGATAACAGGAAGTTGAGGGATAATGGGATTAGTACAGGCCTTTCCAACTCAAGCACTCTGCGCTGGTGCACACCGTCGCAGCACCCAACGGCAGCCCGGTGCTCTCCTTCCCCATGTAGCGGTGTGCGTCAGACAGCACAATGGGTAGCTGACTTCGCTTTCCGGGTGGATGTAACGTCTTATTTAAATATTTAATTGCAAGGGAGAAATTAATTAATTAGCACCATGTGTGACAGAATTAAGGCTTTCAAAATGCAGAATTTGTTATTTAAAGATCAACATAAGCCAGAAATTTTGCCAATTTTCCTTCATTAAAATCATTAAATTTTAATATTTACGAAAACTTTGGAGAGCATTAGACGTCGTTACAGAATTTGTACGATGAATTCAATGCCCATTCAAAGAAATTAATAATATGGCACCTCAACTTGAAACATTTATGACACCATATTTTGTCCTGAAAATAACCATCGTGTTTCCAAACGAAGGTGACAAAAGTACAGGCAGGTACACTGGCGATTTGCTTTCATTTTACAAAGGTATTCATCCACAAAAATTTCCCAAACTTCACGCATTTGCTTTAAAATTTACGCCAGTGTTCGAGACAACTTATGCATGCGAACATATTTTTTCAATTATAAATTTAAATAAAAGTAAAAACTTCTCTGTCTAATGTTGCCTTAGAGGCTGTACTTTGAATTTCCATTGCCAAATCGATTGTACGCAATATTGGTAAATTAGTTGTGGCAAAACGATGTTAACAATCTATTTAAATTCTAAATGTCCATAAAGACAATATAAGTAGAGAATAAAATGGTGTGTCTATGTGTTCACAAAATTGTTTTTAATAATATTGTTTTCGTAAGCTGAGCGCTGGCTAGACCTGTGGAGCTGCCTCTGGTGCTACACCGGTGCTGGACTGCACCGTGGAAGCACCTCAGTTGGAAAGGCCTGGATTAGTATATACCATAACCAGAAGTTTGGATATTTTATTCATTGAAGTTAGTGCTTAAGACCTTTAGTTATTAATTATTCTTCGGTATTAATTTAGTGAAAATTTAGATTAAATGCTCATGTGTTTATCTAGTACCAATTCTGTATTATACCATTCGTTGCTCAGTTTTATTATTTATTAGGAGGTGTTCTGCGTTGTTTATAGTCATGTGATAATCACTCCAGATCTAATCAGAATCTATGTTGCTTTTATTCTTTTTTACAGAGTGAAGTAACTGTGCAGATTAAAGAAAGACAGTAGAAAGCATTAAAATAAACATAAAATCTATTTTGCACTATGTGATTCAGACCAAGTCTGAAGAGATAATTAATTATATATTAGTCTGTGCAGAATTGCAAGAGCACCCTGCCAGATCGCTGATGTAAAAGCGATGACCTTGTCTATCACTTGTTCTGAGCAAACTCACTGTTCAGAAGACTGCAAAGAATGTGTTTTTCTGTAATAATCTTCATATTTAATTACATAGAAACTACCAACTTCATTGAAGAATCGCAAAGGGAGAATGTATTTTCTCAGTAACAGCTTCCAAGGGCCACATGGGGCCTGTGAGTTGCCAGTTGGACAGGCCTGATGTATGGGATAGATAATTTTAAAGAACAGAGAATACAAGTGACATATGTTATGTTTCAAGTATTTGATTGTACTTGTGTTCTTATTATTTTACTTTCGATATCATGAAATTATCAATTTATATGCCTGTTCTTGATTTACAAGGATATTCCCCAGTTCAGATTCTTTTTTCATAATGTATTATTTATGGTTTTGTATGTAATCTTATATTATTGTTATGGTTATCACTTGTATTATCATTAAGTTTATTATCATGATTTTTCTCATCAATATCATCCATAATATTAATTCCAAACCTTGAAATCAAAATTAGTATTTTAATAGAAATGATATATTGGGTAAATCTAATGAACTACAGTAGTTACCTTACAGCCGGCGTGCTTATTTTGTGAGTCCCAATTATGCCATGTAATCTTGACCATATTCACCACAAAGTGAAGGGTGTATTTGTGGAGCCCAGTCTGCATTGTGTGTGTACAGGGAAGTATTGTAAACATAATTGGCGCTACTACAATTTTGAACATACCTCACTGATAATATTTTCAAACATGGGAATAAGATTTTTCATGATTTATACAGAGTGGACCAAAAGTCGCGATCGGATAATGTTTATATTGTAATAACTCATTTTCCGAAACCGAAAACTAATTAAAAACTATTCATAGGCTGAGAGGAATATTTACCCCCTTCATATACGTTTTTTGGATTAGTTTGTCGATTATCCGATAGAGCAAGGGCACTATTATGTTTTAGTGACAAGCTAGAGTTTTCTTGCGCGCGGGTTTATTAGGCGATTGTTGTCGATGTGCAACGCTGTGTTATGTTTGTGTTGTAAGCAATGGCGGATACAAGCAAATATACAACTGAGGAACGTCTCATTGTTAGTGTGTGGGTACATGAAAAAGAACAAACTGGTGAAACGTACGAAGAAATCAGAGAGAACTTCTTTCTTCGTTTCAATAAAGCAGCTCCCACTGAAGCCAAACTACTGAAACTGGAAAAGAAGACTTTCCAAAAGGTTCTGTATTGGATGCAAAACGCAGCAGAAGACCTAAAAAATATTGCGGCGATGATGTCAGTAATCTTCTGAGTGAATCATTGGAGGGTTCACAGATGAAATCAACAAGAAAGCGAGCGGCAGAAATGCAGATCCCAAGAACTTCATTGTGCGACAACTGGCTCTGGAACTCCTTAGAAGAAAATCTTGGGTTGGAATGATTCGGATGGATTCTGTTGAACAACTTAAGAGAGAGATCATCCGTATCTTCAGAACGATCACTCCCGAAATGCTGAGGCGGGCAAGCAGAAGGACATGGCAGCGCATTCAACCGTGCGCGGAAAACGATGGTGCACATACCGAAACTTTGGACGTTTAACAATAACGCTGACAGGCCCAGGGAACTTTATTTTACCATATTTTCATCCCTTAATACTTGCTACTTCAATAAATACAGTTTTCACGTCAATTGTGGCATTTTATTATTGCATAAACTAACACACAAAATATCCGATCGCGACTTTTGGTCCACTCTGTAGAAATATATGTCAGATGTTAAATTATGAGTGAGGGATTTGATAAAGTTGCATTATTAATGCAAACAAGAATTGAAGCTTTGTTAGTGTAAATAGGTTTCTTGAAATGTAATTATGTTTAAAAATATGTGAATATATTTTGTTATTATTGTTTTTGAGATGACCAGTAAACGGATCTCATATTCAATAACTTTAACTAGAAAACAGTTAATAATGTCAGAGATATTTTTACTTATTTTATGCTGTGGTAAGTTATATGTTGAAAAATTGTATGAAGTGTTTTTCATATTATAAGTGAAGTTGCAAGTTGCAACTCAATGCTCCCAACTTTTCTTATATCTTATATAATATGATATAAATCTAGTAATTCATGTGATCTGTCTGTTACTGTTTTATACAAAAACTACACAACTGATAGAACTAAAATTTTGCATATACATAGTTTTTATACCTGGAAAGAACATAGGACTATAGATGTTTTGAAATGTTTTGCCATTTTAAAATTTCCAGTAACAACCAGCATCTTCCAGCATTAGCAAAGCCAAACCATTGTGAAGTCCATTGCTCTTTGTTTTTCCATACAAATAACAAAATGCCAAAGAGAATGCATAGTAATCTCTCTATAAAGAATACAAATCCAAGGGAATGTCATTTTTACAAGAAAATGAGTGATCAACCCCGGCTAGACAGATTGGAATTAGATGCTGCAAGACATGTTGCACAGAGATCTAACAAGACATCAGAACAACAATCTGTATGTACACACTCTAGAGATAAAAGATTTAAATATTGTAAAGAAGTTCATTCTTTAGATTATTTGTTCATAAATTGTTCCACAAAAATCATAAGAACAAAAAAATTTAAAAAATTAAAATGAAAAACAAAGCGTGGTCAATTCTTTGTGGTGTTTTTTGGGTAACACTAATGGCCTGTATGACGACAACCTGATATCATATTTATCTGCCAGATAGAGAACCTATCTGGAAGTTGGCCAAGAATTGCGTATTATGATCTCCTGACAAAATCTGTCTGGCAAGACAACTTCCAGATAAGCTAGCAGGAGGATGGAGTGGCTGACAAATTTCCAACTGCTAGTTAGGCAAGCTTTTTTGAAACAAAGTCAACTGAATTTTAGAACTGATGCAGGAAGATTTAATTTAAACAAAAATGTCATTTTATGCTCACTTATGAATGAGATATAATTGCACAAATCGATTAATGCACTTAAAACTATATGTTCTTGTGTAATTTAATTGTACAAATACAAATCCGAGCTGCCACACCTAGCGGACGCCTACTGAACTACAACAAACACACCTCTTTGCTCAATCAGCTAAGGACCATTTTACAAAATTTTACTGCATTCTTCCCGATAGCAGTTCAGCGGTGGTATTACAAGACATCTTCTAGTTAAGCTATCTGGAAGTCACGTATCAGGAGGAATTGTCGGCAGGTGGTAATACAGGCCCTAAGCACTGTGCAAAATACCTTTTTACTTGTTTAAAGGATTGGTGACCTGCTAGTAGCAAATAATACTGTACAGGTTGAAGTCTGAAAATCTGGCAACGTCTGGCCCTGAGGAGGGCTAGATTTTTTAAATGCCATAATGTTGAATCCATAATGGGGCTATACAGTATCTTATAAGTGACAAAACGAGAAGGAATGCCTGTTAGCAAGTGCAAGCAACATTCAGACAGCTGATTCTTGAGTACAGACACAGCACCGTCAAAACATAAATGGCGCCTCTAGTAAACAGTGGCGTGCCAACATGGTAAATTCGAAAATGCGCTCTGAAATCCAAAAAAGTGAAAATGGTTAATTTTAGAAATTTATAGCCAGTACTTCAAATCTGCATGCTTACTTGTGATATATATGATCCGTCCTCGTTTATATTATATTTAAAGTGTTATTAGATTGTAAGTACAGTCGAACCTCGATAAGTAGAACCTCTATTACTCAAATTTTCAATTTTTCGAAGTGATTTATATTTCCCAAACAAAATTTCTACAATTACCCTACGTATTGGTCTCTTTTAAGTTGAATTTCTGCAACTTGAAATTAACATGAACTTAAATGAATTCTATAACTCGAATACTTATTTTTAAGGGCATAATAATATCAGAAATATTCATTGCAAGGTAAGATAAATGACTGAATACAGTGTGAAGTCTAGAGCAAGCTTCCTAGATCTTATAATTTTTACAGCTGAAGTCCCAACTAAGAATCTTGTTAGCTGGTGCAAGTTGGTGCATTGACCTTGGCAACTATCACTGTCCGTCAATAACACACTCTCCACAGATATGGTTTCAGATGGGGGTGTTTCATTGTCTAAAAATGCTAGGATGAAAGAAAGAAAACCCTTCAAGATTCAGTAGTAGCTTTGTCTTAAACAGTGTGTTCAGTTAGCACTAGCTGTAATGGAAAAAACAAAAGAGCTACAGCTACACCTACACCGGAGCCCGAAGTGTGGTCTACCTTCGAGGAACAGCAAACAAACTACGAGGCGTTCATGGTGGTGGATTCCGAAGTTATTGTTGCATCAAATGAATACATAGTGAATGCAGTAGGCCTAAAGCATCAAGAAGATTCTGATGATGGAGAAGGAGATGAAGATGTCAATGCTATGAATGTTCAACCATCAACAAATCAAGCATTCCAGGCGTTACAAATTCTAAGAATGTTTATAAATGTACAACCATCTGTGAGTGTGTGTTTACGTCATTAAACGTAGTCAAAAACTTTGGGGAAGAAGCTCGAGAAGAAAAGTCAAGCAGAAGAAAATGACAGACTTTCTGAAGTCATAAAAATGTGGCTCCTTTATAATATTAATTACACTATGTCATTAATTAGATTAAGACATTTTTTATTTTATTAAGGGCAATGTTTTCGTTCAAGACATGGAAAGGCTATTTAAATATAATTTTTAGGCCTAAGCAATATTCATGTTCTCTACAACTCAAATTTTTGATAAATCAAATTTATTTTTGCATCCTCTCGTGATTCGAGATATCAAGGCTCGACTGTATATTTATATAGCAGGCAAAATCTGCATTAACACACAAGAAGACATAAATCCTCAAACAGGTTTTTTCTTTAATTTATTGTCCAAGTACTTTAATAAAAAAACAGATGCATGTGTATAGGTATTTAAAAAAATAATAATTAAAATATTTAAGTCTGCTTCATTGCAACAGCTGAAATGATTGTTCATTTGTACAAGTTACATGTGAAAAATCAGGACAAAATGCAAAGGCTATTCGGATTAAGGCAATAGGATTTTTAAAGATATGCAACATGATAATTCCAACTTTTGCTGTGACTACATGACTATTATTTTTATCTCCGTCCAATGAAGTAAATCCAGAATATTATATAGTATATATTAAATATTGTACTGGTACATATATGTTTATGTATATATAGATATGTGTGTGTGTGTGTGTATGAATGTATTATGTCAAAGCAGAAATGTACAGTATGCTCTACCTGTCATATCTCTATCCTTATAATTATCCTATTTAGTCGTTAGCATTGCAGTCTACGTGATAAAGAAGTAGCAGCTCCAATAATGAAAACTATCAATAATGGCCATGGGCATTGGCATGCAATTCACTTGCCCCCCCCCCCTCCTCAAATATTGCCATCTGCCCTTCAACAACATAGTTTATTTTACTATAAGAGAGACTGTTCTTTTTTGATTCTGCATTGGTAGCTATGATGTTACATTCCATTTATTCATGTTATAGCCAGGTGGATGGAAGTCTGCTTGCTCCCACATCTTCAGGTGGTACTGGAAAAACAGTGATTCCAGAAAACAAGACAATTGCATCATTAGCACACAACAAAAACATACTCCATGCCCTCTGAATACTGCTTTCTTATGACCAATATTACTTCTACCCCTATTGTACTCCCATTTCAACCGTCCTAACTAAAACTCGTATGTAAAAAAAATAAAATCTACAGATCCCAATGGCGAGCCACCAAACGACACCACAAGTGCACTTCTAACTAGATAGCAAAACTAAAGAAGCCATGAATACAGTTCTGTGTGTCATGACTCGGCACTTTTCTGCCAGCCGACCAATATACTGCTAGTGGGTCACTAGCAATTTTGTAAAACAATATCTAAGCAAAATAATTACTTTTATAATATGCAATAAAAGAAACTGTAGAAGGCAGTATGATTTAATTTGATTTGGAAACTCCATCCATGAAAACAAAAGTATTGCCCTGAAGATGCTCTGTGCAGCTTCAAGTGAAAATCAGATGAAAGATCTGATAGACCTTGACCCATAAGCTCTTAAAAGTTAACTGTTTGAAAGCTCGGTGAAAGCTTAATTTCTATACATCAGAGCACTACTCTGTCCAAACTATTATATGCACACTGGAGAAGCAGAATATCAGCTGACAAAAGGTATAGTTTGGTTATAGTAACGCTGTTCTGTCAGTTGAGAATTTATCTAACTAGTGCCAACTCTTATGTCTCAGATCAATCATACCTCCCACCATCTGACTATAACATTAGTGCATCCTATACTGTATATTGGAATACCGTATGGCATTGTATGAAAATCATACATTCAGTCGTGATTCTCAACAGGGTCCAAAGAATGTACAGAATTATTTAAATTGCACAAAGTTTTCTACCTAGCGTTAATGTGTGTTTGTTGAAATAAACTATTCCTGTTCAATTTAATTGTATATTAAGTAAATTAGAGTCTGCAAAGGCCCTGTAGAATGTATAGAATTATTTCAGTTGCACAAAACTTTTGCAGTGTGTGTCTGTATGTTGAAATAAAGTATTATTATTATTATTATTATTATAGATTTTATTTGTTTATTGTGTAATTTATGCATTGTACCATCTTAGACAGTGAAAATTACAAATGTTGTATCCCATGAATTTGTCACAGCATGATTCAATATGGTAAAACCTTAAGTATGTAGCAACATTGCAATATTGCAAAGATTCTTTACAGCCTCACAGATCTATATGTAGACTAGGATCTACTTGCATACTTCAATTATGAAGACCCTTTTTAAAAATATTACATAGTCGTTTGTTTTAATTTATATTATATGTTTTCGTAGTTTGCTTATGCTAAACAATAATATTTTACAAGTAAGAATCAGCTTGAAAAATTTTATGTCATAACCGGGATTTGAACACGGATCTTCAGCTTAACGCGCTGATGCTCTACCATTGAGCTACCATGACAACATGCCAGTACAACATCAAATTCCTCAACTGATTCGCATCAGCGCGTTAAGCTGAAGATCCGTGTTCAAATCCCGGTTATGACATAAAATTTTTCAAGCTGATTCTTACTTGTATTAATATCCCAGACATGGATTTAATGTCTATTTCCTTTCCCTCCACTTAATTAATAATATTTTAATTCAATATTAGATTTTTGACTAACCTTCTTTATTGAAATTGTTACTGCAGAAGCACCTCCGGCAGCTAATTATAAAGGAAGCCCTGCAGGGTAAAGAGTCTGGAATTGTCTATCTTCCTGTCATCAATTTGCATGACTGATTTCATCTATGCCAAGGAGATACAGGCAATTATAGAAGCAAAGGGATTACACATCTCATAATAAGGTATGTTTGTGTTTGTTTCTTCAAAGAAATTTGGGTTTAATTGTTGTTCTTCATGGAAGGCAAAATTTTTTTAGATAAGTACTGTATCAGTACAGGAAATAATATTGAGTTGGATCTAGTGTGTATACTTCACTTTTTGTATAAATACCTGAACTAGTTTCAAAGACCATCCTCATTCATAATCATCAAATTAAACCAAAGTCCAGCTGGCAGTTGGTGTTAATCTGATGATTATGAATGACGATGGTCTTCGAAACTAGTTCAGGTATTTATACAAAAAGTGAAGTATGCATACTAGACTCAACTCAGTATTATATCCTGTATAATAAAGCTTCACTGTGAAAAATTTCAATATATTTTTGAAGTGTTTCAATACTTTTAGTTCATTATTCAAACTCTTGTAGTGGAAATAAAATTCATTCCCAGAAATAATTTACATTTTACATGAAAAGGAACCATTATTTTGTATGTGCATAATATGCCTCATTACAAAGCCAAATAAATGTCATAATTATATTATGTTCAGAACAAACAACAAAACAAACAAATTTTTAAAAATACAGCAAAGCAAACAATAAAGTTAGAGATGTTGAGGTTTGAACATGCAATATCAATGTTGCAAGAAATTTGCAAATTCAGTCTTTTGTACAAAATGACATAAAATTATTATTAATGAAACATCCATTCTGCATTTCAACTAGTTAACCCTTCAGGCATATTAAAAAATCAGAATGCAGTCAGATTGTAGTAAGTTTTACACATACACACACACACACACACAAAAACTGATGTGAAACTCACATAGCTTCCTCTGCCCAAATATAAGTTAGGCTCTTAGTATAATATATTATGTATGACATTCTTTTCATGTAAATTGGTTGTAAAAATGAAGAGAATGTCGTTACATCATATCCCCAAAGGATACATAACCCAAATAAAATCTGATAAATACACTCTCATAACTTTCTTTACTTTAAGCATGGCCAATACATTTTTCTCACTTCACATTCTGATATAGAACAAGAGACCATATCGCAAAGAATGTATATTCAGAGTGAGTGGCTTATAACTACCCTTCAGATAATTTTTTTTTTTAAATGATTCAAATAAAAGTTTTAGCTTTTAATATAACCACCCCATTTATAAAATGTAAACAAATTTTTTACATCTGTTTTCGAGGAAATCGCAAGAAACGTAATTTTCTTCATATAAAGTCCCCTAAAATTAAGAAAAAGTTGTCGCTAATCATCCTGTCACATCCTTAGAAATTACCTAATCCAAATACAAAATTTAGTTTTCATATGATTTTCCATTCTGGAGCTAGGCTGTTCAAAGACACACACACAGGCATGTTTCTGAACATAGTATTTTCGAATTCAGGGGACCTCAAAAAGTGTATTTATGATAAAGACTCTACTTCGAATCTGGGGGTCGAAAACAATACTTCCTCCGCCTATAGTACCTATGATATTGGCAGAGGAAGTAATATGCAGCTTCATGGCTGGAATTAAATGAAAGCAAGTTGTATTATTATGTCTCAATTCATATGCAAGTTACAATAAGGGTGGAGGTCTATGGTTTTCTTAATATGCCTGAACGATAACCAGTCAAATTACAGAGCGAACGTTTTAAATAAAGATAACTTTTTTAACAATCTTACTGGTTTCATTCCAGCTTTTTTAAAATGCTGAAGGGTAACCAGTCAAATTGCAGAATGGATGTTTCAATAATAATTTGCCAGCAATTTGTAAAAAGCCTGGTCATTTTGTAAAAAACTGAACTCACAATTTACCTGCGACATCTCCATTATTTGGTCTGCAATTTTACCTCTGAACTGTGGATTCGAGACAAAGTATACATTCTTCAGAACAATTCAAAACTTTAACAAAAATGATCTGAATTCTCCAGCAGCATAAGGAATTCCCTTGCATGTGAACCCAAGCTCTCATAAACTCAAACAAAGCATTCTGAAGGGGACTTAAAATTTCATTGCTGGTCATTTTTTGTGTCTAAGATGGTACTGTTTACAGCTCCTTAATATTTTCATTATTAAACTCTTACCACCTCATCATATCATTATGCAACAAAAGACATCATACAACATGTAACATAAGATCTAACGCTACCCTGAAACTTAGCCATAAAAGTTCTTCAATGAAATGACGGAAACAAAATTTTGATCAAACAAACTGTAAAAGGTAAAAACTCACTTATTTGCAGTGTTACAGGAAGGAACAACAGCATCCACTTGGAGAGCTCACTTAATAGCCTTCATCTTGGATCCATGACAAATGGATAGAGGGTACTAGGATGTAGAAGTAGGCTGTAAACAACTGTGCAAGGCTGAAAAATATTTTGAATAAACGATAGTCATATTTAATTTTCATTCATTTGCATTTAATTGACCAGTAATTGGAAGACAGCCCGCCATAAGCTGATTTAATAAATAATTGAGGAATAAATAAACATTTAAAAATTTTGTTTTATGGTTCTTCCATTACCTCAGGAAAGTTGGCACTAGGATAAATTATGTGCATCTTGGTGGACTTGTAGTAAAAAAGTTGATGCAGCCTTACTTGAACAAGAGAAGAAATGTCATATGTGACAAGTTTTTCACATTTTTGGCTCTCTCTCAAACCCTGAAAGCAAATGCTATGAGCTGGTTTTGAATGTTCATACAGGGATTGAAGACTCAAGTACCAAGTACCAAGTATGACGTAACTGTGTATGGACTGCCACTCCACAGCATAAGCAGTGAATGTCTCGAGTGCATCTACTACAGTGTACACGAAGATGATAAAAGGACAATTTAATTACATTCATAAACATCATAGGTCATAATTTATGTGTAGGATATAAATCGGAGATAATTTATTTTGTCATGCCTTTGTTATAAATCATTACAATCGATTTTTTGCAATATAACATGTCAATTTATTGATTGCTTCGATTTTGTTAACTCACATCTACTTGATACATTTGTTCAAGACTCATAGAGATAAATAGGTGGATAGCTGGCGATCATGAATACATGCCTAAATGGGAAAAATTGATTTGGACGAAACTCAGTATGCGGGGGTTTTTGGGCTAGGGGACTTAAGGCTGCGGTATTCCCCCCCTCCAGTAGTGCACTTTAGTTGTGAAGCTGGGCCTTTAGCTTTTTAATTATCAGTTGTTTTAAATGTTTATGCATGATTTGGGTAAGATTCATGAATCTTTTTTGTATGACCTTATGGCAGCACAAGATATCATTTCATTATTTATATTACATAAAAACTATTTAATTAAGAATAAAATTCCGTAATTCATGCAATTTGTGTAAAACTTGTCAGTGTTGACAAATGTAATGTGTATCAGTTGAGTAAATAATCACTGTCAAAGCCACAGGCACTGTCACTGTCAAATAATCACTTTCGATCTTTATTTTTGGGGGGGAGGGGGTGGGAAGTGATATCCTCCACTTCAAAATGGGTAGCAAAATAGTGTAATGTAAAGGGCAGGTTTCATTTGAATTTGCCGCTATCATGAATATTACCTGGCATATTTGGCTACACTGTTTTCTCAGCAATTAAGTTGGCTATTCTGTTCGCTGTAAGATTTGTCGTCTGTTTGAAATAGTCCACGTCAAATAGTGTATTTGGTTTAATGTCAAAATAATTATCAAACAATATTTTAACTAGTAAGTCCAACTTATTGAACAGACGGAGTCGTAATAAGATGCAACACGAAGTTATATTTCGTGAGAAGTATGGTCTCCTGGGGAAGAAATTGGTGTATGTTAAACCTCCAGGCATGTATCCCACATATTTATCTTGCTTAATTTTAGTATCACTTTAAACGTAGTTCTTACTTTAAAAGTATGTATAAATTTGAAATTTAAGGTCACCATTGTTTTAGTTATTAGATGCAGCTTGCTAAGTTGTCAAATGAAATGTGATAGTTCTCGCCTTCAGGTTAGGTTATTTGTTCAAGAAGTACCGAGTACCATAGACCAGTCGGTAACTTCTAGAATAAGCTACCTCTCTTTAATGCCCTTAAGCTGTTAGTAAAGCAAGTGGAATTATAATCTAATCCTTCAAGCCAGACATTGTACCACTACCCCGTAAGAGTTTACCCTGCATCAGCGTTTATATCATATGCTTTACCTCTGAATAAAAACCCCTTGTGATATATTAAAATGGGCCTGTATCATTGACATTTTTCTAAAGTGTCTATGGTTTTGATAATATGCGTACAAAAATAAGAAAGTGACTGATATATTTTTATAACTATTTTTCCTTAGGCCTATAATAATTTACTATTATGGGAGTGTAGTGAAATTAGAAGTACTCATTGCTGTGGAATGTCTTTAAACAATTTTCAATACCTTAGGCTATTCCATTTTTCAGTTAAGAAACCATACAGAACTAGTGGTACCTTAGTTCTGTTCATTCTTTTTTAGACTTAACACTCTTATTCTGTGGTTTAGCGTTCTTTACCAGAGCTGATGAAATTTCTTCCTTTAAGGCAAACCGTTAGTAAAGCTTGGCACCACTAAGTTTTAATTTAGCATCCTCCACAATTTTCATGGATTCTTGAAGGGGAAGGCCAGGTGTCTCTAGTTGTTTAATGATCTCTACAATCCAAGCATATTTTCCTTGAATGTATGCAATATCACGACTTAGATTGAATGCACTGTAAGAAATTCGTACTGATGCTGTTGATTCAGGTGGAAATTAACCTATAATTTAATGGAAACTTCAGAATGTTCGTTGAAGAAACTCAGCTTGAAGCAAAGTGCTCCCGAGCATTAAGATAATCTCAGATGGCAAAGCAACATGTGGTAGATGCTCTTTATAATATTGTACCCTCATTGGGGATTTCACAAATACTGGTACTTTTTTGTTGTTGACACTATTAGCTTATTAACGTTTGTAAAATTTAATTGAGCACTTCTTCAGCCTCACGATGCAATGCATGAGCTAAACAAGATGTTCAATATTTCATTGGCTTTCAACATATAGGCTACTGCATCCAAATACAAAACAAACACTTTATCTGCTTGTACAAATCCAGGCCACAAAAATTCCAACCCATTGTTAACAAATCATGCTACTGTGGCATGGTTTTTTTGCTCAAGGTTTCTCGAACAGATTATGTGGTTTAGAGGGGGTTTGGATCCAGTTTCCCAACAATAAGGTTGGCTATGTAGCTTCCCAAGGTGTCTGTTGTTTCATCCACTCAGATCCAGATGTAGTTCTGAATATCACTTCGAATAGCTGCCAGTGTATCCTGGGAACACTTGTCAAAGTAATTCTTTCAAAGAGTAGATTTGTCTGGAATTGATCTATTGCAGTACCTTTCAAGAAACAAATGCTATTCAGGCACCTGAAGTTTATTACATGGAATGTTTGCAGCTATCATTGCCTGGCACATATCTTTAAAAAAACTCACTTTTTGAGCTTCCAAAGTTTGGGGATGATGTTGGTACACCTTGGCTTTCAGACGTCCCGTCTTTGGAGCCCAAAATGTATGCGAAAGGCACGCTGCTTTCTTGCGCTGCGTTGCTGTCGGCAACTCGACATTTTGAATAAACTGCTCTACGGCATAAGTGCGATGCACTCCTGACCAAGCCATGGTGTAAACTAAAACGGCACCCAATTTGCTATTCGGCAATATTCACCCCACCCCTCTACCCCCACCCACCACATTGATATCTATCTCCAAAATCGGGGCGTTCTTTCTGCCGCACCTGTATATACTACTACATAGATAAAAGGATGCTTTATAGGCAGGTAGAACTCCCCTATTAATATCCCGACCCATTTCCAAGTAACTAGTAGGCCTACTTTTATTTTCACCAAGTCCATTGATGCAATGGTTTATTCAGCTTATAGTCTACACTCTTATGTGTATTAAATCATTTTTACTATAGGGAGTTGAAATTAACACTAAACTTAATTTTTGTCATAGTTTACCTATAGTGGTTTCGGCAATCGTTGCTATAATTTTCAACAGCTGTAGGCATACTTTAACATAGTACCGAAAGTGAAGTGTAGTGTTAATTTCAACTCCCTATATAATTATAATTATATAATTATAATATAACTTCACTGTGTTAACTTACAATACAAATTAATGCCTTTTTACTGTTTTCTATTGAGAGTAGGCCTCTAAGTGCAAAACCCGAACAACATTCAATTTTTACTACAGTATGTTCGTGTGGAAACCAAATGTGCATATCAACTTATTTGGACTACCTTTTATGAAAGCCAGCTTCATATTGCAGATGTCATAGATGGTACAATACTTGAGTGGAAATTTCAAAGGTTCTAAGTTCCATCTTTTGGAAATGGTTTTTTACACCATGTGGTTCCATGTGCCAGCTCCAATAACCATGTAAGTTCTAAAACATCCATATCGGTCCCAAATTTCCACTGATACAAATCGGCGAACAACAGTATCAACTTCTTGGACCTTAGAATTACCCTACAGCAACAGGGAATTTGTTTAGGCGTGTATAGAAAAACATGTAAAGGAGAAATGTATATACACAGAAGATCAACACACCATCACAGAATCAAAAACAATTTATGGCATAATTTTGCACACAGAGCCATTGGTCTATGCAATAATAACGAAGATCTAGGAAAGGAAAAGCAAGAAGTATTTAGATTAGCAGAAATAAATGGATATTGTGATAGAAAAATTAACCATATATGGAAAAGTGTTGAAAAAGGAAATGACAAAAAAGATGAAAAAAGGAAAGAACATAATAGTATAGGTTACATAGGCGTACCATATGATCCCCACGTCAGCGAACGCATAGGGAAAGTTTTCCTGAAATACGGCATAGTACCAGCATATAAAACGGAAAAGACAATTGAAAAAATATTTTCCCAGTATAAACATCTTGGTACGAACAAGGACAAAATGAATTTTCCTGGAGTGTACTCGATAAAATGTAGTGATTGTGAGGGAGTATATGTCGGGGAAACCGGGAGAGACTTTAAAACCAGAATACGCGAGCATGAAAGGGATGTAAATAGTGGGAAATGCTCTACTGGACTCAGTCAGCATATGACGGAAAACAAGCATGGCATTGGTGAAGTAAACATTGTAAGAATTGAGGATGATTACATAAAAAGAAAGGTATATGAGGCATGGTCCATAATCGGCAACCAGGGGATGTGTTTAAATAGGTATGATGGTGATATAGGGGACGAATGGTTGGATGTAATGAGGAGGCTGAAAAGGAAAGTTCCAGTGTTAAAAATTCCCCGGCCGCCAGCGGAATGCATAGAGGAAGGAATGTTTGACATTCCAAAGAACTGGAAAGAAAAACATTTGAGAAACATTGTTTTTATCGATGGTTACCATGACGAAACTCAATCTTCATGATCAGTACTGTGTGAGAAGTCACCTGAGGAAGACTCCAGAGGAGAGTTGAAACGTTGTGTGGTGATTTTAACTTTTATCCACTGACTTGTAATATTTTTTAAACACTTCTTTTTATTGGACATGTAAGTTCTATGTGGCATTCATTATTACAGTAGTTGCTATGTCCATGAACAGATGAAGAGTGCTTGGAGACACAGCGCATAAATTTTAGGATAATGTATTTCCTCTCTCCTGCACAGTTTTCTAGAAGGCACTTAAAACCTTTGTGATTCCCACTCCGTAGGGAATCCGTAGGGAATGTATTAACTTAATTGAAAGAATCAGGCTTTTTTTTTCTGTAATCATAGTATGATATTGGTATTCTTTTCTACATTTTATAATAGAGTATTGCAATTTCTTTTCAGATCAAAATGTAGTGGTATGTGTAAATGCACCGTATGCAATATCTTCTTCGCTCTTTAGTGGGATTGCACGTTTTTTTCAACAAGTATTTTTGCCCCAAGGATATCCAGAAAGTGTTAGTGATGATTATGTTGAATATCAATTGTGGGATACATTACAGGTTGGTAAGTTTGTACTGTAAGCAAATATATAGAAATCTTTTTACTTTATTTTATTTCATAATAACTGTATTTTGATTTGTAGGAATTATTACATAATATCAGTTTATAGTATTACTGTTGCTAACCTGACCCCTAATTAGGTGAAGGTTAAAGAATTCAGGTGGTGAACTTTGGCCCAACAAGAAAAGCTCACACAGCCCTCGTCTCTCAGTCTGTCGGCCATCCATCTGTGTCACTCTTTCATAAACTCATTTATGACTACAGTACTTCCAAACACTTGCATGTTGAACAAATACATTCAACCATTTTCTCTACAAGTAATGTATGTAATAGAAAAATATTCCTTTATTTTAAAGAAAAATAAGATATTTAGATAGTAGGATCCTGCGCCAATAATTTTAATTGTTAAATAATAAGCTTCAGATCTTTCTTTTAAACAGAACAGTTGTAAAAGTAATATGAATAAAAAATAAGTCAGTTTTCTATTACATTATAACAAATAATTTGCACATATGTTAAAAGGGGTAGGATGGCTAAAAGCACTGAAAAATTGACCATTCTCAATCCTGTTTCCCTTATTGTACATTGCTTGTATGTATCGTAATATGAGTACACTGAAAACCAAAAGCTTTTAAAACATTATTGCGACAATTTTAAAATGTTTAACTAGCAGTAATTGTGTCTATAACTGTTCATATAGGTAGATACTTTCTTGGTCAGAATTTAGCATTCCTGTTTATACTCAATTTTTAACATTTTCATGTTCTGTTTTTTTCTTTCTTTCTTTCTTTCTTTCTTTCTTTCTTTCTTTCTTTCTTTCTTTCTTTCTTTCTTTCATTTTCATTCATTTTGAAGCTTAAAGCTATATAAACAAAATGATCATCGTGAAGATTTGTAATTTATGAAACAAATTTTCAAGGTATTTTAACCTTTATATTATTTTTGCACTCCAAGCCTAAATTAGAGCCTCTGGACAAAATTTCTCGGCCCTTTCACGTCCAAGTAATACCTTAATTTCCGGAGGGGGATTGAGAAGTGATATGGGCTGCCTTGTCTTGAAAAATAAGCGTAACAAAATTCACACTGATATCAGAAACCTCCACTTGTATGCCCTTCGCTCCAACATAGGTATACAGATACAGATAGGGCCTATTATTTTTGCAGACAAAATATTTATAAACTTAGAAGCATGGTAATGATATATGTGATAACATGGTTCAAAATTTCTTAAAATTCCATTCAGTATGTTAATTATTAGGGAAATGTTCTGAAAAATGTAATTTGCAGGTAAAGGTTACACAGATCGCTAATAACTCCTTACAGCAAAATACGTCATGAATTTAAATTCAAAACTTTGATGTATGCACGAGGTTTATGCGGAACAATGTTACATCATCTGTGATATGATGATGCAAACTATTCTGCTCATATAAAGTGGGGTCAAGATCATAGGCGTACCGAGGGGGGGGGTTTTGGGGGTTTGAACCCCCCCCCCATTGATTAAAAAAAGGAAAATTGTATAGTTTTTTTAAGTCTGCCCATAAATTACTTAATACAAGTATAAAGCGTGGGAAGCTTAAAACTCGTTATTTTGCGTCTTAATTTTTTAAATTTTCCGGGGGCAAACCCCCGGAAGCTTAATACTCGTTATTTTGCGTCTTGATTTTTAAAATTTTCCGGGGGTTTACCCCCGGAAGCTTAAAACTCGTTGTTTTGTGTTTTAATTTTTAAAATTTTCCGGGGGAACCCCCGGAAGCTTAAAACTCGTTTTGCGTCTTTATTTTTTAAATTTTCCGGGGGAGGACCCCCGGACCCCCCTCTCTCTGGGGGGTATTCCTTTATAACCCCCCCCCCCATATGGTCGACCTGGTTACGTCTATGGTCAAGATCTAATTTAGCCCAAGCCTAGTCAGTGCTCATCTCTATCGCTAACCAACCAAACAACTAAAAAAGAAACAACAAACTAAAACCAAACTCCATGGCACTATATTCCTTTGAGGGAATATGGCTGCCATCCGACTGCTGTGCCATCTACCATAGGCAGATGGCAGAATAGGAAGCCATGTGGTCAGCATGCTGACAGAATCTATGTTTTGTTTGAGGGCTCTGAAATGTTCTATGTATCATATTTTGAAGTTTTGTCTGTTTATCCAATTTGGAATTTGGGACATTTGTTACATTTTAGTTTGTAGATTCATGGCTTACTGTATTTGTTTCTGTGTTGTGTGCTGTTTGTAGGCTGTTTTCTTTTAAGTGTTTTGTTCCTTGTTCTAAGACTATACTTTATATCCTCGTTTTCTGAAGTGTACTAAACTACTATTTACCTCTTCAATTTGCTTGGTTATTTATAATTTTTAAAAAGAGTAATGTTTGGATTTGTTGTCAGGCATTTTGCAGCACATTGTCAGGGACTCTTACAACACAAGCTGTCATGAAGGGTGTTGGAGTGGGTGATACTACTGCTACCCCCTTCGCAGCAGCCATTACATGGATTCTTAAAGATGGAACTGGAATGGCGGGAAGAATAGTATTTGCCTGGTTTGAAGGGTTAGTTGATAGATTTCTTATGTTATTATTATTTATAATTGAGGGGGTCAGCACAACTGTGGTCTAACCCCACCAACAGAAAAAATTAGTTACTGGTGCCATCTGTATCTTTGCAGATAAGCTGTCCTTCTGATTGTAGTTGGAACAATTACACTTCATGTGGCTGGTTTTGATGTGCTAATTTATTCCTTGAAATTTCTTTAATAACTCCAATGGTTATTTCTTTTTTGCCTTTCTGGACAGTTACATTAGTGGTCCAATCAAGAAAACTTTGTTGCAGGGTCTGTGAGCAGTAGATTATTATAATGTTGTAACTTAATAGTTAAGTCATCAGCCTCAAAGAACACATCACCAACAAAATAACTGATTTTTCAAAACAATAGAAAAAAATCCTTAATCTTTCAAAATACCAATAAAGTTTATAAAGATTTTACGTTGTTCTGCTTACCTTGATTATCAGAAATGCTCAAAGAATTGTCCCTCTTTATGATACGTTCACGTTTTTTGTGCTCTTGTCTTGAAGGAAGATGCTGTTATAATCTCTCCTATTTCATAAAGCTTCTTCCAAGTAAGCAAATGCAGATTTTTTCTCAATTTTATACACAACACAGAACCTGTTCCTTAATCTTCTTTACAAGACTATTGGCAGTTCGTCTGTCCAAAACTAGAATTCCAGGATATTTTCTTAAGAACTTTCTTATACACTTCTTCTACCATAACTTGCTGCAGCATATATTTATGTGGTGCTGATCATTACCACAAATTTTGGAACATCTATTCGCTATAACTTGGCAAACCAGATTGAAGTACAGTAAAAGCTCCTTATTCGCGGGGTATATGTTCCATAAATATGCCGCGAATACAGAAACCGTGAATACGGAATGGTAATTTATATTGGATTATAGGGGATACGTTCCTAAGTGACAAAATAAAATAAAAACAAATATATACAGTACAGTAAAAAAATCAATTTAATTGAAGTTTTTGAACCAACCTTCCGATGCTTGAAATCCTCCACCTGTACATTCACCACTACAACTACCATCAGGTTCTTTAAAATGAGCGTAAAGACGCTTTGCCTTCTCCCGGACCATTGGACCACTCAGGGGCACCCTTTTTTGGTTGCGGTCTTCGATCCATAATGACAACGCCACTTCCATTTTTGTAATGAATGTGAAAGACGAAACAATAAAACACGCAAAGCGGCTTTTACCATAGAACGGAACAGCAACATTTAAAAATATACTTTATTCATTGAGTAATAAGGTTGCTTTCATTCTGTTTGTTTACATTCTCAAAAACACCGATCGCAGCGAAGGCGGCTTATGTCAAAGTCCTCGGCGATATCATTTAACAACAAAGGCAAAGTTGTAATAAGATCTACAGTACAGTACTGTATTTTACTTTTTTTATTAGTCCATTTGACGGCATTTACAAAGGATATTGGGTTGGATACCTATTGGAATCTTTTTATTATTATTAGATCCGCGAATAAAGAAATTTTTAGCCGCGAATATAGGAATTGGGTCGCATTTTTTCATCCGCGAATAGTGAAAACGCGAATGAAGGAAGCGCGAATACGGAGCTTTTACTGTACTATATTGTCCATTATAATATTTTGTGTTATACTGGAAGTTGTTCAATATGAGGAATTGTGCCTATTCTTGGAAACAAAAAAGAAGAACTTAATACAGAATACACTTATCTTGATAATTATATATCCTATACTGAGAAAATTCTATGTCTGCCCCTTAACATCTATAGGGTCCTCATTGTATCAGAAATCAGCACATCAGTAAAAGTCAAAACCAATTTGCCTCCAATTTATAAAAAGTAAATTGTTTCTACAGAATCTATCAATGAATGGCTATTTATACCTACAGGTATGTTTACTTTGAACATCAATTAATTGACTGTTACAAATATAATTAATAGAGCCTGGATCTCTAAGCAAAATTAATACTTATTTTCGGACGCCTAACATAAGCAGATATAACATATCACATGTTATATTTCATAAGATACTCCTGAAAAGCAATTTAAGTTTAGCCTACTTGATAGTGCTTATTCTGAGAGAAAAATTATTTTGCTTGCTGATTTTATGATTTTGGATTAAAATAGCACAATATTTTACTCGAAATTGTTGCATTGAAAGTGCATATTTCACTCCTAAGATGTCATTACCACCGGTTTCCTTTCTTTTATCGGCTAATAGAATCACTGAAAAATCCAGGTTATAAAACAATCTTTCAGATTTTTAAAAATCTTTCTGATGAAGAAACAGATATTCAAGAGGAATTTTCCAAAGAAGTACTGTGTTGCTTTTCACGTGTGCCTGTGACATCCTGCAACAATGTAAGAACATTTTCACTTTACAAATTGTTCTTCACTGACAACTGCGGGAGCTTCACGCAAGAAAATCTGCAGATGATCTTTTGGTTATAAATTGGGGCTCTAATAATTAAAGTTGTTTTACTCCAATTCATTGCAAGTTTATTTACTGTAAACTACATTATCTGTTTAGAATGGGAAAAAGTAAGAAAAAACATTTTCACTGTTAGATTTAAAATGTTTAAAGTTTTATGGGGAATAATGATGCTTGTGTCAATAGGAAACAGAAAAGGTCAGCAAAACTAAATTTGTGCAAGTTAATCCCCTTACATAATAAATGCAAAAGGGCCCCCAATATAATACCTTAGGAGGACCATATGAAATAGTGAATTTTTGTATTGACTTGCACTAGTTTTTGTCTTTATTTATTTCTTCTCTTTGTTTTTTGTCCTTAAAATAGGATCAGAACCATTCAGCAGCTAACCTTTTAGAAGTTTTTAAAGCACATGCCATGTCACAAATTAACAGACATATTAAGACCAAAGTATATATAAACATACTTGAAAATAAATGGAGCTTAGGAAGTCTTAGATAAAACCGATGGAGTACTTAAGTACCAAAAAATGCAGTTATGTTTAAAGAAGTAGTGTTCAACCCTTCGAATTTTAGGCGAAGCTAGCCTACTAGCTTGTTTTCACCAAGAGAAAATTCTGTTTAGAATACCAGTATAGCATAATGATTAATGTACCTTCACAATGTTTGAAGTTTGATTTTTTACAATGAAGTGGTAGTATAAATAGAAAGATTAGTGTAGACTCACTTTACTAAAAAATAAGAATACATATGTAATATACAACCTTATTCCCTCATCATAGATTAAAAGAAGACTAACTTAATCTTATAGAAGAAGGACTTAACCAAGAGATTTTTAATTTTTTAACTAGTGTTTTTTATTATCACTTCACATCTGATTTTAAAAGTGAAGAATCTATTTGTGAATCTTGAATCTGTTTGGGTCATGTTCAACAGTTTGTAAATATTTTAAATTGTGTACATCTGATTTTACACTTTGGCATTTGTGTTTATAAAGTTATACATGGTAGGTTTTATTGTCAAATTGAAAATTTTGTAATATATTTTAGCATATGTACTGGTCTTCATTTTTGACGATAATTATAAGAAGAAGGACCCATAAGTTATGTATGTACATAATTTTAACCTTAGGTTAGGTTACATCTTTTAATGTATGATTGAGGGAATAAAGTTGTATATTACATATATATTCTTACTTATAAATTAATTCCTCGTCAGAAAAAATGAAATACATAGACATCACTTTACTAACTTGTTTATCTAAGTAATTAACTGAAATTGGCTACAAGTAAGTAATTAAATTACGTTGAGTACTTGAATAAAAAAAAGTAAGTGGAATTGATTTGAATAACTGACTCAATTCTTAATTGACCTGCCTGAAGAAAGTTCAGTCGATAGGCCTAAGTTTCACTTGTTTTGAAAGGGATTCTTCACTACTGAAGGGAAGTTTGACATCTACCCTTTCTGTTATTTCAGAACTAGATTGGATGGAGACTGCAAGAAATGGCGTTTGTTTGCAGATGCTTTGAATGACTGTGCAATGGCTTTTGAGCTTTTACTACCCACTTTTACCCAACATTCAACATCAATTTTGTGTATTGCTACAGCAATGAAAGCTATTGTGGGTGTAGCAGGTGGAGCTACAAGAGCCGCTATAACACAACATCAAGTAGGTACATGTAAAGCTAATGTGGTCCTATGCCCTAAACTAAACTATTCTTCTAAAAAATGTATGTTGCTTAAAAATGGGAGGACCAGAACTTGCCATGGTAAGGATTTTATTAAACCTTCACCTGCCAGTTTCAAAGATCATTTTTCTTTTCTTAATATAATAACATTTTCTGATTAGTAGACAGGTTAATTGCACATCTTAACTCGTGTAATGCAAAAGCCAAATCATGAAATAAAAATGTCATTACTGCTTTCTCTAAGTATATCCAAAATTCAGGCTATCATTGAATCTTTGCCTGTTTGGCTCAAGCTGCAAGAACGCACAGTTTAGCTCGCGAAGCTACCAATAGCTGATCAAGCTGGCAGTGCTGCCTCTCGGTCAGGTATTAGCAGCAAAGCAAGCAGTGCTTGAAATGGTGGTTGATAGATTTTGTTCACTGTCAGTTTAATCACTTCGCTTGTTTCAGTTTTGCCTGTGCCCACTTCCATTATCATTCTGCCATCATTTCTAATATACATAGGTTTTCTTGGTTGTCAATGTGATCACTTCCATGAATTCTTCTTTCCTCCATTATTATTTTACCATTGTTGTTACTGTATGGAGTGAATGGGCCAAATAGAAAAGGATACTGGCACCTACTGGTTAAAAAACTAAACTCCGTGGAGCTACATCCCTGGAGGGACTTGGCCTACCACCCGACCGCTGCATCATCTACCACAGGCAGATGGCAGGATTGGGGGGCATGTGGTCAGCATGCCGACACCCACGGCGGTTAATGGTGGTTTTCATGACCTACTGGTTAAAGTAGTGTAAAATGTTGTGTTAATTGAATGGAACTTAATAAAAGCTAACACTTGAATTTTTAAAATAATATTAAAACTTATGCATAATGAATAGAGGAGAAAGTGTGATGACTGAGGTAGTTCACTGGTTCCGCCGCTAGGTAGCAGTTACTCTGCTTGTGAGTCGCGGGAGCAAGATTACTACGGGCGGTATAGGAAAAATTGCAAACATTATTAAACAAAATAATACATTAATCTATTTCAAAATGACTCGCCTTATCTAAATTGAATTGTTAGATACTTCTGACAATTTTCGGGCTGCTTTACACGTCTTGGAAGATCTCATCTCCAAAAATAAACATGGCCGTGTGTAACAGTAATTTCTCAGATTCCAAGAAGCTTGACCGTAACATTTCGTTCCACATCTTTCAAAAAATCGAAGATGTTCACAAGCAATGAACAATTATATAATATAGGTATGAAACAGCTAAGGGATGATTTGATCTAATATTTTGTTGCCTAGAAAATAGGGTAGATGGTATGTTAGTATAATTTGATGAGAATTTGTTAAAGAATGTACATTTGTATAGAAATAACAACGTATAATTAGGGTAGAAAACAGCTAAGGGATATTTTATAAATTAATATTAATATTACATTGTATAGAATATTACTGAGTATTAATTTGTATTAATATTGTATTAATAGAAATATTATTTATAATAATATTAATTTTCTCCTGGCCGTATGGGGTAAGTTATGTAGGTGAAACACGGTCAAAAGTGTAGATATGTGTACAAATTATGTGAACAGAGATAATATAAACTAAGGGGTGGTTTGTGAATTGCAGGGCACGGAAAATTTCATAAGCAGCACTACAAAAATAGGGCGCGTGATCTTTAAAATTGGCGTTTCAACATCCGATAAAGACGCACATACGCAAAAATTGTTTTGCAACGCATTCTACATATATCACACAATATTTCAAAGCATTTTCCCTGATTTTTTCATAAACAAATTAAATCCTCTTGCCTTAACTACAGCCCGCTATTTGCTCAAACCCTCGACCATTCGCCGTTCGCTGTAAATTATGTGCATCTTATGTTGTTAAATTATATTATTAAAAAAAGGAACAAGATATTAAACTAATAAGACATTTGTTATGATAATTATACATAAAAATTACTAACATAAGTGAACAGAAAATATGATAAATAAATAATCCAATAAATGCATAAATAAAAGTAGTGCAGACTTACTAAGTTAGAAAAAAGCTTCATTCACTCCCTTCCTCAGCGGGTCAATCTTGCAGTATGGGTACAAGTTGTTAGTTAATATGGTATTATTATTGAGACCACGAATAAATTATGTAAATTTTTTTACGTTATTGCTGGTATTTTATGGAAAAGATGCCTGCTAATACCTCAATACCATTCTGATAGCTTTAGCTTTAGAGTATTTACTATTACTCGTTAACCATTATAGATATATGGGTGGTACTCAATTTATAATAAGATCCAAATATTTCACTAAACCTTACACCCTTAATCTCTTTCTGGACACAAAAATAAAATAATAAATGTCGCATAGTCAAATTTGCTTCACCCTCAACATTTCACGATCGTCCCACATCATTCAGAGAGCTGAGCGCCCGGAATAATTACCACTCAATTACTCGTAAACCATTCAAGATATAAAGGTGGTACTGAATTTAAAATAAAGTTGAAATATTTCCCTAAAACTTTCTCGCTTGAAGTTTTTACGGGACACAAAAATGAAAAAAATTGTCGCATAGTCAAATTCCGTTTCACCCTCCATGAATTTTGTGTAATTGGTGATGTTTATATAATGAAATAAAAACATTTATGTCCGCATTTTTTAAGTTTCTGTTTTAACCATCAGAAGGACTGTGTTGTGCAGATTATTTCTGCACAAATTTCACAGAAATAGGACCAAGGGTTAATTAAAGATTGCGAGTTTAATCATAAGATGCCAAACTATCATGACGCAGCATTGAGAAGCTGAAACGCAAACGAAGGTGCTGCCAGTGTTTCGGTGGACCGCCGCTCTCCCTATACCTACCATTGTATTAGCGGCGAAGTCATCACACTTTCTCATTCTATTCATTATGACTTATGTAAACAAACCTCAAGATGCACAGATTTTACTAGTAACTACTGGATTTGAACAACCATTAAATACTAAATATTAAGTAGTTTTAAGTCCTATTGCATAAAGAAAATAATATTATAAAGCAAAGAAAGTTAGTTGATATACTTTGCATTATCATTTTTTAAAGAGAGTTACAATATTGTACAGTGGTATGTCCCAAGTAGATGTTTTTACTGGTGGATTAGTTATATTTCTGTAGACCTGTTCTAAGAAGGATGAATTTTCAGGCTGTACGGAATAATATGGCAGATGTTTCTGCTAAAGATGGAAGTCAGGAGACATTTGTCAACTTGTGTGCCTCTTTTGCTGGAATCTTTATCTTATCAACATTTGATGAAGGCGAGTAAGTATAAAAGTAGCTGATGTAAGCAAATCTAAGTTTCAATACTTGGAAAAAATTTATTTATTTGTGAAATATTTTTATTACAGGCTTGATCCTTTTTATGGGTGAAAAAGTATTTTGTTGGTTTTCGGCCTTACCTGAGACGCATTACAAGGAATTTATCTAAATTTTGAATCTTTTTAGTGTACCTGTCATTCTTCTGGAGTACAAGAATGCCATGCAAACAAGTTTATTTGCTTATTTGTGCCCATTTCATCCTCCGTGATTTAATTACCCTAATTGTATTTGGTGATGAGTACAGTTTATGAAGCTCATCATTATGCAATTTTCTCCAGTCCCCGTTTTCATCTCTTAGGTCCAAATATTTTCCTAAGCCCCTATTCTTGAACACACTCAGATTATGTTCTTCCCGAATAGTAAGGGACCATGAATCACATCCATATAAACCAACTGGCAGGATGTTAAATGTAATGGGCATGCAAAATCATTATTTTTATTTATGTATTTTATTGTTGGTGAAATTTAGAATGTAATGGAGTTATCTTGTTTTGTTACGAAACTGTAATGGCAAGCATGTTTAAATGTGCCAAACATCCTGAATGCAATAAAAAATAAATTCCCCCAGACTGGAGATATAATACACACCTCCTTCATTGAATCTGGGGATTTCTTTAAAACCCAGAATAAAAGAGCATGGACCATATGAGTATTCCTCTTTTGCCCATGCATATATTACAGAAAAACCATAAAGTTGTTATTTTTGGTTCAGAATTTGATTGACTTAGATTATGCACCAATGCTACTTCAATCGCTCCAGCCTGATTTTATGTCCAACAGAAGAAATGAGGAATATTGTAGGAGAAAAATTCCTCCGACACTGGGACTTGAACCCAGGACCTTAGGCTATTCGCGCCAATGATCTACTAACTGAGCTAAGCTGGAGTTCAACTCACAGCGCCAGATGGAATCAAGCATGGAGATTTTCCTACCCACTCTGTGGTAGAACGTGGGATGAATGTGTTATGTTTCCATACTTATCCCTGCCATGTGTATCTTAACATTGTTTATTAATCTTTCCAGATATGTATGGCAGATGTTTGCATTTTTCACATTAATCCATCTCTATGCTAATTTCAAAGCTGTGAAATCTCTCAAGATGCGAACACTAAACATATCTCGTCTCAATTTGTTAATACATGCATACCTGTATAGAGAGAGACTTACATCACCAGAAGATACAAATATGGAAGAATCCGTAATATTAGGAAAGGGACTATCAGGTAATTGAATTTTTTTTTTTCTGGGACCTTCCTACTATGTATACATGTATAACAATGAGTATAATGTTGCAAATATCAATAAAAATTAATAATGTGCATTTAGAGAGTATAAAGCCTCTGATTCAATTTATCTGTTATCTTTCACGGTACATAATCATTACATTCATTTAAAGTTGTTAAAATGAATATTTTATAAATGAACAGTAAAGCCATCATTTTAAATGCTTTGTACTTTTTTCTTATACAGATTAATGAATTATTCATTGTGCATATTTTCTGCCCATAAAATGGACGCATTAAATTAATTTACCTATCAACAAGGCACATTAAGTTTTTCAGAATCATGCTAATGTGCCCAATTTGTACCAAATGAAACATTAAATCAGTTCCCTGCAAGGAACAGTTGTGGTGTGGTCCTCTAACAGTACTACCAGCTTTACCAAAGGAACTACTCAGCCACTGCAAAATTTTTGCTTCTATGGTATTTATTATTATTATTATTATTATTATTATTATTATTATTATTATTATTATTACTAATACTATTGTCGTCATTATCAGCAGCAGCAATATCAATATTACCGTATCATTATATTAATTATTTTTAATAGCCAATATATTTGAGCACGGACTATCACAATTTTCATTTATTATTTCAGATTTCGTTTTATAGAAAGAATTTATTTTTACTAATGTTTGAACTAATCTTCCAGTCATTTCCTTCCTTTCTTGCACACCATTCAAATGTTCATAATGGTACATTATTTCAAAAAGAAAGTAAAAAATTAAACAAAACCAGAAAACATATTGCTTTCTTATATCACAAGATACACTCACATAAAACCCCACAGTCAAACTTTATATTTTGCTCCTGTCTCACTCACTAGTGAAGTGATATAAACAACAGAAAAATTAACTGTTTCATTATCGTATTGCATTCTTAGTGTTACACTATCGCAAAGGAATTGTTACATCTCTATACTATTTACTAAAAATTCACTCATGCAAACTCCCTTCATCTTTTATCCCTCTTTTCACTTTTTCACATTTTACTTTTTCATGGGCTTCCTATGACACTGACCCTTCTTGAATGCAGAGTTTGTGGGGCCCTCCATTATGCCATTACTTTAAGCTTGAGCTGGCTGGTTGTTTTTTGCATGCATAATTATTTATTTATATTTATACAAAACAAAACAAGACCACCCGAATGAGCATGTGCTCGTGCTCGGGCACAGTTCAGCCATTTACATTACAAAATACAAATTACAAATACATAAAGAAAATATAATATTAAATCAATACCTAAAAAATAATAATAAAAAAGAAAGAACAGAACTTGTTATACTTTATTTAAAACTGCTTTCTTTTCAGATCGAGATTTGTGTGGTTTTCGGATAAGAATGGGTAAATCATTAGAAAGCATTGTGAACAGTAGAAGGATAAATGCAGAAGAATTGAAACTGTTGGCTAACTTTTATCACAATAAGAATTACTTCATATTGGTTGATACAAGAAGTAGACACATATTTGTGAGCCTTCAGCAAGGAGAAACAACTGTTGATGTAATAGATGCCTACTTCCATTCGGTGATGCTAGGTATTGCAGTTTCTAAGGTCCAGAATTTTAAATTGGTAAGAATGCTAAATATATTTTACATCCTGTTTTAGAAAGAAATTAGAATTAAATTTATCAGGCCTCTTATCATTGTAGATTCTTAGGCATCTATGTAATTCACAGTAGCAATACTGTTTGCTCATAAAGGTACATTATCTTGTTCAAATATGGTGAAAGTACAGTGTGTTTCATGCACGAGTTGGCCAATCATGGGGGTTTCTGTGTTGCGGAGGCCACAGCTCTAACTCTTGAGCGATCGGGTGAAATATCTATGCAAATAAAGCCACTAACGGTGTATGGATTCAGGTTCTCACAATTACAGTTAAAATTACATTGAAAATAACCAATTACCTCATCATAAGAGATATTGGAAATGACCTCCTCTTGCATCACACAACATTGGCACCGTTTTAGGAAATTTTCTTTCTCGCGCATAAGTTCCACTTCTGAGATAGAGTTAATTTCAATTGTGACATTGTCTTTTAAGTTCTTGTAATATGTGGGGGTTTAACAATTCAGTCCACAAACTTTCCAACTGTGTCAGATTATTAAAAAAATATAAAAGACAAACTAAAATTTTCAAACAGTGGATAACTCAATAATAAATTAATTATAGCACAACATTTCAACTGGTTCCTCCCAGTTTTCATCAGGTACTGGTTGGTAGATCAGCTGGTGACTTAGAGGGGGTTACACCATTCAACCCAGCTGATCTACCAACCAGTTGAAACGTTGTGCTATAATTAATTTATTATTGAGTTATCCACTGTTTGAAAATTTTAGTTTGTCTTTTATATTTTTTAATAATGTGGGGGTTTGACCTATGTACTTTATTTTTCAAGTTCCCCCATAGGGAAAATAGTATATTGCGACTCACCCGAGTCCCCCACCACTACTCTCTAACGGGACCCGCGTGGAAAGTAGGGGTTTTGGGTGGGGAGATTAAAACAGTCGGGAGACATCTGTTTTAAAGATAGTGTAATATGATGTTTGGTGCAAGGGTCTTTTTTCATTTTTAAATATTTAACACTTGTGAAATATTATATATGATGCAAGGGTCTTTATTATTGTGAAATATTATGTTTTTTTTTATAATCGTTTTTTATAATAGTGAAATATTATGTTGGTGTTGGTGAAAAGGTAATTTTTCTTTTAAATGTGGAATATTATGTTGGCTCTAAGGGGTAGCGAGCAGGGAGCAGGGTGAGTCGCAAAGTACTAACTTGCCCCCCCATAAATAATAGTCACAAGAGAAATTAACTATATCTCAGAAGCTGAACTTATGTGCGTGAATGAAAGTTTCCTCAAAAGGTGTCAGAGGAGGACATTTCCAACATCTCTTGTGATGAGGTACGTGGTTTTTTCATTGTAATTTTAACTGTAATTGTGAGAACCTGTATCATTAAACTGTTAGCGGTTTTATTTACGTAGACATTTCACCTGATCGCTCGGGAGTTAGAGCTGTGGTCGCACCGATGCAGAAACTCGCATGATTGGCCTACTCATACTTGAAACACCATGTAGTTTGCAGGCACATGTAATTAACCCATTTACTGCTACAGCTCTATATATGCATCAATGCCATGGTATTGATGCATATATATAACACACCTCATATCATGCCAATAGACAAGTGGGGAGATAAAATTTAAAATGTAGGTGGGTAGAGCATTATACGAGGGATGTTCCAAAAGTAAGTTTCGTCGTTTTTTTAAAAAGTGAAGATGGTAAAGCAGATGAAGCAAACAACTGCCATAAGAATCGACACCTATTGCTGGTTCAACGACGGAAAGAGCATCAGCAGAGGAGAAACGATGCATGAGTAGAGTCCCGAAGAAGAGAGAGTAGCAGTAGACTGGCGTGCCCAAGGTTATTTGAGTACAAATCACGATGGCAGATGGACGTGTACTGAAAACGTGGTCGACAATGGAAGTACATGCTGTTATCCGGTATGACTGGGCATGTAGGACTAGTGTGTCCATCATCCATGGACGCCTACAGACTGTGTATGGTGAAGAGGTCATGTCTCATCAAATTGTTGGTCGCTGGTGTTGCATGTTCAGTGAAGGAAGGCACCTGTTCCATGCAATGAAAGCCGCACTCTCGGGATGTCACTTCCAAAACAATGCTGAGGTGGAGAAGGCTGTGCGACAATTCCTTGCATAGCAGGGCACCGAGTTTTACCAGAGTGGTTTCTTCAAACTGATTGCAAGCTATGACAAATGTCTCAATGTCGGTGGAGACTATGTTAAAAAATAGTGCAAGGGGTATATTTCATATGAAAAAAAAATGACGAAACTTACTTTCAGAACATCCCTCGTACAATAAGTCGTACAATGAGTAATTGGAATTTACTTCTATCCAGTATTTCTTGTAGTAAAATCAAAGGAGCAAACAGTCATATTAAACAGACAATCCAACAGAATTGAATCGTGTGGAAGAATTCTAAGCTCCCACGCTCAGAAAATATTCTTGCAAATCCGTTTTACAGTGTAACCCATTAAGTGGGAAGATAGTAATAAGATTCTGGCTTAGTCTTAATTGGTATGAATTATTACTTGATCTAAAATCCATTCAAGAGAAATTTATTAATATCTATTCTATTTAATTGCAAATTACTAAACAAATAGGACAGAGTGATATTACACTGTAAGGGGTGACCAGATGTCCTGGTTTTTGTCAACATGCCCTCATTTTTTGTGCCTCAGTCGTCTGTCTGCAAACAAATTTCTAGTCTTCAAAAGCCCTCCTTTTTAGAAATAGTTGATGACTTCGTCATTTGTAATGGGTGCCATAATACTAGCCCAACTAGGCTTACATACATTTAGTAATCACTGTTGTTATTTTCAACCTATAAACTGTAAAACATGGCATTCAGAATTGTTAAAAATTGCTGAATTCTTTGTGTATCCCAGGCCACAATGCTAATGTTGAGATAATGTTTTGTTTACTTTCATCTCAGTAAATGGATGAACGAAATAGGGTGAAATTCGAATCTGTTAAAGATCTGTTGTTGGTGTAAAATAACTACTCCTGTCAGGATTTTTATATGTAAATCTTGAGATAACCTAAACTCCTGCAAGGACAGAAGAAAAATCTGTGAACTTTAACAATGCTTTTCAACATCAACAGAGGAAGGAATAAGGAATGCATTTTCTCTTTGAGTTGTTTTCAAAGAAGTTCAAGGTTTTTCGTGCAAAATAAAGCAAAGTGGAGCAAATAAATCTGTGACTTATGGCAACATTGGAGCTAGAGTGTCTCATACTTTGTTTTTATATGTTGGAGAGAAGTCATTACCACATGATACAAGCTATCTAGCAGCGCACTATTACTATTCTGCAGATCAGAAGCTTAAAACCCAATTATCTCAAAAACCTTAAATGTAACGCAAAAATAATGCAAAAAAGTATATAAATAAAAAAAATAAGTAAATACATTTTTATATGAACAACTACCACTTTGAATCTGACATTCTGTGTATCATTGTTTATCAAAATGTTTAGAAAGAATTTAATTACCTTTAGTTTTGTGAATTAGTAATTAATTATTTACTTGTGTTATTTGAATTTTATATTTTTGCAACTACAATTTCCTTTACAGAAAATTCTGGATGAAACTTCTCCACCAATTGTTCGTTTGCTGCGCTCATTAGACCATGTGACATTTCCTATGAATGTACGGATGATACCTTTGGAAGCTCTGATTGCAGTACACAAATCAATGACTAAGGATTTTGATGTATTTCTGACGGAACTACAGGAATCAGGTATATCATACAGCCTTACTTTCTCTGAAGATTAGAATTAGATCTTCTAAAATGTGTAATGTATACAATATGCAGTGAATGAGAAAATTGTTTTCTTGTAATCAAATTGACAGTGATAAACTACAGTGTCTGTCTAAAATGTTGTCTTGTAGCGTTACCTGAAGAATTGTCTTTGTATCTTCTTCTTCTGCTAGTATATTTAGCTTTGCTCCACTTTCCTTTCCATCTCAGAGCTTTACAATATTTTATTTATGTTGTGTGGGATATTGTGGTGGGTATTTTGGTTGCAGTTTATAAGGTGTTTCTGTGTTTGACTTATGCGTACTTCATCATTGTACAGGGTCCGGCAGAGAAACCTGGCGGTTTTTAAATTGAAATTACGACAAAACTCTATTGTTTGCGCACATTATTTTATTTCAGAATTACAATACATCTCAAAGAATTTTATCTGCATCAATTACTTTTTGAAAATTGTGTTCCTACTTCAATCCACAAAGCGAAATAAGCCCATTACATCAAAATGATTACTATTGTTTCGTGAAAAGTTGGAATCAGTCGAAACGGCGTAGTGTCATAACTCAATGTCGCCAGTACATCTCGAACTTGCGCATTTAAGTAAAAAAAATTGCAAAACTTAGTTATGAAACCTGCGTGTAAACAAGATTGCATCAGTTTCGCCGCCATATTCCATGTCGGAATACCATACTGTTGTGGGTGGCAATTGTTTTTTACTTGAATGTGCAAGCGCGAGATGTACTGGAGACAATGAGTTACGACAGTACGCAGTTTCGACTGATTCCAACTATTCACGAAACCATAGTAATAATTTTGATGTAATGGGCTTATTTGGCTGTGGATTGAAGTAGGAACACAGTTTTCAAAAAGGAATTGATGTAGATAAAATACTTTGAGATGTATTGTAATTCTGAAATAAAATAATGTACGCAAACAATACAGTTTTGTTGTAATTTCAATTTAAAAATCGTCAGGTTTCTCTGCCGGACCCTGTATAAGAATGATGTAATGTTCTATGAACCTATGTCTTTGAATTTATGTATTTGTGAATAAAGTTGATTATTCAGTTGAAGGTGCAGATTACATCCTAAAAGGATGTGATCCCCGGTTTCCCAGTCACATAGGGGTATATTAAGTTTAATTTTGGAGATTATGGAAATGTGTGGTCTGCAAATTTTTGCTTTGTAGAACCATGGCTTTGTTTAATTTTTATGGGCATCTCATGTTCTGCTTGAGTTCTGCTGTTCATACAACCCCTTGGAACTTATGCTGTATTGCCACTTATACAGTGAGTCCCACGCAAGAGTTGGCCAACGACGTGGGTTCCTGCGGCGCAGCGGGCACAACTCCAACTCCCGAGCGATCGGATGAAATATCTATGCTAATAAAGCCGCGATCGATGTAATGATTCAGGTTCACACATTTACAGTTAAAATTATAATGAAAATAAACACGTACCTCATTACAAGAGATGTTGGAAATGTTCTCCTCTTGCATCCACACAATACTGGCACCTTTTTAGGAAATTTTCATTCACGCGCATGAGTTCAGCTTCTGAGATAAAGTTAATTCCTCTTGTGATATTGGGTTTAAGTTCTTCTAATGTATGGGAAATTGACCTATACACTTTATTTTTCAAGTTTCCCCATAAATAATATTCACATACTGTTAGAAGAACTTAAAGACAATATCACATAGGCCTATCACAAGAGAAATGAACTCTGTCTCGGAAGCTGAACTTATGCGCGTGAAAGAAAATGTCCTAAAAAGGTGGATTCAAGAGGAGAGCATTTCCAACATCTCTTGTGATGAAGTACATGTTTATTTTCATTGTAATTTTAACTGTAAATGTGAGAACCTGAATCATTACACCGATCGCGGCTTTATTAGCGTAGATATTTCACCCGATCGTTTGGGAGTTGGAGCTGTGCCTGCCGCACTGCAGGAACCCATGTCATTGGCCAACTCTTGCATGGGACTCACTGTACATGCAATATGATACATTTTAGATGATCACAGACATTTATTGTGATTACTCTAAATCCCTGCTAAAATCTACTGAAATCCTTTCTAATTGTTCCATTGGAAACATCCCCTCAATTAGTTCATCCATAGAAGAGTAAATTCTTCTGTTTCTTTCATTCAGAACTGGTACAAGACAAATGTTTAGATAATGCTGCAGGACATCATTTCAGACAGACACTGCATTTTATCACTGTACATTGGATCTCAAGAAAACACAATACCTTTTCAAAAAGAATGAACAAATATAGAGGTTCAACCAAGGGCACCCATGTGATATTTTCTAGGACAGGCCAATTTTTAAATTATTTTTTGTCGCTTTACGTCTTGGGCCACTTTGTAACAGTATTGTAACTTATTATAGTAATAATATAATAAGTGCAACAATGATGTAGCCAGAAAATAATTTCAGGGAGGGTCGAAAGTGCTGGGGGTTTGGGGGTATGGAATACCCCCCAAGAAAGGAGAATCTGAGGTCCACTCATGAAAAATTTTTAAATATTGAACTAGAGAATCACATTTTATACTAATTTAGCACTGAAAAACTAGTTAGCAAATTTGTTCACCATACTCTAAGACATACCAACATAAACAAGAAACCGTCACCTAAGTTACAATACTTATTACTATTTGTAAGAAAAATTAAATAACCAATGAAAATAATAGCTTACTCATTATGTTATGAAAACAAAATAACTGCTATATCATATTTGACACATCAACAAAACTTGTTTAATTTAATAAATTTTATTTTTTTAAATACAAAAGTAGAATTTTAGGTTTTAATTTTTAGGTGTCTGGACCCCCTTTTCCCCCCTCTCCTGATCAACTGTGGATTCTGCTTCCATGTTGTCAAATTGGTAATAAAACTTCTGCAAACTTTTTATGTCTCTACTAACTTTTAAATAATTGCCCTAAAAGAAAAACACCTGACTATAATTATTAATATAATTTTTTCCTTTTCCTGAGAGCTGGGGGAGGGCCGTCCCCCCCCCCACCCACCTCTGGGTATGGGTGCCCATGGGTTCAACCCTTAAAGGGCAACTTTACTTTTATTTACTGAAAAAAATTAAAATAAATCATTAGTTTTAATAATTTAAATAAAATATTGATTTTCTAAACAAAAATTAAGGTAATGTAAGATTTGAGGCTTTCCTGGCGAATCTTATGTAGAAAATCTTCTCGGGTTTGCAGCCAGGTGAGAAGTTTGTTGTGGTTCAACGTTTCCGAGGCTGACGCTGCCTCCATCCTCAGGGAATCTGAAGTGTCGAGTTTTGACATGTAGGGGAAATATATACCAACCCGAGTTGGGCGGAGTCGACCAATCAGGGAGCAGCTGTTCTGTTTTCGGTCCTTTTCCGGGCCACAATGTTCCTTTTACCTTTCAGGTCCTGAATGCATTTGTTCCAGGCCTGGTTGATAGTGAAACCTTCATCCCTGTTGAAGTTTGTGTCTTCCAGTCTAATTTCAATTGCCTCTCTGATGATCTGGTCCCAATAGCGTGTTGTCTTGGCGAGTACTGTTGTGTTTTTAAATTCTATTCTGTGGCCCGGTCCAGAATTAATGGTGTGGTCTGCAACTGCTGATTTGTCCGGGTAGAAGAGTCTAATGCATCTCTCGTGTTCTTTGCAGCGCTGTTCAATTGTGCGTGAAGTCTGTCCGATGTAGGCTTTACCGCATTCACACGGGATGCGATAAACACCCGGAGTTCTAAGTCCCATGTTGTCTTTCACTGGTCGTAGGAGGTTCTTAATTTTGGGGGGTGGCATGGACACTACGGATCTGGTGTTTCATTAGAATCCTTTCTAGCTTCCTGGACAGGTTTCCAAAGTATGGCAGGTAGGCAGTTCTAGTCTTTTCTCTTTGGTCGGTGGTTTCCTGAGAACCGGTCCTTTTCAGGGCCAGTCGGATTTCAGCGTCCCGGTACCCATTCTGTTTGAAGGTCTTCTTAAGATGATTTATTTCCCCGGGTAGGCTGTCTGTGTCTGAGATGGCGAGAGCTGTGTTGGTAAGTGTATGAAGGACACTCCTGCGTTGGGCTGGGTGGTGGTGACTGTTGCCGTTAAGGTAGAGATCGCATCCCGTGTGAATGCGGTAAAGCCTACATCGGACAGACTTCACGCACAATTGAACAGCGCTGCAAAGAACACGAGAGATGCATTAGACTCTTCTACCCGGACAAATCAGCAGTTGCAGACCACACCATTAATTCTGGACCGGGCCACAGAATAGAATTTAAAAACACAACAGTACTCGCCAAGACAACACGCTATTGGGACCAGATCATCAGAGAGGCAATTGAAATTAGACTGGAAGACACAAACTTCAACAGGGATGAAGGTTTCACTATCAACCAGGCCTGGAACAAATGCATTCAGAACCTGAAAGGTAAAAGGAACATTGTGGCCCGGAAAAGGACCGAAAACAGAACAGCTGCTCCCTGATTGGTCGACTCCGCCCAACTCGGGTTGGTATATATTTCCCCTACATGTCAAAACTCGACACTTCAGATTCCCTGAGGATGGAGGCAGCGTCAGCCTCGGAAACGTTGGACCACAACAAACTTCTCACCTGGCTGCAAACCCGAGAAGATTTTCTACAAAAATTAAGGTAATTTCGAAGTAATTATAATTTGTACCAAAACACATGCACACCTAAACTCTCAGAAAAGAACTGGTACTAATAAAATATCTTGATTACATACAAAAGATGTCAAATACGAAAAGGGATATAAATTATTATTTCTTAAACCTGATTTCTAAACCATTGTTTTATGTCAAACAGGTTGGAATACAGCAAGTCACCATCTTAATATAGATGAATGGAGGGTTAACTGGAAAAGTTTTTCTAGCTCTGGGCCACAAAGTACAAGCAATGAATCATGGAAATCATCTAAAGCAACCGCCAAGAACATGATTTCTGAAAACAGCTAATTGTACTGAATCCTGAATGGTAAGTATTTGAAGCCTAAAAGCACTATCTAAGTGTTCATGTTCAGGTGATCTGTATTGTACATAAAACATGGACAAATGTGAGTTTTTTATATTTTGCAAAATAGAGGCTATGAAGTATAGAACTGTGAAATGTGTTTATTTTAATTCATTTATTCCTATAATGTCACTTTAACTAAAAAGTAATAACACTAAAATAATCTGGATTTACAAAAATCAACTAGATATTTAGATTTCATGAACTTGAAGACGATGTGGTAAATTGGTTGGCCTAGATCCAAGGAGAGGTTGACAGGAACTTTGCACCGGGTCCGTTGATCAGTATACCTGGGGCAGTATATCATTAGAAATTCCACAGTGAGAGGAGATGCACACAGATCGCACCAAGGAGGAGGTTCTCTCGAAAGGATGTATGAATGAGTAAGAGCTGTGTGTTCAACTCACAGTCTGGTTAGAAGTACCTGGTCTCTGCGACTGAGGGTTATAATGGGTTGCGTAAAAGTGGGAACTGGGCAGGTAGCATGCAACTTTCCATTAGAAGGAGAGTTCCATTGTGTTTTCTAGTTCAGTAGTATTTTGCCTTTTAGGAATTTGAGGAAATCGATATGAGGGGTTTGAGGTCGGGCGTGCTTGTGGAATGTTTGTAAGCTTCCTTAGCGGCTACATCTGCTAGGTTGTTCTCAGGTATACTGCTATGAGATGGTATCCAGGCAAATACGGCCATTTTTCCAGATATAACTAACTGGTTACCAGGAGTTCATTAACCAGAGAATGAGGAGGATGCGAGTGATGTAAAGCGGCCAGAGCACTCAACATTTACAATTATTCTCCTTCATTATATATGTTTCTTCAGTATACTGTTTCAAATTGCTGTTAAGAATCTTCCCGATCCAGAGTTGTTTCCTCAAATGGATCTTGATGAAATTGTCTCTAAGTTCTCTACAACTGTAATTAAGATGGCCACCGAACATACTATTCCCATGGAAAGGAGAGCCGAAGATCCTGGTTCAAATCCCAGCTATGGCATAAAATTTTTCAGTCTGACTTCACCTTTCCATCTCAGCCTACACACGGCCAGTGTGAAAGAATTATCATTTCACTGTGACCTACTAGTGGTTTACTATGAAGCCCGGGTCTTAAAGTACTTACAGGTTGTAAGTCTCCACTGGGTTCGTATCTCATATTGAGAACGCCTGGTGGTATACTGGGATATGTGAGTCAGTTGGAGAATGTAATGTTGTACTGGCATGTTGCCATGGTAGCTCAGTTGGTTAGAGAATCAGCATGGAGAGTTGAAGATCCTGCTTCAAATCCCGGCTATGGCATAAAATGTTTCAGTCTGACTTCACCTTTCCATCTTAGCCTACACATGGCCAGTGTGAAAGAATTATCATTCATACTATTCCCATATCTAAAACTGTGTTCATCAAAATCAAAAAAGTTAAGCAATCTCTGGGAATGAAATGGTTAAATTCCCTGGCGGCGAACTTCTTTGCAGAAGGTTAAAGAAACTGGTGCACTGTTATGAAAAATGCTCAGAACTGAATGGGGATTATGTGAAAAAATGAAGTAGATATATAGTAAACTAAAACTGTCAATAAAAACCTTTTCTCATGAGTTTATTTTTTTAAATGACCAAATAGGGGATAAATCCTGAGCAGTCACAAGAGATTCAAGAAGAACAGTATAGTGTTGGCCAGAATTTCTCAGCTCACTATTGTTTCCTCCTTCACTTGCCTCATTACCACTTGGCCTTTGGCTGCAAACCTAAGAGCTTGTATTACCACCTGCCGACAATTCCTCCCGATACGTGACTTCCAGATAGCTTAACTGGAAGATGCCTCGTAATACCACCGCTGAACTGCTACCGGCAAGAACGCAGTAAAAATTTGTAAAATGGTCCTTAGCTGACTGAGCAAAGAGGTGTGTTTGTTGTAGTTCGGTAGACCTCCGCTAGGTGCGGCAGCTCGGATTTGTATTTGTACAATTAAATTACATAATAACACATCGTTTTAAGTGCATTAATCGATTTGTGCAATTCTATTTCATTCATATGTGAGCCTAAAATGACATTTTTGTGTAAATTAAATCTTCCAGCATCAATTCTGAAAATCAGATGGCGAGAAAGCTTCTGCATCCTGCCATCTTGTTTCAACCAAGATCCCTAACTAGCAGTCAGTACTTTGTCAGCCACTCCACCCTCCTGCTAGCTTATCTGGAAGTTGTCTTCCCAGACGGACTTTGTCAGGAGACCATAATACGCAATTCTTGGCCAACTTCCAGATAGGTTCTCTATCTGGTAGATAAATACGATATCTGGAGATCGTCATACGGGCCCTTAGTCTCTGATTGATATGAGAATATTATAGGAGAAAAATTCCTCCGGCACTGGGACTTGAACCCAGGACCTTTGGCTATTCGTGCCAATGCTCTACCAACTGAGCTAAGCCGGAGTTCAATTCACAGCGCCAGATGGAACCTCTCTCCTATGACTAATTGCCCTAATGGTCTACCTCACAGACAGACAAGTTATGTCATATGCAGTACTGTGAGGCACACTAAGTAGTGATTTTTGTGACCAGGCTCCCACTGTTATTGTACAGTTAACATTCAAGATAGATATATAAGCAATCATGAACCACAGATTATTGTCTCTGTTGGACACTACATGAGAATATTATAGGAGAAAAATTCCTCCGGCACTGGGACTTGAACCCAGGACCTTTGGCTATTCGTGCCAATACTCTACCAACTGAGCTAAGCTGGAGTCCAATTCACTGGTTCCATCTGGCGCTGTGAATTGAACTCCGGCTTAGCTCAGTTAGTAGAGCATTGGCGCGAATAGCCAAAGGTCCTGGGTTCAAGTCCCAGTGCCGGAGGAATTTTTCTCCTATAATATTCTCATGTAGTGTCCAACAGAGACAATAATCTGTGGCTCATGATTGCTTAATGATCTATCTCTGATTGATAGTTAAAAGTCCGTAACTTAAATGCTTTTTAGTACACACTCTCTAAAGCAGTTGCTTGTCAGACTGTTAACACGCCGAAGAATAGCACTTTGTTGGCCTAGGCCGCTTAAGTAATTTTATCAACCTAGGCTGCTAAAGTTGCCATGGTAACCTCTTTTTTTCAATTAGTTCTAACTATGGGACCTAGATGTCTCTACCATGTCTTCCAGTGAAGTTTATTTTTATATATGCTTATTACGTGCATAGGTAAATACCAGTATTATTAAGAAGGTCGTAAATCTTGTCAATTGGACATCATGTATTCAAGAAGTAATTTGATAACAATATTAAAAGTTGAACCTGACTAGAGGTTGACTGAAACACACCATGTCTGTATTTCAGTGCCATGGTCTTATCTACTACACCACACTGCAAGTTGTGAAGAACAATTAATTCAGTTGCACCTCTTACATTGGAAATGAGTGATATAACAAGTTTTGTTCCAGAAAATATGATAAAATGTAATATTTAAATTTAAGTAAATACATTTACCGTATTTTACGGACTATAAGATGCTCCGGACCATAAGACGCACTTTGATTTTAGGATGGAAATTTAAAGGAAAAGAAATTTAATGTCATTCTATGAAAATTTTTGAAGGGAATATTATACTTCATTGCATAAATAAATTATAACCTTGTATGATAGAATCATTGTAAATCACTTCTAACTTAAAAACCTGAGTTCTATGAAAATCATTTCTGTAGAGGTGGCATTGCGTTCAACTGAACTGATTTCTCAGAGAGACTGAAAATACTTTACACCCTCTAACCCTCAATTCAGCATACGGTAAGTGTGACAGGACAAGGCTGTTTAGAGGTCATTGCCTTCATTTAAACCATCCGGCGGAGACAACTCTTTTCATATTAAAGAACTCAACATTCCTTTATTTTCACAGTGTATACCTGGCTTCCAGCTACCCTCATTTTAAGATTGTGACAAGTGCACTGATGTACAGTCTGTGCCAAAACTTGCAACTAACCTATCCTTAGAACACCTTCTTTATGGTTATGGTATTACCGACAGTATTTACCATGATATAAATTTTTTTTAGTGTACTTCGGACCATTAGACGCACCCAACTTTCAAGGCTCTGTTTTCAAGGTAAAATAGTGCGTCTTATGGTCCGTAAATTATTGTAGTTTAATTACTATCTTAACAATGTCTTTTAAAGTATTTTTAAGGGAAAAATTCATAGCAAGCCAAATTTATAATTATGCAATATTGGTATAAGCACGATATCTATTTGCTTTCTTTATGCAGAATCATTGAAAATGAGTGATAAACTGAGTTCATTAGTATGAAAATTAGAGAACTTTTACTAAAAACTATTGTATGCACCATGTAGGTCAAAACTTCAGCAGCAGTCTCATCCCTTATTTCAGATTCGTTCACTAAAGCCTTGCTGTGTGTACTTGATACATAAATAGCTATAATTTTCCTGTTTGATAACTCCTACGGTGAAGAGCAGAGATAAATCTACTACCTAAATGAAACAATAAAAATTGTTTTTGTTAATGTTCTCAAACAAGTAGACTTATAATTTCAGCCAATATCAGACCCTCTACTGTACTGTAAAAGGTAAAAGATTTATCGTTCAAAGATGTTTGTTCCAAAATTTCTGAAAAACAATGGATACAGATAAAGGTTCTATCATTAGATAAGATATATTCAAATAAACAATTTTGTATCCCATTTGTAATAGGAAATATCCAACACTTTATTACATTATACTATTTTTAAATAATATATTATTTTGATACAAAAATTTAGTGCCAAGAATATACATTTCATTTGCATCAGTTCATATATTTTAGACATACATTGATCATTCAATTGATTAAAAATCCTCACAGTGGATATCAAGTGAATACATTGATCATTCAATTGATTAAAAATCCTCACAGTGGATATCAAGTGAACGCTTTTTTCTTTAGCTTGCCTCCAAAGCTTTATTAGGAATTGGATTGAACAGCTGTAGGTGGAGATGGAAGCTCATGTTCTGGTGAGCGTTTGGATCCGGTCTGCGATAAATGTTTCACAACATCTACCCAGTCCCAGCCACGAGGTCTATCTCCCTTTGCATCCACTCTATCCCACTGTTTCCTTTTCTGTGCCTTGCTAAGTTGCTCTTTTTTGGCTGGTTTTTTTGAAGTTGGCATTGATTCCTGTAATATAAAAAACATCGTAAAGCAATGTAAACTTAGCATTAAGTTACAACAAGAGAGCAGCCAAGAGCAAGTGTAACTTGCACATCAAAGTTCTGTACAATAATATTAGAAAATTAACTTGACTAAGTGGTGATGACATTAAGAAAGAATTTGTTAGTACAGACAGAAGTTCAAAACAGTCGAGCAAAACAGGAATCTACGATCTTGAAAACAGGCTCTTTTAGAATCTTATTCTTGAGTTTTTCAAATTAAATACTGACATTTTATCATAATGTAAGCCTATGAAAAACTATTGAAAATACATTAATTATTAAATACATCTGTGGCAGGTTTAATGGTAAGCAGACTATGCAGCCGCATGGGTCCCCGGGATACCATAGGGCCCCTAAATTTACAGCATTCAATTTTTCTAACATTTTCCTTATCTAATGTGTCTGGAGAAAGCTCACTTTCTGTTTTAAAAAGAGTAAAAAATTATTTAAGGAATACAATGGGATAAGAGCAGGAAATTGTAAACCACATTGATAGGCCTACTGCCAAAATAATTAATGATTTTGCAAGAAATGGAGCAAGATGGAAATTCATGTAAAAATATTTTTAAATAAATATATTTAATGCGTAACAGTATGAAATTTTTCATTTCTTTCCTTATTTGTTAATAAGATTATGAGAGTTTTCTTACAACTTGTCTTTCTTTAACTTGAGTTAGAGGGCCTCAAAATTTTTACTGCTTGGGGCTTCCCCTTGACTTGAGCTGCCACTGAAATACATAGGCTACATAATAAAGTACATATAAGCCACATAGGCATTCTTGGGGTATGTCCTTGATCGGCACACCCAGCCTACGAGCCATTAACTGGTGATCCGATGGGGAAATACCGTAAATAGAACATATGACACGCTACACTGAGTTGCCAGGTACAGTTCCTTCTGAAATTATAGCACAGCAAGACGTGGAGTGTTATCAGTTGTAATTTTAATCCACGTTCTCTGTGTGTTTTGTGTGTCATTCATTGAGTAAGAACTAATTAAATAGGCCTCCTGTTATTTCTAAACTTAGTGGCAAGACATTACATAGTCAGAGCCCGGAAAGTATTGCCAAAGTTAATAACGGTTTCAAAACATGTCTATGAGTGTACAGAGTTTTGTGAATGAGTGTCTCTTGAGGAGTGTATCACTGGACAACAAGGCGCCTCTGTGGAGTAATGGGATGTCTGTGCGGGAAGAAGGGTGAAGAACTATTGGTAAGTCACTCGCTTCAAAGCTTTCATTACTAAATTCCATACCCCAAAATTGCTTGCGCTACTTATACTTGAAAATATGTGTTTGAGGATGGACATATATTTTACAAACAATATGCTATCAAATTTCGAAACCTGCTTTCATTAATATGATAACTAGGGGGCGGATTTCTATGACATGTCATATTTTCCCCCTTTGCATTATTTCAGGTTTCCAACTAATTTAAACCCGATTCCAAGCATCCTGGTGAAAATGGAACGACTTTTATTGTGCATATAGGCTAACTGCATATTTAGGAAATTTTCAACTATTGTGGCATATTTAGTAAGAATATGCATATTTAGAACATATTTTTGGCATATTTGTGTGCATATTAAAGAAATTTTGATGATTCATATCATATTTTGTAAATTTTGCATTGTAATGATACTTTTTGAGAATTTACAGATATTTTAAATAATTAACATTATATTTTAATTAAATGTATTGTAATGAAACTTAAAAAAAATATACACAATGCATAAGTGGTAAAGTCATATTTTAAATTTTATTGGTCATATTTTAATGTTTTTTAGGTCATAATTGCATGAATATATCCTATTTTTTAGGTAATAGAAATCCGCCCCCAAATGATAACATACTTCAGAAGATGGTTTTGCATATTATTTAGTGGATGTTGTTTTTTTAAATACCGTTAGACACATTTTTTAGGAGGAAAGGTTTCTTTTCTTGGTTGACATCAGCAGCCTGTTCAGTATTAAATTATTTTTGTAAGTCTACAAATAAGCATTACCAATAAGAGTTTCATAATTATAAGAATTTACCTGTGTTTCTGATAAAGTGAGTTGATCTACTCTGTTGCTAACATCGCTGACACAGCTCTCAGGTTGTGCTTCCAGAAAGTCGTCTAATTTTTCTTTTACATACTCGAAAAGTGTATACGTCATGGCTTCACCCAGATATTGTTCTGCTTCTTCATTCAGTCTAGATACAACCAAATCTTTTACCTGCTGATTTCTGGAAAAAATAATATAAGTTATAATAAATTATTATTATTATTATTTACTTGATGTTCCCATAACTATGGGTTACTTTCAAGACAATGTATGATTAAAATATAAGAAATCGATGATTTAAAATGTCAACAATTATTGAAGTATGCCTTCAAACAACGGTACATGGAACATTTTCCTATTTTTAAAATTTTATACACAGGAGAGGAAAAAACATAATCTTGTATGCTATACAGCAGTGTCCTACAGAACTGGTTCAAATGTGTGAGTACTACTGTTACCTGGGGATGGATTTTCGTCCTTCCAGTTTTTTTCCATGTGCAGGATGTGCCATATTTCGATGTTCCAGTAAAAACTAAACTTAACACAAAATATGCTTTACAGCGTTGTTCGGGGGCATACATGTCATGCTTTGGGCTTATAAATAAGGTATGGTTCTTCCTCAATATAGCAACGGATCCTTTGAGGGTTGCCAAAAGAACTACTGTTATATAGGTACAGGGATTCTTGGTCTGTTGAAAATACTTTTCGGGAATGGCATTCTCATAATAGTAGGGGATGGTAGGATTTTAGTTGTCCTGATTTTCCTTATTGACGTCTTGGGGCTGTGCCTCATTAATTTTGAAATGCACAGTAGGGTCAATCATAAAACCAGATTTTGTTTCATTGGAAGCAATATCTACTCACCTTCTACTTCCAGTGTAGAGACCATGCACGTCTTCAGAGGTACTATATCTTTAAGGACATTTGCAATAACTGACCTTACTGTATGGTGTCTGATACTGAGGGATATGAACCCAGAACATGTGAAAGAGTTTGAACCTCGTTGTGGCAATGCAGATAACAATAAGTAAAAGCAATAGCTACAGTATATTGATACCGTAAACTGGGGTAACATTGGCCACTTTTGAAAATGAAAATGCTGTGAAATAGAGCATGCATTTCCCAGAGTGTTGTTAATGGGCTTAAAATTTGTGTCTGTAATTGTACTCTTCTAACACCAAGTTTGGATTACTTAGTTAATAATAAAATATTAATTACAGCAAATTAACTGGTGGCCAATGTTACCCAGCAAACCGGGGAAAAATTGGCCGCCTATTTTTTTTCAACATATTTGAATTCTGAGACATCTAATATGGCATGTATGACTTTAATTATACAACTGACACATTTAAAAATACAAATAAACACAGCAAATGCATGCGGAATAACACACATAAACAAGTTTCAAGCTGAGTTCAGCGACAGGCAGAAATTAATTTACTTCAGGTCTGCAGACTGTGTAAACTTATACATTAACCTTTCCCCTGATCTTTTCAACTTTTTTACTATCTGACTGACATTAATAAGTGAAACATCATCTGGTTTAGCCACAAATTGTTTTCCATCTCCATTAACATCACTTAGACCCATTACTTCAGTTTCATCAATCTTCATGCTTTGAAATCGCTTTTTGCCTGGGAATTTAACAATTACAAAATCACCTCATAAATTTTCCGAGTCTACGCAAGTTGCTGAATACTCAGAACAGACAGAATGAGGCACTGCTTCAGGTTGTTCATCTTCAAGAGGTGATAATTCAGAGTTGTCATGAAGACTTATGTCATCGTCATCCCCAATTTCCTTACTGTATTTACCAGTACGTTTATTTTGGAGAGATCCTCTTTTCACTCTTTCACTCAACACATTGCTGTTATTATCTCTTTAAGCTTTCTTTAGATTTTCTGGGTCATAATCTGAAAATCTCCTTGCTCCTGTCTTCCTTTTTGGATTACGAGGCATGGCCAAAGTTACCCCAGAATTCCCGTCAGGTAAAAAATTTAACAGCTCTATGTGCAGACTTTGTCAAAATAATCTGGTAGATACATAATCAAATTGTTCATGGTTCAAAGAAATAACACACAGTTCATCATGAAATTATAGTCAAAAACCTTCTCGGGGTGCAAAATTATAAATAACAACTTTTTCCCCTCACACTTTCACACTTTTTAAAAACTAATTGTAGAAGAAATAGCAGCAGCTTGCAAACAATGTTTTCCCTCTAAAACTTCAGCAGGTTCTCCAACAATACCAGTATAACAATAGTTTACCAAACTATCAATATCTGTATGGAGTAGGAAAATTCAAATCTCCAAATGCAATTAGTGGCCAAAGTTACACCAGTGGCCAATGTTACCCCAGTTTACGGTAACGCTGAAAACAGGTAGGGTACACATTTTGATACCGGTAGTGCTTGTTTTTAGTTTTCAGTGGAAACAAGTTTTCCAGAAGGCAGAAGAAACTGTCACTAAAATTGTTTTCAGATTTTTCAAGTGAACCTGGCAATTAACTTTACAAATAATACAAATAAATGTGAAAGAGTTAACAATATAAAGTAACATATATAAAGTTTTGAGAAGCCACTGACAGGAATATCCTTTTTTGAATACCGGTAATTCAATTTTTTTTTGCCATAAGTCCGCATTTCTGTTCTCTGGTGCAATTGAGGACATGGGTGAACTAACAACTTAAAATGCATTTAAATAGAGGATATTTAGATAGTAGTTTTTGTGAAAACAAGACTAGCCTACATCACTAGATTCAATGTTTTAAAAATATTTCTCTGTAACAAAATAATGTAACTTATATATTGTTTTAATAGGTCTTAAAAACTCTTAAAATACCTTTATTGAAATAAACTAGACTCCATGGTGCAACATCCCTGAAGGCACTAGGCTTACCACCTGACCACTGCTCATCTACCATAGACAGATTGCAGGATTAGAAGCATGTGGTTAACATGCCAACACCCATGGCCGTTATTGGTGGTTTCCATTACCCAGGGCCGTGGAAAGAAAGCAAATTTTCCCGGGCCCCCGTCAAATATTAAATTCACTACCCAACTCGCCCTTTATAATGTAGGCCTATGCAACAAAAAGATTATGTCATGATATTACATAATTACTAAGTGCCAGATTGGTATCGGTACTTTATGAGATTGTCTGGTAGACAGGACTGTCTGACTGACTGTCCGTCCGTGTGTCTGTAAGCGAGATAACTCAAATACGCTTTATCGGATTTTCATAAAGCTTGGTATACCATTTATAACGCCCATGGGACGAAGCCTATTGATTTTGGACCAAATCGGTTAACTGATGCCATGTACAAAACGGAAAAAATACATTAAATTATTTTAATTAGGAACAATTTTATCTGTATGTACCAGTTTAATCTTTTGAAAATTATGATGTTAAATGCCGAACGTTAGTGAGGCCTACTGTTGAGTCCAAAAGGATTTGTGCTTCTACTTTTAAAAAATAGCCATTTTTCTTCAAGATTAATCTGTTTTAGATTAACTGATAATTCGTTACACGACAGGACAATCCAGATAAAATAAACACATGAAACACAACTTAAGCTGTTTATTGACTTATAGCCAATTTTATTTTAGAGTAAATTCAGAAAGTAAAAATAAAGCCTGTTCGGCCGGGCCCCCTTTTGGGGTCTGGGCCCTGGGGCTGCTGCCCCTCCCTCTCATCGGGCCTGCCGTTACCGTGAAATAAATAAATGTTTGACAATCGACAGTACAAGATGTGGTGAAAACCAAATATGCCTACTTGTGGCACCCTAGCTCTGAAACCACTCTGCTGCACGTTGCTATGCGATATTAATTGTAATTAACTTTAATCACCCTTTTACCAAAACCACTATTTTCAGAGCTAGTTCATAATATTTCACGATTATAATAAATGAGTAAGGTGCACCAAAGGAGTGGGGGCTAGGGTGCCACAAGTATTTGTTTTTTCCCCAAGATGTTCTAGTCTTGTGTTGTGCTCCTGCTTGGCAATAATCTATAAAGCAAGGTTGGTTACTCATGGAGGAAGTTAATTAAAAACACTGCCAAGTGTATCTGTATCTGGTACCCTATGATCCCCAGGTGGGGCGAAGGGGCCTCCAAGTGGAGTGATATGCTTATTTTCCGAGAGAGGGTAGGACAGGTGGTAAGCTCATCGCCTCGCAATCCCCCTCTGGAAACTAAGTATTTCTTGGACGTGAAAGGGCCGAGAAATTTTGTCCAGAGGCTCTAATTTAGGCTTGGAGTTCTTTTATGTGCTGTAAATCTACGACACGGGACCCCCCCGCTTAAAGTCCCTCCCAGAGGACTCTGTGCCCAGGATTTTTACGTCCTGAAAAATCCATCGACCGCGGCCGGGTTTGATCCCACGCCCTGCAGATCTAGAGGTGGGCACGCTACCTCTAGACCACCGCGGCTGACACCAAGTGTATATCACATAATTATAATTAGCCTACTATATTGTAAGGAGGGGGATGTGCCTTTTTAAATTGAGGTATGATAGGGAAAAGTTTTGGGATAGCATACCGCCTTGATTTTTCCCACCTTCCCTCACTGAGTATTGCCACGAGCTAGATACCATACAAACAAATTTATGGATTTAAGCATGTTACCTGAGCAAGTTTCCCAATAGATCTATATTCTAAAATAAACCATTATATTTTGTTATTAAATAATGTGTTCTTTACTAATATACTGGTTTATTAAGACGATATACAAAAGATGTTTATCACATATTAACTTACATATCTTTGTTGTAAAAAGTGTCCATGTTTACACTAGGTTTCTCTGAAGGATATGATGGACCCCAAGATATCTCCAGTAGGAAAGATTTTGGACTTCCATCCTCGCCATACTGACAATAAGAAAACACAATTATACCATGCCCAGTGTAAAAAAAAATGTTAATGGATTTAAAAACATTTTGGCAATACCTTATATTGAAATGTGGTTTGAGAAAGATTCTTGAAGGCCGGATCACCATCGTATATTGAAAGCAATACTTCCTTTTCTTCTTCCTGTAGCTCCAAGTTTGACATTTTCCCAGGAAATTAACTGTAAAAAATAATTTAATGTTAAATGGACAACATAAGTCATACTTAACCTTCATACCACACACAAATATTGAAAATATGTACACATTTGGTGTAGAAACCCCAAGAAAACTATTTCATAATAATTCCAGTATCAATAAAAATAAATAACTCAAGTATTTTATAGTATTATTCAGTAATTAACAATATATCACCTGTAGAGTACCCAAATCATATTGCAGATTGTAGCAAATGGGGTAGATTACGTTGGCTATTGCCCCTGTCATCAAAATATTTTCATTTTTCATGTTGGTGAACCTTGCCAGAAAATTGCGGAGAATACGCACAGAGGCAGAGAGAGAAATTCAGATCAGTTTGAATTTTCAAGACTACCCTCCTGCCACAACCGATGGATAGAAACTCCACATGGTCTCTCTAGCTCTAAATGGAGAGAAGCTGTTTATTCTAAATTCAAGGTTTGAGTTAAAACCGAGAGGATGATAAAGAAACTGAAGCTATGGATTCATAAATTAGACTGAAATGTACGAGCAATTCCTTTCCGTGGCAGATTTCATCCTGATGTCAGAAAAAAATGTTCCAAAGGAGATCGTCGACATTATAGTTACCAAAAATGTTTTATTAATATTAGGTCTTGATTCCAAGCTCTGTTCAGTTTGTAAAGTCTGTATGTTGCTATCTCTAACAGTTGTAACCTTTCTTGTCATATTCTTATTGTAACTGTTTTGACGTGTCCCATAACATAAGTATGTTCCGATGGACTAATACATCTGTTCTGTTCTAACTGACCTATGGATAAGGAATCCGTTTCGCGATGAGCTTTGGGTTAACAATACGTGTAATCGTAGGCTTTCGCAGCCCAAGTTGACAGTAAAATCTTCTTGGCTTTTGGGTATCCAGATGCCAAAGATGGCAGATACACAGAAGCCAAGGAGATTTTGAATTAACATGTCTCATGCCACAAGAAGAAGATTCATTGACAGAATGTTCAACTGACATTGTACTGAAATCACAGTCTTCACAATTACGACTCGTACAACTAACAAACTTTTGGTTATATTATGACTGATTGTCCTGAAGTCTCAAGAAAGGGTTTGAAGTGTAGTATAGTAATGTTACTTACTAATAATGTTGAAATTAACAAATATTAAAATCAGCATTGCTGATCTTATCGCTCATAAGCAGCTTCATTCATCACATTAAAGATTAAACTGTGTTTGTCATTGATATTGTAATTTAACCTCTTCAATTTATTTTTTATATCATTTTATCAGGGGTTCCAATCTCCTTAGCTTCTTGAACCACCATCCCCATGCAATCCCAACTTCATATTACCCCAAACTCATGAAAATTAACCCCTGTTACAAATCGTTGAATAACAGTAGACCTATTCTAAAACTTTCAGAGGAAAAGGTATTGCTGTACTTTTAATAAAAACAGTGTCAATGAAAAAATATGTTTAATTAGGTTGACTTTTACATGACATATACCGGTACATAACGGATACTATTTATACAGTATATTTTATGAAATTCTAAAGAATTAGAATATGTGTTTATTACCATTTTTAAGTTATAAAATTTGCTTCTTGTGGGCACCCCTGATTTTATATTATCATTCATAATGTAATTGTATAATTTGATGTAATAATATAGTTTTATAACGTCTTTTGAATTTAATACAATTTAATTAAAATATTAGTGTTTGCACATGTTTATTGTACGGTTATGTCAAAACTCAGAAGGGGTCCGTAATTTTTTTTTTCTTCAAGAGGTCCACAGACTGAAAAGTTTGGAAACCACCAGTCTATAATATCGGAAGTTATTAAGCCGTCATTTACTTTGACAATTCCTGATCATTATATTTTCAACCATATTCATGATTAGCATGTGCCCGCGGCTCCGCCCGCGATAATTATTTCAAGAATTAAAAATTAATAATCAAGAGCATAATAGTTAAATCATATGTATTACCACCTAAATCACATGGAGTGCATTCCACGATTAGGTAGCGTCGCCTGGTAAAAGCGACCTCAGATTCGAGTTCGTTGGCCCAGAAAACCCCTGTATAGTGAGTTTCGTTCAAATCGAACAACGTTTCACCATATTTAGGCCTATGTTGATTATCCCTCTTCCGTGTAGGTTGAAAATTTCATATGTTTGCGGGCCTTGACATTCTAAATAATGAATCGTCCAGGATAAACTTGCAAAATCAAGCGATCGCGTATGACAAAAATAGCCAAAGCCAACTGTAATTGATTTGACATTGAAATGTATTACTGAAAACTGATGCTTCGAAAACACAAAAAATGCACGTTTCCTGCCCGTTTTTCACGCATAACTCACGAAGGAAAGCGAAAATTAAAATTCCGGCTTCGAGGTGCATTTTCCGACCCTTCAGTACACCTATGTTTAAAATTTCAGATCTCTGCGTTGAGTAGATTTCGCTAGGCATCGCGGACAGACAGACAGACAGACAAATCCTTTTATTAATATAGATATAGATATAGACATAGTGGCTTTCGGCTATCGTCTTAGATAGTTTTTTTTTTACTGTCATCTTTTTTATGTGAAGAAAAACGAAAGCCTTATAAAACAAAATGCATTGATAGATATAGCACTGAAAACCTGCAACCTATTCCACTGTTGTGGGCAGTAGTGGAATTTTGAATTACGCTCTCATTTTCTCTCGGTCAAGGTTCGGTTATGTCCGAATACGTTCGGGAATGCAGCAGGAAGAAGTCAGACTGCACTGCTGCATGATGTATGGTTGAATGTCGTTGTTCTGTCATTAATCATGTTTTGTTAAATTTTATTACCAGATTCTGTATGCAAGTTAGTGATAATGGATTGACTGTTAAATGGATAGGATCCAATCTTTACGCGTACAGAATTGCTTCTATATAGGTTTACTTTTAAGCAATAACTTACAGTTACCGGTGAACGAAGGTTATGTTTATTCTACTGTGCGGAACAATGAATAAGTAATAAGAGTACATTGTGTGTCGTAAAGAGCAATGAATCCATGCTTGAAGCTGAGAAAATGAACGAAGAATGCACAGATATGGAACTGCAGGAGATTTTGCTATATAGTTCCAGACATGGAGACATTACTATGGTTCAAGAACTGCTTCAAGCACGTCACGATAATAAGATCGTGTTAGACATTAGTTGTAAAGGTATTTAAGACTTATTATTTTATTAGTTTCACGATGTATCCTATAGTAAGACAGGAGAAAAACAAGGAGTAACTCTAACCTATTGTATTTTTCATACTTTTAATGGGTATATCCTTTAATGTTTAACGTAGACCCTGCTGATCATTTTAGCCCTTTACTACTGTCAAGTTAGTTGTCAGTGTCTTACAAATTAATACCCGAATTATGTCACTCGCACATTAGGTATACAAGAATAGTCTTTTACTGCAGAAGTGAAAAACTATGAAAGTATTAATAATTTAGACTTTTCTTTTCTTTATTTAGGCAAAAGCAAAAGTAACTTGGGATGGACACCGTTACATCTTTCAACCTATTTCGGACATCGACAGGTTACTGAACAACTACTGGCTCATGGCGCTGATATTAATGCTGTCAATGATGCTGGGGACACACCCCTTCATAAGGCTGCATTTATTGGTCGAGAGGTGAGAATTAACAAATACATATTTGCCTATCAGTTGTGTTTAGGTATGAAGAAGGAGAAATCCTTTGAACTTGAAAGTCATAATCGTCCTTGGTTGAAATCATGAATTGCATTAGAGTAGCCTATTGATACAGACTTTTCACCGAAATATAAGAAGTTTTCAAACCCTAAAGTGGGGATTCAACTTTTTTTTATGTTTGAAGCATTTTTTAAAATGAGATAAAAAAAAAAAAAACTTGGGGCACCATTGTTTAGAGAATTTTAGTTTTATCTTGCTCACTTTCTTTTTTTTTCCTTGTTTCTTTATCTTATGTTCTTTGGGTTTAGTATGGCACATTTCTGGGTTTCTGTGCGAGTTGTTCCCCACAGTTATGCGTCCCATAGATTGGGTACGACCACTCCCACTGGCCGCTGATGATCTTGCATCTCATTGGTCCTTCCTGCACATGGCATAGGCTTGTCCAATGCTGCCAATAGCTTTATAAGTTGTACTCATGTTTAAGTGATGATTTGGTAAAAAAAATTTTAGGTTGCTCACTAGGCTCCTCCCACCAACTTTCTAACGGGCCCGCCTACTAGATGCTTCTCTATTTGAACTATCGTATTACCAACACTATCTATTGTGCAAATGATGAAACTGGGAAAAATTAAATAATTAGTTTCTTCTTTATTCTTTTCTTCTCTACCTTTTCCACCCTGTTCCTTTCTTTCTCTCACCTCCTCCTCGCCCTACTTGCCTATTTGGGACCTACTCCTGACCATAAATTTTGGATCGACCAGTATAGGCTACAAACCCGTGACTGCTAGCACCATAACCAGCAGCCTTAACCACTACACCACGAGTGATTGCAGAGCAGTGAAGGGAAAATTCATCTATCTAAGTTTAGAGAACTTTAGTACCGATACATGAGAAATAGCCGTTTTCGTGCAATCTTGTGGTTTTATATTTTTGATATGATGCAAGGATCATTTTTGAAAGATTTTTTTTATTTAACTTGTATGGTGCAAGGGTAATTTTCGTAAGATTTTTTTATTTTTTGAATTTTCAATATGGTGCAAGGGTCATTTTCATAACGCTGATATTTTGTATATTTTTATGCATTGTATGATGAAGGATACAATAGTGAGCTGAGCAATTCATAGCCTGGATAGGAGAAGTAGGAAGGTGCGCACGCAAGGCCAGAAGCGAGGGGAAGCAGCCGGTGGAGCTTGGCTGTGTGCGACCTAAAGTTGTCTTTCGCCGATGATTTATTTATTTAATCTGTTGCTCAGGGTTATGAACAATTGTCATTAGCCTTCTGACTTCCCAATACAGATGTCCATTCCACTTTTCCCAGTATTGCTGGAGAGCAGAGTATGTTCTAAGATGTTCCCAGTTTTGAATGACATTTTCTTGATTCGGCATGCATTTCGGTGAGGCAGATATTTTCATTCTATGCAAGTGTTCTGCATGACAGTCATGTGTTGCTATCCAAAATGCTGCAAATTTTACTTGGAGGTAGTTCTGGTATACGTAGAATTCTATATCTGAAGTCCATTTCTTTTCACTGCTAAGCCTGGTGATGAATTCAGCTCTTTCAGTCCTGATGGTGATGATATCATAGCGCACTGTCCAACAAGTTAGATAGTTAGGTTTCCCATTACTGTGTTGTTTATAATAATTACTGTTCGTGATAACTGGATTAAGATATTCATAAGAAGGGGATCTGGAGATAGCCCATGGTGGGAATATAACAATTCAAGAAGGAGATCAGGAACCAATATCGGGCTCTGGGGGCAAAGCCCCAAGGGAAGGGGTTCCAGGGGTCTGGTACAACACTCTGTTCCCTTTCAGCTCAAGGTGTTCTGACCTGCTACGTGGCCTTCAGGTTGGTTACCAACACTTCCATTGGCTACAGACGATCTTCCATCTTCATTGGTTCTTCCCGCTCAGGCTTACCATTACTGCCAATAGTTTTATATATGCTTATAGTTATGAGTACCAGGAGCAATCCTGGGGGTAAAGGCGACCGGTGCGTAAGGCTACCAACCTTACCATCTTCATGTGCCGAATGTCCAAAATCTGGGAGCCTCAACCTCTTGGAACCCTCTGGGCCTCCTTGGCCTGTATAGGGATCACTTTACTTTTATAGTTATCTTTAGGTCTTCCATTACTGTTATAATAATTACCGTACTTAAAGCTCCTAGTGAAGGGGGTCTGGGAGAAACTTGGAAAGAAGGTCCAGGGGCACGTCCCCTTTTGGGGGCAAAGCCCCCACCCAAGAAAAACAGGAAGGAACTAAGTGGCTGATACTGAGTTACTGCACTTGAAGCTCCTGGGGAAGGAGGTCTGGTGGCTGTTTCAAGAAGGTCTAGAAGGTAATATAGAAAAACAAGAGAGGGATCCGGGACCAATATTAAGTTTCTGTATCCAGTAGAAATTCTTGATTAGCAACTGAGTCACTTATGTTTTCAGTATTGAATATTGTCTGCATGTCCCAATGCTTCTCCCAGCCTGACGATTAGAACATCATCCATACAAGGAGATTGTGATTTAACAGCTCTTCACAGCGCTATTTTAGGTTGATTTTGAGCCCATTTTTCACGATTTTACTTACATTTAGAATCTTCGTACGAATGTAAAATGCTTATATATGGAATCTATAGGTTCTAAAGAAGAATATAACATTAAATTTGGCTGTTTTCCATGTTTCTAAAACAACAAATATCACAGGGAGCAGAGTGCTTCACTGTCCCTGGATCCAGGGCAAGGAAATACAGGAAGGGGTTCTAGAGTATTGGGTGAGCACAGAAGCACAGGAAGAAGATATGCGTCTGATGTAAAGGGAATCTAATATCTCACTTTTTTATGCCAACATCCAACAAAGAAGTACACAAAGGGAATCTGAGTTCAAAATAGAAAAGTGGGAAGATCTGAGATCGATTTTATGTTTATATATCCGCTAGAGAACAGTGATAGTGACTGAACCACTGAAACCACTGTTATCACCAGCAATGAGTCTTTGCCATGTGACAGGACACCCACTCCCAGACAGGCAGTAGAGCATCGTCTGATGGAGACATATTGTAACAGCATTCCATAGCACAATTTTAGATTTATTTTCTGTCCACTTCTTCGTGGTTTTACTTAAGTTTAGAATATTCTTACAAAGACAGGGTGCTTGTATGTTATGGAATTTCTAACTTTTATTGTAACATAAAATTTGGCATTTTTCGTATCCTATTAAACTTAAGCCTTCAGCACTTGTGCCAGTTATGACGTGTTTACGCATTTGTTACCCATTTTTTTTATTCCATCTTTATACAATGGTTTCCGACATTTTGATAATAGGGATGGTATTGTGGGTTATAGTCAACTATATTTTAGTTATACTTAAAAGGAAAATGTTATGAAACATAAAATAAACTCACAAAGATACATAAATATTTATGTATGAATTTCAAGCACCTTCCACATTTACAATTTTGAACAGAGTTTAGAACATGCTCATATTAACAGTAGGCCTACTTTCTGTGGAAAGATACCTGAAGTAGTCTGTACTCTCAGGTTTTGTCCTTGTTATTTGAATCCCACTTGAATGTCATTTGTTCACTGCTTATTAAATGCTAGAATGATATTTTATGAAATTGTATGGGGGATGGGAAAATGTCTGTCCGTCTGTGTGTCTGTATGCATGATAACTCAAATATGCTTGATCGGATTTTCATGAAACTTGGTATACGCATTTATAATATCCATGGGAAGAAATCTATTAATATTGGACCAAATTGGTTGACCGGTACCGGAGTAATGCCCAATTTAGTGTCTATTTTATGGTAATATATTAGAAAGAATTTTTCAAATGCAAATCAGTTCTCATGGCAACATATTGTTTTACAGTGTTCACATACGACTTTGGAAGTTGCAATACAGGTAGCTTTGACAAAGAACACTACCCATATATTCCTTCATTTATGCTTACCAAAATAGACCTTTGTTCTTCCATGAATCGATCTGGAGCTTAACTTAGAAATCGATTAAAAAAATAAATTAGCCTATTTTCTGCATATCATAGTTGAATTATCACTGATCAAACAAAAGGATTCTGGCACTTTGTTACATCAGTTTTCCTGATTTTATTTCTTTTGGCATTCATCTGACACAATACTCAGTCTTCTACAAGCAATTTTTGCACATGTTTCTCAATTGGCTAGCACTGGCTCATTTAGAACACAACATACATAATCTTTGTGGCATTTTATCTCTGGATTTCCCACATTTATAATAGCAGTCCCAGGATCCATTCCTTTGTTCACAGTCTGGCATAACTGTTCTGTAGCTCCATATAATTCTTGAGCACATCTTCTAATCTTTGTATGATTTTTTGGAATTTTAGACCTAAGTTCAATCTGTGACTATGTCATTTCCCAGGAAGTGTTAGAAAGGAAATAAGCCTTCCTTATCCCCTTGGCATTTTGACTTTGCTTATTTCAAATTCATCTATCGAACGAACATCCCTTTCACCTGTCAAAATTATTTCAAAAGAATATACAGTAAATATGTAGCCTATATTTGTATAATTGGTTAGAATTTTTATAGTGTTCCTGGCTAGAAGTAAACCTAAAAAGTTCAATTCCTGTCTTTAGTTGACGAGCTTGTCCTTTTGGCCCTGAAAAATGCATACTTATAATGTTATCTGAGGGGGGTACAAATGTTATTACATTGCTCCTTTATCTTTTATGTTTCACCATCCTTTGCGAGGTGAAAATCTTAGATTTTTAAATTCCCATAAAATATCACACAAGCTTTAATGAAATGCAGAATATTGAGATATACTATAATATAGTATATCTCAATATTCTGCATATATTATATAGGCTATCTAGTATTTTAGGGGTACCAAAATTTATCAGAAACTCTAGCATAAAAGATTGCATGGTTGACGGTTGTCTCCAAAGCACATAGAAGAATGAAACAGAGTTACATAAGCTGCAGAAACAACTGCAGCACTGAAATTTAGAAATGTTATTGTTCATTCCTTCTTTAGAAGCTACCCAAGCCTGTTGTGGGAAGTACAATATTGAAAACAAACATGTTGGTTGACACGTGTCAACCACACAATACTCTGAAGGGTGAAATGCCACATCCAGCAATGTGCTAAACTATCCCCCTTTCTTTCTTTCTTTCTTAATTTCTTTCTTTCTTTCTATCTTTTTTTCTTTCTATCTTTTTTTCTTTCTTTCTTTCTTTTAATTCTGCCATGACACTGTGCATGCAGCCTGCTCATTGTTGTTATGTGACCCTAAATTTTGTTATGTGTCTCCCAACACTTTTGTCTCATTGGTTGCTGCATACAATGATGCCAGTGACTTTACATGTGGGAAGAACAAGCTCGAGGTTAGTGACAGGTAAAACGAGGTTTGTGACAGATAGCACAAGTCTAATGATGCCCCCCCTCTGGATTCTGGAATGTCTTATGGTCTCGTTAATTTTTTGGTACTCTATGCCTCTGTCAAACATAGTAGATATTTTGTTTTTGTCCACATATTCTCAACAATCGTTGTTGCCCCTCCCTCCCTAATAAAATTCCAGGAAATGCCCCTGCTTGTAGCGCAACGTTAGTTGTAGGTTCGGTTGGGTTAGGTTAGTGATAGGTAGTTCTAGCAACAGGACCCTCAACACCATCAAGGTTCCTGTAAGTTTTAAATTACATTGATTCACTGTCACACTGTTTGTAGTTCCACTACCTGGTTTCACAACAGCACCACCATAGTCAAGAGAGGAATGTTTTTAATGTCATTCACCACCATTTTTTGATGTTTTTAATTCGTATTTCTGTATTCTGTAACACACGGCTTTCTGAACCTCAAGCACTCCTCATTATAACTAGCCCTTGAAACTTCCACATGGCTTTTCTACCATAATCATGTATTTTGCAATTTTTTTTTTCCACCTGATTCCAACATTTGAAACATGCACAACTTTCTAGTTTAAAGCAGATTCTGCTGTGTTATTTTCTCACCTCTGATTCCAACTCTTGAGAACTTAAGTGGTTTTCTCTATTTTAAACATTTAAGTTACTATTTTCTCACCTCTGATTTCAGCTTTTGAATCACTCACACTACTTTCTCTATCCTAAGGAAGATTTTGCTGTTTTCTTGCTTCTGAACTTTTCTGAGGGTTTCAGATATGAGATGAAAGAAAATAGTAAATTTAATACTAAAAGTATACTGTGACTGCTCCAAGAGCTGGAATTAGAGGTGATAAAATAGTAAATCTAGGCATAATGCTTAAGGTAGAGAAATCCATGTTTGTTCCAAGAGCTGATATTACAGGTGAGAAAAACAGCAAAATTTGTATTAGAGCAAAGAAAGTTATTAAAGCCATGTGAGTGTTTTAAGGGGAGGTTGTAAGCACATTTGATCAAAAATGTGGATTTTCGGTTTATTGCATATTTCAATTGAATTAAGTATAATTTACATGTTACATAGTCGTTTTGTGCTATAAGGGCCATAATGGCGTAGTAAATCTCTTTATAATCTCTTAATACGTTACCGGCTGAGTGCCGGGCACAATAATGAAAGTCCATTCATACGTTGCCGGCTGTCAGACGGGACCAATTCCTTTTCCTTTTAGTTCTAGGTTTCCCTGAGTAGATGGCGCAATATGCTATGTACAAATTTACAGCTGAATATACTGTGTTTTTTAAAATGTTTTTCACGGAAGTCAGCTTAGCATATGCTTTCATATCTACCGAGTGAATGTTGCAAAAAATTGTTATCTTACACAAAAAACAATAATTTCCCAAATATATATTCATAAAAATTAGATATTTCTTTTTTTGCATATCCCTCGCTTGTACTGTGCGCAACAGTGATCTAACTATATAATGCAGTTCGGAGAGAACTTATCTCAACCTTAGCATTGTGGCATCCTGGCCAGATGACGCAATGTTCCCGGAGTATCCGGGGTTCGAGAGGCTCTGGATGCCTGTGGAACTGAGGTGGGAGGGCCCAGGTAAAATAATCGGTGGTTGGCAAGCCTGGAAGATGACGGGGTATGAAGGAGCCTCTCGAATAATAAGGTATTTTGCTCTTTTCTATAGTTAAAAAAAACGTATCCATTAAATTTTAGCATGTACAGGAACGTATGGCCTCACGCCTTAGAAAATCGAGAAAAAAGTACAGTGGGAACCGTCTTGAAGCCACTCACACGGCAACGAAGGCCCACTGAGAAGGAGCTGCAATTGTACTATGGACAAGGTTTTAGCACTAATACAGATGTAGGTACTAATACAGATAGATTGGAAAATATGAAGAGAGCAGTGTGGGCTACTTTCTTCCATAGGGTTTCATCCGATATACAAGTTTTGTCCTGAATGTGCACTTCGAGCACATTATGGTACATTTTATCTTTAACGTACTTTTTCTCTCGTTTTGTTTTTTGTGCACATTTGTTCCTTTTTCTCGGGAGTTATTAAGAGTAGAGATCTGATTTTTGTTCCAGTTACTAAAACTACATTAATACAGAAACGGTGGTTTTATAATGCATTTATCTTCAATGGTAAGAAATTTATTTCATTTTTAATTAATAAAACCGAATGAAAAAATGCAATTTAAAAAAAAAAGTTATAACATATTTGTTTACAAACATATTCCTTTTAAAAAACCAACGTTTAAAGACAAGATACAGATCTAAAAGTCTACCAAATTTTGTTTCAATTGATCAAATGGTTTTTGAGAAAAAGGAACATTAACATCAATAATTTAACATTGCAGAGATACAGCTTACAACCTCCCCTTAAGAGCTACAATCAGGAGTGAGAAAATAGCAAAACACATGCTTAGGGTTGAGAAAGCCATGTGAATGTTTCAGAAAACAAAAACAAGAATTTTAACCCTAGAGCAATTTGGCCTCTACCAGAAAAATTACATATCTTATAGCCACCTAATTGTCAATCTTTCACGTCATTGATTACCTTCAGTTTAGTTGTGTTTAGTCGTAGCGTCAACAGGTCAAGAGTTACAATATGTTTTTGTTGGAACTGCAGCAGTAGAGTATTGTATACACTGTGCGCCCGGTCATGTAGGCCTAAGTATTATTTAAATTGTCAGCTTATTTTTTGTGCTTATACACAAAGCAGTAGAGTACGAAAACATTGTTGTTTAGCTTCAATTTAGTTGTGTTAGAGCGATCTTAGCATTAACAGAGTTAGAATGCTTTTTCATGGAACTGCAAGAGCGATGTTTTGTATACACTACTGGCCTCTTCATGTAATATTCTGGTAGGGACAAACAAATAGAATGGAGTAAAACTGATATGCATAACTAGTGATGTGGGCCGGGAATATTCCCAGTCGGAGGGAACTTATAAAATGGGAATATTGCCGGGAATATTTCTTTTGCTGGGGAAGATTGCCAAAAACTGGGAATTTATGAAAATTTGTAGATTTTGAATGCTTTAACTCTTATTAACAATTGAGGAATCTTAAAACTACGTTAACTAAGCGAGTTCACACATTTTAATCCAAGAATTAACATTCTATACATTGATTCCCTGTATAACCGAGCGGGAATTTATGGAAATAAATGGATTTAAATTACTAAAGCATTATTAAAAACCCAAGCATTTTGATCAAGTAAATTAACACTGTTGAAAAAAAAGCATCCTCATATAGTACCATTAGGTTGCATTGCTCACCATCTCCATTTCCTTGCAGAGGTGATAACTATAGTAAAGACTATCACAAACAGTCACATATTAAAAGCATTGTTCGATGAAATATCTTCTGAAAAAAAATTTAAAGATCGAATATCTCTGAAGTTGCCTGGGCAGACCAGATGGGGTAGCCATCTTTTTTGTTTGGAGAGTTTGCAATCGAACAAAGTGGTTCTCCAAAAATTGGCCGTCAATGAAAAGGCTGATCTAGACCCATCCATTAAAAGGCTGATCTAGACCCATCCATTAAAAGGAAACTACTAGATGATGCTGTGTTTTGGGTTAAAATAGAAAGGATGATACATTTGCTTAAACCAATTGTGGATCTTATCACATCCATTGAATCAAATGATCCACAAATACATAGAGTGGTCAGGAAATTAAACGAAATAGAGAAAAGTATGAAGGAAAACATACCAACATCACCCATGCAAAAATCTGAAGAAAGGAAAGTCATGGAAAAGTTCATTGAGAGAAAAAATGTTGGCATTGGACCAATCCATCTATCAGCATTTATGCTGGACCCTAAAATGCAGGGAAGTTTGCTCAACCCTACGGAAATACTAGACGCCATAGGTCTTGTTTGTGATTGTGCTCAGCAGATGGGTTTGGATGTCTTAAATGTACGAGAAAGTTTAGCTGACTACAGGGACAAGGAAGGCTTATTCTCAAGAAAGTTTCTTTGGGAAGGGATGGACGACAAGGATAGAATTATCAGGCCTCTAACATGGTGGAGGGGATTGAGAGGTACTTGTCACTTGGCAGATGTAGCCATAAGAATATTGGGGGCACCAGTAACTTCGGCTGCCACAGAGCGTACATTTAGTACGTTCTCTTGGATGCATTCCAAGAAAAGAAACCGTCTTTCATCCGAGCGAGCAGCAAAACTGACTTTTCTTTCTTACAACTGGAAGCTTATGAACGCTCCACCACAAGAGAAGAAGAAAGAAAGAAGCAAGCGAGCGGAAGGTAACCCAGAGGAGACAGGAGGACAGGGAGAAGATGAAGAAATCCTTGAGATTGAAGAAGATAATGATAAAAACAAATTAAAACGAAGTAATGTAAACAGTGGGGCAAATTAAACTAAGATAGTTGAAATATAAAAACACTTTGTGCTCCACTTATGTCTGGAATTAGAATCACAGGACTAGTTTCGGGAGTTACCCCATCATCGGCTGTTGGTCTACTGGAGTTGGAGTCTGGCTGGCAGTCTTGGTATGTTCGGTGCTGCCCTCTTCCTTCCTCATTGTAAGTTTTATGACGTCATCCACTGGCGGTATTTCAAAGTTCATTATGCTGTTGCTATTCTTGGTAATAAATATCTTCTCCCATGTATTCAATTCAGATGGCTTCTTTACGTGTTTTAACAGTTTGATGTCTTTTTTGATGTGGTGGTTTTTTGTCCAGAAATGATGGGCTACCACTGATTTTTTGGTTTGCATGTATTTTATGTTTCTGAGGTGTTCATTCATCCTGATCTTTAAGCTTCTTTTGGTCTGTCCTATGTAAGTCAAATGGCAGTCTTCGCATTCCATCTGGTAAATTCCTGAGGAGTCTATTTTGGGTGTGTTGTTTTTTAGAGGGTGATTAAGCAGATTCCTGATTGAATGTTTGTTCTCTGGTGCTAGCTTTATGTTGTAATTTTTGAATACTTTCTCAAACTTGTGAAAAAATTTTGGGTGATAGGTGAACTTCTTGTAATTGATTGGGTCTTTTTCTGCATTGTTTAATGTACTGGTTTCCTTAATCATTTTTTGCTACTTGTGTTTGGCGATCATTTTGTCAATGAAATTTGTTTTGAATCCATTAGTAGTTGCCACTTCAAGTATGTGTTGGTATTCTTTATTGTATTCTATCTTAGTTAGCGGGAGGCAGATAAGTCTGTGTATTAGACTGTGAAAAATTGCAAACTGGTGTGATTTGGGGTTAAAATTGTTATATTTTATGTAGTTGTCGAAGTGTGTGGGTTTTCTGTAAATCCCAAATTCTAGACTCTTCTGGTTTCTAATGATTTTTAGGTCTAGAAAGGGTAAACAACCATTCTGTTCAACCTCCATTGTGAATTGTATTGATCTATCTTGCAAATTTAATAATTTTAATGAGTCTTCCAAGAATCTTTTTGGTACGATGGCAAAAATGTCATCGACATATCTACACCAGCTTTTGAATATGTGGGGACATGCTTTGGTTACTTGTAGTTCTAATTCGCTCATGTATAAATCTGCTAGTAGTGGTTTCATTCGATGTTTCGGCATTATTCACAAGTGTTCCAATAGATAAATTACCCAAACTAATCAAACAATGGCTGTCTTTGAATGACATGGCACAGGAACAAATAGAAGAATACATTAAACTTATTGATTTTTGCCATCGTACCAAAAAGATTCTTGGAAGACTCATTAAAATTATTAAATTTGCAAGATAGATCAATACAATTCACAATGGAGGTTGAACAGAATGGTTGTTTACCCTTTCTAGACCTAAAAATCATTAGAAACCAGAAGAGTCTAGAATTTGGGATTTACAGAAAACCCACACACGTCGACAACTACATAAAATATAACAATTTTAACCCCAAATCACACCAGTTTGCAATTTTTCACAGTCTAATACACAGACTTATCTGCCTCCTGCTAACTAAGATAGAATACAATAAAGAATACCAACACATACTTGAAGTGGCAACTACTAATGGATTCAAAACAAATTTCATTGATAAAATGATCGCCAAACACAAGAAGCAAAAAATGATTAAGGAAACCAGTACATTAAACAATGCAGAAAAAGACCCAATCAATTACAAGAAGTTCACCTATCACCCAAAATTTTTTCACAAGTTTGAGAAAGTATTCAAAAATTACAACATAAAGCTAGCACCAGAGAACAAACATTCAATCAGGAATCTGCTTAATCACCCTCTAAAAAACACACCCAAAATAGACTCCTCAGGAATTTACCAGATGGAATGCGAAGACTGCCATTTGACTTACATAGGACAGACCAAAAGAAGCTTAAAGATCAGGATGAATGAACACCTCAGAAACATAAAATACATGCAAACCGAAAAATCAGCAGTAGCCCATCATTTCTGGACAAAAAACCACCACATCAAAAAAGACATCAAACTGTTAAAGCACGTAAAGAAGCCATCTGAATTAAATACATGGGAGAAGATATTTATTACGAAGAATAGCAACAGCATAATGAACTTTGAAATACCGCCAGTGAATGACGTCATAAAACTTACAATGAGGAAGGAAGAGGGCAGCACCGAACATACCAAGACTGCCAGCCATGATCGCCAAACTCCAACTCCAGTAGACCAACAGCCGATGATGGGGTAACTCCCGAAACTAGTCCTGTGATTCTAATTCCAGACGTAAGTGGAGCACAAAGTGTTTTTATATTTCAACTATCTTAGTAAGATAATGATATTGAGTCTGGCAACGATGACGACAAATTTTTTGGTTTCGGAAATGTAGAAGAAAAGGAGACGGATAAAGAAGATTTAATGGACATTGTGAGTGACAGTGATTAAGGGACTTGACAAAATATTGAATAAGAACAGTAAAGATGCTGTAAAATGCCCAATAAACCTTTTCCCTTTCAATAGTTTTAATTAAATTTCTAATACATTTTACATTCTAGTTATGTCTCTGATATTTTTATTCAATCAATTATAATATTGTTTGAACATATAAGAGTGTTTGTGTTTATTTAACTGCAAAATTACCACACTGACCTATTAATTTGAGTGATTTTGCTTTTAAATTTATAAATTCCCAGTAATTTTATTTAATAATAATTTTATCTTAGAATATATTTCATTTTTTGAGTTTAATTTAACAATATAATTACTGCTTTTATCTATTAATAAAAGTTTTTTTGATCTATCTTGGTAATTAATCATAAATTCCCGGGAATTTATGAATTTTGGGAATATTGCCGGCAATATTCCCTGGGAATATTTCCCAGATTTTAAATTCCCTGGAATTTTACATCACTATGCATAACAAATCTCATGTATTATCACAAAATATTATCAAGACCTTTGTTTGCAAAAATCGCAAAAATCGCTCCCCAACAGCAGTTCTTTCCGAGAAATGCAGTGTTCACATGAGGTCGAAGTGGACTAATTTGAAATTTGTAACCAGTTAGCATTTATAAATCGTTTGTGAAACTATTATTACGCTTTAACTTAGACGTTACTTATAATTTATGAATGGTGTAATGTAAATTAAAGTAAAGGTAAAACAACGAATTGCCATTACAGAATACACCGCAAGACTGCTCAAGTAACATTACAGAGCATACCTGTTCTAAGGTTAAACACTAAAAAAGGCAAAAAATTATAAGCATTAAGAACATTCCTCTCTTGACTATGGTGGTGCACTCATGTGATCTTACCTTCAGATGGTGGAGCTACAAAGAAAACTGCAGTAACACATAGTATGAGATCGAGCTAATGTCATTCTCAGTGGCGTAATTACGGGGTGGCAAGGAGTGGCAATTGCCATCCCAGAATTCCCAAACCCTTCTTTTTGCCACCCCAAAAATCAGCAGTAAATATATCAGTTATTTCCAAACAAGTGACAAATTACAGTTTATAAACTTGGTATAATCTTGATTCTTTATTAAACTTTATTAAACTTAATTATGCTGGTATTGTATGTAAAAAAGTTTTAAAAATGCTTAAACTATATCATTTTAACGCCAAATTAAAAAAAAAAAATTCCATACCCCCCAGACCCTTGGCAGACCTTGCCTAAAAAAAAAAATTTGCGAAAAAGTAAAAATTATGTAATTTCAAGACACGTTCTTAAAGCTTTAAATCAATCATAAATAACAAAAAATCTGTTAATATTAGTTTTCTCTTTGGACTTACAATTTTAAATAAAATATCAGTCAATCCTTTTGTCTTGCAATAAAGGCTCATATGACTTTCCTAATAACAAAAATAAGTTTGCATCATTATATTTGACTATTAAAAAATCATTTGCCGTAGGTTAATTTCAGCATCCTATTCACAAAGGATTGAATATTTACTTATCACGACTTATCGTTACTATTCACCTAATAATATTATCATAATCATTATAACTGTATAGGCCTATCAATCCCAATGAATAGAGAACATAACGACAACAGAAACAGATTATTATTATTATATTATTATTATTATTATTATTATTATTACACGGCTTATTGGTATACCCTAAGCTCCTAATTAAGCGATGTAATATGCAGTTAAAGCATGGAAGGATAAATATAATACACAAAAAGACAATAAACTAAACTAAACTCCGTGGCGCTACATCCCTGGAGGGACTTGGCCTACCACCCGACCGCTGCGTCATCTCCCGTAGGCAGATGGCAGGATTGGGGGGCATGTGGTCAGCATGCCGACACCCACGGTCGTTAATGGTGGTTTTCTTGACCGGACAAAAAGACAATAGTAGGCCTAAAATAGATAAATATATTTTCACGACCAAATTTGAATACAACAAAATGAAATGTATCTAATTTTAGTATTAGGTCCATTCAAATTTTCAAGTTTAATAAATAGTAATTAAGGTAAATAAGTTATTAAATTGATTATGTGCAGTGTATTCTTCAGTTTATTTTATTACGTTCGGAAATCCGAATAACTATATTATCAGTTATATGCGATGCTGTAAAGTAATTATATCTATAATTCGATAAGATCTCCAAATCTATTTAAATCTGAAGATTTCAAAATACTATTTAATAGGGTAGACATCGTTCGTTTAACTAAGAAATTCAATAACACGTATGTGAGAGCATATGTGAAACAAATTTAGTACTATTTATTTTATTACTGTGTTATAATAGCATACTGAAGGTAGTGTTACGTCATATTGCAGAATTTTTGCATAAATGCAGGCATAACTGTTCAAAGACAACGAATCAAAACAAGACAAGAAATAACACAAACATTTCAGTTAATAAACAGTAGAATAACGTTTAGTACAATGCTATTTTCATGCACTATAGGTCGTGGCTGTTTAATCTGTATCTCAATAATTATTAATTTTATAAAGAAGTATGTTTGTTGTTTTATATATAATTTTCTTGTATAATTAGGAACCGACAAAAGCAATTCAAGGTCTCTGCCAAGCCTGGCCGAAGAGTGGGGGTAGTATTTACGCCCATGGTCATTCTAATAGCCAAATCATGCTAGTAACCAGTATAAATTATGCCAGTTTAGAGTACCAGTTTGTAAATGTCCACTTCTTCATGATTTTTCTTATATTTTGCATATTTTTAGGAACAAAATAAGTTTATATTTGAATTCTCAGGGTTCTAAAGAAAGAAAGAAAGAAAGAAAGAAAAATAAACATGCAGAGTGTCATAGCATCCCCTTTCTTTACTTCTTTCTTTCATTCTTCAATTTGTAATATTAAATCAAAGTGGAACATTTATCATATAGAGCATGTTTAATTTATTCTATAATAGGTAAGCAGTAAAGTCCAGAACTTATTGTATTAAGGGTTAATGTAGCCTAAGTACAAAAGTGCTAAGTACTAACCGTTAGTGTATACTGTACCAGAGTATCATAGAGAATTGTCTAGTGGAGGCCAATAGGAAAGGAGGTGTGGCCTCTAAGAAAATGTTTTTGAAGTAAGAGCTTTTAATTATGTTCATATGAGATCATCTTAGTATCTACAAAACATTTATTTATGCCAACTGGATGTACAACATTTACTATTTTTATGTTCTTATTGAAATCCTAAACATCAAAAATTAAAACCACAGAGTCTTCACATCTTATTGTATGTTGACAATGTCCTGTTTTCTTATCACTTCTAGAGTAAAATATGTTAATTTTTTTACTTTAAAACCCAAATGCAGAGTTAATAAATTACTGTGTTAACTTAGCCTATGCTTTCTAGAGAATTATTATTCATAGCTTGCCATGATGGGAAGACGGGATATAGGACGGCCGAGGACCAGATGGAAAGACCAATTTAAAAAAAGGATTACTTTTGGCACGGAACGGGATAACTCCCAAACCTTGGAGAGGAAGAAGAAGAAGAAGAAGCTTGCCATCTAGTTTTCCATTCTTATAAGCAAGTGATGGATTTAGTAGTGATGGGAACCATTCGAATGAATTCATTCGAAATATTCGATTGTTAAAATCATTTGAAATGTTTGAGATGTTAAAAAATCATTCGAATGATTTTGCTCTGCTCCAGACTAGGGTTAGAGCGCTTCGCTTACTGAACTGAAGTGTGAAAGCGAATGAATTCATTCGAATGCTTCTTCAACCTCTCGGAATCTGGCTTCTCGGCTCGTTCTCTCGTTCATTCGATTGTTTTCGTGTTCCATCGTGTCCCAGTTAGCAAAGCATTCGGTAACTTCCGTCTCTCCCATTCCAAGCGGGGATGGCATGACGCAGAGCTAGAAGATTTATTTTCATGAGTTTCAACCCCAGGCTACAAAATATATTTTGACAATAAAATAGCCGTTCTCTGGAATATTAAAAAGTTCAATTTTTCACAGATGTTCCTATTTTACATCCATCATTAGCTTCTACATGAAACATATTCATTTTCAAATGTATTATTTATTTGATTAATTACCGTATGTTATGAATTATGATATTAAATACAGCCATTCAAATTTTTATGTTTGATACATTTATAAGATTTTTAAGCAGTACCAACTGCAATCGGTCACATTAGCTATTTACATAAATACATATCTTCAACAACCTAAGCTATGAGTATTTACAATCTTACAAAGTTAATTATACTAGTCAAAAGTAATATTCTAAGTTATACTAATGCCATAACCTAAGTGACACTAAATGAATAAAATATACATACATATCACACATGTAATACTTACAACCATATTGATATACTTTTTTGATAGCAATATTTAAAGCTTTAACTCTATATACTTTCAAGTCCTTGGCGGAATGTAGAATTGGAAGGAATATTTTATTTGACATGAAATCCATAAAACGTTTATATAACGTACACGTTTGGAGGATTCAGTGGTTCTTTAATTATTGACTCGAGATCAGATTACTTAAGCAGGAGGCAACATTGCAACATGTTGTTTAGAGTCCATTTATATATCAATCATAATTAATAATTCTATACCACATTGAACTGTTGAATTAGTTAACTGAGACATGTTCCAATTACCTTCATATTTTAGAAATTATCTAAGTAAGAGCATATTTTCCACGACAAACTATAATATGAGTATACTAATTTAACCTTTTCACTTCTGTTGTTTCTACTGTTTTTGTCTAAAGATCTGCAGTGTTCCAACATGTCAGAGAACTGGCAACATCTAATTTATTTTAATGGTATTGCCACCAAAGTGGGAATGCTTGCATTTTTTCCCTTTTAAAATCTTAAAAAAAAATAATACACCCCTGAAGTGTTGTGTTCAGAAGGTGAATGGACTTGCAGTGTTTTTAATTTCCACATCCTAATAAAGGGAAAAAAATTAGATAGAAAGGAAGGAAGGAAAAAACCACCTCTGCTCTCTGCTCTCACTGCTCTCACCCCATCGCTAACCTACATGTGCTCAATCAGTTTACTCAGGCGAAAATACTACCCCCACTCTTCGGCCAGGCTTGGCAGAGACCTTGAATTGCTTTTGTCGGTTCCTAATTATACAAGAAAATTATATATAAAACAACAAACATACTTCTTTATAAAATTAATAATTATTGAGATACAGATTAAACAGCCACGACCTATAGTGCATGAAAATAGCATTGTACTAAACGTTATTCTACTGTTTATTAACTGAAATGTTTGTGTTATTTCTTGTCTTGTTTTGATTCGTTGTCTTTGAACAGTTATGCCTGCATTTATGCAAAAATTCTGCAATATGACGTAACACTACCTTCAGTATGCTATTATAACACAGTAATAAAATAAATAGTACTAAATTTGTTTCACATATGCTCTCACATACGTGTTATTGAATTTCTTAGTTAAACGAACGATGTCTACCCTATTAAATAGTATTTTGAAATCTTCAGATTTAAATAGATTTGGAGATCTTATCGAATTATAGATATAATTACTTTACAGCATCGCATATAACTGATAATATAGTTATTCGGATTTCCGAACGTAATAAAATAAACTGAAGAATACAATCAATTTAATAACTTATTTACCTTAATTACTATTTATTAAACTTGAAAATTTGAATGGACCTAATACTAAAATTAGATACATTTCATTTCGTTGTATTCAAATTTGGTCGTGAAAATATATTTATCTATTTTAGGCCTACTATTGTCTTTTTGTCCGGTCAAGAAAACCACCATTAACGACCGTGGGTGTCGGCATGCTGACCACATGCCCCCCAATCCTGCCATCTGCCTACGGGAGATGACGCAGCGGTCGGGTGGTAGGCCAAGTCCCTCCAGGGATGTAGCGCCACGGAGTTTAGTTTAGTTTATTGTCTTTTTGTGTATTATATTTATCCTTCCATGCTTTAACTGCATATTACATATTACATCGCTTAATTAGGAGCTTAGGGTATACCAATAAGCCGTGTAATAATAATAATAATAATAATAATAATAATAATATAATAATAATAATCTGTTTCTGTTGTCGTTATGTTCTCTATTCATTGGGATTGATAGGCCTATACAGTTATAATGATTATGATAATATTATTAGGTGAATAGTAACGATAAGTCGTGATAAGTAAATATTCAATCCTTTGTGAATAGGATGCTGAAATTAACCTACGGCAAATGATTTTTTAATAGTCAAATATAATGATGCAAACTTATTTTTGTTATTAGGAAAGTCATATGAGCCTTTATTGCAAGACAAAAGGATTGACTGATATTTTATTTAAAATTGTAAGTCCAAAGAGAAAACTAATATTAACAGATTTTTTGTTATTTATGATTGATTTAAAGCTTTAAGAACGTGTCTTGAAATTACATAATTTTTACTTTTTCGCAAATTGAAAAGTTATATTATGTTGTACTTGATTGTATTATGCTTGTTATTATTAAACACCACAGATATGCAAATTCAAATAATAACTACGAAGTTGTCTGGTTATTGCTGCATTAAGCAATTTATATTTGTAGGACTTCAAGAAATTTCATGTTAGGCCTAATTTACTGTATTTACTACAGCACCTGTTCGAGACTACATGACTAAAATAATAAACATCTCTGGAGGCCGTGTTTGTTGTAAGCTGGCCGCATTGTTCTCTCCCGGAAATGTGCGCACTAAATTTAAATCTTTCGAATGCCAATGAAGTGAAGTGAGAACGGAAGATTTCATTCGAAAAATATTGAAGCTAGCGAATGAACATCTCGTAGGTTGCATGTAACTATCCCTCTATGAATATTCATTCGAAATGTTTAGTTCTGCATTCGAATGATCATTCGATTGTTAAAATCATTCGATTTTTCCCATCACTAGGATTTAGGCTACATGCATTTCACAGAGTTATTGATTTGAGGAGATGCTTGGGTTCAGTCTAATCTTAACAGCAGTTGTAAATCTGTTTTATTATTGCCAGTTTCAAGGTAAAGTGTAGGTGTAGCCCAATCCATAAAAGTAAAGAAATATTCCAGCAGCAGAATAACAACTAACAGTGGTAATATCGGTATGTTGTAATGCTACATTCACACTGAGGGAGTTGTTGTAAGAATATGTGCCCAAGCACATGTATTGCAACCTATTTGGCACAAGTTGCATACCTACAGCACATGTTTTAGTCTCTGGGCACAAACAATTGAATAAAATGTGCCAGAAACTAGGTTCTGGCACAAAACCTTGTTTTCACTCAGTGAGCGTGGTAATATTAGGTGACTGGATACATAGTTCCCCCCCCCCATTCAGTCATGCTTCTGTTCTCATTTTCCTCTTTTCCTATGCAATGTGTTTTGATAATTATGGTATGATTACAAAGATACTGTTATTACAAACTGATTAGTATAGTAAATAAAAACATGTCTCATTCATCAATGTTCATTGACATACATCGAAGGCTTTGAAAATGTAACTTGACTCACATAAGCAGTATTGTAGGCTTTACTTTAATGTAAAGAAGCTGAATGATAACAAGTTACTGCAGTAGGAGAAGTTTTGGATTCGATCCCCAATAGGGTACAAGTAAGAATCAGCTTGAAAAATTTTATGTCATAACCGGGATTTGAACACAGATCTTCGGCTTAACGCGCCGATGCTCTACCATTGAGCTACCATGACAACATGCCAGTACGACATCAAATTCCTCAACTGATTCAGAAGACAAGGCAGACCACGGGAGGTTTCTCCGTTGAGAACACACATCCAATGGCGTCCTACATTTGTAGGTACTTTGAAGCCAAGTTATATTTATATACTATTAATTAAGTGGAGGGAAAGGAAATAGACATTAAATCCATGTCTGGGATATTAATACAAGTAAGAATCAGCTTGAAAAATTTTATGTCATAACCGGGATTTGAACACGGATCTTCGGCTTAACGCGCCGATGCTCTACCATTGAGCTACCATGACAACATGCCAGTACGACATCAAATTCCTCAACTGATTCAGAAGACAAGGCAGACCACGGGAGGTTTCTCCGTTGAGAACACACATCCAATGGCGTCCTACATTTGTAGGTACTTTGAAGCCAAGTTATATTTATATACTATTAATTAAGTGGAGGGAAAGGAAATAGACATTAAATCCATGTCTGGGATATTAATACAAGTAAGAATCAGCTTGAAAAATTTTATGTCATAACCGGGATTTGAACACGGATCTTCGGCTTAACGCGCCGATGCTCTACCATTGAGCTACCATGACAACATGCCAGTACGACATCAAATTCCTCAACTGATTCAGAAGACAAGGCAGACCACGGGAGGTTTCTCCGTTGAGAACACACATCCAATGGCGTCCTACATTTGTAGGTACTTTGAAGCCAAGTTATATTTATATACTATTAATTAAGTGGAGGGAAAGGAAATAGACATTAAATCCATGCTGGGATATTAATACAAGTAAGAATCAGCTTGAAAAATTTTATGTCATAACCGGGATTTGAACACGGATCTTCGGCTTAACGCGCCGATGCTCTACCATTGAGCTACCATGACAACATGCCAGTACGACATCAAATTCCTCAACTGATTCAGAAGACAAGGTAGACCACAGGAGGTTTCTCCGTTGAGAACACACATCCAATGGCGTCCTACATTTGTAGGTACTTTGAAGCCAAGTTATATTTATATACTATTAATTAAGTGGAGGGAAAGGAAATAGACATTAAATCCATGTCTGGGATATTAATACAAGTAAGAATCAGCTTGAAAAATTTTATGTCATAACCGGGATTTGAACACGGATCTTCGGCTTAACGCGCCAATGCTCTACCATTGAGCTACCATGACAACATGCCAGTACGACATCAAATTCCTCAACTGATTCAGAAGACAAGCCGAAGATCCGTGTTCAAATCCCGGTTATGACATAAAATTTTTCAAGCTGATTCTTACTTGTATTAATATCCCAGACATGGATTTAATGTCTATTTCCTTTCCCTCCACTTACCCAATAGGGTAGTTTTTTTTTTCTTTGCTTATCCTGTAGTTAATTGGAATCTTTGGTAAAATCCATGTAAGAAGTTTGTTTACATGTTATGGTCATCTTCTTCCTCTGGAAGTATTTATATTTAACACCACTAGTTTAAATTTACTGATTTTTTAATATCTTGGACTGTTGGCCTTTCTTTATAAAACACTTTTATATGCCAAGCCGACATCTTACTTCTGTCAACTGAACCCAATAATCGATGCTCACAAGTTAGGCTTCTTTATTAACTTTTATCTCTGTAAGGACTCCAGAGTTTTTATTCATTCCCAATACTTAGATAAAGTTGACTGAAGCCCTTTCTTCCTGATTGGTTTTATAGCTGCTGTAGAATGAAATATTCCAGGGTACAGTATTGGTGCAATGCCAGCCAGAACACCTCAAGACAATGCATGCATGCGTATACAAGAAAGGAAAAAAAGGAAGAGCAGTGTGCTAATCAATAAACACCTAGTGCCCCTATGGGTATTTCATAGAAGTAGAGCTTCAGTTCAGACTGATGCCCTTCCTTTACAAAATACATCCCAATTACAATATCACAATGAACAAATGTTGGACTGACTTCCTTTCTTTATAAAATAATATGGTGGTTATTGAAGGTGGGAAAGCCAATGTTAACTCAGTTTGTAAAAAATGTTATTGATGCTCATTCTTTATGGACCAATTCAAGTATTATTCATAGTGTTTCAATTTTTTCACATCAGCATAGGAAAGAATAAGAAATACATTTTCTCTTTGCAGTTCTTACAAGAGAACCTTACGGGTTGGCATGTCGAAACCTATCCTCAAATTATGTACATCAATAGGCCATCATTGCAGATAGACACACACCAAAAATTACCTGCTCATAAGAACTTTTAGAGGGTGAAAATAATTGTGAATCTGGAAATTAGAAATATTGATTAAGGGCAATCAGTCATAGGAGAGAGGTTCCATCTGGCGCTATGAAGGGAACTCTGGCTTAGCTGAGTTGGTAGAGCATTGGCACAGATAGCCAAAGGTCCTGGGTTCAAATCCCAGTGTCAGAGGAATTTTCCTCCTATTATATTATCATTGAGTAGCCTTGCATAGCTGTTGGCAGGAAAGGGTTGGGAACTTCTCTACCTAGCACTCACACTGGTGCATCGGCTGTTGACAGTATTGCAGAGCAGGGATCCCGCTGTTCATAAAGGCGCACATGCTTATAGCTTTATCTCTCCCTGTCCTTATCAGAAAGCTGATCATATTAAAATAATGAATAATACCCTCCTCTGATACATATGTTTGTATTCCAGTAGATCTCATGACGTAATTAGTACCTGTTTAAGTATTTAAGATTAACTAGGTGATTCTCGTGTGCAGCTGTTGACATTTGTTCATTATTTTTGTTACTTTGCCTATAATGACGAGTACAATTATTACGTAGTATGTTAGTCCGAGTTCTTAACACTTGACTTTTGTCTGGACAGTAAATGTGAACTTTTAGAATAAGTTGATTAAAGCACTGGTATTGTGATTCACTGTGCGTGGCAAATATGTTCAAATAGCAACAAAAAGATTTTATACGAGGGAATAGGTGGTAATATTTTATACACAATGTTCAAATAGCATACAAATTGAGTGGCCATACTGCTTTAACACCTTAACACACTAACAGTCATAAACAACCCTCAGTATCTGTATAGATTATTTAGTTCTAAAATGCGGAAATGATAAGAAATGATTATCTAAAAGTTATCTAGTGAGACACATTTAATGAGTAATAATGCAGACTGCCTGGCTAAGCATGCAGCAGGCAGCACTCAAGTAGAAGAATCTTTCAACAGGATACCATTAAGCACGGTCAAAAGAACTCTAAAAGCCAATTGCTTGGAAAGGTGGGAAACAGAGTGGCAAGCTACAACCAAAGGTGCTATAACAAAAGCCTTCTTTCCTGCTGTACAATGTAGATTACGGCTAAAAATCACCCTCACACATAACTTCACAGTGTTAACGACAGGACACGGCAAACTTGACGCATACCTACAACGGTTCAAAATAATCGAAGACCCGTCCTGCATCTGCAATAGAAACATTCCAATTGACCATATTTTTTTTGAGTGCGAAGTGCTAAAAAATGAAAGGAAAACACTAGAAACAAACATCCTTAGATTGGCCAACAGACAAAAAAGAACTAGTGAATAAATATTTAAAATATTTTCAGAAATTTGTAAACAGCATAGATTTTGACACACTACACAAAATTGTAATCTAGGCTAAGTATTTACTATGTAGACTACTAATAACTACATAGACTACTAATTAACACATCAAACATGTAATATTGTGCTATGCAATGGAGCATGTAGCAAATAAAGGATTTAAAAAAAAAAAAAGTAGCTCCTCCCTTCTCTATACACACCTCTCTGTCCTTTCGCTTGTACCCAGCATGCAGGCTACTCAAACCAGCTTTACAAGTGCCTGCCATTGATTCCTTATGGTCATGGAACATAAACACATTTTCACCACTAAAAGTTTATATGAGCAGCTAATATTTAATATTTTGCATGTGTCCATCTATATTGAAGACCTATCGATATGCAAACTTTGAGGGTAGGTTTCAACGTGACAACCTGTTCACTTGTTAGTAAAACTTGGTAGTTTTTGTGCAAATTAAATACAAAGACTCATACTAGAACCACAAACTCCATTAAACTTGGCAACATCAAGACAAGTGTGTTCATCAAGAAGAGGATTTGTTTTCGTACTAGTGTCAGACAGGGCACCAAAAGAGCAATATGGATGTGAGCTGCTTTCATTTTGTGAAGATTAGAAATCTAATGACCACTTTAACCCTGGTCTTAATCACAAAATATAAAATAGATCAATTAAGATGAAACCTTCTATTTCCAAGATGGCAATTTGCTGGTAACAAAAGCATTTTAATTCCAGCATTGTAAGGATGTTTAGTTCAGTGCAGCCAATTATAACACTGAACTAGAACGTTGTTCACATTTGAGGGATGGGTAAGGTGACCATATTTATATGAATAAAAATTGTAACATGTATTGATAATCATTGGTCTATTGGCCTGACCAACTGACCAAAACATGTGCTATATTATTCCTCAATTCATTGTCTTGTAATGATAAAATAGGAAAGTGCACAATGTGTGCTGTGCTGGGGTGTAATCCATTGTCTTTCTTCTCACAGTGCAATCGTCATATAATCACAGAATTTTATTTAACTGAAGAACTAGTTTTAACACCATAATGTAGGTCATTTTCATAAATTGGGACAAAATCGGTACTTTTTAAATTAAAAAAATTGACAGTTTACCTCCCGACAAAGTTACTTAAAATTCTGAGAAAGTTGTTTAAAAAAAAAGACTGTCTCTTAGGGATGGGATATTGGAAGCAAAATATCAATATTGTAATCGATATGAATATTGGTTATTAATATCAAAAGCAGTATTATATCGGTAAGAAAATATTAATATTCTATAATATTGAAAATTTTACTAAGAGATTAGGTTTTTCCTACAGCACTCAGAAACTGTTAGCACATACAGTTTACGCATGCGCACATTGACTATTTCATTGCATTTAAAACTGACATTGTGTATGCATTAACTATGTGTTCATGGTTTCTGAGTGCTCTAGGAACAAACATACTGTCATTTAATGTAAAGTTGTACCCTATAATCAACACTATTATATGCGAGAATCACAGTGAAGTGATCAAATAATACAAAAAACTAAACTGATGCACTCAACTTCACTTGCACATTACGCGTTTTGCAAGCATCTAGCTTACATCCTCAGATGAGGTCCACATCTCGACCTCATCTGAGGATGCAAGCTAGATGCTTGCGAAATGCATAATGTGTAAGTACATTTAAAATAGTGAAGTTGAGTGCATCAGTTTAGTTTTTTGTATTGTACCCTATAGTTTGACATCACTGCCTGTTGTTGTTACTTCTGATGAGTAAGTGTAACAGAGATGCCTTTGTGGCAGTAGAACGAAAACTGACCACCAGAAATGCTGAAACTGAATGTATTAATGTAATTAAACATTCAGACATGTCTGTAACAAGATTGAGATCGGAAGTATACACACTAAACTTCACTAAAAGGTATATTTACCCAGAATGGTCATTTCAATGGGTCTTCCCACCATCATCAGCTGATTCCAACTCAGTTAAAATGATCATCCTGGGTAAATATACCTTTTAGTGAAGTTTAGTGTGTATACTTCCGATCTCAATGTTGCTACAGATATCAACACTTCACTGTAGATTTCCATCTAATATTAATATTGAATCAGACATGTACTTATAAGTTTACTTTGTTTGTTGCAGGATTTAGTGTTGTTATTACTTCAGCATAATGCTGACGTAAATGTCATAAATGGAGAGGGACAGACTCCGAGGGATGTTGCTAAACTAGAGGATGTTGCCAAACTACTACAGGCTGCAGAGCTGACAGAGGCACGCCAGAAAGAAGAGCGACTACTAGCAGCAGCTCGAGAAGGCGATCTTGACACCTTAAAAATGCTGGCAAGTTGTAGATGCCAACACAGGAAAATGGAAATTTATAGGGTGGTAGGCAGTATGCACAATCAGGCTTTAGACTGTGGATATAAAGAACCATTTAATCATAATGAACTGCAGTTTATTTTTTAAATATTTTTAGAAAAGCAATAGGAATGAAAATTTTGCACGTTGCAGAAGATCTTAAACAGAAGTGCTTGGCTGCCATTGCTTTTATTTGCAAAAAGTTATTATTAGTTCAGAATCATATATATTCTTACTGGTTTGCACTAAAATGTTAGTTCTTTAGGGTAATATTTTTATTTTTGTGAAGTCCCTCAAAGTTTGAGATTGCCTTTTTTTGGCAGTGTTTAACAATCAAACGTAATTGTAACAAACAAAAGTAAACTAAACATTATACTTCAAAATGTAATAGAACATACATAAATAAACAAAATAAATAAGTAAATAAACAAATAAAGTTATGTTTGTAAATGAAAGCACCAGATCTGTAGCTGTAGCTCAATTAAAGTCCAAGGAAAAACCAAACTCTAATAATAATATACGCCCATTTCTATGAATTTAAACACACTTTTATTGATGTATTAGTTTTATTTATATGGAAAGAAAATCTTTCCGCTTCCTCTATTAAAGCATACTTGACAATATATGATAAACATGGAAATAAAATACATGTCAAACAGATAATATATAAAGGGACATAACGTAAACAAACAAAGAAAAAATGCAGTCAAAATAGGATATTGTTCTTCTAAGATGCATATAGATGATTTTTTAACATGGCTATTGATCCTCTAGTGGCAGCAATGGAGTTGTTTGATATCAAATCTTTATTGAGGCCAAAACGTGTGCAGAAGTCTACTAAGAGGCGAGAAATTGTATCTCTTGCACCCATAATAAGATCAATAACTTCTGTTGAAGTTAGGTTATGTTTTTCCTTATAGAAGGGAATAGTGAGCTTGTAAATTCTACATTTCTCTACGTGAACGTCTTCGGGCTGGCTTTCGTGTAACTCTGTTCGTTTAGTTGGATCGATGATATATCCAAGTGTTGAGTCAGGTGGAACTAAGAGAATGTCTATCCTCTGGCATGATCCATCTTCAGACAGCTCATGCACTTCTTCATACACTACATTATGGTTATTCCTTAATGCAATCATGGACCTGACATTATGGTTTTGACTGATTTATGTCTCACTGAATGGACAGGATCCCAAGATGCGACAAAGTGTTTCACCCTCACTGCAGCAGTGCCGACAGTCTTGAGACCTTCCACTTCATTGAACGCAGTCGATAGACATTAGCTGTCATTTTTAGGGCAGTTCTCCAGTCACTACTGTTGAGATCTCCAGGCTGCCTTATTCATTTGTTGCCAGGAGAATACTCATGGTGTAAGATAAGTCTTTTTCCCTAATGAGGCAAAGCGCACCATGATTGAAACTCCATTTCTCTGAGGTGTTATCTAATTTTCTTAAAATATAGGACTTCGTCTGGAGTAACCTGCAGTGACTTGGAGTGACTTCATGTAACGTAATATGTGTTTTCAGTTATTTAAACAGTTGTTGGAATTTGTGTTTTTCTAATGTTTCACATTGACAATACAAAGATGGAAACAATTCAGTGAATATTTTGTCCTAACTAACTCTGTGGCACTACATCCCTGAAGGGGCAAGGCCTACCACCCAACCGCTGCGTCATCTACCATAGGCAGAGGGCAGGATTGGGGGGCATGTGGTCAGCATGCCGACACCCATGGCCATTAATGGTGGCTTCCATGACCGGAGCCACTACTTCTCTATCAAGTAGCTCCTCAATTTGAATCACGAGGCTGAGTGCACCCCTACCAGCCCTCCCTACCTCAGAAAAATCCGAGGAGGTACAGGGGATCGAACCCGGGCTGACTGATCTGTAGTCAGCGATGCTAACCACAAGACCACGCCGGCAGTCTATTTTGTCCTAAACCAAGTGTAATACAAACAAAATTATTTTGACAGTCTACTAAAAAGGCAACATGAAAATATAGAATTGAAATTGCAAGGTTTATGGAAAATAGAATATTTTCATTTATATCTCAAAATAGCTGTTTATAAGAAAAGCGACTTTATAATATATCTCAAAATATTGTAACTTCACATGCACTGCATATTTTATATTTATGAACAGATTTGTTCACAAAAGTAACTTCAGTGGTTCTGTACATTTCCAGTAGACTAAATATAGTTTTTGCACTACCTGTTTAACTTTTCTCACATTTCATCAAGAAATTCCCTGATGATGGCAATGGAGTGTGCTGCTGGAAGCTTGATGAAATACTTATGACCCGTATGTAAGTCCAAGTAGATATTCTTAATAATATTTGCCAGGACAACTTCAAATCATGTGTCTTGCTTTGCTTATAATTCGAACTGCTTTCCATTGATATGCTGATATATTTGTATTATATATTAATAATGATAATAATATACTAGTGGATGCCCGTGGCTTCGTCTGCAATTATTTACTCAACTGCTAGATATTTTATTTAAATAATTTATTTAACAGAAAAATAATTAAAATGTTATGTTTAATAACACTGACATCTTTATTGCATGAATTATATAATTTTATTCTTAATTATATTGTTTATATGATAAATATTGAATAATTAAACAAATAAAACTAATCTTGTGCTGCCATGTAGGGTTACAATTCGAAATGAAATGATTAAAGCATACCACAGATTTATTAATAATTAAAATGATTGGTAATTAAAAAACTAAAAACCCTGGGCTTTTCAAGGTGCATTTCATAGTTAAAGTGCACTACCCAGGGAAAAATCAACCTCAGATTCAAGTTCCCTAGCCCAAAAAAACCCCACATAGTGAGTTTTGTCCAAATCATTCAGTGTTTTCCCATTTAGGTGTGCATTCATAATCCCCTTCTGTCCAGTTATGTAAAAAAAATCAGATCGTTGCGAGTCGTAAACAAATGAATAGCTACCGAGTAAGGCCACCTTCAATTAATTTAACAATTGAATACAGTCTTGTTAATAGGTGGCATTGGATGTATATGAAAATACAAGCTCAAATATATTAGATACAGCTTTGCATACCCTTTTTTTAATCCATTTTTGTTCCTATTACATAATGCAACACCAGTAAGAATCGCATGATTGATACAAAAGAAAATTTTATCACTGTATAAATTTGACTTTTCCCATCTTAGTCCAGTAAGTTAAAGAAATTATTGGATTCCAATTTTGCATCCTTTGCTCCATTTGATGTTTTAGACTATAATGTCCTGTTTTTATTTATTTTTTTTCCAAAAAAGAAAACTGTAATTTAATCTCCATGAATTTTCATAAAGAAATAATTATTGATGCACAATAAAGAAAAGTGTTTTTCCTAGGTATTACATAAGAGCTGTATTATTTTATGGACTTACTGGACTACTGTTTCAGGTACATCAGCTAATCCTACATATTTCGTTTTGGCAGTTTTATTGCTTCAAATCCACAAATACAAAAAGTACTAGTAGTTATAAGTTGTGCATGCTGTCTGCACTTCTATAATTTATTTTTTTCTGGATGGCTAATATAAAAATATTTTTGATAGTTTTATTTGCTGTTAAATTTGTTTGTTTGTTTTGTTCTGCAATTTACTCAAAATAGGAGGCCAATATCCCATCATTTTTATTCAGTTTTGCTACTGATATTTTATTAACATTGTAGAATCCAGATTATCCTTAACAGTGAGTGCAGATGAGATTTCAGATAAATTTTTGAATAATTGATTAATTCTTCTATTCCTCCATAGGTCTTTCCTACCCTATGTTGGGAAAGAGCACACAAAAAATTCAGTACTGCACTGCAGCCAAGAAAAATTACTAAAAATTAACAAACACCACAATACTTTTTCTTTTCTTTCTTTCTTTCTTTCTTCACATTTTCAATAGACAGCCACTACAACTGAGGTAATAGAGTCAAACTGTACATGAACATAGAGATGGCAAAGAAATTCCTAGAAAATATACTTTTCAGTGTACATAGTTCCTGGATCTACCTATAGGGAACTGTACAGCTTTAGTGTGAAAGTTAGTTTTTAACTCTGGGTAGTGGTAGCACGTCTGTAAAACGACAGGGAAAACTAAAATTGTTTGTGGCTCATTTTTGCTGGATAACTAGCAAATCTCAAAACATAATGAATTCTCTCAACCAATATGTACATCTCATCATTATAATATTTTAACGAATGGAAAAGGGGTCATCAGAGGGAAAAGTATGTAGAGATATACAGGGTGTTAATGAATAACACCGAAATATTTTACCTGTCTATAGAGGGGACATAGACAAGCAACTTTTATTAGGACATTTTTGCTCTATGACGTAAAATGTGTATGCTACAGGGCATTAAAGTCCTTAAAATTTGGTGCTCATAACTCAATAATTGAGCAAAATAGGGTTAAAATTTTCAATAAATTGACTTCATGCCTTCCTAGTGATCGATAAAAACCTGATTCTTAATAATTCATCAACAGCTATACCATAATTTATAATTTTCATAATCTGCAAAATTTACTGACTAATCACATGATTGCCCGCCACTGCATTATGTATTTATTCCTAATTCCAGACCTAACAAAAATGTTTCGTTTGTCTTTTTTTCCCTCAGAGTTGTAAGATATCGATCGTCATTTTTTACAATTTTCCCGACCACTACACAATATTCACTGTTCCTTTGATTCCCATCATTTCAAGTATTAGAAGTCAGTGGAGTGCATGTCCTTGGGAGATTTTATGGTATAACAGGAAGAATTGAATCCATAGAGCAAAAATCTCCTAATAAAAGTTGCTTGTCTATGTCCCCTCTATACACAGGTAAAATATTTCGGTGTTATTCATTAACACCCTGTATAATGTGGGTTGGTTCTAAAAGGGCCAATGTCAGTTTCTTGCACAAGTGAGATCTATATATTATTGAGCTCGGCTAGTCTTTATCTTTCGTATAATAAAAGTGCCAATGTCTGTTGCTATTAATAGACACAATACAGAAACTTTAGTGGCCAATGTCGGAAGTTCTAAGCAAAAAATGTTACTTCTACAAAGACTTCAAAGTCAGTTAACACAAAACCAAGTTTTATGACATTGGCCCTTTTAGAACCAAGCCACAGTTATAACCAAAAGAAAAAGGAGACATTGCTTGGTTCGGGCTAGGGGTCTGGAGGATTATGGGATTCGCAACAGACATTGAACAGAGAGTTTGCCCTGTGAAAGGGGAGAAGACATTTATGTCTCATTCGATTGATGGAAAAAGGATGGAGATCTGAATTTACAGTAGAAAAATGAATTAAAATGAGAAAAGAGATAGTGGTTAAGAAAATATTTTGTGTCAATACACAAGGAAGTAAGCTAGAATAGGTTTTAATTAGAGTGAAGAAAAAACAGTTCTGATCGATTGAAAAGAATACAAGGTGAAAACTTTAATGCAAATAGAACTGGAATAGTATGTAAATTGATCAATGTTAAGAAACTATATTCTGATGGATGTTTACTGGGGCAATGAACTGGGTCAGAACCAATAAATACCCATATTTGTAACCATAAATTGTGTTAGTACTGTCTGACTGCAAGCTGAAGGCCGAGCTAGCGTTCCCCCACTACCTTACCATGCGCTTGCATTTACTGTCTATGTCTTTCCCCCACTATGCCACCAGCTCGGCCTTCAGCTCACAGTCAGACAGTACTTGCTTCTCATGGTAGTGGAGTATGTATAGTACAGTGTGTACTGATTTATGTTTCTACAGCCTCGTAGAATAAGAGAGTTCAGTACGAATGGAATCTTATTGGCGGATATTTTCCATTTGAAAATTCAAGCAGGGATATTGTACACTAATTTTCAAACATTTCACAGAGCCTTCAATGTGACAGTATTGTCAAGAACTTGAGCAACTTGTGAATGGTGTACATGACTGGGTAAGAACAGTATGAACATGAGTAAAGTCACTTTTGTTTTTCATTTGACAGGCCAGGCTTCTCTGTAACATTTTGCATTTGTCACAAAGGCTTCTATCGAATTCCAATTTTTGGAAACAAAATGTTAAGAGAATTTAACTAAAGATTAGTTTACATGAAATAAGGTTTCATAATTAAGTTTCACAACTGTTTTATACTTGAATGCGGATTCGCAAGATGTACTGGCTACACTGTGCAGTTTTAGCTGATCCCAATTTTTCACAAAACTTTAGTCAGTTTTGAGGTTATATACATGTTCAGCTGGTTCATATTTTATAGAATGAAGTGGGGAAGTGTGGACGTTTTGATTTTTTAAAATTTATGTGTGATGAAGCTACATTGAAATTTGTTTGGAAAGAAGAAATGGTTGCAATTGATTTCATGAAATCACTTACATGAACATAGTTACAAAGGCTAGTGTAATCATGTTAACTAGTTTTAACAACCTTTTTCGACTTCATGATAAAATCTAAAGTTTTCACACCTAATTTTATGAGTTTGTGTTAACAGTACAGCTGTATAGTTCACTCTAGCTTATGTTATATTCATTTAATGTTGCACAAACGAACTGAAGCTAGATGCTAAGAGTTACAGAAGAGAATGCACTAAACCCACTGGCATTGCTAGAAATGTTTTATTAATTTGTCTTAATTACATAACAAAACCAATATTCCTTTATTAACTGCCTAACAATTCTTTGATGAAAGATGATGATGATGATGATGTGTTCTGCCTGAAGAAAGGTCCAGACCCAGGACGAAGCCGTGGGGTGATGACCACGACTAGTCCAAGGTGTTTTAGGCAAGGGTTATACTGTGGAGATTTGCCATTGCTTCTCGCGGCGGGATGGCAATGAAAGGACACATAAATCCCAGTCCTGAACCCAGGAAGGGAATTTTCCACCACTGAAAAATCCCCGACCCGGTCGGGAATCGAACCTGAGCCGCCAGGGTGAAAGGTAGTCACGCTACCACTCACCCACGGCGGCGGACATTTGATGAAAGATGTTCCAAAAATTTCCAGTTTTATTAATGAACTTTAAAATTAATTTTGAATATAAGTTACTGACAATATCAATTTGAATAGTTTTACACTTAATGGGGTAATTAGGGGGTATTAAAACCCCACTTATACTCGTTTTTTATTTGTAAGTAACTATACATATATTGAATTAAATATTTTATTAGTAGACATTTTCAGTAAATAATTTTGAGAAGTGTTAAGTGATTGTAGTTAGTTAAAAAAGTAAGATGACATGCATTTTCTTAATTTTGCTTTCAGATAGAAGTTTGTAGTCAAGTGAATACATGAATACTTTTTACTATCTGAATCTTTGCCTTCACTATCAGTAATATCTTTGTCCAGACCACTAAATTCCATTTCAAATTCTTCATCAGAATAAATAAATGAACGAATTTATACAGTATTATATAACATGAGCATGGGGCAGCTGTGATTCTATCTCCCTGCAACATATGAATGCAGTCTTCAGAAGTGCATACTGGTATGTCTGTTCTCTTGTAGTTTCTTTGCAACCAGCTGTATAAAACATGATAAACACATTTATTTGTGGTTTGACATCTTACATGAGTTTTCTCAGGATTTTAAATTTTTGTAAAATACTCACGGTTTTACATCAAACAGTTAATTCACCCTCCAATTTGTATTAGTGACACATTACAAAAGTTTAATATTTGTCCCCTGGTTTTGCCTTTTACTTTCTCACATATACATAGTATTAATCGAGATAACACCGGGAAAGCCTGTTTCACAATGCCTAGAAACTGAAAAAAGTGTTTTGGAATGACGTCTGTCTGTCCGTCCATCTGTGGACAAGCACAGCGGATAAACGGTTCATTGTATTTACTTCATTTCTTGAATCAAGGACTTTTTCGAAATTTTATCGAACCGCCCAGAATTTGGGTTTTATAACTGAAATATTAAGGGGACGTTTCATGAAAACTTTTAAAGAAATTTTGATTTTTGAAAAATTGGCTCTTACGATTTTAATACAAATGTGAAATTGGAAAATCTTATCTGTGAATAATAAAATGACTATATCCGTTTCTCTGCAAAAATGTCTTAGGGGGTACTTTACTTGTATCCATTTTCAATTTTTCTAAATTATCTCCATTACAATAGGCGATACATGAAAACCTACCGCAGTAAAGTTGTAGGGAAAATTAAAAAGAACATTTTTTGTTAAATACATTTCTTTATAAAATTAATAGGTACCAAGATAAAAACAAAATAATGTGACTTAAATGTAAATTTCAGATCATACATTTTGATTAAAATATGAATATTCTTTTGTTGCCCATAGTAACAAGAATACTATAATCTAGATATTGTTGTGACATATAGTCAGTTTACCACAGTTGTAACGAACACACCAAAATCAATTAGAGCGAGGTGGTATAGGGTAATAAGGAAGAGGTCCTGGGTTCAAATCAAACCTTGTGGCCACCCAAATTTACCAGTAGGCTCTTTGAAATAACTCATTAGTGCAGCATTTGCTTCCATTGTTCGGCAAACCCCAAGTTATTATTGTTACTATTATTATTATTTCACGGTAAAAGCATTGAATATAAAGATCGACGCTGATGCTTTCCATTCTAGATACTTATTAGTTTTCTGAAAATGCAATAAATAAAATTTAATTGTCCCTATAATTTACTTTTTCAGTTCCTTTAACACGTATATTCGAGAAAGTTTGTGCAACATATTTTGCACCATTTGTTAGTCACTGTAGGTGAATATCAAAGAAACTGCCTTCTGCTTCTGTTAGTAGGAAATGGGAAATATGTACAAAAATCGGGATTTCACACTAAAATTGTGAACCCTATCTACTCTACCTAGAGGTCTTGATTGCTGTGCATTCTGAGCTCGGATTTTTAAAATTTGTGTCAGCCTCATTGTTTAAATTTAAAAAACTTTATTCTGTGCTCGTGGGAAGTGCTAGCCCATTTTCTTCATTATACTGCATACATTTCATGTGGCTTTAAGAGAATCATTTTGTGATGAGCTGGTATGCTGCGTATCCAAGCAACGTAGTGTATAAACTTGAAATGATTAATTTTGATTCTACAGACATGATACCACCTAATAAAGTTACAAATTAGAATATATTCCTATTTTCCTTAGAGTTTTTTTTCCCCCCATTGAAATTGCATGAAACTCATTTCTCTATTTGATCAGTATTTGGAAGGAAAATTTTCACTTTAATCTTCTTCACAGCAACTTTACTTCTTTTTTTAATGAATGCTTAAGAGTTATTATTGAATAGACTTAATCTAAAATTCTTTCTTCTCTTTTAAACTATATATGGACACCACACACAACTTTCTTATACCTAACAAGAGTTATAATATTTTCACTGTGTACTTTACGTAAAGTAGTTTGATGTCAGGAACTTTTTATTATAAAAGTTAATAGTGGCAGAATTACACTACCTCTTTGGAAAATCTTTTAAAAAAATATATTAAAGAGAGTTGATGACCCTTCTGGAATTTTTAACTGTTGTGAAAAATGCTGGCTGTTTATTATAATCAGTACTTCCAAAAATCTGCTTTTTACAGGGATGTAATTGCTACAGCCATTTTGGAAAAGTTATTGCAGAAATTGTTTATCTCTAGAAAAATTTTACTGCCAGAATTTGGTACTGCTGGAGTTGTTTTAGAAGCCCGTAAATGTACGAACATAGACTGTTGCATTGACACACACATCCAGTCATCCTGGGCCAGGATTGAACTCATGATCTTGGGAACAGATTGTGGCTAGGCTCTGAGTAATAAATGTTAACTTCCTGTAGCATTTGAATTTGATATCAACAGGAACAAACCTTTTCTCCCTCTTACAGGCTTAAGGTCTGTTTACTACTGTGGCACAGTTGCGTGGACTAGAAGCTATTTCACAATTAATCCTGGGGCTGTGCTGTTTACAAAAAATGCACTATTTGTATTTTAAAGTAGGATGTACTTAACTATACAGAACCTGTCTTTGCTTTTAGTTTTTTATTATTAATTTTGTTATAATATTGTATATTTGTATGATATATTTCGCTTCCTGCACCAGCAGTATCTGTATTATTTGTTGATCAGTTACTATCCGGACATTTAATTATGTATGTCTGTTAATTTTATAATTTTCTTAAGTTGAAAATAATACAAAATTTTAAAATATATTGGTGAGCAATTATACAGTATTCTAATTTTATGAGGAAATTATATATGATTCTGCCGCTGGTCAACTCTTCCGATTGCATGTAGGAATTCAGCACTACAAAATATCCAGCAGTTAATTGCTTTACGCGAATGTTTGTATTATACATTAAAGCATTCAACTTCACATAATTATTGTAACTTACCAAATTAGAAGATAATAGGCTAAATTTTTTGCCTTTTGTGGATGTGAACTTTTCCCAAACAGTTAAATCAAATCACTTGTACGAATCTGGAAATGAGGCCATTATTTCCAAATTCATACAACCTGTAGGACATCTGGTGGGCAGGGAAACAAACTCATCAGTAGATCTCAGCTGATGATGCTGGCAAAAAGAAGAACCTCTGAAACATATGTTCTAATTTAGGTTTTACTTACAATAATTATGTGGAGTTGAAAGCTGTATAATTTCACGTGTAGCTTAATATTGACACTTCAAAACTTTCCTGATTAATCTAATAAGCGTGTTTGTGGCTTGTTCGTAAATGAAGGATATGGTTGAACAGCAAATTTATTTGCAGGAATATTACTTTGGGGAAAAAAAAAATATATATATATAGATAGATAGATAGATTTGCTCATAAATATTCTGACTGTAACATTTCCATTGTTTCGATTGAAGAAGGTTGTTTTGTGATTTGCAGAGGAGAGTTAAAAGACCCATTTTAACTGAAGATTATCTTGGGTATATTTGGATGTGGTTAGAAGAAAGTCTTATTTACTGGCAGTAACAGAATATGTTTCCTGCCAGAGCAAGCAAAACAAATGATAAAGTGTAGCCGGGATTACACTGAAATAAAGTTTTCTCATAAAATGAGAGTATGTCATTATATTTAACTTATACAAAATCAGTTTTATTCTATAGTATTTTGTAGGCACTGTCATTTTAGCTACCGTGACAATGTGGCAATACAATATTAAATTGTACGACACATTGCTAATGGTAGTTCAACTGGAGAGAAGTAGCATGGAGAGCCGCAGATCTGAAATTCAAATCCAAGCTGTGGCATTGAATTTTTCAGTCTGACTCTACTTTTTCAGCTTAGCCTACACATGGCCAGTGTGAAAGAATTATAATTCCAAGTATATTGTTGTTAACTCGTTTTAAACACGATAATCTTTTACAAGGGCTATTTTGTTTTCAGCCTCTGATAGGGCATAAAATGAAAACCACAGTGAAAATCAAAACTGTTTTATTTGGAACAGTTAGGTACACCTTCTAGCTACTTCTCTACGTAGTCACGCTCCGATTGAGAAATTGTCGAAGCATGATGCAACTTTAAATACCCTCTTCATAGAAGCTTGCCGCAGCATATTGAGAAGGGTCTTCATGGCATTTTGAAGTGTTTTGAAATTCTTCATTGGTGTGGAAGCCAGATCTTGGGTTTGTTCGGGAAATTTGCATGCATCCATTGTTTGGATTGTTCTTTTGATTCTGGATTGTCTTAATGAATCCACGTTTCATCCCTTGCCACGATGGATTTAAAAAACTCATTCCCTTGCCAAGTGACTTTCATCTTTTTCGGCAGCTGAAGAAAGATCTCGGAGGACTGAGCTTCCACACCAATGAAGAATTTCAAAACACTTCAAAATATCGTGAAGACCCTTCTCAATACCACTGGCGGCAAGCTTCTATGAAGAGGGTATTTGAAAGTTTCACACAAATGTCTCAATCGGAGCACGACTATGTAAAGAAGTAGCTAGAAGGTGTACCTAAATGTTCCAATAAAACAGTTTTGATTTTCCCTGTGGTTTTCATTTTACGCCCCATCGGAGGTTGAAAAAAATAACCCTCGTATTTCAAAGAAGTGGTTTATTTACTGTAGTTTTATGCTTTAAAATATTTGAAATTATGTTATATATACAAAGCTAAAAGAATGAAATTATGTTATATACACAGCTAAAAGAAGATCATCCACCCAATATCAACTGTGTTGATGCTCAAGGAAACTCAAGTTTGCACTGTGCAGCATACCGAGGACACAAGGAAGCGGCAGTGTTACTCTTGCAGAATGGAATTGATACTGATATCAGGAATACACGAGGTCAGTATCTTCATACCATGTGCAGCTGTTGTTAATACTTTAAATCGTTAACAAAACTCCAACAGAATAGGGTAGCCAGCTAACAGTGAGGTATGCTCCACCACTAGTGTCCATGCCCATCCCAGCTGCAGAAATCAAAAGAGGAACAATTGTCGCAGTGGTGAAATTTTCCATTGCAGGAGTAGATTTAATATGGCACATACCAAAGCCTGCATATTCAGTATACTGCTGCTAACTATTCCTAACCTAACATAACCTGTCACTGACCTAGAATTTAGCTGTCACTATTTACCTTCATTAGCGTAAAGCTGTGACAACCTTACCACTTACATGTGCCAAATGTCCAATATCTGGGAGCCTCAACCTCCTGGAAACCTCTACTTTTACTTTTACGTACCTTAATGCAGAAGCTTTTTTACTCTTCCATGCCTTTTTATGGAACATCAGTACATAGTACATAACGAACCCTGTGCTATTCAGTATACTGTTTCTAAAGTAATATTACTGTTCCTAACCTAACATAACCTTTCACTGACCTAGAATTTAGCTGTCTCTTCTTACCTTAATGCAGATGGTTTTTTACCCTTCCACTCCCTTCGTAAAACATTGTTACATAGCACATGATCGTTATTTGTTATCTATGCGGTTACAGTACAAACATAATGGATAGTGAAACAAGGAAGGGGTCTCGAATTTTTTTTTAAATTTTTGTTTTTTGGACTTTTTAATTTTGGATCTTTGATTTTGTTTAATTATTTTTGATATTTTAATTTTGGATTTTTAAAATTTTGGTTCTTTGAATGTTTTATTTTTTTAATTTTTTAATTTTGGCGTTTTAAATATTTTAAATTTTGGATTTTCGTATTTTTAATTTTTTAATTTTTTTTAAATTTTGGATAAGTCTTATCATTGAGTTGATTGTTTTCTGTGCAGTCCGTTCAGTCACACCTCACTAATTTTGTGACGATTTTGAGCGTAACACTAATTTCATGACAATTTTGAGCGTTACACTAATTTCGTGACGATTTTGAGTATTACACAAGCTCTCGATTTACCCCTACCGCAGCTAAAGAAGTTTCACTTCAATAAATCTGGCCTGAAACACCTTGCTTATGATCAGCAGACCTCCTCCACCTACAACATGTCACTCAGTAACCGATCAATCAGAGCCAGCTGAGTCTGTAGCACCTACTATGCTAGGATTGCCATATTTCCAAGAGTAAAAAAGAGGACATATTTGTCGATACCTATCTGCACAATAACTAAATGAGGTTATTTTATAGCCCTTATTATTCTTAGAGCAAAGGAAATATGTGTTGGTAACAGCATTCAAATTTTCAATTATATATAATTACTAGCATGTGCCCGCGGCTTCGCCCGCGATAATTATTTCAAAAATTAAAAATTAAGAGCATAATAGTTAAATCATTATATTTATTAACCCCTAAATCACGTGGATTACATACCACGATTAGATAGCGTCGCTGGTAAAAGCGACCTCAGATTCGAGTTCCTTGGCCCAGATTACCCTGTATAGTGAGTTTTGTCCCAATCGACGAATGTTTGACCATATTTAGGCCTATATTGATTATCCCTCTTCGGTATAGGTTGGAAATGTCATATGTCTAAGGGACTTAACATTCTAAACAAATGAACCGTAAAGGATGAACTTATAAAATCAAGCGATCACCCACGATAATTATTTCAAAAATTAAAAATTAAGAGCATAATAGTTAAATCATTATATTTATTAACACCTAAATCACATGAATTACATACCACGATTAGATTCGTCCAAATCCAACAACGTTTGACCATATTTAGGCCAATATTGATTATCCCTCTTATAATAATAATAGTAATAATAATAATCCTCTTCGGTGTAGGTTGAAAATTTCTTGTGTCTGCGTGCCTTGACATTATAAACAAATGAATCGACCAGCGTGAGCTACAACATTCAAGCGATTGCGATGGTTTTATGTCCAAGGTATGACAAAAATAACCAAAGCCTACTGTAATTGATTTGACATTGAAATGTATTACTAAAACTGATGCTTCGAAAACGCAAAAAATACACGTTTTCTGCCCGTTTTTCACTCATAACTCACGAATGAAAGCAAAAATAAAAATTCCGGCTTCGAGGTGCATTTTCCGACCCTTCAGTCCACCTATGTTTAAAATTTCAGTTTTCTGCGTTCAGTGGATTTCGCTGGGCATCGCGGATAGACAGACAGACAGACAGACAGAAGGAAGACAGACACTTCCTTTTATTAATATAGATGTAACTGAACTGATTTAGGTTACATTTAACAAGTAATTATAATATTCAAGTACTGGTATGTTGACTCAAAAGACAAAAGAATAAAATACTATGTTTCAATACATTCAGTAGGCCTACTCTATATGCAACTGTAAGTACAAGTGGAAATACAGTTGCCTCAAGATTTTTCACTTTTAATGCACTTTGACCTTTGTTGGACCAAGCTTATTTCTCTGTAGGTCTTATCTTGTTCAGCAAAGGTTTCTTACTTAAGACATAAGCATGGAATTCCTTTCAAGTGAAAGGCTTTTAATTATATTGAATATATATTATATTGAATATGCTCTGCTCGGCTCGTTAGGCTCGAGGACTGTTGGCTCATGTAAAAAAAAAAAATCATTAAATTTTTAGTCTGATATTGGCGTTCATTCAGAAAACCCGGGCATTTTTCCAAAATTAAAATTTCCACCCGGACAGAAATTATAACCCTAAAAAGGACATGTCCGGGAAAAACTGGGCATATGGCAACCCTAACTATGCATGATCCATTGACCAACCAACCGCAGTCAATTAACTTCGCATCACAAGACTTACAAAAACATGGCCAGTATAACCATCTGTTCAGTCTTCTACATACCAACCTAGAAAAAGACCACAATTCAATGACCGAAATGTTGGTTTTAGACCTCCCACAAAACCAAGGTATTGTAGTAACCATGGGATCATATTTTATATCAGCTTAACTTGATGCCAAGAACACTCATTTCCCCAGTCCATGCAACTTGGTTAGGATTGTATGAACAATAATTAGAGAAAGATCTTGTTGTCTATCTCTGCAGTATTGTACGAGGGAGAATCAAATGAAAACCACAATTAATTTTTTCCCACTATTTTACTGCAGGAAGAATGTTTGCTTGTACATTATTTTTTCTTCTTAGTCCCCTCCTAGTTCAACACACTTAAGCCGTCAGATAGGAAGTGCTTTGATACCGTGTGAGATAAATTATTTTGGTTAACACTGTAGCCCTTGTGCACCACAGATTGGACGTCTTCATCAGACTTGAACAGCTGCCCTCCAAGGTGATCCTTTATTGAACCAAAGATGTGAAAATCTGATGGTCCCAAATCTGGCGATTATGGTGGATGTCCTCGACGGTTTTCATTGTTGCATGAGGAATGGCGTTATCATGTTAAAGCAAAACACCTGACTCAGCAATCTCCTTCATTTTGGCACTATCAGATTTCCACATCTTTGGCCCATTAAAGGAGCACCTTGGAGGGTAGTAGTTAAAGTCTGATGAAGACGTCCAATCGGCGGTGCATGAGTGGCTACAGCGTTAACCAAAATAATTTTTCTCACATGGTATCGAAGCACTTCCAATCTGATGGCTTAAGTGCGTTGAACTAGGAGGGGACTAAGTAGAAAAATGATGTACAAGCAAACATTCTTCCTGCAGTAAAACAGTGGGGAAAAATTAATTGCGGTTTTCATTTGATTCTCCCTTGTGTATATATTACGTGGTGTGTGTATGTTTGTGTGGTGTATCTCTTGTGTACTTCTTTACCTTTTTGAGAACTCTGTATTACTTCTGTTTCAGTAGAATTAACATCATCATTGTTGCATGCATTAGTACCTGTAGATGTCTCTTTGTTACATCAGGGCAGACTGCAGTAGAGCTTGCTCGAGATTCACAAATGCAACAAGTGCTGTGTGTTCGTCCTATCAGACAACTACAAAAGACTGCTACAAGATTTGAAGGTCAGCTGCTGAAGAGGTCAAGGTTTCTTGGATGGAAACCCATCTGGGTTAGTTTCACTTTCAGCCACTATTTAAATAATATCTACTGAGGAATCATGTTTTGTATATTATTCATACCACAATAGTGTTAAGTCGTTTAGTTTAAATTGAGAGGGCAAAACTGACATGAGCCTTTTTTGGGAGTTAATAAGTAAACTGAAGTTAAGTTTGTTCTTTACTAGTACATGAGTAAGGCCCAGTGTTAATTACATGTAAATTTTTAAAAAGTTTATAAACTTCCTTGTTAAGCATTGTGTATAAAATCAATGAATCAGTTTAGTTCTCTTTTTTGCATTGAAATTGAATGTTTTACTAATTACTATTTTCTTAATTATTATGCATATAACATTGACTAGGTTAAGTTTATTTAACTTTTACCTAGCGAAATTTTTTCTCTTGTTTAGGAACAGTGAATCCTTATCTATCTGGGCCAAGTGGGGCCAGAAGTTTTCCAGTTTAACAAAAATTCTTATAATCTAAAAATTAAGACAAAAATGTGAACTGCAGGTTATACGTTGCATATCTCAAACCAAATGCATAGTACACATTTATTTTACATTTTAGTGATATTAAAATTATTATCCATAAAAAAGTGCATTCTTATGTTTGGAAGTCACTTTACACACAAAATCTCAAGATATGTAGACCTCGATGTTAGCTTAAACATTATTTGGGTAAGATATACTGTTCATGGTTTAACACATTCCAGACTGTAGACGTCTTAAGATGTTTAAGTTTCTCCTTGTACTGCAGGCCATGAATGTCTAATGACGTTTAATATTGCATGTGGGAGAAATTTTTTATATTTAGCGCCCAATGATTCTTATGCCTTAGGAGTCACTGCTCATAGATGGAAGTCGATTCAGTATTTTACTTCGTGTTCATGTGTTCATTCCGTGATTTTATATCATATCTCTCGCATGTCAGTAAGAGATTGTCAGTATCATGACTTCCTTTAAGTGTGCATGCTGTAAGTTCGGAACCATGGCTAAAATGTCTTCAACTGAAACAGAAATATTAAATATACTGTACAAAGATAAATCCGGCGATGACCGTATTCCTGAACTGGATTTGGACAGCAGTGAAGTTGATAGTGAAATGCTGGTACCAATTTCTGTAAGCAATAAGCCACAAGTACAAAATGAAGCACCTTACATGTGTCACCCTTGTTATTATCCACCTGTTGCCCCATTTACAGTAAACTGAAGTCCAAATGCTCAATGTGTGATATACAAAATGTTTATGTTATGGGGATGTTTAATAATTTCTATGGCTTCTGTAACAAGTCTAGGGAATCTTCTGTTTTCATGTTTTAGTAGTTATATCATCGAAAAGTATTTTGTGGCCCGTTTCATCCGAATGAGAAGCTATAGCGGAGTAGTCAGTGTTGTTTTGTTTCTGGTGTCTGATATATTCTTTTCTTCTGGCATCCAGGGAAGATGGGTATAAGATCAGTGACATCTGGCGGGAAACAATTAAAACTTCAAAACTGACGTCATGACAACTGCAACTGTTTACTTTTCCCAGGCACTTATTTTTAATGTGAATCTTTCTCCGAAGGAGGACACAATAGGATGTCCGAAACATTAGAAGACACTAAAAACACGACGTGGCCCAACCCGAATAGCCGGTCTAATCTGTTTATGTATATTAAGGTCTTAATGTTATGATTTATTACTTTAAAAATTTTTTTGTTTCATTGAAACAATTAGTAAAATTTCATAATTAACTACTTCCATCATTTGACAGTGATCACAAGCACACACTTTAATTTGCTAATTATAATGTAGCAAAGAAAAGATTGGGTTTTTGTTTAGTTTAACCCATGAATCCTTATAGAAATGAGCTTCCATTAATCTAGAGTTGCTGCTAGGTATTAACAGCATGAAGTACTGCTAGTCAAGATGCCTTCATGAGCAGTCTGATTGTATCTAATCCTATGTTCTGTCTTATTACTATTTCGTTTACTATACTTAAAAGGTTCCAAGTAACAATTTGAATATTTTTTGGGAGGAACACTAGATCACCAAAATCTAGATAATAAAGCAACAATTATTAAAAACCATCATATTATATTGCTATGAAAACACTGCTTGTGAAATCATAGAGCTCAAAAAAATCAAAGGAAAGTACTTACTTCAAACATGTTTCCTCCATAATAGCTAACCTTTAGCACTTGACCAATTAGAGAGAAAACAATAATAATTATAGCTGCCCTGTCCAAGGTTACCAGAAGATACAGTCAACCAAGATCAGTTTGTTCTATTACTTAATGCGGCGAAAGACAAATACAGGGTGCACTTTAAGCTCTGCTCACTCGATATTCACATTTTGTTTCTCAGCGAAGCATGGTGACAAACTATCCTTGTATATTGTCGCAGACACGCCCGACCGCACCAAATATTAAAAATGCGAGAATGCCCCTTGTACCAAATATTACCCCAAACTCATGAAAGTATTATTAGGTTGTGCACATTGTACAGAATAATGAATTTTCCTATACAGGTACTGTAATTGTTTAGATTAATAGAGTTACCACATGTCGGGATTTTGCTAGACCTGTCCTCTCTTTTATGTCTGTCCACCATTTGGCCAGGCATTGTAGAAAATCAAACATTATCCTGCTTTTTAATGCTGTGGAACATGTTAATACAAATTCATGTTTTTAGATAAGTGACGCTCTGCAGTTCGTCCTGAATAAATATTGAATCCACATATGATTATAGATGGCATATGACCAAAGAATATCATTTGATAACCTTGACTCTTTGGTATACGTGATGTAGTGTGTGGTGCTTGATCACAAGGTACGGAAGCAGGTTTCAATTTTTGATTACCATGCTTCTGGAAGTATTTAAAATCATGCTGAGTGGTACTGTTGAGGTTAAAAACATAATAACAAAATGCCGTTCTTCTCAATCTCTTTTATTTTCATATCCTAGACCTTTCGATCACATTCAACCATCTTCAGGGAATCTGATTTTCATTCAGCAAAAATAAAAATTCTTTATCACTGGCATCATGTTTAAATAAAACCATTAAAATTTAAAATGTTCATAACCATAAGTAAAATTAACTACTCGATGCTTCTTCTTCTACATTGTGTAATATTATACTAAATTGAGTTTATTTCCTGTTTTAATGTGCATTGTTTGGCATTAAAGCATCAAGAAAACCCCTACGGCCTGCATGTCTTGTAACCTGCCATCTATCGGAAAAAAAATGAGAACTATAATTGTTGATGGGGAGAGTCGTCTGCTTAATCAATTACAAGGTCTTCTAAAAACCCAAAGCTTGAACTCACTCTGCCCCTTTCATAAAATCATACTCATGTTTTAATAAACTCCATTATATACCTGTTGCATAGTCTACTATTAACTTACTGCCAGTCGCACATGTTAAAGTCAGTACATTTTTATTTGCTTTATCAATTTTTATTTCTATTAATAAAAAAGGTTGATTTCTGGAATATGTTTTATAAACTTATCATGAATCATGCATTCAAAGAAAAAGTATTCCAAAATGTACTTCTGATTTTATATTCAAACTATATAGTTTGAATAACAATTATCTCAAAAATTAGTCTTGGTAACAAAATTATAATTATTGTTCTTCTTTGAAAACTTTCTTATAGCTGTGATTTCCATGATAATCCTTGTAACAATGGGATGTGTCAGTATAATGCCTGTTGCTCACGGTCAAATTGTTACGTTAAATTTATTGTACAACTAATTTAATCAAACTTAATCCTAGAATTTGAAGGAAGTTTATATAGTGAAGTTATAATCAAATTGAAACTTGAGATGGAGGTTTAACATACGTAACTTCACTTAATTCAAGCACTAACCTGAACATGTTTCGAGCAAACTTCATGACTCATCATCAGCTATACTCCATCTGTCTGTTGTATATTGGCAGCAATTCCTGGTGGTTGTTTAATGAACTTCTTGATGAGATCCATCCCCGCGGGTATTTCGAAATTCATGAGTTGGTCCTGATTTTTGTAAATATAAATCTTTTCCCAAATTGTGAGCTGTTTGTGTCCTTGGACACATTTTAGAAGTTCCGGTTCCACATTTATTTCATGGTCTTTCTCCCAGAAGAATTGCTGTTGCTAAATAAAGGACTAAATACATGCGTTGATTTTTCTAACAATGTTGAGGATTATATTGCGGACATTGAGATAGCTATAGCTGATTTAAAAGAAGATGATAAATATTTAATTAGAAATAAATGTGAGGGAATTGTAAGGGATATGGAGAGTAAACACCGAAAAGATAATTCACACAGGAAAATCATTAAAACTATAAAAGAAAGGAACACTATTTTTACAAAAGCAGACAAAGGGAACAAGTTGGTAATTCTGGATGAACAAGATTATATAGCAAGAATGGAAACATTGTTATCTGATAAGGAATTTGTGGAAGTAGATTCTGATCCACTTAAAAAATGCATTTCTGCCTGTGACTTTGCTATTAAGAAAGCAACCATTATTCCAAAAAATGAGAAGGGAAACATCAAAATTCCTAACCCCACTTTGCCTAAGATATATGGTCTGCCCAAAATACACAAGCCGGGTAATAAGATGAGACCTATAATTAATAATATTGATGCCCCCACATACAAACTAGCAAAATGGCTTAATAATAGATTCCACGCTTTCCCAAATTTCAGTAGTAGAAACATAAACAATTCTTTTGAACTTACTCAGAAAATCAAAGATTTGGAATTATCCCCAGATGATGTTTTAGTATCATTTGATGTAGTGTCATTGTTTCCAAGCATCACCCAAGACAAATTATTAACATACCTGAGAAAATGGCTTACCTCCGTGGGATTTAAAGACAATACCATAGAAGAATACTGCAATTTGACTAAACTTTGTATTGAACAAACTTACTTCAAGTTCAATGGAAAATTTTATCAGCAAAGATCGGGCTTGGCAATGGGAAATCCCCTATCTCCTTTCTTGGCTAATCTTTATATGAGTTCCTTAGAGACCCACATCACTTCTGCCTTCCCTCACATGTTCAAGACGTGGCATAGATACGTAGACGATATCTTTGCCATAGTTAATCGAAATCAAGTCCAAGATTGTGTAAAACTTCTAAACTTACAGGATATTTCTTTAAAATTCACATTGGAAGAAGAAAAGAATAACGTTCTCCCATTCCTTGATATCAAAATCATTAAACACTACAACAAAATTGAATTTGGTATATACAGAAAGCCTACACATTCAGACTGCTACATCAAAGCCAATAGTTATAACCCCAGAAAACACAAAGAGGCAGTATTTAATAGTTTGGTTCATCGACTTATCAACATTCCCCTAAACAAAACTGAGTTTGATCTAGAATACCACAACATCATTTCCATAGCAGAAAATAATGGATTCCACAAGGACCTAATCATAAAGAAAGTTAAGAAATTCAGTCAACAAAAACATATCAAGGAAATTACCACACTCAAAAAAGAAAAAGAGGATGTTATCTATAAGAAAATAACATACCACCCATGGGCAGATGGAAAATTCAGGAAAGTGTTCAAGGAATACAACATTACCACAGCTCCAGTAAATAAATATAGTATAAAAAATTTACTTAAATCCAATAACCTAGATCATATTCCTCAAAACAAAAAATCTGGCATATATCAATTTAACTGTAAAGATTGTAACCAAAAATACATAGGAAAAACAAAAAGAAATTTGGAGATTAGGTCTAAAGAACACTTGAGACATGTAAAGTATGGACAAACTGATAAATCGGCGATAGCTGCACATGTATGGGAGAAAGACCATGAAATAAATGTGGAACCGGAACTTCTAAAATGTGTCCAAGGACACAAACAGCTCACAATTTGGGAAAAGATTTATATTTACAAAAATCAGGACCAACTCATGAATTTCGAAATACCCGCGGGGATGGATCTCATCAAGAAGTTCATTAAACAACCACCAGGAATTGCTGCCAATATACAACAGACAGATGGAGTATAGCTGATGATGAGTCATGAAGTTTGCTCGAAACATGTTCAGGTTAGTGCTTGAATTAAGTGAAGTTACGTATGTTAAACCTCCATCTCAAGTTTCAATTTAATCAAACTTGTTGTCAAATCCACCTTTGCTAACGGTAAAATGAGTCATCAAGTGCATACTAGCAAAAGATTCTCCCTCTGTGTACTAAATTTAGCAACATCCTAGTATTATCCTGGCACCTAGTGGTAGACTTATGTACTCTAAATATTGAGCGACTCATACTCTGCTGCTAATGATAGTTTGTTGTATCGTTTACATTATAATACAACAATTATCCAGAATAATTGGGATGGGACAAGATCCTATTATTAAGATAATTTACAAAACTTTTAAATAATTTATTTCAGTGTTATGATATTATTAAAGGTAACCTTTAAATCTGCTGAACATTAATACTTTAGCTATTTATAATTATTATTGTAATTTTATAAATTTCACGTCCTGTTGTAAGATTTTGTTTGCCCTGAGTATTTGAATTTTTTTAAAAAAAGAAAGCAAACAGTGTGTGAAGACTTGAAATCATACATTGTTTACGATCATTAAAAATAATTATGAAAGTACAAAAAATTTACCATACTGGGAATCGATTCTGAGACCTCTAGCACCACAGGCTAGTTTGTTACCACGAAGCTATAAAGGACTAATGGAAGCAAGCGTGAATCGTGCATATACAAGTACGGCTCCTTTGTCTTCTCGCTTCGCATTTTCATTTCATTGTTGTATGTCAACGAGTCGTCTTCTCGTCTTCTCGTCATGTTTTTTATACTAATCTGTTTGGAATAACGATATCTACACAGGCATATACCCATGCTATTTTGATGGAGTTGCAATGCTAGGAAAAGAAGAATATGTGAGAAAGGAAAATTTGCTGCACTTGCAATCTTTTAGCTCGCGGACAACAAGTTCTCGACATTACCGCCAGGGGCACGGGCAGTTCACGTTCGTTGCGCTGATTGGCAGGTTCGACAAATTATTTGCTGGAATTAGAACATGTCCTATATCCCGAAACGAATAACCAAACGTTTGCCCAAAGGCGAATTTGATCGTTAACAATACCAATTTGTTGAAAAGTGATAGTTGTGCAATAAATTTAACGAAAAATTTGACCGTGAGCAACAGGCATTATAAACATTCTTTCATTGTTTGGTTTTTATAAAAACTCTCCATAGTAATAGTAACCACACTGACATTGTAGTGACTTGACTAACCTATTTTTACAGAGCACTAGTTATTTGCTCTTTTTTTTCACATTTTTTCAGGCTGTGTTAGAACGTGGGGTCTTAACGTACTTCAATACTAGAGCTGATGCTTCTACTGGTTTTAAAAGAAAAGACTTCAAATATCTAGATGGTGCTAATATCTTACCGTTAGAATGTGATACTTCAACTTTCGTCGTTCATTTCTCAGATAGTGCCGTCCATAGACTCAGTGTTGTAAATTATGGTGAGACAAGTGGACAAATCAGTAGACAGGTGAGTTTCTTTGATATAATCTTTCATTAAATACATCATGTTGTACTTCAGCATTAAGTATAAAGGCAGAATAGGAAGCTCAGAATATTTCTACAAACATCCAATCCTTACGTCCAACTTCATGAGGCCTTTGACTGAAAGTGCTGTATGCATTAAATATTTACAGCTATATGCAACAATTGAAGGTATAAACATTCTTTAAACCGGATTCTGATTTTCCAAGAAAAAGAAGTATACGATTGGTCTAAACTTCCTCACAAAAAACACTGCTATACACATTGAGCTATACCTAGAGCATCCGGCATCTAATTCATGAATGTGCATTTTCAAAGGCCTAACTTCCATGGAATGGCAGGAAGCATGTAAAATGAAGGCTGTTGTCTGTATCATCTCTTCTCTACCAGCCAAAACCCTCGGCCCTATTTTGTAGAAACTTTATAGCCTACTCATATTACTGGTATTAGCAAATATGAACATAATTATTCATTCTTGTGTCCGACATTAGCATTGTATAATAAAATCACCGGATTAAAAATACTTTTTTTTTTAAATTCCGGTAACATAATTATATTAAATAATAATATTAGTATTCCGTCTCATAAGAATATTGACTATTATTAATAGTTATGAGTTCAGGCCCTAAATTATTAGTAAATTTTTCTAATGTTAATAAACTGTTTCATACACTGGAAAGATAATCAACTATGGTCATAATATTAGATATAATGTAGATCATATTAGATTAGTACATTTTTCTAATATTATTAGTAAACTGTTTCATACACTGCAAAGATGATCAAATATAGTCATAATATTATATGTTCTTTTGTAAGCATAATTTGGATTAATTGAAGTTATTCTCAAATCCATGTGGTGCAGATTTTGTAATCTTAAAAATGTGAAAAAACGAATCACTCTGAATCAGTTATTAATTAAGAAAATGTCCACATTTGCCATCATAGGAATTTTAATCATAACAAGAAACTAAAGTTTGAGGTTAGATTTTAGTACATAAGCTTACTGCTATCTGGAATAAGTGCTTGATGGGCAGATTGCTTTCTCAGAGCTGGTTCTTGCAAAGAAAGCAGTTCATCAAGAAGCATGTAGGAAAAAACATACTGTGCAAAGGCAGTAGATGAAATTAGTTGCCATCAAATACATGAATAATGAAATGTATTACATTTATGAAGGTATATGAAGGCTGTGCTACTTTGAAGTACTACAGGAAAGAAAAATGAGGAGGAACAAAACATTAAGAACAATTTTTTAAATCAGTCATCTGACTAATGAACTAATAATACTAGTGAACATATTTTATGGATAGTGTAGATATCTCTGAGAAACAATTTTTTGTTAAATAATAAATAATATTATGAGCTGTAATAAAATTGTAATATCTGTGTAAATATGAGCTTCGTAACCAGAACTCATCACTGAATATAGTAAGGGTAATTAAATCATGGAGGATGAAATGGACTGGACATGTTGCACGCATGGGGAAGGAAAGACATATCTAAAAAATATTGACTGGAAGACCCAAAGGGATAGACCACTTGGAACACCTGGACATAGATGGGAGGACAATATTAGGATAGATTTAAGGGAAGTAGGATTTGCGAGGAATGGTTGGAGGGAGTTAGCACAGAATAGGGTTGAATGGCAGGCTCAGGTAAGAGCGGCAATGAACCTCTGGGTTCAAACAAATAGATAATATTCCTTTAGCTTGCTTAGGAATTGTAAGTAATTGTTATATTATTAGCAATTTCTATGAAACAGGGCCTATGACTACCACTTCTTTCAGAATTGCTGCAGAGGGACAGACAACACATGCATATGTTCTGGGTTCCTGTTCCTGTGGAGAACTACTGTAACATCTTCGATCACCATATTCAGTCATTGTTCGCACAAGCTCTGATCCTCAAACTCCCTGTTTTATGAGGAAATCCGAAGGCAGCACCATAGGTATTAATTGCAATCCCTTTCAAGGTTGTAGTCCAGAAATATTATATCCCGAGATCCAGCATCGACTCCAGTGCAAAATGCTTGTGCCAAGCTTTGTGCTTACACAGTTCCTACCTGGCCATTTCAAATTTAAAACATATTTTGAGTGATTTAACATCAATATCCCAGATGATTACTCATGCTTCTGTGAATCTCTTCATACAGAAGAGCACTTGCTTTTTGACTCTTCTGAATTTGGAAGACCAAGATATACTCTAGACCAGTGGTCTTCAACCTTCAAAAATAAAATTAACAATAATCATAATACAGACATACCTTGAGTTAGTGAGACACCTGTCCTTGGACTTGGTAACAGATTGATTCCACAGAGTTTGTCAATGTTTAAAACTGCATGCTTGCCGCACAAGTATATAGTTGGAAATATGAATAAAGTTGAACTTGCCTCAGAACTGACATTTGACCGAAATATTTCCAACGGCATTTCTTGGAAAACTGATTTTAGCCCACTGTTACATGAAAGTTTGATCAATTGGTTCTCCATTTTTGTTCAGAGACACACTCATCACGTCTTCAGAAAACGGATTTTCCTCCACTTGCACCTTATTCTTATGTCCTTTGAAATATATGACTGGAATGCTTTCTGTAGCTGATCCAAATGCTTTTCTTCTACATATGCAAAGTCTTCCAACTTCACCGAAGTATCTTCCTTTAAAAAGCTCTGTGACCCAACTGAAAATGTTTAGCGGCTCACTTTTAGATCGCGACCCACCGGATGAAGAACACTGCTCTAGACCATCACCTGAATTTTTGTGGTAATGAACTGGCAAAACGTCTGTTTCAAATATTAAAAAAATAATGTTGTTATGTGCATTTTCTATCATTCATCCTCCTCATCTTTAATAAGCTTTTATCATAATGTTCAGTGTGTTGTAAATTGTGTGTAATTGTTAAACTATAACCCTCATATGCTAATGCACCTTCTTTTTTCTGGTAATTCATTAATAATTGCAATCTCTCATACAGCAACAAGGGATATATCATAGGTGTATTTATCCATTTTGAAAGAAAGCAAAGGAGAACCTGAAGAAGTACTTGCGGAAAAGCAGAATAACTATATTCCAACAATCACACATTTTGTAGAGAAGTATGTAAAGCAAGAGATTGATATAATTGGTTTGACAATCGGTGCCCTGGTTCAATTCCACATAATTTTGTTTCTATGTAGAAACGATTCAGCTTAAATATAGAAGAAGTGGAGGACATCAGCATCATGGCTCTGCGAGAATCAGTATTTTGCTCTGCCATCTATTATATAACCAATAATTACATTCTTTGCTACCTTAAAGAATTATTTTTAACCCTTTGATATTGTTACCTCACTCTTAATTTTGTTTGGTTGTGTGATTGTTTATGTGTATGTATCATGTGTATTATTGTAAACTAAATATATATATATATATTTTTTTTTTTTTTTTTTTTCAACTCGTTAATTGCCTCCTGTCTGCTTTATTTGTTATCATGCTGCAATTGTCATCTTTTAATGGTAAATTTGTGTTCATGTGATGATATGTAGAGTAGTTTTGATATGCCAGAGAGTTCCTGTTGGCTCTGGGTTTAGGGGATCTCTTTACTGGAATTGTCATCTTTATATCATTTTGCCACCAGTTACTTTTTTATCATCAACATTTTTGTTACTAATACAGTTTTGTCTTCGACATTGTGATCAGTGAATGCATTCCCTAACAATTTATAATTTCACATAAGAAACTTTGAAGGCCTACAAGGTAATAGGACACACCAACTTATAAAGTGACTGGAACTAGTATACAGTAGAGCCTCGGTAATTCGAGCCCCGGTATTTCGAGGTTCTGCGTAATTCGAGCTGGTCTTAAGAAAATTAAAATTATCCATAACACTAGAGTAAAATCCCGTTTTTATACGGTGTTCGCAAGTAAGTTTTACGCACTTCCGAATGTGTTACATTTTGAGCTTTCTTTCAATTTTTCCATGTACAAAAATGCAGGTAAAACTGTCCCACTAGGGTTTTTGTTCATAATACACAGAAATAACCTTGGCTTCAGACTGCTAACGCATTTCTATTACAGATTGACAGAAACCGTTAGGTTCGATTTTTCTTTGTCGGGACCTCGTGTCAATCAATTGTACAGTGCATACCATCCTTTCAGTAAAGAATACTGTATTGTTACAGTAATCCCTACAATGGTAATTAAAAGTGTTTTCCTAGTAGCATCGCTTTCCCGTTCCACTCCCAGACAATGAGTTAATCCTTAAAGGATGCCGATGTAGCAAATTGGAAATGTTTGACAATATATACATACAGGCGTAACACAGGTATGTAGGCCTACTATATTGTTTATTTATTTATTATTTAAACCATTATTGTGCTCATTAAACATTTATTTGCGATTTACCCATTGATTTAGTGAAATTTCCGTATAATCCGAGTTTTTTGTAATTCGAGGTAGCCTCAGCCCCAATTAGCTCGAATTATCGGGGTTCTACTGTATAAGGAAACACAGTACGAGGCAGAAAGAATTTCTCGTATTTTGGAACAGTACCTCGATTGAGAGGAAGACAGATTTACTGGCTCTTCTTAGAGCAAAAAATGTATTGGGAATGCTGAAACTAAATTTCACTATATTTTATTTAATATTATGTGAAATGTATTTCTGAAAATGCATTTTATTTGGATACAAGTTGCTTTGACTTTTATTCTGATCTCACTTATGGTTAAAACTGCTGGTGACAAAATGTTCAAGGTGATGGGAATGTTGGGAACAGAAAAGATGAGGTGACAAAAAATCATTGACTGATTGGCACAGTGATGAGAATTTCAGATCGTATTGTCTCTATTGTGGAACACAAATCCTTATTTACTAGTAAATGATTACTTTACCTATAATAAAGATTTTGTGGATCTTACACAGTGAAGCAACTGTAATAAATTTAATTTACTATATGAGTTTACTATACATACTTTTATGCTCCTCTTCCCATTATTTTGGTACGGCATGTCTTGAAACGCTCAACTCGTATAGTAAATTGAAAATTAATTTAGAACATAATTCACCTTTTATGTGCATGATTAGCAGTAACTTATAAATTAATGTGTTCTTATGATGTTTTTATTTCAGAAATGGATTAATGCATTTATGGAACATGCAGCATTCAGTACACACTATCTTTCTCAGGGACATGTACAGTTTGATGATAGTGATGATGAAGATCACCATATCAAACCTCTTGGTTCGATGCAGGTAATATACTTTTGCCGCTTTTGCTATCAACATTATCTCAGAGTAAAATTCCTGAAGACAAAAATTACTCTTCAGTGCTTTAAATACACAAATACATTAAATGACACACTAATGTCTAACTGACTTCATTTTGTCTACATGTTAGGGCAGAGGGTGTATTTAGATTCTAATAGTAGTGAAATTGTATATTGACATTTTGTATTGTTTAGTTTGCTTATTGACCAGTTGGCAAGTATAGGCCCTACCCATTTAAGTTTTGTAAAATTGGTTATTGTACTTAATACTCTTTATGATCCATTTTCAATATTGCTAAGTTTCCAGTACCTATTTTATATCCGTCCCAGCTCATGCTATTATAGAAACAATATCATTACAGCCCATTGCTTAGGGGCATAAATAACAGGCCATGTAGGGGGTTTCTTGGGTTTTAAGGTCCAGAAAATGTAGAACATTTTGATTTTTGCTATTTGAATTGTAAAAGAGAACATTCTAAATTTGTGTTTGTGTTATGTTACAACAAACAGCTAACTTCTTTTGGTAATGAGTGCAATTGATCTGACTCAGCCTAAGTACTTCATGCAGTACTTGAATAATAGTACCATACAAATAAATTTAATCAAACTATTTTGAAGGGGGCCATAAGTTATTACTAATTACATCAATGTGAATGCAGCTTATAACATTTTTATAAATGATCACTATTTTACCAACCTCTACCAATTTTAAACTAAACAGTGTGACCTACCTAATCTAAATTAGTCTTCAGAAAAGGGTGCTTAACTTGAAAATAGACACTTTTTTCAGTCCTCTAAACAAAATTTTGCAGGCTACTGTTTTTTACTTACACTCTTGAAAATTATGAATAAAATGGAAGACTTACTGGCTGTATTTTTGAAAGAACTTGGTTGATACAGTCATTTGTAAGGAAACTTCCTGTCAGTTGCCTTCCATTTTACTTACAGTACTTACTATTTTAGACATAAACTTTTGCTATTGTTGAATGCTGAGCAGTGGATGTTCCAAATTAAGCAAATGAAAGTATTTAGCATTTGATGTACACCAAATATTTAAAATAATTTTTTGATAATCTTCTATTAAGCTACTGACAATGATTCTGCAAATAAGGGAATGAGTGTTCATATCTGCAGGATATTATTTGTCAAATAGTTCAACAAATTGTTCATATACCAAGTATTTTCGTTGTTGTTGGATATTGAGTTATACCGACCTTTATAATTGTTATTTTTATTAATGCAAAGGATACCTACCAAACTGAAATGCTACTGTACTTCAGAAAGCGCAAGTCTAAAATTTACTATTTGGTGGGTGACCTTTGCTTTCTTCTCAAGTAAATGAAAACTAAATATCATAAACATTACTAGGTTGTACGGTATTCAGAGCAATAATATTGCAAATTTTACACTTATAAGAAAGTTGTGTGGTGCCCATACAGGCTAGTTTAACATAAACAACAGAAATCAGAAGTGTCATTTGAGGTTTTTATTTTGTGATTGCAGGATTCTTTACAGACAGCTGCTGCTCACCATAAAGTGCTTGAAAGCCAGTTGACAGATAGTGTTGCTATTGTAGAAGCATTGTCAAACAACAGCCTTCACTGTGATGCAATCACAGGAGCTGCTATTCGGGTTAGTACCAAGTATATTTGAATCATGTTAAGTGCAAGGTGACCAGATATTAGTTTTTTGCACAGGGCATTTCACTTTATTATAGGAACCCTCACATTTGACTGGACGTTTTTACAAGCGGTTGCAAAGAATTGTGGAGTTCATGTCATTTGTTAACATTAAATGTTGTTCTGCAGCGTTTCTTAAAGTAAAACTATTCACTTTATAATCTTCTGTTACAAAGCATTGAAGCAGTGGCGTAGGGTGAGGGATCTTTGAGACTGAGTCTACCTAAATAATGCCCTAAAAAATTAATGGATTGATAAAGAAATAAATAAAGGCAACGTCAACCAGGCAATCATTATAAACCCCACCATCATGAAACTATTTTTCGCCCCCGGATACACTACTACTACTGCTATTATGCCTCAACTTGAAGTGCCGCATGCTTAGGCAGTCTCGAAATCTCATGATGCAGCAGCAGAGGCGAGTTGAGACTGATTCGTTATCAAAAAAGTTGTAGTCTCAATCAAGTGCGAGTTATATGACTTTTTCCACTAAATGTTAACCTACTCGTTGAGAGAAGACAGGCTAATTTTTTGCGCAAGAGCAGCACAAGGCTCTACCAGAGAGACTAGGAAAATTTATCTGGGTTGTAGTCTCAGCCCCCAGGTAGCTCTCGCTTGAAACAAGGGGAGGGCAAGGAGTAACATAAACATATTTTCATTGCTTTAAACTGTTTGTTTCAATGTTGTGTGCTTTAATCATTGTAGAAGTATGGATAATTTTACTTTTACTTATTAAAAACCCCGTTTTCGACTCTTTCATAAAAAAGTGTCAACCAAAACAAAAATTACCAACTACTGAGCTTGATCTTGTTTTGCAAGAAAATAATAAAAAACAGACATATCATACATCTTGGTACAGTAAATTTAACTGGTTAACTGGTAGTTACAAGCTTAACAAATTGTATTGCTTCATATGTTTGCTATTTGGCGGGAAAAAAGGTTAGAGGATTGAAGGAATTACAACAACAATAATAATAATAATAATAATAATAATAATAATAATAATAACAACAACAATAATAATAATAATACTAATGCTTTATATATATAGGCCAATACCGAATGGAATTCATATGCAAATATTCCCATTATATTATTTAAACATGATGTCAAGCTACGCCACTGCATTGAAGTACACTTCACTTCAAATTCATCAGTTTTCTTAAGGCATGCAGGGATCTCCAGAGCCAGCCAGATCTTGATTGATATTTTATAAACTTACACAAAATAGATCACTATTTTCAAAAATGTTTATCTGTGAAATAACATTCATTCTTTTTTTTTTGTCTCATTCTTTTTTAATATTCATGTGCCAGTATTTTATATGCCATTAGAAATCAGTCATCTCATTGCTTTTTAAATATAAAAAAAGAACAAGAAATGTCTAAATCTAAGGTTATATTATAATCTGATGAGATAAATGACTGTTGCTAGAACATGAACATTCTATAGCTGTGGGTGCTATATTGTTGGTTCACTATGTACAGCAATGACTTTTTTCTTTTAAAAATTTTGCTTACATAAATTTTGAATAGATAGCTATTCTCTAGGTGTAAATTTGCAATTGCATTTACTAGGTAGATTTCATTAGTTCGCTATTGTTTTCAGTACTACTTCCCAAAATGACTCCAGTCTTCCCTTAGCAGCCAATAAATTGCATGTAAATGGGGGGAAGTGAGGATGAATAAGCCCTACAACTCAACCTCAGGAAATAACTGAGTCTGTCTGTCATCTTGCTGTCCAGCTTTTCTATCACTGCACATATGCAATATATTATTGGTTTCATATCTCCTTGGTGGAGAAGATACAGAGATTAATGAAATTGTTTGGCTGTTGAACGCTCAGGAAATCCAGTATCAATGTTTATGGATTTCATGGCATTATTAAAGTTGAAAGTATCATTTTGGAAACTGGGCGTAGGCTATATCTATAATGTGAGATTATGTGTGTTAATTTTTCACTTAATTAAGATCATTTGTACAGGCCCCAATTTCAGGTATTTTGCACCCTGGGCAAAGCTTTGTATTACTGCCCCTTTCATTTTTTACTTTTACCCCCCACCCAAAGTCATAGTTTTAGTATTGAGTTCTGGTTTTACCCAAGTAGCAACCAATAGTACTCTGATAGCATTTTATTATTGCAAGTATTCCAATTACAACCTTTGCTATCTAGGATAAATCGAAAATCTTTTTTCTAAAATAAAAGTAATTACTTTTGGTGAAAAATGCATGGTTGCTATTGTAATTTCATTTACAAAAATTGTCTAGTAACTAAAAAATTATTAAATATGTAATAAAGTCAATCTCTGAAATTTTACAAAAGTATTTAACATAATTAGTCATTTAAAAAAAATTATGCTAAATTATATTTAATTGTATTCATAAGAATATGTAATACAGGTATATTAACCCTTCGCGGGCGGAAACCCATATATATGGCAAACCTGTACTCACGCTCATGGGCGGAAACCCATATATGAGTTCTCTGACTGACTCATAATGTGACCGGCTCTTCTCATGCACGAGGTACATAAAAATTTCAAAAGATGGCAGGAGAATGTTCTCTTAACCACTCTGATTTGGGACTTTCCTAATACACGTACCCAGGATGATTTTAGTAGAGGATTTCACTGGGCGTGCATATCTAGTGAATGGGGGGGGGGCTTTCTTTGTTTCGTGTTTTCCACTTATTTTCACTAAAATGGCAAGAAGAAAGTGTCTTACAGGTTCTGAAATTGGTGAATTATTTAAAGCAATAGTGAAGTGTCAGAATTATCATTTAGCTATGATAAGGGATTTTTTCCGAGATCGCTACCAGCAACATTAGTGAAAGTGAGAGCGACATAAGTGATATGGACGCGTTCGTGCACCCAGCTGAATGGAAGTGACTAATTTTGATGCAGGCCCAACATCTACCATCACAATATACAGTATCCAGCAAGGGCCAGTTCTGCCTTTTGATTTTGATTAAAATATTGATCCAATTGAAAATCATTCTCCTACTGTAGGCTCATGTAAAATTATAATGCGCTCAGTGAGACTTGTGCCTTTTCTACATAAACATTTTCACACTAAATAATAAAACATCGTTCCTGGAGCAGATTAGTGGCAAAATTCAGCAAAAATCCAAGGCATATGTTATTTTTATGCATAAATGCCTGATTTAAGTTGCTTTTGTTTGGTTTTTTATTAAGTTATTTTTTCTTTTAAAATGCCTTCCACCTACAGCCATAAAACATCGCTGCCCGCAAAGGGTTAAAACCAATATTTTTAGAATGGAAAACAAATTTATTGCATTATCTTTACTTTACAATGTGAATCTAAAACTCAATCTAACATTTTTTCATTGTTTCAAGCTTAATTCTATTTAATTCGTTTAACATATATTTTATTTTATAATTTTTCCTGGATTTTCTCTTATATACAATATTTTGCTTTATAATACATTTTTAATATTATTAATTTTTTTAACATTATTAAAAATGTACCCCCTCAAAAATTTGTCTGCCCATTTAGAAATCAGGGCCTGCATTTTTATTCTTATTTTCATGCAGGCAGAGTAGCTTCTTGTAGTAACATCAGGGGCTCTTTTTTTTTAGTCATAGAACTTATATTTTGAGAGAAACAGAACAGCTTTCCAATTCATTTTGATCTTATAGTATTTTTACTAGATTTCCAGTAGCTTTCATGGAAAAATTTATTTCCTGTAGGCCTATGCATACAAGTAAAATCTAGCAATTTTTTCTTACGAAGATTCATTTAATTGACCCTAGGTAACATATTGAAAGCATAATATTAGGCTGTATTATAGGCAGAATACACTTTATTACTATATATAATTATTCCGAGTTATTATGTATTTTTATTGACAATGTGAAATTATGAAGAAAAATTACTTCTTTATTTGCAATTTCATGGATATACAGAACGTTATGACACTGTTTGAGGTAAGTACTCTTTTCTCTTGCTAAACTTAGTAAATTGAAAGTCTATAGAATTCCATATTGGTTAGTCTGTAGGTTGCTAAGACTGTTTAGTCGATGGGCCATTTGCCTGAACTATTGGTTACAATAAAGATTGTATATACATAAACAAATAATTAATTTAAGTATGACCTAGAAGTTAATGCAGCATCATAGTAATATAGTGACCATATGTATATTAATGTTGAAATGTATTAACAAATTAAGAACAGTTGTCTAGTTTTAAGTGTCTTACTCAGGCCTGTCCAACTTCAGAAGTACTGGGGGCCAAAATATTTCGACAATTGATGCTTAGGGCCACACACTAAAAGTTTCACTCAAATAAATAAAATAAGTAAAGTACAGCAGACCAAATTGTTGAAATAGGATTCATTACCTGTAGGCCGAAATTAGAACTTAATCTGAGCACTGAGGATCATCAAACTCCTTCACTAAAGTATGGATGTCAACTTCTATGTTAGTAACTGCCAGTCTTAGTAGGTGTACCAAGGAATCATCAGTGAGACAGCTCCTATATTTATTTTTTTATTAATTTCATCTTGGAGAAAGCACTCTCACATAGATAAGTGCTTCCAAACATTAAGGAAAGCTGCAAAACAAGCTGAGGAAACCTGCCCTCTGGAAGTAGCTTGAAAAAGTTGAGCCCTCTTTCAGACCTGGTTTGAAGAAAAGGATCAGCCTGAAGATCGCAGAGCTTCAGTTGATACATGGATGGCTGGTTCTCAATATCCACATTCAAAGAGTTATTAAAAAGGAGCAGTTTACCCTTAATATTTTCAAAGTCAGAAAATCCTTGATTGAATTCTTGAATAATAACTTCAATATTTTCACAAAACTTGGAAAAATTACCATCTCCAATTTCTCCTGACAGCTCTTGACAACATGGAAAGTGTGTTAAATCATTTCTTGATAAAGTTGATTTCAGAAATTTTAACTTATTTTTTAAATCAATAACATGACCAACTAACTCTGAAACACTTTGATTTTTCCCCTGAAGTCTCCGGTTCAACCTCATTCAAGTATTGTGTCAGGTCAGTCATGAAAGCAAGCTTCCTTAGAAAGTCTGGATCTCTAACCCGTCGAACAAGATTTTCACTGTCTTTGGTACTGTCCTTTACAAATACTGGAATCTCATTCCTGAGTGTAAAGAATTGCTGAAGACATTTACCTGCACTCAGCCAGCGTACATTTGCGTGGAGTGATAGATCTCTATATTGGGCTTGCAGCTCCTCCAAAAATTCCCAGAATCTGCAGTGAAGTTGTGCCTTATTGCCACCACGTATCTTGTTGGAACTGTAACCACTATATTCATTGCATCGCTTTGTTTTACTGACTTCCCACACAACGCCTCTTGGTGAATTATGCAATGGGACATGGGGAAACTTAACCCAGCTTTCCTAATTAGTCCTACCAGTCCTTTATCTCCTCCTCTCGTACATGGTGCACCATCAGTCACAATACAAGAACAATTTTCAAAACCGCCATATTTTTCCACTGATTCATTTACTGCTTTAAATATATCTTTACCCTTGGTGTATCCACGTATAAAGAACATAATTGAAGAAGTTCTTATTGTGTTGAAAAATCACTGTTGATCATTCGTATGAAAATCAAAAGTTGACTGGTGTCAGTCTGGTCGATACTGTCAACCAAGCATAGTGAAAAGTAGCTGCATTTTCCAACCATATCTTCTAATTTCTTTGTTATTTGTCCTCCCATACTCTGTACTCGTCTTGAGATTGTTTGATGAGAGAGGGGAACAGCTGCAAATTTTGCAGTTAAATTGCTTTCACCAAATACATTTGCAATAGCAAAGTTTCATTTTCTTGCTAATGTTGCTAATGTTGCTCCTGTTTGCTCGGTTTATCTAACAACAGTGTCATCTAACAATTTGCAGGAACAGATAGAAAAGCGTACACAAACTCGCGTAAGCAAATAAATTAGAAACAGGCTTGCTCTTAACAATCAAAAACAAAAATTTCCCCCTCCGCGGCAGCCTTACTGGCGCTCTGAACACGACCGATTGGATCCTCTTCGTGATCATAACCTTGAACAAATATTCCCTTACAGTCGGTAATACGCAACGCCAAAGCGCGAAATTTCAAACCGGGATTGGTTGTCGTAATTAGAAGTATCCGCGGGCCAAAAAACTGTGAGAGCGGGCCACATGCGGCCCGAGGGCCGCGGGTTGGACAGGCCTGGTCTTACTTGTTTATTTCTCTCACTTCATATCAGCAAATGTTGATGGTTTAGATTTCCATGAGTTAATAAGTACTTTAGAAATTTTACAAAATATTCTTGTATATCCTATAACTTTCTCTTATTAGTCCTGCATTCTTGATACATTCCCTCTGTTTATTCTGTTATTGATCCTAGAAATTCTTCAGTTCTTTAATTTGTTCTTCTCTGTCAGATTTCCTTTTGATAGCAGTTTTCTCAGGGCACAGAATTTTTATCACCAAGTTCCAAGAGATTATCTCAAATTACAGTTTGGTGACAAACAAAATATTATTCTGTAAGCAACTATTAATGTGCTTACATTAGAATAAAGAAGTATAAGAAAAGAATACGTGTACTAAAATATATAGTATTAACAGCTCCATCTCAAGTATGTTGGTTTGTTATATTGTATTATGGTTATTAACTGCTCCTTAAGTCTGTAACCGTTGGTGGTGTATCTGAATTTTGTTGCATAAGAGTTATATAGTGGAGAAATTCAAATATCTAGGAGCAATAATAATTATAGTTACAAATAATATTAAGGCAGAAGTTAAGTGTCAATTAAAACCAGGAAATGCTTGCTTCATGCATGTCTTCTCTCCAGAAATCTTAAAGTTAAAGTTTATAAGGATATTACCCTGCCTTGTTTTATATGGTTGTGAGACGTCTGAACTTAATCTGAGAGTGTTCAAAAACAGGGTGCTTAGGAAAGTATTCGGACCTAAGAGAGATGAAAACAGGGACAGGAGAAAACTCTATAATGATGAGCTTCATAACATGTACTCTTCACTGAATATAATAAGGGTAATTAAATCGTAGAGGATGAAATGGGCTGGACATGTCGTGCACATGGGGGAGGAAAGACAAATCTCAAAAACATTGACTGGGATACCCAAAGAGAAGAGACCTCTTGGAAGACTTAGACATAGGTGGAGGACAATATTAGAATAGATTTAAGGGAAGTAGGATTTGCGAGGGATGGTTGGATGGAGCTAGCACAGAACAGGGTTGAATGGTGGGCTCATGTAAGCAAGGCAATGAACCTCTGATTTCCTTTAGCTTTTCCCACCAATTGTTGACATATTTGTTGAGAGAAGACAGGCTAATTTGTTGCACAAGAGCAGCATAAGGCACCACCAGAGACTTGAAAGATTTCATGAGATTTTAGTCTCAGTGATCAGGTAGTTGCTCACTTGATGCTGGGAAGGGAAGGGTAACAAGAACATTTATTGTCATTGCTGACCTTGCACTCAGTACAGTGATTTAAACTGTGTGATTATGTTTCAGTGTTGCGTATTTTAATCATTTTAGAAGTATGAATAGTTCCACCAATGTAGTTGATTACCCATTAAGAATCCCGTTTTCTGCTGTCTTATAGAAAAAAGTGTAAACTAAAAGCTAAATCACCAACTCCTGAGCTTGACATTGTCTTGCAAGAAATAGCCAAAAACTGACATTTCAAATGCAGTGGCGTAGCAAGCTTATGTGGTACCCGGTGCGGAAAATTTCTTGTCACCCCCCCCCCCCCCCCATTTAAATGATTAAAAGTTGGAACAGTTCCAAGTGTTATTTTTTGGTTAGTCAAAGGTACGAGGGGTATTCCGAAAGTAAGTTTCGTCAATGTATGGCAGGAGCAGCGTGTTCACCAGGGGAACCAAACAAACGCCAGACGAATCCCCACCCGTGGCTGGTTCCACGACGGAAGTGGCGTCAGCGGAGGAGGCATGACGCAGGCGCACTGCGCCATAGAAGAGCGAGTCGCAGCAGACTGGCGTGCCCGCGGGTATTAGTGTACCGCTCACGATGGCACGAGAGATTTGGCGCCACTGCCATGTACCGCTATCTCCCCTCTTTCAAACGAGCCATTGCTGCAGCCGCTGAACCTTTTATTGTCCGAGATAGAGCTGTTTGAAATTGATCTCCCGATTTCCGTCCCCGCACAGTGCGGCCTCCACGAACCCATCTCGCACAAACCTTATGGAACATCAATTTGTCGCTCAGAATAGTCTGTATGGAACCTTTAGTAATGTCAGGAAGCTGAGGTGGAGCAGGCTGTGCGCCAATTCCTTGCATCGCAGGGCACCGAGTTTTACCACAGTGGGTTCTTCAAACTGATCGCACGCTACGACAAATGTCTCAATGTCGCTGGCGACTATGTCGAAAAATAGTGCACGGTGTATAGTTCATGCTGCCATGCTGTATTGCTTTTGGGTCAATAAAGTGTCCATGTGACAAACTGACGAAACTTACTTTCGGAATACCCCTCGTAATCCCACGAGAGTTTAAGAGTTTGTCGATAGATGCAGCTGCATCGAATTTATCTGATGTAGGCCTAAGTCGTAAACTCAACGGATGATGCAAAATTAGTAATAATTAATTTGTTATATAAAAACAAAACTAAGCTCCGAAATCATGGTATACTATGAATCAACCATCCATAAAGCGATTCGAGTTACAATGTTATCGTCATGTTATAACCAGTGCTACCAATGGTGCATATAAGACATAGTTAACCTAATTCAGTCAATTTTGTTAGGATTAAGGAAAGACATACATATCAAGCACATTATGCTGTACATTGTACATTGTACTGTTAAACGACAATAATTGCTGCTATTATTATTAATCTAAAGTACGTTATAGACAGACAGGTGTACATTGTTTTCGTGAGCGATAGACTGAGGGTGTTACCGTTAATAAAGCGAACATCTAGGCCACAATACACTCCCGAAATTGTGCAAATTTTTATTTTTTGACTGACTTTTTTTTTATATTTTTTTTTCCAAGCGAAATCTCGAATTTTGGAAAGATGAATTTTGATAAAAACACAACATTTTGTATTTATGTCAGATCACTTACCTTTCAAGATGTGAGCCGAAGATTGGAGACATAAAGAAAGTTTTCTCGAAAACGGCTCAAACGATTTTCTTTGAATTTTGCACGGGGGTTGCTTATACTAAGAGCTAAAACTTTTATTTGAGACACTTTCTCGAAATAATTCTCTGAAGGGTAGTTATAAGCCACCCACTCTGAATACGCGCTCTTTGCAATACGGCCTCTTGCAACGGAAAATAGTACAAAAACAAAATTTTGTATTTCTTTTGGGGGATATGACACGAAGATTAGCGACAACTTTCTCTTATTTTTAAGGGGAGGCTAACTTTTATTTAGGCAGAGGAAGTTATGTGAACTATACATAGGCTTCCCAGATTTCTGAAATGTTCAACCGGGACACCGGAATGCCCCCCAGCGTCGCGGATATTCAAGGGTACACACCCTTGGCGGGTGTTTAGAATGTTTTAGAGGGTAGTTTATTTTCAATGCTATGAATAAATAGTTACTGATTAGGAACCTAAACCAGGGGTAGTAAAAAATAGCATAAGCATATAAATTTAAACATTTTATTTCTAACATGTTAATATTTAAAATTTACTTAAATAAGAAGAAAGACTTTGATGAGGAATAAAAATTTGAACAATATTTACATGTACATTTCATTGGCTAGTACTTTTTTTAGAAAGTTTTTTGTTTTGTTTTAATCTTGTTGTAAAAATCTTCACAAGCTAATCCGTTATTAATTTTACATGCCATCAAGTCTTTAACCGTAGATTCCTTCATCAAACTCCTATCATCAGTCCATCCGTTGTTCATCAAAGAAAATACTCTCAACTGGTGATGATGTCGCAGGTACGCAGAAGGCATACTCAACAATCTTCATCAGATTGGGGGCTGCTATGTGATTCTCCTTGAAGTGACCAAAAAGCCTGAGCCATTTTTCTTCACTTGAAATAATCTCATTTCTGGTAGTCTTTTCTTGCTTCCACTGTTTTCACTTTTCATACAGTACAGAAATAAATGACAAAGTAATTATCCTAAATAATCCTTCATAGTTAATTATTTTTAGACTTTTTTGGTCATCTAGAAAATCAAATTTAATTTTTACCGGGACGTGAAGTAAACCGGCCGGGACACCGGGATTTTGTCTGAAACCGGGACGTCTGGAAAGCCTAAATTTATACATAATTTTTTATAGGTTGATCTTAATACATTTCATAAACAAGTAATGTAATTATTTTACGGAACTGTATTATTAATAATCTATTCTTAAATATGCGCACATCCCAGTTCAAAATCCAGATTGAAGGAGACTTCGGAGTCAACTCACATTCAAAGTTTATTTTCGTCAAAGTCATGACTGCCGCAGCGGGTAGAATTGGTTGCGGCTTGAGTGACATAAAATATCACCTATTGTTGAAATCTCATTTAAATTAATAAAACTGCAGAGACAAGCATCGGCAGAAATAAACACCCCTCGCCCTAACCATAATATTATTGTTCTTATCAACACAGCGGTCAGTTTAGCCGCGTTTTATTACCTTCGTTGACTGAATTTAAAACTAAAAGAAGTTTCAATACGCATGTTGACTTGTAGAAAGTTAAGCTTATTTAATTGATTTAAATAATATTATTATTTTATTTAAATTCCCTTGAGCGATTTTTTACTTACGACACATTTTTATTTTGTCACCCCCGAGTGATGGCACCCGGGGCGGCCCGCACCCCCCGCACCCCCCTTCCTATGCCACTGTTCAAATGTCTTGGTACACTAAATTTAATTGGTTAACTGAACGTTACAGTTATAATATAAGTAAATTGTATGGCTTCGTATGTTTGCTCTTGGCAGAGAAAGGAATGGAGTTTTGAAGTATTATAAAATTAAATAATAACAGTACTTATTTACTCAATGTCAGTAGACAATTTCTAAGCAAACTAAAGGAATATTATCTATTTTATGGAAACCAGAGGTCTTTGCCATGCTTACCTGTGCTTGCCATTCAACCCTATTCTGTGTTAACTCCAACTATCCCTTGCAAATCCTACTTCCCTTAAATATCTCCTAATATTGTCCTCCCACCTTTGTCAAGGTCTTCCAAGTGGTCTTTTCTCTTCGGGTCTCCCAGTCACTATTTTTGAGATATCTTTCCTCCCCCGTGCAAGCAACATGTCCATCCCATTTCATCCTCCACGATTTAATTACTCCTGCTATATCCGGTGAAGAGGACAGGTTATGAAGCTCATTGTTATGCAGATTTCTCTGGTCCCCATTTACATCTCTCTTAGGCCCAAATACTTTCCTAAGCACGATGTTTTTGAATTCTCTTAGATTATGTTCTTCCCGAAGAGTAAGCGACCATGTCTCACTCCATACAATACAACCGGCAGGATAATTGTGTTAAAATTTTTATTTTTTAGATTTCTGGACAGAAGGTGAGAAGATAAGAGTCTCTGAACTGCATAAAAATACATATTTAATTAATAATAATAATAATAATAATAATAATAATAATAATAATAATCTCTCTCCAATCCTATGCCCCCATGTTGGGGTGAAGGGCCTCCAAGTGGAGGTTTCTGTTTACAGAGGTGAATTTTTTTACACTTATTTTCCTAGAGAGGGCAGAGGGATAGGTGGTATGCCCATCACCCCTTAACCCCCCTCCAGAAACTAAGGTATTACTTGGAAGTGAAAGGGCCGAGAAATTTTGTCCAGAGGCTCTAATTTAGGCTTGGAGTTCTTTTACGTGCCGTAAATCTAGGACACGGGCCCCCCAGGTTAATATCCCTCCCAGAGGACTCTGTGCCCAGGATTTTTATGTTCTGAAAAACCCATCGACTGCAGCCGGGTTTGATCCCGCGATCTTCGGATCTAGAGGTGGGCACGCTACCTCTAGACCACTGCAGCCGACAATAATAATAATAATAATAATAATAATAATAATAATAATAATAATAATAACAAAAATAATAATATAATAACAATAATAATAATAATAACAAAAATAATAATAAAATATCAATAACAATAATAATAATAATAATAATAATAACAATAATAATATGTACAAAATGTAATCCATATGCAGATATTACTGTTATTTTATTATATTTTAAATGCCAATAATATTTGAATATTTGTGTATCATTTAGACAATATTATAAATTCAGTCTTTAAAGTCTAGTTTACCCAGAAAATAATGTCAGACTACGCTACTGGTAAATTGTGCATTATATATCAGATTATGTATTTTATAAGCATTGGTGGATCTTGGGAATTATGGATATGAACATACTTGAAGAACACCTGCTTTAAATACATAGTAGGTTATCTTGGTTCTACAATTCACGCATGTTTTGTAAACTTGATGGAATATTTGAAAGCATATTTTGCATGTATCATTTCATGTTGATGGAGCATTAACTTCTGTGTCCTATTTATTGGTATATAAATTAAATTGGTGTATTAGTTAATTTTATGTAAATATATTGAATCACCTTAAAATAACCCCCAAAAAACAAACAAACAAATAAAACACTAATTGGCTTGATATAATGTTTATGGATGTTCTGTATGTCCCTGTGTTAGTGGTTACTAGAAATAAAGTGATTAGTTGAGTATCTACTGTATATAGCCAGACAGGCATCATTTAATTGTTATTTCTCTATTTAATTGTCGAAACTCAGCTGTGATTGGTGGTAACCCCAGTTTTCCTACTGGAATGTGATCTGATTGTATGGTACAACAGCGAAACAAGTTGCTCCATAAAAACTCAAGTTCCACTATATGAAATATAATAACCCAAAAGGCAATCAGCCTGTTCACTGCAGTTGCTAGAAGGGGTGTACATGCAATATCACACATTTCACACTCTCTCTCGAAAGATTGTTATTCACTTGCAATAGTTTCTTGGCTTAATTCATGGAATTCACCTTATGATGAAAGAGAACACCTGTAGGCGAATAAATGGATACCCAATTACTGAGCTCACATTTTATGAAGGCAAAATATTATTTTTAGAATATATGTTAATTATTATATTTTCCAGTTTATAAGACAAGTGGGAGTTTAACCTGCGGCGAAAAGGATTCTATGTTCTTCAATTGTGCACATGAGACCCATGTTTACTTACGATTTCCAGCGAAGTTCTTGTAGCGAGGTTCTGGGCACCAGGATCACAATTGTGTCCACATTTATAAATCCTCGCCTTCCCTGGCTGTCGGTCAGTCATCAAGCACTCAACTCCACTTCAGGGCGAGTAATGGGATTGCATTGTGAAGTTACAAACTGTCTAATAAAAGTCCCATAGAGTTTGTTCAAATTCTCAAAACAATACTTTATTATAATTTGAATATTTAAACAACACAGTCACAGTTTCAAACCAATACAATCTATGTGATCTTCACTAATTTATGTTTGTTAGCGATTTCTTTAAACCGCCCTCGTCGGGGTTTGAAGATACACAGATTACTTTAAACCGCCCTCTTCGGGGGTTGAAGATACACAGATGACTTTAAACCGCCCTCTTCGGGGGTTGAAGATACACAGAGACTTGAATCACTCAAAATCTAAAACTTAGTCAAATTTCTACACAGGACGATACGCCCACTAGGCGTTTATTTAATAATAAAACTTTTGTCCATAGCCTATTGCCATCATTCTATTGGTTGATGAAATATTAACATCCAACCAATAGGATGATTTCTTGAGATAGAATACACTACATAATTATCACACAGATTTAATTCTGTAGTGTGACTTCCCAAATACCCAAAACATGTATTTTCATAAATGTGCGGAATTTGCAGGTTTTACCACTTATTTTCTTGAAATTTTATTTACAATGTGTTTCCCTAAACTTTCATGAAACGTGCTTTCTTGCTAATCTTTAAATTTAAGTACTACTGATTATCATCGCCTTTTCCTTAGATCATAATATACCTTTTACATTGATTGCGCTTCTATTCTGTAGCATAATTAGTTTCCTTCTACTACCAAACCCTCTGTCTATTATTTAAAGTCACATTCAGTCTACCTGGGAAAATACACCCTCGCTTTGGAATCCTCTTTAAGAAATTTGGTTTTCCAAGAACGTGCTTTTTCATAATACCTGCGCATTTACCAAGACTTATTTATACCCATCACCATTTTATAATAAAGCAATTACCTTTACTTTTTAATATTCAACTAATTCATTTAATCTACTGTACTTAATCATTATTACCATCAAAAATCACTTTCTATCTAATAAATTCTATATCATCAAACCTTTTCATTGCTACTGACATATAAATTTGTCACCACAAAAGAAAGCTGATTAAAAGCAGAGTTATTAGATTAATGAAGTAATGATTTATGTAAAAATGTAAGGATGTTTGTTTAAAGCTCTATGGTTGTCATTCATGGAAACCAGCTATTTCACTGAATTTTTTGTATTAATTTCAAGCTTATAATCCACTGACGATTTCAGTTGAATGTTTATACTAATATGTAAATTCAGCTCTGAAAGATTTAAGACGCATTCCAGCTTCTCAATTAATTTTTAAGACAAAATGATCCAGTGCTTTTTATAAAAAAATATGTGTGTATTGATAATCTGACAAACAAAACATACCATTTGAAAAGGCCCACCTTTATTATCACACATCTCTCAGTTTCCGTGCTCATGTTTTACTTTATTGGTGTTCTGTCCTTGACTGTATAATTCTAAGTTCAAATTACATCCAGGTTAGCCACATGTAACTATGGAATCTTTAAATCCAGATAGATATATAAGCATTCATGAGCCACAGATTATTGTCTCTGTTGGACACTACATGAGAATATTATAGGAGAAAAATTCCTCCGGCACCGGGACTTGAACCCAGGACCTTTTGCTATTCGCACCAATGCTCTACCAACTGAGCTAAGCCGGAGCTCAATTCACAGCGCCAGATGGAACTTCTCTCCTATGACTGATTGCCCTAATGGTCTACCTCATAGACAGACAAGTTATGTCATATGCAGTACTGTGAGGCACACTAAGTAGTGATTTTTGTGACCGGGCTCCCACTGTTATTGTACAGTTAACATTTAAGATAGATATATAAGCATTCATGAGCCACAGCCGTAGCTAGGCAGTGGCAAGATGGCCCCCCACCAAGGGCGCAGGTACAGAGAGGGCACAATATTAACCATGAAAAATCCTGCCTTTTTTTAGACTCATGCAATTTATCAAGCAATAAAAATTCCACGTTAATGGAAGAAATCTTTCAGGTTATTAAAAATTAGTGCACGTGAACTATCTGTAGTATTATGCCGATTGTCTATAAACAAAAAGCAGTCATGCAACGTTCTTTAATTAACACTTTTGTATTGACAGGTATGATAACATAAATCATGAACAGTATGGAAAGATATAACAATAAAAATTAAAATGTACGTTATTATTGAGATGAAAGTGGTTCAACTATTCAAAAAAATGCTCTTAAGTAGCCTATATTAATATGTTAAACATTTTAGTAGGCCTCAGGTCTATTATGTAATTTACTTTTGATACTAGATTTTATTATTTAATTCTTTTTTAAGTAGTTCAATCGTCTGAAAATAAGGTTTTAGTACCTTGAAAGTCCAACACTTAGTTCATTTTCAAATTGGGGTTTAGGTTTTCTTTGATAATAACAGTGTTTTTATATTAAAATAATAAACAATTTTACAGAAATTTAAAAAAATTGTTCAGACCCCCAGTATTGGAGGGCGCAGATTTGTCAAACTCGCCAAGGGCGCAGAAGGACCGTGCTACGGCCCTGGCTCACCATACAACATATTAATATGGGTTTTAGCACTGATATGTGAACTTTTCTATATAGGAACAATGGGATCAAATGGCTAGGCATATTTTATACATAAATTGCAAAGTAAAAATATTAAATACTTTAACAACCAGACAGATCATAGTGTGAGTAGTTCTGAACAATAACACTACTTAATAACATAAGTCATTAATTACTTTTTTGAAAAATAGCAAAACACAGAGTGTAATTCAATTGACATTTGCTTCATTTCAACCTTGCATTTTCTTACATTGCCTACACTGGGACTGTTTTCTTGAATTGTATACAATTGAATAATTCAGGCCATCAAACTGTAGGCTACAGACTCCTAGACTCTTGTATCCATTACTTTCACAAAATGAATGAGTCTTTCAAGCGATGGTCTTGGTGATGCACATCTGCTGAAATCTACAAACACTACACGGAGTTTAAAAAAATTCATTTACTGACACACCAAACTGTAAGGGAATACTGTGACATACCATAGTGAATCAAGCCAATATGCAACAGAGAACCATGGAATTTTATGGAAATTGAAATATTTAAAATTTCTATTTGGGCACATAAGACACGCCCTGATACTTGGGCAGAATTTCAGAGAAAAATGTATCTTGTACACCAGCAAATACGGTACATACTGTCACCCTTTTGCAATGATGAACTAACGTATGCCAAGTAAGACAAATTACAGCTATACCAGCCAAGAAACCATTGCATGTGAATAACATGAAAAGAAAGTGTATGAATGTCTGATAGCAATTTTAGAAAATTTGCAGCAGCCACCCTGAACAAGGTAATTGTTTTTATGGTTTTATAGTGCAGATTTTTATAGTTTTTTGGTAAAACCTTGAATTGCACAGCCAATGTACCTGTTTAAGTTCTGACAATGCTGGGCTATCACTAATCATGGCAAGTAGATAAAACTGGCAGTGTACAAATGTTTGTTTACTAATTATTCATAATTTTCAATATATTCTAATTCTAATTAAGACCTTTTATAGGTAGGTGACCTACATAAACTTTTATAAAAATTAGAGTTTATTTATCATTAGCCTCCAACATATCATGCTTAGTAAACATCTAGTATTACTTTTATTTCTTTGTGCATATTAAAATGCTTCTAGATGGCTCCATAGTCCAAGTAGCCAAGTAGTTGGCATTTGGAGGCCCAAGTTCTATCCAGTTTCATGTATCGTCGGACTAATTTGAAGTAAGGAGGTCTAGAACAATGGTTCTCAAACTATGGTACGTGTGCCCCTGGGAGTATGTGCATGATATTTGGGAGGTACACGAGCAGCTTTCAAAAGAAAACAATAAAAAATACAAAGTGAAAATATTTTCCCATCCTACGGTTAAAGTAAATATGGAAATGTGAATTGCCATACCTTTTGAAAGTTGAATGCTTTGTTTATCTACTATTCACACATTATTTCAGGTTACCTACCAGTTAAATTATAAGACCTTATGATTTAGGCCTATTTCACTGACAAATGAATTTAACCGCAGTTTTATGTATATTATGTAATCATTTTTTTTAACTCTATGAAATTAATTTGCAGTAACAGTTCATTTCCAAATAATGGCTTACAAATCCACTCAAAGTTAGGTGTGAATTTTTTTTGTTATTGAATTGTTTAGAATTATTTCTAAAAGTTTCCTTTGTAATTTCTTGTTCTTATTTTATATGTAATTTGCATTTTGTGTAACATGATTAGATAAATTTTTACAAACCCTTGTTATGCAAGTAAGTGTAAAACTTGATACTTTGTTAATATAAGTTTTTCGTTGTTAATATAAGTTTCCATTGTATATATTGTTAATTGCTCATCATTACACCTTTTTACACTTCATGGATTTATGTTTCCTTACCCAGAGTTTGTTTATTTTACTTTTGTATGGGAAAGAAAATAATATCACCAAAAGATAGAGGCTCTGTGAAATATAGTAAGGATAAAACTAAATGAAAGATGTATTTATTCTAATAAATATCTTTGAACAGTTTGAAGACATGAGAAGTAATCAGATCAAATTACGTGGTATTGTAGAACACATGGTTATAGACTAGGCCTACATGTAATTTTTATATGTTTATATTTTTTAGTTGATTTATAGTTGAAACTGAAGATTCTAAATAATTGGTGAAATTATATTTTCTCATGTCTGTCAAAACTGGGATGGAAGGGGGGAAAAAAAAAATTGTCAACTTTTGATGTCGGTATTAGACTTTTCCCTGTCACTCGCTGTATCATAATTTACTTAAATATTTTAATTTAACAAACAGAATAAGTGTATAGAGTCAAACCTAACAATCAGTTTAACTTTCTTGATTTTCCCTAGAATATGTTTCAAGATTCTTTGGTCCCATCCTCAGCAAATCTGATACTCTTATAAGTCGTGTTGATGGTAGCGTGGTTGGAGATTGCATGGTGGATGATGATGGGTAGAAAATTTGAATGCATTTACTGTATGAATGTTTCTTAGTTCGTTAGATCAAATTAGTGTTTTTGGAATAAACATGTTTGCCCATGCGTATGCTCTGCTGACTTCTGGACATTCTTTAATAATTATATCTGTGGCTGATTGCCGTCTTGCAATTTGCTGATAAGCCTAACATAACCTACTCTTTAGTTCTAGTTAATTTGTAGTGAATTTCAAAATGGCTATAGTCCTGCTTTTATGTAAACATTATATGGACATTCTAATCTAGTCGAGTCTCAAGAAAGAAAGGGGGGAAAAAATCAATTAATTGGAATGTTATAATACCTAGAGAGTACCTGAGGGATTTGGAAACAACCAGTATTCTTCCTAACTCTAACCAAATTCTCTCTTTTTTGACAAATCTGTCAGTATTCTACCTAAGTGTAGAATGACATCATAATAGAGTCCACAATTTCCACTTGATAAGAATGTCTATAGTTCAAAATTAAAATAATTGTCTACAGTGGATGAAATACTAAAATAAAGTCACGCAACGTTTCATCTATGCAAGCTAGTCTTCATCAGGCGCTTTACTGTCATTAACTAGGCCAGAAGAGGAACAGTCCTTGACTTGCTCTCTCGATATGTCATAATCGATTCTAAATATCGTGTTTCGATAAAATTCCTTCTTCCATGTTTCAGGTATGTTATATTCTACTTTCCAAGCATTTGTTATGAGGAGGAGGGATTTTTATCTTCTGGTGTGTCCTTTTCATTCTTCGAATTAACTCGAGCCAATCTTCCCCTAAATCTCTGTCATATATATTCAGAGACACACCCTTTCTGCCCACGATGTTCCAAGCTTCACATACCTTTCTTTTTGTCTTATCTCTTTCCACTCTTACTACCTTTATATCACCAATATGGTGTTGGTTATCAATCATATGTTGACTTAGTCCAGTTGCACCTCTACCACACACTATGTCTTTATCATGTGCTCTTCTGGCCCAGTTAATGACAGTAAAGTGCCTGATGAAGACTAGCTTGCATAATTGAAACGTTGTGTGACTTTATTTTAGTATTTCATCCACTATAGACAATTATTTTAATTTTGAACTATAGACATAAGTGTAGAATGGTTAAACTAAGTTCTCAATTCGACATATTTTGCTAACTAAACAAATCTTAACAACTATGACCTCTTATTCCTACAGTACTGTATGGATATAGCCATTTGCTCATACTATCAGGCTCTTACAATCCTAATAGTCATGTGATTGTGTTTAGATTCAAACAAACCCCCAAAGTCAGTAGACAGGACTCAAACAAACCACAATGTTGGTCACATGATAACAAACTAGATTATTCCTCCCATGGGAATCTCTACAGATATATCTCAAAAGCTCGGGTTTAAAATTGAGACCTTTTTAACAAGCCAAAAATTTCAGATTTCGTCCTAGTATTAAAAAGACCAGGAGACTCTGTTCTGAACTTTTATTTTCACTCTGATCTGTCTGTTGAATCAGTGATCTTCAAACCAGAGATTAGAAACCGTCATACAGTTAACTTAGCCACCAAGGGGTAACAAGTTATATATTTGAAAACAATCCCTTGTGCACAGAGACTAAGAATATCCTATTAAGTCACCCTGTGTAAAATGAATGCTGCAAAATATGTTGCACAAACTTTCTCACATATTAATGTTAAGAAGTGTATTACTGAGGTTACCAGGATATACCTTTCAAAAATTAATGTATAATCTCCAGGTTAAATAGTTTTATGAACCTTGCCAAATTTTTCATATATTTTCCTTGCAGCATCACACATATTAACTAAATATATAATTGCTCCGACTATTCAATAGATTTAGATTTCCTTGGTCAAGTAAATAAACCATAAAGGAGAATGAAAATTAAACCAAATTATAATTTAATTAATTATTTCTATTTTTGTGTGGAAATATATTTATGGACCTATGTAATACTAAATACAGTAGAGCCTCGGTAATTCGAGCCCCGGTATTTCGAGGTTCCGTGTAATTCGAGCTGGTCTTAAGAAAATTAAAATTTTCCATAAAACTAGGGTAAAATCCCGTTTTTATATGGTGCCCGTATGGAAGTTTTACGCACTTCCCAATGTGTTACATTTTGAGCTTTCTTTCAATTTTTCCATGTAAAAAATGCAGTAAAACTGTCCCACTTAGGGCTTTCGTTCGTAATACACAGAAATAACCTTGGCTTCAGACTGCTAATGCATTTCTATTACAGATTGACAGAAACTGTTAGGTTCGATATTTCTTTGTCAGGACCTCGTGTCAATCAATTGTACAGTGCATATCATCCTTTCAGAAAAGAATACTTTATTGTTAATTATTGTGCCCATTAAACATTTATTTATGATTTATTCATTGATTTAGTGATATTTCCGTATAATCCGAGTTTTTTGTAATTCGAGGTAGCCTCAGCCCCAATTAGCTCGAATTATCGGGGTTCTACTGTATATCTTAGTTGAGCAACTGGTATCTTATTTATTTTATTACATTCATCGAGCTCAACGGTGTTGAATATATATATTTTAATTTACGGACCTATGCAGTACAATATCTGAATACTTTAAATTGTTTTTAAATTCAGCCTTGTTTAAGAAAATGTAGTAATTTACATTTAAACCTACTATTTTCTTGATTGATAATACCACTATTATGATTGTTGTTATGATTATTATTATTACTACTACTACTACTACTACTACTACTACTTCTACTGTTGTAAAAATTGTAAGTAGCTTCTCTAAATAAATAATTGAAATTGAAATTGAAATTACTACTACTATTACTTAGCCCATTTGATATTCACATTTGCACGGACTGTGTGATGTATTTTGTTTCTGAGCGAAGCAGAGTGATCAACTGTCCCTGTATATTGTCGCAAGTGCCTTGTATCCACCTTTACATATAGCAAAATAATGCATAACAATAACCACATAGTTAAGTGTGCGAAGCGGAGACAGCAAGCATAGCGAAGCACCCTTGCATTTTTTAATTTGTTTTACAAAAAATGTTCACTTTAATTTTCCCTACAACTTTAATTTTAATGGAGGTAACCTAGAAACATTTAAAATGGATACGAGTAAACTACCCCCTAAGTCATTTTTTACAGAAAAAAGAATATAGCCGTTTTATTAGTAATTGATAGAAGTATTTTATTTTGAATTTTTGTTAAAATTGTTAGAGTCAGTTTTTCAAAAATTAATTTTTTTTAAAGCTTAAGTGTACAGTCCCTGTAATATTTGAGTTATAAAAACCAAATTAAAACTACTTTATTCGAAAACAAGAAGTAAATACAACAAACTAGGCTATTTATCCTCTGTGCTTTTCCACAGACAGACAGACATACAGCTAGACATCTTTCCAAACACACTTTTTTTGGTTTCTAGTCATCGTGAATCATGTTTTCCCAGTTTTAATCTCAATTTCAATTTTTTTTCACAATCACAATACACTACGTGTATGTGAGAAAGTAAAATGACTATTGAGGGAAGTGTTATTTTGAATTCACATTGCCATTCTTCCTATTTCTTCATGATTATTTTATTTTTCATTACATTTTAATTTTATATTTGTTTGTTCATAATAAATTTTATTTGTATTTATTTATTTATTTATTTATTTATTTGTTTCCTTGCTTATTTTTAGAGATTCCAGCTGATGTCAGATACAGCAGGGAATATGCTCCAGTCTCTTGGTCACTGTTTATCACTCTTCGAGCAGCAGGAAGAGGTGGGTTTTATTTCAAAACTTTTATTCAATTTTAAAAGTTAATAAAACATTATGAATTATAGCATTATTGCAAAAAAAAAATTAATCTAGTCCTTAGGAAGTGTTTTATTTTGAAAATTAAGAGAATGCGTATTATATTGTAGGTGAGAATTTTGCAATTGAAACAAGAACAAGAAAAGTGCAGAGTACTTGAAGAAGCTTTAAATGTCTTAGCAAAAGAACACCATGAACTTGAACAATCAATGGCTTCGCATTTATCTGCCAGTCCTTCTCTACAAGGTTCTCGACATGGCTCCATGAGAAGTCTACGTAGTCCTAGGTTCTATGACACTTCAGATGATGAATTTTACGATGCCTTCGAAGCAGGTAAATTTTACCTTTCTTTCCAGAATTTGTTTATGCAATAATTGTGGCTTTTTTTTTTTTTCTCCAGTAGTGGTAATGTATTATCATCACCATATATTATTTCTGAAAACTAATTAATGTCAAAGAACCTAGTAAATTGTTGTAGTTCATAATTTGGTTATTCAATCATCATACTGTTGTAACAAAATTATTTCAAACCAATAGTACCGTCGGATGTAAGAATAATAGCTTAGAATTATTCCACTAGCCTACCTATTCGAATGTTCTCTCTTCACCATACTGTAAATGGATTTAAAATTTGTAGTTTAGGATATATATCTTCTATAGCAGGACATCAAATTACTGGCAGTCTATGATGATAAAATAGCAGTGTAGTTCTTAAGATTTTTAGTTTTGTTTAAGCAGTTCAGATTTTGATATCTAGACAAGCTTAAGTAAAAATTACGAGGGTCATCCAAAAAGTAAGTTCCGATCACCGATAACGAAAACAAAAAATTAATAAGTAAGAAATATTTATTGCAATATTTACAGAGATTCATTGCTACTTCTCTACATAGTCGGTACCGTTATTGAAGCATTTAATTTAGCAGTGTACCAACAATTATATGCACGTGTCATGCAACTCTGCCGCCAGCGATACACAGAGAAAGGTTATGAATTTCTCGTCAATGTTGTCACTGGGAATGAAACATGGGTGAAAAATCTGAGGAGGGTGATCCAAAACAAGAGCCTTGGAATGCTGACAAGAGAAATTAAAATTATGCTTTTGCATGACAATGCACGGCCCCATACGCCACACGGAATCAGTTGCTTCAGTTTGGATGGGAGATCTTCGACAATCCACCCTACAGCCCCAACCTCGTGCCAAGTGACTTCCATCTCTTCTGTCTTACGAAACGATTTCTGGCAGAAAAAAGTTTCCACAACAACACTGAAGTACAGACGGCAGTGATTTCATGGCTCCAGAGTCCTATGACACAGACATACAAATGTTGGTGCAGTGGTATGATAAATGCCTCAATAACGATGGCAACTGTGTAGAGAAGTAGCAAGTGAATCTCTGTAAATATTGCTGTAAATATTTTTTGCTTATTGATGTTTTTGTTTTCTTAATCGGTGATCAGAACTTAATTTCTGGATGACCCTCATAAATTAGGTAGCAGGTGCAGATAAATCCCCTTTTGCTTTATTAATATGCACATAGCAATGCTCTTTCTGAATTTTCTTCTATTTCAGATATTTGTCTCTTTAAAGTCTGATTTCCGAATATCAGAAATAATAAGTTTTGCTGATAGTGTTTCATTCAGTTTATCAAAATGACTCTATTGGAAAATGTCTTATGTTGCAGACTCTGATAGTGACACTCTGGTAACAGCAGTTTCACCGACATCAGATAGTGATACTCTCGTCAGCTTCCCCTCCCCTGCTTCCTCATGTGGTACTTTAGTATCAATGGGTGGTCATGCATATCGCTGTGCACGGGAACAACCTACTAGAAGATCTCCTCGCCACAGACATCATGGAAGGTAGGACAGATTTCAATTTTTACAGGCATTGAAATGTAACTACATAGTCCCCTGTCAAATGTACAGTCGGTCAAATAAAAAACGTCGGGCGGTATTTGATTAAGTATCACGAACGAGCATATGCGCATGTACAGGAAGACTTAAGGTTAGGTTCACACACGCCTCTTGTCTATCCATGTATTTTCTTGATTATTTAGTCAGTTTTGTTCCAAAACAAACATGTATAGAAGGCTGTGGCTATATGCCTCAAATCCGCCATATTCTTGGTTGCAAATTTTTATAATATTAATAATTAATAGATTCGCGAGGAATATGTTTATTCAAGGGGCATTTTTTTTAAGATTTTATTTTATAATACCGGTACTTCTAGTGCAAAATCAATTACTTACGCTCAGCATCTGCAACCAATCTTAGCATCGAAATACGCGTCCGGCCAGATCAACGTTTCCTATGAAAACTTCCGGTCCCATTATAGTAATGTTTCCACCTCTGAGCTGCTCTTTCATAAATATGGAACCTTCTCGTTGCTTCAGAGGCCGAAAAATGCAGGTCAATTACAGCCCTAACTACACTTTCTCTCACGTTAGCATTTTTATGTGGCGATGACACAAAGCAAAATGAATTATGACAATGCATTAAGTTGAATATCGTGTGTTGCGCTTTCCGCGATGTTCATTTTTTCCCTCCTTGTTCATATTTTCCCTCCTGCCGCATGGCCTCATATGTTCCGAAAATGGCCTGTATTTTGTGTTTTTATAGGAAACTTGTGAACTAATGCGTCAAAACTTTAATTTTAACAGCATACGAGTCCCGACGTTTTTTATTTGACCGACTGTACATCCGTGTGCTCCTTGATGATGCAAGTGTGGGAGTAGTCTCAATCTCTTCGTTTGACCTTGGAGAAACATAATTTCGATGGTGCCACTTTTGAAAATGGTGCGTTTGAATGGTGGGGGCAAAAAACAAAATGGCCGCCATCGCAAACACGTTTTCCTATTTATATCAGTAACCGTTGGGATTACAAAAAAAAAGTTTGAAACAAGAAATGTAGCTACATAGATTCTGCACAGAAAAGATTATTACAACTTGTATGTAGGATCAACCGTTTTCTCATAAAGTGTACTTTTATATTTTTCAAAATTAAAAATGATTATGTCTCCGTATGAGGGTTTTGCAAGCGCATATTTACATGCCTGGCATTATTTACACGGCCACTGGATACTTCTAACAATAATTAATATGTTAAACACTAATAAATTAAAAAATAACCCCTTTCCCTTATGTTGTGCCGTAGGAAACTGAAAGATAAAAAGTACCACTATACTTTTAACCTTTAACGAAAATACTTTGGAAGAAATACAATGTTTGCAGATTTATAGGCCTATAGACAGAGTGGATACACTCCTACAATTACATTTTTAATTATAATCATCGTCACTTTCAATACAAATCTCACTTAGACCTAAATCTTCATCATCGTCCAGCTCGCACTCTCCCATATTGTCACAAACGTTGGGATTACCTTCGCAAGTGCACATTTCAGTGCACCGGAGTCCATTTGACTGACATGTAGCCTACATGGAGGAGAGCAACGCCTTTTGGAGCATGAGCAGCGACAAAGTTCCAAGATAAGCTCTGGTGCACAAAGGGTTGGTACAAGCAACAGACTCGTATGCACTCCCTACTTTTTTCCATCCAAAATCTGAGGCCGGTGGGTTATAGGGATGCTTATTTAGGTCCTGATTCCATTTAAAACATTGAAGGTGAGCCCTTAGCCATGCCAGATCCAGTGCAGATCTTGTTGGAGGAACATCTTGGCATTTTTTCTGTGTAAACAACAACCATTGCCCATGACCTAATATGTTGGTCAGTGTAGTTTTGGGGATATAAAGGTGCAAATGAACGCTTCCAAGATAGTCCTGACATCTTCAGTGAGTGAAATTATAGTCCCCAATTTAGCCAAGGCTTCTAGCAGCGTATCACTTGCGGAATTAAAAGCTTTCCACTACTTTATTTTACCTTTGCCAGCAAATGATCCTGTTACATCAGCTCCTAAAATTGCGTGTAATCCAGGGAGTGCAGAGGCTTTCAGAGGTCCAAGTGCTCTGTAAATTGTACCAGCTGAACAAACCTTAGCCGAGGAAAAACGCAAAATCTTTCGAAACCTGATTATATCTCAGTGCTAAAATCAGACATCAGTATAGGGGGAGAACACATGAGTAGTTTTAATTCCTTTCTCTGCTAAATAAGATGCATGTAATATGATCTTTGTGTCGGCCTCCTCCTGCATACTTGCAAGACTGGATATATCATCACCATGTGATGAAGCTGCTTTTTCCCTTCAACAGAGTACAAACCTTTTGTTTTTGGTCACGCCAAATTGCAGAATCTCATCGGAAAGGAACTCTGTTAGCTAATTTGTGCATTGGTATACTTCCAATTTTCATTTCTGGTCTGCTTTTGCACTGCATTGGATCTGAGCCCTTTTGCAGAATCTCTCACGTCGCTTTCTTCAATGAGTTTTCTTTGTAAGAATAAATAACTACATTAACATCACTGTAATTGCTGAATTCAGTAATTACAATGAGGTCCATGTAGTTTTTGTACTCAGTTTTTACTCAGTTGGAGGGACAAAGCAGCTTCATCACATGGCGATGATATATCCAGTCTTGCAAGTACGCAGGAGGAGGCCAACACAAAGATCATATTACATGCATCTTATTTAGCACAGAAAAGAATTGAAACTACTCATGTGTTCTCCCCCGATATGGATGTCCTGATTTTAGCACTAAGATGATATCTTCAGCTTTAGAAAGATTTTGCATTTTTCCTCGGTTAAGGATCGTTCAGCTAGGTTCAATTTACAGAGTACTTGGACCTCTGAAAGCCTCTGCACTCCCTGGATTACACGCAATTTTAGGAGCTGATGTAACAGGATCATTTGCTGGCAAAGGTAAAATAAAGTAGTGGAAAGCTTTTAATTCCGCAAGTGATACGCTGCTAGAAGCCTTGGCTAAATTGGGGACTACACTTTTACTCACTGAAGATGTCAGGACTATCTTGGAAGCGTTCATTTGCAGCTTTATACCCCCAAAACTACACTGGCCAACATATTAGGTCATGTGCAATGGTTGTTGTTTACACAGAAAAAATGCCAAGATGTTCCTCCAACAAGATCTGCACTGGATCTGGCATGGCTAAGGGCTCACCTTCAATGTTTTAAATGGAATCAGGACCTAAATAAGCATCCCAATAACCCACCGCCCTCAGATTTTGGATGGAAAAAAGTAGGGAGTGCATACGAGTCTGTTGCTTGTACCAACGCTTGTGCACCAGAGCTTATCTTGGAACTTTGTCGCTGCTCATGCTCCAAAAGGCGTTGCTCTCCTCCATGTAGGCTACATGTCAGTGAAATGGACTCCGGTGTACTGAAATGTGCACTTGCGAAGGTAATCCCAACCTTTGTGACAATATGGGAGAGTGCGAGCTGGACGATGATGAAGATTTAGGTCTAAGTGAGATTTGTATTGAAAGTAACTATGATTATAATTAAAAATTTAATTGTAGGAGTGTATCCACTCTGTCTATAGGCCTATAAATCTGCAAACATTGTATTTCTTCCACAGTATTTTCGTTAAAGTTTAAAACTATATTAGTACTTTTTATCTTTCAGTTTCCTACGGCACAACATAAGGGAAAGGGGTTATTTTTTAATTTATTAGTGTTTAACATATCAATTATTGTTAGAAGTATCCAGTGGCCGTGTAAATAATGTCAGGCATGTAAATATGCGCTTGCAAAACCCTCATACGGAGACATAATCATTTTTAATTTTGAAAAACATAAAGTACTTTTTATGAGAAAACGGTTGATCCTACATAAAAGTTGTAATTATCTTTTCTGTGCAGAATCTATGTAGCTACATTTCTTGTTTCAAACTTTTTTTTGTAGTCCCAACGGTTACTGATATAAATAGGAAAACGTGTTTGCGATGGCAGCCATTTTGTTTTTTGCCCCCACCATTCAAACGCACCATTTTCAAGAGTGGCACCATCGAAATTATGTTTCTCCAAGGTCAAACGAAGAGATTGAGACCACTCCCACACTTGCATCATCAAGGAGCACACGGGAGCCTTTTTTTGTACATTTGACAGGGGACTAACAAACAAAGATCTATTTTACATTTTGCAAATAAAAATAAAAAATAAAAAATAAAAATTAGTTTTGAAATATATCTTCATCTACAGATGTTTGGCGAAGAGTATGAAAAATCTCCAAATCGGTTTTTTTTTTTTTTAAATGCAGTAATAAATGTTATTTTTAAAAATATGAATGGTAATTGTAATATAGACTTTGGTCATGGAAATGCTTTGAGATAGAAGGGAATTAAGTCATTGAAGCTCGTTATTGTGCATAATGATTACTAATCCAATTGCTTCCTATTAATTTAATTTTCCACTAGAGATGTTCTCCTTCACTATTACCGTACTTTATTACCATCTGTTAGATGTAGTGGTAATCCAACCATTTATTTCGTGAAGTCTTTTATTTTGCTGTGAATGGACGTAAAACTTTGTAAAATATTATTTTTTCTTCTAAGCCCTAAGCTTGGTTAACTGGACAGACTGGTGATAAAAATTGAACTGGGAATTATTTTACAAGTGGCCCACAATGAGGACAACATTAAATAATAATAATAATAGTAATAAATAGCAGTAGTAGAAACTCTTCCTTAAAATGCAAGGTCTGTTCGTTTTTCTGTGTGTTTGCTTGTTCGTATGCGAAAAGTCTAGCATCATTGATCCAATTTACTTGCAGTTTTCTGTAATTTGTACTGTAGGCATATTTTCTGCTTAAGTTTTTCTGTATAGTATAATGGTTTTGCAGTGTCCATTTAAATTGAAACAAGTTGACAAAACCCGACCGAAATTGGCTTTCTTAGCATATGCCATCTTTCATCGAAAGTGAAGTTGTACTGTTTTCTAGTGCTGGAGCTGTAGTTGTAACTTTTGGCTTAGGTACTTGTTTCGTGCATAGAGGAATGATTAAAAAAAGACTTCTCTGGCTCAGGGGACCAAGGTGATGAAAGCTATGTCGTCAAATTGCAAGGTTTTCCATGGGCAGCAACTGTGGATGAAATCCTTAAATTCTTCAATGACTAGCATTAAAGATAGAAAACTTGAAATACACATGACTATTTCCCATGAAGGTATGCCTAGTGGTGAAGCATATGTAGCATTGTTAATCTCGGATAAAGAAAGTATAGCAGATGAACTTAACCACCTAAAAAGGACATTTAGTGAAAATGGATACAATGAATCGGAAATTAGTTTGGCCCTTAAAAGGACCGTTTATAAGAAAACTCAACCAGTGCAGAATTCTAGAGATAACAGATACGCGTATTTACCATATTTTGGTGTCCTTTCACATAAACTCGGCAGAATATTAAAGAAACGCAATATTCGATCAGTTTTCATACCGCCAAGGAAGATTCGAAGTTTTCTGAGACTGGTTAAAGACGATTTGGGACTTAAGACACCGGGAGTTTACCGCATCCCTTGTGAGTGCGGCAAGTCGTATATTGGGCAGACGTCGCGGACTATTGAGCAGTGATGTGCTGAGCACGCCAGGTGCATTAGATTGGAATACCCGGAGAGGTCTGCGGTGGCAGAGCACACTATCAACGGGGGACCTCATCACAAAATCAAGTTTACCCAGACAACTATTCTGTCCAAAACATCCAACTATTGGGACAGACTGATCAAGGAAGCGGTTGAAATTAAATTGGAACCCCATAACTTCAACAGAGATGGGGGCCTGGCCATCAACCCAACTTGGAACCGCTGCCTTAAAGGACTTAAAGTCAGCAGAGAGACATTGGCCCGGAAAAGGACCGATTGAAATGATAGTGCCCCCTCATTGGTCGACTCCTCCCAATTTGTAGTAGTATATAATATATTACCCCCACGGAAGGCCAGTTTTCCTATACCCCCTTCCAGTCACACTGCTCTATCATCAAACATACGTAAAAAGAATGTGCCAAAAGGAAAGAGCAATAATTAGAGCAGTACATAAACTTCATCCATACACAAATTCAGAAGACACCTATAAAGTCACCAACATCCAACCACTAAAAGAACACGTACTACAAAGAATTAAGAAATACTACAAGAACGCAACAAACGGTATAATTACACAAATGCTGGAGAGAGCCCCTCCAAAAACCCTAGCTTGGAAGATAAAAAAACTTGGAAGTAAACCATAAAACCCCCTGCTGCCTGCGGTGTCCCACCCCCCCCCTTTTTACTCTTTCTTGCCTTTACTGCGGACCTGACAAATCGCAACGACAAATGAAACTTTCATCTTAACGAAGATATGTTTTAAAAGAAAGACAACTTATAATGCACAATGCAGAGGGCATAAAATAAGACCCTTATCAGCGGTATGTCCCAGGACATGCCATACATGCCAGGTCCAGGTCCAGGTCCAGGTGACATCACTTCAGCAACCTTGAGAATGGAGGCAGCGTTCGTCTCCGAAACGTCGGACATTATTGACCTACAAACCTGGCTGACAACTCGGGAAACCTTTATGAATAAACTTCGCCAAGAAAATCTGAAATCTTACAGATGAGGATATTGAAAAAGGCTTAAAAAAAGACCGTAAACATGTGGGATACAGATACATAGAAGTGTTCAAGGCAAAGTGATCAGAAGTGGAATGGGTAGTAAAGCGCAGTGGTTTGAATTTGGGGGAAATTGGTATATTGCGACTCACCCGAGTCCCCCACTTCTACTCTCAATCCCTCCCCTAGCGGCGGCATTTGAACTACTAGAAGTGACGGTAGGACCATATCCTAATTAACTGATGAAACAGAAAAAATAATGTTTCTTCTTTATTCTCTTCTTCTCTCGTCTCCATCCTCTCTTCTTTTCACCTCCTCTTCACCCTACCTACCTATTTGAGACCTCTTCCTTATAGTAAATTTTGGATCGACCGGGATTTGAACCAGGGACCCCTAGCATTATAGCTAGGAGTCTTGACCACTACGCTACGAGTGAATGTTGAGCACTGAAGGAAACTTTCGTATATTAGAGTTATGTTAGGGGGATTTCATGAGTTTTAATGCAAGAATCGGTTTTTATAAGTAGTGTTGGTACAAGGGAATTTTCTTGCATCAATTAAGCCACATTTTATGTTATAATACCATTTTTTTTTATAATTATGAAATATTATGTATGGTACAAGGGTATTTTTTGTATTGTGAAATAGCCTATTTTGTTGGAAGGGTCGTTTTTATAATTGTGGAATATTATGTAGAGGTGCAAGGGGCTTTCTTTATTGTGAAATATTAGGTGACATATCAATTGCAATTATGCATTACCGGCGTTGAGCAACGGCTACAGGCATGAAGGTATGCGTTGTGGGGAAGCGGAGCATGTGGCACTCGGGAAGCAGCCGAGAGGGGTGGAAGCTGCCAGGCGAGTGGCGAGTGGAAAGGGGGGCAGGGTGAGTCGTAAAGTACTAACTTGCCGGAATGCCTAGTGGTGAAGCATATGTAGCATTGGAAACAGATGAGTATATTGAAAAAGGCTTAAAAAAGACTGTGAACATGTGGGATACAGATACATAGAAGTGTTCAAGGCAAAGTGATCAGAAGTGGAATGAGTAGTAAAGCGCAGTGGTTTGAATTTGGAAAATGCACTGGATGATGGGTGTGTAAGATTTCGAGGTCTGCCATTTGATTGCTCAAAAGAAGAAATTGCTCAGTTCTTTTCAGGGTTGGAGATAGTACGTAACGGGATATCCCTACCAACTGACTACATGGGACTACTACTACTACATGGGACTACTAGGGAGGCTTATATTCAATTAGTAAACAGAGAAAGCTCTGCAGAAACAGAAGGATAAAATAGAACACAGGTACATAGAAATGCTCTGCAGCAGTTTGTCAAAAGTTTGAGCTGCTATTGGACCAAAGATGTGTGTTATGGGTCCAGGTGGTTTTAATCAGATACCTGCGGCATATGACAGAGGGGCTAGATTTTGAAGAATAAATTGTTACAACAACATCTGTAGAGGTTCCAGAAGTTCTAAAGGTTTTGGAGGTTTTGATTATAAGCCAAGACCTTGAGGATTCAATATTTTTGGGGCAGTCGTGGTAGTGATCCTGGTCTGCGTGGCAACCTCAGAGGTCATGGAGGTGGACTGAACATGAAGATGGGCATGAATTCAGGTGAATTCGGAAGACTAAAAATGGGCCCCAAGTCCCTGGAGGTGAAGCAGGTGGTGGTAACTGGAGCAGCAATGGAAGTGGTCTGGGCGCAGGTAGTGGGGGTAGACATTGCATCCATATGAGAGGGTTACTTTTCCGTTCAACCCAAGCTGATATTGTTGATTTCTTTAGGCCAGCAGTTCCAATTAACATCAGATTACTGTATGCTAAAAGTGGTCAAGCATCCGGAGAAGCTGGATGTGGAATTTGCAACTCATAAAGAAGTTGTTAAAGGAATGTCAAAAGACAAAGATCACATGCAACATCGTTATATTGAACTGTTCTTGAACTCCACACCTGGGAATTGCACCACCTCAGCCCACCTGGTATAATCACCACAACAACGAACGATCTCCAACTCTGCTACACTGGGCCGTTCACCAGAGGAACTGAAAGGTGACTCTAAGGAAGACCAGAAAGAGAGGTACATATTTAACAAAGCGCATGGAAACAAGTGTCAATGCACTTCACAAGAGATATGTTTTCTATAAAAGGAGAAAACATATTGATGGAAGCAATAATTCAGGGTTTATTTAACAAACTTCAATATGCTGAAGGCCAATATAACACACATTTTTATATGATATAAATTGATAACAAATCTTCTTGAAAAGATTAGAATTCAAACCCTTTTACAGATTATTATGGAGTTACAATCATTAACATGAGATAATCATAATTTTAAAGTATACATCGAACTTCATATGACTTCATAACAATGACAAGTTTTAACATACATAAAATTTCTATTTACTTAGATAAATGAACTGTGTTTATTAATAATTATTCCTTCAAAGATTAATTTACTTTCTTTATCAAATAGCAAATATTACACATAAGAAGAGAAATGATTTAGAGACTTTACAAGGAATAAAATATGTTACCTTTAGTATGGAGCAAGTTCTTACCCGGAAGGACTATGGACAGCTTTTCCTTCCACGGAAGTTAACTCAAATTAAATGATAGATCCACGACAAAATCCATCCTTATTAATTCAAACCAGACCCGGTCAACATCAATTACAAGTATTATTCATAATTAAATGAAAAGATAAGTTCACAAAATCATGAAATCGCATATTACAAATTGACAGAGAATATACCTGCAGTGAAGCTACTCAAATACGAAACCTAGCTTTTCCTGGATCTGACTGCTTGGCATCACACGTTTCTTGTCCATTGCACGAATAAGAGTGAGAGCGAGCCTAAAAATTGCTCCGGCTTATATAGTTGAATATCTCTCTGTTACGCAATATAGCTGTTATGCAACACAGTATCACAACAACCGGAATTCCAAGGTCTCTATTAGCCTCTGACGTATTAAAGCCTATCTGTCGTAACAGAACCGGGCAACAATTTGTTATTTCAGGGCTGTAGCCTACAAGATTCTCTCCATTTATTATTCCAGGACTGTACAAGATTTTCTTCCTAAGTTTCTTTCCCCAAATTTAATTCTTATAAATTGCCATGTGACAATAATGTGACCCAAAACTATACAGAATAAAATATTGTCACAGAATGCTGGTAGTGGGGGTTTGGGTAGTGGGGTATTGGGGGTGGATTTGGGGGTGGCACTGGTGGTGGCTGATTTGGAGGAGGATGAAAGTACTGTAAAAATGATAAAAAGAATGAATGAAACAGACATATGCAGTCTTACGTGGGAGAATAAGGATGGTAACCTGTCATTTATGATATTTTACTATAATTGTATTCTGTATACAATATCTATGTTTTATCATGTAGAAAATAAATGATAGTGGTTAATGTAAAAAAAAAATGTATGTAATCATTTTGTTAGGGCGAACCTATTAAAATGAATATGCAGACATACGGTATAACATAAATTTATTTACCTTAGTTCAATGTTGACTCCTGCAAGGGTGCACACAACAGCAACACAGGTCCAGGTGACGAGGATTCAGGGCAACACCACCCTGACCAGACTCAACTCTTCCATATCCTAATCCCACACTTTTATACTGCTGAAGTTGCTGATCTTGCTTTCTGTAATTAGGTTGCAATCAGTTGTTGTTTGACCGTTGTGGCAATTAAAATTGCTCAACTGATTTGCAACCTTTAGTTACTCCATAACACCCTTCCCTCCTTCATGGTGTAGGTACCTGTAGGTACCTTGGTCCTTGGTCCTTGGTCCTAGGTCCATGTGGTCCATATTTTACGAAGACTCGTGTTGTACAGAATCAGCTATGAATTACAGCCAGTATTTTCTGCGGTGGGATTGATAAGAGAGCGATGTCGGTCAGTGCAATATTTTGCAAGGTTAACGGTTTGTGGTTGAGAGGAGTAGGATGGTTTCTGCTGAATGTGCACCCTCTGCAGTTTACATACAGTACATATACCTGTTGTCACAAGCTACAGATCATTAACCACAGTTGCATAATTTACTATTAAAAAACAACTATAACACTGAGAGCGATTCCTTTAACATTAATGGAAACATACACAATCATGGAACAAGACAAAGACAGATATACACATACAAAGAGTAAATACTAAAATATATCAGGATAGTTTTAAATATATGGCTGCCAAACTTTTCAACAAATTACCATCAGAAATCAAAGCTCTAACGAAATTAACAATATTTAAATCAGCAATAGTTAAATACTTGGTAGAGCACCAATTCTACACAATAAACGAATATATGAGTAATTTTTCAGGCTAATCCTTTATATGATAAATGCATTTTGTACTTTTGTTGTATTGTGTATTTTTTGTAGTATTATGTAAGTTTGTATCTGTATTAGGCCTATGTATTTTTGTTCTAGTCTTTTTAAGTTTAGTTTTAAGAAACCATGACGATACACTAGTTTACGAGCATTGCTCAAAATGTAAACGTATGTGTTAATAAAGTTTGATTTGATTTAATATTACATATTTTTGTTCGTTCTTCCTTACCTAAATCTTTTTTACCCTCTAATCTCTGTTTAAAATATGTGCACATATTCAACAAGCAAATTGAAACATTTGGCTTTTCATTTTGGTAAACTCTTTTTTCTTAATAAATTAATTTGTTTTTAAGTGCACATTAGCCTATTAACAATACGAATAATGTTTCTGTAATTTAAAACATAAGACATAATATCTATAACATCAATCAGGTAAAATTGTTTCAATGAACTGTCACTTAGTATAACAGTTCTTATAAATATAATCTGCACCTATTATTTAAACATACATTTTTATATGAGAAAATTAAGTGAATGCAATATTGTGTCAGTATTCATTCACAAAATAGTGATACACAGTTAACAGAAAAAAATGTGCATCATTAGAAATTATTTCGAACAGAAAATTATTATAGAACTTGAAATACATTGTTATCTCAATATAACAAAATTAAACGTTAAATGTTCTTTATAATTCATAGTTTGTGTGTAAATAACTTTTTTTTTTTTTAAATAAAAACTGTCTTTAAACAAAATTCAAAATATTAAAAAATCCTGTTCTATAAGAATTTTGAGTTTTTCTTTCCACTTCTACTGAAATGTTAAAAATTAAGAAGTGTACATACTAATCTCCATAAAATGAGTAAAATTGATATTTGATGTTCAATAGAACATTAAAAACCTTAAAATACATAATAACATTTCTTATACATATGAAAATACATTAACTTGTTTCTTCTTTTAAAATGCTTTTTTTTTTCTTCTTCTTCTTCTCTTAAAATTTATCTTGTTATAAACGTACAATCTTTAAGTGGGAAGGGTGGGTATAATGGTATTGAGGGATGGTTAACCTTTTTTTTCTTTCTTTCTTTCTTCGGGGCCCCTTTTTGTGCACATGAGTATATTTCTTTTTACCGTTATAATTATTTATGTAGGCCTACATTACCAATTTTTTCTATTTGTTTTGCATGCATTCTTGAATGTATTATTTAAGTGTATATATTTTTCTTCTCGAGCTGCTTCTGTGAAATCATTGTGAAAAAAAGTAATTATATGATTTAAATGATTTACACATATTTTTTTTTTTTTTTCACCTGAAACAGAGAAAAGTCATATTATTAAATTATTAAGACATTCTTTAATAATTGTGGACTATAATATGTTTTCCGTATGTCTTATTGTATATATATATTATATATAACCCCCTTTTTTTTTTTTAACACATGTAATATATATTATTGACTATTGCAATAATAATTACATAAAATGACCTGACCTTCCTATATTGAATGGAGAAAATTAATCCAGCAATCATAAAGAATGCTGACTATGACATAATTCAAGCGTACTAGGCGCTTACCTTGCATTTTAAAAGCTCAATTACAACAAGTATTTCTGTTGGTATTTGTTTTCATCATTTTGTACACACGTTGAAACAATGTAAATAATGACATGCAATAAGATATGTAACTCTAACACCACTAACCAGTAAACAATAAACAATAAACAATAACTTAAGTCATCTGCTTCTTATGTAATGTTACACTCAGCAAATTGTTTGTCAGCTGATTTTTCCAGACGTTGCGTTTTCTCCACTTGATATCAACATGACTTCATAAAAAAAAATGCACCCGTTGTAACTAACTGTTTCTCAATGCCACCCGATTGCTTGATGGCAAGTTTATTAAAAAAATACATTATATGCCTACTTATTATATACACAATATATACAGTGTTAAAATGTTCATATTGTCCCTAATAATTCATGCTGGGGAATGAAGAAACTTCAATTTACTTTTATGGCTAGTACTAATAGCAGTCGTTAGGTCTCCTACCATAAAATGGTTTCATTCTTCTCACGTGAATGGTGTCTTCAATCCATTTCCCCCGTGATTTTATTCGGACTATGTAATTAAGATTGCTTATTTTCTTAATTATCCTAAACGGGCCCCACCAGTTATTGGTTAATTTTTTGCTTTTTCCTTTTTCATTTTTGGGAACCCATATTAGCACAAGTTGACCTTCATGAAATGATACTGGTCTATGGACTCTATCATAGTTTTTCTTCTGTTCCTTTTGTGCTCTCCTAATGTTGTCGCTTGCCTTCTTTCTATCTTTATTTAAGTTTTCAATCCGTTGGCGCACTGGTTCCTGATTTTTCTCGGTTTTTAAGATTGAAACATCTGGTGGTAAATTCGCACTGTACCCATGTAGGAGATAAAATGGGCTATACTCCGTAGATTTTGATTTACTTACATTATAACTGAAAGCAGCTAACTCTACATATAAATCCCAATCCGTTTGATCCTTATTTGTAAACATGGCTAAAAAATTGGCAATCACTTTGTTTAATGATTCCGTTAGCCCATTCGTGCTTGGGGAATAACTTGTGGTATATATTGGCTTAATTCCCATTCTTAACGCCAACTCTTTAATCATTGCATTTTTGAAATGCAGTCCTCTGTCTGAAAGTAATTCCCGAAAACATCCCAGCTTGCAAATGACTGACCTTAAAAAATTTGCGGCCTCTTGTGCAGTGGCATCTGGTACTGGCTTTGCAATCATATATTTAGTTAGATATTCTACTGCTACTATGATATACTTATTTCCACTAGCTGTTTTCTTAAATGGTCCCAGAAAATCTATTCCTACTCTGTCTGCTATTTTATCTACTGGTAACGGCTGCAGGCAGCCAGGGGGTCTACCGGGTGGACGCTTTCTAGCCTGGCATCCGTGACAAGATTTAATATACTTGTCAATGTCCGTGTACATCCCCTCCCAAAAGTATTTTTCCTTAATCTTATTCACAGTTTTAAATCTTCCGAAATGTCCTCCTCCTATGGTATCTGAATGATATGACTCTAGTATTTCTTCTCGCAAATGCTTTGGTACCACTAACAATTTTGTTTGTCTATAATCATTAAAATTTTTTGCATATAAGATTCCATCTTCCAATAAATATCGTCTTGATAATTTCGCATATTTACTCTCTGTACTTTGGGGATTTTCTATGGCTTGTTTTATGAGCTGTAATTCAGTGTCTATACTTTGCTCTCTAACCATATCAACAGCCCTGACTGAATACGTCGGTAATTCAATAAATTCATCTAATGGTCCGTCTGTAACTGCGACCTGTGGCATCCTTGACAACGAATCTGCGTCTAAATGTGTCTTGCCTCTCTTGTATTTAACTGTAAAATCAAATTCGCACAACCTCATTATGTATTTATTAACTCTAGGTGCAGAATTATCGAAACTTTTCCAATGTTGTAAAGATGCATGATCTGTGAGCACTATAAAATGTATGCCTATTAAATAATGTCTAAGTTTTACACAGCTCCATGTAAGGGCCATTAACTCGCGGTGAGTTGTTGGATACCTCGATTCGGCTTCTGTTAATTTACGGCTTATATACACTACAGGGTGATTTAATCCATCGTCGCCCTTTTGTAGCAAACATGCTCCTAGCGCCAGTTGTGACGCGTCCACTGCTAGTGTAGTTTCAGCATTTTCCCTAAAGTGAGCTAGTAAAGGCGGATTTGTTAATTTTTCTTGGAGCATCTCGAGGGATTTTTGGTGTGTTTCCTTCCATTCGAATTTAACACCTTTCTTTTGGAGATTCATTAATGGCGCAGATATTTGTGCAAACTCTGGTATAAATTTCCTAAAATATGACGCTAAACCAATGATTCCTCTTAATTCTTTTATGTTTTTGGGTTTTCCCCAATTTTTTACTGCTTCATATTTTTCTGGGGATGGTAAAATACCTTGTGCATTTACCACATGACCTAAAACAGATATTTCTTCGTAACCAAAATGACATTTATTAGAATTTAGCTTTAATTTAGCTTCTCTTAACCTGTTTAAAACTTTTCTTGTTTTTTCAATGCCTTCCTCTACTGATCTATAGGGTATGATAAGATCATCAACATAAGATAGCACTGTGTGCCATTTTAAGCCACTTAATACTAAATCTATCATTCGACAGTACACTGCAGGGCTTGACTTTAACCCGAATGGGGTGACCCTGTACTGGAACAATCCATTTTCCGTTATGAATGCTGTTTTATGTCTGTCCTTCTCTGCAATTGGAATAGCGTAATAACCACTATACATATCTAAACAATGAAAATATTTAGCGTCTCTTAGAGCGTCTAAAATACTGTCTATGCGAGGAAGAGGGTATTTCTGGTCTACAATGAGATTGTTAAGTTTTCTGTAATCGGTTACAAGTCTTTTTCCTCCTCCTTTTTTCGGTACTATAAGAATAGGTGCAGCATAGCTACTTACGGCAGGTTCTATGATCTGTGCTTTCAATAATCTATCTATTTCTGTAATTATTACTTCCCTGTCCTTGGGACTTACTCGGTATGGGGGTTGATGAACTGGGATGTCATCTTTTAAGTGTATGCGCATCTCACATACGTCTGTTACTTCTAGTTCGTCTATACCAGATGCAAAGCGGTCCTTATATTCATTTAACACGTCGGAAATAGCTTGCTTATGTGAATGCTCTAGTTGTGGATTCACATCAATTTTATCTATATTTGGGGAACCTGTTACTACTTGTGTTTTGTAAATATATTCTTCTATGTTAGCTTTGTCCTGCTTTATATCCCTAATCTCAGCTACTGTCCCTAGTTTGGCATTCTTAAATAAAGTGTGATTTCTATTCGATTCATTTATTAAGAAAATCCATTCGGTTGTATTTGAGACTAAGGCTTCAGGAATAATAATATTATATTTCTGTTCTAACGCTAAATCTTGCGTGAAAAGTCCTTCGTTTGTTTCCAAATTACCCTTAATATTCACTTTAACTTTTTGCATTGTATGGGCCAGCACTTCGACTTCTTGTGCAACCCTTATTGTTGGGGTTTCTACCTTCAGCTGCTCAACCTGCATCTCAAGGAATGGGTAGTTTTCCTGGCTTTCTTGTTTCTCAAACTTTATTTTAACTTGTTCGTTGTGAACTTGGAATTTAACATTTCTATCTTCAAAATTAATTTGGGCATTGAATCGGTGACTGAAATCATTACCTAACAGACATTCGTTTGCTAAATCCGATACCACCCACATTGGATGTCTTATACATGCTTTCCCTAATTTCATATTTACCATGACCTTTCCTGCTACACGGAGTTTTCCATCATTAGCTGTATGTAACACTACATCCTGTTTTGACTTCCTAATGAACTTTTTTGGTACTATTTCTGCTTTAATAAGTGAGGCCGATGCACCGGTGTCTAGAATACCCTTAATTGGCTTGCCGAATATTTCCATTGCAATATTTAAAGGACTAGATGTCTGCATTTTTATCTCTAGTATTCCATTATTGGTATTAATTTGTTTATCCCTGTTTTGATGTATGTTTCTATTAAAGTTTTGTCTTTTCTGCCGAATGTCATGGGGATTACTAAATTTTAGTATTTTCCTCCTTTTCAATTGCGCCAGCCTCCTTATTAATTTTGGCACCCATACTTTCCTTACCATTGGGCACGCATTTAATCTGTGACCTGAATATAAACACCAAAGGCAGATTTCACTTTCGAGATGACGCTTCATTATATTCTCTTGTGTGGTTTGTGGGTATGTTACTGGAACTAATAGGTCATAATGTCCACTATTTGCAGGGCCTGTAAATAGAAGGTCAACTTTGCCAGTTGATACTCCGTCTCCTAGGTTCAAAATTGGCTTTACGAGCTTCCCGTCATATATATATATTATAACGTTCATATTAAATGCCTCACTAATAGCCTTTAATTCGACTGCCGTCCCATACACATTAGACCGTCGCATGTAATCAGAATATTCATGCACTGATGTGAAAAATTTCTCGTTTCCGTCACTTGCTATGTGTTTAAATTCTTGCCACCGATTTATAACATAAGTCACAGTTTTTTGTCGTACTTTATCATGGCTCTCCTGGTTTCCGTAGATTTTTAAAGCAACGCTTCGAAATAGACAATTCCCATCTTTCTTAATATGAACTTTTCGAAATTTTTCACCCCTTGCTGTTTCGATTATTGGTATTTGTTCTACCGAATTCGCTTGATTTTCTTTGTATGTTTGACATTTTTCTTCTGGGACACGCCTTAAAATTGCGTGCTTTGGTGCCCCCCGTCTCTTGTTTAAAACCCAGCATGCAGTTCTGTGATGCCCTATTTTCCCACAATAATCACAAATTGGTCTCCCTGAACAGCTTCGGTCCATTCGTCTATCATTAGCGGGATTTTGATTACTTTGATTACCTCTTCTTGTATTTTGAGGGCTTCTTTGTATTCTATTGTATTCTACATATGGTCTGCCTCGGTTATTCTGCCCGTTCTGCATGCATTGGCAGCAATCCTGCGGTTTTGGCTTGGTCGTTTCTATTACTTTATTTATTGCCAATTCTGCTACTTTATCCGCGAGTGTTTGAATGCTATCTCTGTCTTCTTTTTCCACTGTTCTGACATTTGGGTTTATAGTCTCTTCAATAGTTTTTTCTAACCACAGACTATTTGATTCTATTCTTTGGAGATTTCCCCTCAATTTTTCTAGCGTTGAATTATCCAAAGGCACAAGTCTGTCTTGCAAACTACCCCTCAAACCCCGTATAATATATTTCAACTTCTCTTTTTCCGGCATGGCATTGTTTAATCTCCTACATAGTTTTAATATATCTAATATGTAGGCGGTGGCTGTCTCATTGATCCCCTGCTTTCTCTTCTCAATTAAATTCAAAACTTTACCTTCCTCATCTAGATACCCAAATGAAGCTTTCAACGCTGCCTTGATCTGTTGGATAGTTGGCTGGCCTGGGCTTAACTCTGCCTCTAGTTCTTCTATACACGCTAACGCTGCCCCATCTAAGTATACGGGTAATTTGAATGCCTGTGTTTGTTCGTTCCATTGATTTGCCCTCGCAATTCTATCAAATGACTCTATGTAAGTTACTATGTCTTCTGAATGATTACCCCCGAACCTAGCAGGTGACAAATCACTTCCTTGCTCGTTCATGCTTACAAGGCTATTTTGTTCAATGTTTACGCAGGAGCTGAGTCAGTATCAGCTGTTTTCACTTCTACATTGTCAGCTTTACTGCTGCCCTGTAGTACATCTAACTTAGATAATTCTAAATTTGTCTGACAGAAAAGTGTTAATTCCGTCTGTGTTCATTAATTCATTATATTTCACAAACATTTTTTTTTTTTTTGTTACTTAATTTATCCGATAAATACTCTCCTAATTTTATTTAGTATTACTGCTAATGCTATTGGAGCTTTTAATTATAACTTTAAAAATGCGAGCTCGAGGTACCTATGCAGGGTATCGTCCTTTCGCCTCCACCAAATATGTTAGGGCGAACCTATTAAAATGAATATGCAGACATACGGTATAACATAAATTTATTTACCTTAGTTCAATGTTGACTCCTGCAAGGGTGCACACAACAGCAACACAGGTCCAGGTGACGAGGATTCAGGGCAACACCACCCTGACCAGACTCAACTCTTCCATATCCTAATCCCACACTTTTATACTGCTGAAGTTGCTGATCTTGCTTTCTGTAATTAGGTTGCAATCAGTTGTTGTTTGACCGTTGTGGCAATTAAAATTGCTCAACTGATTTGCAACCTTTAGTTACTCCATAACAATTTGATTACAGTAGTTGGCAATGCTTTAGTTGGAAAATACATATTTAAGGGACTCACCTTTACTAGGGTAGCTTCCTTAAAGAATGGTACGATGGAAAATGAAGACTTGGTGGCTTTTGACGTAAATATGTAGTTTATAAGATTATTCTAGCAGAACAGTTGTTGTAAGTTGTATGGAAATGTAATTAAAAAATTAAAACTTAAAAGGGTTTTGTTCATTTGTTAAGTTTTTATAAGAAATGGTAGATCTATGGGTGAGAAGACTTGAAAGCAAGATTTAAATTACACAATTACATATTATTATTACTAAATTTTATAACATTGCTTATGAGTATGGCTGTTTGTCCAGATTCATTCATCATTGACAGAAGAAAATATGTGTAATTGTTGTGCATTTCCTTAGAAACAAAAGAAGCACAAGACATCTTAATTTGGAATTTTAACAAGAATTAATTAACCTTCATTAAACTGTTCAGATTTACTGAGTAATTGAAATTCGCATATTCAGAACGAAACAAAGATTAAACAAATATAATAGTGACATTAAATATATTTTTTTTACAGTTTTTACTAATAACTGTTAGAGAATTTCTCTACGTTCATCTAAATTCTTTGAAGGGGAGTTGTAAAGAAAGTATACATTAAGGCTGTAAACCATACTTTTTAGGTCATGAAGGACTTCCACTGGTTTGCAAAATGACTACATTGGAGAATAGCAATAAAAATGGATGTAATAAACACACATCCTTTTTTTAATAACCCTTGTAGGATCTACCATTAATTAGGTTGTAACATGGACCTTTTGTAAGATTAACATGCTTGTTTATTGTCCTTTTGACTTTGTTTGAAAAGAAAGGTTTAATAGGTGGCGATAATTGAAGCGAAGCAGATAAACAATTAATAATTTTGTCGTCAGAAGAGCTCTTTTGTACAGAAGGATTGAAAACCGTTGATAGATGTTCTGCAAACCATTCGACTTTTTCCTTTTCACCTCAAGCCCTGGTATTGTTATTGTTCATGATGGGTAGGATGTAAGATTTTGGTCACTTTAGTCTTCTTGTTGCTTTCCAAAGTGAATAATTTGTTTCTGCATTCAAGCTTCATCTTTGAAAGTACTGGGTGAAAGATTAATTTCGATTAGACTGTAATTGACTTTTCAATTGATGGGAAGCTCTATTAAATGGACATCTATCCTCAGGTTGTCTTGAACATTGTAGACTTTTTCTTTCTTCAGACGAATAGGAGGTGTCAGATCCCATGCTGCTTCCTCTATAATGGTTGTTAGATTCTCAATTGCTTCATCGATTTCTGCATTATTTTGAAGGGGCATATGCGTTGATAGTTTTTCTTGTACTGTATGTTTAAAATGTTTCCATTCTGTAAAATTATTGTTATATAGCTTTGGAGATGGACAATATTCAATAACAGAAGAGGAAGGAGTCATTAATACAGGGGAATGATCTAAATTTAAATCATAATTACTTTTTACTTCCATTTTTTCTAAAGGTACTCCTTTGGTTAGGAAAAAAAAAAAAAACCAAGATCTGGAATTTTATTTAGATCAGTGAGCCAGTTAAATTTATTCTCCAGTAGAAATTGTTAAAGTATAAAAAACAGTTCTGAACCCAGTATTGATGTTTTTGTTATAATCTTCACCCACTATAAATCTCTTTCCAATAGATTTAATAAAAGTAGATTAGCATGATGAATGTATCTTGTATGTGCTCTGAGTTACAATCAGGTAGGCTATAATGTTTAATTTCATTACGGACAATGACTGCTGTTCGGCTATGGGCTGTCACTGTTGGACATTACATGAGAATATTATAGGAGAAAAATTCCTCTGACTCTGGGATTTGAACCCAGGACCTTTGGCTGTTCATGCCACTGCTCTACCAGCTCATCCAAGTCAAAGTTCACTTCGCATTGCCAGATGGAACCTCTCTGCTATGACTGATTGCCCTTAATGTTCTACCTCACTGACAGACAAGATTTTTTTTTTTTAAATAAAGGGATGATTATAATAATATACAAACACTGTATTATATTACTAGGGGTCAAATTAACCCCTTTGAGGCATTCTAGTATGTAAGAAAAGTCAGGCATCCTAGTGTTAGTGCAGCGTAATAGTTCTAACACCCCTACCACATCTGGAATAAAAATAGGAGGAGGTTTCAGTGACATAGATGTCGAAAAAAACTTTAGGAGTTGAATTGTCATTTATGTTGAGCTGATGATGCACAGGCATTGGTCAGCAGTAAGTGATGGGAGCCTCATTTCATTTTCACTTAATTTGCGCCTCTTCCGGCATACAAGTTGCCATTCAGGGTTAGTTGCAGTATCATAGGATATTTCTATTGACAAAGTCATGTTGCAAAAAGTAGTCAGGCATAAGGCTGAGAACTTTTCTACCTTCCCGTCCCGATTACCTAACAATCTTGGAATCTTAACTTCCTAGAACAATAAGGACCTCCATGACCTGAACAGGGAACATTTTTCTTCTTAAAAGATTTCGAATATAGGAATTACATATAAACTCATATTGCATATTATTTGTTGGTTGCATGTAGGTTACTGATAATAATTTATTTGTTAGTACACGCTCCGCAGAGTGGCTGTTTCTCGAACTCCTAACACACCGAAAAGTAGTACTTTACCGTACTAGTTCGGTAAAGTAATTTTATCACATTGTCTATTAACAAGCATAGCAAACCTTGTCATTTAGAAATCTTGAATTTAAGAAATAAATTCCATAACAATAACTTTTTATATTTTTCATGATTAAGGGTGGACGCAAACACTCGAACCTTGCATTACGAAGCCTTCGCTTAGTCCATGAGTGCCAGTTGAAGGAAGCGAGTTCAGATGAGCCTCTTGTACGATTGCTTCTTTTAACAAGGCATAATAAGTTTCGTTGAAGAAAATATGATAAAATAACGCGTAATTTCAATTGATGTAAATATGTTTAGCCTAATTAATCAAAAGTACTATCTTAACGATGTCTTTAAACGTTTTTAAAGGAAAAGCAACAATCCACAGCAAGCGAAGTTTATAAACATGCACTACTGATACAATCGCCATTGTCTATGTTTTCTTTTATGCAGAATCATTGAAAATGACCGAAAACTGAGCTTATTAGTAGTAAAATTGCAAAACGTTTACTAAAAAATATTGTATGCACCACGGACGCAAAAAACTTTCCTAATAATAATTATTAAACATGCAGTTCACTTTGCGATCTGCCACTCCCAAGACATTTTAATCCGGTATTAGGAAGAGGATTATTGATGAATTAATGCCTAACCTGACGTGAATATTAGGATGGGTAGAATAGGGAATCGTGCCTTCAGCTTCCCTTAAAGGAATTCCTGGGTTGCAGGTGTGAATTGAAATTTCGTTCCCTGTTGGGCGTAAAACCCTTCACGCATTTCTGCTATGTGGGTTGCATCTACCAGGCGCTAGGAATGTTTACTGTATATCGTATCGGACTTATAGTATTGTTCTTCAGTACATTAGTTTGGCTTTCTTTTCTACGGCGGTGGATTAAATGTGTCCTGAAACCTGCTTTTTTCCCCTTGAATGAATGCTTCTCATTTAATTCATGCGAAGTCGCGAATTTATCTGATGAAACTCGTCAACTCGAGTTGGATTTATTAAGACTATTCCATGAATTAAAATGTAACAGATTATACAAATAATAATTATTTGCGTGCTTTGTTGTATAAAAAAAAAATGGATCGATTCGGGTTACCATGTTGTGACCAGTGCTACCAGTTGTGCATATAAGACACAGTTAACTTAATTCAGGTAAGCTAACAGCAGAACAGAATAAAAGCACACGAACTGGCTTGCACCGGATTGAAATTGTGTTTTTATTCGATGTACAATTATTTTATTTCAATTTTCAAACAAGTTATGTTGTATAGAATAATCTGTTTTCGTGCTGCTTAATGACAGCATGTGACGTAGGCCCTATTAATCATAGCACATTGATACTTACGTGTCGAGTAACGATCTGACGATTTTATCAGGTAAAATCCCTTCCTCAAATTAATAGCAAGCATTTTATAAGATAAACGATCATGATTGATCTATATCCGAGGATTGCTAAACGTTATTGGTCAATATCAAACACTTGGTGTATGAGTGGAATAGTCCTTGTAATTACTGTCCTTTTATTACATTATATTAGCTTATTATCACTATTATTATTACTTATTACTGATCTCATCATAATCATTATAACTTAATATAGTCCTAAGTTATAGGTAGACCAGTATGTTCAGTTTATAACGCCATTGCCCTCCCGTTCTTGATTGTTCGATTGAAATATATAAGAACTTAAATGCCCTGTTTTCCGTAGCTTAAAGGGGGAAAAAAAAATCCTTTTTATAAGGAACGCATTTTCTAGCATCGTAAAAATAGTATTCTTTTTCTTGTAAAGTGTTTGACAGCACTTGCAGGGTTGATTCTTCAGTGACGAGGGCATTATGAATACCGTACTAACTTATTCTTTATGTGCCGATGATCACATTGAAATAGTCGGAGCCTCAGAATATATTTATTGTAAACAAAAATTAAGCGGTATTCTATTGAAAGAAATCCAAATTAAAAAAGAAAGATCAGCTGACCGTGAATACGTCATGTTTATCTTGCGGGAAGAGTAATGCACTGTGTTAAAGTATGAGTTAATACGTTACTGCACTAAACTCGTCAGACTGTATGTGTGTGTGTGTGTGTATATATATATGATGTAAATGTCTCGTTGAAGTACTGTATTTATAAATTAGGTTATATTATTATCAGTGGCGTTCCTAGGGTGGGGCGGTGGGGGCGGTCCGCCCCGGGCCCCACTTACTATGGTGGCCCCCATTGATGCCCCACCCTATATAAAAATTAATGTTCCACCTGATTTTGTAAAAAGAGGCAGTGAATTTTTCCAAAACAAACACGGCCCTTTTGATTAAACACAGAAATCAGAAGAAAAGTTGTTTTAAACTATTTCATTTCACTTGAAACTTGTGAAAGAAGTTTTTCAAAACTGAAACCAAAAACTATTTGCGCTCAACAATGAGGCAGATCAGACTAAATGGAGTAGCAATGGCTATGAAAATAAACTTTCATGAGACAATTAGACAATTTTTCTAATGTAAAAGCTATAAAAAGACAATTTTAAACGTGACTATTAGCCTACCGGTACATATTCTGAATTAATATAATACAGATTTTGCTAATTTATTATCTGATTCTCCGAATAAATTAAAACTCTTGTTTGTTACCTTAAAATCTCGTTAACTTAACATTACTTTGTAATTATGTACACATTTATATTTTGCTAATCAGTTAACTTAATATTATTGTACTGTCATAATAATAAACAAGCACATTAAATACTGCATGAGTTTGCTCCCTCATTCTGTTTATTATTTTTTCGTATAGATTAGCCCATGGAGATGAACTGAAAGACAAAAAAAAATAGCCATAGAAAAAGAAGTTAAAAGCAGCCGTGTTGATAGCTTTTGCTGGGGGGAGGGGGGCCTCAAAAATAAACCCGCCTCGGGCCCCAAATGGTCTAGTTACGCCACCGATTATTATATTAGACGATCGAGCAACATCCGAATATGAGAAAATGCCCTCTCTTGATAATTAATTTATCTGATAATATATCATTTTACTTTCCGTTTAAGGACTGTATTATATTTTATTTCTTTTTATATTAATTACTGCATACAGTCTTGCTGTTGAATGTTTATTCAGATCAGTTACAGCCACCTCTCTTCACACCACTTGAAGCACTTTTGGATGCTAAGTGTGCATTAAAGAAGCCAACTTCTTTCTTCTTATTTCCAAGCAATACGATATCATCTTCCTAATATTGATGATGAGACAAATCTTTTATATGCGATTAGAGTAGAGAATACGATTATTGAATTCATGAAATGTGGAGAAAGCGTCCGATCGTTACTTAACAAGATGCATTTAGTTCAGGGTGGCCCTCTAGATGGCATAATCGCGCAGGCGCGGCAGTCTTAACGTAGAAGCCATAGCGGAAGGTTGTGCTATTACAAAAGTGCTAGTGCTTTAGTGTTATTGACGTATGGTATCGAAGTGTCAGTATTATGTACGACTTTGAAGGAACATACTGATAACATGTATAGGTATTTTAATGTTGTGGTTCTTTGAATTGGCTCACAAGTATTAATATTTCGCGACGTAAAAAAATTATCCGAAATTATATTGTCATTTCTTGATTATGATTTACTCAACCACTATAATGCTCAAACTCTTGAATTGAGAGTATTGTATTTCTTAATCTCTTGTGACAGTGTTATTGGAAACGTATTCTTTAATTCTTAAAACTGGAAGTTGTTCTTGAATTCTATTTGTAACAAATATATCGATTCTGGTTCTCAATAAGACATCGATAACATAATTTATATAATTATTAGTAGTACTGATTTGTTGTAGTAAAATATTTATTCTCATTTGCCGCAATGCAAAAAGGTTTAACTGTGGTGGAAATTTTGGATGCAGGGTAGGAATTAGCAGTTCTTCCCCCCTCCCCCACCATTGGATAGTATTCAGTGAGAAGCTTTTGTTTTATCCGCCTTCTGATTTCGAACCCAGATTTTCGTATATAGCCCACGCATTCTCATAGCGCAAGCCTCATTGAAATTTAGGACACAGAACCGGGCTAGTTGTGGGGGTGTATGCTATCGTCGAAACATCAGGGAGCTTTAAGAAGTGACATGTTTAGAAAGATTAAAATAATGAACTTAAGTGTTGAATTTTCTAAGGACCATAGCATTTTACAGAAAAGTATTGCATCTTTTTCTTCACATAAATTGATATAAGAAACGTTTTGTCATTACCAAAATATAGTTTCTTATTCACTTTATGGAAGAAACTGCATGTCGTAGTCTGCGATGCCCATTTCCTAAATGAACGTGAATACTTTCAGACCAGTGGTTTTTACGAATTATTTTAATCTTTTATATAATAGGAAGTATCTGCTATTGGACAAAAACTATTTTTTAAATTTATTTCTTGAAATCAAATTTTCGTTTCAACTTTATTTACGTTATAAATAAAATGTCATTTAAAAGCCGTTGTGTAAATTTCTCGTAATTCTTCGTGATATAATAAAGAGAATGCCAATGTTAGGAATTCGTAAAATTAGAATGTTCTCTAGAGCAGAATGTGAGTTATGCTCTTGCTGTTAATATCTTATATTGTGTACAGTTCGGTTACTCTTTGGTTAAATTTACTGTCGGTTTAGTTATTTTGAAAGACCTCGGTAATTTTTCTTAACTTTTTCAGTAGTACTTCTCTCGTGTTTTGCTTCTCTAGGGTCTAGACTACAGTGTTTTCTGACGAAACTAATTAGTGCATGTAATTTATCACTGCAATGCAATATATTTTATTCGCAACATGACAATACATAATTATATAACAATCTTATTACCTGTTAGGAACGCTTGCCTGTCAAAAAGACTTAGATGCTATGGTATATTATTTTGATTTTTTTATTAGGCCTGTCTGTTAGAATTCATTCCAACACGAAATAACTTACTAGAAAATAGCCTAAAATTAATTTTTCTTAGTATTTTCATTGTTTCAGGACTTAAGTTTTGAACATTGGCTTGCTTGTAGTTAAAACCTAATTAGCTGAAGTAGTTAACATGTTTTTACCTTTTCTTTATCGTAGTTTCACCTCTCCCTTTTAGGATTTAAGCGACCCAAGCCGCCCGGGCCTTACAGGGCCGCGACCTGTCGGGAGAGGGATTATCTTTGGATCACATACATACTTTTTTGACCAGACAAGGACATGGAGGGCCTTCCCGGATGAGTGTGTTTTTACCTTTTATTAGTTATAATTTTTTTACTGAATATTTTTTATAGTAAGAACTATTCTAGTGTATTGGCTTGAGGTTTTGCGTGGTTGGTTGGCTATACACGCCCAAACTAAAGCAAATTTTTTATTAGTGTCACTTGAAAAACATTGAAAATTCAACATATGGTTCCCCCATCATGCAGCGAATGCGTAATACTAGATTAAAGAAATGAGCGGCCTTGATTATCTGATTAAATATAAGTTCGTTATGTATATATTCGTATTTTACTGTAATTATAGCATTATCTTCAATTTGAAGTCAATTAAACCGTTCTTCACTAATACCTGTAATATTGATACATTTTTTTATGTTCTTAGCAACCTTGATGTTTTCTGGATTTGTGTGCCGGTATGTAGCCTATTAGCAGCGGTCTCGCAATAAACTCTACTTTTAACATTGGCTTACGTAATCGTAGTAGCAATGGCATTGAATGGGTACTCATTTGAAACTGTCAATGTCACGGTGGATAGCTTTCACATGTATGAAAATACAGTATATGAAAGTACACGTTCTGTGTTGGCCTGGGTGGCACAGTCAGTATCGTGCTTGGCTTTCTCAAGTTGCGAGTTCGATCCCGGCTTAGGTCGATGGCACTTATGTGCATAAATATGTGAGGCCCCTGTCAATAGATTTACAGGCATGGGGGGGGGGGAAACACTTTCGGGACAATATTCCGGCACACTGGCGACGCTTTATGTTGCAGTACATCCTCGTCGTTAAATAATCGAAAAAACAGCCCTATACTATACGCTCTGTAAATGAAGATTGCATATTTTATTGATACTTATGTTACTATTCTTGAATTCGTTATTTACAGATGAGGTTTCGATACAATATCATCCCGTCGTTTCATGAGTATTCTTTCTTCCCATATTCCCGCCATAGTTCTTTAATGTAACTTCATTTCTGTAATATTTTTGTATCTGTAGTTAGTTAAAATGATTTCGTCGCGAGATTTTATCATTAGCATTAAAAAAATACATTGGGAACAAGTTGATGAAGCAATAATTACATTTTAAAATTCAATTGTAACTAAAAATGATCTCAACATCTTACTGAATTTTATCAGAATGTTCTCTTAACATGTTAAATTATAGTATTGATTATTGCAAAGTAAAGCCAACACAACACATTTTTAGTAGCTACTGCTTCATCTCGGCGTTAATGGCAGGTCTAGTATACTATAGTCTATAGGTTTTGTTCAGGAAGAAATTCAGCAGCGCGTTTTCCGTGCAGTTCGTTGCCTTTAGAACATACCGTGCACTTTTCTTCGTTTGAGACTTCTGCACAGTCAAATCAACACATTTGCCTTACATGGATATGTGTCACTCCAGGACCGAAGATAATGAAAGAGCAGATCCTCTCGCCAAAATGCCTCGCTTTTACAAGGAACACCCTTGAATTCAATGGCTAATCCCTCTCCCGACATGTCGCGGTCCTGTAAGGCCCGGGCGGTGTAGTGCTGATAAACAGTTCCTACAGCAGGAAAGGTAAAACTGATAGAGATATAATGAGATTTAATCATGTGAATAACTCTCACGGCTGCAGTTATATCTAATCTTCTAACTATTCCTATATACCATGTATTCGCTCTGACGCAATTCTTACAAAGCTCTGCTCTGTGACATATTGTATAAGGTATGTGTATAATTCGATGCAGATATTTTTTTCCTGTATTCTCTGCAAAGCCTGACTGACCTGTCATTCCGTCATAAGCTACCATAGGTTCTCTTGGTGCTTAAAAGGTAACGCAATCTCCTGTTTAAAAAAAAATTACGTTCACACGGTGTCATTAAATATTGCACCGCTGAATATTATTTCACTTTGGACACAGATCAGTTATAGTAGGCCAATGTTGGTTTGAGAAATCTTCATTCCGCTTATATTTATATTTTCTGAACCGCTTTTATTTCTGTTGTGATATCTATTAAGTCCCGTGTCATACAGTACAGTAAATTCGTATTAGGGTCAGTTATATGATGAGTAGACCTGGGATTTTAGGCCCTAAACAGTTAGTTTTAGGCACCTAAAATAGGCTTTTAAAACAAGTAAATAGGTTTTTAAAAGAGAAAATAGGCACTTAAAATATGCTTTGAAAATGTATAAATAGACAGAAAATAGACTTTAAAATACTACAGTATGCTCTTCAACTGTAACGTGATCTTTTTTTACTGTAAGAAACGTGGTACATCTATTCTTAACAGAAATAATTGCAAAATTCCGGGGTGCGCGGGCAAAGAGTCCACTTTCTTATTACTGAGAATTAGAGTAACTTAACACACTATACCAGCCCAACATAGCTTTAGAGATCGATAAACCCATGAGGCACACATCCATAACTACCGTACAATGTTGATTATGACTAGCTGGACTTAACACAAACGTAGAGAACATTTTTATCTATAACTCTATGGATGTATCTCAATTTTTGAGGATGGTGGACTTAACTCCCTTTGCCCGCGCACCCCGGTTTAAGACAGAATTAAAAATACATTTATCAAAAAGTTTTGGTTTATATGAAAAATTGACACAGTATGTCCCTTCTTACTATACACCTGCTATGTGTTTTGAGCTAATCCTCCCCCGTCAGTCAGCATTCCTTTGGTGACAACTGTTTGGGAAAATCAAGTTTCTTTGAAAAACCCACCCTCTGCTGTTCTGCTCTTCATTCAGGGATGTCCATTAAATGACTGTAAAAGTTAAAGAAGTTGAATTTTATTTTAAATGTACAGAATAGGTATTTTAGGCACTAAAATAGTAAAAATAGGCTCCAAAGGTCGAAATAGGCATTTTAGGGCACTATAAAACTATAAATATAAGTGATTTATCATGAAATATCAACATATTTTTAAAAATTATTTCCTTATTTCATAAGGGAAAAAATAGGCATTTGCCTTAAAATCTCAGGTCTAATGATGAGTGACTGGAGGCTTTCCCGGTGTTGAGGATTGATTCCCAGCTTTTGATAGCTTTCTCTGCTGCCATCTTCTGGGAGAAGTTAAGAAGCTGGCAGCGGAGATAGCTACCGAAAGCTCGGAGTCAGTTCTTGTACTCACCCGGTTGGATGCCCAGAAACCATTATCCGGAGTCAGATACAGTTCATTGTTATCTCTGCATTATCCGATGTATATAACACTCTTCGTGATAAGATGGGTTTTTTTTAATATTCTCCGATGTCTATGCATATTACTAATGGTTGATAAGATGGATTATTTGTGTTATCATATGTCTGTCTATATAATATTCGTGTGGATAATATGAACGACCATAAGACGATTGTAGAATAGGCTAAAAAGGAGGAAGCATACTGTCTGTCTCCGTTCCGTTCAGTTGACCTCGGATATTATGTCGACAGTGTAAACGTATGTCTGGCCGCCCACTGCTTCAGTTCAGCCTGTTTAAGCATTTCCTATGCTTACACTATCGACATACTCAATGTCAACTGAACGGAACGGAACGAAACGGAACGTAACGGAGGCAATGTGCCTCCTCCTTAAGAGTGCGTTCGGGGAAAGTACGACATATCGTACCTCAGGTTTGATATGAGTGGATTAGGTCTCGAATTATAGATGTAAAGAAGGAAATGACAGGAAAAAATGTCACGAAGTTTGTCTTGATAAAAGGAAGACTGCAAAGGAAAATTCCATGCCGCTTTAAGTAGTCCTAATTTTCCCATTCTGAAAGAGTAAAAAACTCTGTTTTCAGCTAAGAAAGACTGGATCACTATTCGTTCTGCTAGATTGATGTAGATAAAGTTCCTGGGAAGCTTGCTTACAATACACAGTGCGGTAGGCCAACGTCGACAGCAGTTGCTTTTCCAAAGAATTAAGGCTACCGAGTATGTTAATAAGGGAGCCAGTGTCCGAAAACGACTAGTTTCGTAAGAAAGTATTAGTGCTGACAGCATAACTTGTACTAGTTAAATAATTAATTTTATATATTTTAAAAATATTAACGAACATAGCTGCTGGCCCATTGAGGCTTGTGCGCATTTTGAAAAAAAAAATTATGTAAGTCACTCATATCGAATACATAATAATAATAATAATAATAATAATAATAATAATAATAATAATAATACTGACCAAGTCGAAGCCACAATTTGAGATCGATGTAACAGTAGAAACCGTCATCATGTTAAATCAATCGTGAATATTATTAAGTATTTTCTAATCTTAAAACTTCACTTTTCTGATACTTGAATATTATTGTGAGGGACAAGAAAATATTTAGGAGAGACGAAGTTATTAGGGCCGACACGGTGCAAGTAATCTGGTATACTATTTTTTCTCACTCTTTGTATAATTTGTATATAGATTGCACCACACTTCAACGTTTTTCTTAAATAGCACCTAATTTTCACTGCGTAAACTTTTTAGCAAATCGTACATATTCCTGCTTAGATTAAAAACAATAATTCGGGTGAATAAAAGACGTTTCTATTAAAATTCACTGATCTCTGGCAAGGAAATAGTTATCTGGAAGACATTTTCCGCCACTATTTCTCCATTTCCTGCTTACTGCGGTCTCATACTCCTTATATCAGGCTAAATGCTTGCATCCGTTTCGAGATGTAATGAATTTATCATTCGATCTAAACTCTGGTATACATCGCTTCCTAAAAGTAAACATTTTAAGGGAGCACCGAAGATGTTGCATGTCTCCTGTGACTGTTGTAATTGAATCAACATTCTGGGCCACCTACCTCACCAACAACGATTCTAATTGTCAATCATTTAACTAGCTTTCCTTCTGTGTTTGCATTCTGTACCTTAAGAAATTTGCGTCCAAATTCCTTCTACATCGCTTAACCATTCTGAAGGTTCAGGCATTTATTTCTTCCTGACATGCAGAATTGTAGTTAATATTGTTAGATTGTCAACAGGTGCCTCCAGGAACTAGACTACTGTAGAGACTAGATGGGATGGTTACGGATGAATTTATTACTGCCGGTACCTTCTTATTTCACTATGTTGCATTAACCAGTTGATGGAAATCCGTTTTCTAAAAGTTATCAAAAGAATTCGAACTTCCTGCTAAAAGGTAGCAATATTTTGATGATATAAACCTGATGGATATATGCATTAATGGACCACAGACTAAAGTCTCTGTCGGACACCTCACTCATGAGAATATTACAGGAGAAAAATTCCTCTGACACTTGGACTCTGCTATCCGTGCCCCCGATGTTTTTTCAGAGCCTATGTAAAACAACACTAGCACCCGTACGAAAAATGGACTATTGTTGTTAATATAAAAAGGAAACGAGGAATATAATGGGAAAACCAATGTAATCCTTCCAGAAATCTAGATAATATAGGCCTAATGGTTCTAGTTCATATTGCAAGGACATAAAATATGATTAATTTATTAATATTACATTTGTATTATTATTACTGTGTTTCCATTAACATATTACATTCCTATTATTAATCAATAATAATAATAATAGTAATAATAAAATCAGGTAAACTGATATAACAAAGTGCCAGAATGCTTTCATTTAATTAGTGATAATTGCAATTATGATAGTCTTATGCAGAAAAGAAGTTATTTTTGTAATAGATCTCCGTGTTAAACTCTAGATCGATTCATTAAGCAGGACTTACGGAAGAACAAAGGTATAAAGTTTGATTCTTAACATTAATTCATACTCTTATTCACTGATATAAGAAATTCTTAAAATATGTCAACGTTTCACAAAATGCACTGGCAATAATATTAATGATGTAAGTGTAGGCCTACGATTCGCGACATGTTTGTTGCAGGTTTAAAGCAGTCGTATAGGTTATGAATAAAATTAAATCTTAAATCAATCTGTCAGGAATTACATTAGGTCTATTGCTTTCATAGGAGCGTTTAAACTGAAAAATTCTGACATTAAAATATAATTTAGATATCGGTAGCCGTACATTTCAATAGAATTCACAATATTATACGACAGCAGCTGCGTTTAATTATTCAACGGCTAGATTTAAGTTATATTTACATTTATTCATTAATTTTGGTTTTTATTTATTTTCTATTATTTTTTATAAGCATATGTGTAGGAATAAGTGGGATAACAACAGAACGAAATTACAACAAATGCCGCACCTCTGAAGCAAGGCGTAATATAATACACTAGCTTAAAAGACCCGGCGTCGCCCGGGTTTTGTATTTTGTAATTGGAAATTAGCTTATGAAGGATTTTCAATTTTAAATTCTAGGTCCTTATATAGGCATTTATAATTTGAAATAGGAAGAACGACTTATTACACTCAAACTATTCCCTCAGAAAACGATTGATATAGTTTTTTATGGCTCATAGAGGATCTAGAATGTTGCATCCCATCGCTTGTACAGTGCACAGCAAGCCTGGTAGAGGTTTAAATAAGAAGAAACAGAAATTCCTGTAACATAAAATTGTAATATCGAGGCGGGAAATTTCCCACTCTTATGTTACCATAAAGCATTATCACTTTCATACTTTTCTCTCCAAAAACCTGCGATATAATATAATAATATACACATTACCATACCCCGTTTTGTTTTCTCAATGTCCAGGGTAGAGAAAGTTATGTGATTCCATTATTTTAGTGGATTTCATTCTGTAATATTTATTTATAACATGAATTATTTTGATAAATTCCCTTATTTGTCAAAAGTGAATTTCATTTGTTTTTCCAAGCCCAACTGATACCACTGGTTAACAATACGTTCTGTGAATTTGTTTTGATAATTCTATGTAAAAATGGATTAAGTATTTTCAAAAACATTAAATTTTTGGCATTTAGAATCAGAATTTTTCAAAATCCTTTCTTAGTGAGCACCTACATTATGAAGCGAAGGTACTGTCAAAATTCCAAGTCTCTACCTGTTATAGTTTAGGCTGTACGTTGATTCCTGTCATTCATTCAGTCAGTCAGTCAGTCAATCAATCATTCAGTCAGTCAGTCAGGACAAAGCCTTTTATATAGATAGAGATTTACAAACATGTGACTGCATTGGAGTCAAGGCCCTCAGTGATAGCAAGACGGCTTTGTAGTATGAGTTAGTCATGATTTGCCATAAAAAGTTGCCTTTAATTAGTCGTTACTCCGGTACCGGTGAACCGATTTGGTCCAAAATCAATAGGCTTCTTCCCATGGACGTTATAAATCCGTATACCAAGTTTCATGAAAATTCAGTAAAGCGTATTTTAGTTATCGCGCATACAGACACACAGACGTTTTCCCGTCCCCCACAATCTCATAAAGTACCATTCTGGCACTTAATAATATAATGTAATAATAACAGTAACAATATTATAATAATGTTACTTGCATTAACAATACGTATATGGGTTGCGTAGAAAGATAGCTGTTGCGAACTTTTTGCATGACAGTAGCTCGTGTGATTCGATCCCTATACTGGGATTTCTGGTGAAGATAATTATACGGTTAGGGGATGCGCTGCATTTGATACTACGTTGGCGTTACAGTGAGCGGCCACGAGTTTTAATTGGGTTTGTCCCTTGTTATTACAGCACTGCTTCAATTTGCCATGCATAACGTGATGCGAATGTGGAGTATGTAATATCAGAGCCGTCTTCCGTACCTTATAGTTATGCCTCTGGAGTTCTACCATATAAGCACTATTACAAATATCGTCAAACGCTTTGAGGCGTTTTGTAAAACTAGTTCATTATTCGTATTCAGTTCCTTTTAGGGGTTGGTAGTATCTTTAACACAAGGAAATATTATGGTATTCGATAGCATCATTGGCGGTAGTTGTTAGTCTGGAATTAAAAAAAAAAATATGTGTATATTTTGCCAGGATATCATTGCCGCTTTGAGGTCTTCATCGGTTGGGAACTCTTTGTCACCCAAAAAGTCCTTTAGTTTCGAGTGAAAATCGCTGGGTGCCACGTCAGGGCTGTAAGGAGGACGTCCAAAAAATTTCCCATTTACAACGCTGAAGTTGTGCCAGTGTTTGAGCACCCGAATCTGGCCGTTGTCGTGAATCAAAAATACCTTTTAGACAACTTTACACGTCTCATGTTTTGGATAGCGCTTCTTAGTCGTTGAAGAGTTGCAAAATAGGCCTCTGCGTTTATTTCTTTCTTCTTGGCAGAAACTCCAGGCTCAGGTCCTTGGCGGTAGAAGAGTATAACATCGGCATTGAGAAACTGGTGCCACGTTACAATAAATGCCTTGACAGCTAGGGGTATTACGTTGAGAAATAGAATAAGGTAACTGTATCTTGGTAAATAAAGTTTTGTGCTGAAATCTTCCGTTATTTAGTTACGCCAAATCATTCTTTACTTTCTGGACGACCCTCGTAGAATGAGAACTCAAACATGGTAGGCCTATAATTTTTCGTACTTTTCTTATATATTCAATCTGCTATACCATCGCAAATATCCTAATGTTGGAGGTCTTTCAGCTATTTCTGAAGTAGACGGTATATTATTTTTAAAATAAAAAATTTCTGTGACAGCTATTTTTACTCGTTATTCCCCTTAAGAGATTAAACTTTTACCTTTCTTTTCGTATTAGGAATCTTACAAAACTTGTGTTTTATTGTATATATTTTTAAACATAATATTCTGAGATAAATTTATAATAGTAAAAATCGTAAACATGAAATTACAGCTATTTCTTGCATATCTTTTAATCTATATGACTATTCATAGGATATCGGAATTCAAACCCATGGTCTTTCCGTGCCGATGGTTTTCCAATAGAGCTGGCCTCGAGTCATGGTGCTAGATGGAATCTTTCTCTCTTATAATAACCCGTAATGGTCCACCCCACCGAAATATATTTACGACATAATACAGTATTGGAACACACATTAATTTAGTGTTGTAGATTATTCCCGTGGAATTTCTCGAATCCATTTTTTCCGAATTTATTTTCCCGAAAGCATATTTTCTCAAGTTAAAACAGAAAATAGTCTTTAACATAAGCATGGAATTTGTACGAATTTTTAGGCGTGTAACTTGACTTACCTGACTTACCTGATTCCCTCTTTCCCATTTTCTTACGTGCTCGGTTTCTCTTTTTGAATATACATATCCATTTAGTAATAAATAACGTTGTGCCTCTTTTCCGTATGTCTCCGTATTCCTCCGTGGTTCCCCTGTCTATTACAGCTATTTTAAATAGGCTTTTACAACAAACGTTATGTTATAATTCTTTAATATATTTTGGCCTTTATCATAGCAACTGAAATCAAACTAAAATCAACAGAAATTAATTGGTTATTTGTGATCTATACATTTGAAGTATTTTACATTCTTTTAATTCGAAAAACTTGTCTCGGGAAAATGAGTTCGGGATAATCGATTCGAAAAAGTCCCTACTTACAAGAGCCTTAACAATATTTGGATTCGAGAAAGTGAATTCGGTATACTGATCAGGTACGAACGTCGATTCATGATACCATGGAATATCATGCAATGTGTTTGTCATTATTTGTGTGCAAGTCATATTTTTTTTTCAGAGCGTTTGCATAGAGATGCCTATGAAATATAGCTTAATGGTGAATTTATTGGAATGTTGTCAAAATAATTGGTCCATTGAGTCATAATATTCTTGTGTTCACCTCAATTGGTCTTTACAATATTTCAGACAATTCAGGCAAGGAATTTCATAGAAACAAATAATATATATTCTAACACCAATTAGCTAGCTTATTTATTTCCTTGGGAATGCATTGCTCTTCCTATCAAGACGGCAGCTCAACAACCTGTGTATCATCTGACAACGGTGACATCTATATCCGTCTTTTGACTTCATTGGCAGACGGCAGAGTAGGGGATCATGTGCTCAGCATGCCAACTCCCTGTGCCGTTATTATTTTATTGGCAAGAACCGTTACTTCTTTATTAAGTAGCTCCTCATTTGACCTCAAGAAGTTGAGTACATCCCGTTCCAGACTTCCTATCGTAGAAAATCCAAAGAGGTAGCTTGCGGATCCGTATTCAGGCGACGCTAACAAAACAAAACAAAACAAAACAACCCATGTAAAAGCCGTAAAACCCTTCAAAGTACTGCAGGTTCAAAATTTTTACACATTCAGGACAAATGATAAGGTTATCAGCCTCGCCGGCTGCCTTCAGTCCGAGAAACAATTCTGATTCTCATTTCATTTTGAAGGAGTCGACCGCAGGGCATTAGTGTTGTCAGAAGGATTAGGTCAATTCAAAATTTCCGTAGTCGTGGATTGAACCCTCGACCTTCCGGTTTATAGCTAGGGCCTCAACCAACCTAACTTTGGTGTACTCCTGTGAAATTAACACTCAAGTTAATGCATCCTTGAGAACTATTAAAGAGAGAAATTCTAGTTCCAGATATAAAATGAGAGTTCCAATCCTGAAGATGGCTCTTCTTGTATTTCTTTTCCCTGCGTTACAGTCGAAACCACTTAGCAAAATTTGTTCTGAAGCGCTTTGTTACAGCTAGGTACGCATCCTATCATTCGAACACTCTCGGGTGACGTTACAACTCTATCCATTTCTGTCCAACTTCTAAAATTTTAATCGTGATCTTATTAAGCTAACGATCATATACTTATATAAAAATTGCTGTGGCTTTTGATAAAATATTTGATATAAGCATACAGAAGTGGTAAAATATTGAAGTAACGCTGCACAAATAAAAATAAATTGGTTCGCATGGAATTAGATGCAGACAAACGCCATTCTCAAACCCCGGAAGAACGTCAGGCGTACCAAAAAACTATCGGGTAAGGCTAAAAACTATACAAAATACTTTTTCACCCGTACAGAGAACGGGTTGTTAATTAATAAAACTACGTCTGATTTAGTTCGAGTTCCGCACAGACATAAATAAAAACAGAATAGTTGCTTAAAAATTGTAGATTTTTTTTGTAACAGCATTAGGCTTTACAACCGATGAAATTCGAAAATAATATGGCGTTTTATAGAAAGCATGTTGTAAAATTACCTTTACAGCAAAGACATAATCGACTAGTTAATTTTTTCATTAAGATACGTAAGTAGTATTATAATATTAAATTAACGGAACTAACAGTATTTTGAGTTAGAGTAAAGTGACTATTTTTAGCCATTACTCCAGCACATTTCTGAAACTGTGTTGAAAATGTGTATATACAATTTGATATATTTAACAAAGAAGATTGTGTATTACTTACCGCCTAATTGCTGTAACACATTCGATATTACTATTTGATCACCCTTATCATAGGCCTACTGTCTTAATTATTACGTCTGTTGCAGAATAATTGGTCACTATTAATTTTCAACACTGCATAATTTTTATGTGTTATTTCTGTAGAAACAAGGACACTTTCTTTTAGTGCCTTTTTAAAACATTTGTAAATACAAACACTGCTTCTTATTACAAACATTACTGTTTGAAAGACCTACATAGCCTGTGTACAATATTAATGAAACAAACAAAACATTTAAAATATACAGATATAAATTAGATTTGAAATTTAATGCTTGAAGATTAAATAGGATTTATATATTTAATGCGATATAAGAGAATAACTTAAATAACTTCATAACCATTTATTTAATTAATAATTATAATTTAGTACAAATTAACCATAAACAAACTCGTATTCATTAGTCAGCTTGATACCAACGAGGCCTTTCAAATGAAACCATTGTAAATTATGCAAGTTGGAAATTTATTTCGAAATACTAATTCTGGTATCTCAGTAAATTCTAATAAATAGCGTGTGCTCAGTCAGCTGATTTGTATTCGGATTTAATTATTTACTTATTGTATAATTGTGCTTTTACGGCAGTCTGCTCTAGGCTTTCTTTCCAAATGATTGATATTAAAAGTCGACTGTATAAGTTAGGTTTGCTAAATATTTACTGAAGCAATCATGTATAATATTATAAACATGTTTCACAATCTTGCTATTGTTTTGTACTTTAAACACAATATTATTCTTGCACGACTGTCCCGAAGAAGTATAGTAAGTTATAGTAGGCTATAGTTTGTTTCTTATAATATGTTGTAGAAACCTATTTAATCATTGTCTAAAATAATCAGCGTTGTCCATAGACGTCTGGCCCAATCGAGTGGCACTAGAGGGAATATGATAATATTATAGGAGAAAAATTACTTTGACACTGGGACTTGAACCCACGACCTTTGGCTATCCGTGCCAATGCTCTACCAACTGAGCTAAGCCAGAGTTCACTTCACAGCGCCAGATAGAACCTGTCTCCTATGTTAAAATTTACGAATGGTAACACAGCAGGTTCTATCTGCCGCTGTGAAGTGAACTCTGGCTTAGCTCAGTTGGTAGAGCATTGACACGGATACCCAAAGGTCCTAGGTTTAAGTTTCAGTGTCAGAGGAATTTTTCTCCTATAATATTATCATGTAATGTCCAACAGAGACAGTGATCTGTGGTTCATGAATGCATATGCACATATCTAACTACAGGGAATATTTGTCTTCGAGTCATGTAGTAAAGCTGTTCTTCCCGTAAGATTCCGGTCTGCGTTTGGGGATCTCCACTCCATCAGAAAAGTAGGCTACGATGGTTAATTCTTGTATTGTCTGCTTAGGAAAACCCTGATCTAGAAGAGACAGTCAGCTTATTAATGCCAGTCAGGCAGTTGTTTCGAAAAATATTTCAAAGTGAAAGTTGTGCTTATAAATGCTGAATTATTATCCTATCTCTGAAAGAAACTTAGAGCTCTAATTCCCGCTTCGCGAACGCCATGATAGTTCATATTCCTTCAAGGCGGTAACTTAATACCTGCTGGAATGCGAAGGGAGAAAATAACAATCAAAACCCATTGTTAAAGTAAACAAAGTAATGCGAATGTTCGTGGCACTGACGTATAGGTTATACTAAAACAAGTATAGCATTTTAACATTTAAATTTCGCAGTTATGAACAGTGCCCTGTTTTATTCCATTATGCAGTTTCCTAAAAGGTATTTCACCAGTCTGGATCTCTCTGTAAAATCTTCATAAAATTACCTTACAAAAATTTGTTGTTCATGCTCAAAAAGCTTAGAGAAACACAGACTGAGACACACACTCAGTTTTTCTTCTAAATCTGAAAATGGTATATTTGAACTTAGGAACCTCCGTACAGAAAACAGATGAAAACTCGATATATGAGAGTCAAATGCACTATTTCCTTTACCTGTAATACCCAAGGGTAGAGAAAGTTGTCACAGTATTATGAAAGAGCATCGGCTGTTTGCCCCAGTACACAAGTAGACATCCGCTCTCTTGAGATTGCTCATATGATTGCTACCAGTTCATTGTAATTCATTGTAAATTGTAATCCTCGAATTAAGTTTCAGTATGATATTTAATTCTGTTTGATCGTATAAATTAAACGAAACTGCTGGAATCAGTCTGTACGCTGAAAAATGCAGTAAAATGAGTCCTTCCAAATTCTAATACTTGCCCTACGGTTGTTAGTTCTGTCATAGAATCTTAATTAGGCTACTTCAGAATATCACGAAATGGTATTTCTTGTATGATTAGATGTTATTAACTCGACGTTATTGATTTAAAATTATGTTGAAATTTTCGCATACATTTCAGTATTCTATTTATCCAAAATTCATACACAGAAGCCATGGAAATGTATCACCATTGTCAAGGGATCCTTGAAGTCTATCACCACTTTTTCGATGTAGGCCTACCCTGAACATATACCAGGTTCAGGAAGTTAAAATTAACACTAGACTACCGTAATTCATGTGGCTAAATACAAATTTTTATTAATGAGTTTATAATTGAATAGTGTAAATGTAGTTTAACTTTTGGGGTACCAGTATCCGTTATTTCAGTCAATATGCTAGCCTACAATATCGTCTTTATTCCTTAATAATCATTGGCTACGTCAGGCAGTATGGGATGCATTCCGTTTCGAGTCTTGTGGTAAAAGAATTCTTCTTACGAGATTTCGGTCGGTGTATGGGGAGGTTCGGCCAAACATCGCCAGGAAAATACGGAGCTACGATGGGTGATATTATCTGGTTACGGTGACCGTGTTCGAGAAGAGGAACTTTCAGCCCAATTAAGAATTGCCATCTGCGGAACCAACTGTTCCGCTGAAATTTGCCTCATTTATTTTAAACTTAAAGAGTCCACTGAGCTCACTTGATTACGTATAATAATGCAGAAATGCAGCTCTGAAAGTATTAAGTATTAAGAATCTCACAAAATCGTATTTCTTGTCTGATTATATGTTAAAGAGCTCTTTACAGATACAAACTTAAAATTATGTCGATATGAAGTTACCGCATGCATGTCTGAATTTAAATTATTGCCCCAAATTCATATATGCTTACAGAAACCATGAAAATGCGCTATTATAAAGAGATATAACACTATATTCTTGAAACCATGGAAAGGGCGAGCAGTATTCCCTGCGTTATTCTACGAATACATATGGGCCTAAGGAGTTAGAAGGAACATGACACGTAATTCATAAAATAGGTACACATAAATTTTAATAAGTGAGTTTTCATTTTTAAATCATTATTAATTTAAGGTTTAACGCCTAGTTTAACTTAATTCAGACTAGCCTACAATAGCGTCCTCACTCCGTAGTGGTAATAGGCTAAATCAGTGAGGTCTAAATCGAGTGGCACTATGGGATCCTTATGTTTCGAATCATGTGATGAAAGAATATTTATATGCCTTCCATGAGGTATCAGTCAGTTCGTAAAGAGGTCCTGCCCTGCGGTGCCAGGAAAGTACGCCGCTAGAATGGGTGACACCTGGTGTTCGCGAAGAGTTTTTCATGGTTATTTACCGACGGGGGTATACTGCTTCTTACACCTACTACCGTCGCCCAAATTTCATCCCGCAAGAGTTCTTTTTCATGTCCACAGACTTGTGCCTGTCACATTTATGCAAATATGTCATCGGGGCGTTATTAAATCCACAACCTTAAACACAGATAACCAGTACCATACCCCATACCGACTGCTCCACCCAGGCCAAATGGCTAAGAGGGCTTAGAGCTTTTATTTATGCCTATATAAAATGTGATAGTGTAACAACGTGACCAGTAGCCTTGACATTAGTGTACTGGAGTTCACATTTCAATAATTTTAGAACTGTTTTTGTGATATACGGTATGATTTTAAACTGTTTTGATAAAAATTATTTGCATAGGCATATATATTTACCAAACCCCTTAGTATAACTTTCGCAACTTTCTTTACTTTATGCATGACCAACACATTCTGATACAGAACAAGAGGCCATGTTGCAAAGAGCGCATATTCAGAGTAGGTGGCTTATAACTAACCTTCAGATATTTTTTTCGAAAAAAAGTTTCAAATAAAAGTTTTAGCTCTTAGTACGAAATTAAAAAAAAGTCGTTAGAGCCGTTTTCGCGAAAAAAAAACTATTTTTTTGTGTGTAAAATCTTCTTAAAAATAAGAGAAAGTTGTCACCAATCTTCATGTCACATCCTCAGAAGGTACCCAACCCAAAAACAAAATTCTGTTCTTGTACGATTTTCCGCTCTGGACTAAGCTGTTCACAGACACAGACACACACACAGACATGTTTCCGGAAAAAAGTATTTATGGATTCAGGAGTCCTCAATATTAATATTAAAAAACCAACTTCGAATTAGGGGGTCCTTTACCTTTGGTACGGGCAGATAAAGTAAAAATTTCTTTTTGCACAATTTTCTCGGAAATTGCTCTAACGATTTTGTCTAAATTTTGTAAATGAGGGACTTATAGTAAAAGCTATACTATATACTATATACTATAGTAAAAGCTTCATTTGATACTTCTTTTTTTTGCAAAAATATTCTCAAGGGTACTTACAAGCCAGCCACCGTTTGTAGAATCTCTGACATTCTTGGTGAACAATAAATCTTTGCGTCAGGTTGAAACAGCTGAATATATGCATTCCTTGCAATTCTGTCTCTCATTCTATATTAGAATGTGATAAGCAAAGGTGTATTGGTTGAGCTTAGGGTAAAGAAAATTACCTGAATGCATTACGTTAAATTTTATTGGGGCTGTCTATCCTGCGAGATTGCAATTAGAAATGTACTAACGACTTTCTCTTCAATTTTACATAAAGAGAATGTCATTTTTGTCGATTGTCTGGAAAATTTCTCTAACAATTTTGTTTAAATCTTCCACACTAATTCATGATTTGCATAATATATTATTTTAAATAGTATATTATGTATTATAATATAATTATTATTAGGGATGGGTCGATACCAGATTTTCTCGATACTCGATACTCGATACCGATACATGATTTTTTCCTCGATACTCGATACTTCGATACTCGATACTTTCAACATTTCCAGTTTCAATAAATAGATACATAAAAAATTAAAATTTGAGAGAACTGTGTAATACCAACTAAATTAATTACGTCTGCATATTTAATGAGATAAAATTTAATATCACCAGTAGCCTATAATTATTTTTAAACTCTACATTAAAACCAAAATTAGTTTTTTAAACAGTCTATTTACAAGTTTTTGTTAAAAAATACTAGCATTCTCACTTAAATGCAGAATTGCAGAATTACAAAAGTATCGAAAAAGTATCGAGCGAGTTTTCTGAAGTATCGTTCGATGCCGATACCATGCAAGTATCGAGAGTATCGAGGTATCGAAAGTATCGAGGGCCCATCCCTAATTATTATATATGACCGCCGCTGTGGGTGAGTTGGTAGCGTGACTGCCAGCCATCTGGTTGGCCAGGGTTTGGTTCCCGGCCGGGTCGGGGATTTTACAGAGATGGAAAGTTTCCTTCCTTCCTGGGCCAGGACTGGGTGTTGTGTTCTCATTCCCATCCCGCGGTATCATCCGGCGACTCCTGAGGCGGAAATGCTTCCAGTTGAGCCTTCTAAAGCGGCAGTTCTTAATTATTTTTATTACATTGTTATTTGTTGTTTTTATTTAATATTTATTTTGTCTACAGAAGTTGCTATTTATTCCCTGCGGGAGTTTAATAATGTCATCTACCTCGAATGTGGAGAAAATATTGTATTTGTCTCATGGGTATTGTGGAATAGTTTTCCAGCTGCTCATATTGAGAGACATGGTGAAATGAAGACTAATAAGTTGAAACATAAAAATGCCGAGTGAAGCGCTCTCCGCAATGATTAAATACATTATTTGGCGAAACAAAGTGGGCTGGGCGGGGTGGAGAGCCCCAAGGACTCGTGACCTAGTTTCCAGACTCATCTCCCCCTACAGGGTGCACTTGCACTATCTGATTGCATTGTACGCAGCGATATACTGTACTTGTTTTGCTCTGCCAGGTACTGCGATCTTATTGTGCAGGATTACAGTAGAAATAGGTCAACGCTGCGAAGACTTTTTAATTGAATTACTTCCTTGTAAACTAACTCGAATCGTTGGTTTCTTTTAAATTATTTCTATATTAAAAAAATATATAGTTTGATTCAGTCACATGATTTTGCATATGCACAGATCTTGCTATATTTTTCTCTTTATATTAAGTTAGGATGGGTCGATACGAGATTTTCTCGATACTCGATACCGATACATGATTTTTCCTCGATACTCGATACTTCGATACTCGATACCTTCAACATTTCCAGTTTCAATAAATAGGTACATTAAAAATTAAAATTTGAGAGAACAGTTTAATACCAACTAAATTAAGTGTGCAAATTTATGAGACAAAATTTAATATCATCAGTAGCCTATAATTATTTTTAAACTCTACATTAAAACTAAAATTAGTTTTTTAAACAGTCTACTTACAAGTTTTTGTTAAAAAATACTAGCATTCTCACTTAATTGCAGAATTACAAACGTATCGAGCGAGTTTCCTGAAGTATCGTTCGATGCCGATACCATGCAAGTATCGAGGTGTCGAAAGTATCGAGAACCCATCCCTAATATTAAGGCATGGGATAAGTGGCAATCTGGCAGGAGAGCGCATTCCGCTGCTTCTGTTCTCTACAGTAATACCATGAGCACTGCTAGTTTTATTGGTTGGTTGGTATATGGTTATTTCAAGACGGGAGTGTACTGCAACTTAGGCCTGTGACTGTCGCAGGTTTGCCGGAATTTTGTCCCGCAGGAGTTCTTTTACATGCCAGTGAATCTATTGACACGGGCCTGTCACATTTATGCACACATAAATGCCATCGACCTGAGCCGGGATCGAACCCGCTACCTTGGGCACAGAGCCCAGCGCGTACTAACTGCGCCACCCTTGGCGACTCTAGTATTATTGGTAATTTACATGAGCTTAACGAATGTTTCTTCAGTCTCGAAATAATTATGTCATGGCAAGAAACGTGAGTTTAAAAGCGAAATTAAATTACCCAAGTAAAACTTAACACGAGTGACATTCAGCTAAAACGGTAGATAATTCTTCGCGAAGAAGACGACGTCCATTTGTAAATTACTTCAAAGCAAAGGATTTAATATAATAAAGACAAGCCTATATCACAATGGAAAACAATGCAATTCCAAGTATAATTTCCGTGTAACTTAAATAATACAATTTTCTTTCAATTAATTCTAACCATGAACTGTTTTCTGTAAAATTTGAATATCGATTATCAAGCGAAATAGTTGTTCATTGCCCAAATCAAATTATATACAATAAAATAAACTGGACCTTTAGGAGGTTTAATACTCCAAAATCGTTACAAGACTCGTAATAATACTGTTGAATACAAAGTGGTTTTGCAGAATTCTCTCGTTTTTCTCTTAGCATGGCATTTCAGAATTTTTTTAATCGACTTCCTGCTGTCAATAGGCCTACAGTTCTACTTCACTGTTTCTTTTTTAATTTCACTATTTTCTCTCTCTTATTAGTTCGTTTTAATAGGTTATTCATATCGATTTTGTTCTGCTAGTTTTATACTTTATGAATAGTTCTCATGAATGGATGGGAAGAATCGAACTGCTATTGAATAAACAACTCGCTTTATAAGATAAATCTATTGAGATACGACTGTGCTCGCTTTGTGTATGGATCAGAATTTTTTTAACGGTCGGGCTCACTAATTCTATTATTCAGCCACTTCCCCAGTTTCACAATAATTCAATCACGTCACTCCCTTAATCAAATTTTCTGCTTTCCCAGTATTTCGAACACAGTAATCTTTTTATCCGCATACTTCTGTAAACGACGGTTGCATGGGCAGCATTTATTATCTACTACATCTAAATTGTTATTATTATTATTATCAGGGCCCGGATTCTAATGACGTGTCATCTTTTTATTGATACTGCCTAGACATTGCCAACTTGTAGATAAATCCTAATCATGGCCTCTAGATTATAGAAATGCATTTTTATTAGGTCATTTTTTTGTCATTTTATGCAATTTTATATTTTTAGGGCATTTATTTAAATTTTAGGTCATTATTTTGTCATTTTCTTGTCATTTGCTTCCTTATTTAGTCATTTTCATGTATTTACATTGAGTGTAGGCCTATTAACTTTTTTCGTCGCTAGCGGTGCTGTCTTTGAAGTGTTGTTTGTTTAATGCAAGAAGGAAAAAATCGGCGTTAAAGTTTTGACATGTCTCAGTCGGAAGTGAGAAGCAAAGAAACGCTAACATTTTATATATATACTCATTGCATACCCAGGCGGCTTCCTTTCGTTAGGAGGAAAAGTTTGCCGACAGCTCAACCCATGTTCTTTGTTTTACCGCACCAATCAGCTAGTTACCCCAGCCAATCAAAATCTAAGAATGTCCTGTGGCGATTTTGACAGCTACTCGTCTACCCTAATTTCACTTTAAGAACAAAGTAGATGTAAACAAAGCCACGTGACAAGGGAGCGCCTCATTGGCTAGTTGACGAACTGTAACTTTTGCTGCTTTGTATGCATACTCTTGCTCTTAATAAAATAGTTCGGTTCAAACCGTACCTTTTTGTAGCTATTTTCGTGCAGAGAAATTTAAAAACACGTTTCTGAAGCAGATCTGTATATGAAACAAAATTAATTTGATCAGGTTTTCATGACGCATAATAACTAAGTGAACTAATTAAACCGTTACAACACATGTAAATTGTAGGCGTTTACGACAGCTGTGTGAATGCTCAAGTACGCCATCTTGGAATGAACTTGCCACAGTCCCTTCCCAATAACTTGGTAAGACCTGCTGAATATGCGTTCATTTATTTATTTATATCGGTTTTACAACACGTACGTGAGGACAAGAAAGTCGTGTGCTAGAAATTTTGTCAAAAGTTAAATGTAACTTACAGCTCTGATAGGATTGGGGCGGTTACAAACAGAAATTAATGAATTCAACAAGGAAACGCCTCTGAAGTGGGCAGCCAACATTGCAAACTGAGAGTAATTTTTTATACTCGTTAATATCTTCTTGTTAACTGTTTATGACTTTCTTAAATACTAATATTAAGCCTAATTTTGTACAGATGTATCGATCTTTTCAAAATAAATATCACATTTTTCAACAATGGTGCATGTCATAAAAAATATTTTATAAGTACTATTGAGAACACTGGAATACACACAAATCCTCATTCCGTGGCGGGTAAAACTCCACATGGTTTGTCACATGCTCGGCGGAGTGGTACTTTAGAGTTTGTTTACATCTACTTTGAACTTAAAGTGAAAATAGTATACTCCGCGTGGAGTGAATGCGTTGTTGCAAGATCAAGTTACAGTAAACAATAACACGTGTGAATTGAATAAAGCGAAGGAAGAACTGATAGTCCCCTGTCAAATGTACAAAAAAAGGCTCCCGTGTGCTCCTTGATGATGCAAGTGTGGGAGTAGTCTCAATCTCTTCGTTTAACCTTGGAGAAACATAATTTCGATGGTGCCACTCTTGAAAATGGTGCGTTCGAATGGGGGGGGGGGCAAAAAACAAAATGGCCGACATCGCAAACACGTTTTCCTATTTATATCAGTAACCGTTGGGTTTACAAAAAAAAAGTTTGAAACAAGAAATGTAGCTACTTAGATTCTGCACAGAAAAGATTATTACAACTTTTATGTAGGATCAACCGTTTTCTCATAAAAAGTACTTTTATATTTTTCAAAATTAAAAATGATTATGTCTCAGTATGAGGGTTTTGCAAGCGCATATTTACATGCCTGACATTATTTACACGGCCACTGGATACTTCTAACAATAATTAATATGTTAAACACCAATAAATTAAAAAATAACCCGTTTCCCTTATGTTGTGCCCCTAGGAAACTGAACGATAAAAAGTACCACTATAGTTTTAACCTTTAACGAAAATACTTTGGAAAAAATACAATGTTTGCAGATATATAGGCCTGTAGACAGAGTGGATACACTCCTACAATTACATTTTTAATTATAATCATCGTCACTTTCAATACAAATCTCACTTAGACCTAAATCTTCATCATCGTCCAGTTCGCACTCTCCCATGTTGTCACAACGGTTGGGATTACCTTCTCACGTGCACATTTCAGTACACCGGAGTCCATTTGACTGACATGTAGCCTACATGGAGGAGAGCAACGCCTTTTGGAGCATGAGCAGCGACAAAGTTCCAAGATAAGCTCTGGTGCACAAGGGTTGGTACAAGCAACAGACTCGTATGCACTCCCTACTTTTTTGCATCCAAAATCTGAGGGCGGTGGGTTATTGGGATGCTTATTTAGGTCATGATTCCATTCAAAACATTGAAGGTGAGCCTTTAGCCATGCCAGATCCAGTGCAGATCTTGTTGGAGGAACATCTTGGCATTTTTTCTGTGTAAACAACAACATCGCACCGGACCTAATATGTCGGTCAGTGTTGTTTTGGGAATATAAAGCTGCAAATGAACTCTTCCAAGATAGTCCTGACATTTTCAGTGAGTGAAAGTGTAGTCCGCAATTTAGCCAAGGCTTCTAGCAGCGTATCACTTGCGGAATTAAAAGCTTTCCACCACTTTATTTTACCTTTGCCAGCAAATGATCCTGTTACATCAGGTCCTAAAATTGCGTGTAATCCAGGGAGTGCAGAGGCTTTCAGAGGTCCAAGTGCTCTGTAAATTGAACCGTCTGAACAAACCTTAGCCGAGGAAAAATGCAAAATCTTTCGAAAGCTGATTACAGTATATCATCTCAGTGCTAAAATCAGGACATCAGTATCGGGGCAGAACACATGAGTAGTTTTAATTCCTTTCTGTGCTAAATAAGCTGCATGTAATATGAGCTTTGTGTCGGCCTCCTCCTGCGCACTTGCAAGACTGGATATATCATCGTCATGTGATGAAGCTGCTTTGTCCCTCCAACAGAGTACAAACCTTTTGTTTTTGGTCACGCCAAATTGCAGAATCTCATCGGAACGGAACTCTGTTAGCTAATTTGTGCATTGGTATACTTCCAATTTTCATTTCTGGTCCGATTTTGCACTGCATTGGATCTGAGCCCTTTGCCGAATCTCTCACGTCGCTTTCTTCATTGAGTTTTCTTTGTAAGAGTTAAAAACTACATTGACCTCACTGTAATTGCTGAATTCAGTAATTATAGTGAGGTCCATGTAGTTTTTGTACTCAGTTTTTACTCAGTTGGAGGGACAAAGCAGCTTCAACACATGACGATGATATATCCAGTCTTGCAAGTACGCAGGAGGAGGCCAACACAAAGATCATATTACATGCATCTTATTTAGCACAGAAAGGAATTAAAACTACTCATGTGTTCTCCCCCGATATGGATGTCCTGATTTTAGCACTAAGATGATATCCTCAGCTTTCGAAAGATTTTGCATTTTTCCTCGGCTAAGGTTCGTTCAGCTAGGTTCAATTTACAGAGCACTTGGACCTCTGAAAGCCTCTGCACTCCCTGGATTACACGCAATTTTAGGACCTGATGTAACAGGATCATTTGCTGGTGGAAAGCTTTTAATTCCGCAAGTGATACGCTGCTAGAAGCCTTGGCTAAATTGCGGACTACACTTTCACTCACTGAAGATGTCAGGACTATCTTGGAAGAGTTCATTTGCAGCTTTATATTCCCAAAACAACACTGACCGACATATTAGGTCCTGTGCGATGTTGTTGTTTACACAGAAAAAATGCCAAGATGTTCCTCCAACAAGATCTGCACTGGATCTGGCATGGCTAAGGGCTCACCTTCAATGTTTTGAATGGAATCATGACCTAAATAAGCATCCCAATAACCCACCGCCCTCATATTTTGGATGGAAAAAAGTAGGGAGTGCATACGAGTCTGTTGCTTGTACCAACCCTTGTGCACCGGAGCTTATCTTGGAACTTTGTCGCTGCTCATGCTCCAAAAGGCGTTGCTCTCCTCCATGTAGGCTACATGTCAGTCAAATGGATTCCGGTGTGACAATATGGGAGAGTGCGAGCAGGACGATGATGAAGATTTAGGTCTAAGTGAGATTTGTATTGAAAGTGACGATGATTATAATTAAAAATGTAATTGTAGGAGTGTATCCACTCTGTCTACAGGCCTATATATATGCAAACATTGTATTTTTTCCAAAGTATTTTCGTTAAAGGTTAAAACTATAGTGGTACTTTTTATCTTTCAGTTTCCTAGGGGCACAGCATAAGGGAAACGGGTTATTTTTTAATTTATTGGTGTTTAACATATTAATTATTGTTAGAAGTATCCAGTGGCCGTGTAAATAATGTCAGGCATGTAAATATGCGCTTGCAAAACCCTCATACTGAGACATAATCATTTTTAATTTTGAAAAATATAAAAGTACTTTTTATGAGAAAACGGTTGATCCTACATAAAAGTTGTAATAATCTTTTCTGTGCAGAATCTAAGTAGCTACATTTCTTGTTTCAAACGTTTTTTTGTAAACCCAACGGTTACTGATATAAATAGGAAAACGTGTTTGCGATGTCGGCCATTTTGTTTTTTGCCCCCACCATTCGAACGCACCATTTTCAAGAGTGGCACCATCGAAATTATGTTTCTCCAAGGTCAAACGAAGAGATTGAGACTACTCCCACACTTGCATCATCAAGGAGCACACGGATGTACATTTGACAGGGGACTATGAGGTCAGTGATAACAATGAGAGAATATTGCAACGTTGCTTTTGTTTTGGATAGCGGAAGCCCAAGACCGATTTAGTCAGATCAATTAACATAAAGAAACACCGAAACCTTTGAAGCCGACTGGCCATCCAATGAGTAACTGCACTGGACTATACTATATTATTATTGTTATTAGATTAACTTGGCACCAGAGTTTGCCACCTGCTTGGATTTGAGAGTGCAAACTTCTGTTTTCCCTCTGTTAATAACAATATAATCCGCAGACCACAAAAGGAAATGCCGAATTTTGACGCAGTGCCAGTATAAATTTCCGTGAGAAAAGAACATTCACAGCATTACAGTTATTTACAGTTTTTACAATTATGTACAAACTAGTCTATAACTTTGTGTGTACAATAATAATGTTTTATAAATAAAATATAAGTTTTTAGATCATTTTTTATAATTATTAAGTCATTTTCTTTAAAATTAAGGTATTTTATAGGTCATTTTTCAAACAATTTTAGGTCATCAGAATCCGGGCCCTGCTTATTGTCCATTTGGCGATGCTATGACAATTTTCCGGCTGTGTTCTTTAAGAACCACGTAAAATGACCTTATTTGAGGTTATAATGATCTTTAAGCCCTATAAAATGCATTATATACATGGGACATGGTCACTATTGCGGTGACCGGAGATGACTGTACAGTTTTACTCAGTGAAGCACAAAACTGACAGCTTTGCTGATGATAGCTCGAGACTAACGAATAATGGAATAATGTGATTGTTTTCAATCACGTTTCGTTCGCTATTGATCGACAAGGGGGGTCGTTCATCCATCGTCTCATGCTACACTTCATGTCTCATGCAATTTTGATTTTGTTTTACGTTTATACAGTACAATACCTTTTCTTCTTCCCTGTTGCGTAACAGAATGGTTATTTAATACTTTATTCTACGGATACAACACAAATCTTGCTTTGTTTCCTTTGTGAACTTCTACATAACTGTGGTTATGCAATGTGTGTAGAAAGAACAGTTTCAAACACATGGTAAATAGATTTTATCATTCTTTGCACGGTGTTTTATCGTAAAAGCGAAAATAAATTCAGAGTTTCCAAACTACACTTTGTATATCTAATCTCGTGCCTGATTCTAGACATAGGCGTAACCAGGCCGACCATATGGGGGGGGTTATAACATCCGCGGGGTCTGAGGGGTATGGAAAACCCCCCAGGGAGAGGGGGGTCCGGGGGTCCTCCCCGGAAAATTTTAAAAATAAAGATGCAAAATAACGAGTTTTAAGTTTCCGGGGGTACTCCCCCGGAAAATTTTGAAAATTAAGATGCAAAATAACGAGTTTTAAGCTTCCGGGGATCCCCCCGGAAAATTTTGAAAATTAAGATGCAAAATAACGAGTTTTAAGCTTCCGGGGGTCCTCCCCCGGGAAATTTAAAAAATTAAGACGCAAAATAACGAGTTTTAAGCTTCCCAAGCTTTATACCTGTATTAAGTAATTTATGGGCAGACTTAAAAAAATTATATAATTTTCCTTTTTTTAATCAATGGGGGGGGGGGTTCAAACCCCCAAACCCCCCCCCTCGGTACGCCCATGATTCTAGTTGCACGGATAACGCATGTTTTGCACTTGAGGTACACGAGATCTTTATCAGAAACTATACGAGAAATAAATGCTTTTACAAATACAAATCCATTGCCCACTTGCAATGAGACGTACTTAAAAATCCGTTACCCATTCGCAGTGAAACAAATATTTAAAAATTCGTTACCCAGTTGCCATGAAAGAGACACTAAAAAATTCGTTACCCAGTTGCCATGAAACAAATACTTAAAAATCCGTTGCATAGTTGCAATGAAAAATACTTGAAAATATTTTGCAAAGTTACAATGAAACTAATATTTTGCCCAGTTACAATTTAACTTAACACTAAACACGTTGCCCAGTTGCAGTGAAAGAAACGCTTAAAACTCCGTTGCCCAGTAGCGATGAAAGAAATAATTAAAAATTCATTGCGCAGTTGCAATGGAACGTTACTTTAAATCCGTTGCCTAGTTGCAATGAAACAAATTCTTTAAAATACCTTGCCCATTAAGAGTGAAAAAAACGCTTAACAATCAATTGCCCAGTTGCAGTGAAAGATTTACCGTACTTAAAAATCCGTTGCCCAGATTAGTGATGATCAAATGCAAGACCAAGACCAAGACCAAGGCGGTCTTGGTCTTGGTCTTGGTATTGCACTCTCAGTCTTGGTCTTGGTCTTGCATAGGTAACCCTGGTCTTGGTCTTGGTCTCGGTCTTGCATCAGTGGTCTTGGTCTTGGTCTCGGTCTTGCATACTCGGTCTTGGTCTTGTTGCAAGAGTCTTGCAATTTTATTTTATGCATCTTACTGTGATCTATGGCGTTTACATGATTTAAAGTTACACCGATTACATGTGTGTTATTGCTTGCGAAAGTAACGAAAGCTAATTGCTTTTAGTTGCTTTGACTATGTAAACAGTAAAGTGATGTCACACTGTTTGCCGGAATGTCCATAGTGATATAAGCTAGAACAGTAAACTTTGAGTGTAAGTTTAAATATTCTCTGTTATCCTATTGCAGAACTTTAAACAGAAAATCCACGAGATGCTAACACTATTTGAGAGTGTAAAATTATGAATATTATATTGTAAAGTTTCAAATTGAACGTCTGTGGAGACAAGAAGTAATATTAACAAGATGTGTATGATACATAACGGCTAGATATATAAGTATTCATGAACCACATTGTTGGACATTACATTAGAATATTATAGGAGAAAACTTAGAGCAATCATAGGAGAAAGATTCCATCTGGCGCTGTGAATTGAACTCCGGCTTAGCTCAGTTAGTAGAGCATTGGTGCGAATAGCCAAAGGTCTCATACAATACATGATCTTCACACTGATTTAATTCTGTAGTGTGTCTTCCCATATACCCGGAACATATCTTTTCATAAATATGTGACATTTACAGTTTTACCCTTGTAAATCGGAAGCAATTTTATTTATAACGCGTTTCTCCAAACTTACTTGAAACGTGCCTGATTGTTAAACTTAAAGTTTAAGTGTTACTAATTATCATCTCCTTTTCCTTAGATCATAATATACCTTTTACATTGATTGCGCATCTTTCCTGTAACATAATTAGTTCCTTCTGCTACCAAACCCTCTGTCTATTATTTAAAGTCACGTTCAGTCTACCTGGGAAAATACACCCTCGCTTTGAGATCCTCTTTAAGAAATTTGGTTTTCCAAGAACGTGCTTTTTCACAATACCTACGTATTTACCAAGACTTATTCATACCCATCACCATTTTATAATAAAGCAATTACCTTAACTATTCAATATTCAAGTAATTCATTTAATCTACTGTACTTAATCATTGTTACCATCAAAAATCACCGTCTATCTAATAAATTCCATATCAATTTTATATGTGCGAGTAGGCTATGAATATTAATGATAGGTGTAAAAAAGGATATCATCGTTAATGAAATAGGCTACTGAGGATGTTAATAGGAGTTTTAAGTTACAGGGACTGATTAAAGTTTCAAACCCTCAGTCATAGGTCGCCCCATGGCTGAGTGGATAGACCGTTCGCCCTCCACGGGATCGGATCTCGATGGATCTCGATGGATCTCGATGGATCAATGTGAAATTTGTGATGGACAAAGTGGGGTCGGGGCAGATTTTCTCGAGGTGCTCCTGTTTCCCCTGGCATATCTCATTCCATCGTTGCTCCATTCATCATAGTATGAATAGTATCATAGTTGTAATAACGAATTATTATAGATCCTCAGTCATAGCTTCCTTTTAACCCAGTGAGAGGTTAGAGAAACTAGTTATTGAATAACTGTATGGCAGAATTTATTTATATTGTACGCAAAATGAAATTTCATATATGGCTTAGGGCCTTTGTTACATCTGTTTGCCTTTCGTACCATAATACTAGAGAACTATTGCAATTAAACATTTTAAAAATGAATATGGAGTGTTTATCGTGAATTTAACTCCCACCAATTGAAGGAACTAGCTGTCTGGAATGCCATTCAGGGAAATCCGTCAGATTAATTGTTAGTTTTCATTGCAGTAATTTGTTTATCGTAATGGTGAGAGAGGTTGTATACAGATTTCATATGTATTATTTGAATGGTGCGCTCGTTTTTGGATACGGACAGTGTTACGCACCGGGTCTGCTCTCATTGGTTACCGCACGATGAAGCAACCTCTATATTATAAGCCCACTAGCCTTGGGACTACCCGGCTAGCGACTCTGCGGCGCCTTTGAGTAGCGGTCGCTGCATACACAACGGGGCTTTATAAAACTTTTTCAAATGCAAGACTGCAAGAGTCTTGCAGTTAGGACTTGTTCTTGCCAGAGTCTTGCAGGGTTGGTCTTGGTCTTGGTCTCGGTCTTGCATGGTCGGTCTTGGTCTTGGTCTTGCTAACGCTGATGCGGTCTTGGTCTTGGTCTCGGTCTTGCATTTTCTGCAAGACCAAGACCAAGACTGGTCTCGCTCATCATTTGCCCAGATGCAGTGAAACAAACGCTTAAAAATCCGTTGCCCAGTTGCAGTGAAAGAAATAATTTAAAAGCCGTTGTGCATTTGCAATTAAATAGTAAAATCCTTTGCCTAGGGCAATGAATTAAACTCTTAAGGGGAGGTTGTAAGCACATTTGATCAAAAATGTGGATTTTCGGTTTATTGTATATTTCCATTGAATTAAGTATAATTTACACGTTACATAGTCGTTTTGTGCTATAAGGGCCATAATGGCGTAGTAAATCTCTTTAACTCGTTACCGGCTGAGTGCCGGGCACAATAATGAAAGTCCATTCATACGTTGCCGGCTGTCAGACGGGACCAATTCCTTTTCCTTTTAGTTCTAGGTTTCCCTGAGTAGATGGCGCAATATGCTATGTACAAATTTACAGCTGAATATACTGTGTTTTTTAAAATGTTTTTCACGGAAGTCAGCTTAGCATATGCTTTAATATCTACCGAGTGAATGTTGCAAAAAATTGTTATCTTACACAAAAAACAATAATTTCCCAAATATATATTCATAAAAATTAGATATTTCTTTTTTTGCATATCCCTCGCTTGTACTGTGCGCAACAGTGATCTATCTCATTTTGTTTTTTGTGCACATTTGTTCCTTTTTCTCGGGAAGTATTAAGAGTAGAGATCTGATTTTTGTTCCAGTTACTAAAACTACATTAATACAGAAATGGTGGTTTTTTAATGCATTTATCTTCAATGGTAAGAAATTTATTTCATTTTTAATGAATAAAACCGAATGAAAAAATTGAATTTTCCAAAAAAAGTTATAAAATATTTGTTTACAAACATATTCCTTTTAAAAAACCAACGTTTAAAGACAAGATACAGATCTAACAGTCTACCAAATTTTGTTTCAATTGATCAAATAGTTTTTGAGAAAAAGGAACATGAACATCAATAATTTAACATGGCAGAGATACAGCTTACAACCTCCCCTTAAAAATTCTTTGTCAGTTTGCAATTAAACAAATGCTGAAAAAAATGCGTTGCCCAATTGAAGTGAAAGAAATATTTTAATCTCTATTGCGCTGTTTCAGTGAAACAATTACTCAAAATACGTTGTCTAGTTGCAGTGAAACAAATTCTTGAAAATATTTTTCCCCAGTTGCAATGAAACTAACACTTAAAAATCCGTTGCCCAATTACATACAGTGAAACAAACGCTTAAAAATCGTTATCCAATTAAAGAAATGCGTTGCATTGTTGCATTGAAACAACTTTTTTCCATTGCCTAGTTGCAGTGAAACAAATTCTTAAAAATACTTTTTCCAGTTGCGCTTTAAAATAAACAATTTAAATGCTCCAGTTGTTATTGGTGCTCAAAACGGTTGGTGAAAGTTGACTGCAGCTCTAGACTGTCATGTCCATGATTTTTGTCATATTTCTATCCATCTTCAATCTATACAGCCATCCATTAATTATTCCACCCATCTACCCTTTCATGCAACTGTCCTTCCACTCATCCATCCAACTTTTCAGGCATCCATCCACCCTTCATCCAAATTGTAAGATTAGAATTGAGGAAGTGTTTCAAATTAGGAATCAGAGACTTTTCCCATTGTAGGCCTCTCATGCTTTCCTCCTGACAGAATTTTTGGTCGCATTGAGAATAAATTAAATTCAACAAGCACCATCTGGACTATTATGACATACGGAACAACGGGAACATCTACGTAGGCCTATATGTTGCTAATTGGAAGATATTTGTTCAAAATGACATAAAAACCTCCTTTCACTTTCCGTTCAAACCTGGTAAAAGAATAATTATTATTAGGAAATTAACAACACTACTGCTGTTCAGGGTGAACAAGGCACCAGGGTATGGCAAAAGTATTAAACGATGAAGTAGAAATAATTAAAGACGTGATGTTAAAACCAGGAAAAAATCAAAAGGTCTAACAACCCTCTTACAGAACTGTGGACCAGAACGGAAAGAAAAGTAATGAACTTTTGTTTTATAAGAATGTCTTGGTACAACAATATGGAATTGAACTGATGAAGAATCAAACACAGGAGAGCTACCCGATGAGGCTGAAGAAGAAATCATTATTTGCTTTAAGAAACCGTACCGTAGTATTTTGAAATCTATTCTCTTTGATGCACAGTCGTTTGTATTGCTATAATAATTAATTGTTATTTCTGAAATGTCTTTACAAAAATCTGCCTTAATGTCAACTACCATGTAGCCAAAACTTTTCCAGAAACTGTTGTAACCATATTTGAGTTCCAAAATTCGTTATGTTCTCATTAAAATATAGTCATAAGTCAGACATTTAAAAAGCTATAATTATACACAAAGAATGCCCGCAAAAACTCAGTAGTAAAAAGTGGCAGTTTTTTCTCATTCGTGAAAAATTTTGTTACTCTGGAAATGAACTTCTCCTCCGAAACTTACACATACATCTGGACCTACGGTAGATAGGAGCTTCTACTTTCTACCGTGCACTTAATCGAGAAAATATGTGAGTAGGCTATATGAGAAAGAAGTTTCCTTCCTCGTTACTGAACCGCCCACTCGTGATTTTATCGACTTCTTAACTTCCTTATTATGAACACGGAACTCCCTAAGCTTGAACAAGTAGGCACGTCCGTTAAACTTGCAGAACATAGTTTATGTGTCATAAATTACCACTAAAGTAGGATTGAAGTTTGCACAACCGCGTTCAATACGTCAGCCTGAGACCATAGATCATTAATTACATCGTTATGTAGGTGTTGGAAAGGTCCAGCGAAGAAACTTCATTACTTAAGTGGCATCATAAAATATTTATGCTCTACGTTTCCGCCTTGCCCTTCTCTTCAAGCCATCAAATCCAACAACATACTGTAACCCGCAGTGGTATAATGTAAGAATAGTTTGCACTGTTACATCTTGACTCGGGAAAACTACAAAACTATAGCAGCAAGTAGAGGGAGAACCTACTTATCTTAAGAAATGCTTCCTATGCACACACACACACAAAAAAAAAAACTTGGGGTCCTTGTAATTTGGGAAGGTCTCAGCTTTTGAGTAAATTCGAATTAGAAAAACATCATCCTCCCAAAATTATTGACATTTCTGACTTATGTTAAGAAACTGAGAAAATTTATAAGAAAATTCCTATGACATTGGGACTTAACCAGGGACCTTCGGCTTTCAGTGCCGATGATCTACCAACTGAACTAGCCGGGGTTCGAAATACGCCATATAGAATCTTTCTGTTGTTATTACCCTTATCACTACTTCTCATGTAACAGAATCAATAACATGATTGAAGGAATATATAATTAAAACTGTTCTTAGATGATTAGGATGAAGGACTCTGTTCAGGTAAAAGTTGCCGGGGACAGCTGGCTGCGCTCAGGAACTAGTTACATTTAGTTTTAATGAACTTCATTTCCCCAGTGTGGTGTATGGCTATCATATACCATATAGACATTATGCATTGCAAATTTTATTACATTGACATGGGGTGTTAAAACAGACATGAGACAACCGGCGCCTCTATAGGTGAGTAAAGTGATCCCCTATACAGGCCATGGAGGCCCAGAGGGTTCCAGGAGGTTGAGGCTCCCAGATTTTGGACATTCGGCACGTGAAGGTGGTAAGGTTGTCAGCCTTACGCACCAGCCGCCTTTACCCCCAGGATTGCTCCTGGTACTCATTTCTGTTAGAGGCTGAGTCGACCCCAGGGTCATAGTGCCACCAGAAGGGATTAGGCCAACTGAAAAATCTTAACGACCTCATCGGGAATCGAACCCGCGACCTTCCGGTATGTAGCGCAGCGCCCTCTATAGGCGTATACAAAATTATTTTGCTACCGGACTAATACTGAATTAATTATGATGGAAAAATGTGCTGTATATAACGAAACTGTAGCTACTTACCTTGCCATACATTCGTTCCTTTGTTATGCATATCAGTTGAATCGTTCATCGTTATATTGGTTGCTTGTATTCTAGTTCTTTTTGCTTCTTCGGCCTTTGCGATCTTGCGAAAACAGCTGAAAGCACAAACCGCTTAATTATTGTTTCTGACTTGTAGGAACTGAACTGAATGTTCTTAATTAATTTGACAACTCGAAATGTCTGTTTTACATTTGCGGAATAGTTTAGATACATTACCATGGTTACATTATAAGTTATTGTATTATTTTTGCTTAGCAAACTGTATTTTGTTTAAGGTCAATAATGATACCGGTACCTAAACCGGCACTAGAGTTACGTTCCGTGTGACTCTAATGTAGATAGTGGATACCCATGTTTTCATTCAGAAGATAAAGCCCAGTCCACCGACTCGGATGTCGGTTCGTTCTTAAAGAAACACCCGCAGTATGAAGAATACATATGTACCGATATAAACTGTGAGACATAAAAACAGTGATAGCGAGGAGTAGAGGGGGAGAGTGATGTATTGAACTGAACAGATTTTATTTTAAGGTTTGTTCGTTTTAGGCATACAGTCCGCTCACAATGACAGAAAAAGAGTGTGCGTGGAACGCCACGCGACAGAAGTGAAATTTGTTTTAATTTTTGGATTTTTTCAATTTTGGATTTTTGGACTTTATAATATTGGGTTTTTAGACTTTTAAATTTTGTATTTTTTTAAATTTCTTATCTTTTTTAATTTTAGAATTTCAGATTTTTTTATTTTCGATTTTTTTTTTAGATCTTTAAATTTTTTATTTTATGGATTTTTAAATTTTTTGTTTTCGATTTTTAATTTTGGATTTTTAGTTTTTATATTTTGGATTTATTAATTTTGGATTTTTTATTTTTTAAAATTTGGTTTTTATATTTTTTGAATTTTGAATTTTGAATTTTTTTCTTTTTAAATTTTGAATATTTGGATTTTTTAATTATGGATTTTTAATTTTTTTAATTTTGGATTTTTGGACTTTTTAATTTTGGATCTTTGAATTTTTTAACTATGGAATTTTTGTTTTTTAAATTTTGGATCTTTGAATTTTTTTAATTTTGCGATTTTTTAATTTTGGATTTTCAATTTTTGGATTTCTTAAATTTTGGATTTTGGATTTTTTAAATTTTGGATAAGCTTAATCATTGAGTTGATTGTATATTGTGCAGTCCGTTCCGCCACACCTCACTAATTTCGTGACGATTTTGAGTGTGACACTAATTTCGTGACGATTTTGAGCGTTACACAAGCTCTCGATTCACCCCTACCGCGGCTAAAGAAGTTTTACTTCAAATAGTACAACTAACAAATTACAAATATAATAATTACAGACACATTATTAATAGAAATACTTAGAATAATACATAAACCTTCACCTAATGTCATGAAGTAGTAGCCAAAATATATTATATGATAAGAGTAAACTTTTGTAGAAGATAATGAGAAATTAGGATTCATAAGCGGTTATGAGGTGATTAAGAGTTTCTTTGTCGTAGCAAGAGAATAACTTTGATAATAATGACAATGATTGAGTTTATTGTATAATCGAGAGTCCATGCATATAAAAGATTTATTCAATTTAGTGGTGGGGTATCTAGGAATTTTGAGTGTGCTTGAAGTAAATCTTTGCGTGGGGATGAACGATTTGAACAGGTAGTTTAAGTGATATAGAGGGATAGAGAATGAGTATATATATAGATATATATTGATATCTATATATATTGTGTTTCAAAAATACTTTTACAAACTTCGGGCATGGGTTACTTTTACCAAAAGACGGAAAAAAAGTTCATATGAACATATGTCCCATCGACGTTAATGGACGTGTCATCGACGTGTCATGGAAGCCTGCGAAACCATTCGACACCATCACGGAGTATTTGAAAGGGTGCGACAGTCCATGATCCGACGAGTGCATGCATGTCTAGAAGCAAGAGGAGGAAATTTCGAGCATTTGTTATGAGTTTTGTGTGTTGACGTGTTCCTAACGAGAAAACAAGGATTATGGGACACATGTTGATATGAACTTTATTCCTTCTTTTGGTGTAAGGAACCCATTCCCGAAGTTTGTAAAGGTATGTTTGAAACACTCTGTATATATGTGTGGGTGTGGACATCGGACTTAGACAAGATCCCTATACTATCGTGTTTAAACAATGAATATTTGAAAATAGCAAGAAATGACTACACCAGGGGATTCGTTAGCTCTCGTCACACAGCAGGCCTGGGGTTCGATTCCCGACACTCAGCTAAAAGTGTTTTCTGCTCTGAATAGGCCTATGTAAAACTGGAATTACCTCTTATAAATGCTGTATTTGGACCCAAATGGATAAAACAAAAGGCCTCATATGAGGTCAAAATGTCTTCTTATTTAGGCTATACGTCATTTTATAAGGCACTAAAATTGACACCTGCTAAAAACATGTGAGATATCATCTCATCAAAGGATTGTTCCGTTGGTTGCTCCTCGTTTGCGAGGAAGATTGTAATTTGATTTTCTCAGCCTGAGTGTCGGGGATGAAAGCTTAGTCTTAACTGAGGTAGCCATCGTTCAGGTTTTAATAAAGTTGTGCAAATCATTCAAGAGTTAAGCCATCTCACTCACACTTTGCTAAAACCGGTGCGTAGGAAATAAATTGAAACTTATATTAACCCAAGCGTTGATGTTACTTGCGATTCCCGTGGTACTCTTTCTAGTTGGGTAAAAATGGGAGTCATATGTTTCTCACTTGGTTATTTAACTGTTGACAGTACCATTCAAGAATCTCCAATCCACGCGTGTTACAGCCTGTGCATTTAGACGTGAGCACTTGCATGCGCCGCAGACATAGGGCGTGACGGAAGGGGAGTGTGTTGCTAGTATGAATCACGTGATGACTGATTCCACTGCGCATTGTGTTTACAGTGCTCTCGTCAATGCACAGACAGTACTTGAAGGAAGACGGAAATGTAAATAAGGAAATCCACCTGCGAATGTTATTAATAACTTTCGTAAGAGCGTTTGGCAAAGTCGCAATGTATGGGGAACCATCTCGCGATATGCAGGTTTGCACGCACGATATTATTATGTTTTTTCCCCTTCTTTTTCATCGAAGCAGGATGACCAACTGTGCTTCTTGTACAATGCTGGTAATTAAGTTAGGAACGGTAGTATAAGTGCTTTGACAGGTTCTGTTAGGTTATGAACAGTGATATTAGTTTAGTAGGACATACTGAATTCTCCCGTTTCGTAAATTTGGCATATTATATCTGCCACGAGGTTTTTTTGTGTTTGTCGACCTGTTTACCCAGAATTCTAGTTGTCCTGGCGATGTGACGTCACACCTCTCACGTCCAATCACGAGTTTCTTCGTGACTCGGCGATGTAAATATGGCGGAAATTTCGCTACTTTTAGCTAGAATGTGTTATAAAAGAAAGTGTATTATTTGGGGTGGGTGGTTGGACGAAATCATTCGTCAGGACATCCTTCCACAGAAAGATTTATAACAAAACACGTGTGATATTAGGTGTTTTATGAAGACTATTCCACTCATGCGCCGCGTGTTTGATATTGACCAATACCGTTTAGCAATACTCTGATATAGACCAATCACGGCCGTTTATCTTACAATATTCTTGTAGGAATCGCGAGGATTCTGTATTATCGGGTAAAATCGTCTGCTTGTTACTGGACACGTATCAGCGTGCAATGATTAATAGTCACATGCTGCCACTAAGCGGCACGAAAACAGATTGTTTTATGCAACATAACTTGTTTGGAAATTGAAATAATGGAAATATACATTGATTAAAAACACAATTTACATTTGGTGCAAGCCAGTTCGTGTGCTTTTATTCTATTCTGCTGTTAGCTTACCTAAATGAAGTTAACTATGTCTTTTATGCACCATTGGTAGCACTGATCACAACATGGTAACTCGAATCGTTTCATGGATGGTTGATTCATAGTATGCGTGATCTTGCAGCTGTTAGTTTTGTTTTTATACAACAAAGCACGAAAGTAATTATTTGTATAATCCGTTACATTTTTATTAATGGAATATTCTTAATAAATTTAACTCTCATTGAAATACCTTTGATAATCCCGGTTTTAAAATTTGGTCCCCATATATTGCGACTTTACCGAGCGTTTTGTGTGTGTAAATTATTCATTAAAATATTGTGTAATACTGGTAGAGTTGTTTGCAATGTAGCGCTTTGCTGCTATTAGAATGTGGCTTTTAAAAGCCATTCTCTTGTTACACTTCTTAATGAATATGAATGTTCTTCTGTTAGTTGCACTTGGAAGCACTGCTTACATAACAAGGATTAGGTGCACAGTGCTAGCGAATTTCCTCACTAGTAGCTTCATTTTATCCTGTAATTTGTTGAGATTTTACTACAACCTGACACTCTTGATTTATAAGCAAACACTCGAGGTAATAAAACGACATTAACGTCCTCGTGGTTCAGACAATAACGAGTCTTACTTGAAGTAGAGAGTACAATATGTTGGACGAGGGATTTAAATCCCGCGCACACTCTTACTAAAGTATCTTATTGAATTTAAGAACAAAGTTCTTTATTAACTTCTGTAAACGTTTCTCATTGCCACAAAATATGTACACTGAAGTGGCGCTATTATCACTTAAGGGACCCATCCAAATATTAAGAAACCACCTGTACAATACCAATTAAGCTGAACAGGTTTCCTTTCTTCAATTTTAATGGTTTTACTACTGATTATTTCAATTTTCCTGTCATTACCGTATTGAATCATTAATGATCTAACTAAAAGCTTGTAATTTTTGTGTAAGTGTATATTTTGTTGAAAGACATTCTTTGTCTGCAAGGCAATCTGCGTTGTGCAGAAAGATTATATAAATAAAATATAGTTGGTTTCATGCGCCGGCGACTCTTCTTAATTCGTTCAGTCTCATTTCTCTGTTTCAGGCTTGTACACAAGGTGTCACAGTACAAATAGAAACAGTGTAAGAATTAAGAAGTAGGTTATCATCGTCCCAAATGGGCAAGGGCAGTGTGCCTAAGAGAGCATCACGGAGTAGCCTGTCTCGAGAACAGTAAAATCTAAAATAATTTAATTAGTTTTTTTAGCCTTAACTAGCGATAAACTAATCTCAACTTAAGTAACTATTCTTATCAGGTTCATATACTGATTCATGATGGACTTCCAGTCATTTCTGTCCATTGACTCTTTTAGACCACAAGTTACCATCCTTAAACTCATCCCCATCGTGATTTCTGTTTCCCAACACTACTTTCCCGATTTCTGGTCTCCCAAATCCTCACTGCATAATGTCCACCTCTGGATCCATCGTTAAAAAATATAAGCTATAACTGTGGACTGATAATTCTTGGTTTTCATAATATCACCGTTTGCTTAGCCTGCATTATTCTAACCAATGTTTTATGAGACAATTTTGTGAATACTGTTGATACCTTAAGTTTCAACCACCACTTTTGAAAGTTTTGTATGTAAATACTTATTCAGGTAATCAAAACAGTTGGTGCACACACAACTGATTCCGCGATTACTGGTTTTCCGCGACGAGTATTGTTGGTTGAATGGTTGACAATTGTGAACTGTCATCGATGCAACCAGTAGCACTAGTGAAATTCTTTTAATGACTTTAATTTGGCGTGAAAATATTTGTTGTAAGACAGTGTCCTTGTGGATCGCCTCTCTTCGGGACTGATAGCCCTGAAGCTTTACATACCATATTCCCACCCTGATCTATGTCCAGATAAAATTATTCCAAAATTCTCATCATTATGGATTATCAAAGAGTGTAGATTTTTAATTATATTCGTGGTACGTATGCCAGACATTATAGTGGTTGAGTAAAACAGGGTTGCCACATTATATCAGCAACTTGACTTGTTATACCGAAGAATACATTTTTTACTTATCCTACTTATGTTATCGTGTCTTGAGAACTTGAGTCTTCCAAACCCCTTGGAAAATGTTTTATTCAAAACTGAACTGAATAGAACGAACGTTGCATGTCTAATGTTATGCTTGCAAAGCTCTTAGTAAACTCTTTCGAATTGTTCTGATGTTTTCCTTCCTATCTGCCGTTTAGAAAGTTGTTTCTTTTATTGTCTAACAATAATAATTACAAAATAAGTTCTGTAAGTAAGCAGTAACAAAACTTCTCTGTTGTACACAATGCCAAGTACGACCTACTTTTAGAAGTTAATGGAACTGTTCCCAGGATTTAATATCCAGTCGTTGTTTGAATCATTCAATGCTTCGGCACACTTATTATCTGTATTTTCTGCAGGTATTCACAGGACAACGATGATTCCGTTAAATAAACATTTGTAAACAAAATGGAAGTATTTTTCGATAAGTGGCTCAGGAAGAACTGTTATATTCTGTGGATGTTGAACTGCCGTTAATATTTAGTGAGAACTAGTAGTTTGTAGTGTGAAGATTATTCATCGCAAAATAATCATTGCTGACTACAAAGAATTTATGAAAAACCCGGTGCGAATGTGGAATCAAGAAATTGAAAGTGTTACTTCAGGGGATTGTTGGGTCGATCAGCGTTTGTTGGAAAGCAGGAACGAGTTGAACAGCAGAACAGAATGGCGTCCGAGACACAGTACCGGTACATTGAACATGATGAAAATCGATACAGGTTTGTAAAATATGTGTCTATGAGTATTTTAGTGTGTTAGAATATATGTAAGTTACTTGACTTAAAGTTGTGCTTTATTTTAGTATTTTGTGCAGGTATATTTGCTTTCTCTAGAAAGAAGCTTTTTTTTTTTTCTCCCAGAACATCTCTTGATACAGGTTTAACTCCATTCCCTCTAGGCTATCCCGACAAAAAATGAAGAAATTACAGTAATTATAATTGTTTTGCTTACTTGTATTAGGAGGTTAAACCAAATTTATGAAGGCTTGATGTAAATTGGTTCAAAATTGAAATAACATTTCCATGGAATTCATTAACAATAATAAAATAATCTTGTCCAAAAATGTAGTGACTTACGTAAATGATGATCTCTTGGTTTACTGATCGTAGTCTTTGATATCCGTTTTGATGAGACCGTATTCTTATGTCAGCTGTTAGGATGCTGATAGCTATTTACAAAATAGCTACCACTTTTTAAAATTTTAATCCATGCAAGGTGCTTTGTTATGCTTGTAATAAGAATATAACTCATCTGTCACCAGTATTATACAGTCAAACTCGGATTTGTGGATTACATTTACGATATTGACGTAATCTGACCAATATACCATTTCAAACTGTTGCCATATTATGTAAACATTGATAGATTTCAAGTATGCCAAAATGATATGTTACGATAATATGTCCACAATAACATAGATTTTAGGCGATTCACAGCAAGAAGACGGTTTTAAAAGTATCTTTTAGGGCAGCGTTTCTCAACCTTTTTGAACCCGAGGACCTCTAAAATGTCTAAAAAAAATTACGGACCCCTAATTTTACATCCCATTTTTAAAAGAAGGCCTATATTCTTAATATTTGGGGTATTAATTATAGGTCATTATAACGAAATATGTGAAAAAAATTTACTTCTTTACTTTCCACTTGCTTTATTAGCCCTATACTTTTAATGATGTCTGCGGACCATCTGCACCATCTTCGCGGACCACCAGTGGTCCGCGGACTATAGGTTGGGAAACGCTGGTTTAGGGTAACTAAACAACTTCTGGGTGTGTTGACTAATTCAGATTTTTTTTCAATCTTCTTAGTATGTTTTAGGGTGAGTATAATAATTTGTTTAGTTAATCATTTAATCGGGGATTCTTATTTCTGTCACGGTTTGATATTCGTTGTAGAGATACATTTAAGCATATTTGCATTTTTGACAGTAGGTAAGAAAAAGGAGGTAAACTAAGTTGTGTTACCGGTTTCATCGTATTAAATTAATCTGAAGAAAGTGATGTTGGTTTGAGTTATAAAAAGTATGTATTTACGAGACGCTTACATGCTTTTTCTACCCTAATCGTGAATCTTGTGATGAGCTCGCTTCACATTCAACCATAAATGCCACATCGGGAGTGCGCATTCTGCTGTTCATACAGTTTCTACTACGAAAATATTTTTAAAATATAAGTTATAGCTACCAGTTCACTGAGTCATTTTACGAAGATTTAATAAAATCGTTAGTCGTTTTTAAGAAATTCTATAATTTTTTCAGCTTGTAACTAGGGTAAAAGAAAGACGTCAACTTGTTTTATGCCTTCATATCACATTTCCGAAAAGTATGAAATTCCATTATATATATATAGGGGTTTCCACAAGGCTGTAGTTTCCCTCAACCAAACAATGACAATGACAATAAGTAAACACTCGGCAATGATAACATAAATAAACACAATGTTTCTATCCAAGTCACACTTCATTTATTTTATTTCTTCACAACTGTCTGTCAAATGTGTCTTCAGCTTGTAGTCCTCTCTTGGCCATACTTTCTTTTACTCCATCCATCCAGGTTTCAGTTGGTCTTCCTTTCCTCCTTCTTCCATCAGGCTCCCAATTCATTACTACTCTTGGCAATCTTCCTTCGTTCATTCTCTTTATGTGTCCATACCAACGTAATGTTTTACTTTCACCTTTCTCTATCACATCTTTCTCTACTTTCATTATTTCTCTTATTGTGCTATTCCTGATTCTATCTCTCCGCGATTTCCTTGCTGACCTTCAATAATCCATTTCTGTAGTACGCAATTCCATTTTGATATGAAAATATTGTTATTGAACTCAAGAAAGTTCGAAACACGATATACAGTGGACATAAAATCTCCCGATTGAATGCAGTGTTTTCATCAAGCATAGGCTATAGTGAAAATCGAGACAATTTATCTCCAAAACTCCCTTCTTTCACTATGAAATATTATTATTAAGCAGGACCCCAAATCTTTCCATATGGTGGTAGTAAGTACAAACAATTATTCAACAAGACATACATTACAAAACTGATCAGAGTTAAAAAAAAGAGAAAAAATAGATTAATTCATATTATGTCCATTCTCATTAGGCCTACCCTTTTCCAATATTCATAAAAAGAAGATAGTTTAAGTTCTTCCCAATCATATTTATCTGATGAAGCCAGAGCTTGTAAAAGGTTCTTGTTTTAATTGGTGTTGTATATTTCTGTACACGTTTCTAAACAGTTCATTTGCATTTCTAAAAGTCCTTTTACACACTGAATGGACTTCATGGACTTTTCAGCAGCCTGAAAATGTCCGCTCGACCGAAGCATTGGTTCCCGGCAAGCAAAAAACAATCTTCGCGAACATCTTAAGATTAGGAACATTTATCATTTTTTCAAGTCCTGGAACATGATAAACTGCCTTTGTCTTCTGATTTGTCCATTCTGTCAAATTAGTCAAATTATGAATTCAAATTTTTGCTTCCCTCTTCGTTTTTTTTTTTAAATATAAAACCATTTTTATTTTCTGTTTGATGATTTTTATTTTCCCACAATAATCAGATTATTCCGGACATTGGGGTTGTTATCTGGGACGCCGGGACCCGACTGTTCTAATGGTAGAGAAAGTAAGACGTAATATGGCGATTACTGAAAGGATTTTTAAATTTGAGAAAACATAAACGGTATATTTTGTGAAAATGCCAATAACAGAATAGTGTGTTTAACTGTGTCATTTAATTTAAGTATTTAAGGCATTTCGTACGCTTAAAATTCGTCATATTTGCAGGGTCTTTACGTCGTTCGCAAAAAAGTGCACGACTGATGCACTACCTGATTTAGAGGCGGTTTTGAATGAGACAAATAATAATAATAATAATAATAATAATAATAATAAACTTCGTTCATGTGCCAGGCTAACAAGGTTATAAACGAACAAATGTGAAAATTTAAGAAGTAATAAAATGACAATCACAGCTTAGTCATTCGCTTTTAATCGAAGCAATTATCGTCTGATAAATCGTACTTTGACTCAGTTGTCCTTGGAAGTTGATAGCCCTTATTAGATACTATTAGCGAAGGCCGAAGTTCCTCTTGTTCTTTCACTTATTTAGCATCATGATTATAAAATCAGCTTAATCTTGACGTTTCTACAGGTTTTCTACTGAACGGATTTTGGGAATCCCCGTCTATAATAGACCTATTTCAGTAATTTTACGACATGAAAAGTATTTTAACCACATAAGTGATTAGTTGGAGTATTGTTTTAATTCAATTTTAAGTTTAGTACAATTACACAGTCGAGTAAATGTATACTTTTGAGGGGAATGTATATATAGTGCAGTTGTTTTGAGAAGTGAATCTAGGCCTTCAACCCGCTGCCCGGGGGCTGCATGCTACCCGTGGATTAATTTTTGGCGGCCCGCAAACAAATACAAATTTTAATTACAGTGAACAGTATTGTCAATTTAATGACAAGGATACAGTGCCGGACTCATTATATTCAAGAATGTTTCTGTGCTTTGTGTTATTCATTAACATTGCAACGTGGAACACAAAATATAGGCCTACTCAGTAGCGTATACACATATCGTTAACATAACCATAAAATACAAACATATAAACAAAGGTGAAATTTAAAAAGAAATATTATAAATTACCACAGCAATAAGAGTAAAGTTCGCCCTGAAGATGGTAAAGTAAGGCTCAAAAGCCGGTGTAAATAAACAGTAAATTGTTTAGTAAAATGTGTATGACTATTTTAAAGGTGTACTTTAGAACTAAAATGCATGCATATTAATTCTATCCTGTGATTCTGATCATTTAATTCATTCTCAAAATAAGAATTAAGTAACATATTCAGTTCATTAGGTGAAGAATCTGTGTCATTGCCAACTACTACTAGCAGTAGCTAAGTTATGAACAGCTGTTTCAGTCATTATACGAGCGGTAGGTCTAAGAATTAAAAAAAGAATAGAATACTTCTGCCGAGGCAATCATTTAGTTTAGCACCCTGAAATAATTTTAGGCATGTCGCCTTCATACGGAAGAAATCTAATCTCAAACTCGTAAGATGCTATTTCTGAGTACGTCGAACGAATCTGTTTGAACAGGTGCACACATACCGTGGAATTTAATAATTATTTTCAGGTGAATATCTTGTATGTCAGATATTAATAGTATAGATGACGTTCTTCTTGCCACATTTACGTTTCTAATAATATTGTGCTCTCTTATGAACCAAAGTTGAAGTCAAGGTGATTATAATCAAAATACCGGGAGTTGTGTTTGAAGTGAAAATATAAATTAACATATTTTTTGTCAAAATACTAAGCTCACACAAATAAATTCTCAAAGTAAGAGCTCTACAACTGAGCTAGAGAAACTTGGTAAGGTTGGATCCGTTGGCTGCATATTTGTCTGCCTTAACTCTTCCCATTTTAAGAGCTTACTAGTAATTTATTACTATTTTATAGGCACGACATTTCAAACAAAAGGCATTTGTAGTCCCCAAAAATCGTTAGCCCTGTAAATATCTGTGCTATCGACATTTTTAAATGTAAGTTCGCTGGAAGCTTTATACCAAGTAACAACTGTATTGATTTTTTCTCCTAAAACAGCGATATTAAGTGAAATTAATTTCTTGATTTCATATCCCTATTATTATAGGCTACAGGTATTTCTGTTTTACGGCAGGTCTATATCTCCTTAATGAAATACCACTCTCCAACTCTTTTCTATCTTCTGCTGCGTATTTTTATTCTCCATAACTTTTCTTCTTGTCATTTATGGATTCTGAATTTACTGTATTCCAAAAACCTTTTGTTATATGTTTGTACATGTTATGGGCCTAACTTCTAGGACTACCATTCAGTTTTCCAAATGGAAGGCCAAAGCCCTCGCTTTATATGGGTTTGCGAACTTTACGACTTCTGTAGGTGCATTATTAAAGTAACTTACAATAACAGTAACAACTCCCCTTACGTGACCATGATCAAGAATGTTTGACAGTCCATTTTTTCCCTACCTGACACTGCTCAGATAGATGCTCAGTAGCCTGGACGAGTGTGTTATTGAAATATTGTCATTTGAAGGGATGATGGCCAGTCTTCAAGGGAGTCACATCTTTGGTAAGGTGCCTTCCAGACAGACTAGCGGGAGGGGAAAGATTCCTGTCACTACTATATATCCTGGACCTGCCACCAGTGCATTTTATAAAAATCTCCTGAAATTCAAGATGTCGGCGTTTTTTCGTAGTGCATTAGCCCAACGATATGGAATATTTGGCATGTTTCCCTGAATCGCTAATATGAAAATTGTAACGTAAACTTATAAAGTTATTACTTATCAGTATTCTGAAAATAGATTTAAATAGGTTTCGTGAAAAAGTTAATTATTCATATCGGTTGTTTAAAATAATGGTATATTTCTCGTGAAGGAAATGTTTATGTCAGTAGGCCTACTGAATTTGATTTTGTCTGAAATCCAACTTTATTCTAGAAATAATCCTTTATATTTACTGCAATTTCAGTCTTACGATATTAAATTCGCGATAAGACTAGGTAGGCTATATGTTATTTAATTTTTCAACATAACATATTATTCATATTATAGGATGAACCCATGTTTATTTTTGTTGTATGTCGATAGCTTAGGCCTACTTTATAGAATATAATAAATACATCATAGAGAACTAGCCTATAAGTTATGATGACCATTTTAATATCCTCTAAATCGACACTTGCCTAATTTATGTTCGACATTATTATTGCCTCGGTGTCTGATATACATTTCAGGTCTCATTGCTTGAGCTGGGAATTCAATTTACATTCTTGTTATTCTTGTCATTACATTCTTGTCTCTGTTGAGATCAGACCTTCATGCTTAATCTTACAGTTTTCTTCTTCGAATGAAGTCCAATTGTCTCCCTACTTAGATACCACGCGACCACTTACGTTTTAAATTTTTAACGCATATTTTATTTCTCCTTATTTCCATATTGACACCGACACGTTTAATATAATCTGTAACCTGGGGTGAACAATAGAGTAATAGACTTGTTTTAACTAAAGTTATATAGTTTAAAACGCAGGATGTTGTTATATTTTTACATTCACATACTTACTTACTCAATGACAATAGACAATTCCTCAGCAAGCTAAAGGAATATTATCTATTTTATGGAACCCGAAGGTTCATTGCCGCGCTTACCTGAGTCCGCCATTCAACCCTATTTTACATTCACATAAACCATAAATATTGGTTATGATTGAAATTACAACATTCTTACAACATTTCTTAGTATTATTTTAATTTTAGCATTATTTTTAATAAAGTTCTAATATAATTATGAGATAGGACTAAGATGCCAGCACCCTTTAAAAAAAAGTCCGATTGATACATTCTCTGCTACTGTAGATCTTAATTTTAGGTGGTGTTTTCTGTTTTATTGCTGTTTATAAGCCTACTTGAACATTTCATAAACAAGGATCAGACTGTTAGTTGTGCTAGATATGGTTATTCTGCGTAAAGAAATGTCGACTCTTCAGCAGCAAGCGAAAGTAAGCTGGTTAGTAAAGACGGCGTAATTAGCTTTCGGTAATTAAATTATTACAGTTTCTGAGTAGAGATTTTACTGCTGACAGAGCTCATTTTAAATGGTGCAGTAGGAAATGCAAACAGTTTTATGTTCCTTTGCGTTGATCCCATTCCACTTCTGTTCACCATTAACATTTCAAGACGAGTGTTATCAGTGTTACACTTACTTTTACTTTTTATCATTTTTTACCATTACTTTTTATCGTCGAATTTTAGAATTCTGTAGATGTTCTATTTATGACTCTTATTGCTGTTGTTCATTTTTCCGTCCTTCTGTTCGCATCAAAGTGGCCTACTATTTATCTAATCGACACCATGGCTACTTTTGTACACATTAAAATATAATGAAGTGGCCTGCCTGCTTTCTAAACTAAACGGAATGTATAGGCCTATATTTTTGTTCCACCACAAGTTACTATAGTAAGCTTATTATATGTGTCGTAACAGTATATTAATTACATCGATTTCAGTACAAATTTGCATTGAAACACTGGTGTGGTATCGATTAATATCGAACATGGAACGACTTTGAAGCCATGAGAGCAGCAAGTGAAACTGCGTAATAAACAATCTGTATTTAAATAAAATGAATTCTGTTCAGTTAATTCTAATATTATACTAATTGAGTTCATTTCGTGTTGTAAAAGTCCGCTGTTTTCTAGTTAACGGCCAAGGAGAAGCTTCGACTTGAACGCACGCCATCAGCTGCCAACTATCGCAAAAGGCAAGAACTGTGAGAACTTAGTAACAGCTGATTGCAAAAGGCAGCAATCACCGTTTATATGCTCATAGCCCGCCATTCAGCCTTATTCGGTGTTAGTTCCATCCAATTATTCTTCACAAATCCTACTTCCCTTAGATCTAAGTTATTTTAATATTGTCCTCCTACCTATGTCTAGGTCTTCCAAGTGGTCTTTTCCCTTCGGGTCTTCCAGTCAATGTTTTTGAGATATGCCTTTCCTTCCCCATGTCCAACCTATTTCATTCTCCGTCATTTAATTTCATATCTCTGCGTGCCCTAAATTTGGCTGGGCATTGCACACAGGCAGACAAACACTTTCTCTTATTACGAGTACTCGTATATAAGAAGGCATTAGCTCGATTTTTACTGTCTTATTGATAGCCTGAAATCAAACAAGTCAGGAAATTAAATCGATTTTTAAACAAGTTCATTTTGATATTGTTTTACTTAAGAGTTGTTTAGAGAAAAATTGCCATTAACTTAAAGTCCGAAATTCACACTTGTATAGTTTTATATCGAAGTCCGACAATATATTCTTTTTGTGTGTATAAAATATGACGACGCCGTTTTTTGCATAGACTATCTGGAAATAAAAGGCCAGTTTTGCCGTATTGTTCACCATATCTGTCAGATCGAAAGATGATTTCAAAATTAAACTTGGGCGAGCATATTAAATTAAGTGTGGATAATCAGTTTTTACTAACTCCAGGTTAGATGGGATTAAGGTACGTTAAGTTAGGTTAGGTTGGGCTAGGGTGCCGGTGTGTTAATTGTGATTAGTAGGGCTCGGACTTTTAAGTAAATACATATATATATATTTTTTGCTATTACTTATAATTTCTGGACTTTGTCAAAGTTCCGGTTGGGACCTTTGGATTCAAAATACTGAATTGCATATCACATAAAAAAAACTATTTTCGATATTTCTTATTTGAACAAATATTTTTGGTAACTTAATTTTTTTACATATTTTACCACATATCATGTTTAAAAATGAATATTTTGGCGGTTTTTTTTTTAAATTGCGCCATATTTTCAATGAGTTGCGTTGTTATGTTGAGTCAGGCAATAAATCAGGGCTGATTTGGCGTTTATTAGTGCAAATTTGTGTTTCCTCTCACACTGCATTACTAAGTTGGAAACAACAAAAAATTGTTGACAGAATCAATAAAATAAATCAAACACACTGAAAACAAATTTAACAAAATCAGTGGTTCAAAAGCAAACAAATGTTTTAAAAAAATCCTGTCATGCCTAAATAAGAATGAAGGGTTACAAGTATTGCGCAAGATTTCAGACATTTTAATGGGTAACAGTGTAGAGAACTGTCTGCCGGCGTGGTCTTGTGGTTAGCGTCGCTGACTACAGATCCGTCGGTCCGGGTTCGATTCCCGGTACCTCGGATTTGTCTGAGGTAGGGAGGTCTGGTAGGTGCACTCAGCCTCGTGATTCAAAATTGAGGAGCAACTTGATAGAAAAGTAGCGGCTCCGGTCAAGAAAACCACCATTAACGGCCGTGGGTGTCGGCATGCTGACCACATGCCCCCCAATCCTGCCATCTGCCTACGGGAGATGACGCAGCGGTCGGGTGGTAAGCCAAGTCCCTCCAGGGATGTAGCGCCACGGAGTTTAGTTTTATTGTAGAGAACTAGGAGCAGATGGAATATCTGAATGTCAGTGACATTGCGTGTTACAAATATGCAAGATTAACATCCTGCGATGTTGAACGTACATTTTCAAGATACAAGTCTCTGTTCCGTGAAAATCGTCACAGCTTTAAGATGCACGACTTAAGATCTACTTTTGTCGTTCATTGCAACAGTTCTACACTTGCTGACTAGAATGACTAGATGAGTACTTCTGTAAATATTGGGTAAATAAGTTAATTAAAATACGAGTATCTTCATATTTTTTAAACATATTTTTGACTTTTTAACCACAAAAAATAAATATTTTCGTTTTTATAAGGACCTAAAAGTCCGAGCCCTAGTGATTAGAATTGTAGTGAGTAATGACAGTATTAAAATCAGAATTTGGTTATTCCTTTCAAAATATATCAGAAGCTAATACTAATATTGGATGTTCCCCAGTTGAGTGGACCTAGGTTTAGTCATATTTAAACATACAGAATACGATTAAGTAGTTATATTTCGGGAGTTGACTATAGATGTCTAAACCTGCGTTCTGTAAAAAATAAATGTTCTCTCCCAACATATGGATATAGGCCCATCGCTATTTTAACAAATTTAACGGAGCTGGCCTACAAATATTAAGTACCCTGATCTGATAGACTGAAATTAATCTAATAATCTGTAGTAATTATCTATGTTGGTCATTAAAGCACCCAACCCAACGCATTTCCAACCCTGACCATAGGACCAGCAATATCAATGGAGCCGTAGCAAGATTGCCTACCTCTCACATGGTATGCGAAAGAGAGGGTTGTTTTATCGATTACCAACCCCCGTACATTCAGCACCTTCCCCACCAATCAAGATTCCAACCCTGACGGTTCCATCCCAACATGGGGGTGGGTACTTGTGACGTCATGGCCACATCTACCACCAGCTCGACGGGTCGATTCCAGTTGGCGGTGGTTGCTCCATTGATTGGTCCCTTTTAGAGGACGTATAGAAGTCACAACAGGTGAAGGCTGAATTTGTGTAATGACCCACGACAAGTAAATACTCTTTACGCTATAAATGTTTGCCCATTAGTGGCTAATGATACTCTCCGTGAGTAAACTACACTTTCAAATAAGGCTATTGGCGTAACTTTGGGGTGGAGTTTCTAGGCACTCTGCAGAATTAAATTACACACTCGACAACTTGTATTAAATCGTGTTATTGATGGTATGTTTCGCGAAACTTTCCTGGAATTGATTATGATGAAAGATCTTTACAGGCTAGCTTTTTGAGAAAAATTAAGACATTCGTTTATAACTAGGGATGGGCCGATACCAGATTTTCTCGATATTCGATACTCGATACCGATACATGATTTTTTCCTCGATAATCGATACCTTCAACATTTCCAGTTTCAATAAATAGGTACATTAAAAATTAAAATTTGAGAGAACTGTGTAATACCAACTAAATTAATTAAGTCTGCATATTTAATGTTACCTGTTAGATTTGATGGTAACATAATAAAACTATCATCTCAAAAAAAGTGTGTTTTTAATTCAATATTATACTTGTATTTCCTGCTTTGCTAAATCTGTTGCTTCCTCCTGTTAGTGGCATATAGGTGGATATTTCTATACATTCTAATATTATAACTTATACCACTGGAAATATGAATTTGAATAATTGTAAGACTACTGTGTCATCTCCTTATCGATCTTCTTTATCTTGTCATCCTTTCTTTTCTTCATTTAGTATAATTCTCATATTTTTTTATAAAACGTGTCCATTATTTGGAATCGAATACTACTGATTTGGACGTGTTTGATTCGTTCCTGGGTGTAGTTTAATTTGTCGGGTATGTAAAACCTAAAACAGAACAGTCAAATTGTTCTCTAAAGATTAAGGTTGTAGCTTCGCTCCATTCTTCCACAAGAAGTGGAAGCTACTTGAATCGCATTATTTCGAACTGCTTAATCGACGTGTTGAAGTTTTGCATACTGATTACAGGACAGAGAAGAAAAGGTTTATAAGAAATACGTATCAGATGTAGGGCTACCATTAAGAAATAGCCCAATGCACTTAATATTTCGTGCGATCGTCATGGTCAGGCAATGCTTGCCTTTCTCTTCTTTGTCAAAATTGTGTTAAAGCAGCTGGCTAATAAATTACTTATGTCAATGCTTGTATATTCAGTTATGTAAATTTTATTTTGAACGATTTACCGAAAAAGAAAACAAAACTTTGAAGTGCCGAATGTGCAATTTTAAACTTGTAGCCCAGCCTAAAATGGAAGGTCTTACGATTCTGTTCGAACAGTGCAGGCTTTATTTAGCCCGTATATTTGATAAATACAGGTAAAAAAGCCATGGGTTATAAAAAAAGAAATAAAATAAAGTGCTGCTTCAGCCTATTTTTATAGTCTATATATGTTTACGGAATTCTGACCTAGTATTTATCGTCTTACGTGAAGTAATGTTGAAAATGACCTATCACACTTCTTTATATTATTAATGTTAACAGACTTCTGGGCAATGATAGCTAAATCGGGCTATTTTCTTCCATTACACTATCTCTTTTCAAGAAAAGCCAAGTGAATTTCAATCTGATATCCGTCTTTGCTTATGGGGAAGAACCGAAAATCTACACTCAAATTGGCTGGCCACTAGGTTTGAACCCGTCACTTCCAAATACGAGTCCTTTACGCTACCGACTTGTTCGCTTCGATCGATAATGTTCATTGTAGCAATACTTATTGGTCATATTTCTCTTTGGAAGATGTACAAGGCGTTAAACTAGTTTACATTCAATTCATGTAGGAGAAGCTTTTAATACCAGACACTAATTGAGTTATCATGGCACCCTGCTGCGGGATGCCCCATTATTACTCTACTGTGCCGATAGAGCTTGTAAACTGTGGCATGTGTTCCTATCACAGCTGATACATCAGGTCTGCAGTCGGATAAAAGCAACCGGGAATATTACCTTAGATTTTTGTCGTTGCTCTTCAACATTTAGTCCTGATGGTCATGCCATTTGTTGTGAAGCAATATTATAAAGATAGCTCATCGTTTCTAGTGGGAGATAATCAAAAAAGTGTTTTTAGCTGATTGCGGCGCATCGGTTGTAGCCTACGCGATAATCGCGTTGGGTACCATCAACTGCGGGCGTTGTCATTTTACGGAGTAGGCCTACATCAATTATTATTGCGCACCGGTACCCCCTTTTCGCGGCAGTTCACTTCCTGTTTAATATACTTAGGACTCTGTGCATAGAAGTACGCTGGTGGCAGATATGATTTAAATTCTGCCTATAGTACCATTAATTGGCACTCTTCTAGGATTTTAAAATATTACTACTATTATTTTATACACGTCAATATTTAAAATGCTCGTACCATTAACTTCCCACTTGTCTAGGAATTAAAAGACCAACAATATTATTTGTTGCTAATGTTTGACTGATAGTGTTTCCAATTTTTTATATTAGTCATCGTGATTGAAATCACGCATAAACATATTCCTTGATTTATAATTTATTGCTGTGCTTATAACTCAAATTATAAGAATTCGCCGATCCATTTTTATTCGCATGAGTTCAGAATTTTATTCCTGCCTGAACGTGAAAATAACCAGTTTTTTTTTGGGGGGGGGGTAATATTCTGCGAAAGACCTGTGTAGGACTTTTAGGTCCTTAACCTGTATTTAGCCTATTAAAATTTCTAGTTTTAATAGCACTAATCCATTCTATTCCAATGGACATAAATTAGAAATGTACGTTGACCATTTCTAATTAATTTATCTAAAGAATAAGCAGATTAAAACCTAATTTCTAGGCCTTACTTATGCATTTCTTTGAAATCTCTACCGTTAATTTGAAATTCTTCTCTAATTTTAAAGATCTTGCAGAAACAGAGGACCATGGTCTATACTAGGCCTAGTTGGCCTATTATGAAAAAAGTGAGGAATCATTAATGAATTTTATTTCCGTAGAGCGTTAGCAGTATTAAAATATATTTCAATTCACAACCTTATACCCTCTGTAATTTTAACTGGGGAGTGTTTTGACTTTCTAAGAACAGAATAGTCTAACATACTGGCTTACATAAAGGCAGTACAGTGTAAGTTATGTAGCGTTCTGCAACACTAGACTATTTTCTTGATGTTTGCTGGTATTGCTTATGGAAAGTTTATAGTATGGTTCGTTGTTCTGTAATGTATAAAATGAGAAAGAATTAATTCTGTGTAACGTAGGCTGTCTATACGAGGGATAAACTGCGTGTTTGTATAGTTTAAGATTCAAGTTAATTTAAATCACAGAGGATGAAATGGGCTGGACATGTTGCACGCATGGGGGAGGAAAGTCATATCTCAAAAATATTGTTTGGGAGACTCGAAGGGAAAGGATCACTTGGAAGGCCTAGACGCATGTGGGAGGATAATATTAGAATAGATTTAAGGGAAGTATGATTTACGAGGGATGATTGGATATAATAAGTTCAGAATAGGGTAGAATGGCGGTTTCAGGTAAGCGCGGAAATGAACCTCCGGGTTCCATAAAACATATAATATTCCTTTAGCTTGCTTAGAAATTGTTGATCGCCATGAGTAAGTAGCTAAGCAAGTAATTAATGGTCAACATATAAAATCACTCACGATTCACCATATAAAAATCACTCACAATGTACCGTACTTTAATTCACGAGATTCGTCATACTTATAACTTGTATTGATAACATGTATAGTTTATTAATAATTAAGTCTCATTAATTGATTATTGTTAGGCTATTATGATTGCCCTACTTCTGAATTTATATTAATATACACATTCATAAGTGTTATCAGCTGGTTTAAAGGTTTGAATCAGTAAAATAAATGTTAATGGAACAGCTGGTTCTGGTGAGTGACAATTCTAACGCGTGGATAAAATTCCTTATATTTTAACAGAAATCATTACTCTATTAATTTTATATTACTGCTTTTATGCAAAATTTTCGGTAACGCATATGTACGGCAGTAGCAGTGAAAAGGTTAATAGTAATTGTATTTAACTGATTTATGCTATTATTATGGTAGGCCTACTGCAAAACGTGCAACAAAATTATATTAGGCTCGTGTATCGTGTACTGTTTTTGTATGAGATTATTTTTTTGTGTTTAGTAAGACATTAATATAATGTAGTTTAACCGACTACAGTATATTGTGTTCTAAAATAATTCTATTTCATCCTGTTGAGATGCAGAGTTTGTAACTAGTCGCTTGTAAGTGGAGGGATTCCAATATCGAATTTGGCACTTTGCCGTTAGCTATGTGCTGGAAAGAATGTGTTGATAAAGCCTTCTTTGCAGACGTTGAATACATCTTGTTTACTTTATTCACAACTTAAATTAAATTTTCCCTGCTGGGAAGGTTCCGCGTCTCTCGCTTCATTGTAACGGAAAATGAAATGAGCATTGTGAATAGTCTCTGAATGATTTTGATGGCGCAGTGTACCTTACCGAATAAACCATGGGCAGATATCCTATCCGGGCTCATCTTTATACAGGCAAACTCTTTACTTATTATAAGTGGAGTAGTCTATTGTTTGTAAGGTATTTACTGTTACCTAGAGTATATACTTACGGATACTATTAGCATATAGTTATTTGCGATGTTAATACCTTTAAATAAAACTCAGCAGGCAAGCACGAAGTTAAAAAAAAGTGCTATAGCGAGTTTTGTTAATCATGTGAGTCTTTAGTTCTTATAACGGTCGAACATTGTACGACGTTTTATGTTATTTTGAATCTTAGATTTTAAAAGGAAAATAATTTCAGTTCTCTTGGGCTTAGAATAATAATAATAATAATAATAATAATAATAATAATAATAATAATAAACCTTTTAGTAATTTCGTGTGTAGTGGAATTCAGACTCTTTTGGTTGGCAACAATTTGTTTAATAGAAATCACTTACGAAAACAGTTGAACATAGCAAAAACATTTGCTGAAAATACCGAATCGTGATCTATTTAGGGGGGAAAAAATTATGTCTCTCTTGAAGTTATAGAAAAGGCCAATAACGAACTAATATTGAAAAATCCTTTGATGTGATGAGTTGCATACTTTTAATGCATGCAGAGAAATTAAGTTCGTAAGTAATGTTTTAAGTGAGACTAAAATATTGTGTTGGCTTACGTTTGTGCTTTGTCAAAAACAGTCTAGTTTATGGACCAAATTTTCAAACCTGAAATAGTTATTTATGCTATTTTGAATTTAAGTGATAACGGATACACGTTAATATTAGTATATGTATAATAATATTGTTTGTAGCGGTTCAAATTGAAGGAAATGGAAAATTATTTTTCGAAAGAAAAGAGATCGACAATGACGTCTTGTGATATTCTCAATAATCGCCATAACGTGCTAGCACTTTTTTTATACAGCCCAGTTCGTAAAATGCAACTTTACATGAATGGGGAGAGTTCTGTTAAACAATATTTAATATTCAAAATATTATTGGAAACATACTATTATCTCAGGCAGCTTACAACAGGAAAGGCTGAATCAGTGAATAATTTCTGTAGTTATTCAGAGTTAATAGTACTGCCTATATTTAATTATTTACTTGTAATTTATTTCTCCTGTGCAGGATCGTTAAAATTATTGTTCCTCTAGTTAATCAATTTCATTTTTCCAGTGGTATAGATATAAATATCAGATTTATACAAATCTCCGCCTATATACCACTCAAAAGTAAGCAACAGATGAAGCAAAGCAGGAAAAACAAAGCAGTACTAGAATGAAAAAACACGTTTTTGTTGATGAATTTTATTTGTTGGTTGTATATAAAGACTTGTAGGATTGTAATTGCAATATACCCAGTGTAGCGAATTAAGAGTGAGCTCAGTGTTATTAAGGAGCCAGAATATGCCCACTCTGTGACAAGGATGAGACAGCATAGCATATCCTCTCTGAATGTGAAGTCACTGAGATGCTTAGGCAACGATATCTGCCAGACTCTTTTGTTGTCTCTAGAAGAGGTCACATGGCCATATTCGAGCTGTTGAGTGATACAAAATTCTCCGAAGGGGTGGGGAAATTCATGTCTAAAGTCCGACAGCTCAGGGTAGAAAAGGATGGGAGGGAGGGGCAGGGGGAGTAATCTTGGTCTGTGTATTATTATGTATTATATTGTATTGTTATTGTCATATCTTTTCTGTCAGTACAATTTTTTTCATTCTTTTTCTTTCTTTTCTTAATCTTTTTGTATAGCATTACTATATTGTAAGTTTTCGTATTATATTGTTTTGTATTATTAGTGTTAGTTTTTTTCTTTGTCCTGTGCATAGTAAAAGCACGAACGGTCGTCTAGGCCCGTGCGTTGGATTTATTCTATGGATAATGTATTTAATATGTATAGCCTAAAGGATAAAGATGCACCTTACCATACCATACCATACTATTGTTTGAAATTAATTTAATGGTTTATATAGTGTCTAAAAACATGAAAATTACAAGTTAAAAAGTTAAAATTAGCATGTAAAACAAAGCTAAAATCTATCAGCCCAATGCCTTGTCTTTCCTGCTTTGCTTCATCTGTTGCTTACTTTTGAGTGGTAGGCCTATATAGGCGGATATTTCTATAATTCTGATATTTATTGTTCCTCAATATGTAATGTTATTAGCATGAAAGTAATGTTAATGTTTACTGCCATTTTTTTTCAGATCTAGCTTTTTATTCACGTACTTTAAATTTTTAATCTTCAAACCGTTTTAACACTTCCTCGTCGTTGCTCTCCTTTTGGCGTGCTGAATTGTTGTGATAGGCCTATACCGTATTACACACGTAGTAATATTGCTTCTAAAATGTAAATGGAGGGATAATAGTACCACAAAGGCATTTGACGACCAATTGAAAGATATTTTATGAAGTTATTACTTTGCGAACCTCAACTTACTGTATCTTGTTAAGTTACCGTATTTTACGGACCATAAGACGCACTTTTTTTACTTTGAAAACAGAGCCTTGAAAGTTGGGTGCGTCTAATGGTCCGAAGTACACTGAAAAATTAAATTTTGATAAATATTGTCGGAATACCATAGTTACAGAGAAGGTGTTGTAAACGATAAGATAGTTACATATTTTTGCACAGATTGCACATCAGTGCAGTTGTCACAATCGCAAAATAAGGGTAGCTGGAAGCCAGGTATACAATGCGAAAAGAAAGGAATGTCGAGTTCTTTTATACGAAAGGAGTTGTCTCCGCCGGGTGGTTTAAATGAAGGCAATGACCTCTAAACAGCCTTGTCCCGTTACACTTACCGTATGTTGAATTGAAGGTTAGAGGGTGCAAAAGTATTTTCAATATTTCATGAGAAATCAGTTCATTTGTTAAAATTTACGCCTTGCCAACGTAAGAAGAGATTTTCTTATAGGCCTAACGCAGGTTTTAAATTAGAAGAGATTTACACTGATTCCATTGTACAAGACTATAATTTGTTTATGCAATGAAGTATATTATTCCCCTTAAAATGTTTCGTTTACAATCACATTAAATTTATTTTCCTTTAAATTTCCATCCTAAAATCAAGGTGCTTCTTATGGTCCGGAGCGCCTTATAGTCCATAAAGTATGGTACATTTAATTACAAAAGGATCGCCATCAATATAGGCCTGGTACTCTAGTTCAATAGAAGCTTGTATTAGAATTGTTAGTGATGCATTCTTAACTTACATTACGTTTAAGAAAAGGCGTGAAAAAATACGATTGTGTAGTAAGCATAGCGATGCACCTTTTTTTTTTACAAGTGCACTTCGTGTGAAGAGCTCTCATCTCATTCAGTACTCAAGTCACTTGCATGCCTTTCCTTGGAGCACTCAGCTTCACAAACGTTATATAAAGTCCTTATTTACGTGGGTTAGTTACGAATGAATTTCAACAGCATTACTTGATTTTGAGTTTGATTTACTGGCCTACGAAGGGTCAAATTAGGTTTATAGACATCAGTTTAAAAGTAGCTCTGTCTGTACTTACGTTATATCTGTTAATTCTTTTTATGAGTCTTCCGTTGGACGCTTTAGTCCAAACAGTGAGATTATGACGTGATAATGATAGATAACAGATTCACTCAAACTTAAGGTATTACTAATTCGTATCTACCAGATAAGTTGGTACCAGAAGTTGGTACCAGAATTGCCAGTCTGTAGATTTTGGCTCCATATTTGGTGATTTCAAAAACAATACCTAGGTATGCTCTTTGGTGTCCAATTTTAGCGTTTAGTGACGTACTTCCTAAAACAAGAAAGGAACAGAAGAAATAGGAAAGTATATTTATATATATGAGGAAGAATCAAACCAAAGATTTGGAAATCTAATGGTGACAAAGTGGAGGGGGTTGCTGTGAGCCGGTGTTCTGCTTCAACATGATAAGGCCCGTCCCCTGCTCGTGCAACCATGAAAACCATCGACGACATACGCTTCACTGCCTCCCACATCTCCCATACTTGCCAAGATTGGCACCATCAGATTTCTACATCTTTATGGCCGGTTGCAGAAAATCTCTTCTTGATCGCCAATCAGTTGATCTATGATTAGTTTGATTGTCAATCATTTCAGTGTTGAGTTGCAGAATGGCTAATCTTCGATCAAGGCACTACGGTCAACTGATTCTCGATTTGACGGAAAAACATGTGGCAACAACGCTAAACCAGGTCGCAGTGCACCATTCAGTTGTTTCAGCGGCCATTTTCCCTGTGTTGCGCATAATTATACGTATTGACCACCGCCGTCTCGAGAATTATACACGAGTAATATAGTTTAGAAGGCAGTGGTATTGACATTCTGTGCTTTAATTATTTTACTTTCCTTGCGTATGTGAAAATGTCTGACCAATAAGGATATCAAGGGGCCCAAATTTGAGCTGGAATGAGAAAGCATTGTTGCTGAATATTTAAGAAGGTTACACGAGCATCAATGAAAATAAAAGACCGATGCAGTTTGGGCAAAGCAGAAAGATAATGCCTGGCAAAACATTGCTTCAGATTTCAGTAGATGCAGTCCAGAAAGGCCTAGAACCTAAGAAGTATATGCCTAGAGAGATTTGGATAACATACAGAGTTGTTATGCACAACTGAAATTATGATGGAAAAGTAGGCTATTGTGGTTTTTATCTTTACTTACGTATTGCATACCATGTTTAGGTAAGGAGTCTTTGCTTACAGTGCTGTGTGTAACTTATTCCCCTTGCACATGAATTCTGTAAGAATCGCGTGTATAACACGATCTTTTGGCGAAAGGAATATTATATACCGTAGGCGTATTTTTCTATTCAATTAAGCATAAGCATTGACCTCTAACCTCACATATAAACAGATTTCATAGGCCTATCTCTGTTTACAAACACAATACCAGCAGAGTTGATTGGAGAATCATTATTTGACCAGCAAAATATGGGTGATCAATTCTGACCAGAGATCTGATCGCCGATTAGCACTGATTGTTGTTTGTGCAACCCGATTGTAACTGATCGCCGATCTAACTCTGGTCAAACTCCCATCAATCTCTGATCAAAATTGATTTGCTTTTCTGCAACTGGCCATTAATCTATTAAAGGCGCTCCTTGGAGGACAGAAGTTTAAGTCTGATGAAGACGTCCAATCGGCGGTGCATGAGTGCCTACAGTGTCAACCAGAATAATTTTTCTCCTGCGGCATCGAAGCACTTCCTATCTAATGGCATAAGGGCATTGAACTGGGAGGGGACGATGTAGAAAAATAATGTACAAGCAAACATTCTTCCTGCAGAAAAATTGTGGAAAAAAAATTAATTGTGGTTTTCATTTGATTTTCCCTCGTGTGTATATAGCCTATATAGAAATGGGACTGTATAAATGAATACCTTACCTGAGTCAACTTCAAAGTAAAAAGTTATGAGCTTACAATATTGAGGGTCTACGCACCAAATGACGATGCAAGAATTCCAGAAAAAGCTTACTTTTACAATGATGTGGCAAACCTTCTCGACCAGATAGGATGATGGAGGAAGCTATATCTTATTGGTGATTTTAATGGAAGAGTGGGTAGACAAGATAAAAGCGAAATAGTTGGAAGATTTGGAGAGGAAGTGGTAAATGACAATGGAGAGCGGCTGGTAAATAAATATTATGTACTAGCAATATGAACTCAAGATTTGGAAGATTTTTGAGCGAATAGTTTGAATATAATAAGTCGTTCTTCTTCATTTCAAATTTTAAATACCTATAAAAGGACCTGTAATTTGAAAATCGAAAGTCCTTCATAAGTTAATTTCCAATTACAAAATACAAAACCGGGCGACGCCGGGCCTTTTAAGCTAGTTTATTATATTACGCCTTCGATGATTACATATTTCTAAGGCTTCTCACAACAGGCTGAAAGCATGCTGTAAAGGTTTGTGTAAAACTGACACTGGTCATATGATTATATAATTTTTATTTCGAATGTGAGGTATATATAGGGATTTTTCATGGTTTTCCTAGTCGTAAAGGCAAATGCCGAATTGGATATTTACATACCATGAATCATCCTCACCATTTCATCCTATAACATATCCATTTAAATTAATATCAGTTGAAACACAGTATAAGTATTACGTATACTGTGATTGAAATCACTGCCTTCTAGACTGTATTACTCGAGACTGTATTAGACGGCGGTGGTTGAAATCCACTCCATAAAAATACAATAACAATAGAAACAATTGACAAGCAACAGTTCCATGGCCTACCCTACTGTATCCACACAGGTCGCGAACTCCTGATATGGCCTCGCAGCTAAAAGGAGTATAAACACAGCTGAAATATATAAAAAAAAGAACCTATAACTTTTCTTTGGATCTGTCTCACTTATTCCGCTAACTCAGACGAAAGGTATGGCTTTTTAAGAGACTAAGGCAACGGAATGCGCATTCCCGCAATGCAGCCTCTTAATATTTGTGGCAGTGCTAAGCCATAAAGTCGCATTGTCCGTGCATAAGGCAGAAAAAAACATGTGAGTGTATAGGGCTTTTTTTAATTTTTTTTATTTATTTTTTTACAAAGCAGTTACGATAGCGGTAATACCAGTAATATATTCAAGTAGCCTAATTTGTTTTATAGCTACCTAAACCTGAATGTGCAATCTTCATTCTATCCTCCGGCGTCTGTAGAAAGCTGTGTCATTCTAGCTATAATCTGACATCTCTGTATAGTTGAAATTTGCATGTAACCAATTTACCCATCCCAGCGGATGAAACAAGCAGTCGCAGTCTCCTAAGGAAATGCAAACACCTGTAGTGTGCGAAAGTTAGCACACTCTTGATAATCGTGCATTTTGTATCGTTAAGCTTCAGTGCTCTGTTGGGGTGTTTCCTGCAATCTGACGCTTCTCCATTCTCAAAACCGGTAATCTGACATTTGTCCGCATGATAATACCCTCGTATGTACAAGGTATAGCAACAAACATGTGTATAATCTCGCTGAAACAGACCAAGTTTATGCCACTGCCACATGATATTGACTGGGTATCCAGCATACACTACGTAGAAAGCTAAATTATGTTTTGAAATTTCAAACAGGGTTGAAGGTACAAATTCTTGTTCATACCTATACAAGATAAACAAATCCGTCTCCCCACTATGTACCTGCCCTGAAAGGAAACCTCAAACAGCGGCTCATCTTATGACCGAATGCACCTTGTTCTCCAACACCCGACCAGCATATCTAAACACAGCACCTCTGCCAGAAATAACTAAACACCACTTCAACACAACTAGACTACAAGACTTCATTAAAGACATCTACAGCTTTCTCCAAGAGTAACAACATTCTGCAATTCCGAAGAACTATCACCGGAGCATCTTCCCATGTTCAACACCCCGCTAAGCTTATTGTGTATTTTGATTCATGCCAAACTCTGTAAATACCTCGTGGTATACCTGTTGGTGAAACACGAGTTGTATAGACTATCTTCTTGTAAATAAAAAAAAAAAAAAAAAAAAAAAGGTACAAATTCGAACTGCTAAAATGAGCAATTGATCTACAAATCTTCTAAGAGATCTGCATTACAATGAAGAGAAATAGATTATTTATTAATAATAATATTATCTCAACTGCGGATTAGCATGTCTGTTTAGGCATTCATCATCAAGTTCTTTAAATCAGTTTCACTAGGTCTATAACATGCAGAATTAGTAGAAGCACCTTAACCATTCTCTAGGGCAATTTTAATATTTATCAAAAAATTTAAAACATCTTAGACTGGTAAATAAAGACGGTTCGTTCAACTCTAATTACTGTTGAGGCATTATGTCGTAATAGAAAATTCATTTTACCCTAAGATATGCTCAATTCCAGTCAATATCAGGTGAAAGTGGCATAAACTTCCTCTGTTTTAATGAGGTTCTACAGATATATGGCCACTATTGAAAAATCAACCCTTTTATAAACAGAGTCATTTACTTTGCTTCACTAGCAGGGGTCAGACTTTAAGGTGTTATGACTAAATTTATCTTCATTTCTATTTTTTTCTACTTGCGCCAGTAGAGGTGTAGAAATAATATTTTAAAAATCAATAAATAGAGTTTTCGGTTTCCTGTTTCCATGCTTAAAAATGTATTTGGCAACTCAGAAGTGTTTCATATGGAACGCATGGTATTTTGGGGGAACGGGTAAAAGATGCCTTTAAAAAATGTTATCACAAACACTTATCTTTTCGCTTGCTTTAAGTATACTAAATTAGCGCCAACACTAACTTTTATTACTCCTCAGGTCTCATTCACAGTTTTATCTATTCGTTTATCGCAGGCCCCGCTATCGTTTATCGCAGGCCCCGCTATCTTTTCCCTGTTCTTTAGCAATACCTTCACCGCGAATTCCTTAAAACGTGCCCACAGTTGAATTAAAAACAGCGAAGTAAATTAAGTGATATGCCCTTTGGAAAACAGTAAACTGGAGTATTGAAATTGGTATTCGTTGTTTAAATTTTTTCGGATCAATACTAATGTCACAATCCCTCAACTTTCATCCTAATTCACCTTAATTTGTGACTATACAATACATATGTCTGGGATCATAAATGCCGACTTTGGGGGAGCAAGGTACTTTCTGCCCCTAACATTCAGGTTTTATCATATCAGGCCTATGAATAACTAGTAAAAATTCAATTCTTGCCCCCCCCCCTCAACAATATTTTCAAGCTGACGCCTTTGTAAGGACTACACGTCTAAATTGTATTTTAGGATCAATACCACGACAGTTGTTCCTTTAAATTTAGAAGGGGGAAACTAAAAATAATTAATTATGGTGTACCCGTTTGAATACGTTCCTTCAGCTGCGCATGTTTCCACTCCTGTCTTTGGCACCTTTGGTCGAATACAAAGAGCGACGAATGAAGCCTTTAAGAAGTTTTAGGTAGAATATTGCAGCTGAAAACAAAGGACGTCATATTCTTTTGTCATGATCTTCATTATAATCAATACTGCTTAATGAAGCTCGTAGCTCTTCTCTGGACTTCTTACTTGCTTTATCTCTTTGCACGCATCTTGTGTTAAGGGTGTATTCATTTCCCTTGAATAATCAAAAAGTTCTGCTTTACAATATCGTATGGCATGTTCATATTTCCTTAAAATAACTGCCCGATGTAAAATTATGTGATTAATAGGGTCCGGATTTTTATGTGCTAAAAAACTTAAAAATATTTATTTTTTATGTGCTAAAAATTTTTAAAATATGTGCTAAAAGTTTAAAAATATGTGCTAAAACTAAAAAAAAATATTTTTCTGAAAAAGAAACAAAAACACCAGAATGTGTATTGAAACTCACCAATTGCAGCTAAACATCAGATGTAAAATACTGACTGGAGTTGCAGTGCGCAACAAATGTCATCTCCAGATTATGGATCACAAAGCCTTGCCTATTATCCGAGAATAATCCCTTACATTGAGAAAAGGAACGTTCTACATCACACAATGTTAACCTTGCATATTTGAAGAGGTGCACTGTATATCACTAACACACACACGATCAAGTTCACTTATGTTTTGACCTTCCAAAACTTGAGCGACTTTGCAAAGGTAGCCACCATTTTTCTCAAACATACCTTTGAATTTTGTTCTCAGAACTTATATTTTCGAACCTGAGAAAGTGTTAAGTTGCCTTTCAACATATTGTAGGCCTATTTCTTTAACTGAACTACGCAATGTTGAGATTGGGTTCTGTTCTTCCCCGATAAGCAAGTGCAAGTGAATCACTCTCACCTCATTGCAAGTGAAGCATTTGTGTTGAATTCATTCGAGATACAAATTTTTGTTGTAAAATGTTAAAAGAGAATGAGGAAAAGTACTAAAATATTTATTTATGGAGAATATATCGAAAATATTTATTCATATAACTTTTTTTGTAAAACATGTATTTTTATGTAAAATAAAATTTAGAATTTGCGTTTTTCTGACCTTGATATGAGCATCAGGAAAAAAAATTACATAAAAAGTCCTGAAAAGTACTAAAATATGTATTTATGGAGAAAATATCGAAAATATTTATTCACATAACTTTTTTTGTAAAATATGTGTTTTTATGTGAAATAAAATTTGGAATTTGGGTTTGCCGGGCCTCGATTTGGATATAAAACTTTGTTTTAGGAATGTACGCATCAGGAAAAAAAAAAAAATTTTTTTACATACAAATCCGGACCCTAGTGATTAAGTTACGGAATTACAATTTTTGTTTTATATCATCTACTGACAAATGTGCAAACACGATATCAGATCATTAAATTGAAGAGGCATAACATTATCCTGGCATAAAATGATGTTTACATGACAAGCTTATATCGTTCTCGTACAATTTGGATTAAAATTCTGACTATTGCAAGGATTTCGAAAAAGGATGCATCATTTTTGTGGGTACCAAAACTCAACTTATGTTATAAATGTTGGTTGACCGAGCGATGCGAGGTTCTGTTTTAATTCGACCGTTCGGCAATTCGTCTATTTGACTCTAAATTTCTTTGTAACGCAGTTACGACCAAAGGCGTTGTTGGAATTTCTTCCAATTTCGCAAGGATATTTTTGACATGATTAAAAACGAGGTATGTATAAGGATTTTTATTTTTTGAATCCTTTTCAAGATGGTGGCCGTTTTAATGGTTCCGTTCATGAAGGCTAGTATTCAGCTTCTATCGACGATTCTAGCCGAATGGTTAATGCTATAAAAATTTGAAGACTACGTCCAGGCTCGAGTGTAAAATTTTCTACAATTTTGTTCCAGTGACATTTTTTATGTAGGCTAACTCTAATAATTCACCGACTTTCGTCTGCTTGTGTGTAAATTAGTTTGTTTCGCAGTCAGACCAAAGATTTTATTTCGACGCGAGGTTTACTCTAGTAAACTACTAGTATAACCTAATAAAATAGTAATATTACGATTGTTTTAGAAAATCATATTCGTTAAGTCAGGATAAAACACCTTACGCTTTATGTTTCAACAGATTACACTTTATTATGCCTAATGTTATAGCCTACTTATTTGTCATAAGCAATGCAATAAACCTTATAGTGGAATTCAGATCTCAGTTCTGGTACCTAATTTGTATTTATTGTTAAGAGCTTTTCAGATACCTATAACTTAAACTAAATACTACATTGTAATTTTTTCACAATTTAAAATTTAAACATTTTGTTACACTACAGTAACGACACTCAATGCTATTTTGAATAATGTAAATTACTTTCACTCTTCTGTCATTTTCACGTTCACCTTCGTTCCCAGTCAAGTTAATTTAAAATTATTATTATTATTATTATTATTATTATTCATTTTCTAAATTATGTTTTATCCTTCATTTTCAGAAATTCTGCTTTGTTATGCTATTAAAGATTAATATCTAAGACCCTTAGGCTACCAAAAACATGTTCAGAGTACCAGCGACATGTCTAAAATAGCATTAACTATGCTTTTTATGCTAATTATCCTCTTGGGTTGGGGGGACTCGAATTTCTTGTGGATGATGCAAGTAGATAAAGACACAATTGAGTTTCTCGGGTTTTTAACGTAGCCTAGTTACCGAATTTCTTTCGCGACGACAAACGAATTCCTTGCCATTCTTACTTAAAGAAATTATGAAACTGAGTTAAATTGTCAAGTTGTTCTGAAAACAAGACGAATCGTATCTATTGCATGAAAACTGCCCAGTCGTCATTATTTTATCAATTGGTGTTACTTTGTAAGAGAACACTCTGCTAAGCTCAGACAACGTGCAATGATTAATTTAGGGTGCATAGTTGCGAACGTCATCAAAATTAAAATTAGCATTCATAGCACGTCATACCACTAAGTCATCATTTTCTGTTGGCAAGTCGGTAACCAGTAAATATGCTGATTACTGTAGTTTGTGTGAGTAATCTGCATGCATGATCTTTAACCGGGATTCTTATATCTCCGACCTTTTTATTCCACTCACATAAAGAAGATGAAATTCGAAAGCATTGAGGATGCCCTAGAGCACGTTTCCCATATACCTAAATTAAAAAAGGAGACTTGAGAATAAAATCCGTTATTCATCGGCGACACAAGAAGTTCGCCAAAATAGATGCAGCGTCTCCCAGTTTGACTAAACCAGTGTTCTCCGACAGAATGTCTTTTGACAACACTTGACGGGGCATCGTGCCCGGTGAACGAGAAACTGTTGGATTAGGGCACTGTGCAATGTTCATAGGGGCGGATTGTGGGATACGTCGGCAGTATTGGATATGGATTTCGCTTACTGTTTGCCCAACTATTCGGCACGCATATGCTGGACTTAACAATGTAGAGACTCGCACGACCTTATCTATTCTAGCAGTAATTCTTTAAATAATTAATGCATGGGTGGACATAAAGTCGGGCTTAGACTTTTGAGTGTTGTGACTGACCTTACCATTCATACAATTGCTGTTAGAAAGTAAATTTTACAGTTACAGTATAAAGTTTTAAGAAACATCGTTTTATTCACTTTCGATAAAATTACTATGTAAGAAAAATTAAGTGGTAGTAGACTTCGATATAGGCTACTTCAGCAGATGTGTAATGTTTTAGATTGAAAAATTTCTTAATGGGGCTTTCAGTTTTTCTTTGCGCACAGTATTATTTCTTATCTTCTATAAACTCGAATTGTTATATTAACACTTAGGTGCTTTGATTATTAAAACAGTTCATTTTACTGTTAAGATCGTAATTCTTATTTGTTTTTAAATGTGGTTGTATCGTTTTTTACTACTACCTGCTCTAAAGGATTTTTTTTCAGTCGCATTTATTGTTTCTTATAATTTTGCTGTCCGTGACTGCAGCAAGTCGTAAATTTTCCTTCCTGTAAAATTATATGTTTGCTGACACGCTAAGTTGGCTGGTCACCCCTAAATCGATAACGATTGTTAAAATGTTTCTACGAGTAGAAAATTAGTTTATTATCCAAATATGTCGAAAACTGGTAGGCATTAGCATACACTTAAATTCTCAAGCTGTTATTGTTATTTTCAATCAAGTAAGGCATGTAGTAAGATAACTTCTTAATTTTATTGCAGTTAAAGTCACTTTAATATTAACTAATTATCTTTTCATACGCTAACGCCCGGTTTATGAATGTTTCTGGAAACTTATTCCTAGTTTTTTAGCAAACTGTATTTTCGGTATTTCAGTTAAGCCCAAGAACTTATCACTTCTTACCAAATCACCCAGAAATGTTATATTTAATATTTTGTGTTAATAACAAGCGGGATGGCTCATCGGTTTATTGTCTGGGACTCGCATCCTATGGGTCCGGGATTCGATTACCGAGACCGGCAATTTTGACTGTAGTTTCCATGCTTTCCTCAATTTTCTTTCTGGAAAGTGCGGAGATTGTGCCTCTAATTAAATGATATGTCCATTTCTTTCCCCATCTCTCCCTGGTTTCTCTCTGCTTCTGCATCCCGCAAGAGGCGGCCCCTGCACAGAACTAATCTCACGTCAGAGGAACCTCTCCATTGTCCTGACTAAATAATAGGCCTAAATATTCTCATCCCCCTACAGACATTGGTCTTTAAGCCTTCCATAAAGGGAGATATAGAAGTAGCGGCCATTACTTCCCCAGAAGCTGCCCTTTGTAACTATGCCCTGTTGTCAAGGTTCGGACATACTTGTATTCCAATTATGTACCGTACTCTTTAAACTCGACGACCATGTATTGGGTGTGATGACTTTAAAAAATTTAACAGTTGAGGCAATAGTACGAAATATACACTACTGACAAATATAATTTCAGAACCAAGTATTTCTAACTACGACTCTTCAAAAGGAATTATTTGTTATGTATACATAATAGGCCTGTGTCCATATTTTGCAGTCAAGAATATAGATTTATATGTGTCATAAATGATTATAGTAAGTAAACAACTCTCATGTAAATAATATAAGCTGCAGTAATCATTATAAAGCTTGAACATCATTTTTTCATGATTACTGCATTTCCCTGACACCACGTATACGGATGTGGAGAAATATACGAGAGCTGCAGCAAATTTCTTGCTTCGGGTTTATTTTCTTCTCTTATCTTAGGAGGATCGCAGATATCGAGCTGTATATTGAGGTCATGTTATATGCCTATCATATTGGCACGTGGCGCGAGACAATTTCATTTTGACAGAATGGCGAGATTTTCTGGGGCAGTCACCTCTTTATTCTGCTTTTACACATCACAGATAGGCCCTATACAGTGAAAATGATTGTGAAATAGCGTCATAAGTAAGTGGTATTGCTGAGGCTTCTTTATGATGTTTCCGAAGGCTGGTTTACAATAGCTGCAGATTCAGAAACTCTCACTTCTCCTTTTATTTAAGTTATTTTTTTATCTATGTGAACGTTTTGAGGTTCACTAAATAATAAAAAAAGGTTACTTCGTATGTCTGTATTTGTAATCTGTGGTCTGCATCTTATACGTTTTATGGCGCTTAAACTGCCACAGCTGATTTTCAGTGAGGAATGGTAATTTGAAATCGACTGTTACAAAATGTTCAGTGAGGAATGGTTGTTTGCCTTGGGGATGTTTTTAATAGGCTTGTCTTATCAGTTTTACCTTCAGCATTTTTTGTATACCTGTATTAAATGCAAATAATCATACATATATAGGCCTATAATATAATGTATACTAGCTTAAAAGACCCGGCATCGCCCGGGTTTTATATTTTGTAATTGGAAATTAACTTATGAAGGATTTTCGATTTTTAAATTCTATGTCCTTTATAGGCATTTATAATTTGAAATAGGAAGAACGACTCAGAAGAACTCAAACTATTCCCTCAGAAAACGCTTGATATAGTTTTTTATGGCTCATAGAGGATGTAGAATTTTGCATCCCATCGCTTGTACAGTGCACAGCAAGCCTGGTAGAGGTTCAAATAAGAAGAAACAGAAATTCCTGTAACATAAAATTGTAATATCGAGGCGGGAAATTTTATTTCCCACTCTCATGTTACCATAAAACTGTTTTGGGGATGAAATTAAACAGAAAGCATTATCACTTTCATACTTCTCTCTCCAAAAACCTGCGATATATTATAATAATATACACATTACCATACCTCGTTTTGTTTTCTCTATGTCCAGGGTAGAGAAAGTTATGTGATTCCATTATTTTCGTGGATTTAATTCTGTAATATTTATTTATAACATGAATTATTTTGATAACTTCTCTTATTTGTCAAAAGTGCATTTCATTTATTTTTTCCAAACCCATCTGATACCATTTGGCTACAATATATTCTGTGATTTGGAATTTGGTAATTCTGTGTAAAAAGGGATTAAGTATTTTCAAAAACATTTAATTTTTGGCATTTAAAATCAACATTTTGCAAAATCCTTTCTTAGTGAGCACCTACATTATGAAACGAAGGTACTGTCAAAATTCCAAGTCTCTACCTGTTATAGTTTAGGCTGTACGTTGATTCCTGTCAGTTAGTCAGTCATTCATTCAGTCAGTCAGTCATTCATTCAGGACTGATGGAAACTTAGAGAATAATACCCATCCTTACCGAACTTTATGGGATCATTGAGTGGGTATGTGTGCTTGCCTTTCATGCTTCCAACTACCGCAGTACATTAGAGTGGCACGATGCAGTCGCATTTGGGTGTTTTTGGATGTCTGTTTCCTTCACTATCCTACAACTAGTATCTATAATCTGCATTAGGGTATACATACATTCCATACCCTGCCCGTTCATTTGTATATTCAACATTTTAAAATGGCCCCACATTTTCAAAAGAAAAATAGTTGCCATAACTTATGCCCCATCCCTCGTACGTATGTATCCATCTTTTATCTATTCGTCTGTCTGTCTGAGATATATCCTGATAAAGGCAATGTTTCTTTATAGATAGATAAGCTTTCATGAACCACAGATTATTGTCTCTGTTGGACAATGTTTCTTTATGTACCGATCACTTTATATGTATCTCTGTCTCTCTGTAATAATGTATCTCTCGCTGCCTAGCCTATCTTTATCTGTCTCGCAGATAACTCCGTTTGCAGAAGTATCTTGTAACTTATATCAGATCATCAAACAATTTCGACAGTAAAACGCAACTTCATATCTCACATCTGCATTTACTCTAGTTGATATTTTACTACAGTTAGTGCTGTAATCTCGTAGATGATTTAATCCAGGGGAAGACAGAAGGTTGCTCTGTGACGTCACTGCTTTCTGCTCTCACTGCTCGCGTTATATCTCTGCGAGGAGTATGTGAAATGTTGGCATCAGTGAACAGGGGGGAAGAGAGGGGCATTAGTATTGCGGGCAGCGGGAATTTAGGGGGTTAGAACTTACGTAATACGTGTTTCCGAATTAATGAAACATCAATCGATTTTCTTGATAGTTTATCGGTTAATTACAGCACAGTAGTTTAACATATTATAAATAATTCTATTTTACTATTCTGTGAGAACAATTGCCTTTCCACAAAATCTATGTTCTTTGACAAAAATAGACAATACTATCATTTGAATTAACATAATTCACTACAATAAAAATAATAAAAAATGAACTTAATTAATTACCATACAAGCTCGTCTGCACCTTAGATGATACAAAATTACAGTAACAATTGTCTGACTTTCCTGTCTCTTTTTTCTTTAACAAGTTTATCAATGTTGGGACGTAATGTTTGAGCAATATTTAATCGAAGACTACATTTAGGTTGTAATTTGACAATGTACTTCTTGATTTGAGCTTTGCACATTTCATTAGTGAAAAAAATTGTTCGGCCACATATGTCGATCCAAAATTACATAATATCCATGCGGCAAGTGCATAAATCTCGGGAATCTGGTTTCAGAGAAATTTCTGTAAAAGTTACCCAAGACCACTTTACGTTCGTATTTGTCCTTTAACAGATCGTCGGATTGTAAGTTTAGCAGTTCCAACTGATACCGGCAAGGAACGTCTTTGACATTAACTGAATATGGGGTAGCAAAAATTTTAAACATTGGAGAAAGGTTTTCCACATCCTGAAACCTCGATTCGAACTGAAGAACTAACACAAGTTCTGCAGAGAGAGCACTATCAGGATCGCGTACTTGCATTAACTTTGAAAAATGCTCCGTATTTACAACCAGAAGTTGTTCTACCCACAGAGCTAGAGCTAGCTCTAGCATACTCTTAACACCCCTACTACGTGCGCTCTTGCTGACGTCACACACAAGGGATCCGCATGCACTTGCTCCACAAACGTCATCACAAGACGTAGTTGACTTCCCCTGATTTAATCCATCTTCTGTCGTCTAATCCCAAGCTTATCGTAAAATCTGACAGCCAGTTCTAATTTACGTCATCAATCATCATATACATTTCCTAGTAAAAAGTTTACTGTTATGATTTCTTTGTTTGTTTTAATAGACTTAAAAATAATTATTAGGTTTGATGGCCTTGTTTCCTTTCAGATACTAAACTCTTCCTCCTTACAAACTGCTTCCAATTATGATGTGTATAATTCTTGCTATAATGATCAAAGTGAAGTAATCAATAAGACACTAGCTTTCTAATAAGTAAACTCAAGTTTTTTTTTAAATCCCTCGAGTCCATAGTAGGCCTGCAATTTTCGAGACATCTTTTTCTGGGTCTGTATGGATACTAGGCCTATAACAGAAAACGAAAAGTCTTATCAAAATGAAATTGTATATTTGTCTCTACGGGGATTTGGCAAGAAACAAGGTTACGTACTTTACGAGGGTCGTTCAATAAGTAATGCAACACATTTTTTTTTTTCTTAAAGCAGGTTGGTTTTATTCAGGATTCAAATACAACATATTATTCCCCAATCTTTTGGCTACAAAACCCTACTTTTCAACATCATCTCCGTTCAATGCTACAGCCTGTGTTCTTCGCCACAAAAATGCAAACGAACTTCTCATTCTCCATGATAACGCAAGACCTCACACAAGTCTGCGCACTCGAGAGGAGCTCACAAAACTTCAGTAGATTGTTCTTTCTCATCCACCCTACAGCCCGGATCTCGCACCTGTTTGCCCCGATGAAGGATGCACTCCACGGGAAGCACTTCGTGGATGATGGGGATGTTATTGATGCAGCAAGACGTTGGCTCTGACATACACCAGTAGAGTGGTACCATGCAGGCATACAGGCCCTCCCATTAAGGTGGCGTAAGGCTGTAGCATTGAACGGAGATTATGTTGAAAAGTAGGGTTTTGTAGCCAAAAGATTGGTATTCGAATCCTGAATAAAACCAACCTGCTTTAAGAAAAAAAAATGTGTTGCGTTACTTATTGAACGGCCCTCGTACATGAAACTATTTAGTTTTCTCGATTTTTTTGTAAAGGATCTACGATTTTGTGTGAAATGGGTACATTGACTATTTGGACTAAGACGTATAACTTTTATACATATTTCGTGGGAGGGTCGATATATATTCAAATTATTAAAATCTTTGTATTTGAAGAAAACGAGATTGCGTGAGGCAGAAAACTGAATGCTCAGTTCTGCAATGCAGTCACTTACTCTATGCCAGAATATGAATACTGTGGGTAGATAAAATCGCATGCGTGTTTTACATCCGAGTATACAAATAATACATTATTATGTAGATATTCTAGCTGAGTTTCTCTGAAGACTTTGGGAAAGCGAGATAGCGATCCAATGAGGAAGCCGCATGACTATTTACTAACTGCTTATGTTTGAAAATAAATCATTCGTTGCATGAAGTTGGAGGGTGCAATAAAGATTATGTTCTAAGACAAAAATAATTCTTTTTGAATTTTCTTGTACATGTTTTTTTATCTCTGTGTCCAAAAGAAATCATTCTCGGAAGAATCTACGTAGGCCTATATCTGTTTATCTAAGAACACCATTGCTAAAAACGAACAAAACTACTAGAAAATGTTACTACTCGTGTTTAGTAGTTATTTAGTAACAAGTGCGCAAAGCAAGGCTTTAGCGGACGAATCTATTATTTGGGATGATTAGCCGAGTCTGAAATACATAATGAGTCTGCTAAGTTTTTGCCTACGTTTTGCACACAGTAGTTTTAGTAAAAGCTCTCTATTTTCACGAGCTATTTTCAATGATTCTGAGTAAAGAAAGCAAGGATAATGGCGCTTATAAGCTATCAGTTTATAAACTTGGCTGGCTGTAGATTGTTACTTTTCCTTATTTAAAAATAGTATATTGCGATACAAGTGCCGTAAGAGGTGCACACGGATCGAGGAAAGACTTTGAAAAAACGAGGCGCTTGCGCCGATAAGGAAGACGAGAGGTCGATTTTTAGACCGAAGTTGAACGGAAGCATACATTAGTTTGTGTTTTGTTAATTTAGCCGGAAATTGCAAGTTTTCGAAAGTGTCTTTCTATAAGACATATTTTTTTAAGGTTTTACTTTTTAAAGCTGTATGCCCAAGTCGCAATTACAGCATTTTTTTTCTTCCTGAGACTAATAAAACGCATGTGAGGGGAATGGTTTCAGAGGTGGGAGTTGAATTATTCAGAGAGACAAGCCAATCTTCCCCTCCCCGAGTTGTGACACCCATAGCCTTATACCTTAGGTAGCACGATGTGACTCCCATGAAGGCTGCTGAACACCCCTTCAAATGTCAATATTTCAATAGTGGACTCGTCCAGACTACTGAGCATCTTTCTGAACAACTTCAGGACGAAAAAATTACTGGGACTGCAAGACTTTGTCTTAGCCACAGCAGCCAAGATGACTTGACATTATCCTTTATTTAGGCTGTGGCTGGCTTCATATTATAGGAAACTTCAGTAATAGATGTTGAATTATAGCACACGAATAATACATAAACATGTAGGCAGAGCTCTGTGGCTGATTGGAATTTTCAGATTTAAACCTCCAAATATATTTACTCAAGAAATCCCTTGTAAATACAGAGTGGCTCAAAGAAAAGGTAAGCGAAATACTTTGTAAGCATTACCTTTTTTGTGTCACCCTGTATTTACAAACATGTCACTAATTTTTGTAAAATTAAATTCGACCATGCACCATAAATATATAATCCCGGTAATTACATTTTCACTACGGCACTGTAATCCCCGAATTACTTTAGTAAGGACTTAACTCTGTTGCCTTTTTTGTGCCACCGTATACTTACAAACATGTTATTAATATTTATAAAATTACATTTGGCCATGCACCATAAATATATAATTCCAGTTATCCTATTTCCTAGTTACTGTACTGTAACCCCTTTTTTACTTATTGTTAGTTTTATAACATCTGTATGACTCCTTATATGTATAATATTATGTGTACTTGTGAGTGCATATGCCTAGATTTGTGCACGCATGCTTGCGTGCTGAACGATGGATATCTGATATGAATCCCTATTGTTATCATGCAACCATTGCCTGTGCATTTTGTAACCAGTAGCGCATATAGTATGAATGAAGAAATCTATATTAAAAGGAAGTGTTTGTCCTTCTGCCTGTCCTCGATGCCCAGCGAAATCTACTGGACGCAGAGTTCTGAAATTTTAAACATAGGTGGACTGAAGGGTCGGAAAATGCACCTCGAAGCCGGAATTTTAATTTTCGCTTTCGTTCGTGAGTTATGAGTGAAAAACGGGCAAACAACGTGCATTTTTTTGCGTTTTCGAAGCATCAGTTTTCAGTAATACATTTCAATGTCAAATCAATTACAGTTGGCTTTGGCTATTTTTGTCATACCTTGGAAATAAAGCATCGCGATCGCTTGAATGTTGTAAGCCCACGCTGGTCGATTCTTTTGTTTATAATGTCAAGGCACGCAGATATCTGAAATTTTCAACATAGACGTAAGAGGGAAAATGAATAGCCTAAAGGCCTAAATGGACAGACATTGATCGGTTTAGACGGAACTCACTATGTAGGGGTTTTCTGGGCCAGGGAAATCGATCGCTTGATTTTGTAAGTCTGTCCTGGATGATTCATTTGTTTAGAATGCCAAGGCCCGCAGGCATATGAAATTTTCATCTTACACGGAAGAGGGATAATCAATATAGGCCTAAATATGGTCAAACATTGTTCGATTTGGACGAAACTAACTATACAGGGGTTTTCTGGGCCAAGGAACTCAAATCTGAGGTCGCTTTTATCAGGCAACGCTATCTAATCGAGGTATGTAGTCCACGTGATTTAGGTGTTAATAAATATAATGATTTAATTATTATTCTCTTAATTTTTTATTTTTATTTTTTGAAATAATTATCGTGCGCGATCGCTTGATTTTGTAAGTCCATCCTGGACGATTCATTTGTTTAGAATGTCAAGACCCGCAGAAATATGAAATTTTCAACCTACATGGACGAGGGATAATCAATACGGTCAAACATTGTTCGATTTGGACGAAACTCTCTATACAGGGGTTTCATTATAAATAATGAAATTTATTATAAAGTCACTGGCAAAGAGGCCTGTGGAAAATTGCTTAAGCTGTAATTCCCCCCAGCAACATACGAGAAATGTCTTGAAACAAACAATATGTAGCTTTTCTGATAGTTTATTGAATTTTGTATTTTCAGGCAGGAGTTGCCAGTGGCTATGTTCAGTCGAAATGACTTCTCCATCTGGTCTGTACTAAAGAACTGCATTGGTAAAGAACTGAGCAAAATCACCATGCCTGTGATATTCAACGAACCACTTAGCTTCCTTCAGCGCATGGTAGAGTATATGGAGTATGCTCACTTACTACGGAAAGCTTCAGAAGAATCTGATCCAGTGAACCGGATGCAGGTAAAAAACCCTTTATATATGAGTCATTCCACAATGAATTGCACAAAATTATGGAAAAATGGATCTTCATGATTTCATTTTTAATAGATTTAAATATTCTGTGAAGGAAAAATTAAGACACATGGGGTTTTTGTGACTGGTATACAATATAATGATTGTTTTCATAAATACTCCTTGTAGTGACAGTCCAGTCTCAATTTTTTATTGTAAATACAGATAAAAGGTAATGCAAGCTATCAATTTTGTGGTTAAATAAGACATTGAAATTAAAAATGGCTAACACTGCTCTTCAAGTAAAATACGATAAAATACAATAATAATTATAATAATTAATTTTTTATTTTTCTACTAAAAATTACTTTTTAAATGTCTGCCTATATTTTGCATCTTGCTTATTGCTGCCAATATATTATTTTACTTTTTAAATGTCTGCCTATATTTTGCATCTTGCTCATTGCTGCCAATATATTATTTTGTAAGATGAAATATAGTATTGTGTTTTGTAACTTTGTTGTTTTGTACCCCAGTGTCCCTGTAAAGGGAATCTTAAATATAATCCAAAATCCCCAGTTTCCTTAGAAGTAAACTAAGGGCATTCTTAAGAAGCTTACACTTGCAGTTTATTCACAGTGTTTGCTCCAGCAAGACGCCAAAAGTGAATATTTTAAAAGTTGGTTGATTAATTGAAAAACGCTCTTGTTGAGTTTGTGGTGGAGTTGGGAAATGATAGGGATAGTTCTAATACTAAGCAAAAAGTATTCCTAATGTTTTGTGGTTCACAGCCATGGAAATTTAAGTGAAAATAAAATGAATTAATATATTTTTTCAGTGTTTTTATTGTACTTATTAAAGAGAAAATTTAAAATATTGTGACAAAGCCAGAAAAGCCTAGAAGCTGATAGAAGAAGGACTCGGGCCGAAAGAACTAGAATTAGATAAATCTAGAAAGGGACGGCCCTCTTATTGCTGATTGGAGCCGCGCGCCGGCGGGTGCGGCCTACTCCCTGGCACGGCGGCGCGGTAAGTGACGGTGCGCGCTCGTGGGAGGGGCCAGAGGTGGAGCCACGCGCTAGGGCTGTGACTTCGCCCCGCGCGGACATTCTAGACAATGCGCGGGCGGAGAGCTTTCGAGAGACCGGGTCTGGAATATTCGTCGGCCCTATATATAGGGCCGCGAGCGAGCAACGAGGGAACAGTCAGAGACGGCAACGAGGAGTGATGAGTCAGTCAGTCAAGGAGAGTTCAGTACAGTGAAGAGTCAGTACATCAGAGGAGAGGCAGTCCGTGAAGAGCCGGAGGGTCAACGAGGGAACAGTCAGAGAGGCAGTCCGTGAGTAGCGTCAGCGTCAGAGGGTGAGCTGGACGGAGAGGACTGATCAGCGCGGCCTCAAGTGAGTGTGTCTTGGGAAGCTGAGGAGCCAGTGACCGGAGGGACCCGAGAGCGGAATAGCTAGTCAACGGGGAACTAGTGACCGGAGGGAAGGGTGAACGGAAGAGCTGGTGAGCTGATCTGGGCTGAGGCAGTGCCGTCCCGGGGAACTCTGCGCGACGGGTGGATCGCACAGCGGCAGCGAGGACTGTGGAGTTGACCGGCGCGACGTGGGATGATCTGGATTGGACTGGAACAGTGCTGTAATTAGGACTGAGCACAGTGAGAGTGAGCTCTGAACAGGACAGTGAACTGGCGAATAGTCTGGAGTTTTCTGGCTGTATTGTCAATTGTTGTAGGAAATAAAGAAACCTCCATCCTTCAATTATAAACTCGGTGTTTTCATTTTGAACCCCGACGAGCCCTTGTTACAATATCGTCTGAAAATGGTAAAAAACTAAAATATAACTACAGTCAACTCCCGATTATCCGGGATAATGGGTGGTAGCCACCTCACGGATAAACGAAAACACGGTTAAAACAAAATTATACCTAAACATACTGTAATTGAAAAATTATTTAGAATTTACATCAACTTATCACTAAGTGAATATTTTTTAAAAGATTTTTTGAAGGAATAGCTCAATGGTTAATCCGCAAACCGGTTGATCCGCACCCGGATAATCGGGAGTTGAATGTATTTTAATATGTTTAAAAAACTAAAACAGGGTTTATAAAAACCTAACAATCTGGGCCCTACTAATAACAGTATAAAGAAGATTGGATGAAACGTGGAGTAAAATCAAATTATATATTGTACTCTATTAAATATTAAATGAGGAGCATCGTTTCAAAACGTATTAAGTGCACTCTTGGTCAAAATACAGTTTGATACGATTTCGCCCTATTTCTTAAGCGCTCTTTAACGCTATCAATTCAGAATGGAACATTTCATGTTCTATCCCGTGTTAATTCACTGTCAAAGTTGACGTATCGGATCAAATCGTATTATGTGCACGGGAATGAACGGTTCAAAGCGTATTATGTACAACTTTTTTTTAGTGCACTTAATACGTTTTGAAACGATGCTCCTCAAATGTCCTAACTGTTATAGTAGGCTATAAGTTTTTGCCTGCATTTAGTTTTTTATTTATTTATATATTTGCTAAATAAACTAAAACTAAACGCAGTAGTGCTGCATCCCTGAAAGCACTAGGCCTATCATCCGACCACTATGCCATCTACCTAGATGGCAGAATTGAGGGCATGTGGTCAGCATGCTGACACCCTCAAGCGTTAACGATGGTTTCCTTGACCTGAGCCACTACTTTTTAATTAATTAGTATTTTAGTTTGAATCATGAGGCTGAATTCACTCCATTCCAGACATCCTTACCTCAGAAAAATCCAAGAGGTATCAGATGTTGAACCTAGGCCTATGGATCTGTAGCTTGCGACTCTAACCAGGAGACCACAAAGGTGATCTATTTGCTAAGCAGCCCTATTAAATACTACCTGGCTTTCAATCTCTATCCTTCTGGTGGCATTATGACCCTGGGGTCGACTCAGCCTCTAACAGAAATGAGTACCAGGAGCAATCCTGGGGGTAAAGGCAGCCGGTGCTTAAGGCTGACAACCTTACCACCTTCATGTGCCGATATCTGAAAATCTGGGAGCCTCAACCTTATGGAACCCTCTGGGCCTCCATGGCCTGTAATAGGGGACACTTTACTCTTGCAATAGAGTAAAATTCTTGTGGTATTTCCTGTGATAATTGAAATAAAAATAATTTATTTTTAATGTCTTCTCTTTTTCTCCACTACAGTATGTTGCCGGATTTGCAGTGAGTGCATTAGCATCAAACTGGGAGCGGCTTGGAAAACCTTTTAATCCTCTTCTAGGAGAAACGTATGAACTAGAGAGAGATGGTTATAGGTGAGTAAATTATATGCAATTTTTTGTACTGGAAACAGTACAACTACACTTTGGAGTATAGAATAAAAGGTCAATTTGTTTAGTTTTGTGGTGGTACATTCTACAGTTGAATTTATGAACTGAGGAATAAAATATATTTTGGTGATTGTAGGGTTGTATGTGAACAAGTGAGTCACCACCCACCTATCTCAGCATTCCATGCAGACAGCAGAGACTTCATATTCCATGGATCAATTCATCCTAAGCTCAAATTCTGGGGGAAAAGTGTAGAAATACAGCCAAAAGGACAAGTTACAGTTGAACTTCCAAGGTATTATTTTATTTATATGATAGTTTTTTTGTGTAAATATTTTAAAGAGAACTACTTTATTAATCTTTCTGGTGGCACTATGGCCCTGGGGTCAACTCAGCCTCCAACAGAAGTGAGTACCAGGAGCAATCCTGGGGGTAAAGGCGACCGATGCGTAATGCTGACAACCTTACCACCATAATGTGCCAATTGTCTAAAAATCTAGGATCCTCAACCTGCTGGAACCCTCTGGGCCTCTAATGCCTGTAATAGGGACCACTTTACCTTTTTACTTTATTAATCTAAAGTCATATAATTTTTAGGCCTTACATAAAAATGGGACCATTTTTTAAACTTTGGGGAAAGCCTGGAACAATTAAGGAGAAAAGGGGACTAAAATGTCATCCACAAAATCATTTAAAACCTACCTACATCTTGTCCACACAAATTATCCCAAATGACTTAGATGACATCTTAAATTTTGTGGTGCAGACTGTAGACTGGTGTAGATAATTTTATTCTGCAGAAGTAGATGCCTCATTGTTATTGTACTTTTAACTTTTATGTATTTTAACAAGAAGTGTATTTTCTTCTAACACTTTATTACAAAAGTCAGCATATGATACCGGTACCCCATTAAAGTGTGGCAATGAGCAAGGACTTCACTGTTGCAACTTTCATGAATGTAGCGTAAAATATACTAGCCAGTCAGATTCACAAAAAAAAGTGAGACATTCAACGTCCCCAATTAAATTTTCAAGAACATTTTGCCAAAAAACTTATGTAATGGGAAAAAGTGAAATTATTCAATAATTTCGCATAATCAAATATTTTAAACAGCAATAAGGACCAGGTTTGTGTGGATATCCTTTTGCATATTCAGATAACAGATTATTTTATTATTTCAGGTGGGGTGAAGCGTACACATGGACCAATGTAAATTGCTGTGTCCACAACATCATTGTAGGTAAACTGTGGATGGAACAATATGGTACAATGGAAGTTGTAAATCATACCAATGGTTAGTTCCGTTCGTTATAGTTTCTTGTACTGCATGTTTACAATTAGCATTTATGAGATAGAGCACCTAGGAGGATAAATTAATAATTGGGTAGAAAGTTGGGCCAATCTAAAAAAAGCTTATTATAAGTGATAACACTGACTTCCTTTCTTGCTTATACCCTTAAGGATAGTATAGGGTGTCCCAATAAGAACGCCGGTTTTAATAATGCACGAAATACATTTTGTTTTCAAGAAATAGCATATATTTATACATGAATACAAAGGACACATGCTCCGATTTATGTATGAAAAATTATATCTGGCATATGTTCACCACGTCCTACTCTGCAGCTAGTGGCTCTGTTCTTGAAATTTGTGATAATTCTTGCACAGTCTTGTGTCTGGATTTGGGCAATGACACGTCAAGTTTCCTGCTTCGGGTCTTGTATGGTTCAGGGATTGTGTTCATAAACCTGCAATTTAAGAAACCCCCAAAGAAAGAAGCCTACGAACAGTTGATTCATTAGGCGCATTATTCCGGCCTAAGAGTGCACAAAGCCTTCGAACAGTTTGAGCAAAACACTCACCATTCTTGTAATGAATTTTGACAGTTAAAACTCGTTCAACAGTGTAGCGCTCCATACCAAATAATTGCAACAAATACAGGAAACAGAAAAGCTAACTACACTGTTGCCAATCCCACAGCATAAAAATGGCGGCCAATTCAAATCCGGCATTCTTATTGGGACATCCTATACAATAAGAGGAGAGATTAAGCTGTGTTGTTGAAAAGTATGCATAATTGGCTAGGTATCTTTGCTGGCTGGTCAAGTTCCGAAAACAATTTATGGGTTTTGTTAAATACAAAGAAATAGGTAAGGTAAATTGTACTTTCTTAATCTGTTGTGATTTAAGAAAGAAAGAAAGAAAGAAAGAAAGAAAGAAAGAAAGAAGAAAAAAAAAACAGTGAAGAGTTTAAGAACTCTACCTAAGGAGAATTTTAACTTTCCGCTTGCTGGCTTGGTCTGGGTAATTAGTAAGGATTTAGGTTGAATGACACCCCCAGAAGGTCATACAATCACCCTCTCAGTGTCATCTCATTGGGATAATGTAAGTCTACCTAAAAGGGTCCCCACTAGAGAGATGGGGCTACACTTTTACCCATTCACTAAATTTGAAATAGAAAAAAACTAAACTCCTTGGCACCACATCCCTCTAACAGACCACCCGACCGCTGCATCATCTACCATAAGCAGATGGCAGGATTGGGAGCAATGTGGTCAGCATGCCAACATTCAGGGCTGTTAATGGTGGTTTCCATGACCAGAGCCACTACTTCTGTATCAAGTAGCTCCTAAATTTGAATCATGAGGCTGAGTGCCAGACCTCCCTACCTCAGAAAAAACCGAGGAGTACCGGGGATCGAACCCGGGCTGATGGATCTCTTGTCAGCAACGCTAACCACAAGACCATGCTGGTGGTCTGAAATAGAAAAAAGCCATCTGAAAAATTACAGATTTATTTAAGAAATGTAATAACTTTGTTGTTGTCCAAAAATTTAGCCTTTAGGCTATTTACAAACATAAGCTACTATAAGCTACTAAAGCAATATATGAATATTTATAGTGCATGTAAGGTTATAGTTATTTACAAACGTATAAGACATTTTAGATACGGTACTAAGTAAGTAAAGTGCATGAAATGTCTAACAATAATGTTAAGAATTCAGATTTTGTATTATAAACAGAAATTGGCTATGATTTCATATTTGGAATTACTGTATTGAGTTTAAACAGGAGATAAGGTATTTATATGATTTACGGTCTATCAAAACATTTGTGAGTGGTTTAGAAAATATACAGTCTGATTCTAACAGCAATTTAAGTTCATGCCTCTCACGATATAATAACGGACAATCAAAATGTATATGTGTGACATTTTGAGTCTTCCTGCCGCATATGAATTCAGGGTAGATCTAATATGGAATCTATGTAAATATTCTCTTGAAACCTGATTTTTTTAACATATGCAAATAAGGTGTGAATCTCAGTTTTGACACCTATTTTTCAGGGGAAAAGTGTACATGGTGTTCAAGAAAAACAGAATTTGACCTAATGTTAGTTTTTTGTTTTGTGTTTTTAATTCATTACTATGGATTGCATGCAATAGCCATTATTTTATAGCATGGACTTTGTGATGGAATAAAACATAGCAGGGAAATAAGAATCTGCTTAGAAAACACATCTTAACTTGTTTTGTATACCATAATTCCACATGAATACAACCACAGTTAGATTTGTGGAAGGAATCATGCCATGAGGTGAACCAGTGTTTATATGTTTCTAACATGATCTTTTTCATTCAATTTTATATGTAAGCTATAAGTGTATTTAAAAACTACATCCATTTAAATGCATTCTTGAATCCCTCTTCCCTAGCTGAGAGTGATCGTAATAGGATGTCTATCACTTCCTCATGAGTGCTATTAAACCAAATAATTTATCCCTGAAGCATAATTCTTTATCTCATTATTCCCTTTGTGTTGTGTAATAACCTTTTTACTCTTTCTCTAGGTCTTCGGGCAGTCCTAACATTCAAACCAGCTGGCTGGTTCTCAAAAGATCTTCACAGAGTGGAAGGATTCATAATTGACAAACAGTAAGGGGTAACAGTTTTGTTATTTGTTTTAGTACTTCCTACTTTTGAGAACTTCCATATTGCATTATCTGTTTTCATTCGTAATCCCAAGTCCACAAATTTTCTGAAGTTCTCCAAGAAATAATTCTAAATCAAGTGATAAATAGATTAATTTTCTGTTCAATCTGCAAATTATATTGCAGATTCTAGAAATTTACAATTTTTTTGTCATATGAAATGTAACAAGAGGTCCAGTTGCTCTAGAATTTAACTTGAGGGAATCGAGATCTCGAGTTGCATTTATTGTGAATATTTAGCAAATACAGAACTAAGCATGAATAATAATAATAATAATGAAATCATGAAAATGAATAAAACACATCGCTGCTTGTGTTGTTGTTAGCAAGATAGGCATGGTGAGGTGATCAGTATGATATAATCGATTGTTTTGCCGTCAGCAATACTTGTGCTTTGTGCGACTTCTCATCAGCTGTTTTATATATATGAGGGTTGCCCAGAAAGTAATGCACCATATTTTATTTCTTCATCAATTATTTATTGAACACAATGAAACTTACACACAAGAAAGAATAATGTTTCTTCTACACTCCCTATTTTTCCACGTAATCTCCGTCCCATTCTATGGCCTTCCTCCAGTGAGACACAAGGGCGTGTATGCCCTGTCGGTACCACTCCTAGTTCTGGTCACGAAGCCATTTCTGTCACAATCCTGGACAAGAACGCTTCCCTCTCAGCTGAAGCTGTCAATGAGCAAAGGAAGTGTGGATACAATCATCCGTGGTCTTGATTACTCGAAAGTGTGTGCACGATGGGTTCTGCCTATATTACGGTGTACCACAAATCTCTCGGAAAAAAAAAAATTCTACTGAGTTTCTGAAACGTTTTGAAGCTGAGGGGGAAGCATTCTTGTCCAGGATTGTGACAGAAATTTGCAGAAATGGTTTCATGACCAGAACAAGGAGTGGTACTGACAGGCCATACACGCCCTTGTGTCTCGCTGGAGGAAGGCCATAGAACGGGACGGAGATTACGTGGAAAAATAGGGATTGTAGAAGAAACATCATTCTTTCTTGTGTGTAAGTTTCATTTTGTTCAATAAATAATTGTTGAAGAAAAAAAAAGTGGTGCATTACTTTCTGGACGACTGTCGTATATGCGAATAAGCCTATTAGGATTATGCAAAGTATTTAGAGGTGTGCATTTGCCTTCCTTTTAGCCCACATCTCTTTCATTAGCTGTTTTATTTTTTAGATTGACCTTACTGCTGTAGTAATATATTATTGATATTGTATTTAATATTATACGATATTAAAAATGCTTCACCACACGTATAATTAATTATTCATATTTTTATATTTCCTTTTGCTCATATTCAGCTTATATAGTACCATATCCAATCGATGTGTTCGATGAGTAGTAATGGTCAAAGAAGCTACAGGTATGAATAGGTTTTAGTATTTCGTCCTTGTGAATTTACATTTAAAAACGTACAAATAGGTGCAGTAAAATGAAAGTAATAAAATGATAAAATTATGATTCTAAGACACTTGCATTTGGTTGAAATTCCACATATACTGGATTGGCCGCTGATTCATGAGCTAAATAATCATTATACGTCATTGTCATTGTAGTTATCGTAATCGTCATGCAAACAGATTGATTTTTACAATATCACACATTTCCAGTTGATGGTTGCCTTTTGCTGGTATAAGATTAGTCTTAAAAGTATTTGGGAATGATCCTTTAGGTTAACTAATTGTATTCTTTGCTTGTTATTTGCAGAAAGAAGAAATTGCATTTCCTGTATGGCAAATGGACAGAATTCATCAAGTGTACAGACATCTCTTCATACGATGAGTATGTGCGAGAGAATGCTCACAAATTCAGGTGCAGGTCAAACCTTGTTCTGTGGCTGCACAACAGTAATGTGATTTGCTTCTTACTGTGGTCGTATCTCACTTAGGACTGATTGCTTTATAGTTTGCACCTAACATTTTCTTTGAACTTGTTATTGATTGGTTGATTGCAAATGCTGTGCACACATTTGATACTTATTTGCTTCCTGTAAATTAATCCAATGGAATAGATTCCATATTATTTTAGTTTTGTAAACTTAGCACAGGGAACCATGTTTTGATTATCCTGCTTTTAAGTAACAGGATTTGAATTCTCTGCATAATAATTACAATAAGTATGGTACACTGGCATGTTTGTCATGGTAGCTCAATGGTAGAGCATCAGCGCGTTAAGCTGAAGATCCGTGTTCAAATCCCGGTTATGGCATAAAATTTTTCAAGCTGATTCTTACTTGTATGGTACATAGTATTTAATTCTTGCTTTTAAGAAATCCTGCTTCTAGTAGTAAATATTTTGAGCCTTTGTAATAGCGAATTTCTAAATCGGTGATACAAAATTAACTCAGCAAACACAAGAAATAAATCTATCCACACATCAATGGCATCTTTTTAGGGAATTTTCTTTCACACGCATAAGTTCAGCTTCCGAGATAGAGTTCATTTCTCTCTTGTGATGTCTTCAAGTTTTTCTAATGTATGGGGAATTAACCTATACACTTTATTTTTCAAGTTCCCCATAAATAATAGTCACATAGGCTACTGTTAGAAAAACGTGCGAGAGCAGGATGCAAGACGAGGACATTTCCAACATCTATTGTGATGAGGTACGTGGTTATTTTCATTGTAATTTTAACTGTAACTGTGAGAACCTGAATCATTACACTGTTAGCGGCTTTATTTGCATAGATATTCCACCTGATCACTTGGGAGTTAAAACTGTGACCGCCAGAATGCAGAAACCCACACGATTGGCCGACTCTTACATGAAACGCACTGTAGTTTGTTTCCTCAACCCGTTAACCTAGCCCATTTTTCTTCCAGATCACTCTTATTCTCCAGATTCCACCTCTGTAATTATTTTCTATGAGTTTTGAGTTATAGGTATCCTTTTGTTGAAAAATGTTATATTTTCGTAACTTAACCAATGATTGATTCGCTTTGTATATTAACTATTGCATTTGCTGTATATAAGACATTTCTTTGTATGAAGTGCACTCGAAAATTTAACACAATTTTTCAGGGGAAGAAAATTTGAAATTAAAAGTAGATTACTTTCATAAAGTCTCCGGCTTTGAAGACAGTGAGCTTCTTTTCATAAGCATGCACATAGAGACGTATTTCCAATATCTGCTGCAGATGGCAGTTATTTATGAATCGTTTCACCACTTTACATTGGCTTCATGGGTTTTTGCAAGATTTATATCAAGTATTTTGTCTGTATATTTAAAGAAAACGCTAAGAAATTTATTGTAAGCAAAATTTGCAATATACTTGTGAATTCACACTATACAGCCAACGTAAAGTGGTCACTTGTATATGACTGCCATCTGAGGCTGTAACACCCACCAGACGACGATACGAAGGCCTTGTATTCTGTCATAGTGTAGGCTACTAATGAACAATAAGAAAACAAAAGATAAACAGTAAGTGCATTTATTGAACAAAACAAGAAATGGAAAGCTCATTTCTTGATATATGCAGCAATGTTTGCTTCCCACTTGATCTGAAAACTTGACATCATGTAGCAGTCAAATTTATGGGCTATGCATTGCTGAAAATATTTGCAACATGAAAACAGTGTTTTGTATTGCACATTGCTGCCTTGATGTAATCCTACTTTAAGAATACTAGGAACTTTATAACTGTAACAGTCGCTCCTAAAGTGTCTGCTTAAAAATCCAGACGCTCTGTGGAAATAAGCTTACTCTACTTTCCGAGATAACTAACGATAAATGTACAGTATACATAAACTCATAATTGGTTGGTATATGGTTATTTAACAACGGGGATGTACTGCAACTTAGGCCTGTGACCATTGCCGGTGGGTCGGAATTTTGTCCTGCAGGATTTCTTTTACATGCCACTAAATCTACTGACATGGGCCTGTCACATTTAAGCACACATAAATACCATCGACCTGGGCCAGGATCGAACCCGCAACCTTGGGCAAAGAATGCCAGCACAATACTAACTGCGCCGCCTAGGCCGACAACTGATCAATTGGATGAGATCACTTCAGCCCTTATTATACGAAAAGTCACAAGCAGGTCATATGCACTGATGTAATATCTGACTCAATGGAGTTCTTGAAATATTGAAAAGAGTGTGTGCAACAGAGATCTTGGAAGCCAAAATCTGTACCTTCATTATATAAGATGCACCCCATTTTTAAGGATAAAGAAAAAATGTCTTGTACACTAGAAAATTTGGTGGCTATTGAAGTTCTGGAGATATAGGCTTTTGGTACAGCAATAATGTAAAGCATTTGCAATCACCAATTTAATAACAATGTAAATTATTTCTTCTTTGCATTAGTGTATAGTAGAAAGTTTCATTAGCTGTAAATTTGATGTTGTATGCATTGATGTAACATTCAATTCCCAGACATACTGAAAACAAGTAATGAGAAATCTGAAGTATTTTTCCCAAATTATGCTAAATTATGTAAAATTGTCATTTCTCCCATTATTATCACACAGTTCTGTACTTTGGTTTGTGCAGATCATACAATATGTAGAACAGAAATGCAGATTTATATGTGAAAATTATGTATATCAAAGACTTTGACTTAATGGCAAATGGCAGTATTGGGATACAAGTCTCTAAAATAATGCTCTTGAGCCTCTTATTGGTAACTATTTGCACATGATAATTTACTGCCAGAACAATGGAATAGTTTTGAAAAATATACCCAAATCAAATTGTCAGTAACAGCGCTAGGAATTTTTTTTTTGGGGGGGGGGAATTTTGTTGCAGTGGGGCTCAGGTGATATTTGCACATTGTCATACACTAATTAATATGTTGTTTAGATTTATGCATTGATTTTTATTGCAGTGTAAGTAAATATGTAGGGAATGTGTAATTTCAGTAAAAAAAACAGTCAACTCATATTTAAAGAATCCGCTCAGTAATTCGTCTAAAATCTTTGAATAAAGAAATTTAAAATATATTAATGTAACACGCCCAACATCTTGAAAGTTTAAGTTTTTAAAGAAAATAATCATATTTCCTGTTAAAGCAGTGACATTCACTGAGACAAATAGAAACCTGCTACACACCATACATAAGGGCTATGTTTGTGCCGTATATTGAAAGAAAATTACCCTTAGTGAAACTGTCTTATTACAGAAATTAAGAGTGATCTTTTTGCAAGGAATGTCTAATTTCTTATGTTGAAGTTTTTTCATTTGCAAGAACAAATGCCATTATTATTTCAGTACATAATGTTAAAATTTGTGTGTCATCATTAACTGTGTATTTTCTAAATTCAAACGTAGTTTAAATAAAGTTCCCAACTAACTAACTAACTCCGTGGCACTAACATCCCAGAAGGGACAAGGCCTACCACCTGACCGCTGCGTCATATACCATAGGCAGATGGCAGGATTGGGGGGCATGTGCCAACACCCACGGCCGTTAATGGTGGTTTCCATGACCGGAGCCACTACTTCTTTATCAAATAGATCCTCAAAAATAAAGTTCCCACCATGGTGCAAAATAACAGAGCATACTAGGAAAACCCCATTGCCGACCAGTTTGACTTGGGTTTTTTTTCATGATTCCCCAGTTGTAAAGATAAATGCCAAATTGAATATTTACTTAAATGACTCATTGCCACTATGACATCCTATATCTTTATCATTAACAATGTACAAATGTACAAATATGTGTGTGTGTGTTTATATAGTTGCCAACATAAACCCTGACACATTTCATTTATTCAACTTCATCGATAATTCAGCACAGTTTTTGCAAATTCCATGGTATTACTATTATTATTTAAAACTGATGCTATGTTGTTTATATTTAGTTCTGAGAAAAATTTGGAAGCGTTCTATCAAAACAGATAAATTATTATTCTCGTGTGAACTCAAATTGAAAAAGAAAATCAGATATTTCTGAGGTAAAGCGATTTAGAACAGTGTGCACTGAGCCTTGTGAGAACAAATGTAAAGCTCTGCTCAACAAAATAATAATAAAGTAATTGGTATGGTGACTACATTCCCCCAAACCTGCCATCTACCAATGAAATTGAAAGACAGTGGTTGATTGTAGGTCCTCTCCCTGTATTTGGAATTTGTACTCTACTGTACAGACACAGATACCAAACTCGTGATATAACCTCGAAACTGAAAAGAGTATAAATACGGCTGAAAAAAAAATTAAAAAATAAAAAGAAATAAAAAATTGTTAGAGTAAGAGCCACCCAAGCATGAACAAGAGCATACCATGAACTCAGTAATTAAGTTTTCTAAAATTACTTCCTCTGAAGGCATGTTTTCCCCCCATTGTTTTGGATAAGTAGGTTTCTGTTATTGTATTTGGAGGTGAGAGATTTTTGCCTTCTTTAACTTTCGTCTGACAAAGGAACAGCATGGATTATCATGTTGAAACCTCTCCTCAATTTAGCATATCTGTAGGTCTTCATTGCAAATAGGCACATGCTAAAAATTAGCTGCTCATACAAACTTTGGCTGGGTGAAAATTAATTGTAGTTCTTATAAATTCGAAATATTGAGTACCCTAACGTAATTGTCAGCAGGAGGGGGTAGCGACCTTCCCTACTTCGCGTGTGCAGTTGGCTGTCCCATTGTTGTAAAGCACGGTTCCTGCTTCTTGTATTGGCCTATGTGTAGTTAGCCTTATCTCTCCCTTTCCTTATCAGTCATCTCTATGGGAGCTATTAATATTATAATAATGAATGATAACCTCATCTGATACAAATATTTATATCCAGTAGTTGTCATGAAGTAGGCCTAATGAGTACCCATTTAAGTGTTTAGGATTAGGAGAGTGAATCTCGTATGCTCTTTAAATTCATTCAGTTAGTATTATTATTATTATTTTTATTTTTTATTTATTTATTTTTTTACTTTGACCTATAATGACGAGTACAATTCGTAGTATGACAGTCCAAGTTCTTAACATTTAAAGAGTTTTGTATTGACGTTAAAGGTCAAAATTGAGAACAGGTTTTTGATTCAGTGTGCATGGCAAATATTTTTGTTTTAATCATGCAAATTATGTGATCACACTTCTATAATACCCATACACACGCTAACAATCACTAATCCCTGAATGTCTGTACAGATTGAGTTATATAGTTCCAAAATGTGGAAATGATAACAATTGGTTGTCTGAAAATTCTCTAGTGAAACACATTCAATGAATAACGACATAGCTGCTTCCTCTATCTCACACCCTGCTGTCGCTTGCTCTCGACACATGGGCTGCTCAAGGGAGCTCGACAAATGCATGCCATTGTTTCCATATGGAACAATACAAACACATTTTCACTCACTAAAATTTGAGGGTAGGTTTCGACATTACAACCCATACCATTCCCTTGTGAGAGTGGTCTGTTGCTTTAGTTGTGAAATTATAGTGCAATTGATTATCATAAGAGCTTCTTAAAGATAAGAAAATTCAGATCTGTATGTTCTATATCCCAGGGACCTAAATAATTTTTTTAATATGTGAGATTGACATTTTTGTTTTGAGGTGTCTGGGAATCTTACTATAAGTTACTTGTAACATTCGTAAATAGAATAATAACAATGAAAATACTATTTTAGAAACGCATTGTTGTAAGCATTGTAAATTCTAAAATGTATTTTTATTTATGGAAGTTTTCCATTCTTCAAGAGAAAGTAGCATTCTTAAACTGATGCCAAACAGAATTTAAAAATTTTCCATTTAGTAGGGTACATAATATTTTCTTTAAAATTTATCTTGTTGTGTGACCACAGGGGCTTGAACCACAACCTGTACATTAATAAGATGCTATTGGATAAGCATAGGGAAAATGTTGATTTAACTAGGAAAGAAGAGCTGAATGTTACTCCCTGTTTTCTATTTAGGTGTGAAGTTTCATTCAGGATATATAATGCAAGTTGAGTTGGCATTGTGAGTGAGAGGAACCTACAAAATAGCCTGCAGAAACTTATTATAAGTATAATGCAATCTCTATGATGAAAGAGTGGCAAAGAAGACTTTTTAAGAACCTAATATATTTGAAACTTCCATATTTGATGTTCTTTTTATCAGGTAGTTCATTAACCATGGGAAGTCATTTACATAATGGATTAGAGAATCAGTGTTCTGTTAGTTTTTTTATTATTTTTTTATTTTTTATATTTATTTATTTATGAAAAAGTATTCAAATATGTACACAAGAAGTATTGCAACAATTAGCAACAATATGTACATATTCTTGGAGGGTACGCCATAGCATAGTGGTTGAGGCGCTGCACTACAAACCAGAAGGTCGCAGGTTCGATTCCCGATGAGGTCGGAGTTTTTCAATTGGCTTAATCTTTCTGGTGGCACTATGACCCTGGGGTCGACTCAGCCTCTAACAGATATGAGTACCAGGAGCAATCCCGGGGGTAAAGGCGGCCTGTGCATAAGGCTGACAACCTTACCACCTTCATGTGCCGAATGTCCAAAATCTGGGAGCCTCAACCTCCTGGAACCCTCTGGGCCTCCATGGCCTGTATAGGGATTACTTTACTTTACATGTACCATATTCTTGAACAGTTGCAATATTGTCATTAAACCATAAATTACTTCAAAAGGATCAGGGTTTAATGTTTTTAGCATTCCACAGTAAATTGATATTCAGTGCCCCAGATAATTTCTACCTACAGTATTGGTTCGTAAACCTTTAGTGGCAGGCAAAAAATATTTTACAGAATTTCCACTTGATAAAGAATGTTGATGCTGGGCTATTAATCTGATCATAATTCTATGTGCTGCTACAACTACTCTACATAAAAAGGTGACTTCAGGTCTTGGTTACTTGGACCCTGCATTTAGTTATAAATTACATTTTACCTCTGAGTTGAAGATTTTTCTTAGTTGAGTAGAATATACATTTCTTAAACTACTGAAATGTATAATCAGATTGTATTGTGTTGCTTTACAAATTTAAAGTTGGGGAGTTTTTCACTATCATCACCTTTGTAAAATGTAATTGATTTGCCTGCTGTAACGTGAATTTGAAGTGCATGCTTTATCAAATGCAGTTAATGCACTGTGTTAATATTCTTTCATATTTGGTCTTATGTTTTATACATAAACCAAATAAAAAACCTTGACTTATTCTTTATAGGATATTTCATTTGAGATTGTTTAATGTCAGTACAATGTCATAAGTATAGTGAACTCTTAATTATTCTTGTGTGGATTATCTAGTTTACGTGGTATTTGTACATCCTTTGTTTTTCCCTTGAGGGTGGAGAGGTTAAGAGTTCAAGTTACCATGCAGAAAATCTCAACACTACACTTCTGAGGGTTTGACGCTTTGCTCGAGTATATGACTCAATAGGAGTCAACAAAACTATGATTTCAGTGACATTTTTGCAACGAGAAAATTTCATTATCCCTTGCGAAAAAGTTTAAATTCATCTTGCAAACATCTTTGCCACCTCTATTGTGCGAAACTTTCTGTTTTGTTATGCGGCTCATAGGTTGTCTTATTGCTGCCAAGAGCTTTACACACAGAAGTTATGAGGTTGGATTCCCTGTTAACTCTTTTATTACAATTTTTTTAAACACATCTTTGCACATAGCTAGGTGGAAAAAGATTAGATTCCCCTTGTTATTTTTAATTTTCACAATTTTTCTTACTGTTTCACATATTTCTGTGTGGAAAAATATGTCAAGATTCCTACTCTGATTTTTTGTAATTTTTCTCCCACCCTTTGCAGCAAGTCTCGTAATTGTTACTTCATAGCATAAAATATACACTATTTTAGTCCACTTATTCAAGATTTTACTTAGGATATTTCTGGGAATAAACTGAAATGATACGTGCATTCTGTAAGTTCTAAGGAACTCAAATTTGGGTGTTTTTCGTGTTTTTAAAGCAAATAATCACCCATGCTATGTAATCCTACAAACAAACATTACACAAGAATATACTGTATATCTAAACATTACACAGTATCATGGCCGGAACCTTGAAGAGTAGACTTTTTTCTGCGTTGTAGGCCATTTTTTAATTAGTGTATTTATTTCCAAATGTTTCCTTCTCAGCTGTGGGGAGCTTCTTCAATGGTAGCTTTTTTCTCATTTTTAAGTGTGAAAAAATGGTGCTTATAATAATAGTACTTGTTTATAAAAGTGTTATTAAAGTTTTTTCATACTTAGAAGTGAGGAAAAAACTACTACTATAGAAGTTCCTCACATCAGGTAACAAAATTTTTTGAAGTAAATGCACCAATTGAAATGGCCTACAATCCTGGAAAAGATGCCTATTATTACACAGAATCTTTTAAAATAAGGATCTTTTCGTTTTAGACCATGTTTATCTAGTGAATTTTATAAAATTGGAGTATATTTTTCAGTAATTTGCACAACCCCTCCCATCCAATTTTACAGCTAATTGGGAGTTCACTGTACACTGTACTCATTGAATACTGTTAAAATATGAAACTAATGACTGGAAAGTTCAGAGGAAGAAGAAAATAATTATAAACATAAATGAAACTGTTAATTCAAAACATGGTCTGAATGTTGAAAAAAAGTATTGTGAAGGTATATTTCATTAATTTCTGAAAAATTTGTCTAGGTGGTTATAAAAATAATAATTGAAGGTGGTTAATCAATTAAAACTAACTATTCCTTGTTGTTAAAATAGTATACATGTTCAATGATATTTTTGAAAATCAGTAAAACAACTGGAATTTCAGCAAATTGGTAAGTTATATAGGTCGGTGGACAAGGAGCACTAATTGATACGCAGAACATAAAACAAATATTATTTTCTTTTTTTTGCATGTCTACTACCTGGGAAATTTAGAGATTTATTTGACATGTGTTTTCAGACTGTAAAATAGAAAAGATAAACTTAACCAAAACTTGTTGGGTAAATCTATTATTCTGTTCAGAAGAATGATTTTAGCATAGTGAGTATTACTAACTTAACTGTAATTTCATAAAAATTAAAAAGTTAACAGACTTGCTTTTAATTTCATCGTATGATTACACAATAAAACTTCCATCTTCTATTATCTTCCAATAAGAATTTGTTTTCATAATATTTAGCAGTATTTTTAAAAATAACTGCCAGCTTAAGTTTAATGTAATTAGAAAATATGTAATTGTTCTCTGTTTTAATTTATGAAGACGTGATGAGAAAGGAAAAGGACCAACTCCTAGTGAGAGCCCATCGCAGACTCCGAAGAAAGTACTAGCAAAACTAAACAGCCTCAAGATGGGACCCTTCAAGTCTAATTCTCAGTCTGAGGTATGTTTCTGTAATAAACATTCTTTGAGAATACATTTTCTGGAAATATAACTGAGGTTCACTCCATATCAATAATCTCTTGAATCCTACAACTATTGTAATTGTGTTACAGAGCAGCAACAGTATGGATGAAGGGTGTCCAGTGCCAGACGTCACTGAAGGAGAGATCCCTAAGTGTGACTCAACCTATTCAATAGATATTCCTAACTCGCTCACCTTATGGGAGGCTGATCCAAGACCAGAACGAAGTGCAGAGGTCAGTATAAATAGAGACTTATACAGAGAAAAAATAGATGGAATTGTATCAAGTATGTTTGTAATATAATTTTAAAAATATGGAAACATAAAGTGCAGAAAATTTGAAATTAAGAGTAGGAAGTTCAAAATTTCGCACACTGTCATGTCTGTTTTCGTATTCTGCTCGCAAAGGGTTAAAAAGGAATGAGAAACCTTGCATGGTTAATCTGCCCATGGAAAATTGGGAGTTTTCTGTATCAACACATTAAATGGGGTATTTTGTTGGAGACCGCCCATGTGGTCTCATAGTTAGTGTTGCTGGCTATGGATTTGCGGGCCTGGGTTCGATCCCCAGTACCTTCTTGAATTTTTCTGAGGTAGGGAGTTCTGGAACGGGGTGCACTCAGGCTTGTGAACCAAACTGAGGAACTATTTGATAGAGAAGTAGCGACTTCGATACAGAAACCATCATTAACAGCTGTGGGTGTCGGAATGCTGACTACATGCCATCTGCCTATGGTAGATATATACATATATGTATATAATATATATTGCATCACCTGACTCTTGGAGTGTACAATGTTTGTCACTTTGAGAAAACAAAGAAAGAAGCTGCAATAAGTGAGGAAACTCATATTTAACATGCCATAGAACAATATATAATATTTTGGTATTTAGAGGTGTAAAATTAGTTTCCCAGTATAAGCAAATGATGCTGAATAGAAATATACATTATCTCATATTTCACAAATAGTGGAATTATTACATTCCAGTGCTTAGTTGACAATATAAACACACACATCCATATCAAGATTGTTCCATACGACATGTTTTCAAATTGATTTCAAATTGAATACATTCATTAATCTTTCCACTACGCTAATGTATAAATGCGTCACCTCAAAAAATGTATAAAGGAGGGCTATAAAATTAATAAAATAATGATTTGTGTAGAACATGAGGAATTTTTATCTACGTGATACAAATGTCATTTATGGACATCGAATTCAAACTTAAGAGGCCACCTGCTTAATGAATATTTCAATAACTGTCTATAACTCTGATAACTTCATCTAAATTTTTTTAACATCTCAAAAGAATAATTTCAGTAGCAATTGTAGTAATAAAAAAAAAAATGTTTTTTATAACTTTCTGTGAAGAAAAATTGTTTGCGACTCATTGTACTCTTTTAGTATTAAGTAAATTGTTTAATGGTTTAAACTTCTGTGTAGCAAGTAGATTATATTTAATTTTTAATTAATCTAATTTTACTTAATTAAATTTCTTTCTCTTAGTTGCTCTTCTCCCTTGTATTATATTCTATACCTTATATATGAGTATTACTTGTATTCTTAAATTAATTTGTTTTAATTTTAGTCTATTTAATAAGTATTGAACTCTGGTTCTATTCTATAAATTACTACTCTCCTTTGTCTTTCTATGTATTTTTGACAGATATTTTGTTTGTTTTGTATATATACAAATATATACAAATATATATATATTTTTTTTTTTTTTTTATAATCTGCGCAGTCTCTATCTCTATTCTATTACTTTGTAAAGTCTGCCTATGATGTACTTTTGACTGTCCCTTTATGCGAGCCATATGTGCTCTTTGGGACCTTTAAGAAATAAATAAATAAATGATTTCATTTGATGATTCCTTATATCAATATATACATATAAATTTAGCTCTGAAAGGGTTAACTCTTTCACTGCTTCAGCTGTATATATGCATCAGCTTGCATCTCTGCTGCTCATGCTATTGACGCATATATACGATGCACCACTTTGCATGCCAATAAGTTAAATAAAATCTCTGCGAGAGCATTCCTAGTAGCCTATGTCAGCATATAGTGTCATCTGTTGTCTTCATCATGAGATCTTCAGTTCCCTGTTCTCTGTCTTGACCTGCCATCTATAGCTAGATATTTCAAGGGATGTATTGCACCACCCATTGGAATGCATTCCTAACTCTGCTGTATTGTGATGACATGCGGGCATCCCCAAACTTGTGTAAATCAGTCTAATCTTCAAGAAATATGTTTTGAGCTCTTGTTTTGGATGAAACTGATAAATTATTTGCAATTGCTTGTCCATTTATGATTACGAAAGAAATTTGCAAATTTTCAGCACCACAGTTTGCACAGTGAATACCTAAATGTTAGCAGTGAAATTTAAAAACATTTGTACATGTCATCTTTTTATTAATGCTGCATAGACATTGCCAACTTGTGGATAAATCCTAATCATGGCCTCTAGATTATAGAAATGCATTTTTAGTAGGTCATTTTTTGTCATTTTATGCAATTTTATATTTTTAGGGGATTTTTTTCAATTTTAGGTCATTATTTTGTCATTTTCGTGTCATTTGCTTCCTTATTTAGTCATTTTCATGTATTTACATTGAGTGTATTAACTTTTTTCGTCACTAGCGGTGCTGTCTTTCAAGTGTTGTTTGTTTAATGCAAGAAGGAAAAATTCGGCATTAAGTGTTGACATGTCTCAGTCAGAAATGAGAATCAAAGAAACGCCAAAATTTTGTATTATATTACTATTGTTATTAGATTGACGTGGCACCAGAGTCTGCCACCTGCTTGGATTTGAGAGTGCAAACTGCTGTTTACCTTCAATAAACAACAATATAATCCGGCAGACCACAAAAGGATGTGCCGAATTTTGACTCACCAGGGCCTCATTGCCAGTATAAATTTCCGTGAGAAAAGAACATTCACAACATTACAGTTATTTACAGTTTTTACAATTATGTACAAACTAGTCTATAACTTTGTGTGTATAATAGTAATTTTTTATAATTATTAAGTCATTTTCTTTAAAATTCAGGGTCATTTTAGAGGTCATTTTTCAAACAATTTTAGGTCATCAGAATCCGGGCCCTGGTGATCAGCATATTTTCAAATATATAAGAAGAAAATGTCAGAATGTACATTGATGGTTAAGTAATAAGAAGTTTATTGTTCTTGTTGCAGTATTATCAGTTCACGCTGTTCGCCATGTCTCTGAATGAGATGGAGGAAGGCATGAAGAACAGACTTTGTCCCACCGATTGCAGGTAAGAATACTTACAGGATGTTAAAATTAACTTTTCTTCCTTGTCTCTTTTTTTAAAATTTATTTTATTTAGTACACAACTTAAATCTGTTCAATGGCCTGTGGTTTCTGACAAATATTTGCTTACCAGTATTTTATTGTACAAGATTCAGGTTTATGATATATAGATGAGTCAATAGGTAATGTGAAAATTTCGTACGATGACCTTCATTAAATGTCTAAAAAAGTACTACATATTCTCCACTATCAGGTGTCCGCAGCTTCACCCATGATTTTTTTCTCAACTGCTAGATGTTTTGGAACTCCTTCAGAATAGTGAGCCACGGGGAACAAAAGAGAAATGATTGGTGCAAGGGTAAAATTTCCCATCACAGAAAAGATTCAATGTGAGACATAATAAACCCTGCGCTATTCAGTTTGTTGCTCCTAAACTAATGCAAATGTTCCTAACCTAACATAACCTGTCACTGACCTAGAATTTGGTTGTCACTACTTCTAGAAGCCTTATTACCCTTCCACGCCTTTTGTAAAACATCGTTACAAGGCACGAACCCCGCGCTATGCAGAATACTGCTGCTAAGCTAACATGACTGTTCCTAACCTAACATAACATGTCAGGGACCTAGAATTCTTAATGCAGAAACTTTTTTACCCTTCCACATCTTTCATAAAACATCGCTACAACAGTCGTTTATCTGCCGAATTCAATTGGCATGTAATCATGTTTGGTCCCACTTGGTACGGCCCGGTTGTGACAGCGGTCACCTTATTCTCAAGTTCAGTGGATGTTTTATTTAAATCATTTATTTAACAGCATACTACTTTAAAACAATGTATTTTTTAACACAACGGGAAAACGGCCCAGGAAAAAACTACTTCAGATTCAAGTTCCCTGTTCTAAACAAATCCAGTAGCAAATTTTTTCCAGATAAACCTGTATTCATAATTCCCCTTCTGTCCACCTATGTAATCGTTCAGATCCCTGCATGCTGTGATGTTATAAACAAATGAATCCATCAGAGCAGGCTAACCAAATCAAAGTGAATGACAAATTGATATCTCATGTTGCAAAAATCAATTTCAGCGATGTTCCTATCCAGGTTGCTATGGTAGCAGAACAAGGCCATCTGCAATTAATTTGTGAGGTAAATTTTAAATATTCATAAAATTTTGTGGATGAAATTTTTGTCCCTTTATTCCTTATTTGTCCCAGGTTTTTCCCAATTTTAAAAATACGTCTCGTTTTTATATTAACACTAGCATGTGCCCGCGGCTTCGCCCGCGATAAAAAAAAAGAGCATAAAGTTAGAGCATAATAGTTAAATCATTATATTTATTAACACCTAAATCACGTGGACTACATGTCACGATTAGATAGCGTCGCCTGGTAAAAGCGATCTCAGATTCGAGTTCCTTGGCCCAGAAAATCCCTGTATAGTGAGTTTCGTCCAAATCGAACAATGTTTAATCATATTTAGGTCTATGTTGATTAGTCTATCCCTCTTCCGTGTAGGTTGAAGATTTCGTATGTCTACGGGCCTTGACATTCTAAACAAATGAACCAGCGTGGACTTACAACATTCAAGCGATCGCGATGCTTTTATTTCCACGGTATGACAAAAATAGCCAAAGCCAATTGCAATTGATTTGACATTGAAATGTATTACTGAAATCTGATGCTTCGACAGCGCTAAAATCACGTTTTCTGCCAGTTTTTCACTCATAACTCGCGAACGAAAGCTAAAATTAAAAATCCGGCTTCGAGGTGCATTCGCCCACCTTTCAGTCCACCTATGTTTAAAATTTCAGATCTCTGCGTTCAGTAGATTTCGCTGGGCATCGCGGACAGACAGACAAACACGTCCTTTTATTATTATAAGATAACATGTGCCCGCGGCTTCCCCCGCGATAATTATTTCAAAACTTAAGTGCATAATAGTTAAATCATTATATTTATTAACACCTAAATCACGTGGAGTGTATTCCACGATTAGGTAGCGTCCCCTGGTAGAAAAAGCGACCTCAGGTTCCAGTTCCTTGGCCCAGAAAACCCCTGTATAGTGAGTTTCGTTCAAATCGAACAATGTTTGACCATATTTAGGCCTATGTTGATATCCTTCTTACGTGTAGGTTGAAAATTTCATATATCTGCGGCAGTGGCGGCTTGTGAGGTTCCATAGGGGTGGGTCACATACAAATATAAGCCATAGATGTTAGAGGAAAACAGAACTCGCACTTAAGCTAAAACTTACCTTTCTGTTTCATTTTTTGTATAACAATACTATTCTTAAGGACATTGTCAAGTGTCGCGGTGTAGTTAATGATACCTTTGAAAACACTTGGGTTATTATCAGAACTCTCTATATCATTATGCCCACGCAAGGCCAATTCAAATTTCCCGCAAAATTTAATGGCATCAAGAATGCGTGACGAAATATATAAGTTTTTGTCAACAACATCATTATGCTTACGGACACATGTTCTATACCCATCATCAAGTTGCACCCTGATATCAGCCTTCCCTAAGACAGCGAGACTCATTTCATTGTCTAAATGGCGTTTTGACAAACTGTGCGTACATCTATCGGGTAAATATTTACCAGTTTTAGTCCATGCATCTTCTCCACCGAATAGAATACACGGAAAACAAAATAGTGCATTAGTTGTCAGACACCCGCACATCCACTCGCACTTTTCATATACATTTTATTGAAATTACTCTTGTACACTCTGTTTTTGTCTTTATTAGCTCTGGTCTAGGCCGGCCTAATTATTTGGCTAATAACCGGTCCTCGAAATTTAGAATTTTATTTTGTATCTTATCTCATTCATTTAACTATCCCTATGTAAAAAATACTTTACTAACTAAGGAAAAATCAGAAGCACGCACTAACACTCAACAAGAAAAAACTTCCGGCTTTAGCTTATTTGACTTGCGGAAGAGGGTAGGAAAACAGCATTTTTGCACTCGCCCTTTCCCAACTGGACCGGTTTTACGGGTAAGATGTTATTGTATTCTGATACCCTGGGGGGAGTAAGAGAGTTGGCTATACAGTATTCTGTCTCTCTCGACACGTAAATATGTTCTCAACTACAGAGTAATAATAATGCATACCACTCCATCTGGCGGAGGACTTCAAGAGTGCAGACAGCGCTGATTTGTGTGAAGTCGCAAAATTACTGTGACCCTGTACAACTTAAAGTAGCCACAACCCCTCCCTGCATTCCGTCAGCTTTAGAAAGAGGAAATGTTAAAGGGATGAGAGATGGCCGGGCACGACGGAAATTTGACCCATGCTATGTTGCCAAACTTTACCAGGAAAGCAAACGCGCGAAGTTTGAAATAGATGGATGTTAAGTTATTTTATTCGTTGCTATAAATGCAGTACAGTTTATATTCAAAATAGATGGGGATGGGGGGGCACGTGACCCTGTGACCTATAGGTAGAACCGCGCCCGATCTGCGGGCCTTGACACTCTAAACAAATGAATCGTCCACGATGGACTTACAAAATCAAGCGATCGCGATGCTTTTATTTCCAAGGTAGGCTATGAGGTATGATGACAAAAATAGCCAAAGCCATCTGTAATTGATTTAACATTGAAATATATTACTGAAACTGATGCTTCGAAATCGCAAAAAATACACGTTTTCTGCCCGTTTTTCACTCATAACTCATGAACGAAAGCGAAAATTAAAATTCCGACTTCGAGGTGCATTTTCCGACCCTTCAGTCCACCTATGTTTAAAATTTCAGATCTCTGCGTTGAGTAGATTTCGCTGGGCATCGCGGACAGACAGACAGACAGACGGACGGAGGAAGACAGACACTTCCTTTTATTAATATAGATTGTATGGACACCCTATCATAGATCCAACAATATGATTTGAGGCCAGCTCAGCCCAGCCTAGGGATACAATGATGAAAAGAATGCCTCATATCAGCCTAAATAAATACCATCTTGAATATATTGAATATTTGGGCTTTTCATCAGTGCACATAGTACAATCCCAACATTTTTCATCAAGATCTAAGTTGGGCATCCCAAGTGAAACAATAAAGAAAATTGGACTACAAAGTCTGAAAGGATCAATATTGATCCTAAGACACCATTTATACAGGGTGTTAATGAATAACACCGAAATATTTTACCTGTGTATAGAGGGGACATAGACAAGCAACTTTTATTAGGATATTTTTGCTCTATGGAATCAATTTTTCCTGTTACAGCATAAAATCTCCCAGGGCTTGGCCGCCACTGACTTCTAACATTAGAATAAATGCAAAACAAAGGAACTTCGTTGTTAACACTGTAGTCAGTAGTTATGAATATAAAAAAAGACTAATGCAGTGGTGGCCAGACATGTGATTAGTCTGTAAATTTTGTAGATTATGAAAACTCTAAATTATGATATAGCTGTGGATGAATGATTAAGAATCAGGTTTTTATCGATCACTAGGAAGGCAAGAAGTCAATTTAATAAAAATTTTAACCTTATTTTGTGTAATTATTGACTTATGAGAACCGAATTATAATGACTTTAATGCCCTGTAGCATACAGATTTTACGCTACAGAGCAAAAATCTCCTAATAAAAGTTGCTTGTCTATGTCCCCTCTATATATAGGTAAAATATTTCGGTGTTATTCATTAACACCCTGTATAATGTTTGTGAATGTTAATTTCTTTTGTTATTATTGTTCAATATTTTATTAAGGAACTTTCCTCTTTTCTGGTATAGAATTTTAATGTGAAACTTTTGTTATATTGTGATATGTTATCTGTTTTTCCCATGTAATAAGTTGTGTATTTTGTTGCTTTTGAAATGTTAATCTTTCTCATTTGGCAGCATTGAAATCAAGGACGCATTGAAACAAAGTAATAAATATTGTTTTTCTTATCTCAGTAATTGCTTCACATCCCATAGAGACCCAATGATGTAATTGTCAGGATTGTGAAAATTTGTACATAAATAAACACTTGCCTATTGAAATCACGTAATTGTCAAATTATAGTGCCTATCATATTTATGAAATTGAGACAAGGACATCTAGTCATTCTGTTTATCCCTGAATTAAACAAAGCAGGCAACACAACTGTCATATCTGGTCATTCTTTCCGTCCCTGAACTAAACAAAGAAGAGAATACAGGAATGGCTCTGTCTTAGTAATATCAGGACTTTTAATCAACAGTGAGTATGTAGTGATTACCAAAACTGAAGTATATTGCATCATATGTTAAGGTAAGAGGGAAAAAAACAGTTACTTTATTGAAGGTTAACAACTTTATACTGTTAACTGTTCATTTTATTAGCATAAATGCACTATTGTTGTTCATTACATAAAACCCATGTGAACAAATGAATTAATTCAAGGTCTACCCCTGTTAGTGTGGACATGTCATCTTCCTCTATTCTTTTTAAGGTCAAGAGGGTCATCTTGCATCTGCAGGATAACGACTTTTCTATGAAGGGAATTAAATGCAACAGGAAGTGTTAATGAGATTCTTAACTTTCTGGCTTGACAACTTTTGTGAATGCTTTGAGCATATTTAGTCAACAATCACATTATTAGTTTAAATAGGAAGTTCATGATAGTGAATTTATTGTTTTAATAATATGAATAAAGAGTTGCAATAGTGTTTTAGGAATAGTTTTCTGAAGATGGAAAAAATAATGTTTCCTGAAACTACCACTATTTTTTTTTTAATTTGAGCATTATTTGTACACAATACTGCAGTCAGGTCAGATCATGTGTTGTGATCTGTGGGTATATCAGTAGACTGTACAACTATAGCTGTACATTTCTTTTCTATTATATCTATTCCTCAACCCTTTTACGGCCAAGTAATATCTTAGTTTCCGGAAGAATATTACCATCTGTAACTCTGCCCTCTCTTGGAAAATAAGTGTAACAAAATTCAAATTTTTGCCCATGACAGTGGCTCCAGTTGACAGAATGAAGAAAATAAGGAGCAAGTGCCAACCTTTTAATTGTACTTCAGTAGCAACTGACATTAAACTCAATCTAAAAAATATACCTTTTTTTTTTGTAAGTTTTCCAATACAATAAATATAAAGCTTTTATGAATTTGCACAAAAAGCTTATCCTGACAAAGTAGATGTATACTATATACTGAGACATATTGGTAACATAAAGCAAACATTATTTATGAAATTTGTAATTTATATGTTAATTCAGCTATAAGCACATCATTTATTAGGGGTGGGACTGAATTTACTGTGGATCAAGGGGGCAAGAAATTTCTAAATACACCATTGACTATACCCATAAAAACATATATGTGTTTATGGATGTAGGGTTATTGTGTGTGTGGAGTGTGTCATATTTGTATTGTGTGTGGTGTATTTATATGTGTGTAAATTATGTGAAAATTTCACAGTTGTCTCTTTCCAAGTAGCCTACTGGTAGCTCTTAGTCCATGCTTTACAATAAATTACTACAATGAAACCTCGGCAAGATGCTCTTCAAGGGGCCGCGTAAAAATATGTTATACCTAGGTACATGGGACCGCATATTAGCGAGAGTGGGTCACTTTTAGATTTTTAAAATTTTAACACCAAAATATGAATCAGAATAAACATTTGTTGAATCAAATTATGGATTAAATACAGTAATTATACCGAGGGGTATTTTATATTCTTTCTTTTCAGAAAAAAATAAGAACAAGTACACTACAGTACTGTAGTACAATTTGTAAACTGCTTCACGATTTTTCCCTATTATTCTAAGCGTCGATGAAGGGATTCGTAATGATTCCACCAACTGTTTCTGATTCATACTGGTGTTTTCATCATGTTTACGGAGAATTTCTAATTTCTCCGATATCGACAAAGCTTTCCGTTTCACTCCTTTACTCATGTTGGCACTAACAAATCACTTCTCACTTCTAAACAAGATCAAGTCACAATGTGATTTAAAACTGGCAGCAATGAGGACCGTGGAGGACTGAATCCGTGCTATGAATAGTCTTGCAGGTATTCAAGAGTTGCATTCCATTCTATTGAACAAGTGGACGCTAACAGTAAATGTGCTGTGGGCACTAACGGTAAATGTAGAAGCGTGGAAAATATTTTCTCAGTATCCTTAAAAGCCCGATGTTTTAGAATTTTCGGCAGATGAAAGAATGTATTAATCGGGATGACAAGCATATTAAGAGGTGGATATATAGTTTTATGTAGCGATGTCAAGGGACAGGATGAAAAGAGCGATTAACGGGGAATAGCATAACAAACGAGCGTGTATTATCAGGGTTTTACTGTATATTATATTACAATAATTATTATTGTGTTATTTTGTCTAACACAGACTTCGTCCAGATATACGAAAACTAGAAGAAGGTGACATAGATGGAGCTGCTGCAGAGAAAACTCGCCTGGAAGAAAAACAGAGAGATGCTCGAAAGGCACGAAAGGGCAAAAAAGGTCTTGACTGGACTCCTAGGTAAGATTTTTTTTTTCACCCTTTTCAATGATGGAAGACTGTTCAATGGTTCTTTAGACCATTTACTCGTCAAGATTATAACAATATACCAATAGCAATAACTCTGGGTTAGAGGCAGTTAGGTAACAACAGTAATATAGTTTAGTTAATAAATAGTAACTCTATGCTTGTGGCAGTTGTGAAGTTCGCAGCCTGCTGATATGTCATGTGATTCTACATTCCGCTCCCTTAGATGCTATTAACCCCCACAGTTATTTTAACCATCAGACCCTTCCAAATTTTTTACTTAATAAAATCTCACTAGTTCTTAAAAGAAACCAATCCTAAAATTTTGAGAAGATTAATTGGATTAATATTACTTAATAGTAATTTTAGGAAGTTTGATTTTAAGTTGCGATTTTTCCTGCAATATGTTCTATCACAGTGTTTCTCAACCTATGGTCCAGTGGTCTGTGACGATGGTGCAGATGGTCTGCAAACATAATTAAGATGACTTAATGTATCTGCTGATCTTTGACTAAATTTGACTAATATTGAGCCAGATATCCAGGTTCTCTGCAAGAGGCGACAAGCTCTACCGTCTCATTAAAAGTAATAACATAATTCCTAATCATATTATCAAATTGGTAATAAATATTAAACTGTCAGTAGTTTACTTCCAATTCAATAACTGCGTTTCCAGTAAATTAAAAAAATGTATTTAGATTTATTTCGTTATAATGACTTATAATGAATACCCCAAATATTAAGAATATAGGCCTACATATAGCCTACTTTTAAAAATGGGATGTAAAATTAGGGGTCCGTAAAATTTTTTAGACATTTTAGAGGTCCTCGGGTTCAAAAAGGTTGAGAAACGCTGGTCTATCATAATGTGAAGTGAGATACTTGTCCATGCTTAGGGTAAAGAAACTTACGTGAGTTTACCACTTCTTTTTTTCAGAACCTATTTGATATTGTGGTTTGGTTTCAGGTGGTTCACATTGGGAACAAACCCACACACGAAACAAGAGGACTGGCTGTACAGTGGTGGATACTGGGATCGAAATTATTCAGGCATAACAGACATTTTCTGAAACGATCTTCCACACCAGTAATAGCTGGGAATGTCACAGTATGTGAAATATTAAAATAAGTAACGTACATTCGTTTTAAAACTTTGTTCTTCTTTCTCATCTGTTTTGTTGTGAATACCTTGAATGAGCTCTCAGGCCAGTAGCACGAAGATTTCTCAATACCAGATAAACTGGTTAACTGAGGAAGAAAATAAGTCATATATTCTTATAATATGAACTTCAAATGTGCCTGAAGCACGTAAAAATAGTCAACTCCTAATACATTTGACTAATAGTGAACTCGAAAGCCTATTATCCTATTATTTTAATAACTGGGAAAAGTTAATTAACTGAATTGTTTGCACATAATTGTAAATAAGCCACATTTTATTAGCTTGTCAGGTACAGTTTTGCCTTTTGCAGATTTGAAATTCTGTAGTTGTAAATATTGAAAGCGTGTACTGTATTGCAAAAAAAAAAAAAATACTTTGCTTATAGCAATTTGATTCTAAATTAAATTAATTTCTGAAACGTAAAATATATTGTTATACTGTATTATCAAAATCGCATCAAACGAACACACACACAATAAATGTATGTATAGATCGAAACAAATCTATGTACAGTTAAATAAATACAGTTTTTTGCCTGTAGAACAATAACAAATAACAATGAATCAATTTTGACAGTTCATGCTACATTCATTTCTTACTTGATTCTCTAATTTGCAAAAGCACTTTTTCTTAAACTCAGCAGCAGACTGACAGGGAATAGAGGGCTTGTGTATCACAAGTTTTTTATTTATTTATTTTATATTAATATGTGTTACAAAATTCATAGCTTCTCTTCTCTATTGGGTAGAACCCCAGCATTTACTTTTAAGATTATAGGCATTTCCGTTAATTGCAGAGATTAACCTCAAAGATCGAGATCATATATTTCAGACAGAACATTAAGGACTCCCTGATTGTTGTTATTTTCACAAAGAGCAAATTAAATTATAAGTTATTGATGCTTTCCTATTGAAGTGTATTGCTGGAGTAATAGAATGCTCACTTGTTTTGTAAATAATAAATAATCTTGGGTCTCGTTAAAATAAGTAATATATGTACAAAGCTTTTACTGGAAAACTATTCCTTCTTTTTATGCCTATATAATATACTTCTTAAAAATGATATTAATTAGCTATTCTTGGATTATGCTTGCATAAAAAGTTATGGTCAGTTGCCTATAAGTTAGAGACCAAAACTTTATTATATTACAGTAGAATCTCGATTAACCGAGCTTTGATTAACCGAGCTTCCGTATTATCCTAGCCTAAACTAAGGGAAAACATAACATTAAAGATTTTCTAAAGATCGCAAATTGTGATAATCTTTTCGTTTAAGTGTTTAATTTTTTAGTTTTTCAAAGGCATGTATACTGTATTATTTTTATTTCATGTCAATATACGGTATGCCAGTCCAGTGATACTGCTGTTTTTGTAATTCAATCTTATTTTCTTATTCTGTTTTCCTGATTCTCTTTTACTGTACATTCATGTTAATTTAGAATTTGCTTATCTGAGCTTACTGTGATCCATATTAACTCGGTTAATTGAGACACTACTGTATATTATATTTAATTATTCTTCATTGTAAGGTACTCTGAATATTCAAACTGTAATTCTGTCTCAGTGAACTTGTTCTCTTCCAAGAATACATACAGATCATGGGTGATAATGATTTGTCATTGTATGGCATACTGAATATTCTCAAATATGTAATTTTATCTCAGTATACCTCTTGTCTCCCAGGAAGACATACTCATGAAAGATAATTCTTTCTACTTCTTGCTACTTCTTTTTACCCATCTGAGTCTGCATTTCTTACAGCTATGCCAACTTTTTAAAATATATTTCATGAAAAATATGATTAATGCTACCTATTTCTATCCGGATATTGGGTTATTACCCTTCTGTGTACAAGATAATGAAGGCACCGATTGTAAACATTTAAAAAGAAGATTCATTTTATGCAAAACTGAATTAAAAGCAAACCTATTAGTGTTAAGTTACGTGATATGTATTCTCATAACGCATTTTAACTTATTTTTCCTAACAGGGTTCTTTTACTTAAAAAGACTTTACAGTTTTATGTTGTGCTGGAAATCTGGATTTTTTCCCTTCTTGTAGATTTTCTCACATCAACGATATCAAGTGCTGATAGTTCCTCAACAACAACAACACACAACATTGTCACACATACACACACATGTACACATATTTGTTTCTCTGTTACGTTCCTCACAGTATGACCTACATAAACCAGTAGCTGCTAAATTTTAAAAATAATTTTTTTCCCACTTTTCTTCATATGTCCAGTGTTTGCAGAATCCATGTAAAAGTGAAATGGGTGGCCTTCAAATTTTTCACACATTTCCTCAACTCTATTTTCTAGCTTTAGTTTGCAGCGCATTTATGCTTTAGCCTGTTTAATGTTATCAGAATCAATGATGCAGTATTAATAGCTTAGATAAATTTGTCAAATTATTTAAAGAATGCTAATTAGAAAATAATGAAATAATAAGAATTAAGCATAGCTCTATTGTTAAGTGAATAAAAGGAATCTAAAAATGTTCTTAAAGATGCTGTATTCAGACTTGCTGTACCTATCTAAAGACATTATAAAGCTTAAGAAATCAAGATTCCCTTCAGCATTAAGTTTCATTGGAAGATTTAAGAAAATTGGACCATAATAATTATGCTGAAAAAAAATATTTAATAAGGACACATATTTCAATAGCTACTGGTAATAGGAAAAAGAACTTCTTTACATCCTCTATTAGCACAAAACACAACAGATAATGAACATAATACATCCCGTAGGGGATTAAATATAATGGTTCACAATCTAACAAACCAATATGTAACATTCTGTGCCAAAACTGGTTATATTATAAATACTATGGCCTTTTAAAGGTAGATAAAGAATAAATAATATAAATAATATAAATAAATATGAGATACATCTGTGACAATTCCAGCTGACATCAGAAACTCTTACCAGTTATGCAAGCCAGTTTTTAGCTAAGCTGATGTCAATTATTATCATTGCTAGTCTGATGTCTGACTGATGCAAATCTTACTTATAAGCTCAGAATGTACAGAAATATTAATAAATTGTACAGTTATAGGAATAAGCATTTATGAGACCTAATTTAGTCAAATTCTAACAGTTAATTCCAAGTTCTCTGTACTAAATGCTAAATATTTTAAAAATGAAGTCAAAGCACATTCAAGAACTCAAGCTGCACAACATAGCAGTACCTATATTAATACTGTTTTTAACTTGCTATTGTAAATTATTGAAAGAGAGGACATATTTCATCGCTATGTGAATCCTTAATATGAGAGGACTAACTGCCTAATGTTTCTAATCTCCCCATAACATTATTAACAAATATGTTTTAAATGAGAGCTTTTTGGGCTACCATTCGGGTGAATGGATTCAATAGGTCCAGACTTTCGGCTGCTACCTGCTATTATAGCAAGGTAAATAGCTGGGAATGGTTCGGTAAGGAAGCAGGAAAAGGCTGGTCCAACCACACTTTTCCGGCTTCCTTATTGGCCTATTTCCAGCAGATCTCCTGGCTTTATAGTAAATACCCCATTTTATTATTGTCGGGAAAACCTTAAGACAGATAAGTTTTAATTCTACTTTTTCATTACTAGTAAATTTTCTTTTGTGGGAAGTTTTTCTTTATGGTATGTAAAACTAGTAATGAAAATATTAAAAACTGTGTTTTTACATATTGATATGGAAGTTCATCTTACAAGTATTAGTATCAGTATTGCCACAATATAGAATTTGTTATGAACTACAATAAAATTGCTACCTTCCTTGGATTTTTTCTTTAGCGAAATGAAATTGTCACTTTCTTTGGCCATTTTTACGCCTTTATGATATCACATTCAGTATACCAGTAGTGAAATCTCATGCATTACATAAACATTTATTCTTTGTACTGGTATAGTTGTTTAAATTTAATTGTAACACTTTCAATAAAAATCTAAAAGAATATAAGTAGAGAAAATTTTTGCTCAATACGAAAATAAGTTTATTGTACTTATAATATTTTCCTAAAAAGAAACTGAAAGTGTCTAGACGAAACCACACAGTGTGATGCCAAATTAGTGGTTCATTAAGCTCTTACCGGACAAGATTATTCAAAAGCAATATTGACAGACATTAGTTGAAATGTCAGAACCTTTTTAAATAAAAGTACAAAACCCAAAATGAACTAATTTTAACAATTTGGTGTGTGTAGCAGAACAGTTAGAAATAAAAAAATATATATTACCAATGTTCAAATCCCTATTCATAACAGCTGGAATATATATAATTATTTGCACACAGCATAAAACACCATCATTGTGGATACTGTGTCAATGAAATGATAAAATAGTATTTCACATACACAAGAAAGAAACTGGAATTTTAGATATGATTTATAGGAAAATGTTTGGGAAATAACAATGCACACACGTGTGAAGGAGAAAAGTTAGATTAAGAAGAAGATTGTGCATTGCATTAATTTTTAAGCTAAACTGGTTTCAATGAAGAGTATTATGTCTTGGTTGTAGCTTGAAATAAAAGAGTTAGAACTTTGCAAAACTTTTATTGGAAAAATCTTGGCGGAAAATCTTGTCCTCGTAGGACAATTAAGATGTAACTATAATGTAGTGTTAAATGTTTTTGAGTGACAAAGTGAAAACCACAATCTAAATAAATAAATGAGATTCATTCGCAAAAGATTATACAGTAAGTGAAAATAAGAGTTTTTTTCATTTAAAATGAGGTTACAACGGATCTGGACAACATACAAAAAAAGATTCTTTAAAACATAATTAAACATGTGGGATGGATAAAATCCATTTTATGATTTTTAGAAGAAGTACGCTGACTGCTAATGATTCCATAACACAAAGTCAAAACACCATAATTAAATGGTATAGGCCTATTGTTGAGGCATTGCAGTAGAGGACAATAAACGGCCTCGCTAAACTTAAAAGGAATAATTTTGTTCAAGGAAATGGCTACAAAGACTATAAACATACTAATATCCAAGGATAGAGCAGGTCCTATACTTAGAAGCAAACATCTTACAGAAATAAAGAAGGACTTAGCTAAGAATATTTATAAAAATATGCAGAATTCAGTTTGGTCTTTATTACAGACAATTCCTGGTAGCATTTGAGTGTGATATGGTCAGCTTACAGTTAGTACAACTATAGTGTCTGTCATGCTTATGAGATCTGAGAGGAATAAATTAGAGGCTCTCTATTTACTGGTAACAGTGTGAAGCCTATGGGGATGAAGAGTGTTGTTACTAAGGGAATTGGACTTATACAAGAATTTTTTCCCTAATGGTAAAGTGAAAACAATCCTACTAATCTACAATATCTTTATGGTTGTAATCATCAGTCAATCTTGATAACATGTATTCAGCTATTAGCTGATCACATGAAACCCAGTAAGTTGCTTTATGTATGGTTGTAACGGACATCATACGTGAAGGGTATATAACATATAACCTCTGCCACCCTTAAAATTTCGTAAATACTGCATTGATTTTGAATAGGCAATGTGGGAAATTCTCTCTATTGTACATACTTTAGAGCCTTTGCTCTGACTAGGGACCATAGAACTTGCTGCGTGTTGTGTGTATATATTATGTAGTAGCAGAAAATCTCTCAACATAAACTAATGTGCTCATTTCTACTGTACTTACTATGAGGTTGAAGATATTTTCAGCTCTCTTTCCTGTCCATATTTATTGATGTAAATATGCCCTTTTTCTGTAGAGCACTAGGAAATTTTAATGGCTAGAAAATTCGATCCAATTTCTTATGACTCCAACAATTTACTGACATTTCATGGAAAAAATGAATGAGATATTAATTAAAACTTCTTAGACCAAATAACTGGTGATATTAGTTCTGTAAAAGTATAATTTTGTGTTCGTATTGTTTGATGTAAGTGAAAACAGTATGGATTTTAAAGTTCCACTTAAAAGCAATAATAAGTTCCATAACGAAGAAGTGTATAATTTACAAAAATTATTAAAATAATTTATTGTAAGTAGCTCAAATATAGCTGCCTTTGAGACTAACCCATTATACAAAGCATGCATGTGCAATATTGTTGATATATTGGATTGAAACTATAACATTCCGCATATACGCTCTACCAGTAAACAATAGATCAGCATTTTTGTTAATGGTTGCAGATTTTTATATTTTAATATTCCAGTTAGTTACATTTTTAGTCTGTTGTTGTGCAATAATTATGTAACATCTTTTCAAGAACTATCAATATTATTATACGAGTATTATTACATAATTTAGCAGTAATGAATTTTCAATACTGAGCACAACTGCATTATATATGAAAGTACATTCCTTAAAAAATAAATGACTGTTGACATAATCGTGAAACAAATTCACAAAGGGCTCATTTTAAGTACAAGACTTTTCTTTAAAATATTACATATAGTTCTAGTGAGAAATTATGTTTAAAGACGTGAGTGATAATAAACCACAAAAGTTAAAATTTATGTACACATTTATGTAGAAGCTGATTGTGCATGTTAGATTTTAAAATATTTTACCTAGCTTGTTGAATACATCTTTGGCCTGTTTCATAAAATACCTGTGATTACAACAATGGCTTATTTTGGAAAGTATAAAGTTCCTACCAGAGTAAGATTTGTTTTTCATCTAACTTTTCTTACTGCAGTAAATGTTAACTGTCAAAAGAGAAGAGGATAGAATGATTTTTCTGTATTGATTGTGATCACCGGGAACAACATTCACTCAAGCCCACTCAATAATTTGCCTTATTTTATTATCAAAATTATTGCTTTTATTAAAAATCTTGTTGCTTTGTTGAATCGCTGTAAAGCTCAGGCTATTGTTTTCATACATGGTACGATTTCCTCTTGTTCCAATTCCCATTTGACTATTTTTACAATCGTTTGAAATCATTCTTCAATTCATAGCCTACTGTATTTTACGTCTCTTACTCTGTCAATGCAGTTGCCACAGCCATTGCAAAAATACATTTTTACACTTCCAAAGTTTTAAGCCCACCCAATGTTTTTCAAAAGTTGGCGCCACTGCATTCATGGCCTGTTATGCAGGGTTGACAGGGTTTAAAATACCAAAGGAGTACTCTCCTTTTCTCGACATTAAATATTTACACAGAGACTGTCAGGAGGAATAGCAAGTATTAACAGAGTGAAAAAAATGTGTCATGACACAATATGTGATACAAACAATAATGTTACTCATTTATACTAAAGTGACCATATTTCTGGGAGTCGAAGCTGGGACCAATTGAATAACTTCTTATGACAAAATGAATAAAAGACACCAAATTATACTATAACATGTTTTTTAGACAGTCAAAGGTAAAAGAAGCCCCTTTAATGGTAGACGATATTAATTAAAAGGAGAAAATTATGCCACTGAATGTTATAAAATTATGACACTCCAGGGTGATCAACTTTCATTGCTTTGCTTGGAAAATAATTGCATATGATTATTAAATACATTCAGTCTGATATAAATTTAAAATATTAAAATTCATTATGCCTTTTTAAATGCTAAATTTCTCATGGTGGTTGCAGAAATGTCATACTTGTTGGCTGAAAAGCATTGTTCATTCTCTTACATTGGCAGCCATGTACAAGAAATCAATAACCTCTGTCTGCGCAAGTTATGTTTTTATGTTATGCCATGATAGGTGGCAGTAGAGTTCACAAAATGACACACATGGTAAAATAAATTATTTATTTTGCTCGTAGGATTGCTTCCCTCGCCCTTACAGGCTTGTTTTGCAAACATACCTACTCACAAAGTAAAATCCTTCTTTTAGCCCTTGTGTCATAAATAACTATTCTATACATGGCACAGTACTCTCTTAGCTAACTACACACAGTTTTCAATACTATGTCAGTTCTTAAGGCCCCCTTATTTTTGTGATGAATGAAATTGATCCGGCTTCCCTTTGAGAAGTCATAGAATTCTGAACAATTGTATTTCAAATTAACTGTCACCATCAGTATTGCTTTTAAACTGTCATAAAGTGAATAAACTATAAAGAAGTTATTAGGTATGCTATAATATGTCCTACTAAGTATGCTATATGTCCTACAACACGCCAACTGAAAACGTACAGGATAGCAAAAACAGCCCAGTAATACTAAGTTCAGTGTAAAGATTACTGAAGATCTCGAACTAAATTCATGATTGATATTACTAGAAAAATAACAATATTATATGTTGAAACCTCAAATGACCGAGAACTCGATTTGATTTCTAAAAACTGGAACATAATTTACCAATTTACATTCTGCCTACGTTCGAAGTGGGAAATGGGATTTTTATGTAAAATTCAGGACTTTGCCAAGTTGGGATGTCTGACAACCCTGCTGTTATGCCATGATATTGTGACGTGTGCATAAAATTATGACAACTTCTGCAAAAATATGCAACAAATTACATTACAATCCTTGAAAACAAAAATGTTTTATTGAACAAGTTTATAAGTTTAGAATGTGAAGAAGAAAAAGTAGATGGAACTGGTTGGGTTTTGTATTTAATAAAAAGTGACAAGGATTATATAAGTAAAAGATTACACATTCATAAATATAAAGGATCCAGTTCCAAAACAAGCTGTTTGAAGTCAATCCATTAATTACAACAAATGATTCCTTCTAGTACCATTAAGTAAAAATGGGTCAGTATTTTCCAGTACATTACAAAACTGTTGAAAAGTTACTTGGAATTGTTCATTGTATTCAAGTGTACCAAGTGACCAAATTCCTACCTTGGTCTGAAAATTCTTGGTCTTCAGTAGCATTTGTCCATTTTCATCATTGGATGAACCCGAAAACATGATTTAGCTTATTATTCTTGTAACTTGCAGTGACTTACTATTTATAGCACAGAAAATAGGGAGGTAGGTAGAAATACCTACTTATTTATCACTAATAATTATAAAATATTATTATTGTGAAACAATGTTGAGCCTTACTGTCATAATTTACATATATAAAAATTGGGGCGAAATCCCATATCACACTATAAAACAAAATTCTCTTCGTAAAACAGGGACAAATACATATATTCATTCTCGGGAGGGGAGATGTTTCCTTCATTAATGATTTGGTCCAATCTATCCACCCTAAATAAGACACTCTTTTATAGTATGAACTGGTGAAAAATTAGCGACATTTCTGCCATATTAAATTTACAGAATCGACAAGAAATGCATGGTTTGACTTTGGTGATGTGATATCACGTAGCGAAAAATCACTGAACAGAGTGACCAACATAAGAAAATTTATGAGGTTCAACATGGCACATAAAGAAATATTTGCAATTCAGTAAGCCACTGCTAAACTCATATCACTGTTTTTAACATAACTACCACTCACACTGACAGATGAACTTGACAGAATGGGGATGATAGGGGTCTGTCAGTCGCTTCTCAGAATTATTTTTGTTGGGGGCTTGCAGCCCCTGGTTTAATTTAAGAATTTTGTTTATGGAGACCGTGGTCTCGTGGTTAACATCACTGGCTACAGATTTGCAGGCTCATGGTTGAAGCCCTGTACATCCTCAGATTTTTATTAGGTAGGGAGGTCTGGAACGGGGTGCACTCAGCCTCGTGATTAAAACTGAGAAGCTACTTAATATAGAAGTAGCAGCTCCAGTCATGGAAACCACCATTAGTAACCATGGGTGTTGACATGCTGACCACATGTCCCCCAATCCTGACATCTGTCTGTGGTAGATGATGCAGCGATTGGGTGGTAGGCCTAATCCTTTCAGGGATGTAGTGCCATGGAGTAAGTTTAGTTTTTTGTTTGTTTATGGGAGCTGGTAGGTTTTGACTACCACAATACTTTTATGAAACAGACACCAGTAAATAATAATTACTGGACATAGACCAGTAACTACCATGGTAATTTTTTTATGAAGCAGGTCAATGATGTTCGTTTAGTATGATAAATCTTACATCCTATTCTCAAACTGTATGTTTATTATATTTATTGCTTATACTTATTAAACTTCCTACAGGAAATAGTTATAAAATGTCAAAGATTATAGAAATAAAATTATATTTTAAAAATACGAGAGAAACTGGCTTGCATAACTTATGAACTTTCTACATAAAACATGGATTCAAATCATATTTTTCACTTATAATTTGTTACTACATCTTCACTTTCATTAGTGTATAATTATATAATTACTGGAAATAGTAACCATTATTCTCATTAGTATTTGTAGATGCCTATGATTTGTTATAGACAATACAACAGTTTACTGTAAATTAGCAAGAAATAATCCTGTTTGATAGGAGTGCATAGAGTCAAATTTTGTATATAGAAAAATGTATGTTTAAACCATTACATGTCCATTAACATAGTAAATGATAAAACAGGAAGCAAAATGAGCATGTATTGGACAAAAGATTTACACTGATTGGGACATATCAAACAGATTCAAAATTTAAAATATTTTGAAACATTATTGTAGTTAAAGCCATTTTACTAATATGTACAGTATTTGTTAAATGTGATTTGTAGCGATAAGCGAACTGAAGGAATACAGAAGCGTACAAAAAAAAGGAATGCATTAAATAAGAAGCATGACAGCTAGGTATAGATAAGAGCTTTGTGTTTATGTGTGCCACATCTCCAGTAAAGTCTTTAAACTAAATACCAGCTGCAAAGCCAGATCATAGTAAAAGTATGTACCAAAACAAATTAGAATTATTGTTTTAATATAATAGGGTATTTCGTACTAATTATAAATAATGTTCGTTTTAATTTAATTGTTCAAATGTACGTGACTGTTCCAGGGAAACCCAACTGTAAGTCCTAAACTTATTTTTAGTGTAACAATAGAAAACAGCTGCCAGGGTCTAAGATGTTAATTTCGACGCTATATATATTGATTTCATTCTTGAACTATGTTCTCGCTTCACAACAGACATAAAGACAGCATTGTCAACTATAAAATTTTCAGTTTGAAAAGTAGTGATTTGTAGTCGGGTTCTTGGAGGTATAAAATTCTTGCTCCCTAATTTTCCTTTTTTACTTTCCACGAAGAAGAAAGAAAGAAAACAAAAACAAACATTAAATACGAGCAATGGAAACTTTCTGTTAATATGTGACAAGCTTTCTGAGCATGGTTTCATAGTATTGTGATGGCGGATGATCAAGGTGGATGAGCACGGAAAAGTTCCTTATCTTTAGGGACCAATTGGCAATAAATTATACTTTGTAAAAAATAAAAAGTTTCCACGGTCATAAACACATCAATTTTTTAGCTAAAGGTATAACTTTTCTTTGGAAAGCTCAACATTTTTTGATGAAGTTTAATTCAAACAAATCAGAAAATTTATTTTTCCGACTTACGGTTCGGTCTCTCTGCCAGGGTCACATATACATAAATATACGGAGTGTCCGTAGACTTCTAAGATTGTAAACAGATGATGAGATGAAGCATCATTGTCACTGTAAGTGTATGTACAGACAACTAGACTCAACAGAAAGAACAACTCGCAATTATCTTAAGGAAATAATGAGTTCATGTTGAAATTATTGATGGTAGTTCACATTCCCTTACATTTATAACTTATATGTGGAAGATCTAAGAATACCTGCTACTCTCAATATTCTACCGGTTTTCAAAATATTATATTCAAAATTCTTTATTAAGCTTTATTAACTTTAAGGTAATTTAAAATGGTATATTTCACATAAATTTCTTTTACAGGATGTTTAAGAAACTACTAAACAAGAAACGGAAAATCCTGTGAAAAGCAGGATATCTAGTCACCCTAATTTAGTAATAGGTATCTGCCGATTAAGTAACAGGGTATGCAACTTCTAATATAAAGATAAACTTGAGTGATAACTCGAAAGTCTTGCTTTATACTATATTGGATTTACCTAAAAACAATATTACAAATTATTTTGCTTCTGGTACCATTGGTTATTTTTATCAACAAGTAAATACACATCAAAACAGGAATTCTCTGAGTTATTTCTTCTTATACCAGTGCCTGTTTTAATTCATTGCTTACACAGTGTGAGGTTATGCACATTTACAAAGATGGAAGATCTCTGGATATATCGTATAATCACTTTTATGTATATATAGATGAATATTAACAATGTTCCTCTGAAAGTTTCTGCTATTTTTATTAAGGTTACAAGTAAATTTAATCAAAATGAATCCCACTATTTATCTTTCAGGTACACTTCCTAGAATATTTTTTAGTGATGAAAATATGGTAAGGAGTAAAACAGATGTCTCTTTAGTTTTAAAATAAAGAACACATGACGATCTAGTACAAAAGTTACACAACTGAATTTTCAAGGCTCAGACTATCATAGCTATAGGCTACAGTTACTAGTTAAGAATAATGTAAGCCTAATATTGTTTAATAATGTGATGTACTGAGCCATACTCAGTAAAGATTCGAATGTCTATAGTTTATAACATTGTCAGCTTTAGATTTCTGTTTGTGATGGACAACTATTTAATATTGTAATTTCTTAAAATCTTATTCCTATCTTCATTTTTTAAAATGATTTTATCACGTTAATCTTCTGGTTAATAGATAATTTTTCTTCTCATAATTCAGCAGTATATCTGTAAATGACAGATACATTGCTTAATTCCCCACAAGTAGTTTAATATTTTATGAGTACTCAGAGTTCAGTGATTACACTTCATACAGTGCAATCAGAAAAATATTTCAGTAGTCTAGAAAATGAGAACTCTGCTGTATTTAATAACGTACAGTACTCAGAAAAGCAAAAGTGACTTAATTACATTTATTGTTTCTAACAAGGTGTTTCCAAGATATTTTCATATGTTTAAGCAGCTAATTCGGTACCACTGTAGCTTAAAACACCTGTCTAATTGTGTCTGTAATTGTCAGACAAGCACTTAATTGATAATCCATGTTGGACCTTACTTAATTTTTTTATTTGTATGTTGCCATTACCATTCTTCATCAGTTATTGCTCCAATGCAGACTTAAGGAGCAATGACTTCAATTGGCAAATTGAAAGTAGCTAGTATATCTATATGAATAAAATTATAAGTTCTGCTACTTTCCCTTGAATTTATCTTTTACTGCAGAGATTACTAATTAATGCTGTTCAGAACATAACCTGGCATTCTTATCTTAGTTGCGAAAGAAGCTAATTGAAATGATATTATCATTCCATATGTAAATAAGTGGAAGTTTGATTAAACACATAGATATTTAATTAATGCTGTTTTTGAATATTTGTTCTTTTATTTATATTTTATTATAATTATAAGACAGTGAAAATATATTGATGTTATTAATTTATGTATTGAATTTTTAAATTCAATAATCATGTTGTATGAAAGACTTTATGTTAATAATATAAAACAAGGATGTCTACTGGAGCTTTGTAGCTGGTTTTCTATCAAACTGGCATAGTAAGTGTGAATATATAAATAATATAATATTGAAAATTGTATCATATGCTGATTGTGATGTGAACTTAGAATTTAGGCTGCACCGAGCTGTGATAGATTTGGTTCAGGATGACCATCTCCCACTTTCTTGTTACACTTGCGTTTTCTTGAAATGTAGACTGAGTCTATCTTGCATGTGTTATTCAAACTCGTTTTTGAGTTAAACAACCGAATGAAAATAAAACCCCATAATCTCAAGTTCCAGATAAGTTATGTTTATTAAAAAATATACTTTTGAACACACATACTTCACTTGGAAGGTAGGCCTATTTTACCTCAGATTGCACGTTTCAAGACCTTCGTCTCATGGTCAGCTGACCTTGATTGCTGGGTGTTGTGTGGGTTAAGGTATTTCCCAAAGACTTAAAGGCAGCCGAGATCAGCTGATGAATGAGACGAAGGTCTTGACATGTGCGTTTTGAGGTAAAATACCTTCCAAATGAAGTATTGTTGTTAAAAAAAGTAATGTCTGTTCAATCGGCAAACTCTAAATTATCCAGACTGGTCACTAAGTAAATCAGCACAGATAATAAAAAACACAAATAATCCAAATTTTGGAATAAAACCGGGTGCGAGATTTTGATTTTTCCACAGTTTGTTGCCCTATTGTGCATATGATGAAATTAAGTGTGGAAAATAAAAAATGTAATGAAATAAAGTATGGGAAATTTGAACTAAAGTGGGGTAAATTCAAAATTAAGTACAGGAAATTCAAATTTTCATGCACAGATAATCAGGAGTTTACTGTATACTTTTGTATAATCAGTAAACTGCTTTCCCTCATAGCTGTTCATGATTTTCTCCATCAAAGTCTTTAATTTAAGTAACACCCACAAGACTGGGTAGGTCCTATTCTAAGCTATTAGTGGCTCAAAAAATCTAGTTCCAAAATACCAAATACCACTCCTTTTAATGTTCATTAAAATGTTTTTAACTGCAGGTTTATATTTTTATAGGTTAGAAAAAATTTATATTATGCAGTGTGGAAATAAGGATAACCATGAATTGACTTGGAGGTTTGAAGCAATTTATATGAAACCTCAAATAAATTTACAAGAAATAAGTTTTAAATATTGTTTGTTATATTACTGTTAAAAGGAAAATTCAGGTTATGAAAAATTTTGGATCTTGAAAAATAATGCATTTCTTATTCTCTCATGAGCTTTTGAAAAGTACCGGTAGTGTGTTGATAGACATTGAATTCTCAATAATAAGCAAGATCTCTATAGTCACCGTGGGTGAGTCGGTAGCACGCCTGCCTTCCACTCCTGCGGCCCGGGTTTGATTCCCGGCCAGGTCGGGATTTTTCAGTAGTGACAACTACCTTTCCGGGGTTCAGAACTGGCTATGTGTGTCCTTAGGTTTAAGTAGGTAGGGTACTGGCGCACCCCGGTAACAAATCCGCTGTGAATATCCCCTTACGGGATCACCAGGGGTCGCTTGCAAACCTGAGGAATACCTATTCCTATAGTCACATCTTTGGATCTTTTGAAGAACATAAAGAATAAAAATATTGACATAATCACCCATGAAAAACTGTAGTACTTTTTAATTATAATTATGAATTAAAAATAAAAATAAAGATAATGTTAATCAATTAAGAATATACAAATATCGCAGAACCTGAATAGAAGTGAAACATATGCAAAAGAGATAATTTTTTTTAATTCCAACAAATTCTTACATGAACATTCAGAATATCATTTTAAAACTTCAATTTTTGAATATTTTTGTTTTCATTCCTTCATGTTGCTGCAGTTAGTTTTCTCTTATTTGGTATGCCTGTATTATTTTTACCAATATATTAACGAGAAAATCCAGAATAATTTCAGTGATGCAGTTGAAACAGTCTATTTTCAAGAAAACTTTTCAAATACATTAAACAACGAGCAGTGCAAATTTTGCCCACTCCCTTGAGTGCTTCCTCCTATATTGGGCTCCAATACACTTATATAAACTGCCAATGAAGTGTAACGAATCTTATATGATGTTTGTTTGGAATAACATGAAGTTACTGTAATTTGATTGTGCTTGCTATATATATATGTCAAAAATTTAAATTTCCTGTTGTATACAAATCATTATGTTGAGCAAGTAATTTGTTTTCATTTTTAGGTTATAAAAATGTTTTAGAATCATGGCATACATTTTGGTAGGATATAAACCATTAAATAAATGTACTGTAATCATCTGTGTATAAAATTTACTTAAATCATCCCAGTTTGTTAGTATTGCATTCCTTTTCCTTATAGTGTGTTCTAAAGCCATGTTAACTGTCAGCACCCTTTAAGGATTAAGTCATTGTCTGACCCTTAATGGAATGGAATGGAATGGGAAAGTGGCACAGCTAGGGAAACAGACTGTCTCACACTCTATGTGGAGTCATATCTGAAGTGTCAAAAATTAAGGAATGGATCCTGCTTGGTTGCAAACAAAATTATATTGGCTCTTAATGCAAGTTCATTGCCTATGAAACAAATTGAAGACCCAAAATATACAATCTTAAGCCGGTTGTCGACCAGCTAGCTTAGCTTAGCTCACATAGCTGCACAGGATTTCATATGTAGTTGTGCTGGCCGCAAACTAAACAAAGCTAAGCTAAGGAAACTAAGTGAGCTACGTCAACTGGGTTAGCTGTGCACATAGTCCCATGGTGTGTAAACTAAGCTAGGTTCCCCTTCCACAAGACATTTGCCTTCCCCCAGTACTGATCATTTTCATTGTAACGTCCGCAGTGGCGGACGCAGGGGGGGGGATAGGGGGGTTACATCCCCCCCCGAAATTTTAAAAAAGTACTCTAAATGGCCAGTTTTATAAACTCATTGTATATGTAAGTTGGTTTTTTTTTTTTTTAGTATTCTTTCTACCTATTCAAATCCCCCCCCGAAAAAAATTTCTGCGTCCGCCACTGAACGTCCGCCTAACTCAGCAAAACATGAACAACTGACAAGTGAGTAGCATTCACTTAGTTTCTGGTGAAATGAACTTTGACTTATCTCAGTAGGTAGAGCATTGGCATGGATAGTGTAACCGATCAGTTCATATGGACTTATATAAAAAGAGGAATCAAATATAAGAAAATACATTTCACGGACAATATTTGAACTTCCCGCAACATTATCGACTACTAAAAACTACCATTACGCCTAGACTATTACAATGACCATAAAACAAATTACATGACAAGACAGAGGACATTTACACGAACAATTTGATATACAACACGATCATCTGAATCAAAAGACATTACCAGCAAATTACAAATAATTAATCAAACGATTAATTATTAACACGACAACATAGAAAATTACATCATTCAACGCATAATCAAGAAAGCTATACAACTACACTTATTACAGACAATAGTGACAATTACTTTATGAATTATTAACTAAATAAGGGAATACAATGAAGTGAAGGCGTGGCTTTTCGTCTAGAGAAGTCCACTGTCGCCAGCTATTAAAGTCAAGTTGATGGATACGTTTCTCCCCAAACCTCAACCCACTTTAACGACAAATATTTCAAACACTAGCAGACGACTTAGCTAATTTCCAATCACAAGAGACAAAGTCTACTGACTGAACCAATGGAATGGCTAGAATATTTTAACACAGAAACATATTAACACGAACAGGAGCGACCAACAGAGACTTGAAGACATCTATTCAACAGCGACGGACGTAACTTTTATAGACTAAACCGGAGTTAGAAATATACAGTGAAACAGTAACAAGTACTAATATTAATTTTATACCGACTTTTAAATAATACGGTCGAGGATAAAGATATATATATTTGGAATAAGACAAGATTATAGATATTATTTTTCGTATTGAAAAGTTAAACGAATAAATACCGCCATAAGATATATAACCTAAAATTCCTGCAATAAAACGTGCAGATGTTATAAGTATAATAATATAACCTAAAGTAATTTTGGCGACGACGAAGCAAATAGATAAAGACATTACTGTATTCTTCCTCCAGACATTTTAAGAAATTAACAAATCAAGTGAAAGATTTTCGGACAAAATAAACTTACAAATATTATTCAAGTTCATTATCAATAGACTTCATTTTTACGACCTATAATCCCTTCATCTTATATCCTATTTTAGTTTTCGTCGAGCACGACCCTGAAAGAGATCTCGCTCTACCAACTGAGTTAGAAATAGCCGGACATAATATATTCAACAACCCCTACTAACAATTATACATTGGCACCCGACAGTCATAAATTAGCACCCAACATTACGAACAGTTATAAATTGGCGCTCATCTCGGTGATAATCAAATACCCCCCCAAGAAACGGTTATAAATTGGTCGCCCAACTCTAGGCCAATATATCCAAACCTACAAACGGGCATAAATTGGCTCCCATCTCAGGGCAGAATTTTCGAAACGAAATAGGATATAGGAATTAGGCCAACAAAAGTCGAAAATTTTTTTGAAACGACACGGGGGATAGACGAAATTCATTAATAAATTAATTCTTCGCAACAATAAGCAATAGTGTATAGACTCCATGTGGATTACCAACAACATCAACATTCACCATCAACATTCACCATAAACCCTCCACTCAACTGAAAATCTACACCCCCGCCCCCCCCAATTCTACAAGAGATCGACACCCCTCTTCAGCTTGTGACCTCCAGTCAGCTGATGGCCATTCCTAGGCTATCGACCGACAGACAGCTGCAACAACAGAAGGACTAGGGTATCGTTAAAATTTTTTGCTTATACTTACAGAGTTCACAGAACAATAATATTTTTTTCTTCAATTTTTTTTGTAAAGGCTTAAAATAACTTTAAATTATATCCTTTCAAGAAGGAATGACTTTTTAGATTTATATTTCAGTAATTATTTTTCAATTTCACATTTTTCTATGCGTTTACGCAATAACAAAATTAAGATGTCTGTGAAAACTGTACAAGTAGTAACATGTTCAAGTGACACAGAACCACAGCATGAACCCCCACACCCAGTGTCAAATGATCTTTCTAGTTTGCAAAGCAGTGAATTAGACAATAGAAATGTCAATGTAAGTGAGAATTTAACAGCAGGTGTAACATCCCAGTCAGCTGTTCCAACAGATACTATGTCTTCTAACCCTGAAATAGCCACTGAAAATGTCAATGCATTACAACAGATTATGAATGCTATAACTTCTCTGGCCAGTCAAAACACTACTCTAAATACTACAATTAATGCATTGCAGACTGAATTTAAAACTGAACTTAATAGTCAAATGAATTCATTGCAGACTGAATTTAACAGTCAAAACACTACGCTAACTGAAACCATTAATGCAATGCAGACAGAATGTAACAATCAAAATACTAATCTAACCACAACAATTACTTCTTTGCAGAATGAATTTAATAATCAGAATACTACCTTAACAACAACAATAAATTCAATGCAAACAGTACTCAATACTCAATTAACTTCACTACAGACAGAAGTTAATGAAAACTTGAATTCAGAGCTAACAGCTCAAACTAGTAATCTTACTCAATTAATGCAAAACCATAGACAACAGGTTGCTGAGGAATTAATGCAAATCGATTCCCGAGTAACACAACAGATAGCATCTTCAGAAAATATTTTAACTGGACAAATAGAAGCTGTTCAAACAGAGGTTTGTACTCAGATAGAAACTGTACAGACAGAGGTTCGTACCCAGGTAGATGGAATTCGAAATCATGTAAGTGCAGTAGAAAGAGAAGTTAGGAGTAACAACACTAGATTGGTATCCCTTAATTCGGAGTTGGACAGATTGCGTCATAGGTTACGGGATCAGGAAGATCGTACAGAGAGTACAGTCTTGGTCTCTGACCGGGGCGAAATTGCGTCAACTTCATCTGCTCTCCTAGACACGCCTACTGATACACCTATCATTCCCCCTCTACCCGCAAGCTTACCAAGATCCAATAACGGATTGAACCATCACACTGCAGGTAATTCAAATCCAAATAATAATAATAATCATCAAAATTTCAACCCCAGTAATCAGATTGGATTTACCCTTAGTCAAAGCGACTTGCCTCTTCCCACGTTTGAGGACAAACAGAAGACTAACCCTGTCAGATATTTGCGCGAATTAAAGACTTTTTTCAATTTAAGAAATGTACCTGAACAGTTAAAAATGATCATGGTATCCAGGTCATTAAAAGGTAGTGCAGCTAGATGGTTCAATGTGGTTAATGATACGCTGGAATTGAATATGCAGACATTCGAAGAGTCCTTTCTTCGAGAATTCTGGTCAATATCAGATCAAGAGAGATTAAAAGGTCAGATTTTTCATGGAAGTTTTGATCGTAATAGCGGCCAAACCTATATGGAACATTTTATTTCTTTATGTGATTCAAAACAGCTGTTAACCCCTAGTATCGAAGATGAAGTCTTCATCAAAGCCCTCTGCTTACACTATCCGTTTTCAATAAAGAACAGTTTAATTGTTGCGAGCCCCAAGACAATCCCTGACATGATAGCATTGTTGAAATCCCTACAGGAATCCCCATTTCCACCACAAAAGATAAATAAATCCCAAGTTACCAACACTAATCAAGGCCTAAAAAGAAACATTAATTATGTCCAAACCAAACCCAACCAAAACGCTTTTGGATGCGAGACGCGGACAGGATCTGCCCAGTTGTGTGAGGAACAACAACAAGTAAATGAAAACGAGACTAATGTTATCCATGAAAATAGCTCAAATAGCCCAGGACAGTTCTGGAGAAATACGCCATATCAGAGAGGAAATAGGACTTCTTATTGGAGGAGTAGAAATTTCAGATATCGCCCTTATTATTTCAACAATGGCAGGAACTACTCAAGCTACAACAACGGTTTCAGAAACAACAATTTTCGATACCAAAACTATAACAATAATTATAACAATAATCATAATGACTACCCACATGATAACTCCCCAGGCTCGAATCAGAATAACAGAAATAACTATGGCAGACGACCATACAATGGAACACCACGCTGGTTCAATAGGACTCAGTACAACCAAGGATTTTTTAGACCAAGTTTTAGAGGTAGAAATAACTCACGTCGTGGACTAAACCGATATGCTAATATCAATGGACAAAATAACGATTACCAACATGACCCAATAAATAACAATCAGACAATGAATAGCACTATGAATAATCGTGACAATAACAATGGCAATCAGTCACCGACACCTACTGTTGAAGACTAAAGTAACTTAACGAAAGAAGCAAATAACCCCGATTCTTGACAAAACATATTCTTGTTTACCACAAACATTTCTTAAGAATTTTACCCAAACAACATATAGGTCATTCCCCCTTTTTTTTTTACGACCTCACGTAACACTGTTATTCCCGTCACCCCAATAAGGCACCATTTCTTATGAAGAAGTAAGCCAAACCCCCACAGAGTGACCCTCTTAAATTTATTTCTAAAGGAAGTGCATCCGCTTGTAAATAACTACCCAACTTTCACATTTCTACAGTGTATATACTAATTTAAAACTAACTTGTAGAATTGACAGCCCATACAAAAATTCCAACACGTACTGTAAATATTTGAGATTTATTTTAGAAAGAGAAAGTTCCAAGTCAGCAGGAAATGATTCAATAAATATTTTATACCACAAAACTATAAATGATAATAAAATCTACCAGCGAAGAACATTTACTAGAAAATCCAATCAAATCCAATTCACTATGCGCTGATATACGAATAAAACAAGAGGCCAAGAAACCCCATAAAATTGTGAAAAGTTCCGTAAATATTTATTGAAACCATATTATATCATGTTACTAATTTCCTAAGAATCAAAACATCTACGAGGTAAATTTTGCTTTTATTCAACGAACTGGAATCGAAAAAGGACTACGAGAATGGAATGTAAAATACTTTAGCGTGAACCTTCTCAATCTATGTTTCATTTTTACGTCAGCGCAACGAATGTATTAATTTAAGGTAATATAATGACGCACTCATTTTATAAGTAAACACTGAAAGACAATACAGATACAAGGATTACCTCATATAATGAAGTGATTTTTGCAGTGTTTCCTTGGAGACGAATAAGTGTTTGATCAGCCTTTTTCCGATTAAAATTGTATATATTAAGAAGTGAAGTGCAGATTCCCCTCTGAATTATACTGAAGGAAATGAAACATCGATTTGACTTAGGATAATCACACTAGTATTTGATTTAAATATATAAGAAAATTTTAGTTACACTTATTGAAAATATTGAATTAAGTTTTACAATTACACATTACACTTTGGTTAAAGAATTAAGATTTATAAATGAATAAGTATTTCACTATCATGCATATTCAATTTAGTATCCTCCTTACAACCTCACACCAATCAAATATAAGGTATAAAATGAAAATCAAAGAGATAAATAATGAGTTATGAAAAGTGAATTTATGAGTGTGCAAAGATTATGAATAATTAAAGGTAAGAAATGAGTCGACGATGAAAAATGAGAAAAGTATGACAAGGAAGGAATCCACTGTCAAAAGAGTGAAAAAGATCACTAATGAGAAAGAAAATAATAAAATGAAGGTAAGGCATGCACTTATAATAATCATGCTAGAAAAAGCAGATAGACATTTAAGAATGATATTATTGATTGTGTAGGAGTAAGAATGCATAAATTTGTAGTAAACTTGAACATGATATTACGAAATAAGCAAAATAAATTTATTTGAATAAAAAGGATACCTGAAGAACAGAAGAAAGAAAATAATACGTTTTTAGATTGTGTAATTAAACATAAAGTGTGAAGTGTATAAGTAATCAAATCCCATTGTGTGTTAAATAAAATTTTATGTATTTAACGGTAAGTAATTAAGTGTAATTAGTAAAATTGTTTCATTAGGTGAAGAACAGTGATGTACCAGAAATGAGTTACAACCAGTCAAGATGACTATTATCAACTAATTCAATGTAACAAAGATTTCATTTTATTAGGTGAAAAGGAAAGAGAAGCGTACTACAAGTGAGTACAATAAAGTAAAGAAAGGAAGATTATCAGCTGATTCAATGTAACAAGTGTATGATTTAACAATGTTTATATTTTAAGAATTTTAATGTGAAAACTATATTTTTATTCAGTCGACGAGGAAGAACACAGATAAAAGATAACAGATAATAAATTACAAAATATTCATCATTACAAGATCAAAATAACTAATTGATATACGAACTGCCCGAGAAATTTTGGATGCGAGACTAACGAAAAATTTTTAAAATTATTTATAAAACTATTTTCCAAATACCAATTACTTCATAATTTTAATAATTATAGCGTTCGGACATTTGTAACCGATCAGTTCATATGGACTTATATAAAAAGAGGAATCAAATATAAGAAAATACATTTCACGGACAATATTTGAACTTCCCGCAACATTATCGACTACTAAAAACTACCATTACGCCTAGACTATTACAATGACCATAAAACAAATTACATGACAAGACAGAGGACATTTACACGAACAATTTGATATACAACACGATCATCTGAATCAAAAGACATTACCAGCAATTACAAATAATTAATCAAACGATTAATTATTAACACGACAACATAGAAAATTACATCATTCAACGCATAATCAAGAAAGCTATACAACTACACTTATTACAGACAATAGTGACAATTACTTTATGAATTATTAACTAAATAAGGGAATACAATGAAGTGAAGGCGTGGCTTTTCGTCTAGAGAAGTCCACTGTCGCCAGCTATTAAAGTCAAGTTGATGGATACGTTTCTCCCCAAACCTCAACCCACTTTAACGACAAATATTTCAAACACTAGCAGACGACTTAGCTAATTTCCAATCACAAGAGACAAAGTCTACTGACTGAACCAATGGAATGGCTAGAATATTTTAACACAGAAACATATTAACACGAACAGGAGCGACCAACAGAGACTTGAAGACATCTATTCAACAGCGACGGACGTAACTTTTATAGACTAAACCGGAGTTAGAAATATACAGTGAAACAGTAACAAGTACTAATATTAATTTTATACCGACTTTTAAATAATACGGTCGAGGATAAAGATATATATATTTGGAATAAGACAAGATTATAGATATTATTTTTCGTATTGAAAAGTTAAACGAATAAATACCGCCATAAGATATATAACCTAAAATTCCTGCAATAAAACGTGCAGATGTTATAAGTATAATAATATAACCTAAAGTAATTTTGGCGACGACGAAGCAAATAGATAAAGACATTACTGTATTCTTCCTCCAGACATTTTAAGAAATTAACAAATCAAGTGAAAGATTTTCGGACAAAATAAACTTACAAATATTATTCAAGTTCATTATCAATAGACTTCATTTTTACGACCTATAATCCCTTCATCTTATATCCTATTTTAGTTTTCGTCGAGCACGACCCTGAAAGAGATCTCGCTCTACCAACTGAGTTAGAAATAGCCGGACATAATATATTCAACAACCCCTACTAACAATTATACATTGGCACCCGACAGTCATAAATTAGCACCCAACATTACGAACAGTTATAAATTGGCGCTCATCTCGGTGATAATCAAATACCCCCCCAAGAAACGGTTATAAATTGGTCGCCCAACTCTAGGCCAATATATCCAAACCTACAAACGGGCATAATAGCCAAAGGTTCTGGGTTCAAATCCTAGTGTCAGAGGACTTTTTCTCCCATAATATTCTCATGTAGTGCCCAACAGAGACAATAATCTGTGATTCGTGAATGTATATATGTTCATCTTGAATGTTAACTGTACAATAACTGTGGTAACCCGGTCACAAAAATCACTAATTAGTGTGCCTCACATACTGCATATGACATAACTTGTCTGTCAGTGAGGTAGACCAGTAAGGGCAATCAGTCAAAGGACAGATGTTCCATCTGGTGCTGTGAAGTGACTCTGGCTTAGCTCAGTTGGTAGAGCATTGGCACGGATAGCCAAAGGTCCTGGGTTCAAATCCCAGTATCAGAGGAATTTTTCTCACATAATGTTAGCTTATTAAGGTGTAGCTTAGCTCTTGGTCAACAACCCGCTTTATTGTCCAAGGCATCCTCTGATTCAAGATATATATGGCAGTCTGCCAGCTGGCCTTTGATATTAGTGGTTATTGTGGCTTTAGAACACAACATACCTGTGAGCATTTAGTAGGAACATGCACTGAATTGTGAAATCTATGACTTTCCCATCCTTTAAAATTGAATATAATTACATTTTATCTATATTCTTAATTAATTTGTGTACATTAACACCTTGACTCCTATGTGTATCTTAGGTGACTCACAACTGCAGTTTCGATCTGTGCCATTTGTTGCAGTTATTCAATTGGCAACATTGCTCAGTCTTGTTAACATCACTTTGTGTACCAGAGGTTTTTCCATGAAAAGTACTGCGACTTTGTTCTACTTTTACGGTGAGTACTTAAATTTTAACCCAAGAATAGTTTTCAGTATTTATTTTGCTTGTTCATTGGTGACTGGCATGATCCGCAGATAAAGAGGGAATATTTATAAATGGTGGTTTGAGGTTTGGGCCACTCAAACATTTAAAAATAACTAACTTTAATTTAAATTTTATTTCAGATGAGTCAAGAGGCCCTTAAATGAGTAAACACTCATGAAGAAACACTACATATTTTAAATGAAAGTTCAGATGATGTCAGTGATTTTGAGCCAAGTGAAAGTGAATCTGACTCGGACTCTAAACGAGACTCAAACACAGAAGATGGTGCAGTTTCTCTACACTTAGCAGGGATACATAGGACATAGCAAATCTGACTACATGGTCTGATGTGATGGGGCAAAATCAAAGCCATTTCCTTTTAGTTAGCAACTTCAGGGCTGAAAATGTTCCTAACTGGCCATGTACCCCGTTTCAGATATTCAAGCTTTTTTGCTCAGATATTATTAATGGTTTTGAGAATCAACAAAAATGCAGCAAGATCAACTGTCAAATGGTCCATTGCAGATGCGAAAGAGAGATTAAAGTTTCTAGGCTTAGTTATGTACGTGGTGGTAGTAACATCCTAAGTTATCTGATTATTGGAGCCTAAAAATAATTTCTCAAAAAAATTATGCTTAGAAATTGATTAATTTTTTTTCTTCTGATATTAAAATCAATGATCCCAGTGACAGACTTGCCAAAATAAGGCCACTTGTTAAGTTATTACAAGAAAAATCTTTGGACTTCAGAATTCCTGATGAGAATGTCGTGATTGAGGAGTCTATGATACCATTTCAGAGGGATTTTATTTTTCACCAGTATTTACCACTAAGGCCCGGTATTATAAACAAAGTTGATCTTTAGATTAAGTTAAACCTAATCTACAGTTTAACTGTAGCTGCCGTTTTATAATATTCTGGTTAAGTTAAACCGTAGTGCAAGGTGTTGGTAGACCTGCTGGCTGAGAAAAAATGACGTTCGATCGTTGTTTACCCACAAACAAAAGGAACTGATTGTATTTAGAGTAGCAAAAATGGCTGGCATTAATGAAAAAATGCTAAACGATGTGCTAATTTTTCTACCAAAGAAACAGAACTTCTCGTGGATCTTGTAAAAAAATACAGTGCAGTGATTGAGTGTAGAAAAACCGAATCAACGACATGGAGACAGAAAGAAGATGCGTGGGATAAACTTCGCAATTCCTCAAATACATCTGCAATATTCATATTTATAGCTGGGACCGCCATCTTGCCTTAACCTCTAGTTAAACCGAAGATGAGTTCCAGTAAAGTTAAACTGAAGATTAACTGGAGGTTAAGATTTATAATACGCAATATTATGAAAAACTCAAGTTTAATCCTAAACCAGAGTTAAACTTTCTTTATAATACCGGGCCTAAAATCTCAAAATACAGGGTGAAGGTTTACAAACTTTGCGACCCAAAAGTGTACACTTAAACCTTCGAAGTCTGTCACATTAACTGTGTTGTTTACAAACTGATTGCAAGTTACTTGCATGAAGGTTATACACTTATAAGTGGACAATTACTACACCAATTTGAACTTAGCCATTGACATGCTAAAGAAAAATACTCCTCTTATGGGGACCCTAAGACAAAGCACAAAGCACGTACCCAAAGAAGTACTCAAATCAAAATCGAAGAAAGGAGTAATAGTAAGCAAAGAATATGCAGAATGAATTGTAGGAATGTGGAAAGATAAAAGAGATGTAAGATTTCTTACTAAGAAGATTCTACATGCATGGAAGAAGAGTCAAAAAGGAGATGAAATCATGACACCAAGTTGCTTTACATTTAATGCTTGTCGTTGTAGTTGTCAATTTTATATAAGAACTATCAGGAGAAAATAATCAAATTTCTGACTTTCGAGCTGATCTCGAATTTCTGGTTTAAACCACCAGTGTCATTCAGACAAATCAATAAAATTTCAGTGTTTGTCAAGTACTTTTTCATTTTCTCTTCATATTACAGAATAAATCAAATTTGGCCTCCAGTTTATCAAATTCATCTTTTTCCCCACCTTTGTGTAGGAGAATTGTCCTAGGTGCTTTTAAAATGTGAAGGAATTTTCTAAATTTAAGCATGAGATTAGCTAATAAAGAAAGTACTTTAGATGTTCTTAATTCTTTTAATGTTCTTAAGATCATGTAGTCAGGGCAAGAGTCGTATTGATTTATATTTTAGAAATTGCAAAATGAAATGTGTATATCTTCTTCTATTGAAATTGAGTTAATATGATCTAGTGGCGTTAAATTATTTGGTTGACCAAATGTGCTCATATAATGCTCTGAAAATAAGTTGACAGGAATTTTGCACATTTGGTTGTTCTGGCCATTCATTATAGATCTTGCCACTTTATGCCTTTGGTTATAATAGTCATATTCCTTAACTTGATAATGATAGCATTCACTATTTACTCTACGTGTCCTTTCAGTGAATCTTCTTGGATTTCTTGTAGGAGAATGTGAATTATTACAAGTAACGTTATGTGATATATGCCTATTGTAATAATGCATTGCAGGATGCCTTGGACCTGGTAAGGTGTCAGTAGCTTTTGCCAAGTAGTCGATAAACTCTTGAACAGTACCTTCCGTATCATTTACAATTATTGCATCTATAAATTTACTTTCAAATTGTAATATGTCTCATGGTTTCCCATTTGATACATCTTTTTGCTGAATCTGTGAATTAGTTTCTTCATCTGTACCAACTTTTATGTTACTATAATGTTTTGTACAATTATAATATTCATATGAAGGTTACTCATATTTATATTTGTTCCAGAGCAAGTGATAAATTTTACCTTCATATAAACAGTGTGCAAATTAATGAGGGGAACAGTTCTTAAAACTTTTTCCCTGGCAGATGACAGCACTATTTTTCCCTGCCAGGAAATAAGTTACAATATGTAGCATGAAATTTGAAATCTGAAATTTCGGTGCACGAAGAATAACGATGCTAAAATGTCCCGTCCCCCCCTCCCACCATGATGAAGCTTGATTCACACTCTGCATGTAATTTTTTAAAAATTGGTACTGTTGAATTTCGAGGGGCAGTTCATTATAACTATTAAATAAATTATATTTAACTTAACTCCTCTTTCAGATCTAGTAGACCAAATTTTCTGGCTGTTTATACATTCTTGTTTCCTTGATAATCACGATTATTAAATTCATGTAAATTTTGTAAATATATAGAAGTGAAATCAGTTTGTATATTGTGATCTATGAGGCTAGAGAAACCGTTCTAGGGTCAAATTGTAGGCAATTTTTTCGATGTGGCGGCGCTCGGAAAAGGAAAACCTGTTTTTGTTCATGTACCCCACCGATATAACGTATCAATAATTCAGAACATACCCAATTTAATGCATCTATTCGGCAATTTTCAGGGCCGCAACATCTCGGTGTCGGGAGTCAGCGGAGGGGAAAGGCCGGCATGGTGGGGGAACACTATGAGGGCGAAGGCGAGGGTGCCACTGCTGCCAATGCCATAACGTTCCCCCACCAAGGCCCAAGAGGCAGAATAGCCCGGTTTTCGGAGTGGTTTTTTTAGGTAGATTTCAAAGAAAAATCTACCTATTGCGATCGATACCATGTCATGACTTTCGAAAAATGCTTTCGTATCTTTACATTTCTAGCCTCCCTAAGTACAAAACCACTGCCCATTCAATTTTTAGGTAGATTTCGAAGAAAAATCTACCTATTGCAATGGATACCATGTCATGATTTTCGAAAAATTCTTTCATATCTTTACGTTTCATGCTCCCCTGAGTATGAAACCACCGCCTGTTCAAAAAAAAAAAATTGTGATATTTATATATATCTTTACACGCTAGCGGCCGTAATTTTGAATATATTTGAACCAAATTTTAATATGTTATTTCTAGGCCCAATAGTTCGGACAAGTTCGGTAATGAGCAAAATTGGCCCAAGGGGGTGGTCGGGGGAGGGGGTTGAAATTTTAAAACATTTTTATCTCGGCCCCTATGAAGTATAGAGGGAAACTTTGTTTGAATAAATTAGAGTACTCCCTATGGAGTTCACAGTGACACCAACGATTCGGGGGTTCGAGTGAGGGTGGGGGTGGGGAATGAAAATTCTAAACTTTTGAAACCACGTCTTGTGGGGTATCGTTGAAAAGCTCTTGATGAGTACTCTACAAATCAATAAATAGTTTCTTGATAGCTCTCATATGACGCGAGATTTTAATGTTTGAAAATAATAACACTTAAAAGAATTATTATAATATCATAATTTTGTCTTGTTTAGCGGCTTTACTAATTTTATTCATTGCTAATCTTGCGCACGGCCTCCCAGAATATTATATCCTATTCTTGTTGTCAAAACAAATGATTGTAGGCTCTTCCCCTTTACCGAATTCAGTTCTTATTACTGCAGGTTTGCCATGCCAAGGCTAAAGAAGAAGAGCACTATGCAGCGACAATAAATTAAACCAAAAGCATTTCGAAATCTACCTCCGCCTGTAGGCCTCCCTAAAGGGATTTTATTTTATTTTTTGTATATATATATATATATATCATCTTTATCTTTACACGCTAGCGGCCGTAATTTTGAAGATATTTGAACCAAATTTTATTATGTTATTTCTAGTTCCAATAGTTCGGACAAGTTCGTTAATGAGCAAAATTGGACCAGGGGGGGGGGGGGGTCGGGGAGGGGGTTGAAATTTTGAAAAATTTATATCTCGGCCCATATGAAGTATAGAGGAAAACTTTGTTTGAATAAATTGCAGTACTCCCTATGGAGTTCACAGTGAAACCAACGATTCGGGGGTTTAAGGGGGTACGAGTGGGGGGATGGAAATTCGAAAATTTTTGAAACCACGTCTTGTGGGGTATCGTTGAAAAGCTCTTGATGAGTACTCTACAAATCAATAACTATTTTCTCGATAATTCTCATATAAGGCTAGATTTGAATGTTTGAAAAAGTGCTCTTTCCTCTTTTTTGCAGTTATTATTGCGGGTTTGTCATGCCAAGGCTAAAGAAGGAGAGTGCGCAGCAACAATAAATTAAACCAAAAGCACTTTGAAATCTACCTCAGCCTGTAGGCCTCCCTAAAGGGATTTTAAATGGTTTAGTCGATTTTTAAAAACTTTAATTTATAATGGTGTTGTAGAGCAACACCTCGCGAACGAAAAGCGACTCTTAACTTTTACTGTGGGGTCATGTTTAGCAGATTGCCAGCCGTTTTAGTAAAACATCTGTTTTCACTTTTCAGCCATTTTCTTAAAAAGTTAAAAATAATTTTGGATACTATTTTTACCATAGGTAGGTGTCACAGATAGGTACAATTTCAGCGCAATAGACCTCTCTACGATACATAGAAACCGAGAAAAAACTGAAAACTGCGATTTTTAGCGGTTTTCTATTTTTCATGCAGAAAGTTATGAACCGATGTTTATCGGCATCTATTTCGTCCTTTTAAACTTTATCTCGTGCTATTCTTCGTTTTCCGATGTTTTTCTTTTTGATGAATAAAATCGAAAAAAAAACTTTTTTTGCATTTTTCATCACCACGATGCTACAAACCGATTGTTTTCAAACACATACAATGAATTCCTACTATTTTCCTCCCAATTATCGCGTAGAGAAAGTGGCCAACTTTGATTTTTCTTAATAATGAGCATTTTTTGCTACCTCGCCTTTACTATGCATCCAATGCGAAAATTAACAAACTAGATAGCAGCAGTGGCGGATCGTGGTGTAAATGTTATATGAGGCATGTTTTCACTCAATATGAACCTATCACAAAGACGATATGGAGGTAGTTTAATAGTTTAAAGTAAGAAAAATCTAACATATATTTATTAGAATATTATAGGAGAAAAATTCCTCCGACACTGGGACTTGAACCCAGGACCTTTGGCTAATCGCGCCAGTGCTCTCTACCAACTGAGCTAAGCCTGAGTTCAATACATAGCGCCAGATGGAACCTCTCTCCTATGACTGATTGCCCTAATGATCTACCTCACAGGCAGACAAGTTATGTCATATGCAGTACTGTGAGGCACACTAATTAGTGATTTTTGTGACCAGGCTTCCACTGTTATTGTACAGTTAACATTCAAGATAGATATATAAGCTTTCATGAACCACAGATTATTGTCTCTGTTGGACATTACATGCAGTGCTTTAGTTGGAAAATATTTTATGGGGGTACTCACCTTCCATAGAACGCATATCTATTGCGAATTTAATAGTGTTTGTCATTATTAACAAATACACTCGTGAATTGGACATTTAATAAGTATTTTAGGACAATATCGTTCCTGTACTGCCAGTACGACGTACCGGAGCACATATTTTTCCCGGTATGGTAGAAGGAAAATAATTTGCGTACCGGTGCGTACCGGCCCAACTAAAGCACTGATTACATGAGAATATTATAGGAGAAAAATTCCTCCGACACTGGGACTTGAACCCAGGACCTTTGGCCTCACAGTACTGCATTTGACATAACTTGTCTGTCTGTGAGGTAGACCATTAGGGCAATCAGTCATCTGGCGCTGTGAATTGAACTCCGGCTTAGCTCAGTTGGTAGAGAGCACTGGCGCGTTTAGCCAAAGGTCCTGGGTTCAAGTCCCAGTGTCGGAGGAATTTTTCTTCTATAATATTTTCATGTAATGTCCAACAGAGACAATAATCTGTGGTTCATGAAAGCTTATATATCTATATATATTTATTACTTTGAAACTGGTCGTTGTGCAACACTGCAACTCGATCAGAGGACGCCACTGATTAGCAGTAACAGGCACAAAGTATAAATGGCCAGCACAAGTCAGCTTTAGGCTATAATAGCATGAACCGACAGAAATGATATTACTTTAGGACAGATGCGAACTTAATTAATGGCAGTAACAAGCTTGCAATCAAAATTCTCTGGTAGACAATTGACACTCGTTGTATGTCATGTCGCTGTATGGTGAGAAAACAAAACATCTCACTAAATAAGTAAATATTAATTTTTTTCTCTTTCGTAGTTTTACCTCTCCCTTGTAGGGACCTTTATGCGGCCCGCGATCTGTCGGGAGAGGAATGAACTAGATCAAAACACAGACATAATTTTTTGACCAGACAAGGACATGGAGGGCCTCCCCAGATGAGTGATCAGCCCAATGCCGGGGCCACTCCAAGACAACACTATCACACACTCCGAACAAGGCGAGGATGGGGGATGAAGATGATAATGACGACCAGATGATATCCGGGCACCACAAGGGACTTAAGTTACCTGGCATTTGTCTCACAGGTGAGGGAAAACCCCGGAAAAAACCTTACCTACCCGACCAGGAATCGAACCCGGACCCGCTGCGTGAGAGGAGCGAACGCATCCCCTGAGCCACAGCGGCGGACTAAGTAAATATATTCTAGCAAAAATAATAATTTAAAAAAACGGGCTCTTTAGAGAGTGTACTATAGCTTAAATCTGAGTTTCTACGCGAAGAGATCCAAGGGATTATGGGATTATTCCATTGGCTACCGTCGAACGTCTCGTCTCATTGGTCCTTTTCGCACAGCCTGACTCACCGTTTTATTCACGTGCATTGAGGTATCGACGGAGAACATGTGCTTTTATCAGAAAGGCTGGTGTCGTCTACACGTTTAGGTCGAGTTATACTATCGTATCCTGAGTGCTTCATAAAGTGGACTAATCAATTAGTGACGTGCCGTTGTGACAAAGTGTTCTTTTATTCATAGGTGTCTAACCAATATATATCAGAGTACTGTGTGATAACTCTTCTGTGATTACCCCGCGGGGGGTAATTCTAGTGAACTAACACTCATAATTATAATATACTATCATGAATTCAATCTCCACTGATCACATTAAACCAATTGAGTGTGTCATGCCCGTACAGAATGAAACAATGGAACAACCAATACCTAACGATCGAGACGGTAGATCAGATACCCATTTTAAACTATAGACTAATAACTAACTTCGACTCATCCTTTCAAGCCGTTGAAATTACCTTTAACACCTTAAAAATTACAGGCATATACAATCTTAGGTCCAACCACATTACTAAAACATACTGGAATAATACTTTCAGTTGGGAAGAAAGTTTCAATTACGCATATTTAGGGGACTTCAACTTGGGTAAACCTATACAAGAACTAACATAATAATAACAACCTATTTCTACAACAACTGGAACGAGTAAACATTAGAATTATCAATTCGACCACTCCCACCCGTCTAGGGTACAGGGGACAATCTGACACATCTCCCGACCTCACTATATTATCAGATAATTTAGCGATTCGATCAAACTGGCAATTATTTCCAGATACTTTAGGGAGTGATTATTTCCCGATTCTCATACATTTGGGAAATGTAACACCTATCCTTTTCCAATCTATACCCATATATGCTAGAAAGAACATTAATTGGCCACAATTTAGGGGACTCATATCCACTCAACTCAATTCCGAGGTGCCCGGGGACGCTTCTATAGATTTTATCACTACTACTATATCTGATACTATCAAGATTCATTACACATACCAAACTCGGCGAAAAACTCGCGCTTTTCGGAAACCACCTTGGTGGAGTGTAGACATCCGTCGAGAAATGGCCAAACGCAGATTGCTACTTAATAAATTTCGAAAATATTTAACTCTACCGGACTATATCACACTTCGACAACAATACGCAAAAGTTACCCGCCTTGTTACTATTGCGAAACGCATGTCTTGGATGAACTGTTGTTCAACAATATCTTACTCCACTTCACCACAACAAATCTGGAAACAAGTTCAATGGTTTACGGGGAAACACCATTATAACACACAACCACTTTTGTTTGATAAAAAAAACTCCAAGACGATTTCCTTCAACAGGCAGCTCCTGCAACGGTGACACCATACCGACGGCAAGATATTAGTCAACATAACATGATGGCAAACATCCCCATCACAAGGACGGAAATTTCAACTAGATTACAATAATTGAGACAGTCAAATTCGGCTCCTGGGCCAGATCTCATTACGTATAGCATGTTAGGACAACTAGAACACGAAATACCACCTCACCTGGAAGCCGGATTTAACGGCATACTAGGCCTATGTGGTAACATATATCCACGCTACTGGAACCAGATGACTGTATGCCCAATACTAAAACCGAATACCATTGGATTAGCAGCAACGCATTATAGACCAATTTTACTTAGCCAAACTCTACGAAAATTATACGAGAAAATCATCAACCAGCGCCTAAATTTTCATATTGAGAAACATCATATCTTAAACCCTAAACAATTCGGATTCAGAAAGGGTCACAACAATTTACTCAGCATACTCTACTTAATGACGGAAATCTACACTGGATGGTGCAAGGGAGAAGATATAATTGCGATATCCCTAGATCTAAGCGCGGCTTACGATAACGTTAATCTTCCTATATTACGCACCAAATTAGAAAACTTGGAAATCCCAACACCTTATATCAATACTATTGATCACTTAATGACACAGCGATGGATGGAAAATTATTGATGTATATTATAGGACGTTACTGGGGTAATCACCCGAAAGCCCTAACAATACTATTCAACAATTACATCAGATCATCATATGAATATGGCAATGCTATACCACCATTGCCCACCGGAACAAAGCAACGGGCAATCACTTCTGCATTATACGAAATCGGTAAACGTATATTAGGGACTGGGGGAAAACCCAAAACTTCCGAAGTTTTTCACGAGCTACACTGGGATACTCCCCAAGAACGAGCAATTGGGACATCCATCAAACTTATGAAAATTTTATCCTACAACACATCTCATCCTCTGTATATTAAAATACGATATTTAAATGAATTACGCACTGACCCACATATGCGATGTACTCATATTAAATTCCCCCCAATCTATGACATATTTTCATCATTTTATATAGATTATAATATCCACACGACCAATTAGTTCCCGATATACCGCACAAATTATTCTACTTTCATAAGCTTATGTTCACCTGATAGAGACTTGTCATCATTCTCAAAATCCGACATAAATACTCGTATTCCATCATGAATACTTATCACTTCATAGCGCCATTTTAAGTTAATTTAGTGTGAACTTAGTATCTCCCATATACAGGTCCAAAAAGGTTTCTCGGGACACTGGGACAATACGCTCAAAACCGGGACATCTGGTCACACTCTCATGTCATGACGTCATTTTGACTTAAGTCATAAACTTGATCACATTCTTATGAATAAACTTAAAAATCTTCGAAAATTATAGCTTATGTAAATGGAAAGATAGATGGCGCTATTATCTGCCATGAATTGTCTATTGATACCTAAATATGAAAACATTAACCATATTTTCAGTGTCACTGATTGATGATAAAGCATCAAAGAAAGAACTAGCAGAGTCCTTAACCTCAATCACTTCCGAAAGGCGTGAGTTCACATCACACCATATTTTGAATTTTCACCATCACTTCGGAAAAGAGTTTGAAAATAATATCCCACAATATCACTCGAGTCTAATAACTAATATTTCAACTGTAACGTTTTTACTAATTTACTAAATTCACTTGATAGGAGCTTACTACACTTGAGAGTGTATCATTGCCAGTATTTTAGAAATTAGAACTGACAGCAGGCTGATCTTTGAATTTAACTTCTTCACATACGACAGACTTTGTCTTGCTAGATGACGCTTGTCCATTTTCAGTTAGAGCATCTTGATAGGAGCTCACTACACTTGAGAGTGTATCATAGCCAGTATTTTTAAAATTAGAACTGACAGCAGACTGATCTTTGAATTTAACTTCTTCACATACGACAGACTTTGTCTTGCTAGACGATGCTTGTCCATTTACCAGTCAGAGCAGCTTGAAATTTTTTTCCTGTTCCTGGCTGATGATTCTTTCTTTGAGTTCATTAAAAGTAAAATCCTTCTGTTTAACTACATATTTAGATATGCGAACATCAACCATATTTTCAGGGTCACTGATTGATGATAATGCATCAAAGAAAACACTATCTGAATCTCTAACCTAACTCACTTCCGAAAGGCGAGAGTTCATTTCAGAAATACATTTTGAATTTTCACCATCACTTCAGAAAAGTGTTTGAAAATAATACTTAAATATGCGAACATCAACCTTATTTTCAGTGTCACTGACTGATGATAATCCATCAAAGAAAGCTCTATCAGAATCCCTAACCTCACTCACTTCCGAATAGCATGAGTTCACTTCGGAAAACATTTTGAATTTTCAGATTAATACTTAAATATAAAAACATTAACCATACTTTCAGTGTCCTTGATTGATGATAAAGCATCAAAGAAAGCACTAACAGAGTCCTTAACCTCAATCACTTCCGAAAGGCGTGAGTTCACTTCACACCATATTTTGAATTTTTACCATCACTTCGGGAAAGAGTTTGAAAATAATGTCCCACAATATCACTCGAGCCTACTAACTAATATTTCAACTGTAACGTTTTTACTAATTTACTAAATTCACTTGATAGGAGCTCACTACACTTGAGAGTGTAACATTGCCAGTATTTTTAAAATTAGAACTGACAGCAGGCTGATATTTGAATTTAACTTCTCCACATACGACAGACTTTGTCTTGCTAGATGACGCTTGTCCATTTTCAGTTAGAGCATCTTGAAAATGTTTTCTTGTTCCTGGCTGATGATTCTTTCTTTAATTTCACTAAAAGTAAAATCCTTCTATTTAACTACATATTTAGGCATGCGAACATCAACCATATTTTCAGGGTCACTGATCGATGATAATGCATCAAAGAAAACACTATCAGAATCCATAATCTCACTCACTTCCGAAAGGCATGAGTTCACTTCGGAAAACATTTTGAATTTTCACATTAATACTTAAATATGAAAACATTAACCATATTTTGAATGTTACTCATTGATGATAAAGCATCAAAGAAAGCACTAACAGAGTCCCTAACCTCAATCACTTCCGAAAGGCGTGAGTTCACTTCACACCATATTTTGAATTTTCACCATCACTTCGGAAAAGAGTTTGAAAATAATGTCTCACAATATCAGTCCAGTCTACTGAGTAATATTTCAACTATAGCTTCACTTCGGAAAAGAGTTTGAAAATAATGTCTCACAATATCAGTCAATATGTTAGGAGCTCACTTGTAACGTTGAGTACACCAGCAGCAATCTTACCTATATTCCTATTGGGCGTATTTATTGCTTTAGTTATTAGTGTTTATAGCCCGAGTTAAATTATCTTTGCTCTCGGTATTTTATTAAAATGTCTTGTGATAGTTAATTATGACAGTGTAGAAATATAGTACTGACATAGAAATACCGATGTCATGTAGAAGAATAGATTTGATCGGTTTCCTAACGGAAATGCAATCTCCTCTGTGATTGGCTGAAGTAAAGTGAGCTGTGATTGGTTAAAGTAAGGTGAGCTGTGATTGGTTGAAGTAAGGTGAGCTGTGATTGGTTGAATTAAAGTTGAAGTCTGCTATATAAGGCCGGTATGACCCGGATGGTTGGGCGGTTTGTTACAACTTTCTGACCCATCAACATCTCAACACCAATTCCAATGTATGCATCCCTCATCACAAACCTCCAACCAGAGACCAATAGTGAAATAACTTCTTCTTCCCTGTAGATCTCTATCAATATGTTGTCCATCACAAACCTCTAGAGAACATGGTAATACCAATAGTACAAAAAATATTATCATCAATAGTAAAAGACTTTGTCTTCTTCCCTGCGTACACATATTCAATAAATTAACCATCACAAACTAGAGACCATAGTATCACCAATAGCAAATAATTTCTTCTTCCTCTGCAGACATATCCAATTATTTAACATCACAAACCAAGTAACTAAAGACCGTAGTAATGCCCATAGTACCAAACTACGTATTTTAACCAATAGTAAAATAAGTAACCAAGTAACCAAGTAAACCAAGTAACTAAAGACCGTAGTAATGCCCATAGTACCAAACTACGTATTTTAACCAATAGTAAAATAGCTTTTTTCTCTTCTTCTCTATAGACCTATATCCAATATGTTTACCTATATGTAACTGTATATTATAATTATACCAGTGTTTTATTTTAAAAGTTTCCCTAACCAGTTAGTAAATTATAATAACACAAGTTATGCGACGAAAAACAGCGAAACTCTTAATGAATGCTTCTTGTCGTTAGTTCGTAACAGTATCCAAGGAAAGGGCTGTAACCAATTAGGCCTACCAACTTGACTTGGGCTTAACGTGAAATATTCATCTGCATCTGTTATCTGTCACTGTGTTCATTTCAACGCAGTCTCGAGAATTACACTGCCTGTTCTTTATGGCTAATTTTGGGTATGCGGCGACATTAGAGATGGCAGCACCTACCGCACCTTGCTGCAATAGCGTATAAATTAACGTACATTGCTTCTAAGCTCTGTGTTTGCCCTCTGAATTCTAAGCTTGGAAACTGAAATATGCTGGAATTTCATGCTATCTGGGTGTGAACGGTGTCGCCTCTACTGGAAAAATTAGACAATTTAACAATACTCTGAACTCCATGTTAAAATTAAGCATAGGTCAGGCAGTGTAATTGTCGAGACGGCGGTGGTTGATTTAAACTGATATCGAATTTTAAATATGATTTTAGGTGAAATAGAGGAGGTGAGTCAACGACTGATGATTCTTTCTTTTAATTAATTAATAATAAAATCCGTCTGTTTAATCGTATACTTAAATATGCGAATATCAACCATATCTTTAGTGTCATTGACTGAAGATAATCCATCAAAGAAAGCACTATCAGAAGCCCTAACCTCACTCACTTCCGAAAAGCATGAGTTCACTTCGGAAAACATTTTGAATTTTCACATTAATACTTAAATATGAAAACATTAACCATATTTTCAGTGTCACTGATTGATGATAAAGCATCAAAAAAGCACTAATAGAGTCTCTAACTTTAATCACTTCCGAAAGGCGTGAGTTCACTTCAGACCACATTTTGAATTTTCACCATCACTTCGGGAGTTTGAAAGTAATGTCCCACATTATGACTCGAGTCTACTAACTAATATTTCAATTGCAACATTTTTACTAATTTATTAAATTCACTTGATAGGAGCTCACTACACTTGAGAGTGTATCATTGCCAGTGTTTTTAAAATTAGAACTGACAGCAGGCTGATCATTGAATTTAACTTATTCACATACGACTGAGTGTCTTGCTAGATGATGTTTGTCCATTTACCAGTCAGAGCATCTTGAAAATTTTTTCTTGTTCCTGCCTGATGATTCTTTCTTTGAGTTCATTAATAGTAAAATCCTTCTGTTTAACTACATATTTAGATATGCGAACATCAACCATATTTTCAGGGTCACTGATTGATGATAATGCCTCAACGAAAGTCCTATCAGAATCCCTAACCTCACTCACTTCCGAAAGGCATGAGTTCACTTCGGGAAACATTTTGAATTTTCACATTAATACTTAAATATGAAAACATTAACCATATTTTCAGTGTTACTGATTGATGATAAGGCATCAAAGAAAGCACTAACAGAGTCCCTAACCTCAATCACTTCCGAAAGGCATGAGTTCACTTCACACCTTATTTTGAATTTTCACCATCACTTCGGAAAAGAGTTTGAAAATAATGTCTCACAATATCAGTCGAGTCTACTGTGTAATATTTCAACTATAGCTTCACTTCGGAAAAGAGTTTGAAAATAATGTCTCACAATATCAGTCAATATGTTAGGAGCTCACTTGTAACGTTCAGTACACCAGCAGCAATCTTACCTATATTCCTATTGGGCGTATTTATTGCTTTAGTTATTAGTGTTTATAGCCTGAGTTAAATTATCTTTGCTCTCGGTATTTTATTAAATTATCTTGTGATAGTTAATTATGACACTGTAGAAATATAATACTGACATACAAATACCGATGTCATGTAGAAGATTAGATTTGATCGGTTTCCTAACGGAAATGCATACTTCCGAAAGGCGTGAGTTCACTTCAGACTACATTTTGAATTTTCACCATCTCTTCGGAAAAGAGTTTGAAAATAATGTCCCACAATATCACTCGAGTCTACTAACTAATATTGCAACTGTAACGTTACTAATTTACTACATTCACTTGATAGGAGCTCACTACACTTGAGAGTGTATCATTGCCAGTAATTAGAACTGACAGCATGCTTATCTTTGAATTTAACTTCTTCACATCGACAGACTTTGTCTTGCTAGATGATGCTTGTCCATTTACCAGTCAGAGCAGCTTGAAATTTTTTTCCTGTTCCTGGCTGATGATTCTTTCTTTGAGTTCATTAAAAGTAAAATCCTTCTGTTTAACTACATATTTAGATATGCGAACATCAACCATATTTTCAGGGTCACTGATTGATGATAATGCATCAAAGAAAACACTATCTGAATCTCTAACCTAACTCACTTCCGAAAGGCGAGAGTTCATTTCAGAAATACATTTTGAATTTTCACCATCACTTCAGAAAAGTGTTTGAAAATAATACTTAAATATGCGAACATCAACCTTATTTTCAGTGTCACTGACTGATGATAATCCATCAAAGAAAGCTCTATCAGAATCCCTAACCTCACTCACTTCCGAATAGCATGAGTTCACTTCGGAAAACATTTTGAATTTTCAGATTAATACTTAAATATAAAAACATTAACCATACTTTCAGTGTCCTTGATTGATGATAAAGCATCAAAGAAAGCACTAACAGAGTCCTTAACCTCAATCACTTCCGAAAGGCGTGAGTTCACTTCACACCATATTTTGAATTTTTACCATCACTCCGGGAAAGAGTTTGAAAATAATGTCCCACAATATCACTCGAGTCTACTAACTAATATTTCAACTGTAACGTTTTTACTATTTTACTAATTTACTAAATTCACTTGATAGGAGCTCACTACACTTGAGAGTGTAACATTGCCAGTATTTTTAAAATTAAAACTGACAGCAGGCTGATATTTGAATTTAACTTCTCCACATACGACAGACTTTGTCTTGCTAGATGACGCTTGTCCATTTTCAGTTAGAGCATCTTGAAAATGTTTTCTTGTTCCTGGCTGATGATTCTTTCTTTAATTTCACTAAAAGTAAAATCCTTCTATTTAACTACATATTTAGGCATGCGAACATCAACCATATTTTCAGGGTCACTGATCGATGATAATGCATCAAAGAAAACACTATCAGAATCCATAATCTCACTCACTTCCGAAAGGCATGAGTTCACTTCGGAAAACATTTTGAATTTTCACATTAATACTTAAATATGAAAACATTAACCATATTTTGAATGTTACTCATTGATGATAAAGCATCAAAGAAAGCACTAACAGAGTCCCTAACCTCAATCACTTCCGAAAGGCGTGAGTTCACTTCACACCATATTTTGAATTTTCACCATCACTTCGGAAAAGAGTTTGAAAATAATGTCTCACAATATCAGTCCAGTCTACTGAGTAATATTTCAACTATAGCTTCACTTCGGAAAAGAGTTTGAAAATAATGTCTCACAATATCAGTCAATATGTTAGGAGCTCACTTGTAACGTTGAGTACACCAGCAGCAATCTTACCTATATTCCTATTGGGCGTATTTATTGCTTTTGTTATTAGTGTTTATAGCCTGAGTTAAATTATCTTTGCTCTCGGTATTTTATTAAAATGTCTTGTGATAGTTAATTATGACAGTGTAGAAATATAGTACTGACATAGAAATACCGATGTCATGTAGAAGAATAGATTTGATCGGTTTCCTAACGGAAATGCAATCTCCTCTGTGATTGGCTGAAGTAAAGTGAGCTGTGATTGGTTAAAGTAAGGTGAGCTGTGATTGGTTGAAGTAAGGTGAGCTGTGATTGGTTGAATTAAAGTTGAAGTCTGCTATATAAGGCCGGTATGACCCGGATGGTTGGGCGGTTTGTTACAACTTTCTGACCCATCAACATCTCAACACCAATTCCAATGTATGCATCCCTCATCACAAACCTCCAACCAGAGACCAATAGTGAAATAACTTCTTCTTCCCTGTAGATCTCTATCAATATGTTGACCATCACAAACCTCTAGAGAACATGGTAATACCAATAGTACAAAAAATATTCTCATCAATAGTAAAAGACTTTGTCTTCTTCCCTGCGTACACATATTCAATAAATTAACCATCACAAACTAGAGACCATAGTATCACCAATAGCAAATAATTTCTTCTTCCTCTGCAGACATATCCAATTATTTAACATCACAAACCAAGTAACTAAAGACCGTAGTAATGCCCATAGTACCAAACTACGTATTTTAACCAATAGTAAAATAGCTTTTTTCTCTTCTTCTCTATAGACCTATATCCAATATGTTTACCTATATGTAACTGTATATTATAATTATACCAGTGTTTTATTTTAAAAGTTTCCCTAACCAGTTAGTAAGTTATAATAACACAAGTTATGCGACGAAAAACAGCGAAACTCTTAATGAATGCTTCTTGTCGTTAGTTCGTAACAGTATCCAAGGAAAGGGCTGTAACCAATTAGGCCTACCAACTTGACTTGGGCTTAACGTGAAATATTCATCTGCATCTGTTATCTGTCACTGTGTTCATTTCAACGCAGTCTCGAGAATTACACTGCCTGTTCTTTATGGCTAATTTTGGGTATGCGGCGACATTAGAGATGGCAGCACCTACCGCACCTTGCTGCAATAGCGTATAAATTAACGTACATTGCTTCTAAGCTCTGTGTTTGCCCTCTGAATTCTAAGCTTGGAAACTGAAATATGCTGGAATTTCATGCTATCTGGGTGTGAACGGTGTCGCCTCTACTGGAAAAATTAGACAATTTAACAATACTCTGAACTCCATGTTAAAATTAAGCATAGGTCAGGCAGTGTAATTGTCGAGACGGCGGTGGATGATTTAAACTGATATCGAATTTTAAATATGATTTTAGGTGAAATAGAGGAGGTGAGTCAACGACTGATGATTCTTTCTTTTAATTAATTAATAATAAAATCCTTCTGTTTAATCGTATACTTAAATATGCGAATATCAACCATATCTTTAGTGTCATTGACTGAAGATAATCCGTCAAAGAAAGCACTATCAGAAGCCCTAACCTCACTCACTTCCGAAAAGCATGAGTTCACTTCGGAAAACATTTTGAATTTTCACATTAATACTTAAATATGAAAACATTAACCATATTTTCAGTGTCACTGATTGATGATAAAGCATCAAAAAAGCACTAATAGAGTCTCTAACTTTAATCACTTCCGAAAGGCGTGAGTTCACTTCAGACCACATTTTGAATTTTCACCATCACTTCGGGAGTTTGAAAGTAATGTCCCACATTATGACTCGAGTCTACTAACTAATATTTCAACTGCAACATTTTTACTAATTTATTAAATTCACTTGATAGGAGCTCACTACACTTGAGAGTGTATCATTGCCAGTGTTTTTAAAATTAGAACTGACAGCAGGCTGATCATTGAATTTAACTTATTCACATACGACTGAGTGTCTTGCTAGATGATGTTTGTCCATTTACCAGTCAGAGCATCTTGAAAATTTTTTCTTGTTCCTGCCTGATGATTCTTTCTTTGAGTTCATTAATAGTAAAATCCTTCTGTTTAACTACATATTTAGATATGCGAACATCAACCATATTTTCAGGGTCACTGATTGATGATAATGCCTCAACGAAAGTCCTATCAGAATCCCTAACCTCACTCACTTCCGAAAGGCATGAGTTCACTTCGGGAAACATTTTGAATTTTCACATTAATACTTAAATATGAAAACATTAACCATATTTTCAGTGTTACTGATTGATGATAAGGCATCAAAGAAAGCACTAACAGAGTCCCTAACCTCAATCACTTCCGAAAGGCATGAGTTCACTTCACACCTTATTTTGAATTTTCACCATCACTTCGGAAAAGAGTTTGAAAATAATGTCTCACAATATCAGTCGAGTCTACTGTGTAATATTTCAACTATAGCTTCACTTCGGAAAAGAGTTTGAAAATAATGTCTCACAATATCAGTCAATATGTTAGGAGCTCACTTGTAACGTTCAGTACACCAGCAGCAATCTTACCTATATTCCTATTGGGCGTATTTATTGCTTTAGTTATTAGTGTTTATAGCCTGAGTTAAATTATCTTTGCTCTCGGTATTTTATTAAATTATCTTGTGATAGTTAATTATGACACTGTAGAAATATAATACTGACATAGAAATACCGATGTCATGTAGAAGATTAGATTTGATCGGTTTCCTAACGGAAATGCATACTTCCGAAAGGCGTGAGTTCACTTCAGACTACATTTTGAATTTTCACCATCTCTTCGGAAAAGAGTTTGAAAATAATGTCCCACAATATCACTCGAGTCTACTAACTAATATTGCAACTGTAACGTTACTAATTTACTACATTCACTTGATAGGAGCTCACTACACTTGAGAGTGTATCATTGCCAGTAATTAGAACTGACAGCATGCTTATCTTTGAATTTAACTTCTTCACATCGACAGACTTTGTCTTGCTAGATGATGCTTGTCCATTTACCAGTCAGAGCAGCTTGAAATTTTTTTCCTGTTCCTGGCTGATGATTCTTTCTTTGAGTTCATTAAAAGTAAAATCCTTCTGTTTAACTACATATTTAGACATGCGAACAACAACCATATTTTCAGGGTCACTGATCGATGATAATGCATCAAAGAAAACACTATCAGAATCCCTAATCTCACTCACTTCCGAAAGGCATGAGTTCACTTCGGAAAACATTTTGAATTTTCACATTAATACGATACTACAATCTATTGTTTTTCTACTACATCTGATTTCATGTGCATCAGTTGTGATTGAGTCAACTTTAAATAAAATGTGCTTTCGGAAGTGCGTTCACATAGCTGCATGCGAAACTGCGAGGGGCTATAGTATTACCGGTAGATTTTACACTGAAATTTGGATTAAATCCGAATACAAAAAGAATAAGCTGCGAGACGTAATCACAACATACTGTACCATACTATTGATAAATTTCATGTTTAAGGAAAAAAGTCTATAATACCATACTATGTTTTGTAGTGTCTTAAATGCTAAAATAGAACATCTAATGTCACGAACTTTTGTTTCGACAACGCTAAAAGCACAGTTAAACAAAAGTCGCAGAATAATATTTTAGCAATATAATATAATGTATTTTTGCCAGTGGTATCATGATAGAGCAAATTTTAAGATTTTTTGTCCATATCCTTTATGTTTTTAAATGTTCAGGCATTTTCGTACACTTACCAGTATCCACATTTCCTCCCTTTGAGTTTCTTAGAAGTATGAACCTATTTTTATTTTTTTTATTTGGGAAACAGCAAAGTTACAGCACGGAATGCAAGAAAAATAGCCCTTTGATAAAAAAAATATATATCCATTAGCCTATTGTTTCCTCATAACATATAGAGTTAGTCATAATCATCTCCGGATAGCATTATCAGATATTTTGAAGGAAAAAAGTTTTCCCGTAGGAAGGACTCCTGAGATCTGATGACCAGCAGCTCAGACTTTGAGTTGTTGTATAATTGAATCGTCTTGAAGTTGAAAATCAGTGCAGTTTAATCTAGGTGAAAGGAATAAAACAAGGGTAACTTGTGCACCATTTCAAAGGTTATGTCAGGAAAGGAATTTTCGATTTATAATACAGGACGTCGTATTTCATGGTCTAATAGAATATTTCCTTTACCTACATACCTATGGTAAGGGTAGAGGAAGTAGTAATCCTGAGCTCAAACAATGCATCTACCATATACTGTTAAGTATTTCAATTGAAATCTACTATCCATTATAAATTTCAGTCCTTAATCTAATTTTTCCGTTCTGCATCTGCCATTTACAGTTAAGTACTCGTATTTCAACTGAAATCGATTACCCATTATAACTTTAAATTCTCAATGTAATTTTTCCGTTCTTCGTCCCGAATTATTTCATTTTTAGTAAGTATGAACAAAATATACCTTAAGATACGTGTGGCGAACATGTACCGGTACGTAGTTCTGAAAGGGTAACAGTTGGCATGATGTAATCTCATCCTTGACTTCATTCAGTAATAGGCATTTGGAGTGAAAAGGGCGCTGAAGGTATTTGAACACATGAATACAGAGAAGTCTGTATTTCTACTATACAGGTTAGTTCGCGATATAACATAGCAGTGTTGCATATAGTCATGGGGCAAGTGAAACATTAAATAGAGAAATAGTTTCAAACAGTGCAAAGCGTAAGGCAAGTGAAGAAATAAGTGAAGTGCCAAGTAAAATAATTCGAATAGAGTTGACTTCTTTTCATCTAGTGGTACTGCGCTTATAAACATGGAAGACATGCTGATTAGACAAGACAGACTACATATTATAATTCTACATGGGGTAAGTTTCTAAAACATGTGTATTAATAATTAAGGATTAATGAACATGAAAACAGACAGTAGGCTAAGTTAGGTGAAAATATGTTTTTAGTAAATGATGTCGGTCACATCGTTAATATTTTCTACTGAATCAAATTTACGCTTTCTCGTTGAAACAGTAATGTTCATGCTTTTTCATTTAGGGATTTACTATAGCTCATTGGCTATAGACGAACTTTTATTTTATTGGTCCTTTTCGCACAGACTAGGTAACTGCTTCGTTCATATGCCAATTCTACCAGACTTCTACTAGTCATGTGGTCTATAGCCCATTTCCCCCGAACAAACTATATTCACAGATTTTAAGTAAAATGGCAGTAAGATTAGGAATAGAGATATTAGTGTTAGTGACATATAGAGGTAGGTTTGTGGCAGTTAGTTTAGTGATATTGATAATAGTGTTAGTGACATGTAGAGCTAGGTTGGTGGCAGTTAGGTTAGGAACGGTGAAAAACTAGTATTGATCGCCATCAAGATTATAGCCCTGTTTCTGGATCATGTGATTCAACGACTCCCTCCCTTTCCGCAGCTGTGCAAATGATTCTTGTGAATACGCAGAATCATAGCGCCATTTTAGGTTAATTTTGTGTGAACTTCTTAGCGATTTTATTTATATTTACAATTTTTCTACATATGTTCTAGATTTTGAAGAACACGATAACATGAAAGTTGAGCCTTTTTAAAAAAGAAAAAAGGTTCATATTTAATCTCCCGCGTATTTTCTTCTGTTGGTCACCCGTTTCGCGTCATTTTCTCGCTATATGACGTCTCTCCGCCAAAATCCAACCCAGAGTTTCTTGTCGGTTCTGCAAAGAAAATAGGCGGAAATTTCGCCACTTTCAGGCAAATCGTGGTATAAAAGAGTGGATCATTTAGTGCAATTGGGGTGGACTAAATCACCCGTCAAGACATCTCTCCAAAGATCGAAATATATTTGTGATTTTAGATTTTTATGAAAATCGCGTTTTAAAGTGTGGGACTTGACTAAAACCTCTCGCCATGTTTGCGTAAAATCATCATACAACAGACTGAATGCTCCTTTCATGAAATGTTCTGAGAACATGGGATGCATATGCATCCATTACAATACTTTAACATTTTCAGACGACGGGCATGATAGTTCGAGCAGGGCTGATCTCACTTCAACATCCCTTAAAATTTGATAAATCTTGGCCACACGTAGGCGCATTTTTTAAGTCGCGAGATGAATCACACAGTGGAAATCGAGCCTAAGACAAGAAATACTACGTACATTATAATACAAGAAGAGCAAAGCTTTTTATTTTTTAAAATAATTAGCATAGTCAAACATTTTAAAGTTATTTTAATCAGGCTGTGTTACCTAAGTAAGCGTACACACGTTGCTGCAAACATTTTAACAAAAAATGACCTACAATTTTGGATATAACCAATGTTGTTCCCAGTCCTTACAAGGAAAGTATGAAACATAACTTGGGATTTTGACAGAATCAATGTAGGCTACATTAAAAGGTTGTACCCAAAGAATTAGCTGCGTTTTTCCTTGGATAGGCCTGAAATGGAGCACTGAATTAATTATATGAAATATATGAGAATGTTAGTACTGTTACTTTTTGAAAGGAACAGGCCTTGAGGTTTGGTGGAACGTTCAATATTGCGTAGACACCACCATGAGTTCAGTAGGGGTTGGAGGAGAAAATGTACACAAAGCTTAGGCTGAGAAACAGTTTGGTTAGAAGGAAATAACTGCAGAAGTAGTACCATGCAGTCAGCAGACTTAGTAATAAGTAGACTTCGGACTTCTAGGTTACTAAATGTGCAATTTTTAGACGTCTTAAATAGGATCTAACTGATTATGAAATAGGCTCTAAAAATCTGAAAATAAGCTCTTTTATAAAATCGTTAATTCCATTTAAGTTACCAATTTTCTTAATTATAATACATAATTATTTTTATTAATGTGCTCATTCATCAATGGTCATGATCAACACTGACATATGCCTACAGTACACGAAAATACACGGCATATTACTCGGGCCCATATTATTTAGGACAGAAGGCTGCTCTGTGACTCATTGCAGCCTGCTCTTCCTTCACGCGGTAAGACTTCTGCGAGGAGTTTGTGAAATGTAGGCACCAGTGAACAGGGAGGAAGAGAGGGGCATTAGTTCTGCGGCCGGGAGGCGCTCTTGCCTGACGTCACACACAGTGACTTGCCGTGCACTTCCTTCACAAACGTCATCACTGGACGAAGCTGTCTTTCACTGACTTAGGCTATTAATTATATTTGCTGCAAGTCGTACGGCTAATGCTCCGGGTCGGATTATAATTTTAATGGCTTCAGTGCATCACAGATATGCAATACACTACATTGTATGAGAATTTCATTCATTTAGGAAGAGAAATTTCATTAAGTAATAGGCCTATAAAATACGCGAATTAATTTCTTCCAATTCTGTTCCATAAATATTGGTTTCACAATACATGAATAATATTTTTTCTAGATTTTCGAGTGAAAATCAATGTCGTTCATCACTCAACACTAAATAACGTCTGAAAATGAACGCTCCATATCTTAAATAATTATTTCTTATGGTGGATTCTGATGGAATAGCCTTTTCTTGTAGCAAGACAGTGGCGCCAACTTATATGGACCCGTGGGGCTCAAGCTCACCCAATAATTTTCCATCATCATAATTATTTATTGCTATTACTAAAAATCTGGTTTCTTTGTTGAATCGCTGTGCAACTAAAAGAAGGCTATTGTTGATATACATAGTAGATTCTCCCATTGTTGCAATTCACTCACGATCGTTTGAAATCGTTCTTCAGTTCATTCAATTTGTACAACTTTCAGAAAATTTTCCACAGCCACCGCCGAAATATTTTGTTACGCTTTGAAAATACTAAATAATTTGTTGCGTTCTAAGTAGGTCTGTACTTAAGAAGAGCGCGGTAAAGTCAGATAATAGAAATTAGATGATGCTTGTGATATCACAGGAAGGTCGTTAATGGACAGGCAAGAAAATATGAGAGTGAAGTAGACCTACAAGACATTGGTGACAGGTTAAAAAGTAAAAGGTCAGAGAGGAACAAACATGTAGAAGGAACAGCAAGGGGCTTTGCTACTTTAATCAAGTATTAGTAGAAAAAATTACTTAAGTATACAATTAATAAGTACAGATTTTCACAAAAGCTGATAAAAAAACACGGTTATAAACAATTATCAGAATTAGGGAAAATGTATCTCTGTATAGTTCCATGGAGTTCAGGTTTTGTTGCAGCTTGGCAAAATATAACACAAAATAGTTCTGTAACGATAGCATCAAATAGTACAATAGCCCTCCCAACTAATTAAAAATGTTTTAGTACAGTATTTGCATTCAGAAGGACCGTCATATTAGCATTGATACCCAAACTTTCTTTACGAAATGGTTTCTCTTTAATAACAAAATACGACTTAAAGTTGCCGTAAACTTGTATTTTAACTTTTATAGATTTTGCTCAGGCATTATAAAGATGTACTCGCAAATGGAGATCATTTCGAGTCATAACAGTAACCATATGCCTTCTGTAATACTGAAAATACTATGTCCTTGAAAGCCAATAAAAATGCTTCGTGTCACCGAACATCGGGTAATATAATATAGATGTTACTAAATAAAGAGGGCCATGCCTATACTTTACTGTAATTGTGTTTGCTGGCAGACTTTCACGGCTAACGTATTTTTATAAAGTTAGCCTGCCATAGGCCAATTTTCCTCAGTTTTTGGTCGTGTTTTACAGTTTGTTCACCTTATTTTACCATTTCTTTACCTTGTTTTCCGTATAACATACAAACACCCGGGACTCGAACTCACAGTCTCCTTCACCGCGGATTCCCGTATTCGTATTCATTACAAGCGAACTTGGCCCTAAACAAACTATAAACATATCTGCACTGTTACAAAACTAGATGAGAATGTATTACTTACGAAAACGAACTAGGCTTGCGTTGTCAGGGCATAATCACCACGAGAAAAGACATTCCAGTGAATCCAATCACAACGAGTAAAATATGAAGATACTGTAAGACCAAACCGTATAGTTTTACCACTGTCAATACTGAATATTTCACATAAAATATAAATAAAACACTGCTTTACACACTAGGACACTCGCTGCCCGCCATTTCCATGGGCTAATCGAAACAAGATTATTTAAATCGATCGATAAAGACTCTATACACACTAGCTATTGCTTTTAGTAGTAAATGAATCTGACACTGACAGCAATGGCGCTGATGCCTCGTGGTTTCCAATTTCAATCATTTTGTCTCTCACTTGTTAAGTTATAGAGTTCACTGTAACCTTGTACGACTTTGTTGTAACTAAAGTTGTAGTCACAGACGAATCGTCGAATACTACTCGTACAATCTTGCGTTTTAGAAGAATGTAAAAAATCAATCCAAGCGCAAAAGAACCCATTCTTCTTACGGGTGATAGTGACGTTCAGTTGTCTCCATTTTAAGGAAAAATTACATTCTTTCATAGGTAATTTGAGAGGACATTTAATTGTAGGCTATAACTAGCTGGTTACTAGTCTTTCGTACAAGTAAAAAAAAAAGTACTTTGTATTCAGAGGACACCAAGACACCAAAACATTTTCCAGAAAGCCGGCGTCTTATTCACTGTGCTGTCGGGCCAATGAACACTTGGGAGTGAAAATGTTGAACATGATCAGCATAAAAATTAAGTTTCCATTGCAATAAATATTTGAATATTGTATTAAAAGCATAAATTTTAGAATACACTGTAACATACTTGAGTTTAATAAATTGTTATAGCATCGTGAAGAATCCTATTATCAATTTAACATAAATGGCATACGGAAGTATAAAAAAATACTTATATAAAGCTTCTCATGTTTGCATAATAATCCGTGGTTTGTTGGCGTACGCTAAAGCCCTGTAAGTGTTAAGAGGATACAGAGACCCAATATCGTCCATTAAGTCGACAACTCTATTAGGCTTGAGCATGAAGCTAGGGAAAAACTTCTTAACACAAGAGACCTGGGGTTCGAGTTCAAGTTCAGACTCAGGTTGTAGTAGCCACTGAGTTGCTATGTGGTGGAGAAGTCGTCCAGATGGAGTAGTGACAAAGGACAAAGATTTTGAAGGAGTTGGCGAAGATGGTGGTGATTTTTCTTGGTGAAATGGCTCTGGAATAGCCACTTCTACCCATGCACGCTGGAATTCTCCTCTTACCAGAGCACAAGGCAAGCCAACGCGGTCAGCAAGTACTTTGAAGAGCAATGCTCGTTCCAGATACAGTCCGATACGGATGTACCCAAGCGGAATCACATTAGTGGCGAGTTCAACCTATAGGAAACAAGAGTGCAGATTTATCTGTATGTATGTTCCTATGTAACATTGTAAATGTAAAATTTCTATTTCCGAATTGGCTCCTGTCTACTTCCAAGTCGGCTCCGTTGCGACTATATTGCATATTCGTTTACAACAGCTATTTGTCACTGGAATTCATTGCCTAGCTATCTCCGGAGCTGCCAAACGACTTCACAGTTCAAATGTCATTGTTTAGTATACAATAACATTTAAGAATTGATGCTAATTTGTAAAATATTTTTTTGAAAATTTTCATTATTTGTAATAACTAAGAACGTGTTTGTTTAGTCTTTCATATTCTTTTTCATTTCTTTATTTTATTCATTTGTATTATATATTATTCAAGTGTCGGCCGCGGTGGTCTAGAGGTAGCGTGCCCGCCTCTAGATCCGCAGGGCGCGGGATCAAACCCGGCCGCGGTCGATGGATTTTTCAGGACGTAAAAATCCTGGGCACGGAGTCCTCCGGGAGGGACTTTAAGCTGGGGGTCCCGTGTCGTAGATTTACGGCACGTAAAAGAACTCCAAGCCTAAATTAGAGCCTCTGGACAAAATTTCTCGGCCCTTTCACGTCCAAGAAATACTTAATTTCCAGAGGGGGGTTGCGAGGCGATGGGCTTACCACCTGTCCCTCTACCCTCTCTCGGAAAATAAGCATATCAAAATTAGTGTAGGTAATGAAACCTCCACTTGGAGGCCCCTTCGCCCCACCTGGGGATCATAGGGATACAGATACAGATAGATACAGATAGATTATTCAAGTACTTTATGTTTGATTTTTTCTTTGTATTTAATGTAGGCCTAAGTTTCTTGTATTCAGGTATATCATTTCTTGTTTTTCATTTATTATTATTATGTATTTCATGTTTTTGCCTTCGCTGAATGGTAGAGAAGGCCTTATGGCCTTAACCTCGCCAGGTTAAATAAACAAATAAATAAATAACTTTTTATGGGAGTATTTCTGTCAATAGTTTAATCAATTTTAATTTTAATAAGTAAAATACGAAGGTTGGGGCTTAAGTCATAGCAAGTTTAATTTTTTTAAATGTAGAATCATTTGAAAATTTTAATAATATACAAATGAAAGGGCAAGGTATGGACAGGATGTATGATGCAGATTATTGGTAGTAGATTTAGGATACAGTAGGGAGCAGTCACCCATAAACATGCTTACACGATGGAATCGTGCCACTCTACTGCACTGCAGTAGGAGCATGAAACCACGCACAGCCCAACCTATAAAACCCTCGAAGTTCGGCAGAGAAGGTACGTCTCTGAGAAGGCAGAGAAGCTTCTGTGACATTCACTGGTACGTCTTTATGGACATGTAATTTGATGGAATTATTATAAGCACAGAGGGATTAAGTTGTAACTTAGCAGCATGGTTGTGACAAAATGTGAGCAGCGTTTTTACGTCAGAATAGTTATTTCTTAGAGCGAAAATGCCATAGATCATACAACACAAATAAATCTACTAAAAGGAGGAAATGATCAACCAAGAGGTAGATGTTAAGCTCACATATCTCAGTATTTATGATTAATTTGTGCCTAATCATATTGGCCTATTAATTACGGTTCAAAACTGAATATGCACGAACTACGATATCTTTATGTTACATACTTGATAGTTCGTAAATATTATTTTAAAAATTTATACAATAAAAATTAAAATCCAAATGTCTGAACGTTAAACATGTAGGCTATTAAGAAAATGTACATTCGGTTCAAAAAGTGACACCAAACATTGAAAAAGAAAATCATAACAGATGTATTAAATAAAAGTGTTTCTCAGTTAACTGAAAATCGTATAGACCTATAGTTTCTTTAGTAAGTGCCATAATGGTTTACTTTAGATTGTGTGGGGGCCGGGAAATGTCTGTCCGTCTGCCCGTGTGTCTGTACGCACGATAGCTCGAATAGGCTACGCTTTATAGGATTTCATGGACTTTTCAAACACATTTATAACGTCCATGGGACGATGCCTATTGATTTTGGACCAAATCGGTTGACTGCTACCGGAGTAATGCCCAATTTAGCGCATATTTAATGGTAAATATTATACAGAATTGATCAAATGCAAATCAGTTCTCATGACAACATATCGTTTTACAGTGTTCAAATACGGCTTTGGAAGTTGCAATACAGTTAGCTTTGATAAATAACACTACCCGCATATTCCTTCACATATGCTTATCAAACTTTAGACCTTTGTTCTTCCGTAAGTCCTGCGGTCACTGTCAACCTTCAGATCACAGTTAACAGCACATATAGGGTAAATCCGGGTGAGATGGCCATGCTTTTTTTAATGCTTAATAACTTTAAGGATTTTCAAGATATTTCGTGTGCAAAATGTTCAATTAGGTCCTTGGATTTCACATTCTCATAGCATAATTTCTTGTGGAGAAAAAAAGTAATTTAGGGTGAGAAATCCCAACATTTAAAAAAATGGTGCGTTGGCCATCTCACCCGAGGTGTCAGGGGGAGATTGCCATAGGACATAGGGACAGTTTTCGAAGGTAGAAAGTACAGGTAAAAAAAGTAGAAAGACTAGTTAGCTCTTCTCCAATAAATATATACAAATAAAATAAATTTAAGTGCCAAATAAGTTATCACAACGTAAAAATAAACATATTTTGGAAAACAGAATCAATTCTGAGTAACTGAAAAGTTCTGATACATTTCTGTAAAGATAACTAAACTCTACTGCATGCCACTACTGCATGAATGGCGGGGAAGGGCATGCCATCTAACCTCTACATCATTCATCTCCATCTTTCGACTTTGTTAGTTGATGACAGGAAAACGTAAATATGAAAAATAATACAATATTATGGAGCCACCTTTGGCATAGAAACATGAGTCCAATCAACTTTTTAAACACATAAATAATTTTGAAAATGTATTTAATAATGTATTTAATTAGGGGTACACTGTCAAAGTCGTCTCTATTTACATACATCTTTCCGGATTGGATTTTCAAAATTGTTTCATTAAGGTATACGTATTAATATGTTCGTTTATATCAATTCCCTAGCAATAAAAATAAATAAGTAATTGAGAAGCGATGGAAATTAGTCTTAAGTGAAAATTTTTACATTTCGCGTTAGAGAAAATCATAAGATCTTGAAAATATGGCTCTTAAGTTGTTGGCCAACTCTCCCGGAAAAGAAGTGGGCCATCTCTCCTATTTGTAAAGGTGAGATGGCCATACTCAGTAGTTAGAAATTAAAAAGTTTAGAACAGAACACGTAATACAAGTGAAATATATAAGGTTCACTTACCTCACCCAGTGAGTATCGTTTAACTGTTAGTAATAATGTCGGACTTCTGCTTATTTCATTCAACATACAAAAAATAAATGGCCAGTTAGAAAACAGTAATGTTAAATCAATCTCGGATTTCGAAATATAAACAGCGCAGGTGTTCAACAATCGACTCTTAGTACCAAAAGCTTGCCGCCTACCAAGTTACGTTCAAATATGTTTATCGGCCTTGAAATCAGAGCGATTGGTCGTCTCCCCCGCATGGCCGTCTCTCCCGGAATTACCCTACGTAGTACTTAATAATCTTTTTCATGTCCTATGTTAATTTCAGTTTCTATCACTTAATGCTTTTATATAACTAAATCATATTTGTAACAATTAATTTCTTTTTTATCATTTAATGTATCTTAATGTATCTTAATTATTCAAGTATATATGTTCTAATTTTTTCTTTGTATTTAAAGTTCGTTTCTTGTATTCATGTATATCAGTTTTTTTTTAATTTATTTTTAATCATTATTATTGTTAACATTATGTATTTCATGTTTTTGCCCTGGCTGAGTGGTAGAGAAGGCCTTATGGCCTTAACTCCGCCAGGTTAAATAAATAAATAAATAAATAAAATTAATTAATTAATGAAGCGATCTGGAGCTTAACTCGGAAATCGATTACAAAAATAACTTATTTTCAGCATATCATAATTGCAAATATCACTGATTAAACAAAAGCATTCTGGCACTAAGTTATATCAGTTTACCTGAGTTTATTGGTATTAAAAATGGAATCTTAATAGCTCTTGGAGCCCTAAGAGGAATTTTCATTGTGAAAAGCCACCTATACAAAATGTAATTCGTGTAAGTTATATTATACGTGATTTTTCTTTTGCGAAGTTTTTCCTTAAGTTTTTATTATCGTTTTATCTGATTTATCTGCCTACTTGTAATTTGTGTATACGGCTGCCTTTTATTACACAGAGTTGTAAAACGTAAGTAATATATTTTCTTTATAAGATTAAACTGATAGTATTATTATTTGAGACAACAACTATTTATGGTAGTGTTAGAAAAGTAGATTACAAACAACGCTTGAAAGGGAAAAACAGGTTGTTTCCGAAGGACATCGCTTGCGTACAATTAGGTGGCCGCTGTGGACTATTCTTACTAATCAAGCCTATACATGACTGCATTAGGACTACGTCATCGGAAATGTACATTTTATATTCCCATTTTAGTTTATATTAGTATTTTGTCATTCGTTTGTTTGCAAAAATCATAATCATCATCATATTCACAATCACATAAGGTTTGTATCGTAGTGAATCGTATTGTCTTCCTAAATATTGTCTTCCTAAATTTCTGCGACTGCATGGAGCATACCGGTATTTCAGAATCGGTTGGGTATTCTATTGGGGGACATCCCTTCGACTTACCTTTAATTCGTTCAGGTGAAGTTCTTGGCGATGTACATCGATACCGATGCTGGGATCGAATCCGGCCATCTGGTCACACACCATACGGGATACGATACGTACCATGTTCTCCATTAGATTTATCTCTGTTTCACCAGGCCCAACTCTAAAGTAAGAAACCGCATTATAAATACTTCATATCGGTACAAGATCCATTTATTGTGAAGACAAACGAGCAAGCGAGCTATTAATAATACACTAACGTTTAGAGGTATTAAGTGCCATAATGGTACTTTCTAAGATTGTATGATGGACGGGAAAAACGTCTGTCCATGTGTCTGTACGCGCAATAATTCGAATACGTTTTATTGGATTTTCGTGAAACTTGGTATACGCATTTATAACGTCCACTGGACCAACCTTTGGCTTTGGATCAAGTCGGCTCGCCTTCGCAGGAAATGAAACTTGAGCCGTCTGCAATACTTTGAAATCTGCAACTAATCCATTGTCGTTTCAACTTTAAAATAACAAGTTGCGACAAACGACAGAGAAGTATATTAAAGGAACAAATTCGTGACACTCTAGTCTGCTTATTTTTGTAGACTGGAAGTGAATTGAGTGGTGTATTGAATAATCGTATCATTAAAGGGTAAATATCGCAATTGTTTTTGCTATTTTTCGAGTGCCGATATAAGGAATAGTTACAAAATTATAATACGATTTTCGGTGTTAATATTAGTGTTCATTACATGTTTTAAGACGGCTAAAATATTTTGTATAAAGTCTAAAAAAGGCATATTTCATGAAAATGAAAGGCTAAAATACCTTTTATAAAAGCCTAAAAATCCGGGCCCTACTTATCACACTCCAGACCTTTGTATAGTCCAGTTACTCATTGCATACCCAGGCGGCTTCCTTTCGTTAGGAGGAAAAGTTTGCCGACAGCTCAACCCATGTTCTTTGTTTTACCGCACCAATCAGCTAGTTACCCCAGCCAATCAAAATCTAAGAATGTCCTGTGGCGATTTTGACAGCTACTCGTCTACTCCGCGTGGAGTGAATGCGTTGTTGCAAGATCAAGTTACAGCAAACAATAACACGTGTGCATTGAATAAAGCGAAGGAAGAACTGAGGTCAGTGATAACAATGAGAGAATATTGCAACGTTGCTTTTGTTTTGGATAGCGGAAGCCCAAGACCGATTTAGTCAGATCAATTAACATAAAGAAACACCGAAACCTTTGAAGCCGACTGGCCATCCAATGAGTAACTGCACTATACTTCCGTATGCCCTGCTTAATGAATCGATCTGGAGCATAACTCAGAGATCGATTAAAACAATTAAGATAATGGTAATTGTCACCGTTTATTAAACAAAAGCATGGCATATAAGATTAAAGAATACAAGACTTCATCTAGGAGTTAAGAATATAAAATACAAGTTTTCAGATTTACTTGATAAAGATAGGAGAAAACTTTGTTATTTGTAGACATTAAATATTAACTGGAGTGAATTCTTGTAAACATACTTTTCTCTTCCTTTTTTTAATGGTTAATATTGCAAAGCTAAGCGCTAAGGTTTGTGTGTGAAACGTACTTAACTCTTTTCTAATGGGAAATAAGGTACAGCCACACGAACTCTACCAAAATCACCTACATCAACAGTTTGTGGTGACGAGGTTGCCTCAGATATGTTGTGTACTTAACAATTTCATTTTAGTACAAGCTCTGCTTTTTCTTACTACACGCCGAAAAATGTGAGCTTTCGTTTCAATATTACCTGACTTCACAATGTCTTAGGGAGTATTCTTTCTTTTAGTTATTCTCCATCATTTAGAGACTCCACAGCGCTTTCAAACTACCAACTACCATATAACAATGTAGGCTTTCACGGCCGGCTGTATCATTCATACTCTGTTTTCCCGGGCTGAAGATGCCGAACGCAGTTTACGGCGAAACGTCGGGTAGACACAACCCCACTGGACCACGGCCTACAAGCCCGGGAAAACAGAGTATGAATGACACCAACTACCATAATTATGTTTTTTTCGGTTCAGTAGATTTGTCATTTTATTATATCACGCCTTGCTTTAGATGTAAGGCATTTATTGTAATTTCGTTCTGTTAATTTTCTAGTTATCCCACTTACTCTTTCACATATGCTTATCAAACTTTCTCAAGAAACTGTGGTCTAAAACTCAATAGTTTCTTAAATATAGTCTATTTACTTCATCTGGCACTTTGTTATACCAGTTTACCTGATTTAATTAATAGATGATAATTTTCACTTGCTGATCATTGGCAAGATATTCTTCGGTTCGGATAGCTGTGATGGGCAACAGGCGGCAAGCTTCGATTTTTAAAATTGTGAACGCCTACTAACTTTCCCAATTCTCTAGCTAAGGGATCTTTCAAATTAGCCAAGCCTCTATTCTTTGGGGGGAAAAACACACACACATTATGGGAACCAAAATATCTGTGGAGTGGAGTGGATAGTCTGAAAGAGCGTTAAAAGTTACAAAGATTGGAAGTTTCTATTCATTCCATGGCCCCGATTTTTTAACAGTTAAGGACTTCACTGGAATGAGAATCTAACCAACAATAGACTATAATAACTTTTCAGGAGGAAGGAAAATATTCCATTCTCTAATTCGCTCCATGTAATTGTTTGATGAAAATGATTCAAAAAAGTCGAACGCTATGTTTAATCATATTTTTGCGAAAGTTACACTGAAAGACTCAGCACTGAATTGCAGTCTTTTACCTAAGTTATATGTTGAGGTTATTTTGTTTCTTTTCCTTGTAAAATGGACGGCTTTGCTCTTTAAAGAATTTATTTTCATTTTGTTTTCTGTAGCCCAATTGTTTATCCTATTTAGGTCTTCCTGGAGGAGGGCAGTATCGGCATGATTTTTACTTTCCTTATACACGATACAATCATCAGCAAATAATTTAAGTGCAGATGAAATATTGTTAGGTAGGTCTTTCACATAGGCCAGGAACAGTAATGTCGCCAGGACACTACCCTGGGGGACCCCTGATGTAATATCTCTTGATAAATCCTCCCCAACTCTGTGTGCGTTTACTTAAGAAATCCTTATTCCAGCAAAGTACCCGGTAATCGAATCATGATTCTTGCAGTTTATTCAATAAATTATTCTGTGGTACAATACCGAAGGCGCAGGAGACGACGATAACCACTGCATCAACTTGGATATTTTCATCTAATTTAGGCTATCAGCCAAATCCTGAGCTACTATTATAAATTGACTTTCACATGAATAGCCTCTTCGAAACCCATGTTGCGTCATAATATAACCAATCACAATCATTGTAATATTGTTTCAAATATTCTGAAATTAAATATTCGATCTGTTTGCATACCACAGAGGTCTATAATTTTTTGTATCTGCTCGGGACAATAGCCTCCATCCAATCATTGGGTATGACAAGAAATCATGGCTTCTCCTCCTATCTTCAACATGTCCCCAGCTATACCGTCAGGTCCTACTGATTTCCGTGCTTTCAATTTAGAACTTCTCCTTTATTGTTAGGTCTGATAATAAACTGACAAGATGTCTCTGTAACGTCTAAGATCGGATATTTCGCCTTCTCGTCAAAAACAGTGGCGTGATATGAATTTAATTGTTCTGCTTCTTCCCTATCGCTAGTAATAAGTTGGTTTTGATCGGCCCTTAAAGGGTCGTGCTGGCCTCTTCGTCTCTTTAGATATTTGTAAAATTTCCCCCACCCATTCTGATCGCCTTAGAACAGGCATATGTTACTGGTGTTTTACATATTTTAGTGTAATAAATATGAATTGCAATATTCTATCTCTACTGAATCTGCTTTATACTCACGATTTGTAGAGGTTTGCAAATTTCTCCTGAAGCTGCTCCACATATCGGGGTAAAAATGGGTCGGGAACAATCAGTGGTTTTACTGCGATTCCATTCTCTTCGGGAACCAGCTTCTTTGAAGAAGAACGTTCCAAAGACTTTCTTGACGAAGAGCGATCGCTCTTTAACAATGACAGGCTTCTTCGTGCTGTTTAAAGAAATATAGATCTGTTTTTATTGTTGGGTTATCACACGTACAGTGTTTATTAAACAATTCTTATAGGCTTACAAATTATTGTAAAATCAATTTCAAAACTGAACTCGTACGCAGGCAGTTTAGAATTGAAGACATTGATGCAAGATTGGGATAACTCTACTTTTGTTCGAAACCATTTTCATAAAGGGAGAAAATTGCTCTTCGGATCGGGTTTGTGTGACGATTCTTCTTCTTAGAGAATGATTCACCTAACTTAAATTGAAAGTGATTGAGAATGTGTTTTCATATTGTTTGTTAGTTATACAAGGTGACACAAAAAACGGAAACTTTTTAACATCCAATAATAAAACCAAGAATGATGGAAGAAAAAATTTTATTCATAGTAATTGAGACCTTACACGACTCTCGACAAAGAACTCTGGATGAGTTAAAAACAGAGAATTCGTGATGAAATTCACAGTATCCCAGCTGCAATGTTGCAGCGGTCAATGAGGAATCTCAACAGCAGGTTTCAAGAATGCATTCGTACAGGAGGACGCCATCTAAAGGACGTAATTTTTTTTAAATGATAAATTTCATTAATGTTTCTTAAATGGCAAGTTTTAAGGTATCAATTACTATGAATAAAATGTTTTCTTCCATCATTCTTGGTTTTATTATTGGATGTTAAAAGTTCCCGTTTTTTGTGTCACCTTGTGTTAATATCAAGAAACTGTGTTAATATCATTTTCAAAAGATCTCATATAACTATAAGTGTGTATTTCTAATAAAATACGCCTTGCAGTGTGTATAACACTTCTCAACTGGCAGTTCCATTAAAGTAGTTATTTTTTCATACTTCGGTGACAAAACTAAGTGCATTTTATAATTTGCCGATTACTTACTTGAAAGTCAATGTATTCATTTGGTCACTTTTGTGCCTATAAAATAACATTTATACCCTTAATCAACCTGTATACCCTTAATCAACCTGTATAAACGATAGAAGGAATAACATGTCTAGATTTGTTCGATCTGAATTCCCGTTTTCATGACGATTTCAAATAGCCGGTCTCCTTAGCCGCAGCGGCTAAGGCGCTGCCTTGTATTTGTGGTGAAGGAGGCTATGGGTTAGAGTCCCGCTTCAGGCATGGGTGCTTATGTATAATAAGAAAAAGGAAAACAACTAAAAAAACAGTAAAACAAGATGAATAATTCAGGAAAATTGGCCTATGGTTAAATAATGAATCAAATAAAAACGGTAAGCGTATACAGATTGACCTGATCCATCTGGCCCGTGACTCAATGACAGTCACTAGAAGAGCATTGCAAGATAAACATATGTCTTTTCACAGTATAAGTAAAGAGTATTAATATACCTGATGTGGATGTCTTGGAACTGGACAGAGTCTTGGTAAAAGTGATCGTACTTCTTTTAGTAGAGTCCGGTTTCTCATCCACTCTGGTGAAGTTCGCAACATATATAGGCCTTATGGGCGAAACTTCCTTCTTCAGGAGTTCGTCCAGTAATGGGAATGGATGAATAACTTGTTGCGTTACATAAAAACCTTCCTGTGTTATATCTTGTGGATCAAGACGGCACGTGTAAGCGAATTTGATAGGGAGATGGCATCTGAATATCGCCTCAATCGCTGCTTCCCAAACAGAACACTCATATCTCGTTATTCTCTCCTTTTCCTGAAGCATCCTGAAATTAATAATAATAATAATATAAGGAATAAATGAGTAATAAGTAAATATGCTATGTAATTATGTAACATCTTATTTCTTAATGCTAGCAATATTAAGCTACGTTAGAGGCCCATAACTTTTTTTTACTTCTCATAAATGCTTTGAATACAAATCTTAAAACAGTTATTATCGTCAATAAAGCATTCTGCACGAAATTCGGTTTTCTATTTTTGCCAAAATAGTTCAGGTATTTTTTCAGTAGTGCCATTGTCTATCACAGATGAATTTTCTCCGGCTTTTTACTGAACATTTGATAATTCGTTACAAACATAGATCAAATATTGAATTATATCACAAAAAAATTAACAGATTCAAACTCCCGAAGAATGTCAAGTACACCAAAAATAAAATACGGTTACTTCGTCTTGATGTTTCTCGGACAAGGTTACCCGTACGAAGGACAGGTTACAGGCTAATGTATAAATAATAATTTTATTTATTTATCTATATTAAAAATGGAACTTCAATACGTGGCCCACTTATAAATTTTTTGGGAGTGGCTCAAGGGCATAAGCCCTTCCAGGTTCCGGCACGACTACTGACAAAGACTAGAATAAAATTATGTTGTTATTATTATTATTATGTTGTTATTATGCTATTATTATTATGCTATTATTACGTACTGGAAGAAGATCCCCCGGAAGACCAAGACAGAGATGGGCTGATCTCTTCAAGGAACTTGTAGGACGACAGTGGTCAACCAGAGCAAGAAATAGGAATGACTGGAAAGTCTTAAGAAGACAAGTGAACAGTGACTGAAACCAGTGCATATGCGACCGAAGTCATACGAAGACAAGTGTATAGGACCGTAACAAGTGTAAACTACAATGAAGTGCACAATGACTCAGACTAATGTAAGTGGACAAAGACCAGGAATTGCATAAAAGCCCAAGAGCACAAATATCCCTCATGTGGAATAGCTCACCACATGTAGGTGTATTCGAGCTTACCCTCTTCGAGGAGGCCATTGCCCTTAACGGGACATTTAGGCTAATCATTTCATTTCATTTCATTTCATTATTACGTTATTGTTATGCTATTATTATGTAATTATTATTATTTCATTATTTTAGTATAAATTTATTATTGTTGTTATTATCATTGTTATTATTATTACTATTATTGTTATTTTTATTGTTATTGTTACTAGTGTTATTGTTTTTGTTGTTATTATTATTATTATTATTATAAGAGGAGTAAAACATTAACTTTTTTACTATTTACCAGTCCAATGCTCCTTCTTGTAGGAATGCTGCAGTCACTTTGAAATCGCTAGCAGCTACCAAAATTAGGCTGGCAGCAGCTTTATTGAGAGCTATACTCCTGTGTTTTAGGCATTCCATGACGAGGAGTACTCCTTTCTGTTTGAGGAATTGTTCTCTGGCAATGGAATCACACAGAACATCTGCTAGGGCGTAGCAAGCATCCACTCTCAGTGGCACATGGCTCGGTTCAGGGTTCTACAAACAGAACAATTTGTTGAGAATTACACGGAATTAAACAGTGACTATGGCGAGGATTCCATATCAAAGTAGGCAACCCCCTACTCTCCCTCGTGCACTCTCCCTTTCCTACTCTCACTTGTTGCCCCCTAACCCCTGCCCGCAGTCAAAAGAAAGCATTGTAAAATCCCAATATTCTTCTGAACAGCTGTTTTCTTTCTGCAAAATTATAACAAGAGTACATTGCACCTTTTGTAGGAAATTATTGATATTTTTATACGTGAAAATCATAGAAGCAAACAAATTTTAAAATATCGCAGAATGTTTTGTCTAAGCATATGTCAAAAGAAGTATTTGCATAAGATAAAAATTCTTCAAAATAGGGCTGTAAGAAATATTTTAGGCTGTCATTACTTAACACAGTCAAAGTATTATATGAGCAATCAGGAATTTTCTTCCCTTAGAATTAGTCATAAAGTGTAGTGCTGCAAGCTTTATATATAAAGTAGAAAAGAGACATGTTCATAATAACATAGTATTACGTTTTCTTGAAAATGTGCATTCTTATAGCAAATCAAATATTTTCGTCACACATTCTCAATTGGTTACTTATGGACTAAGGGGATTGAAAAATTATCTTGCAAATTTTTTTAATGAAATTCCACAGGAAATAAGATCTGTAAGAAACTGAAATAATTTGAAAAAAAAGTGAAGATTTTTCTATTAAATGATTAAGTGATTAATATTTCTATTGTAGGTTTTATTACTGTATTTGTGTAAATTATTCTAACAATTTTATTATAATAACCTTGAAGTTTGTAATCCTTTGTAATACTGTCCCTTCATGTGAGCAGATTGCTCGTTGGGACCTTTTGTTAAATAAATAAAATAAAAAATAAATAAAAATTTCAAAATCCATTTTAGTGCACGTAACAAGTCTACTTCCATGCACACTAGCTCGTTGCAAACACTTTCAAACACTGCATTCTGTTCAGTAGCTTGTGTGATACACATTCTCTAGTTACGTGTGAGAAGCGTGAGTGCACATTTTAGTGTGTTTGAAATTCACATTTAAAAAAGATATCATTTTATACATTATTAAACATTTCAACTACCAGTTATTCGGAGTGAAAGACAAACTTAAACGCCCCGACGAAAATAGCAATAAGCCTACACAACCCTCGACAAATAGCTTTATAGTAAGGTATTATCCCCCAGCCAAAATAAGAGGCGTGGTATATTCAGGTGGAGCAGGGATAGGCTTTTTGAAGAAATGGTTATTTTTTCATAAGTATTTCTCACATTCCTATTACAATGAATTTATTTAGTGTCGAATTGAAATGGCATAACTTGAGACACAAAGAGCTGCGATAAAATATATGCCTTATCTCAATCCTATATTATGTAACTTATATGAAACATTAAAACATAGAAGTATTTGAAGTGTAATATAGTAGGTCTTAGAAGCTGATCATTGAATACGAGTATTGATTTATTTTAACCATGAAGTTCAGTACTGTACTGTATGTACGATAGGTTTTGTCAAGGTCTGTATAATATAGACGTACATAAATAAATATCCCAGATAATCTGCTTTTTTATGTGACATGTAAAATATTGAAGTTGTCAAAACGTTAGTTGTATAGCGGAGATAAACGGAATATTTTCCGACATAACTTACAAAAGTCACGTTGCACAACATTTTTTTAAGGGAACGAGATAGTTTTCTTTATTTCTGTTATTGCATAAAATACAAAATCCGTGTGCCTTGGAACGAATTCGCTAGCATCAATAATCTGCATTATACTCAAGTGTGAAGAAGATTCTGTGAGAATATTTTTATCTTAAAAAATTAAACATATACATAGGCCTACAGACTCATTTTACTTTCAGTTCATTATTTACAATTTGTCTTTTATCATCCCCCAAAACTGTGCTGCCCGCAAATCAGCTCCTGTACATAATATTGAGGTTGGATTCCCCTAACTATAACGAAATGGCGCGAAGAAAACAAACGCATCGTAGGCCAGGAAGAAGAAAATGAGACGGAGGAGAAAGAAAAGAAGCATTTAGTTAAAACAAATTAATTAATTTTATAATACTTCACCTTGAGAGAAGTCAGAAATGAACTAACTAAATTGGTTTCCAACATCTTGGTTCTGATGTCTTCGTGATACGCCATTTGTTTCAAACACGCTACAAGACATCTTGCCATTTCAACTAGAATGGTATCTGAAGAAGATTCTAATAGATATTCCAAACTTTCCTGAAAACAAAGTATTTATTCTGCTGTAAAATTTGCTAAATTTAACAAATGTTAGCACGACAAATTGACAAATTGAGGGGGTTAGCTCAATAGTGGTCTAAAGTCAAGGCTTGTAAACTACAGTATAGTTTACTGATCTTGGTCTAAAGTAACTTTTTTTTATACTTTAGAGAAAAATCAAGTTTAAGTTTCACACTTGTTTTTCAAACAATTTGGGAAATCCAGTTCTGTTGGGACGGGGGTATTTTTTGGCACTTCGTCAATATATTTACAAAGTTTTATCGTAATATGGTATACTGTTCAGTACGTTAAGATATATTACCATTTTAGGACCCTGCAACACTTTTTCTCGGTTAGACCACTGTTGTACTGACTCTTATTTGTACCTCAGAAAAGAGGTGAATATTTGATGTATTTATTTTACGTATTATGATTTATGAGACATTATTAGTAGGAACAGTTGCGTACTGGTTTTATTCCTAAGTTCCAGTGATTACTCAGTTCTACACATAATCTGATACCATCAAAACGGTCACAGTCATTCTTCACATACCTGCCTCATCTTCCTCAGTTACAGAAATCAGTGAGTCATGAAATTAACGTTGAATGGGTGGTAAATGTTTTAGATCATTACAATCCTTCAGTTTTTTTAATCGATCGTGGTTGACAAAATTTTCATTGCATTTATATGAGAGGAATTTTCTATGGTTTTATCGATCCTGGTTGACAGAATTTTGATTGCATTTATACAAAAGGAATTTTGTTCCAGGGTATAAATGAGCAATTATAAAGCTATCCATAGGAGGAATAATTTTTCCTATCCCAACAAAGAAAAAAATTCATTCTCAAGTGCTATAGATGGCATTAACATCTAATTTTATTTGCCAGGGGGTTTAGAACCCTTTTGCGCTGATCCCGAATTCAGGATTTCAATAGTGATAATGTTAACGACAGATACTCTTTTTAGATCTTTCCTAGTGTTGTGATAGTATGTTTTGTGTTCGTTTTAAGATTATGCCATCTGTATATTGCCCTGTCTTAGCATAAAGCGTCAGAAAAATATCCTCTAATTTCACATTCCTCAGCATAAATAAATAATTTTAGTCGTGCAAAAGTTGGCCTTACCTGGCACAAAACATGTGATAGTGTGTGTTACCACTGTTTGGAAAGACATGCTCAACAACTACACATTTACAGGGATGTAAAATCTGTCGGATTACAGTATTACGCATGTTATTTTTGTTTACATTTTGTTATTTTTATATAGATCATATTATAAAGAAATAAATCGCCCATGCTAATTTCTTTTTTTGGATGGCATAAGCCCTGCTTGTAACTAGCTATCCAAATTCATCCCTAAATGATGTCTTTGCTGTTTAGGTACTAAAGGAACTAACACTGGAAAAAAATAGCATTTTAGTTATGTAGTTCTTATATTTTCAGTTTCCTCTTTTCAATTGATCATTATTAAAGAATTCAAAGTTTTGTTTTCTTGTTCTCTCTCCATCTGCAAAATTTGGCAAATATTTAATTAAGGCACGTGTCATTGTTTATGATGTTACCTTACCATCAATGAAAAGTACGCCAGAAGAGACTATAGCATGAAATGGCGTTCTTGACATAGTGTAGATTTGGTAGTACAAAATGAATAGGAAGTATAATTCTTTGAATATATGCAAGTGATATATATATATATATATATATATATATATATATATATATATATATAATTATATCAACCAAAACACTTTGTTTCCCATTTTCTGCGAGTTTCTATGTTATGCACAAAATGCACTTTCTCTCTGCTTCAATTTGTTATTTTAGAGCCTTTGGGACTATTCAGTAGCCTATATATCACTATACGAGTATATCACTATTAACACGATTATATTATGGAATGTATATTTTTGTCGGAATAAACCCTTAACATGTGGACGTGACAATGAAATTTATTTTAAATAATCCAAGTTTAATTAATTTTAACTTAATAAGGTGCAAAAGGTGCAAAGGTGCAGAACTTTCTGAGAAAAGGTAGACTACATTAACTAAACATAGGTTAAGATAAGATAACTCTGATCCCATTACGACCTTGAAAAAACATTTTAATTTAGTGAAGTTGAAAATATTAGGTTTTGGGACTTACGTGTCTATTTTCTTCAAGTAGAGGTAGGCATAACTTTTTACTGAGCCGAAGAAGTTCGCTCAGAGCTTGAGCCGCTATCAACCTTAAACCCATGGGATGTGATTCATTGATAATTACATTCAGAATTTCCACCAGAGGTTTCTCTTGAATTATCATATCAAGGCTTTCGGAAAATAGTGCCATGAGCGCTATTCCTCTGCAGCAGGCGTCTATAATACCGGCTTTCCCTTTTCTTAATAGCTCACACAATTCAGGCTCCAACCGGGCTTCATGAAGAACCTGCAAAACAATGTAGGTCCTACTCATTTCTATGGAGTTTCAACATTAAATCACACTTTGCGTCATAGAACAGAACACAGTTGCTAAATTTTGTGAAAAGAGATGCCGAATTATGAGAGTATTAAGAAAAAGTCGAAATTAGAGGAACAGTATGTCCCCTTTTTAAGGGGCAAATACTGCTAAAAGCACTGAAAACTGACCATATTCAATTTTTTGTTCGACTATGCTAAACACGGGTACCGGTATAACAATCAGAGAGGATTTGAGCAAGATATTAGGTATAAACCACAACAAGGATGCATATCTAAATATGGACTTGTGAACGTGTGGACCACCGATGGCATTATTATGGTGAGTAGAGGCCAAAATAAAATTCATGTGACCTGTGAAGAAGATATCTCAAGGCACTAGAGCGTATATGTACAAGTAGGGAAAAAAAGCGGACCGACTAAAATAACTAAATTGCCGATATGAGCCACTACGCATGCTTAGCGACATTCACAGGATAACAGGGAGTGTATTGTAATTTGTTCTACAGTCGATAAATTGCTTGAATTGAGAAATAATTTCACGTATTTTGCATAGCTTGTGAAAACAAATGTTTCTGTTACATCTCTTACATTTATTTACGTATCACAATGATCTGAAATCAGGTACAAGAGTCGGTCCGCTTTTTTCCCCTACCTGTACGTGTGAGTTAACTGCGTAATCCTAAGTAAATTATTAAAATTATTCCCTACTTCTTAATTTTTCTGAATTTAGTTACTTTAATATTAATATTATTATTACTACGTTAATACATATAACTTTTAGTAGTAGGCAAATATTTTAAAATTAAAATGAATATAGTTTTAGTCTAAAATAGGCTTAAAATTAAGCGCTAAGATTTTGCCTTAAACTAAAAATAAATAGAAATAGAATATCTAAGTTGGCAATATTGACCTTTAAGTTAAGATTTATTAACAAGCAACCCCGGCAGTCCTTGAGTGCAGTGACCTCGACCAGCCCACACAACTTGCGAATCCACCCCCGCCACCTCTTCTGAGTTGAACTCCAGTAACCTATTGAAATCGTTATTTGCACCCCATTTGCAGTCTTTACGGGTAGTTCACCTGAATGCTCAATGCTTACTGTCCTATTACCACGAACTCTAAAATATTTTTTCTCATCTTCACATTCATGCTGTCCTTGTCTCAGAAATCTGGCTAAAACCCTCAAGATAAAAAAAATCAAGAAGGAGGTTTAAAGAAAGAAAAGAAAGAGAGACGAAGAAGAAGAAGAAGAAGTGCTGCTGAGAATTAAAGTTAATAAAACTAAAAACAAAAACTTGGGTGAAGTAAGAACATAGACTTAATTGTAGGTAGAACAGAAACGTGGGTGAAGTTAGTAAAAGTGGAAATATGGAGAATCCGATAAAAGAGCAATGAATAGCCTACTCTTGATGAAAGTTCATAAAAATGGACGAGAAGAAGAACCACGTTGTAGTAAAGATATTGTAACAATTACCTATAGACCATGGGCTACCAATAGCAAACCCTCCCCCCCCCCCGTTGGATTTTCTGACACACATATTTTTTTGTTGGTATTGTCGTCTAGTTTAAGATTTTAGTTGGTTGCCCCTTATCAATTACAGCATATCCCCGGAAAACTCCGAAAACCACGGAAATCCGAAAAAATTGACTTCGTTTAAATTTTTGAAAATCTTTGTTCTTTGCTCCTGGTATTCAAAGGGAATTGGTGAATCATATGTTTTTGTGTTGGTATTGCCATCTAGATTAAGGTTTCAGTCGTTTTCCCCTTACCAATTACAGCATATTCCCGGAAAACCCGGAAAACCACGTATATACGGAGAAAATGTCTATGTTTTCCTTTTAAACTTTCTTCTTTGCTCCTAATATTCGAAAAGAATTTCTGACTCATATGTTTTTTGTTGGCATTACCATCTAGATTATGGTTTCAGTTGTTTGCCCCTTATGAATTATAGCATATCTCCAGAAAACTCTGAAAACCACGGAAATCCGGAGAAATTGACTTTTTAAAAATTTCTTTAAAATCTTTGTTCTTTGCTCCTAATATTCCCAGGGAATTTCTGACTCATATGTTTTTGTGTTGGTATTGCCATCTAGTTTAAGGTTTCAGTTGTTTGCCCGTTATCAATTACAGCAAATCCACGTAAACCCTGAAAACCACGGAAATCCGGAGGAAATTACATTGTTTTAATTTTTTAAAATCTTAGTACTTTGCTCCTAATATTCAAAGGGAATTTGTGACTCATATGCTTTTGTGTTGGTAATGCTATCTAGATTAAGGGATCAGTTGTTTTCCCCTTATCAATTACAGCATATCTCCGGAAATCTCCGAAAACCACGAAAATCCGGAGAAAATGAGTTTGTTTTAATTTTCTAAAAATCTTTGTTCTTTGATACTAATATTCCCAGGGAATTTCTGAATCACATACTTTTTGTTGCTATTGCCATATAGTTTAAGGTTAAAGTTTTCCCCTTACCAATTACAGCATGACAAAGAATACTGGAAAAAATCCTGTTGCTGAAGGGATGAAAGCGATTGAAAACCTGGCAGCACACCCTTCATAATATTCTAATTTGACATCTATGAATGATAATTTATCTTGCCAAACCTTCCACAGTCACTATCAAACTTCTTGACTGAAGTTATAGAAGGGACATTGGGTAAAACAGCACAATTTTGGATTGGTAATATCATATGGACAAAGTGTCTTTGATTTTGAGATTTCAGCGAGCAACTAAAGAAAACAACTTTGACTTACACTTGGCATGATTAGAAGATATGATTCCCATTTTCTTTGCATGTGAAGATCATAATTATGGCAGATATCTCGTAGTCCACATACTCACCCCTTTGAACCTGCAAAGGACAAACCTGAATCAGAATTATTTCGCAATAACGGTTTCAGTGACTGTAGATCACAAGTTCCGAGTTCTTGAAATTCCGTGGATTTCCATGGTTTTCCGGGTTTTCCGGGGATATGTTGTAATTGATAACGGGCAAACAACTGAAACCTTAATCTAGATGACAATGCCAAAAAAGATATGTAAGTCAGAAATTCCCTGGGAATATTAGGATCAAAGACAAAGATTTTTAATAAATCAAAACGAACTCATTTTCTGCGGATTTTTGTGGTTTTCGGAGTTTTCCGGGGATATGCTGTAATTGATAAGGGGCAAACAACTGAAACCTTAATCTAGATGGCATTACCTATACAAAAACATATGAGTCACCAATTCCCTTTGAATACTAGGAGCAAAGAACTAAGATTAACAAAATTAAAACAAAGTAATTCTCTCCGGATTTCCGTGGTTTTCCGAGTTTTCTGGGGATATGCTGTAATTGATAAGGGGAAAACAATTGAAACCTTAAATTAGATGGCACTACCAACAAAAATATGTGAGTCAAAAATTCCCTGGGTATATTAGAAGCAAAGAACAAAGACAAATTAAAACAAAGCCATTTCTCCGGATTTCCGTTGTTTTCCGGGGATATGCTGTAATTGATAAGGGGGCAAACAACTAAAAACTTAATCTAGATGGCAATACCAACAAAAAATATGTGATTCAGAAATTCCCTGGGCATATTAGGAGCAAAGAACAAAGAAAAATTAAAACAAACTAGTTTTCTCCGGATTTCCGTAGTTTTCAGGGGTATCCGGGTAAATGCTGTAATTGATAAGGGGCAAACAACTAAAAACTGAAACTACATGGCAATACCAACAAAAAAATATGTGAGTCGGAAAATCCCACGGGGGGGGGATGGGGGGTACACAGTAGCCCACGCTCTACTAGGGCAAATGAACGTGAATCAAGAGATGCCTCTGTTTTGTTTGTTTGTTTTTTATTTTCATAAATTGGCATTTAAATTAGAAACCCGGAATTCTGTCCACCAAGCTAGTAATCTAATATATTAGCATATGTTCGGAAAAAGAACAATTCACTTACTAGTCTTCCAGGTTCAAAAGCAGCCAGTCTTACAATGACTGCCAAAGCACATTCTATCAGGTCAGAGTCCCTAATACATCTCATATACACTTTCAACTTCGCAGGTCCTCCCAATCTGCAGATTCGCTTTGCTGTTTCTTCTTTCATTGCACATGTTTCCAATAGAGACATAACCTCCTTGTGTATATCCCTCCAATCCAGTTTCTGTAAACACGAATAATTCACTTATTACGTTCTTAGCTACGAATTCAGAGTTATTATTGCTTAACTAAACAAAATTCCTCGTGGAGCAGTTGTAAAATAAACAAGGCAGTTAATTATCATAGGTAATCCCACGAGAAGTTGGCAACGTCAAGCAAATGCCTTCCTTCGCGTAGTGTTCGTTTTTTACGAGTCATAGACTACGTCAACGCCCCCCGCATCGGTGAGACCTATCTGGCAGTGCGCTGTTGCAATTCGGAAGAAGTAATAATATATCTTTTAAACTACGGACTAAACCACATAACGTAAAAATTATTTTAATGTTATCTACCATTAATCTGCAGAGTTATACTGATTCCTCCCTGTGTCAATATATAGCAACTGAAGGAGGGGGTGTTACCTAAGCAGCTGTTCATTTTAGCATTTTAGTTGAGGGATCTATATATAGTTTTTAACAAAGAATTAGGAAGAATAGTATATTATTCGTTATCTTCTAGTTAATATTTATAATATCAGGTAACACTCAGAATTTACAAGAACTTACAATATGAACAAAGGTAAACCCTGCTTTTACAGTAGCCTAAAAATAAAACATTTTCCTCTTCATTACAGTTTTGAGTTTCTGACCATGAAGGTGAAATTCTTTCTTGTGGTTTCATGTTGTTATTTTAGCTTGAAAGACCCATAATTTAAACTGGCAGACTACTTTACTCATTATCTGTGCCAGTTTAAATTATACAGTGTAAACTTCTCTCTCTCTCATTTTTGAAATATAAAATAGTGTCTTTCCTTGTTTTTCACTTGTTTTATAGGCCTACATATAATATGCAAAGTATTTTGATGGTGCCAGCGTTAACACAAATATTTATTGGGCGATGGCTAGACAATCTTTTACATATAGGCCTATATCAACGGGAGCTAAGATCTCTTTAACAACATTTATTCCCTCAAGGCCCTTGGTGATAAAGGATCAGAAGCCTTTGAAAAGAAGTTATAAGTCAGCCACTGTTTGTAGAAACTCAGTCTTGCCTGGGAAAGAACAAAGCTGTGCATCAGGTTCAAACTGAACACGCGCTATTTTCATTATGGCCTCTTATTTATTGTTAAGGAGTGAAGTGAGAAAGATTTATTGGCCATGCTTAGAGGAAAGAAAGTTACGTGAGTGCATTAATCAGATCTTATTTGGGTTATGTATTCTTCGGGGACTATGCGGTAACTGCATTTTCTTCATTTTTAAACCAATTTACATGAAGAGAATCTCATACGAGAGCTATTGTTTTTTTCAAGGTCCGATCGGTCGCGAACTGAAAACCACAGTGAAAATCAAAACTGTTTTGTTTGGAACATTTAGATACGCCTTCCAGCTACTTCTCTACATAGTCGCCGCTCCGATTGAGACCTTTGTCGTAGTGTGGTACCAACGTAAACATGCCTCGAACAATAGTGTCACCCGCCAGCTATCCTATATTTTTAGTATTAATCTCTTGTGCAGTTCAAAGGAGAACTAATGTTTCTTTCAATGCACCATCCCACCGAATTCTGGATAGCGAACATTTCAGCCTGAAATACAGTACAGTATTTATGGAGTTCGTCTTGTGAAGTGTGAATTTCAACATCTTTTCGAAAATAACAAAGCATTGCCGACTTGTGTCTCGTGGTGCGAGATCCATCTGTGTAGACTAAATAATCATGTTGTTGTATACACTATCCACTTAACTTTACATATTCAATAACGTCTGCTGGGTGTCAAACTGGTTGTCCAAAGTAGTCTGTCAAAGTCGAGGTCATGGAATTCCTGATGGAGGTTCCAGCTTTTCTATGTTACGATACCACTAATATAGGGTCTATACGATATAGTTCAAACAGTACTCAAATAAGGGAGTACAAGGGCACTTTTCAAGACATAAAATTCTCATACAGGCCTAATCGTAAGGCACTACCGGTATTGTTATTTTTAAAAATAAAATAAGTGATTTACCTCAAGTACTTCCAGTAAGACATCTAACCCACCAAACTGGCAGAACTGTTCATGGAAGTTTTCATCTTGACTTCTAAGAAGACTCTGCAAAGTTTTGATAGCAAGTAATTGTATTGCTGGATATTCACTGTGTATATGAGCGATTATTGGGCGTAACTCCATGTATTCTGAGTGGTTCAACTCTTCTACACATGCAGGATCATCAAGTATGTTGACCAAAATCTAGAAGACCAAAAATAAGTACACTAGGAACTTCAATAACTTCCTTTCAATCATCCCTCATCTCAATACGTAATGTAAAAGAAAGCAGTTTATATACTTTGTCTATTTTGCAAGTCTTCGTTTAATGCCAGTCACTTCTGGTGGTTACTATATTTTTGCCCAGTTTGATGATCTGGTACCACTTAATCTCTTAGAGCCAAAAGGCGCTATTTGAGTTGAAGTGTTTATGCTGTGTACATCGCAACGGAGAGGTCCTGAAGTTGTCTCTAATAATGCCAGGCTACAACATAAAATACATGTGCTAATATCCTCTCATTGAGCGATTTCCTTATCAAACGATACCCTACTTCGAGTAGTTTTAAGAGCTTGATAAAAGCAATAAAACGTTAAGACAGTATAGACTACCTCGGAACACAAGACCTGACCTAAAAATACTAGATGTTTCTATTTCATACCCGCATGCGCAATCAGTCATGACATTAATTAGCTTAATATGTATAGCTTAGAATCAATTATACTCAGAACACCAGGTTGCTTACAATTCTCGAGGATACGTATAGCTTTTTTAAGGTAACTGTTGTAATGTTGGGAGTAGCACGCTTGTAGGAAATCTTTTTCCACTTTAGCTGTATATACAGAGGGCTTCAAAAATATATACACACTTTGAAGTGTCATAGAAAATCTATTTTCTGGTCTACAAGGTTAAATTTCTGGAAATGGAAAGCTTAAAGTCCAATTAAAAAATTAATGACTTTCTGATGAAAATGGGATTCATGTTGAAATGTTGAAATGTTCAAAAGGTGGCCTGTAGCATCAATACATTTCTGAGTACGAGTCATCACATATTCCGTATATCGTACCAAAGTGTCTAATGAGATTTCTGCGCACACCGCTTGAATCTCATTCCAAAGTATGTCTAGGTTACGTGGTTTGAGTTTGTACACCTCATCTTTTATTGTGGCCCATAAGAAGAAATCCAGCGGCGTAAGGTCTGGAGAGCATGCAGGAAACTCGATTTGCCCCCTTGCGTCCTATCCACTGCCTTGGCAAATTTAGATCCAGGTATGTTCGTACGTCCCAATGATAATGCAGCAGTGCGCCACCTTGTTGGTAATAAAACCGTAAATGCACGAATGGCAGGGAATATGAAATCAGCAAGTATTGTTAGGTACTTTTCATTGTAGGATGATTATTGGCACGATTGTTGGACGATTGTTGAAACGATTCTGCTGCCACCTGTTCAAGAAATATAATTCCTTTCTCCCGGAAATTTAACCTTGTAAAACGGGAAATGAGTTTTCTATGACAGTTCAAAGTGTGTATTCATTTTTTGAAGCACTCTGTATTGGTTAAGATAGGTTTTCCACCTAAAATCAATTATTAAAATATTACATACACAACCTAATTTAAAATATACCTTATTAAAGTAGACTATCAATTTATAAGTAACATAAATTGTAGACTAGAATATAAAAGTTAAATAGAAACATAAGTTAATCGAAATCACCATTAAAATTTTTAAAGCTGTTAAAAGTGTGCTTAAAATCCATAAAAATAAATGTGTTATGCTGTCTCGTTTTACTGCGCGTTTCGACATTAATTTGTCATCTTCACAAATGAAGAAATTTTAATAATGATTTTGACTAACTTATTGTTCGTATATAAGTTTTATATTCTATACTAGTAAGTAATGTTACTTGTAATGTTATACGTATTATAATAATGTATAATAGGTAGTATATTTAATATGTTATGATGGAGCATAGGCGGAAAACCTATTTTAACAAATATACTACTGTAGTATATTATTCTGTTCTATACGTCTACGCCCGCATAAGATGTGATTAGGTAGAATGATTAACTCTCTACTATTGGCAACTGGTTTCGTATACCTGTAAACTGTTCTTCTGTACATCTGGATCAGGGGAAATCATTCTTTCCAGGACCACTTTCAGAATGGGAAACTCCAATATTTTCACGCAGACATAACGCTCGCTAGTCAGCTCTGCAAGAAGTAGAGATGCGAACTCTTGAATAATTACATCAGTATCCTGAAATCCATCGTTAAGTATTACTTCAGTATACTGACCGGTGCTGTAAGGCATACAACCTAGAAAAGATCCACGGCAGTTGTAAGTACTCAAGTGACTGTAGTGGTAGGGGCAAGCAGCACTAGGCAGGCAGTCCGCTAGGCCGTGTTACACTAGTCAGTTTCCCTTTTCGACAGTGAATCCAACTCAGCACTGTGTGAGAGATCCATCTGAACATGAATCTTTCTCTGCATTCGAAAACTTCCAGTGTAACGTGTGTTTGTTAAAGAGGTGACCCGCACGGTGAGAGTTCCGAAGCACTACTAGTACCATGGGGTGCATGGTTTCACGCATGTTCTTTTCTAGCTTGTAGACCTCTGTTATGAAGTTACTGGGAAGATCCAACCAAAATATAAAGCTAGAAATAAAAACCTAAAAATGATTTATTTGCTATTCCCCAAATGTTCCACAATGGAATTTGTCAAGCAAATAGATTTGAAAGTTTAGGATTCAGAGTTTAGAACGCTTCCTCACAGATACATGTAGGTTATGTATCCTGGTTTCTTACTCGCAATTGAAAGAACAGTATTTTTTTATGTGAATATAAATCTATAATAATAATAATAATAATAATAATAATAATAATTTTATTAGATATTGAGCTATGCATTGTATAGATAGATAGTCAGTGTTATTAGGAAGAAATGAGATTACAGTGACTGCAGTAATTTTATATGTAAAACTCCTTAAAAGAATGAAACGTCTTCTCATAAAAATAGTCTCAGTTTAAGCTTAAAACACCTTTGATTTTCCACATTTAAAATACTGGCTGGTAAATTATTTATAACTTGACTGACAATGTAAACTGGTGATTTAGTGTACAGTATCTGAAAGTTCGATATTTAAAAATATGTAAATCGTCTTTGCTCCTTGTGCTGTGCTCATGTAATTCTGAATTAAACATGAGCATATCTTTGTTGTTATCTTATTATGAAATGTATACTAATTGACAGATCATATTTTCTCACTAGTAAATACATGCCTAAGTAAAAGAAGGGGGCACTGCATCAAAGGCATCGGTCGGACTAGTAGATGATTCACACACTTAACCTGGAGGCCTACCCATAAAGTTCCCATAAACTGATCAACGTGATTGCCAAAAAGAACTATTCCCTTCGAAATTAGTTAAATTGATTAGCGGTTCCCAAATACTTTTAGTACTGGGCCCTGAAACTTTGGGACTGACATGGACCCTCATGCCGCACGAAGCAGCACTTTTGAGTTTTGACAACTAAATATAAAGACATTCATTTTATGCTTAAATAATATATTATCTACGTGATATTAAGTGTGAATAGTGTACTAGCATTTTTTTAAAATTGGCTCTCTCTTTTTTGACAATTTTCACGTAGCTGGCCGTCCATTTTGAGCAGCCTTTTTCTAGGTTGATTTTATTTTTGTTATCTACAGAAGTGGCAAAAAATACTGCAGGAAAACATTAAAACAGTCTCTTGATAACGGGAATAGATTTTTGTTTGTAGAAAATATTTTAAATAGGTCTAATGCAAATGGTTTCCGAAATAGATTTGACCAATGGTTTGGCCATAGTAAAATCGGCAAGAAATGTACGTAATCCTGTTGTTACCGCAAACCAGTAAAATGGCCATCATCTTGAAACTGTGAAATATTTCGAAATGGCTATAGTTTGAATTGAAAAATATGTTCATGCAAAAAACAACTCTGATCAGTTAAGTCGTGCTTGCGTGAAAGAGTAACAGACTCCCAGAAACCACAAGATTTTAATGTTTATTTATTATTATTGTTATTATTATCTTTATTTTATGAAGTATGTCGATCAATTCCTCAGCGAGGCTCGAAGTTGGTATATGGCCTTCACGGTTCAATAATAACTTGAAGAACCCTAATCTAATATAGTCTATACCAGCGTTTCTCAACCTTTTTGAATCCAAGGACCTCTAAAATGTCTAAAAAATTTTACGGACCTCTAATTTTAATCCCACGTTTAAAAGTAGGCTATATGTATGCCTATATTCTCAATATTTGGGGTATTAATTATAGGCCATTATAACGAAATAAGTCTAAATACATTTTTTTAAATTTGACGGAAACACAGTTATTGAATTGGAAAAAATATTAAAACCAGACTTTTACTTCTTTACTTTCCACTTGCTTTATGATATTTTAAAATTATGTCTGCAGACCATCTGCACCATCTTAGGTTGAGAAACGCTGGTCTATATACCATATATAAGTTTTATCTACAAAAATAAACGTCCCATTACATAGATAGACATATGTATATATACGTTTCTGTACATTTCAGCAGCAACTCACTTATCCTTTTGATTTCGCCGTTATTTCGCAAGTCGAAACTGTGTGCAATAAAAAATGCTAATCCTAGTTTTGAGTATATTATGTTGGTATAGTAAAGTACACTTACCATGGCCAGGACGTCAACGAAGAAGGGAATGATGTTTTCATCCTGCGTAAGTTCAATTCGTACGTCCGCGAGGCTGCACAATTCTGCAAGCAATTTGACAGCAAAACGTCGAATGCAATAGTCTTCATGGGTCAGCAGAGGTATTAAATTCGGCGGCAGTGAAAGTTCATGCAATTGTGCCAGGTTCTCTGGAGCTTTTATTGCAAACTTATCCAGAGACGAAACAGCCTACAAATAATAATTATATTTTTATGTTTGAATTACATAGCAAGTTTAAGGTGTATAATTTATAGTTCTCCATAGACTTTATTGCACAAAGGCGTTTCTACTTCTGTCTGTCTAAAAAGCGGTTCCCAACCCATCCTTTGTCACAACTCTCTAAAATTCTTATTTTGTGTTGAAGCATACTGTACAATTTTACGTAATTTAGGGTGTTTAGGCTATGACAGTTTGCTTCATATAACAATTTGGTAATGTTGTTTAACAGAACTTAATCCGTTTGTATAAAGTTCCATTTTACGGGATGAGCCCGTTAGGATAAATAAAAAGGTGCTAGCACGTTATAAAGATTATAGAGGATATCCCCAGGTGTCGCTGTCGTTCCCTTCCCTTTCGTACAAAATAATAATAATTTATTTCCTTAATTTTAACCCCTACAAATACTTCTATTATTCCTACTGATACTATTATCGTGTACTTATAATCATTTACAAATCAAAATAACGTAAATAACTATTTCGACAGTAAAATATATATATAAACTGGATACTGGCAGTCTGACAAAACCGAAACCTAAGCCAACACAATATTTAGTTTCGTTAAAACATTACTTTTGACCTTCATTTCTCCCCATTGATTCAAAGTCTTCAGTTCCTTACCTTAGCGAAGGATGTGTCAATATTAGTTCATTATTGCCTTTTATGTAACTTAAAGAGAGAGATACTTTTTTTTACAAACCTTCGATGTTTTACGCAATTGTTTCTGGTATGTTCAACTGTTTCAAACAGTGATTAGTTTTAAAATAAGATGTTGCCAACCAAAAGAGCCCGAATTCTACCACATAATAAATTTTCATGAAGTTTGATTACTATTCTAACCACAAGCAAACTGATATTATTTTAGTTTAAAAGTTTACGATTCAAAAAACAAAACGAGCGCTAGTGAGCGTTTTGTTAACTTCGTGCTTGTCTGTTAAGTTCCTATAAAATAACTAACAGTTCTTTTAATTGTTTTAAAAACATTTTTGTACCTCACCTTAATAATACCGTTTTTTTTCTGTATTTACTAATTGTTAATGAGAAAATACGACGGTGAAGTTTTCTTTCCAGATCGATACCGGTTTAGTGGCAGAAGTCAGTGAAAAGCAGAATATTTCAGAAAACAACCCTATATAGAAATTCCCTTACTCACAGCAACTTTTCTCTGCCAAATTTGTGTTGGATTATTAAAAAAAGGTTATAACACCTTAACAAACATTATAAGTGAGCAAAATTCATTTTGACAATAATGTAACGCTATTCTTTCCATAGACAGTTCACTCTACACACCTGGTAATCATCCATCCAAAGATCCTTTAAAAATTTCAACATACTGTAAGCGATAAGTGTAGGGCAGTCACTGGCAGATGTATAAGTTATGCTCGAATTAGAAATAAATAGCTTTTTAATTATTATGGAATGCTGTACTCAGTGACTCTACATGAACAGACCCAGAGTCAGTAGAAAGCGTTCTTAACCTCGTAAATGGATAAGTTAGGCTTTAGAGAAAACACATTTAGGGAAACGAACAAACAGCATATAGGCAGTGTTTTCCTCGTGAAACCGTAAAGAAAACAATATCCCTCTTTCCATAGTGGATAATGTGGTAAAGGTATTTAACACGCTTTTGTCCTGGATTGCCCGACAAATTCTCTCTTTTTCTTAGTTTGTCTCCCGTTGTAAGGACGTTTATGCTGCCTTGACCTTACAGGACCGCAACCTGTGGGAGAAGGGTTACCTTTGGATCACATGCATATTTTTTTGACCAGACAAGGACATGAAGGACCTCTCCGGATGAGTGATCAGTCCAATGCTGGGGTCACCTCCGAGACAACATGATTACATATTCGCGCGCACACTCATGCCGAACAAGGCGCGGATGGGATGAAGGTGATAATGATGGTCAGTTAATGCCCGGGGACTACAAGACCTAGAGTTTTACGAAATTTGTTACACAGGCGAGGAAAAATTCCACGTAGGAAACATATCTCGACCAGGAATCCAAGTGCGTGAGGAGAGAGAACGCTTCTCATATTTAACATAAGGAGAGATCTTTTATGAGTTATTCTACGATTGAATAATAATGAAAATAATAAACATAAAAAAAATTTCAAAAATAATAACGAACTCTTATCAGTAAGCTGTAACTTAAGATTCAGCTCTAAAATTCAAGCCTATAGGTTCGAGCGAAATGGCATGGCAGATGCACAAGTTTATTCATTATTTTTTTAATTTTGGACTCGTCTGTTTAATGTTTTAAGGGGACTTCAATACAGCATGAACCGTGCTAGTATTCATGAGGAATATGCAGAAAACTATTTTAATTATGCTTCTTGTACCCTTCTGGTTTGCCTTTTTAAGTTAATTTTATATTGTAAGAAGTCGTGTTGTATAGGGATCACCTGATCTGTCAGTTATTCTGAAAACAATGCTAGCTACATGTTATCTTACAAGAGGGAGGAAAGAAAATACAAAATGAATACTGAGCTGAGACGGTAAATTAACTTTAATTCTTCCGTTAAATTTTGTTTTATAAATAATAACATGTAAATCGGATAATTCTAATTCATTGTGCCTTCCAGTTTTGTGAATATGAGGTTTAGCATGCTTCTACCATGGAATTTTTCGTTCCAATGGATTGTTTTAAAATCGTGTATGAGAAGCAGGCGTGTGATAAAACATTGAAAATTCTATTAGCACGGATCGAAATTTTGCAATTTTTTCCTGCAAATGTCTTTTATTCTTATTTATCTATTAATATTGACACCTCAAAAGTATTATTTGTTTTTAAACGTGAAAACTTCTGTTCAAATGACATACTTACTTACTTATTTACTCAATGGCAACAGACAATTGTTAAGAAAGCTAAAGGAATATTATTTATCTTATGGAACCCGGAGGTTCATTGTCATGCTTATCTTAGCCCGCCATTCAGCCCTATTCTGTGCTACCTCCAACCATCCCTCGCAAATCCTACTTCCCTTAAATCTATCCTAACACTGTCCTCCCAGCTACGAGTGGTCTTCCAAATAGTCTCTTTCCTTCAAGTCTCCTATGTCCTTCCTCCCCCATGTGCGCAACAAGTCCAGCCCATTTCATCTTCCGTGATTTAAATACCCTTACTATATTCGGTGAAGAGTTATGCTCGTCGTTACGCAGTTTTCTCCAGTCCCCATTTCCATCTCTCTTGGGCCCAAAAATATTTTATTAAGCACCCTGTTCTGAAATCACATAGGCCTACTTGTTATTAGGCTATCAAGAGACCGTCAGTATATATTTTGTGGATGGTAAATTAGTGCCTCCGTACGTGTAAATTTTGACACTAACTCAAGCAAACTTGAGTAATTCTAATGTAGGTTTGCTTCTGGAAAGTTCTAATTAATCACGCGAAATGTCCTTCAAAACACATGTTTCAGGAGAGTAAATAAAACTGTTTATTTTCAAAAATAAAAAAGAGAATAAACTTTAATGTTTTTCTTTACCTGAATTCTAAGGTTTTGAGGGTGATTAGTTATATTTGAAGTATAACTGAGAATCAAATTTGAACGGCATGGACATGTGGCATTTCTCACGTGCATGTTCCAGATTTGGAAATCTATTATCAAATGTTGCCTTACACGTAGCATGTCCCATATGCATAAAACAGATTGTGAAATCTATTTTCAGAAATTGTCTTTTATTAAGGAATTTGTTTAAATTTTAATTTATTTCATTATTGAAATGAGTTTTGTAACATTATACAATGTAGCCTATATGGTCATTTTGAACAGTAAATAGTAGGTTTCAAAGTCATGGAAAAGTGGATTTTCTCAAACGGCATATCTAGTTGAACATCACTAACATAATTGCTAACTTAAAGAATATTTCTTGATTGATAGCTTTGAGGGATATTAGTTTGATTAACTTAAAATCTTCATAGCTATTAAAAAATATTGATTACGGAAGTTCATAAGAGGAGGCCTACTAATGAACTTATGGATACCTCAGTTTCATCACAACTTCATTTTGCTCTACGAAGCTAAGAAACTAAATAGAATGTAGGCTACTGTATACCCCTCATCCCCCTCCCCCTCCCCCTTGTGAATTTCCGACTCATACATTTTTTTGTTGGTATCTAGTTTAAGTTTAAGTTTTTATTTTTTTCTCCTCATCATAACAGCATTTACCCGGGAAAACCATGGAAATCCGGAGTAATGAGTTTGTTTTAATTTTTCTTTGTTCTTTGCTCCTAAGATGCCCAGGGAATTTCTGACTCTAATATTTTTTGTTGGTATTGCCATCTACGGCAATCCAATAACCACATAACTTTACCACTGGACCATCAACATGTCATGACCGGCACATTTCAAATATGCGATGTTAGATGTTGAAGATTCATGTGAGATCTCGTCTGATGATGTCTTAGATGTTGATCACAATACAATTATTTAGTTATATAGTAAAAGTATTAAGTCACAATGTGCGCAAGGACATAGATCTGAGACGACTTTACATTGAACCCCTCCCGAATAAAATTTCACCCTACACCCATGAGCCTATGAGTGTTTCATTGATTCACAGTTACGTATTATTTTGTGAATAAATATTTCAAATTGCTTTGTAGGTATTTTATTTATATATATAAATATATATTTTGATTTATATTATATATACATATTTATATATGAATAAGTAACCTTCACTTAATTACTTCGGCTACTGTTATCAATCGGTTAAAAATATCAGGTTAGCTTTGTCCTGAAGTGAACACTATAAGCGGCTGCATTATATTTAAAATAAAACCAAATAAATTCTGTTCGTGTTTATTTTAATATTAGGCCTATACTAAATTGAATTCATTTCGTGTAGTCAAAATTCGTTGATTTCACGAAAACGACCAAGAAGAACCTTCGACTTGACCGTGTGCATCAGCTGCCATCTGTCGCAGAAGACAAGAATTAGGCCTACAAGAACAGCTGATTGCTAAGGGCGGCAGTCTCCGTTTGCATGAGTGAATCTTTAATCTCAAAATTTAAACATTCAATAATTAATTATTAAATTGTTCTGGTCGAACAAATTATACAACTATGTATGCAACTTGTCTATAATGGTAATTATCGCTTTGCTCGTTTCATAAACATACTTTTAAAAAATAAATGCCATTATAGGCTCGTTTCTTATTGTACTATTTGTTGCGCGTCAGTTAAACCCTTTTTTTTTTATCAAAAATAACTTTTCCACACTCTCTTTTGTCATTTCCATAGAAATCTGCTTCATGTTATATTTTCAGACTGATGTGTACAATTTTATGTTAACGAGTTTTTCTTTCCTTTCTTTATGCGAATTATTTCCTTCGTCTTTTCTTCTAGTACGTTCTATGAGAAACATGCTTTGCATTTGATCTTAACGACTGCATTGACTATACTGTTTTTTTTAATTATATAACAGTTCAAGGTTATTTCCTTAACTGCTCCAGACTTTTCATGAACTCTCAATGTCATGAAAGCAAGTATTGTACTGGCGTTACGACTCATTAATTTCAACGGCTTTACTTTTCTACCTTTTATATTTCTAAGAAAAGGCTTCTTACCTGTAACACTACTGGATGTTCAATGCTCTTCAGCATAAGAATCACTGTCTCTGGCTTCCTGGTTTCGATGTTAATTGGATCGAAGTCTCTGTTTTTTACTGTTCGATCGTCTCTCTCCTTTACATTTCCATGTGCCTTAGAAGAGCTTCTTGCTTTTGGAGCCATCTTATAATTTCACCTTGAAGGTAAAGAATGAAAACAATTATTTACAGGACTACAGGGGTCATATATTAGAGTTATGTTTTAAAAAACAGTTTTAAAAATCAGATTTTATAGTTATCTTGCTTGGTCCCCATGCACATGGCTGTGGACAATTTATTAGGCGCCAAAAGAACCAGTAGTTTTGCAAAGTTATGATTTCGTGAAAAAACTTACTGCTACTAAAATCTAACACTCAATGAAAAAATGCTTGCGCAAGTACGTTCATACTCGATTCCGCATAAAATAAGTCACAGAAATAAAATATATTAACGACTTTGCATGTTTCTCTTGCTAAGCTTTTCATAAGAAATCTTAATATAATTATGAAATTTCATAATTTGTATGTAAAATATCGATATGAACAGCTGAGGGAAACAAATTGACGTATGTACGGCAGTGTCGTAGGAGGGGGGGGGTCCAGGGGTGCGGGCAACTACTAAAGAGGATTTCGCACAAAAAAGCTACTTCTTCTAGAACTTTATTTTGTATTTTGGGTACCACACGAAAGTAAGGAATTCCGATTATTTTCCAAAATGTATTATAGGCCTAGTACAGACCGCCTAAGTGGTCTCGTGGTTAGCATCTCTAACTACGGATTCGCTGGCTAAAGGTTCGACCCAGGTACCACATCTGAATTTTCTCAGATAGGAAGGTCTGGAACGGGGTGCACTCAGCCTCGTGATTCAAACTGAGGAGCTACTTGCTTAAAAAGTAGAGACTCCTGTTACGGAAACCATCATTAACGGTCTTGGGTATCGGCATGTCGATAGATGACGCAGCGGTTGGATGGTAGGTCTAGTCCCTTCAGGGATGTAGAGCCATGGTGGTAAGTAATGCATTTGGAGCTATTACAAAAAATTTAACACAAAGCAACATAAGGAATACTCTATATTGTGCAGGAATGCGATGCCAATTACAAAAGCAGAAAGAGCATGTGTTGCGTAATCGGAGTGCGATGGAGTGTCGCGTTGCGCTAGGCCAGGCCGCACTGTGCCGGCTGTGGGACAGGTGGACGGAAGGTGAGGGTTATCTGGCAGATGTCGGTCTTCAGCTCCCACACCTGGCTTTCAGGAATGCATCCAGCAGATGTATTTTATCCATGTTTCCACTTCGATTTAGATTTGTATATCATAGCACCCACCTTGGAGATTCCAAACTGCTTTACCCCTCGAAACTATAGATTTTTATTTAATTGACACACTTCGGCATTACATACCGAAATTATAAATCTTAATATGGATCTTATTTGAAAACCCCCTGATATGAAAAGCTTGTCTTTAGGGGTTTGCAATAAACAGAAACGCTGTACAACATGAAAAATGTCCTTTAGGTGAAAACATGTTTCTTGTATATTTTTGGCTGAAAATATAAAGGACAGAAAAAGTTCAAATTTATTGTACAGTGTAATTAAGAGAAAAACAAAAAAAAAAATATATACAGTACCTACAGAAGTTAACGTATCAACTACAGTGAGTCCCACGCAAGAGTTGGCCAAGGACGCACGTTTCTGCGTCGCGGCGGGCACAGCTCCAACTCCCGAGCGATCGGGTGAAATATCTACGCAAACAAATATTTACAGTTAAAATTACAATGAAAATAACCACGTACATCATCAGAAGGGATGTTGGAAATGTTCTCCTCTTGCATCCACACAATACTGGCACCCTTTTAGGAAATTTTGTTTCACGCGCATAAGTTCAGCTTCCGAGATGAGTTAATTTCTCTTGTGATATTGTCTTTTAAGTTCTTCTAATGTATGGGAAATTGACCTATACACTTTATTTTTCAAGTTTCCCCATAAATAATATTCACATACTATTAGGAGAAGTTAAAGACAATATCACATAGGCCTAAAACAAGAGAAGTTAACTCTGCCTCGGAAGCTGAACTTATGCGCGTGAAAGAAAATTTCCTAAAAAGGTGCCAGTATTGTATGGATGCAACAGGAGAACATTTCCAACATCTCTTGTGATGAGGTACGTGGTTATTTTCATTGTAATGTGAACTGTAAATGTGAGAACCTAAATCATTACACCGAACGCGGCTTTATTTGCGTAGATATTTCACACGACCGCTCGGGAGTTGGTGCTGTGCCCGCCGCGACACAGAAACCCGCGTCATTGGGCAACTCTTGCGTGGGACTCACTGTAGAGTTGAGTTTTAAAAACAATCTTTACAAAAGAAATTCAAAATAATTGAAGGATACAAGAGTATTTTACAAATAGGTGTATTAATATCAGCAATTTATAAGTAGAAAAAGTTGGACAATTTTCAGATGAAACAAGAGAAAGCCAAAATTATTAGCTTAAAATTATTAGTACTAAAATATTTTACATTTTTATCTCAAATTGATTGAATCCTATTTTATAAACTTAGGATTTTCTCCAGTGAAGCACTATACATTTTCAAACTTGAAATCCCGTACGGATTAATACTGATACATTGAAAAATGTTGTTTATTGTGATGAAAGACTCGGTTTATGTTATGACATTTTCTTTTTTTGTGACTTTATTTCCAAGTACTTTACCCCATTCAAAATTTCATTTTTAAGGGTTTCGTGTCTAGCTCAACTGTATTGTGTCGTAGCCTACTGGAGGTTGCAATTCTGTTTCCAGTTCACAGGATGACCAGTTCGAGGGGGTGGCATTACCTTATTTTCTATTTAAGCAATAAAACATGTTTCAGGCCACAATTAGGCTACAGATTTTGATTTATGAATATAACAGTGTTGACACGCAGTAATGGCTAGTGTAAAACGAAAAGAATTGAACAGAAAGGCGTTAGATGTTTTGCTACTTGGTGTTTACCACAGATCGGTATAGACTTCCTAAAACACTCGTAACACGAAACTGAGTACAGAGTATTGGTTAATGAACTCCTGAAGGAAAGTAAAAACAATAAAAACTTTGTTACTGGTTGAAAAACAGTTGCTTGCAGTCTATTACTGTATTAGCCTATGAGTGGTTCACAGTTACGTATTATTTTATGAATAAATAACTTCATTACGTCTTATATATGAATAAATAACCTCCATTTAATTCCTTCGGCTACTGTTACCAATCGGTTAATGTTATCAAATTAGTTGCGTCCCGAAGTGATCACAATAAGCGGCGTGCACTGTATATCCTAGGGAACCTTGGAGATGAGTACTTATCATAACATATTTAGAAGTTTCAAAATAAATATGCATTTCTTTTGCAAGGAACACTTTGGCCTACTTACAAATAAAAATAGTTTTGGTTTGTTTGTTATTCACTAGCAGGTGCCCGCGGCTTCGCCCACGATAATTAATTGAAAAATTAAATATTAAGGGTATAATAATTATTAACACTTGCACGGGAACCATTCATAAACTAAATCATTAATAATTAATGAAACAGCTAAAATTCCGGCTTCAGAGTACATTCCAAGATTAGAAAGCGCCGCCTGGGAAAACGATCTCAGATTCGATTATGCAGTTCCAAAGCTAACTGTGAACACTGATAATACCACTGCCTTGTAGACTGTATTACTCTTGTGTAATTCTCGAGACGGCGGTGGATAATACGTATCGTTTCTCAACTGTTAGTTGACAGGTGAATATGACGTGAATTATATTTGATAAATTCAGTGTAATTTTCAGAAATTATATCATTTTTTAAGGGAAGAAGTAGTTTGTTTGGATTTTTATTGTCCGCGATACTTCCAGGGTTAAACTATCAATATATTAAAGCAGGTACCCACGGCTTCACCCGCCATTATTAATTTACTCCAGGATTTTTAAGAATTTTACACTGGCAGTTTATTAAAAATGTTTGTGGTTCAGATCTATGAAAATAGTATTAGAATTAGAATTTGTTCATTGTGTTCATTTCACTTCTGTCTTATGTAATATAGAAACTGTTTTCCTAATTTTGTACTCTTCGTGAAAGTTTAGACTGCGAAAGACGAACATCGCAGAGTATACCCGATGTCTCACGAAGTGAGGGAGCAAGTGAGCACGCTATTTAGGGCCGTTGAATTGTATAAGTGTAGATTCTGATAGTATATTATTTATTTATTATACATAAAGGATGTCCTTCTCTTCCTATATTCTGCAATACAGAAATTAGGATCTACAGATTTCAAGTTGTTAAAGCAAAATTACGAACGGCTTTCTATGATTTCTCAGTTCATCTTCAACTTGGTCTACAAAACGTAGTTGAAATTGTAGAAATATTCCTGAAACACCGCTACAGTAATGAGGTAACCAAAACCCACTGTTCACAATTTTACCTGACGAATATTCCACCAACAACTTACCTTAGCTATCTTCGAAATCTACCTCAGCCTGTAGGCTTGCCTAAAGGGATTTTTTTCTTTATTTTTGATTGTTATCATTATTATGCTATTGGGCTGTTTTCTTTATAATGCTTTTGGGTTGCTCTGCTTATTACTCTAATGGTCTACCTCACTGAAAGGCATTCACGTCATACGCAGCATGGTGAGTCACATTGATTAGTGATTTTGTGACAAGGGTTTCCACTGTAATAGGATCGCTGTGTATCGAACTCTGACCAACTCAGTTGGTAGAGCAGCTGCACGGAAAAACGAAGATCGTGGGTTCGAATCCCAGTGTCGGAGGAATTCTTCTCTTGTAATATTCTCATGTAACACCCAACAGAGACATGAATTATTGTTTTCAAGTAAATGAAACTAAGAAAACATGCAATTAAAGCTTGCGTGCATTGGCCGTTGGAAGAGCACTGAGGTTTAAAAATGACGTCAGCAGCACATGTTCCATGCGTCCAAAAGCATAAAATTTTGCATAAGGACGTGGGTAGGCCTATGCTTGATCTTTTTACACCAAAATCCAAAATTCAATTTTTTTTAACAAGATGGCTAAATCAACACTTCTGTCATCCCTTAACATGTTGCACATTTACTACACGGGACTAACGGTTTATGGTCTCTTTCGGGGTTTTCCCAGGAATTTTACGTCCCGAAAAATGCAGCTTTGTTTAAATTAGTGGGTACGGATTGCCTCGTCATATTCGAAAACGTGTAAGCGTACAGAAAACAAGCAAAACAATATAACAGAATGTTAATTTAAAATGTATTGAGCATGTTTATTTATGGTAGAGTCTGGGTAACTATATCTCGCTAAACAATACGGGTACCCACATTGAAAATCCAATCTCGTAAAATTATTCTCAGATATTTATTCCTTTTTTGCCTACATCATTAACCACTGCGACTAGATGTAAACCTGTATGAAGTATAATTTAAACATTTTGGACTAATGCCAGGCTGATAGATTTTCAAAGATTTTCTACATGAATATTCCTGGTTGAATTCCTGGCCGATTACTTTGACTTCTACTCAGAGGGAGGTTATCCCAGTACGCGGGTAAAGTATGTTTGGTTTAAGTTGGCACAGTTGAGAAAATAGAGACAGAAGATGTTTGGCAGAAGTCAGGTATTGAACAGAAAGAGATAAAAAACATATTGTTGTGAAAGGTTACACACTCCCTTCTTTGAAGTTGTCACTATGATGAGGGTGGCAGAGGAGAAATGCCCATCAATGTAACTGCAAGAAGCAGTGGTGCTCAGTGAGGTTTATGTCATTTTCATCAGGATCTGAATCGCCTAAATTCATAATAAATTTGCCCAACACCAAAACTATACTGTATTTGACCCAATAAAACCCTTTAATTGTTTTAGCATGAACACAAGCATTTTTTCAATGCATAAAATTCACTTTTTTACTTCATCCGATAACAGTTTTTCTTCATTGCTAATTCTAACAGTGGTTACTGTTCTTACAGAGTTTGCGGATTTGCAAAAAATGCTGCTGTACGACACAAGTGTTACATAACACAACTATCGTTAATATAACTCAAAAAGGTCTTGTTAGAAGATTAATTAACATTCTAATCGAATCCTGCCACTCGACGCACAGAGCATAGTGCCAAAGACGAATTTAATTACGGTTATTTTCATGCAGAGGGCAGAGTGACTGGAATCTAGTAGGGAACTAAGGCATTATTTGGACGTGAAAGGACCATGAAGTTTAGTCCAGAGGATCTAATTCAGTCCTGGAATACTTTAATGTGCTAAAAATTACGACACGGGACCAACTGTTTATAGGATTGTTCTCAGGACTTTTACCTCCCAAAAAATCAATTGACCTCAACCGGGTTGAAACCCGCGATGTTCGGATCCAAAGTCTAGCACGTTACTTCTACTCCACCAAGACTGACTTAATTAACATTACCGTTCCCTAACTAACAAAACTCCATTTAAACTTCAACGGCATGAACTAATGCTAGGATCTCCCGTAGGCCTAGAGCCTAAACTCTCCAATAAAGGGTCTATGCCAGTGGTGCACATCTTCTTGAGAAACAGGCGAAACTTAGCTGCCGAACTCTTTGTAGTACATTCTAAAAAGGACTTTTTTCCTCGGTGAAAACAGCCTTACGGGCTAATTTCTCCCGAAATCTAAGGGGTTAAGCACTTCTGAGCTACCTTATTAATTTGACGTTTCCTCTAAGTTATATGCGCATTAAACAACGTGTTACTGCTCTAAACATGAAATTATATTCCATTGCATCACATCCAGAGTATTATCATCTAAAGCAGGGGAAGACAGAAGCTTGCTCTGTGACGTCACTGCTTTCTGCTCTGACTGCTCGCATTATACCTCTGCGAGGAGCATGTGAAATGGCGGCATCAGTGAAAAGGGGGGAAGAGAGGGGCATTAGTATTGCGGGCAGCGGGAATTTAGGGGGTTAGAACTTACTTAATCCGTGTTTCCGAGTTAATGAAACATCAATCGATTTTCTTGATAGTTTATCGGTTAATTACAGCACAGTAGTTTAACATATTATAAATAATTCTATTTTTGTATTCTGTGAGAACAATTGCCTTTCCACAAAATCTATGTTCTTTGACAAAAATAGACAATAGGCTACTATCATTTGAATTAATATAATTCACTACAGTAAAAATGATCGTCTGCGCCTTAGATGATACAAGATTACAGTAACAATTTTCTGACTTTCCTGTCTCTTTTTTCTTTAACAAGTCTATCAATGTTGGGACGTCATGTTTGAGCAATATTTAATCGAAGACTACATTTAGGTTGTGATTTGACAATGTACTTCTTGATTTGAGCTTTGCACATTTCATTAGTGAAAAAAATTGTTCGGCCAGATATGTCGATCCAAAATTACATAATATTCGTGCGGCAAGTCTCGGGAATCTGGTTTCAGAGAAATGTCTGTAAAAGTTACCCAAGACCACTTTACGTTCGTATTTGTCCTTTAACAGATCGTTGCATTGTAAGTTTAGCAGTTCCAACTGATACCGGCAAGGAACGTCTTTGACCTAAACTGAATATGGGGTAGCAAAAAGTTTAAACATTGGAGAAAGGTTTTCCACATCCTGAAACCTCGATTCGAACTGAAGAAGAATGTTTTGCAGAACTAACACATGTTCTGCAGAGAGAACACCATCAGGATCGCGTACTTGCATTAACTTTGAAAAATGCTCCGTATTTCCAACCAGAAGTTGTTCTACCAAGAGAGCTAAAGTGAATAGGTCCTCTAGTACCTAGCTCTAGCGTACTTTAAACACCCCTACTACCGTGCGCTCTTGCTGACGTCACACACAAGGGATCCGCATGCACTTGCTCCACAAACGTCATCACAAGACGTAGTTGACTTCCCCTGATCTAAAGCGTCCAATTATTTATGATAAATTAATATAAAATACATATGTCAAGCTATATTGAGAAATAATATTTGTACATATAGTGTTTTTGTTGTAGCTCGTGTAGGCCTAATAAATGTTATGTTATTTAAAAAAAAAACTGCACACAAAAATATATCAACCCTGTGAATGACAAACATTTTTGTACTCAGGGAGATTACAGAATGAAAAATAAACGTAAATAGGCAATGAAGGCTCCAAGGGATAAACATGATAAACACCAACACCAAAAATGTTTAAGAGACGAACCCTAAATTTTAAAGACTCGATAATGTAATATAAGTGATAGTATTTTATATAATACTTGAAATGTATTATTTAAATCTATTTGGAATCACATGCTAATTAACAGGCCGAATAAAAACAAAATTATTTTAAAATGAGAAAAGTAAGGAAATACAGAAGTAACTACGGTACAAGTTTTCTAATGAATAAACTTGTTAAGTTCAGAACATATCACATTCTTCCATATAAACTAGTGCATTCTTTCATATCCTTAAGGTAGCAACTTAGACTATTATATTAAAAATATGAAATAACATAATTTTAACCAAGAACTTTGAAATGAAATGTATTATCACAATTCACGTTAAAAACACAGATCAAGATTAAAAGTCTTGATTGACAATATTGACAACAATGATTGACAGCAATGTCCTAATCAATGCTAATGCATTATTGCGAACTTAGAAAAAACGAAGAATAACCAGGCTGTGCGCTCTTTTAAAAACAAATTTCCCACGAGTATGTAAATTTGCCATGGACTTGTAACGTTTTTTTCCTTTACATGGACATGAAATGTTCCCTGTATATTGATTTTTCTTCCCCAATGTCTTTAAACCACTGCCTTCTAGACTGTATTACTCGTGTATACACTGCCTGTCCTATACGGCTAATTTTGCGTACGCGGCGACATTAGAGAAGGCAGCACCTTTCACACCCAGCTGCAATACCCTTTACATTACCGTATGCTGTGTTGCCTTCTGAAGTATAAACTCGGAAACTGAAATATGCTGGAATTGCATGCTATCTGGGTGTGAACTGTGTCGCCTCTACTGTAGAAATTATGCAACTTAACAATACTCTGAACTCCATGTTAAAATAGCCTAAGCATAGGACAGGCAGTGTAATTCTCGAGACGGCGGTGCTTTAAACTGAACAAATTTTTTCCCTGTGTAAATACATCTAAAAGATGGCACCACTATCTCAAAATTGGAGGGGGGGAATGGCGCTCTTCATGTTTATTCCCTAGACCCTTCATCACTGCCTTCTAGACCGTATTACTCCTTCAAATGAAAAAAATATGTGTTTAGGAAAACTATATGAAATCTAGCTAATCGTTCTCTGTTTTTGTTTATGTATTTAAATACATTACTCTTTTACTTATAATTGTTAACAAGTAGCGGTAGCTTTAAATTTAATTTCTCGATGGTTTTTAATATATTATATTGAATATTGTCATGTTCATTCAGATGATAGAGGCAAGTTTACTTGTTCAAAGCGTAATTTATCTTTGGAGCAGAACTTAACTTGTATTCATGGTGAAAATTTCCCATCGCATAAACGAAAGGCAAAAAAATCATATTTATTTTTAAAGGAAACGTGTAAAATGTTGTAAGTTGCAGTCGACTTTTAACTTACATTCCAAGGTCGCTATCCTCGTTGTCACGCAAGTACACAGTCGGGGCAAAAGCATTATTTCCGGTCACATCAGCAACTTCGTGTGGAACTGGTTGTCAAGATAATTTGAATTTCAGATATCACTTAGCTTCATTACTACTATGTATACTCCATAAGACATACTTAAATATAATTATTCCTGCTGTCTCTAATGCTGCTAACTATAGTGCAGTTGGATAAGCTATTACCGTATGTAGGCCTAATAGAAGCGATCGGTTGTTTTACAGACTGACACCGTGTTACTCTAGTCTAGATCCTCTTTTCCTGATACAAATGAATAAATAATAAATTGTTTAATATATATATACTGTATATTGTTAAATTATTCTCATCCTTTCGGAATTCGTTATTATGCCTATAAACATTATAAAATGTATAAATGAACAATATTTATGGAATCGTAATTATCGTAATACGTAAATATCGTAATACATATTATTTGTTAGATGGTTAATAAATTACAGACGAAATATTATTTACCGTTGTCAGAGCCCAATATTTCACATTCATAAGTTTCAAGCATAGTATTCATTTTGGTTGAAGGCTTCCACAATCGAAAATTCGGTAATTAAATTGCACCCTGATTTTTCTACGTACACAACTATAAAATTTGAAATAATGTTTGTTTTTTATGGAAAACATTTGGTTTTATCTTAATCATTATCTCCAAAATTTGAGACGGCAACGAGGACCCTTGAAATCGGGAGGGTCTAAGCACAAAGGACTGCTTTCGAGGCACGTTTACATTATAATGGTTAATTTAAAATTTTGCATTAAGTAGAAAAACGCTACCTACAAATGATAATGAACACTGTAAAACTATATATTGTCATGAGAATTTATTTGAATTTGATAAATTCTTTTTATTATATTACCATAAAATAGGCATTAAATTGGGCATTACTCCGGTACCGGTCAACCTATTTGGTTCAATATAAACAGGCTTCTTCACATGGACATTATAAATGCGTATACCAAGTTTCATGAACATGCGATAAAGCCTATTTGAGTTATCGCGCGTACAGACACACGGACAGACAGACAGATATTTTCCCGTCTCACACAGTCTCAAAAAGTACCATTCTGGCACTTAATAATATTAAACTAAATGGATGTGTTTCGTAAATAATCACAGAAATTTAAAGCGATATTATCAAATCCCAATAGTCACTCTTATTTTTTACTTTCTTCAACATATGTTTTAATTGCAAACAACGCTAACCCGTTGATCAAACTCTACTAAATGTTTGTCAGTTACGTTTTGTTTCACTTGGTAGGCCTATAAACTTAATCTCAGTGACGATAATATCTTCCCAAGATAATTTTTAATACTGCATTACAATTAAAATGAACTTGAAAAATATGGACATAACTAATAACTTCCAAATTGAATCGCTTTAACAAAATTCTAACTACTGTTGCTTAGGAGAGCCAGCGTAGAGCTGATAACTCACCAGGGATTCCCTGTAACTGATCTGTAGGCCAATAGCTTGTAAGTTTTCCAATGAGGTGTGTTAAACAGGGTTTTTTTAAATTTATTTATTCTAAGAATTTAAAGTATATAGGCCTAATAGTAATCACATATTGTATAATATACTTACGGTGACCGTATTTCTATTAGTAAAAATCGGGACAATTTTTTTCTTTAATATCCAAAACTCCCAACCCCCTTCTACTATGAAATATTATTATTAAACTGGAACCCAAGTCTTTTCACATGATAGTAGTATATAGGCTACAGGTAGTGTGGATGTCGTAAGTATAAACAAGGACGTTCTTCCTATTTTCAGTTAGTCAACAAGACAATCATGCAATAAATGAGCATCAGAGTTAAAAATAAAATAAAAAAAACACTAGTTTTCATAAGTTATGTTCGACTCATCACTCTTATTCTGTGATGGTTAGGGTTCTTTCCAAGCATATTTCTCTGATAGAACCAGAGCTTTTAGAAGGTTCTTGTTTTTCTTGATGTTTTCGTACAAGTTGTAACGTTATAATTTTTGCTTCTCTCCTGGTACTTTTTGCAAAACCATTTTTTATTTTATATTTGATGATTTCAGTTTTACTATAAAAATAAGATTATTCGGGACATTGGAGTTTTTATTGGAACGCCGAGACAAAGTCCCTAAAATCAGGACTGTTCCGATTTTCTCAGGAAGTATGATCACCGTAAGTATACTGCAATACAAAACCCGAATGAAATATCACTCTATAATCTATGAGTCAGACTATAATGCGCAATCTTATTTAAATCGTAAAGCTATGGAATGCAGTGTAACTGCAATGCATAACGTTAGACTTAACTAGGCGATTTAATGGGCATACTTTTGCATTGTTACCTGTGTGTGAACTTAAGGACTGTTACTGTCATGACAAAAGTTCCCATCATTGTAAAAGAGCGCGGGCACAGGGATAAGTAAAAAAACGAGTAAATTAAAGTAAATGCTGTGTGTAAAGGTGAGTGGGGAGTTTTTATCGAATGGCCGGAACTTGGGTCATGGTAAATGCCTTGCAGGAATGCGAACACCGTCTACAGTATCCTCAAGAATGTCATGACCCAAGCCAACATGCTGTTTGTTTAAGAAGAATAATAATTGAAGTAAAACGAAAGTAACGACACTCTTCGCTGACAATGAGAATACAATGCCACCAAAATAATTACCTCACACAACCTCATCTCCGGCGAACGCTCTGAAAAAAATAGGTACTACGCTACAAGTATGGGTGTCGTCGATTAATTTCTTGAAAGAGGTGATTGGAACTTTGAAATTAAAGAGCAAAAAGTAGAATGATCTCAGAAGCTTTTAAATCAAAAGTTTATTAAATAACATTTGATCGATAAGGTAAGGAAATCACAAAAAGCTAAGTAAAGAAGTTAAAAAAAAAATCTAAATAAATATAATGAGCGAGTACTTAGATAGAGAGAGAGAGAGAGAGAGAGAGAGAGAGGGAGGGAGGGAGGGAGGGAGGGAGAGGGAGAGGAGAGAAAAAAGAAAAAGAAAGAAAGAAAAGGCAATAGAGGCGGAGAAAGACATACATGCAAGTAGACAGATGGCAAGCAACTGCGTTTCTTGACTTACTGCAATTTTTAGATTTCTACATTTTGTTGTAACGCGTACATTAATTACTATTAATTATTCTGTTATTAAGTGCCAGTATGGTACTTTATGAGATTGTGTGTGGGGACGAAAAATGTCTGTCCGTCCGTCCGTCCGTGTGTCTGTACGCGCCATAACTCAAATACACTTTTCCGGATTTTCATGAAACTTGGAATACATATTTATAATGTCCATGGGAAGAACCCTATTGATATTGAACCAAATCGGTCACCGGTACCGGCGTAATGCCCAATTTAAAGCCTATTTTAATAGATTAAGGAACCTTTCTATTAGAAAGGCGCCATAACTCAAATACGCTGTATCGGATTTCCATGAAACTTGGTATACGCATTTATGACGTCCATGAGAAGTACCCCATTGAATTTGAACCTAATCTGTTGACCAGTACCGGAGTAAAACCCAATTTAGTGTCTATTTTGAAGGCGCAATAACTCAAATACGCTTTATCGGATTTTTATGAAACTTCGTATACGCATTCATAATGCCCATGGAAAGACGTCTATTGATATTCGACTAAATCGGTTGGCCATTACCGGAATAATGCCCAGTTTAGTGCCTTTTATGTTAATATATAAGAAGTCGCGATAACTCAAATACGTTTTATTAGATTTTTGAGAAACTTTGTATACCCATTTATAATGTACATGGGAAGACGTCTACTGATATTGGACCAAATCGATAGACCGATACCGGAGTAAAATCCAATTTAGTGTGTATTTTAAAGACGCGGTAACTCAAATACGCTTTACCGGATTTTTATGAAACTTGGTATACACATTTATAATGTACATGGGAAGACGTCTATTGATATTGGATAAAATCGGTTGACCTGTTTCGGAGCAATGCTCAATTTAGTTCCTATTTTATGGTAGTATACGTATTCGAAAGAATTTATGAAATGCAAATCAGTTATCATGACAACATAGTCAATTGTTTTACTGTGATCTTATAAGGCTTTGGCAATTAAAATACAGTTAGCTATGACAAATAACACTATTGCTTTACATGCGCTTATCCAACTAGGCCATTAAACTGACCCCAAGTGGCTGAGATGGTAACGTCTTGGCCTCACATTCTGGAGTTCCATGGTTGAAATTCTGAAACTGGCCAATTTGACTTTTTTTTTGTATTCTGCATATCATAATTGCAATCATAGGCGTAGCCAGGCCGACCATATGGGGGGGTTATAACATCCGCGGGGTCTGGCGAGTATGGAAGGAGAGGGGGGTCCGGGGGCCCTCCCCCGGAAAATTTAAAAAATTAAGATGCAAAATAACGAGTTTTAAGCTTCCGGGGGTTCTCCCACGGAAAATTTTAAAAATTAAGATGCAAAATAACAAGTTTTAAGCTTCCGGGGGTCCTTCCCCGGAAAATTTTAAAAATTAAGACGCAAAATAACGAGTTTTAAGCTTCCCACGCTTTATACTTGTATTAAGCAATTTATGGGCAGACTTAAAAAAATTATACAATTTTCCTTTTTTTAATCAATGGGGGGGGGGTTCAAACCCCCAAAACCCCCCCCTAGCTACGCCTATGATTGCAATCATAACTGATTAAACAAAAACATACTGGCACTTTGTTACATCAGTTTACCTGAGTTTATTAATATATGCGGATGATACTAAGGGCCTGTATTACCACATGCTGACAAATCCTCCAGATACGTGACTTCCAGATAGCTTAACTGGAAGATGTCGTGTAATACCACCGCTGATCTGCTACCGGCAAGAACGCAGTAAAAATTTGTAAAATGGTCCTTACATCGCTGAGCAGAGAGGTGTGTTTGTTGTAGTTTGGTAGTCCTCCGCTAGGTGCGGCAGCTCGGATTTGTATTTGTACAATTAAATTACATAACAACATATCGTTTTAAGTGCATTAATCTATTTGTTCAATTCTATTTCATTCATATGTGAGCATAAAATGACAATTTTATGTAAATTAAATCTTCCGGCATCAGTTCTAAAATTCAGATGGCTAGGAAGCTTTCGGCTTGCGCCATCTTGTTTCAACCAAGATCCCTAACTAGCAGTCAGTACTTTGTCAGCCACTCCATCCTCCTGCTAGCTTAGCTGGAAGTTGTCTTCCCAGACAGACTTTGTCAGGAGACTATAATACGCAATTCTTGGCCAACTTCCAGATAGGTTCTCTATCTGGTACAAACTACACAAAAAGTTTAAAAGATAGGCCTAACTGTCAATTGGAATTGGTTTCGAAAGATAGGCTATAATAGGAATCGCCGTAAGGTGTGACCGATTAATGTCACATCATAGTACACCTTTTATTTCATCCGATAACTCTGCCACGTTGGCTTTAATTTACGGTAATATGTTTTGGGAAAATAATAAAGAATTTCGAGATGTATTATCAGACTAGATTTTACTTAGTTCAACTGAACATAATATCCATGACATGATATTCATCAAATGATTACAAACAAAAGTATAACGTACAAATTTACAGTTCCATAGTAAACTTCAAAACTATCTTAAAGTAACCCAAGATTTACATCATTAATAACAGATGAAATATTTAAAAACTCAACATTAAAAATGGGTATTTGGTGATTCTGATGTAGGTATATATGGGAAAAAGCGGAAAAAAAAACCAAGAAGTATATAACTTAATCAGGTATGTATAAAATGGTAGTAGATACTTTTACTAGGCCTACACTTTTCTAAGGCAATACTAAGTTTTGTATGAATAAACACCTTAGGAAAAGCTTTTCATCTTAGCAAAAAATAAATAGTGTTGGCCAAGATTTGATTTTCCTTCAAGCCTTAGAATAAACTATGAAATGTAGCCTATGCATAAAGCGTAGTATAGATCTCTGCTTTGTAGGTTTTACTAAGAAAAATCACAGCATGCATCCTTCGCGGCTTAGATTGCTTAGTGAATGGTTGGTGGTGATTTGCATGGCTGAGTTTTTTTCGAATCTATAATGTCTTTCTGTCTTTCTGTCTATCTGTCTGCCTGTCCGTGCGAAATGCCCAGCGAAATCTACTGAATGCAGAGATCTGACATTTTAAACATAGATGAACTGAAGGGTGGGCGAATGCACTTCGAAGCCGTATTTTTAATTTTCGTTTTCTTTAGCGAGTTATGAGTGAAAAACAGGCAGAAAACGTCCATTTTTTGCTCATCCGAAGCATCAGCTTTCAGTAATACATTTCATTTGTCAAATCAGTTGCAAGAACTAACATTTACTTTGAATACGATTCTGAGCATTACATGTGGAGAAGAATTATCTTATATAACTATCAATCTCTATCACTAACTTTAAATAAAATGAATTAAAGCAAGTCTTAAAATATTTACGACTCAAAATGAAATAGAAAAAATCATAACAGAAGAGAGCATATAGATTTTGAGCTGTACACTGTTACTTAATCACTATCATAAACATCATCAGCCGATGCAAATATCATACATATTTCTGGTAAAGTTTTTTTCTAATAATTATATCATCGTATAATATTATCCAAAAACTTGAGGTGCAAGTGTGGGCACAACAGAGCTCATTGTTGCATCATTTATAGTTAGCTGGATTTCTCTATTCGTAAAATAGTTCATGATTATTTTATAAAGGTTTCGTGAGCAATTTCTGAGCTTCAGCTGAAGTTCATGCTCTATGCATTATCAAAGGCACCAGTAATGTCTAGTAATATCACTAAACCAACGATTATTCTTGTAAATGCATCTTGGATCCAATTTACCACCTGCAGACTGCTTCTTCTGTTGACTTCTGTGGTAAGAATTCAAACTGGTTATCATTATAAAAGTTGTTGCTAAGCAAACGAAACATTATACATCTATAAAGAGTTTTCTAGATATTTTCCCATTACTGGCAAGAGACTGGCGGGTCACAACGAAGAAGTAGTGTTTTTGCGGGCATATGGCTTTCGTATTATTTTCACTGCTGCCAACTTCAAGCAATTGGGAAAAAATACTTAGATCTAAATATTTGTTAAAAATATTTAGCATTGGAGATGGGTAAGTAATTTGAATATGTATCAGAATATTTGCAGAAATATTGTCTACATCTGGTGGTTTCGTGTAGTTTTGTTTCAGCATAATGCGCTCCACTTCGAGAAAACTAAATAAGCAAATTCATCTTCTGTATCAGGTTGTTAATATCTTGTTATAATTTTCATGGTTTCTACAGTGTTTGTACACTAAATTTCATGACTTTCTGGCAGCCTGAGAAGAACAAAAGTTCTTCCAGCTGTTAAATTTAGCTTGTGTCATTTTTCAGTACTCTGACTTTACTCTATTATAAGCATCTTCATATTGCATTTTGCTCGTTCAAACTTTCTGCAACTTGAAACACTCTTTTCTGCATAGTGTCCATTCTTTATTCCACCAGTAATTTTTCGAAGATTTGGAAGAGAGTTCAGGTAAATGTGCCACGCACAAATTCACTATTGCATTTGTAATTTCGTTTATTAGTGTATTTAGTACACCTGGAGCGTCTACTTTGGATATCGTCTTTTGTAATTCCAATATTTCGTTTTTGTAACTGATCAAGATTTCTCTTACCTTATTTATAGAATGTACTATTTTATCACACCAGTTTTTATCCTTACTGATAGTTTCAATAACATATTTAGGTTATTTTCTGATTAGGTAAATAATTCCATTGTATTTATACTCACTGCCATTTGTACTATTCTTTATTACTTCTTCTGCCCGTACCATTGGTACTATAGGTAGAGGAAGTATTGTTTTCGACCCCCGGAGTTGAGTTTTTAACATAAAAACACGTTTTGACATCCCCCTGAATCCAAAAATACTATTTTCGGAAGCTTGTCTGTGTGTGTGTATGTGGATGTGTTTGAACAGCCTAGCTCCAAAACGGAAAATCGTATGTAAACAAAATTTTGTAATTTGAATCAGGTACCTTCCGAAGATGTGACGTGAAGATTAGCGACAAGTTTCTCTTATTATTAAGGGGAATTTGCATGAAGAAATTTTCGTTTTTCGCGATTTTCTCGAAAGAGGTATGACAATTTTCTTTAAATTTTGCACATGGTTTGCTTATACTAAGAGCTAAAACATTTATTTGATACATTTTTTTTTCGAAAAAATTATCTAAAGGGTAGTTATAAGCCACACACTCTGGATACACGTTCTTTGCAATACGGCCTCTTGTAACGCAAAATCATACGAAAACAAAATTTTGTATTTGGGTTAGGTACCTTTTGGGGATGTGACGCGAAGATTGGCTACGAGTTTCTCTTATTTTTAAGGAGACTTCACGTGAAGAAAATTTCGTTTGTCGCGATTTTCTAAAAAAAAACAGCTCTTACGATTTTGTTTAAATTTTACAGATGGGGTGCATATATCAAGAGCTAAAACGTTTATTTGAAATGTTTTCGAAAAAATTGTCTGCAGGATAGTTATAAGTAGGGCGAGGATTTGAAGGTTTTACCTATTTTCCCCCCAGCTTCCTAATTAGAACATTTTAACGTATTTTTCCGTTTCATACCCCTAGCTTCCGAATATATGAATCTGATAGAACATAAAAAGGGCTAAATCGGACTAAAGGGCTTATAATGGACTAAAGAGGACTTTTGATGAAAAATAGGGGCTAAAGAGAACTTTTGCTGAAAAACTAGGGACTAGAGAGGACTTTTCTGAAAAACTAGGGCTAAAGAGGACCTTTTTTATCAGAAAAACACGATTTTTAAATAGATTTTCGAATTGATGCAAAGGTAAACAAACATGGAAATTTATGCATTTTAAGAAAAGACATAATAAAAATAAAATTAAAAAAACGCACTGAAATTAACAATGTATATGTCAATTTGTCCCTTGCCTTTGTAACTCGGAAATGTGCCGCCTCGCCGTCGCAGGAAATGAAACTTGAGCCGTCTTCAATACTTTGAAATCTGCAAGTAATCCATTGTCGTTTCAACTTTCAAACAAGTAATCCATTGTCGTTTCAACTTTCAAACAAGTTGCCAACCGACGACAGAGAAGTAAAGGAGGGTCTGTGTCAAAATTATATTACAATTTTCGGTGTTTTATTAAGACGGCTAAAATCGTTTGTTTGAAACCTAAAAAGGGCTATTTCACGAAAATAAAAGGATAAATACCTTTTATAAAAGCCTAAAAATCCGTCCCTACTCATAAGCCACCCACTCTGAATACTTTGCAGTATGGCCTCTTATTTTATATCAGAATGTGAAGTGAGAAATATATTGGTCATGCTTAAACTAAAGAAAGTTACGAGAGTACATTAATCAGATTTTATTTGGGTAGGCTTGTAAAGGTTAGGCGCAATGTTAGTGAAGGTAGGCGTCAGGAACGTGAAAATAGGAATTGTGGTTACCGATCGTACCAAGAGGATGTGTATTTGGGCTTACTGAAGCCATCTTCAGTCCTTGTTGGCACCGTGTGGCACACGGCAAAGATATTTTATAGTACAAGATACCAGCAAGAATACATAGTAATTCTAGATGTGTTTTATGTCTATTATATTAGAGTGTTTTAACTTTTTGACTCAAGTGTAATAGTGTTTTTTATTACTGACATCAGCAAAGATAAGCTGTACATTAATATATGCCTACTAGTGTCGTGTGCCTATAATATACTCATACACATCTTATTGAGGTTATAAGGTGGTAAAGAAACCCAACATTATTAATACGACCCTCATTGGATTTAAATTTATTAACAATTTACGGGCAAAGTTCATACAAATGCTACAAAATGCATGATTGAATTTTAAGATTAAATAATTAGGCTATTGGCATAATTAAATGTATTTCGTAAAAGTGCTACTTATTTGTAAATTATTAACACATAAATCTGTTCCATATTCTTGTTTACAGTATTTGTAAATATCGAACGATATCTCATATCGATTGAACGTAAGAACTATCCATTTCACATGCTTCTAACCGTTCCCAAAGTGTAAAATCATTGATATGTTATAATGATATGGACATGGGCAGCAGGCCCTACAAGAAATTCTCAAGCGGTCATGGGTTTGCTTTGGTATTATACCTTTGGTTACCAATGCAGCAGTTCTGTAGCGCTCGTTTGTTTTCCCGCTCATAATGCTAAGGTTAGGCTCCTCCTCTAAAAAAAACATGGGATAGATAATGGACGTAACTCTAAAATCAGCTACTTTAATGCAAATGATCCGTATAATCACTTTCGTTATTTTGTTTGGCACAAATTTCTCCAGATTTCAAAATTGTGGAAATTAATGATTTTTCTCCTATATGAAACTGGAAAAATCTTTAAGGGGTATGCGTACCCCCCAGAAAAAAGAGCTGATTATTATTAAAACTACCGACATGACTTATTCAGTTATTAAAGTCACTTTTATTAACACCATTTTAAAAATAGTTCGAGGATACCGAACCATTTCCACAGATGCGGCACCTCTTTTCTTGACTGCCAAAGCTAAGGCAAAAATAACTGACATTAAGAAAGGACGAGAACCAATCGTACTACCACCAAATTGCAAAGTCGAGGAAATTGGCAAATACTTAGATTTTGGACACCCTGGTATCTTTCAAAATATTGTACAACTTGTTTCATGCAACAATGATCACCAGTATGATATATTCTCAGATGAATCACGCACAGAAGATCGGCAAATTCAGCATTCTTCAGTTGGTTGTGCTTTTGTTGTGTACCAAAGAAACAGTGAAGTTACTAATAAGGTATATAGACTAGCACCTATGTGTACAATCTTCCAGGCTGAGTTGTTCGCTCTGAAGGAGGCAGTTCAGTGGTGCATTGAGAACAGGTGTAGTGGACGAATACACAGTGACTCTCTGGCATCATTGAATGCAATTCAAGACAAGTATAATGGAAATCCAATTGCCATAGAAATCAGGCGTATCATTTCTTCCAATAATTTTCACATATGTCTTACTTGGGTCAAAGGTCACTCTGGAGTGGAAGGAAATGAGAGAGTAGACGAACTCGCGAAGGCTGCAGCTACATCAGACTTGGACTACAGTTACGCTGCCTGTCCTATATCTTTTTTCAATAAAACTATAAACACAGAAATACTAAATGAGTGGAATTTGTTGTGGATCAACAGTAAAAAAGGAGTCATCACAAGAAATATGTTCTTTCCAACTATAGAAGACAGGAAACAAGCAAAATTCTTTGAAATGAACTACGTTCTTACTCAGTTCGTGTCTGGACATGGGAAATTCGGTAGTTCCTTTTCTAGATTTCATATACCATCGCCTTCTGGATACTTGTGCTCCTGCAAAGAAGAACAGCAAACAATAGTTCATCTTCTGTTCGATTGTCCTATTTATCTGCAGACGCGAATCTACTTCACCTCTCATCTAGATTCGTGTGGACTTCAAAACAACACACCACTAAATGGAATTTTTAGACGCAAATGTTGTGCATCTTCCTTTCTCAGTCTCATCTTTCACATTTTTAAAACTCTTTGACTGTAATCGTAACATTATGTGTTCTTTTGATGATTATGTATCACAAATCTAACAGGTTAATTATCCATGTATGTATTCAAGCTTATGAAATCAATCTAGATTACAACATACAGCCCTAGCATACCTATTGGTGAAATAGGGCTCATTTGTATTGGAGAATAATAATAATAATAATAATAATAATAATAATATAAATAATACCAAAGAGGAGGTATAAGCTCATGGAATGGGAGATAACATATTCTGCATGAATGACTATTGCCTCCATGTCCAAGAAATGTTTGTTTATGGAGAAGTTCACCTATATCTTTGTGAACATGTTAACGATAATTAATCATGAATGTTGGTACTCTAATGGGTTTATAGAAGCATATTAAGTAGCCTACATCTGAGACATCTCGGACAAAAGAACAATGCAATTCTGTCGGTTAAATAAGGTATTGGCTTCGCTTTCCAAGTTCGCGGGTTCGGTCGTGTGTGCTCAAATGCGCGAGTTTCCAAATTTACGGGCATATAAATTTCTAGTGACGGTTACAGGCCTACATACTAGTGCACATCAGCCGTTAGCAAAGAAACAGTATTTGCATAAAAAAAGTTTAAAAATCAGATTTTTGCCCTTCAAGCAAATGCATTTCACTTTTTGGGTTTGTTAGGGATGTTAGTTTTACATTCTCACTATTTGAGTAATATTTTTCATATCTTACATTGTTAGCCTATATTATGGCTATGTTTTGTAATCATTACAACATTTTAAACCACTCCACAAATAAGTGCAGGATATGCAGAACTCTAAAAGTTTCGCAAATGCCTACAAATGGCAATGTTACCTCATGGAAAGAAATGTGGTCGTGATGTACACTCCAGCAATGTAATCTCAGATGAAAAATAAAAATTGCAATCCCACACCAAAATGTTCCTCTCCCAACCTTATCAAACTTACGACAGTTATGATCAAAATGGTATGGTTAAACATTATTTGACTCAGTCTATCTTCATAGAACATACCAATATTATGCCAATTCAATTGAAATTCACAGTATTCATTGCTTACAGAAATAAAATAGTCGTTTTATTTATATTAAAAACAAATATCACATATTCTTTTTCATCAATAAATGGATGCGAGATGTCTCTTGTATTTTTCAAACCCGTACTTATAACGATCTCTAAAACACTGCATTTACAAGGTTGAATGTGAGCAAACTTGTATATTTTACAAATTTAAAAAAAATACGCACCTAATACAACAAACAATTTAGTATTGCAGTAACTAATGGCAGAGAGTTAATAGTTAGTTAGCCCGAAAAACCATTATTCAAAATTATATTACTTTTTCTAGGATATACCATACACACACAAAATTAAAAAGACACCACCACTTATTCCCAGCTGGAGAACGGGTAGGCTATTCTGCAGTAAATAAAGGAGTACACAATTAATTCATGTACACTCGGAACGGCAGTGTTTTATAACATGTAATGTAGGATTATTACGTCAGAACGAAAATGAGGCAGAGTAAGTCCTTGCTACTATGGAAATATCAAAATTTACGGCGCAGAAAGGTTTTAAAATTCCATACCGAATCACATTACCTTTATTTTGTACTTTATTTTAAGGAAACACATATTATTATAAAATATAACAACTTTAGATGTAAAATCTTATGAAATTTATATCTGAATGTGCATTGGAATCGATATGAAAAACGTAGGCTACATCATAATTCCAAGGTTTGGTACAATAAAGGATTTTAATATTTGAGCATCAAATTAAGTCTTTAGAATGTCTGATGAACTATATTGTTGACGTTTGGAGTTATTATTAGCATGAGTCAGACACTTTGTATTATTCAGACCCCTTCTCTGGAGGGTCAACTAGACATCCAATTCAAAGAAATGCAGCAGTACTCTGCCTATGTGGATTAACAGAAGACTCATCCTGTTCATCACATCAGTGCAATAATAATGTAGTCGGAAGCCGTAATACTAGAGGAACAGGGTCGACAGTCTCCGGTTACCGTAGTTCGCCAATTGGAGAAGATCCAGGGGTCTCGTCGAGTAAACCTTCCCCACCAATGATATCCCTACCTTGTCGTGGTGGTGGGGCTTGCGTGGTCAAATGATCCTGAGAGCTATGCCGGCGGTAGCTTAGCTACTGGTAGGGCCTCCCTTGCCGGACAGGTCGAAGGTGATGATCCAGACTAAAGGGATATCCTGGTCCTCCAGGTTGGGGGTTGGACGTAGAGGAACAACTCATCCCGTAAAACACGGTCGTTGAGAAGACCTAACGACAGAAGTCATTCCACTACAAAGGAATGCCGCCCGGCAGAGACAAGTACTGTGCAGTACTCAGCCTAAGTGGATAAACAGAAGACATATACCTGTTCACCACATCAGTACATTGCCATGTAGTCGAAAGACATAATACTAGAGGAACAGGGTCGACGGTCTTCGGCGTTCTTTAGTTCGCCAGTTGGAGAAGATACTGGGGCCTCGAATTTTTTGTCAAGTAGAACCTACTGGTCTGTTCACCCACTACCAAGATGTTTTTGGTGCAATTTATGAAATCTTCAAGTGATTTTCATTGTGTACATGCAACTCCATGTATGTTGTAAATATTGGGCAATATATGTACGAAACAAATTGGATGAAGTCTGGTGGGTCATCTAGACTTCCAAAGCAAAGGAATGCCGCCCGGCAGAGACAAGTACTGTGCAGTACTCAGCCTAAGTGGATAAACAGAAGACATATACCTGTTCACCACATCAGTACATTGCCATGTAGTCGAAAGACATAATACTAGAGGAACAGGGTCGACGGTCTTCGGTGTTCTTTAGTTCGCCAGTTGGAGAAGATACTGGGGCCTCGAATTTTTTGTCAAGTAGAACCTACTGGTCTGTTCACCCACTACCAAGATGTTTTTGGTGCAATTTATGAAATCTTCAAGTGCTTTTCATTGTGTACATGCAACTCCATGTATGTTGTAAATATTGGGCAATATATGTACGAAACAAATTGGATGAAGTCTGGTGGGTCATCTAGACTTCCAAAGCAAAGGAATGCCGCCCGGCAGAGACAAGTACTGTGCAGTACTCAGCCTAAGTGGATAAACAGAAGACATATACCTGTTCACCACATCAGTACATTGCCATGTAGTCGAAAGACATAATACTAGAGGAACAGGGTCGACGGTCTTCGGTGTTCTTTAGTTCGCCAGTTGGAGAAGATACTGGGGCCTCGAATTTTTTGTCAAGTAGAACCTACTGGTCTGTTCACCCACTACCAAGATGTTTTTGGTGCAATTTATGAAATCTTCAAGTGCTTTTCATTGTGTACATGCAACTCCATGTATGTTGTAAATATTGGGCAATATATGTACGAAACAAATTGGATGAAGTCTGTTGGGTCATCTAGACTTTCAAAGCAAAGGAATGCCGCCCGGCAGAGACAAGTACTGTGCAGTACTCAGCCTAAGTGGATAAACAGAAGACATATACCTGTTCACCACATCAGTACATTGCCATGTAGTCGAAAGACATAATACTAGAGGAACAGGGTCGAGGGTCTTCGGTGTTCTTTAGTTCGCCAGTTGGAGAAGATACTGGGGCCTCGAATTTTTTGTCAAGTAGAACCTACTGGTCTGTTCACCCACTACCAAGATGTTTTGGTGCAATTTATGAAATCTTCAAGTGCTTTTCATTGTGTACATGCAACTCCATGTATGTTGTAAATATTGGGCAATATATGTACGAAACAAATTGGATGAAGTCTGGTGGGTCATCTAGACTTCCAAAGCAAAGGAATGCCGCCCGGCAGAGACAAGTACTGTGCAGTACTCAGCCTAAGTGGATAAACAGAAGACATATACCTGTTCACCACATCAGTACATTGCCATGTAGTCGAAAGACATAATACTAGAGGAACAGGGTCGACGGTCTTCGGCGTTCTTTAGTTCGCCAGTTGGAGAAGATACTGGGGCCTCGAATTTTTTGTCAAGTAGAACCTACTGGTCTGTTCACCACTACCAAGATGTTTTTGGTGCTATTTATGAAATCTTCAAGTGTTTTTCATTGTGTACATGCAACTCCATGTATGTTGTGAATATTTGGGTTACATATAGTATATATGTATCTCTTATGATGCGTGATGTAATAAACAACACGTTGAAAAGCCTATTCTTTGTTTTTTATATTAAAGTTGACAGTCATTGTGTCGAGGTGCTAAGCACATTATAAATTAACTATAAATACATTAATAGACAGTAAACAAACCTGCATTTATAATTCTATATAAATACGGCTCATGTTACATTAAAGACTGTTTAACTACTAAAACTGAAAACTCTTTCTCTCTTGCTGTAACATTCAAGAACATAAAAAATTTCCAAGTCTATAGTAACCAGCAGGTGCTGAGAAATCTAGGGACAGTTCCGCAGTATTTTCTACACACTTCACATGAATACGGAATTATGTCTGAGAATTCCTCCATGTTAGCTTTAATTTACAGCAATACATTTTGGGAAAAATATCAGGCAATTTCAAGATGTATAGTCAGAGTAGATTTTTAATTACTCGAACTGTACATATAATATCCACGTTATGACATTAGTCAAATTATTACAACAAAATAAATAAATAAATAATAAAGTAACCTACAAATTTACAGTTCTACAGCAAAGTTTTAAAACAATGTTAAAAAAACACAACATTTTCATCATTTGTCTACTGAAAGATGAAATATTTAAATGTTCAACAATATCTATGGATATTGAGTGATTCTGATGTATATAGGGAAAAGGAAAAAAGAACTAAGACAAAAACTATAAGTATATAATGTAATGTCAATACGTTCAGTACTTCAAAAAGTATGAGAAAATTGTAAATAGCTTTTTAAGAAATTAAGCACAGGAAAGAATGGTACTTTATGAGATTGTGTGTGGGGACGAAAAATGTCTGTTCGTCTGTTCGTCTGTCCGTTCGTCCGTCCGTGTGTCTGTACGCGCCATAACTCAAATACACTTTTCCGGATTTTCATGAAACTTGGAAAACACATTTATAATGTCCATGGGAAGAACCCTATTGATATTGAACCCAATCGGTTCACCAGTACCGGAGTAATGCCCAATTTAGTGCCTATTTTAATAGATTATGGCGCCTTTCTAATAGAAACTTCGTATACGCATTCATAATGCCCATGGGAATACGTCTATTGATATTCGACTAAATCGGATGGAGTGTGTAAAATCCAAATTTTTTACTTTGTTTAAAAATCTAAAAAAAATTACTAAAATACTTCAGAGGTTACTTGATTATAATATGACACCAGCAGAGCTTAAATGTTTATATTTTTATTTATTTTAATTTCTTTATTTTTTTAAAGCCATGTGAATGACATCCATGTACATGTGGATGGCAGAAGGCCACATAAATGACTCACTTTGGCAACAATCTGCTTTTCTTTATGTGATTTCATATTTTTCTCAGCATACTTCAGTTACTTTTGCAACAAATTTGCAAATTTGTGTGCATACTCCGGAATTAATATAATTTTAACGAGACTGTGTTTTTATGGTTTTGGGGGTGGGAGGAATCAAGCAGAAATTCATTTAATCAGTTTTAAGATCTTAAGTACAGGTCACAGACACCGTAAACACAATAGTATCCTACATTTATCATCTACATGACTTCAGAGTCATCCACATACCCCTTCATGAGACATGTGGATGACACAAAAATCAGGCATGTGGATGACAAAAAAGGAGTTTAAGTGGTCTCAGCAAGCCATTCCTAAACCTCTGTAAGCTCAACTTCAGTCAAGTACTTTGAATTGGAAGGTTTATCATAGTGCATAATCAAAATTAATTAATATTCACTTTCTGCCTACTTTCTAGAAGCCATGTTAATGACGGGGAATAAAAACGCTTTCCTTGAAAATGATGCAAAGTCCTTTGTTAATCCCAAACTGTTTGTAAACAAGCAAAATTCAACCTTACAATTCAACCACAAGCTTCCCTGTTGGCTTTCTAACACTGTTGCCAGTTGCCAGTTATACAAATTTCTCATTTCTGTAGAAAAAAAATCCATTCTTTTCAGCCATGTGGATGACCAAAAACCCTTGGGGCATTCTTTATGTTCATTAGGTGGGGTGACAATTTTATTTCATTTTATTTTTTAGGGATTAATATTCTTCACACATTCATACTCATTGACAGGAAAACAAGTTGAAAAGGAAATAACATTTTGTTTTGTGGAAAAATGCATTAGAATATACAAAACCGAGGTTTGGGACAGGGCATGTGGATGACATTTCATTGAATTAAATTCGATTTTGGAATATCAGAATTTAAAGTTAGTGACATTTCAAAGTGATAGTTGTAGTATGGGAGTAGTAGAAACTTTATTTTATTTTAATTTTTTTTTTAAGTTGAATTTGAAGGGAAATATCACTCCGGAACACAAATTTTCCCGTATTTGAAGAATGAACATAAGTTATAAGAAGTCGCGATAACTCAAATAAAATTTAGTGTGTATTTTAAAGACGCGGTAACTCAAATACGCTTTACCGGATTTTTATGAAACTTGGTATACACATTTATAATGTCCATGGGAAGACGTCTATTGATATTGGGTAAAATCGGTTGACCTATTTCGGAGTAATGCTCAATTCAGTGCCTATTTTATGGTAATATACGTACCGTATTCGGAAGAATTTGTGAAATGCAAATCAGTTATCATGACAACATAGTCAATTTTTTACTGTGATCTTATAAGGATTTGGCAATTAAAATACAGTTAGCTATGACAAATAACACTATTGCTGTACATGCGCTTATCCAACTAGACCATTTTCTTTATTTTGTATTCTGCATATCATAATTGCAATCATAACAGATTAAACAAAAACATACTGGCACTTTGTTATATCAGTTTACCTGATTTTATTAATTATTCTGATATGTTTTCTTGTTCATTGGGTTTTGTACCTGAACATTTATTGGTTCCTTTAAATTTATTGACTCTACTGTACTAGACGCATGACTAAAACAAAATGTCATCAACGAAAATTGCGTTATTCACATACCTAAATATTGTATTACTGTTAATAAAACATAGAATTTAGGAAAATAGCTTTTTAGGTAGATTTCGAAGAAAAATCTACCTATTGCAGTGGATACCATGTCATGATTTTCGAAAAATTCTTTCATATCTTTACGTTTCATGCTCCCCTGAGTACGAAACCACCGCCTGTTCAAAAAAATTGTTTGTGATATAATATATATATCTTTACACGCTAGCGGCCGTAATTTTGAAGATATTTGAACCAAATTTTAATATGTTATTTCTAGGCCCAATAGTTCGGACAAGTTCGTTAATGAGCAAAATTGGCCCAAGGGGGTGGTCGGGGGAGGGGGTTGAAATTTTAAAACATTTTTATCTCGGCCCCTATGAAGTATAGAGGGAAACTTTGTTTGAATAAATTAGAGTACTCCCTATGGAGTTCACAGTGACACCAACGATTCGGGGGTTCGAGTGAGGGTGGGGGTTGAAAATTAGAAACTTTTGACACCACGTCTTGTGGGGTATCGTTGAAAAGCTCTTGATGAGTACTCTACAAATCAATAAATAGTTTCTTGATAGCTCTCATATGACGCGAGATTTTAATGTTTGAAAATAATAACACTTAAAAGAATTATTATAATATCATAATTTTGTCTTGTTTAGCGGCTTTGCTAATTTTATTCAGCGGCTTTGCTAATTTTATTCATTGCTAATCTTCGCACGGCCTCCCAGAATATTATATCCTATTCTTGTTGTCCAAACAAATGATTGTAGGCTCTTCCTCTTTACCGAATTCAGTTCTTATTACTGCAGGTTTGCCATGCCAAGGCTAAAGAAGAAGAATGCTATGCAGCGACAATAAATTAAACCAAAAGCACTTCGAAGTCTACCTCCGCCTGTAGGCCTGCCTAAAGGGATTTTTTTTACATGGAAATATATTAGGTAGATTTCGAAGAAAAATCTACCTATTGCAATCGATACCATGTAATGACTTTCGAAAAATTCTTTCATATATTTACGTTTCATGCCTCCCTAATTACGAAACCACCGCCTGTTCATAAAATTGTTTTGTGATATTTTTATACATATAGGCCTATGGGTGATTCTTCAAATACGGGAAAATTTGCGTTCCGGAGTGATATTTCCCTTCAAATTCAACTTTAAAAAAATTAAAATAAAAGTTTGTTTCTACTACTTCCATACTACAACTATCACTTTGAAATGTCACTAACTTTAAATTCAGACATTCCAAAATCGAATTTAATTCAATGAAATGTCATCCACATGCCCTGTCCCATACCTCGGTTTTGTATATTCTAATGCATTTTTCCACAAAACAAAATGTTATTTCCTTTTCAACTTTTTTCTTGTCAATGAGCATGAATGGGTGAAGAATATTAACCCCTAAAAAATAAAATGAAATAAAATTGTCATCCCACCTAATGAACATAAAGAATGTCCCAAGGGTTTTTGGTCATCCACATGGCTGAAAAGAATGGAATTTTTTCTGCAGAAATGAGAAATTTGTAAAACTGGCAACAGTGTTAGAAAGCCAACAGGGCAGCTTGTGGTTGAATTGTAAGGTTGAATTTTGCTTGCTTACAAACAGTTTGGGATTAACAAAGGACTTTGTATCATTTTCAAGGAAAACGTTTTTATTCCCCGTCATTAACATGGCTTCTAGAAAGTAGGCAGGAAGTGAATATTAATTAATTTTGATTATGCACTATGATAAACCTTCCAATTCAAAGTACCTGACTGAAGTTGAGCCTACAGAGGTTTAGAAATGGCTTGCTGAGATCACTTAAACTCCTTTTTTGTCATCCACATGCCTGATTTTTGTGTCATCCACATGTCTCGTGAAGGGGTATGTGGATGACTCTAAAGTCATGTAGATGATAAATGTAGGATACTATTGTTTTTGCGGTGTCTGTGACCTGTACTTAAGATCTTAAAACTGATTAAATGAATTTCTGCTTGATTCCCCTCTCCCCCAAAACCATAAAAACACAGTCTCCTTAAAATTACATTAATTCCGGAGTATGCACACAAATTTGCAAATTTGACGCAAAATCAACTGTAGTATGCTGAGAAAAATATGAAATCACATAAAGAAACGCAGATTGTTGCCAAAGTTAGTCATTAATGTGGCCTTCTGCCATCCACATGTACACGGATGTCATCCACATGGCTTTAAAAAAATAAAGAACTTAAAATAAATAAAAATATAAACATTTAAGCTCTGCTGGTGTCATATTATAATCAAGTAACCCCTGAAGTATTTTTGTGATTTTTTTGAGATTTTTTAAACAAAGTAAAAAATTTGGATTTTACACACTCCAAATTTTCCCGTATTTGAAGAATCACCCATATATATATATATATATATATATCTTTACACGCTAGCGGCCGTAATTTTGAAGATATTTTAACCAAATTTTATTATGTTATTTCTAGGCCCAATAGTTCTGACAAGTTCGTTAATGAGCAAAATTGGCCCAAGGAGGTGGGAGGGGGAGGGTTGAAATTTTAAAACATTTATATCTCGGCCCTTATAAAGTATAGAGAGAAACTTTGTTTGAATAAATTAGAGTACTCCCTATGGAGTTCGCAGTGACACCAAGGATTCGGGGGTTTTGGGGGTACGAGTGGGGGTGGGGGGATGGAAATTCGAAATTTTTGAAACCACGTCTTGTGGGGTATCGTTGAAAAGCTCTTGATGAGTACTCTACAAATCAATAACTAGTTTCTCGATAGTTCTCATATAAGGCGAAATTTGAAAATTTGAGAAAGTGCTCTTTCCTCTTTTTTTGCAGTTATTATTGCGGGTTTGTCATGCCAAGGCTAAAGAAGAATAGTGCTGCGCAGCGACAATAAATTAAACCGAAAGCACTACGAAATCTACCTCAGCCTGTAGGCTTGCCTAAAGGATTTTTTTTTTCATTCAAATGTTGACTCACCCTTCTGAACACTTAAATAATATACTGTAACTATTTGTTATTATTATTAGGGCCAGGATTTCTAACCAAACTGCATACCTATTTTCAGACTTCTAAAAATAAGCAGAAATGTTATATTTCATAAGACAGTACTTGGCAAGCAATATTAATTTTATTTCATCGCGCTTATTTTGCCTATTCTGAAAGGAAATCAGTTTTGCTTACTTGTTATACGATTCTGAATTAAAATAATATACTTTATTCAAAACTGTCACATTAAACATGCTTATTTCACTCCTAACTATCATTATCGCCGGTTTCCTTTCTTTTATCGGCTAGTAGAATTACTGAAACTCCGGGTTATAAAAAACTGTCAGATTGCTAAAAAGCTTTCCGGTGAAGAGAAATACTCGTATATTGAAGAAGAGTTCATAAAAAAGAACTGGGTTGCTTTTCACATGCGTCTGTGACGTCCTGCGACGTTGAAAGAGTATTTTCACTTTACAAATTGTTCTTCACTGACAGAGGCAGGAGCTTCACAGAAGGAATTATGCGGATGGCCTTCCTTACATACTGTAACATCCTTGAATAAGATAAGATTTCTACGAAACTAAATAATTTGATTTTCGTGTATTTGTTTTTGCTTATTATGGTGCTTATTTCTTACATTTTTCGTGCTTATTTGTTTGCTTATTTTACTGTTTCATTTTGCTTATATATCCGGGCTCTAGTAATTATCTTTATATATATATATATATATATATACTTAATATACTTAAGTAACACAGACCAACAGCCATTTTGGTGCCTATTCTTGGGTATATTTAGGTCGCTGATGCCAAATGTGCCATTAGTTTTGTCCTATCAGCTTTAGAAAAAACAGTGCCTATTTGTAGCTTCTAAATCATGCGAAGAAAAATGCAAAACACTAACATTAACAGTGCAATAACAATATAACATGGGGTCTTTAAAAAAATTGATATTATCACATATTGTACGGTCGTTTATGACTTATGAGCCGTCAATTTGAGGGCCAAAAATTAATCCAGCTTTTAGTTTTTCTGTACTTCGTACAGTTTTCGTCCTACGTGTCCAAAGTATAGCCAAGAACCTTCACTAGCTATATTATCAAGTAAGATTTTGTTTGGCTAGACTAAGAGTTCACGAATAAAATCCCCCTCCCCCTCGACAAAAGTAGAGCTGGTAGAGAAAAACTGTTTACATATTTGGAACAAGCACACTAATAGCTAAAATCCGGTAAAACATCTGAGACACCAAACAAAAAGTAATTTTTTGTTGGGCTGTGTAATATAACTATTTATTATTAGACTACTATTTGGAATTTGACACATCAGTTACCGGTACTTTTCTGGGTGTATGATTTCCAAACAATCTCCTATAAGTTAATGGGTTTACATAACATGAAGTTTTCTGTTTATATTTAGAATGTCAGCTTTCCACAGAATACAATTTAATTTTAACCTTTGTCAGCACAAATAGTAAGGTATGCTCATTTCTAGCTATGCAATAGTATTCACAATTAAAATAGAACAGTATTAACTTATTCTCAGTCCACTACAAATAGGGCTTCGTTTTTGTCGCAGCAGACCACGTATTACGAGAAAGAGTTTGATCTTGGTATCACTTTCAGTATACGCCTTATGAACTTAAAAGCTCGGTAATGCATGGTAAGGATTTGTGGTAATGGTTGGAAGGAGAGGAAGGAATGTTTGAATTTCTTTGTGCTTCCATAAACATGAAGGGAGGAACGAATAAACAAACTGATTAACAGGAATTGTGTTTAATCCTGTTTCTGGTGCCATTTTCATCATATCAACACCACTACCGTCATCATCATCATCATCACCGTAAATATTTTTAACGGTTGTGAATAAATCCTATCCATTCATGAAGCCAAAATACCCTTATAGTTTATAAATATTATTTCCTTAGAGAAAAGTTCGTCCCTTACTAAATATGCTAATAATTATTAAGACGTTTCTTATTCCTAAGTGTTCTACGGTGATTAATGAATTATTTTTTCATTACTGACACTCTTGTGAATATTCTTCTTCAGGTTGGTTATTGCATGTTTAAAAATGGCTATTCCCACGTGAAAATGGCTATATAGGCAAGAAAATAATAAATATCTGTAAGGTCCGGATAAATGTGCGATTATACGTGATTTAGGTTAGTTTGCCTAGAGAATGGATGGCGTTGCAGGTACATCTCGTAACATAGACAATGACACGCAAGAGGGAGACAATACTCGAATGCACAAACCTAGCTCGTCTTAGACTTCTGTGGAGAAACGAGCCCGGATTTTTTTTATTTTTTTAGTTTTCTTTCGCGGTGAAGCACTGCATTGGTATGTTGTTGGTTAACTATCACTTCCAGTATGGTTACAAGATGCGTTACACTGGACCCCAATGGCCATTAGTAAATTATGAAAGAAGAAAGCTCGACGAATTACCACTCAGATAGTCTTGACAATAAGAGAGTAGGCTATTATTAATGGCATTAGATACATTTTCTATTACTTTTTCCCTTGGACAGTTACGAAAAAGTTTGTTTTATAGCTTTAGTCACATTCAAAAACTGGTATTTATCATCTGTAAATTTTCAACTGTAAATTTTCAAAATTTTCAATTGTAAATTTTTAATCCTTTGCTTGTAAAACAACATGGTAAGGTTTTAAATAAGCTAACTAAAACTTAATTTCAGTAACAGTGGATTCTGAATCGTTAGCATTCAATGCGATGGTGAGGTTCTTATTATCGGACTGTACATTTCTGTTGCTATTGACGTGTGGGGACATCAACAAAAAGTTCACGCACCTAAACTTATGCGAAAACGCTCATAACTCCGGGCTCTGAATATCTTATATTAATCTCTGGCTTCCCAGATATAATGTGGATATCTTTCTTTCAAAATTAACTATTACGCTTTTAATTATTCTGTATCTGTTAAATATAGCAAACAGCCGGAACTATTTCCCATGTGTCTATTTTATCATTGAGTGCCCGCTAGCGTATATTTGAAATTGGTTGACGTCCTGTGCTTGCATTTAAGTCTCCTTCATAAGATAGTATGCTCCCTTATGTTTATTTTACTTCATACAATCTGGAATTCTTTTTTAAAAAATCTGTTTTTATTTTGCTTTCTAGCTACTGGTGCATAAGTATAATCGTCGATTATATATGTTGTATTCTTAATACTATCTTAATCATGATATTCTTTCTTATATAAAAGTATATATTGTTTTTTCTTCCTCCATTTATCAATCAAAACGCTACTCCGGCAGAAGCCCTTAGTTGTCCGTGTGTGAAACACGCGGTCTCCTCAGTTACGAAATGTGGCCCTCTAAAGTTTTAGGCAAAGGGTCCTAACGAGGTACGCAAAAAATTTAATATAAAATAAAATTTCCTAAAACCTAATTTTCGATCAGTAAGGAAGACAGGTGTTTCATAAAATACTGGTAGTGCAGTGCCTGTGCAGTGCATTGTTCACTAGGAAGCACTATGCCCAAAACAATAAAAATAGACCATATTTCTAAATTTTAAAGAAAACAGTGAAGTTTATTCCTTCCAGGGAATGAATCAACATCAGTTTCCTATTGTGATTATTGATATAGGAGTGAATTTTAGGGTTGTCATGCAATTAAGAAGTTTGCTGGCTTTCTTGTCATCAAGTTTTAAAACGCTTTTGGCCCCTTGCAGAAAAAAATCAGGTTTCGTGGAAATAAAAGGCGAATCGCCCAGTAAGCTATGTGATGAAGATTTGTCATTCATGGTAGAAATTGCAGAGCATTTAAATTGCTCGAATTTAAAATTACAAGGGAAATCAGTTTCTAATTTTGTTGTATAATAATATTAAGGCTTTTAAATTAAACCTTATGCCTTTTGAAGGGCAACTGGTAAGCGATCAGCTTAATAATTTACCTCCCACATTGCATTAGACTTCAGTCATTACGCTTAAAATAGTTAATTACTTAATAATAATGAATATAAGACTAAAAGTTATAAATAATTTTATGTTAAAATCCTGTTATTTTGATTATTCACGCATTTTCTACGTATTTTATTTAAAAGTCGGGAGGTTGCTTTTTACAAAATACAAAGCATGCTTAACTTTTATAACAAACAAAAGATTGTGTTTTCATTTCGGCATGGGGCCTTTGGAATCAATTTATCACGTCAAGTTGGCCCTTATAGTCCAGTCATTTGGTGCTCAAAAATGGGGTTACCTGGAAAGTTTTCCGGGAGTTTTGAAAATTAGTGATTTTATAGATTTCGACGTGCTCTTTTCGAATTTTCACTTTGCTACCTCGTATCTTTGCCGCTCGCGCCGCCATATTGGAAAAATGGCGCGCAAAAACACCTTTTTCACAATATCTCCTTTACAGCTCATTTTACGATGAAAATAGTTATGTAATAAATTATACTAGAGAAAATTTCCTATAATTTATGTCGTAACGATGTTTTTGTAAAATGGATAGTTTCAGCGTACAAGCGCCGCAAAATCTACTCCGACACGTGTTTTGGCCAAAGCCACGGAAGATGCGGATACGCTAATAGGCCTAACGATCAATACGGCAATCAACACTTCATCTACATTTGATTCCGTAATAGTTGTCGGCAAAGATGTAGATCTTCTTATTCTTTTGACGGCTCTATCTACGCGTTCAGAGACACACACACACACACATACACACACACATATATATATATATATATATTCTCAAACCAGGAAAAGGGAAAATTTCGCAACGAATATATTCAACAAAACGTATCGTAGATAAAACAGCCGCAGATAACATAATATTATTTCTGCACGCCTTTAGTGGCTGTGATACATCAGCACTAGTTAAACAAAGAAAAATAAAATGTGCTAATGTATTACAAAAAAACAGAATTAAACGAGCTTGTCCAGGAATTCAAAAACCAAAATGCAGATCCAAAGATCATTGCTGAAGCTTCTTCCTTGCATTGTATGGTTACAGTGCCGTGAAAAGTGTGTCGTTAAACAACTATAGATATACATGCTTCACAAAATCAGCATATGAAAATAAATTTAATATTGCATAGCTGCCACCGACGGAAGCAGTAGCACGACAACATTCGTTCCAAACCTATCACCAGGTTCAGCAGTGGTATATATTGAATATATTCGTTGCGAAATTTTTCCTAATCCTGGTTTGAGATTATATAGGCTATGTTTGAACGCGTAGATAGAGCCGTCTAAAGAATAAGAAGATCTACATCTTCGCCGACAACTATTACGGAATCAAATGTAGATGAAATGCTGATTGCCGTATTGATTATATCAGCCTAGAAAAAAAGACGAAAATTTCTGCGGTAAAAACGAAAATAGGTGTGTTTGATTAAATTCGCTGTGCTAAATTCGAAAATGCATTTCGTTTTTCTCTATCACATCTGGTTAATTGACATTTGTGAAAAATATTATTTTGACATTTTGTATAGTAAAATATCTGTATGCAGCTTTGATGCTGGATTTTGAAACTTTTTCCTTTGCGGTAAGTGGTGTGATAGGTGATCTTAAAAAATTTTGGGTCACTGAACATGAATCCGTTGACCGTTTCTACGTAACATGTCATGTTTTCTTGCAATAGGTATTTCACAACGAGAGATATAAGTTATTGCTTAGACTCGCTTACAGGATAAAAAAATACATAAAAATTAGGATAATTTTGATAATAGTTTTCGGGGAAAAATCAAATATTATTTTCAAACAGTCCAAGACGTATGTATTCCAGTACATTTTGTGAGTGCAGGCCAAATAAATTTATTTTTGCCAAATCATCTGATGCCGTACAAATGCTCAGTGACAAAAAAATCTAAGTTTGTTTGGAGGGGGAAATATTAAGGATTTGAACTTTTGGGAATTTTTACATTGGTTATAAGCTAAAATCTATAAAATATATTTTAGTTGAGCAAATGGTATCTTATTTATCTTATTACATTGATCGAGCTGAACGGTTTTGAACATGTATTTTAATAATTCTAAAATCTATAAATTAGCCAAATTTCAAGTTTCTAGCTCATCTGGAAGTGAATAAACATCAATGTTAATAAGTGGAAGATTAGACTGTCGTAGATGTGAATGATGTCACGGCTATCCAGCAAGTTTTTCTATACTTATGGGGCAGCTAGAAACACCAAATTTAGCACGCTTATGTGCCCAAATTCCTACCAAATTGTATGATTCTATCTTTCATACCGTGTGTGCCAATATTACACAATGTGAGAAATATATATAGAATTTATTTAAAATAAAAAAATCTAACTCAATCTAAGGGATAACCGATGGAGATACGTCAAAAAGTTATAAGACCAAACTTGTAGATCTCTAAAAATCCGTTACTGCTTCTGCAACAGGTTTTTTTATACGACTTACCGTTTAGCTACTATAAGCCCCCCAAAAAGTCTACACAGACCTTAAAATTGCGTCCGCCATAACAGCAAACACGAAAACTAGATGTGAAACAACAAAAATAATGACATTTTTTAAATCAGGAGACCTTATTTAGTTAAAATCGCTCATTAAATGCTTTACAGCAAAATGATACAGGTAGTGGCGTATCCGCATCTTCCGTGGCTTTGGCCAAAACGCGTGTCGGAGTAGACTTCGCGGCGCTCGTACGCTGAAACTATTCATTTTACAAAAAAATCGTTACTACATAAACTATAGGAAATTTTCTCTAGTTCAATTTATTACATAACTATTTTCATCGTAAAATGAGTCGGAAAGGAGATATTGTGAAAAACTGTTTTTGCGCGCCATTTTTCCAATATGGCGGCGCGAGCGGCAAAGATACGAGGTAGCAAAGTGAAAATTCGAAAAGAGCACGTCGAAATCTATGAAATCACAAATTTTCAAAACTCCCGGAAAACTTTCCAGGTAAAACTACCAAATGACTGGACTATTAGTAAAAGTTGATATTGATGCCTGTTTTACACTATGCTTCATGATATATCGCAATAGATGCTCATCTGCATCTTGGGTGTCTCTTACTTCCCCGACCCATCACTGCAAGCCACCAACACCAAATGGAAGTGGGGAGGCCACGTCGCAAGACTCAAAGACGACAAATGGACATACAAGGCCACAATGTGGGACCCTCGTACTGGAAGGAGATCCCGTGGAAGACCAAGACAGAGATGGGCTGATCTCTTAAAGGAACATGTAGGAAGACAGTCAATCAGAGCAAGAAATAGGAATGACTGGAATGTCTTAAGAAGACAAGTGACCAGTGACTGAAACCAGTGTGTATGTGACTGAAGACCTACGAAGACAAGTGAATAGGACCGAAACAAGTGTAATGACGTAACCTACAAAGACGTGCACAATGACTCAGACTAGTGTAAGTGGACAAAGACCAGGAATTGCATAAAAGCCCAAGAGCACAAATATCCCTCACGTGGAATAGCTCACCACGTGTAGGTATATTCGAGCTTAACCCTCTTTGAGGAGACCATTGCCCTTAACGGGACATTTAGGCTAACCATATCATAATTTCATTCCATTTCAAGAATATTTTGAATGCTTTTATTTATTTATTTATTTAATTTTCAATTGTTTATTAAACAAAAGCAAATCATAAGAATTATAATGGGGATCGAGAAAGATAGCAGCTGTAAACAATTTTTTGTTAAATTGAAAATATTGACCTTACCTAGCATCTATATTTTTGAAGTATTAATCCTTATGTTCAAAAACAAGTCATGCTACCCTCTAAATAAAGATATCCATTCTCATAGTACTCGCCACTGTAGTAACTTCCATATCAACTCGCATGGTACTATATTGTATCAGAAAGGAACAAACTATCAGGGAATAAAACTATTTAACAAATTGCCATCCCAAATAAAAAATCTACCTAACCTTAAGTCATTCAAAAAAGAGTTAAAACAATATCTAATTAATAAAAGCTTTTACTCGCTCGATGAATTCTTTTCAAATACAGATTGATAATATATTACTAAGTGATAATGATTTGTATTTGCTCTTCATTTTGTACTAGTAAATATGTAAATTTTTTTGTTAAGGGTTGTTAATTATTTATCATATCTATGTATTTCTTATTTTTTTGCTTTGTAAATATGTGATATTGTTTGTTGTAGGTTAGTTAGGTCCATTTTGTATTTTTAATTTATGTATATTTATTCCTTTTAAGTTTTTGTAATTGTTCTACATTTTTGTACTTGTAAATATGTAAAATTATTTGTATAAGTTAGATTTGTACTTTGACAATTCTGATGTCCGAGGATACAATGTACCCTCTTGACTGAAAGATGCAATAAAGAACTGAATTAATATATTTAAGTGTTGTTCCCCTCAAAAATCATGTTCGCTGTACCGTTTTCCTCGATCAATAGTTATTCAATACCTCAATCTCAATTTTTTTAAATTTTTATTTATTCAGCCTTGCCTTTCGGTCTCATGCACTCATCTTCAGGACATCTTACTTTGTCGAGTTACATTTAAAAAGAGTGGAGAAATTTTAATAAAGGCGTCATTGTAGACAGAATAGCTAAAACTTAAAAGTTCTTAAAAACCTAGGTAAAATTCACTACTCCTTTCTACTTTTTGTGTTGTATGAACAGCTAATAAAACATTAAATGCGGGTATGTGTATTATGGGATATTATGAGTATTTTTCAATCTAGCTTGCGGATGCTACATTTAACGGCAATTAATACTTACTACTCCTTAGGACTTGCTCACTTAAGGAGTTAAGTTTACTGAGCTATTCCCTGCATAGGCAGGAGGCCATGGCCCTTATGGGATGTACTCACGGCTAATTTCATTCATTCATTCATTCACTTTCTTAAATGTTATTTGTAATACCAAGGAATAACTTATTTCTGAACATAAACTAAACTAAACTCCATGGCGCTACATCCCTGAAGGGACAAGGCCTACCACCCGACCGCTGCGTCATCTGCCATAGGCAGACGGCAGGATTGGGGGCATGTGGTCAAAATGACGACCCCACGGCCGTTAATGGTGGTTTCCATTATTTCTGAACATGCCCTAGTTTAATTACAGTTTTTCCTTCTGTATGAGATAATCCGGAGGATTTCCAGATAAGAGTGTGTTATTTATTCGTCATATTTTGAATGTCCAATATTATGGTTATATTTATTTATAGAATTGATGTATAACCTAACATCTCGCATCTTAAATGTAATTATAGGCTCGTTGCATAATGTGCTATTTCTCACAGCAGTTTAGAAAATTATGGAGTTCATTAATATTTGATTTTTTATTTTTTGGTTTTCATCGAGATTGTCATTTTCAGCAGGCTAGATTTATAATTTTTTTTCTAGAAGCAGAATCCTAATATGTTTTGTAACGCTACTTTAGAGAAGATTATAACTCTTGCATATACCACAGGACATTATTGCTCTTATTGTATTTTATGCTTTCCAAGTACAAAATATTTATGTAGTGATTTTTTCAGTAGGCAAACTTTTTCTTTGGTGTGTGATGAAAGGGCTGTTATCTTCACTCACTCAAAACAAATCTGCCTGTAAGATGTCTGGTTTTTTATTTAGAAAAGGTTGTTTACCAGAGTGGTAAGTGAAACTCTTGTGACAGACCTACATCAAGTCGATTCAATTATTGTCTACTTCAGATGAACGGAATATAGCTGACCCAGTATAACGTGTTCGTATTCACAGCAGTACCTTGCATTACTAACTTCAGCAAGAGTTCTTGGAAATTGAAGTTTGCTATGAACTGGAGGTATTATGGTAGCGTCCATTCGCATCTTGAAATAAAATCAGGTGAACTTATGTAACAAAGTGTCAGAATGCTTTTGTTTAGCCAATGATAATTGCAATTATGACATGCAGAAAAAACGTTAATTTTTAAATCGATTTCCGAGTTAAGCTCCAGATCGATTCATTAAGCTGGGCTTAAGGAAGAACAAAGATCTAGTGTGATAAGCATATTTGGAGGAATTTGTGGGTAGTGTTATTTGTCAAAGCTACCTTCCAAAGCCGTATATGGACACTGTAAAACAATATGTTGCCATGAGAGTGTTATTTGTCAAAGCTACCTTCCAAAGCCGTATATGGACACTGTAAAACAATATGTTGCCATGAGAACTGATTTCCATTTGATCAATTCTTTCTAATATTGTATAGTATCATAAAATAGGCATTAAATTGGACATTACTCCGGTACTCCGACTTGGTTCAATATCAATAGGTTTCTTCGCATGGACGTTATAAATGCGTATGCCAAGTTTCATAAAAATCCAACTATGCGTTTTTGAATTATCGGGCGTACAGACACACTGACAGACAGACGGTCCGACATTTTCCCGTCCCACAAATAATTTCATAAAGTACATAAAGTACCATTATGGCACTTAATAAAGAACTGTTAGAATTAACTTACTGCAATAATTAATCACCCGCCCAACTATTCGGATTTTAGTACAGTAATAGGAAACAGGCCAACAATAATAGGATGAAAGATTTAACATATTCTGTCTTCAATTGAGGGTGACCTCAAGGATAAAATTCAAGACAAAAATATGTCTGATACGGATAGCCGAAATAGTAAAATCTCCCCCCCCCCCCGTGATCCATCATAATTATTTCCATGTCTAACTTACGAATGGAGTTCATTATCCTTTGAAAATAACTAGATTTGGAAATCAATTACTAAATATCGCAGATTTGTGTAAATTATATGTAAATATGATTATTGGTATGTAGGCCTATATAAACATTCAAATAAGTGAAATATAGGAAATATAGAAATAAATCGTAAACTGTGGTATTTTAAATAATTGAGCTTAATGAATTAAAATTTCCTAATGATTAAATTAATGTAATAATGGCATTATTAAAAACAATGATAATAACAATAACAATAACAATATAATAAGCTCTTATTCCCTCGAACCTTTGGATTGATGAGGAATGGCGCCACGGAGCTATTAAGGTAGATTCGAGTTTTTACTTTAGAACGTACATTCGCGGTGGTTTCTTGTGTGATCAGGATGAGAGCTGGCGGATAAACGTTCTTCCCACCGCAGAGCGAATTCATCCTTCAGATTATATACGTATAAGGATGATAATTCCATCTATGTGTATTGTGAAGTAAATTATTATAATTATTTTCGACTTAATCTTTGATATTTCATTATCGATAATTTAATTAAAACCAAAGTAGAGGTATATTAGTGTTAATAATATAACTAAATAATAATGTACCTCTTAAGGAAATGTGAAGTTCAGTTAAAAAAAAAATAATAATAATAATAATAATAATATATCCTTGAATTATAATTAGGTTAATCTCCTCTTATTTTTATCAGTATATAGGAGAAGTGCGCCTTTTATTGCCTTATAATTATTATTTAATTATGTAGTGTAACTAACATTATTTTGAGCAGCGTTCCATGATGTGATTCTTTCGAAATTTATTCAGTTTATTCATTTGTCCTGAGCTCTGGTGTTCACATCCTCCCGTTACCAAACACAGTGTTGCCTATTGGCAGTGGCGTGTGGATTGTGGCATGTGAAGATAAGTCAACAAGAGGAGCTGTGTGCCAGATGTTCGCACCAGAACTACAATAACAACTATACTAGAAGGACTGAAAAAATGACAGAACAGAATATTCATGAACGGAGGGAGAGTTGACATCGAATGAAAATCACTTTTCTACTACAAATTCGTTCACACAAGATAATACATCTTTTTTTTATCACAAAGCAGTAAGACATTTCTTGTAAATAACAAAAAATAGAAAGCAAAAATCGGTAGGCCTACTTGATGAAATTTCATATTTTTTTCTGAGACATCATATACAATGAAGGATGTAGTATAAATTCTTCTCGGCTCAAAACGAAAAGAAGTAGCTTACTTTTAATTTGCATTTTTTTAAATTTTTTGGCATTTTATTTCTACTGGTCATTTTTTACAGAAAATTTTCATATTTTCGTTGCATTTTCGCTAGTTTTTTTCCTTCAGAATTGACTTTTCTAACATTACCGATCTCATTAATTCCTTAGCGATGAGGCATTCATTAATAAATACGGTAAATATAACAATCATAATTGAAAACATAATAAAATTAATACAGTAATATAAAATACTTAAATCTTTTCGTTTGTTGATTATTATTTATTATTATACAACGGACTATTTTTTAAAAAACACTTTCAGAAATAAAGTAAAGTGAAGTGAAGTGTTCCCTATTACAGGCCATGGAGGGCCAGAGGATTCCAGGAGGTCGAGGCTCCCAGATGTTTAGACATCGGCACGTGAGGGTGGTAAGGTTGTCAGCCTTACGCATCGGCCGCCTTTACCCCCAAAATTGCTCCTGGTACTCATTTCTGTTAGAGGCTGATTCGACCCCAGGGCCATAGTGCCACCAGAAGGGTTAGGCCAATTGCAAAACTCCAACGACCTCATCTGGGGTCGAACCCGCGACCTTCCGGTTTGTAGCGCAGCGCCTCAACCACTACACTACGGCATACCCCCACTTTCAGAAATATTAAGTCTTTTTTTCCAATTATGTCATATTTGCATAAATATAAGGTCATTTTATAGGTATTTTTCTGGCATTTTTAGATCATCAACTTCCGAGCCCATGATTAACACTTTTCGATAATTAGATGGTATTCCAATTCTTCGCATAGGGGCGCATGAGTTTAAAAGGGCTGAATTATCAATACCAATCTTTGTCACCGGCCTCGAAATATAATCTTAATAACCCTGTCGACAATATATTTCTACGAGTTATAACATTAAGTTCACACATTATTTAATAATGGATGTTTTCATCTTCGTTGACCTTACTGCACCAACTTTCTTCTACGGAATTTCGAAGAAGTGTAACGACTGATAAGCTAGCAAATATTTGATGTCTGATGTAGATATAACTTATGCAATAAAATAAATTCCAATGTAGGCCTATCTCCTCTAAATTATATATTTTTTTAATAGATTTTGTAGGTTATATACATAAGTTACCTAGGACAGACCTAGTAAAGAGACATTTGTACACTCACGGATATAACTATGAATTTATTGATTTGCCATAATTATAATGTTCAGCTATCTTCACCATAAATGTAACGTTATGTATTGAACACGGTTGAGCACGCCAGTTAATCAACATAAATTAGATTGAAGGCTTAACTCGATAATGCTATATTTTTCTTTTTTACATTTTGATTATGATGACACTATACTTGATCCAAGATGTGTACGGAGCAAAAGTAAACAACAGACTTGCCTTGACTGTGTCCTGTCGTTTTATTGTTTAATCGCACCAGCGCATTAATCACGATAGTGAGACTAGCTCAGTTAGATGTTTAATTACATTCCGGACTCAGCGTACGATTATTAATCTTATCTAATTGTGAAAACATAAGTTCTGTTAAGTGAGTTGCTTGCTTTCGTATTTATATCATCCATGTTTTACAACATATATCTAGCAAACAAGATTCCATTTGTTTTCATCATTGCCTTGGCAAATTTTTTATTCTGAAGAAAAACAATTGACATAAGTTACTAAATAAAAGGTATATTTTATAACATAATTAATTAATTCGTTGTACTATTCATTTACACAATGTGTGGTGAAGTACATCACATATTGTAAGTGAAAGTGTAGGCATGACCTTTAAGAATTTGTATTATGGAAAGAAATTGCGAGTCAGGGCCTTAAAAACTTACGTCACCAATAAAGAAACGTGCGAGGTCTGTCCAGCGGCGAGAAGATAACAGATTGTAAATAAATGCAAAACATTGGGAATCGAACCCTGGAGCCTTGGCACTTAATCTAAAAAGAAAAGTTCAATTGACTTTACTGTATGTAATCGACTAAAGTCTCAAGAACGAACCCTTGTGAACTGTGCTTTGTATTTGAAAATGCGCTCTTACGCTTGCCAGGCAATTCCTGTGGAGAGGGAGGAGACCTATCGGTAATTTTTGCATCCACCCTCCCCAGACAACAGCTACTGTACAATCATTAATTAAACCATTACAACACTAAATCACACCAAATACAAATAACAATAAAATTAACTATTTCAAATAACTATCTGTTGTCTCTAAATGAATTCATCATAAAAATTGAAGATTTTAAAACTTCCAAGCAAATCCTAGTTAACTCCACCCGGTTAAAACCCAACAATAACATAGTAGATTTTGTGGTTTCGGGCAGAGAGCCACAAGATCCGAACACAAGAGGTTTTACTTCAAAATCAGTATTCGGCCATTTAGCTTGAAAGCTATCCCTCAGTTGTAAATATTTATCAGACTTTTCCTTGGCTCCCATATAGAGGCTGTCCCCATCCTCGTATCTAATCGTGACATCTAAAACCCATACTTTGTTAGACACTTTTAAAACTAAATCGGGTCTCAGAAATACGCCGGCTGAAATAGGGAAATTATGTTCCTTGTACAATTCGGAATTAGGTATTACAGCCATCTTCCCGAACACCTCGGACACAATCCGGTCGTGGCGCCTCATACGAGGTTGTTTATTAGCCATGCACTGACCGAGAATGTGCCCGAGGGTTTCGGGAAGTATACCACACTTTCTGCAGATGGGGTCAACCTCGGGTCTATAGCGGTGTTCAAGGACCCTGCAAAGGGCTGTATTAGTGCGAAGTTTAATAGCCTCAATGAGTAACCTTGATGGAAGCCGATTCTTGTCGTACAAAAACTCATTTCCTATTCTATTATCATAGAAAGAAGGGGCTGATTTTCCTTGCCAAATACACGAGGCCCACTTTAGCCTATCGTTCTCTTTGAGAACAGTTTTCTTCCTCTCAATGTCCTTAATCGAGCAGGGCCAGGTTAAACCGAGTCTTTCAGCACGCTTAGAAATCTTATGTTGAAAGTCATCAGAGGCTATTACTGTTTGAACGATGGGGTCATTGTTAGAGTGCAACTTGGACGCTAACCTGAGCGCAGCAAGCTGCACTATATTTTCTAATTTTGGAAAACCAAGGCCTCCATCGCGGCACCTAGCATAGAAAAATCCGGATGTGAGCTGCGCCGGGAGGTGCAGAATTTCCCTGAGTATTTGTCGAAGAGAATCGTCAAAGGCAACCAATAGAGTCCTACTCGGAGGACTGGCTACTAATCCATATAAGAATTTCGGAATAAGGTGCCTGGAGATAAGATCGAGCTTTTGCGCCGGCCTAAGGGGATAAGAGTGAATTTTCCGAGCCGCCCTCAAAATCCTATCACCAAGCACCCCGCCGTCCCCTCTAAAATTCCAAGGGTCTACATTTATTCCTAGATATTTTAAGGTCTCTCCAGGAGGTGAGAAATTAATCTTTGAATTCCCCACCCTCACTAAAGGGTCGACTGAGACCCAGGTATCTCTGGTGGCAACGATCTCTAAGGCACAGCACTTACTAACCGAAATTTCCAAACCTACTTTGGTCAGACCTTCGAACAAGGTGTTCAGTTCGCTCTGCAAATCATTTCTATTATTAGCTAGCAAGACGATATCGTCAGCAAAGGCTAAGATTCCCGTTCTCACTTCTCCCCACGAGAATCCCAGCCCTGCCGACTCAATATCGCGAATAACCTTATCAATAACAAGGTTAAAAAGCAGAGGAGATATCGGGTCACCTTGTCTTATTCCTCTTTTAACCTGGATAGAGGCGCCACCCGATTGAAGCGTAGTATTACAATACATGTATCCAGACATTATTAAGTTGGCAATATTCCGAGGAATACCATTTGCCAACAGAGATCTTTCAATGGCCGTATGAGGGACCATGTCGAACGCTTTAACGAGGTCTACCACGGTTAAGCATGCTTCGGTTGTCTACTTTTGCTCCGTACACATCTTGGATCGAGTATAGATAAAACTGCTTTATTTTTATTTGCAGACTCATAAGAAAGATTATGGCCAAAGTAAAACGAATTGCAACGATTAGGATTAACGTTAATTATTATGTATTCTAGTGGATTTGCGGACGTTGCCTCGGAAATTTCCAAGAAGGAGCTTATGATGTCGATGATGATTATGATGGTGATGAAGGTAAAGATAAATATGAAGTGACGAAATGACGACGATAATGGTAGTGGTGATGATAGTAAATGACGTTAGCGATGATGATATGAAGGTATCTGGGCTAGATCTATTGTGATCGGCAAATCTTATCATTTAATAGTTAATTATAAGTTATAACATTACTTTCTGTTTGCGTGTAATTCACTTTTTTTCAATACCAGGAATTGTAAGGTTTGTTTAGTCTCCCAGTCACCTATTGTATGTTCCTTTTTTTTTTTTTTTTTTTTTTTTTTTTTTTTTTTTTTTTTTAATGAACCGCGCCCATCAAATAAGGTAGTAAAGAAACAACTGGAGTTTTCTAATTGTATGCTTCTGATTGCTGCCAAAATGTACGCTGTTTCCAAATTATCAATTTCATTTTTAAAAAAAGTCAATGAGTAATACACACAAAATGTCTAAAAATATTTTAAGCCAACAAGGTTTCACTTTAACCATTACAGCAGTTGGAACGATTGAATTATTATCTGCATTCCATGAAATTGAGACAGTTGTCTACTTTCTGTATACGTGTTATAGTAATTTCTAATGAAAGTTGTCCTGGCTGGAAAATAAGATTCTTTCCCCGTACTCTGTGCGACTCGTTCTCCATGCGAAGTAATTGCTGAACTCCGCAAGTTACAGAAAATAGTAAAAACATGAAGTAGTTTCTAATTGACTTTAAACCACAGAAATTTCAAGTTAGCAACAGACGTAGCTCATTTTTTAAATGACTGGGCAGTAACTTACCATCGGAAGAAAAGAATTTTTTTCAGACTTGTGAGGCACAGCTGCCGTAGAAACCGCAACATATGGAGGCTTCGCTTTATGCTACATAATACTGGAGTGGAAAACTATTTTTGATCAAGAGTAATAATGTGGTAGACTGAGATAATGTCGTTTGTTGTGGTACGACTTCTTCTAGTAAATAATGAAATGCCTCTATATTATGGATTAGAACGCTTGGATAACTTATATTTAGTTAGGAAATAAATATTTCCATTTATTAAGTGCCAGAATGGTGCTTTGTAAGATTGTATGGTGGACGAGAAGAAGTCTATCCGTCTGTCAATCCGTCAGTGTGTCTGCAGCGCGATAACTCGAATACGTTTTATCATATTTTCATAAAACATAGCATACGCATATATAACGTTCATGGGAAGAAGTCTTATGATTTGGACCAAATCGGTTGACCGGTACCGGAGTAACGCCCAATTAACTGTTTCAAAATAATAAATAATCACTATACTACAAAGTCGCGTGGAAAACTCACTGACATAATTGCTTACCCACTTCCAGATGATACAGAAACTTGACATTTGACGAGCTCATATCTTAAAGCCTGAAACTGATGGAAGAATTCCAAAAAGTTCTAATTTTTTGTTACCCCCGAAAACATTAAAAATAACGGATGCAACTTTAAGATCTGTGCAGACCTTCATCGAAGGCTTATAGTAACTGAACGGCGAGTCGTATCAAAAAACCGATTGCACCAGCAGTAACGGTTTTTGAGAGATCTACAATCTGTTTATATGATCTTTGTCGTATTTCCATCGGTTATACCTTAGAATAAAAAAATCTCTAAGTATTTTTTTTAAATATTTTTCCTCGCGTTATGTAATTTTTGACACACTTATAGAACAGTTCTAATTGAAAAAAATTAACATAAATATTAAGTGTGGAAAATCTAGCTGTATAGCCGTGACGTCATTTACACTATGGCAATCTAATCATCACTTGTGATCACTTATTAACATTTATGTTTACTCATTTCCCGATAAGCTTTTAGCCTATAACCGATTAGAAAATTCCAAAAAGTTTCAAATTTTTATTTTCTCCCTCCAAAACAAACTTTGTAAATTTTTGAATTTTTTTATTGTGTATTTGTACGGCTTCAGATATTTTGATAAAAATAAAGTAATAGGCCAATTGTTGATAGGAATATACCTAATATTCTAGTCATCCCACTTATTCCTTTACATATGCTTAATCAAAGTTTCTCAAGAAACCGTGGTCTAAAACTCAATAGTATCTGAAATATGGCCTATTAACGCCATCTAGCACTTGTGTTACATCAGTTTGCCTGATTTTATTTATTTAATGTAATATTAGAAGTCGCTGTTCAGTAAATCGAACTGTAAATAGATATTGCATTTTATATGTAATTAGGCCTATAGAATTTTTTTTAAAGGACAACACAGGATACACTGAAAATATGTAATAATGTGCAAAGAAAATTACATGAAATATGTAATTTAAAACATCTATTTAAATCGAAGAAATATATTCAAATCAAACAAATCCTATTTATTTTATTTTTAAAATTCACTTGAATTTACCTATCCTGGCAACCAATCATTGGTAGTTTCTTGTACGTTCCTTGCACTTTGTGGATAAAACTTACTAGAATAAGAACAAGAAGATCGTAACTTAAATCGGAATTCTTCGTGGACTCCTTACATTATTCCCACAGAACCCTCAGGGGTCCCCGGAACCGCTGCTATAGTATTGCAAAGGAATTTTTATCGGAGTGATTTAAACCGATTTGTATCCGCTTCAGCGGTGACAGCGGTACGGTATTAAATTGCAGTAGGCCCATATATGAAGTAGCCTAATACTACAGACGTACTGTGGTCAGTCTACTCAACGAACAGGACTTTCCTGTTTATAAGTCATCTTCCTTGTGACAATGGACTCACCAAGGTCAACAATTTAAAATTCCTCATCCCATTTAAATAATCTTATATGCTAAATCTGACAGCGATATATGTTTTGCCTTGCCTAATACAAATTATTTAAGAATACAGATTCCAAAATTACACAAGGAACAGAAGACGCTTCTCTATAAATTGTTCACAGATATATAGCTTATATAAGAGTGTGTGTGTAAGTTATATATATACATACTAATAACGGGGATGATGATAATACTACTGCTAATACTAATACTACTTCTACTACTACTACTTCTACTACTACTACTACTACTACTACTACTACTACTACTACTACTACTACTACTACTACTACTACTACTAATAATAATAATAATAATAATAATAATAATAATATAATAATAATAATAAACTCATTGCCTGATCTGGAAGAAAGTTTTACATTTGGCCATAGTAGCTGAAGGATTTTACTCTGGATGGACTTATCTACAGAAATACCCACAAACTAGGAGCAGTTGCCCCATGATTATACTCGGGTATATGCAGTATATTCTCTGCGAAACCTGACTTGTTAGTGTCCTTACTCTGCCATGGGCGGCCGCAGAAATTTTATCAAGGGGGGGGGGGGCAATGAACAAGTTACTGCACCACCTCTACCATTACTATGCTGCTGCTACTACTACAATCACTTTAATATTGTTATATTATTGTTATTATTATTATAATCATCATCGTCATCATCATAATCATTATAATCATTATCATCGTCGTCGTCATCATCATCCACATCCTTGATTTCCTATATATCCCTTACAATTTCACATAAAATGCGACACTTTAATTGCTTTATCTTCATTACAAAAAATGTTTAGTGAATTATTCCTACATATTCATATCTAAGGTACTCAGCTGTTACAATCCTTTTCTTTCTTTCTTTCTTTCTTTCTTTCTTTCTTTCTTTCTTTCTTTCTTTCTTTCTTCAAACAATTCCAACCATAGTACGTGGAAACTTAAGCCTCACTTCATAATATTTGCTTATAATCCTTTAGTTTATCAATTTATGTGTAAACAAAATTTCTAGAGGGGGGCAACGGCCCTACCCTGCCCCCCCCCATTCGGACGGCCATGTATAATACTCTGCCCATTATATATATATACTTTCTGTTTCAGTTATGCTTAATTAATTTATTTATTTATTTGGCCTTTCCGTAACTGACTTGGGAGAAGCATTATCTTTTCTCGGGGTTTTTTACTTTTCTTCTATATTGTAATTATAAATCAGCCTGACTGTCATATTGTCAGAAGGTCCATTCGTTTGGGATTTTGTTTATTTTATTTAAAGTAGGCTTGCAGGGAAGACTAAAACACACCTCACAGGGTTTGACTGCTATTATTATTGCCACAAGCATGGTAACCATTTAGCTTTGCTTTGGTCATCGCAATAGGAACAGGATGTGTCGATTTTAGAATTTCGCAGCGGGAGCAAAATAAAAGCTGAGAATGAGTGCGAATACCACATTCGTATTGAAATGGCTGCGTCTGTGTAGGAGGTCGGCACACTGTCAACATTTCTCATTGTGGTGGTCGTGGCACTCAGGAATTCCAGATCAAATAAGGCTAAAACGAAGCGAGGTAGGCATGGTCGATAGATATGCGTAATCAGCCTGTATAATTAGTAGTCTAATCACAATTTCGGACGAATTAGCAAAACATAAGTATAACAATTTTACAATATGTAGACTACTATAGTGATGATGATGATGATAATAAATTTTATTATTATTATTTTATTATTAACATTACTTATTTACATTATTATTATTATTATTATTATTATTATTATTATTATTACACATTTAATAAAAATAAAAACAAATAAGATAAAACATACATATGAGCAGAGCACGTGTTTAGGGGTATAGTAGATTAATATAATTATAATTACATATCAATACACAGTATAGGACTACAAACGAAAAATTCTAAATTTATGAGTACAATGTATTCAAAAATAATTTTTCAACATTAACCAGTGGTTTAAAATAGCATTTACAACAACAAAAAATTGAATAAATTGGATTGAAAACATTGAAAGACCAAACAAAATTAAAATTGTGCTATTAATATTATATAATAATATGCATTTCGAGAACCATGAATTTTTAAAGAAATCAGTTTGAAAAAAAGGATGTCCATTAAAATTGTCTCTTCAACTTTACCATACTCCAAACATTCATATAAGTTAGGTCAGCCTTACTCTCGATAAGCTAGAAGAATGTATTGAATGTGACACGCACTCTTAAACAGTTTCATGGGAAAACTAAATACAACTGATGAAATACTCATTAGATTTTTTTAGTTTTAATTAAAATTATCCTAAATACTTTAGTAATAGAAACAAAATTCTATGGGGCGCAAAAATACAAATTACAACGCACTGCACACGCCTGAAAAGACGAACAGAAGATAGACAGGTAATATGAAATACTTAATTCCAGTTTCATCTAGAATTCATTTTTTCCCTTTACTACGTAGCCTATATGACATAAATTTTAAAAAAGTGATAATAAGGTAAGAAATCCAATCCTATTAGTTAACCATGCAAAAATGAGTTATAAAGTCAGAAAACAAAAATAGCTTATTTCGTTGTATCTATTATAATGTTAAATGATTGCGAATGATTGCTGCGAAAATGTTACCAGAAGTATCATGTGGTGGCCATCTCTACAATTTGTTAGCCTCCAATTCAGTATGCCTACTGTTTATACTCAATAACAGACTAGCGTTGCAGTAGGCCTACAAGGAGTTTTTGTTTACCTACGAACATTGTAGGTAAGGTAAAGGGACCATATTTTAAAAATGAATGAAAAAAAGGGGCACTCAGGCTCGTCATATAACCCATAATGGTATTAGGTAATTGCATTTTCATTTAAACCAATAAAGCAAGCAATTCTTAACTTTAAACTACATCATCACTATAATCAATGTCAGAGTTATTAAAAAAATGTGTCAACGGTTAAAAATAGATACTAAGATTACTTTTACCTTACTAAATCCTTGCTTAAGTCATAACTTAAGTTCCTTAGGTAAAATCTTATTTGCACTTCATTGCATCCGGGATCTGAACCAGTCTTCCTTTGATATTAGGCTACTGTATGTCTGTGAGTTGTGTACTTGCTACAAAAGTGTTGGTTGGTTGTTCTAACAGAAACTTTCATACACTTAAGCAAGATACATCACGGAAATGTGTTTTGACCATGAGCCTTGCCTTAACAGTTTCAACATTAAACTTGTTCTTCTCATCTGACCACACAGAAGATGATTCATTAAAACGGGACATAATAAAATTAAGTTTAAAAAGGACAATTGGCGTCCCTTTAAAGTTTTGTTGGAACAATGGGACCAGTCAATCAAAAAAGGGACAATCCCATTAAAATCGGGACGTCAGGTCACCCTAAAGTAAGGCTGTATTAGAAGGAAGCATAGGCGTAACCAGGCCGACCATATGGGGGGGAGGGTTATAACATCAGCGGATACCTCCCAGGGAGAGGGGGGTCCGGGGGTCCTCCCCCGGAAAATTTAAAAAATCAAGATGCAAAATAACGAGTTTTAAGATTTCGGGGGTACTCCCCCGAAAATTTTAAAAATTAAGACGCAAAATAACTAGTTTTATACTTGTATTAAGTTATTTATGGGAAGACTTAAAAAAATTATACAATTTTCCTTTTTTTAATCAATGGGGGGGTTCAAACCCCCAAACCCCCCCCCCCCTCGGTACGCCTATGACTGGCGCCAACTTTTGAAAAACATTGGGTGGGCTCAAAGATTTAAAAATTGTCATACTCCCGTCCATTGTTTCATGATATATATATATATATATATCATGACTGACTGACTGAATGAATGAATGAATGAATGAATGACTGACCGACTGACTGGCTGACTAACAGAGAATCAACGTAGAGCCTAAACTATAATAGTTAGAAACTTGGAATTTTGCTAGTACCTTCGTTTCATAGTATAGGCCTAAGTGAAAACTAAGAAAGGATTTTGCAAAATTTTGATTGTAAGTGCCAAAAATCATATGTTTTCGAGGAGACGAAATACCTTATTATAAGAAAAAAATCAAATACAAGTCACATTGAACATACACTTCTCATGACAACAGTGTATTGTTGGCAGTGTTCACAGGTAGCTTTGGATGTGCATGATACGGGACTTCGACAAAGTAGATTAATTAGATTAATTTATTGATGCAAATAAATATTGAAATCCACGAAAATAATGCACAATGTGATCCAATCACATAACTTTCTCTACCCTGGACATAGAGAATACCATTTTCTCATTTCATATTTTGATGTACTGTACAATAAGAGTTCTTATCGCAGGGACAGTATTTTCAGTTGTCTCAACCTGGGTGTGCCAATGAGTATACCATATCAGAAGTCGGTAAAAAATTCTATCCACTGATACGTTATTCATACCTGTAGGCATTGTATTTTTAGTTGAGAAATATGGATGTTTATCATAGGCCCTAAGCATGTAAAAGGATAGAAAATAACGTGGAACATTTTTAGTCCTATGCGCACAGTATATTATTATGTCCTGGGTTTTGGGGGAGGGAAGTATGAAAGTGATATTGAATTTCTTTTTGATTTCAGCCCCGGAAAGGTTGTATGGTAACATGAGAGTGAGAAATAAAATATTCCGTCAAATTTTTTGTTACCCGAATTTCTATTTCTTATTTCAAACCCTACCAGGCATGGTGTGTAGAAACAATGGCGTGCAAAATTCTACATCCTCTATGGCCCATAAAAAGCTACATTTAGCGTTTTCTGAGGGAATGGTTTTAGTGTGATAAGTCGTTCTTCCTCATTTCAAATTCTAGTTACCTATATAAGGACCTAGAGTTTGAAAATCGAAAGTCCTTCATAAGTTAATTTCGATTTACAAAATACAAAACCCGAGCACAGCTGGGCATTTTAAGTTAGTGAAATATAAGACACATAAAATGCAGAATAGGAAGCGCACGAGAAAGCTCACGAATTCATCCAGTTCTAAAAGTCTCAATTCACAACAGCATACTCACTGATATTCTGTGTTAATTACAGGCCTATTGATACTGTTCCAGATATTTAAATATTATGTTATGTGGTGGGAATTGTTACATTATGTTTGGTAACGTAGAACTTTCTTTGCTTAAACAATAAATTACCTACAGAAAAATAATACTAAAAAAACTGCGAACGAAATTCTACGAAATAATGTATAAATCAACCAGTCGTTATACTATTGCCAAAGCAATACTAAACTAGGTCCGTCACATAAATTTTCCCGAAATACGTAAAACTGAGGAAGACTGCCCATAAATACCTACATGTTTCATATGCCTAGAAGTAATATATATATATATATATTTCAAATCGTCTTTGTATAAGTTATCTGTTCACGGCCCTAGCCTGTTTAAACAACCCATTGCGCATAAACCGTGTACTGCATTCTAATTACTTTATTCGAATATATGACACACAAAATACAAAATTTAAGTTTAACACCCAAATGACCTTTGCCCTTGTGTGTGTGCCGTTCAGTATTAATTGTAAATAAATACCATCAACAGCCAATAATATGGTAAGTAATTATTAAGAAAAAATTATGTTTAGTTTACAAAACAACTTGAGATAAAGACAGAAATTTACAAATTCACCTTGAACTAGAACAAAAGAACCGTGAATAATACAATTAAATCTAAAACTCAAATTAAAATTAATAGAGAACGTGTAAATAATACAGGAAAGTGGACTGGAACTTTATATGGATGTGAGACATGGTCCCTTACTGTTCGGGAAGAATATAATCTGAGAATGTTCGAAAACAGGGCGTTCAGAAAAATATTCAGACCTAAGAGAGATGAAAACGGGGACTGGAGAAAAGTGCATAGCCTATTGACGATCTTTATACCTTGTACTCTTCAGGGAATATAGTAAAGGTAATTAAATCACTGAAGATGAAATGGGCTGGACATGGGGAGGAAGGAAAGACATATCCCAAAACTATTTTGAATTGAGACCCGAAGGAAAACCCACTTGGAAAACCTAGACGTAGGTGGGAGGACAATAGTAGAATAGATTTAAGATTTAAGGGAAGTACGACTTGCGAGGGATGGTTGGATGAAGTTAGCACAGAATAGGGTTGAATGGCGAGTTGTAACCGCTCCAATGAATCTCCGAGTATCGTAAAACAGACTAGCAGATGCCCGCGATCATAGGCGTAACCAGGCCGACCATATGGGGGGGTTATAACATCCGCGGGGTCTGGGGGGTATGGAATAACCCCCATGGAGAGGGGGGTCCGGGGGTCCTCCCCCGGAAAATTTTAAAAATTAAGATGCAAAATAACGAGTTTTAAGCTTCCGGGGGTCCTCCCCCGGAAAATTTTAAAAATTAAGACGCAAAATAACAAGTTTTAAGCTTCCGGGGGTACGCCTATGGAAGGAAGTTTCCCTAAAAGATGTCTGTGCTACAGTCTACACTACACATTAATTAAAAATAATTTCTCACATAATTAGGCAAATTTTAAATTAATGGTAGTACCGGTAGACTATAGCATTTCAATCTATCTATAATAATAAAAGAAAGTGTTTGTCTTTCTGTCTGTCTGTCTGTGCGCGATGCCCAGCGAAATCTACTGCATGTAGAGATCTGAAATTTTAAATAGGCCTATAGACGGACTGAAGGGTGGCCGAATGCACCTGGAAAACGGAATTTTTATTTTCGCTTTCGTTCGCAAGTTATGAGTGAAAAACTGGCAGAAAACGTGAATTTTTTGCGCTATCTAAGCATTAGTTTTCGGTAATAGGCAATTGTCAAATCAATTGCAGGTGGATTTGCCTTTTTTGTCATAACTCGGAACTAAAAGCAATTCTATTTTTTCAGTATAGCCTATCGCATGGAATGATATCGCTTCGATTTTGTGTGCTCACCCTGGTCGATTCGTTTGTTTATACTGTCAAGGCAATGCAGACATCTGAAATTTTCAACACATACGGAAGAGGTATAACGAATATAGACCTAAATGGGCAAACATTGATCGATTTGGACGGAACTCACTATGCAGGAGTTTTCTGGACCAGGGAACTTGAATCTGAGGTCGTTTTCCCCAAGCGGCGCTTCTTAATCGTGGAATGCATTCCAAAGGCTGATTTTTAGCTGTTTCAATTATTAATCGTTTAGCTTATGAATGATTCGCGTGTAAGGGTTCATAAATATGTTTTAATTATTTTGCTCTTATGTTTTAATCTTCGCGTTAATTATCGTCGGCGAAGCCGCGGGCACCTGCTAGTTATTAATAATATTAAATAAAAATAATCGATTGTGCATATGAAGCATTAACGATTGCACCACATGTAGGGAAAATCATTATGTTACGCGATTAATTTGTTGGCCCGGGCGGCTTGGGTCGCTTAAATCCTAAAAGGGAGAGGTTAAACTTCGAGAAAGAAAAAAAAAAAAAAGAAGATTAATTTGTTATAATTGCAAGTGCATGATGGTTATATGGGTGCACTCAGCATATATACATACACACATAATATGTAGGCTAATAAAAGGAAGTATGTAAAAAAAAAAGTAGATACGTGAAGTACACAAACGGCAGAAAGAGATAGAAATTTAAGGAGAGGAGTATGATAAGTAGGACTACGTGTGCCCATTAACATCCATTTGTGATTTTTTTCGAATTGCAGTCAGGGAAGAAAGAGCGGAAAATCAGGAGGAGTCAAAATAAAGTTACTACGAAAGAGAAGAGCAGGTGTAAAAGAGGCTAAACGAACGATAACATCTAGCAACTTATGTGATTTGAAAAATCTCGACTGGGATAGTGACCAGGGTTAATACCAATGGAAAACCTCAGGGAACTCGAATCTGAGGTTTTTTGGGGGCGGCGCTCTCTAATCGTGAAATGCCTCTCGAAGCCGGATTTTAGCTGTTCCATTATTAATTTTTAATTGTTTATGAATGATTTACATGTACATATTAATAAATACTTCTTAATCAGTTCACAGTTTACTGTTAAATAAATTAAAAACATCTCGACATTGCATAATAAACGCAAGCGATGCCGCGGGCACCTGCTAGAATTATATATTATTAGTATTATCATCATCATTATCATTATTATCGCTGTTTTTACTATTTGAACACTTCAATACTAACCATGATTGATTTTTTTAGATAAATGTTGAAAATATCAACTAATGAATTAATAATATGAACTGGAACCAAAAATTACCGTAATTATCGAAATATAAGTGTACGATAATGTCTATACGAGGAGGGATTTTTTTTTGGGGGGGGGGGGAGGAGGAAGAGTCTTATTTTTTATTTTTTCAAGAATGTTGTTTATAAACATTAGACACGATCATTAATTGAAGGTCGAACGGAAGTGAGTTACACGAAACTGCAGCTAGGGGACAAAAACACCCCAAGTTAATAATTTGACACGTTCCCTGACATAACTGTTTAGGTGTGGCACGCGCCACCTTGAGATATCAAACGCCTAATATGGATGTTAAAACAAAGAATTACCTGACCAGTTTATGTTTATGCGTGAAGGGTCATGCAGATGTGCCAACATGAGACAAAGAGATAATACCCCTATTGGACGTCCGGTTCCTGTACCATCTGCTCGCGGTCAGCTGCGAACGCTGCCGGAGCCATTCATGAAAAACGTACGGGTGGAGGTCTTCCAGCAGCTGTAGACCATGCTTGTCAGTTGCTACTAGAGCTTCGAGGAGAGAAGGTGTACGCTGCTGAGGTCGTGTGTCTTTAGTGCACGTGTGAATTCAGTGAAGAGTTGATTTGCAGAAGCAGCTATAGATAGACACAAAGTTTGTAGTGATATTGAACAGTTTTGCTACAATTTCCCATAATCTGTATTAGATGATTCTTGGTAAACTGTAAAGCCGGAACTTGCATATCAGTAAATATCCGATAAATTTAGCAACAGCCACTTTAATTTCATATCTTCTGAAAACAGTCTGTGATGACTCATCTTTGCCTCGCCTATTCCACATTTATATTCAGTGAATGCACGATTGTTGTCTAATGCAGAAACATTCCCTACGTGGGATGTTGCTTGAGCGCGTAAGTGTATGACAGATTTACCAGTCAGACGTTTAGTTTTACTTAAATATTGCCTTCCAAAATAAATTGCAAGGAAAATTTACAGCTAGAATTAATGAAAATTCATTGGCTCTAGAACAGTATGATAAAGCGCTTTATTGTAGCAGATCAATCAGGTTCAGAGGAAAAGAAAAGTTGAAATACAGTAGGGATCGTATAAACAGGGAAGAAAGACCGTTGGAATGAAAGAACTGTGCTATAAATTCCAACGAATTGTGTAACCATAAGGTGTGGTTGCTCATCTTTTATTGACTGTAACCTTAAAACGTACAGAAAAGGACGTTTTATGAAAACTGCTCGCGAAAACGATATTAACTGAAGTTGGATTTATTGTGGTATATCCGCAAAGAACGTGCCACAATGGTTCGCAGCTTAGCTCAGTGGACCAAAACCTTGAGTTTTCCAGCTCGTATATCGCCACAAAAACATCAACACCACCCGGTAACGACTGCCAGTGAGTCTTCTGTCCTGAGTTCATCGAACATAGAGAGCAGTATTGAGGTAAGCAATTAACATTTCTAACACCTGGTGTAAACATTTGAATAACAAACGCATGGTAATTTGCTACTGGGGCATGGCCGGTCATTTTCACTTTGTACATAACTCCCATAAGAAGAAAGCTTGGTAAGTTCCCATTATTGTTCTTTAGATACACTAATATAAAGTTTCATTTTTAGAAACGTATAAATGTTAAAATAAGTATTATCTTTCCTAAGTATCTGTAAACACACCTTGCTACTGTGAATTAAAACTGTTACGAGTATCGTACAAATTAGAACAAATTCATTTATTTTTATTTATTTATCTATTTATTTATTTAACCTGGCGGAGTTAAGGCCATAAGGCCTTCTCTGCCACTCAGCCAGGACAAAAACTTGAAATACATAATAATAATAATAATAATAATAATAATAATAAATGAAAAGAAGAAATGATATACCTGAATATAAGAAACGTACATTAAATACAAAGAAAAAAATTCAAACATTAAGTACTTGAATAATAAATAAATAAATAATATAATGCGTCTAAATTAACCTACAAGAGATTCCAATATAACAAGCACAACTTTTCTTAACTGTATATCTGTGAACTATGGGAACTGGCTGTAGGAATTGTCTCTGGAGATATTTAATATTCATCCCTCGACAGGAAATATTTGTGGTTTTTTAGTGACAGCTGTGTGCAACAGTGGCATACTAAACAATACAACTTTCAAACAATGCTGGGAATAATGTTTTGGTTACTTTAACATGTCTTCTGTAGCCTATGAAGTAGAAGAATATTTAAAATAAAATTTAGACAGACCTATCGTTCTATTCAGAAGCTCAATTTATTCATATTCTGTAGTTTCTTTTGCTTACCGGTACAACACTGTTATAAATCTAAGCAGATCCAGAGTTTCGTTGCCACTATTTTTACTGTATTCTTCCATTGTTCTCGCTGTTCCATTTTCATAAACATCAAGTACAGTTTTATAATTTATATATACCTTGTTGGAACCGGAAGATCGCAGGTTCGATCCCCGATGAGGTCGTTGGGATTTTTTCATTGGTTTAATCCTTCTGGTGGCACTAAGACCATGAGGACGACTCAGCCCCTAACAGAAATGAGTACCAGAAGCAATCCTGGGGTAATGGAGGTTCGAATGTTTCAAAATCCTGGAACCTCAACCTTCCGGAACCCTAATGGTCTTGCACAGGGACCACTTCACTGGTTATGTAGTTTGTTGGTCCAAACTCACGTAACACTTTCGCCAATTAATCAGTGCTATCAATTAATTTTGGACGTATAGGCCTATACCCTACTACACTCTACAGGATTTACTGTTGCTAATAATGTAGAGTCATCCTAAATGGTTTGGAAACATGCTTTTCAAATACCGGTAGCAAGAAAATAAATGAATATTTCTAATATTTCTGACATCCACCCATGGGAGCGCCCTGGATATGTGTATATTATATTATGTAACTTGCAGCCTGCGGGTATTCAGGTATTCTGTTAGAGAGGAAAAGAAGACGAAGGTATCACTTTAGTCAGGTATTGTAATGAGAAGTACGGAATTTATCTTGAGAGAATCCGAACTTACAGTTATATTTACTGTGACTATTTAGCGAATACTCACAGAATTAAGCATGAATAATTAAAACCACGAAAATGAATAAAACACATCGCTCTTTGTACGGTTGTAAGCAAGGTAGCTTATAGCGGGACAATCGATACATTACAATATATGGAAAGTTTTCCAACGGCAGTAGTTGGGCTTGGTGCAACTTTTCATATAAGCAGTTTTATTGTTTTTGGTATAACCAAAAATACCGTGTTATTAATATATCACTACACGAGATTTAAAATGCTTCTTCGCCATACATATAGATTTTCAAATCTCCTGTTACTCATATGTACCTTATATAGGTCTACAAGGCTACCCAAACATGTTAAGTGATTAATTATTGATTTTGTTCAAAGAAGCTTCAGATTTGAGGATGTACCAGTTTTCAGTCCTTGTGAATTTACATAGCAAACATATATACGTAGGTGCGATAAAATGAGTGTGATAAAAATAAAAATATAAAATTGCAGACACTTGTGATTGGTAGATATATCATATTTTGTTCTTTTAAGCTTATTGAATTGGTCACTGATTCATGAGATAAATAGTTATAATAACATAATAAAAAGTACGTTATTATTATTATTATTGTTATTGTTATTATTGTTATGAAGAAGCTTTCCGATCCCAGCAAGTAGGTGAACTAATAATAATGAATTTACTAAATGGTGTATTCATATGAAAACGATTAAACAGATTCCAGTAATTCCCTTCAGATAAATATTGTATTAAATGCCTAGTCTTTTGGTCGGAAGTCTAGCAGTAATCCGCTGTATGAGTGATAATTTACCGAAATCTATTTTAATTAACTGAATTGTGAGATAATAGCCTTTCTGCCAGAGGGAGCATTATACTTGGGGGGACCCCATCAGAGTAAAAAAAGGAATAGAACAATAGGGGAGAACGATTTCCCATGAGAACTGTCAGACAAAGGGTAATTGAGTTTACAAAAAGGGTAACGTTTAATTAATTTATTGCTTAACGTATTTCAGCCTGGTTAATTGTAACAATGCAGTGAAGGAAGCAGCTCTTTCGTTGATCAGGTTACTAATTTACATAACAGTTCGACAACAAAGCAACCTGAATGCCTGTGCGGCTTCATCAGGTTCTTCATTATGGCAATTATGTCTTCTGCGTTGCGAATGAAGACTCGTCCACTACTTCCTGAAGCCTTTCAGTGGCCAGTGACATCCGGGTACTTGATGATCTTCGGAAGAGGAGGGGTCAATCTAGACAGGATGGGAGCCACAACAAAGAAAGTTGAAGAGCAATCTCCTCTAATCCGTATTCCGGGGATGAGGGCACGATCCATACACGTGTTGCCAAGAAGGGATGCAATACATGGACCCTTCAGCAATATCCCCTTTCTCTCCCCCTCCTTTTCATATTTTGCCACACACTTTCTTTGTTTACTTTCCGTTTACGCTTGCTCAGCTAGCAGCTGGATATTTCTTCATAATAAATCTTACGAGATGACAAAGACTTCGAAAGTTCATTGGCTACGAGGAATAACTTATCTACAATTGTGAAAGAGTAAAAATACATTAACTTTGTAATGGATGATGGACAAGCTTTGTTTTACTGTTAGGAGTCTTCTGTTTTATCAGATGTAATACTAAAAGACGAAAGTGCATGAATCTAGTCGTCAGTGGAGGAGATAAGGACCCCGCCGACCCCTCGGTGGAATGAGACCGTGCTTTATTAGATATTTTCTTATTTTAAGATAATTCATCCATCACTCTTCTGATGCCTTCAAAATTTCGGGGAGCCCCAAGAAAATATTTGTGGAGATGGGGTGGAAAAATTGTTAGCACCGCCACTACTGGTCGAAATACATTAACGAGGAACCTGCATTGAAAATCCATTTTACAGAAGAAATACGGACTCTGGTACCGCGGGCTGCTTATGTTCGAGTGTCCCTGATTCGCTACCCGATGACGATAATCTGGATGAGGCTTTTCAATTTCTTTCATGTATTAAGGCGAATTCTGTATTGTTTATTCCACGCCCCCAAACAGATGTCATAATTGTCAATACCATGATGAGGCACTGAATTAATGATTAACATAGGCTACTTCGAGTACGGTACTTGAAATGGTGGCAAGGACACTTACAGAGAGTGTACGCAATCTGTAGCTTCTTGCCCTTACCGGATGCGGATGGACCTATGTGTGGCCTACTTACTAGGGGTGCTCCTACCCCCGGATCCTGCAATCTAAATCTACTTATGTCGGAATTCATTTTATCGCGACTTATATGACAGCTGCATACTTATTAAATACCGGCAAATAATAACAGCGGTAAGAAGTTTTGAAATAATCACCCTGCGAGTACCCATATCCTTATACCTCATTATGTTTTTGTTGTTAATGTAAGGTCTACACAAGCAGCCACATTTGTTTGCCTTGTGGCTTACAAAACATATTGTTCTATAATTTTATGCCATCTGGTTAGGCTACAGTAATTATTTTAACAGTATGTATTCATTACGCATTATTAGTTACTTCTCCGCTGTGGTGCATATTGTAGCGTGTCATTTTCTCACGCATCGGCTTCTGCTTTCGATTCCCAGCAGGGGAAATCTATTTCCGTTCCAAAATAACCCACAGAAAATCATTGCTTAGGCTACTTTTTCAAGGCACTTAATTACTTGATTTGTGCGAGTTTTGGAGACACTTGAAGGTTACTATAACATACTGATGGCATTAGCCTTCACAAATGGAATAAACCTAACGAAAATACTGTTTAAAAATAATTTCAAAACAGGAGAAAGTCATCCAAAATTTTACCTTAGATCTATCAATTATTATTACTATTGAAGTCATAATTTTGATTAATGCATTTGCTTTTGTTCTGGACATTTTATGTTTCATTTATACAAACATATCTAGGCCTACGTTCCATATCTCAAAATACTTCTTTGGTTTAGGGCCAAATAATCTGAAATAATATTGCCGATGGTACCCTAATTTTTTTGATAGCATACAATTATTCTGGATTTGATAGTGAAAAGTAATAATGTAAAAACTAAGAGATGTAGAGTTATTTTTTTATATTTCGTTTTTGTTTGTTTATTTATTTTTTATTTTATTTATTTATTTATTTTTGCATAGGCCTGTTTGGATAATTATACTGTAATCATACGTCACAAAGAAACTGAGGTACAATGCCTAACTTAATTTCTCAATCCTGTTGAAATATTCCACGCATTAAGACAACAGGTTATAGTTTCAACTTATAAGGTATTCATAAACCCAATGGACTAATTTCCTGTTTTCTTCGAAATTGTACAAGTTATAATGAAACAAACCCATTTCTTATCTTGGGAAGGTATGTTAGCCTGGTCATTTGTAATAAACATATTCTGTATTAAGCTATTACTTCATATCCGGTGTGTGAGTCTCCATATAAAATAATAACCATGCCACAAAGATGTGGTTAGTCGATTCTTACTAATAACTAATAAGTAATAACACCCAACTTTGTCGCAAGTAAGACTGCATGCTTTTGGGATCAGTAACTGAGGAAGGAGGAAAACTTGCTTACAATGAAAACTCCACCAAGCACATCTGGAACCCTAGATTGAGAGGTATAAATCGTAGATTGAAACGTGATGAAAAGAACAAGGAGAATACAGAAAGGATAGAAGGATGAAATAAAGAAAATAGCCGAAAGAAAGAAAGCTTAAAGACAGACAGGAGACCACCGATCCTAGCAGAGAATCCTTAAAACAGAATATGACCCTCACTCTGGGTCATAACTTATTCTACATCCACGGGATGGTTAACACCCTCCATAAGGCTGTAGATAAAACAAATAAGAAAAATCTCAGACCCGAATGAAAACCCCTCATGTTATCGCTAACGCTAAATTGCTTGATAAAATAGAAAGGCAGAAAAGGAGAAAGAATTAAACGAATATAGGAAGGAAAAAGAAGAAAAAAAATATGCAGAAAAAAATCAGAATGAACATGAAAATTCTAAATGAATAATGGGATAAATACGAGATAGGAGGTGCGCAGAATATATTTGATGGCGAGACTGATACTTACTGATGAAATCACCGTTCACTATTTACAAGGTTGGTATAGTACTGTAGTATTTCTCTCGGAACTATACTTTTTTTTCTAGATTTTCACAAGTTGTAAAGACAATGCAACGTTATATTTAGTTATAATAACCAAATTATATAACTTGTGAAGAAACATAATTATATTTAAATTTATACATGTTGCTATCGATACTTTAAAACTTAAAACTACAATGATGATGATAGTGATAATAATAACAATGCAATAGTGCCAAAAATAATAATAATAATAGCAATAATAACACTGACCTTGTAACATTTGTAATTTCGAGTATAAATTACGGCAAAATAGGTATATATATATATATATATATATATATATAGTAATTATATATACTATAGGCTATAATGTGTTTCTGTTATGCTTTCCTGCTCCTTAATCTTAATTTTCAGAATTTCTAAGATTATTACATTTTTTACCTCTCATACGAAACATATCTGCGTATAGTATGTTAAATGTGCCGTTGTGCCTTTAATTGCAACCTGTAAACGACGCAAATGGAGTTTGAAATAAAATAGATATCTAATTTAAATGATATTGAAGGGATGGGACAAGATTGGAGAATGAATGAGAAAATACTGAAAATATAGAACACCGCAAGTGTTTGTTTGTGTATGAAGAGAGAGAGAGAGAGAGAGAGAGAGAGAGAGAGAGAGAGAGAGAGAGAGAGAGAGAGAGAGAAAGGAAGGACAGATATGGTTTCCTGGTAGCTAATCCAGTGTTCGATTCCTGGCAATAACGGGACTGTTCACCAATTAATATCAGAATTGGAAGCCTTTTCATGCTCATGTGTGAGTATGTGTTCCTCTGAAATCCTCAAGATGGAAACAGTACTTTTCTTCTGGGGAAAGGGTTGACTTGTCGCTACTTGAGTATAAAGTAAGCAATTAATAAATCATCCGATTCTCCACCAACTTAATGTATGCTGCAGTGATGTAGTCCGTTGTGTTCAACCTCTAAAAAATACTCGTATGTCTGTTAGCGCCCGTTGGAGCAGCTCCTTTTCTTGAGTGCCATGTGTTCATGTATGTCTGTTACATTAATCCATGTGGAAACATTCGTATAGATGGCCTGTTCCCGTATGTTTTAAATTAGCACAGCTGTAACAGTACAGTCTGCTTTGTCTCTCTCTTAGCGCTACAATTATTTATGGTGCGGTGGCCGCAAGTTGACTTATCTTAAGCGCCAGTACATTATATCAGACCTCTGACCTCTCAGTTTATGCTTCTTCACTTCGATAAACAGTACAAAAAATATTTCTTACATTGTAATTCCTGGATTCAAGCTGACCCGTCATGCTCAATTGATTTTGCAGCTAAGGTAAGCAGAATTTTTATCTTTCAGGAAGTGAACGCGAGGACAACTTTACTCTCTTCTAACATTGCTTACACTTCATTGATAACTTTTTTTAATAATTAGAATAGATTTTTATCGGGACTACTTACTTAATCACATTTGGCATTAGTGCTAGGAGAAATAGACGGCTGCCTAGAGGCTTGTGCTTAGAAGGGATTCGCTTCTAACTTAAAAAAATAAAATAAAAAAATAAAAATAAACCCATGATATTAAGCAAGCAATATACAATTAGAACAGTATGCATATGAGGAACATGAAAATGACAAATCTTCCCAACATTGTCATGCACCTCTCCCAGCTAAATTATAGAGGAAACACGAGGTATTGTTTACCGGTACGGCACCACCCTTATACGGCCTAATTATGAAGATAATATAAACATTTTCTTAAAAATAAAATACTTATCCCAATATTTGCTTAATGATCACTATTTCTTTTATACTTCACAGATAATTCCATGCACAATTGCTATATAAAACATGCATTAAATCAGTCCACAATTCTTCTCGTGATATACGGATAAATAGTTGGCGTACTTCGATAATTCGCGTGACACCAAGGACTTTGATTGCTGAATTCTTTAACTTATTATGCTTTGCAAAATTATATTTATGCACAATACAGCTGAAATGCACTTTTATCGCCAATTACTGTTATCCTAAACCGTACGGTGGCTCTATAATAAAATCATTAATGTACAACATGCTTCATTTCGTAGTAAGTGGTTATTATTATTATTATTATTATTATTATTATTATTATTATTATTATTATTATTCTATCATAATACTACTGGTGTTACTGTAATAAAAATTATGGTGGCGATTAGTAATGGTACTGTAGTAACTGAGAACAGGCCTCAACACTACATTTGTTAAGCTCTAAGATCTATCTTGTCCCAGCACCATTGTAAGTAGGCCTAAATATGCAACTACTACAAAGCTTATCTACAACCAAGGTTCTACTACTTCTACTAGTATTACTGATGATGATAATAATAGCAACAATAACAGTAAGAATAATAAAGATAACGCATTTGTTAAATTACCTCCTTATAAACAATCTCTTACAGCTTTGACTATGTCTCAGTTATCATTTGACTTATTAAATGTTTTACAAGAACATAAATTCGGTCTCAGCAAGCGGCAACAAAAATTAGCTCTCAATAAATTCCTTTCCACCAGAACTGAAATAGGAATGAATTGTCCAAACAGCGTCACGTAGCAATTAATTCACTTCACGAAAATATTTAGTGAGGGTGATAGTGTCAATTTTTGTATCGATAGGCCTGCTTTATAGTATTTACCAGCATGGTTTAAGTAAAAAAGTTACATGAAATAGCTATGACTTGAGATTTTCCTGGCGCTGTTGATTTTCAGATTGTATAGAATTATATTCATTGCTGATTTTTCAATTTCAGTAATGATCCTTATTTTGTCTACGGTAGCGATATTTTCTATGTTGTTGGAATTTTGACCAAAATTTTCACGAAATTGTACCATTCAAAATTCACATGTTTGTCAATCCTGTTATTTGACAAACTGCTTACCGGTATCTTAACATTCCTGTCAAGAAATTCTTCATATCCAATACATGAATCATAGAATTGCTGTCCACAGATATGTGTCTTAACATCTAGTATGCACCTTATGATTCAAGAATTCTTTAGACGGTATTCTGAGAAAAGCTTGCATAAGTTACCGGTACTGCTCTGTTCGAGACTATTTCCACATGACTTGTTGCTTGGCAGATGGAGACAAAGAGCAGACGTTAGAAAGAAACGTTGCATAATTTATTCATATTTGCAATTGTTCTTTAATATCCAGATGGAAAACGTTACTCCCAGAAAGCAGAGTATGTCTCCTATTATTGAATTTTTTTTTACTGGAACTTCTTTTTGAACCACATAGGAAAAACAATATTTTTGCCTAATCATTCTAAGAAATGTTAGTGTATTGCGCAATAAAAGGCGAAAGTTTACATAATGTGCTGAATTGGCTTATTGTAAGTGCCGCAATTATAATTAACAACATAGTAAGATAATATACAAAACTAAAGTCAAGTCTGGCACTACATCCCTTCTTGGACTAGGCCTACCATCGACCGCTGCATCAAGCCCAGATTGACAAAACTTTAAAATGCTTTCCTACCACGGACGTAAATTTTTTTAATTTGTTAACAGTATCAATATGTAACTTACCAATAACTAAGTTTACAAATGTTCTCAAAACTTGGTTACTGAAGGACCCATTTTATTCAGTTACTGAGTTTCTAGAAGCTGATCACCCCAGTATTTTAATATATGTATAATTATCTTAATTTTAGTTTAGCTTGACTTGGCCTATTGTACATATAAGGAATGGCTTAATAAATTCTTTGAATCGTTGAAGAGCAGATGGCAGGATTAGAAGGGATATAATATGGTCATCATACCGGATATATGTAATAATGTATGTAAGGATCAAGGGATAAGGGGATTTTGTGCGATTCTGTTGATTGCATAAGCTATCTCTATTCTTGCATCAGAACTTCGTTTCGGGCGAATTAGATCTCCACTCGGTGTTCTATTATTTGACTCCTTACACTTTATCATCGCTGTTACATTATAAGTGTTTCCATGGTGAATTGCTCACATAACCCTACAAAAGGGCTCATCTGTTTCTATAGGAACAGACACGTGATTTTATGTTACGCTGTAGTCTAAACGTTGCAATTTGTACTATATATTTTGTACTGAAATCATAAAAAAATCTTTGAAAATTTACTAGAAATTAAAAAAGAGTAATGTATGTTTTATGTTGCATTTTAAGTGAAAGTTTCCCATGAAGGCCTACATTACAGGCTGCAATGAAGCTATGAAACTCAAACTTTATTATATTTACTATGTATACTATGAAGTTAGCTGAATTAAATTATTTCTTATAAACTTTTTCTTAACTAAGGATGAAACCAAATATATATAGGCCTACCGGTTTATCCTTTTAAATGTGGAATTTCGAAAACAGTTATTTTCTTACAATCAACTGCACAATATATTGATTTTTTAATAGCACCACATATCTGTAGAATCATAGCGAAATAGAGGATGTTCATGCCAATTTAACCTGATACTAGATACACAGGGAAAAATAGATTTCCTCTATCACGACAAATGCATTACCGAAATAAAGGTCTGAAATGTTGTTTCAAAATTTCAAACAGGGGTCAAGTATGAAAATTATAATTAATAAAGACGGCTGTTAATCTAAACTTTCTAAGAAATCTGCATTGCCACAAAGGTGTATTTATGTAGGCCTATATGTTCATAGCGATAAAAATTTCTCAACTAGAGCATATGATGTACCATGTGGACATTCATCATTGAATTCTTTTAGCCAATTTTATTAGGTCTACATCTTAGAGATTCCTGGAAGTCTCTAGACGTCAACTTTCTTCTTGGACATTCTAAATTTTTATCTAAAAATTTAGTACACTTTTTTAATATACCGGTATGTGAGAACCGCTCATTCAATTATTATTGTTAGGTCATGTGTCGTGATAGAGAAACCCCATTTTACCCAACCAATATCAGATGAAAGCGGTATAAAGGACTCTGTTTTCCTATAATTATATAATAGCTTATTTATTCTGTTGAAAATATGACTTGATATTTCAGAATCAGATACAGTATTTCATACTAATTCATATTAACTATTATTTCACTATTTGTATTTGTATTTACAGGGGTATTTCGAGACCAAATTCGTACCCGTGCAAACATCTTTTTGTGCACCATACATATTGTCACCCCCCACCCAGTTTTTCTCCCCTCCCGTTTACCTCCCACCAGCAAAACGTCCACACATCCAACTCCCACTCTCCAACTTCTCCCAAGTTCAAGTTAAATTTTCTAGAATTTAAAAATAACTATAGGCTGAAGTAAAATCTTTTTTTCGAGACCTGAGATTCGGTGCCACAATCAGAACGGCGCCACGTGCGGAGGCACGATTTGCACATGCCAAGAGCCGCCCTTGTGTGTACTGTAAACATTATAGACTACTAACAAAAAGATTTAGATTGAGTAGAGATAGTGATTGTTTTAAAATATTACAGCCATTTCATAATTATGGGTGAGACATTCTAGCAAATTATGAAAACTATTTTTGTTTATTACTTATCATAAATAATAAACTAGAATTGGTTCTTCACATTCTGTAAAATTTACAATGCCTTCTCCTCCACACTACATGCAAAGAATTATTTAAAATTTATTTTAAATTTGTTTTTCAAAATCTATTACGGGTGGAACATAATTTGGACTATGATTTTAATGATGCACAAAAACAGTTCATTTGCTGTTCTGCTATTACTATTAAGGTCTTAATGTTGTTATTATTGAAGATATGAGGGATTAAATACAAATTATAAACTGTTTCCAGATTGCAAAACATTTATTTAACTCATCAATAATAATTTAATAATACTATCAACATTACGGGTGGGACAAAAAGTCACTGTTTGTTATTTTACATAGTAATTAACCACACATACTTTTTGAAGTTAATCTTGTACCAAATTGTACCTTAAGATGCATATTTTCTCAAATCAAAATGGACATAGCTGATTACTCTTGACTACATGGTATTAAAGAGTGTTAAAATCATGCTAAAATTGGCAAAAAAGTAACTACAATGCAATAAATAAGTCGACAGGTTTTACACATGAAACAACTTTAAATACACCTAATTCCTTAATATTCAATGAATTTGAGGTTTTAAACTTACATTTCACCACCAATTACACTAGTTTTATAACATCTCTCTTTTTGGGGGAAAATTCCCATGTTTTATAAAATGGCTGATCCCTTATTTACGCGAGACTCTGTTTCTCACGAAATATCCAAAGCCTTGCTTAACTGCAAATAAAACAGTTCACATAATGATCAGGTTTATAGTTTATTTCTTGAATTCTTCTGTAATATTTCGATAAATTAATTTTTCAGTTCCTATTTAATAAATTTATTACAAGTTTAATACGATTACTGTAACCCATAGGACGCGTTATGAATTTGAGGAATAATCTGGGTACATTCATTATATGATGCCATTAACTCAGCTGTGCGCAGTACCGACATTCTTTTTTGCCGACATATTACATTCCTTGAGAGTTAACGTCACCAGAAACACTCCCTTATGAATAATGGAAGTTGGAATCTATTTTCATCAAGTTCGTGGTCGTTAACATTATGAGAGAGTGGCGTGGAAAATGTCCTTGCAAACAAACATGCCTGGAGGAAGGTGGACGGTCCAGTTCAAGTCAAGACATGCAACAAGGCACTCGGGATGCCCTCAGGTGTCTGTAACACCTGTAACCGTACTTTGTACTCAACACAGACGACAATCTCATATATAGCCCCTGTACGATTGACAATACGCACCCTACTGTTTATACTTCCACACATAACACCTAACTTCAAACATTCATTCCCCATATAATACCTAACTTCAAACATTAATTACTCCATTAAGAAAAAAGCGACAAGGAAATCAATTACACCCATCAATAGCCAATAACAGCCCCTACAGTTTGATATATTACACATAACTTTTTATTAACCCGTTCCATCATTTTAATATAAAAACCTTAATAACTCTCTTCATTTTTATCACACCCACTACAAATTAATACCATTGGAAGCCCCGTAAAATAGCCCATCAGGATTAAATAACCAGAACTATGATAACTTTCAGTTATCAGAGTTATTGATAAAAACATAAACCTAGTAACGCCTACTTCCTCTTGAGCCGTCCGGCTGGCGCCTAGCCAATTTTGACAGCTCAAGTAATTAATGACCGATGCAACTTGCCTGTTTCAACGACGAAAAACGGAATATATTTCAAATCGGATAGCAGAAGAAACTACCTTACCCCAATCAGAGCAGACTTAGACACGGACACAACCAATTGGAACTACTTACCCCCACTACCCCTTACAAAGATATTACCAGAAAGCACGGACATCTCGTCATCTATTGATCACACGACAGCTTAGACGAAAGAACTTCAAGACACACTTCAGACAAAAGACCACGTTAAACATTATTAAACTCAAGTAACTTTGCAATATATTGATATTTAAACATTATAATCCGCGCGATAGAAATAGAAGTTATTAGCAGCGTCGAAGCGCGTAATTTATATTATTTAGTAAAGACATTGATTTTATTATTACGAAACATTAATTGTGAACGTAAGATTGAACATTATTATCCGCGCGATACAAATAGAAACTACGAGAGAGTAAATGTGAAAGGAAATAGAAGTATTCAACGGCGCGTACAAGTGAAGTAATTACTATTACAATTTAGCAAGTTACAAAGTGTTACTTACGAACCTTAACGACGTACTAAATAATACTAAATATCAGGACTTACATCATCTAATAGCACTAAATCGATTAATTCAGCATTTCAGCAAATACTAAACTTTGGAAAATATATATTAATTTGAAAAGACGACTCAACTTTTAGTTACCATTATTCCTGATACCGCCCTTTGACTGTTATCTCGATTTTCTCTAGCCACTTCCCTAGATAAGAGTTCTCTAGCTTATAACTACCCCTGAGTACTACGCCCGGCACCCCTTATTTTAATCAGAACTCCAGAACTACTACACATCTAAAAATCCCACCGACAGTTATAAATCAACTCCCCTCCGACATTCAGTGATAAATAGCTACCCAACTTAGTGGCAAATCTTCAGGAGAGCGACGAACGGTGATAAATGGCGACCATCGTGATTGCTTGAATTTGAAGATCGAGGGACCAGTCAATAAAATTTAATTTTTCAAAAATAAAATTCAGGAACACTACACTAAATCACACACCACCAAGTTTTAAATTCTGTGAGAAATTTTATTAGAGTCAGCACACCATTGGATTATTCATCATTTCATCAATACCCCCCCCTGGATCTTCATCTACAACATTTTCCCTCATCACCTGGGCACCCGGACATCACCTTTGGCCTACCGCTGGACTTCTGGACTACAAAAGGGTATCGTTAATCCAACTTAAGTGTTGAAAACTGAATTTTGCTCCTGTTTTTATTTGAATTCAAAGTAAATTTTTTCAATTTAAATTTCAAATTTTTTTTGTATTTTAATTAATTTTTAATTTTTTAGTAAATTCAATTGTATCGTATTAGTTTATGAAATTAAGGAATAATAAAGTATTCCAAATCATGGAGCCAAATTCTGATACTCCGATATTATGTTCAGAACAGAATCCTACTTCTGAAAACAATGAAAGTGCCTCTGTTCCTATTTCTGACAACCTAGAAATTACTCAGCATGAAACAGAAAGTGACCTTGCTAGCTTGCCTGTTACGCAAACCCCTGTTAATATCCCAGCTGTGAGTGCACCCACCCCATCGACTTCTACTCAGAACACCATAAACTTAGACCCTAACCTTCCTTCTTTCAGTTTAGATTTTTTGTCACAGATTCAGACAATGATAGTAGGAATTTCTACACAAGTGAACGAACTTGCAACACAAAACACCACTCTTAAAAACGAGTTAAATTCCACACTAGAAACACAAAATCAACAAATGACCACAATGAACTCCACACTTGAAAATCAGATTGCTAACATAAATACTACACTAAATTCAACACTTGAAAGCCAAAGCCAACAATTGAGAAACGAGCTTGCTGCACAAAATACTACACTAAATTCAGCACTGGCTACTCAAAATCAACAAATCACAACAATAAACTCCACTCTAGAAAATCAAAATCAACACATAACAACAATGAACTCTACACTGACAACCTTAATCACAGAACATCGCACTCAGGTTACGTCTGAATTACAAAATTTAGACAGTAGAGTCACAGCTCAAATTGCTACCTCAGAACAAGTGTTGACAAATCATATTTCCTCAGTAGAAAGGGTAACCGCTAGCAATTCTACGAAATTGGTATCCCTTCAATCAGAACTAGACCGACTTAGGCAAAGGGTAAGAGACCAGGAAAGCCTAATCGAACAAACCAGGGAAAATGCTTTGATCCCTCATGGTTGCAATACCCCATCAACATCTGCCTCTACTTCTTCCAACCCCCCTGATCCGGTACCTCAAGCCCCTGAAATACCAGAACCACCTGCACCATTACCCAGAACCAACAATGGATTGGATCAACGAGCTGCCAGCACTAATCAAACACCCCAAAATGTTGTAAACAATAGTTTTTCATTGCACAATTCAGATTTTCCATTACCGTATTTTGAAGATACCTTGAAAACAAACCCTGTCAGATATTTAAAGGACCTAAAAACTTATTTTGCTTTACGAGGAGTCCCAGAACATCTAAAAATGATTTTTGTGAATCAATCTTTGAAAGCTAACGCAGCTCGCTGGCTCCAAGTCATCGATCCCAACAACCTCCTGTCCATAGGTCAGTTTGAGGAAATGTTTTTATCTGAGTATTGGAGCGAAAGCGAGCAAAGCCGTTTGAGATCGCGAATATTTCAAGGTAAGTACGACCGTAGCCACGGCCAAACCCATCTAGAATATTACATTTCTTTGTGTGAAAGCCGCCAACTGCTTAAACCAGAAATTTTGGAGCAAGATTTTCTAAAGGCACTCCCGTCTCACTTTCCGCCTGTAATAAGGAATTGCCTTGTTGTCGCATCTCCTCAATCCACCACTGAGATGTTAAAATTACTAAAGTCAATGCAGGACCTAACTTACACTTCCACTAAACCATCGCACCCCATTGTGTCAGCTAACCAAACTCACCGGAAAAACATTAATCTGGTACAAACTTCTGACAATCAGGAAAATTTCCAGATTGGGTCGCGGACAGGAATTTCAAATGAGGACCAGCAAAACAATGATTCTAGGGACAACAGACCTTATTGGCCCCAAACAGAGTACGTGCGGAACGCCCGCAATAATTGGCAAACCCGTGGTTTCCGTTTCAGGCCGTATGGCAATTACAATAATAGGCAAGGGAACAGTTACCGTGGTCAGAACAGACGTGGCTATGCAGGAAATAGGCCTAACTGGTTTAACCGAAATCAGTATAATCAAGGTTTTTTCCGCCCCTACTATAGAGGCTGGAATAATTTCAGGTACTCCCGCCGTAACAACAATAGTCAATATGAAAGGAACAATTCATATGAAAGTCCGAGAAATAGGCCTAACAACAACCCCCAAAGCAATGCAGAACCCCACACTCAATCCCCCATACCCACCGTGACTTTAAACGAATAAGGGTTTTACATGCTCCTTCTGTGGACAACCCTGCAACTCCTATGAATCAAAATGAAGGAAATACTGGAAATATCGATATCATACATTGTGGTAGCAACTATGTAAATAATTTTCTTGGCTTCAAAACCTCACAAACTTGTGACATAAACCCCTTGCTGGCTAGCCGTGGGAAAACAAATCATGAATCTCATATGATGAAATTTCCCAAGGCAGCAAAGAATGTTCAAAATATTCCAGTAAGTGAAAGTAACAAGTTGACACTTAATACACCTCAGGAAACAAACATAACATTTTTGGAAAATAATAAATCTCCTAATAATCTGCAACTAGAAATAGAGAGTAACCATGCCAGTGCCAACAATGTGGAAGTACTGCCCATTGTTGACAACAATTTAATTGTTGGTAGTGTTATTTCTCCTCTTGTGAATGATGAAAGCTCCCTTATTCAGAACAGTAATAATCCTAGTCAGAATATTAATAATAATGTATACAACAATGTAAATATCTCGGGACATTTGCCAAACAACACAAACAGCGAAGAAACTGACATTGTAATTGGTATTTTGCAACGAGATGAACTATTGAGCACCCGACGTCGATCTCCGGTCATAGAGGTCAATATCGGTGAAAAAGCCTATCAAGTGACATTAGACACTGGAAGCGATGCTCAAGTCATCTCGCAATCGACTTTCCTAGAGTTACAGCGCACTAAAGCGATTACGCAAATACTGCCTGTATGCGGAATGACAGCATTATTAGCTGTAGGAAAACAAAGGTGTAGGATTAAACAACAATGTTTAGTGCCTATTACCTTAGCTGGACAGACAGTAGAAATATTATTTCTAGTGATCCCTGGACTTAATCTGCCCATTATTGTTGGTTTAGAGGTATTCCAACAATTAGAAGGAATAATTAACTTCAGAAATGAAAGTTTCGCTTTCATTGATGAGAACAGGCAGGAGCAAGTTATTCCTTTCTGTGACAAGACACCTCACCCTCCTGCGACCGCTCGCTGTGAACCAGATGTGAGCCAGGAAGAATTCTTCATTGAAACTCTGTCAGTTTATGACCAACCCCTCCTCCAACTCAGTACAGATGAACCCTCTTGTATACAAACAAGAAATGACCCGCTCTCTATAACAGAACTTTTAAGCGAAAATAACACACAAACTGAACTCCAAATAAATCACATTAACACACTAGATGAAATTAAAGGATTAATCACACTTAAAGTACAGGAAGCACACGATCTAGACCCCGCTACACGGAAGGATTTATTTGACGTGCTGTACAAGCATAAGGACCTATTTTCTAATAAAATTGGAAAGTGCCGTTTGTACACGCATAAAATAATCCGTCCATCTACCACTGTAGTAAGACACAAGCCCCGACATATCCCACTCAGTTTGCGTGAGAAAGTCTCAGCTGTCATACAGGACATGTTATCACAAGGGATCATTGAAAATTCTACCAGCCCCCATTGCAACCCCCTGTGTATAGTACTTAAGCCCTCTGGACAAGTACGCCTTACAATTGACGCTAGGTCAATTAATTCTGACTCCCAAGAAGACCATTACAGACCTTTGACATCAGATGAACTTATTACCCGTGCTAAAGAAGGAAACTATTTCTCTACAACAGACTTAGTTTCCGCCTTCTGGCAAGTACCCCTGGATGTAGAGTCACGCGATTTAACTTCTTTCAATTATCAGGGACGAAATTTCCGTTTTACTCGAACACCCTTCGGGTGCCGCACTTCCTCGTCTGCCCTCTTGCGTGCATTAGCTCTGACCTTTGATTGGCAGACGGATAACTTCATTATCCCCTACCTTGATGATATTCTGGTAGCCTCCAAAACCAAAGCTGAACACCTGTCCCACATAGACCAGACTTTGGGAAAACTATTACATGCAGGTTTCACCCTCAATATTTCGAAATGCCACTTTTTTCAAAAGGAGGTGAAATTTCTCGGATATATTATATCCGGGAAGGATTGCCGAATAGATGAAGAAAAAGTGGAAGCCATCTTGAAAATCCCAGCCCCCCGTAATCAGAAGCAACTTAGATCTTTTCTTGGCGTATGCCAATACCAGTCACGCTTTGTAATCAATTACTCCCAGGAACTTTGCCCCTTAAAGCCACTCCTCAAGAAAAATCAAAAGTGGACATGGACCCCAGAGCAAGATGCTGCCTTTAACCGGGTTAAGCAATTGTTTGCGGAGTCTATTAAGCTTCAGAAACCGGAAGAAGGAGAAATGCTGTACGTGCAAACCGACGCCAGTGCAAAAGGCATAGGAAGTATCCTTTTTCAGGTGATAGATGGCGAAAAACGCATTATTGCGACTGCTAGTAAAGGTCTGACTATCTCCCAGTCCCGAATGTACCCCACAGAGCTTGAAGTGTATGCAGTCTATGAGGCCCTCAACAAATACAAACACTACATTTACAACCGTAGAGTCACCGTATTATGCGACCACATGAGTATCAGTTTCCTGAAACAGTGTAAGTTAAGTAACTCACGTGTATCACGTCTGATCAGCGCCATCACAATGTACGATATTGAGATCCAACATATTAAAGGATCGCTAAATTATCTTCCCGACCTGTTTTCACGGTTGCCTAACCACCCTGGAATGTCTAGTTTAGAAGGTCAGGTTGAAAAAGAAGTGAAAATTATGAGAATTTCCGTTAATGACCGACATCAGTTGAATAAGAAACTTGGAAACTTATCAAAATTGCAGTCTGAAGACCCCTATTTGTCCACTATTCAGAGTGAGTTGCAGGAAATCCAACCACCAGCCCCTAGCCCAGTAAATGAAAATAATGTACAGAGTACCTTAGCTACCCATAATGGCATCATTTACAAACTCTGTGGAAAGGGAAACCCCGCCTGGCGCCCATACATCCCCTCTTCTATCGAAAACGACATTATTGTCAGTTACCATGAAAATCTAGCCCACAGTGGAACAGAAAAAATGATCGATTCCATTAGCGAGCATTTTTATATCAAACAACTTGGTAGAAAAATCAGACTTTTCCTGAAAACATGCCATCTATGTCAAGTAGGCAAAAGTAAAAACACCGCCTACGAAGTTTCAGTCAATTCTATCGAAGCTACCAAGCCTAACCAATTGATTTGTGGTGACATTTTAGGTCCTTTGGTGCGGAGTAACTTCGGTTGCCAGTTCATCTTTGTTATGGTGGACACATTTTCTAAGCTAATTGCCTTATACCCCCTCCGTAATTTATCTACGAGTATTTGCTTGAAAAAGGTAGAAGAATACGTGAATAATTATGGCAGCGTTGAATCTTTTCTTACGGATAATGCCAGTATCTATTCTAGCCCCAAATGGAACTCAGGATTGTCAAAACTAAATATAAAGACCTTACACTGCTCAGCTTATAATCCATCAGGCAACATATCAGAAAGATATATCAAACAAGTAATTTCATACCTCCGACTGTTAACTCATAGACAACACAAAAATTGGTTCAAGTACATAAAGCCCATTCAGGCTATTCTCAATGAAACGCCACACCATGTCACTAAAGAAATCCCGTTGCAAGTCGTAACACACTGTAAAATAGACCCTCTCTTCAAGAACACCCCTCCTGTGTTACCGACATGCCATAGATCAGATCTTGACATATGCAATTCCATTCTCAAACGCCTTCAGAGCAGGTGGCTTAAAAGAAAGCAGAAGCCCAGACGCATCCGCAAAAAGTGGAACCCCGCTCCTGGAGATTACGTACTTTTAAAGGCACATGTAATTTCTAGCACACTTCACAATCGTCAGAAAAAATTCAGCCTCCCTTTTAAAGGCCCCTACCGTGTCAATGCAAAGTTTGGAACTGACACCTTCCAACTAACCAACATCAAAAACCCCAAGAAAATCCTTGGCAAGTACAGGAAACACTTGCTAAAGCCTTATCATGTAATGGCCCACAGACCATAAGACAGCAGAAAGTTTAAAGCAGAAGGAGAAGTAAAAAGGATTATCGACCAGGACTCAGGAAAACGTTTTATCAGACTGACATTGTAAAATAATTAGAGTGATTCATACTTCTCAAATTAATGTTTTACCTGACGTTATATATAACGAATGTGATACTTACAAGGTAGAGTGTAATTAGCCTCCCCGTGGTTGTTGCAAAGACTATGATGAAATGATTCTTATTCTATAAAATAGAGTGAGACATCACAACAGCCATTCCACTACAGATGTAAGTGCAACAAATTAGCTTATTGCCATTGTTAGTGAACCTTTGTATATATGTAATTTTAAGATAGGCCACTCCCTTTATTTATTCAACTGAAGAGTTAAAACATTCATTTGACAAAGGTAATCACACTATTATTTGAAGTAGTAAATAAGTAAACATTGAAATTTCGACATATTTGAATTTTATTGGAGTAGTACACAGAGTAAGAATAATTAAATTTTGTTAATTTTTCAAAAAGAAAAATTATTTTACATAAACAATATGGACAGGAAATAACCCTCTCCCTACACTAATTAAGTAGGATTGTATAGCAAAAGTGAAGTAAAAGAATGATCAGAGTTAAGTCAGAATTTGAAAGTGAAATAGTTGTTGAGAAATATGTGTGTTAACAAACAAGAATCTTGAAGGTAAAATAATGAGAAATATAACAAAAGGTAAGAAATAAATGTATGATAAACAAAATGAGTGAATAATTAAGATGGTACAATATATGTCTACTAGGAAAATATGAAGTAATGATAGTTATGAAGTGAGAAATATGAGAATAAATGAGGAAATATGATAACGAGTATTAAAAGTAATATGAAAGAAAAGAATGATAATGAGTATTGAGATTAATAAAGAAATTGTGAAGGTAAGACATAAAAGATGATTTATGAGGTTAGAATAATGGAAACAAGGTAAAAGAATATTGAAAGAATGGAAAGGAACATTAAGGAATGATTATTAATGAGGTAAATAGATAAAAAGGAGTAGGAAGAAAACATGTGTAATCTGAATATAATATCAGTGTATTAAGTAGACCAATGAGGAAGATTAGCGTACTCCAACGTTTGACATCAACAACATATGGATTAGCATCAAAAATCAGCGTTATGCAAGAAGATATTGAAATTAATATTAATATCAAGAAATTCGAGTGTATTTTATAATTTTATTTGTGTATAAGGTATAATTATGATTTTGTTTTACTAGTTAATCAAATGGACTATGAACTCAGCAAAATGTGTACTACGACCAAGAAGAAAAGTGACCAATTTAAGGTAAAATTATGTTAAAAGTGTATTTTATTGATTATGAATTTATTTGTGTATGTGTAATTACGGCAGAATTAATCAAAAGTATAGATGATGTAAGGATCTAAATTTTTCAAGAATAGATATTGAAAACAAAGACAATTGATAGAAAAGCTAATATCAAAGTAAAACACAATAGAGAGAACCCACGAAATGATTCGAAGTGACGACGGAGAATTATTTTAGGGAATCGAAAAATTAAATTTCCATATTTCATTAAAAACAAAACACCGCCACTTTTCAAATTCCAGATTGGGTATTATAATGATCATAAAATCCCGCTTGTATTGACGTCGACATCTCTACATCGCGTGAGTTTTTTAATCATTATGCGGACATCTTGTAACCGTACTTTGTACTCAACACAGACGACAATCTCATATATAGCCCCTGTACGATTGACAATACGCACCCTACTGTTTATACTTCCACACATAACACCTAACTTCAAACATTCATTCCCCATATAATACCTAACTTCAAACATTAATTACTCCATTAAGAAAAAAGCGACAAGGAAATCAATTACACCCATCAATAGCCAATAACAGCCCCTACAGTTTGATATATTACACATAACTTTTTATTAACCCGTTCCATCATTTTAATATAAAAACCTTAATAACTCTCTTCATTTTTATCACACCCACTACAAATTAATACCATTGGAAGCCCCGTAAAATAGCCCATCAGGATTAAATAACCAGAACTATGATAACTTTCAGTTATCAGAGTTATTGATAAAAACATAAACCTAGTAACGCCTACTTCCTCTTGAGCCGTCCGGCTGGCGCCTAGCCAATTTTGACAGCTCAAGTAATTAATGACCGATGCAACTTGCCTGTTTCAACGACGAAAAACGGAATATATTTCAAATCGGATAGCAGAAGAAACTACCTTACCCCAATCAGAGCAGACTTAGACACGGACACAACCAATTGGAACTACTTACCCCCACTACCCCTTACAAAGATATTACCAGAAAGCACGGACATCTCGTCATCTATTGATCACACGACAGCTTAGACGAAAGAACTTCAAGACACACTTCAGACAAAAGACCACGTTAAACATTATTAAACTCAAGTAACTTTGCAATATATTGATATTTAAACATTATAATCCGCGCGATAGAAATAGAAGTTATTAGCAGCGTCGAAGCGCGTAATTTATATTATTTAGTAAAGACATTGATTTTATTATTACGAAACATTAATTGTGAACGTAAGATTGAACATTATTATCCGCGCGATACAAATAGAAACTACGAGAGAGTAAATGTGAAAGGAAATAGAAGTATTCAACGGCGCGTACAAGTGAAGTAATTACTATTACAATTTAGCAAGTTACAAAGTGTTACTTACGAACCTTAACGACGTACTAAATAATACTAAATATCAGGACTTACATCATCTAATAGCACTAAATCGATTAATTCAGCATTTCAGCAAATACTAAACTTTGGAAAATATATATTAATTTGAAAAGACGACTCAACTTTTAGTTACCATTATTCCTGATACCGCCCTTTGACTGTTATCTCGATTTTCTCTAGCCACTTCCCTAGATAAGAGTTCTCTAGCTTATAACTACCCCTGAGTACTACGCCCGGCACCCCTTATTTTAATCAGAACTCCAGAACTACTACACATCTAAAAATCCCACCGACAGTTATAAATCAACTCCCCTCCGACATTCAGTGATAAATAGCTACCCAACTTAGTGGCAAATCTTCAGGAGAGCGACGAACGGTGATAAACCGGATGTTTCATATATGGGCAATTACACTCGGTACCAGTGCTCCTTTTCTCTGTATATTCCAGATATACTGACATACAGTCCACAATATCTTTTCAGCTATATACTAATAAAAATATATGTCATAGTCACTACATACTTATTTTCAGTATTCTAGGTTACTTGAAGATTATTATATCGCCAATGTTAGGAAGTTGATGCATTCGGATAGGATGATTATCAAGGTGCCAAATCAGTTAAAAATAGTGGTAGGAACTCAAAACTACAAATATGTGCAGAGTTGCGTACTTTCCATCACATTGCAGAAGTTATAGACTCTAGTAGTCATTCTATTACATCTGTTCTATAGGTAATTTATTTTTTCTTATTTCGTATAACACACAGCATAAATTAATAATACATAGTTTTCAGCATAGGCGTAACCAGGCCGACCATATGGGGGGGGGTTATAACGTCTGGGGGGTATGGAATACCCCCCAGGGAGGGGGGAGAGGGTGTCCTCCCCCGGAAAATTTTAAAAATTAAGATGCACACAATAACGAGTTTTAAGCTTCCCACGTTTTGTCCTCGAAGTAATTTATAAGCAGACTTAAAAAATTTGTACAATTTTCCTTTCCTTAATAAATGGGGGAGCCCTCGTTACGCCTCTGGTTTTCAGTAATATATAATATTGTCAGTTTTCTTTGTCGTTTTATAATAAAAGGTCCCCCGGAAATCTGGGGGGGGGGGATTTTTTATTTAAAATCGTCTGTGGGTGGGACAATTATTTCGCACCCTAATAATTGTCGATATCGGTAGTGCTTTAGTTGGAAAAACAATATTTGGGTGGGGATCATCTTTACAGCATGTTAACTTTTTGAGAAGGGTATTACAGAGAATGAAAATGTTGGGGAGGGGCATTTTGACATAAATACATAAAAGGCTATCCGGCAAAATAGTTTTCGTAAATTATATGGAAATGTAATTTAATTTTAAAAAATATATAAAACTTCATGCACTTGGGGGCGTCGTTCGCGCCAATGCTCCATAGGAGAGAAGTTCCATCTGGCGCTGTGAATTGAGCTCCGGCTTAGCTCAGTTGATAGAGCATTGGCGCGAATAGCCAAAGGTCCTGGGTTCAAGTCCCAGTGCCGGAGGAATTTTTCTCCTATAATATTCTCATGTAGTGTCCAACAGAGACAATAATCTGTGGCTCATGAATGCTTATATATCTATCTTGAATGTTAACTGTACAATAACAGTGGGAGCCCGGTCACAAAATTCACTGCTTAGTGTGCCTCACAGTACTGCATATGACATAACTTGTCTGTCTGTGAGGTAGACCATTAGGGCATTCAGTCATAGGAGAGAAGTTCCATCTGGCGCTGTGAATTGAGCTCCGGCTTAGCTCAGTTGGTAGAGCATTGGCGCGAATAGCCAAAGGTCCTGGGTTCAAGTCCCAGTGCCGGAGGAATTTTTCTCCTATAATATTCTCACATAGACAATATTTTGGATTGTCTTTTCTCAAATCTAACCTGTTCCAAAATACACATATAGGACTACAATAAACCGAATACTTGCGACTTCACCCATGGTGCTTGGAGCCTCCTGGTGCAGATTTCATTGACCGAAGGTGAATTTAGTTACCTTTATTTTCCTGTAGAGGCGTATCGTCTCTCGAAAGTCTACATACCTCTTCTTAAATGTGGCAATGCGTCATATTTGAATAATTATTTTAATATTTTGAAACATCTTGAAAATGCATTATTTTATTGGCCTGTTGTGATTTCATTACCATAACTTAATGCACACATGAGAATGAATGCTGTTCTGCCCAAGTTCTCGCATTATGCGAATGATCAGTTGGCATTATAAATACACAATCTTATCTTTCTGAGATGTAAACAAAATTAAGGTACTTAAGCACCATAGACATTTTACGGGCATAGTTGCAAGGATAACAGCTTTTAGAACACCAACTTCCTACCTTTGGCTTATCAGAATCACCGGAACACTTCAACATACCCACTTAAAAGTTATACAATGCAAGTCCTCAATATTTTCAAACTAGCATGTTTTATTTTTCGTTGTATGTGTTTTTAAATAAAAAGTATAGATAAATATTATCAACAATTAATATAAGATGTGTTACACTCTATAATAAGTCACCCCATACTAATTTCAAGAAGCTTAAATTTATTTCTTCCTGTCCCTTATTAAAACGGGATATTATGGACTCCATCTAGACTATTACGGTGTCAAATTGTTTTCATTTTTCCAGCCAAGACTATGCGTATTGTTAAAAGCATTTCCTGTGGTCAAAGAGAGCACTTAAGGTGTGTTCACTCTTGCATCATGTCTATCTTTGAAAATTTTGATGTGAGAGCTTTAACTAAATGCTCTATTTACATTAAAAAAACTGTTAAATAAATATAACACAGATTGAAGGGTTTCTTTAAAAATTATGTTATAACAATAAATTTAAAACAAAGCGGTCTGAAGAAAAACAAGGAATACCTCTGAAGTATATTTTCAACAAAATGTTTAGAAACATTGTTAAAGAAACTGCTTTTTACCCTAATTTTTAGGAACAATATTTTGCATATAAAGTATAAGCATTGGTTGTGATTCGAGGAATAATAAGGCAAGTAGTTTTCTATTATTGTGTTTATTATCTAAACCTTCCACAGACGCATTGCTGAAAAGTTAAAAGCTAAATAATTTTATTATAAATATAAGTATTTCGTGTAGCCCACAGTTTTCGAAACATTTTTGCAAGTACTTTTCTTGTTTCAGGCAAAACCACATTCCACATTCTTGGCAGAAAACGAAATTGAAGAAAGAAAGAAAGAAAGAAAAAATTATAACACGCATTAATTTTGTTCTCTACTTTTCTGTCATTAAGAGAGACTTCGTGTTATTTGTATGAGCGGTAGCTTATTTCAGAATTTAAGAATTCTCATTTTAGTCACAAATTTCCCAAGAAATTTGCGAGAAAAAACCTAGACTAATAATAAAACATATTTATCAGCCGTCATCAACTTTAAGTTTGTTTTTGTTTATTTGCTTATTGTTTTGACATGATATTCTGTTTCAACTTTCAGCTTGTATCCGTCACTCATTATACACATCCTGTGCAACTTTCTTTTCTTTTCCTGCAATGATTTCATACTTAATCATAATGTGTAATCCTTTTCATAAAATTTTGCCATCCGTAACGTCATGCTTCCTCCATCGTCTTGCTTTAAATATCATTGCTGCTGTATGTTTATTTAAAACAAGGCAAAGCCTTGCGTATGTAACCGTATATTAGCCTATGGAAATTCTCTAAAGTAACATTTAATCACCATGAGCAACGTAAGATATTATGTTTAAAATGGAAGATCTCGTGGGTATTACTACTGTCTTAGAAAAAATATATAGCATATATTGAATCGTGAAAAATTTCCAGTTAGAGATTATAATAAATAGGAATATTTGAGATTTATCATTTTCAAGAATGTAGGATTTTTTCTGTTTAATTTGTACTCTGGGGTTTACACTCTGTATCTCGTCAGCTGGAAATTGGATACATATTTGAAGCTATTCCATTAGAGGTTTCAGCATCATTGTAGAACATAAAAATCTTTAGGGCTAAATATAATTATTAAGGTCTCTTTGAGTGGAACAGAAAACTGTTTTCATAAATATTTCTAAAGCTGTATTGAAAATTCATATTCATAGGCTATAGGGATTCAAATTAAATTTTGAATAATTCGTGCATTAGACATAAACAACAACAACAAAATATTATATGGGCTCCCTTGTCAAAGTACAATATAAGTATTGCATATCCAAACGGCTGAACCATTGGATTCATCTAAGTGGTGATATAGGATAACTGAAAAGAAATAGATTCTACAAGAGAAGAAGACCCTAAGAAAATACGGAAGGTTATTCTATAAAATAGAATGACCATAATTGCATAGAAGGTATTTCTGTTGAAATCCCAAATGTGATATATGTCAAAAAATTGTAAAAAGTAGCTCGCAATATTCTTTAGCGAACATCCCCGTTTGACGACTCCCTCCGTAAAAGATAACATTGACAGGACGAGGGGCTGAGGTTATAAAAGACTATTACAAAAGCAGAAGGCGTTACTATTCTCAGATTACTGTTATTTCGTGAACTTGGACAGCTGGTCTTCCGGGGACCCTTTGTGTTCTTGAACATCCCTAGGGCCCACACGAGTGCTCTGTATTGTGTTTTGCTTATGATCAATAGATCCCAGATGGCAAACTGCGGCACATGCTCAATCATGCAATTTTATATCTGTCTTTTAAGGTCTGTTTCATTGCATCTGGTGATAAAATTCTTGGTCTTGTCACGTGGTCTCATTTAATGTTGTTTCCTGTGTTCATTTTCAACATACGATTTCATCTCAGGGTTGTCATATGCATAGGCGTACCGAGGGGGGGTTTTGGGGGTTTGAACCCCCCCCCCCATTGATTAAAAAAAGGAAAATTGTATGATTTTTAAAGTCTGCCCATAAATTACTTAATGCAAGTATAAAGCGTGGGAAGCTTAAAACTCGTTATTTTGCGTCTTAATTTTTTAAATTTTCCGGGGAATTCCCCGGAAGCTTAAAACTCGTTATTTTGCGTCTTAATTTTTAAAATTTTCCGGGGGAGGGCCCCGGAAGCTTAAAAATTGTTATTTTGCATCTTAATTTTTAAAATTTTCCGGAAGGGACCCCCAGACCCCCCTCTCCCGGGTGGGTATTTCATACCCCCCAGATGTTATAACCTCCCCCATATGGTCGGCCTGGTTACGCCTATGGTCATATGCACTACTATAGGTTTGTACGACGTACGACTCGCATATGAGTGAATAATAATGTCATTGTGCATTCAAAGCGGGTTGTTTCATTTCTGCTTAAGATAAAGCATCGGTAAAGAGTACAATTAGATGAGTAAACGCCACTAAAAAATTAATATCACATAGTAGCATCATTAAATTGAACTAAAAATAAATTCCATTTTAGGAAATATTTTTCACGTGACCATTATTCCACATACGCAAATAGAAAAAAATCAGTATAGTGTGCACTAATTCGTTCCTTTAAATTTATAAGCATTTGAATGCTGGACATTTTTTCAACATACCACAAAACAGCACAATAATTAAAACCGGTACTATTTTCTTACGCCAATAAATTTAAATAAACATAAAAACAAAATTTTACTCGAAAATTTATTTGCGATTAGTGACCATTCCATTTCCATCCTGTTCACTGAGTTATGAAACGCCTGCTCGCAGCAGAAGGTGGGTGGGTGGTGCTGACTTCACCTTTGACAGTATTTTACTAAATGGAGACCTATCTTGGTTTGGATTCCACGTATGCTGCAGATCTCGTCTTCTGTGAAAAAAATACTCTTCGGTAGTCCATAGCCTGCGATAGTGTGATCTCTCTTTTAACGGACCCACTACCCACCAGAAATTGTGAAATGTTTCACAGATCGCAAGTGTAATATGAGCTGCAATTAAGAGACAGTTAAATGAAGTAAACTGTACTTCGAAAAAATAACTAAAAACAAAAGAAAAGTGTTAACTCATTACGTATGGGTGGAATATATATTATAGCGCATGTAGTAGTCAAAACAACTTATGTCGATGCTTCCAACAAGGTAACATAAAGGTGTACGTACATTCCATTTTTGTATTGACTGATTGAAGTGGCCAAGGTGGCAACGTCACGACCTCACATTCGGGAGGTCGAAGGTTCCAATCCCATTGCTGGCCAACCTGAGTTTGGGGTTTTAGGGAGTTTCTTCACACGCAAAACTGGGTGCCGATTTAGAATTAACTTTCAATCTATCCACGCTATTCTTCTTCGTTGTCCTTTGTAAAGGAGAAATAAAACCGGTAACGAAAGAAAAATATTGTATTGTCTACACAGCTTTGCAGCTGTTGTCATCTGGCCATCTAAACCGTTAAAGCACTAAATATAAATCAAAGAAATCTCATAACTTGTACTCCAAGTTCTTGTTAAGAATAGTAAGCACATTTCATAATTATACCACTGTGAAGGTAAGTGCTTTCCGGCGAAAGGGTAGAGTGCAGTTAATTGCAATTAATAATACTGTAATTAAAGAGGCTCCGGTATGAATAATTCCAAGGTTATAAGAAACTAAGCAAGCATTCCCTTACCGGAAGCGACTAGACGGAGGCCGAGCTGTACATGCTTGACTGCAACAGTGTATAATTCTATCATACAAGTTGTTCTTAACTTAGCTGCTAGTTTCATGCTGGCATGACACAGCAGAGTAATCAAATAAACCAACTAGAGAAAATCTAACGCATGACAAATAGCTACTGATCTGCTAATATTCAACACCGTAATTCTTAGTCACAACACTAAAACCTCATAAAATGTAGGAGTATAAATGTACTCTAACAATAAATTTATGTACATCCCTGCCAAAAAGACACTCTTTATTACTACCTTTATCCCCCTTTTCTCGAATTACCCACTGCAAACTGAATGGGGTTCTGCCATTAGTGGTGTCATTTAACAAGAGATTTCAGTAGAGATAGAAACAGGAACAGAATGGGAAGACTCAGGGGTAATAAGATCGGGGTTACGTTAGGTCTTCCTAAAAAAATGAAGCGCACAGAAAAATGGACAAATAATAATTATGATAACTGAATACCGACCTCGTGCGTTCAATCCTCTCACGCAGCGGGCCCGGGTTCGATTCCTGGTCGGGACAAGTTACCTAGGTGAGGTTTTTCTGGGGTTTTCCCTCACCTTTGAGATAAATGTCTGGTACCTTTAGGCCCTTGTGGTCCCCGGATATCATCTGGCCGTCATTATCATCTTCATCCCCATCCTCGCCTTGTTCTGAGTGAGTGTGTGTGTGAATGGTGTGTATCGTCCTATGTGTTCGTGTTGTCTCGGAGGTGGCCCCGGCATTGGGCTCATCACTCATCCGGGGAGGCCCTCCATGTCCTTGTCTGGTCAAAAAAGTATGTATGTGATCCAAAGATAATCCCTCTCCCGACAGGTCGCGGCCCTGTAAGGCTTGGGTCGCTTAAAACCTAAAAGGGAGAGGTAAAACTACGAGAAAGAAGAAGAAGAATACCGACCTCATAGGAAATCAAACCGGGCCAACTCCGTGAGATTATATTGATAATGTGATGATTAGGGCAAGGCATTTGATGATTTTGCATCTTTTTTATATGAAAGTTAAAAGATAGCTCGAATATATTTAAATGTGTATAATGAAATAATTGATTAAATAAGGGTAATTTGTTTTTGCATTTTTTTGCTTTATTTTGCATTTTCTCTCATTTACAAGAAATAGGTAATTTTTGGGGAATTTTTAGGTAATTTTTTGCATTTTTGGGTCATTTTCAGCATTTTTAGGTATTTTTCGGCATTATTGGTTATGTTTCAGTGAAGGTGGAGAGGAGCTTTTCCATGTACAAATAGTTATTTCAGACAACAGACAATCATTTTTATTTGAGAATCTCCGCCAAGTGTTCATAGATCATTTTAATTCAGGTTTATTGTAAACACCATAGCAGTTTGTCTTGTAGCAACAAAGAATTATTTTTTCTTTCCTTTTATATGGCACATATTTGCTAGTGGCAATTTGAGGGGCATGCCAGTTCAGAAAGAATTTTTTTTCGCTAAGGGTGTCCAAGTAGTAGAGATTTACAGTAATAAAATTAGTATGTTTTATATTGTAAATTCATATATAAGGCACTGTCATCTGTTAAATTGCTTTTAGCAATTCACTAATTTAAAAAAAAAAACTAAATATAAGTAATAATAGAACATTTATTGGTCATTTTTTAAAATTTCTTGTCATTTTTCCACTATTTTTAGGTCATAAATGCATCTTTCATTTTGCATTATTTCACTATTTTATGGTCATTAAATGCCTTGCCCTAGTGATGATGAATATGATAATAATAATAATAATAATAATAATAATAATAATAGTAATAATAGGCCTGGGGTACGTCGTAGCGTAGTGGTTGAAGTGCTGCGCTACAAACCGGAAGGTCGCGGGTTCGATCCCCGATGAGGTCGTTGGAGTTTTTCAATTGGCCTAATCCTTCTGGTGGCACTTTGGCCCTGGGGTCGACTCAGCCTCTAACAAAAATGAGTACCAGGAGCAATCCTGGGGGTAAAGGCGGCCGGTGCGTAAGGCTGACAACCTTACCACCTTAATGTGCCGAGTGTCCAAAATCTGGGAGCCTCAACCTCCTGGAACCCTCTTGGACTCCATGGCCTGTATAGGGTACACTTTACCTTAATAATAGGCCTAATGATGATAATAATAATAATTTCGCACAGTATTTTTTTCATATATGTTTTTATTTTGAGAAGAAAATACATGACTGCATCTTGAAAAAAGAGAATAGTAAACTAAGCCAGGGGTCACATGCAGTCCTCAACATCTTTTTCAATGGTCCTCGACTGCATTCGTAGCGTGCATTTTTTGCGTTAAAATTTTAAACTATTATCAACAAAAAGTTTTAAAATAACTGGCCCTCTAAGGGTTGGAGAACGGCTGTAAGAGAACGGAGCAATAAACCCAAATCTTAAAGCTGGCGACGATGATGCAGAAGAACACTTTCTTTTATATTCGCTTTTAAAGTTGCTTAATTACCTGGACTACAATGTTTGTTTTGTTGAGGCCGCTCTAAAGTGGTTTTGTTGTCCTAGTAAATAATCCAACTTTCACACTTTTCTTCAGAGGTTACTGATTCGAGTAGCATGAAAGTCAATAAGACAGTTTCGGGGAGTAAAGTATGTATTTCGACTTAGCTGAAGAAGAAAGGGAAGGTATTGATATTTATGATTTATTTATTAGCATATAGGAGAACATACAAAAAGATATGCAATGCAGAAGTAAATTAATTCAAATAACATTTTACTTGAAGCAATTTATTAAAATACTGTAATTAACTACGTCAACATTTCGGAGATAAATTTCAGTAAAAAAAATGACTTGATTTCTTAGTATCAACTCCTGGTCATCCCATAGTATTTCCCTAATTTTCTGGGGGCCAACGTGAACTCTGCTGACTGATGATTCTGCTGATAGTATTGAGTTGCGAGCTACACAGTTCTAGACACTTCCACAGATACCCATGCCATCCATCGTTTCTTGTTGGAAAAGTATAGTTCATGTAATCAGTACCAATCAACTTAATTTTAGTCAGTTGTAGCTCGTCGTTCATCAATGAGTTAATGCTGTCGGCAGGGACTTATCTTCGAGACCCTCGTGCATCCCCACATGAATGGACTCGCGCTTGCAGTTGCAGTTGGTCACGCCAATCTGCTAAATCGGTCAAGTGTTGCTTGTACTGCTCGGTCCCTCGAGCGAAGAATCAGGGAGCGTCGTTGGCTTAGAGTGTCCATATAATGTTTATAAAAAAACGTATAATATAATTCTTTTTGTTAAAAAAAAGTGGGACAAATGAGGAAAGAAGGGGACACAAATTTAATTCACAAAATTTAGGGAATGTTTACAATTTACCTTTGTCCCATGCACACAAATTATACCAAATGACTTCTTAAACTTCTTCTGCAGACTGGTGTAAATAATTTATTCCACAGAAATAGATGCCTCATTGTCACTGTACATTTCCCTTTTATGTATTCTATAAAGAAGTGCGATATTTCTTATAATTTATCTTAAAAGTCAGCACATATTACTCCATTAAAGTATGTTTTTGACAATGAGCAAGACCTTCAGTGTTGTAACTTTTGTTAATGTTGCGTGAAACATGCTGGCCAAACACAATAACAAAAAACATCGGGACATTTGAGCTTCCCCAATAAAACTTTCAGGACAGCGGGACATTTTGTCAAAAAAAGGGACTGTCCCGGGAAAAACATGACGAATGGACACCCTAGTGGCTATCTATCTATCGAGCCACGGGTTCCTGCGGAGAGACTGGGAGGTATGGCCGGTGGACCGAAATACTCCGACAGAGTGACAACATTTGTTCGTTCATTTCCAGCAAAAATAATTCTGTATTTTTTACGCCCGAAAACTTTCTCAGCCTTATTTGAACATGTTAATCTTGGATCTCACGGAAAGCCTGCTAGCCATTGAGAATGTACATTTAATTTTTGTATGCCTAAATTTACCTGAAATTACTTTTTTTTTTACAATTTATTGAGAAGCAAAGACAATGTTAAAGCAAGGATCGTTGCGGTTAAAATATCTACAATGTTAAAAGCACTGTCGTGTCTTGAAATTGTACAGATTACCGCATACTTGACTCAACTAGTATAATATAATTGCTTAGCAAGAGTAATGGGGAGCCCTTGCAAGGTCGATGGAACGTGAAGAAACTTGAAGGTTGCGCAGTTAACTGCACTTGTTCATTTTATATCCATATTTAGTATAGACTGCAATACTACATAACAGCAGTTCACAGTAGAAGAATGTTTTTACAGAGCGTACACAGTTCTAGCTGGAATCACAGGTGAGGTATGTTAACGGTCTGTGAAGCCTTATATTAATTTTAAGTGAAAATTTAGTGTTTTGTTATTATTATCATTATCATTGTTTTTCATTGTCATTACCGTCATTAATAGTCAACATCATCTACAATATATATATCAAAGATTAAAGAGTAGGTAACAAATCTCTCATGCAATGATCCCGGTTTTCGTTCAATATATGTATGGAATTAATAAGGATGAAGTACAGATTCATTTTCAACGCAGAATCACAGGTGAGGTATGTTAACGGTCTGTGAAACCTTATATTAATTTTAAGTGAAAATTTAGTGTTTTGTTATTACTTATTATTATCATTATCATTGTTTTTCATTGTCATTACCGTCATTAATAGTCAACATCATCTACAATATATATCAAAGATTAAAGAGTAGGTAACAAATCTCTCATGCAATGATCCCGGTTTTCGTTCAATATATGTATGGAATTAATAAGGATGAAGTACAGATTCATTTTCAACGCAGACTGCCTATAGTTACAATTTTCGTTAATTTATAATTTTGGAGTATTTTTTATTTAGGCTATATGTGTTATTGTGATAATGAGGCTATCAGATTTGAAATTTAAACTTAGATTAGACACTCACTCATGTGAAAAGTAAAGTAAAAAGGAAAACATGAGGTCATGTGATACTCATACTTATTTAGTCTAAGTAAATTGTATAGGGAGTTGATAATACAGAATAAACTTCGTACTATTAAATTAGGGACTGCAGATATCTTTAAGTGAAAATGTTTCGACCGAATGTGATGTATTAGCCCTGCTCTGCGGAGGAAGCGAGATAATTCTTTGGATGGTCCAAGAAATAACATAGAACTACAGTATATTGTAACCGCTTCCTAGAACGAGCTTAGGTCATTCGGGAAAAATCTATTTGTGAAACTTAATTTCTTTTTTTTTTTCCATAATGCCCTTAATTTATCCTTTCGAAGGACTTACACGCCAAGCCTTATAGGGGAAAAAAGAAACTTTGGATCAACACTAGAGACGAAACTTCTTAAGACAACATAAACACATAGGCTAGGATAACGGACATGAACTTCAGGGAAGATGAAAAGTATAAATTCGGGTAGAAAAGGATACGAATTTACCTACATTCGGAATAGTCGGCCTGCGGGATTTAAACCCGCGACCTCCCGAATGAGAGTTCGCGACGATACAGCCTCGCCGCCTCACTCTCCTATAGAAGGATCCAAAGAAAGGAAGGAAATACAAAACCTGTATTCTCATTCTTATCACCATCATGATCATCAGAGAGTTGTTATTGTTGTTGCTCGTCTTTTACTGTCTCAGAGATGCAATATCCGGTTAGAATGTGTGAGGCAGACTACATAATATAATATACCGTCATATACACATCTGATTATGGACTTGCTCACCATGGCATTACATAGAAGAGGATGCAAGTTAAGCTACATAATGACTATGGATGGCGTAAAGAACTGCGATCACATGCATAATAATGTTCCTAACAACACCGAAAATTTTGAGTTATAGATAATTACGTTAGGGCTGTAGGTTACTGAATTCTAATTGAGTTGTACTCTACTTGCTTCAGGCAGTAGCTGCACCGAGGATTGCTTTAATCCAGATACATTGAGTGACCTCTTTAGATTCACCTGGTTATTGTAAACAGCGATATTTCTATAGTAGGCCTACAGTTTAGTCAACTTAAAAATTTCCAACCCTTTTAGGCTATGGCACATTTAGCTCATTGGAGAGTATTCGTCATGTCCCTAAGACCACATGAGTACCTGTTCTTGAAAAGTAGTTGAACTATAAAAATCAATGAATGGTTGATCTACACAATAAACTTATTTAGTTCATATGGATTTTCTCACTCATAAATAGTCTCCATACCAGTAGGCCTACATGAAACAACAATCAGTGAATTACTTTTTTAATCCAACTAATCTTAGTATTTTTCAAGGTGAAATGTTATTTTCACGCCTTGAGAGCTTAGATCATTTAGGAAAAACAACGAAATTATGTACCGTGATATATATTTTGTAACAAATTTTCATTACAAACTTGGCGTTCGTTGTGAGCATGCTACAGTACAGTGTCTTTTTAGTATAACACAGATTAGCATAAGACTACTGTATGAACAGATTAGCACAGGATTACTGTACGAAAATATTAGCATAGGACTACTGTATGAACAGATTAGCACAGGATTACTGTACGAAAAGATTAGCATAGGACTACTGTATGAACAGATTAGCACAGGATTACTGTACGAAAAGATTAGCATAGGACTACTGTATGAACAGATTAGAATAGGACTACTGCATGAAGACATCATAAGACTACCGTATGAACAGATTAACACAAGACTACTGTATGAACACATTAACACAGGCCTACTGTATGAACACATTAACATAGGACTACTGTTAGAACACATTAACATAGGACTACTGTTAGAACACATTAACAAAGGACTACTGTTAGAACACATTAACATAGGACTACTGTATGAACACATTAACATAACACAATTGTATGAACAATCTCCTCACGCCCTTAGTAGGCTGAGGCTTGTTTTAGCTTCTGGAAATTTTATCCATCTGTGAAACACGAAAAATATTGCAGTCTTTTCCAAGCACTTCCAGCATAACGTGAATTACTTCAAACTTTTATTTCTACGTTACTGTTTAATCTTGTTTATACAGGGTGTTAATGAATAACACCGAAATATTTTACCTGTGTATAGAGGGGACACAGACAAGCAACTTTTATTAGGACATTTTTGCTCTATGACGTAAAATGTGTATGCTACAGGGCATTAAAATCCTTAAAATTTGGTGCTCATAACTCAATAATTGAGCGAAATAGAGTTAAAATTTTCATTAAATTGACTTCATGCCTTCTTAGCGATCGATAAAAACCTGATTCTTAACAATTCATCAACAGCTATACCATAATTTATAATTTTCATAATCTGCAAAATTTACTGATTAATCAAATGATTGCCCGCCACTGCATTATGTTTTTATTCCTAATTCCAAACCTAACAAAAATGTTTCGTTTGTCTTTTTTTCCCTCAGAGTTGTAAGATATCGATCGTCATTTTTTACAATTTTCCCGACCACTACACAATATTCACTGTTCCTTTGTTTCCCATCATTTCAAGTATTAAAAGACAGTGGCGTGCATATCCTTGGGATATTTTATGTTATAACAGGAAGAATTGAATCCATAGAGCAAAATTCTCCTAATAAAAGTTGCTTGTCTATGTCCCCTCTATACACAGGTAAAATATTTCGGTGTTATTCATTAACACTCTGTATTAAGTAAACAAACTATCGATCCATGCCACGGTTAAGTTGAGGTGTCGGAAATCTTGACTCTGTGATGAATAGGCCTATTTTTAATTCAAATTTATTCTAGACGCCAGTTGTAGGATAAGAATATTGACATGGGAGAAAGGTCGATGATTCGGCGGAAAGATGTTAACGGAATTACTTATGAGCACGGAGTGTGAGTCATTGAATAATGGCTCTGTATAAACTCTTAAATGTTAAATAAGAATATAAGCATCAGTCACAGAACGATGAGGCAGAACTTTCACCCTGAGAACCTGCATATTAAAATAAAACATTACATTAACATCGCTGATAACCGCTGAGTAGTGCAGCTCCATTGATCGAATGTTATGATCGGATGTTTATGACCTAAAAAAAAAATGGAAAATGTGACTGCATATATGCCCTTGTAAATATGACCCAAAAATTCTTAATATGACGTAATAAAAGAACGTATATTCTAAAAATAAATGTTTGAATTTAGAACGTTTTATGACACTTAATTATTAAATCACATGAATTCATTCAGATAATAACTTTTTAACAATTTTACAGGTGATTTACAGTCTTACTTGTAAAGAACTTCCAATTTGTTAATGTTTCCAGATACCACTGCAAATGTGAACTGAACATCTTTAAAAAAACGCGTCTATTGAAAGTTGTTAACGACAAAGAGGAAAAGGTGTACTACTTGTACTACTTGTACTACTTGTTACTGTCCCTTCATATTTCAGTTACAGTATAACCAAAATATTCGTGACTGTTTCTCGTATTTTTTAACTTGATCTTTTAGGGCAAGTACTTTATAACTGTTTGCCGAATTTATAACCGAAATATGACATTCAATTACAAATATGACCGAAATATGAACAAGACAATAAAAATGTCCAAAATATGACTGTATCTGCAAAATAAAAACGGTTCCATTAGGATAACAAATGTGTAATTCGTGTTTAATTTGTGTTTGTGGCGAGAATGCGGTCAGGATAAAATATGACATCTCATAAACATGTGAATCCTAGTTATGACACTTATGACTGGCCGTTCAGAAATAAAACCACCCTTTGCAAGAAAATAACAAACTCTTACATTTCTGCGGTATGTAAATGCCTACAATAACATCCAAAACAGTATGTGAAAAATAGTTAATTTTGCTTTTATAGTATTATTCATGCAATATATTCCTTCCTGCTATGGACCGCATAGTGTACAGCAGAACAGTACACTTGATCAAGAGATACCTCCTGACTTGCACCAAAGCAAACCTTTGTTTAGACAATCGATTCTGGTGGGAACAACCGATATCTGGGTATATCCCAATCCTATGGGTAATATTTGTATATAGATATCTGGAATACAGTGCATCCATTACTCTTATCTTATTCAAATATAGGCCTAGATAAATCCAGTTTCCCCGATTCGGCATAGCCTATCCTTGATGTCTATAACATCAATATTCTTCACGATTGAACACCTTACGTCACTGGTATAATTAAAATATTGTGATTTCTTTTGTCTTTAAATAAACACTAACATAAATGTGGCAGCCATGTTAAAAATTCTGTATTCGAAAAAAAAGTGTACAGGCATTAGACACGCTCTACATTCGGGTTAACGGAAGTGAAGTGATCATTGTTAACTATAGTAAAATGTTGAATACCCCAATTAACCATCAAGAATAGAGCCTAAATACAGACATATTTACATTTACTTCTACATCAGATTAGACAGCATATTAGGCCTACCTATGAATTTTCGTAACAAATTTTTTAAAAAAATTATCTCTCCGCTTATTGTGAAAATAGAATTTAAAAGAGTTATACTTTAGTTTAAGGACATAAGTCCTTTTGTTGCATACACTGTATCTTTGGCATCAATAGACCGAATTTTACGAATTTTTGCAACATATACTTTTTAAAAGTTTTATCTGTACAATATTTTCACGAACATAGGATTTTAAAGGGTTTTACTTCTAGTAAGGACATCAATCTTTTTAACATACATACAGAATTTTCAGCATCAGTAGGCTATTAATAGACTACTGAATTTATGTCCAAGTCCTTAAATCGTAAGAAGTAACTTCTGTTTAGGCATTAGGAGAGCACTTCCTTCTAAAGGAATGCCTCCTTGATCATCCGATTACAGTATAATTATTCCGTTTCATAAATCAACTTCAAAGTAGGATTGATCTACTGACCTTGAAGATCGTTCAAAACCCTAATTTCGCCATATAGAGTCTTTGTTCCTAAAATTCAAAGTTTCTGTTAATTTTAACCCTTATTGACTATTCGTCATTGCGAGGGATTTTTCCTTTCTCAGAGCTGAATTTATATTACTATGCATTCATCAATTTATGTCAGCGGGTTTATAAGTTTAAAATCAATTAAGTTCATTTTACTGAAACAGCTGAGTTTCATGAACGGCAAATCTATGGCAATTGAATAAAATTGCTCATATTGTAACATAAAGGATTAACCTAATAATTTTGTATCTCTGTTTTTATGTAATTTTGTTGAAGTCGAATATAACTTAACTTAGTAGTCAGTGGCAGTGAAACGGTTAATTAATATAATAACAACATTGATAATAATGATAATGATAATAATAATACTAATAATAATAATAATAATAATAATAATAATAATAATAATAATAATAATAATAATAATAATAATAATAATATGTAGCAGATTGTTGCTGAAAGTCCGCAGATTGGGACTCAGGTCGTATGTTGTAAAATCAGCTTGGAAAAACTCGAATTGCACTATTTATGAGAGCAGACGTATTTCGTACTTGCAATGTGTCGGTGCTTTAGAGTACGTTAAGGATGTTCTGATAACCCCACTCAATGATGAAAGCAACGCAGACATCATTCTAGGAAATCAGCTGCTCTTTGTTTAAACAGTCAGTTCTGTTTACACAACTTTGCCATTATTATATCCAGGGCATTAGTTATTTGTTTGCTGTGGATATTTAACGACGGTTCTGTTTCTCAGGCCTGTGAACGTCGCCATTGTGCCAGAATTTTATCCAGCAGCAGTTCTTTTCTGTAAAACTAAAGAAACGGCACTGTGACATTTACGCACACGTGAATATATTAATGTTAGCCAAAATAGAACCCGTCAGCTTGAAAACAGAATTTCAGTGCCTAATAATTCGTTTCATCCAAGCAGTCGACGTTATTTGGAATTCTGTGCTTAATTAATTTCACATTCACACTATTCCACTCAAAACCATTTCTTGTAGGCCTACTGAACAATAAATAGTAGAGATGTTTATTCCATAATCTGTCTTGTAGTTATTTATTAGACAAGTGTCATCTAATGAATTGGTCAGTGCAAATTTTTAAAACTTGCATTCAAGTTATAGGAGATCTTTCGTCATCATTCTGCCATGTAAAGTCGAAAATTTAGCGATCCATTTATGGGTTGTTCGTTATTCCACTGAAGACAGTGTCTTGTTCTGTGTCATACTCATATCACATCACTGTAAAATGGGGGAGGGCTGTGATAATTCCCCTATGCCCCCATTTTGATAAAGAGTATCTGCAGGAAGATAAGAGTTTCCACTGAAATTCTGTGAGAACGATATTGTGAATTCAACACAGCCTAGTAAGTTATGTATGTAATGCATGTTATTTTAGCATTGAACACCTTTTGTATTTATTATTATAATGAGTATTGTTGATATTGTTATTTATTATTGTTGTTATTGTTATTTATTATTGTTATTGTTCAAGATATCATTATTAAACATTGTCGGAGCACTTGTGGACTAGCCATAACATTTTCAAAGCAAGCTAAATGAATATTATCTATTTTATGGAACCCGGAGGTTCAGTGCCGCGCTTTCATAAATCTGCCTTCAACCCTATTCTGTACTAACTCCATCCAACCATCACTTACAAATCCTATTCCCTGAAATATATACTGATAATGTCCTTCCACCTACGTCTAGGTCCTCCATGTGGTCTTTTCCCTTCTGGTCTTCCTGCCAATGTTTTTGAGATAGGCCTATGTATTTCTTCCCCATGCATGCAACATGTCCATCACATTTCATCCTCCCTGATTTAATTACCCTTATCATATTCAGTGAAGAGTGCAAGTTACGAAGCTCGTCATCATATAGTTTTCTCCAGTCCTCGTTTTCATCTCATAGGTTCGAATATTTTTCCAAGCACCCTGTTTTCGAACTCTCTCAGATTATATTGTTTTTATGATGATGATGATGATTATGGTTATGGTTATTATGTTTATTTACCTATATCCGAAAAATATTACACCTCAAATGCACATGCCTTTAACAAATTCCGAGGTGCGCGGGCAAAGAGAGTTAAGTCCACCATCCTAAAAAATTGAGATATGTCCATAGAGTTATAGATAAAAATGTTCTCTACATTTGTGTTAAGTTCAGTAAGTCAAAATCAAAATTGTACGGTAGTTATGGATGTGTGCCTCATGGGTTTATCCATCTCTAAAACTATGTTGGGCTGGTATAGTGTGTTAAGTCACTCTAATTCTCAGTAACAAGAAAGTGGACTTTACTCCTATTGCTACTGCTAAAAACATTAAATTAAGCTTCGTTGACCAAAAAAAAAGTTATATTCGTTATATGAAAATTTTTCTGTTTTGGAAGTAAATGAAAGTACAGTATTTTAGTGTGCAGCAAAGAAGAGCAGTCCGTCACATTATCTTGTAGCCAAGAGGAATCGCGCTTCGCGGACGAGAGAAACTACAAGACATGGGTTAAAACTGACCTGAAGACGTTTGTTGTTGCAACTCGCTGCCTCGTTACGAAATAACGCTGTGTTTCACCTGTCCTGTTGGGAAAACACTAATCTTCACTCGTTCACTCTGCATTAGATTGTTCTCAAGCCATCTCTGTAAAAACAAAAGAAACATCATTACAAAGTAGAACAAGACAATATGCTTACGTGAGCAGTTGTAAGGCAATTCGCAGGCATTGGAAACGATGGTTAGTGCAGTTAGATTGTTTTGCATAATTTCAATATACCGTTATTCCGTCAGTCAAAGACTTATTGCCAAATAATTTCTTATGTAAGAAAAATTTCATTTATAGACTTATCTGCAATGTAAATAAGCATTTGTTTACGTTCAGTGGGTTAATCCAAATTGGGTGCGTTTTATTTTATTTTATTTCATTTCCTTGGGCTAATAGCCCTATGCTATATTGTGAACCATCAGAATCACCCAACATCCATTGATATAAGGCATGATATCATTTAGGATTTTCTGTTAACCTAATATTGTAGACAATTTGAACTATTCACTCTTCTGTTGTAAATTTTGTATTTTAATTTTGTGTTGAAATTAATTTTGCAGCATAAACTCATAATAATATAGCTTTTTTGGCTTGTCCCATAACATGTATGTAGGCTACATGAGAATATTATAGAAGAAAAATCGCAGAGAGAGGTTCCATCTGGCGCTGTGAAGCGAACTCCGGCTAGCTCAGTTGGTAAAGCGGCAGCACGGATAGCCGTAGGTCCTGGGCTCGAGTCCCAGTGTCCTAGGGATTTTTCTCCGTGAAATGTCCAACAGAGACAATAGTCTGTGATTCATGAATACATATATCTCCAAGTATGTACCGGTGCATGTTCAAATGGACTACATAAAATTATATCTCACCTTATCTTAAGTAGGTTAATACATAGTTTATAACTCTAGGAGTGATTTAATTGGGCAGGAACTCAAATATTAAGGTTTAGTTTACCTTATTTTAAAAATCATTTTTGAAACTGTGAATAATAAGGCTTAAAATTGAAGACAATTACTATATTAACAACAAAGACAAGAGCTACGTAGGAAAACATAACTATGATGAGTGAATTGTGTAACAAGAGTCATCACAGAACAGAGACGCCAATAATACTACAGTATCAGATGAAATATAAGAAACATAGTATTTTTAATAATATATTGGTTGTGAAATGTAATTTGTAAAAAAAAATTAAAATAAATATATCATCATTAGTTTCAATACGTAAATAAAATAAAATAAAATAAAATATTGTCTTGTAAACCAAAATTAAAATTCAATGATTTCCACCAAATACTTTTTTCCCCCAGCTGAAACACTGATTGTAGGCACGGATACAGGTCCAGCAGCTGATTAATAAAATTGCATCACAGAATTCAGGATTTTTAAACATTAACTTGCCAATTTATTATGCCACCAAAAGGAAGCCTAGGAACACATTATGCGTAACATCATCCTTCCTGCTTTGAATCCAGCTGTTGTTAATAACTATGACGGCCCGTGACATTGGCTTATAGGGCAAACGCTGTAATGTAATTTGTACTGAGTACATCTTGACGTGACGAATGCTACTAATCGATCTTAAAAGAGTCAGTTAAAATTTTCGTTCAATGGAATGCATATCTATAGTGCACTCTCAATACATCAGCGTTAAGGAGATGTTATTAAAATTAGATGGCTATTTCTGTTTGAATGTACCATTGTCAGTTTATTGGTTTTCCTGTTTCCTTTGCATATAATATAGGCCTACTTTTCATTGGGTTAAAATCATGGCCGTCCAGAAGGGGGGGGCAGTTAGGGCCGCTCCCCCCACCCTGGAAATTCTGTTTACACATACATCTCTAAACTAATTTACTATAAGCAACTAATTTGAAATGAGGCTTAATTTCCCACATACTGTAATTGGAGTTGTTTAGACAAAAATGAGTTGTAACTACTCGGTAACTTAGATTTGAGCATATAGGAATAATCACTCCCACTAAACTTGAAATCATTTCTAGCCAAACATCTCATTGTAATGAAGGTAAGACGTGGAAGTATCGCATTTTATATGAATAGTACCTGTGAGTGTACTACATCAGATTTTTTTTTGCGTCCACAGTCATAAGTACAGCTGCAGTAAATCAATTATGTGGATTGTAATAATAACAATAATAATATCAACAACAATAATGATGATAATAATAACAATAATAACAATGGCAATAATATTAGTATCAATAATAATAATAATAATAATAATAATAATAATAATAGTGGTTGTAATAGTAGCATAGTGATGATGGTGGTGGCGGTAATTTGTTCATTTGCCCTCCTCTTCTCAAAATTTCTGCGGACGCCCATGGTTAAAATGGACCAAGGACGTTACAAGCTAAGGAAAAAGGTGCACATATTAAATGACACATACGGCACCACAAGAATTTGCCTCACAGTTCCCATTCTCATAGCTCCAGATCCCATTACAAGTAAAAACTAGAAAAAATGATCCTTTTTGCCACCATTAAGAGAATAAAAGCTGAAGATCTGGAGCTATATTTATGTGCGCGTATATCGCCACATTAGTGTTGGTGGTTTATATTTACTTGTGTTCGTTATTCTAAGCCATGAGGCAGAACATTATTGTCTTCATGGTTGGTGTGTTTCTTTGTGTTGTAGATTTACCCAGACCAAGACTCGGAAAAAGTAATCATGGGCTCCGTTGTCTATTGCATCCACCACAAAGAAGGCTGCAAATGGTCTGGCGAGCTACGAAAGCTTAAGGTAAGTAGGATGTGACTGTCATTGAGGTTTTCCTGTATTTCTATTGTGGTTCTCAACTTGTGGTACGTAAATAGTTATGAAGTCATGATCACGACCAGACTAGTGTGAATGTCGTAAAGATGTAATCTCTTAAGTTGGCGAGTTATGCTATGAGTGCTACTTCAGGCGGATCTTACAGTGTAAGCAATAAAAGTGTACAGAAAGAATCTACTGTATTGTGTTGGTAAGTTCACCTGAGCTTCCTCGAATCCAGTTATTTAATTCATCCTATTGCTAACATGGAACTGCTAGTTCCACGAAACGAATAAATAGGAGATACGGTACGTATTTTAACTACGATACCATGTCTCCCTGGGCTCCATAAAATGTTATCGGTCATGCAATAAACGTTTTATTGAAACGAAATCCTGATCATTTCTAATAAATTCTCATCGGCTTGCGGTTGTTACATTGTAATTTGAAATCATCGTTGTATAAATGGATTCATTGAATCAATAGTTTTCATTTGCAATAAAACCATATTAGGCCTACGGTATTTTGCAGCAATATTACTGCACTTTTACTTCCTTACCCATATCATATCGGTTATGCAACAAGCATTTTACTGAAGAGATTCATAGGAGGAAGTATTGTATTCAACCCACAATTCGATGTCTCGTTTTCAACATAAATCACGTTTTGAAGTCCCCTGTTCCCCGTCTGCCTGTGTGTCAGTCTATGTATAGAGAATGAACATTTTTCTTTAATTGGGTTAGGCATCTTCTGAGGATCGGACTCGATAATATTGGCGACGACTTTCTCTTACATTTAATGCCAGTTTACATTAAGAAATTATAATTTTTTCGCGATGTGGTTCACATAAGATTTTTTTAACAATTATTTATCTAGGCCCCAAAAAGTAATTACTTTTCCATTTCGTAATTGGAAACCTAGCATTATTATCATTATCATCATCATTATCATCTTCATTATCATCATCATCATCAACATCATCATCATCATCATTTTCATTGTAGTTGTACTTGTTGCCGCCGGCGTGGTCTTGTGGTTAGCGTCGCTGACTTACAGATCTGTCGGTCTGGGTTCGATCTCCTGTACTTCCTCGGATTTTTCTGAGGTAGGGAGGTCTGGTAGGCGTGCACTCAGCCTCATGATTCAAATTGAGGAGCTACTTGATAGAGAAGTAGCGGTTCCGGTAATGGAAACCACCATTAAAGGCCGTGGGTGTAGGCATGCTGACCACATGCCCCCCAACCCTGGTAGATGACGCAGCGGTCGGGTGGTAGGCGTTGTCCCTTCAGGGATGTAGCGCCACGGAGTTTAGTTTAGAGTTAGTTGTTCTTGTTGTTGCTGTCCATACTGATATTTGATGTAGCTGTGTTGCAGTTTGTGTTATTTTTAAGACTGTTAAACATTCAGTGGGAAATTGACATACGTTATCTTTTTTTCCCCATTATAAAGTTTTTTTGGCATCAATTTCCCTAATCGCAAATTTATTGGGACTCAAATTATGGGTAATGACTTCAAGTACCTACTACTTGAATTATGCACACTTTGAAACATTCTTATTTTCGAAAATGTATTAATTTTCATATATTGGTGTGTTTCAGATTCACACATTCTAATTTTGAAAATATTTAATAAATTTGATACTTTGTCTGCTAAACCAAATTTGAAAAAAAAAGATCTTAAATTAATCAGAGATAGGATTTATATTGCATATTTTTTGTTAGGGTATTTATTACTAATACTTCATAATGTCTTTGGAAGTCACAGTGTTTAGCTTTGAAATAAGTTACATATTTAAGGGTTTAATGCATATTATCTTTCAAATTGTATATATTTGTACTTTTTACATTTTACTAGCATCCACAAATATTTCTGGGGTCACATGAAGAGCCTAGTTTATGTGACTCCTGTCAAAACTAATATAGACTTGGTTGCTATCGATGTACGCCAAACTCCTGGGATGCTAGAGCTTGTGTAACTGTCCATGAGGCATCAGTGTGATGTTTTTCATGATCATGGGGTTCAACAGTTTGTACAATTACTTTAAACAACATTTAATTTGGGATATGCAAAGGTTGTTAGGTTAGAAATAAAAGCAATGGAATTACTCAGCACTGAGCCACGTACGACCATGGGTTCCTTATATGAAAAACAATCAGAAAATGTCCCTGAACAACTTTTGAAAGATTGTCCGTACACTACATAGTTCTACATAGTAACGGCAGGATGTTTACAATGTATTCAATTCAGTACACTTGAGAAAGGCCTGGAGGGCAGCTTGAAACGTTGTGTGTTGTAAAAAGATTGTTTGATCCACCATTATAAATAAGTGTCATTGTTTATATTATATTTTGTTTTAATTTGTCGGTAGAGTTCTGATTCACCCTGTATATTTAAAACATGGCTCATTTCCCTGCTAGTATTATTTTACTTTATGTTTCAGGCCCATCTGAATGCTTGTAAACATGATGCCATACCTTGTACCAATAAATGTGGAGCCCAAATACCAAGAGTCCTCATGGAAGACCATCTCAAATACACATGCCCTCAGCGACGAACAAGATGTGATTTCTGTGGTAAAGATTTCACTGGACATACTTTAGAGGTGGGTAAAACATACTATTGTAGACTATAACAATTAATGTTTTATGTGTAGGCCTAAGGTGACATTGCGCTGCTGTATTGTGCTATGCAAATGTTTAAGTAGAGGTATGTTGTAGGAAAACTTTTCTTATTATGTGAAATTTTAATTTGTAGGAAAATTTAAATCTTTCAGTTTTGTTAGATACACTGTTATTTTTCCATTTATAAAGAATGTCCTCAGTCTCTTCCTGATATCATATTCTTCTTGCATTCTGCCAACCTGTATCTTGCCACAATAGAAATAATTATTTCATTTCTGCAACTTGGATACGTTTGTAATCAATCTGTGTTAGTGTTTAGATCTTGCTGCCATGTAACAGAGTTATTCATTGAAGGAATTATTAATACAACGTTATGTTTTTCAACCTACTATAAGTTTTTACATTTTTTTGGGGGGGGGGGGATAGAATTTTATTTAATTTTTCTACATGCAGATTTTAAAAATAATTAAAAATCTTACTTAATCTTCTTAAAACAGTGATTCAGTTCAGATAGATTTCTGTTAGTGCATTCTACTTTCTTTGCGTATAAAATTTTGTGCTATGCTTTAAATAAACTGTAACATTAAAGTATGAAATAACATAAAAAAATTTAATGTTTTTTTAAATGAAAAGTAATGCCAAAATTGTCAATATTCATCCTAATACTCAATATTTTCATTCACAAATTATGTAAAGAAACTTATATACTTTCAAATGAAAACAAAGCAAGGACCCAGAAATAATTAATTTGAAATGATTTTACATTTGGGTCATAGACAATTTTACTTGTACAGGACTAAACCTGTTTAGTGCTTTAACAACACGGACAGCTAGTTCTCTGTAGATGCAGTAAGATTTATTGACAATTTGTTAGCAAATTATGTTATCTAGTGTTTTGTTACAAATGTTGCAAATGAATGTAAGGGTTATTTTAAGTTTTACTCCCCAAAACTTACTTTTGTAAAACAAGACCCTTATAGACCTTTGTACAATAGTTATTTAAAAAAGGAGTTTTATCTCTTTTTGGGTTATCTTCAGTAATCTAGTAAAGTGATCCCTATAGGGGACATGGAGGCCCTTAGGGTTCCAGGAGGTTGAGGTTCCCAGATTTTCATACATTCGGCACACGAAAGTGGTAAGGTCAGCCTTATGCACTAGCGGCCTTTACCCCTAGGATTACTCCTCGTTCTGTTAGAGAATGAGTGTATTAGGGCCGTAATGCTACCAGAAGATTAAGCCAATTGAAAAATCTCACTAACCCCATGAGGGATTGGACCCACAACCTTTTGGTTTGTAGTGCAGTGTCTCAACCAACTATGCCATGGCATACCCCTGTGTAGCTTCAAATTATTACCTTTGTTATGCACTAGCCCAAAAGTAAATACGGTACACTAATTTAGCAGCCAAGGAGATACAGAATACAGAACTTTTGTTCTAATGGATATGAAATGTCTTTTTTTTTTCAAAAACATAAAATAATTAGCATAGGTAGAAAATAGTTCAATTACTAAGACAAGCGATATGTCTTTAGCTCACAAAAGAGTATCATTGTTACAGAAAAGGATGATTTGTGTTTAGAAGCTCATTATGTTAATTTTAGTGTATTCATGACATGTGCTATTGTCCACCTGACTCAAGAATTCCAACACCTGGCTCCTCTTTCTTCAACATCCTAAATTCCTAAGTAAACATTCTCAAAATTAGACCATATGTGAGACATTTTTTCCTTTGTTTCCTAATAGCATGTTAGTTACAAGACACAAACAAATGTTACAAATACAAGTGTTGGTTATACTCCTAATATATTGCATGTTTTAGGTTCAAAGGAGAATTAAAATATACATTATATAATGGCAAATTTAATGTCAGAAAATTATATTGCATGAAATGAAATTTGATCTTTTAGAATAATTATTCATATTCGTCACTAGTTATGCTCTAATAGCCTATATATTAAAACAAGCTTACTTAATATTTAAGAATTGCTTAACCATATTACTTTCAAATCCAAATATAGTTATGTTTTTAAAATATTATCTATAATCGTGTAAGAAACAGCATTCCAATAATTAAGTCACAATGTATATATTTCTTTTCAGAGCCATGCTGGTTGCTGTGGATTTGAACCACTGTACTGTGAAAACAAATGCGGTATGAAAGTTCAAAGGCGACACTTGACACAACACAAAGCTGCAGAGTGTTCCAAGCGACTGGTCCCTTGCAGATATTGCAACAAGGACTTTGTGGCAGATACATTACAAGTGCATCATACCAAATGTGGCCGCTTCCCTGTCGCCTGTCCCAACCGGTGTGATACAGCTATTTTGGCAAGAGAAGAATTAGACTTACACCTGAAGGAACAATGCCCATCATTAGGAATTAGTTGTCCTTTTAAAGATGCTGGATGCAGATTTAAGGTAGGTTGGGTTATCTTAAGTCAGTTTTCTTAAATGTTATCTCAATCTTGAGCTGATGTATTATTTATATACTGAAATTAGGTGTATTAACTATGTACTGAACTCTAAGACTAAGTTTTGTACCATCATTTTAAAGCTAACATTCTCAATCTTGCTCTAAATTGAAAAGAAAAGAAGAAAAAAAATCCACAGGTTCACTGAACCTGAATTTATTTGAATTGCACGAATAATGATAGAGATGTAAATCTTAAAGTTTTTTAAATCAACTGTAACAATTTTCAACACTTGCATAAATTTATAGGACATTGTTTTCATTGAAAATCGAAGACCAATTATTGTCATCCTTGGTTGATAAATGGAAGCAAACAACCAATTCCAAATCTTTATAATTTTATTTAATAATTTGCATTTTATATTGAGTTATGTACAAAATATTAGTAGCAACTCTGATCACAGAATCAATCATTAATGCCCGTGGTTGTCAGCATGCTGCCCACATGCCCACATGCCATCTGCCTAGTAGTAGGGTGGTATTCATAGTCCCTTCAGGGTTGTAGTGTCATGGAGTTTAGAATTTGTATGTACTAAATATTGCTACAAGCTTCATATATGATGATAATTTAGAACACAGTAATAAGGTTGGAGGATCTGTACAATGCAATCATTGCATGTAGTGCAATGTAGACACAATGTAGACACAATAATATAATATTACCATCCATATTATTGTTATTCCTCAACCACTTATAATACCAAAAATATAAATAGAAAAAGGCCATTTACCTGTGATAAAAAGAGTGTACAGTGAAACCTTAGTATAACGGACACGTACGGGACCGTAAAAATCGTTCGCTATAGAGGGGTGTCCGCTCTAGTGAGATTAAAAATTCTGGCATAAAATAATCTACAGTACTTACATGAGATTGTTACACAGTAGATGAAAATCTCTTTAGTTTACATTAATCCATTACACAGATATGTTAGGTTGTAGGCCTACATATTGCGAAAGTCCCGAACACTATACTGTAGTCCACTTTAGGCCTACCATCAAAATTAAAACCACACTTTTTACAATGGAATACGCCTACACAACTCTAGTTCTGCATGTATTAGTCGAGCGCAATATTAACATGTGAAAAAATCTTTGTTTGTTTGTTTTGTACACTTTGGTTTCGCGTCAAAACTAAGTCAACAGAAGAAGAAAAGAAGTTCAGTACAATACAGTATACTGTAGATTCTCGTCAAGTGTCCGTTAAGAGAGGTTTGAAGAGGATTTTTAAATGGATTTTTTGTGTCCGTGTCCGTAATATAGGGTGTCCATCTTAGAGGGGTTAATTAATATGAAGTTTCATTATAGTGACCTAGGGACCAGAAAAATCGTCCATAAAGAAGGGGTGTCCGCTATGAAGAGGTGTCCGTTAAGAGAGGTTTCACTGTATAACATTATAGTTTTAGCTGTACACAAGCCACAAGTTCTTAAGTATTTCCCAAATAAAAAGGTAGAAGGTTTACTTACAGCCAATATTCACATTTAATATGATGCTTCATTTTAAGTGTTATGCTACAGTTCCAAACAATGTAATATTTTGGTACAAGAATTTAAATATTAGAATGCTCCTGCAACTTGATTGTTCTTTTATTTGTATTATTTTTTACATGCCAATAATGAATTCAATGCATAGAAAGTTTAGATGTATATTTTTATGTGATTAAATTAATAGGGAAAACATTGTGAAGTGTCAATATTTATTTTATTTTATAATAAAGACCCCAAAGAGCAATAATCCTATAGCCAGGGGCAGTACATTATAATACACAGAGAACAACATTATATTTACCAAGAGCTAGGAAAAAGTGCAATTATTAAATATAATCCAATGAAACATACTAATACCGGTATTATCACAGAAGCCATAAATTTAATAATAATAATAAAAAAAAGAAAATAGGAATTCTGAAAGTAGCTGTGACCAGAAATAAAATTTAGTCTTTGAAGCAAAAGTCTTTATATTTCTAATATCCTTAATATCTTGTGGTAATTCATTATTTTTGCAAAGGGAATAATGAATCCCTTTAGTACCATATTTGACTGAAGAATTTTATGGTAAGTGTTTAATATATAAGTTTATTTTTATTTTGTTGAATATAGAACTATATCTATGCATTATGTCTTTTTAGGGGAGTCGCTATACCTTGGAGAAACATGTTGATGAAAGTACAAAACAGCACCTCGTTCTCATGTGCAGTGTGGTAACTAAACAGCAACATCAGATTGCCAACCTCAAGAGTGCCCTCTCTAGAGTTTCGCTTAATTATTCAGGTAGGAAATATAGTGCATTTTTTTCTAAACTCTTTCAAATATTTACTGGTTCTTTTACTAATAGATGCAGTACCATAATCTAAAATGCAATTGTTAAACTCTTAGGGGTGTGCTTTTATGATTTTAAATGTTTTAAAGTAGGCTATTACAAGGATAAATGCCATTAACATCCATCGCAATAACAGGATTAATGATTGGAGCACATGGTACCATCCTGAAACTACTGTTAGAGTTCTCCAAAAATTTTGGCCTGCACAAAACCATCCTTGCATACATATCACTTGTGTCGCTGAAAAGCTCTATCACCATTTTTTATAATCATACCTGTGGATCAAGACTTCTAGTTTTAAGTTTGTCTGTTATGGTTTATATTTTATATACTCGTCAATGTTTCAATATTTATTTAATCTATTTTTAATATTTAATACATATAGGCTACCCATTTTTGTTGGGTTCTAAAATCTATGCAGAGATACTCTTTACTATTAGAAGTTTGCAGGTATTGCAGGAAGAAATAAAATGAATATTTGTTGCGTTTTTGATAGTGTGATGTTAAAAATAATAATTACTGATAATATAGTAATATAAGAATTGAGTCAATTTTTGTGTCACTTACTTCACTTGAGTCCTCTATTTGGAGACTAGTTTCAGGAAGTTATTCCTCCCATATTCATTCCAGTCAAAATGGAATGAATATGGGAGGAATAACTTCCTGAAACTAGTCTCCAAATAGAGGACTCAAGTGAAGTAAGTGTCACAAAAATTGACTCAATTCTTATATTACTATATTAGAAAAACTTCACTGTTACTAACTTCCTGTAATAATTAATAATTACTGATAAACTTGAGAGATTTATTTGAATAAATACTACTGCAGATCCTTAACAGTAAATGTATAATTTGCTTTGCAGGTACTCTCATTTGGAAAATCAGTGAATATACATCCAAATTGTCAGAAGCAAAAACAAAAGAGGGAATGGAATTAGTCAGTCCACCTTTCTACACTAGTCAGTATGGATACAAACTGCAGGTAAGTTTTATATTTCTATTTTGTACCACTATATATGTCTACATATACTTCTGTGTTGATTTACTTATTTGTCTTGAATTGTGTTACCTATCCGATATCATGTAGGCCTATATGATTCAAGGATAAAAAAATAAATAAATAAGTCAATTTATTGACTATAATTCAAGAAGAGTAGTTAATATACTTGTAAAGTACGGTATGCAAAATTAAAAACTTGACATGACAATATTTTATTAAGTTGGTGTATGTTTCATCATAATTCTAATGAAAATGTAATTTTAAAAAATTAACAAGTGTTTTCTTGGGTTATAGGCTTCTATATTCTTAAATGGAAATGGTGCTGGAGAAAATTCTCATATATCAATCTACATAAAAATTCTTCCAGGAGAATGTGATGCATTGTTAAGGTGGCCTTTCTCACATTCAGTCTCATTCACCCTTTTTGATCAGGCAACTGTTCCTGAAAAGGTAAGTTGTGACACTGAAGTTGTAATATTACTTTTATTGACAATTGTTTATCATCATAAAATGAGTGTCCATATGTTTAAAAACATTAGGATATCTTCCATTATGTTTCTTCAAGCTTGCTTTACATCAGCTAGCCAAGTGAAGTTATCTAAAACAAATTGGCAGATTGGATGAATTTAATATTTAATCATTGAAATTACTTTAATCAATTTACTTGTGAAAATATTTAATGTTCAATATTTATTAGCCCATCAAATCTCATTTATTTATACACCTACTATTTTATTAGTCCATGTGGGTAATTTTAATTGTAAAGCAAATTATGTAAATAAGAAATAATAAATGTTATTGTGTACTCTTTATGTTTAAAAATTCTTTTTGCAATTATTTTTCAGGCATGTAACATCGTAGAAAGTTTCATTCCAGACCCAACATGGAAAAACTTTCAGCGCCCAAGCAAAGAACCTGACTCTTTGGGGTTTGGCTTTCCACGTTTTGTTTCACATGAAATGCTGAAGAAAAGGCATTTTCTTAAAGATGATACAATGTTCATCAGAGTGAAAGTAGACCCTAGTAAAATTGTTGCCGTTTGAAGCTCTTTTTTGCCTTTCATACAACAATGAATATGAACACAATAACAAAAACAATATGTACCGGTACCGGTATTTCTTTGTGCTCTTAAATATTAACTGCTCAAAAATTAGTTCTGAAAGGTAGTTTGTGGTGCATCTTGCTCCAGTTTCAATCAAAATGGAAGACATTCATCTTTTTAAAAGAAATTTCCCTATGGTGAATCATGTGCATCAATGATTGCACAGGGCTATGTGGGATTATACAAACATTAAATGCTTCTATAATATTTACTTGCAAGACTGTATAGTGAAAAATTCTCAGAGTAAAGAGGCCTTTATTTCCTTATGGAGAAACGAAGGAAAGAAAATTTGTTGATGTAACTATTAAGGCTAATGCTTAGCATGACTGAGTTTTCTCGGTACACTTTTATGTCTTTTTTTACAAATGAGTGGGAGCTTCAAAATTAATTGTATTTTGAGCGTGCACTGCCCATTTTACACTTAAAAACTCAAGATTGAATGATACTAAATAAAAATTATTGCTATGTGATAAAAACAAAATGTATTGTTTAAATTTCAAATGGCTGAAAAAAAAGGCTTTAAATTTTAATTCCTTATTATTTATTATATCAGTTAATTTATAATAATAGACAATCGTAATGCTTTCATTTTTTAACTTTTCAAATAAACTACTCATATGTATAGATACTGTACATATAATTCAAAAGACAAAAAAAATAGATAATTTTATAAAAGATTTCAACTAAACAAGATCTACCATCTGAAGCAAGGACTTTTTCCCACTCATAAATAAATTATAATATTAATATTGTATAATGTCTTCATGATTTGAACTTAGATGCTGCTTCGAAAATATTGGTACAGTATCTTGTTACATTGGCTGTGCAGTACAACAATCTGATTTTCTCACCCCCCAAAAGTATTCTGCAGCTTTTATTATTAGGAGAATGCTTAGGTATTTAACACCAAAACTAACCTTCTAAAGTACCTGCCCTCCACAGTTATTTTGTCTGTATCTATTAGATATCATGATCGTCATTTTTGTGACTAACATTGTATAAACATAAACTATGTCACTAAAAGGTTTGGAGTTAGTGATGTATCATACACTAATAGATAATCCAAACTAAGCTAATAACCAAAAACATATATTAGGGTAGGTACATTAAATTAGTATCATTAGAACTGTTAACAACGTGTTTCATGTAGTAAAGTCATCAACCAAAAATAGTCATTACTTTAACAATTTAAATTATTTTATTTTTAGTTACATTATAATACAATGTACCTTAGCTTCTGATGTGATATATTTGAATCCTTTGTTTAAGAAGGATTCAGCATTCCAAAATGAAAATCTAGGGATTTTACCTACTCATTTTAGTGGGTGTAGAAATGCTAATACAGATGGCTGAAAATTGTGTTAATATTTTTGTACATAATGTGTATATTTTTTAAACTTAAGTTGAAGTTTTAGAATGAAGACAAACCTGACATCTTCATTTAGTCAGTTAGGTTATAATTGTGGATTTTGTATTTCATCATTTTCAGAAAACTCAGTTTAGTTTAAATAATCTATAGACCTAGCTGAAAATGTAGTTGACATGTAGTGTTAGAGCTGTAGCCAAAGATTAGGGAAAGCAGTGGACGCATAGAAAAATTGTACATACATATCTGAAATAATGCTGATAAAGAAATGTTCAGAGAAGCTAAAGAAATGCATGTTGGATTCATGTAAACCATTGATGTAAATAATGTTTTCTCTCATTAGATTACAATATCATAGAAGTTGGTTTTTGTGGTACAGCAATATTATATGAAACTCTGTTTACTTTGTACACCATGATAGAAGCATAGGCATGTGCACTGTGTCATATCAACCAAACTCAGGACAGAATCTCACTATTGGCTGTTCGATTTCTTTATGAATTTATGTATTGAACAAGAAATAATTTCACTCATTGATTATAATGAAACTCTTAAGGAATTAAAGGAACTTATACCGTTTAAAGACTGTTGGTTTTGTAAGTATAAAGGTGTAAGATGTAGTTATATTATTGTAAACACATATTAGAAGAAAATCATTTATTATGAACATAAATGAAGCTGCTTGCCTCTATGCAAGTTGCCATTAAGACACAGCTTAACAATTCCATCTGACAAGACAATTATTAAGTACATGGCGTACATAAATATATACAGTTTTACATTACTCTTCTAAGCAGAAACTCACAATTACTTTTTGGAGTAAATATGGTGATTCAAGATTGATATACTGAATCAACAATTATGCTTTGAGTAAGCCTATATACATTCAGAAAAAGGATTAAAGTAAAAAAAATCAAATTATGGTAAATTCAAATATCCTAGACTCTCATGTTTGTTTTACAATATGAGTGAGAATATACCGGTAAGCTATTGATTTGACAATTTATATTACTACATGCAAAGTGCATATTTATTGTAAAAATATTCTGTACTTTTTACCCTTTTCATGCGATAATGTAATGACATAGCATCAACTTGGTGAAAAATAGAAATAGAAAGTCTGGTATGTCTTGCTGGAATGTGGATTTAAAATACAAGATAGCTTTATTTAGTGGAAAGGGGGGTAGCATCCTAGGCAGTCCTATATAAAACTATTTAGAAAACTTCTCTGTGTAGCTGTTCACAAAGCTTCATTTATGAAAACAAAAGACTGCCTGACCTTCAGATTTGAAATGGCTATTTCAGATTTTGAGAAATATGGCAGGTCAGTCAGATTAGAACCAAGGATGATGGCTAGTCCTGCTAAAACAGTAGGCCCTACCATTTGTGAGAAAAGGTGGAAAGAAATGCTTTCACTGTCATACCGGTTTGACGCAGTGTTTAAACTCTATCGCTGTTTACAATAACATAAATAACATTTTGAAAAGGTGATATGGAAAAAAGCTCACAGACTATTCAGTACTATTACTGTGGTGAAGTAGTGTACAATAAAACTAGCACTCGGTGCTTTCTGTATGCCATGCAACTGATGGTGGATTAAATATGAATAAACATTCTGTCTCCCGAACAGTGAGGTAATGCATCTTCCAATAATCTTGACTGTCATATGTCAGATAACTCTATCCATTTTCATAATATGTGCAAGTAAATAAGATTTCAATATTATATTTTATATTGCTGGAAATAAACCAAAGGATAATTAAATTCATTATATACTATATTTTAGTCATTTTTTTATTTTCAATTTGTATTTTGTGTACTTTTGTATTTACCAATTGTTGTGATGTTGTGATGCTGTACTGATAATAATAAAAAATTTCATTTGTAACTTAGTATGTAGCCTAGTGAAATAAACATTTATTCAAAATTATTCTAGAATTATTATTTTTGTTCAAATCTGGCTTCCCTACAAACTCCATAACTTACCCTGTTTCACATAATCATTGATAACCATATAGGATTGCTAATGAGCCTTTATTTCCCATTGCTATATTGTTCACTCTCCAGGAAACTGTATTTGCATGAATGTAAAGTATATAGTTCCCATTTAGTTTAGTTTGGTTTAAAGTTTTGTGCAGAGTATGCATAAAAAAATTCACATGTAGGGAATCCTTTTGGTTCATGACAATGCCCGGCCACACACAGCCAAACAAACTCAAGATCTCATCGCATCATTTGGTTGGGAACAATTTGACCACCCTCCCTACAGTCTGAATTTGACACCAAGGGATTTTCATCTGTTTCTTCATCTGAAGAAATTCCTTGGTGGAAAACATTTCAACAACAATGATGTTGTGAAACAAGAAGTGCAGACTTGGCTTTCATCACAGGCATTCTTTGATGAAGGCATACAAAAACAGGTTTCCCATTACGACAAGTGCCTGAATTATGGCGGTGACTATGTGGAGAAGTAGTGTAAGATGTGAGTTAAGTTAATGAATGACAACAAAATATTTAGAAAATAATGTTTGTTATTTTTAAAAAAATCATCGGTTCTTATTTTAAAAACACGCCTCATATGTGCTGACTTGGCAAAACCTATTGTACATACTGTTCTGTACTTAATGGTTAAATTAAATCAATATTTAATACTCAATATTCCATCACTTTTCCGTTTTCAGCCTCCTTTAGGATAAAACCTAATTCTCCCTCCTCCCCCTATAATCTATACTCAAAGCAAATGAAGCATAATTTACATGTTGAAAGTTCATGGAATGTAGTTACTAATCATCAAGTTGCTAGACACATTAGCACAAACATAGGATGGATGAAAAGTAGTGGCAACACTGACAGCATGTAGCAGTCATCATTCATTGTTAGTCATAGGATTGTGTGGATCTGTTACTGGAATGTTTGATGACTTTCCCTGTGAATGTCAACAATTTACCGTTCAATTATTTAGTGACGAACTTTGGTTCCATGAAGTAGAGGTGGATGGAGCAAGCACTCTAAGCAATATGTTTTCAAAACTGTAACATTGTTCGTGGATTAAAATTAAAGTTGCACAAGGTTGTGGTGCTCAAGATTATCAGGAGCTTCATGAAGCATGTGGTGATGCTACATTGCCATATTGCACATTGGGAAGATGGGTGAAAAGTGTATTGTTCAGGACAACTCTCATTCAGAATGACCTCAAACAGGCAACCACACAATTATTCAGTTCCTTGCTTCCCTGTTGGATGTTCATTGCCAAGAATTACCTGCAGAGGTAGGCCTATGCCACAAAACCATGCTTCATATTTTGCACAATGTTCCTGGGTTCAGAAAAATTGCTGCACATTGGATACCCTCATCACAGAGGCGCTTTAATGTCATTAGGCAATTGGACAGGACTTGCTGAGCTGTTACCAGAGAGACAGTGACAACTTCATTACGGAGGATCTGCACCATGAACAAAACCTGGACTCGTTCCTACTCGCTGCAATCAAATCATGAAGCATCTAGGTTCTCCTCGTCCAAAGGTAGTGCATTCTGAACATGGTTCCAAGATTATGATCATTGTGCCACATGACATTCATGCTATACCTTAAAGGTATAATGTTAATTGCTGTGTACTATTGCAATTTCTTGGAACATCACCTCTATCCAGCACAAAAGAGAAAGTGATGACAGTTGCTTGCAGTGCAAAAACATCATTCTTCAAGACAATGTGAGGTGTCACACCTTTAACGCTGTCATATTTACATCAATGGAACTGTGAAATACGGGAACATTCGCCATACCCATCCCTATGAGCCCATGTGACTGATCGCCAAAATGAAAGATCTACTGTAAAGAAGTTTGTCATCATTAGTGTAGAATATTAATGATAAATTCAATGGTTTACTAAGTAATAGTACCGGTACCAATAACAATATTCATTGGGTATGTCAGTCAGTGTCAGCAGAATGCTGCCAGAGAAGGCATTTTGAGTTTGAATTCATGACTGAAAAAGGATATTATTTTGTATTTTATTAATATGGATTTTATGGCATTTGGCAATTTGATCTTGCAGGGACCTCTTCAAGTGAACTTAGAAAAAATTTGAATTATCAAAGAGTTATAGAAGTTGAGTTTGGACCCAGTTGTCTGATTCTGATGGGGTTCCTGATGCTGTGGGGGTAGTGGCGTCGAGATGGCAGAGGAAACAAGAGAGCCCATGTCATTCTTGTCATTCTACTTACCTCTATGTACATTTTAGCTAATATTACATATGTTAAAGAAAATAGCACTAAATTTACAACTAGATCGTCAATGCATAACTACAACACGCGAAGGAAAAATGATTTAGATAAACCACAACTTCACTTAAGTACAAATATAAAAAGTCATTGCTATCAACAAATAATTTTTTTCAATAAAATTCCATTAAAGATAAGAAATCTTGAAGAAAAAAAACTGTACAATATTCTATCTATTTGGTTCAAAAGCAAAGCGATATACACGGTAGAAGAATTTTTAGAGAGTAATATACCAGAAAATATTATGGATATAAATTTGTATTCTTAGCTTTTTTTGTTATTATATAAAACTATCCAAAAACTGACAAAGCCTATTGTACAAATATATTGTATTTAAAGGTGAATAAAGATTTGATTTGATTTGATTTGAATAAACAACAGCTCTTCCCCACAAGAGAATGCACAGCAGCTCTTTAATACTTCGGCTGTAAGTGAAATTTCCTGAGGGCGAGGAGTAATATAAATAAACCAATGCGATATGCATCTTCATTAGACTCATGGACAGACCATGCTCGATCCCGGAATTTGGGCCGAGTTGTAAGCCTTATAAAGTAGCTTAACTTGAAGCTTGTAAACAAAATGTATTTGGCATATGCTACAACAGCTTGTGTTGTACCGTCTTTCTATATAATAGCGTAATTCTGTAAACACTTCTTGTATTATATTTACTGCATCTATATTGTATTTATAAGCATACTTATAAACCTTTTACTATAAGCAAGTTGGGCCGGAGCTCACCGGAGCTGTGCTCCGGGAAATATTTGGCTCAATGTTCCTTATTTCTATTTTTTTTTTTAATTGGAGATCTCATATTTTCCACAGACATGAATTGAAGATTGAAGAAATTTTCCACTGTATAAATAATGCGGCAACTTTATCTCTGTCTTTCATTTCTGTTAGAGGATTCTGACTGATCCTGAATTCTTGGAATGCAAGGAAAGGTTGCAGTTGTAGGAGTTGAAGCCTTGAGGGTGAAAGTTGTTTACGGGTTAACCCCTATTGTAGGCACCGTCTTTGGTGAGATATTTTTAATAGCAGAGGTGGCAGAGGTCAGTTTCTAGGAAGATCCGTGCAAATATACTCTATATTTGATGTTACTTATTTTGATGAGCTCCCCCAAATATGTTTTTTCCAACTAAAGCACTGACTATAAGATTATAAATAAAAATGTATTGACATCATACACCAGCTCTAACTGGTCTTTCAGGAGAAAACATAAAACCAAACTAACTCCTAGAGTAGTCTCAAAATAAAAGGTTTGCGATTGTCTATTACTAATATGCGTATTAACTTATTGCAATTGCCCTGTACCTTGAAATGAAAGCCAAATATCTTGAGAAATAGCCAGAATGGAATTCACGTCACTTGAATAGTACTTCAAAGCTCGCGGTTTTCATTTCTTTTACATAATTCATGACTGCCAATTTAGAATAAATATGTTCGAATGTTTACGGACCTTTCACAGATTCTTTAACAACGATAAAACTTTTTAAAATACTTATATAAGTAATATAAGAAAACATTAGCTCATTTGGTTGAGATGTTACACTCATTTTACCAAGATTATTGCAAATTAATATACTTAAAGAATTTCGCAGGTTTGTTTTCTGTTGGCAATAAAAGATGTCTTCCGACAACCGTACCTGTTTGTCTGTCCTGGGAACAAGTTTGTGCGTGAGGTCAATTAGGCCTTTTTTTTATGTCAAGTCATGACATAGCCAGAACTGACAGTGATAAGGGGATCCATGAGACAGATGCTGATAAGACCGACGGTGTGGAGAAAAATTTATAAACAAGGATTTCTGCAAACTACTTTACTGGGGTTAGTTTTTGACCTTCATTTATTTCGTCCAGGTGATCATTAACATTTACGGTAACGTAGCTCAGAAGCGTTAAATAAATTTAGTTTAATGTCAAATATTAATTTTCGACAATTTTCTTACTGTCCTTACATCATTAACTCAAGACCAGGTTTAGGTTACTAATAAAATAAAATTGTCATGCACTTTGGAAGTAGACGTGTTTAGGTAGACCAGAATTTCTTTCAACTGCACTTTCAGGGAAATCGATTATAAAATTACTGAGCTAGGCCTATGGTTTAAGAAAACCGTCCACAATAACGCCAGGAAAACTCTCATATTCCATTATATATAAGATTTTAGTTGGGGAAAAAATAGTTTTATGCCGCACACTAGGCTTCTCCCACCAACTCTCTAATGGGACCCGCTTGGGAAGGTGGGGGTTTAGGGTTTCGTCGCAGCAGAGATTGAATGTGAGACATAATAAACTTCGCACTATTCAGTATATTGCTCCTAAACTAACATAAACGTTCCTAACCTAACAAAACTGCGGAGCTTGGCTGGTGCGCAGCATAAATCTAGGCTATATTTTTCACATTACTCCTACTTCGACTATGGTACTTCCTACTTCAAGTATGCTACTGTAGGCTACCGCCAGATGGCTAAGTCTGTGGCACTAGGCTATATTGCTTATATTGTAGTTCTCAATACTTATAAAAAATACTTATAAAAGGTGCTGAAAACGTTCTCAATTTATTGCCATAAATGTTAAAAATATTCGGCAAAAGAGAACAGGTTGCCACTTAAGCTCTGCCCACTCCGCCCATGTGTTGCTATGGTGCCAGTGTCGGACTGCAGCTCACTGTTATATTCACCCTCGTACCAAAGCAAATGCACTAATTACTACAATACGAAAATAACCCTTGTACCAAATCATCACCAGAGCCTCTTTAGCATTGCTCTGGAGCAACTTAATAATTCACAATTGCAATTAATACAAAATTATCAATTTCTGCTATTTCATGTACCTCTCTAAACTTAAATAGATTAATTCTCGCTTCACACCGCAAAAATCACTCGGTGGCATACCGGTAGTAGTTTAGACAATTGGCTATGATGTTAGCAGTCCTATGTCGGAATCCTGCTTGGTGCATAAATTAGTAGGATAGGAATAGGTCCCAAATAGATAGGTAGGGTGAAAAATAAGTGAGAGGAGGAAGAGAAGAGAAGAAGAAAGGATGGGAAAAATCCCATTTTCAACGCTGCGACTAGTTCCACCAATGCCCCCTAGATGTCTCTCCGGGTCACATTAGTAAGTTGAGTGGGCAGAGCTTAAGTGGCGACCTGTTCTTCCATTTTCCCATTAATATTCTTATGAAAATGTCACTAATGTGAGCAAGTTCTTCTACAGCAATCAATTGATTTCAGATCTTACGCTGTCTTTGAATTACAAGTAATTAAATGTGTGCCAATTGTTCCAATATAGGCAACTATGTTTGTAGTGCCATTTACATTTTGTTAATTACTGGTAAGAATAAAACAGTCACTGTACGTTTAAGAAATTAGTGAAAATATTTAATATTATGCCACCTTTTTTATTTTTATTTTTTATTATTTTTTTTTTTACTTTCAGGTTAAAATTTGTGCTACTGGTGCATACAATTATCTCTCCTTTTACTTATTTTTTATTACCAGCATTATCATGCAGTCTTTATGGCGTATGTGGGAAAGAAAAATGTCAAGAAGGGGAGAACGCGAAAATGTAGGCCTAAGGGAGGAGAGGTAATTAAAAGTCACAGTACATCCAATGCCTTTAGTAATGTGCATGCCTGTCCATAAGCTGATCATGTAACAAGGGCTCAGAAGATGAAGGGCCTACTGAGAAGTGAAGGATGAGCCATACGATTGGGTTCTAGTGGGTGTTTTTTTGCACAAATTGTCATGTACTGGCCTTTTCAACTTACCCAATAAGCTACTGTAGCCTATTACTCATGTGATATAAGTTAATGGGAGAGTATAAGCTGGACACGAATAGTAAACATCAATTGTCATTCTGGGTTCCCAAGGTTTTCCTGCACTCATATTTGCTAAAACCCATCCCTCTTATTCCAGCAACAGGAAAAATCGTCACAACAATGACAGTTCATTTAAGTCACAAAGGAACAAATCCTCATTCATGAACTATTCCACACTTTCTTCCCTACACATAAGTTAGATTACATTAGCCATTTTTTTTTAATCTCAGTTACATGATATTTTTTCACTGATTCTTAAGAATTTTGATGTGCTGTTTTCAAACGTGAAAACTTTTTTTTTTTTTTCCCCCCCCCATGCTCTAGTTTTCATGCAATTTGAACTTATGCATTTCAGCCGTTTATGTTTAAGCTGTCAATAGGTAATAAGGTAATATTGTATAGATTAAAATTGTTTCTGTTTTTGTTCTAATCAATTTTTATCTGATCATGGCTACAAGGTGACATCAATATATATTCCAGACAGTTTCTACTGCATTTGTGGATACTTAACCCATACCTTATTCAAAAAAGGTGTAATGTAACATCCTCTGTGAGGCATGTTTATGAAGTATTTCGGACTTTACTACTAGGTACCAAGACAAGAAATGAGCCCCACATAGTGTGCATCACAATTACGACAACATGCTGCATGATTGGACAAAAGAGAAACAAAAGGGTTTACCTTTCAGAATTCCCATGACCTGCTGAGAACCAAATGATCATACAAGTGATTGCTATTTTTGTCTCACCGAAGTATTTTGGCAAGAAAAACAGACATAGCATCTCAAAGCTTGGTATTCTTAATGTAATTCAACCTGTACATTCCCTTGAGCTTCCAGTTCCAGTTTTTAAAGGGTTTACTGCATCTAAAGATGAGGATAAAAATTTGGAGACAAGTGATGGGACTGAAAGAATAGCAGATGACGTGTATTCTTCTGATACGGGTCATTCCATATGAACTCAACCAGAGGTCCCCTGGTGACCAAGCAGATTTGGCTAAAAAAAATTATGCTGGTACCTTTACATATACATATACAGTATAATGAACAATGAACAAAAAAATTGTGCTGGTACCTTTACATATATAATGAACAATTGCCAAATTCTAGGCCAATATTCCAAAATGGCCCTTTAAATAAAGTCTGAATTTTTGGTCACATGATTAACATATATGTACAATTGTGTAGAAAAAATTTCTTTACTGTGGGTAATTGCCCACACAGTGAATTTGTCAGTCAAAGATTGATCTAAAAGCACATTTTTTGTGCCGGAGCCCTTTCTAGAACCCTTTTACTTCTAAAGTAAGACTTTGGAATAGTCAAGAAACCTTCTGCAGATGGCCATATCCTCAAATAAAAGGAATCCAGTAACAATAGCCTGTTGTGAATCATTCTAGTATGACAGCTGCCTCGTGAAAATTGAAATTTTCATTTTTGTACATAAAAAGATCACTACTTTAGAGGCCAGTAGCTCAGAAACTAAAAGAGGTACACTTTCTCTGTTGGCAGATTCTGAAAGCCTGTGTTCAAATTGCCCAGTATAGCAAATTTCAGGCAAATATCGTATTCCATTCCAGAAATGTTGGCATCCAAAAGTAGGTGCACAGGAACATGTGCAATTTGCCAGTGTCAAAAATGGACAACAGACCTTTCTTTAAAGGGCCTCAGCACAGAAACCCTTAAGGAATTTTGGCCTAATATTTGGCAATTGTTCATTATATTATGTAAAGGTACCAGCACAATTTTTTGGCAAGTAAACACTTTGCGACCCAAGCGGCTCCCCTTTCCATCGGCCCGGTCGCCTTCTCCGCCAGGCAGGCTTCCCCTCCGCCCGCTATTGCTCTTGCCGGCCGCTACTAAGCGCCGGTAATGCAGCTTCCTGTGTTAAGCCGCAGCTTACTCTAATGATTGCCTTGCACCATACATAATATTTCACAATCTTTAAAAACGATTATAAAAACAAAATAAAATTCACGAATTATATTAAAACAATACCCTTGTACCAAACATCATATTTCACGATCTTTAAACACCGATTTGAAAGAAAAAAAAAAATTCACAATATATAAAAAATCGAAATTTACATAATATTTCCCAATTTTAAAAAACGCCGTGTTAATTGATGCAGAAAAATTCTCTTGAACCAACACTACTCTTTTCATAACAAACAAACCATCTCAAAATTAGAAAACCCGATTCTTGCGTTAACACTCGCTAGCGCCAACTAAATTAGATAACTAAAATATACCGGAACTTCCTTCACTGCTCAACTGTCCTTCGTAGCGTAATGGATAAGTCTCTTGGCTACGATGCTAAGGGTCATGCGTTCGATCCCCGTTCGATCCAAAATTTATTGTTAGGAATAGGTCTCGAATAGGTAGGTAGGGTGAAGAGGAGGTGAGAGGAAAGAGACGGGAAAGGAAGAGAAGAAGAGAATAAAGGAAAAGTAAATTATTTTTCTCTTTCACCATTTCCTTACTAGATGTCGCCACCGTCGCTACTTTCCTAGTAGTTCTAATGCCGCCGCTAGGTTTCTCGTAGTGGTGGGGGGCTTGGTCGGGTCGTAATGTGTTATTTTCCCAATTTTTTTTAGTCAAATCTGAGTTGGTCACCAGGGGAATTTTCCAGACTTTGTTTGAGTTCATATGGAATGACCCATACAGAAGAATCTTTAACTACTCAGAAGTAATAATCAGCCTGAGCTGAATTACCTTTTGCGTGATTTGAATTGCCCTGAAACAGCTCACAAAAGAAAGATCTTGGAGTGCAAATTTCTGTCTTGATCGTATGCACTTAGGCTTTGCCCTCACACTAAAATATGGGTTATATAGCAGTCAGCTTATGATTGTAGCCTATATATTTCAAATGTCTATTGAAAATATTTCAAAAACCACCTTATACCCTCATTAACTAAACGTCAGGATAGAACTTATATATTTCAGTTTGCATAGGCGTAACCAGGCCGACCATATGGGGGGGGTTATAACATCCGTGGGGTCTGGCGAGTATGGAAGGAGAGGGGGGTCCGGGGGCCCTCCCCCGGAAAATTTAAAAAATTAAGATGCAAAATAACGAGTTTTAAGCTTCCGGGGGTTCTCCCACGGAAAATTTAAAAAATTAAGATGCAAAATAACAAGTTTTAAGCTTCCGGGGGTCCTTCCCCGGAAAATTTTAAAAATTAAGATGCAAAATAACGAGTTTTAAGCTTCCCACGCTTTATACTTGTATTAAGCAATTTATGGGCAGACTTAAAAAAATTATACAATTTTCCTTTTTTTAATCAATGGGGGGGGTTCAAACCCCCAAAACCCCCCCCCTCGCTACACCTATGTCAGTTTGTACCACTTAAGAAATTATTGCAATTTAATGTTTATTAATCAACAAGTTTTAAGAGAGTTTTTGATGATACACGTTTTACTTTGTACCACTCAAGAAATTTAGACTGTATTGCAACTTAATGTTGGGTCCAGCCCTACCTCCTCAATATTATAGTTTTAATTTTTACGAAACGAAACATTAAAAGTGTGTCCCTAGGTGCAAGGATTATAATTAGGTGTGAAATTTTGAATACATCCTGTAATTCTCATACCTTAAAATAGTAATTCATGATAATAAGATAGAACTGACGGCCATATTATCGACTTAACTTAGAATTCTGGGTAAAAGGTTAACCAACATGACAAACCTTGCAGGAGATATAAAGAGGTTGATTCTGGGACTAGTCGCATTGCCAGGTAAAACGGAAAAGGAAGGAAGCGAATGTAGGAGTACAGTAGAGAATTTTGCACTTTCAGTGCCTTGCTTCCCAGGCCTGGCCTAGATAATAAAACCTTTAATATATAAGGCTGTATAATTAGAGTCAATTTGTTGTGCTAACTTTTAACCTTCTTAATAGCCTAAAACATTTACTGGCAAGAATTATTGTTAGCTACAACTACAGGGTCTTTATTATAAGTTGAGACCGGGCGACGGAAGGCTTGAAACCGGGCGACGGAAGGCGTGCGCAGCCGGTCTGACCTTGATGCAACAGCGGCACGTGCAGTTATTGTTAAAGTGTCAACATGGTGAGACCCATTTCGCTGCAGCATCGTATTTTTGTGTGTAAACATTATTTTAAGTACGATTTTTACTTGTGGGGTAAACTTAAAGATAAGGTTTATCGAACAAATCCTCACACATTGGAGGAGCTGAAAGAAAACATTACGGATGAAATTAGGGCCATTACAGTGGAAGAACTCACTCGCGTCAGCCAGAATGTGGTTTCCAGATACAATGCCTGTATAACACAGGAAGGACGACACTTCCAACATATGTTATAAGGTAAGCCTATATAGCCTACACTTTAAGCGGGGAAGCCGCGCGCGTGCCGCCCGCAGCTAATGCGGACTCCATAGCGGAGAGTGAAAACACCGGTCGCCCGGTCTCAACTTATAATAAAGACCCTGTACTAGAATTTGTATGTAAGTTATATTGATTGTAAATGTCTAACGTGTCTATCCTGACAGTGTCCAAAAAGACTGATTAATTATAGTCTCTATGAAAAGAAAATAATAATTATTATTGTTATTATTATTGTTGTTATTATTATTGTTGTTGTTATTATTACTATAATAAATTATTATTATTATTATTATTATTATTATTATTATTATTATTATTATTATTATTATTATTATTATTATTGTTATTAAAATAACCTAAAATATTTGAAAATGTTCCCTTTATATAACATTTACTGTGTTCATTCAAGCCAAATTTTGTTTGATTACAGTTTACAGAACTTTGTGCATTCAAAATCAAATGACATGGGCGAGGAATTACTAAAGGACTTTCCCCCAGGGCCATTGGATGCTTACAGAAAACAAGCTTCCTTTGACTGGAAGAAATTGAAGATCCATTTAGAAGATGAAGAATTACTACGCCTGAAGGTACTTAGTGCTTATTTACTTTGTGTTTATCAGTTAGTGTTCTCTTTAATCAAAGAGTGGGTGCCACAGAATGTAAGTGCCATTTTTTGTTTATTGAATACTGTTTGAGACCGTCTTATTAATTTTTATTCTTGCTAGGATTGTCAGAAATCCTGGTTTTCCGGTACGGTCCTGGCTTTGCATGAAATGAAAAAGTTCTTTCAAAATGATGTCATGCAAAGGTTTCTTCATAACCTCACATAGGTGGTAATCAGGACCAAAGTTCAATCAAAGCAGTGGAATCATAAAGGCAGCCCCCAGCCAAAGAAATTCCATACTGTCCCCTCAACAGACAAACACATGGCCACAGTCTTTTGGGACAAGGATGAAATCATCCTTATTGACTGGCTGGAACCCCCGGATCAACATTAACAGCATGACTAAGATGGGGTTCCAGACACTGCCACACCCACCACATTCTCCTGACCTCTACACGGACATTTCGCCGACTTACAAGAATAAATTGTCCTGAGGTGGGTGTGACAGACTCTGAAAAAGTGGTTCCAGAAGGGCCTAGAGAAGTTGCCACATCAGTGGCACAAGTGTGTATGGCCTAATGGAGACTGGGTTGTGAAAGTGGATATATTTGCCAAGGCATAGATGTTCTTTGTGAGTGAAAAAAAAAGAAAAAAAGTGTAAATCATTATGGAATGCCCCTTGTAAAACTTAGTCAATTGTATTTTAATGTAATCTAATCCATTTCTTAAAACTTTCTGGCAAATTATAGATGACTTGGAACAGTATATTTTTATTTGTTTGTATTGTGGGCTATGTTTTTCTAAAGTATGATGTAATGTTTCTGTTAAAGATAGAATGTTGAAGCATGTCATATCTATTACAGTATAGCATATAATCATTAACTAATTTCATGACACGACAGCATGGTAATATTATCATGATTTACATTTATAACCTTATAATCTCATACACAATATTACCTTGTATAAATAAAATGTTCATACTACAGCATTCCTTTACGTTGCATGGTAAGTTGGGATAAAACGTGTTACATTATAATTATCATACATTGTTTTTTATGTAGTCAATAATGAAAATTGTGTAGGCCTATTTAGCATATAGTGTCAAGATATTTAAAACTAAAATTAGCATCAGTAGTTTGAAGTATAACAATCACTGAATCTTTCTAATATTTACTTGTGGGGATGCATTTTGGCATTAAGTTAGGCCATCCTCAGCTCTTGAAATGTGTTTACAGAGTTGTACCTAATAGCCATTAAGAATGTACTGCTCTGAGTACATCACCAAGACTGTGATTGTGAAACATAATAATATACCAGTAGCATGTAATTCTGAAGATATGCTGTAGGAATAATAGTAATACAGTAACTTCTAATATATCAGTGCTAGTATGTACATTTCTTAAAATATGTTCAATTCTCTTTTTGTGTTTAAGATGAAAATATGGAATAAATTAGAATCTGATCCATTGTTTCATCATCCACAAATGAGATTAACTCTTGATGAAGAGCGGCATTTAACAACGAAACGAATGTATCGTTTGAAAGAGATTGATTTTCTGCCTTTTGATGAAATGGTAGCCGATATTAGGAAAGTAAGTATGAACTGTTTGGTTATACACTTTTATTATTTCTTGAATAAATGATTGTTTTTTGAGTTTTATAGCTCTGAGTCTACAATATTAATATATATTTTTTAAATTGTATCCTTAACTGACAAATTTTCAGTCTTATCTCACTAAAGAGTTTTATATTAAATTCTGAAGAGAAATTTATCCAATTCAGGAATCGAACCTGTTTTCAGCTTGGTATGCTGACTCTGAGATCACTTGGCTCCCATAGGATGTACCAGTCCTATTCCATATATTCCAGTCACTAGGCAGGACGTAGCCAGTTTTTTTTGGTTTGGAGATACTCCTTAGAATGTCATTCAATGTTGCACCAGCATGTTGCCATGTCAGTTCAATGTTAGAGCAGCGGCATGGAGAACTGAAGATCCTGGTTCAGATCCCGGTTATGGCTTTGAATTTTTCAGGCTGACTCCATCTTTCCATCTTAGCCTACCCACGGCCAGTGTGAAAGAATTATCATTTAACTTTGTTAACAGTTGCCTCAAACACCACAACGTTACATCCCTTCCCTCAGTACCCTTGCTGTAATAGTAGAAAGGAATGAATACTGAGAAATCAAAAGGAATCGCTGAATCAGCACATTCAAGGATTGCGAAGACTTTTGATTCACAGAGATTACAATTCATTTATTGAACCGAATCCCTGCTTTCATAATTTATTCACAAACAAGTCGATTCATTTCTTTAGCTGAATCATGATTTGTTCTTTCAGTACAGTGATTCGTTCACTATGGCCGACTCGTTTACAATTTGTCATTCTTAACAATTGTCAAGCATGATGCAAAAGTAAGCAGTTTTGTATTTTGAAGTAAAGTTAAATTAATTTACTCTGCAAGAAAATGGATTGTTTTGTAGGGAATCTGAGTAAAGATACCTAACGTTGTAATTAAAGGCTATGGAAAAAATTGGTACCAGTATTTCTTTTCTTTTCCATAACTCTGTTCACTAAGTTTAGTATTGGCACACCCTAATGAATTGTTCTAGTTACGCCTATAGTAAAAAGTGTTAATAAAATATTGTTAATCTTGTCTTTGGGGCTTGTATTTGTGGGCTTACCATTCAATACTGAAATGAGACACTTGAGTTGAATACATGCATGTATATGAAATAGTTTTTTTTGTTTCAAAGGCATTATGTAGACGTTAATGTAAAACATAATTTTTAAAGCATTAAATTCATAAATAAAATTACAGGAACATACAACTTTTTGCAGTTTAAAATTGGAACTTCATTTCTGCATACTACGTTTTGCACCAAAATAGTGATATGTACAAAATATAATGGGATATGTCTATTTTTAAAACTGTAATTCTTTAGCTTGTAAAATCAAACAGGATTAAAAGAGAAACACTTCTTGTTGGTGTAGCATCTGTAAGTTAAATGCTGATAACCAGTTTACAAATAATGAATATGCAATCAGAGCTGTAATATAACTGTAATTTTAAAGAATGCCTGTTTTTGTAAATTAAGAAAGCAAAAAGCATCTTGGGAATTGTGAGTGTGGATTTACTTTCAGTACAACAAAAATGTTTCAGAATTGTTAATTTCTGTTCTGATTTGTCTAATTTATTTTGAATACTGAAATTCTTTAGCTTGTAAAATCAAACAAGATTAAAAGAGAACTTTCGTTTAACACTTCTTGTTGGTGTAGCAGTTTTTAATTTTTGTACTGTATTTCAGTCTTTTAAAATGTTACATGTTACATTTAATTCATTGGAATTAATTTATTGTTATTTGGTAATCTCTTAATGGCTGCATGCCCTTGTAGGAATATTTTGCAGCATAATTTATCTGTTATTTAGACAATTAATGAACAATTAATAAAATAAAAAATAAAAAAATTAATGAACAGTTATGGACTAGTAAACAATATAGTATTTTTGATGCAATTCCTTTCAAAATCATTGTTTTTCTGCACATAGTAAAGTATTAATGTGGGTTCCAAATTCAATGTAGTAGAAGCTAGTTGGTTAAGAAAATGGAAGTTACTTCCTTTGAGCATCGAAGACAGAAATATTTCATGTGCACTCATATTCTTTCCAAAGTGTACAGTTTTATGAAACAGCAAAATAAACGCATTACCTTAGCTGCTAAAGATGACAGGAGTACATTAAAAATAGCTATAAAAACTTTTCACTATGCTGTTAATAATGTACATTGAAATCAACAAAATAAAGCATGCAGTGTTACAGATAAACATTGTTTAATTGTTAATTATAGCAAAGAAGAGAGCTTTTGAGTTAATTCCGTCTTACATGCATTGGATTGTTTATCATGAAGAGCAGCAATAAAGAAAGCCAAAATAGACAAACCATTTTGTTAAAACTTGTATTTATGTAATTCTCTGTATTCCTTTATTCTCCTTTTTCAGGCGTTTGTTTTGCATCATACTATTGTTCAGTACTGTCCATCTCTGGGAACAAAATATGGTTTGACATTCAACATGTTTGCTAACACTGTATCGGCTCTAGGTACTTCTCGGCATTATCATTTTGTTGAAGCCATTGAAGAAGGCACTGTAAGTAGAAGTAAAAAATTGTATCAATTTAAAAATTTATTATACATGTTGGATAGCTGTACTAATGTTGATAAACACTCAAACCACACCCAAAAATGTTAATGTTAATGCTCATTTTCAGCATACTCTTGGAAGCAAAAGTAAGTGTTTAGTCAATTTAAATATTTCTAGTTCTGTATTAAATCAATTCGGGGATTCCAAGGCTATATTGGAGAGCACTAAAGTACCACATAGCAAAAGAGTGAAAGCCTCAGAAATGGTGTGTTGTGTTGACTGCTGCAGGAATGTGATGTTGATGATCTCTGTCTTGATAAGCTTTGCCCCAACCATACTAAAATTATCAGTTTTATTTCATAGTATCTAATACTTTCTAATAATCTAGTATAGGGAACTTTCTCTGCAGCGGCTACATGCTGGAGAGGGTTATGTTGGCAGCACGAGCTTTTATGAAAAACTGTCAACTGTGTAAACAATATTTGGTCTAAATGCTTGCACGCTGCAATATGCACTGATTAGTAACATGCGAGAGAAAGCACCCCTCTGCCTGCCTGCATTCTGCTGTCAACATAACTGCTGTTGCTAGCACCCTCTCCAGCATGTAGCCGCTGCGGAGAAAGTTCCCTGGTGCATTGTATAACACCATATGTAGGTATGTTTGTTCCTGTACAAATCTATATGCTTTGAGCAATTTGCACAAAATTTTGCACTTGTAGGCTATGCGTTTTAACCCAGAAAGAAATGAGGCCAACATTAAAATTCAAACAAACCATCTGAAAATATTACATTGAATTCACCAAACGCAATTCAGTTCTCATGACAATAATATTGTTTGCAGTGTTCACATAAGGCAAGGACTTAAATTTTGAAAATCAAAAGTCCTCCATAAGTTAATTTTGAATTACAAATTACAAAACCCGCACAACACCAGGCCTTTTAAGCTACATTTCTATAAAAGTGAGAGTTTTGTATTAATGCCTATACTTTATCTCTTACACCAACTGATATTTACATTGAGAAAATTTTAACAAGGACTGTAGATGTTTGTAAATTCTTGAAAGGACAAGGTCACACTGCTACCCTCATCAATCACTGACAAGGATATTATTTACAATAGCTCAACAAGAGTGTCCATGGTCTCTTTACTGTAACAGGAGTGTCTAAAGTGTACAGTACATTTTTGGTTGCATTATTTAATTTTTTTTAGCATAGATATAAAAATGAAATATATGTCAAATTTAGCTTTATGACTGTCTGAGATTGTACTACCATGTTCAGGCTACGTTTCAGTAAAGGTTCCATCAAAACTTGGTAGTTTTAACAGTTTTAGAACTATTTATGTAAAATGTTAAAAAACTGGCCATTGGATTAAACCTTCTCCACCAGCATAGTAGTAAGGCATTTAAATCCCGTGTGTCACTGAAGGGTTAATATGCTTTTGTAGTGTGCTGCTCGATATTCTTCATTACCTTTATCAGTTCAAAATGCATTAAAATGTGAGCTACTTACCTCATGATATAAATTGGTAACCATATACAATAAACAACTTTAGAGAACACCATCAATGAATGTGTGATGCAAATATTAAGATCTTACAATATTTATAGAAGTGAGCAGCTATCCAACACTTGTATAAAGCCCAAATAGCAAGCTGACCAAATAGCTGATGTTAAAGTATGATTTACACTTACACAAATAAACAAAACTCAAGTAAAAACACCTTCACTAATATCTATAATACGAGGGGGGACCCAAAAATAACCGGAATCGAACTGTTGCGCGCGAATGCTTTCTAGTTACGAGTTGTGCTGTTAGGTGGTGTTATTTGGGGGTCTCCCGCGACCGTTAGTGAGCTGGCATCAGTCTGAGTTAAGTGGCTTGGTTGTGGTGCGCTGTTGTGTGCGTTCGTGTTTCAACCCATTGGCGATTAGAGAGATGCCCGACTACAAGGAACAAAGAATGTGTGTGAAATTTTGTTTTCTGTTAGGGAAAACTGCAGCCAAGACCGTTGGGATGCTTAGGCAATCCTTTCATGATGATGCTTTGGGGAAATCACAAGTCTAAGAGTGGATTTCCCGTTTCAAATCTGGCAACATGTCAACTGAAGACATGCCATGCCCCGGGCGTCCTTCGACAGGAAGAAATGACGAAAACATTGCCAAAATCAAACGTGCAATTGATGAAGATGTTTTAAGAAAATTTGGATCATTCTGCACTTCACTCTTCAAGTCGCGGCAAACATTTCACGCGGTTTTCTCTTTGGTCATTTCTGAGCAAGCGAGGAACAAATTTTGCAGACACCCGTCTCATGTTCAAAACTTTGGTTAAAATTCGTTGGACCGTGTTCCATGACACGTTCGTTTCCTCAGAAGTTTGGTCAATGTTCTTTCAACGATCTCGGCTGCAGTTTTCCCTAACAGATAAAATTTCACACACACTCTTTGTTCCTTGTGGTCGGCCATCTCACCAATCGCCAACGGGTTGAAACACGAACGCAAACAACAACGTACCACAACCAAGCCACTTAACTCAGACTAACGCCAGCTCACTAACGGTCGCGGGAGACCCCCAAATAACACCACCTTACAGCACAACTCGTAAGTAGAAAGCATTTGCGCGCAACAGTTCGATTCTGGTTATTTTTGGGTCCCCCCTCGTATATTATAAAGTGCCCTAAAATGTGTGAATGTACACTACTCCTCCAATACCCTTTGACCTAGAGTTCCGAAATTTTCACCAAACCTTCTCCATGCCCTGGGGAGTGTCTGTGTGAAAATTTTATCCAGATAGCACAGTCGGTTCGGTAAAAAATTATTTTTTGTTGTTGTAGTGCTTTTGGTAATGCCAGTGTTTTGTCCTTTTTTCATGTTGCAGTCATGTATCCATGGTGTGGATAGTGTTTTGTCATTATTTTTATAATTCTCTTTCTTTAGCCTGTCACCTGCAAGGTCATCCGCACCATGTTTGACAGAGCTCACCTTGATTCAACCAATCAGAAGGCACCATTACAAAGTTACGTCAGATGTCCAAAGTAAACAGCCAATCAGAACTCTTCTTATGGAGACATTCCCAGTCTTTGCCAAGCATGTGTTCCAAGCGGGTCGTGTACGTAAGCTATGCTGTTACAGTCGGTTCGGTCAAAATTTAATTTTTAATTTTGGTTAAGGTTATTTTTCGTGCTTGATGCAGTCGTTAACAGTCATTGATATAGGTTGCATAGCAGCAGTGTTGCTAAGTTGTAGCATTGTGAGTGTATTGATCATTCGGAATCTCAGTGTTGTGTCAATATACAGTTTGGTTTTTAAAGTTCTGCTGCTATATTGGTAAAATTATTATTTTCCCAGCCTGAGTACCCGCGCGCGATTTCTTGGGCGCTTGGCTAGCCCTAGTCCTCATTCAGTAGGTTTCGTTCAACTTCGTAGGTGGGTTATTCTCCAGAAAAGGGCAGATTCATGTTGCAGTTGATTTTCTGGTGTAAAATAAGTACTTATGGATTATTAATTATTATGATAAGTTAGATTGAAATAAGGTCTATTTGATCCCATATTCCACTTTTTGAACAAAAGTTACAATTTTCTGCATTTTAGGGCACAGTATGTGAGATCTCACCTCCGTGTCATGTCCCAATGCCTGACCTGTCATTCTTTCTTAATTCAACAGGCTTTAATTTTTATTCCATTTTAGTGTTATAGCAAGAACAAACAGCTCAAAAAATGAGTCATTAATAACTGAAAATAAAATATATCATTTTGTAAAGACAATGTTTTGCACTAAACATGTTTGTCCCAAGGTGAGACCTCACCTCCGTGAAACAATATAAAAGTTCAATTATTTCCACAGATATGGCACTGTAATCTTTCTATTTTCCTTGGACTCCAACTTTTGGCAGTTTTCTTTCTTTTATATAAAGCCAAGCTGTTAGTGTGATTTTAAGTGTTGATTTGTTTGTGTAAAAGGGCTAAATGCAGAGTTGGTAATTGGACTTCCTCACCTCCGTTACCTACACCCAACGGTAAAGTTGTATGTTTTTATATTTACTTTTGCTATAAATTATAATAATAAGGAATGCTAAGTTAAACTCTAGAACTGAGATTTTCTAACCTCAAATGTTCCCAAGCTGTTTGACAAATTAGAGAAAAATCTCACCTCTGTTACCCTCACCTCCGTTACTGTTACTCTCGAGTCCTATCCATGGAGGTGTAATTAATGTTGTAATTGATGACATATTTAACTGTCTGCATTTTTTATTTTTGTTTAAAGAAGATACTGGTATAGCCTAATAATTTATGACAATATATCATGTTTTGATTTAAAGTTTTGATTTTAAGGTGATAATCTATTTTAACATAGATAAAAATAAGTAAAAAGTTGTGTGTTAATCCATTTGTATGGTAATAAATATTGTTCATTTTCATGATAACATTTAATACAGTAAATTAATTATAATTCTCACATAACTTCTATTATAATTACTATTTCATACTATTTTCTCACCTCCATGAATGCGCCATTTTCTAACCTTGTTAATTTAATGCAAAATACCACTCGGTAAGTAGGGCAAGTACCTCAGTAGTACTCTGCACAAGGAAATATTACATAAAAAAATTACATGATCCAAAATAAAAAATATTTAAAAAAAAAAATTCTAACATTGAAATCTGCCCTTTTCTGGAGAATGACCCAGGTAGAGCTGAAAACATTGAAACACGAATTATTCACATATAGTCCTTGTCTTATAGTTAACTTGAATCATTAAAAAATACACAAATACACATATACAATGGATAAAGTACGACGTTTCAACCCTTCCTGTGGGTCTTCCTAAGGTACAATAAAAACACTAAAATACAGCTCAAAGCTCTCATGTATAAATATCTATCAGTCACTGCCACTTGGGTTGTTCAGAAGTTCTTCACCAAAATCCACCATTCGTCCATACTTTACTATCCATGTCTCCGGGATATTGAAGTCACTGACCAGGTCTGCCAATCCCGTGGTGGGGGGAAATTTTATTGATGTATTATAGTTTATAACATTCCTAATTAACTGTAGCCATTCGTCCCCCAAATCCCCTTCATATCTATTAAGACTATTTTCTTTTAGTTCTATAATTTTATGAGCTTCATGAATTTTCCTCCTTACCTTATCCCGTTCTATTTTGATTATGTTCATTTCAGATGGGAGAATTCGGGTACAAGACAGGGGGTGTATAGAAAACCTAATGCAGGTTACATGTACTTACACAACAAATCAGTCCATCACCCAAGGATGAAAAACAGTGCTTGGAGGAATATGGCTTTTAGGGCCTTTATGTTATGTAATAACCAGGAGGACTTACAGAAAGAGAAGGAAGAAATTTTCAGAATAGGGGGATTAAATGGATGTACTTTCCAAACTTTAAGTAAAATTTGGGATACCGTAGAGAGGCGATATGTTAGTGGAAAAACATGTATAAGGGACAAGGACAATAAGTATGTTGGAATAGTATACAGGCACAAGACTAGTGGAAAGATGGATAAAGTTTTTCGAAAACACGATATAAGAGTGGCCTACAGGACAGAAAGAACAATAGAAAACATATTTTCTGACTATAAACGAATAGGAAAACAGAAGAACAAGATGATGATGCCTGGGGTGTATTCTATATTGTGTAACGATTGCGGGAAGACATATGTGGGGGAAACGGGAAGATCTTTTCAAGTTAGAAAAATTTAACATGAAAGAGACGTAAGAACCAAGAAACCATCTACGGGTTTGAGCCAACATTTGATAGAAACGGGTCATAGTATGGGTGAAATGAACATAATCAAAATAGAACGGGATAAGGTAAGGAGGAAAATTCATGAAGCTCATAAAATTATAGAACTAAAAGAAAATAGTCTTAATAGATATGAAGGGGATTTGGGGGACGAATGGCTACAATTAATTAGGAATGTTATAAACTATAATACATCAATAAAATTTCCCCCCACCACAGGATTGGCAGACCTGGTCAGTGACTTCAATATCCCGGAGACATGGATAGTAAAGTATGGACGAATGGTGGATTTTGGTGAAGAACTTCTGAACAACCCAAGTGGCAGTGACTGATAGATATTTATACATGAGAGCTTTGAGCTGTATTTTAGTGTTTTTATTGTACCTGAGGAAGACCCACAGGAAGGGTTGAAACATCGTACTTTAAATGTTTTAAAGATCCATTGTATATGTGTATTTGTGTATTTTTTAATGATTCAAGTTAACTGAAACACGAAGTACGCTTTATACCCTGACAACTAGTAGCTTCAATACTAAGCTTTCATTCTGTCTCAGGATCCTTATTTATTTATTGACATTATCTTTTCTGACGCATGGAGTTATGGGGAAAAATACAATTTTTTGAATTGCTGATTTCACAAACACGTCATTGTACATCCAACACTTTCCTCACCTGAAACATCCATATCGGTCCCAAATTTCCACTGATACAAATCCAATAAAAAGAAGTGTTTAAAAAATATATTACAATATATTACAAGTCAGTGGATGACTCAGAAGTCACCTGAGGAAGACTCCAGGGTTAAACACTTCTTTTTATTGACTTTCCTCACCTCTTTAAGAATTCCGTATGTGCTAATTTTTGACGATCCTGTGAACTCTGATGTCAATTTCATGGACTGAAAGTTGATCGAACTTTTCACAAAACGTATTAAATACGTTTAAAATTAGGCCTATAGTTTTCTCCACTTTCAAATGCCTTAACTCTCTTACGTTTAACAACAGGAAATGGTGAAGCATGTTCTGCTAAGACTCTTCTTTATGCTTAAAATTAGTCATCCCTCATTACCCGAAGCGAAGGAAGTCTATCTAAGGGAAGGATACCCTGAAATCAAACTCTGGTCCTCCAGGTTGGGGGTTATGCAATGGGCTGGTAACCCATTCATGCAAAACAAAAGTACTCAGCAGTCTCACATATAAATAAACCCGGACGGATCTACTGGACATCGACCTCGGCTTACGAAAAAGGATTTACGATTAGGTAGGAAGGATATATTAAAGATCGGAACGTGGAATGTCAGAGGTTTATCTAATAAAGAAAAAGAACTGACAAGAGAATTAAAAAGGAAACACATAAATGTTCTTGTTACAACAGAAACAAAAAAGAAATTAAGGGGTACGTCTGAAATAAATGATTATGTAATGATATACTCTGGAGTAGAGCAAAACCAAAGAGCAGCGAAAGGTGTAGCGATATGGATTGATAAAAAATGGAAGAGTAAAATAGAAAGTTACTCCTTTCTTAATGAACGAATCCTAACAGTATGCCTTAATATAGAAAGAGGAAAGCTATTAATAGTTGGAGTTTATACACCTGAAGAAGGGAAAAGAGAAGAAACCCAAAACTTTTATGAAGATCTACAGAAGGTACTAGACAAATATAACAGAACTCACCATGTGGTAATTGCAGGGGATTTAAATGCTAGAATTGGGAATGTCCCTATCCCCCAAGTTTGTGGCACCTTTGGCGAGGTCACTGTTAATAAGAATGGAAAAGCACTTAGATATTTCTCTACTTATGCAATGGGCTGGTAACCCATTCATGCAAAACAAAAGTACTCAGCAGTCTCACATATAAATAAACCTGGACGGATCTACTGGACATCGACCAACACTTTCTTTCGGAAAAAGGACATTCAGAAATATACATGGACTTCTAGAGGATTCAGATCAATTATAGACTACGTACTAGTAAACGAAAAACTAAAATCTTTAGTGAAAGATACTACTGTATATAGAGGCAGTGACCTATATACAGACCACTATCTACTCTTGTCTGAAATCTATATTGCGGCTAAATGGAGAAAAATAAAGGTAACTGAACAAAGAAAAATTCAACAGCAGAAGATATTTAAAACACATTTACTACAAGAACATAGTATAAGAGAGATGTATCAAAGAAGAATATCCATGTATTTAAATGATTCAGTAACTGCAGAAGATGTAGAAGAAGAGTGGAAAAATCTAAAAAGAGTCGTCTCTAAAACAGCAATGAAGTATTGGGAACAAGGAATAAATATAGAAGAAAAAGAGGTCCTAGATTTTGGAATGAAGAAATTGAGGAAGCAGTAAATTCTAAACAATAAGCCTATAAGTATCTTCTTCAAAATCAAAATGAAGAAGCAAGAAAAGATTACGTAGAAAAAAGAAATATTGCAAGAAATCTAATAAGGACTGCTCATAGAGAATCTTGGGATAGATACATATCAAATGTGGAACATGATGTTCATGGAAGACAATTAGTTGCTTGGAAAACTATGAAAAATTTGAATTCCGATGAAAGAGATTTAGCTAGACTATCTTGTATTAGTGAAGAAGAATGGATAAATCATTACAGAAGTCTATGGTATGATGAAAACAATGTTAATATTAATCTAGATGATGAAGAAACAGAGGACTCTGTACATCTAATAACTTTTGAAGAATTAAATAGCTCCCTGGATAAATCCAAAAATAGGAAAGCTCCAGGAACAGATAATCTGCCAGTTGAGTTATATAAATATGGGGGAACATTACTGAAACTTCGACTCCTGCATTTACTAAATATGTGTTGGAAAACAAAAAGAATCCCGAAAGAATGGCAACTAGCTAAAATAATCTCGATTTTTAAGAAGGGAGATAGAACCGAGAGTAGTAACTACAGAGGCATAAGCTTACTAAACACTGCTTATAAAGTTTATTCAAGAATAGTATGCAACAGACTGAAAATAATATCAGACAGTCTATTAATGGAAGAACAAAATCGTTTTAGGAAGAACAGATCGTGTATTGACAATATATTCATTCTAAAACAGATGATAGAAAAACGAAGTGAGTTCAATCTAGAAACACATGTAGCTTTCATAGACTTTGAGAAAGCGTTTGATCGCGTAAACCTAAACAAGCTGTGGAGAATTCTATACACACAAGGCTATCCAGAACATTTAATAAAAACAGTACAAAGCTTATACGTAAACAACGAAGTTGTTTTAGAAATAGATGGAAAATTATCAAGTAGAATTAAAATAAATCAAGGAGTTAAACAAGGATGCAGTTTGTCTCCTATTTTATTTAATATATATCTGAACGACATTCTTCAAGAATGGAAACTCAATGTACATAAAGGTATTAATATAGGACAAAGCTCATTGAACATGTTATTGTTCGCAGATGATGCTGCTTTTATTTTTGATAAAGAAGACAGACTGCAAAAGGCAATTTATGAACTAAGTAATATTAGTAAACTCTATAATATGAAAATTTCGACCCAAAAAACTAAAGTAATGGGATTCCACGGTAAGTTTCCGATTAGAACAAAAATTGTTTTAGAAAATAAAAGCATCGAACAAGTGTCCCATTTTAATTACCTAGGTTGTGATGTCAGCTACAACGTAGACCAAGATATTAACCACAAAATTCATAAATTTCAAAATATTTGTGGAACTATCCAAAGAACTTTAAAAGGGAAAACTAGGAAAGACACACAACTCAGGTTTTATTCCGTCATGGCACTTCCTGTCTTATTATATGGCAGTGAAACATGGACACTAAGAAGTAGAGACTTCAGCAAACTCCAAGCAGCTGAAATGTATTTCCTAAGGTCAGTCAAGGGATGCACACGAGAACATCATATTAGAAATGAAGTTATTAGACAGGAACTAGGTATTGAACCAGTACAAGAAAAAGTAATGCGATACAGAGAAAACTGGCTAAATCATCTAGACCGCATGCCATCTAGCAGGATCCCCAAGCAAATATTAAATTATAAACCAAGGGGACAAAGATCAATAGGACGACCTAGGAAACGTTGGAAAGATGTGAGACCGGAACAGGCTGAAGCCTAATCCCTGATGGAAGAAGAAGAAGAAGAAGAATTAGTCATCCAGTGTAAAAATATTGAGCCTATATTATGTATAATATTCTTACTTGATGACTTATTTGATAACCAAACCCTTATGACGTGTAATTAATTGTTACGCAATACCGTCATCACGTTATATTATTGGACTGCATTAAAATCGTTGTATATTAAATGTCACTACATAAAATACCATACACGCCATTCTGCTGAAACGTGATTTCTTTGGTTGAAAAAACTGCAGAAAGACTGCCGGACTAGCTATGTTTTCTTCCCCCCAACCCTCACTTTCCCGTAAAACCAGCGCCCAAGAAATGGCGCGCAGGTAGTAGTCTTGCTAAACCAAGTCAAGTCAAGGCCACCTGTCAATATCAAAATAGCTTCTTGCTACAATTGTGTGCACTTTACTCACGGTAACCTATGTTTATTGTTTAATTATAGTGTTCAATGAAAAGAACTAAAACTGTGAGTTTCCTGTAGAAATATAACAATAATCACCATGTGTTATAAATTCATAGCTACTAGTTGAGTCCTAATTACAAAATTCAAATAAATCTATTAAGAGGGAATCAGTATATTACATGACTGTGCCAGGGAAACACAACTGTAAGTCGGTACAGTGGAAAACAACTGTTATGGTGTGAGATGTTGATTTTTAGATTTTCCCGCCATCTATTAGTTTCATTCTTGAACAACTACTCTGATCACAATAAACAGAAAGACAGCATTACTAACCATAGTGTTTTCTGTTTGAAACGAGGTCTTCACTACTCATCACAATTCTCAACTGAAATTTACTTCCTAAAGTTTTCTTTACTTTTTTGACAAAAATATTAAATATGGGCAATCGAAACACTTTCTGTGTTGTTATTAGAAATTATCTTAGTGTGTGACTGATTTTGAACATGATATCACAATATTGTGAAACTGGTGTTAAAGCATGGATAAATTTCTTATAAATTACACTTTTCTGACATGATTGGGTTTCCCTGCCAGGGTCACATAAAATACCATGAAATTAATTCAAGGCTAAAGTTAGATCCCTTTTTTACATAATATCAAACTCTGCGCTTTATTCTGTTCAATGCACTTGGTTCTGGATGGTCTGTCTGTTTCAAGATAAAATTGCTTTTTCATAAGAATATGGTTCTGTTGTTTTATCAGCAGAGCTGAATGAGCTGAAGTCCTCAAAGATGTACAGTGAGACTCAGACAGATTGCACCCGCCGTGCGTTGGGTTCCCCCCAGATGACGCTCCTATCCCCGGTATGTGGCAAAGGAACTGCCCGGCAGTTGACTGACTTGTCCGTGCGTGACAATGAAAATAAATGAAATAAGTTTGAAAATAACGAAAATAGGCACCTACCTTATTACAGGAGATGCTGGAAGTGTCCTCCGCCTACATCCACACATTTTTGGCATCGTGATAGGAAATTCCGGTTAACACGCATTAATTGCTCTTCCGTTTTCATGTAATTATCATACATAAATATCCTCTGCTGCACTGTGAACACATTTGGAGCCATTGTGACAACTACAGAACCACTATCACGTCTGTATAACACGAGAACAATGCTCAACTGCAGGCTGTGCGGCAATTGTTGACTTATCTGCGGGGACACACAGCTGGCCGTGACGTGGGAAGTGTTGAGTCATCAAAAGAGAAGTACGGCACATGGCAAGCGGGTGCAATCTGTCTGAGACGCACTGTATAAATACAATCAGCCTGTACTCAGGACCTTACCCTCGCAACTTTCAGCAACTCTGAATAAAGCTTAGGCATGTTTTTTAAAGGACTGTATCTTGACTCTTCAGAAAATTGCTAGACTTAAGTAAATTAACACAATATTTCATATTTGTAGATTGGAGGTTGTTTTGCACTGACAGAAATATCTCATGGAACTAACACCAAAGGCATGAGAACACGAGCAACTTATGATCCTAGTACTGAGGAATTTATCCTTCATTCTCCTGACTTTGAAGCTGCTAAATGTTGGGTTGGAAGCTTAGGTAAGCCAGTACCATTTTGTAAGTTTATTTTAATAAAAAGATTAGTATTTGTGTTCTTGCAGTGAATTAAAATCCCATAAAGAAAATTCTAAGAACTCAAGAGAATCTTACATACAGTGCATGCCGCGTGTTGTGATCATGTCAGGATGCAGCTAATCTGATAATATTAACCAATTGATAACAGTAGCCGAAATAATTAATTGAATGTTATTTAATAAACAGTATCTTGTTGGAACTTTTGAACAGTGAAGCACTATACTATGTTTTCAAAAACAAATTGGTTGACCTTAACACACTTTAGACTTCACTTATACCTGTATTCTGCAGGACGATCGTTTTGCGGACTTTTTCCGCATTTTCAACTGCTAGTCAGTTGATCATAAACTTAGCAATTATTACTCTTTCAAGGTGTCATTTCTCCTAAGTATCTAATTTAATTTTTATTTACCTTACAGGGAAGTGCGCAACTCATGCAGTTGTTTATGCAAGGCTAATAATGCCTGATGAAACAGACCATGGCTTACACTCATTTGTAGTTCCTATAAGAAATGTTTCAACACTGTTACCATTTCCTGGAGTCATTGTTGGAGATCTAGGAGAAAAAATTGCCCTTAATGGAGCTGACAATGGATTTGTCATGTTTCAAAATTACAGAATTCCTCGAGAAAATTTGTTAAACAAAACTAGTGATGTTACTCCAGAAGGGAAATATGTAACTACAATAAAAGATCCTTCAAAGAGAATGGGTAAGTATTTAATTGATCATTTTTAATGGGTAATTATTTTGTTTTTCCAAACAGTACCAATATTTTGGAATTGATTTTCATATTATTCATTAAAAATACCCCAGCTTACTATTCATCATTCTAAACTGTAGACTTTCTGAAAATGAACTCTCTTAGTTTAAACCATGAGGTCAAAGATAACACACTAGTTACTTTTACTTGAAGATGGGTTGCCAACTCTCACTGAAAAAAATTCTAGGTGGTACCATTGAATGTCAATTGCTTGCTCAGGGTACACAGAATGCATGCGAGGAGGAATCATCAGTCTCTGTTGTGTGGTCAACTACACCACAATAAAACAGAAGCCTTTACAATAACACAGTAATCCAGTGGCCTTCTCTTTATTCTGTTCACACTAAAATATAAATTTGAAGCTGCACGTACGAACAAACATCTATGTTACAATATGTTTTTTCTCCAAGTCTTATTTTTACTATTTCTTCTACAACTAACATTTTATTTTACACGTACCTTGGATGTGTGAGGATTCGATCCACAAACCTTTGGATTACCAGTCCAACACTATCCACTGAGCTAACAAATTATTGAGAAGCAAACAACAAAGTGTAACGTACAGTGTGTTTCACGTACGATTTGGCCCATCATGTGGGTTTTTGCATCCTGGTGGCCACAGTTCTAACTCCCAAGCGATCAGGTGAAATATCTAAGCAATCATAGCTGCTGATGGTGTAATGATTCAGATTCTCACAATTACAGTTAAAATTACAATGAAAATCACCATGTACCTCATCACAAGAGATATTGAAATACCCTCTTCTTGTATCCACACAACACTTGCACTTTTAATGAATTTTTTTTTCATGCGGATAAGTTCAGCTTTCGAGAGAGAGGTAATTTCTCTTGTGATATTGTCTTTAAGTTCTTCTAATGTATGGGGCTTTGACCTATAAGAACTTAAAGACAATATCACAAGTTAAATTAACTCTATCTTGGAAACTGAAATTAAGCGCGTGAAAGAAAATTTCCTATATAGGTGCCAGTGTTGTGTGGATGCAAAACGAGGACATTTCCAATATCTCTTGTATGAGGTATGTGGTTATTTTCATTGTATTTTTAACTGTAATTGTGAGAACCCAAGTCATTACACTGTTAACAGCTTTATTTGCATAGATATTTTACCCAATCACTCGGGAGTTAGAGCTGTGGATGCCGCAATGCAGAAACCCACATGATTGGCCAACTCGTGCATGAAACGCACTGTACAATGAGCATAGTTGTTCACAACTTGGTTGCCTACAATTTGAGGGGGCAAGGTCGTGATACAGACTGAGGAGCTACTTGATTTAGAAGTAGCGGCTCTGGTCACGGAAACCATCATTAACGGCTGTGGCTGTCTGCATGCTCGCCACATGCCCTCCAATCATGCCATCTGCCATCTACCCATGGTAGATGTTGCATTGGTCGGATGGTAGGCCTAATCCCTGCAAGGATGTAGCACCATGGAGTTTAGTTTGAAGTGTTACAAATCCAGACTCATTATTATATTAGCCTATGAATAATAACTACACTTAAATTAAGTTCACTATTGAAATTAATATATATCCAATTTTAGTTTAATTCATATTCATTGCAATTGAAGTAATGACTACAGTACATAATTTTAAAAGCATTAATGAAGCTTCTTTCTGTCCTAGGTGCTGCTTTTGGAGCATTGTCTTCAGGTCGAGTAACAATTATTGGTATGTGTTTGGTATATCTGAGTAAAGCTATATCTATTGCAATCCGTTATTCGGCAGTTAGAAAGCAATTTGGACCTACAAACGAGAAGGAGTACCCAGTTCTGGAATATCAGCTTCAGGTATTAAAGTAATGTCATAAGACTTGACAAAGAATATTTAATTCCACATGTGTAATGCCCGAGTGCACTAACTTGGTATTCAGTATACCGTGGTAAAGTTATTAGTAAAGCCTGGTAAAGTTGCACTTTTCTTGCACCATGTTCAGTTTCAACCTGTACTGTGATAAAATATTTACCAGTTGCGAAGGACTGGTGAAAAGAGAAAACAGTGGTTTTCTCACCAAAATGGAGCTCAGCTCTTACAGTATACTCTCAATTAACTAAAATGGATGAAAAAATTAACCTAGGTTTAAAAAAAAAAAATCTAAGTTGAACTACTGTGTGCGAAAATGAAAAGAGTAGGTCTATATTGTATGTTTGAGGACTAAAACTGGCAAGGTTGCGCACCTGCACTATTGTATGCTGGAATCTAAAACTAGAGAATTCTATGCTAATGATGCCAAAATTATGGATAGCATGATATTCGTGATAAATACGCAACCTGTAATATTTAATTACAAATTTACATGAAAGAACAACTCTCTTGCGTTTCGACATATTGGCACAAAACTACTGCAATGGCACAAAAGATAGATATAACTCAGACACTTGACAAATTTTGCTATCAACTCTGCCAAATATTTCTGCAGTGGTGACCTGACAATGCCATGAATAAAATTTGTTGTTACAGATACCAAGCCATAGTGGGTCAAACAAAAACTGCAGTAATCATATATAATGTTTACAGGACTCACAGTGAAGAGGTCAAATTATACAAACCTTATTTTATCACTCAACTTCACTTTTAAGTGTTTAATTACACATAACGCGTTTCACAAGTGACTTGCTTGCATCCTCAGATGAGGTCCACTGCCGGGTCCGTTGTTGGGCTGATAGATGTCTCTGTAGGATGGATCATTCTGGAGATAAGGTCGCTTTCCTTTGGCATGTCAAAATTTTATTTCTTTTGATGAAGATTTTTTCCCATATAGTTTATGTACAACTTTTAATAATTTTATGTCATCCTCAAACTCATGTTCATTGGTCCAAAAGTGATGGGCAACCATAGATTTTTCCAATTAAGTGTACCTTATATTCCGTAAGTCTTCCTTGTGCCTTACAATCATATTTCTTTTTGTCTTGCCAATATAAAATTTTTCACCGTCTTTGAATTTTAACTCTTAAATGCCTGAATTCTTGTTGGGGGGAATTTTATCTCTCTGTTCCGAATTAAATAGAGTTTTTATGCTGCATTTGTTAATCGGAGCCAATCTGATGTTTACATATTTGAAAACTTTACTGAATTTGTCATGGAGTTTTGGGTGGAAAGTGAACCTCTTGAATACAGTGTCATCTTTGATGTTGCTCAAAGTGCTATTATGTTCTGTTACTTTCTGCTTTTCAAACTTTATTTTCTTGTTAACTAGCTCAGGATCCGTTGATATTCTGTATTATATTCAGATTGACTCAAGGATAACTTTACTAATCTGAATTTGAGGCTATTTAAAATAGCATGTTTGTGTGCTCTAGGATTATATCCATTTTGTTTGATGTAATTATCTATGTGCGTCTCTTTCCTGAAAATACCAAATTCCACTTTGTTTATGTTTCTTACAATTTTTAAATCCAAGAACGGAAGGAAATTGTCCGACTCCCTCTCTGCTGTGAATTTTATAGCATTGTCCTGTAGGTTTAGTAGCTTTAATGCCTCATCAACCAGTTTGTTATTGACAGTCGCAAAGATGTTATCTACATACCTATATCAAGTTTTGAAAATATGAGTTGAGTGCCTTCTTGATTTGGATTTGCAGACTGCTCATGTAAAAGTCCGCTAGGAAAGGGGAAAGGGGATTGCTAGGCAATCTCTCTTTTGATAAACTTTTGTCCTAAAAGAAAAATAATTTTGTCCAATACATAACTTGGTGAGAGATACATATTCTTCCACATCGTCTTTTCCCAATCCTGTGGAAACCAACCATTCTTCTAATTTAAACAGGAGTTTGTTGATGGGGACACTTGGAAATAAAGAAACTACATCAAAGGATACTAAGAGAAGGTTATCATTTATCTCCATATCTTTGATTTTATCTACTAAGTCAAAATTGAATACGGCTTGTTTATGTGCAGAATTCAGTTTCCTCATGCATAGACTGGTAAACATGCCTTTCCGCAAATCAGAATATGACCTGGAATGTAACACAATCATCACCACTGCAGAAAATAATGGGTACACAACAGAACTAGTCGACAAGAAAATCAACAAGTGCAAAAAACAAAAACTAACAAGAGATCACCACCTTGAAACCAAAAGAAGAAAACTTGAAATACAAGAAAATTACATTCCACCCTTTGGCCGATAATAAATTGAGAAATTCATCAAACCCAGCAGATCTCTTGCTTTTCAGATTTTGTATAATTTTTTAAATTTCATCTACAGTGGTTAGTGACAAAAAATTGTGTGGTGATTATTTTGATTTATAACTACATTTGGTTGGAACTGTTTGTGTGTGTCAGTAATGTTTCCTGTTATGTTAGTGTAATAATCATTGAAAATATTATAAATTTTGTAAGGATCAGTGATTAACTTACCATCATTGTTAATTCTTAGAGTTTCTTCTGTTGTCCTATTTCCCTCCTTGCAATTTCCCATAATGCTTTAGATTTATTTTCAGCCTGTTTTATATAGGTGTCATTAAACTGTCTCTTAGCTTCTTGAACTATTTTATTGTAAATTCTTTTGTAGTTTGAGCAGTAATCTCTAAAATTATCTGAAACATTACCCCCCTTTAAGATTCTATTAAGAAGTCTTAATTTCCTACAAAATAAATAAAATAAATAAATAACAGTCCTACTGTGATCATGTGCATGCCTGACACCTAAAGTTTCCATTTGCTGAATGAGAAGAGAAGAAAGAAAGGGAAAAAAGAGGTTATGGTGGATTCAAAACGTCTAGATTCCCTGGTATATTAGATACCTTAGATTGCACACATATGAGAATCCGATTTTTAATACAAAAATGGTTATTTTTATTTAATGTTTGGACAGTCAGGGGGACTATATTAGCACAAATGATCAGTGCCTCCATAAACATCGCATAATGTGAGATGTAGAGGCTGGAAGGTAATATGGATAGGAGAAAGGAATGGCATGAAAGAAAGAAACAAATTCCTCTATGAAATGACTTCATAACAGAGTAACCACAATATATTCAAGTGCTAGGGAGCTGCACTGCAATATTGTAGCAGTGCTGCATTGATTTTCTTAGAATACCCCTGTATTACTTTTACCTTAGTGTCAATCAGAGGTGTACATATTCTGATTTTAGCTTGCCTGCCCCTTTGAAATTCTGCAACCAGTCACAGCTTTTAACTTGCTTGACTTGAAAGCAAGCCAGATTACAACGATGATAAGAAATGCTGTCGCTATGAGTCACAAGCTCTTCATAACCTGATGGGTTGCACAGGACCTAAGGAAACTGCAAGGCCTGGCGGAAAGAATATGAAACTGGGTATAGCAGTGCACTGGTAAGTCGTGCAGTTACGTAGTTGAGGAACTTCAGATGTGTTTAGAGAATTTTACCCTGAAGGAAGCCGAGGAGAAACTAAAATGTGGACAGTTTGAATTATCAATGAACAAAGGTAGTACTAGTCCGGCATGGGAAAAATTATCAAACATTTTCGAGAAAACATCATAAAATCATTAATAACAATAACAAAAATCCCTTTAGGCAAGCCTACAAGCTGAGGTAGATTTCGAAGTGCTTTTGTTTTAATTTACTGTCGCTGCGTAGCATTATTCTTCTTTGTCATGCCAAACCCGCAATAATAACTGCAAAAAAGAGGAAAGAGAACTTTTTCAAACATTCAAATCTCGCCTTATATGAGAACTATCAAGAAACTAGTTATTGATTTGTAGAGTACTCATCAAGAGCTTTTCAACGATACCCCACAAGACGTAGTTTCGAAAATTTCGAATTTCCATCCCCATACCCCCACCCCCACTCGTACTCCCAAAACCCCCGAATCGTTGGTGTCACTGTGAACTCCATAAGGAGTACTCTAATTTATTCAATCAAAGTTTCCCTCTATACTTCATAGGGGCCGAGATATAAATGTTTTAAAATTTCAACCCCCTCCCCCGACCACCCTCTTACGCCAATTTTGCTCATTAACGAACTTGTCTGAACTATTGGGCCTAGAAATAACATAATAAAATTTGATTCAAATATCTTGAAAATTACGGCCGCTAGCGTGTAAAGATATATATACAGGGTGTTAATAAATAACACCGAAATATTTTATCTGTATATAGAGGGGACTTAGACAAGCAACTTTTATTAAAAGATTTTTGCTCTACAACGTAAAATGTTTATGCTACAGGGCATTAAAGTCATTACAATTTGGTGGTCATAAGTCAATAATGAAGCAAAATAGGGTAACAATTTTCATGAAATTGACTTCATGCCTTCCTAATGATCCATAAAAACCTTATTCTTAATCATTCATCCGCAGCTAATACATAATTTAGAGTTATCATAAACTGCAAAATTTACAGACTAATCACATGGCTGGTCGCCACTGCATTAGTCTTCTTTTTATTCATAACTACTAACTAAAGTGTTAACAACGAGGTTCCTTTGTTTTGCATCTTTTGATAATGTTAGAAGTCAGTGGCTGCCATGCCCTGGGAGATTTTATGCTGTAACAGGAAAAATTGAATCCATAGAGCAAAAATCTCCTAATAAAAGTTGCTTGTCTATGTCCCCTCTATACACAGGTAAAATATTTCGGTGTTATTCATTAACACCCTGTATATGTATATATATAAATATATATATACATATACATATACTGTATATAAATATAAATATCTCAATTTTTTTTTAACAGGCGGTGGTTTCGTACTTCGGGAGGCATGAAACGTAAAGATATGAACGAATTTTTTGAAAGTCATTAGGTAGATTAGATTTTTCTTCGAAATCTACCTAATAATAAAAATAATAATTGTGTTAAGACGCTAAAAGGATTTTAATACTTTATCCACCTTTTATTTATCTGCATGGTGAATTTCTTCTACCAGCATGTAGAAAAGCAAGAAAGTATTACCTACACTAGAAACTACAGTTGTTTAGCTGATAGGAATGTCGCAAGCTTATTCTGACTTGCCTAGGCTGGGTTTGACCTGACCCATAAGTTTAAAGAAACCTGCCTGCTTCCTAGCTATGACGCTGGCAACTTGCTTGCCTGGCGTTCAAGCGGGTATGGGCAAGCTAAAATCGAGATTTGTACACCTCTAGTGTCAATACATCTGACAAACACGGAAATTGGTGCACTCGGGCATAAGAATGTTTTGTCCCCTCAAATCAGCATTGTACAATTACTATTTATTATTTAAAATAACTTCAGCAGATTTCTTTATCATTTCTAATAAAGCTTTTGCATTACACTATACCAAAAGATATAAGATATTTCAGAATTAAATATTTTTTTTTATTTTTTTTTTTTACAGCAAGGTCGACTGTTTCCTCATCTTGCAGCAGCATTTGCTTTAAAAGTTTTCTCAGATTATTTCAATAAGATTCTTGGAGAATTTCAAATTAAAGCAATCTTAGGGGAAAAGAATGATAATATGGTAAGTACAATAAACATTTTCTTTTACAGATATATTACTTGAATTTACTCAAAATTAAAATTTAGACAACATGTTTAGAACCTGTTCTGTTGATCACTATACCACACACACATAATATGCAGAAGTACATACAGATGCACATACCATAAAAAAATTCATTTACAAGCATGCATATATACATGCATATTCTTCTAAGAACAAACACATAGGCCTACATATGAAAATACGGTACATGTGTTTGCATAAATATAATTCAGTTATTCGTTTGAGTGCACGGGTGGCCTTTACTTCCCCTTGCCTTCAACCTTTCCCCTTGCAAGCTGCTCAATGCCGGTAATGGAGTTCACTGTTATACCATGTATTAATTCACGGGTGCACGGGCAAAGAGAGTTAAGTCCGCCATCCTCAAAAATTGAGATATGTCCATAGAGTTATAGATAAAAATGTTCTCTACATTTGTGTTACGTCCAGTAAGTTATATTAAAAAACATACAGTAGTTATGGATGTGTGCCTCATGGTTATCTATCTCTAAAGCGATGTTGGGTGGGTAAAGTGTGTTAAGTCACTCTAATTCTCAGTAACAAGAAAGTGGACTTAACTCTTTTTGCCCGCGCACCTGCGAATTGTACCAATATGAAAAAGGACCCAATTTTGACTTCAGCGCTTAGCAATCACTCATGACATAATGGTTAAGGCTGCTAGCTATGGTGCTAGTGGTTGCATGTTCAAATACTGGTCGATGTGAAAAATTTATGGTTAGGAATAGGTCCCAAATAGGTAGGTAGAGGAAAGAGGAGGTGAGAAAAAAGATGGAGAAGGAGGAAAAGGAAGACAAGAAGAGAAGAAAAGAGAAATAAATTATTCAGTTCTTTTCCCCTTTTCACTTTCTGCTTACTAGGTGGCGTTGATAGTAGTTCAAATGGCGCCACCACCCCTCCTTCCCAGGTGGGTCCCGTTAGTGAGTAGAGTTTGGGGGCTGGGGTGCACAAGTATTTATTTTTTCCCAAGATAATCATTGTACCTGTCTTTCAACGCTGAGCAATAGTTAAAGAGCTTTAATAATTCAGGACAGAGCACAGCATAAGTGAAATGGCACTGAGTTCTCCACTTAAAATTGCATCAGCTTATATCTACTGCAATACTGAACTTCAAAACATTACATCCATCACAACAAATACACCTGAGAGCCTATGAAATTCTAATCTACAAGATTTTTGTCAAGGGAAACCCCCAAATTTAATATTTTACCAAAATTTCAAATTTTAGACTATTGTTTCAAGTTGGATTTGACCAACTTGTGCAGTATACTGAAAATAGGAGAGCTCTTGAAGAAAATAAGGGAAACCCCCAAATTTAATATTTTACCAAAATTTCAAATTTTAGACTATTGTTTCAAGTTGGATTTGACCAACTTGTGCAGTATACTGAAAATAGGAGAGCTCTTGAAGAAAATAAGGTACCGGGAACATGAACATTTTTGTTTTAATTCCAGAGAGGACATGAGGACAAAAAAGTTCTTAATACTTAATTTAACTTAAATTTCCTGAAACACCATACTGGAATCCTTGTTTCCACCTCTCATTATGATAACTGGTCAATTAGATAAAAATACATGCTACCTATGTACATATTAATATCACATATCATTTCAGTCTTTTTCTATGTTCAGGCAGATCTTGGCATGGAAATCCATGTTTTATCATCAGCAGGAAAGCCTCTAGCGGGCTGGATTACAAGAGATGCCATTCAAGATTGCCGTGAATCATGTGGAGGTCATGGTTACTTAAAAGGTATTATCACATGCTCTACAACTTGTTTTAATTTCCCTTTTATAATGCAAGTTTTCTTGCAGAAGACACTGCAATTATTGTGGCCAAGTTGTCAGAATACAACAAACTCTCGATTATCCATGGTAAAGGAGAGGTATAGCATCGTGGATGAAGCAAAAGTAAAACATTACATTTTCACTGTAAATAATTTTTTTTATATAAATACTGAAAAATATAAATATTATCCCGACATCTTCAATGTTCGAATTCTCAGAAGATTGCATTAAACCCTGCTCTAATAGACCCATCTAAGAGGATCTTGTTCCCTTAAAACAACTCCAGCAACAGTAACCATAAGACCTATGACCATTGTATGAAATATTTTATTCCTATACATAATCTGAAGGAAGCTCACCATCTTGTCCATAATACAGAGAGCTGAAGTCCCTGTTTCTGAGCAGCTTTGTCTTGGGTGGGAATGGAGGTAATGGAATGCCCACTCCCAATAGATGGGTAATTACTCTATGCAAAAATGTGAAGTGGGAGAATCACAAGTTCCATGCTTAAGGCAATGTCTGACATATTTTGTCTTGGTTTTCAGCTTCTGCTATAGGAGATATTCGAAATGCCAATGATGCTAATTGCACATACGAGGGAGAAAACAATGTGCTCTTACAGCAGACAAGTAACTGGCTATTACAGGTTTGGAAAGGCTGGAATGGAAAGAAAGGAGTACAAGTTTCTACACCTATGGGCTCTGCCAACTTTCTTGTAAATGCAGAAGAAATTTTAAAGACAACATTCAGTACTAGATCATCAGAAGAAGCTGTGCATCCAGAGGGTAAAGAAACAGATTATTTCTTGAAGAAGCAATTTGTGTAGCATTATACTTAGAGGTCTGTGTCAGGGGCGTATTCAGGGGGGGGGGGCTGAGGGGGCTGCAGCCCCCCCCGAAACGTTAAGGGTATATATACGTGAACAACCACAAAAAGATAAAAAAATACAGGTTCTAAAATATTAACATTTTACAAGAAAATGAACTCAGAAGTGGACAAAAATTTCAGGATCCTATAACAAGGCTTACTAGAACATAACTAGCAGATAAAAGTATAAAAAATTGACCAAGTTTATTTTAAATTAAACGTTTTATAGGAGCATGAAAAAAATTAATTCAGATGCACTTATCACTTCCTTATAGGCATAACATTTTTCTGGTTTCTCTGACGCCTTTTATTTTTTTTAATGCATATAATGAACATATTTTTCTACAAAGACTACTTTTATACAGCTAAAGTTATTATTTCTAATGCAATTAATTTTGATATATCGCATATAAAATATCTTGAAATTTGATCAATATTTCATGACACATTTTCTTTAATTTTATACCTATGGGCATCATTGTAGTCTACTTTATGGACATATGCATGTAAAATTAGTGTAAAAAATCTGATGTGAAAGTCACATAACTTCCTCTGCCTAAATAAAAATTAGAAGTAGCCTATTCACATATCCTTTTACAGAATCACAAGACACAATTTTACGCTAATTATCCTAAAAATACCTCTTCTTTCAATGATGCGACCAAAAGCGATAATTTCTGAAATTTATCGAATATTTCCCTCAGATACTTCTTTATTCTATGCATGGCCAACAATACATCTTTCTCACTTCACATTCTTATATAGAATAAGAGGCCGTGAAAGAGCGCGAATTCAGTTGTTCACCACGTAAGAAACTTTCTACAAACAGTGGGTGAACAGTGGGTGGCTTGTAACTACCCTCAGAGAATTTTTTCGAAAAAAAGTTTCAAATAAAAGTTTTAGCCCTCAGTAAAAGGAATACATGTGCAAATTTTAAAGAAAATCGTTAGAGCCGTTTTTGAGAAAATAGCGAAAAACCAAAATTTCTTCATGTAAAGTCCCCTTAAAAATAAGAGAAATTTGTCGCCAATCTTCGAATCACATTTTCAGAAGGTACCTAATCCAAATACGAAATTTTGTTTTTATACAATTCTCCGTTTCGGAGCTAGCCTGTTCACAAACTTCCACACAGACAGACACACAGACACACACACAGACATGTTTCCAAAAATAGTATTTTTGGATTCAGGGGGCCTTGAAACGTGTTTTTATGCTAAAAACTCAACTTCGAATTTTGGGGTCGAAAACAATACTTCCTCTACCTATGGTACCTATGGTACGGGCAGAGGAAGTAAAAATTTCAGCCTTCTATCTCTAATGGTTGTGGAGCTACATAGGTGTACCGAGGGGGGGGTTTTGGAGGTTTGAACCCCCCCCCCCCCCTTGATTAAAGAAAGGAAAATTATATAATTTTTTTAAGTCTGCCAATAAATTACTTAATACAAGTATAAAGCGTGGGAAGCTTAAAACTCGTTATTTTGCGTCTTAATTTTTAAAATTTTCCGGGGGAGGACCCCCGGACCCCCCTCTCCCTAGGTGGTATTCCATACCCCCAGACCCCGCGGATGTTATTACCCCCCCATATGGTTGGCCTGGTTACGCCTATGTGGAGCTACCTAACAATATGTGTGTAAAATAAGAGTTGCCGGGAAATTCAATTTTAAGTTAATAATGAATTTCTCATTTGACCTTTCTAAGGGCGTGGCTCAGAGCATGTAAACATATTTAAATGTCCATTTAAATGCTACAAATAATTTCTAAACCTATATAAACCTATATCAATGGATGCAGAAAATTCAGCACAATTTTTTAGTGCTTTAAACAAAAAAACATAAATTTCAAAATAATTCACGTACATATACCCTTAAGTCATGCTAATATGTTGCACATAAGGGCACTTTAATATCTCAGAAAGTAGATAGTTCAATTGCACATTTTGACTTATAAAAGATGAAATGCGTTATTCCAGGGCGAGGCCCTGGTTATTCTAACGTGTTCAGTATAATTGTGTGTGATAATTAGGGCTCAGAGGTTGATGATATGTCATCTCTTTTCTGAGACATCACAGTCAATGCAGGATGTAGTATAAGTTCGTCTTCTGTCAAAACGAACAATAATACCTTAAGGCTAGTTTACACGACGAAATTAGGTTTCGTAACTGAGTTTCGCAACTGTTTTTTACTTGAATGCGCAAGCGCTAGATGTACTGGCGACAATGAGTTACGACACTACGCAGTTTCGGCTGATTCCAACTTTTCACGAAACTATAATAGTAATTTTGAGATTATACGGTTATTTAGCTTGTTCGCATTTCGTAAAATGAAATGGGGAAGTGAGGAAATTGTGAAATGTCTGTATTCATACGTGTTTCAAACGTTTATATGGGATTTTAACAACTTGAACTTCAGAAATAACATGGTTGCATTGAAAGGAAATGTGTGTAATTAGTTTCACGAAATCACTTTCATGAAAGTGGTTACGAAACCTAGTGTCATCGTGTAAACTAGCCTTTACTCATATTTTGCATTTTATTTTCTACCAGTCATTTTTAGGAAATTTTCATCTGTTCATTACATTTTTTCCTATTTTGTCTTCATAAAGAACTTTTCCACCATTGTACACAAAGCAATACGTAATTCGTTAATATAGTAAACATAATATTAAAGTAGTCAAATAACATACTTAAAATATTGTCCTTTGTTTATTATTATATTAATATGCTACTATATATTCCCTTTTTAGATATATATTTAGAAATATTGTCATATTTTAAATTTTGCATGTCATATTTTCATAAATTTAAGGTCATTTATAGGTCATTTTTAGGCGTTTTTAGATCATCAACTTCTGAACCCTAGTGACAGTAAAGTTAGGATTATCACAGCCCCTCCCGAAAATAAATCTTGGATACGCCCCTGGTCTGTGTAAGTGGTTTTGTTTTTAGGGGAAGCAATACTTCAGAGCCTTAATTCATGCAATGCATCCTAAAATCCATAATCACATTGTACTGGCTTCTAGAGATTGTCATATGGAAAGTAAAGGAAGTCTGAAACTTTTTAAAGATTACTGATATGGATAGTCTTAAATTCATCAACTTTCAAAGTGGTCCTTATAATTCTATGAAGATTCAAGAAGAATTAAAAGAATGTATTTTCTTTTCAAAGTCATGTATTTAATCTAATAAATTTCATAGTTTTACTTTTTTTTGTGGTACGCCGTAGCGTAGTGGTTGAGGCGCTGCGCTACAAACCGGAAGGTCGTGGGTTCAATTCCCGATGAGGTCGTTGAGATTTTTCAATTGGCCTAATCCTTCTGGTGGCACTATGGCTCTGGGGTTGACTCAGCCTCCAACCGAAATGAGTACCAGGAGCAATCCTGGGGGTAAAGGCGGCCGGTGCGTAAGGCTGACAACCTTACCACCTTCGTGTTCCGAATGTCCAAAATCTGGGAGCCTCAGCCTCCATGACCTGTATAGGGATCACTTTACTTTTACTTTTTTTTGTAAATAATGTTAAATGAAATGCAACTACAGAAAGTCACTGAAATAGAGTAACAGATAGTTCTCACCTTCTGATGTGTGTAACATGGAACACAAATTTCTCAAGAGGTGAATTCCTAATGTTTAGTTTATGGTAAATGAAAACGCTAATTTAAAATTAATCTTTTTTTCATAGAAAATGGCAACAGAATGCAGAAATTTACATATTAATGCAATATTTTTAATAGTTTTTTTTGCTGTGAGTGATATTTTTTGTAGTTTATTATTCTCAATGGTAAGGCATGTAAGATATTATCTAAATGACACTGTGTTTTAACCAACTCAATTGTATTTTTAACATATTTACGTTCTCATTTCAGCACTACTGTCAGCTTATAGGTGGCTAGTTTGTTGGCTTTTGCAGTCCACAAGTGAAAAGGTTAAATCTTTACGAAGTTCTGGAAAAGATGATTTTGATGTAAAAAATGATAGTCAATTATTCTATGCCAAGACACTTTCACTTGCATTTATTGAGGTAAGTTTAGAATAAATTATACTCGTTAACTATTACAAGTTATTTAATGGCAGGCATTCAGTCTCACTGAAAAGACATATACGTAATTGTATGGAGGAAAATCTTTCCTGAGCTGGAATCAAAACTGGGTTTCTCGCTCAGAACAAATTTTCCTCTATACATTTACATATTACAAGTTACGTATTAAATTGTTTAGATGAAAATATGTCCTGGGCAGGAATTGAACCTGGGCTTACAGCTGTATACAATAAAGGGAAATAATCTGCCTAATCATGCACCCATTGACCTTACTACATACATACATATTAACGCAAAGAGGGTGCATCTAACTCTGATGCTCTTATCTCACTTCAGGGTGAAGGTGAAAGGTTCAATCCCTAATTAGAATTAAATAGTTTTTGTGTTTACAAGTTTCTTCTATTTACTGTTTCTTTTAACCCTTTTAAAAACTGATTGTTTATGTACAATTTTTTATCATATTCTGTGAGCCTAGAATTGGCTTTTCATATAGGGAATTTCACACAAATTGAAGGGCTATCAAAGACGTTCTGCAAAATTTGGCTAAAGAATGAGGGGCTGCCATAATGAGACAGCCTGTACAGACTATACATTTGGTTCAGCATGGAGAGAGGGATCGGAAAAGATAAATTACTTGAGGATCTCATAATACTGGGTAACCATTTGTAAGCTTAAAAGAAACAAGGCTCCACAAAGAAATGTTAAGAAGAGAACATAGACTGAAAAAAATAGGCCATAAGGGATATACTCTGTAACTAATTATTCTAAGTAGTTTCATTGGAGCCCCCCGAGAAGTATAGTGTAATCAAGGGGGGACCCACACAAGTTAACATGAATTCTGAATAAATATTATTATTATTATTATTTTTATTATTATTATTATTATTATTACTAATTGCTTCTGTTGTTATATTTCTATTTTCTCTGTTTTTATTGGTCCATTTATTGCATACTCTATGTCTTCAACACATTTTTCCTAATTTGTAACTTCAACTATTCTAAACATTATTTATGTTTCTCTTTACTCTCAGTTAATGTGTGATGCATTAAATATGTTAATTTAATGAATAATTACACTCTTTATGGTTGTATTTCTTCTTGTGCTGAAATCATTATTCTAATTATTTTGCAGCATTTTATTCTTCAGAGATTTTGGACTCACATTACATCAGATGAAATAGATCTTCAACATAAAAATATTCTGACAAAACTTTGCTCATTACATGGAGCTTGGAGACTTGAAAAGCACCTTGCCACCCTTTATCAAGGTAAGAATTAGAGTAATTGTCACATCATTTGATAATATTAGGTAGAATTGGTTAGTATCTTCTTTTTTTAAAGTTTAAGTATTACAAGAATAAAATATACCATCTATCTTAGTAGTAGGATTAATGATTGGACCACTTAGTACTATCCCAAGACAACCGCAGGATCTCTCAAAAAATTTCAACCTGCACAACGAACCGTCCTTGCAATTAATATCACTTGCCGCACAGAAAAGATCTGTCACCAGTTTTTGCAGTCATACGAGGGGCATACTGAAAGTCGTGAGCAACATTTTTTCACAACCTTAATCTTTATTTGTAAGTGAAACCAAGTATATCATCTCAATCTACAGACCTTTCTTTCACTTTTCCACATAGTCTCAGTTTTTTTTTGCACACATGTTTCCCGTCTTCCTGCAAGTTTGAAAATACCCTTGCAATAGAATTCCATTCCAGGAGAAAGGCATATCACTGTGAATGAAATCGCTGCAAAACTTGCAGTTGGTCATAGTGCAGTGCAAGAAATGATTCACAGCTTAGGTTATTGGAAGGTTTGTGCCCGTTGGGTCCCACGTTTATTGACCAAGGACCACAAACATCAGAGATGAACCATTGCCCAAAACCTTCTTCAGAGATTTCGAAATGAAGGTGATGAATTTTTGACGAGTATTGTGACTGGAGATGAAAGCTGGTTCCATCATTATGAACCTGAAACAAAACAACAGAGTATGAAATGGCGTCAGTGTCTACGGACAAGTGGAATGGAATTCTATCACAAGGGTATTTTCAGACTTAGAGAATGATGGGAAACATGTGTGCAAAAAATGGAGACTATGTGGAAAAGTGAAAGAAAGGTCTGTAGATTGAGATGATATATGTGGTTTCACTTACAAATAAAGGTTAAGGATTGTGAAAAAATGTTAATTAATTAGTTAGTTATCCAATGGCAGGATTTGATATGATCATCTTCCTTCTGGCTTCCCAATATAGATACACCAAGTCTCCACTTCGTTGTCTTTCATGATTAAGGCTGTTGCACTCCAGTAGGTGGGCTTCATCCATGATGGTGTCCTGTCCTTGACACAGAACACATGCAGGGGACTGGAGGATCTTCAGTCTGTAGAGGTGGTGGGCCAGGCAATCATGTTCTGACGTTAAACGGAACAGTCCGACAGCTTCTTGACGATCTGCTTTCTTTGTCCTGTTATATAGTGTAGATACTGTTTCCCATTTTTCCCCTTTTGCGGCTTCCATATTTTCTAGTGCTTGTTCATGATCAAAAGTTGCTTTTATTTCTTGTGTTTTCTGCTTTATGGTTGAAGTGTTGTTGCCTTGGATTAGGATTCTAGTTCCCTTTTTTGCCAGTTGATCTGCCGCTTCATTGCCCATTATGCCTATGTGTGAAGGAATCCATTGTAAGACTATAGTTTTGTTCAGTTTTTGTAGGGATTTTAGGAGTCTGCGGCTTTCCTGCACAGTTGGATCATCTGTGCTACTATTGGATGTTGCTGCTTGGATGGCTGATTGAGAGTCAATAAGTAGAACTGCTTCGTTAAACATTTGTGCTCTGATTATTAAGTTGTAGAGCGCTAACTCTATTGCTTTAACTTCTCCATCAAAGGCTGTATTTTTCTTTCCAAGGGTAATGTATTGGCAAAATAACTTAGAATATATTCCAGCTCCTGCATTATTTTCTTTAGTTTTGGAGCATCGGTAAAGATCCACTCTCAGGTGGGTTCAGGATAATTAGTGTGTATAGTTTCTAAGGTTAGTTGCTTCACTATGTCTGGATTATATTCACTTTTATTTTGTAGTCCTTGGATTGTTAGGGAACTGTTGTAGGTTTGGTATTCCAGGGGACTGGTTAGTAGTGGTCTAGGTTTTACATCTTTTATGTTTATATTTAAATCTGCCAGCAAATTATCTGTTTTATTTGTGAAGGATGCTTGTAATGTTAGAATCTGAGGGGTGAAAAAATGTTGCTCACGACTTTCAGTATGCCCCTCGTACATATGGGCTGTGACTCCCACTTTGCAATTTTCTTTTTTAGTCTAGTCTTTAATGAACCCATTGTTGATTGGTTGTAAAATCTATAGAATGGTACTCTTTATCATTGGCAGCAGCCTGCAGGTTGTGATTATAATTGCTATTAAGGACACATTCATTGTTCATATTCAGTGGCGGACGCAGAAATTTTTTTCGGGGGGGGATTTGACTTTCAACTTACATATACAATTAGTTTATAAAACTGGGCACTTAGAGTACATAAGTTATATAGCCTTTTTTTCAAATTTCGGGGGGGGATGTAACCCCCCTATCCCCCCCTCTGCGTCCGCCACTGTTCATATTGTATGAAGCTAATATGTGGAAATATTATGTGAAAGAGTTGCATTTCGGCAAATGGTTTTGCCATCTTTTGTCCTTGTTTTATCTTTATCACATCATGATGATGATGATCATATATCAACCATTAAAATGATATTGGAGAGTGAAATTTCTTTAACTTGTTCATGTTATGCCTCTGAAGAACTGTACATAAAGCAAGTATGAAATCATTCCTTCCACCAATCCAAAAGCACGAGTCATTGCTGCTTTGTAGAGATGTTTGAGCTGGTGGCAGCAGCTCTTAGTGTGTTAATTCAAAGACAAAGCTAATGCTCTCACTGTTGATTTGTATGATATGACTATTATTGCTGCTGTTGTGTCTGATTCAATTTAAGAAATACAGCAGGAGCTACTTGTGATCAGACCAAGCAGGTAACACAGCAAGCCAAATATCAGTATGGAAATCTTGTCGATCATATTGGATACAGTGTTTCCAGTATTGCTGGAATTTCTCAAATGAAAGAAAACTAGAATTATCCAATTCCTAAAAGTTCTTGAAATATCAAGAATCATGTAAAAAGTGTTCGAGTGATTTAATGCTAGGAGAAGCTTGAAGTAAGTACGACTTCTTGAATAATTGTGCTTGTGTTATCACTTCAGTTAACTGTGTACTGTAAACACACTGTAAGTTTTGCAGGCAAGAAAGCCTATATATGAATGCACAGGGCGATTCAGTGTTACCAGACTTATAATTTTTAACAGACCATTGGATGGCAGACGAGACAGCGTTGTTATCTTATGGATCTTTACTCTGTGAACGCTTGCAGTAGAATGACATTAACGCAATATCTGGCAATGCTGTGTGAGTGGTTTGTGGTTTATTGTATGGGTGAACCTACCTATTGCTGCAACTAATAGCAGTAGATTATATTAACAAGATGAAATTTCCGATTTGAACATGCGAATGACGATTTGAGTAACCAATCGAGTCAGTCTTAGTAGTACTCAGATATTGAATCGAGTGATGAGTTCTCATATCTTGCATCGCAACTTCTCAGATCCTTTCTATCATCCAAGAACTTTTTCATTTGAATGATCATTTGATTTTTTATATTAGTCGAGAACAGATTACTGGATTTTTAATTCATTCGATTCTGCTTATCACTAGTTTTCAGGATCATGTTAGAAATGGTCTGAAAACACCCAGAAGCCTGTTCGGCCCAGAAAAACCTCAGAATAAGAAGATGAAGTTATTATAATTATTGATATTATGGAACTTGCATCTAGTGAAATGAGTATAATAAATTAAATTTATTATTTTGCTACCTCACTGGTGTGTATCAGGGTCTTCCTGATAAAGATTTGGTGATTGAAACTGGCATGAGGATCCTTGAGGCAGAACACCATTGGAATTTTGTAGACAAAACTTATTTTGAAAGACTACAAGACTATTGTATGAAGTACGACTGAATTGTAATGTAATAATAGTAACTGTGGGGGGACAGATATTTTTTTCCAGGAAAATGAAATATTTAGAATTAATTTGTTTACCTCCTGTGAGAAAATTTAAGTACTCACTGTTTTTTGAAAAAATAGTTTAAACATGGTTTTAATATTTTTTATTTATTTTAAAAGTAAAAAAGTCATAAAAAATGCTGTCATAAAAATAATTGGATTGCCAGTGAATACCCCAGTAACATTGGTAATGGTAATGTTATATTCGTCAAGGAAAGTTAGAGGACTGGGTGTGATGAAAGCTTCATGGGAGGCTTATTTGCGAAACACAAACATTATGTAACAGCTTAAAGACCATACATAATGATCATCTTGAATTAGCCAGAAATTTTCCTAAAAATATCGATAAAAGCTTGCAAAGTCTGGAACTTGACACTCAGAATCCCACAAATGTAAGAAAATCAAGGAAAATACTGTGAGAACAACAGTTTGAAAACTGGAAGAACCTTCCATACAAGGGGCAAGGTGTGTCTATTTTATCTGATTGGAAAAATGCAATTTGTGAATTTCGATCAGAAAAGGACTTTCCACAGTGGACAAATGAATTCCAACCTGGTGGCTGTTTGAAGCATCCTGGGCAGAAGTCAGTCCATCCATTGCAGACAATGCAATGAGATAGAAACCCTATCCCATGTGCTTGGCTACTGTCGTCAAGGGGAGCTTCTTAGGATCAATCGCCACAATAAAGTTAGAAACACAATTGCTAACTGTTTTTGACACTATGAACCTATTTCCGGTTATTTTGCCGGCAAATATAACATCCAGTAATGGGAAGTCATTGGACTACTCTCTGGTGCTTGAGGTACTGCTATGCAATTTTCAGCAGGTATCTCCAGGCACTTGGAGTTCCACACAGATATTTTAGTGGAGATTTCTTTACAAATCTTGCATGATTCTTTAACAATAGTCCACAACCATCTGTACTCAATAATAAAATTTCAATAAACTTTTGAATAATGGTTATGGCTGTCTCTTTCCAAGAGGTTTTCCCCTTCTTTTTTTTTCTATTACCTTTCTAATTTTCAATAATGTAATTTTTCTCCACCTTCTCAATTGCAATTTATTTTGCTTAAAACTGAAAGATAATGTATACATAAAATTGTCTTTAACAGACGACTGATCTTGGTAGGCTGTATCTTCTGGTAACCTCGGACAGGGCAGCTATAATTAATATTATGTTCTCTCAAGAGCACAATTTTATAAGATTAAATATGAGGACTGTGACTCATTTGTGTGTGGAAGTACAGCAATGGGGAAATGTAATGTCAGAAATATTAATAAATAGAATGATAATATATGGCCAGTTTCTTAAAATCAAGTTCACTTACTTGCCTTTTTTCAAGAACCATGGTTTCATTCAGCATCCTGATCATCCTCAGCTTGTGTCCGACTGTTTTAAATTTCTGTTGCTGGTCCTGGTGACGATGGAGGGGGGTGTGTGTTTGATGACGTCTATGGCGGGTAGAAATTTTGAATGAGGCTGCTCTCTATAAGTGTGTTGAAGTTCATTAGTTTGTTTTTGTGTTTTTGGATGAAGATATTCTCCCATGCAGTGAGTTCTGATGGTTGCTAAGCACTTTTTGGTACATTTTTTTCTTGACTTATGCTGTGGCCCTCATTCCAGAAATGTGCTGCTACTGCTGAATTATCATACTGTTGGTATTTTAGGTGTCTAAAATGTTCTTATTTTCTTGTTTTTAAATTCCTTTTGGTTTTTCCGGTGTAAATTCTATTGCAATCTTCACAGATTATTTGATAGATTCTGGATTTCATTTCCATTATCTCCATATCTTTTCTATTTGGATTTATTAGATTATTCACATTCTTTTTGTTTTTTGGGACTAATTAAATTTTTTTGAAATTATGGTGGTGTTTTGTGAATTAATAGTAGTGGGTTGTATGTGAATTTCTTGAAAGAGTTCTCTTGTTTGTTTATGGGAGTTAAGAGTGTTTTGTCTTTTATCAGTTTCTGGTGAGTGAAATATTTTATTTCCTTGACTATTAGGCTTTTACTGGGGGCACTAGGACATTACTGTGAGCAATTTCCACTATTTCATTGTATTCAATGTTCAGATATCTATTTATGAGTCTATGTGCTATACTGTTTATTATTGCATGTTTGTGGCCTATAGGGTTAAAACCACCGCCGTCTCGAGAATTACACTGCCTGTCCTATACGGCTAATTTTGCGTACGCAGCGACATTAGAGATGGCAGCACCTACCGCACCTTGCTGTAATAGCCTATACATTACCGTACATTGCTTCTATGCTCTGTGTTGCCCTCTGAAGTATAAACTCGGAAACTGAAGTATGCTGGAATTTCATGCTATCTGGGTGTGAACTGTGTCACCTCTACTGGAGAAATTAGGCAATTTAACAGTACTCTGAACCCCATGTTTAAATTAAGCATAGGACAAGCAGTGTAATTCTCAAGACAGAGGTGGTTAAAACTATCAGATTTTATGAAATTGTTTGAATGTGTTTGTTTTCAGTAGACACCAAATTCATTGCTGTTGTCCTTTCTCAAAATTTTCAATTCCAGAAAAGAGAGGCAGTTTTCTTGTTCCATTTCTAAAGTGAATTTTATTGTCTTTTCTTATGTGTTCAGCAGTTTCAAAGTATTATCTATGTGTTTGTCGTATACTACTGATATTTCATCGACGTATCTGTGCCAGATTTTAAACATCCAGGGAGTTTAGTTTAAAAAACCGATCATATAACTTACTATCATTCTCTTTATAGTATCACTTCATTGTAAAAAATCCCACTTAAAATATTGTGAATATTAGAAATACTCTTATTGTTATATATAGGAGGATATGCATCAGGACCTACACCAGCACATCTCATTAGAACTGGAATATTGGACTTGTTTGAGAAAATCAAGCCTGATGCAGTGGCTTTAGCAGATGTGCTTGCTCCTCCAGACTTTGTACTAAATTCTGTTCTTGGTAAATCTGACGGTAAGGTGTATGAGAATATTCAAGCTAATTTATTCCAAACACCACAGACATTTGAGAGACCTGCATGGTGGAGAGATGTTGTTCACTGGCGCCAGAGCTCGAAGCTTTGATACAACACTAACATCTTCCCTCCATAGAAAATTAAGAGGGAAGGAAACATTTAGAATTCCTTAAAATGTGAACTATTTGTAATACTGTTCAGATTCAAGTTCACTACGGCATAAACCAGTATTGGACTTCATTTTACACGTTAAGTGGATATATAATTTTGCTAAGAACTGTATTTTTATAAAACGTCATACTTAGTTGTTAAGAAAGAATCACAGTAATATATATGCCTCACTCTTAGTTACGAGGTAATTTTATACCTAAGGAATACTAAAGTTGAACCAGATTTACATTTTATATGATTGTTATTTATCTGTTACTAGCTTAAAAGGCTTGGTGTCGCCTGGGTTTTGTCTTTTGCATGTAATTCAAAATTTAATTATGGAGGACTTTTGATTTCCAAGCTGTAAGTCCTTAGGATAGAGAAGCAACTATTTTTTTCAGCCAGCAACAAAGTTTTTAATTGTTTTTATTTTCCTTTAGGAGTCCATTAATCAATACTCCATACCCAGTTACAAGTTAAGAGTGTTTTTGGAAGTCTATACTGATCTGTAGTGAAAACCGCATAACAAAGCATTTAATGCCTCTCTGTTCAAGTCTTTTAATTTTACACTAGCAATCACTGCATGTCAACACTGTTATCTTCTTAAATAAAGAACTGCAGTTTAACTTTATCACTTAAAAAAAGTTAGGTAATGTCACCCACTCGAACTGATCATCCTGTGAGCTGGGGACAGAATTGCTTCCTCCAGTACAACACAGTACAGTTGAGTTAGAAACGAAATCAAACAAAATTTTTAATGATGTACTGTGCTTGGAAACAAAGCCGCAAAAAAGGAAAATGTGATAACATAAACCGAATCTTTGATCACAATAAACAGCATTTTTTCAGTGTATCTGTATTAATTTGTATGGAACTTCATAAAAGAGATAACATTGCCAGAGATAATGAGGACAAGTATCCTTGAAACATGAGATAGAGCTATACTCTGTAAGAGCAAACTGATATAGTTAATTGAATTATTGGGAAAGTAATTAACTTGAACACCTTCCTTAAATTTCTTGATTATTATAGTTTGAGTTTTGTTTCTCCATTTTACTTTGTTACTATGAAACTAGTCATTTATGTTGTTATCTAAATAATAATGGTGCTAATATCATTCTCTTTTTAGAAACTTTTATAATTGAGTAACATTGAACTTTAGTATATACAGAGTGCTTCAGAAAAATGTATGATACACACTTTGAAGTGTTATAGAAAATCTATTTTCCGTTCTACGAGGTTAAATTTCTGGAAATGGAAAGCTTAAAGTCCAATTTGAAAAATAGATTACTTTCTGATGAAAATGTGATTGTTCAAATGTTCAAAATGGTGGCCTTCAGTATCAATACATTTCTGAGTACGAGTCACCACTGATTCCGTACATTGTACCAAAGTGTCCAATGAGATTTCTGCGCACACTGCTTGAATCTCATTCCAAAGTATGTCTGAGTTACGTTGTTTACGTTTGTACACATCTTTTACTGTGCCCCTTAAGAAGAAATCCAGCGGTGTTAGGTCTGGAGAGCATACAGGAAACTCGATTGGCTCCCTGCGTCCTATCCACTGCCTTGGCAAATTTCGGTTCAGGTATGCTCGTACGTCCTTTGACAGTGTGGCGGAGCGACATCTTGTTGGTAATAATACCGTATAATGCACGAATGGCAGGGAATATGGAATGAGCCAGCATTGTTTGGTACTTTTCATTGTTGGATGATTATGGCACATTTGTTAGACGATTGTTGAATCTATTCTGCTGCAATCTGTTGAAGAAATATAACATAACTTTCTCCCAAAAATTGAACCTTGTAGAACGGGAAATAAATTTTCTATAACAGTTCAAAGTGTGTATACATTTTTCTGAAACACTCTGTATATAAGTGCTTTATTTATTTTGTGCAAATTCTTGGTCTCTGCATAGTACAGTGTGTCCGGCTTAAACATATAACGTTTCATTATTTTATTACTTGACAAGTATTGATGATGTTTACAATCTGTTTGCTTCTACGGGTAGAGTAACTCAAAATGTTTTTTTACTAACATAATAAACCTCAATATGGGCACCATTAGTGGCGCGGCAGACGTCCAATATGTATTCCACCTCTCTCCATGTGTTTTGCAGCATTGCAGGTGTAACATTTGCGATGGCGCAGATCTGGTAGATCACGAACTTCTATCTAGTAAACTTGATTCTTGACGAACCCCCACAGAAAAAATCGAATGGCGTAATGTTTGGGCTTCTAGGGGGCCAAGCGATCGCAGGACTACCAAGCTGGATTGGGCGAGGTAGTCCTTCGATCGCTTCGCCCCTAGAAGCCCAGGCATTAGGCCATTCAATTTTTTCTGTGGGGGTTCGTCAAGAATCAAGTTTACCAGACACCAGTTCGTGATCTACCAGATCTGGGCCATCGCAAATGTTGCACCTGCAATGCTGCAAAACACATGGAGAGAGGTGGAATACAGATTGGACGTCTGCCGCGCCACTAATGGTGCTCATATCGAGGTTTATTAGGTTAGTAAAAAAAAACATTATGAGTTACTGTACCCGTAGAAGCAAAAAGATTGTAAATATCATCAATACTTGTCAAGTAATAAAATAATGAAATGTTATACGTTTAAGCCGGACACACTGTATTATAATTACTTTTTAAAGGTTGAATAATCTATCTAGATACAATTTACCATAAATTCATTTCTTTTCCATCTTACTGTTAATTCATTCATATGCTTTACATGTCCACCAAAAAAGGGTGCCACACAACCCATGACTTCATTTATGTAAATGCAATATACATATTTTAAGTTGTAAAAACTTATAAAGCTATACAACTTCATGCAGGATATTGATTTTATGGTTGTGATTATTTGTAGATTATATTGATTGTTTTATATCCAGTAAGTTAATCAGTCCTCAGACAATCAATTGAACTATCCACTAGCAAAGCTATGCTCATTCTAGTGAGTATTGTGGAGATAAACTCCTTATGGGGGAAAGTCTTGTTAAATTAAATTAAATTTTAGCTAATTGAAAAAGACATTTTGAAAACCAAAAAATACTATGTCCAAGCCACTAAGAATGTGTGGAGTTTTTTAATTACTAAAAGTGTTTGTTCATTCTTCCTCTAAAATTTTGTTTCCAGCACAAAGAGGAATGACAAAATATGAACAAAAATGGATTAAGTAAAGAAAAATACATGTACTGTTTAGATCTCTTAAGATCAAAATGTTATTACTACTTTTATATATTTAGATGGTGTTGGTATATAATTTAATTCGTTTTATTAAATAATGTTATATATTATGTTATGGAATAATATATAAGCTGGTGTTAAAAATAATTCATTCTGTGTTTATTTATTCCTTTTGTGTTGTATATTGTAATTTTTTTTAAGTTGATACTAACGCAAGAGATTTCATCATATTAAAGGAGCCGGTTTCCCAGCAGATATTAAAATCAGTTAAACAACATTTTAGTTCCCATTTGCTTTCTATTATCATAATATTCTTCATGGTAATTACCAGAGGTATAGTTGGCCTAGGTGGCGCAGTTAGTATCGTGCTGGCTTTCTGTGCCCAAGGTTGCGGGTTCGATCGCGGCCCAGGTCGATGGCATTTATGTGTGCATAAATGTGACAGACCCATGTCAGTAGATTTACTGGCATGTAAAAGAACTCCTGCAGGACAAAATTCCAGCACACCAGCGACAGTCACAGGCCTAAGTAGCAGTACATCTCCGTTGTTAAATAACCATATTCTAACCAACCAACCACAAATTCTGTTTTAGATTGCCCATTCTCACTTGGACGGCAGGCAGGCAAGTTGCAAGCATCTCAGCCAGCATGCAGGCTGGTTTGTTTTGACCTGAATGGGTTGAGTTGAACCCATGCAGATCAGAATAAGCCTGCGACATTCCGATTTGTTTAGTCATTAAGAGTGAGTAGCTCCTTCTTACCTTTCTACAAGAAAAGACGTTTGTCGCCCTAGATAAATAGGGGGTGGGATATAGTAATTCTGTTATCAACTTAACACATTAATATTAAATTCATTATTGTTATTAATTAAAAGTATATAAAAAGTGGATAAATGTTAGGGGGGGGGGAGTGTTCTGTAAACATTCCTTTATGCTTTAATCAATGTTTACCAAACATTAGACACTCTTTTATCAGAAAAACTCCATAAATTCAAATTCAAATAAACCATCCCTTCACTTATTATCAAAACCTGTCCCAATGTTTTCCCTATTATAATCTACTTATTCTGACTGCTGTATTCCAAATTTTACACACAGAGCCTGTAGAACCAGGAGAAAGTTGTAGGTGACAATAATATTTGAACAAGCCACCCCTAACTTATTTTCAACCCCTAGATCTCTATACAATTCTACATTGTTTGATCGATTTTTACCAAACTGCACACACAAAATTTTAGAACCAGGAGAAAATTGTAGGCAAGTCATACTGGACAAACTCACCTTACTTATTTTCAGCCCTTATTAGGCCTATGTAATCTCTAAAAAATGTACATTTTTTGTCAGATTTTACACACAGACCCCCAAAAATTGAAAAAATTCCAAGAAACAAGGCGTTTTCATTCCCTTTACATTCTCTATACCAGTGGTTCTTAACCTTGTTAAAGGTATTGAACCCCACAAGTTTCATATGCATGTTCACCGAACACTTCTTAATTGCAAAAAAAAAAATATGTTGCGTGATCACCTGCAGCCAATGATGGACAAGTGGGGCGTGTCATCACGAATCATATGAGTCGGGTATGTTTTGACCTCCGCCGAACCCGCGAGACTGACTCACCAAACCCCAGTTAAGAACCACTGCTCTATACAAATCTATATTCTTTGACCGAGTTTTTACCATATTTTAGAACCAGAAAAATATTGTAGGGAACTTTAATATAAACATTCCACTCTATCTATCAGTATTATGTTATCTCTTTACAAATCTACATTATTTGATTAATTTGTAACATGTTTTACACAGATTGTAGAACCAGCAGAAAATCCTAGGCAACCTTAATATATAAACTGTCCTTCCCTTACCTGTATTCAACCCCTATTACATAATCTTCATACAAACCCTATTGTAAGGCTCTGAAAGAAAACGTTACCTCTGCTGGCTCTGTGCCAGTAAATACTTAAATACGTTCCTGTAGAATATTGAAGAATTTTAGGAAAATTATTCGATCAGACCACCCCTTATTTGTTTTTAACACCCTATTATATGTGTGTACAAATCTACATTCTCAGCCAATTTGTATCAAACTTTGCATACAGATCCTGTAGAGCCAAGTAGAAATTCGAGGAAACATTAATGTTAGAACAAACTACTAGCTATACATGTTTTCTACCACTATTATCTATGCAAATATGCATTCTGTGACAGATTTTTACCAAGTTTATACACATATCATCTAAAAAATTGTTTGCAACATTAAAATTCGAACTTCAATACTTTTCGGTATTCAACCTCATTGTAATAACATAATTCACTTTTTTTGACCAATTTTTACAAAATTTTACACACCAATAATCGAGAACTAGGAAAATTTAACAATGTTAACATTTGAACAAACTAACCCTTCTCATTTCAACCTCTATTATCTAAACTCTATACATATGTGTATGCTTTCTGTTTCATGCCAGATTTGTGTGTTCTAGATACCAATCTAAATCCTTTGGATGATATTTACAAAAGCTTACACATAGACGTCTACAACCATTAAAAAAACATAAGCGAGATTATAATTCTATTTAAAAAAAAACACTAAGTTGTTTTCATCCTCTATAAGATTGATTAAGTTTTGAGAATAGGTGCTCTAAATGCATGTGAACCCACTCTGTGTGTTATACATGCCTGGTTCAAGTGAGTTTAAAGTAAGCAAGATGAGAAAAGTCTGCAGTAAGTTCCTTTATTAGTGCTATGCAGTAGTTGCTCGTCAGTCCTTGCAGTTTCTCTAGGTCCTGCCAAACCTACTAGGTTATCGAAGGCTTGTGACTCATAGCGATGATGTTTCAGGTAGCCACAGCAACGCAAGATTGCTCTCTTACCAAGTAAGGTACATGCTGGTTGTAGATTTACAAAGGGGCAAGCAAGCTAAAATCAGAATCTGTACACTTCTAGTAATTACCTGATTATAAATCCCACTGCTACCCATGGGAGTAGCGGGAATCATTCCACAAATATGTATAAATCATACTCTAAAACCCACTGTATGTGGTATGTCAGGTATGTAGGAGCAAATTTTAAATGCTGGCTTGTAGATAGGACCAAAAGGAAAGTGCCATAGCGAAAAAAATAATATTGAGATAGATCCATTCACTGCTTCCCTTATTTTAATTACTAACCTGAACCCAGGTTTCGGTGAGCCTTCCCACCATGTTCATCAGTTATACTCCATGTGACTGTTGGTCTTCATCAGCATCCTCTCGTGGGCTTTTGATGAACTTCTTGACGAGGTCATTTTCCGAGGGAATCTCAAAATTCATTAGATTGTTCTTATTCTTGTGGATGTAGATTTTCTCCCAAACCGTAAGTTGTTTGTGTCCCTGAATACATTTTTTCAATTCTGGTCCCAATCCTATTTGGTGACCAGTTTCCAAAACATGTGGTGCTACTGCCGATTTATCCCCTTGAGCATATTTAATGTGTCTAAGATGTTCCTTTGTTCTAGTTCCCAGATTTCTTTTTGTTTTGCCTATGTATTTCAAGTTGCAGTTGTTGCAATTGAACTGGTAAATTCCACATTTTTGTTCCTGTGGGATTTTGTCCAGGTGTGTGGATTGTATCAAATTCTTAATACTGAACTTATTTACTGGTGCCAAGGTGATGTTGTTTTCCCCAAATATTTTCTTTAGTTTCCTGTCTGCAATTGGATGATACGTTATTTTTCTGTAGGTTAAATTTTCTTTCTCTGTTTTTAAGGTGGTTGTTTCATTGATTAATTTCTGTTTTTTATATTTTCTTACCTTCTTTATGACTAGGTTTTTGTCAAATCCATTGCTTTCAGCTATACACATTATATTCTTGTATTCTGTTTCATATTCTATTTTATTGAGTGGGATGTTAATCAGTCGGTGTATTAGGCTATTTAGTATTGCTTGTTGGTGCCCAATTGGTTTGAAGCTGTTTGCCTTAATATAACAATCTGAATGTGTGAAAAACTCAATAGAGTTAGTAGAAAAAATCAAAGATACTGAACTGTCCCCCGATGATAGGTTAGTTTCCTTCGATGTAGTGGCGTTGTTCCCGAGTATCCCTAAGGATAAACTATTAATATACATGAAAAAATGGTTACAATCCATTGGCTTCGGTAACAACAAGATAGAAGAATACTGCACTCTAACAGCCCTATGTATAGAACAAACCTACTTCATATTCAATGGAAAGTATTACCAACAAGCAATACTAAATAGCCTAATACACCGACTGATTAACATCCCACTCAATAAAATAGAATATGAAACAGAATACAAGAATATAATGTGTATAGCTGAAAGCAATGGATTTGACAAAAACCTAGTCATAAAGAAGGTAAGAAAATATAAAAAACAGAAATTTATCAATGAAACAACCACCCTAAAAACAGAGAAAGAAAATTTAACCTACAGAAAAATAACATATCATCCAATTGCAGACAGGAAACTAAAGAAAATATTTGGGGAATACAACATCACCTTGGCACCAGTAAATAAGTTCAGTATTAAGAATTTGATACAATCCACGCACCTGGACAAAATCCCACAGGAACAAAAATGTGGAATTTACCAGTTCAATTGCAACAACTGCAACTTGAAATACATAGGCAAAACAAAAAGAAATCTGGGAACTAGAACAAAGGAACATCTTAGACACATTAAATATGCTCAAGGGGATAAATCGGCAGTAGCAGCACATGTTTTGGAAACTGGTCACCAAATAGGATTGGAACCAGAATTGAAAAAATGTATTCAGGGACACAGACAACTTACGGTTTGGGAGAAAATCTACATCCACAAGAATAAGAACAATCTAATGAATTTTGAGATTCCCTCGGAAAATGACCTCGTCAAGAAGTTCATCAAAAGCCCACGAGAGGATGCTGATGAAGACCAACAGTCACATGGAGTATAACTGGTGAACATGGTGGGAAGGCTCACCGAAACCTGGGTTCAGGTTAGTAATTAAAATAAGGGAAGCAGTGTATGGATCTATCTCAATATTATTTTTTTCGTAATATTAACTTCCCTGTATAAACTTTCTAAAATTCTATATTTATGTAGTGCCATAGGTTCAGAAGATTCCAAGTGTAAGGTAGAATTATACCGGCCACAATAGTTAAAGGCATCTATGGGTGGAGTTATAGAAAACATCAGCCCATAACATCTCAAACTGGAAATATTAAGGGTCTAACAGTGCCAGCTCCTCTGATTGGCTCTTACCCATATGCCTTTAACTTTTGCGAGCAGTCTAGAAATGACTGATGGAAATGTCTACTCTATTCAACACATGGGTGAAATGTTATAACTAAGTTTATTAGCATCCCATTGATCATTTTCATTACAGTTCACATTGTCACAAGATACAGGACTTTTATATTATAGCCTACTATACAATATATAATTTAATATTACCTAATATCTAACATAAACATTTGGTAGGAAAAAATCCTTAGAGAATAGCTGCCTTAATTGAAGGATGCCTATTGGACACAGCCTAATATAATTAATTTTAAGAATTAATGATTAATTAACTTTAATATTAAATACAAATACAGTACGGTAGTTAATAGACATATCATAGTATTATATTCAGAAACATCAAAAGTGAAAAATTTGAAAAATATTAACAAACATCAGATTTGGAAAATATTTAAAATATTCACAAACATAAAAAAATTATCTTCTTATAATCCTACATTATTTATTAGTGTATTCTTTTATAGTATAATATGCTTTCAACATGTTAATGTCTTTAAAATTTGTCTTATGAGGTGGTCCCTTGCTAAAACTGCATGTAATGGAAATACGTCAAGTCTGAACAAATGTGAGTGAAAACCATGGCCTCAGTAGGCTTATTCCATTTTCATATTTAATAGAGATGCCTTGACTACAATGTAGTGAGATGTTTGTAAATTTATTATGTCACAACTTGCTTTAGATGTACATATTTAAGAGGGAATATACTGTACGTTAAATTATAGCTATATTAATTTTAAAATGTTAACTAACTATTAGGCTAAAATGTGAGTAGCGAATAATTACATTCTGCCTGTAGGTTCTGTGCACAATGGGGATCCCCAAGTATCTTTCCAGTAAATTTATTATTGACAAGCAGTCTTAATCCTTCTTAATTTTTCTAATCTACATCTCTCTAACTCTTCCTAAATGCCCTCCCACTTTTATTGTTTGGTCTTTAACATCTTGGTATCTTGGTATTTTAACATCTTAATAGCTATAATTTCATGTTGTAGATTATCTCACTTTGCTTCCAAGATTTCTTCCCTCTTTGTCTAACCTCTTCCAATTCTGTAATGTTCCTTCCTCGTAACTACACATTCTACCTTTCTTTGTTGCCATTCTTTAATCCTTTTAGAAATACCACCCCAGTTCTCAAACATGATGCGAATCCCTTCCGTGTGAAATTTCAACGAGATTTTATTTGCAAAGCTCAACCAAATCTCTTGTTTTTAAATGTCTGCCATTCTTATTCTTACTTCCTTCCAAAAACTGGCCTAGTACTCTCTCCGCTATGCCAGATATTCCTGATTACACCTTCTTGCAACATTTTTAAATTCTTTCCATCCCTCCTACCTTTCTTTAAAAATGTTACATATATATAATTTTTATTATTCTTTGTCACATTTATGTTGTAAAAATGTATTATATGAAAGATGGGCTAGCTGTCAAATCACTGACAAATTTTCATTTTTGAGCTATATACTGTTCACATAAATATACAGACCTACAGACACACAGAAAAATGATATTTCTGGACTCGGGAACCTCAGAACATGCTGAAAACTCTAAATCAAAATATTGAGAGCTGAGCAGATGAGCAGAATGCTTCTTCTAGCTATAATATTAGGTTATATAATCAATAGCGGTATGGGTAAAGTAAGTAAAAAGTCTTGCTAATATACAGGCTACAGAGGTTCCAGACACTTCAAACTGCAATAATTAGAAACTCCACAGCATTATTGCAGAGGCTTTAAAAGGTATACATTACTATGTAAGTTGCTCTTCACATAAACTGAGGTATCGTTAAATTTATTCAAGGCCACCTGAATTAGTTCAATATATAAGCTAATGTAACATATATTCTGCAAAGAATTTTCAGGTTGTGAGTGAGATAGAAATTTAATCCCCTGCAGACAGGCAAGCATCAAGCATGTAAGAACAGCAGCAACAAAAAAAAAAAAAAAAAGAATCTGCTTGTGTATTAAAAAAAAAAAAAATTTAAAAAAAAAAAACTCCAAAATGAATAAAGTAAAGAACATGTTTGCATAGAACAAGCCATGTGGATGCATATTCTGCAGTTGTCAACGGTTGTGAGGGAGTTAGTGAGAAAGTTGGGGTGTGTAAGTTCCACTTCTTTTGGGAAAGACATTCTGTGGGAAGGAGACAGCAACAGTCTTAATAATAATCCACGTGTAACATTTAAACCAAGAGTTTACTCAGTCAGGAAAAATGTTACTAATTACCTTTGCATAAATGTCTGAATGTGTGTAACTCAATATTGGCAAGTTAAACACACTTCACATGGTCTGATACCTTTGTATAAACTTTATAAGTTGTATAAAGTTTATACAACAACAACAAAGATGGTTGACATCTGTAACAGCCGGTTGTTTGGTAGATGTTCGAGATCGAAATTGAGGTTTTGCATTTGTTGTGAAACATTCTCCTCTGTGTTTATGGAATTGTTATCACTGTTACTTGTTTGTAGGTCTTATTTTCTTAATTTTACCTATAATTACAGCTTTCCGAAATCAATTTAATAAAAATTGAAACTAAAAATTTATGACACTGCTATTTATTCACTGCTTAGATAGATAGCAACACTGGTGGAATGTGTTCATGTTCTTCCTTTACTGCTGCCAGGGAGAAATGTCATCAGTCATCACTAATATGACATGTCATACTCAAATGTAACTTTCAGCAGTGATTCAGGGATAATTAGTGACATGGCTTATGTAGAACTTGCACTGTGATCAACAAACAACCATTCAGCACCCATATAAGCAACTTTTATTAGTAAGACTGTGAGTGTGTAGAGTCATGATAAAACCCCTGTAATCAGGACTGCACAATATATTTGGAAACAAATGTTCTGCAGACAATTCATAGAACAATGACTTAGATCAGCGTTTCTCAACCTTTTTGAACCGGAGGACCTGTAAAATGTGTCAGAAACTTTACTGACCCCTAATTTTACATCCTATTTTTAAAAGAAGGCCTATATTCTTAATATTTGGGCAGAAAATATGTAAAAAAAAAATTACTTCTTTACTTTCCAGTTGCTTTATGATATTTTTAAATTATGTCTGCAGACCATCTGCACCATCTTCGTGGACCACCAGTGGTCTGCGGACCATAGGTTGAGAAACGCTGACTTAGATCAACATAGAGTAGGATTACCTCCACAAAGTCTCTGGGTTTTTACGTATATACCTTAGGAGCGAGTCTCACCGTTCATAGAGTTCCTGCGTAGGGGAGGTAGCTGCACCCTGATTGGCTATCCCGCTACACGTGTTGTCTGTCTCTGTGTCTGCGGCAATATCTCTCCACTCAACTATTACAGTCTTTTCTACCACAGCCAACATGCAGCCATGATCTTTACTCTCTGCCCAGTGGTAGCTTACTGATCTTACGCGCAGCGAATTTGCGCATCTTGGTAACGAGACGTAACGAGAAGCTCGCTGGGTGGGTTAGTCTTCAAGGCCAGAGACTTTGTGGGAGTAATCCAACTCTAACAGTTTACATAAAAACTTGTAAGTAAATATCCCATTTTTACTTTTTAAAAATATTCCTCTTTTTAATTGACTTTATATATTTATAGTATTGTTTTATATTATACTTATCAAACATTGGATTTTTCTTTACAATAAATTCCCAATGTATGATTTCACCTAGTAGCGTACAAATACTTACGAAGTACCCTACTCCAAGAGCTACAATACCACCATAGAGTTTCTCGAGATTCATCAAGGCTTTGCTTCCACCTTGCTCTTCATTAATTTCCTCAGACTGTATGCGTTGGATAGCATCGTTCAGCCATTTCTTAATTAGTCCTGCTTCAATAATACGGCGAAGATATTTGTCCATATGTGGTTTCAGTGGTGAGTTTTTCTGAAGACCAAGGGATATAGGCATGTGGATTACACAGTCATGCATTATGTGAAGATTTTTTTGATCTTTCAGTGCTTTTATTCCTATCATTATGTCACTGTCTGAGGAATTCTTCCTTTGTTCAACGTCCACTTTAATTTGTCTTTTTATTCGTAAATAATTAAGGTAATAAATATTTTCGTAGTATGCAAACTCGCCACTTGCAACACGTTCCACTGCTTTGTCTGTATCATGTAAAACCTCAAATTTTTCACCAATCTTCTGTCCTGCAGGATCTAATGATGAAAGGAAAAAATCTTTCACTTCCTCACCCCAGCCTCCGCATGTGATTTTGGCATCTGCCAACTGTTCCATCGTGTCAATTGTAATCCTTAAAAAATAATATAATTTACATAAGATTTGAGGCTTTCTTGGCATTGATTAATAATAATGGTTTCACGGGCTATCATTAGTAATGGTTTACATGCCCTGATGACTTCTATCTAAGTCACCTTGACCTATTTTTGACTTCTGTTATCCCCTTAAATCACTCTGTTTTTGCACGTGATAAATATTCCACCTTGAACCCTTATACACTTACAGATTACTGGAGATACGAATGCTATGACCATTAAAAGTACGCTATAATTAATATTACAGAAATATTTTAATATGTTCTGTTAACAGCATACAATACAAACATATTTTTACATCATATTATAAAAACAGAGACTAAAATATAATTATAAATTATGATTTGACAGATTTTAAAATGAGACAACAATATCCCAAGTCTATGATAAAAACATTAATATTATTGCGATAAAATGGCTAAAAACAGCTATTATGTTTTTTAAAGTCTTTAAAAAAGACTTTAAAGTTGCATTTAGAACAAATAACAACATCAAAACTAAATTATACAATAGGCCTACTAGTATACAAAAAACAGATAAATTTGCAAAAAATGGAATATATAAGTTGGAGTGTAATGACTGTAAAAAGGTATACATAGGCCAGACGGGGAGACAATTTAGGCAAAGATTCAAAGAACATCAAGCCGACTATAAACACATGAAAAGGAAATCAGCATATGCGAAACACTTGCTAGATGAAAAACATACAACTACACCCATAGAACAGGCAATGTCAATATTACATATAGAAAAGAAAGGGAAAAAACTAGACACACTCGAAAATTTAGAAATTTACAAACACAGGAAGGAGATAATCAATGATGACATCACACAACATAACCCCCTCTATGATATACTAGTGAACACACCCACACCTAATAAATAGACAAACACACCTCCGTTCACGTCAGTACAACATGAATAGCAGAGCTATTAGTACTCAATCCAGGTAAGATACCTCAAAATAATATGTTAGCTTATGTCTGATTTACAGTAACCTAATTCGTTTCTTATTTACTTCTAAGCTGATGATGACTGAATAGTCGAAATGTATCCTTCATAAAGAAAACTGGGAGATACGCTTGCAAATTCCACAGAAGAACGTGAGTGTAAGATCACAATACACACAGCACACAAACATAAGTGAATAAACATCAGAGCTAAGAATTTCTCCAAAATAAGAAGATTAAAAAAGTGAGTAACAAAACATTCAGTGTTGTACGATAAAGAACATAGACAGAAGCATCCAGCTAAAAAGGTTTCTCGTCGACTTAAAACTGTTCAATAAATATTCACACACGATCTAATAATTTTTATGTATAATAGCTGTTTTTAGCAATGGTATTATAATATAATTAATGTTTTTTAATCATTGACTTGAGATATTGTTATCTCATATAAAAAACATAATAGCTGTTTTTAGTCATTTTATCGCAATAATATTAATGTTTTTATCATAGACTTGGGATATTGTTGTCTCATTTTAAAATCTGTCAAATCATAATTTATAATTATATTGTTATCTCATATAAAAAACATAATAGCTGTTTTTAGCCATTTTATCGCAATAATATTAATGTTTTTATCATAGACTTGGGATATTGTTGTCTCATTTTAAAATCTGTCAAATCATAATTTATAATTATATTTTAGTCTCTGTTTTTATAATATGATGTAAAAATATGTTTGTATTGTATGCTGTTAACAGAACATATTAAAATATTTCTGTAATATTAATTATAGCGTACTTTTAATGGTCATAGCATTCGTATCTCCAGTAATCTGTAAGTGTATAAGGGTTCAAGGTGGAATATTTATCACGTGTAAAATAGTCACCCTTATAGGACAATGAAGTTTTTAAACACTCTGTTTTTGTTCCAAATTTTCTTTATCCTGGTCCTGATTTTTACAGATTGCATCTTTAATCTTTTCACAACCAATCTAAAATCCTTCATTTTGATTTATAGATATACTCCAAACTCTTCCCACCAATCTCAGAATTTCCTTTCACTCCCAAATCATATACAAACTCATTTATCTGAAGAAGGCCACAAAGATGACAGTGGCCGAAAGCTTGGATGCTTTAGATCCCTTGACTTGGCTAATAGCCTGTGAAACCATTTGTCAATCATATATCAGCATTAATTGTAAGGTAAAATCAATGTTATAAAGACAAACCTTTTTTGAAATGGATTGCTTTTATGGGCCAATATCAGAAATTACTTGATGTTCAATATAGTTTTATGTTTGGAAATTGTTTTCTTCCTGTTTAACATATTGTCTGAGTATTGAAATGTACTAACTTCACGTTTTGCAAACTCTTAGTTTGCCATGTAAATAGGTTTCGTATGCATATACTGTGAAACCAATTTTCCACCTCTAAATACCGAAGTAATATATCATTTCTACATCATATTAAGTATGAGCCTCCTTAGCATATGTAGCTTCTTCCTTACTTTTTCAAACCTTACCCTGATGAACTTGATACACCCCAATACTCAGGTGATGACATGCTTAGTTAATTTGATTTTAATTAGGTACATACCAAATTTTATTTAATTGAATGCTAGGTTTGTTAAATTTATTACCATAGGTTACTCACATTTTGTCTTAATAATGACCTTTATGGTGTAGAATGAGCAATATGAAGTGGGATAATGATAGTAATGCAAGGGTAATATTTCAAAAGGCATGAACTATAGTAATCTTTTTAAGGACCAAAGTAAAAAATTACTAATCTCGTATATTATATTTTTGTTTTCCTTATTGGCAGTATTCTGTTATTGGGAAGGATTAGCAAAAGCTAGATGAGATATTTTTTAATGCTAGTATTATTAGCTTAACCATGATCAATGTAAATGAATCAAATTTTATTTTACAATACGTTCCCATATTTACCCGAATATAAGCCACACTTATTTGCCCAATGAAATATGCCTGTGGTTTAAAATTGCATACAAGTATTTTTAGGCCTTTTCCAAGCATCGCCACCTATCAATTATCTCGAATCTCCAAAAAACTTGACATATTAATTGATTTAACATCGAAAATACATTAATTGCAGTTGAAGCATCATAGAAAATGGGTAAAACTGCATGAGCAAGTGATGTTTGTTTTATGATACGTGTATTTTTTGCATATTTTATAATTTTTTATAGCAACATTATGGAATATTCTTGTACTATGAGCTGCTCAGATGAAAAGAAATGTAAATAATAGTAATTTTAAACTGATGGTAACTGAAAATGCAGTTACGAAAAATAGAAAAATAGTGCGAAATTCAACACTGATAGTTATATGAAGTGTAAAGTACTGATTTCTGTTTTCCTTTCCGTAAATTTCATTTAATATTCGATGAAATAAAGCTGCAATTCCACAATTTAAGTCATTTGATATTTTCTTCTTATTTCAGCTAACAAATGTGTTACTTTAATGATATGAAAATGTGGCAGTTTATTATTTCACTTTGGGGCTGATTTAATTTTTTACTTTACTTTAGTGTTAAAAAGGCAGGTGCAGCTTAAATTCAGGGGCAGCTTATATTCGGGTAAATACAGCAGCCTAAATTGAAACCAGTGAAATACATGGCATAAAATGTACCTTTCTGATTAACATAAATCCATTCAAAATATAAATATGTCTCGCTTATGTTTCATGAGATACAGTATGCAACACTTACAACAAGGTCGCTCTTATGCATGGCCATGTCGGCGATTGAAACCCATAAAATATTGGTGCAAGTGTACAGGCAGGATGCTGTGAATAGAAAATATGTGTACAATTGGTTTGCACGCTTTTGCATTGTCTGGTGTTCTGCTTGTGGATGGCCGGCCCAAACGTGGCTCGTCTTCCACCGATTCCTTGCCAGTGCAGAAGCAGAACTTAATGTTTTGTCATTGCTCTATTACTGTTCGAAGCACACTGCTAGGAACACTGTTAAACTGAATGCACTGGTACTGCTGTAGCAGCCTCGGGTAATGCCCGACTGGGGACAGGTCCAGACATGTCCATGCATGTCCACGCATACGAGCAACCTTGTTGCAAGTGTTGCATACTGATATATTAGATCATTCACCAAACTTAGTAGACACTCCTCGTAGATAGCAGGAAATATTTGTGCCGATTATTATTTAAGACATGTGCAAAACATGGAGATCATAACTCAACCACATAACTCTTATTGATACAAATTGAGATTATCATTTACCTTGGAGCAGGATTAGCTAGGATAGCAGTCATACTTGCCCGGTATGAAACTACCAGAAGTATACAGTACAGCCACCACCAGCCAGTGAGTACTCTTAAAGACCATCCAGTTGGTAATTTTGGCAGAGATACCATAAGGAGCATGCCATATGTATATAGAATTCCATTTCCTAGTTCGCTGAACAAGTACAAGCCTACTGGAGATTGTGGTGTTGGAGAAAGTTCACGAACTGTTTCAAATTTTACTTTTTTATTCTTTTCTTGTACCAATATAATTTTGTGTTTTGGAGTTTTTAGGTGTGATGTTAAAAGATAATGATGATAGTTGGCTAAACCGTAGAATACAAATCCAATCATTGCCATCGCAACAAGAACAGCAGCCCACATAACTGGTCTGTAACATTTAAAACATTGGAAACTGTACAACTAAAATGCTTGAGTGACATATAGGTATTATGTGCAAATCTTGTTCAATGAAGTATCACAGTCAATTGCAGTTCATGAATTTTATTTGGAAGAACTTATCCACAGAAATCAAATCAAACTAGAGACGTTGAGAAATGTTTATCTAGTAATGTATGAGTATGTTTATACTCAGGTATATGCTGCATTTCCTCTAACTTACTTAGCCTGATCTGTGTCTTTAATCTGCTCATTTGATATACTTTCTGTTTTAGGATTTATTTATTTGGCATTTCTGCCATTAACTTGAGAGAGGCATTATATTTATAAATTCACATTGTCCACTCTGAACAGTTTAAGCCTGAGAAAGTTACAAAGACTTTTCTCTCTGCAAAATCATCATGCTGAAATTATCAAACATTGTTAAGCTTAGAGGCATAGCCAGTGCCATCTGGTCTTAAAATGGCTATATGGTTTGTGAGTGCCTGGGGATCACTTGGTAGCTGGTGAGAACCTGGGTAATTCAACACCGTTTGTTCCTTATCCTGAAGTGCACAAAAAGCCTCTGAATATGGTGCACAAGGTTCATCCCTAAACCCTTTTGTAGTCTCCCTGTGTAGGATCATTAAAATCAATATTTTACCACCAATAATATCATTGTTTAAATGAGAAAATAGTTCAACTATGTAGAGAAAATATTGAGTGTAAAAGACATCGACCTTCATTTGTACCTTTGGCTACTGATTAATTTCATTACAACTTGTTCTTAAGGTACCGGTGCTCAGTTATACCATACCAATGGTTCTATGTTAAAATATGTATTGATATTTTAAAATTACATGCCTTCCAGATAATTACAGGCAATAAAATTATTTAAGGTCAAGAATTGTGATTAAGGTATTCCTTTTACAGATACCACGATGCTTTTAGAAGTAAAAGCATGCATTTGAAACACACAAAAAGATATTGTTTTATCAAACTTGGTAAATCTTACTTGAAAGGCAATATAAGTGTCATCCATGAATTGCTTGTAAGGGCCTCTGGTGTAAGGAATGTGAGGCACATTGTTACATAAGGCACTGTGAGATCCATTAGTTCCAAATAGTAAGGCATATAATGAAGGTTTCCTAGAGCTGCATCAGCTCTTCCTGCTACAACTTCACCCAACAATCCAGAATATGATCCATTCAACAGTTTGCTTCCCCATTTCTCTAAGTCAGCATTTTCAGCTTCATACAGCCTTGGTTTGAAGTTCATCACTGAAGACAGCGTTCTTAAAATCTGGAAAATTAAACGCTGAAACATAACTCTCCATTTAACATTCTACAGGGTGATTCAGGATCTCTGCAACAAACAAGAGTGTCATGTATGGCGCCCCAGTTGCCACAAGGGAAGAATTGATGTGCCTTTGTCTGTAATTGTCAGAGACCGCTTGTATTGGAAAGGGTTTGACAGACCATTGAACGACAATGTCGTTAATACACTGTGGCCGAAGATGGACACTTTGAAGACCTTCTCTGAAATACTTTTTCATTTTATTTGAAATTTTTCGTATGCAATAAATGAAGTTGTATAACCTCTAGATCTTGTCTGCTCATTCAGGTGGCTCCTAACAAAAAATATCTGCTAATATCAATTGTTTGAGAAAAAATTATTCTCTTGGTGAGACCTATCATTCTACAAAGTTCGTTGCAATGGTCCTGAATCACCCTGTACAATATATATTATAATCTTTATTAAATAGTATATTGCGATACAAGTGCCTTAAGGCACGTTTACGGGTCGAGGAAACAGACTGAAAACCCGAGGCGCAGCCAAGGGTTTTTAAGTTTTCGAGACCTGCATGCTATTTTTTGCACGATGATTATTTATATCAATTTAATTATATTAATTGTGATATTACCTGAAAATATTATGTAAATACATTCTTGAAAATAGATGTTTATTTCAGAAGGCGATTCGCATGTGTTTGTTGTTATGGGAACCGAATATTTGTCCTGGGGGCCGTGTCCATAAAGGCTTGTATTATGAAGTGTATCGTAATGAATTATGACGTGGTGCTTGGACCGTAAGTAATTTAACCTCATCGCAACGCCCTTAGCAACACGATTGTGTGGGAATGTCAACTTACGATCCATGTAAACAACTTTCATAAGTAGCACTTACTAGCTAAGGAGTGCAAAAAATATATTAACTATATGAGAGGCCTTGCAAGAGGAGAAAGCAATGGAATACACAGTTCTACAGGGAGCTGCTTATTCTATGCTGGAATTCAATGCAAAAAATCCAAGCTTAGGATAGAGAGAGTAACGTAAATGTATTGTATTAGATTTTTACAAATATAATTTTATTGCAGAATTAGTTTAGACACTAGCTGTTAGCAGTTAAGGTGAAAGGGGTTGAGAATAGGCCTACATGCACAAATCAGAAAAATGCTAAAAGAAAAAGTTTCTTTACTTTATTTTCATTACAATTCTAGCAGTCTCTTGGTGTCACTAATATTTGTTTATTTTTTCTTTCCACCAGAAATGTTGATATGGCAGGTTGGACAAGGAAATTATGGTGAGTAAGGAAGACACATTTCTCTGACCTTAAGGGTAGGTAAAAGCTTAAAGCATTGAAAACTAGATCGTATTCAATCGTTTTCTTTAGTTTATGAGCCTCATATAAAATTTCAAATTACACTGAAAACTAAATCTTTTAAAAGTATATTAAAACCAATTTCATTTTTTTAACATGCGATTAAATTTATAAATTAATTAACAGTAATTCAAAATGTTAGCTTCTTGCTATATCAGAATTTAGATTTTCCTCCTTTTAAAATTCTTAATAATTTCATATCTATTTTCTCTTGTCGAAGTCTTAGGGATGAAATGATAGCATTTTTTAAAAGAAATGTTATCAGATTTTTTTATTAAACATTTTAAATTGTTTTATGGTGCAGTTAAACTTAAAATTTTTTGTAAGTATACAGAGTTCCTAGGGATGGATAACAGTTTTAAAGTAAAAAAAAAAATCCTGTTTTTATTTTTAGAATTATTGTTTCTACCTCCTCTTGTCAGTATCGTAGGTACTGCAGTAGAGAAAGTATTGTGTTCGACCCCAAAATTCGAAGTTTAGTTTTTAACAAAAATACACGTTTGGAGGTCCCCTGAATAAAAAAATACTTCTTCCAGAAACATGTCTGTGTGTGTGTCTGTTTGTATGCAATCAGTCGAGCTCCAGAACAAAAAATTATATGAAAAAATGTTGTATTCAGGTTAGATACCTTCAGGCGATGTGGCACAAAGATTGGCAACTTACTTTTAATGCCACATTTCGTGAAGATAATTTCGTTTTTCGTGATTTTCTGAAAAACAGCTCTAATGATTTTGTTTACATTTTGAGATGATTATACTGAGGGCTAAAACTTTTATTTGAAACATTTTGATGCAAATATTCTCTGAAGGGTAGTTATAACCCACCCACTAGAAACTGTCTTGCCAGGTGAATAATAACGCTTTGCATCAGGTTGAAACAACTGAATTCACTCCTTGCAATGTGGCCTCTAATTCTATATCAGAGTATGAAGTGAGAAAAGTGCATTGCCCATGCTTAAGGTACCTAAAGAAAGTTATGTGAGTGCATTAATCAGATTTTCCTTGGGTTTTGTACCCTTCAGCAGCGATGTGTTGGGATATTTACAACTAATTTACGTGAAGAGAATCGTATATATTACATTATACTAAGAGGTAGAACTTTTATTTGGGCAGAGGAAGTTTTGTGTTTCACATCAGATTTTTTGTTCTTATGATTTTGTTTGTTCTGTTTTCATATTTCTTTTTTAAGCCTGACATGCAAAGACTTTCATCTTCATGTGAACCCCATCTTTTTTTCCCTTCTTTTTGCCATTGTTTACATTTGCTTCCAGCTTGTTTCATATGCATTAAAGTGTTATCAGAGTGGGAATTAATGGGGACAAATCCTGGGCCCGTCAAACTGATAATAGCAATATTTTTCCCTGCTAGCGAAAATTATTTTCCCCTTTCCTCTGTAAATCATATTAATATCGACTATTGCCAGGATCTGTAAGTTACATCATTGTAACCGCTGGTAAACATACAACTACAGATGCTTGCTACCATATTGTATATGGTATAGCATGGGTTATATTTATCTAACGAGGAAATGTTATTTACTTCTGAATTTTCAATGCCCGAAGAAGAATGCGAGCTGAATGTTTCCCTCTGTCATGAAGAAATTTAATTTGCACCCTGGTTATTATCTTACCTCCACTTCTAGTCCTCCAACTCCGTAGTCTTCGTTACCAGTATTTTCAACTACCATATCCTTCTTTACCATATTATATGGTAGTTTCACACTTCCAGGGAGATGATGAAATGTTACAACACTGATCTCTGCCCCTTTCAGATCAGAAGTCTTATCTTTAAATAGATCTCTACCCATCTGGAATCTATTCTGATGCCAAGTGTCCAGACGATATGGGATGAATACTTTTCGTATGGGGGAAGGAAATGGTACAGTACTAATATCATACCATGTTGCAATTGGTTTCCTGGCAAAAGTCCCTGGGAGATGATGTTTGCCATGCTGTCGTATGAAAACAATGTTTACAAATTTCTTCCAGAGATAATGTAGGCTGGAGTGAAACAGTCTGTGGTCATGCAGTATTATATACTTTGCCCTAGCATCAAGTATTCTGTACCTGTAAATTTATAAATTGAGTTATTGTATGTTTAAAAGCAGTAAATCATATTCCATCTAATATAATATTTGAACTCGTGTTTCCCTGTATCGATGTAGAAATTGCTCTACTATTACCCATAATATAACCATAATATACCCATAATATACCATGCTGGATATAACTTAGTATCAGAAACTCATTTTAGTAAAATTTTTTACATATGTGATTATGAAAATGATTTTTATCATAAATTAGCTTAAAAGGCCCGGCGTCGCCCAGGTTTTGTATTTTGCAATTTGAAATTAACTTATGGAGGACTTTCGATTTTGAAACTCTAGGTCTTTATATAATATGTATGTAGAATTCGAAATGAGGAAGAATGACATATCACACTCAAACTATTCCCTCAGAAAACGTTAGATATAGCTTTTTATGGCTCATAGAGGATGTTGAATGTTGCATTCCGTTGCTTCTACACACCATGCCTGGGAGGGGTTCAAATAAGAAGAAAAAGAATTTCCGGTTACATAAGATTGTATTGTCTTGACAGAAAATCTTAATTCTCACTCTCATATTACCGTACAACCGTTTCAGGGCTGAAATAAAAAAGAAATTCAATACCACTTTTATACTTTCCTTCCCAAAAACCTGGGACATAATATACTGAAAATGTCCCATCCCATTTTCTCTTCTTTTAGATACTTAGGGCCTCTGATAAACATCCCTATTTCTCAACTAATATAAAGCCTACAGCTATGAATAACGTATCAGTGCGTAGGATTTTTTTTACCGACTTCTGACATAGCATACTCATTGGCAAACCCTTAACCTGTTCCTGTAATACGACCGCTTATTCTACATCAAAATGTGGAGTGAGAAAATTATATTTTCCATGTCGAGGGTAGAGAAAGTTATTTGACTGCATCACTTTGTGATTTATTTTCGTGAATTTCATTCTTCAAGAATTATTTTCACAAAAGTATTACATCGATAGCATCAGAATTTGTTAAAGCCCAGTATTATGTAGTTCCCAAAGGCCTATGTGAACACTGTAAACAATACACTGTTGTCATGATAATTGAATTGCATTTCATTTTTTTAGTATAATATTTTCTGAAATTATATAAATTTTCAAGGGAAGGAGTGGCTTGTTTGAATTTTAATGTTGATCGCGTTACTTCTCGGGCTTAACTGGGTATGTGTGCAAAATTTCGTGCAAATTGGTCAAGAAATGTAGATTTGTATAGGGAACATACATACCCACACACGTACATACACACTTTCGATTTGGCTTGGTTGCAAGACTCACACTTTGTTTGTTTGTTTGTTTTGTTTTGTTCTGTTTGTTTGTTTGTTATGAAAACATGTGATAGCAGAACTCTCTAACTGTGCCAATGTCCCACTTCTTTTATCACACTTCTACTTTGTTATGAAAACATGTGACAGCAGAACTCTCAAACTGAGCCTCATTTCACATTTCTGACTTTTCCCATGAATTTTCCAAAAAATTTCTTTCATACAAACCTTGTTCTGACAATTACGAACACAACTACGAAAAAATCAGCCAAATCAGTCGAGCCGTTCTCAAGTGATGTGGCAACATACATTTTGGCAATTCATTTTTATTTATATAGATACACTGGAAAATTAGAGGGAAACATAGTATTTATTAAATATACCTTACCTGTCTCCAAATCTTAGGAATCGAGATACTTTTCCCCCATTAGAAATTAATATTATGTATAGTTTACAACCGGTAGTTTTCATATGCTGGATTACAGATAACGTGTGATAGTTTGGACTTTGCAGGTCTTCTTTGTCCTCTACAAGTATCTGTAAAAAGAATTAAACAACTCTTTAGATAAGTTAAATTCTGTAGGAAGGATTAAGACCATTATAAAAACTTCAGAATTCTCTCTGGTCTTGGAAAGTGAAGTAAAATGTTCTGTAGGAAATATATGTATCCTTCTTTGATTCCAACCTACCAGTACTTTAAAAATAATGTCTATAAGAAAGCCGGAGATTCTCAGTCTGCCAAAAATATCATATTGATGATGGTATTTTCACTGATGAGTCTGTGATGAAATTACAATAGCATCCTATGAACTTGATGTAATGTGAAGCAAGAAGTTGATGGTAACTGAGGGTTGGATAATTTAGGGTTTATAAAACATTACTGCAATTCGTATTCGTACATCCTTGTACCCCCCCCCCCCCCCGATTGAGGGCATAGGGCCTCCAAGTGGAGATTTCAATACGTAGACTAATTTGGTTATGCCTATTTTCCGAGAGAGAGCAGAGGAACAGGTCATAAGCCCATCACCTCACAACTCTCACAGGAAACAAAGGTATTACTTGGACGTGAAAGGGCCAATTAATTTTGTCCAGAGGCTCTGAGTTCTTTAGCCTGTCATAAATCTATGAAACAGGCCCCCAGCTTAAAGTCCCTTCCGAAGGATTCTGTGTCCAGGATTTTTACGTCCTGAAATCCGGGCTAGGTTTAAACCCATGACCCTCAGATCTAAAGGCAGGCATGCTATCAAGGCCAACATGTTCTATTTAAATTCTTTTAATATAATCTAAATGAATGAACTCTACATTCTAATCTAGAATATTTTGTAGAAATGATATTACATACCACAGCTACATATAACTTGTATTTCCTGAAAAAACTTATATTTATGGTTTGGTTGGTTTTATGGTTATTTAATGACAACACCATTGTCAGTGTGTCGAAACTTTATCCCACAGGGTTCTTTTATAAGCCTGTAAATCTAGAGACATAGGCCTGTCACATTTATGCACACATAAATGCCATTGATCTGGGCTGGGATCGAACCCACAATCTTATGCACAGAAAGCCAGTGTGATACTAACTGCACTATCTAGGCCGACTAATTATAGGTTGTCTTTCCTACTAGTACAAAATAAAATTATACTGATCTACAATTTTTCTGCACAATTCACAACTAAGCCCAACTGCAAATTTTACAGTAAGCTGACAAAAGTTGAATTGCATTTGACAAGTATGTTAAAAACATAAGGGGCCGTTACAATGGAAAGGAATGTAATGACTGCTCACATCCTTCACTATTCAAGGTACTATTAGATAATTTGTTCAGATATACCGATCAGCACACAGAGATAGAATGAAATTACACAATTATCATCTCATAATTTCATGATTTACCTGCTTCTATATTTATTAAAAAGACACATTAATACACACCATACCAGGAGACAAGTTTTATAGAACATGAGATTGCAGGACTCTTCCGTAGTATTTCTTTAATAATGTAAGATTTGAGATTTTCCTGGCGAAGAGTATGAATAAGGAGTATGAAGGAGTATGAAGAAGGAGTCCCTCTACGACCGATAGTCAGTGCAATAGGAGCTCCAACATACAGACTCGCGAAACATCTATCCAAGCTACTGCAGCCTTTAGTGGGGAGATGTATACATCATGTGAGGAACTCAACTGAGTTTGTCAACACTCTCCAAGACATCACAGTCAATGACGGTGACTTGCTGGTCAGCTTCGATGTAGTCTCGCTGTTCACACGGGTACCTGTAGAAGATTCACTGGAACTACTTAAACCACACTTCAGACATGATATAATACAGCTATTCTGACACACACTGACTTCCACATACTTTCTCTACGGTGGGAAATATTACGAACAGACCGACGGGGTAGCTATGGGATCTCCGCTCTCTCCGCCATAGCTAATCTATACATGGAGCATTTTGAGCAGAAGGCGCTTGAAACAGCACCCTATAAACCCACCTGCTTCTACAGGTACGTGGATGACACGTTTGTAATCTGGCCTCATGGACAGGAGAAGCTGAAAAAAGACGATGGAAAAATGAATTGGCGCCTGATTGGTTGACTCCTCGCAGCTCGCGATCTGTATATATACCCCTCAGCATGACAGACTCGACACTTCAGTATCCCTGAGGATGGAGGCAGCGTGGGCCTCTGAAACGTCGGAGACACTTGATCTTCAAACCTGGCTGTCTACCCGGGAAAAATTTATTTATTTCATTAATAGCTTCCCTAATATTTATTAGTTTAATTTAAGCTTAAAACTTGAATACCAGACAGATTTTATTCAATTTACTTATTAGAAAGGCAAACAAAAAATGAATATGCTTTTTTTTATATCAGTGAATGTTATAGTATGAAGCCAGCACCTTGTAGTAGGGAATTCCTGTTAATGTTTTGAAGAAAACCCCACCAAACACATCTTGCTGAACTCTATCATTAATGATAGCCAAACAGTTGATATCCCCTAGAATCTGGGTGACAATTCCTTTTACAAGATCTTCCAGTTCTTCTCCATAGGCTCCTTGTTGGAAGTAGAGTTTTGGTGGTGTGCTAAAAACAAGAATTTTAATTTACCAACGTCGTTAAAGCTCCACTAGTAATATGAAGTACAAAATTAGTTAGTAGCTATTTATGTATTAAGTACAGTATACAAATCAAGTATTTCGGACGAGACGTAGCAAAGTCTGAACTACAGGATGAGTCAGCTCAAGTTTTTGCATACAGGGTGCAAACAATAGTTTTTTGTAGAAGTTCTCTAAGTTCACTACTAATGAGCTCAGTTTACACACATTTTCAATTATCCTACTTGAAGAAAGCAAATAGGTACAGTGCTGTACCAATGGAGCATGTTTATAAACTTGGCTTGCTATGGATTCATTTCGTTTTTTTTAAAATACTTCAAAAAACAGTGTTAAGATAACAATTTCAATTAATTAAACTAAATTCATTTACTTAAATTAAAATTACACATCATTTTTATCGTACGAGGTTAAGTCAATAAGTATCCACACTTTTTGTTTAATCTTTTATAGGTTAGCTGTCTTGCTTTATGCTTGTGCACATCGACATGTTCTTCATTTGCCTCTGCTTATGGAATGTTTGACCGTTATGACCCCATTGGGTGTTGCACATTAAACATGGCTGCACTGCTCAGCGTTTGCACCAAAGAAGAACAGCATGCAGTAATCTGTTTTGTTGTTGTCTGAAGGTGTACCAGGAGCTGAAATCCATTAACTTTCCGCACAATATGGGGACAATGTTTTACCTCGGTGAAGTGTGTACGAATGGATTGAAAATTTCAAAAATGGTTCGACAAGTGTGAAGGATGATGAAAGAACAGGACGCCCATGCACATCCACTAGTGACACCAACATTGAGCAAGTGTGTATCATGATTTCAGACAAACCGAAGAGTGACTTCGATGAATTGGCAAATCATATGCAAATTAGCCATGGTTCTGCTGTTCTTCTTTGGTACAAATGCTGAGCAGTGCAGCCATCTTTAATGTGCAACAGCTCAATATTCAGTGGAGTCATAACAGTCAAACATTCCACAAGCAGAGACAAATGAATAACATAAACAAAAAGTGAGGATACTTGTTGACTTACCTCGTATTTACCGAAACAAAACTTATTGTACTTTGTTTAAGGAAGCAATTACAGTCAAACCTCTGTGTAGCGAAGATCGATATAACGATAAACCTGCATTTGGCGATAGTTTTCTTTGGTCCTGGTGAATTTCCTATCTTAATAATGTTAAATTTCACTCAGTATAACGATGAAGCTATTTTAGCAACACCCTTATATAATAATATTTTGATGTTAAATTGCTATTGCAGACCATAGCTTAGCCTTCTGGATAGGAGCTGGTATTGGATTAGTGTCCTTCCCAGCCACCAATATTTGTTTGCTATTATTGAGACTACCTTATTAGAATTATGATTAGTATAAGTCAAAAGAATTATCATATTGACTAAATGTATGGAATACTTTGTTCAGGGAACTTAAAGATTTATTGTTTAATAAGTGTATTTAATAATAATATCAGTTGTACACCATGTTAATGAAAATGTAGAACATCTCAAAGAATAATTATTAGAATATGATTTTCAAAATTTGCAGTATTTTGCAAAAGAATACAAAAGGAAAATAAATAAAACAGATTCAGTAGGAGAACTGATAGTTGTTACAAAAGTAAATTGTTTGCATTTGAGGTCGTTTCATGTCATTGAGATGCAGAGGCTTATCCAAGCATCGCTCTGTGGTGACACTTATTTCTTCAGTACTGCTCAGCATTGTCATTTGACTGCAATGAGTAGCATAATGGGTATGTAGCTGAAAATACGAAGTTTCAGTCAAGCTTGTATTTCTTGCCTTCGATTACTGAACATAACTCTACAATTCATTACAACCTTTGAAACAAGAGAGCATATAATATGCTAGAATTGTAATATTTTATTTCCAGCCTTAGAAAATTATGGCTTATTGTAATAATTACATTATTTTTGTAATTAATTTTTTACATAAACCAAATTACTCATAAAATAAACCATTTACCCAAGAGTGGAACATTTCTCTTACTTTCAAAATAGATATTAGACCCATTTTGCAGGTACCTCTGTTAAAAGCTACAAAATTTATTATGATATTTATTATAGAAGATATTATTTTTTACCTTTTATTTTTCCCTAAAGTTTTTGTTATTCTTTTTGCTTCTGCTGTGGAAGCAATATGTTTGATGGAAACTAAGCAAGCACAGAAAACCCAGCATGTTTGCATCCTGTTACACTCCTGTTTGTCTGTATGTCTGTTCTTAAAAGTCCTTTCATGTTACCAATTTGCATTTTATAAAAGGGCATGCAATAATGTATGCAGTAACTGGAATTAGGTTTTATTGCATATTGATGATCTCTTGATTAAGAGACTTAAATAATTCACAAACTTCAATGTGTGTAGGCTAGCATGAATTGCTTAATAGTGAATGATATTGATCATAGTTTCAGACCAGAGTTTTATATTTCAGTCATGAGATTATCAGTCAATTCTAGAGGGTCTGACGTACTGTGCAGTGTGATCAGTAAAAATTATTTACTTTTCTGTATATTCTGTTATTATGAAATTAAACTTTTCATCTTTATCTGTGAGGTTACATGTTAAATTTATAACTCGTTATGATTATCATCGTTGTCATTGTCATTTTTAAAACAGTCCCATCATGTTTATTGTCACTCCATTGTTGTCCATCATTATTGTATTATTATATAATGTGTTGATAGAAAGATTCATTGTATTTTTTTTTTTGACAAAACTGTCATGAATAGGGCCTGGGGGTTTAGCCACAAAAACATTACATCAGGTTAGTGGTGACTGGGATATAGCCGTATGTAAACACGAGGGAAGGGGTGACTCGCTTTCAGTGCCAGTGGCGCACTTTAATACGAACATTCAGGTTCAAGGGCAGTGCAGCTAGTCCAGTGAAATGATAGACACAGATTCATAGAATAGTTTGCACATTTAATTGTAAATCACAGAAACAAAATATATTTCCTAGTAAAACGAACATAAATATACACAACCAATGCTTTAATATTTGTTAACAATATTCACAGTGAAAATTAAAAGGCAATTTATACATTATGTCTGTGCATATGCTTTGTTGCAGTGAATGGCAATATACATTTTGAAGTTTTTAAAAGAAAAATATCTTCTATTTGCCTCCAAAGAAGATCTTTAATGGTAAAAACTTCTCTCTACCTCTCATGACGTGACGGGGGGATGAGATATTAGTGTTTCTCTTGTGTGGGTACACATTATGGTCTTCTGTAGAACCTTCCAGTGCACCTCGAAAGGTAAAATTAGTAGAAAAATCCTGCATTTTTTTGGATAATTTTTTTTTTTTTCTGCTGCATCTATAGAAGTATTCCATCTTCAGGTTGACTCTTACCTATGAATAATTCCTCCACGAGTCTGATCGCTTGTGCCATTTACATATTTTGTCTCTCTAGAAGAGTGATACATCTAGAGTAGACAGTTGCCGAAATTATTTGCAATGAACTTGATATTACTTAGTAGCTTTTCTAAACAAAAGGCTAAACATTTTCTGGAGCAGCACCCCACTCATTTTAGCTATGATCCGCCACTGGTTGACAAGAACGCACAACACACAACGTCGTCAACAGAACACCAAACTGCCTCATGCAGTGCAAGTTGTTTACTAACTCAGAAAGCTTTCTATGCCTTGTGCACCACTAACTTGACGAATTATTGGCTAAACCCCCGGGCCCTAGTCATGAAACATCAAAGTAATGCATTACAAAAAAAATATTAGAATCACCAGTAAATCGTTTGAACAAGTTGAGAAATTCAAATATCTGGGAGCAACAATTACAGATGCAAATAATATTAAGGTAGAAGTTAAGCATCAACTGAAGTCAGGAAATCCTTGTTTTTATGCTGTTCAGGAACTCTTATCTCCTCGTCTTCTGTCCAGAAATCTAAAAATAAAAATGTAAAAGACAAACTAAGATAGTTGAAATATAAAAACACTTTGTGCTCCACTTACGTCTGGAATTAGAATTTTGGGAGTTACCCCATCATCGGCTGTACAGAAAGATTCACAGCCGATGATGGGGTAACTCCCGAAACTAGTCCTGTGATTCTAATTCCAGACGTAAGTGGAGCACAAAGTGTTTTTATATTTCAACTATCTTAGTTTAATTTGCCCCACTGTTTACATTACTTCGTTTTAATTTGTTTTTATGTAAAAGACAATTATCCTGCCTGTTGTATTATATAGTTGTCTACAAGGTCACATACTCTTTGAGAAGAAAATAAACTGAGAGTGTTCGAAAAAAGGGTGCTTTGGAAAATATTTGGGCCAAAGAAAGATGAAAATGGGGACTGGAGAAAACTGCATAATGACAAGCTTCATAACCTGTACTCTTCACTGGATATAGTAAGGGTAATTAAATCATGGAGGATGAAATGGGCTGGACATGTTGCATGCATGGGGGAGGAAAGACATATCTCAAAAGTATTGACTGACTGGGAGACCGAAGGGAAAAGACCACTTGGAACACCTAGATGTAGGCAGGAGGACAATATTAGGATAGATTTAAGGGAAGTGGGATTTGCGAGGGATAATTGGAGAAGTGTTAGCACAAAGTAGGATTGAATGGCAGGCTCAGGTAAGCACGCCAATGAACCTTTGGGTTCTATAAAATAATTAATATTCCTATAGCTTGCTTAGGAATGTCTGTGCCACTGAGTAAATGAGTGACAAAACTGTCTGACTGCATTAATCCTGAGCTTGAGATTGGCTTATTCAGGAAGACCTGAAGTTCTATAAGAATTAAATAAGCTAATAAATTCAATAACGTTATTCATCATCGTCAATCAACAAAACTATAGCCATTCACATGGGAGCAGTTAAAGAAATTTGGGTGATCCACTCAAATGGCTTTCTTTTTTCCTAAACATGGGCAATACAATTTTCTTATATACAGTCTGATATAGAATAAGAGCCATATATTGCAGGAAGTACATTTTCACTTGTTTCAGCTTCATGAAAAAGTATACTCTTTCCCATGCAACACATAAGCCTGAGTTTTTTATCTTTCTTTTATTATTTGGTATATTGCAATATTACTTCACATTTATATTTGCATATTTAACATTTTCCCATTACTTACAGCACTTTTTATTGGTCCCCTTAGATTACCTATGTTCCCATGATTTACACTTTCCTCTGGTTTGCACCACCATTCCTCTGGTCCCTTGGAAAATGTAAAAGAGGGGAAAAACTGTACTTCGTATTAGTATTGTATTGTGTGTGACCACCGGCGTGGTCTTGTGGTTAGTGTTGCTGACTACAGATCCATTGGCCCGTGTTCGATTCTTGGTACCTCCTTGGATTTTTCTGAGGTAGGGAGGTCTGGCAGGGGTGCACTCAGCCTCGTGATTCAAATTGAGGAGCTACTTGATAGAGAAGTAGCGGCTCCAGTCGTGAGAACCACCATTAATGGCCGTGGGTGTCGGCATGCTGACCACATGCCCCCCCAATCCTGCCATCTGCCTGTGGTAGATGATGCAGCAGTCAGGTGGTAGGCCAAATCCCTCCAGGAATTTAGCGCCATGGAGTTTAGTTTAATTTTTGTACTGTGTGTTAATATTAAGATGTTATAATCAGTGCTGTAATTGCACAATTTAAGGAGTGATTAAAAACTTTTTTTCAGCAACTTTTTATGAAAACATTATTGAATAAAGTAAAGACTTTAGAATCTTATTGTTCGAGCTATTTTCAAGAAAATTGAAAAAAAATTAAAAAATTTTTATGTCGACGTGTACTAGTTGAAGTAAGAGTGATTGATAGATAATCTTCACATCACATCAACATATTAAATTTAAATCAAGTATTAACCCATTAATGTCCACAGTATAATATTTCATACACAAAAATATTTTAAAAGTAAAATTGTTCTAATTTTGTTATTATTATTATGCGACGTTATAGAAACTTTGAAAAGTAAAAGTAATATCAGTCTTTCAGTTTAATTAAAAGAATTAATTAAGGAACTGCAGGCTTTTGTAGTGATGTTAATAGCCTAAATCCAGATTCACAATTTCTAAGGCGCTTTTGGCTGGGGGTAAAATCGACTCAATGCTATTTTATTTTTAACATTAATTAGAAAACTGAAATAGATCGTAGGATGAACATAAGGTAAGGTACATTTCGACAGTGGCATAGGTAAAATTTCTCTCTACCAGCTTGGCGACACTGTTATATGCATCCCACGTGCTTGTCGATTGGTTGGTCTATGACCAATAACAATTATGTTCAGAATTTTCGCGGGGTATCGGGTTTATGTCAACCTGTCATGGATGTGGGTGTGTGTGTGTTTTTTTTGGGCTTATCCTTTTGAGTTGTGACAGTTTCAGGTTGCCTGCTGATTTTGTAATTTTTTTTTACATAGTCGTGAACTTAAAAATATCTTGAAAACTTTATTCCCGTAACGTGGCTGGTTCGTGTCTTCCCACTATTTTATCTGTCGTCATTCGCGAGTGTTACAATGGATCCAGCAGAAGTAGAATTTCTCGCAGAAAATAAACATGTTAGTGTCGTGCCCAGTTTTAACTTTGATAGGATATTTCTGATATCTGGAGATATTGGTCCCTTCAGAGCTGGACTTCCCGTTAATATTCCCATATGGATGGCATTAAATCTTCGACAACGTCAAAAGTGTCGTATAATAGCACCCGACTGGATGGATTTAGAGAAATTAGAGCAACTAAAAGAAGAGGAAACTCAGTCCAGGTATGAAGACGCCCACATTTCAAATACACAACATTTTGGCGGATATTTTGCGCCTCGGATCGTCTGGTGGTTTAGGAAGGATAAAATTTAGTTTAGGGGGCACGTACACCGTACACCGTACGTTCTCATTCCATCAAAAGCCCAGCACTGGCCGAGCTTATTTGAATGATTGTGCGTATAGTATGCCCTCAAAAATTGATATAAGCATATTTTAGGGTGTTATTTTCTTAACTGTTTTGAAATCGCAGCAAAGGATAATAATTACCATGTAGACTGCTTGAAATGGAAGGGTGGATACAGTACATGATTATTTTGGTTCCCGAAATAATTGCCAGAATAGCATGATTTTACTAAACTAGATCTAGGTACCGAGAGAACAATAGCAATCATTAGGATGGAAGAAGGATATACGACCTTGAGATAGCCTATCCTATTAGAGATTTGCAAACATTTCCATGGTAGCGACACAGTTTTTGTCTTGTATCACAGCAGAACCCGGTGCAAGGCTTGAGCCATACTAAGATGTATTTAGGGTGCAACAACTGTCAGAGCGTTCTCTCAGCAGTCTATGTAGATCTATAGGATAGTTCATAGTCTTGTAGTAGCAATCTTGTACTTGATGGGTCCTGAGCCATAAGCCTATGTGGCAGCTATAGTCCATCTGCTCTAAGAACCAAGCCCGAAGTAAATAAAAATCAGTACGTTTGTCTCACTTTAAGACATTACTCAAATTAGGCTACCTAAGAGTGAGACATTCGTATTGGTTTTTTTGTTTACTTTAGGTTTGGTTCTTACGATGGATGGACTAGGCCTATAGTTTAACAACAATGAAATAAGTGTAGCAGTAGCAGTTTAGCATTGCCAACTTTAGAATTTGCATAGTAAATACATGTAGCCTATGCATATTTATGTTTTCCAAAGCTAAGGAAGGTTTATAACAGGCTTAAGTGGAATCGCCTCACAACCGAAGGGCCCACTAATGAGTCCGCTCTTAATTGGGACAATTTGGAGAGCAGCCCAGGAGCTGAGACCTGGCCACAGGAAATCCTGATGGAGGGTTGGAGTACTTTTATGTGGCCACAACTCTCCCCTCACTGCTCAGTCCCCAAGGGCTCGATTTACGTAGCCACAGGCGATAGGCCTAAGATGCTTCAAGAGCGGTTTTTGAGACACATCTTAAAAGTTCATTAGTTTTCCTCCCTATTTCTACCTCCTTCAGAAAGAAATGAACTGATTTAGATGGAAGACCCCTTGCTCCAACTTCCACCGGATTAAAGGAGCATTTGAAGCCATTTAACCGAATGGAGGCACACAGATCCTCGTATTTATTGGCCTTAAACAGATGTTGCTTTGGGATGTTGGTTTCTCATGGGACTGTCAGCTCAACCCTGATCGCTGATCTAGTTGACATTGAGTATCCATATCCCAGGAGATCAGGGCACAGTGAGGTCACTGCCAAATCAGGGAGAAATTCATAATGTTTATTTCCGGAATCCATACACAGTACCCAGTCATTCGCTTTTTTCACAATCGATGGTGGGCAATTCTTTTTCTTTCTTGATATCTAGCCCTGTCTGACAAAGTCAATGGAGTGAGTGTTCTTCCTTTTATTTTTCCTAGCCAATTCAATAGAGTAGCTCAGAGCCTCGTCGTGTTGCCAGGTGAACCTTCCTTCCAGAACGTAACCTGTACGTAGCAAATAACCTAAGCAACCTAACCTATCCCAAAGTATAGCCTAAACATTTCCAGAAAACCATATACGGTAGCACAGTGCTGTACTGAATTGTTAGGCTTACCATGCCATGAGTTTTGTGACAGCATTCTCACTAGAAAGAGGCTGGTACAGTGTAATTGGTAGGCCTACAGATCTTCAATTCAGTTTCCATATGCCAACCTTTTTTTGTGCAACTGTTCTAGTTACATTCATTCTTGCTCTTATTCTCTGACAGTTCATATTGCTCTATCTGAAAAATATGACATCAATATGCCTGTACAACCAAATAGGGTAGGCCTACTGAGCATGTATTTAAAACTAACAAGTTGGGCAGATGCCCCAACTTTTAGCAGGCACAGGAGAGGGTATTTCATACTAAAGGCTGAATTTTGAAGAAAGAAAGGAAGAAAAAAATAGTTGAATAAAAACACTTTCCTTAAAGTGCGTTAAGGAAAGTGTTTTTATTCAACTATTTATTACACAACGCTAAAATCGACACAAGAATGAAAGAAAAAAGCCCCATCAGTCCAATTTCAAGGATTCTTCCCACGAGGAAAGTTTTTAACCATCCCTACATAGTCACTTGTTATAAATCCAAACAATATTTAACAAATCACTGATGCTAAGAAGAAACAACTGACTATCACAGATACAAAATAGGTAAAAAGAATTTACCATAATTCTACCATTTTGTCTGTAAATATTGAAGACTGTCTAAAAGATAGTGTATGACACGCAAATACAGAGCAATTTTATTCTGCTCGTAGAATTCCTAATCATTCCTACTCACAGAATAAAATCTCATTTTTAACTCTTGTGTGATAGCCTAAATAACTATTCTCACATAAGTTAATGCAGTGAATCTGTACGGATGTACTTGCAGGCTTTCATTTCAGTGTGAATAAAATTTTTGTTTGCAGATATTTCACAAAGATGCCAAGTGAACACTACATGGTAGAAGCTCATTTACTTCTTGGTACTGCAGCTGAAGATATTCCACACAGTGATGCAATTCGTACCACACTTAAGGTAATATTTTAGTTGGAATTAAAATATTCAGTTAAGTTTGTACATGTCATTTTCAAGAATCAGGATAATTTTTGCAATCTTTTTTCAGCAGCGAGAAATCTGTACTAATATCTACTTTATCTGTACTTACGTAGACTACCATAAGTACTAGTAACAGTTGAACTCACTTAATATAGAGTTTTCACATTAGACGTTTTGATGGTCAGTATGTGTGTGTGTCTGGCTTGTGAACAGCATAGCTTGAGTATTAAATTGTATTGGAAGTTAATACGATGAAGTTCTATAACATAATAATGGTATATAGGGAGTTAAAATTAACGCATAACTTTGTTGTAGTTTATCTGTACTTGTTTCAGCAACCGTCACTACCATTTTCAATGAGTCCAAAAACATTTTCAAAAGAATGTCTCTGTATGCATGTCTATCTAGCTTGTGAACAGCATAGCTTTAATACTAAATTGTATTGGAAGTTAACACATAGCCTATTAATTATATAGAAAGTTAAAGTTAATATGAAACTTCACTTTTGTTATAGTTTACCTATACTAATTTCGGCAACCATCACTACCATTTTCAACAGCTGTAGTTCAACTGATGTGGGTGCCATAGCATGGCAGTTGAAGTATAGCTGTTGAAAATGGTATAGAGGTTATGAAACAAGAATGCAGAACAATCAGCAAGCTTTGTGCCACGTAGTGTGTGCTAAGAGAGCTAGGAAGGGAGGGCAGATACATATTTTGCCTCATTTCGTACTGAATAGCAATATTTTAGCAAATCATTATATTGTCGTTCACCATCTGATTTTTCTTAAATTTCATTTGGCTCACTTTGATTTACATTTTCATAACTACCGCATATTTCGAAATGTAAGGTACATCTTTTATCAAATTTTTGGCTACTCAAAATCACCCTGTGCTTTATATTCCCGTGCTCCTTATATTCACACAAAATGTGAACATTCTTAAAATTACATGTAGAGATATTTGTATATACCCATGGTAAATAATATCGTAAACTTTATTTCATATTGATGATAATTGAACACGTAACCACAAGAAGTACAACACAGCAATAAGAATGATTTAAAACACTGGTACCATTATCTAGAATGAACATTTGCAGGTGTCATTGTTACCGTATTCATATTCATCACTGTACACTGCAATAATAACTGAGCACACAGAAGACAGAATATGAAACTTAACAAAGTAAAATATTTTGGGCATGCCTTACATTCACGCTCGAACTTTACTCACTTGACGAAGGAAAATATTTTGAGGTGTGCCTTACATTTGCGTCTGCCTTTAATTCAGAAATATATGGTAACTTTGCAGTATTGGAAACTATGGTACTATCTTGCTTCTGATTCTGAAACTGCCATATATAGGCTACAATTTTCTATGAGATAATCATTATCTTCTTTCTTTCAATGTAATGATGAATCTGATTTTTTTGGCCCCTCAGATTCAGAGAAAGACAGCAATCTTTTTTAAAACTCTGTGTAATTTAGTTTTAAGAAGAGTGGATTTTAATAGACAATATGGTTTATATAATCATCTTCAGTAAAATGAACCAAGCATATGGAACTTGGAATGCTTGTTTCGAATATTATAGCCTTCACAGTTATTTTTTTAAAGCCCGTGATTTTTCTGTAGTAGGGAATCTAGGAAAACTTACATTACTGCTCTGACTATGTTCAGACTGATTACTGCACCCAGAAAACAATACAACATTCATAATTATTACAATAATGTACACAATACACTGCAATATGGTAATGCAACTGCAAGAGCGCATGCTCAACTGAATAATAGACTATGTTGGGCAAAGGTGATGGTATCGCAGTACGATGGGGAACTTCCACAGAGGATTGCTGCAGAACTAATCATGCTATGTCATTTAGATTTTCTGCACACTTATTTTGGGAACTTAATCCTGCCAATTATAAAATTTAGCCAGTCAGGGCCTCTTTAAGTGTTCAGTGAATTTCTGTTCCTATATTTGATTGAGTATAGTTCTGAGGGGGGAAAAAACTTTTGTTTGTCTCTTTGCAGGATATTTGGGACATACGAATGTCAAAACTCCGTTCATCAGTAGACGCTTTCATTAAAACTGGTGGACACCATGCTAAGCTTGATCATCTCACTGCAATGGAAATGAATAGCATAAGACCTCTGCTTCCACATGCACTTGATGAGATGTATAAACTGCAGTCTACTGTAAGTACATAGTTGAAGTTATCTGCCAGATTCGGAGTTAATCTTTAACATTGTTTGTTTGCTTGATATTTCTTTGCTACAGCACATAGCTTGTTTTCTGTTCGTTGTATAATATTATTTTTCAAATGCAATACTCTTATTTAATTTTACGTAGATTTTGAACTTGGCATGTCTGCACGAGATCTCATCTGTTGATATCGGTAATACGAATACTATTAATTAACTAACTAGCTATCGATATCCTTTACTAGATTCTGTAAAGTGCGATCAGATCATGCACTGTATGGACTTGATTAATGTAATGTCTAGGGCCTGGATTTGAAGGTTTTAACCTATTTTTTTCCCAGCTTCCTAATTAGAACATTTTAACATATTTCTTCATTTCATGCCCCTGACTTCCGAATATATGAATCTTATAGAACCTAAAAAGGGCTAAATCAGAATTAAAGGCCTAAAAGGGGCTAAGGAGAACTTTTGCTGAAAAAATAGGGGCTAAAGAGGACTTTTGCTGAAAAACTAGGGGCTAAAGAAGACTTTTATAGAAAAACACAATTTTTTAATAGATTTTCCAATTAGTGCAAAGGAAAATAAATATGTGAATTTGTGCATTTTAAGAAAAGACATAATAAAAATAAATTTAAATAAAGCACTGAAATTAAGAAAGTAGGCCTATATATTGCTTTGTCGCATGTCTTTGTACCTAGAAAATGTGTCGCCTTGCCATCGCAGGAAATGAAACTTGATCCATCTGCATTACTTTGAAATGTGCAACTAATCCATTGACGTTTCAACTTTCAAATACAATAACAAGTTGCCGTCCGACGACAGAGAAGTGTATTAAAAGAACAAATTTGTGACACTCCAGTCTACTTATTTTTGTAGATCGGAAGTGAATTGAGTGGAGTTTTGAATAATGGTTTCATTAAAGGGTAAATATCTCAATTGTTTATGCTATTTTTTGAGGCTAAAATACCTTTTATAAAAGCCTAAAATCTGGGCCCTAGTAATGTAACACTAACGTTTTCATGTAGCCTATGTCAATTTAACAATAGAAAGTGCTGTCGAGATTTCTAGTGTGAGCTACCGAGGCTTCACTTCTCTTCACTTATTTGATGTCTCACCTGGACGCTGCGCTATTCTGTTCACCCTGTTCATTATCTGAAATCTAACACAGAAACAACTTATCGTGATGTCTGTAGGAATTTAAATGAAACTGTAGTTTTGTTTTTGCTAACATAACGTAGTAGGCACAAGACCATTCTTCTCCAGCCCCATTCTTCTGGATAGTTTATGTATAGACTTACTTCTTACTTAATGAGGCTGTATACTGATACTGTACTTAGAAACCTTCGCAGAAGTTATGTTAAATTTACAAACATTAGACTGTTGCATTTATGCACTTATAACTAAATACATTTGAACATGCAAACTTCGAGATTTAAATACAAATTTGGGGAGACAAAAGATACCAGTACTTGAATAAAAACCATGGTTGGAAATATAACATAAGTCCGTAAATTGTGTTCAGCAGAACCTTTCTTTACAAATCTTGGCTTTGGAAGAATGTGTGGAACTATACTTTTATTATAGGCTAAGCAAGAAAAAGAATATTTATCAATTTTTCTTAAGGAGACATTGAAGTAGGCCTACCAGAATTAAAGTTGTATTACATTTAGAAAGTTATTGTTGTCGGATCCTTTAATTTTAATATATAAATAATACTGATACCATTTTCATTATGTAAGTAGGGTTAAAAATATTTCTTTATTTTAAATGTAGGCTTATGAAATGGTACATGCAGCACACTTGTTTTATGCCATGAGCCGCGTCTGAGTTTATATATAAGATAATTAACGCTTAGATGAGAATAACTTGAATCATTAAAAAATACACATATACAATGGATCTTTAAAACATTTAAAGTACGACGTTTCAACCCTTCCTGTGGGTCTTCCTCAGGTACAATAAAAACACTAAAATACAGCTCGAAGCTCTCATGAATAAATATCTATGTCACTGCCACTTGGGTTGTTCAGAAACTCTTCACCAAAATCCACCATTCGTCCATACTTTACTATCCATGTCTCCGGGATATTGAAGTTACTGACCAGGTCTGCCAATCCCGTGGTGGGGGGAAATTTTATAGATGTATTATAGTTTATAACATTCCTAATTAACTGTAGCCATTCGTCCCCCAAATCCCCTTCATCTCTATTAAGACTATTTTCTTTTAGTTCTATAATTTTATAAGCTTAATGAATTTTCCTCCTTACCTTATCCTGTTCTATTTTGATTATGTTCATTTCACCCATACTATGACCAGTTTCTATCAAGTGTTGGCTCAAACCCGTAGATGGTTTCTTGGTTCTTACATCTCTTTCATGTTCAATTTTTCTAACTTGAAAAGATCTTCCCATTTCCCCCACATATGTCTTCCCGCAATCGTTGCACGATATAGAATACACCCCAGGCATCATCATCTTGTTCTTCTGTTTTCCTATTCGTTTATAGTTTATTGTACCTGAGGAAGACCCACAGGAAGGGTTGAAACGTCGTACTTTAAAAGTTTTAAAGATTCATTGTATATGTGTATATGTGTATTTTTTAATGATTCAAGTTAACTATAGACAATGGAAAAAGGACTATATGTGAATATGTAGATGAGAATAATTTTCCGCTGAGGTGCTCATGATGCTTACCTTGTCCCCTTATTGGATTGCAAGGCTATTTGTTGTCGCGGGTACTAGTCATTGGAATAGCGATCTCTGTTATTAGGGCCCGGATTTTTATGTGCTAAAAAACTTAAAAATATTTATTTTTTATGTGCTAAAACTAAAAAAAAATCTAAAAAAGAAACAAAAACACCAACTTACTAGAACAAATTATATTGAAACTCACCAATTGCATCTAAACATCAGATATAAAATGCTGACTGGAGTTGCAGAGCACAACAAATGTCATCTCCAGATTATGGATCACAATTCCTTGCCTATTATCTGATAATTATGCCTTATATTGATAAAAGGAACATTCAACATCGCACCGATGTTAACCTTGCATATTTGAAGAGGGGTATATCCAGTGGTGATATTCAAACAGTTTAACAACCGGTTCTCATCAGGGTATTTGATGTTGATTCAAAATAGCCCAATGTGCTATTTTGTCCAGTGGCGCCAACTTATATGGGCCCTTGGGGCTCAAGCGCACCCAATAATTTGCTGCGAATTATCTTAAATATTTATTATAATAATTATTAGGCCTATTATTACAAAAAAAATCACGTTTAGTCGGTGCAAAACCAAAATCAGGCTAGCCTATAGGTTTATACAAGCGTTGACACAAGTAACATGATCTCCCTTGTTTCAATTAACTTAGCCTACGGTACGATCGCGATCGTTTGCAATTGTTTCTGAATCCTTCAAATGTATAGCCTACGACAAATTTACTCTGTTAATGCCAGTTTTCCCAGCATTTTCCGAAATACTTTTTTTCCGCTTTGAAAAGACTGAAGACGTTATTACGTTCGACAATATTATAGAGAAGAGTTAATTTCACACATTGCTCTTCTAAGTGTAACCCTACATGCGGATAACGGGGAAAAGTTGGTTTTCGATTTTGCTTGTTGAAGAATTTATAGGGAGAAGTACTGTACATGTAGGCCTACAAAATGCAGTGCTACTCAATAGTTATTGCTTGTTTTACTTTATTTTAATTTATTTTATTTTATTTTATTTTATTTTAGTTGTTACCTAATATCTTTCCTCCAAAGGTCCCCATAATTATAAACTGAGAAGAATTAAATTAGAGTCCCACTCGGGAAGTGTTGGTAGCACGGTTGCCTTCCACCTTGTCGGCCAGTGGTTAAAAATTTCCAACTTAACCGCACGCCCGCTACCTATGGTGGTAGTCCACCGCTAGCGAACATAAATGGCGTGTTTTGGTTCTAGCAAATTCGTATATGTATTATCACTGTTGTGGATTGGCGTGAATCTGATCTTGGAAAAAGGCAATAACTCATTGTGAAACTACCGGTTCGGAGAACCTACAAGATATTTAACAACCGGTTCTCGCGAACCGGTGCGAACCGGCTGAATATCACCACTGGGTATATCACTAACACACACACAATCAAGTTCACTTATGTTTTTTGTCTTCCAAAACTTGAGCGACTTTGCAGAGGATTTGGTACCCACCATTTTTCTCAAACATACCTTTAAATTTTGTTCTTAGAACATCTATTTTCGAACCTGAGATAGTGTTAAGTTGCCTTTCAACATATTGTACTTCCTTAACTGAATTACGCAATATTGAGATTGGGTTATGCTCTTCCCTGATCGGCAAGTGCAAGTGAATCACTCTCACCTCATTGCAAGTGAAGCATTTGTGTTGAATTCTTTCGAGATACAAATTTTTGTTGTAAAATGTTAAAAGAGAATGAGGAAAAGTACTAAAATTTTTATTTATGGAGAATATATCGAAAATATTTATTCACATAACTTTTTGTAAAACAAGTAAAATAAAATTTGGAATTTGCGGATGTCGGACCTTGATATGAGCATCAGGAAAAAAATTACATTAAAAAATTCGGAAAAGTACTAAAATATGTATTTATGGAGAAAATTTCAAAAATATTTATTCACATAACTTTTTTGTAAAACAAGTGTTTTTATGTAAAATAAAATTTGGAATTTGCGGTTGTCGGACCTTGATATGAGCATCAGGAAAAAAAAATACATTAAAAAATCCGGAAAAGTACTAAAATATGCATTTATGGAGGAAATATCGAAAATATTTATTCACATAACTTTTTTTGTAAAATATGTATTTTTATGTGAAATAAAATTTGGAATTTGCGTTTGTCGGACCTTGATTTGAATATTAAACTTTGTTTTAGGAATGTACGCATCAGGAAAAAAAAACATTTTTTTACATACAAATCCGGGCCCTAGTTATCACCTGCAATTTTTTTTGCCAATAGCTGAACCAAGCTTTTTTGCTCCAGGACACCATGCACCCATTGTTTCTAAAGGTTCCCCCCCCCCCAAAAAAAAAAAAGATATATCTGTACTGTTGAACGTTGATAAACAACAGCAGCTACTCTAGGAGAGCAAGCGGGTTTTGAAGTGGGTGGTAGTATATTTTTTCAGATACTTGAAATATTTATCATCATGACATCTACATAATGACCAGTAAGTTACTGTACATTTTATGGAACTTACACCAAACAAATCTTTCAACATTCCGTTATGTATATAATCAGATACTCAAATTTTCTTCATCACAACATTATGAGAAAGTGAACTGCGCACAAAAACATAAATTTTACATTACCGGTATCTGTCAACTAGAGATAAAAGTTTGTTTTCCAACACCCATAATAAAAATCCATATTATTTTTACATATAGTGCGTTTCTTTTTAAAGTGAAGCTAAAGCGCTTTACCATTGCCGCATCAAAACCGTTATTTTTTTACATTTTGCTGCAGCTTTGCTTTACCCCCACTCTGCTACCCGTGCAGCAAACTCAAATCTCGCTTTACGACTGCTTTATGGTTTTGCTGCACGAACTGTCATGGTGGACTAGGTGATCATCAAAAATTTCCTTGATGGATTTAACATCATTGTTAAAATTCCTGAGTACGCGCCTTCTTCAGCACAGTTAGTATCATTTGATTTTACCTGTACATCATATTGTACAATAATTATTATTCCCATCCCCGTATAATTGTTATTTGCACGTGTCTTAACCATGTTAAAGGGCTGTAAACATTGCCGGTTTCATCCAGCATGCTCTCAGCTGATCGACTTTGCCGTTCATTTTTGTCTGCAGCGGTCCTAAAGTGATCGTGCATCACTCGTAAAGCGCTTTACAGGTTTGCTTTAAAAAGAAACGCACTGATACTGATATATTAGTGTTAGGCTACATACAGCAAACTCCCAATTATCCGTTTGCAGATCATCTGTGCAAGGTTCCTCCTCCCTTTTTAACCCTTTGTGGGTGTTTTGTAATTATTTTTAAAATTTTCTTTCTATAGTCTCCTGTCACGCTGCAAGGTCATCTGGGCCATGTTTGACAGAGCTCACCCCTGATTCAATCAATCAGAAGGCACCGTAACAAAGTTATGTTGGATGTTCGGAGCAAACAGCCATATTAATCCTTCTTATGGATACAACCTCAGTCTTTGTTAAGCATGTGTTCCAAGTAGGTTGTGAACTTAAGTCATGCTGTTCAAAATGCAATTTAGGTGTTATATTCAGTTTGGTCAAAATTTAATTTTTAATTTTGGTTAAGGTTATTTGTTGTGGATTATGCATTGCCATACAGTCATGGTTAGAGACCAGATTTTAAAGGGAAAATTTTCACCCAAAAAAGGACGAAAAAAGGGAAAATTATTGCCAAATAAAGGTGGGAAAAAAGGGATATAAAAGTATAAGAGAGTGTAAAAATTCAACAGAGAGACATGTTTGTTTTATGTTTTACTTTACTTCATTAAAAAAGAGATGAACTTGATAACGATTAACATTTCCACATTCTTGAATGTCAGATTCTGTCTCTTTGAGTGTAAAATATCTTTGTACAAAGAAAATAACCTCTCAATGTTGACGGAATCCAATGGCGAATACTTTGTTCGAACTCGGAATTCCAAGTTCTATGTCTGGATTTTTACACAAACTCTGCTTGAGCTTCTCTTTGGCAAATCCCTCGAGCATGTTGAAGACTTTTTCTACCACTCGCCACTGTGACTCCTTAGATAAACACTCCTCCTCCAGTCGCCTTGACAGCCCCTGGTAGATATCTGAACGTGTGAGTGGCATACAGTTCAGTCTCCAAATTTTGGTTTCTAAGTAAAGCCTTTGCTTGCTCTACAGCTGCTGATTCTGTATCATCTAATGACTGAAGAAATTTTTTGATCTTGTTGAAATTCTCACAGAGGAAAGTAGCACACGAAATCCATGTTCCCCACTTTGTTATAATGAAAAACTTAGGCAATGGCAAGCCTGTGATTTCCCTGTAACGCTCTATTCTGCTGGCAGGAATTATTTTTTCAATAGTGAATCAGTGAAAACAATTTTTAATGTTTTCATATTACGAAATATTGGGTAATTTACAAAATTTTCAAAATAAATGAGCAAAAAAGGTACTGGAAAGGGAAAGTTCCTAAAAATATGGAGATGAGCCTAAAAAAGCGGGAAAAAAGGAAGTTAAAACCAGGTCATTTGCAGTTGAAACTTACTCAATAGTGTCCTGCTCAATTTTATCACGTTTTGTGATGAAATATAAAAAAGGAATTCCCTTTAAAATCCGGTCTCTAGTCATGGTATGGGTTACATAGAACATACTCTAGCGGCGGTGTTGCTAAGTTGTAACATTGTGAGCGCATCAATTGTTCCTGTTTGAATCCTCAGTGTTGTGTTGGTTCACTTAATGGTAAAATTACTATTTTCCAAGCCTGTGCTTTGGCTTAATCATCTAGTATACTATTATTATTAAGGGAAACATACAGTATAACAAGCATTATGACAAATTTAGTTGCATTAAAGTCACATCTGTATCTATTAAAGCTTGCTGGCTGTGACCGTCATTGCAACAATCTCTCCAGGTATCAAGCAAAGATCGCATTGCTCAGTTCTTTTTTCATTTTTACGGTATAAGTGTGTTTAAATTCAACAGTAAGTGTTAAGTTTCAAATCATAATTCAGTGTTAAGTATCAAATCATAGGTCAGTGTTAAGTTTCAGGTCAAAATTTCAGTTTAGCGTCGAGCAAAACGTATTTAACTTACTTTATTGTTCAGGTAAATTTACGTCACATTGAATCCACATTAATCCACTAGGTGTACTAGATCAGCACGATGTACACTTGCTGATTTTCTAGTTAGGTTATATGTGTAGGCCAAAACAATATTGCCTGAAGCAATAGTAATCATTCTAACGTTCAGATTATCCTTGTTTTTCAATGATTCATGTATGTCGCTGCCCCAGTTAAGACAGATAATAAGGATTGCCAAGCATGCATGTAATTATTTAATTTAAAAAAGTTATGGTCCTTTCAGGTTAGAATTATCAAAGTTTTACTGCAGTAAATATTACCACGTACTCAATTTTGATAATTGTTTCAAATTATTAGTAAAACTATTAATTTTTGTTTTAGGTTGCTCAGACATCTCAGGGTACACTGTCACAGTCATTTTTACAAAGTGCAGACTCTGCAGACAAGTGAACCAGGAAGTCTACAAGAAAACAGATGTTTCTGATACTGAGGCCCTGAAAACCGGTAACATCATCTACTTAATATATCGTAGCATCTTGGTGTCCGTGTAATCTGTAGCATATTGTTATGGGCATACCCAATGATCTCAAAAAATAACTTAAAGGTAACTTTCCGGTTCAGTACCAGTATTACTGTATTCCAGTTTTCCTGTTACTGTAAAATTACATTTATTTATTTACTGTTATCAAAGATATAAAGGTACACGAGTTACAAACCTAATTATGTGCCTTATTGACAACAAAACAAATGAAAAACTTAATTATACTATGAAGAAATTCAATGAGAAAAACTGAAACCTAAAGGAAACATTTAAAAAAATAAGAATAAAAGAAGAATCTAAAATAAAAGTGTGTCTATCCGATGCCAACCCCTTTGCCCTGACACATGGGGTCTATCCTGAGGTTGAGAGATGGTGATATTAGCCTACTCGTGTCAAAAGACACCAAGGAGACTGCGATACTTCAAGTCCCCATCCAACAGACCAACCACTATCAACAGTGACATAGCCTCCATGTCACAAGCACTGTGGAGAAAAGTAAAAATTGAGTTAATTATAGATTCTTGGGCATTGAACTAAGTGAAATAAATGCACTCCAATGCTTTTGGCAACCTCTTGCTATCTTCAGGAACACTGAAGAAAGTGTGTGCAGTGAGTAGGAGGACATAAGTCAGATCAAGCAGAGGATATGCGACTGTCCTCTGCAAGTAGGTATACCTGAGTATATTCATTCTTGGATACATACTAGCAAACATTTCTCGCTGCTCCTAGTTTGCATTTCTATGGATGAGCCCTTCCGGAATTAAAGTCATTGTTTGACAGCCATTATCATCAACAAGCTTGCAATTTAACAGTGTTCATTTTGCATGGATGAGCCCTTCCGGAATTAAAGTCATTGTTTGACAGCCATTATCATCAACAAGCTTGCAATTTAACAGTGTTCATTTTGCAACTCTATGTCTCACCGTGGTAGGTAAATGAACAGCTTGTTCTTAGAATTACATGGATTTTAACCATGTTCTTTTCTTTTGCGAATCCAGATGTGCTTGGCATGCAAGGATATTGAAACCTTAAAGAAATTTGTGAGAGGTTTATGATAATTAACTTATATTCAATAACAAATATTGTATAGAGCTGACAAAATGATCCCTGGCGTGACAGTGGAGCGTTATCTTGAGCGAGGAAGGACAGTCGCGGAAGTTATTGCTATTATGCTAGAGAATTTCGGAACTAATGTCTTCACGTCAGAGAGTAGGAATAACTTCCGCGATTGTCTTCCTTCACTCAAGATAATGTTCCACAGTCAGGCCAGGGATCATCTCAGCTCTAAACAATAGATGTAAACCTTAAATATTGACTGTATTAATGGACATTAGAGGAATAATTCTAGAAATTTTGTAAATTTGCAGGTGAATGTGACACATCTTACTAAGTTTTTAAGGAAAGTTAATGAGCAAAATGAAGAGTTACATTAAAAAGATAAAATGTTTATTGTAAAATCATACATTAAGTTTTTACTCAATATTAGTTTCTGTTAATGGAAGTACCGATTTGCCAATACTTTATATCTTAATCAGTATTATTAGCTATTACAATTTATTATTCACTTATGCATTTTTTTTGTAACCCTCCTAGGTAAACATATGATTCATATGGTTAAATTACAGCCAATGGTAGGTTGGAAGACTATTAAATGAAACCTTGTTTCAACTTCAAAGTTTTATATTTTTATCTTGTGCAGAGCTAATCATTTGAGTAACAAACTGAAGTAATAATGTTGATGTGTTCTTTTGAAGACATCTACTCATCTTTACACGTATCTGCTTAAAGTTTTGATTTGTAACTTCCAACCATATCTTGCCACCATGTAGGGCGTTCCATCACTCCAGGGTTTTGAAAAAGAGCAGCTTGTAAATTTTGATATACCTGAAATAAAAAAGGAGTTGAATTAAGAAAATAAAAGGTAACAATTTTCTGTGCCATTGTCATATTTTTCAGCGTTTAAGATATAAGATGCTGTTTATGTAAAGCAATTTAAGAAGCTTGTGGTAAAAAAATTAAACATTTGGGAATAGTTAAATCTATCTATTTTAAACATAATCCAGCCATTCTTTGCACTGAAAAGTGGCAGGTTAGTTTAATAAGTTTAATACTTGATTGCTGAGGGTTAAAAGTTTAATTTAATTCTGCTAAATCGAATATTATGTTTACCATAACTAATACGTAATGCTATTTAACAATTCATGGGTGACACTGAATATGTTCAGACTTTCTTCCCATTGGACTTGGCAAAAATGAATTTAATTATTATTCAGTGATGGGAACTATTCTAGCTTGCCATCGACAACAGGTGTCATGGCAATGCTAGCCTAAGCTCCATGTAGTCTCTTGCATTAGGAACATCTGTCACAAGCACATCATGAAATAAGTAAAAAGTCGGGTATGCATAGAAGTGTTTCAGAGACTTTCCCCACACCATCTAATGCTTACTGAGGATTCTTTGGTCATACCCAGAAGTGACATACAGTGAATTTATTAATGATATATTGTTAAAATATTGATAGTGATAAGCCAGTATAAATTCAGTATCAATAAAGACTTAAAAAACAATTAACCAGATTATTATCATCTGGCATTATTCTTCTTCCCCTCTTTCAGTGATTGAAACAATCTTATACCTTTCCATCAGATTTTCCTATTGCAGAATTGAGAATGAAGTCTGGCGGGGCTAAGACATCAGCTAGAGCAACTGCATCGGGTTTCAGTTGTAGACATAATTGTACAATGCTCTCTCTAATTAATCTTGAGGGTTGAGGTCCAGTTGCATAGCCACCTGCAAGTTAAAGTCCCGTTATTAATATTCCTTCCACAAGGTCCTACCTTAGGATTATGCACATTTATTTAGTTCGAAATATGCTAATAATTGTTATTCATATCCATAATAAACATAATTACAGAATGAAAAAGTCTTCTACAGCTCTATTCCTTGAAGCATTTAAAACAGCTACTGCACTGGAAGTAGGACAAAATTACCCTTTAACACTAGAAGGACTGACGGTACCTGACTACCTAGAAAGACTGTACTGGTCATTTTGATCAGTAGTGCTTTTCATCACTATAAAACAGTTTTTCATTAAACTAATTTATTATTCTGTATATTGTTCCCCCTTCTTCTTTCTCGTCTCTCTCTTTTATATTACTTCTTTTATCGATGTATTCTTCTCTTCTTCTCTCTAGTCACTGGACACTCATGGAAGCAGCTACATACCCAGAGGAATACTTGTGTCCTTGATGGAGGGAACAATCACAAGAAAGTAAGCTACAATAAATACTCCGCTAACTAAGCTTGCTAAACATATGTATTACTTTAAAACAACATTTACGTATTAGGCTGGGCCTAAACTACACATTCAATTAACACACCCACTCTTTGCCTTTCGCTCTCTAGACATCTATTAATAATTATTAAAGTCACCCCAATTCTGCATTCCATCTCAATCCATCAAACTGGTGATCATCTAAATACACTCACAAAAATATTCTGAAGGCCTTTCACACAATACTCACTCTTGGGAAGCCTTTGTTTCTAAATTCCCAAGCCGTGAGGAGAATCCGGTTGAGACGCATATTCCACTAAATTAAAATATAAAGCGCAGCTGCTCCAAATAATGATCTAACCTGAATGTGCGATCACTTTAACACAATAAAATTAAGTTACAGGCAGACAGGCAAGCTTATTACATTTACGATTCCAAAATTAATTCATCACAAATTCTACATTTCAAATATGGCGGCTTGGATATGACCTAGGCCATTTCTTAAGCATGCATTTTCAGGCCAAACAAATTACTTACATAGCTTCTACATGCCCGTCCACACACACACTCACTAATATCGCTTCAAAATACTTCTTATATTCTGTTCAAGACCTAAATGCAGCGGAACAGCAGAATGCACATCTTTCCAGATTGCCATCCCAACCGTTTCTGACGTGATCAAAAGGATTATGCCCACATATGCTAGACGGCAATTGGCTGTCCGCCATGCAAGCTCGATAACACGATCACATACTGCTTTTCTGACATAATCTCCTGTTCAGCAGTAAGCCTAAAGAGCTGGGATGAGCCTGCTCGTACAAAACAATTTCTCATACTTGCTCAGTATTCAACTCATATATTCGAACAATTAGTATTCATTATTAATGCTATTTCATGTTCGAAAAAAAGAGAAATGTTATTTAAATCCTTACAAGCAAACTTAGATGTTTTTAGAGAATTCAAAATATCAGAGTTTTACATACTATCTTTCTCAAGCAAAAGAGTGGCCTGAAATGAAATGCAGAGTAAATAATAGTTAGGTGGCAAATAAACACATGTGTGCATGATTGCAAACATAAAACTTGTGCTGCCAAAATGACTGCTGAGAGTCCTTTTAGGAAAATATTTATATTTCTCATCTTGTGGATGGTAATAACTAAAGCCCGGATTTTCATGCACTATCAAACTTAAAAATATGCATGCATTCATGCACTATCGTATCTCTAAATATGCACAATGAAGGGCAAAACATGCACTATCGAATTCCATGTCTTTTACATTTTCTCCACATAATACGTCTTTCACGTTTTCAGAAGTTTAAGATCAGGGTTTGAACTAAGTACCTTCTTAAGTTTTTCCCTGACTGTCACACCCGTTTCTCCACAACACGATTCCAAAATATTCAAAGCCTTCAACAATGGCTAGTGACTGACAAATTCAAGCAGTGAACATTCTGCACTCTCAAATTCATGCAGGTGGCAGACTCTGTTGCCAAGTCAATCAAAATATAACAATGGTAATGCAATACAATATTTTTACGTTTCTTTGAAGAGCCAAGATTTTAGGGAGGCATATTCATAATATGCACAGTTATGCATGGTAACTTGATTTTATGCACTAAAACCAGATAATGAGGGTTTATATGCATTAAAAACGTCTGAATATGCTATATTAAACCCAAAAAATCCAAAACATGCATTATGCATGAATTTTGCCATAAAAAGGCCGAAATATGCAAACATGCACGGAAAAAATATGTTTATTTGGAATCCATATGTCATGTAATGTGTAACTACAAAGTTTGAGAAGTGTAACCAAAGTATATGTTGTTGTTTACTAATGCTCAGGAACTTGGATTTCCTCCATTCTCCTTCGGGCGTTCCAATAGTAATGTGTGAGCTGGGTTGGTAGATCAGCATCAATCTTCTTGATTGCCGGGCAAGTCAGTAGGTGTTCTCCATTCATTATTGAAGCTGGATCGTTGCACAGGGTACATTGTGGTGAAGGATAGATGTTGATTCTATGAAGATGTGAAGCTAAGCAGTCATGACCTGTAGTTATGCGGAAAAGAGCAACTGTTTGTCTTCTGGGTAGATCAGGAATGGCTGATTTATTCCTCAGTAAGGAATTCCATGACTTCTTGTGGCTGTCTTTTTCATTTTTCTCTTTACATATTTGATTAATCTTATATTGGGTCCAGATCTTAGCATATATATACCAAAGTATATAAAAACATGCATTTGCATGGAAATCCGGGCTCTAGTAATAACTAAGCCAGCTATTTTAGGGATAATTTCTTCTTCTCATTGGACCACTTCAGTCAATCATTTCTCGGTCTTCCTTTCTGATTTGCCCAGTAGTTTTTCATGCGTTCCGATCTTCTCTGTCGCTCTTCATCTGTAAATACCCTCTTTATTGTCTGGCGTCTGTCTATTTTTGGCTTAAATCTTATTTTAATATTTTTAAGTTTCCTTGAATTTCCTGTTTTGTTTTTCAAGTCATCCAAAGTTATTTCTAATTCTGTCATATCCTCTCTAATTTCTGTAATCCATCCTACTTGTTGCTTCATATTCCAGAGTTTCTCTATAATTTTTCTTGTCGGTCGAGTTTCTGGTGTCCTCATAATGTGACCAAAAAAAGAGATCCTTTTCTTCCGTATAGTATCTGTGATAGGTTCTAGTTCTCTGTACACCATTTCATTTGGTATTATCCGCCACTGTCCATCTTTTTGGTATTTTTTATTTATGCATGTTCTAGCTATTCTTCTCTCTACTTTCATGATTTTGTCTATTCTATTTTTCTATTAGGGATCATTTATCACTAAAATTCATTAAAAATTGCAAAATATAGTTGAGATACAATTTTTCTTGCATTTTCTTTCAGCTTAAAGTTTGTGCACCATTTGTCAAAATGACCAGCACCGTCCTTCTAGTGTTAAATACTGCAAGTATTTTGAATTAGCTATTGTTGCATTTCAATTACTGTTTGTTTGTTATGGTTATTTTACAACAGGGTGTGCTATAACTTAAGCATGTGAACATTGCCAGTGAGATGAAATTTTGTCTTGCAGAAGTTCTTTTACATAACCAAATCTGTAGACACGGGACTGTCACATTTACACATAGATAAATGCCATCAACCTGCTGGGCTGGGATGGAACCTGCAAACTTGGGATTAACTAAATGTCCCACCTAGGTCAACTTGTCTCAATAATAAATGTGCCATGTATTCTAAAATTAGGGTTGCCAATTGTACTTTTTCTCTGTATTATTATGTTATTTTGAGAACAATTTTATTTTACATTTTTTCTTTCTCTTCTTAGCTTGATTGAATTGCGATGGTGCAGGAACCCCACATTCTACAAGAAGCATATTAACCTTACATCTCTGCTTTTATTATGCAGTTTTAAATTTATTATATGTCTAGCAGTGAAATGGTTGAAGAGTTTATATTTTGCATACCTGGTTTGAATGCATTTGTCAAAACTGTATTTTCCCTAATGCAAAATAAGGGGAATGATGTAAGGAACAGGAATTCACAAGCAGTTATCAAGGCTGAAGTTCAAGTTCAAGTGAACATTATTAAGTCATGCCCTGATTTTTTCACATCTGCGGAAAACTATATGCAACAACTGAAGAGCGTAAAGTCATCTGCTAAGTATAATTAAAAAGGATTCAAGAGCAAGCTAAAAATGAAATTTTTATCTCCTTTTCTTTAAAATATAATACTAAATATTACTTTTTTCTAACAATAGAATTTTTTGTAAATGTGGATCAAAATCTCCCTGAATTTGAAAATCTGCAACCCTACAATGCAAAATTTTCTTGTGCAGAAATTTTAAAACCCATTAAAACATAATAGGCTAGTATCATTTCTTTTATGCATATAATTAAAAGACTGTTTCAGTCATATCTCTCTGGATTCACAGGTTGCATGTTCCAACCTGGCCCAGTTGATGGATTTTTCAAGACTTAAAAATCCTAGACATGGACTTATTTTGAGCCTCTGGACCAAATTCCCTGGCCCTTCACGTCATTGTAATACTTTTGTTTTTCTGTGGCTGGTCGTCAAGGTGATGGGCTTACCACTTCCCTCTGTTTCCTGCAGGAAAATAAGCGTAAGTAAAGCAAAACTCATTTTACATTGGTGGTTAGTGCATTCATAACTGTTTATCTGTTTGAAGTGAAAGTTACATTTGAGAATGTTAGTGTAATTTTGTTAAACTAAAATGTTTTAGGATTGATAGTGACCCAACATTTTGTGTTCCTATAGAGTTCGCTTTTTTGTTTGTTTCTTGTTTGTTTTTTGTTTTGTTTTTTTTCCAAATGATGCATAATGTACACATGTATAACACTTTTATCTATACATTGGACTTTCAAAAATTTCCCGGAATTTCGTTGTAATTATTTATTACCACAATATAGGTACATATTTACTTAATCGCCTTCAAAATAGGTTCCTTCAGAACACACACACTTGTTCCACCTCTCCTGCCATTGCTGGAAACAACGATGAAAGTTCTGTGTTGGTATCTTTCGAAGTTCAGCTATTGCGTTGGTTTTGATGTCTTCTACAGTGGCAAAACGGTTACCTTTGAGGTCCTTTTTGATCTTGGGGAAGAGTCAGAAATCTGCTGGTGCTAAATCTAGTGAATAGGGAGGCTGGTAAAGGAGTAGAATGTTCGTTTCTGCAAGCCATGTCCCCACAACAAGCGATGTGTGGGAGGGAGCATTGTCGTGATGCAGTGTCCATCCTTCTTGCCATTTTGCAGGATGTTTTCTTTGGATTGCCTCCCTCAGTCGTTTCAAAACCTGCATGTAGAAAGGGTCGTTAACAGTTTGTTCAGCTGGTACAAATTCATGGTGCACCACACCTTCGTTGTCGAAAAACGCAATGAGCATCACTTTTGTTTTGGATTTGACATGACGTGCTTTCTTTGGTGTGTTCTGAAGGAGCCTGTTTTGAAGGCAGTTAAGTAAATGTGTACCTATAATTTACTGTGGTAATAAATAATTACAACGAAATTCCGGGAACTTTTTGACTGCTCCTCGTATAATAAGAGGAAATGTTTGTTTGTCTGTCTGCTATGGCCAGCCAAATGTAAGCCACGTAGAGATCTCTGCATTGTGTTCAGTCCTCCCATATATATTGAAAAAGGAATCAATTAGCTGGAGTGTGAACAAGTTGTTTGGTGACTTAAATCAAGAATGTTTCCTGTATTGGCATCTGTTTATCCCCTGATTTTTACAGTTAGCAGAACAAGAAATACTTCCATTCATGGAATGAGGATTTGGGTTCTTCCCTGTGCAAACAGTTTCAGATTTTGTCAATACATGACTGAAATATGTGAGTTAACAGATTGGCATACTGAACTATTTTCCATAATAATTGTCAAACAAAACCAACTCGACGTTTTAATAAAGTAATTTTAGTCATACAATTGTTTTCCCTTAAAGCGATCCGGATAATTGATCACGATACCCGAAGTTCGGGTAATTGGAGTTCTACTGTATTTCATGGCAATAACTTTTTTCATTATAACCTTTATATTACGGTCCTTAACTAAATGAATGCTTACTTTCATATAAAGTTGCTAGATGTTTTTCCAAGCACCAGAGACCATACAGAGAACATAGTCTTTGAAGAACCATCTTTTCTCCACCTTCAGCAGTTCCAGAAGAACAGAATTTCCAGAAGTTCATTATAACGTATCTCTGGAAACCATACACTTTAGAACAAATATTTGTTTTGGATGCTAAAAGATTAGTGCATAAACATTCTTCTTCAGTACCTCTATATAAACAAAGGAGAGTGTTCTTGCAAAGAATACTTGGGTTTCGTTTCTTGCTGTGAACGAATCCTTCCCTTTGCAATTATTTTTATATCTTTTGTATGTATTTTCCAGAAGCCATATTACCAGCCATTCGTAAGCATCAAGAATTGCTGAAAATAGAATAAAATAGTTTCTGTTATTTATTTCACATCTTTCTAATATGAGTTAATAATGCTACATAAAAGCAGTATATTACAACTAACCTGAGGGATGTGAAATTTCTTCAACAGTTGCAGCTGTAAACTGTGAGGAAGTTGGTTTCTGCTTGTACACAAAATCCACTGATCCCAATGGAAAATGAGACTTTTGGGATGAATCATTTCTATGAGCCCATAATTGAAGCAGCCAATTGCTCGTTTGCTGGCATAGAACATTATTGTCCCCTTCATAAGTGCAATTTGCATCATTATCATCACGCAGAACACCAATTCCTGAACCTGAAAGTAAAACATTTTTCTGTATATTTCTTATACTATTAGGTGGCCATTAATGCCAAATTAATATTTGAATAATATGTAGAAAATCTTTTCGGGTTTGCAGCCAGGTGAGAAGTTTGTTGTGGTCCAACGTTTCCGAGGCTGACGCTGCCTCCATCCTCAGGGAATCTGAAGTGTCGAGTTTTAACATTTAAGGAATATATATACCAACCCGTCAGCCTCGGAAACATTGGACCACAACAAACTTCTCACCTGGCTGCAAACCCCAGAAGATTTTCTACATAAGATTCGCCAGGAAAGCCTTAAATCTTACATTTGAATAATATGTTTGCTTGATAGTGGACTACTCGTGTAGTAAAAAAGATAATACTTGTGATCCAAAACTTCAAAGATAATGTATTCTATTATGTAGTTTAACATATTATAAAGTGCATTCTTAAGACAATTTAAAACTATACATATCTGAAACAGCTGTGCCATCAATGTTTGTTTCGATTCTCACTACAATACTTGGAAACACATACACCACCACACATGCTGCTTGCATTTATACCGGTAGTTGATGCTGCAGTTAATCTTGGTTTTTATCTATCCTGAATGCACTCTGTACTCATGACCAATGTCTTAGTCGCCTTACAGCTTTACTAATGAAAGTTGCTTACATGAGTGTTGTTCGAAGTACCGTTCTAAATAAACTGGGTCAATATTTGTTACCAATAATTTCAGCTTAGCTAGTAGATTTACAATTTGTGCATAAGGTGTCATTTAAACGTCATAGATCTGTCATAGTTAGTATATGGAGGAAGGCATTGATTGCCTTCTTCATAGAAAAAAAAGACAGTCAAATGCACTGCCATATTATGTCATCAGTAGGGCCCAGATTTTTAGGCTTTTATAAAAGGTATTTTAGCCTTTTATTTTTGAGAATAGCCCTTTTTAAGCTTTAAACAAACGATTTTAGCCGTTTTATTAAACATATAATGAACACTAATTTTTACACCGAAAATTGTATTATAATTTTGACACAGTTATTAAATTTTTTTTACAAAATAAACAAATAACTATTCCTTATATCTGCATTCGAAAAATGTCATAAACAATTGAGATATGTACCCTTTAATGATACTATTATTCAATACAGCGCTCAATTCATTTCAGATCTACAACAATAAGCGCACCCAAGGGTTACAAATTTGTTCCTTTAATATACTTCTCTGTCGTTGGTTGCAACTTGTTATTTTAAAGTTGAAACGACAATTGGATTAGTTGCAGATTTCACAGTATTGCGGATGGCGAGGCAGCACATTCTTGTGTTACAAAGACAAGCAACAAAGCGATCTATACCTTGTTAATTTCAGTGTGTTTCTTAAAATGCACAAATTCACATCTTTATTTTCCTTTGCATTATTGGAAAATCTATTTTAAAATTGTGTTTTTCTGCAAAAGTCCTCTTTAGCCTCTAGTTTTCAGCAAAAGTCCTCTTTAGCCTCTAGTTTTTCAGCAAAAGTCCTCGTTAGCCCATTTTAGGCCCTTCAGTCCGATTTAGCTCTTTTTAGGTTCTATAAGATTCATATATTCAGAAGCAAGGGACATGAAACGGAAAAGTACATTAAAATTTTCTAATTAGGAAGCTAGGTAAAAAATAGGTCAAAACCTTCAAATCCGGACCCTAGTCATCAGTCAATACTATGCTGTGAAAAATTATATTTTCAATGTTGCATTCAATTGATTTAAGAAATTTGTAATCATGGCTAAAATGATGGAAAAAAAAACGCCCATAAACTACAGAGCATAACCTCAAATTACAGTCACCTGCCTACTGACCAGGTGTTTCAGATATCAGCCATCTTGATTATTTTCCTAAAGTTTGAATGTGGCTTTTAGGGTGTGTAAAGTGTATATAAGTTGCCAGTATTGAGTTAGGCCTACTCATATTGAACCTTTTTCGCAGGGTTTATTAGGAAGGTTCTGTCTTTCCTGGAAGGCCTATACTAAAGAGAGAGAGTTGGAATTTAGAGGCCCTTCAACATCTAAGGTGATGAGGGCCTATACTAAAGATTTTCCAGAAGCACAGAATTGCCAGATTTTGGAAATACCAAAGAGGGACCTTCCTTTTCTCTGTAATAAATATTTACATACGGACTATTAGGAGGGATAGTAGAAGTATGGGCAGAGTAAAAATGTGTCATGAATAAGTCATATAAGTGGCGTTAGTTAACTAAAGTTGGGACTATTTACATCCCACCTATGTTAAAGCAGGATGTGAAATTTTTATGTAAAAGTAGGATCATGCATCAATAAATCGGGGTGTCTAGCAAGTCTGGTTTGAGCCCATGACCTTTGGGTTCAGAGGCCCACACACAATAGCATATTTTGCAATAACTTTTTAAAATTACATTGGGAATATTTTTATTAAAAATATTTTTATCCTTTTCATCAAAACTTACATTGTAAATATCCATGTCCACCACAGGCTTCACGGCATTCCTGTATTCCTTGTTGTGCAGTCCAGCTTCCTAGCCCTTTTGCAGAGGATTGTGTAGCATGAATTTCCATTCCTAAAGCTGCCTGAGAAAAAAAATGGGTTTTTATGTGATTTACCTTAATCTTATTTATTTCTCAAAATCCAATAGATTTAGGTCTCTGGGAAATTCTTTAGGCTGAGAAAATTAAATATCTGCATAATCTTTTTGAGCTCATAATCGGTAATCGTACAGTCTAAATGTTCACTTTTTCTTCCCTTTTTCTTGCCCTTTTATAGGCAATGAGACTAATGCCACAACCGTGGATGAACGACATTATTTGCTACATACATTTTTTACCGTGTGTTTGCAACTAACTTACTGTAGTATCTTTGTCTGCTCCAGCCCACATCATCATAGCAAATTCTACCAAACACTGTGATGAGTAATCACTAGAAATCTTGATAGCATATGCAGCTGCAAGATATGGAAATAATCTCCATTGCTGAAACAATAAAACTAAAGTGAAATCATTAAGTCATCGAGGAACTATAAAAATTACAATAGCTTGAGAGTGCTACCCATAACTGGCTTCACTTATGTTTTTGCATATTTATTTGACAGTCTGTTGCTTTGAACTATGTGATTAACCCTGCAGTGCTCGCGCGCTGTTTCAGGACATAGAAGCTCGCGCGGCGTCTGAGAGACGCCGTTTATGTTTTACGTTGTTTCTATTGTTTTATGTTGTTTTGAGTGTTCATTTTGTTTATTGAGGGTTCTCATAGTTTATTTAATATTATTAAACATGTTTTGCATACATTGCTTCATTAAAAATATGTGAATTAAGTCAATTTACTGAAAATGAGCATTTAACTAATCATATTGGACACAAATCACTATTAGCACATAATGACTTTAATTAATTAACAATAAAACAATGTTGTTAGGCATGTAACAAATTTAAAATAATTTTAAAATATTATTGTCCTAAGACTGTGTAGGTATAACAACTTTTACTACTAGTTATTGATCTCTTCTTATCCCATTTAGAAACTTTGTCCCGCCCTACGAAATATTTAGGCCTATCACATTCACTATAATCATTATCATCATCTGTTTTTTGTTCAGTGTCCGTAGACTCACTTCTACACTCCGCAATGTCTTCTTTAGGATTACTATCGGAATCAAGTTCAACACCATCTTCTTCTTCTAGCAACTTTGCACTATCTTCCAATCATTTGGATCAGAAAGATTACGATATTTCTTCTCCTTTCCACTCATTGCCAAGCCTAAAGATAAATAATTTCCATCAAAAAAGATTGGTATTGTAGGTTTATGATCACTAGTTTCTGCAAGAAATTTGTTTTAAACCAGTAACTTACCTTGTAACAGTAAAGCTCGCGCGGCGTCTCACAGACGCCATCTACGTTTTCGCAACAATAACTTCACTCCACCGTTGCTAGGCAAAAACTGGAGGGTTGCCGTTTGGATATGTTATTTAAGATTAGTTGACCGAAAGGTAGATGGCAGGTCAGCACAATGACCTCATAGGTATTCTAGTTATAGTCAAATGAATCTGGTCTGGCGTCTGTCAGACGCCACGCGAGCACTGCAGGGTTAACTAAAATAATAATTTTTCTAAAGTTTTGATCCTAGGTTAGTACAGCATTTCTCGATGTGTTCTCTGTGGAAGCCCAAGGAAATCTTACGAGTTCTGCACGGCATGATTGGTTCAATTTTATTATATACGCACATGATACTAAAAATGTTAAGCAATAACAAAAATATGATCGTTTACATAAACATTGAATGAATAAATGAATGAATTTAGTCTCTATGTCCCATGAAGTCTAGGGCCTCCTACAAGAGGGGAAGCTCGGGTAGGTAAAGTCCGCGTGGTGAGCTATTTCACACGAACGGTGCTTTGTACAGTCACTTTGCAGTTCTTAAAGTTTGTTCCTTTAGTTCGGTATAAGGTTGTTCACTTGCTGCCTCCACTCTTTTCTGTTGCGAGCGATGGTCGACCAGTTCACACCCAGTTTTTGTTGGAAGGTGTCTGCCCACCTTCTCCTCGGCCTGCCTGGTGTTCTCATGCCTATGTAAGGGTCCCACATAGTGGTTTTCTGCACCCATCTGCCTTGCTGCTGTCTTGCTATGTGACCTCCCCACTTCCACTTTGTCCTGAGGGCTTGTTGTGCGATGCTCTTTGAAGCTGTGATTTTCTGCAATGCCTTGTTGGAGACTCTGTCTTTCAGTGTGATGCCAATTATCTTTCTCTCAATTTTTCGTTCGCATGTTTCGATACTTGTTTTTTGTCGCTCTCTGAGGGCCCAGGTTTGGCAGCCATATATTAGAACAGGGAAGATGCAAGAGTTGAGGACCTCTAGTCTGAGCTTCCGGCTTATGGAGTTGTTGAGTAGGATGTATTTCAATGACCAGAAGGCTTTCCAGGACTGTGTTATCCTCCTATGTATTTCTTTCTCCGTTCCTTGATTGAGTGAGACAGTTTGCCCATTACTAGTATGTAATTATTATAATAAGAATACAGTAAATGTAGTTATTGAAGCTCCACTATTCCCTGAACTTGAAAATTATTTGAAATTTCATCACCTAAAAACATACTTTCTGTCCCCCCCCCCCCCCCAAATAATATTTTCAAGTTGGTGCCTCTGATCATGTTTGAATCCTTAACCAAACTCTATGAAATTCTGCATAAGTTCAGAGGTCATTCAGTCAGCCTAGGTATTATAGTCAGTATTGCGCTGGCTTTCTGTGCCCAAGATGGCAGATTTGATCCCAATCCAGCATTGAGGAATTTCGTTGTTCAAAAGTTCCTTTGCTGCCAAAAGCACCGTCTTGCTGCAACTGTGGGGAAAGCCAATCTCTCAACACACGAAGGTATGAGTTTCCTGTCAAGGTGCTCTCTGCGAAAGAAATGGGCCATAGACTTTTTCATACGAAATTTGCACAAATGTGAGCACCCTCTTTCAACAAATGCAATTCAAATACGATTTGCCATTTGCAAGCTAGAATACTTTTAAATCGGAGGAAGACTGGAGTCACTGTATATTCAAGGAGACACTGTATTTTCAAACTGTACAAACTTCCTAAGGGAATGAAATTTTTGGGACTCTTAAAGACACTTTATTTAAAAAAAAAAAAAAAAATGAATTGTTTCTTTGCTCCAGTTCTGGCTTTTGTAGCTTTAGAAAAACTGACATAGTTGCCTATTATTACAGTTGCTATTAGGCATATAAGTATGTCTCCTCCAAAAGCGAATATTTAGCAAAATAGCTTAAATGCAAATCCAGAAATGAGGTTACAACTTTCTACCATAGAACCTGATATAAAATGAAGCTGTGTACAATTAAAAAACACACACTCTTCCTAATGAACATAATTATTCGGACACTGGTTTCCGTGTGTTTGTTAATTAATAAAAGCTAATAAAACATGATAAATTGTGTATCTTAAGAATTATTATTTCTTAATTATTTAAAGCTCCTTAAAATTCCATTGTATTAATTTTATTTCAAACTTGTACTTTAAAATATGCATGCATTAATAACGGGTTTCAATTTTGAGTATGTATAATATCCTAATTAATTTAACAATAGTAATAATAATAAAAAAAAAAAAAAAAAAATATTACTCTCATTTTAGAATTGCTGTGATTGCATTATAGATTAAATGGATTCTTGTAGTGAAAGAAGTTAGTGTCCATGTAAAACAATCAAATATACCTGCAATTGATATTCGATAACAGGAAGCTCTTCACCATCCAATGGACCAAACTGTTGACGGACAGCAGAGTACCTAATTGCTATGACTACCGCTTTAGAAAGTAAACCAGTAGTAATGTGAGTGATGCCATCACGTCCTAATAGCAAAGTAGTGAGAGAAGAAGCTGAAAATGAATAATTACAACTATAATCAATATATACTGCTTTTTATATATCTGGGAGTCTCAACCTCCTGGAACCGTAAAAGCCTTCATGGTCTGTTGAGGGAATGCTTTGCTTGTCACATTACTTTACTGCCCCCTTGAATCCACATAGTTATACCACGTACATCCTGTGTATTCAGGCAGACATTAGAAAATCTGGCTATCGAAAATCCAGTTCCTTCAGATTTTTGGCATGGTTTTCAGAGCGCATTTTCAAATTTATCACTCTTTTCTGGATGCACCGTTCATGTTGTAGTGGTGCTGTACGCCAGAGTCAACTGTTGCTTGCATTTACTAACAGGCATACCTGCTAATTCTTTATTATTTTTTCATTTATTTGCTGTTGTATAGCCTCATTAAGAATTCAGCAAAGAAAAGAAGTCTGCTGTCAATCGCAGAGAAGTAAAATGCTAAAAAAAATAAAAAAAATAAAAACTACTTTACAGCAACATGTCTGTGCGAATCATATGTGAAACATACGACATTGACTCACTAAGCTTTCTTGCAGAATTCCATTTGATCTGAGTACGATCTAGTTTTCATGCAATTATTTTCCATACGGTATTGGAAATCACATTTCCTAGAGAATACATAGAATGCCCTAGCCCCATATTTGACGACCAATAAAATGTTTCACGCCACACACATGAAGACCAATGACATGCCTGCTTTCAGCGTATTGAACACGGTAGTAATCCAGTCGTACTTTTTAGGTGCATCAACCTTGAGACTCAATTTGATCTGAATTCCCATTTTCATGAGAATTTCAATATAGTAAGCTTATTCAAATTGATTTGAATTCTCCATGAAAATGTAATAAAATATAAAATCTGACACTCCTCAGGTCAGGAAGTTGACAAACTTTTTATTGTCAACCTGTACTACAAATTTGCCTTTAGAAGGTGAACCCAAACATTGTTACGTTATGACTTCATAGTTGATGTAATCAAGTTTATCTTAACTATACTGTGTAGAATATAATAGAAGGGTATGATAATTATATTTAATGGTTCTGTGCAAAGATGAACTCACCAAATCTCTTTCTAGGGTCCTTAATAGGTGAAACATACTTTCCATCAGGTGTTACACTGCCCACTCTGTCTAAAAGATTGTCTTTAGGTATCCTGTACCGGTTGAAGAAAGCAAACCTGTCATGAACAAATAATTTTTATTTATTAAAATAAAAATATGATTATTATGAAGTAGAAGATAAAAAAACAGTGTTACATTGAAAGGCTTAGAGGCTATGTAGGCAAATACTAGATTGTGACCAAGAAGACAACTGAGAAACTGATAGGAAGAAGATAAGTGGAAGCTTTTGCACAACTGTGTGAGGGACAGGAGTGAAGATTATTCATTGTAGCAAGAGTATGCAAGTAATTCAAATCCATTGTTGCATTTTGCTTAAATTGGGATTTCACAATGATGTGTGAGGGATGCGTAGCGTTCGCCTTAAATTTTGTTTCATACTAAAAAAAAAACCTGTGATAACTTGGGAAAGAAAGTGTGGCTCATCATGAAGCTGATTCTGAAACACAGGTGATGCTATTCCTGTTAGCACTCTGTAGTTTCGAAAAAAAACTTTGCCAGTTCTTCTCTTGTTGAGTTTATTGGGCAAAATCCTCTGGCATCTGCCACATGATAGCCAAACAATGTCGCAGACATCTTCGGTGGTCTGCCTGCGATCTTGTATGAGGTGCACTCCGGAAGTAACGCATAAAATTTTACTGGCGATTGTACATGTTGGATAGCCGCATAGTGTTAGCAGGGGATGTAAATTCAGACTTTCTGCTAGTAGCATTTATGCCAGTCAGTCCGTTTTTCTGAGTGAATGAAGGTGTAGTTAACATTTGTTTGAATGGTGTTTACTATACTGATAATTATGGAGTTTTTGCGAGAGGAACAGCTTGCAGTCGTAAAATGTATGTGTGCAAAAGGTGAAAACTGCATTAATATTCATCGTGAACTTATCTCTGTGTGGGGGGGATCATGCTGTGCACCATAGCACTGTGAATAGGTGGATGGAAAAGTTTAAAAAAGGGGAGACTGTCCACCATTGATCTGCCACAAGAAGGGAGGCTATCATCTGCCCGCATCGATCAGAACAGGGTACATTTTGAAAAATTCAGATGCCTCTCGTGTTACTGTTGAGCAAATTTGCCTTCAAACAAGCTTAACAATGGAACAGTCATAAGAATCATTAAAGAGGACTTAAAATGGCGAAAGTGGGTGCATTTTGCATCAAGACAATGCACTACCCCACAGGGCATGTGTTGTCACAGAATTTCTACTCGAGCATGGTATTGCGACACCGAACACCCACCTTATTCACGTAATCTTGCTCCCTGAGATGTTTTGTTGCTTGACACACTGAAACTTGGTCTTCGCGGGAGGCAATTTTTACCGAGGGCAAGTCTGGGTTCTGCAGTTTACCAGTCCTAAAATGGCTACCTGAAGAATGCTACAAAAAGTATATCAATAATGGATTGAATGCTGGCAACTGTGCTTATACAAAGAAGGAAACTGTAGTGAAGTAACATATGTATGTCAGATATCTATGTGCAAATAAATAATTTTGAGAATTTTTTATGCATTACTTTTGGCGTGCACCTCGTAAGATCACAACTCAAACAGCAGCGGCATTTTGGGTGTAATGACGTCCAGAACGGCCATTTTTAAACCACTTGGAGCATTGTCTCCAAATGTTTGTTTTAACATCTCAAGCATTTCTGTGGCATTTTTTCAGAGTTTTGAAACAAAACATTATGCAGACATGCTGCTTTCTCACGTCTGTCATTATAAAAAATTGCAATGTAAGCAGCTTGCAACAACATAAAAATGCTCACAAATACTAAATGCATTCACTCAAAACAAAGCCATTTAACACACTTACTCACAAGAGATGGATAAAATGTTATCTACTCGGTCGTGTGCTACTTATTCGGGAACATTTGGGTAGCACCTCATATGTTGGCAGTGAAAAGGTTAAAGGAGGAGGAGCAACGTGAATTTATACTTACCCGTTGTCAACTCCATTAAGTCCTAATTTTTCACCCATATCCCCAATAAGTACTCCTGGGTATTGTAGCATAGTTTTTGGATCTCGTAGTGGAGTAATGAATGCATGAAGACCATGGTTTGTTCCATCAGGTGTAATTAATTGTGCGAAGACAGTGGCATGTGTAGACGATTTACCTGGCAATTAAAATAATAATGCACAAGCAAACTTATATTTATGATACAAATTTTTAAGTATCACTGTCACATTTAACTTACCTAAACTTCCAATCCAACACTTCCCTGCTTCAAAATCTTCAGAATGAAGAATGAATTCTTGAGTTTTAGGGTCAAATGTGGCTGTAGTTCTCATCTTTTTTGCGTTAGTCCCATGTGCAACCTCTGTTAATGCATAACAACCACTGATCTAGAATGTTATATTACAAATGTAATTACAGTTCAGGTACTTTTCAAGTTTGTTTAACTAATATACATTAGTGTTTTGTCTACTATGCAAACTATACTGGTTGCTATTATGAGGCATTTTCGAAAAGTATTTTTATTTTCATTGCATTCTCCATGTCTTGAACTATTTTTTGACAGTCTCTGCCATTATTCTGACACCGTAGCAGGATATCAGTTTTTGTATTTCCATGTCATGTAACTTTGCCGCTTTGACAAAAGCAATCCTTGCACTATTGCTTTGCGTTTGTCATCCTTATTGAAATTCTAACCAGTTAAGATCCGCTTCAGATTAAGAAAGAGATGGAAATCACTTGATGCTAAGTCAGGACTCGAAGATTGAAGATAAAATTGTAAATGCCATTTTCTCGTTTCTTGCATTAAAAAAATGGTTGAACATGCTTCAAATTTAGTGGATTGATCTATTTTCTGGGTAGTATGAAATGCATACAACAGTAACTAGAAATGAACTGTCTTCCAGACAGCCATGGCTTGCAATATTTGCAAACTTTGACCAAACATATCTTGTATTTATGGGCACGGTTACTTATGAGTAGGACCTGATTTTTGGTATCCAGCAAATAAATATTTAGTTTCCTTAATGATACTAACTTTGAATTCAATTTAAAGTTCAAGACATTGCCTTCAAAGCATTCCTCATTTTTTAGTGTAAATAATTATTGTAAAATAATCATATAAAAATGGATTTAATTAAAATTAATAAACCTATGTGAAACAATGTATCCATACATGAAGTTTCAATAAACAACAAACCGAGACCAAGTTGCTGATCATGTATCATTTGTTTTAAATTATATATTCAAAATCCCCTTGGTATATCAAAATAGGACGTGTGCCTTTTAAGATAAAATTTTAAATATATTTTTAGCCAAAATATTTATAAAAAATAGTATATCGATTCTTCTAACTGGGGTGGAAAAACATTTGATATCTATCTAATGCATTCGTACTGACACACTAGAAAAATAAATAGTGACAACAGAAATAACATCTGAAAATAAGTTGACTTTTCATTCTCTTACATCATCTGCTCTGTGCATAGTTGCCGTATTATCAAGAATTGATGTGACAGTTATGTGATACATGCATACACGTAATGAAAATTATACATGATTTTCTGCTGCTAAATTGAATACAGCCATATTATTTGTGTCATATAAGTGGAGCTTGACACGTTGGAATTCTAACTTGAAGAGAGTTTGTTAGGAAACATCAGTACCTGCTATGGTAACCTTGTTTCTTGTTTCTGGATCTTCTTTTCTTAATTTTACCGATGATTACAACTTTCTGAAGTCAGTTAACGAAATAAAATTAGACTTTCACAGTCTACTGATAACTCAACTGTTGGTTCATGGTTGGCAGTGCAGAGTCTTCCTTTTTGCCTTGGACAAGAAACTAATGACATATCCATGACATTTCAATGATTTGACATGCAAACCTGATGTAAGTTTTAACAGCTTCACAAAGATTATTGATTTACACACAGCTTAAGTAGAAATTGCACAGTGATCAACCAAACAACCATTCATTGCCAGTATAAGCAACTTTTATTAGTAAGACAGTGGAGTTCCAACTTGCCTTTCTCCTGCGTATGGTATGCTGTTCACAATATTTTTCTGCACTCCCAGTTTAAGTGCCTATCCAGAGTGATTGATACTTACAGACTTGTGGGGCATGATAATTTTCCCATTAACATCCACTTACCTGGTGTTCACCTGAACAAAACCCACCATCCCAATGGAATGGGTTCTTAAACGGGCTAAATGGATAAAATTTTCAGTTCTCTGGTGGAGTGCTGAATGTCAGGAAGCAATTCTTGCTTGAAAACGGGCTCTTCATTCATTTCAGTGGAATAAAATCTTATCAACTATGAATATAAAATTATTAATTATACAAACCTCTTCTCTTTCTGCAGCTTGGATAAATTTTTTATGCTTTTCTGTGCCCAAATCTCTAATGCTGTTTGTGAAGAACACAAATGGGACGAAATACTTCAGACCTAAACATGGATCATATAGACTAAGTGCTAGCACCAAGTTCATGAGCTGAAAGCAAAACAAAAATATTATAAAATCAATATAATGCACAGACTAAAATTACTGCATAAAGATTTTCATATATATCTCTGAGAAATTGAAATTAGCAACAAGTGGTACAGTCGTGTGCTTATACCCAAAGTTTCAATAAGACATTATTATCTTTTAGGACCAGCCTGTATGCAAGAGTCAGTCTGTAACGCAAATTGACCTAATATGGGATTTTATGGAGAAAATATGACAGCTCATTGGCACTTCCGTCTATCAGTGGCGTGCGGTGAAAAATTAGGCGAGGGAAGCAATATTATATTCTAGATTTTTATAAGTCTGTAATACAAAAATAACAACTCGCCCAAATTTATTTGAAGACCAAATCATTTCCCCTGTCCTTGGCAGCAAAATCACTGATAACTTTGGCATAAAAACCTTCACTACAACGAATGTTTTCCAGTAATTTTCTTTCTGTATAATAGTAATGATAGCCTGGACATTCTGTTTTCCTTTTGGGAATTTGGTTTTAATTATTTTTAGCGCAGAAAAAGAACATTCAACCAAAGCACTTGAACGTGCATGAATTGTAACTATCAGTTCACACAATTTTGTAAGCTGATACAGTGTGCTGTCCATATTAGTTTCTTTTAAATGAATTAAAAGTTCATTCGCAGTTTTATTTTTTAACTCTTCAATGGAATAATACACACTCAATTCACTTCTTAAACAAGGAAAATTGAGATCTTGACCATAAACGGTTTTCAACGATAAAAAATTCATTTTCGGGAAACACCTTTTCACACTCCTTGTTATTGTGCCAATATTTTATTTTTAAACAGTTTTTTATCACTTGGCGCACGGAATTTATTAATATAAATTTTGGGAGAAGAAATCATTATGTAGGAGGCTTTGTTCTTCTACTTGTTACTTTTATAAACATATTATAGTTGGCCCTGTAATTACAGATTGTTAATACGCTGTGTTGCGTCATATGTTTTGGTTTAATGCAGGATGTCACGTACTGACAAATTGTCGTGGGTTCTGCTGCGTTTTTATCTATTGTTACTTGTGCTATGGGGAGACTTTGGTTCTCCCGTGATTGTGGAGTGTTTCTATATTGTTAAGAGCACTGACGTAACAAAAGGCTTGTTATGTATAAATGATCGAGGACAATGGTGCCTCAGTCTCACTCTCGTTTTATCCTTCATCGGCACTTCTTGATTCTCCGTCTGGGTGTCATCTTCTTTGTGTTTCTATCCATCGGGCGATGGACATCGACCTGGGACTCCTTGGTTCAGTGGGATGTGGCTTCAGTCTCGATTAGGATTCTTATTCAGAGGTATGTACTTATCTTTGATATATTCTCTCGAGTATTATGAAATGCGTTAAGATGAATTAAGCCTTTCAGGTCGATATGTAAATGTGCTAGGCGGTGATTTCTAAACTTGATGCCTGTACGACTCTGTGTTTATGATGGCTGTAATTAATATTTCTATCGATTGCCTTCAGCGTGTACCTCTGTTCCTTGTGTAGTTTAATTATCCCTGAACCTTGTGTCTATGTCCGTTGTCCGAGGAGAGTGAGCCCTCTTCTTCAACCACTACTCCGTGGATGGAGAAGCTATTTTGGTTTTTTGAGTAATGTAAGTTTGAAGAGTTTATTATGTAAATTTTATTGTTTAAAGAGAATCGTATTTATCAAATTGTCTGTAAAATATATTTCCAGGAACTGATTATTCTGAATTTATGTTAATTTCAAAAGGGTTATTATTTATTTTGAATTTAATGATATGTATGTATTCTAGGCCTTCAGCCGTTTTGTAAAATAAACCCTTTCTCTTTCTAAAACGCTTCCTTTATGTTTTCTGACTTTTAAGAAAACATATTAAATGCGAAAGGCATCGAAACTTGTTCGAAGCCTTTCGTTAAATATGTTGCCTCTTTCTCCGGTTCTCCTTTTAGTCACACTTATTTAGATCCTCTGGTAATGGACCTGGCGTCGGTAGCAGAGAAAGGAAGTCCAGGTAATTAATATTCGACTTGGTGACTCGCCGGAGGAGTGGTGCATTGTGATTAAATTTTATTACTGTAGTTTGAAAAATTTTAATTTCTCTAAGTTTTAAAACTGTACTTCAGTTTGACTGACTGCATTATCTAAAATTTTGTAATATACTTTTTTGAAGCATTTTTCAATATCTCGTACTTTATCCAGCTACGATCATTTGATCTGAGGTTCAGTTATTTCTTCGTTACAAGATGTGTCTGAAAATATTTTCTCAAAGTCCAAGCCTTAAAAGCTTTTCAATTTCACAATTGCACTCTGAAGTTTGAGATTCCTTTGTTTATAATCCCGTTTCCTGTTTAACTTACTGCAGCCAGCCCTCACTCCACATCACATCATGGTGACGTCATCAGTGAACAATTTAAACTTGTTTTAAACTTATCACACATAATAAAATTTCACTTTATCCAGCACATTCAACCAAAGCCTAGTTTCCACTGAACTGAAACATGCATTAGTATACAAAACACTTGTCTCGACAAGGTCGAGGGGTGAGAACCAGTTCGTCATATTTTCTTAAGAATTTTGTAAACAAGAAATATTGTAGAAATCACAACAACATGATACTGCAGGCAGCCCATGTTCCCTCACTCACACAGGACTTTACAGTGACGTCAGCAGTTAGCAGCGAAGGAATGATAAGGTGATTGCTTTCATTATGCTTGTACATAGGCACATAGCACATGTGGGCACACAATTCGTTTATTATATTTAGGGGAAACCAGTAACTTAGACACATGTTAATATAACGTTATGGTTTTACAACACAGGATAGAGCCCTTAAGAATACATAAAACACTGTAATTTCAACATTATTTTTTTGAAAAACAGCTTTTTCAATGCGTTCACATTTTCATTTTAGCTAGGTTTTGTGGGAATCCACAAGTTCAAACAGACCTGTCCCTCATTCGGAGATTTTGCAAAAATATACAGTTCACTCATTCTGTTGCCCTCACAACCCTGGATGGGACGAGTGGAGCCACCAGGCCACATTCCATACTTCCACGCAGTGGCGAGTATTGCGGAGAGAATTTGCTTCCCGCAAATGAAAGTTTTTAAATCATAAAATAATATATTCCTTATTGTTAAAAATTGGTTTTAAAATAAATTCTTGTTTTCATGTTAACTAAAGGAAGCATTGCTTCCATGGTTGCCATACAGGTATGTATAATATATAGGAAGGTAACTTGTCACTGCACGGAACTTGAATATCAGTGCGGTGGTGGCAGCTGCTGTCATGAAGGCATTAGGGAGTTCAAATGCTTATATAAATTAACAAAGAAACTAATGACCGTCCCTCTCGCTATTTTACATTAATACTAAGATGGAATGCCTTAGAATGATATTGCAATATTAGTTTAGTTTTTAAAGAGATACTGTCTTAAATATTGTCATCCAACGACACTGAATGCTTCTTCGGGGATAACGATTGCAAAGGCTTCTTTGTCTGGTAGACAAATCTTCGTAACCAGAGTGTGAAGAACGTGGTACTCCATGTCTTTTTCAGCTGGACACAGATTCACACCTCCTTTTGGAAGCCAAAACTTTGCAGAAATTTGGGCCATCTACAAGGGCTGTCCAGAAAGTAACACTTTTGAAATAAAAAATAAACAAGGTTTAAAAAAATTTTTATTACATACATTTCTTAGGCTAATTTGCTACATAATCACCATTCAAATTAAGGCATTTACCATACCGTGGCACAAGCTTATCGATACCCTCTTTGTAGAAATCCGCTGCCTGCGATTTCAGCCACTTCAGAGAATTTATTGGTAAAAGTGTTTCAAAAAAAGCTTTAGACTTTGTAATATGCAATTCATGTAGAAAATTCAAACAAAATCTTAGCAACGTTGTATAATGACGACTTTCTCTTCATTTTGGCAATCACTGTACTTTAAGATAATTTCATTTTTGCAATTTTATTGAAAAGGCTATCATTCTTGCAGGAATAACATTAATCATTTCTTTATATTAGTGCTTTATTTAAACTTTTTACATCACTTATTTAAAATGCATTAAAGAATTCTTGTGATGGGATCTTGATGTACGCGCCCACAACTGCATTCTTGATGCTCGGAGCATGACAGCTAACATCTGAAACATAGGTAAAAACAAAACATATAAAAATGATGAACTCTCAGTGGAATAACGTGGGAGGATGTATAAACTCTGATTGAGGATCGTGACAAAAATGGGGTAATGAATTTGAAAAATCAATATATAAATTTTGTAAATCACTGAAACTGTATGACTAATTAACCCTGGTAGAATAAAACCCTGATAAAATTTTTAAAAAGTGACAAAATTAGGGGTTGTGTCTGAACACATTTCATATATGTAATCAATTTAAAAATATATATATAGAAAATTGCAAATTTAACCTTTGTAGAAATCTGACAATACATTAAAAATATGTACATACCTTTTTGCATTGACTGATGAAAACGCTGCAGCTGTACATGCAGCTTGGGCCCCACACTTGAATTGAGGATGTAGGCTCTACATCGTTGCAAGCGGTGACATGCTCTTGCTCGTCGCAAGATTCTAAGTGATGTACGTCATGCCACGCCTCTCCAAGAAAAGGTCTTCTGCATGGGAAGAGCTCCACCAATTCTTCATGAAGTTGGTTTGGATGAACACTGAAATGTATGTCACTGTATGATGTTGAGTGCGTAATTTATTGCCATATATGTTGTAGACGGTGATGGTGGATGAGCTTTGCATTTTTGCGTGCAGATCAGTACAAGTGAACTGTTTCTTAAGAAGTGAACCTAATGAGGTGACGAAGTTACAATGCCCAATTAATTAAAAAATCACAGAGTATTTATACAAAGTGATACGTGGCAAAATGTGTAATATTTTACAAGAAAAGGAGAAGTGGTAAAATTTATCTCATCAATAAAAATGCAATTATTTGGTATTCATTAACAAAACTGATGAAATTGCGTCTTCTGAATATTAACTTCTTTATTTAGGCCTAAGTGGCTTCCGCTTGACCTTGTTATCAGCAATAAAATGTGCGAACAAATTTTTATTATAGTCTTTAAAATGACATTGCAGAAAGAGTGAGGAATTCATGTCTGAGTGTAATATAATCTGTTTATCATCTCGCATCCTGCCTCGGCTGTGATTTGCATACTGATGCTTACGTGCAAAAATGGCTTCTTCACACTTAAACATTTTACTCACAAAATTTCTACTATTTAATTCCTTCAAAAATTTTCTCTACACGACACTAGTAAGAAATCAGCTTTGTAGGGGTTTTGTCGTGGTGAACCTGAGTAGAATATGTTGGGTACCACATTGAAGGGGTATGTTGTATACCACATTATAGGGGATTCGTGGTGTTATTCTCGTTGGAATAAATATCTTACCGTTTGGCTCGTGACTGTAGATTGCCGGTATGTGGCAAAGCTGCGTCTTCCTCCTTTCTATGATGAAGTAGACTGAAATATTTACTTATAGGCCTAGTTGGGATAAGATATATCTGGTAGAGCTTATTGAAAAAACTTGTATTCAGGGGAATTCAGATTAACTTTCAAGTGTTTATTTATCTTCACAAATATTACTAGCAGTGCAATAATTAGTATTGGTGCTACAGAAATCTTAACAAATGAGTATTACTGTTATGCGTGGATGGATGGAGAGAGAAGCGGTTCAAAATATATAAGACTGACTTTTAGTATGGGCCATAATTACCCTATATCTCGTTGCCTATGCAGTTTACTGTTGCTATCTTTAGGGAGAAAAACCAACCTTAGTAATTTATGCGTAATGTTGCCTTCGTTGTTCCCATGATGATCGGCTGCTCTGTCTCCTTCCTCGGTGATCCAGGTCCTGGCCTGTGGTATAACACCACTCTCGTACGTTGAACGACTCCTTAATGCTCCAGCTCGACCGGCAGACTGATTCCTAGAGAGATCCCTATTTTCGCTTGAGTTCCGTCTTATATACACTTCGCTTCTCCCCTCTCTCCTCCCCTTATTGTCTTACTGTACACAAGTCTCGCAACACCCCTCTCCTCACCATGTCGTTCTTTCTTACTCCTTATTGGCTACACGTGACGGACTAGTGACGTCACATGGCTTTCGTACAGTGCGTCACATCGCATCTGCCTCAGCGTGAGCTGGGTTTTACCTGTTGGAAGTCACGCGCTGTTTGGGAAATTCCCGTTGTCAATTTGTTGACTAAAATATCCTGTCCATCTTGGCGCTCAAATACCTCGAACAAAGGAATTATGGAATTAAATTGATATTAAAAATGGAAGTCTTGCACAAATTCCAAAATTGAATTAAAAAATAGTAAATGTGAAATCGGATTAAATAAAAAAATTACAAATCTGAAATAAAATTAATGTCAAATTAAAAAATTTAAAATAAATCTAAAGTCAAAATAAAAAAAATGTTAGATGGGTCGGACCATCACAAATGTGAAATAAAATCCAAAGTCGAAATAACAAAATTGAAAAGTGGTAGTTGGTTCGGTCTTGCATAACTGTGAAATAAAATCAAAAGTCGAATTAAAAAATTAAAACACTTGGGTCGTTGTTCCACTGACTTTTGTCCTTAACACCATAGGAGGCACAAAGGGCGCGAGCACCCAAATATCCAAAGAGCAGTGGTCAGTGGTCACTAACATCTCATAGTGGTAAGAAGCACCTCCGCGCCTCCGGTGGCATCAGCGACAAAAGTTAACTACTTACTAGACAAGGTTTACTCCAAGGAGGTTAGCTCTCTCTTTACAAGGGGGTCACATCACAGAAATGTGAACAACTCAAAACTTGTTTCAAACGCTAAATATTTGTTTTTTCTTTCTTCTTTCTTTTCTTTTTCTTAATCTGAGAGATAAGAAAACCAAGTTGCATATCTGGTTAGGCAAGTCTATCCGAAAGACTGGAAGCGATTTATGAGGGCTACAATGTCCCCTATTGTACGCTTGTACGCTTTTGCCAAACATAAGAAGTTACTTAGAAAGCTAGTGATGCAGAAATGAGGATTCCTTTTACCTAGACAGGGCTGATTAGTTAAAAACAAGGATTTATTCATAGGCTGTAATGACATTTGAATAGTGATAACAATGACTTTCACAAATCAGATGACAAAAGCATGCTGGAACACGACTAGTTGATCTAATACAAATATGATACACGAACATTAATATGAATAGTTGAATAAAAACACTTTCTTCAACGCACTTTATTTACCTTAGTAAACTTCTGGACGGCCGTTTCGCAGGTGGTGTTCCTGCATCATCAGCAGAGTGTCAACTGAGGTCTCTGGAGCAGGTGTTTGTGAGGGTGTCTGTTATGGTGGGGGTGTAGTGGAGGTGGGGGTAGGTGATGGGGGTTTGGTTTGACTGCCTGTGTGTATTAATGTGTCAAATAGCGTGTGTGATCTGAAATTGAGTTGGTTATTTAAAACACCTGCTCCAGAGACCTCAGTTGACACTCTGCTGATGATGCAGGAACACCACCTGCGAAACGGCCGTCCAGAAGTTTACTAAGGTAAATAAAGTGCGTTGAAGAAAGTGTTTTTATTCAACTATTTGTTACACAGCGCTAAAGTCGGACACAAGAATGAATTAATATGAACGTTAACATAAACGTGGGAACCTCAGGATAGATGTTATAAACAAAAAATGATTGAACATGAACAGTTAACGAAGTCAAATGTGTATTAAAATACAAGACAATATGACAAATACAACTTCAAAAGCCTTAAGAACATGATTGTGATATGTAAACTACACGGAGATTTGTTTAACGTTTCATAACTCTTGTTGCCAGGAGTAAAAATTGCCATTAAATTGACCAAGTCTAAGAGGGAATTCTATGAGATTGGTGAAAGGTCTACTTTAAATTTCAAGATGGGGCTTTGTATGTGAAAAAAGTTAGAGCTTCTCCTAGTATTTTAACGGCCCACACTAAAACGTTAGCCCTTGGACATGTGAAAACTTTTAATTTTAGTCAGGTGAGTCAAGCAATGCCTTCAAGGGGACGGTAACGTCCAATCCCTATGATTTACGACATTTCAATCTAAATTCTTTTGTCATGTTTGTGAACAGACAGCAGATTCCAATGGAGGGCCTCTCAATTTCCACAGATCATGAAAAGTTGTCGGCTTTGGCTTATCATACTTTATTTAGCAGTTCCGAGATACATCATTCCAACAGCGGAATGCAAATCATTAATGATAGAATTTTTCATGTTACTGTTTGATAAAGCTTTGCCATCGGCAATCATCTGTATTCTTTACTCTGGATACGAAAACTATATAGAAATTACAAACCAGAAACAGATCATTACAGACTTTACGACATGTAGACGGATTTGCAGGAGTTTAACCTAGTGATTGTCTGCCACACTTTATTTACAAAAATCAAAATTTCTTTGTCATCTCAATTACAAGAATTCGTAGAGAAGGTGCTGATGCAGGTGAGACTTCCCTTTCTACTCCAGGTGAACACAGAAAACACCAAGAGGAAAGAAATGTTCATTTGGACGATCTTGATAAGAGGGTAATTAGAGATACCATTAGTGAATTTTATTTAGTAAGAAAACAGGTGCGTACATGTCCTAAACTGTTGCCTGTATTGAAAGAAAAAATAAACTTTTCATGGGGGGTACACGAAGGGTTTTGAAAGATATGGGTTATAAATGGAAAAAATGTCAGAATGCGAGGAAAATATTAATTGAACGCCCACATATTATTGATTGGTGTTGTATGTATCTGAGGGCAATACGGCGATTCCGGGAGCAACATCGCTGTATAATATATATAGATGAAACCTGTATAGATAACAATTTGACGGTCCATAAATGTTGGCAGAGTGACAGTCAATCAGGAGTACTGACTAAGTCAGGTTCAACTAATCGCCTCATAGTCGTTCATGCTAGTTCAGAAAGTGGTTTTGTGGAAAATTCATTACTAATTTTCTAGGCTAGTAGGGCTACAGGAGATTACCACGGCCAGATGAATTCAACAAATTAACACTCAGCTCCTGCCTAAAAACAAAACAAAAGGTATCGTACTAGTCGTTTTCTTTCTCTATTGTTTGGTGAGGTTCCCTTCTTACAGCAAGGGTCATCATTCACACTAATGGTATTGTAATAATGTATTAAATCTTAGTTGTAATAATAACATACTTCATTGATGTTAATATTAATTATTCTTATAATTTACACAAGAAGAACTGTCTCAGACTTCAGCGACTTCACAATGCTTGTGAGCATTTTGTCTGTAATGTACGTCGATATGATCATATTTCAACCTCTCTGAAGTTCTTGTCTTGGCTACCTCTTCATGAACGCAGAAAGCTACATTCTCTTTCAATGCTTTACAAACTACTTCACACTAAAATTCCTCCTTACTTGGCCTGCCGTTTTCACTACCTATCAGATTACCACGATCTCGGAACAAGATCCCATGAGGACACTACCTTATCTATTCCCCCTCAGAATACTGTATTTTATTCTTCATTCTTCACTGTCTGAACAGCTCGTCTGTGGAATTCCCTACCTGAGAATATAAAAGACTGCCAAACACCCAGAACGTTCAAGATGAAGTTAGTTGACCACTTGACTACCAACCATTAACATTTATATTATATACTACTTTCATGTTAAAATTGTTGCTTTCGTATAAGTTTCATTTACTTTTCTTCTTTTTCTACCTAATATTATTTTCTCTCTAATTTGTTCTACTTACAATGCTGAATTTTCATTATTAGGCTATAGTTTAATACAGTTTTAATTACAGTCTTCACTAGCATAATTTATATTTATATAATACTAGCTTAAAATGCCCGGTGTCGCTCGGGTTTTGTATTTTGTTAATGCGAAAATAACTTATGAAGGACTTTCGATTTTCAAACTCTAGGTCTTTAAGGTCTTTATATAGGTATTAAGAATTTGAAATGGGGAAGAACGACTTATCACACACAAACTATTCCCTCAGAAAACGCTAGATAGGCTATAGCTTATTATAGCTTATAGCAGATCTCCACGGCTTCTCCCAAGATAATTAATTGAAAGATTAACAATTAAGAGCAAAATAATTAAAGTATTATATTTATTAACACTTTGCACGCAAAACATTCATAGGTGTAAACTAAACATTTGATAGGCCTAATTAATGAAACAGCTATAAATCCGGCTTTGAAGTGAATTTCATGATTAGAAAATAAATGGAAAAATGCAGTATTCGAAAGATTATGAGAATTGAAATCGATTAAACTCACGATAAAAAAAAAGTGCGTAAATGTATTTGACAGACAGACATAGTACATTAGTTTTTATTTATATAGGTGAAGAATGGAATAAGCCTACTGAGGCCGTGATTTCTATATTCATTTGTCCAGACTTATAATTCCGTTACATTTCAGGCAGATTTAACGACCCTACATAAGATATTTTAATTACGATTACATATAAAAACGTTGTAGCCAGGACCCCGAACTAAGCAACTTCCCCGGAATTTTCTGTAAACTATATTCCATGTCAAATAAAATATGTTTAACATTACCTTATCGACATCTATAGCTTTTATAATAACCTGAGATATCCATTGCCTTCCATAGCGATCGCGACGATATTATTTCCAAGGTATGACAATAATAGACAAAGCCTTCTGCAATTGATTTGACAACTCAAATGAATAACTCAAAACTGATGCTTCGAAAGCGTAAAAAATGCACGTTTTCTTGCCGTTTTTCACTCATAACTCGCGAACGAAGGCTAAAATTAAAAATGTAGTATGACAGAAACCTTCCCAAAGTTTCATGGCGATCGGATGAATGGTGTAGTAATGCATAAAGGACATACACACACACACATACATTCATTTTTATATATATAGATAATCATGTTTATCATTTTTTATTCTTAATTAGATTATTTGGTAAGGTTTGAATGTATCCACTTCTGGTTAGTAGAAGAGAAGGCCTTAACTACACCAACGGTAAATATATATAAATAAATAACTTAAATTTATTAGTGTCATTTGAAAATAACGTGTATGATAGGAAAATTAAGTGATATTAATTACCTTTATAGGAGTCTGCAGAAACTCTTCATGCGGTAAGAAATTATAAAAACATATTTTTTTGCAGCGAAGAGTTGCTAAATGCCGCATTTCATCTAAGGACGGTGTCACTGAAGAATGATGAAAAAGAGGATCATCTTCCATCCTTTTCCATATATTCCACTGTAAAACATAAACTGAAATTTAGTGTACCAAAGCAAAAGTGACTCAAATTTGCACTCATCAAATAATATACAGAACAATTAGTTTTGGTGTGAATAAAACGAAAACACCGATAAACATTTACTATATGTATATATATGTATATGTGAATGTATATGTATATGTATATATATATGCATGTGTATCATATGCTTCAATAGCATAAAACAATCATGTTTTCTGCCAATTTTCCACTCATAAGTCATGAACGAAAGCAAAAATTAAAAAATCCGACTTGGAGGTGCATTTAGACACCCTTCAGTCCATCTACGTTAAAAATTTAAGTTCTCTGCTTGCTCTAGATTTGGCTGGGCATTGCACACAAACGAACATACATACAGACAGACAGACAAACACTTCCTGTTATTTTTAATGCAGAATATTTGGACATGATTTTAATTTATGAGAATCAGGGAGCAGTTTTCTATCTGCTGTATTCCTTTATGCTAAAATTATATAAAATACATCATTATTAGTGCATGAACGTAGAATTTACTAGGCACATGTTGATATTAGTTTCAATATTCTGATATTTTTCGTATAGTTCTCTTTTAAATTTATCAAAAATCTTTGTTTGTATGAGACATCGTTAAGTAATGTGTAGATAAGTTTCATGAAATGGCTGGTCTACAGGAGTTAGCAAGCCACTGCATTGTTGGTAGTGAAGGTTTGAATAGCTTTAAGCGTTTTGAAGATAAGCGAGATGCTATGGCCAAACAGGCATGAAGAGATTTAATTTTTTTATAAAATCTGGTAAATCCTTGAACTTCCGATCTTCCATTTGTTTTACAAATATATACATATTGCAATTGCTTTATGTCAGAAGATCATCAGGGTTCATTAGAAAAATACAAGCAACTATACTGTATAATGAACATTTCTGTATGTGACTATATTTACCATTTTTTTGCATGTACAAACAAGGCTACATTTATACATATTCTATAATCTTAGGAGCTAGATAGATGAAACAATCAAAACCTTTGGGCTTTGTTCAGGGAAAAAAAGGGGTCAGGCCAAGTTTATTCTTGAATGTTCCCCTTGAATTTTAAATTTATCATATTCGTATACTTATATCTGAGACAGGACTTGTACCCACAACCTCCTGCACCATGGTACAGGACTTCGTCCCTTAACCAATGCAACTGAGACAGAGAGGTACCGGTACTGATATGTTTTATATGTTGCTAGCTAGAAGCTGTAATCTGCAACCAAGTCATAAGCATTGCACTACCAGTTGCTTTTTCAGCCTTGAGTAATGTAATTGCAAAAAATTAATTTGCCCCCCCCCCCAAATTAATGACGGCCGTAAATTTTTATTTGATACTAATCATAACTATGTAAAGTAATACAAATAGAAGGTTTAATATGAAGTATAAAATATGATATAAACAATTTGTTGTTGTTCCATTACATTATGTTATTAATGAACAGGTAGTGTACGACTTACATTAAGACAATTTATGTAAATTATTTAAAAAAACATAAATGCCTAACAATAAAAAATTAACTTTAAAACATAATATTTTTAATTACTACAAAAATTAAACTATACTTGCAAAGATATGACTCAAAATAGAACACATAAGTTACTCATCACTATAAAAATAGACTTGCACGATAAGAAAGGAATGATAAAATTATGAAAATAAAAGCAACATTATATTGTAATATACAGTTTTACTAAATTCCTTAGAGTAAAACATTATTTACAATAATTATCAATGAGATCAAAACTGGACTTAAATCAATAAAAAAAAAAAAGCAGAAGTTTAATAATATCATCATATGAGATCTTTGAAGCTAACTGATGTTCGATGTTAATAATGCTGAAGCTTGTAAGGCGTTCTTGTGTCTTCTTGCTTCTTAAGTAGCATTTTTATTAGTTTTTACTTACTAAACTCCTTTCATTGGATGCAACTGATACAGGCATTGTTATAAAAATTCTAAGTGCTGTTGCCACATTCGGATATTCATCCTGCAGTCCATTGAGCAAATTAAGACCAAAAGTTTTGCAGGAGTTGCTGTTTTCATTGTCTGTGTTAGGTCGAGAGCATGATATTTAAAACTGTTTATTCTATTATTAATTCCTCCTTATCAAGGTCATTACTATAAATATCAGCTGACTGTGTTGCCAGAATTTCAAGCTCATTGTCTGTTAACGCCTGCAACTCAGTCCCATCAAAAACCCCAAAATTGTATACATTTTGTAAGGCTTCAAGGCTCCAGCACCTCCCATTCTCCAAATCCAACTAAGTGTAGTTAGAATGAGTCACTCTTCTTTAGTCACGTCATCACTAGCTGTATTTATGTATTTAAAAGGCTTTGAAAGGGGTGGAACTAGAAATACCGACTCAAGTATTAATAATATGACGAAATTAGTTTATTTCGTTTGTTTACCTCCCCAAATCCACAACAATAAAAATAATGCTTTAGGCCATTTTGCACCTGGGTCAGTTTGTCCCCCCTAGATCCATCACTGTAATGATGAGATATACGTGTAACGAGATATGAGCTTCATTAAATTTGGGACTCTCTTCCATGATCAAACATTAGTATTGAGCTATCCTACGACCTTCCTTAGATAAGCAACTTTATGTTAATATGTAACAAGAACTACTGAAATTCTATCATTTGAACTATTTCTAGTTTTTCTTTCTCCATCCAGCAGGAAATAGAAAATAAAAATAACAATGAGTACCAGGAGCAATCCTGAGAGTAAATGCAGCTTGTGCATAAAGCTGAAAACCTTCCCATCTTCATGTACCGAATGTCTAAAAATCTGGGAACTTCAACCTCCCTGCCTGTATAGGGATCACGTGTCATTATTTTTAGTAATAATAATAGTAATAGTAATTCATTCTTGTGTTCTACTTTAGCACTGAATAAAAAAAATAATGGAATTAACGTTACTTTTTTGCACAATTTATTTACCTTGGTAAACTTTCTGGATGGCCATTTCATGGGTGGTGACATTCGGCTAAAGATGTGGGAACACCACCAGCAAAAAAGCCATCTGGAAACTTTACCAAAGCCAAACAATTGCCATAAAAATATTATTAATTCAGTGTTAATAAGAACAATAAAAAAACTTTAAAACAGTAATAATAATAATTATATTATCATTATAATTTTCATTATTATTATTATTATTATTGTTATTATTATTATTGTTATTAGCAGCAGCAGCAGCAACTGCTGGTATTTACAGTATTGATTGTTTATGTAGGCTACTGCGGAAGGTTTTAACATCCTACATAATTTCGACAAAATGCATTTTTAAATTACGTTTTTAATTCTTTAATAAAACAAGAATCATTCCAGGACCACAAAAGGAAATATGTAGAAAACTTTGTACATCCTCCTGCAGAAAAAAATGGCACAATGTTTTTTGTTAATATAATTCCTTGTTGCTGGATAAATCTTAAAATATAGCTAAATATGCTTAATCTTCATTTTGAACGACAAGCACATTTTCTTGGCTCAACAATATAACAGAAAGAGAATAGTTATAACCCAGAGAATTTGAGAGAGAGAGTTTGCCAGTATATCGCACGTGTAATGCCACTTAAAGCTTGGAAGAGGAAGTTTGAGAGAACTGACAGTAGAAAAAATTAGATGTTAATTTAAATTAAATCCATCACAGATTTGTCTTACCTTAAATTTAAGAATATCTTCATTCTCAATTATTAATTTTAATACTTTCCAATTGAAACTAGCACTTTTTCTGTATTTATCCAGTGGGCCTGGTGGAAAATCTTCTAAAAAGTCATGTTCGTTCTTCATGCTGATAAGATTTTGGTATTGAAATCCGTTGTTGCCCAGCTCTGTAATAAAATATTTTAAATAGAATTGAAAAATAAATTAACAATAAATGAATTAAATAAATAAACAAACTAAACCCAGATTATGAGAAAAAAGTTATTATAGGCTACTTATTAATGTTTCTCTTGCTAAAATTTTAAAAAAAAAGTTAGTAAAAAATGAAAATCTACCACGATGACTTAAGGCCTAGGCCACATAGAAAGTGGACTAACAAATGATTCTGCAATCTTAAGAAATCAGGTGCAGTAGTTACGTGTAAAGAAATGTCTCTATTAGTTATATTGGCCCAGCAATATTTCAGTTAATTTTTGTGTTGCTTATTTTTCATTAATTCATGTTTAACTGGAAAAATTTAATTAACCATATATTCAACTGTAGTTACCAACGTGTTGGTCAGGCCCAAATGCTCAACATTTTAAAAATAATCTTATAGTCTGGGTGACCTGTATCACACAAGAAATCCCGCACTTTTTCAACCAACTTTTCAGTAATTTCTCTCCGCCCTTCAGAACTCCATGACAAATATCTAAACCAGCCCTGTTCCACTGTTCTTAAAACCCAAATTTTTATTCCAACTATTTCCAAATTTCAAGATAAAATTATTTCCTTCCGAACATCATATACACTTTAAAGAATAAAATTTCCGTTAACTACCCTACACAACACTTTCCTTGCGGTTGAATTACAAAGTGATTTGTCATATTAATACAGTACTATATAAGTCCATTTCATGAACCAATTAAGGGGTGGGAGTATGAAAATTTTAATATCTTTGAGCCCACCCAATGTTTTTCGAAAGCTGACGCCTCTGGGGACAGATGATTCCCACGAATGAAATATATTAGGTGTGTTCCCAAAGCTAGGCCATGTATTGTCATGTAACACGATTTTATCTAAATTAGGCCACCTTAGGATTTTTAAATTTATATCATTGCGTAAACAGATTATGATGACTATACGGGGATTGACTGAGGAAAAGAAGTGATTAAAAATGAAAATTATTTTAAACAAACAATACATAGGAAAATTAAACTGAATTTCTAAGATATTTTCGGGTTGCTAATGCGTTCTTGCAAGCAATTTGGTATTTCCATAAGAAGTGCATGTGCAGTAGACATGGCTGTCTGGATGGGGGGGCAGGGTAGAGCCACTGCCCCTCCCTGAAAATTGTGTACACATAAACCTCTAAATTAAATGACTATAATCAATTAATGTGAAGTGAGGTTTAAGTTTCCACATAAGTTAGCGTTGTTTGGATGAAAACAAGCTGTAACAGCTGACTAGATATGAGCATGTAGGAATAATTACTTCTCCTAAACTTGAAACCATTTATATCCAAACATTTTATTATAATGAAGATAAGGCAAGATAATGTCACATTTTATATTTGATATGAATAGTACCTATGAAATTGTAAGGTGTAAAAAGTTATGTGAGTGCATACATCAGATGATTTCTTTGTATCCATGGCCATGCAGTAAATGAAGGATGTTGATTATATAATAATAATAATAATAATAATAATAATAATAATAATAATAATAATAGCAATAATGTGAATAGTAATAATAATAGAAATAATAATATGAATAGTATTAATAAAAGCAATAATAATAATAATAATGATAATAATGTGGTTGTAGTAGTGTAGTGTATGGTGGTAGCAGTAATTTGTTCATTGGCCCCCCCTTGACTAAATTTCTGCGGACACCCATGGCAGTAGATGCAGTTCGCTGAGTGTCGTGAACTGTTTTAATTAACTCTATGCAAAACCAAACCAAATGTTAACTCACCTTAAAATAGACAAACCAATTTTGTGATTGTTTTCAAAATATGAATGATTCCTCGAGATGATCTAGTTCGCGCTGGCCACATAAACCCAGCGGCTTGCTCGCTAGACTGCTGTGTTGTGTAAAATAATGTATCGTGATGTTAGAGATAATGGAGGCTCCAACCGAGCAATAAGCAATCTGTCAAGGTCAAGGCAGCCGCACAGTGGCCCCAGAAGAGCAGCTTCAGGGACAGAGCATAAACGAGCACTTGTGTTACAGTATCACCAGGGCCGCCACATGGGGGGTGCTGCCGGACCCAAGGGACCAGGGCGCGGGCCCCATCCCGGTGATGTGATAATTTTATGGAAAACTGGAAAAGTTTGATAAAATGTTCTGTTACACGAGTAACGAGAAGGAAGCTCCACGGAGAAGGGAAGAGAGAACTTTCTGAATGAGGATGGTCGGCTTCGGTGAGGGGCCCGCGACCAGTAGCCTACATGGTCCAGGGCCCGACCCCGAGATGTGGCGGCCCTGAGTATCACCGATCTTTGAACGTAAAAATCCGTATGTAGAATCGTGGTAACCAGTGGCGGACGCAGAATTTTCTTTGGGGAGGGATTTGAGGAGATAGAAAGAAAACAACCAAAAAAATATAAATAAATAAATAAATAAGTTCACTTATATTTATAAGATTTTATAAAACTATAATTTTGTCAGAAGTTTTGTTTGAATGTGAAACATGGGCACTTACATTGCAGGAGGAACACAAGTTGAATGTATTTGAAAACAAAAGTTTTAAGGAAAATATTTGGTCCAAGGGGAATTGAGATTAAATTAAATGCAAGGGGTTAATATGAGCTGGATATGTTGCTTGAATGGGAGTGGAGAGGAGCATTTATGATAATTTTAATGAAAAGACCAGGAGGGAAATGACCATTAAGGGAACCGAGAAGAAGATGGGATGATAACGCTAGGACGTATCTAAGAGCAACTGATGATAGAAATTCGAACTGGACACAGTTGACTAAGGACTAATGTTTTCTGTATTCTAAGAATCCATTATGCTCTCTTTTCCAAAGAAATAAGCCATTTAAAAACTAACGAACACAGGTATAAAAAGGTTGTAAATTCTACCGTACTGATTCGCAATTATAGCCTATTCTTTTAACTTTTTTTTCAAATTTCGGGGGGGGGGTATATCCCCTCGATCCCCCCTCTGGGTCCGCCACTGGTGATAACAAGCAAAGTGCTTCAAAATTATTGATAAAACTAGACCCAAACAACAGAATAATTAACTCCGCACTTAATAAAATATTCATAAATTTATATCTTATAGACCTAAATGTACTTGACATCCTCTTTTCCGTGGCCATAAGCATGACAGGCTCATGTCTGTAAAATAACTCCGGGATAAAATTCCGGTACTACTATGACGGTCACATACCTAGGCTAATTTGTATTTTCTCTAGAAAATTTTAGTCAGAAATTTATACCTAGTCGTTTGGATTGCTGGTATCATCTTATAGTATCGGTAGACTAATAATAGTGTTTAAGCATTTTTAATAATAGAAAATAAATTCAAGTAGTAAAGTAATAACAAATGCAATAAACCATTTAAGCACATTCACATACATAGTAAAGTGTCAATATTTACCATATTAATCTGTGTTATAAAAAATAAGACTAAAAGGTTTCTGGCATTAGACTATTTTGTTGGAACTATAAAACTGTCAATTACAACTGCTTTCATGCAGTGTTCTGTTTCAACAAATTGTTGCCAACAAAAAGATCTGACGTAATTCATATCTACGACAGTCTAATCATCCGCTTATTAACATTGATGTCTATTCTCTTCCAGAACTTTCGCTGCGTGTTTGTACGCCTTCAGATATTTTGACAGAAATAAAGGAATAAGCTTATTGTTGACGTGAGGAATTTTCTGAAAATAAATTTTGTTAATATTTTAGTTTTTCCTCATATTTCTTCATATATGCTTTCAAACTGTCCCAAGAAACCATAGTTTAAAACTCAATAGTTTCTTAAATATGGCCTATTAACTCCATCTGTCACTTTGTTATATCAGTTTACCAGATTTTATTAACAATATTATCAGACGCAGGATCCTTTCCTAAATGTCGGCTACAATTCCCACAGTTGTTTGCCTACTTCCAGATGAGCCAGAAGCTTGAAATTTGTCATACTTACAGCTTAGAGTTTGTAACCGATGGACATATTCCAAAATAATCTATTAGGTAGATTTTCGAAGAAAAATCTATCTATTGCAATGGATACCACTTTATGATTTTCGAAAAATTCTTTCATATCTTTACGTTTCATGCTCCCCTAAGTACGAAACCACCGCCCGTTCAAAAAAAAAATTTGTGATATTTATATATATATTTATATATATTTATATATATTTATTTATATATATTTATATATATATATATATCTTTACACGATAGCGGCCGTAATTTTGAAGATATTTGAACCAAATTTTATTATGTTATTTCTAGGCCCAATAGTTCGGACAAGTTCGTTAATGGGCAAAATTGGCCCAAGGGGGTGGTCGGGGGAGGGGGTTGAAATTTTAAAACATTTATATCTCGGCCCCTATGAAGTATAGAGGGAAACTTTGTTTGAATAAATTAGAGTACTCCCTATGGAGTTCACAGTGACACCAACAATTCGGGGGTTCGAGTGAGGGTGGGGGTGGGGGTGGGGGTGGGGGTTGGGGGTGGGGGATGAAAATTCGAAACTTTTGAAACCACGTCTTGTGGGGTATCGTTGAAAAGCTCTTGATGAGTACTCTACAAATCAATAAATAGTTTCTTGATAGCTCTCATATGACGCGAGATTTTAATGTTTGAAAATAATAACACTTAAAAGAATTATTATAATATCATAATTTTGTCTTGTTTAGCGGCTTTGCTAATTTTATTCATTGCTGATCTTGTGCACGGCCTCCCAGAATATTATATCCTATTCTTGTTGTCAAAACAAATGATTGTAGGCTCTTCCTCTTTACTGCAGGTTTACCATGCCAAGGCTAAAGAAAAAGAGTGCTATGCAGCGACAATAAATTAAACCAAAAGCACTTCGAAATCTACCTCCGCCTGTAGGCCTGCCTAAAGGGATTTTTTTTATTTTATTTTTGACCCACGAAAAACATTCAAAATAGCGGATGCATCTTTAAGGTCTGTGTAAACCTTCTTGGAGGCTCATAGTAGCTAAACGCTTATTTCGTATAAAAAAACCGATTCCACCGGCAGTCACGGATTTTGATAGATCTACAAGTTTGATCCTATGACTTTTTGTCGTATTTCCATCGGTTATACCTTAGACTGGTCCGCCGGCCTGGTCTTGTGGTTAGCGTCGCTGACTACAGATCCGTCGGCCCGGGTTCGATTGATTCCCGGTACCTCCTCGGATTTTTCTGAGGTAGGGAGGTCTGGTAGGGGTGCACTCAGCCCGTGATTAAAAATTGAGGAGCTACTTGATAGAGAAGTAGCGGCTCCGGTCAAGAAAACCACCATTAACGGCCGTGGGTGTCGGCATGCTGACCACATGCCCCCCAATCCTGCCATCTGCCTACGGGAGATGACGCAGTGGTCGGGTGGTAGGCCAAGTCCCTCCAGGGATGTAGCGCCACGGAGTTTAGTTTAGTTTATACCTTAGACTGAGTTTTTTTTCTAAGTAAATTTTGTATATTTTCCTCCCATTAGGCCTATGTAATTTTTGACACATTTAAAGAGACAGATAGAATCGTAAAATTTGTAATGAATATTGGCTTCTACAACAGCCAAAAGGGCGCAAAATTTGGTTTTCTATCTGCTCTACAAGTATGGAAAAAACTGGCTGGATAACAGTGACGTCATTCATTTCTACGTTTACTCTCTTCCAGATGAACTAGAAACTTTAAATTTAGAAAACTTATAGTTTTTAGCCTATAACCAATGGGAAAATAAAATGTTAAAATTTTTAATTCTTCTCCTTCAAAATAAACTTCGCAATTTTTTAAAAATTCTTTACTGCGAATTTGTACGGCTTCATATGTTTTGACAAAAATAAATGAATAGGCCTACTGTTGACGTGAGGAATTTATTGTAAATTCGTTCTGTTAATACTCTAGTTATCCTGCTTATTCCTTCACATGTACTTATCAAACTTTCTCAAGAAACCGTCCAAGTTTACCTGATTTTATTAATATTATATATGTTTCGTGTAGATTTTTGGTTGACGAAATTACAGTATTGTAGAATACCCTAAAAATAACGGAACAAACTAAGTTTTACTTAATTAGCTTAAAATAATTTCAACGTCGTCATAATTAATTGCGAATCGAAAATACGCGCTCGTTTTACTACTAGCGACCTCACGTTCAAGCAACCAATGAGAGAGTAGAAGCGAGATCCAACTACTGTCTGCTGCTAAAACCCCACCAATCATCATTAAGATCGTTTGGATGTGACAAATAAACAATATGACAGGATGTGATGGTGATTTCTTAGGTGTTTGATGTTGGTGTAAACAGTGAAATATCAGCGTGCTTTACAAGGTTATCATTCAAGCCGTTTCTAATTATGATTATTTTGTGCTTCAAAAAGGACGATGGATTTTATACTGTCAGGTAAATATGTGAAGTCTCATAGTTTATATTTTTGAGGTTATTGGTTACAGATGTGAAAGAATGATTCCGGTCGTTCTATTTTAAAATGCTTATGGTGACATAAAAGGTGGTATGAAAGTCTACCCGTAAAAAACTCATGTGCCGATGTTCGTTTTAACAACAGATATCCACTAGATCAGAAAATGCTTTAGGCCTAAGCCTCAAGATGGATCTTGAGTAGGCTATTCCTAACAAATCAGAAGCATGCAGATTTTTAGAAATAACACTTAGACTACAATGGTTCAAAGGGGCGCTGTTTTCAAGCTAAAATTATATAACTAGGATAAAATTCGAGATTACAAAAGTAGGCCTCCATGCAAGGTCATTTACTGTCCACCCCATAGTGAAGATGATATTGACATTCTGCCCGAAGGCAGGTCCAGCCCCGGAACAAAACCAAAAGGGGACCCCATAGTAGCAAGAAATAAGGAGGATTATATAGGCTACCTAGGTTAGGGTTTATATGGCTCTTAAGTGGGTCTTTTTCTTTCTTTCTTTCTTTATAAGATTCATCATATCTTGGTCTTAAAAACCTGTAGAATCCATATGTAAGCACCTTTTTTTGTAGGAATATTCTAAATGTAAGCAAAATAGCTAGAAGTTCACACAAAATTAACCTAAAATTGTAGGCTATGAAACGATGCATTTTCATGAGAATTGTTTGCTCAGCTGTGGGAAGGAGTCCAGAAACAAGGCAGTAAATTTGATGGTGATCAACACTAATATAACTGTTCCTAACCTAACTGCTACTATCCTAGCTCTACATGTCACTGACACTACTTTCAATATTCCTGACCTAGCTCTACATGTCACTAACACTACTGGTACTATCAATATTCCTAACCTGGTTCTACGTGTCAATAACACTAATATCACTATTCCTAACCTAATTGTCACTTACGTAGAATCTATGAATATAGTTTGCGCGGGGAAAATTGGCCATATACCATATGTCCAGCAACAGTCCAGTAGCACTGGCACATGAATAAAACAGTTGCCCAGCCTGTATGTAAAGGACCAATGAGACATAAGTTTGTCGGTAGCCAGTGGGAGTGTTTGTATGCAAGCAAGGGTCCACATAACCTCTTGGAACAGCTCGTATAGAAACCAGATATGAGGATAATAAATATAGGCCTAAGTAAGATCACGAAGAAGTTGATACAAAGCTACCCTAAAATGGCAGAGTTAAATGATGCATACTCACATAAACTTAATTTCTGTGCTGGTCAATGGTCCTCTGTGGGTGAGGAGCGGTGAGCAGTGGGCCGGGTCATGTGGCAACAAAACATGGTGGCAACCTGATGGTGATAGCGGTAATTATTTCAGGTAGTTGAGTCATTTTTGTTGCTGGGCAGACCTAATCTAACTTAACCTAACCTAACCTTTCATAGATGTCTGGAATTAATAACTTTCCCAGTAATTCTACCAGTCATTATTGGACCCGTTTGCTCAGGACTGAAAAATGTGTGAATATAGACAAATAATGCTATTGACAGCATCATGCAGGGAGGACCAATGAGATGACAGATGATCGGTAGCCAAATGGAGTGGTGGTGGACAACTTAAGAACCGCATTAACACATGGAATAGGTCTTGCAAATACCAAAGTAACTTACTGTACCAGCTAGCCTATTAAATCAGAAATAAGTAAAATTAACTAATCTCTCTATTGAAAATAAAATAGCCTAAAAATTACACCTATCATGTCCTCTTGACTATAAGGGGCCATTCAAGTATTACATAGGCAGTAAGGGGGAAGGTGGGGGTCCAGGGTCTGCTTATTTTTTCTGACAAGGGGTAGAGAGGGGTCACGACAATTCTTATGTAAGCATTAGTCGACGAAGCAATTACAGTGCAACATCAAGAAGCAAGCAAAGCATGATGGAGAAAGGGCGTTCTGATGTCTATATATTCCCATTTATATAAATTTTTAAGATTAATAATGTAATTTATTGGTAACTTTTTTCTTCTTCTGCCAAATAGTATTGACGTACAATAGGCCTATCTCATAAAATCTTATGTAAGCGAAACGGGAAGGTCTAGCATTTGCTTATTTTTTCTTACAAGGAGGGGAGGGGTTACAAAATGACTAAAAATATGCTTACGTAATACTTGAATGGCCTATAATGCTGTAAACAGTCCATATTAAGAAGGCCTCAAAATTGAACACTCAAAAAAATGAATAGGCCTATCACATCCCATTGACAGTGTTACCATATCCAAGTAACTTTTCTTATTGTGGCATTTTTGAACTAGTTTACAGTTTCATTTTTACCTTTCCATTTAACAATTTTGTTTTTAACGGTAATTGCAGAAACATTTCAACGGTCATCAGAAGAAACAAGAAAAAACCCAATAAGTTAAGGTAGTAAAAATAAACACATACCGAGTAGTGCAAGATTGAAAATTAATTAATCTAAAACTTCTTATCCCATTCGGTGGGACTAGTAAGTCATTGAAATGAGATGCTATTTAGGGTCAAGTGAAGCCACAATTAAAATAATAAAGACCTTATCACTCCTTCTCTGGATGAATTGAACTGGCTTCGACTCTATACAGGCCATGATTTTCACTCTCTTGTGCTTCCCTTTCAAGTCCTGCATTTTTTGACACCATTCTATTTATCATCTCGTATTAATATGCTTGCCTCTCATCATAATTTCCACACCAGATCACAACATGACTTAAGACTTTCAGTACCATCCCATCGCACAGCTCTTTAGGCCCACTCCTCTTCATTCACCATTTCCACAATTCAATTTTGGAACTCTTTACCCATGAATATCAGGGAATATGAAAATTTCAGATAATTCAAACAAAAACTCCTTGGATACCTCACTCACTCAGACTGATCACTTTGTACATAAGAAAGTATTAACTCTAACTGGTTGTAAATACAGTAATCTAAAAAAGTCATTAGAGCTAGATTTCATTTTTTTATTATTGTATAGTGTTTTTGTTGTAGGCCTAATTCTAATTACGATTATTGTAATTTTAGTTACTAGTATTATTATTGTGATTTTTATCTTATTTAGTTTAAGTGCTGTTTTCTTTTTCTTATTGTAGTTTTCTTGAAATTTTGGTATTATTATTATTATTATTATTATATTTCCAAAAGCACAGAACCCTATTTTACTAACTGGCATATTAGGGTTATAGATTAAACGTATATACAGTATATACAATGCACTACATATGCATATTACAATTTTGCAAATACACTATAAATAAAACATGAAAAATCTTTATAACTTTGCTTTTTTAAGAAAAATTGATAAATTGGTGTAGTAAAATCAAAATTTAATAAATCAAGTATATATTAACTGATAACGTTCATGCATAAATAGGCCTAATGAACAATGAAATAAGAGATGCCTAACAGACTGGCTTTCCTCTTTACACTTAAAATTTGCAGAGGTAGAAATTTTAAATCTATGTAAGTATTCACTTAAATTCCCGTGCCCTGTTAAAAATAGAGTCATAATACAGTCTGGAATCGAAAGTGTACAAACTTTCTATCTTGCACTCTTGGGAAAAACAAACCTTTTGTTGTGCTACCGTTATTGCTGTCTTGCCAAATCCGATCCCATTGGCTGTGATTCTTTCTTTCTTTTTTTCTTTCTTTCTTCAATCCTGGTAGTTGGGAAAAATAAATAATACTTTAATTTAATTTGTGTTACTATTAGGCCTACATCAGATTAGCGGTGACCAGTAGAGATTAAATATTTTATTTGTATAATGTTTTCATAGCATGCAATTGTTTCTCTCCCTTATGGTTGCTGTGGAAGTTAAAAGTAGTTATGCATATCTTTCTGATAACTGACACATATTCATATACCTTTTTGCCTAAGCTTCATTAAGACCCATACAAAAAGCACATTCATTTGTTAGAATTCACTAAGGCAGCCATCGGCAACCTGATGACACATGCTCAGTCTTAGTCACATTGCTCTCAGATAGAAGAAAATCTCTATATATACAGTAGTATATATATATATATATATATATATATATATATATATAAAAGAGGCTTTGTTCTGACTGACTGATTGACTGACAGAGAATCAATGTAGAACTGTAATAGGTAGATACTTGGATTTTTGACAGTACCTTCATTTCATAATGTAAGTGCACACTAAGGAAGGATTTTGCAAAATTTTTATTTTAAATGCCAAAAATAAAATGTTTTTGAGGATACTTAATACCTTTCTACACAGAATTATATCAAATCCAAATCAAATTCCATGTATAGTTCTCATGACAACAATGTGTTGTTGGCAGTGTTCATAGGTAGCTTTGAAAGTGCATAATATGGTACTTTGACAAATTAGAGAAGCTATTGATAGAATTCATTGGTGGAAATAAATATTGAAAAATGAAATCCATGAAAATAATGCATATTGTGATGCAGTCACATAACTTTCTGTGCCCTGGACATAAAAAATACAATTTTCTCACTTCACATTTTGATGTAAAATAAGAGGTCATATTGTGGGAACAGCTTAATCTCAGTCTGAGTGTGTGTCATCGAGTAAGTTATGCCATATCAGAAGTCGGAAAAATTCTAGCCACTGATACGTTATTCATAGCTGTAGGCTTTGTATTTTTAGTTCAGATATATGAATGTTTATCATAGACCCTAAACATGTAAAAGGAGAGAAAAAAGGATGGAACATTTTTAGTACTATGCGCGGAGTATATTATCACAGTATACATACTTATACTGTGATATTATTATGTCCAAGGTTTTGGGAAGGAAAGTATGAAAGTGGTATTGAATTTCTTTTTGATTTCAGCCCTTTTTCTGAAGGAATAGTTTGAGTGTGATAAAACATTCTTCCTCATTTCAAATTCTGCACATCTATTTAAGGACCTTGAGGCCTTTAAAATGTTTAAAATCCAACTTTCTTGGTAAAGAATATTAATCTTGGCTGGCATTTTATACATAACATTTGTTTTGAATTGATAATAACATGCAGTGATTTGGTAAAATGTCGTCGAAGTGTCTGGTGCATTATGAATTAATTGCTATTGCATCTGCAGTGATCATTATGACAGTGATTTGTCAACAATTTGAATGTACCCTCCAGCTCGATAGCAATCCCTAAGATCACCGTGATGCACTTCCGCGTACAGTGTTAGGATTATGTTATGTTCCCTTTTGGTTTTCGGATTTGTGCTGTAGAATTTTAAAATTTATGATTTAATTGAGGTATTAAACACTACGAATACCTTCTAGTCACAGCCAAAATTTTTTTCACAACTCTTCACTATAACATTTTTTTTTGTGAGCCTAATTTAATTGCAAGCACTCGCTCGGTCACACACAAGAACGCATATACACACAAGAACGCATACACGCACGCATAGGTCTATACACACGCATGCATACACACAAACACACACCACTTCAAAGAATTGAAATAAGAAATAAATTTTTAAAATCAGGAAACAAACACGATTTTTCATTTAAGTTTTTTCCCCCAAGAAATCGCCTGATGGGAAATGCATTTCTTTTATCTTCTACAGAATCTATTTGTGCCTATATTTTCTGCAGAAAGTAAAATGCATGGGCTTTGATATCATAAGATCTCAATTCCCCAGCTTGAACCTTGAGTAGTATAAAGATATGCATGTAATATACTTTGCACGCGCACATATGTGATGAATATAATTCGATCTAGAACGAAAAAGTACATTACTATAAAATATTTTATTTTGAAACTATATGATACCATACACCATAAAGAAAATTAGCTGAAGAAAAACATCATTTTGTTCCGAAGTATATAAAAGCTTCTTTTTTATTAAGAGAACGATTCTTACGGAATTCAAATAGAATAAAATGCCATAAAATTCAAGTACAATATTCAAAGATGTTTTTCAGTTTTTTCTTCATGTGATTTATGTGATATTGTTTGCTTTTGTGTAGCTTAGCTACTGTAATCTGTTATTGAGAGCAGTGATGTGATATTCCAGATTGGAAGGGTCTCCATCATATAGAATTAGCACAGTCTCGCGGAGAAGGCGTTAAATATGTAACGACATACAATCCATGCAGCTCTGCAGGCCATGGTGGGAAATGAATTACTGTATAAATCCTGTCAATGTAAGCTTGCTGTATCATCAGCACAAATAATATTGCTCTAACTTATACCATTATTTGGTGAATTTCATAAGTTATTTATTAACAGGGATGCGATTTTTACGGTTTTAACAGTAGACGCAACATTTTCCAAAAAGTACGTTTTTAAAATTGGATGAAATTATTCGTGCATTGTCGCGAAATTATCTAAAAGAAACTTGCCCTGTACTTTCACTATTTTTTTTATAATTCGAATGCGAATATAGAATTCTAAAGAATTGAATGAACCTTGTTCTTTGTTTCTGTTTTAAAGGGTTTTTTTCTTTTTTTTTTCCAGACATCATGCAACTTACTCAGTACCAGGCATTTATGTAAAGTCTGAGGCTAACACTTCTCACTATTACATAAATATATGTATATATTTTTTAAATGTTATAGAAACTACTTTTTTTTTTTTGTGCCCACCCTTGCCCCCGGAGTGCCAAGCAATTAAGCCTAAACCTCCGGTCAAACCAAATTTTGGTAACCATATGTGACCTAAGTGCGGATAGGTCTTATGTGAAATATTTCCCGGGTGTGTTTTTTTAGTGACTTGTAGTTATGTATTCTAGAGATTTGTAGTGCGTATATCTGTTTGAGGGGATTATTGACAAGTCCGGCATTCGCCTAAGAACGAGGGAAACCCCTCAAAAACCTCGTTCGGACTGGAGTAGTGGCCAAATGACCGTCTACTTTGATGTGTTATAGAAACTACTAGCGATTCGCTATTATGCATATACAGTGCGATCAGTTTTGCTTTCCGCCGTAGTGTTTTGGGCTCGTTAATAGGTTAGCCAGTTCGCCGGGCACGCCGAGTAGGAAAGTGTACTGTGTATGTTGGCTTTATAGCCTATCAGTTGCTGTATTGGAATATGAGTAAGACTAATATGAGATATTTTCAATTTTTTGTTCGATGTGCACAACCCCTTGCTAAACGGGTGAAACTTACCCGCCACAACTTTCTACAGGTAGGTCGATTAATTATGTGTGTCTTTGTTTTTGGTTACATTCTAAAATGCGTTTCTCTCAAGTGAAAACAGTTATACAGGTTAGTCTGGCCCGAACTCCAAGAAACTGAACACCTTGATAATTAAATATATTTATTTGTCGCAAATTTCTTTTCAATTGACCAATTTATTTTAGTTAAAGAATACTAAGAAAGGGCAAAACTTACTTGCTTAAATTTTCCGTAAGAACTATAGAGGAAGATGTGACTCCTTAAACACCAATATTTCAAATTAAAACTCCGCTGATATGATATAACGAACAGAGATTTCGTTTTGTGCTGCAGGTAGACGTACAAAACTCGTAAGACCTGAGCCAAACAAACGGACGCGCTGTCGTCTGCGATGACATAATCTAGATCTGCCTGACCTTCATAGCACGTGTTGTTCTCTGCCAGTTCATACTGTACGGACCGTGTAAAAACATCTTAGTATGCCTCACAGCATTCAATAGTAAATTGTAATACGTTAATAAGAGCAATGGAAGGCGAATGTAGTTATTCTAGCAAAGATGTTGGTGGTAGTAAAGTGATTCAGTCAGAGTGGGGAAATAGTGTGGAATGTAGCCTATATAGGTATTTCAAACAGGTGCACCAAGATGACCCTAAATATGCAATTCAGCACCGTGTTTCGGATGCTACAGGAATTTCATTAAGCAGCATTAAAAGAATTTTAACAGAAGGTGAGAAATGTGTTCAAGATGGAACGAGATTTAGTACTCCACACAAAAAAACGACCAAGGAACAGACTTAGATGATTTTGATTAGTGTGTAATTAGAAAGACGGTGAATGAATTTCACAAAACAAAGTGAGGAAAGGCCAACTTTAAAAACACTATTACCTGTCCCAAAGAACAAAATAAATTTTTTCTGGAGGTAAATGGGCTCTAAGGCAAGTGCTGAAAGATTTACATTTCAGGTGGAGGAAAACAGTGAATAACCGGAAGATATTAATTGAGAAAATGGACATCCGTAATTTACGACTGAAGTATTTACGAAGTCTTACAACATACAGGGAAGAAGGGTGACCAATCATCTACATGGACGAGACCTCCATTCATTCAGCGCACACCAAAAAACACGCATGGAGTGGCAAAAGTAACACGGGACTGCTAGCTCCGGTTTCGAAGGGACAACGGGCTATAATTTTGCATGTAGATGGTGAAGACGGTGTTGTGCCCAATGCACTTCTAATATTTAAGTCGGGTACGAAATCAGGAGATTACCACGATGACATGAAGTTTTTCAATTATCAAAAATGGTTTACGACTAAATTAATACCCAACCTTCCCCAAAACTCTGTTCTTGTAATCGATAATGCACCATACCACAACGTAGAACTTAACTCCGCTTCAAATTCCTCATGCAGGAAAGCAGTCATGATGGATTGGCTTACACTACGGTATTCCATTTCGCTCCAAAATGTTGAAACCAGAATTATATTCACTGATTAAACTCAGAAAGCCCGCTTTGAAAACATTCAAAATTGACCCCCTTCTTTCTCAACATGGGCATTCCGTTCTACGACTCCACCTTACCACCCCGACCTAACCCCATAAAATTCATTTGGAAGTCACTCAAAGACCACGTGGAAAAGAAAAATGTACATTTTACTTTGGACTCTGCAATGCAATTGGTAGAAGAGAAAAGTCAGTCCATGACATCCGAAGACTGGATTTCAAGATGCCGACATGTTCAAGACGTTGAAGAAACGTACATTGCCCAAGAACCGGCTATTGATGCAGTAACAGATCAGCTGGTAATTCAAGTGGGAGATGACAGTGACGCAGATGACGATGGTGGTGGTGGTGATGATGATGATGACGACGACGACGACGCCGGTACTGTGTCTGGCGTTGAAGCTTTGTAGACTATTCTATATCCCATTCTAGTTTGATCCTAGTCAAAACAAAGGGGAGGAGTACTCACAGAGAGTGCACGTGTTCATAGTGTTTATGTTAGTTTGTTTATTCTCAGTACAACTGATCCGCAGGGTCGTCGTGAACAATGAATCCTTTGTTTTGTTTGCTAATTGATATACTATAATGATGACGATGCCAGTGAGAGTTTTTTATTTCACGTGTAAATGTTGATATTATTGTTGCACGGACTCAAGAACACTCGTTAGCCACACCCAGCTAATGTCGCAAGCTAATGACATTAACCAATCACGTTTTGTCACATGATGCGAATTTTCCGCGAACTCTCTGTGAGTACTCCTCCCCTTTGTTTTGACTAGGATCAAACTAGAATGGGATATAGAATAACAGCGATATTCTGTGAGTTACATACCATTACTTACATAATATTTCATAACTAAAAAATACTTTATTCACTTTATTTCTGTTTTCAATAGGTGTGGGCTATTGTGAATCGCATAGTTTGGAATGAATAGTACAGAATATGCCTTCTCTTCTGCCCCTACACCATTGCTACCGGCGGACGATAAGCTATCTGCGCGTGTTTGGTTCAGGTCCTAGCGTCCCAATTTATAACTTGTAGAAATTTCTACTTTGATAAAGTGTCGTAACATGTCTTCGCATTAAACCAAGGATAACCAGTTAATATAGGTGTTTTTACTTGATTCGCATTCCCTTCACAAGAACTGAAACGTTACTACACCTGAAACTTCGTTGTTTTAAGTAGGTATCATTAATGTACAGGGTGCGAAATAACAATGGGCAGAAAATTGTAGAGTAGAAAGTCAGTTCCATACTAAGCATTTGAAGGATAGGAACAAGGGGTCCCAGATGAATTAAAATCTGACTTTATGAAACATCTTTATTTAAGCATTCATGAAACCACAGAATTATTGTCTCTGTTGGACATTACATGAGAATACTATAGGAGTCATAGGAGAGAGGTTCCGTCTGGCGTTGAGAATTGAACTCCGGCTTAGCTCAGTTGGTAGAGCATTGGCGCGAATAGCCAAAGGTCCTGGGTTCAAGTCCCAGTGCCGGAGGAATTTTTCTCCTATAGTATTCTCATCTTTATTTGTTAGTCAATATGAAATGTAACTCACACGACAAGTGTGTATGTACCGTCTCTACTAATGAAAACTAGTACCCAATGAGAAACTAATCATTACATGCCTGTACTTAATTGAAGTATTCTACAACATGTCTTACAAATGCTAGACGGAGAAACTCAAATGTTTGTGCGTCACGTTTCACGTCACACGTTCAAAATAGTTCGAACTGAAAAATCAAATGCTTTTGCTTCTTAATTATCCGGTTCAGAGAAATGTCACAGATGTAAACAAACATCAATACTTATTGCTTAATTAATTTCAACGTGCCTTACCAAATGTTTGATATAACACCATTTTCATTCTGGCAAACATAGCGGTGTAACAAGGAATGATTGTCGTGTTCTCTGCAATACACCACGAGTGATCTGAAGCACTTCTGCTATTGCCATATTGCGAAATACCAGGTCTTGTGGATCCTCAACTGGTGCCACATAAATTGTGCTAAGCATTGTACTCCAGAGGAAAAAAAATCCAGCTGTGTCAAGTCAGGCGACCATGGAGGCCACCGCATTGATCTCTAACATGGCGAATTTAATGTTGACGCAGCTTCTGTGTTATCATGTTAATATCCTTCAATTGGGTAGTTTGATACTCAATGTCGTCGGCGTAGGTGGCGGATTTGGTATAGCGCTGGCTTTCAGTGCCCAGGATCGCGGGTTCGATCCCTGCCCAGGTCGGTAGCATTTATGTGTGCATAAATCTCACAGGCTGTAGATTTATAGGGGTGTAAAAGAACTCCTGGGAGCTCTCATGTTCTCATGTAATGTCCAACAGAGACATAATCTGTGGTTCATGAATACTTTTATATCCACCTTGAATGTTAACTGTACAATAACAGTGGAAGCCCGGTTACTAAAACCACTAATTAGTGTGTCTCACACTGCTGCATGTGACATAACTTGTCTGTCAGTGAGGTAAACCATTAAGGGCATCAGTCATAGGAGAGAGGTTCCATCTGGCGCTGTGAAGTGAACTCTGGCTTAGCTCAGTTGGAATGGCATGGATAGCCAAAGGTCCTGGGTTCAGATCCCAGTGTCAGAGGAATTTTTCTCTTATAATGTTCTCACATAATACTTCTATTTAGTATATCTCACGGTTGACAGATCTATAAAGTAGTCTATTCCGCTTGTTGGGATTTTTTAAAAGTACAGTCATAAAGAAAGTTTATGGAAGCAATGTGGTATGTTGTATGGTGACCACACCATTCCATACTATAATAGGCCTATGGTATTCTATTCTTTACTATACTATAATATGCTGTTTTTAAGGAAACAACTATACCATCAAGAAAATTACCTAGACGAAAGCCTCACGGACCCACATTTGGGATGTTATTATTTCAAATCCCTTGGCCTTCGAATCTGAGTAAAATTTTTTTTACTATAATTTTTTTATTTTTTAAAATCTACTTTGACAAGGGAATGCCGGATAGAAATTTACTTACCCTTGACCTTGTAATAAAACGAAATGCTTCCAAAATACATGTTGATGCAGGTCCGCATTGTGGTCAACTCTGGTTGAGTGGATTACGGCCTTAACTCTGCCAAGTAAAATAAATTATTATTATTATTATTATTATTATTATTATTATTATTATTATTATTATTACTATTACTATTATTATTATTATTATTATTATTATTATTATTATTATTATTATTATCATCTCTTGCTCATTTATACTAGGCGGCCAATATGCAGGGCTGAATATAAATTGAGAGTATCTGGGAAAAATATCTCAGACTATTCTTGTCACAAGCTTTCCATCTAGGGATTCAATAACATTTTAACGCAGAAAATCATATCACATTTACATGTTAACTTATATCGGCCTGTGTTCGAGTAGTCCTTCATTATAAAAAGATTATGAACCCTCATCATCTTGTAGGAAATCGCTGTGTGCCGATCGTTTTTGGCGGCGATAAAATAGAAGCCATCAAAACTGGCAGGTTGATGGATAGATCGAATCAGTCTATAAGATTCTTATCCTCCTAAATAGCACAGTAGCAGAGCCTTTTCTTGAGATTGTCGTGAGAGATTCCAATCTATCACCAAAAAATTTAAATGAAACAGTTCTTTCAAACGCGCTTGTGATTTGGGATTCAATTCTATTACGTTTGGATGGGCGTGAAAGGGAATAGAAGGGTGCAGGGGACATTAATCGTGTCGCGAAAGCTCATGCGCGAACGTCGCGATGCGGAACCAGCGTGTAAGTTGGGTGGCCTATACAAGCAGGGAGACACATCCATGTGATTCACTGCATGGTTGTATCGTGAGTAGTTACAGTGGGTCTGCGGTGCCATGCCAACAGGTATGATGCACGCACTTCTGATACCTTTTCTCTAATAAATTATAAACTTGTATATTTCTTTATTCTTTTTTTATAAAGGCAAATTAAACTTTTATCGATCTACTTTAGTTGCATAGTGCATCATCCTTGCACATATTTTTTATTTACTTCATTTATTGTGTAACGGAGATGGAATAAGTGTTTTTTATATAAATGAAGCGCTTAATTGTCATTACAAATTTAATTCAAGTTCTACAAGAAATGTTTTCTTGTTAAACCAACGAGAATTACTTTCTTTAGCTATATGAAAACTTTATAATGTAATATGGGCCTAATGTATTTAAATTTAGTTGTTCAGTTATTATCAAGATTTTCTTTGAGAACTTCGCGAAATTGATTAAAAACATAACTTCGCAAATATTTATGTAATGGAATTCAGGATAATATTTTCGATTATTCGCATACTAATTAATTGTTTAAAACATTCGTAATTCCATGTATGCTTTTACAGTACTTGTTTATTCTACATAATTGTTTGTTAAAGATCAGCTGTTTTATTTAATTAATTGTTGCAAGTTTACAGTTAGCACCTACGTGAAATAATTAAAACTAATCAATAGATTTTTTGCTTGTCTCTGTATTTAATAAGTTCGGGATTCTATGTATTAGGGTAAGGTGGTACATTTTCGAACATGGTACAATTCTGAACGGACTAAGATTTTTATCCATTTTTGGGTTTCAAATGTTAGCCAACCTGTTTTTAATTATATAGCGTCCATACTGATTGTTTTGTTGACCTGTATCCGCGAGAATGATGTTTTGAGTTGTCTCATTCGGCCACAAAAAATTATTTTCCAATCGAAAGTAAGAACTCCATGCTTGAAAAATGGCACGTTATAAAATTGCTTATAATTCCACGTTGTGTTACTGGAATATATTTTTGAGGACCAATTTTTAACTCATACCAACAAATAGCGTAGTCTTTAATACGTAAGTCATTGGCACAACAATGGTCATTCGTGAGCGGAATTTCAACAATGAAGTAAAAAACTAGCTCGAGGTACAAATACGAACAAATTTTAGGTACAATTTCGAACAGTACTTTAACCCGCGATCGCTTGCTTAAGTCTTGCATGGAAAAGCTGTTTTGCTGTCACAGCATTCTGCATGTTTATTATTATTAACTGTGCAAGTCAAATATAAAAATATGGTATTCATACATCTTTCAACAGTGATATTATTTGAACGAAGAGTTATAAACTAAGACTTCCTCTGCAATGTTATTACATCTCAGCATTTTATGCAATACACAATAGCATGCAGCTGTTAAGTATTTTTATTATTGCTCTTGATGTTATAACAGACCGTCTGTATGGTCTAGTGGTTCCTGACTACGGACCCGCAAGTCTGGGTTCGATCACCAGTACCTCCTCGGATTTTTCTGAGGTAGGGTGATCTGGAACGGGGTGCATTCAGCCTCCTGACACCAACCGAAGAGCTAATTCATAAAGAAGTAGCGGCTCCGGTTCAGTAAGCTATCAATAACTGTCGTAGGAGTCGGCATGCTGACCACATGCCCCAATTCGGTCATCTGCCTATACAAAACGTGACACATCATTATTACGCTCATATTACTGATAAATAATAATATTAGAAAATAATATTTGGAAGAAAGCACTTTGTTCGTTGAAAATGCCACTGTTGGAAATAGTACCCACTGGTGTTTAGAATTGTACCTACTGCGGTACATTTTCGAACGATATTCTGGAAATGAAAGATCGATTGCCATGACCAATATTACAGCCGTATGACTGATATTTTTGTGAAGGGTCAACTACATTGCCAACTTTGTGAATACAATACAGTTGAACTTGTCTTATGTTTATTGTGTTCATAAAATAAGAATATTTGTTAAGTGTTCGAAAATGTACCACCTTACCCTATCCTTGGTAGCTCTTCAATAATTAACTAAAGGAATTAGGAAACTCTTTATTCTGATTGACTGTTTTGATATGTTCCATCTAATGTACATTGACTGTTTTGATGTGTTCCATCTAATGTAGAACAAAATTTAAGTACTACGTCTCCTTATTGGAATATCAGGTTGCATAAAAACGTCTTCGAAAAGTTCTACTTTTTTCTTCTGCTGTTAAAGCCAAGACGTTGGCATATTTAATTGTACTTTCCTCTTCAAAAATTTCGCGTGAATTATTTTTTATTTTTACTGTATCCACATATCTACCTAATTATCATCATTCGTGTATGCTCATAATAAATTTTTAAAAACAGTTTAGTAATAATTAATTTTAGATAACTGGCTACTTTTAGCGGGATTTTCAGTCTTCGTGTCTGTTAGTCTGCTTGTCAGTCATGCCCAATTGAATGCAGTTATCACTATTCATAGCTTGTACGTTCCTGAGAGTATCCTAGGCTATTTATCGCTTTTGTAAAGTTTTTGGCTTTTGAAAAAAATAAAAAAGTATTATTTTACTTACAATAATTGATTTTCATAAAAAATAAAATACAGTACTGTATAACAAGATGTGTTCAGTATAACATTTTTGGTATTTTTTTTTTCCAAAACATTCATAGAGTGGATATTTAACGATCCTGACTACAGTTTTGTTATAAACTATAACAAATTAATATGAAGGTATGCTAGGGGAAGATTATTAATAAAAATAATGCAAATGCTGGAAAATGTTACTTTTATACCACGCTATTTTTAGTAACCAGAAATTTGATAAACTTTTATTTCTTAAATAGATATATTAAGAAGGGGTTTGGCAAATATTTATTTAAATTAAAACATCTAAGAGATTATTCTTTAGCTTTATGCAAATCTTTTTTTTAATTTTTCATAATAAATACTCAATATTTCATAAATTCGGATTCTAATTATTATTCGCTGCTGTTATTCATGTGATTGACACATCTGTTAAAATTGTAATTAATTATTGTGATATAATTATATTAAATCAACTCTGAAGAGGACGTAATTAAGAGGTTAACGTCTCTTAAAGTTAAGATTCCAATGCATCTTTTTCCTTAAATATAATTCTGCATTGAATTGTGCAATACTTATTTCCCGGTTGGCTTTAACTTAATTCTCCACAAAGCACAGATATGTCGGTAAGTTGAATTTGAAATGTAGGGTTGTTTATCCTGCTACTTTTATCTTCACTTTATGACTTTCATTATTTTTTCCAGGCACAGAGCGAAAGCGAGTGTGATTGCATTCTTTTTTTTTTACGGCGCGATATACTGAAATTGTAGTCTACAGCGGAACTAAATTAATGATAAGAAAGCTCGCACATGGAATCATTGAAAAAAAAAAAAAAACAGCGGAGAAACACTTTTCCCTGCTATTCAGAGCAAAAATAAATCTACATTTACCTACTTCTGCTAATATCTGGGCCTTGTAGGTGTTTTAAATATGTTTACAATTCTGTTGTTTGTCTTACGTAAGATAATAAAAATAATTACTGCAAGCATGAACTTTTTTATGTTTAAAACTGTTCGCAATGTTCGGATAGGTAGGCAAATAGCTTGTTGATAAGTTTAAGAGAGGAAATGTCTCATTGAGTGAACATAATTTAACATTTTTTAATTTGTAACTGCGATGTTTCATCACTAGTACAAGGTAGACTGTTCGAATAACGGAGAACTTTCAACTGTCAATGTGTCAATTGATGTACTTTGATCTAGAGCTTAGTTCCTACAGCTGTAATTTCTAAATACTTTTTATTATAACTTCTTGTGGCTAAAGATTGTTAATTTGATCAATAAAACATTTTAAGTGGCTAGCACAAACACATTTAAATTAATTTAAAGGTATTTCTACCACTTGTATAAATCGTGTAACTTTGCATGCTGGATATCGCAATAGGAAAACAAAGTAGTAAAAATCTCACAAAACGCCGACAGGCAATCAGCTATTCATTTATTAAGATAATTATTGATGTTAAAAGTTTCTAAACTAAAATTTGAGAGAAATGAATGTGCAGTTAACAAGCGAGGCGTAGCCGAGATTTAAATACACGAGCTAAAAACGTACAGTAGTTTTGAACTGCTTTTTCTACGATAGCGCTAAATTTACAGCAAATAAAAAAATTCAAAATAGGTAAGTTATTTATTAGGCAACGATTTCATGGTCATCTGAACCTGCGATCGTTAATTACATTTGTTAAGTTACAAGGTAACAGTTTCATGACCGTGTTGAACCTGTGATCATCAGTTGAATTTTTATTTTGGCGCGTTAAATTAATAACTGACTCTAAAGGGATAGCTTTATTTCTTTAGGAACCTGTGTTTTAAAGGCTCACATCAGGCATTACCGATAACAACTAATTACAACTTAATGCACCATCATAGAAAAATAAATAAATAGAAGATCTGGCGATGTCGACGTAAGCAATCTTTTAGCAGAGCCGTTCGGTTCGAGGTTTATTAAGATTTTAAGCGTAGGCCTATATGTTAATATATTTTTATTTTATTTTCCAAAGTACAGCAAATCCTATTTTACCTACATATAACTCGATCGGTAAGACCTGAGCCAAACACGCGCAGATAGCTTATCGTCCGCCGGTAGCAATGGAGTAAGGGCGGAAGAAAATGCATATACTGTACTATTCATTTCAAACTATGCGGTTCATAATAGCCCGTCACTATTGAAAACAAAAATAAAGTGAATAAAGTATTTGATTTTTAGTTATGAAATATTATTTAAGTAATGGTATGTAACTCACAGAATATCGCTGTTGGGTCTTCACTATTGAGTGCTGTGATGCGAACTAAGATGTTTTTACACGGTCTGTACAGTATGAACTAGCAATGAACATCACGTGCTATGAAGGTCAGGCAGGTCTAGATTACGTCATCGTAGACTACTGCGCAGCCGTTTGTTTGGCTCAGGTCTTACCGATCGAGTTATACGTGTGGATTATGTAGGTAGTTTCATGCTTGATTACTTAATGCAGATTGTTACGTTTCATTAGAGCGTTTTTGTATGTAGTTTGTAATGGATGAAGGTTTTCTGACTACAGAGTTTCTGAAAGATATTACAAAAGAGTATTTCACAGCTAATATTAAAATCGCTAATTTTAATGTAAAGTCTTCTATATACGTATCGTGGGCGTTCAAATAATAAATGTTCAACAGTTTCTTCATTTCCACATACACGCTCCAATCTATTTTCTATATTGATATAAAATCGTCCTAATTAGGAACGAAATTAACTTGGCCAGAAGCAAATAAGTGTTAATATAAAATCCGGCACGAATAATTTATTTACTCTTCATACGACTACTAATAAATATCAGGGAAGATAAGCTGTTTTCTGATAGATATATTTGCACTATTAATTCACAGTTCCACAAGTTGTTAGTACGATCTTTGTAGACAGATTTTGCTCGAGTTACAGGATGTAAAGTGTATGCAGAACCGTCGTTATTGTATTAATAGTTAAATAATCCTAACGATTTGGTGTTACCACATTTTTTACATTCGTTAAAAATGTACGAAAATTGCAAGAATTCACTTTAACCAATCATTCATACACGCTGCATCGGAATTCGTGTATTAATAGGCTAATTAAAATAACAAACTAACTTATCTTGCACACAGCCTTGTGAGACTGGATAAACTCAATGATTAATTCGAATTAGCTGAATTGTTAAGTCTGACTTCACCTTTCCATTTTAGCCTACACACAGCCAGTGTGAAAGAATTATCATTCCTTAGTTCGAAATATTTTTCCGGTCATTCTTTTTTTATTCTTTCACTGTAATTGTTTGCATTCCCTATTTTCATTATTTCCTTGGTCATTTTGTAGTCCCCAATAAGAAACAATCTGTGAAATAATTGTCGGTAAAAGCAGATATATTTGTTTCGAAAGTAAATCCATTTATTTCAGATAACAGCAGTGAACTAAAATTCAATATTTTGAAGTTGGCCGTGAAACCCGAACTGTTTTTAGAGATACCGAGATAAAGAGTGTTGGCAATTATTTTTATCGCTTTTTGTTTTATTTTTGCAGGAATTACAGCATTGATATTCACCTGCTTGCTGAGCAGTGTTGCCGTATATGGGTTAGGTGAGTTTATGTTAGAAATATTGTTTGTGCATGCATTTAAGTGTGATTTATATGCTGTTTTCTAACTTCTTTTGGGTACCTGCATATTGCAGTTTGGCTAGATTTACACTTTCTGTTTCCTTGTTGAGAATCTGCTAATATAAACCTCCCATGCGGAATTCGAACAGTCTATTGAAGTTTCTCCAACGGTCTAACCTTCCCGTTTTAATATAAACAACCTAGTTTTAGGGAGATCTAACGGTTACTTCAAAGAACGCTGAAGACATCAATAACGCCTTTCTAGATTAGACCCCTCTTGCGTGGGACTCACTGTAGATGAGGAAATAGTTACTGAAAGCGAGATATATATTGGGATGAATAGTGCAGTTATATTGTGAACCAAATCAAATTGTACATAAGTGTCTCCTAAAACATTTATACAAAACAATTGGGGATTTTTTTTACAGTATATAGGCCTATGTGTGTCTAGAAATTCAGTATGATAATATTGTGTCATAGAATATTTCAGTGATAAAAGAATGGCATAATTCTAGATTTTAATATGCAGAGTATAATTAATGACTTAAGTTGTTTTTTAAACTGTTTGACTGATGCAAACCTACATTTGCATATATTTTAAATTTATGTAATTGGTACTAGTATATGTGTAATTTTTAGTATTTTAATCTTTTATCATACTATATATTGTAATAAATCCCCAATTGTTTTGTATAAATGTTTTAGGGGACACTTATGTAACATAATCAACAGTACAATTTGATTTGGTTCACTGCACTATTCAAATGATGGACGTTATTGAAAGAAAGATACTGTTATTCCGAACTGAACAGCATAATAGGTATTTAAAAAAAATTCTCATTCACTCATACCAAGCATTTAACTTTGAATGTGGGATGATATAGATTCATACAATATTCAAAGCGAAATCCCGTTATAAGTTACTCAGTAGCTCCAGTGGTTAGCGTGCTGAATTATGGGTAGAAGGGTTCAGAGTTCGGTGCTTGTTGTATCGCCGCCCCATTTATTCCTAAGAATCGTTGACTTAATAATTATAGTATTATTCAATGTTAACAAATGAAATATCGAAGACTTAACAACGCACTTGCTCTCAGGCGGTTCCATGAATAATTTCATTTATTCATCATCGACGATTTGTTTGTATTTATCGGCGTGCAACAGGTCTTAATGCCTTTTTGTTATCTTTCTGCACATCACGAGCTTCTGGAGTTCTATCCCATACAATTTTGAATTCTTAAAATGATTTGAAGATTTCCGCTTCTCTCCTCCCAACCGTTGGACTGGCGGAGAGCGCACTGGCAAGAGCGAGTGGTCCAAATGAAATGTGCAACTTGCACGTACATTCGTTTTAATAGCTGATATGCATAAAAGTTATTTTCACTATTGCTTTGGGGCCTCTTGCTGCTGGCAAAGATCGACTGGTGGAGTTAAAATGCTGCCGCACAAAAAAATAAAATATTAGGCTATGTACACGAATTGTGTATGTCCAAGTCATGTGAAGGAAAATTTGCGCGAAATTTGTTAGAAGCCTGTAAAATGTCGGGTTTTACATAAGTTTATGTTAATCACTGGAACAAAGTTCAAAAATCAAAATGTGAAAGTGTGGCGGCACCTCGTGTACCCTTTTTTTCACTTGCGGGAATGGTTTTGTGTTCACGGTTACTCACTTCACATATCCACCCTTTCAATGTTTATTTAAATGACGGTTGTATACTGTTACGTATTGCTGTAACCGTCGCCGGTGTGTCTTTTGCGCATACATAAGTGCCAAGTACTGAATGAGAATCGAACTCACGAAATTGGGGAAAGAAAGCCAGTGCTTCACCCAGCTCGACGACATTTTTAGTGTAAAACCGTTACTTTAAGTACCTTATACCTCCTTAGAGATCATTTTGACACTTCCAGAGTAGGCCCATGAGTAGGATTACCAGACGTCCGGATTTCGCTGCGCTCGTTTCATAATTTTCATATGAGTTTTAATTGCGACTGTAGGCAAGTTGCATACGACTGTTTTTGTTCGACTATAATTTATTAAATGGCAAAGTTTTGAGTTTTTAGATACATCAAACAATCGAGTCGGCTGATCTCGTCGATCAGTTGTCAGCAATTTTTCGTCTTTGCTGACAGCCAATCAACGGCCGAGCTCCCGTAACTAATGTAAACAAGACACGTTTAGATGTATCAGTGTATCAGTTTCTGTAAGTAGAAATAATAGGCGAAATTAAAGAGCAGGCTTTCATTTCCAATTTAATGTAAATATGAATTTTACAATATTGAGCCTATTGCGTGGTCCAATTCGTTTCTTCATAACGATGTCAATGTAAATAAAAAGATTTAATGCACAACTAGTCGTTGAATATTGATATAGTATTGTGCATTCTATCGATATGTATGACTACCGATATCTAGATTATATTTTAATGTATTTTTCTTATTCGCTGCTGTTCAGCAATACACCTAATGTAGTTCCTGACAGATTCCAGATTGACTTTTTATTCATTCATAACTTATAAGTTTGCTTTAAACTTTAATCAGACATGTCAGCGAATCGTAGGCCTATTACATCGTTAATATTATTGCCAGTGAATTTTGTAAAATGTTGATTCTTTTAAGAATTTCTTGTATCAGTGTATACGAATATGAATTAAGGTTAAAAATTAAACTTTAGACCTTTTTGTTCTACCGTAAGCCCTCTTAATGAATCGATCTGGGAATCTATTACAAAAATAACTTTTCTGCATGGGCCTATCATAATTACAATTATCACTGATTAAAAACGCATTCTGTTTTATCAGTTTACCTGATTTTATTATTATGATGTAAATACTGCTTTTTTATCGTACATAGTTTTAGCGTATGCCATTCGATTGTTTGTGCTTTTGTGTTTCTTACTTATTCGTTATGTGATGTTTCATTAAGTGCACCTTTTCATTAAGTTGGCCTTTTCGTTAATTATAGGCTACCTTATTGTCAACCGAACAAAATTCTTTATGAACCTTATTATACTTAAAACGTTCTATGAAAGGACATGTTGAATTGTTTGAACTTTCATCCTGCGGATAGATTTGCTCGGACAATATATACCTCCTGTATTACAATCCAATTGCCCTGGAGGCTGGAATGAAGGGTTGTTAAAGGATCCTTCTTTAGGATAAATTTTACATACTCGACAGCTTGAATTTCGTTACAGACCGTTTATGTGAGAGGTAACCTTTCTCAAGTTCTTGCTGAATATTTTTCTACCATGTAAGTTTATTTACTTCTGTAAGTGCGACGTTTCGGAGGTAGAAAAAGGCAATGCCGAGGGTTTCTTGTATAGTTCCTGTTAAGTACTTCTCAAGCATTTTCAATATTTTTGCTCTCTGGATTCTTTGTAAACATAAAAACGGGAAAACGGACTGTTCCAAACGGTTCTGGAGAGACAGACTAGAATAATTATATTTCTCTTGCTGAAGGAGTCTTTTGATGTCATGTATCAACAGAGGAAATCATCACTTTCCATATCAAGTTCTTTACGTTGTTTTGATTTTGTATTTGCAGAGGTAAAAAATCCCGTAGCACAGGAAAAAAGAAACAAAATGGGATTATTCAAAGGGTTTTCCACTTCAGGGTAGTTAAACTGAAAAGTGTCTGAAGTTCATTGCTTGTCACAGAGTTCAATGTAGTAGGCTATAGAAAGAAGTCTGTGATTTTATTTTAATATCCATAAGATATAATTAAATTTAGCTTTCTAAATAATAATAAATTGTTGTAATTCTTTTAAATTTAGCTCTAGAATCTGTGACCAATCCAGTATAAGGATTCGTAAAATTTCAGCCAATCTCCGTTTCGTATCACCTTATTTTTATCGCTTATTTTTATCCACCTACGTTCAGCTGTTTTGAATGTGAATTCGTTCCAGTGTACTGAAATATTTTTATAGCTCCTTTGACCTAAACGTCTAATCGTAAACATCCATTTTCCACAGTTTCATAATATCTAAAGATGAGGGATTTCCATCATTATTTAATATCTGTAATCGTGTTTTCAATAATTGCTCATTTAGTTAGTGTGGCTGGCCACAGTCCATATTATTGTAGCAAAGTGTTTAATAATAGTATATTGCGATACAAGTGCCGTAATCGATGCATACGGATCGAGGAAAGAGTTTTTTTTTTTCAATTTCCGAGATCCGTTATGCGCTTACGGCACGAGTATAGCATGCTATTTTTTGCACGATGATTATTTATATCAATTTAATTATATTAATTGTGATATTACCTGAAAATATTATGTATATACATTCTTGAAGATAGATGTTTATTTCAGAAAGTGATTCGCATGTGTTTGTTGTTATGCGAACCGAATATTTGTCCTGTGGGGCCTTGTCCATAAAGGCTTATTATGAGGTGTGGCGTAAGTAAATTCATAACAGCACTGAAACTCTTACCGCACATAGCAACAAGTTTGCGTGTGGGAATGTCAACTTACGATCCACGGCAACAACATTCGTAAGTACCACTAATTAGTTAAGTCGTGCAAAAACAATATAACAGCTGATTTCCATAACGAAAAGTGCTGTTAATAGTCGCTCGTTATAATATATCGATTGTCTCGCCAACGGCTGTCCATGTGATATATCGATGATCTCACTTACAGAGTGACATACCTCGTGGTTTCTTTTGTTTTTTTGTTTTAGTTATTCATTACATTCTTAATTCTGTAAATATTCGCTAAAAAGTCACACTAAATATAACTCTAGGTCAGGATTTTCTCAAGAAAAATCCACCAGCAACGAAGTCTATACAATTCGGACCTCTCGGAATATTTTATTTCACCAATAAAACTATACATATTACAAGCAATACAAAATCTGGTAAAAAAAAAAAAAACATAAAAACAATAGGGCTACGCGTTACAAACAATAGAAAGTTTTATACAATGAATTAATATAAAAAAACCTAAAATTAAATCAAATCTAATTTTGTTAACCTAACACTAATTGTGGCAGGTTATATGATAAAACAATAATTTTTCTTATACCAATACAATTAATGGATTTACAATATTTAATTAAAAATAAAGTCAGGTAAACTGATTTAACAAAGTGCCAGGTCGAGTTAGGCCTAATAGGCCATAGGTAAAAAACTATTGAGTTTTAGACTATGATTTTTTGAGAAAGTTGTTAAGCATATGTGAAGGAATATGTGGGATAACTAGAATATTAACATAACGAATTTACAGCAAATTCCTAATGTTATTAGTCCAAGTCCAGTGTAATGCAACTTCCAAAGCCCTATTCGAACACTGCAGCAATATTGTTTTCATGATAACTGAAATGCATTTGATTAATTCTATGTAATATTTTCAGAAATTGGCCCCTAATTGTGTGTTATTACGGTGCCGGTCAATCTATGTAATCCAAAATCAATAGGCTTCGTCCCACGGACATAGTAAGTGCGTATACCAAGTTTTATGAAAATCTGATAAAGCGTATTCGCGTTATCGCGCGTACAGACACAGGGACAGACAGATGGACAGACGTCCACCATACAATCTCAAAAAGTACCATTCTGGCACTTAATAAAAGTAAACTATTAATAATACCGAAATAATACAATAATCCTGAACAAAATTTATGCTAACTAATGGTTAGTAAAATGAATATTCAATTTGTTTCTAAATTGTGGTTCATTTCTACAGTCTCTGATATGATGGGGCAACGAATTCCAAAGGCGAGAGATTAAAAGGGGAATAGAATTATGTTGTATGTCGGGTATATATAGATACATATATATATATACGGGTATCACAAATGTTATTCTATTTACTGTAATAATTTTATGCACATTTCACAGTTAGCATAAGTAGTAAAGAATTACGACTTCTATACATTTTATTCTCACTTTTATTGCGAACAAGGGAAAATGTAATGGTATCAACTTACCCAAACTTTTTTTATCGGGAGTGGTGAATGGTGTAACTAGCGTAATAGGGGGGGAAGTTTTCGATACATGACGACAGTTCTCCAATAGTTGTTCAAACACTGTTTGAAGAGAGATCAACTGAAATAGGATTACAGTTTTCCTATCCCTGAGGTAGAGGTATAGCCAAGCAACAGAAGGAAAAGTTCTGGGAAATGAAATGAGATTTTGGTGACGTCTATCCCTTGACGACATCTTGGTAAAGGGATGGTGAAAACTGGAAAAGGGGGGGGGGGGAGTGATACGTGAACCTGTGGAGTTGAAACTTTATTGTTAGCGTTGCGCTACTTCGTCACTGCCAGGTACACTTTTCACATGTCAACGCTGTTTCCTTTTCTTGTTCAACCCCACAGTCCTAATTTCTTTTAACAACTTTTACACATTTCCCTTGTGAGGGTAAAGTAATTCTGTATTACCGGCTACAATTATTCATAGAATTTCTAACTATTTTCCTCTTTCAAACAGTTTCAGTATTAAATTTATTAAGCGACTTGTTTTCGTGTTTTTTGGTGTATTCAGAGCTGAAAAAACACATTGAATTTTTTTTTGTTTTGTTTTTGTTTTTGTTTTTTGTTTGCTTAAAAAGGGAAGAAAATTACAATAGCGTATAATTGGTTTTCCGTTATGATTTAGGTATAGCAGGTATACAATAATGTTAATATGTAATAATTTAATACATTACAATATTTCTTTATACGAATTGTATCTTCAGAATAATAATTGTCTTACAGTCGTGATGATTAGGCAATTCTTTAAATTTGTCTACAAAGATCATAACAGTGTTTTTTTTATCGCTACTTTGCTTTTTCACCTGCAATTACCAGAACATATACAGAATATTTTTTGATTGGCTATATTTTTCCTGTAATACTTTACGTCGTAAGTAATAGGACCTATGCTTCTATTGGATAGTCACATTCCGTGTATTGAAGATCTTAGAAATAGTATAAAATCATTTAACATTTTGAAAAGAAAGACAAAATGATACTAGTTAGAGTTAATTCAGTATACAAGACTTTTCCCAAATATATCAAAGACATTAATTAAAATAAACATAAATCTCAATTTTTCCAGAATCACAAACATTTTGAAAATCTACATTTCTAAAAGAATACTCGAAAATTACTGTATTACAAGGCATTGAACTCGTGTGCTATTTCATAATTCGAAGTTTTTGGTATTCGTATTTACAAAATTTCAAGTGCTAGCCTTATTACTGTGGTATAGTAATAATTGTAGTCATCTCCTTCCGTAGCTTTAACGACTGCCATTAAAATGCGAGCCCCTACTTATTAGGCTAGTAATTTGTCTTCTTAGGGCGTAATGATATTTTGTTTGCGAAACCCGAAAATTAGAAGACTCGTGTTTTATTACAAGATGCAATGCAGTACTTTAAAAACAATTTTACAATATGTATCGTACTGTTCCTAAAATCTCATTTGAAGTAGGCCTATCATTCATATAAAAATACTAGGCCTAATGCCCCATTTGCTTCATAAATTTTACATTACTTTTATTAGTTTGCGTTAGAGGCAGTAATATGTCACGTGCAGATGTACAACTCATAATATTTCATCTCTATTTAGCTGACTCTTTTTTTCCTTCTATTAATAATAATAATAATAATAATAATAACAATAATAATAATAATAAACAATGAAAGCTTCTGTTTACTTCAGATTATTGTTATTTTTAATCTTGTGAACATATGTCATAAATACAACGAGAAAGAGGTGATTACACAGCGTTACGAACTTTTTCCTCTCGACAGTGTTTCAAGAGCACCAGGATCTGTTTCATTTGCTGTCTTCAGTGTAATAACAAAAGATGAAAATCTTTCTTTGCCGGAGAGTTAATTAAAGGATAGAATTGAAATTGCTAGTCGTCATTTATAACATAAGATACGGAAACGGCGAAGAATAATCTCTGTGATCTTTGATAAGTGCAATATATTGCATACTTCCAAACTTTGAAAGTGTTTTTGTCTTATCTAAATACTTGTCAATATATACTATTATTTGTCGTCACATAATATTTCATTTGATACCGGGGCGAAAATATGTAGTCTACATATTGCTCATAGGCTCTAATTTTAGACTTGGTACTCTTTAAAATCCTAAAACCCCAGTAATGGATCTCAGGGTTTGAAGACCTCCCGGAGGACCTTTGCTGGAAAAAAAAAAATAAATATAAAAAAATTGCTTTCGCCCGGATTTGGACCAGGCAGCACTTTTTTTTTTTTTTGGCACGTCCTTCTACCCTGGAGTAGGCCTACATCAACTAATAGATTATATCTCCGGTAACATCTGGACCCAGAAGGTTTCCTATTTCAGCTTACTATTTAATAATCGGGAATTTGTATGGTATGGTATGGTCTTTGTTCATTTGAACTTTGCCGCTTCGTCCTTAAGGCCTCTTTGATCTGTGTTCTTTCACTTTGTTCGTCTTTCACATAGCCATCTTGCTGTCCAATTTAACGTTCTACCGTTGTGAAATAGTTCAGGGGGTCGTTCCAATCCAGAATTCGCCCTGGAGGGAGAAAAACCCCGTTAAAAACCTCAGTCCGTTTGGCCTCGGGAATTAGATCTTCAGTTTCCTTGACTCAGGTATTTTTCCTAAGTTCGCCCATTCGGTATTTAATTGGTGTTATGCTTCTTGTTATTCTGATTTTTTACCACTTATTTTGGTACCATAATTTGTACACTCATAATAAGAAGTGGTCCTGGAAGGCGCAATCAATATGGCGCTTATGGTCTCCTGTGCTCAAGGTAGCGGGTTCAATCCCGTCCCATATCGATGGCACTCGTATGTGCATAAATGTTACAGGCCCATGTCTGTAGGTTTGCATACATGTGAAAAAACTACGAGACAGAATTTCGATACACCGGTGACGATCGCAGGTCTAAGTAGCAGTATACCCTCGTCGTTAAATAACCATAAAAACAAACCATTTTAAGAACTAAGCTCTATGGCCACCTAATGGTGTCGCGTTGAGATTAAATGTATCTGTTATACAGTAGTTATTTACGATGTAACACCGTTATAAAGAATTTAACAGGTTAGTATTTTATACGAGGTTAACAAAACGAACCGTGACTGGTGGATGTGAGAAACTGCTCTCAGTTTCTTTCTGTTTTTATTCGTCTTCATCCTGATTTTAGGATATTCTACGTGCTTGTGGATTAGGAGGATGGTGAATAGTTCTCTCGATAGTATTGGTTGGCTGAAAAGTTCATTTGTGTTTGAATTTTCTGACATTTTGTTTCCTCTTGAGTTTGTTTACTTTCCTTAGTGACCAGCATGTTTCTTTTGCTACAGCTCTCTGTGACGTAATTTTAAGCATGACTGATGATGAATCCATAATATGCGCTTCGTTTAATAACTCTGATTCGAATGTAGAAAATGTTCTAATCATCTGTGTTTTGTGTAAATCCTGGTTTCATGCTCTTGTGTTGGTCTGTGTGATGATCAGGGCCCGGATTCTAATGACATGTCATCTTTTTATTGATGCTGCATGGACATTGCCAACTTGTGGATAAATCCTAATCATGGACTCTAGATTAAAGAAATGCATTTTTATTAGGTAATTTTTTGTCATTTTATGTAATTTTATGTTTTTAGTTTTGCTTCCTTATTTAGTCATTTTCATGTCATTTTGAGTGTATTAACTTTTTTCCATCACTAGCGGGGCTGTCTTTGAAGTGTTGTTTGTTTAATGCAAGAAGGAAAAAAATCGACGTTAAAGTGTTGACGTGTCTCAGTCGGAAGTGAGAATCAAAGAAACGCCAAAATTTTGTATTATTTTGCTATTGCTATTAGATTGACTTGGCACCAGAGTCTGCCACCTGCTTGGATTTGAGAGTGTAAACTACAATAATATAATCCGGCAGACCACAAAAGGATGTGCCGAATTTTGACTCACCAGTGCCTCAGTGCCAGTATAAATTTCCGTGAGAAAAGAATATTCACAACATTACAGTTATTTACAGTTTTTACACTTATGTACAAACTAGTCTATAACTTTGGTGTACAGTAATAATTTTTTATAAATAAAATATCAGTTTTAGGTCTTTTTTATAATTATTAAGTCATTTTCTTTAAAATTTAAGGTCATTTTATAGGTCATTTTTCAAACAATTTTAGGTCATCAGAATCCGGGCCCTGGTGATGATGAAGTCAGAATCTAAGCTGAGTCCAATTTCTCTTGGCTACGTCCACCTTGACTCTCAGAACATTTCTGACAGTGATTCTGACCTATTTGTGTTCCTTCTCTGCAAAGATAACGATGCAAGATTTTTCAATAACTTGAGAGGTCTACGCATACATCTGTCACGAGTTCATCCAAATGACCACACTGACAGCCATTTATTACATTCAAAAACACTTCAGGCAATTCTTTTCAACCTCAGGTATCTAATTGTAAAATCAATCTGAGAGTTTTAAGAAAAAAAAATCCAAAAAGTGTTCGTTACTTTGCTGCAAACTAACACAATTGATTAAAAAGTGTGTGTCTGAAAATTCTGAAGAGTGATGGCACGAATTACTTCTTATTGCATATATTGCCTTTAATGTTCCTGTAATAGTACCGGTATATTGCGATACAAGTGCCGTAAGCGATGCATACGGATCGAGGAAATAGTTTGAAAAAACGAGGCGCTTGCGCCGAGTTTTTCAAGTTTCCGAGATCCGTTATGCGCTTACGGCACGAGTATTGCATGCTATTTTTTGCACGATGATTATTTATATCAATTTAATTATATTAATTGTGATATTACCTGAAAATATTATGTATATACATTCTTGAAGATAGATGTTTATTTCAGAAAGTGATTCGCATGTGTTTGTTGTTATGCGAACCGAATATTTGTCCTGTGGGGCCTTGTCCATAAAGGCTTATTATGAGGTGTGGCGTAAGTAAATTCATAACAGCACTGAAATTCTTACCGCACATGGCAACAAGATTGCGTGTGTTAATGTCAACTTACGATCCACGGCAACAACATTCGTAAGTACCACTAATTAGTTAAGTCGTGCAAAAAATTAATGAAGACATCAGAAAAATCATTAGTTTCTAAAATTAAAAGAAAATATCCAGGTTTTTTAACTGGGACTTCTTCCAAGTAAGCAGAAACGGAACTTCTCAAAGTTTTATCTTGTATAAGCGAAAGTAACCGATGGAGATATTAGAGGTGTAATTCGTATTCTCTCTTCGGACTCAGGTGTAGTTCCTGCTACAAGAGATATGAAGCTTTGCTGCAGAAGCATCCTCCACCTTCACGACCTTTAACTTTTCCAGTTTCCCCTGATCGTGACTGCGTCCATCTGTTAGTTTCTCAGGATATGGTTTTGCGGGCTGTCAATATCTTCCCTACGGGCTCAGTTTCTGGCATGGATGTTTCTATCTGTTTCCGTGCACATCCAACGCCACTCATTTACAAGACCGTTTTCTATTGTGAAATGAATTGAAGATGGCCTTTCTTGGTTGCCGCCATACTTGATTCAATTGTGTGATTTTACTTTCTCGCATATAGGCTACGTGGTATAGAGAAAGTATCGTGATCTTGACAAAAAAATTGAAATCGAGATAAAATCGGGAAAACATGTTTCACGGTACCTAGATACCGAAAAAAGTGTTTTTGGAATAACGTCTGTCTGTCCGTCTGTCCGTCTGTCCGTCTGTGGACAAGCACAGCGGGTAAACGGTTCGTTGTATTTACTTTATTTTTTTAATTAAGGACTTTTTCGGAATTCCATCGAACCCCTCTGAATTTGGTTTTTATAATTGAAATTTTAAGGGGACTTGTCATGAAAACTTTTGTCAAAATTTTGATTTTTGAAAAATGACTAACGATTTTAATAAAATTGTAACATCTGAAACTTTTAGGTCTGTATACGACTAATAAAATGGCTATATCTGTTTTCTGTAAAAATGACTTAGAGGGTACTTTACTCGTATCCTATTTCAATTTTCTAGGCTATCTCCACTACATTGGGCGATACGTGGAAACTTAGCAAAGACAAGTTGTAGAGGAAATTAAAGAGAACATTTTTTGTTAAATACATTTCTTCATAAAATTAGGCCTACTAGGTATCAAGATAAAAACGAAATAACATGACTTAAATGCGAATTTCAGAACATACATTTTGATTGAAATGGGTTATTCTCCAGAAAAGGGCAGATTCATGTCTCAGTTGATTTTCTGGTGTAAAATAAGTACTTATGGATTATGAATTATTATAAGTTAGATTGAAATAAGGTCTATTTGATCCCATATTCCACTTTTAGGTAGATTTTCGAAGAAAAATCTACCTATTGCAATGGATACCACTTTATGATTTTCGAAAAATTCTTTCATATCTTTACGTTGCATGCTCCCCTAAGTACGAAACCACCGCCCGTTCAAAAAAAAAATAAAAAATTGTGATATTTATATATATATATATATATCTTTACACGATAGCGGCCGTAATTTTGAAGATATTTGAACCAAATTTTAATATGTTATTTCTAGGCCCAATAGTTCGGACAAGTTCGTTAATGAGCAAAATTGGCCCAAGGGGGTGGTCGGGGGAGGGGGTTGAAATTTTTAAAAATGTATATCTCGGCCCCTATGAAGTATAGAGGGAAACTTTGTTTGAATAAATTAGAGTACTCCCTATGGAGTTCACAGTGACACCAACGATTCGGGGGTTCGAGTGAGGGTGGGGGTGGGGGATGAAAATTCGAAACTTTTGAAACCACGTCTTGTGGGGTATCGTTGAAAAGCTCTTGATGAGTACTCTACAAATCAATAAATAGTTTCTTGATAGCTCTCATATGACGCGAGATTTTAATGTTTAAAAATAATAACACTTGAAAGAATTATTATAATATCATAATTTTGTCTTGTTTAGCGGCTTTGCTAATTTTATTCATTGCTGATCTTGCGCACGGCCTCCCAGAATATTATATCCTATTATTGTTGTCAAAACAATTGATTGTAGGCTCTTCCTCTTTACTGCAGGTTTGGCATGCCAAGGCTAAAGAAGAAGAGTGCTATGCAGCGACAATAAATTAAACCAAAAGCACTTCGAAATCTACCTCCGTCTGTAGGCCTGCCTAAAGGGATTTTTAAACAAAAGTTACAATTTTCTGCATTTTAGGGCACAGTATGTGAGATCTCACCTCCGTGTCATGTCCCAATGCCTGACTTGTCATTTTCATTCTTTCATAATTCAACAGGCTTTAATTTTTATTCCATTTTAGTGTTGTAACAAGAACAAACAGCTCAAAAAATGAGTCATTAATAACTGAAAATAAAATATATCATTTTGTAAAGACAATTTTTTGCACTAAACATGCTTGTCCCAAGGTCACCTCCGTGAAACAATATAAAAGTTCAATTATTTCCACAGATATGGCACTGTAGTCTTTCTATTTTCCTGGGACTCCAACTTTTGGCAGTTTTCTTATCATTTATATAAAGCCAAGCTGTTAGTGTGATTTTAAGTGTTGTTTTGGCAATTGGACTTCCTCACCTCCGTTACCTACACCCAACGGTAAAGTTGTATGTTTTTATATTTACTTTTGCTACAAATTATAATAATAAGGAATGCTAAGTTAAACTCTAGAACTGAGATTTTCTAACCTCAAATGTTCCCAAGCTGTTTGACAAATTAGAGAAAAATCTCACCTCCGTTACTGTTACTCTCGATTCCTATCCATGGAGGTGTAATTAATGTTGTAATTGATGACATATTTAACTGTCTGCATTTTTTATTTTTGTTTAAAGAAGATACTGGTATAGCCTAATAGTTTATGACAATATATCATGTTTTGATTTAAAGTTTTGATTTTAAGGTGATAATCTATTTTAACATAGATAAAAGTAAGTAAAACGTTGTGTGTTAATCCATTTGTATGGCAATAAATATTGTTCATTTTCATGATAACATTTAATACAGTCAATTAATTCTAATTCTCGCATAACTTCTATTATAGTTACTATTTCATACTATTTTCTCACCTCCATGAATGCGCCATTTTCTAACCTTGTTAATTTAATGCAAAATACCACTCGGTAAGTAGGGCAAGTACCTCAGTAGTACTCTGCAGAAGGAAATATTACATAAAAAAATCTGATGTGAATGTCACATAACTTCCTCTGCCCAAATAAAAGTAGTATTCACATATCCTTTTACAGAATCTCAAAACACAATTTTACGCTAATTATCCTATAAATACCTCTTCTTTCAATGATGCGACTAAAAGCGCAAGGCTATATAACAAACTTAAAAAAAAGAACAAGTGACTGCAGACGTTTATTGAACTTTCCGCCGTAAAGAATAATTTCCGAACTTCATCGAATATTTCCCTCATATATTTACTCTATGCATGGCCAACAATACAACTTTCTCACTTTACATTCTTTTATAGAATAAGAGGCCATGAAAGAGCGTGTATTCAGTTGTTCATCACGCAAGACAAAATCTCTACAAACAGTGGGTGGATTGTAACTACCCTCAGAGAATTTTTTCGAAAAAAAGTTTCAAATAAAAGTTTTAGCTCTCAGTAAAAGAAACACATGTGCAAATTTTAAAGAAAATCGTTAGAGCCGTTTTCGAGAAAATCGCGAAAAACGAAAATTTCTTCATGTAAAGTCCCCTTAAAAATAAGAGAAAATAGTCGCCAATCTTATCCTCACATCTTCAGAAGGTACCTGACCCAAATACGAAATTTTGTTTTCATACGATTTTCCGTTTTGGAGCTAGCTTGTTCACAGATATTTTCCACACAGACACACAGACACACAGACACACAGACACACAGACACACAGACATGTTTCCAAAAATAGTATTTTTGGATTCAGGGGGCCTTGAAACGTGTATATATGCTAAAAACTCAACTTCGAATTTTAGGGTCGAAAACAATACTTCCTCTACCTATAGTACCTATGGTACGGGCAGAGGAAGTAAAAATTACATGATCCAAAATAAAAAATATTTAAAAAAAAAGTCTAACATTGAAATCTGCCCTTTTCTGGAGAATGACCCATATATGAATGATATTATTTTCTTGCCCATAGTAACAAGAATACTATAATCTAATTATTGTTGTGATAATCAATTTACCAGTCATAATGAACACACCAAACTCAATTAGAGCGAGGTGGTGTAGGGTGATAGGGAAGATCCTGGGTTCAAACCAAACCTCGTGGCCACCCAATTTACCAGTAGGCTCTTGCAATAACTCATTCATGCAGCATTTACTTCTATTGTTCGGCTCTATCTCAATGTATCCTGCACTTTTGCCGTTCCGATTGAGGAAGCCATGCAAACCCCAAGTTATTATTATTATTATTATTATTATTATTATTATTATTATTGTTGTTATTATTATTATTATTATTATTATTTCACGGTAACAACATTGAACATAAAGATCGACGCTGATGCTTTCCGTTCTAGATACTTGTTAGTTTTTTGAAAATGTATTAAATAAAATTTAATTGTCTCTATAATTTACTTTTTTTCTGTGCTAGCCTTTAACAGAAATATGCGAGAAAGTTTGTGCAATTAATTTTGCACCATTTATTTATATAAGTGGTCAGAAGGAGATCATAAATGCACGCCTAAACGGGAAAACATTAAATTATTTGGACGAAACTCATTATGCGGGCTTTTTTTGGGGGGAGGGGGGGGAGAGGGGCTAGAGAACTCGAATCTGAGATCATTTTTTCCCCGGGCGGCTCACTTTAATTGTGAAATGCACCTCGAAGCCGGGGTTTTAGCTTTATAATTATCAATAGTTTTAATTGTTTATGCACGATTTGGAAAAGGTTCATGAATCAATGGTACGTTTTTATCATTTCATTTCAAATCTGTATGCCCATATGGCAGCACAAGATCCGTCTTGTTCGTTTAGTTATTTATATTCGTTACGTAAAACAAAAAAATTAAAATAAAATTATGCAATTTATCTAAAATCGATGCCAACGTTAATAAATGTTTTAAATATATTTTTCTGTTAAATAAATTATTTAAATGAAACATCTAGCAGTTGAGCAAATAATCACTGGCTACGCTGCGGGCACCTGCTAGGTAGAAAAACGTAGAACAGTGTAGTAGATGAATTAGACAGCGCTGATATGATCGTAAGCTGCAAGTATAGGATGTCACTTGAATTGGCCAACCGTAAGAAGAGGAAAGCAATTGTTGTGAAGAAGTATTGTAACATGAAACATGCCTATGAAGTTAGCGGAGAAACGGGTTCTATTCTGCATAGAATGGAGGTTTAGTTCTGAAAATACTTAATTTGTGCCAATAGTTCTTTCTTCAAACTTGGAAAGACCATATTTCAAATTTCGTGGAATAATATGCAAACGTGAAACTTTCATGTGACTCGTGCCTCCACAAGGTTCAGTAAATTTTGTTTATGTCCGCTTTAGTTATCACTTTTTCACACAGGAGAATACGCACATTCCAATACCTCTGTCATCACTTCACACATTATCCACAACAAAAGTATGTAATGAACAGATGTTAGAGGATATTATGAATCCTTATAAGTTAATATTTTGAGAGCCACAGGAGCGAGTCATGGAAGCAATAATATTTTGGTTAAAACCACACAGAATTTAAATAAAATCAGGTAAACTGGTGTAACAAACCACCAGAATGCTTTTGTTTAATCAGTGTAAAATCTCATAAATCGAAATTATATTGAGGAAAGACATATTTCAAAAAGATTGACTGGGAGACCGGAAGGGAAAAGACCTCTTGGAAGACCTAGACGTAGGTAAGAGGACAATATTAGGATAGATTTTAGGGAAGTAGGATTTGAGAGGGATGGTTGAAGTTAGCCAGAATAGGGTTGAATGACTGGCTCAGGTAAGCGCGGCAGTGAACTTTCGGGTTCCATAAAATAGATAATACTAATTTAGCTTGCCATTCAGTGGCGTAGCAAGATTAGGTGGTACCCGGTGCGGAAAATTTCTTGTCCCCCCCCCCCCAATTAAAATTATTAAAAGATGGAACAGTTAGAAGTGTTACTTTTTGGATAGTCAAAGGTAATCCCACGAGAATTTAAGAGTTTATCGATGGATGCAGCTGCAACGAATTTATCTGATGTAACTCGTAAACTCAACGGATTATGCAAAATTCCGGGGTTCGCGGGCAAAGAGAGTTAAGTCCACCGCCCTAAAAAATTGAGATATGTCTATATAGTTATAGATAAAAATATTCTCTACATTTGTGTTAAGTCCAGTAAGTCATATTCAAAATTGTACGGTAGTTATGGATGTGTGCCTCATGGGTTTATCCATCTCTAAAGCTATGTTGGGCTGGTATAATGTGTTAAATCACTCTAATTCTCAGTAACTAGAAAGTGGACCTAACTCTTTTTCCCGCGCACTCCGGAATTAGTAATAATTCCCAAGGTATATAAAACTACTAAGGTAGCGCCATTTCTCGCGGCGGACTGCTTCATCAGCGTGTGACGTCATCCACGAGGGAACGATCGAGCATATGGCTGCTATTACATAGCAGTTACATAGTCAGTACGTAGATTTGTGACGATATTAAACATATTACAAGGAATTTTTGTCATTTGCCTCTATAAAAACAGTAACCTCTGCGTGCGAAATAAGCTGAAACATAATAGTCCAGGCAATGAACGAAAAATATAACAAAAAATCGTGTAGTTTTGAAATTTTGCAGAGTTGTCCCGTTTTTAGGTTTTTCGCTTATATCTAAACAATGGTGCATCGTAGAGAAAATTTTGCTATATACAAAATTCAAGTGGATGAAATTTACTACAAGTTTGGTCTTAAACATTTCTTTCTATTCCCAATAGTTTTAGAGTTATTCGCCAGTAAAAATAACAAATTTTCGAAAAAAGCTCTTTCGCCTCACGCTTTTCGACACACTTTGCCTTCTAGCGCTTGAGCCCTTAGGTGTACAACAATATTCTCATGAAAGAAGTTGTAGGGAAATAAATTCAATTTAAAATAAATGAGTTGTCATTTGTTATTTTGTCTTGAAATGTTCAAAAGTTATAACAATTTAAAATTTCGATCAAAATTCGAGATTTCGAAAGAAAACCGTACATCGCACTGTCTCTATATTTAGGGGTAATATCTTTGAATATAAGCTGTATATTGTGTATTTACATCATGAAACAAGTGAAGAAATATCTCACAACAATTAAAGTTGAATTTATTAAAAATCCGATCACGGTACAAGCACAGTACAAGTAATGGAAAATACATTAGATTCCAGGCAAGAAAGGAAAAATAGGGACAAAAAAATCATGTAGTTTGGAAATTCGGCAGAGATGTGGAGGAAGGTGTCCTAAACAACATAATAAAAGTCCCCATGGATAGAGGGTGAGCGGGGGTGGGGGTACTTTTAAATGTCGTTTCTCTCAGTTTTCTCTAAATACACAAAAAACTATGGGTTCTACCAAAAAACAGTTTATGCACAAAATTAAACTACATAAAAGATCTGCATGATATTTTTTAAATTAATATTTCAGGAAATAGAAGGATATGAAGTATGAAAGTTCTCGAAATTCTGTTTTACATAGCCTACACCTATGTATTATATTTTTTTAACAGAAAAGAAAGCAGACAATAATTAAATTAGCATGCTGCCAAAAGCAAACTAGCTCTTAGGAAAATATACTTATTAATGGTTATGTTACACACAAAACTCATTACCATAATAATAATAATGATGATAATAATAATAATAATAATAATAATAATAATAATAATAATAATAATTATTATTATTATTATTATTATTATTATTATTATTATTATTATTATTGTTCTTGTTGCAATGCTTAGCCGTTTTATGTTACGTTAAAAAAATAATCGGTATTTTGAAAGATGGTAAGGAATTATATATATTTAGAAATTGTAAGAATAGTAGGCCCACCTATTACTTTAAATAAATGTTGACTTGTCTATCTGGCTCCTGGGAATATTTGCACATCATATTTTGGTACTGTGCAACTCGGTGTGGTGGAAGATACGGATGCCGAAAAGCTGGTATCAAATGCTCATCCACAAACAGCATACCATTAGAAGAAGATGAGCTTAAAATTGATGACGTCCAAGCAAAATAAGTTGTTTAGGCACTCTTTAATCAATGTTGTAGGCTATATGTGTATAAATACTGAGTGTTCGGTAGATAGAAAAATATAACCCTAACTTATCATACGATGTACTAGGATTCCAGTATTGGAGACTGAAAAAAATAGACAACTAAACATTTATTTAAAGTACTATGTAGGCCTACTAGGTCTTATAATTTCTAAGTATGACAATTTTTCCAAATTATATTTTAAACGAAAAATATAAGAGCTAATAGGCCTGATTTATATTTCTTTTAACGTACACTCATACCATTTGATTTTTATAAGCTTTATAACAATAATCATAATAATTAGTTTTAGCCTATGTGTGATGTTTACCTTTATTATGAATATTATTCTAAGAACTGGTTTGCTTCATATCCTTCTATTTCCTGAACTATTAATTCAAAGAAATATCATTCAGATCCATTTTATAAGAACTTTTATGTAGTTTAGTATTGCGCACAAACTGTTTTTTGCTAGGACCTATAGCTTTTTTTTTGCGTATTTAGGGAAAACTGGGGGAAATATTTAAAAGTGCCTCCCACCCCCCGCTCACCCCCTATTCATGGGACTTTTACTATGTTGTTTAGGACACTTTCCCCCACAAATTTCAAAACTACATATTTTTTTGTGCCTATTTTTTTTTTCTTTCTTGCATGGAATATAATGTATTTTCCATTACATGAACTGTGCTTGTAACGTGATCGGATTTTTAATAAATTCAACTTCAGTGGTTGTGTAAGTTCCATGATGTAAGTACACAATATACAGCTTATATACAAAGATATAAACCCTAAATATAGAGAAAGTGCGATATATGTTTTTCTTTCGAAATCTCGAAATTTGACCGAAACTTTAAATTGTTATAACATTTTAACATTTCAAAACAAAATAACAAATGACAACTCATTTTAAAGTGAATTTATTTCCCTACAACTTCTTTCATGAGAACATTGCTGTATACCTAAGGGCTGAGGCGCTAGAAGGCAAAGTGTGTCGAAAAGCGTGAGGCGAAAGAGCTTTTTTCGAAAATTTGTTATTTTCGCTGGCAGATAGCTCGAAAACTATTGGGAGTAGAAAGAAATGTTTAGGAGGAAACTTGTAGGAAATTCATCAGCTTGATTTTTGTATATAGCAAAATTTTCTCTACGATGCACCATTGTTTAGATATAAGCGAAAAATCTAAAAACGGGACCTTCTGCGGGCACCCCGCTCACCCCCCACCTTCGGGGACTTTTAGTATGTTGTTCAGGACACTCCCTCCGATAACTCTGCAAAATTTCAAAACTACACGATTTTTTTTTCTATTTGGTGTTTTTCGACCTTTATTGACTGGACTATTAAGGAGGCTCAAGATTCTGAATATGGGCGGGAATTTTAATGCAGTAAAGACCTACACTGTATACATGATCTAGAGTGATGATGTGACGGTAAAACCAAAAGTAAAGGTGATAAATCAAGCCTAATATATATATGTATTGTTATCTCTCATAATAACTATAGCTATAGGTACTATTAATTCAAAATTACTTTTAAACTCTATTGCAATCAAAACAAACTAATAGGCCTACCTTTACTACAAAAAAACATGCTGTTCTACTGTTTTAAAATTTCAAAGTTCATTTTGTAGGGGAAGATAAAAAAAATAACTTCCTGGAACTTTTCCATCGGTTATAGGCTAAAAGCTATAAGTTTCAAGATTTCAAGATTCTAGCTCAACTGGAAGTGAGTATATATCAATGATAATACGTGGTTGATTAGACTGTCGTAGACGTGAAAGATGTTACGGTTATCTGGCCAGTTTTCCCATACTTATGGTGCAGCTAGAATCACCAATTGTTTTACACATATGGCTGTTGTATGTGCCAATATTTTTGCCAAATTTTACGATTTTATCTATCCTGTAAGTGAGTCAAAAATTACATCATGTGAGGAAAAATTACAACATTTACTAAAAATATACAAATGGTGCAAAATATGTTGCACAAACTTTCTCGCATATACGAGTTAAAAGCTAGCACAGAAAAAAGTAAATTAGAAAACAAATTTTACTTAATACATTTTTTTAATAAACTAACATGTATCTAGAACGGAAAGTATCAAGGCCGATCTTTATGTACAATGCTTTTAACGTGAAATAATAATAAAAATAATAATAATAACAATAATAATCGATTGCGGATTGTGGATATTTTGACTGGATTTACACGTTAGTCAATAAATTTTGTTTGTCTACGTTAATTATGCATTTGACAAAACTTATTACCTGCCCATAACGAAAGAACTCTATTTGAGCAAAGAATGTTCACAAGAAAGCTAAAATATCCTAATTCATTAATAACCTAAAACACTAAATCATACTTGGAAACTTCTATGTGATTATGATTTGTCATATTTGTCATATTTTTATTGAAGCTGCATAGACATTGTCAACTTGTAGATAAATCCTAATCATGGCCTCTAGATTATAGAAATGCATTTTTATTAGGTCATTTTTTTGTCATTTTATGCACTTTTGTATTTTTAGGGCATTTAGTTCAATTTTAGGTCATTATTTTGTCATTTTCATGTCACTTCATTCATTATTTTGTCATTTTCATGCATGTACATTGATTTTATTAACTTTTTGGTCGTCTTATTTTCCCATAGGGTAATATTTAAATAAATTACTTGGTTAGTATAATGCAACATTTTTTGTAGGATCTATCTTAAAAACTATTTCCTTACGTTTCTTCTGAAATGCTCCAATCAAGACCAAAGAACAAAGTTTTTAGACTTACAACATCCATTCTGCGTTTACAGTTTTACAATTATGTACAACTTTGTGTGTACATTAATAATTTTTATAAATAAAATATCAGTTTTTAGGTCATTCTTTAGTTATTAAATCATTTTCCTTAAAATTTAGGGTCTTTTATAGGTAATTTTTCAAACAATTTTAGGTCATCAGAATGCGGGCCCTGATTATCACGCAGCCATAGCACAAATATGAACTTTATATGTTTAAGGAATATTTAAGGACCATATCAAATAGTGAGGAAACCGATTGGCGAATAATGCTATAAAAGAAACTAATAATACATAAAACTTCACACGGAAACACTATAAAATGCACGTGCTAGGGTTAATGTTTACACCATTTCCCTCGCGGGCGACGTCATCATGCGCACCGAACGATATTAGGTAACTGCGCATGGCAAATGAGCACCCCTTGATAATTCCGGTAATAGTGTTATGTCAGTGTAACTTGTACGATATTTCGAGGAATTCCGTAGCCGAGTTTTAGGACTATTAAGTTCAGCAGCTAATTTATCATTTAAAAATATGAAAAATTAATCAATTATCCAAACGTAGCATAGTAAACATCACCATATAACATTAAAAAACTAAAATATTTAAACTATTAGCTAACTATGTTATAATTAACACAAACTTGTAATGAATGAAAAGAGTTTTACATAAGAACAAGGACCAAAACTGAAGTTTTCATTATCATATCAAATTATTCACCTAAAGAAAGTAGATTTTTGTTAAAAAGCACATTACAGTAAGACTTTGAACGGAAAAAAATTTACAACAGCTGTGTTATGGAAATTAAGTCACTGTTGAATATATTTCTCAATTTCTCGCGAAGGGACAATAAATTTCTTAGTCTTCAAGCAGAAATAACTCAAACACTATTGAATATAATTGCATGAAATTTTCAGGGAGTCTTTAAGACGTTGTAGTGAACAATGCTGCTAGGTAAACATTTTTGTTTCTAATTTGCATTTAATTATAGATAATGAGTTTTTAAGTAATATATATCTAATTAAAAAGTAAAGTATTTAAGATGTTGTAACGAACAATTTTGCCAATCTTTTTGGTTCAAATTTACATTTAATTGTAGAAAATGAGTTTTTAAGCAATATATATTTAATTAAAAATTAAAAAGGAAAACCTTATAAATATATAAAATCAGGTAAACTGATATAATAAAGTGCCAGTATGCTTTTGTTTAATCAGTGATAATTGCAATTATGATATGCAGAAAATAAGTTATTTTTGTAATCGATTTCCGAGTTAAGCTCCGGATCGATTCATTAAGCAGGACTTACAGAAGAACAAATGTCTAAAGTTTGTTAAGCATATGTGAAGGAATATGTGGGTAGTGTTATTTATCAAAGCTAACAGTATTGCAACTTCCAAAGCCGTACATGGGCACTGTAAAACAATATGTTGTCATGAGAACTGATTTGCATTTGATAAATTCAGTCTAATATATTACCATAAAATAGTCGCTAAATTGGGCATTACTCCCGTACCGGTCAACCGATTTGGCTTTTTCCCATGGACGTTATAAATATGTATACCAAGTTTGATAAAATCCGACAAAGCGTATTTGAGTTATCGCGCCTACATACACACAGACGGACAGACGTTTCCCCGTCCACCACACAATCTCAGGAAGTACCACTTAATAATGTAGGCTATACTTGTTTTGATCAATTTTTAAAAATTGCAAAGAGTTACAGATTATGAAAGTGATACAAAAAAATTGTCCTTCTAGATGTGCAAACCCTCACTTGCCCTGGCGCATTCTCTCTTGCCCACTCTACGCCGGGTTTCCGAAACGTAAGATATCTACTAGATGGCATTATTCAATCCGTAAGCGTTTCTGAAACGTTCGATGGCGGCTAATCGTTCGATAGAACGCCCTACAAACTATCGCACCATAAATCACTAGATATCTGGCGAAACGGTAGATAAACACGCAACATGGCGGAAATGCGAAATATTTATGTTGATGTATGTTTCGTTATTATGTTAGCATTTAATCTTACATTATGTTACTAGCTTGTTATGGTATTAAAATTAAAAGTAGTAATGAAGCTGACATTGGTTATTAATTTGTGTGTGAAATAATTCATAATACTGTACTAGAAAAATGGTATATTATCGGTTAGATGATCTTTGTTATAGCCTAGGCTATTAATGTATCCATCGTTTATTTGTATTAATTTCATTTTCTGTTGTAAGTTAATATTTTAAGAAAACATCGCGAATATTATTTTCTTGCTGGTCATCTTCAATGCCAGATCGTATAAGGCCTAGGTCTATACAGAAGTAAATATTCCCTGAAAGAAATACAGCAATCCTTTCAAGAAGTAGCCTACGATGATATTCAGATTCGGAAAAAATGTAGCTTAAGTATATTAATTTTATTTTCTGATGCAACACTTTATGAAGAAAATATTGCCAGTTTACAGCACGAATATTAATACATAATCATCATCTTTCTCGTCATCTTCATCCTGAGGCAATAAATAGGCCTAGAGATGTGTAAAGCAAAAAGTATTCCCTGAAAGAATTAGATCTTTGACGATATTGAGTTTCGGAAAGAATCAGGCTGTCAAAGCAATTACCTATGGATAAATAGGCCATCATATTAAATAAGGAACAGCTGCAAGCATGCCTTTTTCAGCGTTAAATTGCCCATCATTAGAAATGGGAACAACCATCGAAGCATTCCTTTCTGTGGTAAATTAGCTATAACTTAATTAATGTGTTACGTTTTACGCATTATGTTGTCAGATTGTGATGGGTGACATTTTTCTCTAATGCACAAGTCTCGAAATCGAAATTACCGTAGTTTATCTCACGTTTTACATTCATTTTAGCAGACAAACAGCAGACAAGGAAAAGCAGAAAGATAATTCAGCCATTTTGAATAGAATAGCAAGAAGCGCTCCGATTGGTTGCTATTCAATCACGGCCAACTTGATATTAGAGTAAGCACCGTGTCTCCATCTATTGACAAAGTGCTCAACTCATTTATCTGACATTAGCTATTTCTTGAGCAAATTCGCTTTCGGAAATGGGAAGGTGTTTATCGAGTCTATATATGTATAGAACGATTAGCTGTCTAGAAGATATCTGGAGCTTTTATGCAACCGGGCCTAAGATAAAAATCAGGTAAACTTATATAACAAAGTTCCCTTCTTCTTCTTATTCTTGTGGTGTAGGATGGCATCCTGTTTGTTTCCCCTTTATTCCTCAGATGAGTCATGTGTACCGTCTTTCCATCTCGTTCCCGATGGAGTTTATTTGCCATATTTCACATGCTTCTGCATATACTTTGTATTATTCATATTTGTATTATTTGTATTAATATTTGTATTATTATACTGTAAAGGCCTATCTAAAAAATATTATATGTTTATTATTAATAGAGTACAATTCTATTAAGTACAACCCTAGAGTAGAGTACAACCCTATTTAAATATTATAATAATACGTTAGTACGCGATTCATTAGCAGTAACGTAAATAAATACCTTTCATAACCTATAGATGAGAATTACTACCAACGTATGGGTTTAACAAAATACTGACAAATATTTATCATAACGCGTGTTTACTAACCATAAGCCATCTGAAGGTATAACATTTTCTCTGTGAATTTGCAAATATCCATTTAAGTCGTCTGGCTTCATTTTTGGGAAATTTAAACACTTTCACAGACTCTCCGTTAGCATTATTAGGCCTATTGCTTCAGTACAGCCAGGAACACAACCCTTATTAGGCATTTTCTCTATTTCTGTATTAAAAAGCCAATTTTCATCCAGCTTAGTGTGATGGCTGACTCATGCATTCGGCCTGCTATGATGATGTGTATATAACGTCTTAACAGAGTATGAAGGCCGTGGTTATGACTAGAGTATATCCCAAGTAAGTTTGATCCTGTTCAAAACAAAGGGGAGGAGAACTCACAGAGAGTTCGCGGAAAATTAGCATCGTGTGACAAAATATGATTGGTTAATGTCATTAGCATGCGCCATTACCAGGGTGTGGCTTGCTAGTGGAGAAGTAGTGTTCGCAAGTTCATGCAACAATAATATCAACATTTGCACGTGAAATAACAAAGTCACTGGCATCGTCATCATTATAGTAACTTATATCAATTAGCAAACAAAACATAAACGATTCCTTGTTCACGACGACCCTGCGGGTGAGTTGTACTGAGAATAAACTACCATTATCACGGTGATGCGTTCTCACGTGCGGACTATAACAGCCACGCCACTTTGTTTTGAACAGGATCATTCTTACTTGGGATATAATACAGCATCGCGGCTTTGTTGTTGCAGGGATGACTTGCCATATTTTAAAAAGTATGTGATCGTTATTTAGTCGTTACTCCGGTACCGGCCAACCGATTTTTCCAAAATCAATAGGCTTCGTCCCATGGACGTTATAAACGCGTGCACCAAGTTTAATGAAAAACCGGTAGAGCGTATTGGAGTTATCGCGCGTACAGACAGATGGACAGACATTTTCCATCCACCATACAATCTCAGAAAGTACCATTCTGACACTTATTAATTAAGGCATTATCACAATAATTGCCATAGAGTTTTCTTAGAAAGTGTACTTCCAACCAAAGCCGTCATCTACACCAGCATTAGGTCTAAGCTAGCTAGACCTAAGCTTTTAAGAGCTATGTGGGTAGGTACAAGCTTTTTTTTAAGCATAGGAATTCAGCTTATATCTGCGAATTTCCCATGAGTGGTAATATCCTCTTGTACGCTATATTAACAGTACGAGGTGACTATTCATTTATAACATGTTCCTTTATAAAACGGAGCGTGCAATAAAAATACAAATTCTATAGAGAGTTGTTTATGTACCATGATGGCAATAGAGTTCTCCTATTTCACACATGAAAGCAGTGTTATAAACTTGGTCAGTGACTGTATAGTTCAATTTATTACAAATTGAGTTTGTCTGATAACAGCTAAACAACTACTGTAATGATGAGAGGAAAATAATTCAAACTTCCAATAAACACTTTGTTTGGTCTTTGTTGAACAGACATTGTATTTGTGGAGCCCATGTGGTGCTTCTAAACACAATGAGTAGACAGTTTACCGTAGTAGAAAACGTTTTGCGCCACGAATAGTGAATTATGATACACATGTGAAAATATGAGGTACAATAAAGAAATTCTGGAAAGAATTTCCAAGCCTATAGGTTAACATAATAGGTTTTTTTTAAAAAACTAGAACCACATAAGTAATCTCATTGAAACAGAGGAAGTTTATGCCACTTTTACCCAGTATTCTTTGGATATCCAGTATATCTTAGTGCAAAATGGGCTTTCTCTAATACGAAGCATGCCTCAACAATAATAAGAATTGAATCGACAGATTATATCTGTGGGACTGGAATGATATTAAAAAAAATTCAAATAGAAAGAAGGGATAAAGATCTAAATTGCTAAAACCCGGTATCTATAAACTCGGGAAATACAGAATTTACACAAATATAACGTTTACAAACTAAAATAATTTAAAGCTAACAATCACATACCCATAACTTATATACAAGGTGTTAATGAATAACACCGACATACGAGTATTTTCCCTGTGTACATAGGGGACAAAGATAAGCAACCTTTACTAGGAGATTTTTTCTCTAAGGATTCAATTTTTCCTGTTACAGCATAAAATCTCCTTGGGCATGGCCGCCACTGACTTCTAACATTAGAAAAAAAATGCAAAACAAAGGAACTTCGTTGTTAACACTGCAGTCAGTAGTTATGAATAAAATAAGAATAATGCAGTGACGGCCATTCATGTGATTAGTCTGTAAATTTTGCAATTTATGAAAACTCTAAATTACACATTAAATTCACTTCAAGCCTTCCTAATGATCCATAAAACCAGTTTCTTAAACATTTATCCACAGCTATAGGCCTGTCATAATGTTTTCCAAAATATAATTACACGATGGCATACCGCCGCACTTTACACGTGACGTCCGGGAACATCTGAACCCGGGCAAAGATGGATAGGCCGGGGTGGTCCTATTGCAAGACCCCCACGATCGCCGGACTTAACGCCATTGGTCTATTTCTTCTGGGGTCGTATGAAGAGTAAGGTGTACGAGACTCCTGCAGAGACCTAGGAAGAACTGCTGGCCCGAGTGATGGTTGCTGCACAAGAGATTAACGGGACACCAGGTGTGATGGAACGAGTGTACCGGATCATGATTCGTCGGTGCAATGTGCAACGACGTTGGTGGTCGTCCCATCGAGCCTCTGTTGTAGTGAGCAGTTTCGTATGGGGCACGTCCAGTGCAGAGTACAGGAACAAATTTGTTTTTTCCACTGTTGACACAAGTGTTATTGTGATCAATGAAAGTTTTGTTGATACTTTGGTATTTTTACCAAAAAAATTGACTTTCGTCTGTAATGAGTCAAACGTCATTTACTTCTGTACCTTACGTCTCACCTCATTTCACATGGTGCTCTTCTGACGTCATGCAAAACAACACCGGCAAATCCGACACATTGAAATAGCTGCCGTTTCCGGACATGGGTTCCTATTAGAAATATTGTCTACTAAGTCTCCTCTACTAGCCCTAAAAATTTGTAATATGAACTTCCGAACACCCGGTATAGGTTATTTCAGTGTATCGGTATGATGAATACCAATGGCCATTGATCAACATATGAATTGATTTAAGTTAAACATGTATGGTAAAGTCGTGTGATAACCACATTTTCAGTAAGAAGGGGCAATAGTTATTCTGGTCTTGCTTCAGAAAACCAATCTTCAGAAGTTTGTCCGAGGCACTCATGCCTAGAGAACTGAGTTTCATACTTTAGGAAGAACAAGAAATTGCAAGAAGTGAAGTGGGTTTAACTTGAATATGTAATGTAGTTGGGGAGTTGTTATTAAGAGTGGCCATTCTTTTGTCGGACACTGTATTCTATTCCCTGGTGAGCTCCTTGTGCATGCAACGTACACTTCTCTCGCAGCATATTTATTCCTCCCGTGTCGTCCTCAATTCCTTCAGGCTCTTGCTCGGTTTACTCTCTCAAAATTGTGTGTTCACTTTTGCCTGATAAGTTGAGATCCAGTCAACTACATTCTCCTCTCCATATTCCCGAAGGTCCCATATGGTAGCCTACTAAGTGATAATTCACAACGTTTATTTTCTCTGGATTTCAAATTTGCAAGGGCAGCTCAGTGTTCAGTCCTCAACATAAAACCAAATCACTTCTAGTAGTTTACCTTTCCATGTGAATAATACTATGGGTATTATTGGTAACAGGATTTTGTAATATGTAAATATATAATTTTATTCGGTAGCATGCTCGCATCTAGATCCGAAGTTCGCAGGTTCAAACCTGGTAGAAGTCGATGAGTCGATGGATTTTTCAGGACGTAAAAACTTGGGCACGAAGTCCTTCGGAAGGATCTTATAAACCTAGGTCCCGTGTAGTAAATTTACGGCACGCTAAAGAATTCTAAGCCTAAATTAGAGCCTCTGGACCAAATCCTGTGGCCCTTTCACATCTCAGTGATACCTTAGTTCCCTCCAGCTGGACATCGAGGCCATGGGCGTACCACCTGTCTCCCTGTCCTTTATGAGAAAATAAGCGTAACTAAATTAATCTTTGATAATGATCACTCCACTCGGAGGCCCTGTACTCTGTATCCATCTACAAACTTGAAGTTTGACGATTTGCGTTATCAATTACATAATATTTGACGAATCGTAATGTTTGTAGTGGCTATTCTATTCATATGACGCATATTTTATATTGACCATATTAATATGCTTGCTAGGAACACAAGGATGCGATTTTATCTGATAAACAGCAGCTCGTTACTGGAGAAGTAAGGCAGCAATATGCAGTGATTAATATGTCACATTCTGTACAGAATAAAAACACATTATTTTGTACAGCATTGCCTAACTTATTCGGAAATTGAAATAATATAAGTGGGTATTGATTAAAATCGCAATTTAGATTCGGTGCAAGCCATTTCATTTGCTTTTATTGTTCTGATGTTAGCATGTCTGAATTAGGTTAACTATTTCTCATGGATGCAATAGCCTATTTGAGTTATCGCCGGGTCCTTTAAACTAGTTTAAAATAAAATGACTATATTATTAAACTAGCTGAAAAGGCCCGGCGTCGCCCGGGCTTTGTATTTTTTAATTTGAAATTAACTTATGAAGGACTTTATGTATGTAGAACTTGAAATGAAGAAAAAGATTTATCACACTCAAACTATTCCATCAGAAAACGCTGGATATAAATTTTTATGGCTCATAGAGGATGTGGAATGCTGCATTCCGTTGCTTCTACACATCATGCTTGGGAGGGGTCGAAATAAGAAGAAACACAAATTACATAAGATTGTACTGACTTGACGGAAAATAATATTTCTCATTCTCATGTTACTATACAATCGTTTCGGAGCTGAAATAAAAGAGAAATGCAGTATCACTTTCATACTTTCCTCCCCTAGAACCCGAGACATAATATACTGCGAGTCAAAATGTTCCATCCCATGCTTAGGGCCTATGATAAACATCCCTATTTCTCAACTAATACAAAGCCTACAGGTATGGATAACTTATCAGCGGAAAGGATTATTTACAGACTTTTGATATAGCATACTCACACACTTAAGTTGTCCCTCTTATTCTACATCAAAATGTGAAGTGAGTAAATATTTCTTATGTCGAGGGTAGAGAAAGTTACGTGACTACATCACACTGTGCTTTATTTTCGTGGATTTCATTTTCAGTAATTATTTTCGCCAATATACTCGTATTACATTAAATTCCAGCATTAGGCTATATACTTGCCAAGGCCCTATGTAATCATAGTAAACAATTCATTGTTGCCATGTGAACTAAACAGCATTTCTTTTTTTTCAGTATAAAATTCTCAGAAATTAGGCCTATATAATTTTCAAGGGAAGGACTGATTTATTTCAATTTTAATGTTGACCGCGTAACTTCCCGGGCTTAACTGGGTATGTGTGCAAAATTTCGTACAAATTGGTGAAGAAATGTGGATTTGTATAAGGAACAAACATACATACATACCCACAAACACACATTCGACTTTATATATTAGATTGCAGTCATGCTTAAAATTGACAAGCCAAACTATTTAGGATAGACTCTTTAGGATACTCGTTCATATAAGATGTTAATTATATATAATGTGTTCACTTAAGAATTAGGCCTATTGCCATATTAATGTTTTGCGTGGTGAATGTGTGACAGTTGATAGCTGTGATTCTTACGTGCTTAATTCCTTTAACAATAACAACAGCTGTCACAGGATAGTCCAGTTATTTTTTAAATTTTTTATTTATTTATTTATTCGTGAACTGTCGCCAAACAGAGCTGAAGAAGAAAACTCTCCTTATAATTCTTACGAAAACCACCGCCGTCTCGAGAATTACACTGCCTGTCCTATGCTTTATTTTAACATGGAGTTTAGAGTATTGCTCAATTGCATAATTTCTCCAGTAGAGGCGACACAATTCACACCCAGATTGCAGTAATAACCGCCACCTATACAACCCTCGTCTCGAGAATACACGAGTAACAGAGTCTAGAAGGCATTGCCCTATACATTACCGTACATTGCTTCTATGCGTTTGCTGCGTCAAAATAAGCATTAAACAGACACAGATACTTGTGTTATTTGTTTAGAACGTAATATTATTCCAGTATATGACACTTACCTTGAAATGGAATTTTGGAGCAATAATTAAAATAAATGTAAATTAATTAGACGCATTGATAGACTATATTATGAGCACCGCCGTCTCGAGGAGTAATACAGTTTAGAAGGCAGTGATTATGAGACGGCGGTGACAGCACTACATAATCAACAATGTCGTAGCAAAAAACAAGAAGCAATCTGGGTGTGAATGGTGCTGCTATCTGTAATGTCGCCGAGTACGCAAAATTAGCCGTATTGGACAGGCAGTGTATACACGAGTAAACACGAGTGATACAGTCTAGAAGGCAGTGACGAAAACATATTGTGCTGGAGATGGGAGTTGGTGGACTAGTTCTGTGGGTTAGTCTAATCATAGTGCTTCAGGCGTACAAGAAAACCAAAGTCCTCTGAGGCAGAGCAATGGATGGTGAGAAAACGTAAACAAAACCCACGTCTTTGCATATACTCTCACTTTAAGGAACATGACTCTTCTACCCCACCTCCTCAAGCCAGCGAAATAAACAGTGCAGGGATGGACTGGCCGTTTTATATAGTATACAGAATGGAAGTGAAAGAATCCTGCAGATTTTTACTGTGCTAATGGAATACAACAAAAAGTCTAATACCAAATTTGCTTCAATGTATTTCTAGTAGCAAAATATATTTTGTCGAAAGATTTAGATTTTTTTCGAGACAACATTGGAAAGTGACTAGTTATATTTATGACTAGGGCCAAGTTGTTTAGGTTTTTCTCTACCTATAACTAAATCATACCATGCTTAGTCGATGGACAAGTGAAGTGCAAAGAACTATCCAGGAATTGAACCTTAGACACTAGCAAAGACAAGAGAAGAATGTAAACATATATTTATAGTTTGGTGCATTCTAAACTATAAGAACCTAAAAATTCGTTCCCTATTTATAACTTAAATTGAAGACATGAAAACGGAAATAAACACTTCTTTAATGTCTCGCAAAATAAATGTAACAACATTAAATATATTAACATAATTTTCTCATATAATAATAATAAAATAGAAAATGATGATTCTTAATTTTAGTATTAATATTCTTATTATTTAATAATATTAATGACGACAGAAAATCTTCTCAGTTTCACTTGTGCACGGACCCATTTTTGCACTGTTCGTACCGAAATTTGTTCAATGATATTTAAGTCAAGAGACTTTGGGGACCCAGTCGAGGACGCTGATGTCAAGATGAAAATCGAATAAATCTCGCGTAAAACCAGCATAGACCTACGGACAGCGTTGTTATCTTGGACCGACATGATCAGTGTAACTTCTTCCACAAGGAAAGCGGCTCTCACAGTGGGAATAACAACTTGTTCGAAGATCTCGACATGTTCCTCTGCATTCATATGTGGTGTTATCTCAACTAACTCATTACGTCCAGCTTCCCTTATCCACCCCAACACACCGCAAGTAATTCGGCCGGACTGATGAGTCTGCTGGTTGTAGCGTTCGCCTGTCATTGGGCGCCAACAAATGAGGCCCTTACCTGGATCGGATGCAATTACATTTTCCAAATAGCAGCTTCGTAAACATCTGGTGGCGTCAGAATCTCATATAGAGAGAAACCCACGCGGACTGTTCGATGCTTGCAATGAAGAGCCTACTTTTACCAACACCTCGATTATGCAAACCTGTATCATGGAGTTGATGGGCCACTTCTCTCTTCTAATTAGCAAGTCCAGGTCCACCAATACAGAATTAATAGATCGAAAAGGAACCTCTTCCATGGCATGACATTCGTATATTTAAATACATTGTTAAACAGAAGGACATTATCATCAATGAGTTAAAAGAAAGGATTGTTGGTCAGAATCAACAGAAGTCTATTCAGTGTGACGTAAGTGAACATGGGCAGACTTCGGCCAGTAAGAAAAAGGGTTTCGTCCAAATGAATGAAGAATGCGATCAAGGGAACTTCCAAGATCAGCCCGTAATCTGTTCTGATATCAATAAATCTGTTATAGTTACTCAAAGTGCATCCACTGACTGTCCTTCTCTCAAATTTAGTGAGGTGGTTAGAATGACGTATCCTTCCTCGAATTCCGTGAACATGGAAGAGGATAAGGCCAATGACAAGGTCAATAATAGTGACAACCGTCCAATGGACTATGATTGGCAAAAGGTAACATATAAAAGTGATAAGAAGGTACAAAATAACAACCTGAGAATCGAATCTGAATCCAGAACCTTTACTAAAGAAAAAAGGCACCGTACTTTGGTTATTGGAAATCGCTCAGAAAGTGAATGTGAATCAATTAACATTAAGGGTGTAGAAAAATCAGTGTTTCTACATGTCTATCGTATTGATCCTAATACTACTGTGGATGATTTAAAAAAATACCTTTCAAAAAGTTTTCCTGAGGTGGAGTGTGAAGGCCTAAATTCTAGGCATCCTGAAGAATATTCTTCTTTCAAGGTGAAAATTTCTCAAAACAATTTTGATAGGGCTATGAATCCTGCAATGTGGCCGAAGAATGCTTGTGTGAAATATTTTTTACATCTCAAACCGAAAACAGCTCAGCAAGGATAATATATGAACCTGACATACTATTATTGAATATACAAAGTATAAATAATGAAAAAATTAATGATTTGGCTATTGACATTTCAAAATTGGATAAATTACGATTTATCTGCCTTACCGAAACGTGGTTCAACGATAATAGTGCTTTGAATTACATCATTCCGGGATTTTACCTTAGTACCTTTTACAAGCGAACTGTTTGTAAAGGCGGTGGTGTTGCTATATGGGTAAAGGATGGAACTATTGTGCTTCCATTGGACACTCAGAAATTTGGCTGTGACAAGCACTTTGAAATCTGTGGCATACAGTATGAGAACATTTTTAAAGAGAAACTAAATATCTTAACCATCTATCGATCTCCATCTGCAGACTTACAAACATTTTATGATAAATTATATGAAATCTTGGATTCTTTATTTCATCCTAATGTGAAGATTCTTGTTTGTGGTGATTTTAATATTGACGCGTACTCTGATAATCCAGACTATAATATTTTAACAAACATATTATCTGAGTATAACTTATGCAATAAGGTTCATTGGCCGACTAGAGTTACGAAATCCACCGTAACCACATTAGATCATGTTTACACAAATTTTAACTCTGGTATTTCCTGTGCTGTTGATAATATCGTATCCGACCATCGGACTGTTTTGTTTGATTCAAGTCTTATTGACCCTAAAGTGAACAATGGTGTATCATCTTTTTCTAGGAGCTTCAATGAACAATCAATTCAACAGTTTGGTAATGATATATTCTTGGAAAACTGGAGTGAATTATACTCTATAACTGATATCGATAATGCTTTTAAATATTTTCATGAAGTAATTATGTATTATTACAATAAGCACTTTCCTCTTCGGAAACATTCAAAGAATATAAATTGCAAAAGCTGGGTCAACGATTCTATAAGAAGCTCAAGTAGGCAACTAAAAGACCTTTATATTTTATTTAAGAATCTTCCTGAATATAAAGAGGTGTATTTGAAAGCCAAGAAACAACATAGGATATTAGTTGATACCACTAAGAAACTATTTTATCAAAATAAAATATTAAATTCAGGTAATTCCACTAAATCTCTCTGGAAGGTAGTTTCCGGACTAACCAAGGATAAAGGTAAAATGTCTAACTTATCTATTAATGTTGATGGCTGTGTTACGTCAAATCCTTATATCATTGCTAATTCTTTTAATACGTTTTTTAAATCAGTACCAGAACAAATTGTTAGTCAATTATCCTCGCATGATGAATCTGTAGTTAATATTGATGCCAATATTAACCCAAACGACTTTTTCCTCTATCCATTCACAGAAGAGGAATTTTATGAATTAATGAAATTGAAACTGAAAAATAAGTATTCTTCGGGACCCGATGAGATACAGTGTTTTTTGTTGAGACGAATTTTAAATGTTATTGTGAAACCTGTCACATATTTAATTAATCTTTCCTTTTGCTCTGGAAAGTTTCCACAGATTCTGAAGTTAGGAAAGGTTGTTCCAATTTATAAGAAGGGAAGTCCTCTTGAGAAAACAAATTATCGGCCTGTAACTGTACCTTATTGCTTTTCCATTATGTTTGAATACTGTTTTTTTTAACAGACTGGTTAGTTACCTTAATTCCAAAGGTATTTTATCTGACTATCAACATGGTTTTCGTACTAATAGATCTACATTATCTGCAATAAATTATTTTTATGACAAATTGATATCTTATATTGAGAATGGTGAATGCCCAATTGGTATATTCTGCGATCTTAGTAGAGCTTTTGATTGTGTAAAACATAATTTATTGTTGTCTAAATTGTCAGAATATAATATAAATGGTGTCCCACTTAAATGGATTCAATCCTACCTTTCTAATAGAAGTCAATATGTAAAACTGTTTCATTACAAGAATGGTTTGATGTCGTCTGTAATATCAAAAACTGTGAATGTTGACCTTGGAGTTCCTCAAGGCTCCGTTTTGGGCCCTTTATTATTTATTTTATACGTAAATGATATTTTTAAAGCTATTCCTCAACATATTTCATGTACTATGTATGCTGACGACTTTTCTTTAATTCTGTCACACAAATGTCAAAATTCTCTAACTGATATATGCAATAACTTATTAAATGATGTTTACAAGTGGTTTTGTACAAACTCACTGCATTTGAATCCAAGTAAGACGTTATTTATGCATTTTCATAATTCACAAAAAAATCATTGTAAGTCAATAATATCGAAACTCCATTCTATAGTGTATATTTTCAGAAATGTGAGAAATGTACTAAATCAAATACAGCTTCTATCATTATATTATGCTCATGTTGAGAGTCGTATGAGGTATGGCATTGGTTTTTGGGGCTGGTCCACTTTAGCTCCTAATGTTTTTCAGGCACAAAAAAGAATCGTTAGATGTATGGCTCGTTTACACCCTACACAATCATGTAAAGAGTATTTTAAAAGTCTTAATATAATGACCATGCCTAGTTTGTTCATATATGAATTGTGTATGTATACATTTCATAAACGAAATGAATTTACATTGAATATGAGTATACATAATTTTAATACAAGACACTGCAATGATTTTCATGTACCTTTTAGAAGGTTTAAATCAGGCTGTAAATCTCCGAATGTACTTGGTCCTAAACTATTTAACAACCTTCCAGTGGTTATTAGGAATGCAAATAATGTTTCAGTCTTTAAGAGGAATCTAAAAGAATTTCTGATTGAAAAATGTTTCTATTGTGTTGATGATTACTTAAACCTCCATTAATTAATTATAGACTAGGCTTATTGACTATTCCTATGCAATGTATATTGTCTATTGGAAAATAAACTGATTGATTGATTGATTGATTGATGAACAATTGCGGCATCCTGATCTTATGTTGTTTTTCTGATGCTTCTGTTTTTCTTCTGATGGTCTCTTCACATTTCTTCGCCTCCTTTCTGCCACGCATATATCCATCTCCTTCTGTCTCCAATTGTTATGGTATGATAATTGCAATCTGTTCATGTGCCATATTAACCTGCCACATCCCGGTAATACGAACTCGATTTATTTGTGAAAGGATCGAAGTCATTCCGCAGCTGAAACCTCAGAGTTTTGATTTCTTGTGACAACTACTGACCAATTGGAGACACGGCCGGTAATGATGGTTTCCGTGACCGGAGCCGCTACTTCTTAATCAGTTTGAATTACGAGGCTGAGTGCACCCCGTTACAGTTTTCCGTACTTCATAAACATTGGTTGAGTGGTTAGATCGCTCGCCTTCCACCGCTGGGACCCGGGATCGAATCTCGGTGGATCTATGTGGAATTTGTGGTGGACAAAATGGGGCCGGGGCAGGTTTTATCGGGGTGCTCCTGTTTCCCCTGCCATATATCATTCCACCGTTGCTCCAGGCATCATAGCATGACCATTTGGTTGCAATAAAGAATTATTATAAACATTGGATGAGCTACCCGAGATTGAACCCCGGCCTGCGTATCTGTAGCCAGCGTTGTCAATATCGAGACCATATTGTCAGATGGTCAGTGTACTGTATATTACTATATTAATTACTTTTACTAGTAACGGGGCATAGGCAAACTAATGCAAAGAATGCGGCCTGGAAAATAATAGCTGCAGCCTAACAATGTGTCAAAGAATAATGTTCCGCATTTAGCTTACGATATTATATCATCTTAAAATCCACTGAAGACCGTGCTTTTTACACCAATAATTTCAACAAGCGTAATGTCTTGAACCACCTGCGTCTAGAGGTTAGCGTTGCTGATTACAGATCCGCAGGTCTGGGTTCGATCACCGGTACTAGTACCTCTTCGGATTTTTCTGAAATAGGGAGGTCGGAAACGGGGTGCACTCAGCCTCGTGACACAAACTGAGCTACTTGATAAAGAAATAGCGGCTCCGGTTCAGTAAGCCACCATTAACAGCCGTGGGAGTCGCCATCTGCCAACTGTAGATGACGCAGCGCTCGGATGGGAGGCCTAGTACCTCAAAGGGATGTAGTGTCATGGAGTTCAGTTTAGTGGTGTCTTTTGGTCCTAAAAATGTCCAATAAAATGTGTTAACTAAAACGAACCATCGATTTTAGTGGAAACATGCTCTTACACGCGCACGCGCGCGCACACACACACACACACACACACACACACACAAAAACACACCCCTCACTCAATCTCATTAATCCAAAGAAGAAATAATGTTTTAATTGGACACCTCATATATTTCCATCTTATTTTCTAAACTTAAAGCATTTTTTTTTAATAATAAGAAAAACTATTTGCCTGAATTTGGAATGTCAATGCTAGGGAAAGTAGCAGAATTTTACATTCGGTCCCATTTTTCAGTGGATTTCCTTATCTCGCGGTGATTATAATTTCCCACATTTTTAGCACAACACCAATGTGTTTCATTCAGAGAGAAAGGCGACGAAATTATTGGTGACATACACTCTCGTCGTGAAGGGGATCGAGAGTACATTTATCTTTCCCATCAGGCAGCTAGCGCTAGATGTTGCTCTTGTTTTTCAATCCTGATGAACTGTCGTAATTTATCAATGTTCTAGGAGTAAGAAAGCTGACGGTGTAGTTCCAGAGAGGGAAAGAGAACCCAAACAAAAATACTTCTTTTCCAATTTCGATTGGGATTTATGGAATAAGCACGACGAAAAGAGAGCAAGAGAAAACGAGGGAATATGAGAGAAAGAATGTGAAGTTTGATAGAATACTTCCAGTTTTATAAAGGAGTCAGCTATCTACAGGGACTTGTCGATACCATCCCCCTGTATGAGTAAAGTTAAAGCTCACTTTCTCTTCAGTTTCAAGTGATCAATATCCATAGAAAGGCAATTTATATATAAAAAGAAGTCAGATGCCTTCATACTTCCACTTTTCTTGTTGATATGCTAAACCGATCCAGAATATTCAAGATTGGAATCTTGAATAATGTATGACACTCTGCTTGGTATTATATAGTGCTGCTGGGATGTTGTGGATTATTTTGTAATCTATGTCATAAATTGTACAAAGTGTACTTATATTATACAGAATGGTAAAACATAATTCAGTATTTTGAGAAGTGACGTTAGACACAAGCAAACATTTAATAACATATAATACCTAAAATGTAATAAATATTATCTCTGCTGTATGTATGTATACTTCACGTATTAGGATGCACTTCCTTATTACACTTGTTATTGTTTTGGTGAACACTAGCCTACCACACGAAATATCGAATGATACGATACAATACGACGCCTTACATCATCCCCATTATTATTGTTATTATTATTTTAACGTTGTTAATTGATCACCGTCTTGGTTAGTCATTAGTGTTGATGACAATGGGTCACCAGATAGGGTACCTACCTCGAATTTTTCTGACGTAAGTTTTTCTGGAAAGGAGTGCACTCAGCCTCTTCAAAACATCCGATGAGTTACTTGACGCGAAGTAGCAGCCCCGCTCAGGCCATACGATGTATACAGCATAAATAACGCGACTACACTATAGAAAATATGCCTAGCCTCCATATTTTCGTTTATACTGGATATAAGTAAGAACTTGATATAAATAAAATATAAACTTGAAAAAAGACACTTCACTACTGCATAGATCCGTCACCCCACACTTGTTTCAACAAACTGATGTAAATTTATGGTTGGGCCAGGAAGTGTCAATGAACTAACACCCTCAAAATCTTAGCCACACAATAGCTGAGGAAGCAGCATAATAGCCTTGAAATTGGCAATGCCCTTTACAGAAGCAGGTAGTATTAGGATAGTTTTATGACCAGAGAGACAAGACAACTCAGATACAGTATAGACCTAATTTGTTGTTTGTTGCTAATAGTAGCAATAGCATTTAATTCTTTAATCAATCATAAAACCTGTATCAAATGTAGCAGGGCATAGACGTACATTTATGATATAAATGTAATAAATTGAACAGCTAACTAATAATCCTACATTTCTGACTGAATTGTATGCTAATTAGAAAATAATATTATCCAGTAGTTAGTGTTCCCTACAAAGATCACTTCCCCTTCATTGCATTTAATTTTTCTTCTGTGCATTCAATGTACTATAATTTTTTTTAACGACTTTTAAACCAGAAAATGTGCAGTCGAGTATTCTTGTCCCTAGAGTAGTGATATTAATGTCTCATATCGCGTCCGCTAAGCTCTTTATTCGGACGTGGAGTGGAACTGTGAGGGTTGGGATTGAACGTCGCTTCGTTGAAGGAAGCACCATGAATATTTGATCGGTCTGCGGTGGTCGCTGAAAAGCTTCATCTACCTTCGTGCAGCATGCTTCTCTGCCACGTTGCCACGGGCAACCCATTGTGGTAAAACCACTCTAAATCCGCTCGATGTGAGTAAAAAAATAAAAAAGAGAAGAAAATACTTTGTTCTATAGACTCTTCCAATTAATATTTAACTCGACTTCTGCCTATTTCAAAAGGTCATGCCAGTAATAGCTCTTAGAAGCTTCATGAGTCCTGTTTTAAGGGTTGGCCAGATCGGTGCTCTTGAAAGAGACATCTCATAAAAAGGAGGAGAGATGGTCTTGCATGAAGAGGAGAACAGTTGATTCCGAAAGACAGATAGGATTAGCTTTAAATTTTATTGTTGGCAGTAGGGTGGGAGAAAAGAACGCCCTCATTGTATTTCTTGTTTGGGAAATAAAAAGTAAAGTATTCCCTATACAGGCGATGGAGGCCCAGAGGGTTCCAGGAGGTTGAGGCTCCAAAATTTTAGACATTCAGCACATGAAGGCGGTAAGATTGTCAGTCTTACGCACCGGCCGCCTTTACCCCCAGGATTGCTCCTGGTACTCATTTCTGTTAGAGGCTGAGTCGACCCCAGGGCCATAGTGCCACCAGATGGATTAGGCCAATTGAAAAATCCCAACGACCTATTTCATTATAAAATTATTCATCATTAAAATTTCTAACTCTTATAGTTGTTGAGTTATATGTAGTTTCTCCCAAATACGTGATAAAAAAGTGTGATATTTCAGTTCTATCAAATTAATAGAAGGAGTTGAGTCTAGAAATAGAAACTTTGATTGTGAGTTAGGCACATGAAAGGCTTTTTTATGCAATTTTTTAGATTTTTTGAAGGGTACCCATCAGAGATAAGCCCAAAAATAGTCAAAATCTGAAAAACGCTAATATTTGAGGCCAGTTTAGAAATAAGGGATGTATTTTTAAACCCTGATTTTTTTCTCACAGACAAATCACATGCAGGTTTGAACATTAAAAAATTTGAATGTTTACAATCTTTCCTTCTCATATAAAATATGGCCCAAAAAGTGATTTTCTTTGAAAAATTTACCCGAATTTCAAACTCATATATTCATAAGAAACGTTTTGTGTTGAAGAAAACAATAAAGTATTTCTGAAAGTACGCTTCCATAGTTACAAAATGGTTCATAATTCAAATTTCTAACTCTTATGGTTGTTGAGTTATGAAAATGTTTGTAATCAGCTACATTCGCAAAAAATGTGTTACACCAGGATTGAAAAATGGACACCCCTGGGAAACCAAGAACACAAGATTTTTTTGAAAACTTGTTTTGATATCTTGAAACATGTATGAACTCATATACAAAAAATCTGATGTGAAAGTCACATAACTTCCTCTGCCCAAATAAAAGTTAGCAGTATTCGCATATCCTTGTACAGAATCGCAAGACGCAATTTTACACTATTAATGCTATATATACCTTTTAGCCCCTCCTTTGAATGTTGCGACTAAAAACGCAGCCTATGGACAAACAAAAGAAGAAAAAATATGTGACTGCAAACGTTCATTGAACTTTTTGCCGTTCAGAATAATTTCCGATATTTATCGAATATTCCCCTCAGATATTTCTTTACTGTAAGCATGGCCAACAATACATCTTTCTCACTTCACATTCTTATATAGAATAAGAGGCCGTGAATGTCCGCGTATTGAGTTCTTCACCAGGCAAGACAGATAATGTACAAACAGTGGGTAGTTTACAGCCACCCTTGAGATTTTTTTTTAAGTTTCAAATAAAAGTTTTAGCTCTTGGTATAAGCACTCCATGAGCAAAATTTAAAGAAAATCGTAAGAGCAGTTTTTGAGAAAATAGCAAAAAACAAAATTTTCTTAATTTAAAGTACCCTTAAATATAAGCGAAGGTTGTCGCCAATCTTCGTGTCACAACCTCAGAAGGTACCTAATGCAAATACAAAATTTTGTGTTCGTACGATTTTCCGTTACAAGAGGCCATATTGCAAAGAGCGCGTATTCACAGCAAGATCAGTAAACTATACAGGTTGCGTATTCCGGGATAGACCAACTTCATTTGTATTAAAATTCAATTACTTCACTAAAACTTTCTCGCTTGAAGTTTTTTTTCGGGACAGAGGAAGTAAAAATGATTTTTTCCTAAAATGGTCATGCAACCACTGTTGGATGATTTGGCATGGAATAACCCATTACAGAAAGCTCAGATATTAGGAAAGCGCCAAGTCGGAGAAACTCCCCAATGCATAGGAATTTAAAACATGTAACCTTTTTAAAAACTACAACTTAGACCTGTGACCGTCACCGGTGTGCCGGAATTTTATCCCTCAGGAGTTATTTTACATGCTTGTAAATCTACATGCACACATAACTGCCATCCACCTGGACGGGATTAAACTCGCAACCTTCAGCATAGAAAGCCAGCGCCATACTCACTACGATTCCCAGGCTTCATTTTATTAATAACAGATGCGTATATTACCTGTCCACCGCTGTGGCGTTCGCTCCTCTCACGCAGCGGACTCGGGTTCGATTCCTGGTCGGGACAAGTTACCTAGGTGTGATTTTTTCTGGGGTTTTCCCTCACCTGCGAGACAAATGTCGGTTAACTTTAGGCCCGTGTGGTCCCCAGATATCATCTGGCCGTCATTATCATCTTCATCCCATCCTCGCCTTGTTTGGTGTACGTGTGTGTGTATGAATGGTGGGTCTCGTCCTATGTGTACGTGTTGTCTCGGAGGTGGCCCCGGCATTGGGCTGATCACTCATCCGGGAGGCCCTCCATGTCCTTGCCTGGTCAAAAAAGTGTGTATGTGATCCAAAGATAATCCCTCTCCCGACAGGTCGCGGCCCTGTAAGGCCCGGGCGGCTTGGGTAGCTTAAATCCTAAATGGGAGAGGTAAAACTACGATAAAGAAAGAAAGAAAGAAAGAAAGAAAGCGTACATTACGTACTTCTGTCAGCATTTAAATCGGTTATTAAGAACAATAAAATAAGCCAACACTTGACAAGGAACTGTTTAGCCTACAGTTATTATAAAATTAAATTATCAAAAAACTATTCGTTGTTTGCTTAGTAGTAGGCTGTGCTGTACTACTGAAGTGTCTTCTTATCCCGTATGATCGAAACAAGGTATACTGTATCTGCACACCTCAAACCTCTTTAGAGCAACCACTAGCAAGGTTTATGTGCTCACATGTAATTTTAAGTTAATGACTCGGGCGCAGAGGATCTGCACTGCGAACTGTATACTATAAACCATTAGGTTAACCGCTTTCCTGAAAAAAAGTTGGCAAAGATATAGGATGGGTCTATATGTAAATGAATAATTGCATTCTTGGTTGGTGGGCTTTTGACCATTTGTCTATTGGTGTGCCTTTTATAATCTGAAATCCAGCCAAAACAATTTGCATTCGTGAAATATTTAGCCTATCTAAAAACTCCTCCTTCGAGTTGCAGTATTGTAGGTAATTTATTTTATACGTTTGAGTCCGTTAATGTCTCCGCAACTTAATTTCGTTTCTTAACTTCAGAACTGAGAATTGATCATAATTGGTTTGGATATTCCTACATGATTCAATCCTTTCCTCCTAAAGAAATTAAATATGTTCAAGACATTATTATTATTATTATTATTATTATTATTATTATTATTATTATTATTGTTATTATTATTATTATTGTTATTATTATTATTATTATTATCCTAATCATAATCATTGTCGTTTTGTTTACTTACGCGTGACTATTACTTTCTCTACCTGTACCGCACATTGTAGGTAACCTATTGCGAGTGGGTTGGTTTCTGGTTATTTAACGACGAGGGAGGGTATTGCTTAGACCTGTGACCGTCTCCGGAATGCAGGAATTATGTCCCTCAGTTCTTTTACATGCATGTAGATCTACAGACATAGAACAGACACGTTTATACACACATAAATGCCATCGAAGAGCCGGGTTCGAGCCCTGTAGGCACAGAAAGCCATCGCCATACCGACTGCGCCACTTGGACCGTCTATTTAGGTTAGACGTTGATCTAATAAGGCTCACGATGAATATTGGATTACCAAAATGTGTAAACTTAACGAGTGAGCATACACTTCAACATTCTGCTTTCGAAAAAGTAAGGTTTTGCAATCTGATTATAGTCCAAGAAAGCAATACATTTTAGAATCCTTCAATAAACAATACAACTGTTTTACAATTTATGCAGATGAACACTTTTGGACCAGGCATGTAAAATCTGTGTAGGCTATCAGGTAGGTGCAGGTAAATTGCAGAAACAAGAGAACCATTCTGTTCTGAACCGGGATTGTTTTATATAATTCATTGTAGTTAGTTCATACTCCCCAATTATCGATGACACCAGATATTGACATACAAGAATCCAATTCGAGCCAGAAGAAATCTACCTATTGCAATCGATACCATGTCATGACTTTCGAAAAATTCTTTCATATCTTTGCCTCTTTCATGCCTCCCGAAGTACGAAACCACAGCCCGTTCAATTTTTTTTGTGTGGTATTTATTTATAGGCCTATATATACCGGTACTGTGGAAATCTTTACACGCTAGCGGCCGTAATTTTGAAGACATTTGAACCAAACTTTATTATGTTATTTCTAGGTCCAATAGTTCGGATAGGTTCGTTAATGAGCAAAATTGGCTCAAAGGGGGGGGGGGTCTGGGGTTGAAATTTTGAAAAAATTATATCTCGGCCCCTATGAAGTATAGAGGGAAACTTTGTTTGAATAAATTAGAGTACTCCCTGTGGAGTTCACAGTGACGCCAACGATTTGGAGGTTTGGGGGGTACGAGTGGGAGTGGGGATGGAAATTCGAAATTTTTGAAACCATGTCTTGTGGGGTATCGGTGAAAAGCTCTTGATGAGTACTCTACAACTCAATAAATAGTTTATCGGTAGCTCTCATATAAGGCGATATTTGAATGTTTGAAAAGTGTTCTTTCCTCTTTTTTTCATTTATTATTGCGGGTTTGTCATGCCAAGGCTAAAGAAGAAGAGTACTGCGCAGCGACAATAAATTAAACCAAAAGCACTTCGAAATCTACCTCAACCTATAGGCCTGCCTAAAGGGATTTTTAAGCATAAAATAGGAACGAATAATTATTTTCCAGGAAAAATAAAGTCATTTCATGCCTGAGCTATTCCTTTCTGTCCTAGGTCTTCTTTAGAAAACACATGCCTTGAACAGACTTGAATAATGGTTAAACATAACTGGTTAAAGATACTCATTTTAAATCTGTGGATGGTTACATTAACTTATAAGTACACCTTACAAAGTTGCACAGTATTGTATATTTTTCATTTTGTTTCAGATGCACATGACCTTGTATTTGTTGTTCTCAGTCAAGAGGACTCATATCATGCATCTTTGGCAAACAAGCTGAAAACTAGTATTCAGGAACAAGCTACAGCTGCAGATATGGTAAGCAGTTAAGACATGGTGCAGTCCCTTGCAAAACCTTTGTTCGATCTGTGTCACAAAACTAAGCTAATTTATTACAAAGTATGAGCAAACCTTAAATGTGATTAGTTGCTATTTTAAAAATTAAAAGTCCTCACTCTTACAGGGGAGTATATATATTCCATTATGTGTTATATAGTAGATAATATTGATAAATTCCAAACTAATTTCAGTGTACATGGACGTACTACCAGAAACATGAATGATCTACACAGTCCAACTAACTCGTTAAAACTCTTTCAGAAGGGTGCATATTATTCTGCAGTACATCTATATAACAGGCTTCCAAACAGCATTAAATTATTACGTATTCATAGAAAGAGCAAACCTTTCAAAACATCTGTCAAGGAATTTTTAATAACTCACACCTTCTACAATTTGGAGGAATATTTCCTGCTTGGATAAATTTGACAGCTTGCAGTTAGTGTATATTATTGTTATAACATGCATGTATTTTTTGATCTGACGTGTTCTGTATCCTTGAGCCCCGCTCAACACAGGATCTACAGGACGAGATATCTACATCTACATTCATCCAATAAAAGCTTTGTAAGAGTGTATATATAATAAACAACAAATTGAAATGCTTGGCTTAAAATCATTATGTAAATAAGTCAATTTAAAAATACCATTTATTCTATTCTTGTGGTTTTCTCGTTTCTGATTCAGATGTAGAGTAACTGGCTGTGCCAGTAGGAGTTCACATTCCACTATCTCCTTCCTAACTTAAGACCAAGTAATTTTCGGGATTGGATCTAGGATTTCAATGTTTGGACAAGGAAATGTCTCATAAAAATTTTACAAAATTCATTTAGGATATTACCTTTGAGTTTCATTACAACCAGTTTTGTACCAGAATTAAGACAGAATCAGAAGCATATTTGAGAAAACCATTAAATTGCTTATTTTTCAAGTAAAATAATTATTATGAGATAAAGAAGAATTCCTCTACATGCTTAGTTCCAATAATGCTTAATTCCAGTAAATATAATATTTTTCTTCATTAAAGCTCCTTTGGTTTGGGTAGAGAAAAAAAAAATGTTTCTTGGGTGACTTGATTACCTGGGTGTGAGCAGGGCCTTACAGCCAACACCATTTTCCAAAGATGTTTTCAGTCATGTGTTTGGTTTTTTCAACCAAAAACACAGGAAATGCATTGAACTGTAATTTTGTTGTAGGATCCTGTTTGTTGTTTTATAGTAGCCTAGACCATGTATATATTATACAAGTCGGGACCATTGACTTTACTTCCCTTCCAAAAGAAGATATACTAGCCACTTCGAAAGCATCCGTGACCAGTATAAGAGAAAATGGAAAGTCTTTACAAGTATGATTGACTCCTTGGCATAGAGGATACGTTCTAGGTCCCTTCAAGGCTGTACTTCTGAATATATGTTCCTGCAAGTTGGTGTGGTTTTGATGTGTCATTTCTGGCTTTCAATAAATGTAAGGAAACTTTACACTTCTTTCACTCCAAGACTGCCTTACAATAATGAGCTGAAGTTTTGTCAGTTAAAATTGCATCCTTGGGATCCGAAGAAGGGTATTATAAAGTAAACGATCGTGATTGATCTATATCCGAGGATTTGCTAAACATTATTGGTCAATGTCAAACATGCGACGTATGAGTGGAATAGTCTATGTAAATATCTATACTATGCCTTAAAATACTCACTCCTCTCCTATATGAATGTTCTCTGGTCATCGTGCACATGCACTTTTACAAAACAGATCCCTGCATACCTTATATTGCCTTCCATTCATGTACCACTGTCAATCAATGTATTTGATGCTGAAAATTCTATTTCAAAATATTTGACATATGTTTGTCTAGTCTGTACGTACCTGTATAAGATCATAAATCATAAGATAAATAGTAAAATCTAACTTCAGTATTGTGCAAAATCACAATTTAAGATGTTCCATAACATTCATACAACTTCAGTATCAACCACATGTTTTGGCACAAAGAACATAATACAAAGATGTGTCCAGTTGTACAGTCAGTTGCTTGACAAAACTAAATTAAGTGTTGACATAAATAGATATAAGAAGGAAGTAAAAGAATCTGTGGAAAATCTTTGGAATTGAAACCATGTAGCAAAAATTGAAAACTACTTTTGTTCGGACCTCTTTGCACAATAAATTATTGGATGATGGGTTATATTTAAAGAATGTTTTATATTCTGTTGTCTCTGTTGTGTTTTTGTATCTCTTTTAAATTTGTTGTCGCCATTCTTCTGAGTTTCCATATCCTATTATGAGCATTATGCTCAGGGATTGTACCCATGGTGTAAATAAATTAAATTAAAAATTAAAAAATAACAAGAGATACATTAGAAAAGTGTTCTGACTTTAATATCTATTTGTGTATCAAGTACGCAAAGCAAGACTTTAGCAGAAGAAGTGTACTTTGTATAGTAATTGTATATTTATTTATCATTAAAGGTTTTTCAAATTTAAATTTTCAATGTGATTTCTGAAGTAGCAGCATAAAAGTATAAAAAAGGATCCAACTTTACATAAAACTCAAACTCTGTAATAAATAAATAAGTTCTGGTCCCATTTTAGTACCAGCTTTCATTTGTGTATAAAACTGTTTTTAATATCTACATTCTTTATGCCGCTTCAGCAAAAAAGACAAGTTTTGTTCTTTAGACAAGCCACACAAAATTTTTGACTGTAAATACATAGGCCTGCTTCCAAAAGATATGATATTTTACATGAACAAGTGACTAGCTTTGCTCACTACAGATTCTCAGATTTGAGTTTAATCTCTGCTACCACCTTGGGATTTTTCTGAGATAGAGAAGTCTGAAATATAGTACACTCAGCCTCCCTCCTTGTTGTGCAAAACCATGGGGTTTAGTTTAGTCTACTCCTTGGTGTGGTAGTTAATAACTCAGTATTTATTATTACTGTTGATTTAATTTCTTTCTTACTTTATTTGCAAGTACTGTATTACACCACTGACATTTTATTTTTAGGCTGAGCCTGTGATACATCTAACTCACAAAGAGTTCCCACATCCTGGTGCATGGACAGTAACACCTATAGTGTCAGAGTGAGTTATTATTACCAACATAATTAACAAAGCATAATATCTATGTGCATGCATTTAGTGATTCTGATATGTAACTCCTAGATACCTATCAATCAACCCTTCAAAGATAGCAATCATAAATATTTTGTGTAATTGAATATAAAATACGAGTTACAATAATTAATGTAATTATTTTATAGTATAATATTACAGAATTATTCATTAACTCTATCATTGGTGTTAGTAAGAGTAGTAAGAGTAATGGAAAATTATATAATTAATTAGATTCGATAAAGAAAGAACATTAAAACATTAGGCTTTAGAAATTAGCAATTAACAATAATATCCTTGCCAGGTATGAATATTATAATTTTTTGATTCCTCCTTCAGGTTGAATGTTCTCCATGGCTCAAACAGTTCTTGGATTTTCTTCTGTGAAAGTCACACTAACATCAGTTTGCGTCAATTGTTGGAACTTCTTAATAGATTTAATTTCACCCAGGTATTGTCTCTTCTAAAATTTATATTTAATTATAGCAAAAATGTGGTCCTATATCTACTTTACGTAGAGCAATGAGTGTTTGATGGCTCAGGTATCGAGGCTTCGAGGGCTTCTAACTGGTTGAGTAGGAGGATTGTGTCCAAGCTTTTGGTAGTTTGCTCAACTGCCATTTTCTGGCAGAAATAATCCGGGTCTCTTCATTTGAATAGAGCTTATTGTAGCTGTTTTTTTCTAATTTATTATTTTATTTATTCTGATACAATTTAGAAAATGGAGTTTTAAATGTAGTGGTTTGCAGCCTGACTTTTACAAGAGGACTATTCCAACATTAGTTGCACGGCCTTGGAAAACTACAAAAACGAAGTCAGAATAGTTTGACTCTAAGGCCTCTTACACACCAAAGCCGAGCTGAGCTAGGCCGGGCCGGGCAAAGCGATGCCAAGCAAAGCCGAGCAAAATCTGCGATGCGTTCACACTAACGCTGATTCACTCAGTAGGTTTTCGAGCCTTGTAGTGAGAGGTGCCTTTATCCTTCCTAGCAGTAGTGCAATAATAATGTCATCAAACTTGATGATGATGATGATGATGTTATTGGATAGTTCCTAACTTGATGATGAGTATGTGAGTCAAAGAAGGTTATACTGGACACACAGTCTCAATAAAGATCACGAGAAAAGCGGACAGTTCAGAACTCTATACGAGAAACTCCGAGAAGATGAACATTCGATTATATAATGAAATCCATTTGTCCACAAATTCACAAAAGAAACACGAACTATAGACGAGCTGGCCAGGACAACGAGCTATACTGAACAAAAATGCAGGCAGAAACCGCCTGAAGTAGCGGGAAGCAGGACTGCTCATAATCGCTCGGCTTGGCTTGGCATCGCTTCGCCCGGCCCGGCGTCTTATTCGAAAGCTCCCATTGAAATACTCGGCTGGGCCCGGCCTGGCTTTGGTGTGAAACCCTACTAAGAAAGCAAAATTTAGCGAACCACATGTACATATTTTCTTAATTTTCCTACTCAACCATGTCTTCGTGGTTTCCTGCTCTTGTTTTGCCTTGCCCTAGACCAGGCCTGTCCAACCCGCGGCCCTCGGGCCGCATGCGGCCCGCTCTCAGAGTTTTGTGGCCCGCGGATACTTCTAATACGACAACCAATCGGCCGTGTTCAGAGCGCCAGTATCGTTGCCGCGGAGGGCGAAATTTTTGTTTTTGATTGTTCAGAACAAGCCTGTTTCTAATTTATGTGCTTACGCGAGGTTGTGTACGGTTTTTTATTTGTTCGTGCAAATTGTTAGATAACAGTGTTGTTAGATAGAACGAGCAAACATGAGCAACATTAGCCAGAAAAGAAAAATATAAGAGGAAAATAGAAGTTATAAAGATGCATAGGAATTGAATTACTTCGTCACAAATAATCATGGCAAGTTGCAATGTGTTGTGTGCATGCAAATAATTTCTTCTTGTAAAGAGTACGATGTTAAGAGACAGTACACTACTTCACATGAAACACAATTGAAGAACTATGAGGGGGCTTCAAGAGCTGCAATTTTACAAGATTATAAGAAAAACCTAAATCATCAGACAGGTATTTTTACACAAATTTCGTCTACGCAGATAGCTGCATTAACTGCTTCTTACAGTGTGTCTTTGGAACTTGTAAAAGGTAAGAAAGCATTTAGTGATGGAGATATAGTTAAGAAATGTGCAATTGCTATGGCAAATGCATTTGGTGAAAGCAATTTATCTGCAAAATTTGCAGCTGTTCCCCTCTCTCATCAAACATTCTCAAGAAGAGTACAAAGTATGGGAGGATAAATAACAAAGAAATTTGAAGATATGGTTGGAAAATGCAGCTACTTTTCACGATGCTTGGATGACAGTGTCGACGAGACTGACACCAGTCAACTCTTGATTTTCATACGAATGATCAACAATGATTTTTCAACACAAGAAGAAATTCTTCAATTATGTTCTTTACGTGGATAACCAAGGGTAAAGATATATTTAAAGCAGTAAATAAAACTGCGGAAAGGACTGGTAGGATTAATTAGGAATCCTGGGTTAAGTTTCCCCATGTTCCATTGCATAATTCACCAAGAGGCGTTGTGTGGGAAATCAGTGAAACAAAGCGATGCAATGAATATAGTGGTTACAGTTTCCAACAAGATACGTGGTGGCAATAAGGCACAACTTCTTGCAGATTCCGGGAATTTTTGGATGAGCTGCAAGCCCAATATAGAGAACTATCACTCCACGCATATGAGTGCAGGTAGTGAAAATCTTGTTCGACGGGTTGAAGATCACGACTTTCTAAGGCAGCTTGCTTTCATGACTGACCTGACACAATACTTCAATGAGTTGAACCAGAGACTTCAGGGCAAAAATCAAAGTGTTTCAGGGTTAGAGGTCATGTTAATGGTTTTAAAATTTCTGAAATCAACTTTATCAAGAAATGATTTAACACACTTTCCAGTTCTCAAGAGCTGTCAGAAAAAATTGAAGATGGTTATTTTTCTGAGTTTTATGAAAATATTGAGGTTATTATTAAAGAATTCAATCAAATATTTTCTGACTTTGAAATATTAAAGGTAAACTGCTGCTTTTGAATATGGATATTGAGAATCAGCCATATATGTATCAGCTGGAGCTCTGCGATCTTCAGGCTGATCATTTTCTTCAAACCAGGTCTGAAAGAGGGCTCACCTTTTTCAAGCTACTTCCAGAGGGCAGGTTTCCTCCGCTTAGAGATTTTGGTTTGCAGCTTCCTATGTGAGAGTGCTTTCTTCAACATGAGAAAAATAAATACAGCAGCTGTCTCACTGATGATTCGTTGTTACACCTACTAAGACTGGCGGTTACTAACATAGAAGTGGACATCCATAGCAGGTAAGCAGTCTGAAAATCTTCAGTGCTCACATTAAGTTCTAATTTCCGCCTACTGGTAATGAATCCTATTTCAACAATTTGGTCTGCTGTACTTTACTGTTATATTTATGTGAGTGAAACTTTTAGTGTTTGGCCCTCAGCATCAATTGTCGAAATATTTTGGCCCCCAGTACTTCTGAAGTTGGACAGGCCTGCCCTAGACCATTGGCATCCAAATAGTGTGCAGAAGTTTGCACAGTGTGTGACTTGGACTCACAAACCTACACAGTTCCCCCTTCATTTCCATCTGTGGTTGCTTCCCCTTCTCTTTGTGTGGCAGGAAAGTCTCCTCCCTTGCTGATCAGAACTTTAGAGGATGGGTTCAATTCATTTTCACTACAAATTATGAGAAAACCAAAATTATTATTCATATTTAATATAAACCTTATAAATTATTATTCACATGGTGTGTCATGGTGTGAAAACAGAACGAAGAATTCCACGTCAGAAGTATGGTTGTTATTTTGAATTGTTAAACTTGAATTTTTTGTGTGCAAAAGGATGAATATTTCATTATGACACCTGCATACAGAAACAAATTGACTAAGAGACTAACTTACTTTCACACAACTGCAAAACTAGCACATGTTTGCTAATATACAAAATATAAATTCCAGTTTTGTGAGTTGGCAATCGCCTGCAAATCTGGGTCAAATGAAGGTATTACAGATAAGCATAAACAACTTCTAAAGTTTCATTGGATTGCCTGTTTGTAACTTTAGTTTATTTAGTTTTATTATTGAAAAAAAGATTCATATATAAATAAGTAGAACCATTACTTATAAGTTTGGTGGCCTCTTGGTGAAGGCAAAATTCTTGATGGGGAAAGTTCTCATAAACTTCCTTCAAGTCTGTTTTGCTCACACCACTCCTACTCCCACACTGCTGACTCTATTGCACAGTGCTGCATACTGTGTACACCTGTGCTGATTTATACACTGTGAAGCATTTTGGGTGGTGCTGCCCTAGACCGTGTGTGCTAGCTTGTAATATGAGTTATTGCTCTAGCATGTGAGGCGTTCTTCTATGAATGTCTTGCATGCATTCTAGAATACCTATTTCTCTTACAATAGGATTACCATGTTGTGTGTAGGTATCTTGCATGCTCCTACCGTCTTTCTTTTAAAATATTTCTATTAGATGTCATAATTTCACATAATCCTGTAATTCCACTATCCTTGAGTAGTGGTCAGCTTATGCAATTTTCTAATAACTTTATTCTGGACTACCTGTAGTCACCTTCTGCTGCTTTTTCCCATCATTCTGCAATAATGTGGGATCCGGGATCAAAGTGCAAAATGCACAGAATCTTAACCTTTTTTAGGACTGGAAATAAATTCATTATTTCTACTTAGAGTGGCCATTTCCAAATCTGAAAATGATGACATAATGTAAACATACACCAGAACATGAGGAGAGCCTACGTAAGATGAAATTGTGAGCCTCCTCACAGTCTTGGTTATTGCCCTACAAATTTGAGGCAAATTTGAGCAATGGTGGAATAAATACAGATAACTCCACACTAATTACATTTATAATAGGAAACCCAGATAGCAGAATAACATAATAAAATAACCATCATGTAGAGAATTGATAGAACTTTCATTTAATATATTACACATTATTGAGGATTAAATACCAAAAATGCAGAGTAAACTTAATCAATCAAAAGGGGTTAATATCAAAAAGACTGCCAGGCGACATGCAAAATTAGGGTGACAGGCCAGATGTCCTAATGAAATTATGAGTCATAAGTCATAGCCTACTTATACTGCTTAACTGTTTATTAGCTCTTGTGTTGTGGCTATGCCATTCTTTATTAAGCTGAACAGATAAAAATTAAAACAACCAGTAAAATAAAAAAAAAAATGAGGATTCTAAATATTGTAGAAAACATTAACTGAGAGATAAGTTTAAGAAATTATCATCATCTTCAAGGTTTGGATCTTTCTAGGCCAGTTCACTCATTTGGGAATCTAAGTTGTCTTTCTGTCTTCTCCTAGGTCGAACAAATATTTGAAGAAATCGTGCAATAATATTCAACACAGCTTTAAGCTTCTAGAGAGTGGAATGTAAGGTGATAGATCTGGTTTTGTTTTCAAGGCTTTTGAAATATTCTTTCTCTTCAGATGTTAAAGAGAATTCAAATGTAACCGAACGTATGCCTTAAGGTCAGTTTGATAAACACCCTTGATATCCAGAAGTCCAATATACTCGTATATATGAGAAGCCAGTGGATTCAAGTTATATACACAAAAAACTGTTTTTTATTTTTACGTTGAAATTTACAATAGAACAAGGAAGGAAGTAGTATAATTGCAGATTTTAACAGGTTATTTGTTGGGTAGAAACAAGCAAAAAATTCCAATTTGATACTATTCCAAGTGAGTACTCTTCTCCAGGTTAAAAAAAAAAAATCCTGAATTTTAACCAATTTTAACCGTATTTTATTTAAGAATTATTTATTTATACTGTTATAATTTTTTTCACATCAGAAGGGAAAGGAATTAGGTACTTGCAGTATGTACGGTAAGTTGGCAGTTTTCAAGCAAATTAAATAAAAAAGATTACTACGTGGACCACATACCCTGCAAAACAAGCTAAAGTCAAAACAAGACTGCCTTCCCCCTGTAGTGTGTTTGTTTTTTATGCATGTGACAATTGAGATTACCACCCCTAAGAACTATCAGGCAGTATGCTGTTGCCATTCTGCAGAACCTTTCAACCTATTGCTCTCCGAAGGTATAATACATGCCCTGTGCAGATACATTTTCTACTCCATCCATATTCACCACAGTCTGATCCCGTTGTTCCTGCTAGTCATATCAGGGTTTTAGTGGTGGCTTTATCAGCTGAGGAGTAACTCTCCACCCATAAAAGTGACATAAGATGCGCTTGTGCTCTAACCATGGGTATGTATTAATTTGGAGAGCTATAATTATCTCATTATACATAGACATAATGACAAAACACAAAATAGGTTTTATGTTTTATTTTAGCGGTACTTACTGCTCCCTTGAATCTGCACAGTTAAACTACTTCCACCCCATACTTGTTCAAAGCTTTAAAAAATAAAAAATAAATAAATAATAATAATAATAATAATAATAAAAACTTAAACAAATAAGCTGTTTTATATTCTCCTGGCTGGGTCCATTATTCTAAATGATTAAAAGTGTTATTTTAATGATATTATTGTTATGTATTATACTTTGTCTTACAGGACAGTCTCTAATAATTGCAGAAAGGAATAAACAAATTGGGCATGAGTATGTTTATTTATTATACCATAATTTTATTTTATATTGCATTCCAATAAGTACAAATTCTTTTCTATATTACACTGATTTCATAAAATTGTGTTTTTACAGGAAGTATTCATTGGCCATGCTTTACATGACAGGGAACCTACAATCATACATCATTTTGCTTTCTCAGAGGATCCTGAACGGTTCAAATATCCAAACTTTGCTTCAGGTTTTGCCATGAGCCGAGCTTTACTAAAAAGGTAATTATACCCAAAAATGTACATGTACAAATATGCAAGAACTAAAACAAATTTGATTGTATATTTTTTTCTTCACACCCCCTAATGGTTAGTTTATGGTGAATTTATTATTACTGTACAAGCTGAACATCTTTAAAGTTGTGAATGAAGCAAAGTAAAGGTCTGAGGCTTCATTAGGTGGGTCAGATTTAGAATGGCTGGAGAATAAGTTTTTTGTCATCAAATTAAGTATCCCATTTCACATGTACTATTGTCCAAAGCAAATAAATTCTCTGTGAGGAATGCGAAGAATGTGAGTGTTACGCACACAAGCAAGCCAGCATCCATTAAGAATCTGTCTAGCCACCTTCATGATAACCCTCACCTCCTCCATCACTAAAGCAATATACCTTCTCTCGCCCCTCTAAACAGCAGTGCACCCCGCAGGGAACTTCTTTGCTTTGGACATCAGTAAAAGGGATCTGCTAAGAACTAATAGAAGATTTTCCTAGTTAAGTAAGTGTAAATACAGTAGAGTCCCGCTATTCCGAACTAATTGGGACCGAACACTGTTTGGTTTAGCGGGAATTCGGAATAGGTGGATTTCATGAATAATATCAACATATTGACTTGTTAAGACGTAAATTATGTGCTGGGAATTGTATAAATGGAGCTGACATGTGCTGTAAGTAACCAGCTTTCATTCTAATTCCGGGGTGCGCGGGTAAAGAGAGTCCACCATCCTAAAAAATTGAGATATGCCCATAGAGTTATAGATAAAAATGTTCTTTACATTTGTGTTAAGTCCAGTAAGTCATATTCAAAATTGTATGGTAGTTATGGATGTGTGCCTCATAGGTTTATCCATCTCTAAAGCTATATTGGGCTGGTATAGTGTGTTAAGTCACTAATTCTCAGTAACAAGAAAGTGGACTTAACTCTCTTTGCCCGCGCACCCCGGAATTTGGTTCCAGGCATTTTCATCAAGTTTAGGCTCTATGTATGTCTCTATTTAACTTCTTTGTATAACAATAAATGCTCTGTTTTTTACGAATGTCTTTTTAATTTCACTCTGTTCAGAATAGGTGGATTTTCGGAATAGTGGGGTTTGGAATAGCGGGACTCTACTGTATATGTATCTTTTTATTATGTTGAAGTTAAGGTTAAATAAAAGTCATTGTTTTGAAGAAAGTTGAAATTTGAGATTTTAATTATTTACAGAAAGTAAAAAACTAAACGTAAATATGTCTATTATTTGGGGTAATTGGGTAGAAACGGATATTAGTTGCAATATGGAAGAGACAGTGGTTATTATTTTCATGTACATTATTCTCGTAATCATTCCAAAATATTAGTGGACTGTATTCTTATGACCTTATTTTCCTAATATAGTTTGTAGCCCGAAACCTTTCTAACAATAATATTTCATAATAATCATAATTTACTTTTCATTTTAGGATTGCTTTCCGTCTTAATAACAATGATGAACCTGACATAGATTTTTCAATTGATGCTTCCCATGAATTAGCACTTTACATATGGGACAACGGTAAAGGACCAATTCTCACCCACTCACCTGAATTGTGCCTTAGTGAAGAGCCTCAGTGTGCCTCTTATCCTAAAAAGTTTGAAGCTTGCGTAAGTAACTTACAGATTATTGTAGTACTGAAAAAACAAATCTGATAAACAGTTGCTTTGCTGATAGTGAATTTGCAGGCAAAGGAGTAAAAATAATAAATTTTGTTGAAGATAGTCATTCAAATGCAGTGACACCCAACTGCTTTTTACCCTATCCAATACCTGTTTATTGGTCTCAAATCCAAATATTTTTTTGTGAAGTGTTCTGTATTGGTTGGGACAGATTCAAGATTTTAGTTGTTGTCCTCATTTTCTTTGATCTAATTCAGACCATTCCCAAACATTCATCTCCATATATATACTATAATGTTATAGACTAGACTAGGCCTGCCGAGCGGTACTCCGAAGGTGTGAAGTCATTGTCCTACTTCCCCTCCCATCGTGACCTCCAAAGCGTAACGATTGGTTCAGTTGTCTAATTGTGATGACATTCCCATTCCTTTGTGTCTTCCAAAACGTAGCGATTGCTTCGATTGTGCTTTGGAGGTCACAAAGGGAGGGGAGGCAGGGGAATGACTTCACAACTTTGGAGTACTGTTCAACAGGCCTGTACTAGACCCTCTTGTAAGTTCTGGAGAAAAAAAAAAAAACCAAAAGTATCATCTGCCTATTACTATAAGTTCATTCTGTGTGCGCTTAAACTCTGAAGTTGCAGTTAAAGTGATTTAAAACATACCGGTATTTTAATCTACATCACTCATTGCACCTTTTCTCCTCAAGAATGCATTTGTTTTTAGTTCAAATTCCCAGTCCAAAGAATTTATTCAAATGTGATTAGAAAGGTTAAATATCTACACCACAGAAATCTGGAATGTACAAAAACAAATGTCAAGATTGTAATGAAGTGCACGTTAAACAGATAAAAATAAGTATAGAAATAAGGTACAAAGAACATTGGATACATAATAAATAACCAACATAGGAAATTCATAGAATTAACTAACTCGATGGAAGTGCATCCCTGAAGAGACTAGGCCACCATTTGACAGCTGCATCATCTACCTTAGGCAGACAACAAGATTTGGGGACATGTGGTTATCATGCCAACACCCATGGCCATTAATGATGGTTTCCATGACCAGAGCTTAATGAAGTAGATCTCAATTTGAATCACAAGGCTCAGTGCACCCTGATCTGGACCTCCTACCTCAGATTAATCCGAGGAGGTACCAGAGATCGAACCTGGGCCTGTGGATTTGTAGCCAGCGACACTAAGCACGAGACCGTGAGATGATCAGTACTTTGGAATTACAACCATAAAATAGAAAAAAACAAATTGCAAAGGTGTTAAAAAATTTAATGAACTTTCAACCTGGGAAACAATTCATTTCTACAAAAACAAAAAACAAAAAAAAAAACATTATGAATTTTGAAATACTGGCTTTTGATGCCCTTTGTAATTCTGATTTCTACCAGAGGACAATAGCAGCAAATGCTAGGGAATTTGAATCAGTCCTCAAACTGATGATGCTTCAAACTAGAAGCAAACTCTGGAGGATGTAAAGTAGGTTAAAATATGTTTTACAGCACTTGAACCATCAGCCTGCTTATCTCACCCTTTTATTATTTTTCTCTTTACCACACCCACAAACAAGAACTTCAGTATGGTAATCAGTTGCTTGACATTTTTGCTACCTTTCTGCTTGGTTGTTCTTAGTGAAATCCAATTGTAAGAACATGAATGTTAATATGTATACATCATATTATATTAATTTTCGTCACCTCCTAAGTTTATTTAAAACAAGCTGAGAGCAAATATAAAAACTGGTGAGAAGAAATCAAAAGCATAGGTCACAACAAGATGAAATTTTCTGCATGTGGAAACATGATATATGAGTGTAATAAGAATCTAAGAAAACTTTAAAAAGATGACCTGAAGGCAGATTTCAAAATTCTCCAGTGCAATTAAGGCATTTTATATGACAGTAATTACCTGATAATAAGTATGTTACCTATGTGAAATTAATAATTGCTTAGAAGAGCTGGTGTCAATGTACAGGAGCACCAACTTGACCAGTACATTGGTTACTAAAGTGCAGGCTGTGCGCTGTTCATGGTCTTGTATGAAACTTAGTTGCCTGGTGAATTATTGTAAATAATTTTTAAGAAATAAAAATGAAGAAAAGACATGTAAGATTGAAATAATTGTAACTTCATTTAGCAAATACAATTATAGCCATGCCTGCAATCATAAATATATATCAAAAGTTACAAGCTTTGATATAACGATGCATGCGTGTGGTAAATTGGGTTATCAGCACTGGGTACTGGAAATTAAAATTTCCACCGTGATTGCATGAATGGGAGATGGATGAAAACAAACACTATCATAGGTAATCTAATATTAAATACTAATTTACAAGTACAAGATCGCCAACAGCAACGGTAATAACGATAAAACAGTTATTCATTGCTGAAAGAAACAAGGACTGCTGAAATATCCTTTAAAAATATAAGTTTTTAATGTCAGCCAACAAAGAGGAAAGCCATGTGAAAATGTTTAAACCATGCTCTTAGGAATGTGTGACTGTCTTAAGCCAATGACAGCCAAGAAATGAGTTGACAGTCATGCAGAAAGTTTTTATACTTGCTCCCAGCCTGTTTCAAATGTGATATATCTAATATGCAATTCTGCTTAAGATGCAATTTTATTCAATCTAGCATTTTAATGGGATACCACTTGCCATGTTTACGTGTGAGATTGCAGTCTTTCTGAATCCAATCCCACTTGTCTGTTTAAATATTAAAAAGTATGTATTCTATTAGTCATATTGTGGTCCTGATTTCCACCGTGAATGCTAAAATATATAATCAATATTAAAAATTAAAAAATAAAATGAATTGTACAACGGTGGATGCCTTTAAAACACTTTAAAACAGTGTTTTAAAGGCATCCACCGTTGTACAATTCATTTTATTTTTTAATTTTTAATATTGATTATATATTTTATGTATTCTATTAATAATTTCAAAGTCACCATAAACAAATTATGGTAAAGTGAGGCCATTTTATGCGGAAACTTTTTAATAGCGTTGCCCCTTCTCACACTTTCCCCGCTGTTGTGCTTGCACCGGCTGGGACCGTGTTTCATTACTACCGGCAAATCAAGACTTTAGAAACAATACAAAATAGAATAACTCAACCAGTTTATTATCAAAATAGGCCTACATGTAGAGGCTTATTGCTCACCATTTATTTGAGATACTGTTGGATATTTGTCAGGATATTTACGAGAAAATCTCCGAACGCGCCTTCTATGGTTATTTCTCAATAAGCTGTTATTATTGTCTTATGTAACACACAACAACAATAGACAAGCATCTCACTACAACACACCGAAGCAACTAACCGCTTGTATGCTTTGTACAACTGCGATGCAATGCGATGCTAGCACGGCAATGTGGCAGTGATGCGAGGCTTCCTCATAAAATGGACTCACTGTATAAATGAGTAACTTAACAATATTAATATTATAATGTAAATAAGTGTTTTGATTAAATTGACTATCACCTGACAAAACAAATGATGGACATTGTGCAAGTGTATACTCATACAACAGGATTGAGTTCACTAGCGTTTACATGGAATTGAATACTACTTGAATCCGATCTGTTCTTACATTTGCAGAGGATCAGATTGAAAATTCATTCCTGACGGAGTCCGCATTCACAGGACAATCTCAATATAGGAAAAGAACTCAGATCGATCTGAATCCTGCATGTAAACATACCAACTGTATATGCAGAATCCTGGATTATTTAAATCCTTTTGAAATAGGTATTGCTGTGGTTTGGCAGTAGATTCAATATTTTTATGGCCAACTTGGCTGAGTGTGCCTTCCTTTGTAAAGGAAGAAAAGCTATCTGTAACCCTTCATGAGTAGAATGACAAAACACGAAAATTTATTTGAATATCCTGGGCATATTTTTCATGCTGAAAGTGTTCATTATGCACAGTAGAGAGCAGGAGCAGTCATTATCGAAGTTATGACTGCTCCTGCCTTCTCCTATACATAAATGAACACTTAAAGCATGAATAATGTGCAAGAAAGGCCTAAATAATCAATTGTTACATGCATTGAATTAAATTTAATTGATTTTAAGGATTGTAAGCATAGAACTTAAAAGTTCCTTTTGGCATACAATCCCTCACAATGACAGAAAAAAATTACAAATATAATACTAATTACACACATTGTTAATACAAATACAGTACTGAAAATAAAACATAAACCTTAACCTAATATCATGCAGTAGTAGCCAATGTATATTATATAAGAGTATACTTTTCCATGTCTTTTTTAATTTATTTATTTTGGTTTGCAGAATGAAGCAACTGCCAGAGAGTCCATGTATTTTGCTGTAAAGACCTGCAAAAAATTCCACAAGGATCGGGTACCCATTGTTAAAAGTACTTGGGCAAAGCATACATCCTATATAGGATTCTACAGTGAAGCAGAAGGTAGGCCTAAGCATTATTGTTTTAAAAGCCTATTTTGGTGCATAAAACTAATTTTTTTAGAGCCTAAAATCCCAGGTCTAGTCATTACTGTAAACTGTATTACTGTATGAGCAACACCACAATATTTTCCCTGCATATAGAGGGGACATAGACACAACTTTTATTAGATTTATGCTCTATTGATTTAATATTTCCTGTTATACTATAAAAACTCCCAAGAGTATGCCTGCCACTAACATCTAACATTTGAAATAATGCTAAACAAAGGAACAGTGAATTTGGTGTAGTGGTCGGGTCAACTGTGAAAAAATGACATTCGATATCTTCCAATACTAGGAAAAGAACACATACAAAACTTTGTTGTTAATAGAGTTATGAATTTAAAAAAAACTAATGCAGTGGCAGCCAGTCATATGATTAGGTTCTTTTAATTTGGCAGATTATGAAAACCTAAATGATGATATAGCTGTTGATGCATGATTAAGTATCAGGTACTTATTGATCACTGAGAAGGCATGAAGTAAGTTTAATGAAAATTTTAACCTTACTTTGCTTCATTAGTGACTTATGAACATTGAATTGAAATGACTTTAATGCCCTTAGCATACACAATTTACGTCTTAGAACATACATCTCCTAATAAATGTTGCTTGTCTGTGTCCCCTCTGTATGCAAGGAAAATATTGTGGTGTTGATCATTAACACTCTGTATACTTAGATGTTGGCTTTTCTCTGTGGAGAATTGGTTGTTTCATCTGGGATAATTGACACATTAAGCCGGCCACTCATGGTCATTCCATTATGCCAACACTCCAAAAAGTGTCGTTAATGTGAAAACTTGTCTAGGTTTAAATGAAGTTGAACAGCATTACAGATATTCAACCGATTGAAATTCCACCATTCTGCTCCTTCACACCATTGCTCCATGGCCCCATGAGTGGAAAAACCTATATGGTTATTCGACGGAATGATGGCATCCTCGTCAGTTGTGAAACTGTGTGTGCAAGTGGACTATATAAAACATAGACGAAAAAGCTTACTTACAGTGGATAACCTTCAGTACAAATCTCACAACGTTTCGACGAAAGCCATCTCGTCTTCCTCACATTCACCTGAGGAAGACCAGACGGCTTTGGTCGAAACGTTGTGAGATTTGTACTGAAGGTTATCCACTGTAAGTAAGCTTTTTTGTCTATGTTTTATATAATAGTGTAATAGTGTAGTGGAAAATAAGGACTTAATGAATTTAAGTGGACTATACTAAACACAAATCAACTCTGAACATAATATGATAAGCCAATAGAATGTTATGCAATGTGCGGCGTTGACGACTCAGCAGGGTGCAGCTGTCTCTGTTTAACAGATAGAAAGGGGAGATGCATGTTCCACTAAGAGGAACAAGCAAGCATTGTTTTTAAATAAGCCATTTTCTCCTCAACGGAGAGTCATACAGATATGGGATTTGGACAGTCGGCTTCCAAATAAATACAGCTTTCCAATGGTGATTTCACAAAAGACCTATATGTAATAGATTTTGAGCGTGCAAAGGAATAAGCAAAGTACATATCTTTAGCAAGGCAGCACGGTCCATTAACTGTACAACACAGCAACACCCTCATTCGCTTGTCACTCATCACGTGATTCTGCCTGCTCCGCCTCAGGTTCAGAGTTGTTCTGTGTTTACTCTAGTACATTATGTTTAACTACTTTGCTAAGAAAATCTACTTTAGGAAGTTTCTTCCAAAATTTTGTTCATGAATATGGCTCTTAATGATCAGCCATAGTGGATGCACACCTGTTTAAAATGTGATACTTTCAAGAACATGAATAATTTTCTGGATGTCATCAATATTCTCAGCATATTCATAACTCCCAGAATATCAACTATATTTCTTTATGTGAATACAGTGCACACCACTTATTACGATCACTTTGGGATGCCAACTGATAATTAATAGAAGCCAGAAGAATTAATTGAATATTATTTATTCATACATAAGACAATCCATTACAAAACAATTAAAAGCTATTTATTCTATTTATTCAGACATAACAAGATAAAACATTCATATGTGATTCATTAATCCATTCATATAATAAAAAAGAGGAGGAGGCCCTAAACAGGCCATGGAGGCCCAGAGGGTTCCAGGGGGTTGAGGCTCCCAGTTTTTGGACATTTGGCACATGAAGGTGGTAAGGTTGTCAGACTTACGCACCGGCCCGGCTGCCTTCACCCCCAGGATTGCTCCTGGTACTCATTTCTGTTAGAGGCTGAGTCGACCACAGGGCCACAGTGCCACCAGAAGGATTAGGCCAATTGAAAAATCTCAACGACCTCATCGGGAATCAAACCCGTGACCTTCCGGTTTGTAGCGCAGCGCCTACACCACTACGCTACGGCGTACCCCCATTCATATAATACATTATTATAAAACAAGCAACTATATTTTCAATCAGTAAAAAGTTTTTAATAGCTTCTGTTTTTTTCTTGGGAGCCCAATAACCAATATTTCATATAGTCCAGTTATTCATTGCATGGCCAGGTGGCTTCCTTTTGTTAGGAGGAAAAATTTGCCTACAGCTCAACCCATGCTCTTTACTTTTACCGCACCAATGAGCTAGTTACCTCAGCCAATCAAAATCTAAGAATCTCCTGTGATGGCTGTGACAACTACTTGTCTATTCCACATGGAGTGAAATGCAGGGTTGCAAGATCTAGTTACAGTAAACAATAACGTGTGAATTGATTAAAGCGAGGGAAGAACTGAGATCAGTGATAACAATGAAAGAATATTACAGTGTTGCTTAAGTGTTTTGGAAAGTGAAAACCAAGACCAATTGGTCAGATTAATTAACATAAAGAAACACCGACTTAATGGTTTATTCCTTTGAAGCCGCCTGAGCATGGGCATACGGTGGGGGAGGGTTGAGGGGATAAAAACCCATCCCGAAATATCTGCAACTTTTAGTATTATAACATCATGTTAAATTTTTAATAAATCTGTTTGGTTATTTTATTATATTTTCTTACATAACACAGCATAGTTAAAAAAACTCTTGTAAATTTCAATTTCTCATTAATGATTCTATATTCTTGTAATTTATTTAATTATAATGCACATACTTAATCTCAATGAGCAAATGATCTGAAATAACTTATACTGTACAGGAAAGCATAGGCCTGTTGTTATTCAATAATTTATTAATACCGGTGGGATTTTAATTATTTAGGCCCATTTCTTATTATAACAATGACGCGTTACTGATAAACAAAATTTCCTTTGGAATTTCTCATAAATGATTTGATAACCTGGATATTAATTAATGTGGTGTTATCAGTTGGATCTCAGGAGTCCAGTGAATATCAGCTTTCAATACATAAATCCAAATTTTCTGGAATGGACTTAACTCCAGAAACCAGCATGAGGAGTAGTTAAACAAAATCACTACGTCTGGAATCAACTTGCTGATACAGAAACAACAGAATATAGATACAATGATTCATAGTGCTCTGCATAAATAAATCATGTGGATTATAGCCCATGGTGTGTATCACATCCTATGGTAGCCTACTATGATAATTTCTCAAAAGAAAGGTTTTATTTATAAAGTATTTAAAACAAGAAATGGACAGATACCCAAAGAAAACAGTTTGAAGTACTGTGCTGCATATTATTTATAGTACACTAATGATCACAATACAACTGTTTATTTACTAAAAATAGTGTTTAAGTTACAATGTGCACAAGGACATGGAGACAACTTTATATTCAACCCCCTCCAAACAGAATTTCACCATACGCCCATCCGCCTGAGTACGTAATGAAAAAAAACTACTATACTCAAAATGTTTTTGGAAGTCTACTGACCTGTGCTTAACACCGCGCAGCAAAACATCTTAACTCCTTGCTCTTCAAGTCTTTTCGTTTCACAGTAGCCATCACTCTATGTCAACACTATGATCTTCACAAATCAAAATCTGCAGCTAAACTGAGGCCTGAGGAGTCACTCTTGTTTTATTGCTTAAAAGAGAAAGTAGGGAATGCCACCCCCTTGAACCTTTGAGCTGGGAACATTACTTCAGTACAATACAATTGAGTTGGAAATGAAAACCTTAAAAAACAAAACTTTGAATTATAGGCCAGTCAGTAGAGGTATTGTATGATGCAAAAGGTGGGGTAGAAGATTTTATTTTTTTAACTTGTATATATGGATACAAGCATGTAAAAAAACAAAAATGCTAACACGGGCGACCTCGGGAAAACTTTTGGCGGCAAAAAAACCTCGAAATTTTAGGACTTTTTTTGGTTTTTTGCCTCTAACACCTAAACGGTACATCCTAGCGAAAAAGTTACGATATAACTAATTAAAGAGCATTAAATTATGCGTCGAATGAATACTACAACGTAATAATTTGGTCAAGTAGTATGGTCGAAAACCACGGTCAAAGAATGACGATTTTTTCCAACTTTGCCAAAAACTGAGATATGGTACTGTATATGAGTCTGCAGCTTGGATATGAGTACTCTGAGAGAAAAACTCGTGAAATAAAAGTTGTAGAGCATCAAATTCTGCATCTACTGGGTACCAACATTTTTAGTTTCGGTCAAGTACACCTCTCGAAATTGGCAATCTCCCGGTGTCCGGCAATTGGCAATATGAAGGTACCTATGAGTTAGAACGCTTCAACAGTACGGGTGTATATCCTACAGAGTTATTCTTGCTTTAGTGTCATCAAATAATGATTTTAAAATGTGAATAAGGAGAAAACAAATATGAAAACACATGAGTAAATAAGATAACATGAATGTAATTTAAAAACACAAGAATTATACACCATACCGTTATTTTATTAATTTACCATGATGTAAATCTATAAAAACTGTTAATAATAGAAATGATGTGTTACTAAGCCTGATCAAGGATAGCATGGCTATGCCCGAAATCTGTCACCAAATAAAGCCATTCTAAGTACCTGAAAAACCATTAGTCAATAAATATATGTTTAAAAATGTGTATAACTTAAATAAACCAAGGAGCCCAGTTCCTCTATTAGCATCTGTGGAAGTAGTAGGAAACTCTCATCATCCTCCTCTGGTTGTTCCTCGGGCTCCAATAGCTGGTTGAAGTGATTTTTGTCTTCATCATCATCAACTACCAGTGGATAAAGTGTTCTCACATTGTTGAACACAGTAGTGCTTGCATATGGAAGAGCACTTCAGACCAGCCTTACGGCAAGAGCAGGTTCTACTACACGCTATCTTGCAAGGGCATGACACGGGCATGACACTGTCTTGAGTAGAGACAAGGGAGTCACGTATCCGTTGGTTTTTAGTAGCACTAGACCTGCATTACTACGCACCCATCCTCTTTCTTCAAGGTTTCTTGTTTTACCCAATCATGTCTGTATTTGATGGAAACACCGATATGAATGGTGGCGTGCAGCATCATAATCAGATGGTAGTCTTGCGAGGTTCACTTTTCCCTTGGCCACTGCTCGTGTGAACGTGGATTGGTGCAGTTCGTCCAGAGCTACTTTGGTGGGATCTCCGGTGTTGAGATCACCAGCCTCATCAATCTAATCATGGTTGGTGAATGGGTCGACGAAGCATCGGGAGATGTCCTGACATTCTTTCGAAAAGGTGACCATGCTGCTCAGCTTCATCTTTCCTCGACCAAAAATAGCAGATGTCGTATCACATCCACAAAACGCGTGGACGAAAAGGATGTGGCTGGATATGGATTGGTCGAATTTGAAAGATGTTCTCAAATATTGCACATCAAGAGCTTCAGAAAGACCAAGTTGATGCATGGCTGGCCAAGCCCTATCATAAGCACAAGAAGGTTATGTCCTCTCCAATTATTGGGGCATTTTCATGCTCCTTAGCCTTGGAAATGAGCAAGTCAGTCTGATTGACTTTAATGTCACAATCTTCGAAGTGACTTTACAGGACTTCAATGAGAAGAATTTTATTAAACTCATTGACCAAAAACTTTTCCTGAGCGACTTGGTTAATTGTATTTACATCAAAGATTACTTCAGGGGAATAGCGAATCTTCATCCGCCGCAATAACTCAGATCTTTTGGTGCCACTCTGAGCAGGTTAGGCCTACCTGTCGAACACAATGGCAACTTTCGTGGACCATAGTGTATTTTTTAAAAAAAGAGGATTAACTCTTGGCGATGGTGTCGAAGGAGGCGTTGGGTGGCCAAACAACTTTATGAAGCAGATAGCCTCCATCCACTCCTGCGAAATAGTGTCACTCCTCTGCAGCATTGGAGGGAAGCGGGGTGAATGCTGCGTAGACACTATACACTAGACATACACTAAATATAATTATACTTAAATTATTGTTAAATAATAATATTATTATTATTACTACTATTATTATTAAGAATTGTGATAGAAAGATACTTTCGGTTTGGTTGGCTAGAGTTGCAACTCACAGGTACCTTCATGGGATTCTTATGCCAATTACCATACACCGGGAGATCGCCAATTTCGAGAGGTGTACTTCGCCGAAACTGAAAATTTTGATACTCCGTGGACGCAGAATTTGATGCTCTACAACTTTTACTTCATGAGTTTTTCTCTCAGAGTACTCATTTCCAAGCTGCAGACTCATATATAGTACTATATCTCAGTTTTTGGCAAAGTTGGACAAAATCGTCGTTCTTTGACTGTGATTTTGACCATACTACCTGACCAAATTATTTGGTTATGGTACTCCTTCGACGCAGAATTTAATGTTCTTTAATTAGTTATATAATAATTTTTTCGGTAGGATGCACCGTTTAGGATTTATAGGCGTAAAACCAAAAATAGTCCTAATATTTCGAGGTTTTTTGCCGCCAAAAGTTTTCTCGAGGTCGCCAATTTCGAGAGGTGTATTTTACCGAAACTGACAATTTTGGTACTCAGTGGACGCAGAATTTGATGCTCTACAACTTTTATGTCACGAGTTTTTCTCTCAGAGTACTCATTTCCAAGCTGCAGACTAATATATAGAACTATATCTCATTTTTTGGAAAAGTTGGAAAAAATCGTCGTTTTTTGACCACACTACCTGACCGAATTATTACGTTTTGGTACCCCTTCAACGCAGAATTTAATGCTCTTTAATTAGTTATATCATAACATTTTTGATAGGATGCACCGTTTAGGAGTTATAGGCATAAAACCAAAAATAGTCCTAAAATTTCGAGGTTATTTTGCCGCCAAAAGTTTTCCCGAGGTCGCCCATGTTAGCATTTTTGTTTTTTTACATCTTTGTATCCATATATACAATTTAAAAAAATAAAATCTTCTACCCCACCTTTTGCAACATACACCCCTGTTTCGATTCTCTACTGACTGGCCTATTACCTACAGTACTTGGAAATAAAGCCGCAAGAAAGAAAATGTGATAATATAAACTTACAGTAATCATTGATCACAATAAACAGCATTTTTTCAATATATCAGTAATGCAAACCAAAAAATCAGCAATTTTTGGACATATAATCACCATATTAAAAAGGACATAAAGTTACTGAAACAAGTAAAAAAGCAATCAGAACTAAACGCATGGGAGAAGATTTTTATCATCAAGAAGAAAGACAGATTTTGAAATTCCACCAGCAGAAGATGTCATCAAACTCACAACCAGGAAGAGGGAGGGGCAGCCACGATTGCCAAAACACCAATCGACCACCAGCCAAGGATGGGAGGAAACCTCCTGAAACTAGTCCGACAGTTGGGAGCTGACGAGATGATCCCTAGCATGACTAGGGAGCTCTTATCTGCAGCCAATAGAAGCACTCCCCTACACTTGCAGTTATAGCACAACACCGTCTTCCCCCTGCATGCCACCACCAAATCATGGATCATCTTGTCAGCTCCCAACAATATGTTATAAAGTGACATAAGTGGTGCAAAAGTGTTTTTATCATTTTGACTATTTTCAGTGATTCAGTATGCTCTTTTGTTTTTATTACTTCTTTCTAATTTATTATATCAGTATTTTATCCGGGATTACTTGAAGTAGCATTCACTGTATACCAAAATCAAAGGCGAAGTGTAGAATGCCAGTGATTTCGAAGTAAAGTCACAATCTGGAACATAACCCCATATATTCCAAGTCGTAACAGACTTAAACATTTAAGACTGTTACAAATTGAAGTTGAAAATTTCTTCAGATTGTAGATAGTAAATAGGAAAATGATGACTTTGTTCTTTAAAAGTCAACTGTAATCCAAAGTCTTGTTTTTGAATACCAACGTGTGGTCTGCTGTGAGTCAGCTACTGAAGTGAATAATGTATTTCTACAGTTCTGGTATTTATGGAGAAGCAATTGACTGTATTTTCCTTAATACCTTTAAATGCTTTTTTCTTGCAGATACATCAATACCAACTATAAATCTTGGCATTCCTAACACAGAACATGGCCACTGTGGTAAAACTATGGGCATATTTAAGCATGTTGCTGCTCTTGCACCTACAGTTCCTGATGTGAGATGGGTTGTTGTTGTGGACGATGATACAATCCTAAGGTAAATTTTGTTTTATTTATTCATGCTTCATAAAGAATGTGTGTGAAATGTGTGACGACAAATGTAAAGTATGTTCTTTTCAAGCCTTCTTCATTTAGAATAACTTACATGAAATAAGTAAACATACCTAAAAACGTAAACTTAAAACCTTTCAAACATAATCTAAGCTATATCTACTAGACTACTTTACTCTGAGACAGACAAACTTTTTCCTAACTTCGTAAAGCTGCATTATTCTTATTTGTATTTATTCTGTGCTAAATTCTCTTTATTTGTAGGATTGTATGCATTCCATCTTTACCTTGGAAAAATGTATTATTGTTGTTAAAATGATGGTGTTTTTGTGTTACTTTTCCCATCATTACCATTGTATATAGCTGCTTAGTCCTCGTGCAGGGCTGGGGGTGACATCACACGGCAGTTTAGGACTCTTCCCACAGCTCTTACAGGAATGAGGCAACTTTATATATACTAGCATTGCAAAACAGCTAACTTTTCATACCGGTAGTGGATATTGTCCCCTTAAATCACATTCATTCCACTTCAGTACCATGCAGAAATGCCATTACACTTGTGACCTTAACTTTTGGAACTGAGCATGTACAGGTAGGGAAATAAAAAGCGGACCTACTAAAATATCGAAGTTGCCGATATGAGCCATTGCGCATGCCTAGAACCCACTAGGTAAGCACAGTGGGTCATATCGGCAACTTAGATATTTTAGTAGGTCCGCTTTTTATTTCCCTACCTGTACATCGTTATTACTGAACTTCTCAAATATTCTACCCACTCAATTAACTGTACATTTAATAATAAAAAAAAAAAAAAAAAAAACACAGTTCAAAGTTCATTTTACTTACCAGTACTTTATTCAAAAGTATACAGTAAGTTTATTGTGATTATAGCATGGTGTTCATATGTAACATTTACATTAAAAGGAATGCAAAGAATTGTACAATTTAAGTATTTACAAATACTGTGTTGGTAACATCATAGACCTATCGCCTATCAGCAATAAGGAGAAATGTCCATCTTGATGGTCTTCATTTAAAGAGTAATTTCTGTAATGAACATAACATCTAAAAGAATGTACATTAAAAAAAGCTGAGAAAAAGACTGTGCATGTAAAATAATCTGTAAAAGTTGTGGAAGTAATTAGCTTAATACTGTAATTATATTAGGGTTGCCAAAATGCAATCATTTCCTTTCTTCCTGTTATTACTTGGAAAGTTTAGCAGAGGAAAATTCACTGCAAAATGAAATCAACAATGCTACCTCAATACTGGTACTGAATTTTCTAACACAAATAGATATACCTCCTCATTGCTAATAGCCCTTCATTCTGTTTACATTAAATCAATGGCACAATAGACCACACATCATAAAATTACAAAACACTCGTATGCATCAAGTTTTGAATCATGTCCAAGGAAGGAAATTGCTGAACAATAATGTTCCAAGAAAAATATAAGACAGGAAGTAATATTTTATTAACCTTGCTTCATATTTTAAATTTGTATTAGAGAAGAGAAACACTTTCCATCTACTCTCAAGATTTTCTATGGAATCAACTTGCATTTCACTTATATTTCCTTGTTTTTTGACTTCCTTGATTTTGCGAAGACGATTAGCAAAATGAACAGTATTCTTATTTTCATGTTTCTGCTCTATAAACGGTAATGGTTCAATAAAATAGGCAGCAGCAAACCAATAAAGGACAGGACTTGAGGATGCTACCATTCTAGTTGTAACCTGAACGTTGATGCACAGTGCACAAAAAATTGTTAGAAAGGCAATATGAACTATAAACACAAATGTTCCTGATGGCATCTTTATTTTATTTTGTGTTATTTGTGATCTTAATTTTTCTTCTATTTTTGGATCATTCTCATTAGTAGAATAATCCCATAATCCTAGTGAAAAGCATAGCTGTCTGTTTTCTCTTGCGTACTTGTATGAATGACTCAGAATGAACCATACTACAGGAAAAGCTAAAAGAAAATTTGGAACCTGCTTCCATTCGTAATATCTAAGAAATCCTACATTCCAATAATGTTCTTGGATATATGAATAAGCTAGTGGAATGCTTCTGTTACACCAATGATCTTCCATTTTAGCTAATGCAGAGGAAGTTCCAGGGATTCTTAAATAATTGTCTTCTGCATAAGAAATTATAAAATCAGGCAGGTTGTGATTAGGCACAATACAGAACTTATAATATCCATAGCCTTGGAACATAACAAATGGTGTGATGCAAAGAAGAATTTCTCCAAGAAGAGATATAATTGAAATAACTGGTGGAATGAGCAAGACTGGTGCTAAAAACCAAGAAGTTAATTGTTTAGCTTTTGTAATTACATCTGGCATTACATGTCTGAGAAAATATTTTAATCTCTCATGGAAGATAAAACCCACATTCAGTATTCCGTTGGATCTCTGTATCGCAGCAAGGCCAAAGGGAAGGCCACATCCTAATGAGGAACTGAAAATACTTCCGGTTCCACACTTCATCATGCCATAGAATGTAAGGCAAGCGTATACAGTTTCTGAATATGGGGCCACAAAGAATATGTTTGCAGGATTTACACAGTATAAAATGCATGCTTTATAAGCCCATTGTGTATTCCTAAGGACTTGTAAGCTTAGCCTATAAAGAACCGAAGCAGATAATATGAACACAAAAAAGTTAATTATCACAGCACTTACAATAAAAACATAATGACGACTGATAACACCCTGAAGCATATAATGCAAACTCTCTGCTACAGTCCTTATGGCTAGTGGATACAATGGAAAGAAGGCAAGGCAGTTTTCGTAAGTGTAACCATATTGTGCTATATGAATAAAATATTGTGCATCCCAACGAACCAAGCCTCCGAATAAATACTCTACAATTACATCAGCTGTAGTCTGAATTGCATTATTAGGATCTTGAGGCATTCGAAATGCATCTGCATTATGGTCTGGAATTAATAAATTAGAAATAGCTGAGAGTAAAATCATCAACAACCGTGAATACACAGAAAACCAAAATATTTTCCTCTCTGGGGAGAGTACATCAGTCATGTTAATTATAATTACAAGTAAATTTCTCTTCTAAATATTACACTGGTGTTCTAGTTGTCATGTGTTACATGATTACATAATGATTAGGATTATTAAGGAAAATGTTTCTTTATAGTTTACATTGAACCAGCATTACAAATGAAAACTTAGCTTCATCGTTCTTGTTTGCAGTTTCACCAGTTAGATCTGAAACACATATTAACATACAACATTAGAATAGTAAAACTATTCACTAAATCAGGTTTAATTGAGAATAAAATGGAACGAGAACTTTTGTATAAAGCAAAGCATTGTTGTCAGCTTTGTACCTTTTAAACTATGTACCCATTGTCGTTTTGGAAAAAAGAGTGCAAGAAGAGGGAAAACTACGTATATTGTATTCTACCCTGATATTTGATGTCAGTTTTTCATCACAAATAGGCCTACATGTTTGGAAATTATCTTGAAATAAGGCCTGTATATGCATATCTGTCTCTGTTTCCACAATTAAAATTTAAAAATCTGATGTGAAAGTCACATAACTTCCTCTGCCCAAATAAAAGTTAGTAGTATTCACATATCCTTGTACAGAATCGCAAGACACAATTTTACGTTAATTATCCCATAAATACCTCTTCTTTCAATGATGCGACTAAAAGCGCAGGCTATATAACAAACTTAAAAAAAAAAAAAAGAACAAGTGACTGCAGACGTTTATTGAACTTTCCGCTGTAAAATATAATTTCCAAAATTTATCGAATATTTCCCTCAGATACTTCTTTACTCTATGCATGGCCAACAATACATCTTTCTCACTTCACATTCTTATATAGAATAAGAGGCCGTGAAAGAGCGCGTATTCAGTTGTTCATCACGCAAGACAAACTTTCTACAAACAGTGGGTGGCTTGTAACTACCCTCAGAGAATTTTTTCGAAAACAAGTTTCAAATAAAAATTTTAGCTCTCAGTAAAAGGAACACATGTGCAAATTTTAAAGAAAATTGTTAGAGCCGTTTTCGAGAAAATCGCGAAAAACGAAAATTTCTTCATGTAAAGTCCCCTTAAAAATAAGAGAAAATAGTCGCCAATCTTATCCTCACATCTTCAGAAGGTACCTGACACAAATACGAAATTTCGTTTTCAAGTGATTATAGCCTACCTAACTAGAAACCTATTCTGGATAGGAGACACATTATTACTGTATGGTATAAACTTTTTCATGAAAACAATGTCAGCTATTGATGAAAGATACTGATTAAAGGTACCTAAGAGCAATTTGTTGTACCAGTGTTATTAATTTTTTCTTACAGTGTTGCCAGACTGCAGCAATACCTGAGCTGTTTTGATCCCGGCAAGGAATTAGCTATTGGAGAGAGATACGGTTATAATGTACAAACGCCCGAAGGCTACAACTACATAACAGGTGGAGGTGGTATGGTGTTTTCCATCACGGCTGTGGAAAAGATTGCTGCTTCCAAATTTTGCAAATGCCCTTCAATTTCAACTCCAGACGATATGTTCCTTGGCATCTGCTTATCTCGGATCGGAGTTCCTATAATCCACTCTTCTTTCTTCCATCAGGCAAGTGTATATGATACTAGCTGATATTCTCTTTCCCTGACAGATATGTGTCTATACAGGTTGGCGTTAAAAAATTTTAAATTTTAAAAATCTTCTCTTCTCTTCTTGTAGGTGTTTATTCACAAATAGTCCTTTATGGTTTATTATTTCCTCGGTTTATTGCTCAGATGAGATGCATTTTGGTGCAATCGTGCACCACTATATATGTGACTGTTATGCTAAATGATTGCAGGTGAAAGTTTTGTAAACTATTTAGCTTTGTATATTCTTACATAAAATGCCCATCATTGGATAAAATCGTGGCCACCTGCATGATCTAGTGGATGATGATGTGACTGCAAACTTGCAGCTTCACAATTAATCTCTGATACCTCCTTCAATTTTTATGAAGTAGAAGTATCTGGAATGACATGCACTCAGCATAGAACAATTATTGAGGAGCTTCTTAATGAAGTAATGACTCAGATCCAGAAAACCACCCGTAAGAGATATGAGAGTTGACATACTGGCCACATTTCCCTTCAACCATGCCCTCCACCAATGAAGTTGAAAGATGGTAAGTGTATAATGCAGAATTTGGATGGTAGGCCCTGCTGCCACTTAGGATATAGAGCCACAGAGTTTAGTTTTAAGATACAATTATAAATAAAAAGGCTAAGTTTAGCAATACAACATGGCAATGCTGCCTCTGTCATGGGAATATTCTTTCTTCCACCATGGCACAATTTTTTTACATTTTATAGTTTATTTTGTTCAACAACTTCTTTGTACATTACATTGTGGTGATTGTGCAGATATACCTGGATTATTTAAATAAATTTTGTATAGTAAGACTTACCAATTAGAAATACACTACATTTTTGCCAGTGTATAGTAACTATTTATTTATAATTTTTCTTCTTCAATAACAAATTAGTTCTTTGCTTTGTGGGGAGTTTTTAAAGTGTTAGTTTAAATAGAGACAGAAAAAGCATTACAAAAATAGAAAAATTGAAGAAATGATGAAAATATACTGTAAATGATGGAGAAAATGCAACCTGAGGGATGGTAAATTATTTACTGCTATGTTTCTATATTCCAGGCTCGACCATTAGACTATGCTCCAGAATATTTGGCTCCTCAGCTACCAGTATCTTTCCACAAGCATTGGATGATTGATCCTTTAAAGGTTTACGATAAGTGGTTTTCTAGGGTAGATGAAGAGATGGAAGCGCAAGCCAGATCCCAGAAGCATGTGGAGCTTTAGTTTGTTACTAAGTAAGCTTAATGTACTTTTTTCTTATGGTGCTTTTATATGAATAAATAAATAATCTGGTATTCTGTACCCTTATGCAAGAAAGTTAATTATGTTTTCAATAAAGTGTTTAGATACAGTTGTTTTTGTCCATTGCCAACATTGAGGTTTATGGTACCTTTCCCACCCTGACTGAGGAAACCTATTTTCTGCTGGATGACTATTTGAGAGCTACACCAACCCAGTGACATGAAATAAGAGATTGATTTATGAATATGAACAGGAAGATTCATAACTAATGATTCTGTGATTTGCTTCTTGGAGATCTACTTAATGAAAATTAGTTATGTTACTGACCAATTGATAAATTATGTATAACAAACCTAAACATCCCAGTCTAACAACACAGTTTAAAATATAATAAATAAATTATAAAAAAATGTTTTAATGATACAAGTCCTATTAATGCAGCAGACTGATAAAATTAAATGTTCTTTAATCAAACAAATTTACAGAAAAGATAATTTTGCCTCCTTTCTTGTATAACGCCTGTAACTTGATATTGATAACTAATTTTGCATTGTAATAGAACAGTTGAAATGTGATATAATTTTATTGAACTGTCACTATATATATAAAAAAAAAATACTTCATATTCCCCCCATAACTAGGAAAAATCTTAAGCTAGATGACAGCGAACACGTGTTTCCACAATGTTTCTATTTTGATGCCGAAAGAAAAATAATACCATTGGCTTGCTCAAAGGCCATTTTATTCCATTGAAGAATTGTTATCTTGTAACTCTGTAGATATTAATTTTTAATTATTTAAATTATTCTTTCTAATTTTCGCCAACAATACTGACAAAGTCCTATTCAATGCTCTTTGGTTTTGGACTGTTATTATTATTATTATTTTATTATTATTTATTGTTTTAATTATTATTATTTGTATTATTATATTTTCACAGGCCTGACATTTGAAGAATGTGTTTTTCCTGGACTTGCCTTCCTGAGTTAAAGCAAGAAATGCCACTAACACCATGATCTATTCCTTAAGGCGTTGATCACTTTTTCATACAAGTGCAAATAAATGTGAATATCAGGCTGAGTAGCCTGAAGAGGAGACCCATCTTGACCTACTTTCACTCAGTTTGCTGTAGGCCTACCCATCCACAAAGACTGGTAATTTATGCAATTGATATCATGACATTATTTAATTATCTTAACATACTGTATGATTTCTCAGGTATGTTGCCATAATTTTATTAATTTATATTATATTTAATTTCAATATAGAAAATACTATTTTTGTATTTGATGTAGCAGTTCATATTTTTGATGCAGCATACAAACATTTATAGAGTTGGTAACAAGTTGGTGATAACATACCTAGGTAGAGTATTTTTATCCTCTGCATTACATCCATCATAGGCTTACATTAGTGTAAATAAATTGACTATATTGTATAAAGCACCTAAATTTTTAGTTCCTTTTGCCTGCCTACTTTGAACTTTTTAAGTGCCTAACATCCAGTCTCTAGTGATATAATGTAAGTGTAAAATAATAAAAACAAACATATTTCAATTAAAACAAAAATAACTTAAATATGTAAGAAGTTAGACATAATTTCTGATTAAGTAAATTTAAATTAGGACTAAACCCCATTTTTAGTGGATTTATTTTATATTTAATTTCAATACTGAAAACAATAGCTTATTTTTGTGCTTGGTAGTTTATATCCTAAAAATGCAGCCTCGATATATCATATGTACATAAATAAAATATGTTAAACCAATTTATCCATACTAGAGGCATTTGAAGGGTGACGGCTAAGAAAGATGATGGTTACATTTTTTACGCTTCAGAATTTGAACTTTTTATCTTTGATAGACTATATAACATTAAAATATTGCGAGAAAAATAATAATTAACTAATAAGATTTTTATCTCTTTTGTTCCAATTCACAAAACTAAATTATTAATAAATTTGAGAGTTGGAGTTGCACCCAGTCCTGTCTACCTTTTAAGAAAGAAAGAAAGGAAAAAAAAAATGGAGGAATATGGCTTTGTGATCGAACGGTAAAGGATGTAAACAGAGGAACGGGGATAGCCCTTAATACTGTAGCCATTTCTCTCCTAGTATTCTGATCCTCCATTTATGGAATAAGATAACAGCATATCCTATGGTGTAGTTTGGACATTTCAAGACCACCCAAAACCCTCCCTCAAATCCCAACTGGTCTGCCGTACTAGAAGTTAATTTTTTTGCTGTAGCTTTGAATGCAACTGACTTGTTATGCAGGCCATAGGTAGTCTCTTATCATTCTCATTAGCTGTCTCAAATCTTTCAACTCATTGGTTGTCATATCAATGCTAGTGTCAATGTTGCCATCACAGGTTTTCTGTGCCAGTGTTTTTAAACACCTGTTCAGATCAAGGACAATGAGGGGTTCTTTGTGCATTGGAGATTTCATGGATTACTTCAGAACTTAGGTAAAATAATATACTTCAGAGAAGTTATAAATTAGTGTACAATTTTTCTTTCTCACACTTTTCTAGGTAAGGGACATAAGGAGAAATGTTGCTAATAACGAAGTATTGGGCCTGGGTACTGTACAGAAGTGAGCTAATTATATGGGGACCATGGGCAGAGCTCTTCCCCTGCCCTAGTGTGAGCCAGAGAATGAGCTTCAGGTGGACATAGAAATAATTTAACGTAAAGCTATAGGTGTGGGCCAGGAGTACTACCTGCGCACGATTTCTTAGGCACTAGTTTTACGGGAAAGTGAGGGTTGGGGGGAAGAAAACATAGCTAGCCCGCCTGTCTTTCTGAAGTGTTGTCAACCAAAGAAATCACATTTCAGCAGAATCGCACATATGGTAAGCACATCAACAGCATAAGTGTGAGGTGTGTGGACAAACAATAAATTGGATGCCGAATTGAGTAATTACTTCCGATGAATCATCCTTGCCATTTTATGTAGTGATTTTAATGCAGTCCAATAATATAACATGCTAATGGTATTGCATAACAATTAATTACACGTCATAAGGGTTTGGTTATCAAATAAGTCATTTTCCTCCGGGAATAGAATATTATATAATATAAGCTCAATGTTTTTAAGCTGGATGATTAGTTTTAAGCATAAAGAAGAGTTTTAGCAGAACATGCTTCACCATTTCGTGTTGTAAAACAGGTAAGGCATCTAAAAGTGGAGAAAACTATAGGCCTAGTTTTAAATGTATTTAATACGTTTTGTGAAAAGTTCGCTCAACTTTCAGTCCATGAAATTGACATCAGAATTCATGGGAGTGTCAGAAATTTGTGCATATGAAATTCTTAAAGAGGTGAGGAAAGTGTTTGAGAAATCAGCAATTCGCAAAATTGTATTTTTTCCCCATAACTCCATGCGTCAGAAAAGATGTCAATAAATAAATAAGGGATCCTGAGACAGAATGAAAGCTTAGTATTGAAGTCACTAGATGTCAGGGTGTATAGCGTACTTCGTGTTTCAGTGTTGTCAGCTCTGCCTACGTAATTGAACGAAACCTACCAAATGAGGACTAGGGAACCGAGCGCCGAAGAAATCGCGTGCGGGTAGTAGGTTCCCGTGAGGGAAAAGCCCCGACCTAAGAAAGAATTATTGCAAAGTTCACAATGGCGGTCTGTGCATAAAACCCCTGCACTGTGAGCCTAAGAGCAAATATTAACATTTTGATGACAAATGGCTTAACCAAGATGCCTTTTATTGAATCATAAACATTTTGTACTTTGATAGTAGTACAGTAGTCACACCAACTGAGCCACTGATATCACCATCTTCATCTCTGTTATGTTAGCTAGTCAATTCTTCCATCACGTGTTTCTGCCACCAACACCTAATGACTTATGGGTCTCATGAACCATCAGCTACTTTTCATGAGTTAAATTATGTTTTAAGCATTAGGTTAGAAAAGCTGATTTTATCCTGTTTTACTTGTATTTTGCACATTTATATGAACAACATGACTTCATATAACTTATGTGCTCATAAACCCTCTCTATTTTTTAAGATATCCAGTGACCAGCAATAAAATGTTACAATGTACAGACCTGCATATGATCATACAAGAACATATATGATTGATTAACTGGCAACTGCTGTATGCAAATTGTAACAATTTATTGTGTAACTTATATTTGTTTTATAATTATATTTTATGAATTTGTTTTGAATAAATTAAGGGTTCTATACACAAAGTAAAAATCTTCACCTTTATCTTTAAATTTCACAAAGTATGAGGGGAAAATGCATTAAAGTGCATAGAAGTACTGATACTTGCTATAATTATGGATTTTTTCTAGTAACTTTTTGTCGTTTGTAATTTTCTGACTAAACTGAGAACAAAAGAAACCATAAACATGAGTTTAATCATCATACATGCTGGGTATGAAAATCCAGTTTATTCCACTTGTCTGTCCACAGTGAATTCATTATTGAAAACTCATGCCTTCATGGAGCATTTATACTGAGAAAAGAAAGTTAAATTCCCCCAGAGATGAAAATAAAGTTAAGCATTGATTTTTTGTTAACAAATTTTTTTTTCCTCTTATATTCCATAGACTAAATTTTTTTGTCTAGTTACGTTGGCCACTTGTTTTTATTATTTTTTCAATAAATTTATGGCCCTACTGCTAAAAGAATTGGTTATTGTCTACGTGGATTTCTCGACTGTTTAAAACAATTGTTTATGTGGATTCCTGAATTATTTAAATCAACTGACAATGTTAATTTTCCTGCAGCTCGTGAAATTTCTTTTGTGGCTAAACAAAGCTAGAACAAGGATGTATGATCTACAACTAAATGTTGTTAGGTTTACTTTTCAATATAATTAATGCACATGTGAAGCTCGTCACAGTGCCATTAAAAGTCAGTTCCGATATTTCACATGCTTCACCATTAAATATGTAGTTGTATGATGTAGGCCTATTTAAATTATTAAGTGCCGGTATGGTACTTTATGAGATTGTGTGTGGGGATGGGTAAATGTCCGTCCGTCCGTGTGTCTGTATGCACGATAACTCAAATACGCTAAATCGGATTTTAATGAAACTTGGTATACACATTTATAATGTTCATGGGAAGAACCCTATTGATATTGGACCAAATCGGTTGACCGGTACTGGAGTAAAACCCAATTTAATGTCTATTTTAAAGGTGCAATAACTCCAATATGCTTTATCGGATTTTCATGAAACTTGGTATACGAATTTATAATGTCCATGTGAAGAAGTCTTTTGATATTGGACCAAATCGGTTGGCCGATACCGGAATAATGCCCAATTTAGTGCCTTTTTATGGTAATATATCACAAAGGCGCGGATAACTCAAATACGCTTTATCGGATTTTCATGAAACTTGGTATACGAATTTATGACGTTCTTGGGTACAAGCCTATTGAATTTGGGCCAAATCAGTTGACCGGCACCAAAATAACGAGTAGGCTATTTCAATATTAATTTTGTAATGAATATTCTTCCATGTCCCACATTATATTAAAATAACATAACAAACTGACAATCGTATATTGATATTGTTAGCAGCCTTGATTGATTTGTTTCTTCATAACGATGTCAGTGTGGGCTAAATAATAATTTAAATAATGTAAATAAAAGATTTATAACAATTAGCCACTGAATATTGATATAATATTGTGCATTCTATGGATATGTAGACTACCGATATTTAATAATTAAGGAATCGCGCACAATGTGCATTATCTTAACCTAAGACTTAACCTACTGACAAACACCCAGTCCTGAACCCGGGATAGGGATTTTTCACTACTGAAAAATCCCTGACCCCCGGCCGGGAATCGAACCCGGGCCGCCGGAGTGGAAGGCAGGTGCGCTACCGACTCACCCACGGCGACGGACACTACCGATATTTACATTAGGCTATATTTTAATGTGAGTATTTTTCATATTCGTTCCTGTGCAGCAATATACCTAATGTAATTCCTGACAGACAGATTTCATATTAACTTTTTATTTATTCATAACCTTTAAGGCTGCTTTAAAGTTGAAACAGACATCAGCGAATCGTAGGCCTATTGCATCATTATTATTATTGCCAGCGCATTTTGTTTTTGGAGTTTAACTCAGAGATCTATTACAAAAATAACTTTTTTGCATCGGCCTATCATATTTGCGTTTATCACTGTTAAAAAAAAAAAAAACATACTGGCACTTTGTTATATCAGTTTACCTGATTTTATTTATAATCCATTTGAACTACTGAATCCCACTATACTCGACAATTTGACGAGCTGGACCACAATGATTGGGAGTAAGTGCACAATGTTGCCAATATCACTAACACGACTATGTGCCGAAAGAACTCAGCAGATGGTAGATGGATTATAAACAAATCAGTGTGTTAATTCATATGGGATAATATGATGGAAAATAAAAAGACAATGATTACAAAGACTTCTTACTGTAACAAAGTTTTACAAAAGGTAACAAAGCTACTGATTTAAGATAAATTGTGGCGAGTAGAATTCTAGGTCAGTGGCATATAGTGCCACTGGGATATTTCGTCATTGCAACAATTGTTCCTCTTTTGTTTTTCATGGCTTGGAATAGCAAAGACAGTAATTGAAGAGCTTATGTATTTATTGAATGTTGCATTGCCAAGCTGTTCCCTGAACCCATTCACTTGTTCTGTCATATTTGCTGAAAACCTGAATATTTTCGCATCCCGAGAAATATTTCACCCAAAAAAACATTAGAAGCCTAATTTGAGTAGAACCCTCAATAACAAACTAGCCTACATTGAATATTGAGCACTAAATTAATTTCTTATGAATTTTAAATATTTTTGATAATACACAATGTGTAGGGCCCTGATTTATTGGTGAAATAAAATGGCTGATTTCGGTGTTAACTTCCTTCTATTTCGGTGGGTATTTCGTGAAATAAATTACTTATACTACATTGGGAACATTGCGCAATGATAAACTTTGGTTCTTTATTTTCATGACCTAAACCCCCCCCCCCCCATTCCCATATTCTTCTGCCCTTGTATGAACTGAAGTAACTTTCGATTTAGGCATGATTAGAGTTAATGTTCAAGTATAATGACGAGAAATATTATCGTAACTTCTACTAAACACCATCAGATAGCCATCTGCAAATAGAAGTGCCAACCATACTACTGTGGATAAAAGGCGAAATCTGTTGAATACAAGTAACAAACATTCTACACTCTTCTGCTGTAATCGATCATAGGCATCGCTAACTTGGCAAAGACATAGCAGGAAAGGAGTGTACTCAACAGTACAAACCACGTCACAGACAATCTTTGCGTAAATTCTGCAATCTTTGTAATCGATCACAAATATCGATATATCGGAAAATCTTCGACAGCCACAGAAACAGCAGAAAAAAAGCATGCTTCTAAGATATAAAAAATACAGTAGGCCTACACCAGAACACAATATTGTGATTTTAAGGCACATTTTCATGCTCATTTCTCACTTCACGAACAGAAGGGGCATATTTCGCGCTTATAGACACATTTCGCAGAATCGACTAAATTTCGAGATATTTCGTGGATTCAATTTCGTTCATATTGGTATTTTAAGCATATAAAAGCTAAATACAGCTAAGGGAGGTTGTTTTATAAAATTTTGTGCTTATCGTTGTTACCAAAAAATACGGCCCCTAACAATGTGTTTAACCCTAGGACTCCCTGTTTTTTCCATGTTGTGACTGAAGGGGGAAAGGCATTCAACGAACCCATTAGATGAAGCGTTTCGCCAAAATAACTGATGAAAGTGAACATTTTGTTATTTTCCTATTCATTTTAAACTGATTTTGTGACCTTTGGAGCACGTTGCTAAAATTATTGTAATACCGTACTTTTACTTTCTTCATCTTATATTAATAAAAGGAAGTGTCTGTCCTCCGTCTGTCTGTCTGTCTGTCCGCGATGCCCAGCGAAATATACTCAACGCAGAGATCTGAAATTTTATACATAGGCGGACTAAAGGGTCGGAAAGTGCACCTCGAAGTCGGAATTTTAATTTTCGCTTTCGTTTGTGAGTTATGAGTGAAAAATGAGCAAAAAACGTGCATTTTTTGCGTTTTCGAAGCATCAGTTTCAGTAATAAATTTCAATATCAACTCACTTACAGTTGGCTTTGGCTATTTTTGTCATCATACCTCATACCTTGGAAATAAAAGCAACGCGATCGCTTGATTTTGTTAGTCCATCCTAGACGATTCATTTGTTTAGAGTGTCAAGGCCCACAGACATATGACATTTTCAACCTACACGGAAGAAGGATAATCAACCCTAAATATGGTCAAACATTGTTCGATTTGAACGAAACTCACTATACAGGGGTTTTCTGGGCCAAGGAACTCGAATCTGAGGTCGCTTTTACCAGGGGACGCTACCTAATCGTGGAATGCACTCCACGTGATTTAGGTGTTAATAATTATAATGATTTAACTATGATCTTAATTTTTAGTTTTTAATTTTTGAAATAATTATCGTGGGGGAAGCCGCGGGCACATGCGGGCACATGCTGGCACATGCTGTTTGTCTGTCTTATAAGATCGTCGGCTTCCGCGGCCCGAGTTGACAATAAAATCTTCTTGGCTTCCGGGTATCTGCCGCATCATACTTGAGAAATCTGCAGATTTCTCAAGTATGACGCGGCAGATACCCGGAAGCCAAGAAGATTTTATTGTTTGTCTGTCTGTCCACAATGCCCATCGAAATCTACTGAACGCACAGATCTGAAATTTTAAAGATAGATGGACTGAAAGGTGGGCGAATGCACCTCGAAGCCGAATTTTTAATTTTAGCTTTCGTTCGCGAGTTATGAGTGAAAAACTGGCAGAAAACGTGATTTTAGCGCTGTCGAAGCATCAGATTTCAGTAATACATTTCAATGTCAAATCAATTGCAGTTGGCTTTGGCTTTTTTGTCATACCGTGGAAATAAAAGCATCGCGATCGCTTGAATGTTTTAAGCCCACGCTGGTCGATTCATTTGTTTAGAATGTCAAGGCCCGTAGACATATGAGATTTTCAACCTACACGGAAGAGGGATAATCAATATAGGCCTAAATATGGTTAAATATCGTTCGATTTGGACGAAACTCACTATACAGGGATTTTCTGAGCCAAGGAACTCGAATCTGAGATCGCTTTTACCAGGCGACGCTATCTAATCGTGGTATGTAATTCACGTGATTTAGGTGTTATTAAATAAAATGATTTAACTATTAAGCTCTTAATTTTTAATTCTTGAAATAATTATCGCGGGCGATCGCTTGATTTTGTAAGTCCATCCTGGACGATTCATTTGTTTAGAATATCAAGGCCCGAAGACATATGAAATTTTCAACCTACACGGAAGAGAGATAATCAATATAGGCCTAAATATGGTCAAACATTGTTCGATTTGGACGAAACTCACTGTACAGGGGTATTCTGGGCCAAGGAACTCGAATCTGAGGTCGCTTTTACCAGGCGACGCTATCTAATCGTGGTATGTAGTCCACGTGATTTAGGTGTTAATAAAATAATGATTTAACTATTATGCTCTTAATTTTTAATTTTTGAAATAATTATCGCGGGCACATGCTAGTTAAAAATAAAATCAAGACAGTATTACAGTGTATGCCGCTTATTGTGATCACTTCGGGATGCTGCTAATCTGACAACATTAACCGATTGATGACAGTAACCGAAAGAATTAATTGAAGGTTATTTATTCATATATAAGACAATACAATACAAAACAGAATTAAAAGCTTTTTATTCATAAAGTAATACATTACAATACAAAACAGAATTAAAAGCTTTTTATTCATAAAGTAATACATTACTGTGAATCATTGAACCACTCATAGGCAAACAGAGTAGGGCCTAATAGACTGCAAGCAACTATTTTTTCAACCAGTAACAAAGTTTTTAATTGTTTTTATTTTACTTTAGGAGTCCATTACTCAGTTACGAGTTATTTTGGTAGTCTTTACTGAACTCTGGTGAACGCCGCATAGCAAAACATCTAACGCCTGCCTGTTCAAGTCTTTTTCATTTTACACTAGCCATCGCTGTATGACATCACTTATGCTTAAAAGAGAAAGTGGAACTCCACCTCCTCGAACTGGTCATCCTCTGAGCTTGGAACAGCACTGCTACTTTCAATACTACACGATACAGTTGAGTTAGAAATGAAACCCTTAAAAATGAAATTTCGAATGACGTACAGTCGGTCAAATAAAAAACGTCGGGACTCGTATTCAGTTAAAATTAAAGTTTCAACGCATTAGTTCACAAGTTTCTTATAAAAGACATAAAATACAAGTCATTCTCGGAACATATGGGGCCATGCGACAGGAGGGAAAAAATGAACGTGGAAAGCGCAACACACGATATTCAACTTAATATATTGTCATAATTCATTTTGATTTGTCATGGCGCCAAATACAAATGCCAGCTTGAGAGAAAGTGTAGTTAGGGCTGTAATTGACCTGCATTCTTATTTAAGTTTGTTATGTTTCATTATGTTATCTTCTATTTTCAGTACATTTCTTATTATTTTATGCCACAGATACGCATTTGTTGTAAAATCATACTTTCTTTCTTGCTTTCTCTTGTGTGTATCCAAAATTTGACACCAAAAATGATAATTCATTAGAAGTAGGCTAATTATTATGTTATTCCAGTCATTGCAGCGTTTGAAAAAATAAACTTAAATAAAAATAAAAATTATACAAGAACCCACTAAGGATCGAACCCTGACCCCACACGTTCAATTCTGATGTCTTGACCATTACGCTAATGCGAACAGATGAAAATATCCTACATAATTCTGATGAGATTGTAATATTCAAGCTAGAAAATATGACTAAGCCAAAGTTATTGATTTTGCACTACAAGCACCGGTATTATAAAATGAAGTCTTTAAAAAATGCTCCTTGAATAAACATATTCCTCGCGAATTTATTCACTATGGATATTATAAGAATTTGTAACCAAGAATATGGCGGATGTGAGGCATATAGCCACAGTCTTCTATATAGGCCTATGTTCGTTTTGGAACAAAACTGACTAAATAATCAAGAAAATACATGGATAGACAAGAGGCAGGTGTAAACCTAACCTTAAGTCTCCCTGTACATGCGCATATGCTCATTCGTGATACTTTATCAAATACCGCCTGACGTTTATTTGACAGACTGTACAGTACGTGGAAATAAAGCTGTAAAAAGGAAAATGTGATGACATAAACCGAATCTTTGATCACAATAAACAGCATTTTTTCAACGTATGAGTATTAATCTGTACGGGACTTCATAAAAATTATAACTTTACCTGATTGATAACATTAACCGTGATTACATTACACGGCGTTCACTGTATTTTATACAGTATTGACAAAAACTCCCAAGTAGGTGGTTCTACAAAAATAATGTGAAAACAATGGTAAAAAAATAAGTTGTGAGTTCAATCAACAAAACCCATACGGTATTCAGAGAAATCAAGGATTAACCCTGCAGTGCTCGCGCGGCGTCTGACAGACGCCAGACCAGATTCATTTCGTCATATCTAGAATACCTATGAGGCCATTGGGTTGACCTGCCATCTACCTTTCGGTCAACTACTCTTAAATAACGTATCCAAGCGGCAACCCTCCAGTTTTCGCCTAGCAAGAGTGGAGTGACGTTATTGTTGCAAAAATGTAGATGGCGTCTGTGAGACGCCGCGCGAGCTTTACTGTTACAAGGTAAGTTACTGGCTTAAAACAAATTTCTTGCAGAAACTAGTGATCATAAACCTACAATACCAATCTTTTCTGATGGAAATTATTTATCTTTAGGCTTGGCAATGAGTGGAAAGGAGAAGAAATATCATAATCTTTCTGATCCAAGTGATTGGAAGATAGTGCAAAGTTGCTAGAAGATGAAGATGATGTTGAACTTGATTCCGATAGTGATCCTAAAGAAGACATTGCGGAGTCTAGAAGTGAGTCTATGGACACTGGACAAGAAGCAGATGATGATAATGATTGTAGTGAATGTGACAGGCCTAAATATTTCGTAGGGCGGGACAAAGTTTCTAAATGGAATAAGAAGAGATCAGTAACTAGTAGTAAAAGTTGTTATACCTACACAGTCTTAGGACAATAATATTTGAAAATTATTTTAAAATTGTTACATGCCTAACAACATTGTTTTATTTTTAAATAATTAAAGTCATAATGTACTAATAGTGATTTGTGTCCAATATGATTAGTTAAATGCTCATTTTCAGTAAATTGACTTAGTACACATATTTTTAATTAAGCAATGTACGCAAAACATGTTCAATAATATTAAATAAACTACCGGTACGACAACCCTCAATAAACAAAATGAACACTCAAAACAACATAAAACAATAGAAACAACGTAAAACATGAACGGCGTCTCTGAGATGCCGCGCGAGCTTCTATGTCCTGAAACAGCGCGCGAGCACTGCAGGGTTAAAGGTACCGGGTTAAGGAGCATAAACGACATACCGACAACCCAACTTTCTTTGTACAAATGTGCCAGTGAATCATTGATACCGGTATATAAGCGTTTGTGCACAAAAATTGTACGTTACCGTACCAGATGCATACCCTCCACAGGAATTCACCTCAAGACAGCATCTATTTAATGGCACTTACCACACACACGTATGAAGGAAACGTATTTGCCTTGAAGCTCAACATCCTTTCATAGACATGAAACCGCAAACATCGCCTTCAGTGCTACCCCTAACCTACAATCCCAAAGAAAGGTAAGGTTATAAAAGGAGGAAGCATAGAGGTAAATGCATAATAATATACGTAATCGGGGAAACCTACGTTATGTTTCTTGTTAACCGTTTCCAGATTACATTATATCGAAGAACGTACTATTATGAAAAATGGAATAAAACTATGAATATTATTCAACTTTCTACAGCACAGAACACATGTTCTAGTCATCACAAGTTTCCGAAGATTTTGGTTTGTGAGAGTGTTTCAAGGAAGCCGTGATCAATCGCACTCCCGCCTAGTTCAAAGTTCAGTACGGTAGTTTTAAAAGGTGGAACGTGTGTATTTTACGTGTGTTTATTCGTCTTATTATTCATTGTGTACGGTATAGCACTTTATTTTCTTAGGATACTAGATATATTTAGCTTGTTTTATATTTTAATTAGAAAATGTAAGCTATAACACACTCCCCATGAAGGTTAATGAATATGCCAAGGTTAAAACTTATGGGATGCCAAACATTTAGGCACCTTCAAAAATATAAAGTCTGTCAATAAATCCATATATTAACTTCCATTGCTATTTGCTGCAGGTGGAAAGTGCGTAAAATTTCCATAATAGATGTAGGGATTTTAAGAAACCCCGGAATTTTTTATGTGGAAACCCATAGTTTTCGCATTCCCCCCCCCAAATTAATTAGAAATAATATCCGGTGATACGTGCAAAATCTGCATATTTAGTTTCTTCATATAAAATGTAAATGCCTTTCCCTTTTCCTTAAGAATTCATTATTGTTGTAAGCAAAGCTAACCTTCTACTTATGGGAATCAGTAATTGAAAATACCTTTCGAAATAAGGGTTCATTGTCAAGTTAGCAACAAGGTTAGTCAGTGGACCATCCTTCTAAGTTACAGAGGTATGTTCTGTGATAGAGCTCAGTGGTTTTGTTTCACATAGCTTACACGTGTGTTGTGATGGTGTGGTGTATCCGACTTGGCATCGTTGCAAACTTCAAGATATATAGCAGAAATGTAAGTACTTATCACACAGTTATAGTATATACAAGAGCTGTTCAATAAAGAATGATCATAATTTTTTTTGACAACACACCTTTTTTCATCCTCAAAATTTTGATGGTACTTCTCAAACTAGGCAAGTCCCCTTTGGATGTGATACACTTGTCCCATCATTTCTGCTAGTCTGCAAAGACATGTTGGAAACCATTTTTTGACATGTCCTTTAGGATTGTCTCTACAGCCTTCACCACTGCATCTGAAGGTGGAAAATGCCTCCTACAAAAGTTGTTTCTTCAGGTTTTAGGGAATAAATCCAAACTTGAGGGAGGGTGAGCGATGCATTTCACATTGATTTTTGCAAGATATTCAGCAACAACATTTGCAACATTCAGCTGTGCATTATCATGATGCAGCAAGCATCCAGCTTGTGTCATGGATAGGCTATGTGGCCATTTGTGCCTGATGTGGTCTTTCAGAATTTTCAGGACATTTTTGTAGCATTACTCAGTTCTGTAGTCAAAGCAGCATAAGTTACTGTTTGTTGCATGTCACCTCCATTTTTGCCATAAGTGATACTGAGCAAGTCTTACATGCAGGAACCATGAGCAAAAACAATGAAATTAGTATGACATGTTGTTTACACTTAAGCTATTAGAATATAGGCTAAGTTTAAATTAAAGCTTGAGAAATTATGACTGTAAAAAAATAACCATTCTTTATTGAACAGCCCTCGTATTAGACTCCAATATATTTTCATCACGTTTATTCTCTATTAATTATTATTGGCCCCTATGTTATAATTTATTTTCTACCAGGCAGGCTACTTGTGGATTGCCCACGTTTATTAATTTACCAGATTTTTTAAAATCAATTTATTTAACAACAGTATAAGTTAAATAAAACATAGGCCCTGTAGTAACAATTTTTTGTATAAATGCCATGAATTAATAATAATAATAATAATTTATTTCTGTCCAATACAGTGTAGAATACACAAGTGGAGTAAGTCAGTCCCTACTAAAACGTATATGGGTTATTCTCCAGAAAAGGGCAGATTCATGTCGCAGTTGATTTTCTGGTGTAAAATAAATACTTATGGATTATGAATTATTATGATAAGTTAGATTGAAATAAGGTCTATTTGATCCCATATTCCACTTTTTAAAAAAAAGTTACAATTTTCTGCATTTTAGGGCACAGTATGTGAGATCTGACCTCCGTGTCATGTCCCAATGCCTGACTTGTCATTTTCATTCTTTCATAATTCAACAGGCTTTAATTTTTATTCCATTTTAGTGTTGTAACAAGAACAAACAGCTCAAAAAATGAGTCATTAATAACTGAAAATAAAATATATCATTTTGTAAAGACAATTTTTTGCACTAAACATGCTTGTCCCAAGGTGAGACCTCACCTCCGTGAAACAATATAAAAGTTCAATTATTTCCACAGATATGGCACTGTAGTCTTTCTATTTTCCTTGGACTCCAACTTTTGGCAGTTTTCTTATCATTTATATAAAGTCAAGCTGTTAGTGTGATTTTAAGTGTTGTTTTGTTTGTGTAAAAGGGCTAAATGCAGAGTTGGTAATTGGACTTCCTCACCTCCGTTACCTACACCCAACGGTAAAGTTGTATGTTTTTATATTTACTTTTGCTACAAATTATAATAATAAGGAATGCTAAGTTAAACTCTAGAACTGAGATTTTCTAACCTCAAATGTTCCCAAGCTGTTTGACAAATTAGAGAAAACTCTCACCTCCGTTACTGTTACTCTCGAGTCCTATCCATGGAGATGTAATTAATGTTGTAATTGATGACATATTTAACTGTCTGCATTTTTTATTTTTGTTTAAAGAAGATACTGGATTAGCCTAATAGTTTATGACAATATATCATGTTTTGATTTAAAGTTTTGATTTTAAGGTGATAATCTATTTTAACATAGATAAAAATAAGTAAAAAGTTATGTGTTAATCCATTTGTATGGTTATAAATATTGTTCATTTTCATGATAACATTTAATACAGTAAATTAATTCTAATTCTCACATAACTTCTATTATAATTACTATTTCATACTATTTTCTCACCTCCATGAATGCACCATTTTCTAACCTTGTTAATTTAATGCAAAATACCACTCGGTAAGTAGGGCAAGTACCTCAGTAGTACTCTGCAGAAGGAAATATTACATAAAAAAATTACATGATCCAAAATAAAAAATATTTAAAAAAAAAATTCTAACATTGAAATCTGCCCTTTTCTGGAGAATGACCCATATAGAAAAACATAAAAAAATCATCATGTTCCCATATATACAATTATTCATTTGTCGACATGCAAGTGAAACAAAGTCATACTCTTACTTCCTAAGTTTAAAATAGATACATAACTAAAAGATGGTGTCTTCATTTACTCACACCCAATACATTTAACCATTTTGCAGTTTAATTTATTACTCACATATTGTTCATTTTGCTGTCCGCACACTTGATATCATAGCGAAATTCCTTAATGGTTGTCCTCCAAAAATTCCTCTACGTTATAATACGCTTTCTGTGTTAGGTATTTCATTAGTGTGTTTTTGAATTTTAATTTATTTTGTACTAATGATTTAATAGATTTTGGTAATTTATTAAGAAACTTAGTGCCACTATAGCTGGGTTGTTTCTCAAATAACTTTATTCTATGTCTATCTACTGCTAGGTCACACGTTCTTCTGGTATTGTACCCATATGTGTCAGAGTTCAATTGTGGTAGTGTATTATTATGAACAAATAGAATGGTTCTAAATATATAGATGCATGGAACTGTTAATAAATTAAGTTTTTTGAATGTATCCCTACACGTACTATTGTATGGTATTTTGCCTATATATATCTGATTGCTCTCTTCTGTAATACTAAGATTTTGTTCAAATTAGTTTTAGAGGTACATCCCCACAACTCAATCCCATATGATATGTGTGAATAGATGAGAGCAAAATACACTCCCTTTGCTACATTAAGCTTACATCAAGCATTCATTTTTACTTCCTCTGCCCGTACCATAGGTATATAAATAGGTGATTGATATTGAATGTCGATGGTTTGAATTTCACACTTTTTAAAGTTCACATTTTATTTCTAATACTTGAAGTATATGCTTGCAATGTCAAAAAGGTGAAAGTACAGTTTTAATTATGATCTCTAAAAATAATTCAAATTTATTATAGTGAACAAGCAGTGTAGTGATGGAACAAAAGTGCTATACCAACATTGTAACTTCCATTTTTCCTTTGTTATGTGATAACATAAACCAAATCTTTGATCATAATAAACAGAATGTTTTCAATGAATCAGTATTAATCCTTATGGGACTTCATAAAAGTGATAACATTACCTGACTGATAACAGTATCTGCGATTACATTAAGCGGCATTCACTGTACTTTAGTTGTAGAAAGTAGATTCCAGGGTGGCAATAAAAGGCCAGCATAGTCCATAATCCAAAAATAGAAATATGATGCATCATTTATTCATGATGGGCACACTAAATGATTTGTAGGGGGGATTTCCCCACTGTTGCACAGGCAGACAGATGGATAGAGAGACATCGTTCTCAAACACTTTTTTCAGCTTCTAGCCATTGTGAAACATCTCCATACTCAGTTACGAGTGTTTTTGGAAGTCTGTACTAATCTATGGTGAACACCGTGTTGCAAGACATCTAACACCTGTCTGCTCTAGTCTTTCCATTTTACACTAGCTAACACTGCATGTCAACACTGTTATCTCCAGAAATCAAAAGCTACTGCTTAACTGTGGGGTTTAACATGTTTTATTGCTTAAAAGAGAAAGTTAGGTAATGCCACCCGCTCGAACTGGTCATCCTGTGAGCTGGGAACAGTACTGCTACTTTCAATACAACACAATACAGTTGAGTTAGAAATGAAACCCTTAAAAACGAAATTTTAAATGACATACAGTACTTGGAAATAACGCCGTAAAAAGGAAAATGTGATAACATAAACCAAATCTTTGATCGTAATAAACAGAATGTTTTCAATGAATCAGTATTAATCCTTATGGGACTTCATAAAAGTGATAACAGTATCTGCGATTACATTAAGCGGCATTCACTGTACTTTAGTTGTAGAAAGTAGATTCCAGGGTGGCAATAAAAGGCCAGCATAGTCCATAATCCAAAAATAGAAATATGATGCATCATTTATTCATGATGGGCACACTAAATGATTTGTAGGGGGGGATTTCCCCACTGTTGCTCAGGCAGATGGATGGATAGAGAGACATCGTTCCAAAACACTTTTTTTCAGCTTCTAGCCATTGTGAAACATCTTTCCCAGTGTTATCTCATTTTTTACTTTTTCACGATCACAGTACTTTCTTTATACTGGTACTACACATATGCGAGAAAGTAAATTAATTTCAAAATTAAAATTTAACATTGTAGTTAACACTATTATATGCGGGAATCACAGTGAAGTAATCAAATATTACAAAAAAAGATTGCTATGGAGCACTCAACTTCACTAATTTACATGTACTTACTGGACCTCATTTGAGGATACAAGCAAGATGCTTGTGAAACGTGTCATGTGTAAGTACATGTAAATTAGTGAAGTTGAGTGCTCCATAGCAATCTTTTTTGTAATATTAACATTGTAGGTCTATGAACAATAAACATTTAACAGGAATAGGCTGGGAATAAATACAAATTTATATATGGGACAATACAATACCTCATATGTTTTAAACACTAGTAACCAGAGCTATAACATTTGGTACGACAGATCAATCTATCCGCTCAGATCCCAAAATAATGTAATAATCAGTGCTGAAGTTGGAAATCTGTTCTAGGGGGAATCCATAAATTTATATATTTTATTTTTATTTTTATTTATTTAATAATAACGAACATTACAGGTATAAAACCCAATTACAATGTCCATGCCAAAAATACAATGCATACATACAAAATAATTAAAACATAAGATACAAAAGATAAAAGTACACAAAAAAAAACATTACAAACAGAAAAAGAAATTCCTAGCTACTTCTGGGTTCCAGCAGTTGCCAGGTTGTAATCACAGTACATAATGCCTTTGAGAATTAAGATAAGAAAGAAAGAAAGAGTGAGGAGAATGTTTGGCATGATATTTATTTATTTTTCATTTTATGATACCAAATAAAATAGTCAAATACCTTTTTAAATGAATCACATAGGAATTATATTGCAATAACATCCAATGCACCCAACTTTGTCATGTTCACATTGGATCTTCGGCAACCACACAGGCAAGGCAACTGTAGCAACAAGAACAGGAGATCTTGACCCTAATAATGGTTCTTTATTAAGAAAGTATTGCCAAAATATATGCAGACTTCATATGTACTTTTTTCCTCCCTGCGTCCTTGCCGGAGTGATGAAGAGTAGAATTTTACTTTGCTGGAGCGTCCAACTTCAGCAATATTAATAATACATCTGCGGTTTCATTTGTATTGCAGAGACTCTTTGATCCCCAGCATTGAGCATGACGTAAATAGGTAAAGCCAGTTCCCCATATACTTAACTTTCACCTTGATTTGTTTGCCCTCTTTTCTACAAAATTAAATTTAAAAAATCTGGGTCCATCATAACCTGGCATATAAGGACCAGTTGCCTTATGTGCTTATGTTCAAAATTTGGTGTCATTCAAACATACAGTTGCTTAGAACTCGCATTAGAACCAAATAATGTTTTGATCAGTAAACCCTATGTCCTTTGAACTAATTTTTTAACTCCCTTTCCAAAATAAAAAAAAATCAAGCTTTTAAGATGAACTTATGTGCTTATATTTAATATTGGTGTAGCTTGAATGTACATCGATTTGAACTTACAAATCAAAGAAATATTTTGTTGGGTCCTTATTGAAAATAAAAAATATCTCTGCCATGTCCTAGTTAATAAGGTCATGTGCTTATGTTTAATTAGGCATTACTCGCAACTATGGCTGTAACACCATCACTCATGCATTAGATTTGATCTAACATGTGTTTTTGTTCTTTTATAGCTATTACATACAACTCAAATGCATGGATTAAACTCACAATAAGATTCTATGTAATCATTTCACATTTGTAAGAGCAAATATTGTTTTTTTAAACATAATAATAAATGTTCTTTGAAAAAAGTGATTTTTTACATGCTTCTGGCATTGTAAACTTTGAATTTCTATTAGTATATTATTATTACAATATTTTCATTTTATTATTATTTTGTTTTTGTGGTTATTATTGGTCTTTTTTTATTATTATTATTATTATTTTACTATAGTGTAATTATATCATTTAAAAGTGAAAAAGCAGAGAATCAAAAATAATATTATTCAAAAGCTTTAGCGTCAAATTACCTCTTATACACAGGATGAATGTGCCACTTTGTTAATAAAACCGCTGCTGACACGTGTTTGCTATAATGTTATAGCTGACTTACAGAAATTATGAAGTACATCTGTTGAGGAAGGCATTGCTAGAAAAACAACTCTCTTTCAAGAAATACTCGAATGATTAAGATATATACACAATTTTTAGTTCCAATTTAATAGTGCCAGCAATCATGGGTTAAAATTTGTTCGAGGCATACATTCTCTGATAACTCAGAGTCAAATGCTTTTTTGATCTGTGAACACTTTGCCATTTAGGCTTCAGTATAAAAGTCGTAAAATGTCTTACAAAAAGATGCTTTATCAACTCTAAGTATGTAGACAACCAAGTGACCTGTTGCCTTTCCTGAAAGACGAAACTCTTTCTGTCTATGCCATGGGGGCCCTCGAGCACGGGGCCCGGGGGTGACTACCTCACTTGCTCCATCCATGGGATGGCCCTGGCCAACCCTAGTAGCTTCTTCTGCAAATATTTCAGAAGATTCTGATGTGCTGGAGTTAAGGATTTACATGAAAGGGTACATCATACTCCAGAATGATTATCAGAAATTAAGTCGCTCTAAGTCATTACTCTGGGTAATTAGCAACTGCTCAACTACATCTGATAGACAAAGGAAAGCCCCTTTTGCATAAGCACAATTTGGATAGTATTTACACAAATGTTTACTTTTTATATTAAGTACCAGAATGATGGGCCTACTTTCTAAGATTGTATGACGGAGGAAAAAATGTCCATCTGTCCATGTATCTTTGCACACACAGGGTGTCCAGTGAGGCAAGCCGAAGAAATTCAAGCATAATTCAAGGATTTCAAGGCTTAAATTTCCAAAATTTGAAACAATAGTTTTATTTACTAATATTTAAAAATGTATGAACATAGGACACAATGAGTGAATATTAATGACTAATATTTCTGGAAATGGTAAAATTTTCGTAAAAACTATAAACTTAAAAAAATATTAATTACTAATATTTCTGAAAATGGTAAAATTTTTGTAAAAATTATCAACTAAAAAAAAAAAAAAATTCTCTTCTATGCTTTTTTTCCCGACGGTTCACAAAATTCAAGCATAATTCAAGGATTTTTCCCGACATGGAAAATTCAAGCATAATTCCCGATTTTCAAGGCTGCTGGACACCCTGGCACAGTACCTCGAATACGCTTTATCGGATTTTCATACAACTTGGTATATGCATTTATAACGTCCATGGGAAGAAACCTATTGATTTTGGACCAGATCACTTGACTTGTACCGGAGTAATGCCCAATTTAGCACCTATTTTGTGGTAATAAATTAGGTAGAATTTATCAAGAGCAAATCAGTTCTCATGACAGCATATTGTTTTACAGTGTTCATATACAGCTTTGGAAGTTGCAATAAAGTTAGCTTCGACAAATAACACTACCCACATGTTCCTTCACATATGCTTATCAAACTTTACCTTTGTTCTTCTGTAAGCCCTTTTTAATGAATCAATTAGGAGCTTAACTCGGGAATCATTTACAAAAATAACTTATTTTCTGGTCATATCATAATTTCAATTTTCACTGGCACTTTTTATATCAGTTTACCCGATTTTACTTTGGTATGAAGAGTGACTGACAAAAAATCTACAGGGAACTCATTACATTTTCTTTTCTATTCTATTTTAAATTCTTAAAAGAATTTTAATTTATAAAACTACTCAATTTATTGTGATTAATTGCCAGAATGGTACTTTATGAGTTTGTGTAGGGGACGGGAAAATGTCTGTCCATCTATCCATGTGTCTGTACGCACGATAACTCAAATACACTTTATCGGTTTTTAATGAAACTTGGTATATGCATTTATAACATCCGTGTGTCTGTACGCACGATAACTCAAATACACTTTATCAGTTTTTAATGAAACTTGGTATATGCATTTATAATGTCTGTGGCAAAAAGTCTGTTTATTTTGGACAAAATCTGTTGCCCAGTACTGGAGTAACGACTAATTAAAGGTCACATGCTTTTTAAATGGGAAATCATGACTATACTACAAAGCCACATTGCTAATCACTGAGGAACTTGACTCCAATGCAGTCAGATATTGTTCATTTTGTTGTTCAAGTTGAAATGAGTACTACATGAATAAGTTACTGTTATACACAGAAGGTAAAAACCGTGAAATAATTAGGCTTATGTACATTAAGTGGAGTTCTCTGCCAGTGTATTTTATGATATGTTGACATATTTTAAGAATTTCTTATATCACTGTATAAGAGTATGAATTAAGGTTATGCAACAAACTTTAGACCTTTGCTCTTCCGCAAACCCTGCTTAATAAATCGATCTAGAGCTTAACTCGGAGATTGATTACAAAAATAACTTATTTTCTACATATCGTAATTGCAATTATCGTTGATTAAACTGGCATTCTGGCACTTCGTTCGGCCTATATCAGTTTACCTGATTTTATTTTCTTTTGAGCTCATATTAACTTTCAGACTTATAGCAACCAACTTCTGATAACCATAATTAAAATTAAACAGTAAACTTGATGTATTTTGCAAAATCTAAGTACTTTTATTATTATATGCACAGTACTAAAAAATGAAATAAATTACAACATTTTTAATGAGAATTCCAATTCTAACCAAATAATATTTACACAACGTAACCAGTCTTGTTCAAACAGCATTTTCTGTTACCAGTATCAGTAATCTTCATACAGTAACAAAGTTTATATGCATAGCCCATACTTGTAAGGCATTATTTAAATAATTTTATGTGTGCAGTATTTTTTAGGCATGTTAGCCTATATTCTTTCACAGTCATTTACCTACATCAGATAAAGCTTAATCAAAACTGAAATTACATAAACTACACTATTTTTAAAACAAAGTTGCCCTGTTTCATGCTAACAAAATTACTTTTTGCATTATCAACAGTAGCATTTTAAAAAACAGTAAATTTTAATTTTATCTGATAACGTAATCCCTGGTCAAGTCCCAACGAAAAGGGCCCCATGCTTTAAAACGATATTTTCTTTATAAAACACCTAAAATCACACATACCATATTTCATTGTGACTCGTTCTGTACAGAAGAGATATTGTCTTGAAGTCTGAATTTGTCTAACCCATCTGCCCTAAACGATACACTTTCTTTTATATCACGATCTGGCAAAAGTGGCAAAATTTCCACTGACTTATATTTAGCCTACTTTGCAGAACCAACAAGAAATTTGTGATTGGTCGGCATCGGTATGGCATTAACTACACAGCAAGACAGCTGGGAATATAGTGAGCAACACACCACAATTTTACGAAAAATGAGGAATTTAGTATGCCTCTGCTAAACCAAATCACTTTTTCTAACCTAACCGCCAATAAACCAGCTCTACATGTCACTAACACAAATATCACTGTTCCTAACCTAACTACCACTATGAGCAAGAAGCATGTTTGGTCTTCCTCTTCCATGGAAAACAAGAAACAGAACAATTATTCATTACTCTGAATTGAACATAATATTATTCATCATTTGGTAATTTTATTAGTCAACAGCACTCGTGATCCAGTTTAGCGCAGAAAACATTACAGCATCCATGCAAATCTGCATAGCATGAGATAGGGCCTGCTTCATTAGGGCTAAGCCTATGTCTAATGCCTAAGTAAGAAGTATCTAACCTTATCTGTACTAGTGAAAATGGTAAAATAAATAGAATATATACCGTAGTGTTAATTGGTTTAAGTTGTAAATTTGTTAAGAGGATTTTGGTTTATGTAACCGTGCTATATACAGTAATCATAGCGCCACATTCTGCGCCAGTGTAAGAATACCTACGGTATATTGACATACAATTAACTTAAGTTAAAGCTGTGGAATTTACAAAACTGATCAAACTTCAAATATCAACGAATATTAAATCACAAAATTTCTCTACATGTAGTAAATTGACAAACCTGCACAAGATTAAAAATAAATATGTTGGCCTAAGCTTTATAGGAAAGTATTTGTTTCAAATAGTGTGATTTATGTAGAAAAACACTTCCAAAATGAAAACTCTGCAACACATAGGCTACCATACCCAGTATTTTATCAATCACAAAATAGTTTTACAGCTGCTCTAAGTTTTGCCGAACGACTTCTTGGATTGGAAGTAACTTCTTCATTACTTGGAGTGAGAACATGTTTATATACACTTCGCCAATTTGTATGCAGAAATCCTTGAATTTCATCTTCATTAAATGTAACAGAATGGTTAGTGTACTTTAATGGAAGTGGATTAATAGCATTACCGATAACATTTCCTGATATGTGACGTTTTACAATCTTGTCTTCTAATGAATGAAATGTTATTGTCACTAATTTTCCTCCGACTTTCAAATATTTTTCAGCAATTATCATTCCATAGTTAATTTCATTCATTTCATTATTCACAAATATTCTGAGTGCTTGAAATGTTTTTGTAGCTACGTGAGCTGTTCTCTGAAGTTTATCTAACCTCTCCTCTTTGGAACAAACAGCTGTTACCAGCTCACCCAGTTCTGCGGTTGTTTCAATCTTTTTAAATGTGTACCTAGCTTCCATCACTGCCAATGCAATCTTCTTTGCTTGCTTCTCTTCTCCATAGATTTTTAAAATCCTGATAAGATCTAGTTCTGAAATATGGGATAAAACATCAGCTGCTGTAGGTTCTTCAGGAAATCTATCTCCATCCATTCTCATATCAAGCGGTCCATTTTTACTTATGGAGAACCCTCTTTCAGCAATATCAAATTGCATTGAAGAACAACCGAAATCAAAGAGAATGCCATCAATGCTATTTTGTTTAATTCCTTTTGACATTAAGATTGCAGGTAATTCACTAAATCTTCCAAGCATAGGCTCTACTTGATTTGGAAATTCTACAGCGAGTTCTTGTGCAATGGAAAATGACAGTGGATCACGATCCAAAACAAATAATTTAATACCAGGAGCTGATTGTAGCAAACGTCGGCTATGCCCACCAGCACCAAAAGTCATATCAATAAACACCTGTCCTGGTTGTGGTTGGAAACTTCCCAGAACTTCATTAACCATGACTGGTGTATGCGGAATCTTTCCATCATCAGCGTTAGACATCTGATTAAATCGTCTTGATAATAAACCTGCTGCACAACGTGCATGAAATAAAAGTCTACGACCAACTACTCTTTTTACTATTAAAGCCATTGTAAATCTATTTATTTTTGAAAGAGAAATACTTAGAAAAGAAACCTTGCTCAGAAGCTTGCAGTTCTTCAAGAAATTCTGTTGACAAGAGTGCTCGGCATTCCTCTGCAGTTAACCCTGAAGCAGATGAATTTGTTTCGCGGTTATATGTTTTGCCGTAGTGGTTATCTGCCAATCGTTTCAAACTTGCATGAACTCTATTGCATTCTACTTCGTCTGGAGGATTAATTTCGCCAACTTTGTACGCTACTTTAATTCGTTCTCGGATGTGTTGTCCGAGATCTCTTCCTACTTTTGTTGAATCCACTGGCCACTGTTTTAAGAGTTCTAGAAACTTTTTATACGAAGATGCCATTACTTTCTAAAAAGTAACATCACAATCTTAACGAGAGAAGCTAATTCGTCTTGAATTCGGCTGCTAAGTTTGTTTTTGATTTTGTAGTTGATTTCTAGTAACCTAACCTAGATAAGGAATTAAATTTAACCTTTTTCATCAAGAAGGCCGTGACCAATTTTTCGTGAGGTTACTGCTCTATTAATTAGAACTCATTGGCTAAGACAAACATTGAGTTTATGTGATTTGGACCTTTCCCGGTGTTGTGAATACAATAATAATTATTGTACGAAATTATCCTGTTGGAAGCCGGAGAAACCATGATTCAAACATTGAGTGTTTACACACATATGGCCGAAAATGGTTCCTCTCTAAATTGTTAGAAGCATTAGAAAGAAAAGCACATAATATGCATTTCCAGTCTACAACAGAAATGTTTCATGTCATACTGTAATAACAAGATTGCTTCAATATGGCTTTAATACTGATGTTACTTTCAATTTATGCCCATCAAGCAGCTGAGCATTATTATTAGCATTGTGACTGGGAGTGCAAAAATAAAACTCAACTATAATTTCAATAATTCCGAAAACTGCTCGGGAGAATTGCATTCTTTAAAAAAGACACCTACGTTGCATAGGCTTACTTACTTTTGAAACTTTCAATTTCAATTCTTCCATTTATTGCCATTCAACTAATTATCGCCTGTTGGAAAAATAAACACGGAGGTTGTTTGAGGTAGTCTTTATTTCATTGTAGATTGGTAGAGATAAGGAAAATTGAAACATTTAGTATTGTTCTTGTCTTGACCATTCACATTAAACTCTAAAATTGGTGAAATCACGGTCACAAACCACTAAAATTTGTGTGCCTCACTAAAACCATATCTTATGTGATGTCTTTCAGTGGGGTCGACCATTAGGGGTAGTCATAGAAGAGAGGTTCCATCGAAGACTGTGAATCGAATTCTGGCTAGATCAGTTGATATAACATTGGTATGCTGATAATGCTGAAAAGTAAAATTTTCATGATATATATAGGCCTATATATTTACATTTTTTAAGAAGTATACACCCCAAATTTCTGAAAATTCTACTTATTATTGTTTATCTAAACACTAATTTGATTATGTGATTAACATTTCCAATACCGTACTTACAATTTTTATGTAAAAATAAGAGGCCAGAATTTTCTGTTCTTTTCAAAAGTCTATAAATGTCAAGACAATTAAGAAGAAAATTCTTTGTTAATATTTCAATTTGAATGGTGACTTCTCTTTTTGTTTAATATGTTATTATCTTTAAACAATTAGCTTTTATTTACTTTATTACACCAATGTAAAATTTTATAATTTAATGCATTTTTATTTATACAAAACACTGTTCCATCTTGTACCATCAAAGACTGAGAATGCTACATTTCAACTTACTACAGAAATATTGGAAGCGTTAGATAAAAAGAAATATGCTCTGGGAATTTTCTGCGACTTAGCTAAAGCATTTGACTGTATAAATCATGAAATATTACTTCAAAAATTGGATCATTATGGGTTCGATAATTTATCACTTAAGTGGTTCAAATCATATCTTTCTGATAGAACTCAAAAGGTAATAATAAATGGAAATGAATCTAACCTAGGGATTGTTAAGAATGGGGTACCTCAGGGATCAATACTGGGACCTTTGCTCTTTTTAATTTTCATTAATGACTTGCCCTATAACTTAAGTGACGAATCAAAGGTATTGCTCTTCGCAGATGATACTAGTGTACTTGTAACAGGAACGTCACAAGAACATTTATCAAGAATAGCTACAAAGGCTTTTCACGAGTTAAACACATGGTTTCTAGCTAATAAAATGACACTTAATATTGATAAGACCCATTTTATACAATTTAGGACAAAAAACAGATGTATCTCAAATCTTGAAATTAATTATGGAACACAAATCATACAAGAAATTAGCAATGTAAAATTTTTAGGACTGGAAATTGACCAAAATCTTGACTGGAAGACACACATAGAAATGATAAGTCCAAAACTGAGTTCAGCATGCTTTGCTTTAAGAATTTTGAATAATATATTAAAACAGGATGCATTACTTATGGTATATTTTGCATATTTTCACTCGGTAATGAGGTACGGGATCATTTTCTGGGGCAACTCTACCCATAGGGAGAAAATATTTAGATTTCAAAAGCGGGCAATAAGAATAATATGTGGAAAGAAAAAAAGGGAATCTTGTAAACCGCTGTTTGAAAAATTAGTCCTCACTCTTACAGGGGAGTATATATACTCTGTTATGTGTTTTGTAGTGAATAATATTGATAAATTTCAAACTAATTTTAGTGTACATGGACGTACTACCAGAAACATGAATGATCTACACAGACCAAATAACTCGTTAAAACTCTTTCAGAAGGGTGCGTATTATTCTGCAGTACAGATATATAACAAGCTTCCAAACAACATTAAATTATTATGTATTCAAAGAAAGATCAAACCTTTCAAAACAGCTGTCAAGGAATTTTTAATAACTCACACCTTCTACAATTTGGAGGAATATTTCCAGCTTGGATAAATTTGGCAGCTTGCAGTTTCTGTAGACCTATATTATTGTTATAACATGCATGTATTTTTTGATCTGACGTGTTCTATATCCTTGAGCCCCGCTCAACACAGGATCTACAGGACGAGATATCTACATCTACATCTACATCTACAATGACAATTAACACGTATCTTCATTATATCCTTGTAAAATTCTTTGGCTTTTCTGGTATTTCGAAGAACTTCATGTGAGTTAGGATGGCCTTTCTTTCTCATATTTTATTTAACAGAAACCTTGCTCTTCCTTTCACATTTTTGCTTTTACCTGTTTTATATTCTGGATGAGTGATTTACATGAATTTCAGTAATTATGTATCGTGGTCAATTTTATTTAAATTATTTCAATGACGACGGAAAAGTATCTCTTCATAGGTTCTTTCTTCCAAAGCTTATGGATTGACTGAAATATCTGAAAGCCCATGTGAACATAAAATAGTAGGTTCAGTCTTGACTTTCCTGCTGTGTATTCTAGATGCAGTTTCTTTCCTTTATCAACCATTAGAAATGTTTTCCCTAAAATAAAAATAAAGTAATAATAATTGAAAAAATAAAGTAATAATAATTGAAAAATAAATAAATTAATATTAATATCTATCAGTTATATCATTCTGTGAAGTTATTTTGTGTTAGTATTCATGGTACATTTATTGACTTTTGAAAAACCTGATTAAATTATGCCCTAATCATACATAGTAAACATTAAATCTCACAAGGGAACCGTATGGGTTGTCATGTCGAAACCTACCCTTAAATTTTGCACATCGATAGGCCTTCATTGTACATAGACGCATGCCAAAAATTAGCTACTCATATAAACTTTTAGTGGGTGTAAATTAATTGCGGATCTTGTAAATTCTAAATATTGAGTAACCTCTTACAACTGTTGGCGGGAGGGGTAGCAGCCTTCACTATCTAGCATATGCTTGGCATCGACTGTCACAAGCCTATGTGTATTTCGCCTTCTTTCTCCCTTTCCTTATCACTATGGGAGGGAATAATATTATAATAATGAATAATATCCTCCTCTGATACATATTTGTATTCCTGTAGTTGTTATATACCTGCTTAAATTTTTAGGGTTAGCTAAGTGAATCTCGTGTGCTGTTTACATTAGTTCATTTTTTTACTTGGACTCTAATAAACGAGTACAATTATTATGTAGTATGTTAGTCCGAGTTTTTATCTAGAAATAAATGTCAACATTGAAAATAAGTTGATTGAAGCACTGGTATTGTGATTTTCTGTGCATGGGAAATATCTTCAAATATCACGCAAATTGACTGGTCACACTTCTATAACACTTACACACTCTAACAATCAGTGGCGACTCCTGGTCTTTTAGTTGTGTAGGATGGTGTGGAGAGAGCGAATTAACCCATTCACTACTATTGACGTACATATGCATCGCCGTAAAAAAAATTCATAAAGGCTGAGATATAATTTTAATACAATAATGCTTTATCGTAAAATATGAAAATATTTAACCACGCATGAAAACTGTCGTTTATGAAAATCAGCTATTCCGCTATAATTTTCGTAGTTGATATCAAACTTGATATTACTCCAGCACTGTAAAGTTTAATAATAGCTAGGCCTATAATATATACCAAGAAATGAAATAAATAAATAAATATTAATAAAAATACGATCACTCCCCACGTAGAAAACAAGCTATCGAACGTGAGGAACACAGAACACATGTGAGGAAGGACGTCCTCAACTTCCTCCATATGAAAATGGCTTCTCACCACCTTTTCTCTTCCCTGCCTCCCCCTTCACATGGCCAAGAGCTTTAACAACGGCATGGACTGTGCAACAGCAACACTGAGGACATCCTCTCAAATACCAACCTGCTCAAAACAGAACTGCTAACTTCCTTCCCAAGTGCTCTACAATAATGCTGTTTTGTCATTTTACTGTTTAAATTTTGACAATCAATGCTAGTAAACATTTATGTACATAAATTATGAAGTGTAGGATGATCCTCACACCCTATATGGAATAATCGCCACTGCTAACAATCATAAGCAACCCCTCAGTGTGTATACAGATTATATAGTTTTAAAGAGCAGAAATGATAAGAACAAAATGATTCCACCACCACCCCCATTATGTTCTTATCACTACAAACACTTTATTATTATTATTATTATTATCATTATTATTATTATTATTATTATTATTATTATTATTATCATCATCATCATCATTATTATCATCATCATCATCATCATCATCATCATCATCATCATCATCATCATCATCATCATCCATATCTTGATGTACTATAGCTGGACAGGGGCGGCCGGTGTTAATGTGCTACTGTGCTACAGCACACTGATAATTTTGTTAAATAAAATTGATTATTGATTATATATTATATTATATTATATTATATATTATATTGATTATTTACACAAAAATTACAGATATTCTGTTAAAAATACTTTTAAAAAATTGAGCTTAGATTTCCAACCGTTATACAGTATGGGGTATCCCTCATAGCGTCAGCTTGAGTTGCTAAGCATTATACTGCAGTGTGCTCCGTCCCGAATAGCGCTGCTCTGCTTGATGGCCGAGGCCTGGAAAGTGCCCTGAGGCGGAGTGTATATTTGCCGCTGTTATCATGAAAACCACCTCATTGGAGCTATGAATCGAGTAGAACCTGGCCCCCTATAGGTATGCTGCATGCCTTACAAGAAACTGGTGGTGAGTTGATGACCTCTTGTTTGGCAGTTGGGGTGGATATTTTGAAGGTTGTTTTGCAAGTAGGAACAGTCCTTGGTAACGCATCTTATTGATGGCGGCTTTTCTTGACGTGCAGTTTTAATAGAGTTCAAATCGATGTAAGCCAGGTTGGTTTCTACAATGTAATTGATTGTTTTAATACGAAATTAGTAGTAGGCCCTAATTCAGAATACCATGGCTTGACATTAAATCTTATGAAAATATGAAATAGCGTAGCTTTAAGAGCTAAATCTATACTTAATAGGATAATTTATACTAATAGCCTCATAGATTTGTTTCCTTAATTCAATGTGTATATATAAATATATAATAATACTAATACTGACAATAATAGCAATAACAATAATAATAATAATAATAATAATAATAATAATGCAAATACATAAATACGTACAAAGCTAAAACCCGGGTTCCATTCCCGCTCAGTATAAATTTTCCTCTGTAGATTACCCAGTGGAGTTAAATTACCTAAGGAAAGAAGAAACTGAATACTGAAAAACCACTTATAAATATTGTAATGGATTAATTTTTAGCGACGAGGGAAGTGAATTTAACGCGCACGCCAGCTGAGCTTCTGACGGAGGGTAAGTTAGTACAATCTTACGTCTGGGGGAAGGGACATACTGACCAGACACTCTGTTAATTCTCAAACTGCTTTCTATAATAGTTTCTGTGCGAAGTGTGAACTGTAAACAAGACGGAACCGAATAGTGGAACAAGTATATTTCATGCTGCGTGTATGTAGATGTTCAGTGTTATTGCTGTGACTGTACAGAAAGAATTCAGTAGATAGTTTAATAACTTGTCCATTCTCTAGAAGGAGTAAGGAAGAAAAAATCGAGATAAAACAATTAGGAAGGCCCACACCCGATTTGTTTATGAACTAAAAAGCGAAAGGCAGAAAAAACTGCGTTTACAACATAAAATTTCACAGGAGAGTATATGAAAACAGTTGGATATGTGGTTGTAAATTAGAAATGCTCTCTTCTGTTTTCCTTGTCTTCTATTTGGAGTTTCCAATTCGTGGAGATAAACGGGAGCAACGGACTTAGGACACCTTAGCAAGTTAACAAAACAGCATAAAGGTAACTTTAAGTACATACATAACGTATTAAATCTCTCGGCTGTGTGAAAAAAAACCACGTAGGCCTTTGTACTTTCAAAAATTATTGATTGTAGGCTATTAAGTTCTGTGGGGAGTTTGAATTTGCTTTGAGAGGTTACGACGAAACTGAACATTCTGAAAATCCTGGTATCTTCTTAGGACTGATAGGTTTCGTTTCTTATTTGGATACTACTGTGCGGGAACACATGGCATTGCATGAACTTCATTCATGTTACGTTTTATTTTTTGCATGTTCATACTGTAGCACACACAAAAAATTTTTCACCGGCCGCCACTGTAGCTGGACCTATGAGTGTGGATAGATGTAAAAATTTAATGTAGTAGGCCTACACTCACATGACCTTATCTACCCCTTATAATTTCACAGATAGGCCTACTATTCGTATAAAATGGGATAGACTACATCCATTGCTTTATCTTCATTACAATAAATTGCTTGACTGGAAATGATTTCAAGTTTAGTGGAATTAATTATTCCTACATGCTCGTATCTAAGGTAGTCAGCTGTTACCCCTTGTTTTTCTCGTTTTTGTCCATACAACTCATTTGATAGTATTTGGAAACTTAAGCCTACTTCATATTAGTTGCTTATGGTAATTTAGTTTACAGATTTGTGTAAACAAAATTTCCAGAGGGGGGCAGCGGCCATGATTATCATTATCATTATTGTTAGTGTACTCTTACTATTGTTATAGTTATTGTTACTGTTATTATATTTATTATTATTATTATTATTATTATTATTATTATTATTATTATTATTATTATTGTTGTTGTTGTTGTTGTTCAAGGAGTCCCTCCAACCAGGTAACACGATGATTCCGAGCCATTCAATAAGTCTTGTGGTGCCATCTTGTAGGTAATATGTAAAGGAACGAACTCGCTCTTGATTGCTAGCGCCACTGGTGTCCCGATTTGGTAGCAGAGTCTTCCTCTCTTGTGATAGGACTACTTTGGTTGCCAATACCATTCAAACTAGTCGTTGGTGGAATCCTATGGCAACCCTAGCGTAAAAGTCTGGTTACACCTATGATTTAAACAAATAGGTCTGTTCATTTGAGTGTAATAATTCCGCTATTCTCTTAGGTGGTGTTGGTAATTCAATTCTCATTTACGTCAAGTGCTGCTAAGTATATCCTTTGTTACTTTCAGATCGTGTTAGCTACGTTTCAGCGACAGCAAATTTCAAGTCTAATGACTCATTGTATGCTTCATTTTATGCTCAGTAGGGGCTTTCCAACTTCTTTAATGTTCCCGTAATTAATTTCAGCGTACAGTATTCATGCATACAATTACAAGAAATTAACAAACAGAAGTGACTTACGTTTTTATCTGCCTTCCGGACATTTAGGTATGATTCAGACAAATCTGATATTACGCACTTTCACAGAAGAAAAATGTGGGTGATGGGCCTACATCAAGGGATATCTTTTGCATCTAAATTAAATGTGGGCCCGTAAATAAACGTTTTCCTTATTATCAGGAAACACGATTTACTCTACGAGTAAAGGCGGTTTTCCACCAAACGCACAAAACAGAAACTCATGTCTTCCGTAACACAAGCGCAACATTTTACAAACATTTTGTAAACTTGAGTTGTTGGCGACTATTTTCTGAGTTGCGACTGAGTGATTTAAAGGTCTATTTTGTTTCCACCAAATGGACAAAACGAAAACTGCCGGTCTCCTTAGCCGCGGTAGCTAAGGCGTTGCCTTGGAGCCGTGGGTAAGGAGGCTGTAGGTTCGAGTACCGCCTCGGGTATGGGTGTTTGTGTGTCGTAAAGAAAACCCCGATAACAAGGAAAGAACAGAAAAACAAGAGAAAAACCGAAAAAAGGAAAACAAGAAAAAGAAAAGAAAAAGAAAACATAAACACGCTTCCTTCGTCCTCGACAGCTCAGTCGTTCACTACATTACCCTTCTTTTCGATTTTGAGGGAATGTTGTGTTTTTGTTTTGAGAGTACCGATAGCATTGGGAAAAGTCAACTGTTTTTACATTTGTGTAGCAACATAGCATGAAACAGGTTTAATGAGACAGACTTTAGCGCAGCGAATATGACCGAATGATGAAAAAATGTAAATAATGGAAGAAGGTGTCGATTTATATGATGTTTTTCTCAAGCATCCCAATGTATGGATATCATAAAGCATCAATTAAAAAATTCGAATTAAGGAAATATACTCATAAAAGGAACATTAGAACATTATAGGAGAAAAATTCCTCCGACACTGGGACTTGAACCCAGGACCTTTGGCTATTCGCGCCAATGCTCTACCAACTGAGCTAAGCCGGAGTTCAATTCACAGCGCCGGATGGAACCTCTCTCCTATGACTGATTGCCCTAATGGTCTACCTCACAGACAGACAAGTTATGTCATATGCAGTACTGTGAGGCACACTAATTAGTGATTTTTGTGACCGGGCTCCCAGGTAGACCATTAGGGCAATCAGTCATAGGAGAGAGGTTCCATCCGGCGCCGTGAATTGAACTCCGGCTTAGCTCAGTTGGTAGAGCATTGGCGCGAATAGCCATAGGTCCTGGGTTCAAGTCCCAGTGTCGGAGGAATTTTTCTCCTATAATGTTCTCATGTAATGTCCAACAGAGACAATAATCTGTGGTTCATGAAAGCTTATACAGTATATCTATCATAAAAGGAAATTGCAGTTATATTTACACCAAGCTTAATGAGAATGGCAAGGGTATTTATGACCTAAAATCGCTTACATAGCAGAATAAAATACAGTATGCATTTATGACCAAACATTTCCAGGAATAGGCCTATATTCTTTTGTGTAAAAATATGCAAATAAAAAAATTTCTTAAGCATATTCTTTTTTTAATTTACTTGGCTATATAAACTAATGAAGTGAAGACCAGGAAGGAAAAGGTAAAATCATTTCAATACGTGTAAATTTGACTCAAAATACAGAATACTGGGGAATTTTCACTAACTTCAGAATTTAGTTACAATAGGCCTTTACATGAAAACCACGTACAAATTTTCAAATGAAAGTGGCTGCCTATTATCAGCTAACAAAGCCTAACAAAGAAAGACTTTATATTTATCTCGATACAATGGGAGCAAAGTTAAACTAAACAGCTTCACTTCACTCTATCGATATAAAAATTCTCTCACCCCCCCCAAAAAAACCTTTTTTTTTAAACCTTCCAGGTTTGTTAATTTCATTAAACTAGACTCTCTTCAGACTTTAAGATGATTCAATTACACAATGAGAACTGAACACCGTTAATACTGAAAAATACTGTTAAGTGTGTTAAAATGTATTTTGATGTTAGCTATTATTTACTGAAATCTACCTTTATGCATATGTTGATACGTTATTTTAATATTAAGTGCATAATGAGTTAGATAAATTTTATTGTGGCCTAAGGGTATTATATCATCGTTTCTTGAATTTTCAGCATAAATACATGATTTAAGGTCCCATGAATCCTAAAATATTTTAAGCAGAAAAGAAAAGTGGTCTACTGAAGATTATACATCGAAAACGAAAACCTGTATCGAAGTGACATTTCACATTGAGTTAAATGTTTGCTGGGAATATGACACGACGAATTTATCTACCATATTACAAGAAGAATATTTTGTTTTTCGTCATTAAGATAGTTCACTAGAGTACGGTTCAATGGCGATGATAAAAATGCACATGACATCATTATTCAAGTATGAATGAAAATATATACGCAACCAGAGAAGTCTGAAGTAGTGCCCGGGGGTTTAGCCACAAAACGTTGCATCAGGTTAGTGGTGACTGGGTTATAGCCCTAAGCTATCTGTATCTTTAAACATGAGGGAAGGGGCGACTCGCTTTCAGTGGCGCACTTAATACGTACATGCAAGTTCAAGGGCAGTGTAGCTAGTATAGTGAAATGATAGACACAGAGTCATAGAATAGTTCGCGCATTTAATCGTAGGCCATAGAAACTAAATATATTTTCTAGTAGCTTTTCTGGTACAAGGTCTTTTGCTTGTTTTATTGACGCATTTTGTTCGTCGTCAAGAACACACAATACACAACGTCAACAGAACAAATAACTTCCACAAACAGTGCAAGTTGTTTACTAACTAAGGAAGCTTGCTATGCCTTGTGCACCACTAACTTGACGAATTACTGGTTAACCCCCCGGGCCCTAGTCTGAAGGAAATAAATAACATATTTTAAAATCTATATTTGATAATGGAAAAGGTGAATCCACATTTTGAAACTCATACAAGTAAATATTCGAATTCTTATTGGCAACTTATAGGATAATAATTATAATATATTCGAAGAATAAAAAGTAAGAAGCTGTTGTTAGAATTGATCTCACGACCCTTAGTTTAAAAGACTACTACTCTGCCACTGAGCTATAAAACTAATTAACATTATTTTCTTTCCAGCGATTGGTTCTAGACCAATATCTGTCCATTTAGTGGAAACAGTCTGTTCGTTAGTTTGTGTTTTGTTTTGCTGTGATGGTGTTTTCAAAATTCGGAAACAAAACAAAAACTAAACTAGTCCTTTTGGTGGAAAACAGCCTTAATTTGTAAGGCAGACTTTTGGCTTTATGTACTATAAACGAAAAACCCAAATCCCTTTTTGCTGTACGGTAAAAATGCACCATTGGGCTATTGAAATAAAAATTGAATAGAACTTACAGATAAGCCCTTTTATATTTACGAGTTTCGTACTTTTTAAGGATAGGCCTACTATTCAGCTTACTACTGAACACGTAGTACATATTTATGTGTAAGTAAGATAGGTCTCGTTGGAACAGTTGGTTTGTCTTTGACTTTTTGTTCCATGTCAGTGGGTTCCATTCCGGCTCAGGTGGATGACATTCATGCGTCCATATAGTCAGAAGGTGGGATGCGTAGGTTTGGTCCAATTTAGAACCGGGCCGATTTTACAGCTAACACTATCTACCCATCTCACTGTCTAAAGCGTTTGCGCGCCGACTATAATTGCAGTGATCCTATGTAGCTTCTGCGTGACAATATTTCGGCCCACTGGTGACGGTTACAGGCTTGAAGTAGTATTAAATAATCGACGTTGAATGACAATAATAAAAGATAATTTTCTGTAAACTTAGCTTACAGCCTGTTAATGTAAACTTGAATGTTAATTTTTAGTTGTATGCGTAGAAGATAGAAGAACGAATAATAGGTTTGTTCCAGTAAACAAACTGTAGTTAAGTGAGGATTTGTTGTACTGCGCGTGTGCGATGTAGGGCTGTTAACATATTATACCTTATGGACTCGGATTCTTATTTTAATGATTTGATCATAGTTCAATCGATAATTTGTGCCTATATATAATATAGCTGATATTGATTAATATTGAAAGACAAACGTGATTATAGGCTTAATTGATGGGTTAAAGTGCTGTTGTGGTTGTAAACATCTCACTCGTACTCAATGGGAACGGCGTTGCGCGGGAAATTTCACCTTTTACATCACTGAAAATGCCTCTAATAAGTAATTCATGCTACAGCCCGCTGACTTTTCTGGTTGCACACAATTGACAAGTAATCTCACTGGGGCCTAAGTTCAACAGACAGAATCATAGATTCGCCCCACTGGAACATATGTGTTCGACGAATTCACAATTCGCGCAAACGTCTGGCGTGACCCTGCTGATTCTCCAGAAAAATGTATCCAGTTTGACAGTTCTTTCTCTTTTGTTTATAGTTAATGTAAACCGGTACAACCTTTATGATAAATAACTATTACGCTCTCTTTTGCTTGTATCAATACTTGTTTGTCGGCTGCGGTGGTCTGGAGGTAGCGTGCCCGCCTCTAGATCCGAAGGCCGCGGAATCAAACCCGGCCGCAGTCGATGGGTTCTTCAGGACGTAAAAATCCTGGGCACGGAGTCCTCCGGGAGGGACTTTAAGCTGGGGGGCCCGTGTCGTAGATTTACGGCACGTGTTCCGTCCAGCATTCGTGTCTGGCCGGATTTGAGGCATTAGCTGGTTTCGCGAGGTCATTCGCCGTGTTGCTATGGCAACAGGCTTGTGTCTTCGTTTGTTTTATTTTTCTTGTTGTGTCTTCAATATAATTTTAAATATGAACTTACTTATCTGTTTGTTCTTTCTCCCATCAATTCTCATAAGAAATAACATTTGACTGTCGCATCTTTCATTTTTTGGATAGTCATGTTATAATCTCCAACCCAAAGTTTCAGTCTGATTATTTTTTAGTATATTTTATTCATAATTTTGTGTTTTTAAAGAAACAATTCAGTTTTTAAGTAATGCTATTAATTCTCTTATTTATGTTTTAGTATTTTAATGTAACTTAATTGATTTATTTCCAAGATTAATTATTTATTGTTTTTCTTGGCCAATGGGATTCTTGCTTTACGTCACATGTCGTGACGTCTGTCATTCTTGCTATTCATTCTTATTCACTCGTTCGAAGTTTTCGCCAGGCTAGTTTTCAGTTCAGAATTCTGAATCTAGTTATTATTGTCGAGCTGGGAATTTGAAGTTTCCCAGCCCTAGTTATTGCAGAGACGCAATTTAGTACATTCATCAAAGTAATTTATTTGTGATTTAATTACAAATGTGTGAAGCCAAGTTTTTTACTTCCCTGATCAAACCGTATGGACTTGAATGCGTAACTCATTAAGTAAAAGGATTTACTGTAAGTACTGCTGTGAAGTGAATATTTCAGAGTGCTTAATTTTAGTTGCAGTGTCGAAGCAACATCTAAAGGTTCTTCTTTTCGGTCGAAGCAGCAAGTCGACCTTAAAATAATTTGCTGATAGTGCGCATTCACTTCAAGAATAGTGAAATTCTTTCTCAGTCGTCCGAGCAAGCGCGACTATAAAAATTGCTCTGCTCTGGTCCTCCGAGCTATTCATCAGTCTTATAAGGCAAGCATGCCTTATTTTCCAGAAGGAGCTTACTAAGTCGTCTCCCCTTGACTTCATCAACATTTCATCTTCTTCGGCACCGCTAGGAAGAGGAATTTATTTGTAAAGCAAGATACAAAATTCCATCTTGTATTTTAAAGGGTCTATTTATCATTTTGTCCATTGTGCTCTTTGTATCTTTCAAGGGGCTCAATAAATGTATTTAAACTTGACTTAGTGTAGCATCCTTCAAACCGGAGAGGTTTCCCCGTGTCCCTATTTCGCCTGCGAGCTACCGTGGGAGCGGGAACATCTCTTTGTGGTTCCTCCGGGCCTAGATATGACCCAGAGGCCTATGGTTGAAGATGCATTGATAGTTAGTGACCTATAATTAACGTAGAGTAACTATTCAATTAACAGTTTGAATTTGTCTTGGTCACTTATTACAGAGACCTCAGTGATTAGCCACAATTCTAGTCATTCTTATATATCAATCTTGTTCTCCCGGTATAGTTTGCCGCCGGTGTGAGACGCTACCATCAGTAGCCATCAGTAATAAGTAGTTTAAAGTCAGTTGCTATAAGTATCTGTGGTTCTCCTCCGCATTGCGTTTGAGGGAGGTCTCTGACAGATTTCAATTAAGTTTTTTGTACTTTCTTGTAAAGTGTAAACATTTACATCTGTGTACTTACACCTGTACAGCTACACACTATTTCTTTGTCTACTCGTATGCTCCTATGCGAGCAACTCACTCCATTCTTATAAACAAACCTTAATTTGTCATTGTTGCACCGGCTCTAGGCGGGCAACCTATTTAATTCAGACATTTGTATAAGCAAGTCGCTATGTCGAGTCCAGACGGTTTGACGGCTCTTAAAGCCAAGCGAGTTCCCATTAAGGCCCAGATTACGCGGCAGGTTAATGTCATTAGTAATTTAGCTATTGAGGATGTCACATATCCTGAACTCAAAAAGTATGAGTCTAAGTTAGACGAACTTGCAGCTAAGTTCGACCTTGTGCAGACTGAAATCGACGGTGTGGATTATTCTGATGCTGAAGAAGCCTATAGGGCAGAAGTCGACGCCGTCATTTCCAGAGGCAACTCTCAGTTGTGTAAATTTCTTCAGGCCTTATCTGACAAGGAGGTCCTGGCCCAGCAGGCCCTTGCAGAAAGGCAGGCTCAGGCCCAGCTGGCTTTAGCCCGTGAGGAAGCCGAAGCTAAGAGAGCGGAGGCCCTGGCCCAGCAAGCCCTTGCAGAGAGGCAGGCTCAGGCCCAGCTGGCTTTAGCCGAAAAGGAAGCTGAGGCTAAGAGAGCCGAAGCCCACGCCCAGGCCGAAGCTGCCCAAAAGGCTAAAATAAGACGCTTCGAGTACTTGCAATCGCAACTTCTGCGTCAAATGCAGATTATGCGAGAGTACGAAATCGAAGATCTCACTACGCTTCATGAAGCGCGCATTCGCCGCTCTGAATTCGTAGAGGTCTTCAAGGCCTACAAGTCAGATTATGCTCAGGTGGCCATTGACGAGGCCTACCAGGATCATGAATTCGACTTTCACGCAGTGGAATCTGATTATTATAAAGTCATCAGTTTCTTTGACTCCATGATAGCTGAAAAGAAACAGCTATATGAACCCGAGCAGGCGCAGACTGCCAGTCAGCGCTCCTCGCTCGACCCTGTCACGCCGTTGTTACCGAAACTCCCCGAAATCCGTCTTCCTCAGTTCAATGGGAACCCCTCTGAGTGGATCGAGTTTCGTGACACTTTCTCGTCGTTGGTAATTCAACACAGGCACATTTCGGACATGGACAAGTATCAGTACTTGAAGTCCTGCCTGTCATCAGAGGTTAGTACGGTCATTCAGAATATTCCTGTCTCTGCTGCGACCTTCCAGGTGGCGTGGCAGACTTTGATTGATAGGTTTGATAACGACCGGCTAATCGCCAACACCCATCTGGACAATCTCTTCTCTCCCCCTCAGATTGAGAGGTATTCTGCAGAATCCCTGCAGAAATACCTGGATCATTTTATAAGCACAGTGCATGCACTGAATTCCCTTAATACAGAAGTGGAGTTGTCAGATCTGATTATTACCAGAATTATCATCGACAAGCTTCCGATGAACCTCATCAGAGAATGGGAGTCATCTGTCAAAATAGGGAAGCTCCCTACTCTCAAGGAGTTATTTGTCTTCTTGGAAAGCCGAGTTCGCATACTGCAGATGACTGATGCTGCCACGAAAAGTCAGGCTGCTAAGTCAGTTCCGAGCTCTCCGGCTCCTTCCAAGTCAAAGTCTTCTTCTTCGAGGCCTAAATGTCTCTGTTGTCGTACTGCTGTGCATGACCTGTTTTCATGCAGCGACTTCAGGAGCATGACTTTCGCTCAAAGAGACCAGTTTGTTAGAGACCGCAAACTGTGTCGCGTATGCCTGTATAGTCAAGGGCATGCCAACAATTGTAGGACTTTTCAGTGCAGGAGATGTGCTGGGAGACATAGCACATTCCTCCACGACCCGACTAGCGATAGTCACCAGGCTGCCAACACTGCAGGTGTTATGGCTTCTAGTCAGACCCAGCAGCGCTGCTTGCTTCCTACTGCTACTGTCCGCATCCTGGACTCAGACGGCTCGCCTGTTGAGGCCACAGCCCTCCTGGATAGCGGTTCAGACTGCAATCTTATTAGCGACAGGCTGTTTAGGCGTCTTGGACTAGCTCCTCATGCGCAGCGGACTACGCTAGCGGGAATTTTGTCCACTAATGTTAGCACACATAAGCTAACCAGCATCACGATTCAGTCGCGAGTGACTTCATGGCGCTACAATGCACAGGCCATTGTCGTTCCGGAGATTTCGGAGAAAAGGTTCCCGAGCTCTTTCATTGAGACGAAGGAATGGAACATTCCTCCGAATCTTCCCTTGGCTGACCCAGTTTTTAGTCGTCCTAAGTGTGTCGATCTACTTCTTGGAGTGGAGATTTGCGCCCAAGTGGTGTGTCCAGGGCAAATCTCCACCTGTGAGTTACCTACGATTCAGAACTCGCACCTTGGTTGGTACTTCGCCGGGAAACTGCCCTCTGCGCCTTTCCCTTCACAGCGTTGCCATACTTCCAATGGTCATCGACGCCGATCCACGGCTAAGCGTTATCTTGAAGCAAGCCCCAATGAGCCTGAATGCTCGGAGGCTATGTCTTCTAATTACTCAGCCTTCCTAACTGCTGACCAGTTATTGAGTAACCAGCTTTCCCGGTTCTGGGAGTTAGAACGAGTGTCTAACTCAGCCCCCTTCCCTGACGAGTCAGTTTGTGAACAGCATTTTGCTGCCAATACTCAGCGTGACTCCGATGGGCGATACATTGTAAAGTTGCCCTTTGTATCAGCTCCAGAATCCCTGGGGAGCACAGTGTTACAAGCCCAGAAGAGATTCTTCTCATTAGAAAAAAGACTGTCTTCAAATGAAACCCTTCGAGAGGAATATAACAGGTTCATGGATGACTATCTGAAATTGGGTCACATGAAGCCTGCCTCTCGGAGTTCACTCGGGAAATATGAGTATATTATCCCGCACCATCCCGTTTTGAAGCCTTCCAGCACCACGACTAAACTCAGGGTAGTTTTTGATGCTTCGGCGAAGTCTTCTAACGGGAAGTCACTCAATGACATTCTTGCGGTAGGTCCGGTGGTGCAGCCTGACCTCTTCTCGATCCTCCTACGCTTTAGGTTCAATCCAGTGGCGTTCACAGCGGACATCGAGAAGATGTATAGACAGGTCTTAGTCCATCCCGACCACCAACCTCTCCAGCAGATTTACTGGAGAACTTCTGTGTCAGACCCTATTCAGCTGTTTGACCTAACCACGGTCACTTATGGCACTGCTTCTGCCTCCTTCCTGGCAACCAGAGCTCTTAAACAGCTAGCCATCGACGAGGGAAGCAAGTTTCCTGTAGCAGCCTCCATCATAAACAATTCCATCTATGTCGATGACATAGTGGCCACAGCTGCTACGCTGTCTGAGGCCAAGGTTATTGTCTCTCAGCTGAGAGAGCTTCTCCCCCTAGGTGGATTTAATCCTCGTAAGTGGAGTTCCAATTCTGTGGAACTGCTCCAAGACGTTCCTCCTGAGCTGCGGGAGTCTCTCGACCACAGAACCTTTGGTGATTCTGACACCTCCTCCATAAAGGCGCTAGGCCTCATATGGCAACCTTCTGACGATATGCTCAGGATCGAAACTTCAGTCGATCCCTCCAAGCCATTCACCACCTGTTCCAGAAGGACATTGCTATCTTGTATAGCCTCTATTTTTGATCCCCTTGGGCTAATATGCCCTATAGTGTCCTACTGCAAGATTCTGTTCCAATCTTTGTGGAAGGAGACTACTTCATGGGACCAGCCCATTCCTTCTGCGGTCGCCGACAAGTGGCGCAAGATTCACAACCAACTTCAGTTCATCTCCAGCATCGCTATCCCTCGGCTAGCATTACAGCAGAACTTCGTATCTGTGCAGTTGCACGGTTTCTGTGATGCTAGCGAGGTGGCTTATGGCGCCTGTCTGTACCTCCTCATAGGTGGGTGCTTGGTCTGGTGCACCAAGTACACCCAGGCCCAGACGGCCTTGTCAGAGTTGTCACTGTGCGCACTGTCTCAGGCACTTATAAGAGGCCCCTCATCAAGTTGGCTCCTCTGCCTGTCAGTGAAGAGGGACAGTGACACCTGTTTCATTCAGAGTGCTGATGCCGGACGCATCCCACTCCACCGATTTTGACTTTATTGCGACTTGATAGTTGTTTTGGCCTCGAATCCTTGCATTCACGAATTTGCTTGACGTCTCATTCTGTTAGATAATTTCACGAGCGAAATTATCGCGGGCAATATGTTCCGTCCAGCATTCGTGTCTGGCCGGATTTGAGGCATTAGCTGGTTTCGCGAGGTCATTCGCCGTGTTGCTATGGCAACAGGCTTGTGTCTTCGTTTGTTTTATTTTTCTTGTTGTGTCTTCAATATAATTTTAAATATGAACTTACTTATCTGTTTGTTCTTTCTCCCATCAATTCTCATAAGAAATAACATTTGACTGTCGCATCTTTCATTTTTTGGATAGTCATGTTATAATCTCCAACCCAAAGTTTCAGTCTGATTATTTTTTAGTATATTTTATTCATAATTTTGTGTTTTTAAAGAAACAATTCAGTTTTTAAGTAATGCTATTAATTCTCTTATTTATGTTTTAGTATTTTAATGTAACTTAATTGATTTATTTCCAAGATTAATTATTTATTGTTTTTCTTGGCCAATGGGATTCTTGCTTTACGTCACATGTCGTGACGTCTGTCATTCTTGCTATTCATTCTTATTCACTCGTTCGAAGTTTTCGCCAGGCTAGTTTTCAGTTCAGAATTCTGAATCTAGTTATTATTGTCGAGCTGGGAATTTGAAGTTTCCCAGCCCTAGTTATTGCAGAGACGCAATTTAGTACATTCATCAAAGTAATTTATTTGTGATTTAATTACAAATGTGTGAAGCCAAGTTTTTTACTTCCCTGATCAAACCGTATGGACTTGAATGCGTAACTCATTAAGTAAAAGGATTTACTGTAAGTACTGCTGTGAAGTGAATATTTCAGAGTGCTTAATTTTAGTTGCAGTGTCGAAGCAACATCTAAAGGTTCTTCTTTTCGGTCGAAGCAGCAAGTCGACCTTAAAATAATTTGCTGATAGTGCGCATTCACTTCAAGAATAGTGAAATTCTTTCTCAGTCGTCCGAGCAAGCGCGACTATAAAAATTGCTCTGCTCTGGTCCTCCGAGCTATTCATCAGTCTTATAAGGCAAGCATGCCTTATTTTCCAGAAGGAGCTTACTAAGTCGTCTCCCCTTGACTTCATCAACATTTCATCTTCTTCGGCACCGCTAGGAAGAGGAATTTATTTGTAAAGCAAGATACAAAATTCCATCTTGTATTTTAAAGGGTCTATTTATCATTTTGTCCATTGTGCTCTTTGTATCTTTCAAGGGGCTCAATAAATGTATTTAAACTTGACTTAGTGTAGCATCCTTCAAACCGGAGAGGTTTCCCCGTGTCCCTATTTCGCCTGCGAGCTACCGTGGGAGCGGGAACATCTCGTAAAAGAACTCCAAGCCTAAATTAGAGCCTCTGGACAAAATTTCTCAGCCCTTTCACGTCCAAGTAATACCTTAGTTTCCGGAGGGGGGTTGAGAGGCTATGGGCTTACCACCTGCCCCTCTGCCCTCTCTAGGAAAATATGCGTAACAAAATTCACATAGGTAAACAGAAACCATCACTTGGAGGCCCTTCCCCCCAACATGGGGGCATAGGATTCGAGAGAGTAGGCCTACTTGTTTGGGAATTCGTCTGCGAATATAATTTTACTACTTCGTAGTAATTTGTAGTTTAGGCCTATAACTCGACTTCACGAATTCAAAGATAATGTTTCTTCTTCCTTCGCCATGCACGGAAACAAGATGCAAATTACAACATAAAGTTATCGTACATTCAACCAAACAGTATAGGGTTATGAACAAACAGAATTAAAGACGCAATTCATTAGTTAATATGAATATTAATGTTTTCTAATATAGTTACATTGCTTCAAGAGCAGAGAAGCTTTGATGTTCCATGCCTAAAACGTGGTACATGAGTAGTTTACGACGTGTTAAATAATATTATGACCTCCTCATTAACATACAGTATTTCACAGAAATGAGATCAACTGTTTCCTTTTAATTAAGTAGGGTATGATTTTACATTCCTCTTAAGTTTGTACTGTATGAATGTTTTTATTTTGCTTATGGGGATAAAAGTGAATTTAGTAGCTTCTATTACGTAGGATCTACTTGATTTTGTGGTTCGACACTCTAACAAATAATCCGAGAACACCAACAATTACTTTGATATTCCTTTATATATATATATATATATATATATATATATATATATATATATATATATATAAAGGAATATCAAAGTATATATATATGCATATTTTATCAATATTAGCCTACATATTATTCAAAATCCGACTGCTTTTAACTTAATTTACAGATTGTGAAAGAATATTAGCCATTCATTTAGGTAGTCTACATTAAAACACTAGGCACTTAGAATTTTTGCAAGAACGCAGTAAGTTAAGCTAGGAAAATATTGTACTCTGAAACAAAATTTTTTATAGTATTTATTTTTAAACAGCAATATAGGCTCCAGCAGAAGAGGACAGCAACAACAACATCAAGTGAAGCAATTAATAGACATGTGGTAACCAAGTAGTTACACAATTTACTAATTTTAACAACTTTGACCGGTAAATTGATATTACATACATCAAGGACAACACACATTTTTAACTTTACTGGCTCTTCTTATATAGGCCTATGTTACATTGTTTGTAATCGTAAGATTAATTTTAACAGGGGCATTTTATTGTAATTTTAATTCTTTGACACAAAAGAAAAATAGGTCTAAATAATTTTAATCTGCTGTATCTATATATTAGACAAGTAATTTTATGTTAAAAGGATAAATACTTAAGGAATTAAAGGCAAACCATCCAAGCATTATTATTTTAAATGAGGGTATAAGGTGGGAAAATTATAATTACTTTATTTTATTTTTAAAATTATTTAAAATTATGATATGGTGATATAAAAAGCGGTGCATTATTTTATTAGTAAAAAGATTACAGAATACTCACAAACACATTCATAGTTACAGCATCAAAACCACAGAAACCCCCTTTGAAACAAATATTCTAATGTGTCAACACACTGCTAGGCTGTAGTAATGGCTGCTTTCATCAATGGTTTCTAAAAAATATATTTGCCTATGGAGGTAACCATATTTCTAGAAAATCAGCACTATGTACAGTAAATAACTTAATACAACAAAATTTTGACATAGAAGGATACAGGGGAGGGCTGTGATCAGCATACCGACTCCCATAGCCGTTTATCAAATAACTCCGCAGTTGCTATTACGAGGCTGAGTGCCTCTCTACCCTAGAAAAATCTGAACTACCGGGGATCGAATCCAGACCTGCGGATTTGTAATCAGCGCTACTTCCTAGACCACGCAGGGTGTCTTCTAAATTAACTATACAGTTCGTGTTCTTTCCTTCACACAGACGTTAGCTGATTTCCCTGGCATCGTCTCATCTCTACCTACATTTTTAACAGTTTCTTAACATCAATCTCTATATATATAAAAGGCTTTGTCCTGACTGACTGAATGAATGACTGACTGAATGACAGGAATCAACGTACAGCCTAAACTATAACAGGTAGAGACTTGGAATTTTGACAGTACCTTCGTTTTATAATGTAGGTGCTCACTAAGAAAGGATTTTGAAAAATTCTGATTCTAAATGCCAAAAATTAAATGTTTTTGAAAATACTTAATCCCTTTTTACATAGAATTATCAATTCCAAATCACAGAATATATTGTTGCACAAATGGTATCAGGTGGGCTTGGAAGAAACAATTGAAATGCACTTTTGACAAATAAGAGAAGTTAACAAAATAATTCATGTTATAAATAAATATTACAGAATGAAATCCACTAAAATAATGGAATCACATAACTTTCTGTACCCTGGACATAGAGAAAACAAAACGAGGTATGGTAATGTGTATATTATTATATTATATCGCAGGTTTTTGGAGAGAAAAGTATGAAAGTGATAATGCTTTATGGTAACATAAGAGTGGGAAATTTCCCGCCTCGATATTACAATTTTATGTTACAGGAATTTCTGTTTCTTCTTATTTAAACCTCTGCCAGGCTTGCTGTGCACTGTACAAGCGATGGGATGAAACATTCTAGATCATCTATGAGCCATAAAAAACTATATCAAGCGTTTTCTGAGGGAATAGTTTGAGTGTAATAAGTCGTTCTTCCTATTTCAAATTATAAATGCCTATATAAGGACCTAGAATTTAAAATTTAAAATCCTTCATAAGCTAATTTCCAATTACAAAATACAAAACCCGGGCGACGCCGGGTCTTTTAAGCTAGTATCTGTATAAATGCATCATATCCAGGCAATGTTAACCATTATGCTAGAGGGCTGCACTGTGGAACCTGGCCTAGCGCACCGTAGTACTGCTACAGTATGTTGCGGCAAGAAATGGAAACACACACAAACGGAAACGGCTAAAATAGTATGTTACAGTCGCAATACAGCATAGTCACGACGTATTCAAAGAAAGCTGTGGTTGGAGATCTCTCTTGAACACTCATGCTCTGTAAATAGTGTTATCAAATTCTGTGACGAATGAAAAAAGTGAGTATCAATGTATCGTTAGGAAGAGCTTCATAATGTTAAACATTAGTAAATCAACAATCAGCGAATCAGACAAAGAAGGCTAGGAAGCTGAACGATATGGTATGGTTCTTCCTACTCCTCAAGGATTATAGCCAATAGTCTATTGATAGTTGAATTTGACTAAAATGAACAAGATGTTTTGGTAGATATTTTTTGGGCAAAAGATAGATTTATACTGCACCCCAGCCAAGCTCCGCCGTTTTGTTAGGTTAGGATCGTTTATGTTAGTTTAGGAGCAATATACTGAATAGCACGAGGTTTATTATGTCTCACATTGAATTTCTTCTGTGACGAAACCCTAAACCCCACCTTCCCAGGCGGGCTTTAGTAGAGAGGAGCCTAGGGTGCAGCATAAAACTATTTTTTCCCATTTTTTGCAATATTATTTATATCACAAAGAAAAAGTAGCCTATATTTGTGTGTTGTAATGTGTTAGTGGGGCCAAATTTAATTATAAATAGGGCTACCGATATGTTCATTGTAGGTCTGATAGGCCTACTCCTTTCTCTCTAGTTTAAACTGGAAATAATATTTGTTTGAAAGATTCTAGCGTTAAATCGTAATTTGTTCATGGCTTTAGCACTGTAGTTATCTTTGGTTGGTAATATTAGGCTTATTTTTTCTGTTTACTAACGTGGCTATAGACCAATGTAGTGTTACCAATGTAATTTTCCACCAGGTTTTGTAGTTCAGGCCGGTCTCGAAAACCACCATTAACGGCCGTGGGTATCGGCATCCTGACCACATGCCCCAAACCTGCTAACTGCCTATGGTAGATGACGTAGTGGTCGGATGGTAGGCCAAGTCCCTTCAGGGATGTAGCGCCACGGAGTTTAATTTTTTGTACTTCAGAACTTTGGGTCATCGGCTAAACAGTTAAGGTGTTACGTATGTTGATGAAATATGTATTTAGTTGATTCTTTTATATCTTGGTAGAAGAAACGTGCTTTTCCAGAAGTGCTATATGTCAAGTGATTTTAGTTAAATGATAATCCTAGTTGGTGTCAGGATAGAAGTATTGACTTTAGTTTAGCCAGTGGTAACTCGAGGCCAGTGGCACATAGTCTAACTAAAGTTTCATCGTAAAGACGTAGCATTCATGGAATATTATCGAAAAAAATGTTATGAAGGTAGGGCAGAATAGCGTAATCTCTAGTGGTTTTATTTTGCTTTTTTTATTATTTTGTATACTTTCAAGGTGACTACATTTGCTTTCAAAACCTTAGAAGCGGTTAAAATTATTGATCGCCGATCACATTGAATTTTATGAATTCATCAAGACTGGTTTTCCTGTTTTGTCCCTTCTTGTTTCACTTGTGTCTTTTGTGGTATTCCCAAAGTATGGCCAATGATATGAGTGTGTATGTGAACGGGGCCTTATCATTGTTATATTATTATATTTAAACCATGAATTATCTTATTTAGTATTTTACCAACAAATTTAAAGTGTATTATCTACTGCTGGGATAGCAAAAAATACTACCGCACACCACTGCAATAAAGTCGTCGCTTTACTGCTATAAAGGCGTATATGTGCATTTCTGCCAGAAGTTTGCATACGTAACATAGACCTTTTGGACTTGGAACTACTGAAAAAAATAAACATATAACCATATGGAATACACATCTACATTAAATGAGTGGTTTTAAACATACAACCTTTTGGTACAGAAGTCATCACAATCTTCTTGGAACAGGGCTATGAAGCTGATTCTCTGAAAGAGAAGTGCACTTCTTGATCTCATGCACATGAGCTATTCATTCTACTCGTACTAATATCAGGTCATCAATAGTGGTCTGGCCAAGAAAAGAGTATTGCTGGGTCTCATGGAAAATAACATCTCTTAACGATGTGTTTATCAAGCAACATAGAACACACAACTACTAATAAAACAAGCTTTTCCAAAGTGTTTGAAAAACCTCAAATAGTCCTATAGAAATTTTATTTCTAAACTTAAAAAAAATTATATTCGACCACTGTTGCACTGAGCCCTTCAATTGAATAGAATTCTGTACTTTTCAATGACAAAAATACGAATAACTTCTTTAATAAAAAATCATAACCATTAAGCCCAAAAATTTTCAGCTGCACCAAATCAATCCCCTAACTTCCTATTTGAAACAAGAAACTTCGAGTATTTTTCTGAATTCTTTATGATGAACATCTCTCGTAATATCCTCTGCAGCGTCTTTCGTTGGGAGTTAGAGGAGGCGGCGAATAGATGGAAAGGAGTTGGAGAAGGCCATCAAGAAAAGGTTTCACCAGATAGATCTCCCCTTCTCCACATTTTTTCTTCCTTCTTATTTCTACTTCTTTTTTTCTAATTTTAATTTCTGCGCATGAGCGAAAAGAAAATCACGTAGCACTGGCAGATGCAATTAAAACTCTCAAGAATCGACCTCCCCTCCCTCCCTCAGAGTTTTATTCACCCTCCACCCTACATCTTCTCTTTTTACCCTACTCCATCTTCTTCTACTCCTACTCATTTCTCTTTTATTTTACATCGCCATCAGTTTAAAAAATATCACCCCTCGGAGAATCCGATGAGAAAGTATAGGGGAGATGGGGATAAAAAGAAAAGTCTTTTTACCTATCTCCGATTGCAAATATTCGTCTGGGAAGATGAGAGATCACTGAGCAAATAGAAGTCCATTAATTTGCCGCAGGATTTGTTCTTACAAAGGGTGGGCATGTACTTCCCTTGTTCATCGTAAGGTTACGGAATACTGAAGAGACTTCACAAGCATTGCTATTTTAAAATTATTTTGCAAGTATAGACGAAATCTCTGATGCAGTATTTCTGTTTATGTAGTTCATTCCATTCTAGTATTGCCCTAGCCATATAGCATGCTTATCATTATTCATTATCATCGCCGTCACCAGTATCATCATCAATCAACCCGAACTCCAATAAAAACAAAATTCTTTGTATGCTCCTTTTTCAGACAAACATTCTGGTTTTACATCATGGCCGCATTCATCTCTGTTCAGTCAATTAAACGAAGTTCCGTGTTTGGAGCATTGTGGCCTCGCAAGGGAGCTTTCATTATCAAAAAATAATTTAGTTACGCTTATTACTTCCTCTATCCATATCATGTATACTAGGCCTATAGGTAGATGAAGTATTGTGTTCGACCCCGACATTTGAAAAATAAATACACGTTTTGAGGTTCCTCGAGTCCAAATATATTATTTTTAGAAACGTGTGTGCGTGTCTGTGAACAGCCTAGCTACAGAACGAAAAATTGTACGAAAACAAGATTTTGTATTTGGGTTAGGTACCTTCTGGGGAAGTGGCACGAAGATTGGCGATGACTTTCTCTTATTTTTAATCCTACTTTACACGAAGACTTTTTTTTATGATTTATCGAAAACTGCTGTAACGATTTGGTTTAAAATCGGTATAGGCCTATACTAAGAGCTAAAAATTTTATTTGAAACATTTTTTCGCAAACATTCTCCGAAGGGTAGTTATGAGTCACCCACTGTTTGTTAAAACTCAAGTCTTGCTTGGAAAATAATGAAGCTTTGCATCAGATTGAAACAACTGAATACTCAATCTTTGTAAGACGCCCTCTTCTATATCAGAATGTAGAGTGAGAAAGGTGTTTTGCCCATGCTTATTGGAAATCATGGTATTCCTAGGATATGAAAGGTTCGGGAAGTTTCAGGTTGGAGTTATTCAACACGGGACCTACAGTTTATACTCCCTCCCCGAAGTTTTCTGGGTTCATTGAAGTGCGCTTGCGCCAGTTTTGTTGTTTATCAGTAGTCGAGGAATGCGGTTATTAAGGGAATGGGTTTCTGCCAACGACTTTTGTTTGTTTGTTTGTTTGTTTTTTTTGTTTTTTTTTGTTTTTTTTGTTTTTTGTTTGTTTGTTTTTTGTTTTTTGTTTTTTGTTTTTTGTTTTGTTTTTGTTTGTTGTTGTTGTGAAATTGGTAGAACACGAAATCTGATGACATGCACATAGTACCTTTCCATAATACTATCCCACGGTTCCTAGGTGGCACGTTTGCATTGAGGAATAGTTACATCGAGTTGAGGCGAACTCTTGAAGGTTGTCATGGACGCAGTAATAAAGGACAAGACTATTGGTAAGAGATAGTTTCAAGTTCACAAGGCATACACTTATACGTTGTAAGTTAAGAATAGCGAACTGAAACAATAATGGTTACGAAAACTATAGTCGCTCTTCGTAATCACCAGAGTAATGAAAGGGATCTTGTAAGTCAAAGAGTTCGTGTATCTTGCAAACGGGAAGCGTAACAAATCATTCATTGTAATATCCACTTATTATAACATCCATAATAACATTCCATAAGAATCTCGTGACTTGTGCTAGTGTATTGTATTTTATTGACTTTAAACTATTCAGCGAAGAAGTCTACAGAGAACGTCGCCATATACCAAATCTACTAAGTAAGTACCTTACGTGAAGTTCACAAAGAATTCAGTCACTTTCAACCAATTCCCTCTATTAACGAAACTTCCGTGCTGTTAAATTATTTCACTGGTTTTATGACATTTTGCATATTTAAATATAAAAGCCCAATTTTTAACCACACCACGCGCTTATTCATATGCCAGTCCACAGTCTGGGAAAGCGAGGAGGAAAATGTGCACTAAAGTCTGGCTATTCTGTCAAAGTCTTTTTTCGGTTTTCCAAAGCCTTGCAACAAGTTGAAATAGTCCCCTTACAAAAGACTGGCTGCAACCCGCACAACACTTTCTCCCAACATTTCAAAATCATTAGATAAAAGGACTGTTTGGGAGTGTAGATGTAAATCCTGACGCAAGTATTGGGTGGTACAGAACCACAATAGACTGGAGCACTTGGCTATCTTCTTTGGAACATAAAGACTCAAACCATGACTAGGACTGCTTCCTGGTGAACCAATGCTAATCACCCTGGCTGCGGACATATCCAACCCGACTTGACCTCAAAATTAGACTCAAAATTAAGAAGAAAATGGGCCTTGCCTAGGTACCCATTGCGTATTACCCAGTAGTGAACACAAAAGAGGAAAGAGCCACGCACCAAAAGCGTGTCAGTTTATTCTCGATTCGATTCAGATTCTCTTATATCGTAACGTAGTATGGATCTAAAAACATGGATCTTGAGTTTGCTTATGGCTCACTGGCGCAAACTTAATGAATATCCTGAAAATATTTTAACGCTAGCGCAAGTGGTTAAAACGTGGTAACCCGGTTCATTTTACATCCAGAAAATCCGTAAACCTCGGCCGGATTTGAACCCAAGAACCTAGTATACACAGGCGGGCACCACCGAGGTTGACACAATAATTTAACAATGTTACTGGAAAATTGGTGTTTTAAAGACGATCAGTATCATCAGTATCCGTCTGATATCCCTCTTTTTTTTTTGTCCTGGCACCAGTCATGAAGCAGCCCAAATTGTGCCATATAACTTCGTCGTAATTCTCCTTCAGAGTATTTTAATAAAGAAAGTTCAAACTAGATCATACCTGAGCAACTGAGGGGAAACGTTTTAGTACCCCACCCATGCTGTGACGTATGAAACTTGCTCTTCATGTTCAGTGTCACGTCGAAACTGCTTTATTCTGACGTCAAGGGCCACGCACCAAAAGCGGGAGACATTACCCCACCGCACAGTGGCACGATGTGAACCAGTTGCGCACCCGTGAACTAGATGTTAGGGATTCATGACTTATTAAATATTAAACAACGTTTTTAGACCTGTTAATGAGAAAAGTACATATTAAAAATAAAATAATAAGCCTTATTGGAGTGAGAGAAATTAAACGATTGTTGCATGCCCATCCTCAGAAGACAAACTTATGTGTGGATTTTGATTTTGTCCTCTCTTTCTTTCTCTCTATCTTTCTCTCTCTTTATCTTTCTTTTCTCTCTTTCTCTTTCTTTTCTCTCTTTCTCTTTCTTTTCTCTCTTTCTCTTTCTCTTTCTCTCTCTCTCTCTCCTTCTCCCTCTCCCTCCCTCCCTCCCTCCGCCGTGGCCAAAATGACTTGGACTGCCTACGAGTTCGTGTGCGAAGGAGTGACTATAAAAATTATTAAGTATAGGAATGATAGATTGGATTACATAAGAACCTGTTTGACACTTGTGAATAGTATAAAGAGTTTTAGACCATTTCAACCTCACAAACAAGCGATTTTCTTCAACTTGCTTCGTGTTAAATTTGAAGAGACAAACTCTCCTTCGTTACGACTTGAACTGTTCCAGGCAGGCGGACGGGCGACAGAATATTTTATTTCCACCTTTTTCATTCTCTCCTTACTTTTTTCAAAGTGAGTGGAGGCGAATAGAAGAAGCAAGAGAAAAAGCACTTTGGAGTTCTCTTCGATAATTTCCTTCAAAAGAAGAAAACTTGGGTTTCTTTTTAGACTTGATTTACGCTTATGGTCCTCTCACCCCCGGCTACCCCTTCCATAGCTCCGGCCGGTGAGAGCTTTTAAAAGGTTTCTTTTAATTTGTATTAAAAAGCCCATGGCTGTGGAAATAGTCGTAAATTAATTTCACTTGAGTTTCTTTGTCTGCGAAATTGTAGAAAACATTTGAAAACAAATAACGAAATATAATTAATATGTTTGGAATTAAATTTCAAACCATTGTTTCGTGTAATTCCATAGACTGTGTAAGACTTTTGTTTCACAAACCTTATGTTCGTTATACAACAGTCAGGAGAATTTGTGGAAGTGTATAGGGTATAATAAAGCTTGGATGTATCGATCACACATCAAATATTAATGTTACATTCTGCAACCCGTAGAATTATTAGACTATTCTATAAAATAACTTGCAACGAGAAGATTTTAGGAGAAAATTCCCCTAGCACCGGGATTCGGACTAGTGACCTATCAACCGAGGTAGCCTGAGTTCGACTGAAGGCGCCGGGTGGAATCTGTCTCCTAAGCCAATATAGGCTATAGTAGGCCTACTGTGAGGCACATCAATTTAGTGATCTTACGACCGGTTCTCCACTGTTATTGTACAGTACTACTATATAAGAAGTAGTAGATATGTATTTTTTTTTTGTGTGAAGAAGTTCCACGAACCAGACCATTCGTGTATATGTGAACTATGCGGTGACCAGTACAACGCTTTCGCATAGAAGTGTGTTAATAAAGAACAGAGCCTATTTCAACATATGCCAAATACACTAGAGCAGCGGTTCCCAACCGGTGGGTCGCGGAAGGGTTACAGGTGGGTCGCGACTCGATCCTAAAACTATCAGAAACCATCGAATAAATCATCATAAAAGATAAGAAAAATCGAAAATGAACTCATTGAACTGTCTTCGGATTCCATGATGAAGTCAGTCTATAAGGAGAAAAAAATTTAACAACATTTTGGATGGAGGACAGAATATCCAACAATATCCGTAACTGCATTGAGGTTTCTGATGGTATTCACCACTACGTATTTATGTGAACGTACTTTTTCAACTTTGGTTTTCCTAAAAAACAAATACAGAAATCATCTCGATGTTGAAAGTGACTTAAGATTAAAAACATCTTCATTCAATCCTGACATTGACGTGTTAGTTCAATCGAAACAGTCCCAAAATATCATTAGGCCTAATATAATATTCTTACTTAGAAACAGCAATTTTGCCTGAAAAATTAAAATGTTCTTTGTGTACTTTTATAATATTGTAGTTTTTATCTTCACCTAGAAGCACTTGTCAGTGAGTGTGAAACCACTTGTTACATATATTGAAAACATATATCTTTTGTTAAATAAATAACTGATTTGCTACAAAGTTCTTATATTTTGTCAACCATTTTCAAATCAGAACACACTTTGTTTATCAATAATCAATATGTATCTTAAAAAAATCATATATAAGCTTACATATTTGAAATATTTAATGGTAAATTATATATACATAAGAAAGGGATACGATACAAATAAGGTTTTTTACTCCACCATGGACCGATGGACCGATGGACCGATGGACCGTGGAGGTATTCCGATAAGGAAAGATGGGCCGCCAACAGAAAAAGGTTGGGAACCACTGCACTAGAGTGTAATGCACAATCTGCGAAATCTATATCTTTAATAACTTTATTCTCAGAAAACACAATCATATGGCATATCCATAGAATGTTTCGGTTGACCGCCCTCATGGCTGAGAGGATAGACTACTTGCCTTCCACCGCTGGGACCCGGGTTAGGTGCATTTCACGATCGTCCCAAATCATTCAGACAGCCGTAGCGCCTGGAGTAATAATAATTACCACTCAATCACTCGTAAACCTTTCAAGATATAATAAAATTCAGATATTTCACTAAAACATTGCCGTTTGAACTTTCTTAGGGACAAAAAAGTGGCGCATAGTCAAATTTGCTTCACTCCCCTTGAATTTTGTATAATTGGCGATAGGCTTATTTAGCCTAAAGAATGAAATAAAAATATTTGTGTCCGCTTTTTAAGTTTTTTTTTTAACCATCAGTAGGGTTGTTGTGTGTAGATTATTTCTGCACAAATTTCAAAGCAATCCGACCAAGGGTTAATTAAATGTTGCTAGTTTAATCGTAAGGTGTGAGCATTTCTAGAATAGCTCTAGTTGGAAACGAGCGACGTCACGCACTCAAGCGCTGTGATTGGCCTATCCCGGATGGGGCAATCTTTACTGCCGACTAGCCTTGACAGACACTGCAACTAGTTAGTTGACAATCTCAACAATCTTATCCCCTTTCGACTTGTTAATCAAATGGTATACATAATTTAACAAAAAGGTAGGCGAAGCCAAAACTTTTGGGAAATATTCCTTGCGTATAACGTTTGAAATTATATTACACGAACATGTGTCCGAAAATGCCCTATTTCCGGGCCTCTGGTGACCCGGTGTGATGTGCATTCTGCAATGCCAGCATAACTGTCCTGTGGCGATAACTCCACAGCAGAACATTAGCACAATAGGTAAACATTTGCTTTTACCTCTGGTTAAAAGGGGTGGGGTGTTGTAACTGCCCTTAGTTCGTAGGTTTGCCGTTATTGTGGCTCATTTAAGCCTATTTTTCGTCGGTTTCTGAATAAACGGTTCCGTGATAAACGGATAGGAAGATGTGGACCAAATCGTTGGCCTCCAAGTTCGCCTGACCTGAATCGACTAGATTTGTATTTATGCGGGCATTTAAAAACTCTTGTGTATGCAAACCGATGGAAGGTGTAGACTCTCGAGTGACTCCGCTCTCGTACTACGCAAGGCTGGCAGATAATACGAGGCACTTCAGGGATACATTAGTGCATCAGGGAATCCATGCGACGTTGGATTGGCGGATGTATCCGTGCTAACGGAGAACATTTTGAACATATGTTCGGTTACCCGTAGTTCTGGTTTTTAGTACCATTATAATACGATTTTCTATTTTCCACAGTTCTGTTTTCGAGCATTCTGCTAAGTGGTGCAGGTGTAGAGAACGGGCTCTAACAAGGAAATAAAGCTTTTTCGGACCGATGTTCATTTAATATATTTCCACCCTCTATATAGAATGACTTTTTCCCCAAAGTTTGGACTCATATTTTTGTTACATTCTGTAGAAGTATAGAGATAGTAATCAATAGCGAATAATTGAATGGATAACGACAAAGTGATACCGGGGTCCAAACATCATGACCTTAGATGGAAGTAGAGAAAACTAGCAAAAACCCTAAATTGCTTTCACTCTCATTAGGACTTAGCACCCCAACATAGAACTGCATCTATAGCTTAAACACCGAGCCTGGACCATAGGACAGTAAAACTCTTTAAGTTATTCCCGTGAAGGAAAGGGACAAGTTTAAGCTACGGAATTGTAAAGGTTAGAGAAAAGGTGGTTGACGACTGAAATGTTATCCAATTTACGGGAGTGTAGTGCGAAACAATAAAGCAAATCTCCAGGGTGGCGCGATGACTTCTGGATAGTGGGCTGGGGAATCGGCGCGTTTAAATGGCGTCACGACGCCTGCTTGCCTGCTCTTTTCAAACCACAAACGGCGACTCTCTTCTTTTGTTCTCTTAAAAAAAATCTGCTACAGTCTTCTCCTACTGTTCCCCAAGAAATGGTGGTTTTCTAGAAAATCGCTTAGGCCTATTAGTTAACAACCATGTAACATGTTTCCCAATTTTTTAAATGGCTGAAATGAAATGAAATCAGTCTTATACTCAGAAGTATATTAAGTATTACATTATTGATGCATTTTATATTTACCGTTACTTCTAAAATAACAAATTTCTGTAGTTTATAATTCTCATTGATAGCCGAGCGAAGCATCTTATATAGCCTACTATGAAGTGAAGTGTTCCCTATACAGGCCATGGAGGCCCTAAGGATTCCAGGAGAATAAAACTCCCAGAATTTAGACATTAGACACGAGAAGATGGTAAGGTTGTCATCCTTACGCACCGGCCGCCTTTACCCCCAGGATTGCACCTGGTACTCATATCTGTTAGAGGCTGAGTCGACCCCAAGGGCCTTAGTGCCACCTGAAGGATTAGGCCAATTGAAAAATCTCAACAGGAATCGAACCCGCAATCTTCCAGTTTGTAGCGCAGTGCCTCAATCACTACATCATGGCGTTTTTATTTATTATACCACAAAAAATGTTATTCTCTATTTTACAAATTCAATTAGGTCTATATAAAAAAACCTCACAAAGAATACACATCATAAAAACAATAATATATATATATATATATATATATAATTCAAAACTACTAGGTATATATATATATACCTAGGTATATAAAACTTTGAAGGTTCTCCCGACGAATACATTGTAGAAACAGTTTCTACAATAATATATATGTTTGCACTGTAAATAAGACAACTTTTCAGATAAATTTTCATAGATAGACCAATAACATGTTGGTTATTAAATAATAATTAAGATTAGGTAAGACAATGTAATAATTTCGTTGTATTTTAATACTTCAGTTATGAACTGAATAAGCCTGCCAAGCAAAAGTTGCCAAGAAGAATTAACTTCATGGATGTGGGTGAAGCGAGGTCATAAAAATTGGAAATCAAAGATGTTTCACAATAAACACAATTTAAGAATCTTCGAACTCACTATTAATTAAACATTTATTTTATTCGCCCATACTATAGTCGTAATGATTTAGAAATTAACACGTCTATGAGCTCTGTTATATAGCCTATATTTTTTATAAATTCCTTCAGTAGTTCGAAAAGTTTAATCACAGTAATATAAAAAACGGTATTCATGCAAAACAATAACTTATTGATAGGGATTTTATAAAATCTCATTAGCCGTTTGAGAAAATTCATTCATAATAATATTATTAACGTTGCCCCGATTGTGAAACATCCTTCTTGTAGTCTACATTCGCTGCACGTTTTATTTCCCAGTGCATGACGAGTTAACCTGTTCCCTGCTACTGGTGTATTAGGACTCTGTACAGATCCTTATGATTAGACCTCGGAATTTTGGGCAAATGCCTATTTAGTTCCTTCAGGAAAATGTGCAAAATTATTCAGATTTTTTAAATTTATGAAAAATTATACTCATTGGGACCAGTTTTATACCGTCTAAAATGAACTGATATGGAAGTTAGTAGCGTATTTTACGGACCATAAGACGCTCCGGATCATAAGACGCACCTTAATTTTAGGATGGAATTTGAAAAAGGAAAATAAATTTAATGTGATTCTAAACGAAATATTTTAAAGGGAATAATATACTTCATTACATAAACAAATTATAACCTTGTACAATGGAATCGGTGTAAATCACTTCTAACTTAAAACCTGCATTGTACGAAAATTTCTGTACAGTTGGCCTAGCGTAAATTTAGCAACTGAACTCCTTTCTCATGACAGACTGAAAATACTTTTACATCCTCTAACCCTCAGGCTGTTTAGAGGTCATTGCATTCATTTAAACCACCCGGCGGAGACAACTCCTTTCTTATAAAAGAACTCAACATTCCTTTCTTTTTGCATTGTATACCTGGCTTCCAGCTATCCTCATTTTACGATTATGACAAATACACTGATGTACAGTCTGTGCTAAAATTTGTATCTGTCTTATCGTTTACAACACTTTGTGTATAACTGGTATTTCTGCAATATTTACCATATTTTTTTTTTAGTGTACTTCGGACCATTAGACGCACCCAACTTTAAAGGCTCTGTTTTCAAGGTAAAACAGTGCGTCTTATGGTCCGTAAAATACGGTACCTATTTCTTCCTTTTTGTGCTTAAACCTACCTAAACAAGTGATTGTTTAAAGATTTTTAAAAATAATTTCAAGAACTTTTGAAGATTTAATGCAATAGGCCTAGTCTACTAAAAACTTGTTTATTTCAAAAAGTTCCCTCACACACGGAATGACACCACATTGTGCTGCGGTGCTGCTAAGGGAGAAATTTGGGAAAAAATAAAGTGCAAGTAGGAGAGTGTAATGAAAAAATCCCGGATATGCTTAATAATTCGTGTTTGGGGGGGGGGGGGAGATTTAGAAATTCCAGATGAAGTGGCCATAAAAAATGTAACAATATTTAAGTTTGCTCCTATAACATCTGCATCAGTGGAAAGGTCATTTTCAACCCTCAAAAGATTTGAAGAGACAAAAGACATAGCCTAACTGTCGAAAATTTGGAGAAAATATAATATTGTGCTATACTACTAATTATGAAAACATATAACACGTGGTGCTTTTAGTCTGACAGATAAAAAATGGAAAAATAGGTTATTTACTTTCGTGCATAATTAATCGTTTCGTGGACCATTTTAGATACCAGAAATACTAAAAAAAAATCTTAACAAAAAACAAAGAATGATGCCAATTATATCACTTTGAAACCTATTTTAGGTGCTTAAAATTCCGAGGCCTACTTATGACGTATAAATTTATCACCTTAAAATTGTGTAAGCGGAAGCTATCCGCATGTAGTATACGCTGAAGATTCGTCAAAGGGATACATTCTTGACTCAACTATAAGATTTGAAAAACACAGTGGTCAACCAGAAGAGGTCAATAAGAAGAAACGACTGAATTATGAACCCACCAGGAAAAGTACCACCTGAAAGAAATACGAATACGAGGGCCGTCTATAAAGTAAGTTTCCCTGGGGCCGTTTACAGAAACAAAACACAATAACATGGAAATGTTTATTGCAACAGATACTCCAAGCGTTCAGCTATTTTTCAAAATATTCGCCATCGGAATTGAGACTTTTTTCATTCCGTGGGGACCAACGTTTGAATACCTGTGTCAGAGAAGTCTTCCGCCTGGGATTTGAACCACTGTGTGATAACCATCTCCGCCTGTCTGTCATTCTCTATAATTTCTTCAGGTGTTGGAAACGTTGGAAATCACTGGGAGCGAGGTCTGGGCTGTAAGGTGAATGTTTCAACCCCTCCCAGTCGAACTTCTGCAGGAGACTTGCTGGGAGATGTTTCAGAATCCACCCTACAGGCCGGATCTCGCTCCCATTGATTTCCATCTTTTCCTACACCTCAAGAAATGACAGAGATGACAAAGAGGCGGACCTGTTGCCACACAGTGGTTCAAATCCCAGGCGGAAGACTTCTCCGACACAGGTAATCAAACGTTAGTCCCACGGAATGAAAAAGTCTCAATTCCGGTGGCGAATATGTTGAAAAATAGCTGAACACTTGCCATATCTATTGCAATAAACATTTCCATGAAATTGTGTTTTGTTTCTGTAAACGGCCCATGGAAAATTACTTTATGGACTTACTTTAGTAAACGGCACAATTCCACGCCATGTGCGCCGCACATTTTGCTTAATCTTTTGTAGGTTAACTGTACCGCTTTGTACTCGCGCACGTCGACATGTTAATTTGTCTCCGCTTGTGGAATGTTTGACTATGACTCCACTTAGTGTTGCGCTGTTGCACATTAAACATGGCTGTACCACTCAGCGTTTGCACCAAAGAAGAACAGAGTGCAGTGATCACTTTTTTGTCATCTGAAGGTGTACCTGGAGCCGAAATCCATCGAAGACTTTCCGTATAATATGGGGACTACATAAAAGGGAGAATTGAAATTTGAATGGAATGATTCTGCTGAACTACCATTCATCTCTTTGCGGTTTACGTTTGCCCATAGAGAGGGAGGCATAGGCGTAACCAGGCCGATCATATGGGGGGGGTTATAATATCTAGGTTAATATCTAGGGGGGGTCCTCCCCCGGAAAATTTTAAAAATTAAGATGCACAATAACGAGTTTTAAGCTTCCCACGCTTTATACTCGTATTACGTAATTTATAAGCAGACTTAAAAAAATTGTACAATTTTCCTTTTTTTAATCAATTGGGGGGGGGGTTCAAACCTCAAAACCCCCCCTCGTTACGCCTCTGGAGGGAGGAAATATGGAGTCTGGAGAAATATAGTTGACGAGGATGTAATCGCAAAAGGAAAATACGCTGTCTCCTTCAGGATTGATACTCAGTATGTCATCCCTGAAGCGGTCATCAATGCCTTCAATCAGTAGGAACAGAAGTCCAAAAGACTAACCAGAAATTTATCACCCTGACTGCTGCGTTCCTGACATCTTTTCGTTATCTCCAATTAAACTATTCAAATTACAGATGACGTGGCGCAGTTCAACAGTGAACCTGCAGTCTCTGTTCTAGTCGCGTGGCGCTACTGGATTGTTTACAAATACATATTTTAGGATTAAAACCTTAACTTATGGCAGACATGGTATACACCCGGTGCAGTGTAAGGCCTCTGCCGCCGTTTAAATAATTTATAAAACATATGTGCAGATAGTTGTTGTCTTGCCCTCGTAATATAGAAATAAATGTAAGGACATACGACTAGAGTATTACATGGAATTTTACGTTTTGGAGTTTTCGAAGTTTTATTATGTTTAATTTTCCTCTAGACGATTCCATGATTTATATTGCGAACATTATAGAGCGTGTTCCTTTCAAATGAGAGGCTGTAATTTTCATAATACAGGTGGTGTAGATGTCAAGTTAACATAATTATTGTGAAAGAAAGCAGGAAGAGAGAGAATCATGCCATTCTTCGTCCATCTCATTGGGGTCTGTTGTACCGGCAAACTTAACTGCACGAGATAAAAGCTGCTGCACATTTCCTTTATCTTTGCCTAGAGAAGAACAGAAGAGGAACGGGTGGGGGGGGGGGGGTGAAGCGTTGCAATGGGTTCTCGTATCTTTCCTCCTGATGATATGGAATGACCGCTTTTTATGGAGCAATTTCAAACTAGCATCGCGATACGAAAAATGAAGAAATATAACGGGAACGAGGGGGCGAAAAAATTACAAAATGAGAACTGGTGGGGTAGTTCGCGCATGGCAGAACAATTATGTAAAAAGACGATGAGAGAAGGCAGAAAAAGGGATGCAACAATAGGGAAACAGCGGTAGAAGAAAACGACCGATCGTAAAAAGTAACAATAAAAATAGTAGGTTTACTGTTCTGAACGCCAGAGGGCGAATAGAGAAAAAGATATGACATTTGTTGAAAGCATGAGTGATCCATGTAAGCTTCTTCCAGTTTCGTGTTCACATTGCAATTCTTCTACATGTTTTATGTAACTTACATCTAAGCTAAACAACGGGTTAATTTTGTTAATTGTATTATATGACTATTTATGGTTGAAAAATTGCAAAATTCTCTTTATTACTTTCTCGGCTTGTACTCAAGTTACTGCAGGTAGAGAAGTACATTGTGTTCGATCTTAAAACTTTATGTCAATTTTTCAGCATTGATAAACGTTTTGAGGTACCATGAACCCAAAAAATGTAACTTTCGGGAACAGTCTGTATCCTATGTGTGTGAACATAATAGAGGCAGCGAGTTATTTGGTGACCCTTGGCCTTCAACATATTAAATTATATTGAACATTATTTAACTTTAATTCAAAACTTGCTAAATGACATTTTTTAATATTTAACAGTTTTAACTACGGTGGTTGCCTATCAAAATTCAATAATTAACCACTTTTAAGTTATATAAAGAAAAATATTTATCTCTTGCTCTTGAACAAATATAAATATGAATAAAGAAGGTATTTTAACGATCTCTTTAAAGATGTGGAAATGTATGCATTTGTGCAGTGTTAATTAATGCATTTGTGCAGTGTTAATTAATGCATTTGTGCAGTGTTAATTAATTAGTTCAAATTTTTGTCATCAGTTTGTATATGTCAGTATGATCAAACTATATGTGTATGTAGCCTATATTGGCTCATTACTAAAGCCTATTCAACAAAACCAAATAAAGCCTAATACTGTACAATCATAAATACCGGTAATTAGACCTATCAGCATTCTTTCATTTAAAGAAAGCTCTCCTAGCCTATATAGCTCAGGCCTTAGGGGAACCTATTTTAGGAACTCCTTGATAAGGCAGGTTGTATAACAGAACGGCACAGTACGCAAAAGATCTTAAGATTATGCAATCGGGAGAGGGGATTTGCCAAACATCTTTAAAGCCCTGTTTAAGTTTGTCTGCTCAACAATAAAGCGCTGTTTAAGTGTCTGCTGTCTGTAATAAAGAAACACCTTTACAAACACTCGTCATTGATTCTCCAATTAATTCCATGAACAAATTAATGTAAAAATATATTAGAATTGTTCATTTGTTAGAATAGTCTACATTTCCTTCTCTATGATATGTTGATGTCCATAAATTGCAATATTTAAAATCTTTATATTATTATTTTGCCCAGTGGGCCGCGCAACCCTAATTTTCGTTGATAGGCGCCGCATTGGTTGACCAGAGATTATTATTATTATTATTATTATTATTATTATTATTATTATTATTATTATTATTATTATTATTATTATTATTCTTTAAGCTTAAAAATAGTCAGAGGATGAAAGCTGTACATACAGGCTGAGATCCAATTTGAGTCAACAGAAATTGGGATCTTTTGAAGAGGAAGTTGTAGAAAACCTTAAACTTGATAACATTATTAATAACGTAGCGAGAAAAGTGCATTGTTAAAATGTATCCTAATTGCTTAATAGATATGCACTTTAATATACACACTCTGTATGTAGGCTGTATAATATATAAAACAATAAACCTGACATCTTATCATTACAGTACACGGTGTGATTATAGATGTGTTGGAATAAAAAAAAAATCTTTTAGTTCTATTGGTAATTTTGCTCAGCGTAGACTAAAAAATTAGAAGTCGCAGGTACTTAAGAATTGTTCTCAAATAGCCTAAGTACAAAAGTGTCAAGTAGGCCTATATATTTCCTTGCAGTTACCTGTTAATAACCAATGGTTGGAAACATACATCAACAATAATTTAAAAAAAAAACATCTAGGTTATTATTTTGTGATGAGTCAAAGCAAGTAGGGTAGCGATTGAGCTAGAATGGGATGGGCGAGGGATTATTGGTGGGTGGGTTGGAGGCTCCGGAGTTTTCTGGATGCCAGAACCGAATTTTATTCCCAGTCCGATCCTGATAATGCATATATAAAATTGTGATTGTTTAGTTTAGTTTTACATTTAATGTATCGAAACATGTGAATTCAGATTTATTAACTGTAATGGAAATGCTTTGTAAAGCATGTGTAAATCTATATTTTGTGATACAAGTTCTAAAGTGTATTTAAAAAAAATGAAAGTGGAGTTAAGAAAAGAGGCGAATAACAATGGGCCAAATTGCAACTTGACGCACTATCGTAGAAAGAGTTAAGCTATAAATACAGGTAGCCTAATACTTAATGGCCTGTCTATGGAGCTTGAAATTTTCGGAAATCTCTTACACTGAATCAGGAAGAGGGTGGAATGTACGGTGCAAAGTAGCCTTCTTCTGTTCTATAAAAAAAAGCCATCCTCCATTTGTTTACATCTTCAGAATGAAAAGTATATATTCGGGCATAGGATTTTCCCGTTACAATGACATGGGGTTCAAAAATCCAAATAAGAAACTCTTTGGAGTGGGAGAAAATATTGGGGAAATCGATGTAAGATACTCGCCAAAACTTCCTCCGCCATATGCCGATTACAATGTCGAAGGTTCATTTCCTTCCCAACCGTCTTTGCCCCATTTTTTACTTCCATAGCTTACAGAAAACGGATTGGTCTATTTTTCCGGTCATAGAAACTTTTAACTACTATTCCTTGCGTTAAAAAAAATCTTTATAATGTCAGTATAATGTGCATATAGACTACATAAGTATTAAATATTATTTTTTTTAAATCCCTTCAAATTAGTTACGAAAAATGTTATTTTTAATGACTGAAACGTACTTATAAAAAGCTACCCTAGCACCTCTGAGGAGAATGGGTGTAGGCCTAATCACTTGTACCACCTTTTGCATACGAACAAATTCAGAGCATTTTAGACGTCTGTATTTGCAGTTAAACCATTAATTGAACAGTAATTGATTACAAATAACATTAGATGTTGCATGATTAGATAAAAACACTTTACATTGTTTACAAAGCACTGAAATGCATTACAAATTAATTATATTTGTTTTAGTTGGAATCAACATAATTCAGTAAATAAGTATTTTTTGACGTTAGATGTTAAACTAGAACAGTATTGACAATTGCAACAATGTAATTGAAAACATTGTAGTTAATTAGTTTGTTGTGTTTGTTTGCGGGCAAACAGTCCTCTCACTCCTCATGCAATTAACCTATGCACTCTGTCGAGTTCACAGTCTCCTATGTTACCATGTTCCTTCACGGGGTAATTCACAATTCATATGAGTAATATTTGTTCTGTAGAATGTCGAAGTATTTTGTTTCATTCTACAGTTGTTTTTCGTTATTTTTATTTTCTCTCGTTGGCTGTCATATTTTCATCCCCTAACCTATAATTTTATTTTCAGCTCCCCTGTATCGCAGTATTCTAGTGTTTAAAAGATTATGTCAATGCTTATGAATTGGGGAAATAATACATACCAAAAGTGTTCTCTGGTTTTAAGGAGCTCCGTGCAAATATACTAGGCCTATATATATTCAGCAGTACTCCGTAGAGGATCCGTACCGTGGGTGAGGTGGTAGCGTGACTACCTTCAACCCTGGCGGCATGGGTTTGATTCCCGGCCAGGTCGGAGATCTTTCAGCAGTGGAAAATTTCCTTCCTGGGTTCAGGACTGGATGTTGTGTCCTTTCATCCCCTTCCCGCGAGAGGCAATGGCAAATCTCCGCGGTATCACCCTTGCCTGAATCACCTTAGACTAGTTGTGGTCATCATCCCACGGCTTCTTCCTGGGTGTGGACCTGTCTTCGGGCAGAACACTCATCATCACTCCTCGAACTTTCACATTATCTTCGACTGCGATTTCCAGACCACCTAAAATAAAGTACAATACATTTCATTTCAACGTTGGAAATATTGGAAGTACATTGGTTACACAATTCATGTTATAGGCTATAGGCCAACATAGATAATGATGACTTTGCACTTGTTTTTGCCTTCGTCGCAGTCGAACTTTTCACTCTCACTTCCACATTTATGAAATTGCCGCTTTAATGACTGGTTTCTCCGATTTGTGTTTGAACGTATGAACACTACGGTAAAAGTAAGAGTATAAGAGCCTTAAGTCTGTTTGAACAGGTTGTGAAACTTAAACGTAGGTTAATAAGATAGAATCTCTTAATTTTAACTTTAATATATTACTCCTCTTACCTAGAAGGAAAAATTTCAAGGTTATGTTTATATCTCGTCACCCATGGTTAGAGAAGATATCAATTATAGACTCGTCCAGGCAGCTGAGCATCTTGCATCTGTTCTTACTTGCGTAATAACTTTCAAGAAACAGTACTTACCAGTATCCATCGCTAGGAATTATATCATTAATGTAATTATGTTTTACACAAGATATCTTCAATATTAAATTTAAGCAAACAGTATTTGAATAAATGGATGTTTATTACTGATCGGGTTCTGTTCACAGAAAACAGCCACATTGATTATATGTCATGAATGCCTTTTTAATAGTAGGCCTACTGTGTCAATTTAAAATTCCTTTCAAATAAGTCAATTTCAATACTTTTTATTAATTAACTCGTGTCTTGGAACTCCCCTAGGTAAATTTATCGGGGATTTTCAAGTCGCTCGTATCATGGCATTACCTATTATAATCTTATGTTTGGCTATGACCATCATTGGCATCTTCTCTACAATTTAAGGTGAAATAGCAGAAAACAAACATGTAAATATCGTCGAACTGATCGCTCCTGATTAGAAAACGATTCCGGAAAAAGGCTTGTAAATTCTTGAAAAATAAAATAAAATAAAATAAAATAGTTTGTGAACCTTCCATGTCTTACATCGCTGTATGTTCCAGTTGGATGAATTAAAAAAATCGTATGGCCTGTGTAGGCCTACTATATTTGGTAAAAATTAGTAGCTATAAATTGTCAAGTTCATGTTTCAGTGTTACACGGAACGTACAGTGAAGATGGGGATTCATAAAAATGCCCGAGGACGATTAAAGTACGCGGACTATTGATTGTGACAGGAGATCTTGTTTACAGTCGCAGTAGCTATTCTTTCATGTCTTTATTTTCCTTGCTTTAAATTCGAGTTTAATGGCACATTAAATAAAGAACATACAGCATTATGTGTCTGCGTATCATTACACGCTCTGATTTAATACAAGAACCATATTTACTATGGTTCCTAGGTATTTATAATAAGGTTGCGAACAGGTAAAGGATGTACCGTATAGTATTTAGCACGCATTATTACTCTACTTTCTGATATTTTATTTATTCCTTTAAAACATTATGAAAGGACAAAAATTGCCCAATTATATGATAGATAAATAAGATAGCCTATTTTATGAAGAATATCGTAGATCTGCTGAGTATATCTAGGTAGATCGCGAGTAGAGGGTAATAATATCATAAATAAAATTATCAAATTAGTCTACGGCAGGGGTTTCCAACTTCAATATATTTTGTCCAGGAGCTGATTATTGGGCCGCATATTTTTGGCCATTACAATTAAACAAATTATAAATAATGAGCAGAAAATAAAGTAAAATTTATATTCAATTTTGCTTCTTTTAAGAACCTTTTAAACAGGTCTTAAAGTAATTTCTTGTTTTGCTTATGACATGTACCCGTAGCCTACTTATAAATATTGAGTTGCGTAGTTTAACTGGACCTGAATTTCTAAAATTAGGCAATAAAAACAATGGAATTTCAAATTAAAATTTGACACTTAATACAATTTATTTCATTAAAACTGAATGTCTATTGATGATGTATTTTAATTAAATATATTCATTAATTTCCGGACCTCAAGAAAAAGGACTCATGGACCGCTAACATTGGAAACACCTGATCTAAAGGTTACTCGTTTTGAACTCAAACTTTGCATCTGCCAAGTATGAACATTTATTAATATTATAATCTTAAAAGGCTTAAGCATAACATTTATTGATTCTATTACAAGGTTATAACCAAATCTAGGATTGCTATTTGCAATCTGAGAAAAATGTTTTGTGCAAAACCGAAAATATGAGGAAAATAGAAGTTTCATTAATATAATTCAGCAATGTAAGTTGGTTAGGAATACGATTTGTATTTTCATATACTGTACTTCAGATTTGTATTTAAGACTGTCGATAGAAAAAATATAAAAAATGCTGAAATTAGTTGTCAGATAATAGAGGGTCCATTTCTCAGATGTTGATCGGAATTAAATCCGCGAACTTGGGACAGAAAGTCTTATGCCCGAGTGCACCATTCTCTGGTTTTCTCAGCTGTTTTTCGTAACCGGGGTATTCTAAGAAAACCTGTGCAGCATTGCTACAATACCGCGGTTTCCAAACGCTCGAATACATAGCTGTTACTCTGCGTAGTGTCATTCAGAGTAGTGTGCCGTGTTTTAGAATACTTGCAGTTTTGGCCTACCTTTTAATCCTGAATTGGAGCTGCTGATCCCATTAGTTACGTATACTAACACTTAATGATGCTGTCTGCAGCACGACACAATGATCACTCATATGGTTATAGGCAACTGATATTTCGTGCTGAGTGTACTGCACACACTGTGGAGGAAGATAGTTCGTAAACACGACACCGGCAGAGATAGCCTATTTGTCCTGACTTATACTTTGCTTTTAATAATAATAATAATAATAATAATAATAATAATAACAATAATAACAATAATAACAATGATGATAATAATAGCCTAATAATAATAAACTAATAATAGTATAATAATAATAGCAGTACTTGGCGCATCTTATAGATCTTGTGATGTCGCCATCTCTGGTGATCACAAGCATGAATTGTTACGCGCATGAAGGACATTTTTTTTATTTTTTTTTATTTTTATTTAGACATTCTTAGTTGGGTATATAGCTGCTAATGGAATATTGTTCTCTTGATATCTTGGAGTTAAGCCGTGAGGTCATTTCGTTTCGCCTGGATCTATTAGATCAGTGGTTCCCAAACTTTTCAGTCCACGGACCCCTTGAAAAAAATTAAAATTTCCCGGATCCCCTCTGGGTTTTGAAAAAAAAAGAAAGAAAAAAACTAAATAAATACTTTGATTCAAATGTATTTAATTCAATAGACAAAATAACACTATCAATGATAACAAACAGAGATTACTCCTTAATGTGAACAGTGAAGCTGCTTTAGAAGATATGTAATTTGAGAAAATTAAGGGATATCCTATTTCTTCTTGAACCGCCTGCGGACCCCTTGAAACACCATCGCGGACCCCACTTTGGGAATCACTGTATTAGACTATTTACTCGATAGACCTACTGCTGGTGATTTCACATGAGGTGATATCAGCTCTGGCATTAATATAACCACCTTCTCATTTCATCTCATAGGGAAAGTTCCGTCTAAAGGTGACCCAACTGGAGATTTGGGGTACAATTTTATTCCTTCAAGCAGCAAATCCTACCTTAGCAGTGGTGATAATGTATAAAAACTAACTCTCTAAGGATATGAGCTACCAATTATTATTATTATTATTATTATTATTATTATGATTATTATGAATGATATACTTTTTATTAAGTGTGTACAATGATATTTCGAATCTTAGAGTAATTCATGATATGAGAAAGAAAAAACATGTGCTACCAATTATTATTATTGTAAGTTATAATGTACATTTTATTAATTGGGTACAATTATATTTCGAATCTTAGAGTAATTCATGATTAAAACGTGTATTGAGTTTATTTTTTTAAATATTAATTTATTAAAAAGATCTTCTTGTGAAGTCGAATTTGTCACTTGATCTGTTCATACACCCAAATGAAATGCCGAGACTTCTCTTCATAACGCGTTTATGGCTGACGCGTTTTCATTATCCAAACCTTTCCCCTAGACATGAAATAATCAGGTTAAACTGTCTTAGATATTCAAAACCATTAAAATCTTTTATTGATGTATATACAAATGTTACGCACACTAGTTGAAAGACATCCACTGTACGTTTATGATAATGCCTCTTTCATTTGGGATTGTACTCGGTTTGACGAGAAGTTTCAAGGTTTAAATAACGAAGTTTGCAATGAACTATAAAGCAACCCAAAGCTGGTTAATTGCATTCAGATGTAAATACAAACTAAATGATTTTAATAATCCTTGTAAATTCTTCTTATTCCTCAAAGAATAGACTTGTGCACCATTCTTCCTTATTACTTTGAAACATGTTTTCTTTCTCTATCCTCTCTACAGCTTAATTTTTCTAAGTATTGTCTTAAAGTATGATGTTCACAGACAGATACTGTATTTTTAATAATAAAATTGTTGGAATCAATTAATGACGAAAACTTCAAATAAAAATTCAGTATTCAACATGATACTTCATCTACGTGTAGACCGTACCGACGGCCTACCGACGTACTGTGGGGCTATTGACAGGCCTACAGAAAATTATAGGCCTAAATAGGGGCCGTAGAAATTATAACATTTTTAAATTCTAGAGTGATAGGGAAAAAACGAATAAGTCAAAGTACCAAAGTTTCAGGAAAGAGACAAAACAAATTATTTCCGCAGAATTGTTACACTATTTACAACAGCCAACCAAGATATTTTTACATAGGATAAGATACTGTATAAGAATATCTGGTGGGCAGAACTAAATATTGTAATAATGCTGTGGAAATAAATGATTTTTTCTGTCTCTCCTAAAACTTTGGTATTTTGACTTATTCGCTTTTTCCCTATCACTCTAGAATTACTACAAACCGTGTTTTATCTATTACGATTATAATTTGATGCTTGATTACTAATTCAGATCATTACAAATAACAATACATTGACTTAGTGAATGTTAGTGCGACTTGTTTTGCATCATTCAGGACTATTTATACTATAGCAAGTAATATATTCAAGTTTTTAATTTATCGGGGGTACGCCGTAGCGTAGTGGTTGAGGCGCTGCGCTACAAACCGGAAGATCGCGGGTTCGATTCCCGATGAGGTCGTTGAGATTTTTCAATTGGCCTAATGCTTCTGGTGGGACTATGGCCCTGGGGTCGACTCAGCCTCTAACAGAAATGAGTACCAGGAGCAATTCTGGGGGTAAAGGCGGCCGGTGCGTAAGGCTGACAACCTTACCGTCTTCATGTGCCGAATGTCCAAATCTGGGAGCCTCAACCTCTTGGAACCCTCTGGGCCTCCATGGCCTGTATAGGGATCACTTTCACTTTACCTTTTAATTTATCAGCAATGTTTGAGAATAATGATCAGTTGATCACCGATGTGACCAGGGCCCTATTTCATAAAACTCTACAGGTGTGACATATATGACAATTATGTCAAATCTGACAAATTTGTCAATATGTTATGACAATTGTATTTTTCATAAATATTACAACTTTGCCTTACATTACAGGTAAATTAATGTAAATTGTCAAGACTAAAAGAACCCTTTTCATAAACACGACAATTTTATGTCACCTAAAGATTACTTTAGTACACTGTAGATGGCTCTCATATACGCGTGCGATAATCGATCTCAACATCGAATGTGCTACCTAAGCAATCGATTATTGCTATCGAAAATATTTGATTTATATTTCTCTTTTAATGCAAAGTCACCGAAATTGAAGGTTAATCCGTTGACTAAAAACCCTGCGTGGTCTCAGGTCTATTTTTTCATCACTTTCACTGCTACCAATATCACTATTACTAGTTTTCATTATTAACAAGACAATTTAGCAAGTTTATTAACAAGAAAGTTTAAATCACAAAAATCAGTTTGCCAAGTTATGCCACACATTTACATAACCTACTGACTTGGCCTACATATGAAAGATTGCCTGTCACTTCTGTAATGACAATTCTACATTTTTTGTAAACTTGTAAATATGTCAACAAAAATTAATGTTTCATAAATGGTAGGTATCCTAAGATTTGACATATTTGTCAGATTTTTACCTGTAAACTCAAAAGTTTTGAGAAACAACAATATGTAAAATTGTCATACAAATCTACAAAATTGTCATGACATTTTTGTAAAGTTGTCAGCTTTTATGAAAAACGCAATTGTCAAAATGTAAACTTGTAAAACAATTATATGTCACTTGTCACCTGTAAAATTGTAACTTTTATTAAATAGGGCCCAGGAATAAATTTGGTCGTGGAAGCCTATCGTTCTTTTCTAAAGATGCAATTTCAATGTCACCAACTCCTTGTCCCCTCAGATATTCAGCATTGTCTACTCAGCTCCATTTTCAAGCAGTATTATGTGTCCTTTCTATTCAAGCATCAACGCTTTGTTTTATCAATAATAAACACTATCGAAATCAATGAATGCGTAGGCCTCCTCAGTTTCTAAGACAGCTTGAGGCTTCGTCTTAACAATATAGACCACCTATCTTATTCTGTAGCGGCTTTAATAGCCAACTGATAGGGAGGATTCAGGGATCACTTGTGGACATAGTGTAGTCTACTAGATACTGAGGAAACAATGATGACTATAACAATTACGATGATAATAATGCATAGTACCTCCCCTAGCTGAATCAGCTAAACCCTCCCGGCTCAACAAGCTCATTTATGTACCGCCGATCGATTGTGGTCGAAACACTGTTGCCCTAAATTTGTTGTTCTGGATTTTTATCCCTCAGTATGAATATTTGCTTTTATGTAATCAATATATGAAATGCAAACAACCATCTGTAAATAAATTGCTTCGTAATAGCCCCATGAAATATAGGGCGAGGAATGTGCAAGTTACAAATTCAAAAGCGTATAATATGTATACGTGATTAGTGAACTCTTCTGAAAAATTGTTTTGTAAAATTATGATGAAATGGACCTGCTTTGAAACATACTGAGTCTTCTGGCTAGAATGCAGGTTCTTTGGTTTATTATTGAAAGGACACGATGAGGAAGATGAATGTTATAATGGAAGATGATGGATGTTTTCAAGAAAGAGAAGACTAAAAGAATGAAGCAATTGGGGAAGTGTATTTACGAAATTAATTATCCATTTAGTCCACCGCTGTGGCGTAGGGGAGCTCCTCTCACGCAGCGGACCCGGGTTCAAATCCTGGTCGGGACAAGTTACCTAGGTGGGGTTTTTTCCGGGGTTTTTCTCACCTTTGAGACAAATGTCGGGCAACTTTAGGCCCTTGTTGTCCCCGGATATCATCTGGCCGTCAGTATCATCTTCATCCCATCCTCGCCTTGTTTGGAGTGTGTGTGTGAATGGTGTGTCTCGTCCTATGTGTTCGTGTTGTCTCGGCATTGGGCTGATCACTCATCCGGGGAGGTCCTCCATGTCCTTGTCTGGTCAAAAAAGTATGTATATGATCCATAGATAATCCCTCTCCCGACAGGTCGCGTCCCTGTAGGCTGTAAGGCCCGGGCGGCTTTGGTCGCTTAAATGTCCCTAAACGGGATAGGTAAAACTAAAGATAGATAGAATTATCCATTTCACAGGGTAGGCCTTATGACTAATGACGATGATGATGATAAGAATAATAGTATCAATAATGAAATGAGGGTATTGTTTATTTCTAGGTGAGTAAATGAATACAACATAACTATTTTAGGAAAATGTATTTTCAGTTCATGACCGTACGAAAACATCGGAAATGTGTAATTTGAAGTGAGGAACTGAGAACGATTGGAGAGTTGTCTAGATAATGCTGCCATCTAGGTGACGAAAGCATAAACCATTATTATTCCCTCTCCACTTAAAATTTTTCCCTTCCTTCTCATTCCATCTCGCTCGACTTCACCCTTTTAAAAAAGGGTGGGTGCAGAATCAATAAAAAGATTTTGATTTGAAGCGAAGGAACGAAGGGGGGTAGAAGTTGAAGAGGGTGAGCAAAGGAGGGGGAGGGTCGTCAAACGCCAAGAGCTCCCCTTCTTCTTTTTTGGTTGGTTGAGAGACCAATCCAATATGGCGTCGGGAAAAATGAAGAGAAGAAAGAGGAAATTGAGTGAAAGATATTCTTTCTTTTCTCTTGGTCGCATCTTTCATTTCTTTGTTGTCACTTCTTAAAGAGGAACCCGCCTGCGTCTTGGCTAGCCGCGTATCTTTTTGACGCTTTTCAGGAAAATTAATGATGGACCTTATCAGCTTTTTGTAAAGCTAAATTTATTCAAATTTATGGAATGCTATAACTTATGGTTATTTATTTTTACCGGAATATGGATGGAGTCCATTAGTCACTTTTCGTAACTTACAAACTCTTGCCGTGAAATTTCTTACGCCTTGATATTAAAATCGAGGCTTCTTTAAGTTAAAAATATCGTATGGTAATATAAGCTTATTCATTTCTATCTTCTTTGATAAGCAAATGTTTTATGAAAACTTTTCTGAAAACTATTTATTTCTAAAGTTTATATTACTGATTTTTATTATGATCTGTTTTATAGGAAGTTTTTTAAATCAGCAAAAGACGTGAACGATCAATTTGTGCCAAATAAAACTTAAATTATAATTTTTATAATTAAAATATATAAGATCTTCACTGTGAAATTAATATAGATAAGTAAAGTGCCAGTAACCTAAGCATTATTGAGCAGTGCCAAGAAAGATAAACAAGGAGTACATAAATATATTTCCTGTGGTTGTTGTAACTTTAAAACAGTCTGTGGTATTCAACCCCTTGAATTTCGCGTAATGCTATCTTGGATGGCTGTTTTCAATAAGGTTGAAAATCCCGTAAGAATGAAGGATATAATCGACCTTCAGAAAGAAGTTCGGCTGGCAAGTTTCGCCTGCACTGCACGGGGCTGTGCATCACCGCTTTAAAATAAATACCTATATTGGATGTAAACAGTAAATAGATGCTATATTAGTTGGGCATAAAGTTTTATGTATAGCCTAGCCAATTTATTTATTTCGTCGCCAAAAAATCATTAGTCTACTCTTTTCATATTCGGGATCCTTCACTACATAGCCTACCTATGTAGGCCTACTCTATTAACATGGATAAGGAATTCTTTCTGTACTCAAACCATTTCTTCTTATTCGTCCGCAAACGCAAACTGTTTTGCCTTTTATTAATGATACTGTTGATAGGTTCTTAGTCTTGCGCACAGTAGCCTAACATCTTGTGGCATATTTGAAAGTAATATACACAGTTCATATTTTAATTGTTTTATAATACGTGCTTTCAAGTATGTTCACTACCTCACAATCGAAAGATCGGGGGTTCAAATTTAGTACCCGGCTAAATTGGGTTTTACAGGGATTTCTCCATTCACAGAGGCAAATGCTGAATGCGGCATCTCTTATCCTTGAGTTATGAATGAACTGAGTAATAAATTGGGAATAGGTAGGAATGATCTATTGATATCGAAGTTGATAAATTATTACTCATAGTATTACGGCACCCAGTGCACTAATTGGGAGAGCCATGTAAAGAACATTCCAACGAGGTTCTAATTATTATTACTATTATTATGACTGCAGTATTATTATTACATTATTGTTATTTACTAGCCCTAAAAATGTATTGGGGTACGCCGTGGCGTAGTGGTTGAGGCATAGCGCTACAAACAGGAAGGTCGCGACTTCGATTTTCGATGAAGTCGTTGGAATTTTTCAATTGGTCTAATCCTTCTGGTGGCACTATGGCCCTGGGGTCGACTCAGCCTCTAGCAGAAATGAGTACCAGGAGCAATCCTGGGGATAAAGGCGACCGAGGCGTAAGGCTGAGAATCTTACCACCTCCACGCGACGAATGTCTGGGAGCCTCTCATCCTGGAACCCTTAGGGCCTCTATGGCCTGTAATTATAGGGAACACTTTATGTTACAAATGTATTATCGCTTCTCGGATCCCAAATTAGATAATTTTTCCTTTAATCCTCGTCTTTCCATCTCAACTTAAGGTTATGCATTGATTTATCAATTTCTTTTTTATTTCTATGTTGAGATAATTAGAAATGTTAAATGTAATTAGTAGGGCTCGGACTTTTAGGTAAATACATTTTTTTTTTTGCTATTACCTATGATTTCTGGACTTTGTCAAAGTTCCGGTTGGGACCTTTGGATTCAAAATACTGATTTGCATATCACATAAAAATAAATATTTTTGATATTTCTTATTTGAATAAATATTTTTGGTAACTTAATTTTTTTACATATTTTACCACATATCACGTTTACAAATGAATATTTTGACTGTTTTTGTAAAATTGTGCCATATTTTGAATATGTTGCATTGTTATGTTGAGTCAGACAATAAATCAGGGCTGATTTGGCCTTTATTAGTGCAAATTTCTGTTTCCTCTCACACTGCTACTAAGTTGGAAACAACAAAACAATTGTTGACAGAATCAATAAAAGGAACCAAACACATTGAAAACAAACTTAACAAAATCATGAGTTCAAAAGCAAACGAAATTAAAGAAAAATTCCTGTCATGCCTAAATAAGAATGAAAGGTTACAAGTGTTGCCAAAGATTTCAGATATTTTAATGGGTAACAGTGTAGAGAACTTGGAGCAGATGGAACATCTGAGTGTCAGTGACATTGCGTGTTACAAATATGCAAGATTAACATCCTGCAATGTTGAACGTACATTTTCAAGATACAAGTCTCTGTTCCGTGAAAATCGTCACAGCTTTAAGATGCACAACTTAAGATCTACTTCTGTCGTTCACTTCAACAGTTCTACACTTGCTGACTAGAATGATTAGATGAGTACTTCTGTAAATATTGGTTAAATAAATAAAGTATTTTTATATTTTTTAAACATATTTTCGACTTTTTAACCACATAAAAAATAAATATTTTCGTTTTTATAAGCACCTAAAAATCCGAGCCCTAGTAATTAGGCTACCATGAAAATATATTTTTCATTTAGAATATTTAAAATGTAGAGTACAAATAGAATAATTTAGGGTGAAATTAACTACTATGGTTTCTTTTTTATTCTAGTATTTCACTACTATTTGAACGTGAACTTTTACATCTAGGCCTATATAATTTAAATACTGACATCCTTTCGTGATTCAGTCTTGGTAGCCTAAAAGTACCTACCACCTTAACTGTTTGTCATTAATTAAATCATCATTTACATTTTCTACCTTGTTTCTCTTATTCGTCCAGTATGTCGTAAAATGTGAAATTTGTTTCCAGTACCGGTACTGGTACTTCGAAAACGGGTCATTTGCCGTTTGCGGTTTGCGGTTTGTATGTGTTGGTAGGAATAAGTTAAAGAATACTGGAAGCTTAGACTGTATAGTAAATGTAGGCCTATATATATGCCACGTGGATGATAATTTGGACCACAGAAAATGAGAACATTTCAACAGGAAAATGATTCGAACAGCAGGAGTCTAATTTCTATTTAAAAACGGAAAGAGTAATATTACGTTGTGAAGAAGGAAAACGAACCTTAATGAATGGACCACCAAGGGAAACATTTACAAAAATGAACAAACCAGAAGAACAGTATTCATCATTTCTTAGAATTCATACTGCGGTGTAACTTCTATAGGCCTAATGATGAACATAATATTAGGCCTAATATGAAAATGATTTGTGATGATTAGGGCCCGGATTCTTAGGTTTTAAATTATTTTGTTCCTTGCTAGCTAACTGTGATATAGTTATCCGTTTCAATTGTCAAGGCAGTCACGTAGTCCAATCTTATAAAACCTGAAAATGGCTAAATAAGACGTTAAAAACTAAAAATGGCTAAAACTGCTTTTCAAATAAATTATGATAAAATAACAATAATAATTATAATAATTAATCGAATTATTATTGTTCTACTAAAATGGCTTTTTAAATATCTGCCTACATTTTACATGGTGCTCATTTTTGAGAGTATATTATTTTGTAACATAAATATAGCATTATATTTTGTAATTTTATCATTTTGTACCCCATTGTCGCGGTAAAGAAATTCTCAAGTGAACCGAAACCCCCGGCTTCTTTACAAGCAAATAAGGCATTCTTAGGAAGCTTACACTTGCAGTTCACAGTGTTTGCTCCATTCAAATGCCGAAAGTGAAGTATTCTAAAAATTGATTTATTAATTGAAAAAGTTCTTGTTGAGCTTGTGGTGGAGTTGGAAATGACAGGGGCAGTTCTAAAATCAAGCAAAAAGTAATCCTAAAGTGTTGTGTTTCTGAGCCATGGAATTTTAAGTGAAAATGAAATGAATTATTATATTTTTCAATGTGTTTATTGTACTTATTAAACATATTAAAATCGTCTGAAAATGGTAAAAAACTAAAATTAAACTATTTTAATATGTTTAAAAAATTAAAACAGGATTTATAAAAACCTAAAAATCCGGGCCTTAGTGATGATTAATGGTGATGATTTGTGGATGATAATAGAAATGATAACAATAATAACAACCAGTAGACTGTCTACCTGTTTTTTCTTACTGTTGAAGGAAAAGATGGGGACAACACTAGTGCTTAAGCCCAAATGCACCAACGTTGTCGTGCGAACATGTATTGATCACCAAGCTATACTCTACTGGTCGTTACTGCTGAGATTTACCAAGCGGAATGGCCATCCCTGTTATTTGGAGGCTCCAAAATCATAGGGACTACATGAATAAGTTAGGCCAGCTTCAGCCTCAGTGAGCTTTGAAACAATTTCTTGGGGCTTGCTCGTTCACAGTGGTCCCTTCACGTTACTCTGGCAGAGAACTGCTGAGACAGATCAAGGATTAACTGTTTCTATGTATTTTTTTAGTACTAATGAAGTTCAGCCAACTGTAAGACCATAAAAATTATACTGAATATAGAGGCTCCCTGATAGACTAAATATCAAGTACGGGGCACAAATAAAAGTAGGCTACTGAACAAACGTAAATTGATTATTTAAAAAGATCGTTAAAGTATGTGACAGCAAACTAGCAGAATAGCGGTCACGATAAAAATAAATGGTATGGCCATGGAATTCCTATTTTATTAATTACTAGCTGAAAAGGCTCGGCGTCGCCCGGGCTTTGTATTTTGTAATTTGAAATTAACTTATGGAGGACTTTCGATTTTGAAACTCTAGGTCCTTATAGCCTATAATATGTATGTAAAACTTGAAATGAGGAAAAAGATTTATCAAACTATTCCATCAGAAAACGCTAGATATAGCTTTTTATGGCTCATAGAGGATGTCGAATGCTGCATTCCGTTGCTTCTACACATCAAGCCTAGGAGGGGTTTAAATAAGAAGAAACATAAATTACAGAAGATTGTATTGACTTCACAGAAAATTTTATTTCTCATTCTCATGTTACAACCCTTTCGGGGCTGAAATAAAATAGAAATGCAGTATCACTTTCATACTTTCCTCCCCTAAAACCCGGGACATAATATACTGCGAGTATAGGACTCAAAATGTTCCATCCCATGCTTAGGGCCTATGATAAATCTCACTAATACAAAGCCTACAGCTATGGATAACTGACTATTTACCGACTTCTGGTATAGCATACTCACACACTTAAGTTGCTCCTGCAATACGACCTCTTATTCTACATCAAAATGTGAAGTGAGAAAATATTTCTTATGTCTAGGGTAGAGAAAGTTGTGTGACTGCATCACACTTTGCTTTATTTTCGTGTAATTCATTTTTCAGTAATTATTTTCGCCAATATATTGCATCGATTCAATCATAATTCGTTAAAGTCCAGTTGCCAAGGCCCAATGTTATCAAAGTAAACAATACACGGTTGTCATGTGAACTGAACAGCATTTCTTTTTTTCAGTATAAAATTCTCAGAAATTATATAATTTTCAGGGGAAGGAGTATTTTGTTTGAATTTTAATGTTGACCGCTATACTTCCCGGGCTTAACTGGGTATGTGTGGAAAATTCCGTGTAAATTGGTAAAGAAATGTAGATTTGTATAAGGAACAAACATACATACATACCCACAAACACACATTCGACTTTATATATTAGATGCACAAAAGAATTTAAAAAATTAAGTTTTAGACTCATGTCAGAATGATAAGTCTATAGAATGACATGATTTGTATATATGTAAGTTATATATATATATATATATATATATATATATATATATATATATATATATATAAATTTTATGGATATAATTTCAGTGTTTAAAATATAAATACTGTTACGATCGAGGTTTGAAACTGTAGCGAAATCTAGAATATGCCACTCAAACTAGAAACCAAATGAAGAAACCATTATCGCGGATTCTTGAAGACAGCAGATTTTACTAAAATTCATTGCCCACGTTCTAGTTAGTAAGAGAAAATATCTGGCCTATCTTGCAGTTTTGAAACTACAAATTACGTATCTGGAAATGCATTTAATGATCGTAGCTTAGACCCTTTATTTTATTTTCCTATTTTAGGCCTACTACAGCAAAATGTGTGTATGTGGAATCAGAGTTGGGCTACTTGTATTGTACTAGCAGTAGCATCTTTGTGTTATGTTGGGAGTCAGTGCTGGATTAACCCTAAAAAACAAAGTAAGCACGTGCTTAGGGCATGAAGAGAAGGAGTACATCACATACATTTTTCATAGCCGAATTTATCATTTAAATTATAAAATTAATTAAATTTGTAGCCATTTTTAAAATTTAATGAAAAATCAGTAAGTTCATTTTATAAAGTGTTCACTCTTGCGCCATCAAAATAAAATACACTGTGCTCACAAATTGAAAGCTAAACAAACTGCTTAGTTGAGAGTTAATTTTCTCTGTTCAAATATCTTAAAAATCCCTTCAGAACAATAAACCTTATCTCTATTAGCCTATAATTATATAGAAGCCTATGCATTACGTCAGTGTGGTCCAACCTTTAATTGCCCGAGGGCCAATCAAACTTTAATATAGGAATGTGAGGGCCAGATACATTCCATTAAGAAAACGAATTACGTAAACAAACTATATATAAAATATATATTTTTTATCCAGAAAGAAAGGCAAGGGTAAAAAAAATTAATAGGCGGCCTGGGGGCCCGCGGACCACACTGCATTACATAACATAAGATTGATCAAATAAGTCTGTGATCAAATAATAATAATAATAATAATAAATAATAATAATAATTATTATTATTATTTGATCACAGACTTTGCAAGAAAAAATAGGAGAAAATTATTAAGTCATACATGAAATGGAAACACACGAAAACAAATATCTTCCTTTTTACTGCAAGCTTTGCTTAATTAGAATTTTCGATAAATAAAATTGTATTTTATGGCTTATTACTGCTTTAATATTTTGAATTACAAGTGTAACGGATATCAAATATTGCTAGTGCTTAGGGTATCTAAGGAACTTAATCCGGTCCTGTTAGGATGCAATGATTAATATTCATTAAAAATGTCCCTGCTGTTGCTACACGAACCTTTCTCTTTCTTTCACAACTTGACATTAATAATTAAATTGTGGAATAGTGTCATACACTTACCTCTGTTCATTTGTTTAGAGAGTAACTGCGCAACAGAAAAGTGACAACGACACTGGATGGACTGAATTAAGAAAGACCTATACTTTCATTACAACTGGAGCTCTTTGCTTCTCGAGAAACACTGAAGGAGAAGCGTTTTAATAATTTAAAAGCCTGGAAAATGAGACACACAGTTCCAGATGCTTTTTAAAAGCTTGAGTGGTCTATGTTGATTTTTCCGAAGTCCATTTTGTTTCGAGAGGAAAGTTTCAAATGGAATATGCTGGGAAAGTTCAATTACGCGATTAGATCTAAAGAGTCTTTCATTTCTAATTGATTCGCAGAATTCGTTAAGAATTTGTGCTTCCTGTTTATTATAAGTCTGCGCTGAGCTAAAATGTCTTTTACACGAGGAAGCAGATGTTATTTTACTTCAAAATTATCGTACAATAAGATAAGACTACGAAACCTTGTACAGTAAATCTTGCAATAAGGAAATATTTTTATTTCCTCTGCCCGTACCATAGGTACTATAGGCCTACGTAGAGGAAGTATTGTGTTCGACCCCCAGATTCGAAGTTAAGTTTTAAATACATGTTGTGAGGTCCCTGAATCCAAAATACTATTTTCAGAAACATTTCTGTGTCTGTCAACAGCATACCTCCAGAACGGAAAATCGTACGAAAACAAAATTTTATATTAGGGTTAGGTACCTTCTGAGATACGACGGCTTTCTCTTATTTTTAAGGCGACTTTACATGAAAAATCGGATATTATTTAGAAAAGTACGAGTGGCTTTTTTGTTAGAGAGCCTGTAGGCATAAAGGGAGTGATAATATCTACAGTAACCTAGTAAGTTTTTGTTTCCATGAAAGACATGTTCTTTTATAAAAAAATTATCATATTTTGTGGTGGTTGAAGGTTCACTTTTTTCAGGGATAGACTTGACTTTCATAAAAAAAATCTTGCACACGCAGGCCTATGTCATCATTAACGTGGACCTGGAGTATTTTTTCGAATATTTCGAATTAATTAAGTTGAAGCCAATATTTATAATTTGTTACGAGGCATGGCTTAATATTGAATGAGCTGTGTAGATAGGCATTGCCCATATGATCTGATGTATGAATCAGCAATAGGCTATAAAATTTAAAACAGTCTCGCATTATATCTTGTCCTGTAACATTTTTTTCTTTTTAATTTTTGGTGTCTGCCATATCAGCGGAACAGTTTTAAATGATATGATATTCATGGAATGTTTTGAAAACCAGAGTGGTAAGAGGAGGCCTAAAACCGTGAAAAATACATTCTTATTTCATAGGAGGAAATTTACCATGTTGTAAATAACCATAAATTGCTTTATTCCGTGACATTACAGTCCTGCCCCAAGGACAATTAATTATAGCCCCATGGCTGAGTGGTTTGACCACTCGCCTTCCACCGCTGAAACTGGTGATCGAATCCCGGTGGATCTAGGTGGAATTTATGGTGGACAAAATGGGGTCTGGGCAGGTTTTCTCGGAGTGCTCATATTTCCCCTGCCGTATATCATTCCACTGTTGCTCTTTTCATCATAATACAACAATTTGGTTACAACAAAGGAAATATTATTTCTTCAAGTAACTCCTCGCGAGGCCGAGTGCACTCTAATCCATTCTCTGTCTCATATAAATCTGACAAGAATGAACCCAGACCTTTATATCCGTGAACACGACACGAACCATTGAAATACGAAGGAGAGTAAATAAAATAAAATTGCCTTTCTGACTCCCTCACTCATGGGTAGATAATAAGTAGGCCTAATCGCTCCAAGGAAGCAAATAAACCGTGTTGTGTAAGCCTAAGCTGGTACCTGTAGATGAAACACCGCCGTAGTTTTCTCTTGCCTTCTCTTGCCTTCAGCGAGGATCATTTGATGATGAATCAAACAAAGGTCTAGTAGTACCTTCAAATACAATATTTGGTACCCTACATCCGACATTTATTTTAACGATTAGGCAGAAAAGTGAACCAGATAGGCTAGTTTGGTTAGGGCGGGAATCGAACCCCTTCCCTCACATTGTAAGTCAGATTCCTCACAGCCTGAGCCACGGCAGTACAGTGATTAATTCTATTCAACATATTGAAAAAGTTATAATTATTCATAAATTGAAAGTGCTAAGAACGACGATTCTTTTACAAGATCAACATTGGGCGATAATTAAAAAAAAACATATATATATATATATATAAATCCTTTCAACACAGAACACGAGCCTTTCAGAGCCGAATTCATACCTTAATATAAGGAATCATCAAATAAAATAATCTGTGAGCTCTACGTTTGAAACCAACAAGGAAATGTTCACTAGAATAGCTGGTCTCCATAAAAGACAACCATAAGAGGCGAATAAAAATCCTTACATTATCCTATACATAAAGTAATACTCTATTAGTTTTAGATAACTTATTTGCTTTTATAAAATTTGTATACGTCAGTTGCAATAAAAGGTTAAATAAGAACTACACAAGTAATGCACATCCGATATAATGGACAAGGAAGAAAAAGATCGTTTTTACAGGCCTTGTATGAAGTGTTTTTCTAGTACTACTTAATCATCATTATTAATATCGTGATCATCCTTATTATCAGCTTCATTTTATTCTTTCTCCTAGTTTAACCTCTCCCATTTAGGGACGTTTATGTGATTCATACCACTCAGGCCTTACAGGACCGCGACCTGTCGGGAGACGGCCTACCTTTGGATTGCAGACATTATTTTTTTACCATACAAGTACGTGAAAGGTGTCCCCGGATGAGTGATTAAGAATGGTGGGGCTACCTCATAGACAACACGAATAGCACATAATCACACACTCGTTCATCCCGAACAAGGATGGGATGATGATCAAAAAACGGCCAGATAATAATCTATCCAGGAACCTCAAGGAACACAAGTTAACCGACTTTTTCTCACAGGTGAGGGAAAACTTCACCTTCGTTACTTGTCCCGACCACGAATCGAACCTGGGCACGCTACATGAGTTGAACGAACGCATCCCCTGCGCCACAGCGATTATTATCATTGTTATTATTAGTATTATTATGAACATTATAAATACAAAACTAAAATAAAATAACATGAGATACTAGAATTTAACTCACGAAATAAGACGTAGGCCTATAGGCAATGTGCGAAAAGTTTAGGCCTAATGTGTGTGAATTCAATTTAAACATTTTTAAAGAGGACATTTTCATCTGTTGTAAATACTAAGAAAAATGTTGAAGCCTTTGTAGGCCTTCAGGTCTGAAAATGTTGGCTATGGTTGGGAGCGATACTTGAATTTTCATAGCACTACCGAGTTCTGACCCCGCGAGAAGGGAATCTCTCAATGAGAGGGTTTTTAATGGCCTGCCTTAGGACCTCCCGTGGCCTTATCAGGCAAAACATATTCACTCCGCAAGCATGCCGCCTTCTAAGGAAGTTCTTACCTTAAAATAATTGCTTATATTATCTAAATTAACAACCCTTTAATGAGTGAATGGAAGAAAAATATAATAATACTAATCTTAATAATAATAATAATAATAATAATAATAATAATAATAATAATATTAGTAGGCTAAATATCCTGACGGGTGAATTGTAATAAACTCATTTTACGACAGACTTGCTAACTAAGGATTGTAAAATTTCTCCTTCGTTTTTAAATCTTCAAAACAATTTTCATGAAATGATTATAATATTTACTTTAAAATGTAAATACTTAATAGAAAATGCATTATACAAAATGTAAATCATAGAATGCCTCTTTTCGAGAGGATTATATATTTTTTATGACAATTCTTTCAACATTATTTTAATCTCTCATTAAGAAACACAATTATTATAATAAATATTTGTACTTACATGTTGATATGGTGTGGTCATTCTTTTAGTAGGTAGCTGCTACTTGAATCTCTCCAGCTTCCGACGATTTTCGTACTCAGCTCAGTAAGAGCATTTTTTAAAATAATTTGTCCTGTATTTACGAATAGAACTAAATTGTTATTGATCACAGTTATTTTGCAAGTTACAAAGTTACATTATAAAATATTTTATAAACTTATACTCCGTCTGAAAACCTTTTTCACACTTTTATTATTAGGTATTACGGTGTAAAGTTCTAAATTCAGTGTAAAGTCACCACTAAAGGAAGTATGTTCACAAACTTCAATATGATACGAATACCTACAGCTTACTGCTCTGTAAAGATTTCTTCCGGGGTAGATTCAGTGATTTGAAGGGGGTCAGATGTAGCGGTCATAGACCTCTATTCACGGTCATTAAACTCTTTACAAAAGGAAGGTAACTGGAATATGGGAAGTGGGGATTAATAAATCTAAACAAGGATGGAATTATTGTTTTAATAAAAATAATCCTCAAGGTGTATGCTGAAGTGAAAAGGGTGGAGATTTTAAAATACTGTTTCAGGTAATGAGTAAATGGGGTTAGGGGAGAGGACAGTTGTATGGTCCAGCTGTTTTTCAGAACCAGTTCTGTTTGACCAGAACCGGTTATGACCCAATATGAGATATGGGTTTTATGAAAGAGATAACTAATTATTGCATAAAGTGGCCTAAGGCACGTCGAATGAATTTTGTATTGTGATTCGCTGCGGGGATGCACAGAGACTTACGGGCATGCGTGAAAACTACAATACGTTGCTTTCATTGTATTGGCCACAGACGTCAAATGCATATAGCACTTACATTGTAATAAAAGAGGCAGTTTTTTTTTCAGATGAGTGAGCTTTATATAAAAGTAACCTATTGAGTAAATCATTTAAGTATTGGGAGAGTAATTTCTTATATTCTCCCATTTTATTTATTTTATTAATTTAATCTGTCGGGGTTAAGGCCTTAAAACCTTCTTTACCTCTCAGCCAGGGGAAAATACATGAATGGAAATACACGAATTACAAGATTTGTATAGCTTAATTATAATAGAGAATACAATTGGCCTGAAATACGAAAAGAAAGACTAGATAATATATGAAATTAAAATAATGACAATATTAAATACGATATTGACTGTGTGTGCTGAAAATTTTAAAATATTTACTTTTTAATATCACTCTTGACCATCTAAATTGCCCTTGAACTGTGATATCATTTGCCAACTCCTGAGATGGTTAGGCAGTGAGTTCCAAAAGAGAATAGCTGTTGCTGCAAAGAAATACGAACAGTGTGGATTTCTGTACAGATGCATGAATAGTAAGGATCAAGCTGAGAGCGCATGCCCAAGTTATAGTAGAATGACAGGTTATGAAAACAACTGGAAAAATAACTAGTGATACGGTATGCAGAATTCTGTAGAGCAGAATGAGACAGTGGAAATGTCTTCGTTCACACAGGCTTAGCTACTGAAGGGTTTCTAATGATGGAGTAATGTGCTGGTATTTAGGGTCTACAGTCTACACCAATCTATCAATCTATAGCGGGCCAGGGGTCTAATGAAAAAGAAAATGATTTATAACCAAAGGAAATATGCCTAATTATTGCACAGAAATGTTTTAAAATTACTTGTTACAAAAGTCCAGCTGCTTTGTCATTTGATTTCTGAACTGCATAGGTATTTTATTTGGGTTATTATGTTGTAACTTATGCGAAAATAAGGTTTTCATACGGTACCAGAACCATTTTGATTGGAGTTTTAATTTTAAAGAACGTATTTTTTCTTTCAGGATTTCAGCCATAATGATAACATAAAATAGATTCTTCTTTATTCAAGTCCACTTCAGATAGCAAGAAGTTATAGCCTGGGCGTAAATGTTAAAATGCAATTATGCACAAATCAAGGACCCTTGAGATTAAAAAAAACTGTATGTATGTGTGTGTTTATGTAAACAGCATATTCATAAACGATAAATGTCATTCAAACTGAATTTTATATTAGAGTTAGGTATCTTTCGGGGATGTGACACAAAAAGCATGACAAAGACATTATCTTTCTTTCCCTTCCACTTTACGTAAACAAAAGTCTTCTTTTGGGGAGTTTATCGAAAATAGCTGTTGCAATTTTGTATAAATCTTGCATCTTAGTGTATAAAACCTAAATTTGTCATTTGAAATATTATTTCATAGAAACCCCTTGATTTCTTTCAAAATCTTAGGTTTTAAATAAATTGTTCAAAAATATGTTGCACAAACTTTCTCGCATATAGGCTAGCACAGAAAAAAGTAAATTATAGAGACAGTTAAATTTTACTTAATACATTTTCATAAAACTAATAAATATCTAGAACGGATACTATCAGGGTCGATCTTTATGTTCAATGCTTTTACCGTGAAATAATAATAATAATAATAATAATAATAACGACAATAATAACTTTGGGTTTGCACGGTTTCCTCAAAAATGCAGGATGCATTGAGATATAGCCGAACTATAGATTCAAATGCTGCACGAATGAGTTATTACAAGAGACTACTGGTCAATTTGGGTGGCCATGGAATTTGATTTGAACTCAGGACCTCTACCCTATTACCCTATACCACCTCGTTCTAATTGATTTTGGTGTGTCCATTAAGAGTATGGTAAACTGACTACATTTTTACAACAATAATTAGATGATAGTATTCTTGTTACTATAGGCATATTTCAATCAAAATGTATATTCTGAAATTAAGTCATGTTATTTATTTTTTATCTTGAAACCTATTAATTTTATAAAGCAATGTAATTAACAAAAAATGTTCTTTTTAATTTTCTCTACAACTTGACTGTGCTAAGTTTTCATGTATCGCCTACTGTAATGGAGATAGTCTAGAAAAATTGAAAATGGATACGAATCAAGTACCATCTAAGTCATTTTTGCAGAAAAACAGAGATAGCCATTTTGTTAGTCATAGATAAGAGTTTCCAATTTTAAATTTTTATTAAAATCGTTAGAGCCAATTTTTTAAAAAAATTAAATAAAAAAAAATTCATGAACAGTCCCCTTAATATTTCAGTTATAAAACTCAAATTCTGGGCGGTTCGATAAAATTCCGAAAAGTCCTTAATTAAAAAAAATAAGTAAATACAATAAACCGTTTACCCGCTGTACATGCTAGAAAGTAATACCGTACTGTTTAGAGAAAAGCTAGCTTTGGATGGGGATGAGATATGCTTAACTGAATTACATTACCGCAATGCGACCAGTTTTTATGATACACTATAAAAAAATCTATCCACAGGGTAAAAGAGTAATAAGACTATTTCAGTCATTTTTAATAATTTTGGCATTCCACTATAGCTTGATAATAAAAAATAAAAATAAAACTTTTACCCTTTTATATCCAAGAATAGTTTTGTCCTAATTTTGTCACCGATATGATTTAAATTCTTATGTAATATTGTAACTATTGCGGGGCGGAATTTAGGCCTACATATTTTCCCTTTTTTGAAAAGTTAATGCCGAAGGAATTTTTTTTTTCATCTACCCCGAATAAAAAACTTATGTAGGCCTAAGTGTGAGAGACAAACCCCAGCTCTTCTCTTTTCTGAGGCTAACTATAATAATTCTTCCTAAGAGTAAGTCATAATGATAACTGTTAAAGCATTTTGATATTATTATATAAAGCATAGCAATTTTATTACTTAATTACAAGATGATACTAAAAAGTAATAAAATATATAATTTTGCTATCCAACAGCTTATTTATCATATCACCAATACAAAGGAAGTGTAATAATCCAGTTCATATATTACCTAATGGTTTGTAATATATAATTTCACTTAGTGAAAAATTAATTACGAATATTATTATTATATTCTTATTATTATTAACAAAAACAACATTGTTTCTATACACAACTTAAATGTACGAAGTCACTTTCATTGTTGCTGTAGACATACAAAAACTGAATATTTAATATTACTCTTTCAGGTTTCAGTGCATTGACTTTCGAGAAACGGTCCATGAGTTGCTGTATCTGTGAAATGTGAGGAAGGTCATTAACTTCACCCTTTACAGCTGTTGACCCTCTCCAGCCCTCGTCCAGTTCCCATCGGGCGAGATGTACCGGTGCATTACTCACCTGCACGGTAAGATGAAAGATGCTAACATTCTAAAATTACACATATAGTTCTATGTTGATTTTGATATATTATAACTTTCTTAAGCCAATGTGGAAGAAAATATAGGAAGCACAATCATAAAAAAGAGCAAATTCCCCATTATATTATATCTGCGCTCTATACTGTATAATGCACAGATTAGGATAATTAATTATTGTATGATTTTCAAATAATATCTGGTCTGTTATTTGAAAAATATAGTAGCCTGATTTTTAGGCCTAAAGTTTTTAGTATTATATTAATCAACTAATTCGTACAATACTCGTATAAATTTTATTACCAACTTTCAACAATAAAGGTACAGTAAGTGTAGGCCTATTCGGGATATCGACAGAGAAATAAAGGGGATTCCTTGGACTAGAGAAAAAGAGGCTGCACATTTCTACAGTACAATATAACATTGGAAACTTAAAGAGAATGGGAGTTATAGTACAAAACAATTTAAATCTTAACACCCTGCAATTTTTATATAACAATTCAAGCTTAAGTTTTACTCGATAATTTTATGTTACCCAGGCTGTGGTCCACTACTCAAATTGGGGCTTGCTTAGTAAAAAACTGTTATTGATAAGCCTAAAGTAATAATAATATTTGTAGTTTTGTATGCCCTTAATTACAAATGACTGAAGGATCATTGGAATTGGGTATTCAATATAAACTGTGCTACCGTAAGCATAATTATAACGAGTCCTGATCTGTAGCATATTTCATATCAGTATAGGCTAGGTAATGGATTTTCCCCAGTCATTTCCTTCTGTACCTGGTCTTAATGCGTAACTGCATTTTAACCCTTTGAGTCCATTCCTTGGACATACAAAAACTGGACTTTCCTCTTCTCCATTGAACTGTACTTCAACCCCTTCCCATGGGGTGGACAGCGTACGCAACCTACCCCAATAAAAATTATAGTACAAAAACTGGACTAACCTCTTTTCCCATACTCCGTCCCCTCAAAAGAGTCTACATCCCCTCAACACTATCTCAGAAATGGTCATACGGTAATATGTGAGTAACTCATTCAGAGGTATAAGAAGGGGCCAGATTTTTAAAAAAATACTTTGCTTTAGAACTTGTATTTGTTTAAGAGGATATAAAGGGGGAGGTAAAGGGAAGTAACGCCGATGGCCACTATGAAGTGTAAAGAGGGTTACATAGAATAGAATTACTGAAGCTGTATAAAAATTCAAAACCGGACAGACCAGTCCTTAGAAGAATAGAGAGTATTACTCACGTGTCCAGTTGACGAATTTACCCCCCTCTTCATCTAGAAGCTGGCCCATAACCTTTATTGTTAGCGGTAAAGAGGGTCTTAAACATAGCATATGTGTTGCTGGCCAGGTTTTATGTACTGTAGTTGAATCGAAAAAAAAAGTGATGTATTATAGTGGATACGTAATCATGGACATATGCAACTCACACACCTTGTTCCTGAACAGTACAGTAGATAATGAGAGATGCTATCTGAAACTCCAATTGGCTATTCTATACATCGGGATGTAATTACATAATTGTAATGATTTCGAGCTGTAAGTCTTTCATATTGTATTCAAGCTCTCACGTATTTCTACATAATGCATATTCACACTCGGAGATGTTGGAAATTTCCGGTATCAGTCTTAATTACTGCAGATTGAGATACCGACACTCTTGCTCATGCCATAATTATCCGCCAGATGTTCTCTCATGCGCTTGTTAGGTTCATAAGAGTTACCATGAAATCTGCCATAAAAATGCGAGTTAGTTTTAAGTGAGCTGCAGGCTCATATTAGTAGAGAAGTCAGGCCTACGTCACGTCTAAAATATTCATTCTGCTTAATCTTAAGTCATCATTAGGAACGAAGATTGTCGGACAAGATGTCTTTGATGAACTGCACTATTATCTTCATAGAATCCCCGTTTAATGCACAAGGGGAATTTTTTAAATCCTTTTTAGGACTTGTATTACAACAGGGAAACTCCGCCTCGTCATAAAATAAAATACGGATTTTAATAATAATTACATTAATTTTCAGTAATTTTGCATTTCTCCATATCCTTGTCTGATCAAAAAAGTGTGTATATGATCCATAGATAACCCCTCTCCCAATAGGTCGCGGTCCTTAAGGCCCGGGCGGCGTGGTTCGCTTGAAGATCCCTAAAAGGGAGAGGTAAAACTAAGGTAAAGAAAAATGAAAGCATTTTGCAGTTCTTTGCATCTATTCTGCAACATTAAAGCCTGATATACAAATAGTTTCATTTTATTAGTAACTTATATTGCATCACCCAGACTAACATAGTTCCACGCTTTCTTCATCTGTAAAAATGTATGAATTAATCATAATGCAATACGAATTTATATCACATAGAAAACAAACGCAGTTGCTTCCATTACATTTAAAATTAAACACCGCATACTCTCGTAAAATGACTTACTTCTAATAACATTGGAATTTTTAATCGTTGCAAAACACAAATTACTTTTATTAAATTGTTATAGGATATCAGTATTGGGCCTGTATATTGTAGATTGGGCGAAATACCTTGCTTTACCTATTACGGTCTTAAGCTCACTTAAGCTCTTTGACGTTGAAAATATGTCTGGGCTGAAGCAGTAACCTGTTTAAATGGCTATTTTTCTCACAAGTCTCCTCTTCTAAAGCATTCGATCTTATTCTCTTTCATTTACGTTGCTTGGAGTTTTAATTACTTTCTGCTGAGGAAAAAAGTTCACACTGAAGGTTTTTTCCCCTCTTAACTCTGTAATATCTTGAGAAATTTAATCATGAAATTCCAACAGTTCCAGAGAACGAAAGCAATTTTATTAAATTTGTTATTGCTTTATATACTTCTGAGAGAAACATAAATCGAATGGAATTTTTGCAGGCATAGCAAGACAGCAGTTTATAATCTTAACACCTCTTGCTCTAGTTGTTCATATTTGCATAAATAGTTTTGCAGAAATTTATGTAGTAGGCTAAGAATTCATAATATTACTTTATTCCTTCAAATCCTAATTGTTTTTTCATTATGTTGACGTTTTCTAGTTCAGCCCAATTAGTATTTTGCTAGAGGAGCTTCAATCATGTAAGCCCAAATACCGACAGTAAGTTTATTGTTAAATGGGCATATTTATTGAGTTACATAGTTTTAATTCAGACATAAAAATGTGGTTATCATATGAATATGAATGAATATGAATTTATTTGTTCTAAACAACAACTTTACATTAGCCCAAATTTCCACTTAGAGAAGGATCCGCGTCTGCCTTACGGTTTCTGACGGATCCTTTTCAGCACATTACATTACTAAAATATATCGCATAGCAATTCATCGTGTCTCAATTCAAACATTAACGTTTGTTTGCGTACACAACTGGGTCTGCACACTATTCCCGCTGCTGTTAGTCCAAGCCTACTCCACTCTTTATGAACTGCTTAGAGAAAATATTCTACGGGGCACTCGCTTCCCTGTACGATGGAGACGTGTGATTAGATGTCATTTAAACATTGGATAATATTAAGTCGCAAATGTGGTTATCATATTTGAAATAAAAGATACTTAGTTTCTGCTGATATAGTTCTAGAACGTTTAGTCTTTCCTCATGAAGCCCCAATAATCTTTTTTGTGAAAAAGAACTAAATTGCTAGAGATAATAGTTTTACTCGCTTTTCTGAGCATAGTATGGTTAGGATTACCGCAAGAAGTCCCCAAAAGCAGGGTTAAGCAAAAAAGGACTGATGTAGTTTTTAATGACTGTAATGCTTGACACATAGAAAAATTCTGACAGTCTACCCAATTAGTAATGTCTATGAGTTGGAACTTAAAGCTTAAGTTGAATCTCGCATGGTCTTGAGATTATATTCAACTAGACTGACGCGACTGTACCCAATCTTCTGAAATCAGGCCGCAATGCAAAGTCGACCCGACGTTTTCTTTAGCGAGTCGTAACCAAATACTTCACTTTTCTTCCGGAGAAAGACATGCTGCTGGGGACTTAGCTCAGCTATTGAGAACCGTACTTATAGTCGTTCACTATAATCGTGGCGAATTGTTGTATACACGAGATAGGACAGCCTGTTGATTACTCTTGCAAAAAGCTATAGTTTTGACCAAAGGAGTTTGTGTGTGGGTTATTATGTTCCTTGGGTCTAAAGTAGGGCTTCAAGAAGTAACTGTCAGTGTGCCTAGAGATACTGTATTAAAAAAAAAAGATAATAAAAATAAAACAAATTGGAATATATTTTCCAGAATTAAAATTATTGTCGAAAATGATCCTAACCATAGAATCTCGGACTCATCTGACAAAAGACAGGGAACCAAATTTTTCAAGAAATTTCTCACTAATTGTAATTTTTCTAGAAAATTAAACAAGAAGACAGTCATTGTCATCTGTCCTTTTAATTCAACATCAGTTTAGTATCAGATTCGTTTGTGTACGGAACTCACATTAGTGTTTAATTTGTCTTCTCCGGCTTTTTATTTATTTATAAAGATTTGGCCTCTCTTTTTATTGTTGTACAACAATTACTACATTTAACATGGCACAACACTTTTTGTGAAAATCTGTGTTATTGATAGAAGGGATCAGAAAAAATGCATATTTCGTTTCGTGTGATAGAAATACTCTTAATTGTGTGAAGAGCTCAAGTGATTTTAATTTTTAAATATAATTTAAGGTTTTGATTTCGGGGGGTGGTCCGGATCCTCTGGACCCCCCTTCCCTACGCCACTGTCTGGCGTGATTAACCAATTCACATAATTTGCACGAATAATGAATATTTTGGATTAGCTTACAGTTGGCGTAATTTATCGTTACCATCTCAGACTTTAAAATAAAAAGTGCCAGCAACTTTCCCCTCAAATGAACATTACTGTATGAAGAAGGTTGTCAATGCGTTGGCTAAAGTTTTCCGTTCACCACCCCTTTCTCAGCCTCCGCCCAGTGTTTCACTCCCACCCTCTGCAATCCCTTTTTCTTCCCTTATACGTTCCAAGAATAATTAAAGTGAACGAGTAAGGAATAATGAGCAGCAAGGAGACCATCAGCAGACCCCTTTGTTGTATTTTATATAAAAGACATCTTCGAAAATTTTAAAGTGAAGCGCCGTCTTTTTTCTCCCTCCCCATGCCTCCTCCGCCGCCGTGTCGCTGTGCGCCCAGTTCCTTTTTATCAGTCAGCGCCTTTAACCTATCCAATACTACCATCACTGTCAGCTCTCAAAGCTTTGGGTGTCCGGGTAGCAAATAACATCTGGCGCCTCAATTAGGAAACCTGCTTTGTATCCTAACTTGGGAGATTCAACAGTTAATTTTTCATTGATAAGATAGAGCATCAGCTAACGGTTGTTTGAAGAACAATGACAAGCTGCTGAACCATTAAGCAAAGGACTTTTTTATATTTATATCCATTTTACCTGTTCTCTGATCATTGCTTTTTGAAATTCGTATTGCTTGACCATTTTATTAGAAAGTTATACAGAGTGGGCCAAAAGTCACGCACCATAGGGATTATGTTATTCTGTGATTATGTTTTCAATATGAGAACCGTTCGAATCAAAACACGTCTGTAAACGGTCGCTCATGTTCCGTAGAATATTGGAGACCAAGTTTGACGTGACATCACGGCACTCTGCTACAATTCGCTCTCGAAGATGGTTTTCATCCCTGATCTTCACCTCGTACACTTTTGCCTTTAGGTACCCCCATATCGCAAAATAAATTGGATTTAAATCAGGCGATCGAGGAGCTCACTTCACTCGTCCTCTACGACCAATCCACTGTAAAACAAATTATATCCCTATGGTGCGTGACTTTATACAAAGTATGAAGTATTCACTATCCAATTACATTAAATTTCCCTAGAATTAGCACAGGTGCATAGGCGCCGACTTTGAAAGGCAAGGTACTTTCTGCCCCCACCCCCAACATTTAAGTTTTTACCATATAAGTCCAGTGGTGGACGCAGAATTTTCTTTCGGGGAAGGATTTGAGGAGATAGAAAACTAAACAAAATGAAGTTCTCATAATTTAATACGAGTTTATAAAACTGTAATCTAAGAGGAGTTTTGTATGAACGTGAAGCATTGACCACTTACATTTCAGGTGGGGCACAAGTGGAAAGTATTTGGACCAAAAATGGAAATGGAGAAAGCTCTGCAACGAAAAACTTTGCAGTTTGTATCGTTCTCCTAATGTCGTAAGATTATTCTCTATCCCATTTAAGAACGATCCTGTTCAAAAGAAAGAGGCGTGGCTGTCATAGCCCGCACGTGAGAACGCATGTGTCACCGTGTTTAATGTTAGTTTGTTTATTCTCAGTACAACTCACCCGCAGGGTCGTCGTGAACAATGAATCCTTTGTTTTGTTTGCTAATTGATATACTATAATGATGACGATGCCAGTGAGAGTTTGTTATTTCACGTGTAAATGTTATTATTGTTGCATGAACTTACGAATACTCGTTAGCCTCACCCTGGTAATGGCGCATGCTAATGACATTAACCAATCACGTTTTGTCACATGATGCGAATTTTCCGCGAACTCTCTGTGAGTTCTCCTCCCCTTTGTTTTGACTAGGATCAAACTAGAATGGGATCAATTATAATTAATCGCAGATGGTTAATATGGGCTTGACATGTTGACATGACATATTGCTCGAATGGGAGGTGGAGAGGGACGTTTAACAAAATTTTAATGGGAAGATTAGAAGGAAAATGTCAGAGACGAAGATGGGATGATAATGTTAGGATGGATCTGCCTCTTCAAACTGGATTGAGTTCACTAAGGACTAATATTTTTTTTAAGTTCTAGAGGCCACTATACTCTCTTTTCAATTGATTAGATAAACAATTTAATTTCTTCTGAACACAGATATAAAAAAAAATTACATAAAATTTGATGTACTGATTCGCATTTACATCCTATTCTTTTTACTTTTTCTCAACTTTGGTCGAGGGGGGGGGTGTTCCCTCGATCACCCTCTCTGCTTCCGCCACTGTATAAAGCCTATGTATAATTACAAAAAGTCCAGTTCTAGCCCCCCAAAAGTATTTTCAAGTTGGCATCTCTGCACAGGTGAGCATTCTTATTAGCGGATAATACATCTTGTTACATATTTTGATTTAAATAGGCCTACTAATAATGAAGTCTCTGTTAAATTAGCCTTGCAGAAAATCTGTACAAACGAGAGTGGCTTACTTCTTACGACCTTTTGCTAAGCTCCTGTCGATACCTCTTTAAGGCATTTCTTCAGTTCCTGTAATAATATGAGTACGATAAGCGCTTGATTTATAGTCAATCAATAGCCTATTCCAAAATACTCGAAAATACTTAATACAAAATGAGTGGCTTACAACGTAACGCTTTTATGTCAGTCTGAACCTGCGATTGTCAATTGCATTTATTTTTTGTGCGTAAAGTTAGTAACAGTGTGTAAAACGATAGTTTCATTTCTTTAATCGTTTGTGTTTTAAAGGCTGACCTCAGGCAGTACAACAATTGGCCAAATCTCAATTCTATGCAATACCATAGGAAAAAAATCACTAAAACATTAACAATGTTTTAGCCTATTTGTCAGTATTAACCTATTTGTCGAGTAGAATTTTAGTAAAGATGTCATGATAAAACTGCCAAAACAGTAACACTTAATATACTTTTTTATTGTGTAAAACATAGTGTTTTTTAATATTGATACAGATCAATGACAGTTGTGAGTAAATTCAAGTATAGCAAACTCCCGATTATCCGTGTTAATTGGGACCGTGACATCCACGAATAATCGAAAAACACTTGTAATACAAATGTTAGAATTAACCGGTTGTGAGATTTTTAATTTCCCGCACGTTGTCGCCATATTGTGCGTTTGTCGAAATTAAGTGCGGGAAATAAAAAATTTGACGAAATAAATTGTGGATAATTCAAAATGAAGTGCCGGAAATTCGAAATAATGAGCTGGTAATGGAAATAAAGAGCCGAAAACCCCAAATATAATGCAGGAAATTCGAAATAATATGCGGTATTTTGGAATATTATAGAAGAAAAATTCCTCTGACACAGGGATTCGAACCCAGGACCTTTAGCTATGGGTGCCACTGCTCTACCAATTGAACCAAGCCAGAGTTCGCTTCACAGCGCTAGATAGAAAAAAAAACCTCTCTCCCATCACTGATTACACTTAATGGTCTACCTCACTGATAGACAAGTTATGTCATATGCAGTACTGTGAGGCACACTAATTAGTGATTTTTTTGACCGGTCATCCACTGTTATTGTTCAGTAACATTCAAGATGGATATATATATATATATATATATGCATTCATGAACCACAGATTATTGTCTCTGTTGGATATTATATGAGAATATTATAGGAAAAAAAAACATCATATAATATTCTCATGTAATGTCCAACAGAGGCAATAATCTGTGAATTATGATTGCTTATATCCATTTAGAATAAAATGCCGAATATTCAAAATTAAGCAAGGGAAAATAACATTTTCGCGCACGGATAATCCGCAAACCGGACAAGCCGCCCACGGAGTTCGCTGTTCTAAATATTTGTGAAACAAAGCGTGAAATCACAAGGATAGTATTAGGCACTTTGTTTATCTGTTTAAAATGGAATCTGCTTGAAAAGGAATAGTTTATTTTATAGAATATAATTTTTCTCATATTTCAGTCCTTGTACTTAGTTTTAAACCAGTATTGCTTGAAATCAATAGACTACTCGTTGCTTCTCCTTGAATACTTTTTACTTTTATTTTGTACCGTTTGTGAAGCTCTCTTTTCATTTTATTTTTTGTGTGCCATTTTAAGTCTAATATTTTTATGCTAACATAATATCCCGTTTCTCTTTTTAGTGCAAGACATGAAAGCAGTCAGCTTAAAATAAAAATATCAATATTTTATGTCAGTTACTTATAGCGCTTCTGATACTCTTCAGAGACATAAAGACTACGTCTATATAAAAGAATATTAATGACGAAGTATAGCGTCACGTCGTCTTCCTTCATAATAATTCAAAGGTTCATTTAATTTTTTATGATCTGCATCTTCTTCTCTCTGTCTTCTTTTTATGAATCCCTTTCTTCACCTTTCTGACGTATTTTTCTATTTTCTTGAAGCCTCCCTTCTCTTCCTTCTCCCTCCTACGCGAGCATTTCTCTGGTGAGCTTATTGGTAATTTCGTGTGCAGCAAACGACGACCAATGCTATTTGCTGTTGCTACGTCTGGAAAAGAAGGAAGAAAGAACAAATGAAAGAAAGAAGCCCCATAGTATATAGCTTTACTGGTCCGTAGCGAAAAATAAAAATGGTATAAAGAACAAAATAGATTCCAAACAAAATTAAAGGAAGTACTGTACCATCAACTAAAAATATTTACTCAAATGTAGTATTTTATATGTGTTTTGTCAGTTGTTCTAAGTGATTCCTAAACTAATCTTTCATTTTGCATAATTATTAACAACATGGTGACGTATGTGATTGGCCTAATGATAAAAGTAAGATTAATGGTTATTTTTTTATATAACTCATGAACACAGCAATAGAAACACTATTAAATTGTCTACTTATGAACTCATACATTAATATGGAGTTTTTAACCCAATTTTTTTTTTAGCCTGGCTAAAATTTTCTACAATTATTACTGAGTCTCGTTCCACATTTACAGAAATTACTTCGATTAATTCAGGAACATATGATATTGCAATACATAAGCTTGCACATAATAATTTATTTCAATTTACACCTTACTATAAGACTAAAAAACCGTGACTCCAGATTAATAATGTCACATTATCAAAGAGTTTCCTTCTCTACACGAATTAAATATCTCGCTGATACAATGTTTATTGCAATGACATAGGCCTACTGTAAGAGTAATTTTTTTCTACAAAATTCCCAAGGCCTCTAAAAGCGTAGGTCATAAATGGGCATTCTGCCTAAATTAACGCTACTTGACTTTGACTCTAAACTGAAAGAGTGTCATCCCGGCAGTTCTATGCTAGCACGCGTGCTTATGGTGACTAAGAATCTTGGTTCTAATCTCGAAGAAGCTGAAACTGTATTTTTGGTGGTAAAATCAGGGATTTTCGAGTTTTCCCGTGGATCTCCCGTATCTCAAACTTAATTCCTCCAACACATTTCACTTTCCTATCCCTTTTCTTAATTTCTTATCACTCAATGTAATTTCCTAAGAAAAAAAGCTTCAGGCAACCACATTAAGCATGAGGCCATTATGATTCTGTGATAATCTTACATCGACGCATCGTGTAGCTAGAAATTTGGTCCAAATTGTAAATTCAGCTTGACTTAAGGCTAAAAGTTCCCGGATTGGCCGGTAATCCACGCTTAGTAAACTCTGCCATACAGATCAGTGGGAGAAGTCGAGAAAGAATTTTTATCTGCATGATATGTTTGGATTCATGTCATATTATAATCCTTATTGAGAAGGATACTTGTTCAGACACTCGGTATGCCAGATTTTGATTATTGTGACATCCTACTTTCTGACTTAAATCGTAACTTGACTCAAAGACTACAATATGTTCATAATGAGTGTGTCATATGTATATGTAAAATTCGTGAATACGAACACACAACACCGTCACTAGAACCCCTTCAGTGGGAGGATATTGCCACTGCTCTACAGAATCCTACATTCTGCATACCTTAACACCAAGCTATCTTTCCTGTCGTTTTCATTACCGATCATCCTACCATAACTTGGGCACTCGAACCCTCTGTACAGTCCTTCACACGATTCGTATTCCTTTACAGCAACAGCTATTCGCTTCTGGAAATCATTGCCTAGCTATCTCCAGGAGCTGCCAAAAGATATCATAGTTCAAGCGCAATTTAATCCAGTTAATATATAGGAACACTTAGCTGGCTAAGATTGATATTAAACGAAAATACTTTATCATCTTTTTAGTACTTATAGTCAATATTATATTCATTTATTTTAATTTCATATATTACTTAGTTTTTTCTTTTTAAGGTAATTTTTATACTTTATTATAATTAAGTTTCGCTTATAATTCATGTATTTTCTCCTGGCTGAGTGGTAGGGAAGGCTTAAAGCCTAAATCTGTCAGGTTAAACGAATAAAATAAATAAATATATAATTATATATTTTATTTATTTATTTATTTATTTATTATTACAGAAATATAGATGTACATATTGGAAAATTTTCTTGCAAGATACAAATTCAAAACAAAACAAATTTTTTGCCCCTCCCCAGATGAGCAAAGTTCGTATTTAGGGGCTAGAAATGAATTATATTTTAGAGAAATTTTTAAAATGCACAGCATAAAAAGTAAATATTTAATAACAGTTAACCGTGTTTATAATACCAACAATTAAAAATATAAATATATGTTACCAGAAATTTAACTTAATTTTACAAACTATATCCTATATATATATATACAAATAAATGGAAGAATATTAGATTGAAACAAGCGAAAGACATAACGACATAGCCTAGTAAGTTCTATTATTAATAGCGAACAGTTTTTTAAATTCCATATCAAAATGGTTGAGACTGTATTTTGTTAAATCAGGGTGCTCAGCAATAAACGTATTAATACACTTTCAACCGTAGTTTAGACCATGTAGGTAGGCATGGTAGGCCTAGCGAAGTAGACTTTCGATTCTGTGCTAAGGGGAGGCACCCTCTCGTCCTCCGTTAATAGGGAAAAACTGAAAGGATTTTAAGGTCGGTAATGTTAACAAAGTTATATAGAATACAGCCACAGAGAAAGGTGGAATGTTCATGATTTCAAAAGACATAATATAACTTCATGGTCAAGATAACGGAAGTGGACATAATACGTTTTTGCATCGATAGTATTTGTGTTATGGAGTTTAAGAGTATCCGGCATCTGACGCGTTCAGAATACGAAATAACATTGCCCCTCCCACCCTTCCCTTTTTCATCTTTGCTAACCCTCTTTCGTTTCTACCCTATTTTGCATTTTATTTACGGTATCCCTTATTCTTTTTCTTTACTGCGTCATCGAATTTTGCAATGGATGACTCGTCGTGCATTTTGATTTTTAGGCTTCCTTAATGAAAGCCTCATGGGACGAAATGTATTGTGTTTCTAGAAAGATACGAGAAAATATGAATTGCAGCTGATCATATTATGCCGTCAGCAATATATCACAACTGACGTATGCAAATTTGTGTAAGACACTAAAGACGTAAGTGAAGCTTTTTTTACAGGAACAAACATTCTTCTTCATCTCTTGATTGTATGGTGCTCAATCTGAATAGCCTACCCATGGTTTAAGAATTCCTACTTCCCTTCTAATATATTACTTATCAGGGCCCGGATTTTGAAGACCTAAAAATATTTAAAAATAATCTATAAAACTACAAAAAAAAAAAAAAAAAAAAAAAATTGCCCGAAAAAAGGTCCCAAAGAGTTGTATGAAAATACTAGTTTAATCTTCAGATTTGTGTCTATTCGTCATTTATGTTTTTGACCCAATTATAGGCTTGTAATTAATTAATTACATAGGTTAAATGCAAACAGCAAACACTATGTTTCTGTATCCAAATGAAAACTTATTACTATATTTATTTATTTATGCTTATTTAGAGTTCCGATATTAACTAATTCAATGTAGGCCTAAGTAAATACACAAACATTATGTATGATGCAAGAAACAACACAAAATGAGAAAGGAAAAAAGGATAACGAATTTCAGAGTCGAACATTCTATCCACAGTAGACCTACTTAAAGCCTATGGTACAGATAGAGGAAATTACATATTGAAATTTGTGAACTTACAGGGTTTCAATACTTGTGTTTATACGAGGCGTATTTTTGAAGTAGGTAATGCTAATTTAAAAAAAAATAATAACAGATCCGGTAGCACGCCTGCCTTCCACTCCGGCGGCCCGGGTTCGATTCCCGGCCGGGTGGTGATTTTTCAGATCCCCTCCCCGGGTTCAGGACTGGGTAGGTTAAGATAATGCACATTGTGCGCGATTCCTTAATTATTTTCCAAATACTTTATTATCATTTATTACCTTACACTACTTCTCCACAATATACATCAATAGGTATGAAATACTTTTGGATTGAATCCTTTTGGTTTATGATAATGCCCGGCCATACACAGCCAAACAAACTCAAGATCTGACCGCATCAATTGGTTGGGATCGATTCGGCCACCTTCCCTACATTCTGGATTTGGCACCAGGCGACTTTCATCTGTTTCTTCATCTGAAGAAATTCCTTGGTGGAAAACATTTCAACGACGATGATGCTGTGAAACAAGAAGTGCAGACTTGGCTTTCATCACAGGCGGCATCATTCTTTGACGAAGGCATACAAAAACTGGTTTCCCGTTACGACAAATGCCTGAATAACGGCGGTGACTATGTGAAGAAGTAGTGTAAGGTGTAAGGTAATGAATTATCATAAAGTATTTTTGTTATTAAAAAAATATCGGTATTTAGTTTATAAGCAAGCCTCCTTAAAAACAAAACTTCTTATGAGATTTTAATGCCGAATATGGTATTTCCTCTACTTAAGGTTAACTTCAGTATTGCGAATAGAGGCAGTAATAGAAACATAGATCTTAGGCAGTACCGGTATGCAAGTTCGGACGTTTTGCTACGAGACAGTGTTTTCTGCATTCTTAACAAACAGCTAGAGCGCTTAAGGTTTATAAGCATGCAAGCTCACTAGTAAATTTACTTTTATAATTCGTTTGCATAAAACTTAGAGTCAGTTATAAAATCCAATCACTTAGGGAACTCTTAAATAATTAGTCTTTAAATCATGCATAGTGGCTTTAGCAGTAATTGCTGCGTAATTTCGCGTGCCATAATCATGGACTCGAACAGCTGTTAAATACTTTGAATTAGGAGCCACAGAAAAGTAAGTGCGACCATACAGCACATAATTATTCCTTGTTATAATGAAGTTTGCCTTTAATTCATGCTAAATTTTTAATTGATGCAGTGAAAGTTTAAGCTGAATTTTAAATGATGTGATGAAGACATGCTTAAATGATGAATTGAAAATTATTTTTACGTTGAATCAGAGCTTTGCGTTCTATGATTATTTCCATATTTCTGCGTCGACTACTACTTCTTCCCTTCCTCCTTCTCCTCCTCCTCCTCCTTATCCCCCTCCTCCTTATCCTCCTCCTCCTTATGGATATTTTTAAGGTGGCGTAATCTCAATAAGATATACAGGGTGTACTATTTACCTTATAGGCCTAGGCCTACACCTTAAATGACTTTTGTTTTTGCACTGGTATCTTGGAAGTTATTAAACAACAAAGGCTAACTAACATAAACATGGAGGTTTGGATCATGTGCTTGCATTGTTGTACAAGATACAAGTATCGTCATCCTTTTTCCGACTAGCACCATACGATTAAACCATATCCAATGAAATTATCTCTTTACAAGTTAAAAAAAATTATCGTAACATACCGTCTTATCGGTATTATCGTTTTAGTATTAGTCTTAGTCTTAGTAAAAAAATTATCGTCTTAGTATAATGTATTATGTATGACGTTTTAGTCCTGTAAATTGGTTGTAAAAATGAAGAGAATGTGTTCGTATTCACATAGCATTGCATCTCCGAAGGATTCACAACCCAAATAAAATATGATGTAATACACTCAAATAACTTTATTTACCCTTAATCATCGGCATTACATCTTGGTCACTTCACATTCTGATATAGAATAAGAGACCGTGTTGCAAAGAGTGCCTATTCAGTTGTTTCAACCTGATGCAAAGGTGTTTTGTTCCCCAGGCAAGAGTGAGGTTCTACAAACAGTGAGTAGCCTATAACTACCATTCAGAGAATAATTGTTGCGAAAAAATGTTTCAAATGAACATTTTACCTCCAAGTAAAACACCTTTTGTACAAAATTAAAACAAAATCGATAGAACCATTTTCGAGAAAATCGAGAAACAATAGGCCTAAGAAACAATAAGCCTATTCCTAATATTCTAAAGAAATAATATAGAGTGCACGCCGATTATTGTGATCACTTCGGGATACAGCTAATCTGATAATACTAACCGACTGATTACAATAGCCGAAAGAATTGACCGAAGGTTATTTATTAATACATAAGATAATACACGACAAAACATAATTAAAAGCTATTTATTAATTTATACAAGATAATACGTAACTGTGAATCATTGAATCATTCATAATACAATATTAGACTATAAGCAACCATTTTTGCAATCAATAAAAACATTATTAATTCCTCCCTATGACGCCTGTCTGTTCAAGTGTTTTCGTTTTACACTAACCATCACTGCATGTCAACACTGTGATCTTCACAAATCAAAAGCAACAGCTAAACTGAGGGGTTAAACATGTTTTATAGCTTAAAAGAGAAAGTTAGGAAATACCACTCCCTCGAACAGGTCATACTGTGAGTTGGGAACAGTAGGCCTATCGTTACTTCCAATGAATATAACACAATACAGTTGAGTTAGAAACAAAACCCTAAAAAAAAAAATTGGATGACGTACAGTACTTGGAAATAAAGCCGCAAAAAGGAAAATGTGATAGCATAAACCGAATCTTTGATCACAATAAACAACATTTTTCAATCTATCAATATTAATTCGTACGGGACTTCATAACAATAACATTACCCGACTGATAACATTATCCCCTTTACATTAAGCGGAGTTCACTGTAGGCCTACTACAAAACTACTCGATCGCCTGACAAGCATAGCAAAGAAGAGTACGTTTAGAATGACATATACGGATATAGCCACATATACAGGTAGACAGAAATAAAACAGAGCAAAAAAAGCATAAAAAATAGGGAGAGAAAGGTAAATCCAAAAACTTCTACAAAAAGCCTACTTCACGTACTTTTGATTTTATTTCTCTGGCTGTACTCTATGGGCTTGAACAATACATATCTATCCTAATAATTGATTTTGCTTCTCTGTTTTTATTACTTTAATCATCAAATTAGTTTCTTAAAAAAGGAATGTGATGATAACTGAGCCTTTTTATATTTTGACTGCTAAGATATTAAATTCAGTATAGGCCTAATAACCATCTTTTGCGTTCATTTTTTTGTTATGATCTGCATGAGATAAGAATTTTCAGTTCGTTGGGAAAGGGATACAAGCACTTTGCACATTCTACAGCTACCTGATTTCATTAGACAAAAGAATACATAGAAGCGTGAATAATAGCCATATAGACTTCGTTGTTTTTTACATCCCTCCTGGAACTTAAAGAAGATTTTGGTTACTGGCGAGAAGGGGCTGAAAAACGAATGGCGAAGAGCTAAGAAAAGGGGAATAAGAAAAGAGGGTTTCGAAAATGGGGGAAAATATATATTTAAATTAAAGTGGAAGGAGGGAAAGCGCATCTTCGTTAAGGTTTGGGAAATGCCTACATGAAACGCGTATATTTTGTTTTGTCAGTCTGGCAGCACTGGGAATGACAAGAAAAATCGTTCGGATTTGATGAGTAGGCATTAGGGAGACTTGAGTTTTAAAATTAGGGTGGATATAAGGGGAAGGTACTTCCCTTAAAGGCTTAATATTTAGTTTAGGAGGGAAGTGATGCAATTTCGTAAAGTACACTCATTGACATCTAAGACATTCGTTTTTGTATTTAAATAATTAGCCCAGATTGCTTATTAGCGATCAGTAGGATCCACTATGAATCTTTAATTGAAGAGCATAAAATTATGCTTGACGCTCTGAATCCATTTTGTCTGGTTCAAAAAAATGAAAGATCTTCTAATTTCAAAGAACATATTTCTGGTAAATTGCATTATTTTATTTTTTATTTATTTATTCAACCTGGCGGAGTTAAGGCCATAAGGCCTTCTCTACCACTCAGCCAGGGCAAAAACATCTACTCTTATATAATTCAACGGCCCTAAATAGCGTGCTCACTCACTCGCCCGCTTCGTGAAACATCGGGTATACTCGGCGATGTTCGTCTCTGGCAGTGTAAACTTTCACGAAGAATACAAAATTAGGAATACCGTTTCTTTATTATATAAAGCCTAAGTGAAATGAGCACAATGAACAAATATTCTAATTGTATTTTTACTTACAATTTTCAAAGCTCTGAACCACAAACATTTTTGATAAACTACCAGTGTAAATTTCTTTAAAATCCTGGAGTCAATTAATAATGGCGGGCGAAGCTGGGGGCACCAGCTGTAAAATATTGATGGTTTAACTCTTGAAATATCGCTGATAATAAAAACCCAAACAAACCATTCCTTCCCTTGAAACATTATATAATTTCTGAAAATTACACTGAATTGATCAAATAAAATTCACATCATATTCATCTGTCAACAAATAGTTGAGAAACACTACGTATTATGTGTTCTCAGTTAGCTTTGGAACTGCATAATCGAATCTGAGATCGTTTTTACAGGCGGCGCTTTCTAAACGTGGAATATACTCTGAAGCCGGAATTTTAGCTGTTTCATTAATTATTAACGACTTAGTTTATGAATGATTCGCGTGCAAGTGTTAATAAATATAATGCTTTAATAGTTATTATACTTTTAATTTGCAATTTTTAAATTAAATATCGTGGGCGAAGCCACGGGCACCTACTAGTGAAATACATAATAATAATAATAATAATAATAATAATAATAAAAAATTAAAAACAAGAAATGATATATCTGAATATAGCCTAAGAAACGTACATTAAATACCAAAGCAAAAATTCAAACATAAGTACTTGAATAATATATAATACAAATGACTAAAATAAAGAAATGAAAAAAAGATGAAAGTCTAAACAAATACGTTCTTAGTTATTACAAATAATGACAATTAAAAAAATTACAAATTAGCATCAATTCCTAAATGTTATTGTATACTAAATTTATTAAATGACACTTGAACTGTGAAGTCGTTTGGCAGCTCCTGAGATAGCTAGGCAATGGATTCCAGTGACGAATAGCTGTTGTTATAAACGAATTCGAATAATGTTAAGTTCTGTAAAGAGGCATGGATAGCAAGGGGTCAAGTTGATATGGTGTTACAGCAAATTTAATTTCTGTGTGAGCATTCAGGAATTCTGAGAAATAGGCCTATTATTTAGGAAAATGTGTTTCATGTTATTTACTCTTATAGGTTACTTGTGGATATTTTATTCCTCTTGGATGATTTTATTTATAAACTTAACAGATTCATTTTGAAAACTTAAAACAATAATTGATAACAAGGTCAAATATTCAGTTATACTTAAAAAAAAGAAGAGAGATCAGGTTTTGAAGGGATGGTGTCAAAGAATGTACAAGTAGCCTATATTTGAGTGCTTTAAGAGAAACTGATTTACACAGTGATTTGAACCCATGGAACACGAGATTAATTATAGTGGAAACTTTTTCTTTGGATTTCGACATAGTTTTGACACAGTTTTACATATTGCGTAACAAATTGAGTCTCGGCCCCCCCCCAAAAAAAAAAAATTAGATGATCTTATTCAATGAACGTGAATTCTTATCGCTACTTACGGGAACAAAAGCCTGCAAATTAATACAGGATTTTCATCAGATTAATCTTTGTTCTTTCCTGCATAGTATAAAATGATGCATTATTAAAATACGTGTTTACTAACTTTTTTCATACATTTATCTATAGGCTGTATTTAGCATGTCGAGTGAAGAAGATAAATTATTTTTCAGAAAAAAAAAGAGCGATGTGGGATTTGGAAAAGTTGTTATAAAGACTTAGTCTCGGCACGAGAGTGTACGGAACTGTGTGATTAAAAAATATAACTCTGGAGTGGGAGTAGTTAAGACTTTTTATTGCTCTTATACAGCCCTTCTTTAAGCCAAATTACTGCGTATTTCATCTTTCTTCCCTCCTTGCAACAATTCCATATTCAAATTACAAAATCTTCTGTTTGAAATATGCATTGAATTAAGACCTATAGAAGATTCTGTTTTTTAACATATGAATATTATTCCCGCAGGCGGTGAAGACAGGAGGGAGGGAGGAGACGGGGTTGAGGAAGAGTAATGATGGCATGCACGATCGATGGGGGTCACCTTAATCCTTTCCCTCAAACCGCCATAGGTTTTATGGATTACAACAGCGGGCCTAGTTACCAGCAGAGGGGGTTAGGTTTAATACGCGGTATGCTGCATTCTGACGTCATTAGCCTACTTCCTTACTAGGGTTACGAAAGATAATGTTATATATAATTCAAGTATTGTGATATACTTTTTATGGTACGAAAGAAGTTCTATGAATTACAGACCTAACAGACCTAAGCTTTTAATAAAATAATGGTTAGAGTGCAAGTTATCATGGACCGCAAGCGTAGGCTAATCGGGGAATGCAATCTCGTACTGCCTAAGTAATTCTTTGATTATTAGCTACCATCTAAACATGTTTCTAGACTCACATTTCTAAAGTCTGGCCGTTATAAGAAGGAAACCTGAAGTAAACCAAAACTAGTACATCTGTCCCGTTCTAGCACATTACTCATATGACTTAAGAATAAGACAGACATACTGATTTTTGTTCTCTTCAGATTTCTTTCTTAGCTCGTCTCGGGTATAGTTCATAACATGTAAACTCGTCCGGATACAAAGTAGGCCTAGAACGTTTTTGAAGTGAAACTTCTTTAGCCGCGGTAGGGGTAAATCGAGAGCTTGTGTAACGCTGAAAATCGTCAGGAAAATAGTGTTACGCTCAAAATCAACACGAAATTAGTGAGATGTAACGGCTCGGACTGCACAGAAAACAATCAACTCAATGATTAGGCTTATCCAAAATTTAAAAAACCCAAAAATTCAAAATTCAAACATTCAAAATCCAAAATTTAAAAATTTAAAAATCCAACATTAAAAAATAGAAAATCCAAAATTTAAAAATAAAAAAATTCAAAGGTCCAAAATTTAAAAAAATCCAAAGTTAAAAAATCTAAAATTCCAAAATTAAAAAATCAAACAAAAAAAATCAAAATTAAAACAATTCAAAAATCCAAAATTAAAAAAAATTAAAAATCCAAAATAAAAATTTAAAAATAAAAAATCTAATATAAAAATCGAAAATTAAAAAATACAAAAAATAAAAATTCCAAGATCTAAAATTTAAAAAATCCAAAATTAAAACATTAAAAACTAAAAGATAAAAATTTAAAAAATACATAATCCAAAATTTGCAAAGTCCAAAAACCCAATACTAAAAGTCCAACAGTCCAAAATTCAAAAAATACAATAATCCAAAATTGAAAAAATCTAATAATCTAACATTGAAAAAATCCAGAAATTAAAACAAGTTTCACTTCTGTCGCGTGGCGTCCCACGCACACTTTTTTTTACATCTATTTCACGAGGCTTAGGATTGGGAGCTTGTAGATAAAAAACTGACATGATTGAAATTGTTTGTAATTTGTAATTTTACAGACCTCTATTACTAAATATTGAAATGTTAAGAAATGCTTTTAATAAATTGAGCCTGCAGATGATGCTTCTTGCTAGTAGCTCGTTTTATTTGTCTGTGTTGAAGTAGACTTTGGAATTTAATTTTAGCTTCTGTCTGGAAATCTTTTTAACCTTTTCACTGATACTGTCGTATAAATGCGTTACCTAAAACACTCCATAAAAGCAGTGATATAAGAATAGTAAACTATTATTTTTTGTAAAATGGGAGGATTTTTATCCGAGTGTTACAGTGTATTTCATGGCAACCTCCTATTTTACCGAAATCTTCCTCATTCATTTTAAACTTAAAGCTCACTGATGTTTTCACTTGATGTATGCTTATATAAATATACAAATTTAGCTCCAAATATCTTAAAATATATAATTTCATATAATTGTTTGGTGCCTGCATTAACATTGTAGTGTGGCAAACCATTGTTCAAGTTAGCCCATAAAAGCAGAATCGTAGCATCTTCTGATATGTAGTTAATGTTATCAACTTAGTACATTTTTATTTTATTTTTAAGTAGAGGTTGCTTACATTTGCAATACAGTTTCAATTGCTTATTGCCTATTGTTAATCAAATCAAATACAAATACAAAAATACACAAATAAACAAAAAACATTTACAATTTTCAAAATTAAAGTACAGAAAAGAAAAAGAAAAAAAAAAAAGAACCAACTATTTTTTACATTTTATTTTGCTCTATTCCTGAAGATACAGGCTGCCAAACAAACAAAGATTAACGTGTAAAGATCTTTGCTATGTCCGTCGCCGTGGGTGAGTCGGTAGCGCTCCTGCCTTCCACTCCGGCGGCCCGGGTTCAATTCCCGGCCGGGTCGGGGATTTTTCAGTAGTGAAAAATCCCTTTCCCGGGTTCAGGACTGGGTAGGTTAAGATAATGCACATTGTGCGCGATTCCTTAATTATTTAAAGTAGCTCTATGATCCTCAGTTACTAATAAATGACAAGGATACAATTTATACAAAGTACTACAACGATAATTAATTGCATATTATCGTAAGTTGAAATCTTGCAATCATGGATAGCTGCTACCTTGCTATATATATATATATATATATATTTGTTAATATAGCGAGGGAACCTCTTAATGCATGAAGAGCTATTTCTTTAAGAAAATTATAACACTTAGATTTTTGGTAAGAACACAGAAAATAAGCCTTAGACCTGATTTTTCACGTATGCTAATATGTATTGTACACAGTGTATAATACAGCGTCATAACATGTTACATTAATTCCAGATAGCGTTGCTATCAAGAATCGTAATGATTAAAAGAAGTGTGTGCAATATAAGAGCCTTGGCCATGCAGCTTCGTAGGAGAGTCACACACTAGACAAAAAAAAAAAGAACTACAGATGAATTCCAACTATCCGGATTAATTGGGACCAGACCCGATCCGGAAAACCAAATATCTGGATTATTGGATAATTAATGAAAAAGTCATGTCTTAAAAATACATATTTTGTACAGTACTGTACCGTACTTATATCAATTTTCACATCTTGAACATATCGGTCAGTTAGTTGTTTCCTGACAAACTGCCGATTTTTTCGGCTAAACGTTTTCCTTTTTCGCAAGTAATCGGCCTTGAAAGAGGATTTCCCAAATGCTCGCTGCTGCAAAAACCACTTGAACACGGCTTCAAAGCGATCCGGATAGTTGAAGTTGTACTGTAATAAGACAATTTGTAATGCAGATGTTTATTAATAGGTCACCTATGTACCGATCAGTTATTAGTAGCTGTAATAACACTTACCCCAAACGTTCTCTGTATATTGCCTGTATACATCTGTAGGCCATACCTGAGCAACTGAGGGGAAACGTTTTAGTCCCCCATCCTGCTGTGACGTATGAAACCTGCTCTTCATGTTCAGTGTCACGTCGAAACTGCTTTATGCTGACGTCAAGGGCGACTGTAGTGGGAGACATTACCCCACCATACAGTGGCACAATGTGCACCAGTTGCGCACCCGTGGACATTGTCTTGGGAGGAAGCCCCGCGTCGTGCTGTTCGTACATCTGTGTCCTAACTGAATATATTACGTGACCCGAAGATTTGTCAGCCTCGCTATGGCCATTGTACTGTAAGGCCCTTGAAAGGGGAGATAAATTGGTTATATAAAGATAGAAGTACAGTAGTAGTAATAATAATACACCAATATTCTTAAAATAACAATAATAATAATAATAATAATAACAACAACAAATAACAGCAATAGAATCAATTAAAAAAAAAACATATGGTTTTTTCATCAGAGAGTATCTACAATGGTCTGTATGAAACTGATTTTAATTGCCTGTAAAGTCTAGTCCATCCTTTATGGCCTGGGTGGCGTGGGCCGCAAAAGGTCCCTACTGTGGGATAGATTATATTAAGAGAATTCACGAAGAAATGTACTGTAGTACTCCAAACTCTTGTTTTATGACTGCTCCCATTATCAACATCCATTCCTTCGATCGTTATTCTCTAATAGAGTTGCTAATACTAATAATAATATTGGTTAAGAGCATGTAGTAGGCCTACTACGCATGTAGTAGAGAATGCAGTTAAAAATCTGTATAATAATTTTAAAAATTAAATTAATAATAGTAATATAACCATAATAATACTTATTGTTTATATGATTGTTGTCCACCGCTGTGGCGTAGGGTATGCGTTCTCTCCTCTCACGCAGCGGGCCCGGGTTCGATTCCTGGTTGGGACAACCTATACCTGGGCCGTCGTAAGGTTGCACTTTCCATTCTACAAGTTAAGTTGCCAGTATCAAATATTGACAAATGAACTACTCGACTTCGTTGCGTACTGACAAGGAGGTGCCGATCGGCATTATTCGGCTGTATTCGGCCTTGAACATTCGAAACTATGTCTAATCCCTCAATTATCATTTTTCAGTTCTTCCATTCAGTAATTTTTTATATTTATGTAATGTAATATTATTCCGTGCCCATAGTTTCACCAAAAAAATCCATATCGTTCCTTTACACAAAGATTTATCCTGTTATGTGTGGAACATCGTGCACCTTCACATGATAAATATTCACTTTATTGCTTCGTGGTATCATAGCTCAGTGGTTATGGTGCTGGATAGTTATGCAGAAAGTTAGGGTTCGATCCTAGGCAGGGTACTATTTTTTTTCATACTATTTTCAAACGCAAATACAGTTTATGATTTTTAATTTTTAAAATTAGCTGTCTTATATTTTGTTGTATAATATAATTTGTAGCGTATAAAACCTTATTATCAGTAGTGAAACCCTCGGCGAATTAAAAGATCGCCTTAAGCGGCGGAACCTATTAAAATTCTTTTCAGGTAGAGGGACAAGATGTTCCTCTTTTCGCACGATTCTCCTTCTTTACTTCCTCTGCCCATTACCTTAGGTCCTATAGGTAGAGGAAGTGTTGTTTTCGATCCCTAAAGTCCGACTTTAGTTTTTTACATAAATACACGTTTTGAGGCCCTCGTGGTGAGTTCTGGGTCATTTCGTTAAAAAAAATGGGAAATGGGCGAAGAGCTGCAAAATGATGTGTGTACTCTTATCAAAAGTCGTGGTGATATGCAGAAGACCTCGCGCATAACCACGCCGTGTTTCTTGAAAGTTCTCAATGAGCTGTTTTATGGATACCCGTGTTCAAGGAGTTTGTTCTATTAATAATTAATTAAAGCAATTAATTATCAACACACGGTATCAAACTCACAATGAGAGGAGCATAGAATTTTTGCTAGAAGTACTGAAGAGAAGAATTATTAATTGCAACCTATAAACGGCATCCCTATATATAGGCCCTGATTTATAAATTGGCAGATTAAGCATTTGCCCAGGGCGGCAAACCTAAAAAGGGTGGAACAGTTTTAGGGGAAAGGTGTTATATACAAAAAAAACTTTTATTACATAACAACAGTGTGTTCCTGAAAATAACTCATGGCAATTTTGTCAAGACGAATATGGTGTCTTCAAGATTTGTTGAATAGATCGTCAGAATTATCAGAAGTTGAAAGTGATACTTCAAAGTTTTGTAACTTTTATCCAAAGATATCAGTTGTGACTTGTCCAATGAGTGTGTACATTTAAAAATGTCTGAGCTTAAAATATATTTAAAAAAACCTGAAATGCATATTTATTTGAAGGACAATAATTTAGAAAAACAAACTTGAAAAACTGGAAAAAATATTTAAATTGTTACTAGAATATTTTTTACTTTACCACAAACTAACTGTACTGCTTAAGGAATGTTTTCAAGAGCCTAAAATATTATGTAATCGGCCCTCCTTAATAAGTTGAACTTATTAGATTGCATGGTATGAAATTAAGAAAGTGGGTGGTATGAAATTATAACATTCCAGAAAACCAACGTTGATTGCTTCACATGGAAAAACTCTTTTTGTTAAAAATATTTACATATGATTATGAAATAGACTCAGTTTGATAAAAATGTTAAAATTCACTAAGCCCTTTTAAATGTGAAAGTTCTCAGAAATTGTAGAAAATCTGTATGGCTGGCTCCACAGGGCGTAATTCTTTATCATAAATCTAGCATATATTATTATTATTATTTGACAAATTTTAACGATTGTCTAAAAAGTAGTGTACGATACACGTGAAAAAATTATTTTATTTTGCTCGTAGGATTGCTGCATTCGCTCTTAAGGGCTCGTTTCGCAAACATAGCAAACTCGCAATTAAAAATCTCGTTTTAACATTTGGATCATTAATTATTTTGTTCTAAAATATTTGTTTTAATATATGGTACCTGTAATACATGTTTTATAAACATATCTTAATTTAAATTAGCATATGTTTTATAATTACCAAATAACCTAGTCTATATTAAATATTTTTGAAAGTTTCAAAGATCGATTATATTACATAATATTGTCAGAGGTTTTAGGTAATTGTTTTGCAAATGAAACTGCAATAGCAATCATGCATTTTTCTCCAAAACAAAATTACTTTTATTTTTTAATAAATGTTGTGAAGCCTGGGATTACTTGCAATAATAAAACGCTATCGGGATACTATTGGTTTATACTTCGGTAAAACTCAAACTTAACACTAAAACAGTAACTTGGGGTAGGTGGTAAAAGTAAAAAATTAAACGGGCTATTAACAAAGTTTTGCCCAAGGTGCAAAGTACGTGAAATCTGGATCTGCATTTATAGATTTGACAAAAAGTATAAGGCAGGTAATTTTAAAGATTAAAAATTAAACACTGCATTTAAATCTTAAAAATATAGTGAATAAATAAATAAAAAAAATTACAGCATAGGGTGGGATTTGAACCTAGGACCCCTAGCTCCACGATCTAGCACCTTAACCATTACACCACTTATAATTTTGTCAAGGAACGAGAATAATAGGGATGTAAAGCATTATGCTTTCTCTGATACCATTAGCCTTTGTATATGAACAATGCGATTTTTTATTAATAGTGTATTTGTGTTTGTATTTGTATAAATACTATTAATACTGAGACGCAATACATTAATTACGGAAAAATGAGATAGAATCCCCTAATTCAAGCATGCAATGTTCGAAGCCGAATGGCTTCTGTCTGTCAGTGAATAGAATTAATTGCAGTGCAGCCAACGTAAATATGCATATAGTTGAAACTGGAAAGTGCAATGTTACAGCGGCCCAGGTATAGGTGGGGTTTTTTCTGGGGGTTTTCCTTACCTGTGAGACAAATGTCGGGTAACTTTAAGCCCTTCTGGTCCCCAGATATCATCTGACCGTCATTATCATCTTCAAACCCATCCTCACCTTGTTTGGAGTGAGTGTGTGAATGGTGTGTCTCGTCCTATGTGTTGGTGTTGTCTCGGAGGTGGCCCCGGCATGGGGCTGATCACGCATCCGGGGAGGCCCTCCATATCCTTGTCTGATCAAAAAAGTATGTATGCGATCCAAAGATAATCCGTCTCCCGACAGGTCGCGGCCCTGTAAGGCCTGGGCGGCTTGGGTCGCTTAAAATCCTAAAAGGGAGAGGTAAAACTAAGATAAAGAAAGAAAGAATAATATGATTATTGTATAAATAACTCACTAATTTGTATTCATTTAAAAGCCTTTCATAGGAACATTGGCCTATAACATAAATAAACAACAATGCTCATAGGCTACATTCGCCAGCTTTGGCAACTTTAAACTTGAAAGGAACATATTTTAATAGAATGGTCCTCCGGAAGAGTTGGAGTTGCCAGCATCCGTCCTCAACAGATACAGTATTCACAATTTTTTCTTCAAGACTTTACTCACTTGAATGTTGACGTTGGCAAAGTAAACCTCAATATGGCTGCTTTCACTTCGATTTTTTCCGTCTTTTCTTTTTTAGTTTTTCTCTCTTTCTTCTGTAGATGTAATTTTTCTCAACCTCCCTTCATCTCAATTTCCACCCTCCCCCTTATTTCACCCTTCCCGTTCTCTCTTCTCGACCAAATGACGCCCGGAAGAAGAAGAGTCGGAGCTGGTGGGGTGAAAAGGGGGCATAGAAATGAGGAGGGGGAGTAAAAATAAGATTCGCTGGACCCTGCAGGATATAAAACAGAGAAAGAAGTCAGTGGGCGAAGAGCGGCAGGGGGAGAATGAGGGATGATTTTTGGTTGGCTTTTAATTTTAGCGCAAGAAAATTTATCGTGATTCTTTTTTTTTCTTGTTTCTCCTCGCGTTTTCTACCTCTCTCTTTCTTTTGTGGAAAGTAGATTGCTTCTTGGCGGTTGGCCGTGTATTGATTTGTAATGAAGAACTGTTTCGTGGACAGGGTGGTCGACGGTTTTGCCCAACTCTAAACCAATCTACAAATCCTGCTACTCATCCTCCGTTCCCAAGAGCGTAGAAAAGACACAGATTTATCCCCTTGTTTATGGCACTAAGAAGTGAATAAAATTCAAACAAACAAACTAACTAACTAACTAACTAAAAGAAAACAAAAACAAAACAAAAAATTCCCTACACAAGAATCGCTTGCGAAAGTTAAGATTTAAATAATGTTTCCTCGTAATCTGTATTAGAGATAAAAGTAAATATTGTATTGTGGTTTTCACTGTATATTCCCAATCAATAAGTGTGTTCCCTATGCCGGCCATGGAGGCCCAGGGGGTTCCAGGAGGTTGAGGCTCCCCGTTTTTGGACATTCGGCACACGAAGGTGGTAAGGTTGTCAGCCTTAGGAACGGCCGCCTTTACCCCAAGGATTGCTCCTGGTACTCATTTCTGTTAGAGGCTGAGTCAACCCCAGGGCCATGGTGCCACCAGAAGGATTAGGTCAATTGAAAACCACTCCAACGACCTCATCGGGGATCGAGCCCACGACCTTCCGGTTTGTAGCGCCGCGCCTCAACCACTATGCTACGGCGTACCCCCATTCCCAATCAATGGGACACATAAAAACCGATAAGGGCAAAGACATTGAGGAAATATAACGTAGAATCCTTCATGCTCTTTTTGCATTGTGTCTAAAATAACTTAGGCTATATTTTGGTTTCCCAGCGACTCGTTAATGCTTCATAAACTTAACCCGTCTATTTATTTTTTATTTCACTTTATTTAATAATGAAAATTATAGTTGAATTGAATCAAGCCAAGCTGAAGAAAAATATCGACTCACTAAAATTATCTATACAGATAATGATACATTTTGTATTTTACGCAGTAACATGTATACCAGTCTATCGCTGTGGGGTAGGGGATGCGTTCGTTCTCCTCATACAGTGGGCCCGGGTTCGATTTCTGTTCGGGACAAGTCTCCTAGATGGATTTTTTGTAGGGATTTTCCTCATCTGTGAGAAAACTTGTTGCCTTTGCGGTCCTCGGATATCATCTGGCCGTCATTATCATCTTCATCCAGTCCGTGTCTTGTTGTGAGTGTGTCTTGTCCTATGTGTTCGAATTCTCGAGGTGGCCTCGGCCTTTGGCCCGGGCGGCGTGAACCGCATAAACGTCCCTTCAAAAGAGGAGGTAAAGCTCTGAGAAAGAAGAAGCGTGTATACCATCGTTGTTCTTTTATTCCTTTCCATGTTAATTTTCCTATTCTTTTATTTGTTCTAATGGTATTAAAATCCATATTGTAGTACCGTTGAGCTCGATCAATAAAATAAATAAAATAACGATGAATGTCGAAAGGCCTAGGCATAAAATAAAATATAAGTTGAATTGCTGGTATCAAGTATCCATTTTATTTATTTTGCTGTTCTAATGGACTAAACATCTTATGAAATATTATGTAATAAATAGTAGCCTATGTATTATTCTTTCTCAAAAGGCAGCCTCGTAAGTCGGGGAAACTTGACTGAAATAAACAAAAATTTAAAGAATTATTTACTGGATAAGTTATATTACAATACATACGATACTCGTTTGCTTGTATAGGACTATTTTGTTTAATATTATATTTTGTATTTCAAAAAGGATTTCTCATTTCATTGTACAGGCTACTTCCATTGTCAACACATGATTAAATATTGGTTATATTTTTATTATTATTTAACGACGGTTGTGTAGGTCTACTGCTACTAAGACCTGTAACTGTCGCCAGTATGCAGGAAAATTTATAAATTTTGCCTTACTAATTGTAAAGGAGTCATTTTACACTTCTGAAAAGTTTAATTAGTTTAAAGTTCAGTAAGTCAAAATATCTACCCCAGTCTCTGTAGACTACAATCTTACGGTGTGGGGGTTCGTATCCGGTTAAATGCATACATTTTTGGGCTGGGATGATTGTTTCCTAGCTTTCGACAGCTGACTCTATTGATTTTTTCGGCAGTTTCTATAAAACACAGACCTTTTCCCGAACCAATTCACTCCTCCCAGAAGACAGCGAAGATTCTGAAAGCTCGGATAAACCCATCCCACTCAGTGGGAGCCCGAGAAACCACTATTCAAAAGCAAGATTTAATCTAACCGGTGCCTTCTTCTGAGAGACATATAGGCCTAGGCTTGGGCTACACTTATGGTGGTTTCCCGTTTCCTGCGCCAAGTGAGTAAGTGAATAGAAATGAGATATTGGTGAGATGAATCCACAATAGTCATCCTCATGTCTCGAGCGGTAGGCTTAGGCTATATTAAATGTCGTGAGTGTAAGGAGGGTTGGATTCGAATCAGCGCAGAATAGATTATCTTGCTGTTGAGGTTTTCTAACGCACTCATTGCGTCAACATGTTCATTATTAGCATATTATTACTACTACTATTCATTATTAGCATATTATTACGGTTATATCTGCTGCTACTACTTCTACTGCTACTACTACTAATGCTGCTACTACTACTAATCCTACGTTATTAAGTTATTTATTATTATACAAGGCGTTTTAAAAATAATCATCCGAAATGAAGGTGATATATTCATAGGTAGGCCTAATCCCATGAGAGTTGACGAGTTTATCGATAGATTTTATTTATCTGATGAAACTCGTCAACTCGAGTTGGATTTATTAAGACTATTCCATGAATAAAAATGTAACGGATTATACAAATAATAATTACTTTCGTGCTTTGTTGTATAAAAACAAAACTGACAGCTCCGAGATCACGGCATACTATGAATCAACCATTCATGAATCGATTGGAGTTACCATGTCCATGTTGTGACCAGTGCTACGATTCGAGTTACCACGTCCATGCTGTGACCAGTGCTACCAATTGTGCATATAAGACATAGTTAACTTCATTCAGTTAAGCTAACAGTAGAACAGAATAAAAGCACACGAACTGGCTTGCACCGAATTGAAATTGTGTTTTTATACGACGTACATTTATATTATCTCAATTTCCAAACAAGTTATGTTGTATAAAATAATTTGTTTTTGTGCTGTTTAATGGCAACATATGACATATTAATCACTGCACACTGATGTTTTCGTGTCCAATAACGAGCAGACGGTTTTACCCGATAAAATGCCATCCTCGCGATTTATACAAGAATATTGTAAGATAAACGGCCTTGATTGGTATATATCCGAGGAATTGCTAAACGTTATTGGTCAATATCAAACACGGGGTGTATGAGTGGAATAGTCTTCTAAAAACATTTAGGCCTACATAGAGAATTGAGATAAAATTTTCAATACATTCAGATGTATCAAGTTTTGAATGCCACGGCTACAAATATTCTATTCTCGTTTTTTGTCTTATGAACAATAGAGGATCTATAGCACTTCAAACTCGGATGAATTTTTTTTAGAACACAGTGCATTATAATAATATTACATTTAGCCTATTATTTTTTACTATTATTCTCGTTTTTTGTCATTATTATTTAAAAAGTCCCGAATAAGTTGATTCGTAATCAACGATCAGGGTGTAAATTAACTTTACGGGATAGTGTTGCTATCAGTTATTACTTAATCCTGTATTGAACTGACTAGAATTAATAGAGTTGCTGTTTGTTGGAACTTGGTGTTTGCAATGGGCACTATTTGATTCTGGTCGACTGACTAACCGGCTGTGCTGATGTCTGATTGTTTTCATCCCCGTAGGCGCCGAATCGAGCCGGCAATTTGTGATGGTGGTGGATGTCACATAGCTAGACAATATAAATTGATTACTACGAATTACAACAGCAGCAACTACCCCTAGCTGGACGCATGCAAACAGATTTCTCTTCTTAATTGCCTCGTTACTATTGCCCCTAGTTCGTGGAAACCAATACATTTCTTAGAGTTCATTATGAAAATCTATGTAATTGAACAGAAGGGTGGCACTTTTTTCACTAGCACTTTAGGTTCATCCTGTGCCTCAAGAAGTTAATTACGACCGTGGAAAATTAGGTCCGAGCCAGCTCGGTACAGATTTTCTTGGTAGGATTTCTAACGCGTTCATTGCCTCATCTGAGCTTCTGTGTAAACTAGTTGCGGACTAAACACGAAAATATATCCTAGTTGCGTACCCGCATTATTCACCAGACATCCAGGTTGCGTACTCCTTGAATATTGAGATATCAGAGTTGCGTGTCGCACATTTTCCTTCCCGCTTAAGGGTATATGTACCGTGAAATATTTTGAAATTTATGTTTTTTTGTTTATAGCACTAAAACATTGTGCTGAATTTTCTGCATCCATTGATATATAGTTTATATAGGTTTAGAAATTATTTGTGCCATTTAAATGGACATTTAAATATGTTTACACGCTCTGAGCCATGTCCTTAGAAAGGTCAGATGAGAAATTCACTATTAACTTAAAATTGAATTTCCCGGTAACTCTTATTTTACACACATATTATTAGTTAGCTCCACAACCATTAGAGATAGAAGGCTGAAATTTTTTACACTAATTTTACATGCACATATGCATAAAGTAGACTACAATGATGAATATAGGTATAAAATTAAAGAAAATGTGTCATGAAATATTGATCACATTTGAAGATATTTTATATGCGATATATAAAAATTAATTGCTTTAAAAATAATAACTTTAGCTGCATGAAAGTAGTCTACTTTGTAGAAAAATATGTTCATTATATGCATTAAAAAAATAAAAGGTGTCAGAGAAACCAGAAAAATGCTATCTCTACAGGAAGTGATAAGTGCATCTGAATTAATTTTTTTCATGCTCCTATAAAACATGTAATTTGAAAATAGCTTGGTCAATTTTTTATACTTTTATCAGCTAGTTATGTTCTAGTAAGCCATGTTATAGGATCCTGTAATTTTTGTCCACTTTTGAGTTCATTTTCTTGTAAAATTTTAATATTTTAGAACCTGCATTTTTAAAATATTTTTGTGGTAGTTCACGTACATATACCACCAGACTGAGGACTGGCCACTAAGTGCAATCCGCCTTGGTAGGTGTCGTTAAAAATGTGTGACTGAATATTGTAACATTTACGGCAGAAATTTGTGTGCTACGGCATTGATGTACTGTAATCCGGTTTTTTTAGCTTTATCTAAATTGGATCATTTTCTGTTGTAGAAATTTCTCCTTGTCCACTGCTTTCTTGTTTCGTCTGATGTTAACCTAATTCAGGTAAGCTAACAGCAGAATAGAGTAAAAGCGTACGAACTGGCTTGCACCGAATCGAAATTGTGTTTTTAATCAATGTACTTTTATATTATTTTAATTTCCAAATAAGTTATATTCTTTAAAATAAGGCGTTTTCATTCTGGTCAGGGGCAGCATGTGACGTATTAATCACCGCACGTTGATGCCTTACGTGTCCAGTAACAAGCTGACGTTTTATCAGATAAAATTGCATTCTTGCGATCCGAGGAAGGATATTATAAGATAAACGATCGTGATTGGTCTATATCCGAGTAATTTCTAAACGTTATTGGTCAATATCAAACACGCGGCTTATGAATGGATTAGTCTTACTAATGCCAGCAAAAACTGCTTGTGATGATAAAGAGTTAGTGATGCTGGCTGCGAATCCAGAGGACCGGGCTCTGTTCCCCACATGCACATCATCCCGCAAATGGTGGTAGATATCGCAACTGTTGCCTGAGTAATCTTATTCCGTCTTGGGACATAGTGGCTGGGCATCTGGTTTAGTTTTAAGGTTTCAACGTGATTAAGATTCCTCTTACGTTGAATGAGGTGTCAAACCACGTAAAACTTTTCTGTTAACATTCTGTCTTTTTCATCTTCAATACTATTTGACCCAATGTATTGCATATGATAGTATCTGTAAAGTCGAGGCACTTGAATTATCCTATTATATATTAGAACGAAAATACTGTTTTACTGATTCAAGTACATTGCTCTGCCAGTACATCTGATACTCTCTCTATAGGCTACACTATACTTCCAAAAATGCAAATTACATTTTAGTTAAAATGGGTCTCTCTCTCCCTGTCTACACTTTTCTTTAGAAATTTCTGTTCTTCTCTTTTGTTCAAGTATTCTTCTTTTCCTTTGTTTTCACGCCTTTACCCCCACTTTTCCTTTATTGTTCAGATATTACCGTGCAGAGCGGCGTCTTGCCCCGCTTTTGTGTTTTTATTAACAGTACGTCTCTTTTCCTAGCTTCTGCTTCTGTACGAGATAATTATTTTTCTTGTTTCTTTCAGAATGCTTTTGTTCTTTTGCTTAGCTCCGTTGGCTTGTCGAGGCTCTGTGAAAATGGACGTCGTCTTTCTTTTTTTTTTACCCTCCCCTTCTTAGCCCCCCTCTTCTTCCCATACATGGTCATTGAGTTAAAAGAACAAAGAACTTCTTCTTGAATTGCGCACTGCTATCGTCTTATTGTTTTTCTTTTCTCTCAGTAATACTGTAGTCTTCTCTGCGCCAGAAGTTAGTGTGGGCTATGATATCCAATCAAAATTCAGAAAGTTTGAACAATATGATTCTACTGTTTACTTCCTGTTCGCTCCCTTTTCTGTTATTGTTCTGGATAATGTATACGATTTGTATTTAGCAGAAGATTTTACATTTCAGATGTCCCATGAATGCAAACTTCTTCTGATTACGTGTGCAAACGACGTTGAATTTAGGATAACGTGATTTAACAGTAATAAGCTATTTATGTAGGCCCACCTTATATAGGTCTATAGGCATATAGCACTATAAGTTCAGTAATCTAACATGGAATAACAGACAATACAGATCCTAACTACAGAGTCTCTGGGTGAATCTTCTCAATTTTAAATGAGAGGATTTACTAATTTTTGCTTTAAAAACTCTTCATTGTAGGCCTATTATTGGCATGCAATCTAAAGGCGATAAAGGTAACAGTACCTGTAACATTTTCTTGACAAACATTTTAATTTAGAAAGCATGATAACTAGTAATATTAATTATACTATGATATTTTTATTACCGGTATTCATTAAATAATTAATTATCTATAGGCGAGATAATTAATTATTTTTTTCTATGAGGAAAATCGAAGGCAGAAGTGTTCTTGAGTTACGATGTGAATCAAATACTAAAGAAACTTGTAAAAAACCTATACCGAAACCGATGGTGGCAGATACTTTAGGTCTATCCCATTTAGTAAGGATGTGATGACTATTCCGGGTAAAAACAGTAAGCTTATACTTAGCATTGCTAATTCACCGTAACCAAAATTCGTTATTTAAGATAAAAAGTAAAAAGTGTTCCCTATTACAGGCCATGGAGGCCCAGAGGTTGAGGCTCCCAGATTTTTAGACATCGGCCTTACGCACCGGCCGCATTTACCCCAGGATTGCTCCTGGTACTCATTTCTGTTAGAGGCTGAGTCGACCCCAGGGCCATAGTGCCACCAGAAGGATTAGGTCAATTGAAAAATTCCAACGATCTCATCGGGGATCGAACCCGCGACCTTCCGGTTTGTAGCGCAGCGCCTCAACCACTACGCTACGGCGTACCCCCGTTATTTAAGATAGATTACTTAAATTTTTGTACATTAAGTTCTTACCTAATATACCGGTATGTGTCTTTTTGAGTATTTCTGTAGCATTAACAAAAACACACAACTGCTAATGACTTTGGTGTCAAATGCAGCACATTAGGAAACTAAAAAATAAACATAAAATACCCCATGTCATGTGTTTAAATATTATAGACCTACTTTCTGCGGTAAAAAAAAATGTTTATCTACCGGTATGTTTATCTACTAATTTATTTAACTCAGCGAACTGAAGGTATTTAATTTTCAGTTCACTTGCAGGCTTTATTCCTGCTGTTGTCCTAATGTAGGTCCTACAAGAATGCACGAAACTATAAAAACGAAGTGCAGTTTGAAATTAAAACAACAATAGGCCTATTAATCTTGATGAGGACTTAAGATTATTTTTGTTGAAATATGGGTTACCTATGTAAACATTGATAAAAACATGGGCGTTTTATTGGTCTCTCTCCTCCATAATTTCACTCCAGCTTGGGTCAAACCAATTCAGAAATGAGTTTTTACGATATAAGACGCTTTTCAGTAATTGGAGCTGTTGCCTAGGTGATGAGGTAGAAGCTTTCAAGTTTCTCCACTAGTCGGTGATGTTGTAACCTGCTTCACAATGTCCCCCCGAGTTCGTTCAGTTTCACAAACTTTTAATTAGTAAAACGGGAAAAAATAAGAGAGGAAATTAAAAAAAAAGAGTGAAAGGAGTAAAGCTAGGGACGGTTCGATCAACTTTTTTCTCTCTCTCGTTCGTTTTCTCTTTTCTCGAAAATAGGGGCTATAGAAAGTCTTTGACATAAAGTTAATAGCATTCTGTTTTTTTTTCTATGAGATGTGGAATAGAGGCCATAAGTGGTATAAACTTTTATAATAAGCGTGGGTTTTTGTCATGCGCATAAATAAATGGAACACTTATAGTCGGAAAAAATACCAAAATGGTAATTGGATAAGAGGCGATAAAGAATTTATAGATACTAGGCCTATATTTCGCAATGATAAAAATGAACTGAGCAACTATTGCTTTATGATATCTACTTAGGTGTATTTAGTTATGTTTTGTGTAGGCCTATCAAGTCATCAAATGGTTGCACGGTTTTTAGTTGTGATCTTTCACGCTTGGATCAGCGTTGGAACAAAATAGTTGTGTATTTGTGTTTTCATAGTGCACAAATTGTTGACAAATAGAAATTCAGATGGTTCCCATGGACGTAGTGAAAGTAGGTGCTATTTGGGCTATTGTAGCCAGAACAGAGACGACGTAGCCTATACACTTCATTTATAGCGTGAGACCAACTTTTTAAAATACTAAGAATTATCCAGATAAGCGTTCCGTGCTTTGATACTTTCGGGTCTCATTGGTGCTTCGGGAAAACCCAAAATATAGAAGTGTCATTAAGGGAGAGATGTCACACATTTTCAAATGAATTAATATTTCGGGTAACACGATTTTAAAATATCTCAATAAAATTTTATAATTTCTCATTTAATTTGCAAGTTAAGTCCACATAAATAAAAACCAGAAGTAGGCCATATGAATAGCACAAAGTTCGGCACGAGCATTTCGCACTGGAATCGGTGCTGGATCTAGGGAAAGAATATTTCTCTCGTAACGAGTCCTTTCAAGGTTGTGGTTCAAATGTTATTCCATTTCAACCTGTATTAAAACATGCATTCATTTTCTTCCCCTTCCACCTGTCCTTCCCCTCGACATTTTTTATATACGATAGGCCTACATCAATATCTAGGCCTACTAGAAAATTAGCAAGCGTACGTCTTGCCGATCTAGTACATCTAGTGGATTCATGTGGATTCAAAGTAGAATCATGTGGATTAATGTAGTTGCGTGTGGATTTAATGTGGATTAATGTGGATTCAATTCTAGATATCAAACAAAAATCACATCTTTCATTTTTACGGTATATGTGTGTTAAGTTTCAAATCATAGGCTATTTCAGTGTTAAGTTTCAAATCACAGTTCATTGTTAAGTTTCGTATCACTGGTCAGTTAAATCATAGTTCAGTGTAAAGTTTAAGGTCAAAATTTCAGTTTAGCGTCGAGCGTAACATATGAATTTATTATTCAGGTAAATTTATGTTACATTGAATCCACATAAATCCACATACATCCAGATTAACCCACATGAATCTACATTGAATCCACTTTGAATCTTCATTAATCCACATGAATCCACTAGATGTAGGTCTACTAGATCGGCAAGACTTAAGCTTGCTAATTTTCTCATATCTATTATTGATCGTGGGATTTACTAATCTTTTACTTATGTACTACGCATTCCACAGTTTTAGATTATCGATTGGACACGTTTATTTAATTAATAATAATTAATATCTTTTGTAAGTATTGTTTAATTAAATGAGAATGAATTAAAAGAATAATATGATTTGAAAAGGTACACTTGTTAGGCTGTTTGTTACATTGATATATCATTTTTTGGTTGTTAATTAAATCAGGCGATAAGATTCAGTTTAAATTCTTTCTCTATCCGTGTCATAGATATGTTCCTGTGTTTTGCGTTGAAATTCGATGTTTGAATTTTCAGCATTATTAAACTTACGAGGCCCTACTGAACAAAAAATAAATATGTGTTTGTGTGTCTGTGAACAAAACACATTTAAAAACAATGATTTGTATTTGGGATCCTATCTCTTGGGGAAGTGATACAAAGATTGATCTTATTTTACTGCCACTGTACGCGAAGAAAACTTCATTTTTTGTCAACGGCCCCAACGAATTTGTTTAAATTTTGTACACAAGATGCTTATGCTACGAGCTAAACTTTTCGGCCAATTGCTGATGTTTTTCGCAAAAATTCTCCGAATGATAGTTATAAGCAAGTCATTTTTTGCACAAAATCAGACTTTAATTCTTCCCTTGCGAACAGTAGCCTACATCTTTGCATGAGGATGGAACAACTGAATATGCACTCTTTGCAATATGTCCCCCTATGATCATATTTTATATCAGTGTGTGAAGTGAAACAATTGCATTGCTCAGTTGTATATACATCTACTTGTTCAGTGTGTCTATCTGTTGCTCTTTCACTCAAAAATTGCTCAACTGATAGAACTGAAATTGCACACGAAGTAAGTTTTTGTAAGTTATTCAGAAATACGTAGGACTATAGCTGCTTTTCGACCGTTTCTAGATGATGACCGTTTTGAAGTTTGCAGTAACAACCGGTATCTTCTTTGCCGATATTTAGCGTTACTAGACTACGACAGCTGCCAAATTGACTGTTCTTTGTTTTTTCACAAGCAAAACAAACTGCCAAGGAAAACACATAGGCCTAGTAATCTTTTTACAAAGTCTGTTGACTGAAAACGATTCGGATGAAGCCCAACAACAGAGATTAGAATTAGATTCTCTGGAAGTGCGAAATGCTCTACCCCTACAGTCGCTCTCTTCTTTTTTCCTTCCACGTGTCACTGGAGTAGTCCCAAAATCAACCGGTTTAGCTGTCTCTAACTGGCTCTTGAAATATAGTAGTGGGGACGAGAGGGAGGATCATTTCGCACTTCCAGTGCCGTCTTTCCCGGGCCTCCTCTAAGACCACCGATCTAGCGAGGCATCGGAAGAACAATCTCCAAAGAGAAACACTACGAATATTGTATACAAGTTCATTCTTTAGATTATGTTGTTCACAAACTGCCCCCAAAAAATATACAAGATGTTTTAATAAATGAAACAAGTCGAGTAACCAGCTAGTCCCAAATGAAACCATAAAATTAACTAACAATGAAAATTTAGAAATGACTGACTCTTGATTTAGCACTGCATCAGGTACAACTGACAGCGCTCAGGGGTCTGGATATTAATCCGAAATTTATAGAGCCTTAATTACATTTCTAGCCAAGGGTGTATAAATCTCAAGTGAGAACATGAAGCCAGCTTTTGAGATGATGAACTTTTACAATTGGAATGAGTCTTAACATCGAAGGGGCTTGAGATACAAAGGGTGGGAGAAAGGTTTAAACCAAATCCATGCATCTTATGTTACACCCTCCCTCACATCTAAATTTTCTACACGTCTGTTTTTCTTGTCAGTCCCTTAATAATAAGGAAATCCTTTAAAAATTTCCCTGGCGTTGTGATTTAAAAGGGGTGGTTGGATAGAAAAAATACATTTTGAGAAAATAAAGAATAAATGAGTTGAAGGGGGTACCAGAAAGAAATAGGGTGGAGCTGTTTAAAGTTCTGACAAGTCAGCAGAAAATGAACACCACAGGATTGTCGGAGGGTGAAGGGAAAGAATGCGTCAGGATTGGAGGATAGTTTTGTGTTTTAAATAGCTTTAGCTGCAGTAAATTGCAAGGATTTCTTATATAATTACCTTTCTTTCCGGCCCGATAGACATCACCACAAGGAGCCATACTCTGTTTCTGACAATGCCAATTAGTATACGACTTCTCATACTTTGTGTAATCACTGAAAAGCAGTGTGGGAATTACACTAATAAGGACGATAGGGAAGGGATGTTAAAAAGTTAGGTTTCCGCTTGAAGTCTTTAAGAAAATCACTGACTTAAATGTGAGAAGGCTTTTCGATGTATTTATTGCTGAAGCTAGGATTAGCATGGATCCCAAATCATTTCTGGCTGAAACCCTTAAGATATCGTATGCATATACGTTTGAAATTCCACTTTTATACATTTTAATATTAGTTTCATATTATTGAAGAGCCTAATATGTCCAGTATCATAACATACATAGTAGACTATGTGCAGTTTATATCGAAGAGTAATAGTAACATTATATGAAGTGTGCGCGCACTCTATCTAGCGTGGTTTGGCAAAGTGAATAAACCATTTTATTTTGTAATTAGATGTGTTGAAAATTGTTAATTAATGAATACCAGTTATGAAAGGAAACGTGTAGGCTTATTCTGTCTAAATGAAGCTATAAAATAATAATACTATCTGGTTTTGAAAATTGTCTAGTTCTAGTAAAGTGAAGTAGGCCTATACTTAACTTACAGTTTCTGCTTTTCAAAACTGATCATTTTTACATTTTTCTAGTTTCTAATGTGGCATACATTTTTAAAAAATTAGTTAGAAACCTCATTCCTGCACCAAATGAAAGTTCATTAAATCTAAAAGGTAAAGTAGTAAACAAGCTCGAGTTTGAGAGATCATGGAATTAAATCCATGAAAATTTAATTCCTTCTTTTTGAATGCTGTAAAAATGATAGTTGAATTATTTTGACACATGTCAAGGAAAAATATAGCCTAATAATTTTTTTAAATTGGGTTTTTTTGTGTAACTTGTATTTATTTTAGTGTTGACACTAGGCCTTTTTATTTCAAAATACTGTAGCCCTCCAGACATTTTTGAGAGTTCATTGTATTGAATTTCGTTACCTTAATGAGTCTTGACTCACTGTAGTAATTGAATTAAATTTAATTTTCGATCCGGACATAAAATATAATTTGTGGTTTTAAATGGCTTCAACTGGAGTAAACTGTAAATATTTCTCAAGTTTTATTTATAAACAAAGGTTAACAAATTAATGTTCTTACATTCATAAATCTGTATCATCTCTCATGATTGTGGGTATAATCGTAAACATTGTGGGGTGTGATATTGTACCGTGTTTATTCTTCGGTTTAAAGAAAAGTCAGGCCATACTAAAACTTAATGCCATAACCAGAATTTTGCTGCGCAGGCCTACTTGGAATGAAGGTTGCTATTACCATTAACACAGGCCTTATTTTTTCGCATCCGATAACGAAGTGGAATTGTTTCTTGGTGTCCACAAAACAGACGGGGGTCTATAACAAGCTTATGGCATAGCCGTCTCTCGTTCGTGAAACGTCACCAGTAACTGTGTACAAAACAGAACTGATATTAGCAGAAAACATTTCAAATAGATCATTTCATTTGCAGGATGTTCTTGTCTAGGCCTACGCGTGTTACATCTTCCTTCTAGGAATTGAACACTGAACCTCGTAATTTGTAGCAAGTGTCGTTGACCACAATGCAACTAGCAAATGCAAGAGATTAGATTATTTTAATCGTCTTTTGACAACGTTAAGTTCTTAAATCATCGGGTATGATGATGATGAAGCGTTCGGCCCGGAGGCCAGTCCTGCCCTGGGTCAGAGCCGTGGGGGGAGGCCCACGACCCAACCGAAGGACACTAGGCCGGATGATACCACATAGGGTTGCTAGGTCCTTTCGCGGGATGGGACTGGGAACACAACACCCAATCCTGATCCAGGAAGAAAACTTTACATGTCTGTAAAATCCCCGACCTGGCCGGGAATCGAACCCGGGCCGTCCGAGTGGCTGGCATAGACCTGTATATATCCTTCTTAACAGACATCATAAAATAACTTACATAATCATCAGAATACAATCCAGTTACAGACAGGGGTCGCTGTTGCTTCCTTAGCATTCGTTGTTGTCCTTTTTTACAACCAAATCGATGTGGCATTAAGAAATTCCACAAAGCGCTAGCAACATATTTCACATTTACAACAACTTTGTCTTAAAATGAGAACACTGAAGGCAGTCCTCCAACCCTTACAATGTTCCTATTCTGCTTGTATATATATGATATGTCTGCAATTTCTTTTCGCAGCCGCTGCCAAAAGAAAAAGGAGGGGGGTGAGGGAATAAAAAGAAGAACTAAGATAGAAGAACAAGTCTTGAGTCTTTTCCACGGAGATTCATTTATCTTTGGACTAATTGCACTCGCTGGCTCAGTGCATGCTTTTACGTCTTGTAAAATTCCAGGCGATAAAATTCTACCCCCTCTCCCAACAACCCATAATCTCTCTCTTTCTAACCTCTTTTTCTTCTTTTCTTACACGGCCCAGTTTTCCCCCATCCCTCCTCAACATTCTTATTTCTTGGCTTTGCTTGAAAGAAAACGGCTATCCTTCGAGTTCTGCCATGGACCCAGAACAAGACTTTGTGGCGCTCCTTGAAATATGTTTATTATCATGTTATTTAAAAGAGGAAGTCTGTTTCTAAAAATGACGTAAATATCGTATAAATTATGACTTGTTTTCTTGACAGGATTAAGAGCTGTAATATTCTCCCTCATTGGAAGATTTAATAGGCCAGTGGTAAAAATAACAGTATATAGGCCTTGGTAAGCTTTTCTTTCTTAAATTTCCTGAAGGACCCTTGATTTATTGTCTGCGATAGCCAAGGGCCAAAGTTTTATTATTTCAGAAATTTAGAACAGAAAAAAAATAAAGTTAAACAAATTTTCAGAATTTCTGAGGAGTATTTTGTTAAAGTATTTTACGTGTATTTATATTGAAGTATATTATGACAAAGTAGGCCTACTAACAATTAGTGTGAAAAGTGGCAAGTACTCTTTTTTTATGATCTTCCCATATGAGGTCGTAATTTTGTTCTGAAACGTGAACATTTATAAAATTGAATTGATTTTTAAAGATTTTTACCACCTTATATCCTCAAAAATAACCTTCAAAAAATGTCATAAAATTTGGGATTGCTTTTAAAGTACAATGAATACACAGGAATTTATTACCATATCCCATGCAAGACTTTTGTGTTACAATGTTACGTAAATAGAATAAAATTCTTCATTATACTCTCAAATCAGTCCCAAATTGTATGACAACTTTTGAAGGTTATTTTTTCTATACGATATAGGATTTTATTTTCGAGGGTATAAGGTGGCAAAAAATCTTTAGATATCAATTTATTGACAATCACCCTCAAGGAAAAATTAAATTTATTAATTTATAAAAGTGATTGTACGATAGACTATCTATAAAATGTATCGTGCGGCAATTTCAAATTAGAAATGAAAAGTCGATAATTATTGAGTGATAATTGATTATAAGAGTCAATTTCCACTTTAAGAAAATCCGCAGTAGGTTTTCAAACGTGCAGTCTCTTAAAACAACTTCTATTCTAGCACCTGATGAAAGTCATTGCACTGAAAGTGCTCTCGCAGATCCAAGGTAATCGAAAGATTGTCAGAATTTTCGTAGTTATTCCTAAGATAATAAAAAAACTCTTGCGTTTTACGTTCCAAAATTGTTTGTAGTCAGTGGATTTAAAAGTAACGGTTATAAAGGTAATGTATTCATGTTATTTTGTATGTTTTATAGGTGGTTCACCTTATTGGTTATCCCACATAAGAATGTTATGACGGGCCAGCAAAAATATCCTCGCGTGCCGGATGTGACTCTCGAGCCGCTTATTGCGAAGGCCAGGCATATGTTTCCTTTTAACTCTTAATTAACCTATATTTTGAGACCTTGATTGGAAGATCAGTGTACCAAACTCGTGAAATATTTTTAAATACAATTTTTATGTACAAACTGATCATTTAAATTACGTACATTTTAATAATAGTAATTTATCTTAACTCTAAATAACGTACAATTAATTACAAGTTACAGCCTTACAAAGTTTACTGTATAAGTTATATCGGTTAAGAAATTACTCTATCATAATGCACGTTTTTGGTCCTAAGTTATTTTTTTATAATTCATTTTGGGGAATTATGTAAGAATCAACCGCGAAGATCGAAGGTCGTGGATTCCGAACCCGATTGGACGTAATTATGTTGTTGTGATGTTCTGCAAAGGTCTTTTCTCTCAACCGTTTAGATTAGACAAACACCGGATAATTTTTATGATGCTGGAACAATGTAGGCCTATTCAATCGCCGTCATCTTACGCTATCATCCAGTCACTTCGCAGAAGGCAACGGAAACCACCGCACACATAACTTATGTACTTTTCTTAAAGGCAGTAGTCATGTGCCTGCCAACTTCTTAAAAGGATTTGGGGCCAATGTGGGAGAATACACATTTTTTACACATGTGACAAGTAATGTACATTATACTAATAAAAGATTAGTAACCTATTATTTTAATATATTCACATTGCTAATAGACCTAGTGTGTTTTACAGGTTTTACAGTTTAGACCATTGCATTGTATTTCGTTTATAATTGACATCAATGACTTGAAGAAAAATGGGCGATTCGAAATGGGCTTAACAGTAAATCAATATTTTTGGCTAGTAGGCGTACACAATAATGTACAAATGTACAAATCATATCAAAGAACCAATTTACATTATATGGAAGACATAGCTCTGAGTTCAGAACTATACTAGGCCTCAATTGTAAATAGTATAGCCAATAGGCTATATCCGTTAAAAATTAGAAACACTCATGTTTCAATTTAAGAGTTAAAATATGTCTAGAGTTATCTCTGAGAAGTTGCATCTCTTTTGTTGAAGAAATATGATAATTTTGAAAGAAATTTATTAGGCTTATTTTCAATATTTAATTGTGCCTTTAAAAACAAAGCTTTTACTTTATTTCATTGTTATTTAAATAAATAGGATATCTACTTTTAAGATCTTCCATGCCCAAATACAGAATTTAGAGAAATCTAAAAAGGGTTTGATTCCCAGTGTGGGTATTGTGTTATCTCTTCACCCCAACCCGCGGAGTGCTATAATGGTAACGCGGTATAGCCTATCATTGCTTCCTCGTAAGTCGAGGAAAGTCGTAGTTCTCATTCCCTGACTGTGCCCACAAATTCAACCAGCCTCCAGGCTGTTTAGGCCAACCCCTCATCATAATCATCATCATCATCATCATCATCATCATCATCATCATCATCATCATCATCATCATCATCATCAGTGAAATACTAGTTGTATTCATGAAGAATATCAGGGGAAGCAAATTTGCGATAATTTTCAGGAAACATAACCTTCTTGTGCAAAGAAAGGTAACTCGTTGGCTGCATGGTTTTTCTAGTTTCAAGGGCGTGTTTGCGGTAAGACTCAGCAGCACGCCATGACTGACTTATGTGTGTGTAAATTCTTTTTATAATACATAGCCACATTTTCCTTACTAAATGTCACAGGCTTGGGACTGTCAACGGCTTTTTCATCACTTAAGGCGGGATGATTACGTGGCAAGTTTTTACACTCAATCACATGACTGAAACGTTCGTGAACAATCACATATAGGCCTATATTGCAACAATAGGGCCAATTTGTGCAAAAAATCGAATATTGCCATTTTTAAACAGTTCACTTTGCCCAATTTATAATTTTCAATATTTAAACACTTAGGCTATTTCTTCTTTTATTTCATTAACTCTGGCAATTTTTACGTTCATGTTGCTGTGCAAAACGTGAGTATAGTTGGGAGCTGACGAGATGATCCGTGATTTGGTGGTGGCGTGCAGGGGGAAGACGGTGTTGTGCTATAACTGCATGTATAGGGGAGCGCTGCTATTGGCTGCAGATAAGAGCCCCATAGTCATGCCAGGGATCATCTTGTCAGCTCCCAACTGTAGATGTAGGCACTGAAACAGACAAAAAGCATTACGATACCCGCTTTAATTTATAAGATTAATTCAGAAATATCAACATTCTTCTTCATTGATAGTGTGTTATTTTATCGTTAAGCGAACATTACGATATAAGTGGTGCTGTTAACTTTTTGGAACAAGTTTAAAAGTTGCTTTTCGAATACCGCAATCGGGTCCTAAAATCCAATGGAAACTGGCTGTGAAAATTTATATATTTCTTGCTTTTTGATGCGATATGTTGGAATGACAGATAATATCAGATAATGCTTATTACGAGTCGCTGCAAGGTAACTATAAACCATGTCCCATTCATTTCATGCTAGAACAAATTTTGCATGATTATTTTCGATGGTTGGATTAACTTTATTCTCTGTAGGCTGCAGGAAAAAGCAATGCTATAATAATAATAATAATAATAATAATAATAATAATAATAATAATAATAATAATGATGATAATAATAGCAGGTCCCGTACCGTTGGTAAGAAAAGATTATAGATATTGATTAAAAACATCACAAAAATAGTGTGCATGTAATTCTTCTTGGGAGAAAATACAGTTGGTTGTGTCATATGAAAACTAATGATAGTGATATTCGTAATGTTTATTCAATGAATTGATCTTTGTAGTGCCATAGTCAATACGTTTGAGTGCGATCATGCCAGTTTTTCGGCAACGGAATGGATTACTGGTTTAACGGCTCACAATGAAAACTTCCCTTGTCGGATTTTTGGCCCTTACACGCTCCCCAGCATGTCGAGCACATCCTTGAAAAATCGCATGAATATTCCGAAATTTATGAATTTTTCTGGAAACCCTACTGCTGTACCCTATTTTAAAAAATCAATAATTCACTGGTAATAATTATCTAATTGACAGACAAATTTCTATCTAAATATGAATTATGGATTTCTCGTATTATGCTAGAAGTTTATTTGACGTACAAAATAATTATGAGTATGTTCATTTTTTTAATTGTTACTAACCTCTAATCCTTCTGGTGCCACTATGGCCCTGGGGCCTATTCAGCCTCTAACAGGAATGACTACTAGAAGCAATCCTAGAAGTAAAGTCGGTTGGTGCGTAAACCTGACAATCTTACCACCTTCACATTCCGACTAAAAATTTGGGAGCTCAAGCTCCTGGCTTTCAAGTCCTATAATATAGGGATCACTTTATCTACTAAGTAACATAACACTGAGGCTAGTTGTATAGGCTTACAACTTAAAAAAGGCTATAAACGAATCATGCTCAGAATGTTAGGTCTAATTTCCTATAATGGCTAATCGACGGGTAGGGCAACATTTCAGTTTATTTTGTTGTTAATGTTGTTTTAATGATTATTATTATTATTATTACTATTATTATTACTATTATTATTATTATTATTATTATTATTATTATTATTATTATTATTATTATTATTATTATTTTATTTACTCGTTAAGTAAAAAATGTTTTTTACAATGTGTAACTCTCAATACCAGATTTGACTAGTAGTTTACTGCAGTTGGCGCTGACATCGTACTACTGCGTTAGGTGCTGCCACCACTGACTCGCTCCTGAAACTACGTGGAGAAGTTAGAGTTTCCGCATAGAAAAATGCGTGAGGAAATGCAGATGAAAAGTTTAGTTTCTCTCTTAGATTTGTGTAATAGGTAATACCGCAATTACCGTAACATATCATAAAACGAGATAAGACAATTTTTTCATAAGGTAAAATATTACGGAAATGTTAACAAAATGAGGAATTTTGGATATATTTCATACAATGATTATTATTTGTTCAACTGTTTAGTGTATGTATTTAAAAAAATTAGCCTATTAAGTTATAATCTTATAATTTTTCACTTAATGATTTATAAAAGGATTTGCCGTATTGAAAACACATCCCGTATTGACTCTCGAAGGATCTGAACCAGTGATATCCAGAAAGTTAGTCGACGACGTCGTCTCAGCCAATCAGTCAATGTTAGGCCTATATATAACAATATGTATTACAATGCAATACGAATTAGATTGTTATATAAAATTGTTTTTGGCGTTAATGCTTTTAAAAATACCTCAGCTTAAGTATGACTATCCTTCTCCTTGTATCATGTTCGAAATCTTCTTTTTGATAGGCCTGTTCGATATCCACCAATGTCACAATTTGGAGAAGAAACTATAAAGTAAAAATACCCTTATTTATCATATTTAAAACTAAACTCCGTGGCACTACATCCATGGAGGAATTTGGCTTACCACCCGACTGCTGCGTCATCTACCATAGGCAGATGGCAGGATTGTGGGCATGTGGTCAGCATACCGACACCCACGGCCGTTAATGGTGGTTTTCTATGACCGGAGCCGCTACTTCTCTATCAAGTAGCTCCTCAAATGGAATCACGAGGCTGAGTGCACCCCTACCAGACCTCCCTACCTCATAAAAATCCAAGGAGGTAATGGGATTTATCATATTTAGATTTAATAAATGATAGAAACAAGAAGTAATTTATTTGCGTAAGCACAAGTATTATCGTATCAAATAAGCATATTAATTTACGATAGACCGATTGTAAAGACGACATAGGCCTAGTGTAGCCTACTTCGTAGAAAAAAATAATTGACTTAGCCCTTTCACAATAAGGGCAGATATACTAACATTCAAATACTGTTTTCATATTTTTGTATTAAACTCTGTCATAATAGGAAGTTTAACTTCATTTTCATAACAGAAATGCTCCCCCCACACAATTGTGCGTGTCATGAAATATTCTATTTCTCCGCCGATCTGCGATACAGTTTCAAAATAATCAAAATATCAATCCGTTCCCCAAGCCATTAAAGATGCAAGCATATCCTCAATCTGTTCTATTGTTAATTCTGCGGAAATTGGGGGAAATTATATTTTATGCCATACAGTTCCAGTACGCACAATTATGCGTTGCCTATACAGCTGACTATCGCCACTTGGTGAGGGAATTTGGAAATAACTCACGTATTAGTGAATTCCTCAGAGTCGCACAATTGTGTGAACTGGGATTGAATTTGTATCACTAAATTCAAAAGCTTCCAATGCAATAAGACTGCACCCACACAATTATATATACAAGGTCCGTAAGGGCTAGATAGACCTAGTCTTATGTTATAAAAATGTGGCAAGAAAGGTAATAGGTGACCTTGTGTATCTTATTGATAACTAGCATGTGCCCGCGGCTTCGCCCGCTTGGTAAAAGCGACCTCAGATTCGATTTCCTTGGCCCAGAATACCCCTGTACAGTGAGTTTCGTCCAAATCGAACAATGTTTGACCGTATTTAGGCCTATCCCTCTTCCGTGTAGGTTGAAAATTTCATATGTCTACGGGCCTTGACATTCTAAACAAATGAATCGACCAGCGTGGGCTTACAACAATCTAGCGATCGCGATGCTTTTATTACCACGGTATGACAAAAATAGCCAAAGCCAACTGCAATTGATTTGACATTGAAATGTATTACTGAAATCTGATGCTTCGACAGCGCTAAAATCACGTTTTCTGTCAGTTTTTCACTCACAATTCGCGAACGAAAGCTAAAATTAAAAATCCGGCTTCGATGCATATTCGCCCACTTTTCAGCCCATCTATGTTTAAAATTTCAGATCTCTGCGTTCAGTAGATTTCGCTGGGCATCGTGGACAGACAGACAAACACGTCCTTTTATTATTTTAAGATAGCATGTGCCCGCGGCTTCGCCCGCGATAATTATTTCAAAAATTAAAAATTAAGAGCATAATAGTTAAATCATTATATTAACACCTAAATCACGTGGACTACATACCACGATTAGATAGCGTCGCTTGGTAAAAGCGACCTCAGATTCGAGTTCCTTGGCCCAGAAAACCCCTGTATAGTGAGTTTCGTCCAAATCGAACAACGTTTGACCATATTTAGGCTAATATTGATTATCCCTATAATAATAATAATAATAATAATAATAATAATAATAATAATAATAATAATAATAATAATAATAATCCTCTTCGGTGTAGGTTGAAAATTTCATATTATGTTTGCGTGCCTTGACATTAAAAACAAATGAATCGACCAGCGTGAGCTACAACATTCAAGAGATCGCGATGCTTTTATGTCGAAGGAATGACAAAAATAGCCAAAGCCTAGTGTAATTGATTTATATTACTGAAAACTCATGCTTCGAAAACTCAATAAATACACGTTTTCTGCCCGTTTTTCACTCATAACTCACGAACGAAAGCGAAAATTAAAATTCCGGCTTCGAGGTGCACATTCCGACCCTTTAGTCCATCTATGTTTAAAATTTCAGATCTCTGCGTTCAGTAGATTTTGCTGGACATCGCGGACAGACAGACAGACAGACAGACAGACGGAGGACAGACACTTCCTTTTATTAATATAGAAGATGTGATTTTCGCGTTTCGCATGCCGACATACAGTAATGACTGCCTTGAGGGAGTGCGCATTTAACAGTATGAATGCCGTATTGTTCACGAGATGAGACAATAGCCTATGTATGTGGAAGCTATGGTTAGCTTAATCTATATCTACTGTTTAAAATAATTAAATAGAAAGAATTAGAACCTTTTTCGAAAAAATAACACTTTTTCAAGTAAAGGATAACAAAAACCGTCGACAAACTTAATATGGCATCTTGATAAGGATGATTACCTAATACAAGTTTTGTTCTCGAGCTATCCTGTTCATACACATAAGCCCACCCAGTCACAAACATACTCAATACATATGCATATTAGCATTAATTTCAAAATTGTATTCTTTTTAGGTAGATTTTCGAAGAAAATATATATATATATTTATATATATATATCTTTACACGATAGCGGCCGTAATTTTGAAGATATTTGAACCAAATTTTAATATGTTATTTCTAGGCCCAATAGTTCGGACAAGTTCGTTAATGGGCGAAATTGGCCCAAGGGGGTGGTCGGGGGAGGGGGTTGAAATTTTTTAAAACGTATATCTCGGCCCCTATGAAGTATAGAGGGAAACTTTGTTTGAATAAATTAGAGTACTCCCTATGGAGTTTACAGTGACACCAACGATTCGGGGGTTCGAGTGAGGGTGGGGGTGGAGGTGGGGGTGGGGGATGAAAATTCGAAACTTTTGAAACCACGTCTTGTGGGGTATCGTTGAAAAGCTCTTGATGAGTACTCTACAAATCAATAAATAGTTTCTTGATAGCTCTCATATTACGCGAGATTTTAATGTTTGAAAATAATAACACTTAAAAGAATTATTATAATATCATAATTTTGTCTCGTTTAGGGGCTTTGCTAATTTTATTCATTGCTGATCTTGCGCACGGCCTCCCAGAATATTATATCCTATTCTTGTTGTCAAAACAAATGATTGTAGGCTCTTCCTCTTTACCGAATTCAGTTCTTATTACTGCAGGTTTACCATGCCAAGGCTAAAGAAGAAGAGTGCTATGCAGCGACAATAAATTAAACCAAAAGCACTTCGAAATCTACCTCCGCCTGTAGGCCTGCCTAAAGGGATTTTTTTACTCTGAGGACCTCCCAGCAGTTACTTTTTGTAGAAATGTGACATGGAATATTACTGCTACAAAACAATAGACTAACATTGCAAATTAAATCTTCGAAGGCTAATCTTCCCACATTAATTGGTACTTATCTTAAATTAAAAGCGCCAGATACTTTAATGCCTATTAAAAAGTAATCAGATAAATAGGCCTAGATAATGGAGTTCCCAACCTAACATTGATTAAGTATAGACCTACTATCGACAGATCCTCGTCGGGGGCTTTGTCAAAATATGGTTAAAATGGTTTACTTGCCCATATGGTAAAGTATTGAGGAGAAATCTACAAAGTAATTATAATAATAATTTATTATAATGATATTAGTGTATGCATATTATGATTCCAGCTGCCTTTAGGACATTTCGGTGTAGACACGATTGAGGGTAAAAAGTGACTAGTTAACAAATTCAGATTATTGAAACACTTCCCCTCAACGGAAAGGTGAATCATCATCATCATCATCATCATCATCATCATCATCATCATCATCATCATCATCATCGTCATCATCATCACCACCACTACAAGGATTAGGCAATTGTCCGTTCCGGCTTCACAAAACGTCAGCCCAACGCTCCTTATGCCGTCCAACATCTCGTCGTTCTCTAGCTTGATAATTCTTTGGAAGTAGTGGATAGGCTATCTCTCCTCACTCAATTCGATTCATGTGCTCAATCCTTGAGGCGGAATATGCCTTTAGACATATTCCATAACGTTTTACAGTAATTAATTAAAACATTTCATTTTATTAATATTATACAGAAATTAATTAAACATTGGGAAATATAAGTATAAACCATAATTATTAAGAGTTTGAGAACTAGAATCAACTTTGTTATAAGAAATGGGAAAATTAATACTTTGGAATAAAAGCAAGTGCAAGTAACTGTAAAAATAACACAGTCTGAGGAGACAAAGGCCGGCTGTCAATCACTTGAGCAAATTCTGTGTATTAGTATTGTGCTAGAATTTTAACGTAGACAAAAGAACATCAGATAAGAGGCGATTTTATTGTGTGATGGGGATAAACCAGCTCTGCTCCGACACTAGAGGAACAATAAGGTGTTTAAGGTTCCGGGAATTGGAAACCTTCAGAGATCTGTGTTGGCTTGGTTCTGATTTCCGATATTCTCCCGCACTAGCGGAATAATACTAACAGATAATGACCAATAAGAATGAGGGACTAATTTGTGTGTCTGACGTCAGTACGAAGCTTCTTGGGACGTGATGATTTTTGAGACAGAGAGAAGAGCCGAGAGCTCCAGAGGATTCGGTCGCGAAGTTTTTGTAGGCCAGTAGGCCACATCCCGGTAGTAGTCTCGGGAATTTTATAAGTCCAGTCGAGGGTCGCTGGGTACTTAGTCAAAGTTAAAGTCCGGGAAGAGCAATCATTGTATTATACCAGTAGAGTCTGAGTAAACTATCAATTAACAAGAAGCCGCGTATTGACGTAATTCCTTGCTGAAGAGAGTAAATTAATATTCTGAATATTGTAATTATATTGTAATTGTGCATAGAGCTTTGCATTAGAATAAATTTCGCTCTTACCCAATTATAACGACTTTAAATTGAACGCTTTCCTTTTAACGTGCTGTCCCTGAGATAAGAGAAAATTAAGTCGGGCAATAGAATAAATAGGTACGAGCCGGGATTGGAACATCACGGCATCTCATCACGACAACAGAGCTACAGCATCCTGAGGGTCCAGAGACTACAAGTAAGTTACCCGCAGGCATCTATCCTTCCAATGGCTCTTCTATTCCAAATGGCGCTTCCAACGTTTGAGGGTGTCGAGCATTAATGGCATAGGACATTAATGAAAATACAGCACGGGAGGCAACGAGGCTTCACTACCGAGGATCGACGGCAGCAGACAGCGGCGAGCGGGACTTCAGTCACCGCCACACGGACCAGCAACTCATCGATCATCACACCAAAATTGTAAAGTACAAACATTTCATATTTGTGTATATATATTTTGTTTTGTGGGTATTTTTTACATGTATACTATAGCTAGATGTGTTAGCATAGCAGGGTATATTTTTGTGCAGAGGGAAACTAAGTGTAAATTAGCTCAATGAAGTTAAGATATAAAATTATTGGAGACAGTATGGAGAATCAGGAGATGGAGGTTCAGGGCGAGGTAGAGCCACCAATTGTAAATAGTGATGAAAATGTATTATTGGAGGGTCCTTCCGACCAAATAAATGTCCAGGGTATTGAAATTCAGGACGAAAATCGGCCAGATACAGCTATGGAGGTGGAAGAAATTAGGCCTAGCACGTCTAGCGCGCAGGCTGTTCAAAATGACACGACGGACATAAAATTTTTATTTAGTAGCTTCATGTCAGAAATGAAAGAAAATTTGAGGGAAGAATTAAAATCTGTAAATAGTAACTTAGAACAGAAATTGAAGGAAAATTTTCAGGAAGAATTTAAATCTGTAAATAGTAAATTGAATTCTGTGGGGAACTTAGAACAGAAAATGAAAGAAAACTTGCAGGAAGAATTAAGATCTGTAAATAGTAAATTTAACACAGTAGAGGATAAATTAAATTCTATGGGGAATGTAGAACAGGAATTGAAGAATGTAAATGATAAACTAAATTCTATAGGAACTCTAGAATTGAAAATGCAAAATGTAAAAGAACAGGTAGCATCTGTAGAGACAAACTTACAGGCGAAACTAAATTCTATGGGGACCTTAGAACAGAAAATGGAAGAAGGTTTTAAGAACATGCACGACAAAGTCAATAATTTTGAAGATACTGTAAGGGGATTGCAGACAGAAGTTAATGTTAAATTTACTGAAATCACAACAAATGTTCAAACCGAGCTTAGGCGGGAACAAGAAAAAATACAGCAAACTTTAACTGAACAAAACGCTAGGGTGAATGCAAATCTCGAGCAGGTCAATGTTACAGTAAATAATAGCCTAGAAGCAACCTTGAATCAGGTTAAATTAGTGGTAGAATCTTCCAGTAAATCAGTGAATGACAGAGTTGATAATTTAACTTCACAAATGGATTTAGTTCAAAATAAAATTAGGGAACTGGAACAGAATGATAGACAAATAGAAACGATTTGCCAGAACAGTATGAGTGGCACTTCGAGCAGTGATAATGTTATCCCGGAGGAGAATAGAGGTAATAATGTAAATGTAGCTTCTACAAGTACCATGGTTGTAACTGAAAATGCTATTGAACTTGACAGAATGTCTACTCCAGTCCGGCATAGCAGTATCGCTACGCATGATAGTAATAATGTTAGCAATAATGGTATTATTCAAAATGTGAATGCAACTGTACAGGGCATTCCTGTTCACTTGTTAAACGAGATCCCATTTCCAATTTTCAATGAGGACGAAAATATGAATCCTCAATACTATCTTACTGAACTCGACAATTACTTTAAATTAAAGTCAATTCCCCCAGAACTCAAAATGTTAATGGTGAAGAAAAGCTTAAAGGGTAGGTCATCTCAGTGGCTAAAATTAACACTAGGGGAACAGGTAGATTATGACACATTTAAGAAATTTTTCATGCATCGCTACTGGAATGACAACGAGAAAAACAAAATTCGAAGCGAACTTACTACGGGGAAATATAATCCACAAGGGGGCGTGACGATGATTGATCATTTTTTACGCATAGCTCAGAAAGGGAGAATGCTAGACCCTCCTCTTAAAGATTCCGAGGTCTTGAGTATTGCTGCAAGTCATTATGAGGACCATATAAGAAATAATTTGATAGTGGCTAGGCCTAAGGATTTTGGGGAAATGGTAGACTTGCTTACGAAATTTGAGGCTACGGCAACTTCACCTTACACTCAGGATGGGGGCAAAAATAATAGCTTTCATGTAGGGAATAGCAGCAACAAACAGAACAATAATTCACAAGGTTTTAGGCCTAATTATGTATCTCATGGGCAGGAGGCACCGGCTGCGCCTCACTCCAGCCAAAATAATCAGGCCTATCAGGGCAATAATGGGGGCAGATCAGGCCAAAATAACTTCCAGAATAGTTTCCAGTATAACAGGGGACAGAACGGACAAAATAACAGGGGATTTCAGAATAGGCCTAATTTCCAAAGGGGAAATAATAATAACAATAGGCAAATTAACATGTTCACGGTCGATAATAGGCCTAGTAACAGTAACAATGGGAACAATCAGGGCTATAGAAATAACTATAACAGAAATGCTCCGCATTGGTTGCGAAATAGGGGATATAGAAACGGGTATTGGAGAGCCAATTTCTATAGGAGGCCATACAATAGACAATGTAACTGGCGAAATAACAATAATAATTGCAACAATCAGGCGACAGGTAGGTCTGATAATGATACTAGAGGCGGAAATATGAATCCGGAAGCCCGGAGTTTTCAGCCGAATAATGATAGGAGTAGGTCGGCTTCGCCACAAGGCAACGGCGGAAACCAGCCGTCGGAAAACTAAGTCACGAGATTCTTGTGGACTCTGAGATTCTCGATTGCCTCAGTCGTATGAATACTACTGACAGAAATGGGTCTACCAACTATATGACAGCTCAGAAAGACGTTAGGGACATTACTGACACTACGAAAATTCCTTTGACACAGACTGGACGTGATGTAATAGCTGAACCACCTAGAATTCAGGCAGATATATATGGCTTGCAATGTGATATATTAATAGACAGCGGGTCAAGTTCAAGTGTGTGCAGTTTAGATTTTTATTATAGGTTGGAACAAATGGGAATTAGAATTTTGTCACTACCAGTATGTGCAGTATTTTTTTCAGTCGCTGTAGGCAAGCGACGCGAGAGAGTGAAAAAACAATGTTTACTGTTAGTTAAAATGGGGAGATTTGAGGTAGAAATAATGTTCCTTGTAATTAATGGATTAACTACAGATGTTATCCTAGGATCAGATGCTTTTTTAGAATGGAACGCAGTAATAGATTTCAAGCGACAGGCTTTATTTGCAGTGGTTAATAATGTTGAAATAAAAGTCCCATTTATAGATTACAATGACACAGGGGTTGCAGATAAAAGATTGGAGATAGAAAAAGATATGGATGGCGAGTTATTTTTTGTGGAACACATTTGTATAGGGGATCAAGAATTGGTTGAGGTCAGTGCATATGACAGTGCTGAGCCTGAATTAGGTCATATTTGTACACAAGGGTCACTGGACTGTGACGCGTGTAATCTCCACATAGTGTCATTGAGACATATTTACGGCGATTCTGGGAAAGAATCTAGGCCAAGATCCCGTTAGATTCGGTGTCGCGTGCCAGGGAGTTAATGGACAGAGATGTTAGAGATATTACGCGATAGGTGAAATTATGTCACGATTTAAAGGGAAGTAATTTAAAGGGAAGTAATTTAAAGGGAAGTTATTATTAAGGGGAGATTTATGAGAGAGTATTAGCACACCCCATGAGCTGCATAAATAAATTGAAGAAAAAAAAATAAATATAAAAAGAGAATAAATAAATAAAAAAAAAAAAAATATATATATATATATATATATATACATAATCTCAGGACATTTATGACGATTTTTGTGACAGACTGAAATACACTAAATTGTAGATTACGACTCAGACATAATAGGTAGACTGACTGACGAGGCAAGAGAGATCTTAGGGTACCCAGAGTCCGATGTTGAGATGTGCAAACGCGCATTCGAGCGTATCAAAACACGTGCAGCCAAACGGAAGGAGAAGGCCAAGCGCTACAAGCATAAATGGTCGCCTCAAATCAATGATAAGGTATTGATTAGGGACACTAAGCTGTCTTCACTATTAAGGGGACGTTATTCTCGTCTCGAGCTTCTATTCAAGGGACCAGGGTTTATAACTCAGAAATTTGGGGACCACACTTATGAAATTCAAGACGTAAAATCAGGTAAAATTTTTGGCAGATACCATAAACAACTACTCAAACCATATAAAGAATCACCCACCCAGTAAATTCACACCATGAACAGGAATAACCTACGTTAGGACTGTACAATAGTTAAGCAATAGTTTAAGTAACCACTAGTATACAGAATTTCAGAGTCATATGTTAATGCGTAAAAGCAACAGTGAGATGAAGTCCGATCTGTGACAGAGTTAAAGCTTAGACTCAACGAACCTTTCTCTTGTCATAGGTAAAGAAATAGTGTTGGTGGCGTGCTTGTAACACAAGTCGAGTGGTGCGCTAATTCAAGCTTGACTGATCGAACCTCGTTAGCGACATCATTAAAAATGGTGCAGTGTTATGCGTGTGTCGTGCTTTTGCGAAGCTCATTTTTTCTATGTTGTGTTTTTTTTTATTCCACGACCATCAGTTTAAAGCAGACTCATCGAACCTTTGCTGTTATGTGTACGTGCAGGTGTATATATCAGTGTAAATAAATTCCCGATCGTGACAAGAATGGCATTTGAGGTGGTAGGCCTAGAAAGGCAAAATAGGCCTACATATGAAACGAAAAGAAAGGTGAACAGGGCATTGGGTGAACAATGTTCCAACTTGTATATATTTTGTATAAATAGTAATAAGAGTGTATAACTAGTAATAAGATGTTAGCGCAAGGGCAGAGCCAGATGAAAATGCAAAGGCTTACAATCAGTTGCAGGGAAAATCAGTGTTAAAGCTACAACACAACAAATAGGGGAAGTTTAAATTAATGATTTAAGAAGTTAACTAGTATGCTATACTTTACGATTTTATTTTGAGTGATGTATAAGAAGGAGATGTCACTTTAAAGTTTTTGTGGAGGCATTGTTAATTCGTGGGCATACCTACGATAGAGATATTCTTGTAAACAAGCAATCTCTCTCCCGCAGGTAGGCATTTGAGGCGGAATATGCCTTTAGACATATTCCATAACGTTTTACAGTAATTAATTAAAACATTTCATTTTATTAATATTATACAGAAATTAATTAAACATTGGGAAATATAAGTATAAACCATAATTATTAAGAGTTTGAGAACTAGAATCAACTTTGTTATAAGAAATGGGAAAATTAATACTTTAGAATAAAAGCAAGTGCAAGTAACTGTAAAAATAACACAGTCTGAGGAGACAAAGGCCGGCTGTCAATCACTTGAGCAAATTCTGTGTATTAGTATTGTGCTAGAATTTTAACGTAGACAAAAGAACATCAGATAAGAGGCGATTTTATTGTGTGATGGGGATAAACCAGCTCTGCTCCGACACTAGAGGAACAATAAGGTGTTTAAGGTTCCGGGAATTGGAAACCTTCAGAGATCTGTGTTGGCTTGGTTCTGATTTCCGATATTCTCCCGCACTAGCGGAATAATACTAACAGATAATGACCAATAAGAATGAGGGACTAATTTGTGTGTCTGACGTCAGTACGAAGCTTCTTGGGACGTGATGATTTTTGAGACAGAGAGAAGAGCCGAGAGCTCCAGAGGATTCGGTCGCGAAGTTTTTGTAGGCCAGTAGGCCACATCCCGGTAGTAGTCTCGGGAATTTTATAAGTCCAGTCGAGGGTCGCTGGGTACTTAGTCAAAGTTAAAGTCCGGGAAGAGCAATCATTGTATTATACCAGTAGAGTCTGAGTAAGCTATCAATTAACAAGAAGCCGCGTATTGACGTAATTCCTTGCTGAAGAGAGTAAATTAATATTCTGAATATTGTAATTATATTGTAATTGTGCATAGAGCTTTGCATTAGAATAAATTTCGCTCTTACCCAATTATAACGACTTTAAATTGAACGCTTTCCTTTTAACGTGCTGTCCCTGAGATAAGAGAAAATTAAGTCGGGCAATAGAATAAATAGGTACGAGCCGGGATTGGAACATCACGGCATCTCATCACGACAACAGAGCTACAGCATCCTGAGGGTCCAGAGACTACAAGTAAGTTACCCGCAGGCATCTATCCTTCCAATGGCTCTTCTATTCCATCCTTTTTTGTCTATAAGTCATTACTTTATAATCTGCATAACGACAAGCTTCATAACCTGTACTCGCCACCGGATGTACCTGTAGTAAGGGTAATTAAATCACGGAGGATGAAATGGGCTGGACATGTTGCACGCATGGGGGAGGAAAGACATATCTCAAAAGTATTGACTGGGAGACCCGAAGGGAAAAGACCACGCGGAAGATCTGGACATAGGTGGGAGGACAATCTTAGAATGGATTTAAGAGAAGTAGGATTTGCTAGGGATGATTGGATGGAGTTAGCACAGAATAAGGTTGAATGGAGGCTCAGGTAAGCGCGGCAATGAACCTTCGGATTCAAAAAAATAGGTAATATTCTTATTGTCTATTGAGTTAAGGAAATCATTACTTTATCGTTTAAAGATTATATTTTAGTTCCTCTCGTATTTTTCATTGTTAATCTTACAGATTCTGGTGCAACGCTTTACTAGTCTAAAGAACCTTCTCCAAGTTCGTCTGAATTCTGTCTTGTTGTTTTTTAATTGGAACCAAAATTTAGCAGCCTTACAACATTGTGGGGATTGCCATCACTCTGTACAATTTTATTTTTGTTTCTTTCCTCACTTTGTTTTTAAAGGTCCTCTGTATAGTTCCACAAACTGCCTGGAATTGATTTATTTTACAATCAATGTCCCTTTCTAAATTAAAGCTGATATCACACCCAAAATATTTTTTATTTGATACTTGTTCTAGACTTTGGCCCTCTAGAACAATTTTAGATCGCACTGGGCTTTTACCTTTAAATATCATAATCTTTATTTTTGTTCTTAATATTTTAAAATCATACATTTTACTCAATTAGTTTAACTCATGCAAATATTTCTGTAAATCATCTTCATTCTTCTGAATCATGATAAGATCACCTGCAAATACAATATTATTTATAGATTTTTTTTATAAACTATTATTCCTGGGTTTACTAAAATTTTCCATTTATCTAAAATGTCGTCTTATAGCCTATAGGCCTATAATATATATTAAACAAAGTATGTGACAAGCTACATCCTTGTCTTAACCCAGTATTAGTCTTAATTATCTCTGTTTTTTAATTTTTTTTATTAAATCCAATCTCTATAATTACATTTGCATCTTTGTACAATTCCTTTAATAGTTTAATAAGGCACCGCGGATTTTCTTTAATTAATAATATTTGCCATAATTTTTGTCTATTAATTGGTCGAAGATTTTTTCAAAATCTATGAACCCAATATGCTTTTCTAAATTATTTTCCCTTTTCTCCATAAGTTGTTTCAATGTAAAAACATTGTCAGTACATGATCTTTTCTAAATCCACTCTGATTGTGTTTTATCATTGCTTCCGTTATATTCCCTAATCTGTTATTTATATATTTTATTATCTGCCGTTAAGTGTCAAACAATAAGCATCTTCAATTAATGATAAGAAATAAACATACAGCAATACACAATACAAATTACACTCACACCAAATATAAAACCATCAGAGTCCGTTCCATAAATAAGATTATAGTATGTCACTCATTATAATATACCGACTCCAAATATTAAAAACCATGTTAAAATGAGTTCAGGTTACAATTTAAAAATGCCTCAGTTTTGTACATTGGATCAGATATGAGCCAGATTTTTAGTCTGTTTTTAAAACATTTAAAAGGCATTATTTTTGTATAAACCTTATAACCCGTATTCATCTAACTAATTACTGTATAATTTTCGCAATTCCTTCGGTCACTTTTCTTAAATATATTTTTTACTATTGCCATTTGCCGTTGTCAAAGATGAAATACATAGATGTTATTCCAATTTGCCTCCCTTTTCATAAGTCGACGCCAATATCGAGTAGTTATATAATTTATCAGAGTCTTATTGTTTTTCAGGACAATCTGTCTTGCTGTTTTTTCAGCCATCCAATAATTGTCTCCTCCTCCTCTTAGCAAATCCTTCCTTTCTAGCAAACATTCTCGTAATTACAAATTGATCTCCCTTGTGCCCATCCCCGAGCTCCGTCTTAAAGTTGTGAGTGAGGGTACGGTCTGTTGGCGTTGTTATTGATGGCTTCATGTCAAACTTTGGACACGTTGACTAAACCTCACATAACCTCATTCTCCACCCTTATCCAAACACGCCTGTTTTCTACTCCACTGAAAGAAAAACAAAGCCGGATAAAACAACTTTACAATATCATTAACACTGTTCCTTGTATTCTTGATTTTCCACGGTGATTCTGCAGCTTCTTCTTTAGAAGACATTAAGCGGGTTTCTTAAATCTCTAGTATCTTCTTTCTGTTTTAATGAAATGGATAACTTATACTGAACGTTGTTGAAGTTATTTCCTTAGTTCATCCACTGCATCCGATTGATGAGATTTTGATGTATTAGGCCTTCCCTTATTCAGGGAGGTGAGCTGTTAAAATGCTTTTAAAATATTGACACCAAATTCTATCTTCTCTCTTACTATCGCTTGAAGCCTATTAAGCTGTAATTATAATTCTAAAGTTAGATTTGTAATGAATCCATGTACAATTGGAACTTGATAATCCAGTGCTGTATTATTATTATTAAATATACCGGATTATCAAGGCCATTTTTAATAATCTGGTTTAAGCAAGAAGATACAAGTAATTACTAAAGTTTTAACGTGTAAAAACGAATAATTGTTTAATAAACACACCAGAATATATTAGGCCTATAGTATAACAAATTAAAATTACGTAGTTAGTACTGCAAAAACAAAATTGAATTAAAAATCAAATGCTGTACTGCTCAGTTAGATCAGTATAAGGCTCAAAGTTTTAGCTATGTTCAATATAAATTATTTTTGTGGATAATTATAATATCAAATCAAGTAAACTGATGAAAAAAGTGCCAAAATGCTTTTGTTTAATCAGTGATAATTGCAATTAAGGTAGACGCACCAGTCTTTGACAGTGCTCCAGTCTTTGACACTTATGCTAATTTTTTTAAATATTAAGGAAAATTATTTTATTTTTTCCATTGTAAATATATATAAACTTAGTTCAGTTCATGTGTCATTAATGATGAGCATCTGAGGCTAAACTCTTTCTTGGTTTGATGGAAAAAAATTTGCGAGATTATTGCAGCAGAAGTTCTTCAGATTTTCTCATTTTTGTTGCTACAACTCTTAAGGTGAGGCATTACTTTGTGTGTTAATAACAACAATTTTATATTGCTATTGATAAATAATATTATGTAGGGCTGATCTATGATGACGAAAGAATATATATATTATGTAAAACTTAACACTAACCTCAATCACTGATTTATAGTAGGGGTGTCAATTACTGGTACGTTAAATTATATGATGATCCAGTTTTAGACACCCCCTGTCAATGATTGGTACAATGATCAATATGTTGAATTGACATTATTTATTCATTAGTTGCATAAGCTTAACAGCGGATAACAAAACATCGGTGGAAATACAGGAGCGGATAACAAGCGGAAATCGATGCTTTTACGCCTTGCAGAATATGTTTAAATCTAAGAATGTCAGCAGGAATACGAAAATTAAAATATATACAACAGTACTAAGACCTATAGTGATGTACGGCTCAGAATGTTGGGTGATGACCTGCAGAGAAGAACAGTGGCTATTAAGATGGGAGAGAAAGATATTGAGAAAGATATTTGGACCAATTAGGGATCAGGATGGCTGGAGAATGAGGACAAATAAAGAGTTGCAAGGATTGTTTGGACTCCCAGATATTGTTGTAAAAATAAAGCAGGGAAGATTTAGATGGGTTGGCCATGTCCAGAGAATGGAGGAAACCCGCATTGTTAAAAAAATCTTTATAGGAAAACTTGAAGGAAGAAGGAGGAGAGGCAGGCCAAGAAAAAGATGGATTGATGATGTTGAGGATGACCTCAGAAAGATGGGAGTTAAAGGTTGGAGAAGGAAAACCAAGGACCGAAATGAATGGAGGCAGGTCATTAAGGAGGCCAAGGTCCTACATGGACTGTAGCGCCGACCAGTAAGTAAGTAAGTAAGTTGCATAAGCTGAAAATATTAGGGATTCCTATCTAGAAAATATTAACATAAGACCCTTTTTACCAGTCTTTGACATGGGTGTCAATCACTGGAACACCCAACTGTCAATAATTGGAACACGTTTCAGGTATGACTTCTAAGAGGAAGTACACCTCTGAACAAATGGCTAAGGCCATAAAGGCTGTGGAGATGGCAAGCCTACAGCTACTGCTGCCAAAACATTTGATGTTCCTAGAGTTACATTGTATTAGAAATCGAGTGGTAAGAGCCCAAAAGTTTGGACCTTTCACTGTTTTGACCGAAAGCATAGCCTATATGTTAAGTCCTCATCCTACTACTTCGTGCTCATCACAGTCTAATTTGGCTGCACCCATGATACTGTTCTCAACATTAAGTGTACCCTTTTTAAATTCTCATCCTACACCACCAACCAAAGGTGCTGACTTGTGCAATATTTTTGGGAGCAAGAACTGCATTTTACTAGTTAGCCTATACCCATACATATGCCTTATATGATAACAATTTAAAAGTTGGAGGAGGAGCAGAAAGTACCTTGTCCCCCCCAAAATCGGTGTCTAAGCCTTCAATGCATTCTTCTACTGTATTTTGACTATTCCCATAGCACCAGTGATAAAAATTTAATAAAAGTTTGATATTGGTCAGAAAATACCTTGTCCTCCCAAAGTCGGTGCCTATGCCTTCAACACGTTCTATTTTGACTGTTCCCATAACACCACCTGGTATGCCTATATTTACAACACAGCCTGCCCTGATGTCAAATGTACCTTCACAATTAAAAAGGATATTATTTTGTCCTGAGCCTACATCCACTAAAGATGGAAGAATAAGGAGAAAATTTCTTCTGTAGCAACATCTGAGGTTTGAAAAACTAAAACTAAACTAAACTCCGTGAAGGGGCTCGGCCTATCACCCAACCACTGCAACATCTACCATAGGCAGATGGCAGGATTGGGGGGCATGTGGTCAGCATGCCGACACCCATGGCCGTTAATGGTGGTTTGCATGACCAGAGCCGCTACTTCTCTATCAACTAGCTCCTCAATTTGAATCACGAGGCTCCAGTTCTCTTTCCCACTGGAGCAAGACCAAAGTATGAATTTTCTAAGCCCGTAGATATTTTTGAAGTTTTTTATAACTTATCTCATTGTAGAGGTAACCACCTAATTTCAGAAATCAGCCTAGCTTCATATTTTCATGTTTGTATGACCATAAGAAGAAATAATGTATGTGCAAGATTTTATACTTTTGTTTATGTTAAAAACCCTTACAGTTTGCACCTTGAATGAGAAATCTGTTCTGTTAAAAGTTGTAAAATCATTCACCAGTATCATTATAATGAACAAAATTAAAGGTTAAATGATTTTGTTAATTAATATTATCATTATATCATCGTCTTCTAAGTTTAATAGATTATAAAGTGACCGAACATAAATGTCAATGACTGGTACATGGACACCGTCAAAGACTGGTACATGCTAAAATCTTGAGTGTCAAAGACTGGTACAGCAAACATGTGTTAAAAAAAAATTATAACTTATTTAATATAGGTTATGAATAATTAAGACTACCATACAGTACTCTTAAAACCTCAAACAATTAGTCATTACTAATCTTATTTAATTTAATGAGTTTGTTTAATAACAACATAGAAAATGAAGAAATTTCATCACTAAACTGTCAAAGACTGGTGCATCTACCTTAGGCCTATGATATGCAGAAAATAGTTATTTTTGTTATTTATTTCCGAGTTAAGCTCCAGATCGATTCATTAAGCAGAGCTTACGGAAGAAAAAAGGTCTAGTTTGATAAACATATGTGAATATGTGGGTAGTGTTATTTGTCAAAGCTATCTGTATTGCAACTTCCAAAGCCGTGAATGAACGCTATAAAACAATAAAGTGGTGGTGGTAGTAGTAGCAGCAACAGTAGCAGTAGCAGTAGCAGTAGCAGTAGCAGTAGCAGTAGCAGTAGCAGTAGCAGTAGCAGTAGTATTAGTAGTAATGGTGGTGGTGGCAGTAATTTGTTCGTTTGCCCCTTGACAGAATTTCTTCGGACGCCCATGTACGTAACCTTGACGTATTTTATCGAACATCACTGATGACAGTCCCCTACCTTGTGATAGTGACAAAAATGATGCATGACAGAAGTCTCTCGAACGAGCTAGTCCTAAGACAACGAGCTAGTCCTAAGACGTCTTCCTCCTCTCCATTAAATTCTGGTTCTATCAGCGACAGTGGAGATTGGCTGTTACGACAAACTAATTGTCATTTATCTACTTTCAGCTAGCAGATTATTTTGCGAGACAGAAGGGCAGAAAACATACAGTCTCCCCTCTGTTGCTTTTCTTCTGCCCTCATTTATTTCTTTAGGTTCGTCCATTTTCTCCCTAATGTGTTTTATCTCGCCAAGAGAAAATTGCAAAAGTTTCCGTTCTTGTCTCTTCTTTCGCTCCATCGTTTTATTTTTGTCTTTTATCTGAAGACGTTTAAGGTGTATGGTTAGAATTCTGGAACCAAATGAGATATAAAAGTAAGGAAATGATAGTGAAAGCAATAGGGTCATTAGGAATGTGAGATAACAGGAGCCTAAGAAACTAAAACTTTCAGCAGAAAAGCGACGTAACTGTTAACCTTATTTTCTTACAATGGAGACAATGCTACTCCAGAATATTGATTTGTAAATTATGAGAAGAAACACAGGAGATAAGAGACTTAATTACTGCAAACGTTCAAACACATTCTGCCTGTGCTCCCCATTCAAGATTGTAATGCTTCTAAACAGAACTGCGTTTTATTTATCTCTACGATTTGCATTTAATATTATTCTTCTTTATATTGTGCTCATACATAGCCCTTAAGTAAATATGTTTCTATATTTTTTCCACATTAGTGCTGAAGTTTGAATTTAAATTACTTTTACCATTTGAGAGTTAAAAACGCTTTTACTTATGCATTACTGTTTTATTTACATACAACAAAACCGAACACAATGTTTTTTTTTAATACACACATTACGTCTGAGCTTTCAAATAATGTACCCGAATTATGATGTAGGCAAATGATCTTACAGTAGGTTTCTGATCTTGATGGTAATATTTCTTTTTCTTTTTCAGCAGAAATGTGAATATGGAGCAGACGGTGGAGTGTGGGACATACGAGAGACACATTTAATTGTAAGTAGGCCTAATAGTTATTATTATTTATACCATTTTAAACTATCTTGCAAAAACTACAATTAGGCCTATAATAGGTATCTGCAAGTGAGGCGTATATATCATTATCATCATCAATTTTTTCTTCATAAGTAAAGCCCGGATTTTCATGCACTATCAAACTTAAAAACATGCATGCATTCATGCACTATCGTGTCTCCAAATATGCACAATGAAGGGCGAAACATGCACTATCAAAAATCTGCACTGTACTGCAATATATTTCAATTTCTCTTAAAACAATATACAACAACGAGTTTTTCCAAATTCTCCTCACTTAAACTCGTGCGTTTATCAGTTAGGACATTAGAACGCAGAAAAGGATATTTCACAAGAAGTAACAGGTGCATTCTTAAGGGAAGAAATTTGCCTGAGGGTGAGATCGAATTCTGTCTTTTACATTTTTTTCCAGATAATATGTCTGTCACTGTTTTCAGGAGATTATGATCAGGATTTGAACTAAGTACCCTCTTAAGTTTTTCCCTAACTGTCACACCCATTTCTCCACAACACGATTCTAAAGATAATTAAATGTCTTCAACAATGGCTAGTGACTGAAAAATTCAAGCAGTGAACATTCTGTTTAGCAGTTTTCTTTCAATGGAAGATAGTGGGGGTCGACGAGTCGGAATTTTCTTTTGTAGCCTGGTGTATTATATTACTGTTTATTTAGGGTAAACAGTAGTTTGCACTCTCAAATTGATGCAGGTGGCAGACTCTGTTGCCAAGTCAATCAATACAGCATTTTTACGTTTCTTTGAAAAGCCGAGATTTTAGGGAGGCACATTCATAATATGCACAGTTATGCATGGTAACTTGATATTATGCACTAAAACCAGAAAACGAGGGTGTGTATGCATTAAAAACGTCGGAATATGCTATATTAAACAAAAAACTCCAAAACATGCATAATGCATGAATTTTGCCATAAAAAGGCCGAAATATGCAAACATGCACGGAAAAAATAGGCTTATTTGGAATCCATAAGTCATGTAATGAGTAACTACAAAGTTTGAGAAGTGTAACCAAAGTATTTAAAAACATGCATTTGCATGGAAATCCGGGCTCTATTCATAAGTCATCAGCTATTAATGCTATTTTATGATGTTGATGATAATAATAATAATAATAATAATAATAATAATAATAATAATAGTAAATGTTGTTAGGTATTAATTTTTCTTCATAAGTCATCAGCTATTATGCCTAATGCTATTTTATGATGATGATAATAATAATAATAATAATAATAATAATGATAATAATAATAATAATAATAATAATAATAATAATAATAATAATAATAATAATAATAATAAATGTTGTTAGGTATTATTGTGTGGACCTGAGCATAATCCAGATTTTAAAAAAATACTCTCACTGATTTTTTCAATAAAGTTGTAGTATTCTGCAGGCAACTTGTCAAAATTTTCACGTTAAAATACCTTTCAACACTGTTTTATTTACTAAGGTTTCAAAGTGCTTAATTAATAACGAGAAGGCAGGAGCCGAAAGCTCGGATAGCTTTAACCTTCTCACCCCGCTTCAACCCCAAGAAGGTATAATCGATTATAGGCTATTGTTTTATAGATATGTTTACAATTTTAAATTTAAAAGCTTTAACATGGGTTTTAGCTGATATTTGTTTACATTTTTGCAACTAATATAAATTCATATAAAGTATAAATCACCACACACTACTAAAGGCACACTACTAATGAAAACCTAAGGAACATAAAAACAAGTTTCAGCATCAATGTATTCTTTTTTTAACATAATATAGACCCATTTATGCACGCATATTTGTATAGGAAGTAGTAAGAACATTGCGCTGAAATTTTGTATAAGAATGGCATGATTTGACTAAACCTTGAACTTTCATGTAGGCCTATGCATGATGGTTCTGTTTCTGCCTCGAATACGTTTGCATGAGTTTAGTAAGCTATATTGCGAAATAAGATTGGATAATTGGATAATCGAGGAAGAATTGAAAGGCAAACCGAAGAGAGTCTTTTTTATTTGAGATTTTTCGATTCACTTAACACATGTGTATCTCATGATATTTTTTTCGATGATAGAGAATAGTAAAAATATTGCGTACGTGAAAAATAATTGATCACTAAAACCTGCTCGAGAAGTTGTAAGAATTGTTAAGACTGTTAAGTTGTAAGACTGTTAAGAAATAAAATGGAAGTATGAACAAAAAATTGAATTGGTAAAATTCAACTAGCAAATGTGTTTATATTTAGAATCTGCTGTAATAAATGTATCAAAACTTAGAGGGTTTGTTATAATGACGCATGTGGGCTCCAAAGAAGTAAAAAAACGCAGGTAGATTAGATTACTGGTACTGAGTACAGGAACATGAAGTTGCCACCATAATAACATGAATGGGAAATAGATGAAAATACACTATTAAAAAAAATGTATTTTATCGCGTTATTGCGTCAGTTCAAAGTGAGAAACAATTGGACAATTTAACGATTAGAATGAAACATAGTCATTTTCACTTCAAGTCTATATTTTTTGGGGTTTTTGGTGATATTACACGTAACTGTAACCTCTTCACGCAAGCATTGCAAAATTCAATCACCTACAAAAACATCGCTGAGGGTGGGAATCGAATCCGGTACTGCGCAAGTACAAAGACTTGCATCAGAATCCTGTTTGATATGGGTATGTGCGCCACTTGTAAAACGGTGAAAGTGGAATTTCTCAGAAGCATCGGCTAATGTAAGGAAGAAAGATGGAAAAGAAAAGAGAAAAATAATAATTGCACGCTGAAACAACCGACAGGGACTTTGTAACAGCGCGCTGATTACTACGGAATCTGGTGACGAGAGTTGGTAGTTGTTGAGTCGGCTTCTGCGCCTCTGCAGTTAATTCCACCTCAAGTTTCGATATCATCGCAAGCTCGATTGCAGTTTTTTTACTTTGTTAGTTGGTTTATTGATATGGCAGAATAGGGGTGAATATTTTATAAAGCAGTTAACTCGTTCACTTGCCCTTCATTTCAGAGACATACCAAATTAAAAGCTGATTTCGAAATTGCGTTTTTATTAGTGAATGTGTTGTCTGTTAGACACTAGCATATTTTAATTTTGTTGAAAATAGATTTTTTAAAAAGGATTTCGTTATTTTTTTATGGATTTCGTTATTTTTAATGAATTTAGTTATTTTTAAAGGGATTTAATTGTTTTTAAAGGGTATGTGTATCCGATTGCAGAAATCTCTTGATTCCCACTTATAATATATTGGCGTGAAACTGTATAATAAATTACCTTTAGATGCAAGACTAATTGGCAATTTAGGCTACATAATTTTTAAATGCAGAGTTAAAACTATTATAAAGCAACTATAATTTTATAGTGTACAGGTATATTTGAGGACAGGATTTATTTAATGACCAGCTGACGAAACCCATTGCATTGTATGCTTAATGGCTAAATAAATATTTATTATTATTATTATTATTATCATTATTATTATTATCATCTATTGTGATGCTATGAGGCATGGTACATTTCAAGAATTTTCTGATTTTTCGTCGACTCATCTGGTGTATTAAGAACTTAAGCTTGAATTGTTCTTCTGTGGATGCGAAACGTGGTCTTCATCGTTTATTACACTAATAATATTTTGTTCATTGCCTATCAGAGACTTGTCTGCACCTGCAAGGTGCTAATTGAATTTTACCAATTCAATTTTTGGTTCATACTTCCATTTTATTTCTTAACAGTGACTTAGAAATAATTCTTACAACTTCTTGAGTAGGTTTTAGTGATCAATTATTTTTCATGTAAGTAATATTTTTATTATTCTCTTTCATCGGAAAAATACCATGAGATACACATGACATTGTGTTAAGTGCATTGGAAAATCTCAGGGGGAAAAAAACTCCCTTCGGCTTGTATTTCAATTCTTCCTCGATTATCTAATGATCCAATATTATTTTGCAATATGGCTTACTAAACTCATGCAAACGTATTCAGGCAGAAACAGAACCATCATGCATATTTGAAAGTTAAGGTTTAGTCAAATCATGCCATTCTTATACAACATTTCGGCGCAATGTTTTTACTACTTCCTATAAAAATATGCGTGCATAAATGGGTCTATATTATATGGAATGGACATTATGGAATGAATCCCAATGCCTGTTTTTACGATGAACGTATGTGGCATTCCTTTACCTTGTTCGCTGTATATTCTATGAAGGTGCGAGAAAGAAAGCCTTGTTTTCTTCGTGCAGGAGTATTCGTTGGAATTCTAATGCTGCATATAAAGAGAATTGAAAAGTGAATATGGAATCGATATATTGTAACCGTTATGACTGTACGAAGCCATGGAACTGTAAACAGGAATTCAGTTTATTTTCATTTCGCTTCTGTTCTGTTTGAGGTGAAAGGAATTATTGATTCACTCTATCCGTCCTCATATCACTGACCTCCAGTTTCTGAGTGGACCGAGGGTACACACAGGGTACATTATAGTTTGTATCCACATAGTGCATACTGTATGTGTAGGCCTAACACATCCTCCAAGAGCTTAGAGATACAAGATGGAATTAATATAACTCTGCAGATTAAAGGGACAGTAGACAGTATTAAATATGTTAAAAATATAAAATATATTTTCCGTTTTGTGATTAAGTCAGTGGTTAATTGGGTACTTTGATTAAAGGGAGTATTGGGTGAACAATTCACAATTGTTGGTAAAATTAGTATTATTTGTTTTGTATTAAAAATACCATGTACCTAGCTAAATTTAACTGCCCTCAGGAACTTCATTGTCTCCCTAATTAGGCGATATTAAAAAAGCTATTCTCGTTAAATGTTAAAATCTTAGTAATGAAAATAAATATTTAAACTGCCATCAGAAAATTACCCCTAAAGAAGAAAAGTAATATTAAAGTTGGTTTAATTACAAAAAAGTCAGTTGTAAGCCTAATACTTCTTACAAGGCTACAGGTACACAATTTTCATTTCAGTATCATGCCAAAGTTTACGATTATTTTCCCTATTTTTAATTTTATTGTAATGGTATATATTCAGCACTAAATGGGTTCTACAGATTTAATGCAAGGAGTCAGAAACATTTTTTTATGTTCTACAGAATATGACTGACAAATACCGCATGTTTTTTTTATTATGTCAATAGTTTATATAATAACAAATAAAATACATGTTGCTACCTTGATTTTTTTTATTAAATTTGAGATATGCATTGATTATCAATTTTTCCCCATTTATAATAAAAATACAGGAAAATTAATGCATGGCATTTCTGTAAATATGTCATTGGTATTATTAAAAAAGTCAGACGTTTTACTGAAAAATTGTGTGACAAGTTTCATTTTGAAATACGCAAAATTTTAAATGTTAATTTGATGTGGGGGAAAATATAACAGTAAAAATAATATTTATTAAGTAAAGTACGGTTAAAGTTGAGGAGATAAAACTTCAGAAGAAAAATGCGGATATAGGACATGGAACATGGGGAATTTTTTTTCGTTCTGCCGAAGAAACAAGTTGTTAAAATCTTCACAGTTTTATTACCTTCGCTCTGTATACAGGACGTTCATGAACTAAGTTTATATATGATAGAGGGGTCTTCTGTTAGGACATCTGATCAGTTGTATGAAATATCCATATTATGGCAAAAAGCACGTCTCATGATTGCATATCACTGAATACATGAGCCTATGAGCCTAGCAATGATAAGAGGACTTGGGATAGAAATTCCTGATTTGAGGGATGAAATTTCCATGTTAAGGCATAAAACATATGGTGACTGGATATCACTGATAGATGAACCTTTGAACTATATTACAAGAAATTAGTTTTAAATATATCATCTAACGTGCATCACCAATAATTTTGAAAAAGAAAAACGGCACAGACTTACCCGGCGGTCATATTTACTTCCCGTTGCTCTATAGTCTATGCAAAATGTTTATGAGCTATACTATAATTTTTTCCATCAACGTTAGATCTATGAAATAAAAATCAAATTTGTTTCCAAACCCTGCTAATTAATAGGTAAGTCTGTGACGCTTAGGGGCAGGGCCTTTATACGATCGAATTTACTACATTTACAATCAATAGTTGAGATATATCTCTAGTAAGAAACTTAGGCACAAAGCTACAATCCTTTTGTTCAAAAAATAAATGAAAGAACCATACTTAAATTCACAACCATCCTGAGCATTAGGGCAAGTTACACAGTGTACAATGGAAATGAAAATAATGTCCCCAGGGAACTTTTCTCCATACTAGTCTTAGGTACATGCTCCGCGTCGTGCTAATAACTAGGGACCGGATTATTAGGTTTTTACCTATTTTTTTTTTTTACTTCCAAAACAAAAAGCGCTCATACACTTTTTCGAATCATGTCCATAGGATTCACCCACATTAATTCTGTGGCACCTAAAAATACCTAAATGGGGTATAAAACCTAAATATACCTAAACGGGATATAAAACCTAAAATATCTAATTTAGGCTCTTATTTTGTCCTTTTTGTTTGTTAGTTGAGAAATCGATATTTTGCGGGAAGAGAATAATTTCTTTTTGTGTAGAAATCAATACCTCCAGCGTTTAATTCAACCCATTGTCGTCTAGGATGGACAGTATCCTAGGCGACAAGTACCTCACGATAAGTACCGGCGTATTCCTTTTAAAATATTCGTACGAACAACCATTGTTGCCGTGTATGAACAAGGATATAGATTTCTGTGTTTTAAAGCGCTTGTTTTTTTGTTTGTCTTTAGTACTTCCCTGTTATTCATCTGAGTGGTCACACTGTGAGTTTTAATAAGACGTGTTAATTGTGCCGAAACAAATGAAATCGAGTTTATTACGGCAGTGGATTAGCGACGATCTGAATTTCACTACAGATGGCAAAGTAATATTTTCTCAAGCCTGCCAGAAACACGTATTATTTACCTTTCTAGAAAAGGGGGAAGTTTTCGTCCCTAGTTGATCTGTTGTGCGGTTAGCATGCGTAACAACCGAAAAAAGGAAAATAATAAGTTTCACATTATCCACATCCAACCATAAAGTATTTTACTCACTAAATTAGAAGCATCGGATTCGAATCCTGAGAAGGGTAGTGTCTAGATGCAGTATTAACTATTAACTAAGAGATAACAGGAAGAACTTCACAGTTGAGAACCTTGAAAGATATTTAGTGACATACTGTAACCAGGAAATGTGAGGAAATCTTATTTTCACTGCTTCTTTTGATTGTTTATGCTTTCTTTCTTCAATTGTCCTAAAGCAAGTTTACACAAATTTAAGTCAATTTTGTCAAGTTAAACTTTACAAGTATTATGTATTCAATGTAGATTATGTATTCAATCCTATGTAGCAAATTCATTAAACCAATTATTCTACCCGAAAACGATATTTTGGACAAAAAAAACTAAAAAGAAAAGCTATTCCACCTAATGGAAAACCTAAAACAGTGTTTTTAAAAACCTAAAAATCCGGTCCCTACTAATAACACAACAGAAAGCCCTCCATATCACTTTCAAGTAATAGGTGATACATTGAATACATTCCTACCTTACGTGCAGTGACTTGAAGCGTCACAAGAGGCCAAACGTAAAGAGAAACATTGTTTCTTTGTACTGTAGCAATGAATACAATATTGTGAGAATTTATTTTGTATAATATAAGAACAGGTACAATCGTTAAGGTTAAAATTACTGGAGTAGTTATGATGAAGCGATATGATAAATATCTTTGAAAGAAATTAAATTGTCAAACTAAATTTTGCCAGACTAAATTCATAACATAGTGAACACGTAGCACAACAGTCAGTAAGTTTAATTCGAACGTACTTAAAGCTAATGTGAAATTCCTTGTAGTCCACGTAACATAAAATCTCTGTTTGCTAATGACGTTTCTATTTCTGACTAATTTTATAAGCTTATTTAAGATACTAAATGTAAACATTTGAGAGTAACTTACTTTTAATTTTAAAGGTATGTTTTATTTTTTACTGCGTGTATGTTCTTTACTTTTTATGAGAAGAGGTCACATGGCGATATTCGAGCTGTTGAGTGACACAAAATTCTCTGAAGGGGTGGGGAAACTCATGTCTAAATTCCGACAGCTCAGGGTAGAAAAGAATGGGAAGGGAGGGCAGGGGAAGTAATCTTTGTCTGTATATTATTATGTATTATATTGTATTGTTATTGTCATATCTTCTTTGTCATCAGTACATTTTTTGTCTTTCTTTTCTTTTCTTCATCTTTGTATATTATTATTATTATTATTATTATTATTATTATTATTATTATTATATTATAAGTTCTCTTTCTTTGTCTTGTGCATAGTAAAAGCACGAACGGCCGTCCAGGCCCGTGCGTTGGATTTATTCTATGGATAATGTATTTAATATGTATATAAGAATAATAAGGGTAACTAAATCACGGAGGATGAAATGGGGGAGGAAAGACATATCTCAACATATTGATTGGGAGACCCGAAGGGAAAAAACACTTGGAAGACCTAGATGTAGGTGGGAGGACAATATTAGGATGGATTTAAGGGAAGTAGGATTTGCGAGGGATGGTTGGATGGTGTTAGCACAAAATAAGGTTGAATGGTGGGCTCAGGTAAGCGCGACAATGAACCTCCGGGTTCCATAAAATAGATAATATTCTTTTAACTTGCTTAGAAATTCTCTATTGTCATTGAGTGAGTAATTATATATTAAGTTCAATTAGTTCCGATGAAGACTGCAGAATTTTTGTAGTGTTACATATTTCTTGGGGGGAACAGAAGTAGGAACAGAGCCTATTCAATTGTAATTTCAATTTGATTTACTAACAATTTTGAATAGTTATTCTTAATAGCTGTAAACCCAAGACTTGGAAAATTTAACATCAAACACAGAGGTTGCAGCTCTGCATTGAGAACGCCTGATGTGTTCGGTTATACTACACGCGGCACAGCGAAGCAGGAGATGTTGCCGGTCGAAATCAGGCGCACACGATTATGCTTCCAAGTCACGTCGCCTGCACAGTGTTGTTTAGACAACACGCATTGCACAAATGGCAGTGAAGTGGCAGATGCATCGCGGCGTTTACTTTCTCTACCCTTAACATAAAGGAACCTTACTGCGCCTGAGCGATGATTGTGTACAAAATTGCGCTGGGCAAGATGAAGAAATTACGCTGAAGTTTTCAATATGCCTAAAGCGAAAGCTCATCTGGAAGTGGGTAAACATTAATGGTGTATTCCATGCACTAAATTTCAAGTGATATTAATTTAAATGGATATGATACAGGATGAAATGGTGAGGACGATTCGTGGTATGTAAATAGCCAATTCTGCATTTGCCTTTACGACTGGGGAATCCATGAAAAAGTCCGGCTACGGGATTTTAACCAGGGACCTCTCGAATGCGAGTCAAAACGTTACCATCTCGGCCATCTCGGCCATCTCGCTCGGTCTACGGAAATAATTATTTCTATCCCTAGCATGTCTTCAAAGCCCAGTGTATTGCAACTTCCAAAGCCCTATGTGAATGCTGCAAACAATATTGTTGTCATGGAAACTGAGCAGAGACTTTAAAGCACATCCGCCCTTTTGAAATTTTTTTTAGAGATAAAAATTAAAAATTGAACTTGTTGGGATTTTCCCGTCGGTTACCGGCTAAAAGGTATGTGTGACAAATTTCATGTTTCTAGCTCATCTAGAAGTGATCAAACATTAATGTCAGTGAGTGAATCAGTGAGTCAGCCATGTGGCTTTATATTAAGTTATAGCGATTTCACGAAGGAAAATCCCCTTTTCTCTGCAAATATTACTGTACTTAAAAATTATTGCACAGTCGTTCTCAAAACATTTGCTTAGCCAAATATGCTGGAAAAGTCATCAGATTTGTGCTTATTCTACATTTATGTTGTTCAATTACAGACTTGTAATTAGTTAATTGCTACATACAAACACCGTCTTTCAGTATCCAAATTAAAATTATAAAAATCAGGTAAACTGATGTAACAAAGTGCCAGTATACTTTTGTTAAATCAATAAAAGTTAATTGGAATTATAATATGCAGAGAATAAGTTATTTTTGTTATCGATTTCCCAGTTAACATGCAGATCGATTCATTAAGCAGGACTTACGGAAGAACAAAGGTCTAAAGTTTGATACTTAACCTTAATATAAACTCGTATACACTGATATAAGACATTCTTAAAATAATTATGTCAACATTTCACAGAATACACTGGCGGAGAACTCCACTTAATGTATGTAGGCCTAATTATTTCAGAGTTTATATCTTCTGTATATAACAGCATTCAACTTGATGAACGAAATAAACATCTGACTAGTTTGATAATCAAATCTTCCAATTTACTTCGTTATTATCACCGTACGTCTCATCTTAAATGTGAAGGGATGTGTCATGTGTCTCGAGACGGTGGTGGTCATGGCTAACTATTCCAAAGCCGTATGTGAAGAGTGTAAAATAATATGTTGTCAGGATAACAGATTTGCATTTGTTGAATTCTTAATAATATATTACAATAGAATAGGCACTAAATTGGGCATTACTCCAATACCGGTCAACCGATTTTATCCAATATCAATAGACGTCTTCCCATGGACATTATAAATAAGTGTACAAAGTTGCATGAACATCCGATAAAGCGTATTTGAGTTACCACGTCTTTAAAATAGACACTAAATTGGGTTTTACTCCGGTACCGGTCAACCGATTAGGTCAAGTTTCAATAGACGTATTCCCATGTACATTATAAATAAGTATACAAAGTTTCATGAAAATCCGAGTTATCGTACTTTCTGATTTATTACCATAAAAGGCACTAAATTGGGCATTATTCCGGTACCGGCTAACCGATTTGGTCGAATATCAATAGCCATCTTCCCGTGGAAATTATAAACGCGTATACTACGTTTCATAAAAATCCGATAAAGCGTATTTGAAATATCGCGCCTTTAAAATAGACACTAAATTAGGTTTTACTCCGGTACCGGTCAACCGATTTGGTCCAAATTCCATAGGTTACTTCTCACGGATGTCGTAAATGCACATACCAAGATTCATGAAAATCTGATAAAGCGTGTTTGAGTTATGGCGCCTTTCTAATATAATCTATTAAAGTAGGTACTTATTAAAATAGGTACTTATTAAAATAGGTACTTATTAAAATAGGTACTTATTAAAATAGGTACTAAATTGGGCATTACTCCGGTACCGGTGAACCGATTTGGTTCAATATCAATAGGGTTCTTCCCATGAACGTTATAAATGCGTACAGCAAGTTTCATGAAAATCCGATAAAGCGTATTTGAGTTATGGCGCGTACAGACACACAGACAGACAGACATTTTTCCGTCCCCACACAATCCCATTAAGTACCATACTGGCACTTAATAAAGATGCACCTTACCATACCATACCATACCATACTTTTATGGTACCTACTTTGTAATGATCAGGGATAGGATTTATATGGAATAGAAATGGCTAATTATGTACATACATATGGGCTAAAAATTCTCAAAATATGGAGTAAAATATGGACCAATGTATTTAAGTGCTGTAAAATAATGTAAAGAACACCTTATATTATTAACGTTGCATAAAAATAAAATGAGAACAATTAAAGATCGATTGCTTAAACATGAAAGCTACAGAAAAGAATGACACACAATAAATTTAGAGTAGAGTCACAACATAAAAGTTTAACCTTCTTACGTTTATAAATGGGATTTTTTAGCTGTTGCTACAATCTTGAGGGCACATCTTAATATTTTTATGAGAAGTGGGTTATACTGGAACTACGTCTCTGAAAATTGCTTTGTACTCAGTAAAATTGTGCTGAACATCATAAGAGGTAACAGGGACTATTCTAAACCTTGCAACATCTTCAGGACCTAAACCCAAATCTAATTCTACATCTGGTTTTTAACAAAGTTAGATATCTTCTGTATGAGAAATAAAAAAATCTAACTTTGAAATACAGACATAAATAATACTGAAATAAAATTTAAACGATTATCTGACAATAACTTTGAAACCATAAAATGTGGAACATATTTAAAAAAAGTCCAGTTAAGTAAATATTCGCGAGGTTTTCTAAAATGTGTAAAAATATGTACTATACCTTGAAGTATGGAAAAATATGGTAAAGGAAATGTGTCTTAAACCATTCCAAATGTCCCAATTCGCAAACATATATGGAACTTTTAGCTTCAACTGGTCATGATCAGCAGTTGTGTCTGAAGGGCAGGGATACGAAAAGAGTTTTTGAACAGTAATACGTTGTTTCAATGTGTTTTTTTAATGTGTGGAAGAAAGATAATTTCGTTTTGTCTACGTGACAATATTCGCAGAACATTTTATACGATAGTTATCAAAATATTCAAGAAAGAACTGTTGTCAATTTGTGTCTGGTTGTTTACTGGTTACTAGGCCAGGAAGAAGAATTTTTGCAATATTATTTGTACTGTTAGAATAATCACAAATAATAATTACAGAGATTAATCAGTGTGTAAATCATCAAAGGAACTTTTGTGATCATATTCGCAGAACATTTTGTGGGATGCTTTGCAAAATATTGAAGAAAGAAATATTGTCAATTTGTGTCTGGTTGTTTACTGGTTGCTAGGTCGAAAAAACTAATTTTTGCAGTATAATTTGTACTGTTGAAATAATCACAAATGGTAATTACAGGGATTAAACAAACTATGTGTAAATCAACAAAAGGAACTGATCACAATGAATTAATTGCATTACTTTTAATAGACCTGGTTTTTAATGAATAATAATTTTAATATTACCATGACAGGAAGGACAAAGGAATCACGCAAAACGGCGGCAACTCCAAAAAGCAACAAAAATGACGTGGAAGTAGAAAAGGGCACAGACAATTTACTAATAGAGATTCTTACAGAGATTAAGGAACTTAAGAAACAGAACGAAAACTTTAGAGAAGAAACCAGAAAAGAACTGGAAGAAATGAAAAATGAGCTCAAAAAAAGGGAAGAAAAATGGGACGTAGAAACTGAGAACACAAATAACAAAATCGACAATATGAAAAACAAAATTGAAACAAACCAAAAAGAAATTGAGAAGCGCCTGCAACAATTAGAAATAAGAGAGGAAAGAAGACAAAGGAAAGAGAAAAGGAATAATCTAATATATAAAATCGAAAGTGTGTATGTATGTATGTATGTATGTTTGTTCCTTATACAAATCTACATTTCTTTACCAATTTACACGACATTTTGCACACATACCCAGTTAAGCCCGGGAAGTATAGCTGTCAACATTAAAATTGAAACAAATCAGTCCTTCCCTTGAAAATTTTATAATTTCTGAGAATATTATGCAAACAAAATGAAATCCCATTCAGTTGTCAAGACAACAGTGTATTGTTTACACAGTTCATATAGGGCTCTGGACATTACATAACATTGGACTTTTTAACGAATTCTGATGCTAACGTTTTGTAAAAATAATTCTTGAAGAATAAAATCCACGAGAATAAAGCACATTGTAATGCAGTCACATAACTTTCTCTACCCTCGACACAAGAAATATTTTCTCAATTCACATTTTGATGTAGACTAAGAGGTCGTAATACAGGGATAACTTAAGTGTGTGAGTATGCTATATCAGAAGTAGGTAAACAATCCTTTCCGCTTATATGTTATCCATAGCTGTATGCTTTGTATTAGTTGAGAAATAAGGCCCTAAGCATGGGATGGAACATTTTGAGTCCTATGCTCGCAGTATTTTATGTCCCGGGTTTTAGGGGAGGAAAGTATGAAAGTGATACTGCATTTCTCTTATTTCAGAAACGAAACGGTTGTATGGTAACATGAGAATGAGAAATAAAATCTTCCGACAAGTCAATACAATCTTATTTAATTTATGTTTCTTCTTATTTCAACTCCTACCAGGCATGATGTGTAGAAGCAACGGAATGAAGCTTTCGACATCCTCTATGAGCCATAAAAAGCTATATCTAGCGTTTTCTGATGGAATAGTTTGAGTGTGATAAATCTTTTTCTTCATTTCAAGTTTTACATACATATTATATAAGCACCTAGAGTTTCAAAATCGAAAGTCCTCCAAAAGTTAATTTCAAATTACAAAATACAAAGCCCGGGCGACGCCGGGCCTTTTCAGCTAGTCTAATATATAAAATCGAAAGTGTGTATGTATGTATGTATGTTTGTTCCTTATACAAATCTACATTTCTTTACCAATTTACACGACATTTTGCACACATACCCAGTTAAGCCCGGGAAGTATAGCTGTCAACATTAAAATTGAAACAAATCAGTCCTTCCCTTGAAAATTATATAATTTCTGAGAATATTATGCAAACAAAATGAAATCCCATTCAGTTGTCAAAACAACAGTGTATTGTTTACACAGTTCATATAGGGCTCTGGACATTACATAACATTGAATAAAATCCACGAGAATAAAGCACATTGTAATGCAGTCACATAACTTTCTCTACCCTCGACACAAGAAATATTTTCTCAATTCACATTTTGATGTAGAATAAGAGGTCGTATTGCAGGGATAACTTAAGTGTGTGAGTATGATTTATCAGAAGTTGGTAAACAATCCTTTCCGCTTATACGTTATCCATAGCTGTATGCTTTGTATTAGTTGAGAAATAAGGCCCTAAGCATGGGATGGAACATTTTGAGTCCTATGCTCGCAGTATTTTATGTCCCGGGTTTTAGGGGAGGAAAGTATGAAAGTGATACTGCATTTCTCTTATTTCAGAACCGAAACGATTGTATGGTAACATGAGAATGAGAAATAAAATTTTCCGTCAAGTCAATACAATCTTATTTAATTTATGTTTCTTCTTATTTCAAATCCTCCCAAGCATGATGTGTAGAAGCAACGGAAAGCAGCTTTCGACATCCTCTATGAGACATAAAAAGCTATATCTAGCGTTTTTTGATGGAATAGTTTGAGTGTGATAAATCTTTTTCTTCATTTCAAGTTTTACATACATATTATATAAGCACCTAGAGTTTCAAAATCGAAAGTCCTCCATAAGTTAATTTCAAATCACAAAATACAAAGCCCGGGCGACGCCGGGCCTTTTCAGCTAGTCTAATATATAAAATCGAAAGTGTGTATGTATGTATGTATGTTTGTTCCTTATACAAATCTACATTTCTTTACCAATTTACACGACATTTTGCACACATACCCAGTTAAGCCCGGGAAGTATAGCTGTCAACATTAAAATTGAAACAAATCAGTCCTTCCCTTGAAAATTATATAATTTCTGAGAATATTATGCAAACAAAATGAAATCCCATTCAGTTGTCAAGACAACAGTGTATTGTTTACACAGTTCATATAGGGCTCTGGACATTACATAACATTGGACTTTAACGAATTCTGATGCTAACGTTTTGTAAAAATAATTCTTGAAGAATAAAATCCACGAGAATAAAGCACATTGTAATGCAGTCACTTAACTTTCTCTACCCTCGACACAAGAAATATTTTCTCAAATCACATTTTGATGTAGAATAAGAGGTCGTAATGCAGGGATAACTTAAGTGTGTGAGTATGCTTTTTCAGAAGTAGGTAAACAATCCTTTCCGCTTATACGTTATCCATAGCTGTAGGCTTTGCATTAGTTGAGAAATAGGGACGTTTATCTTAGGCCCTAAGCATGGGATGGAACATTTTGAGTCCTATGCTCGCAGTATTTTATGTCCCGGGTTTTAGGGGAGGAAAGTATGAAAGTGATACTGCATTTCTCTTATTTCAGAACCGAAACGGTTGTATGGTAACATGAGAATGAGAAATAAAATTTTCCGTCAAGTCAATACAATCTTATTTAATTTATGTTTCTTCTTATTTCAAATCCTCCCAAGCATGATGTGTAGAAGCAACGGAATGCAGCTTTCGACATCCTCTATGAGCCATAAAAAGCTATATCTAGCGTTCTCTGATGGAATAGTTTGAGTGTGATAAATCTTTTTCTTCATTTCAAGTTTTACATACATATTATATAAGCACCTAGAGTTTCAAAATAGAAAGTCCTCCAAAAGTTAATTTCAAATTACAAAATACAAAGCCCGGGCGACGCCGGGCCTTTTCAGCTAGTATTATAATAAAATCTCCAGACATTGAAACCAACTGTAACAATATCGATAATGAAGTGAAAATTGTTTTCAGAAAAATTAAAGCAGACCCAGAATATGAATCCATACGTTACATTGGCAAAGATTGGAAAGGAAGGGGTTTAGCTTTAGTGAATATGAAAACCTTCGAAGACAAACTAAAAGTAATGAAAAACAAATCCAAACTGGCAGACCAAGATTGTTTCATTGAAGACGATGTGACTAAGAATGAGCGAGAAATTCAAGCAGCACTAAGGCGAAGAGCTAGAGAAGAAAGGGAAAAAGGTCACACTGTTAAAGTGGGATACCAAAAGATTCAGATCAATGGGAAGTGGGAGTACTGGAAAAAGACAGAGGAAAATGCCTCAAAAAACGAAGTGAGCATACTAGTCAATCAATAGAAGACAATACTCACAGTAAATGTGATATGCAGAACGTACAAATACTGACCGATGAAGAAAGAATAGAAGAACTCGAGGAACAACTTAATAATAAATTTGTTATACATTCAAAATTAAATATAGCCACACTAAACGTAAGAACGCTAATTGATGAAGACAGGCTTATTGAATTAGAAGAAGCACTAAACGGTGTAAATGTTAATATAGCCTACTAGGGTTGGCGGAAGTACACAGAGAAGGAGCTAATATAGTGGAAACCAGAAGTGGTGATGTATTCAGTTACATAGGAGTAAAAGGAGGCCAGAAAGGAGTGGGATTCATAATTTCTAGAAGGATAAAAACCCATATAAATTATATAATAGGAATAAATGAAAGAATAGCACTAGTGAAGATGACGTTTGGCAAAATATCAATTACAGTGGTTCAAGTATATGCCCCCACACAACAAAGCACAGAAGAAGTAATAGATGAATTTTATGATCAACTTGAAGATGTCTTCATTACACATAAAACAAATATCAACTTTGTCATAGGAGATTTCAACAGCAAAGTGGGAAGAAAAGAAGATGAAAATGAATGGGTGATAGGACCTTACGGACTCGGGAGTAGAAACGACAGAGGAAGAAAGCTGATACATTTTGCACAGAGCCATAATTTGAAAATTACCAATACTTTTTTCAAGAAACCTTTGCATGACAAGTGGACGTGGTGTGGCCCCAACGGCGTCGTGAAAAACGAGATTGACTATATCCTAAGTGACAGTATGCATTTTGTGTCAGATGTGGGTGTCATAAACAGTTGAACTTCTACACGGATCACCGAATGGTTAGAGCGGTTATTAATATTAACAAGAAGAAACTCAGAAGTAGACAATATAAACATAACTTACAAAGAACATCGTGCTGGGACAAAAACATATACGTAAACAGTTTAAACAAACACTTGAACGGAATAAACATACAAAACTCAGACAATGTCCAAAATCTATACTCAAGATTAGAAGAAACAATTGTGAAAGCAGCAAACGAAGCACAACCTAAAAACATATCTGATAGTAGGAAATCGAAATTAAGTGAAAAAACACAAGAACTACTGAAGAAAAGAGAAGAGTTAAACACAAAACGTTTTGAAAATGACTTCGCACATATAGAATTCTGCGAAATCAACAAACTTGTGAAAAGGTCAATAAGAAGAGATTTAAGAAACGATAGGTGTGCCCAAATAAGAGATGTAATGAATTCAACGCGATCGATAAGAACAATTAAAAATGATGCTGCAGTAGGCAAAGTTTGGATTGAGAAACTGAAATCTAATGCAGAAAAAGACTTAACTACAAGGAGTAAAATTGTGGAAAGAGCTACAGAATTCTATAAAAATCTTTACACAAGCACTACAAATAACAGAAGGAACAAACTTGTACAATATATAGACAACCTAAAGAATGAAGACGAAGCAGTCCCCTCAATTTTACGGTCAGAAGTTGAAGCTGCACTACCAAGCCTGAAGCGAGGGAAATGTCCAGGTGAGGACGGTATTATAAATGAGTATCTCAAAGTAGATTCAGAAGAACTACAAAAATATCTGGTCCTTCTATTCAATAAAATACTAACGACTGAACAACTTCCCAACCAGTGGATAACGAATATGTTCATTCTTCTTCATAAAAAAGGACCTAAAGAAGACATAAATAATTATCGACCAATTAGTCTTATGGCAAATATATACAAACTCTTCTCAACAATACTCACCAAGAGAATAAGTGCAATAATAGAAGGCAATCAACCTAATGAACAAGCTGGCTTCCGACTAAGATTTTCGACAGTAGACCATCTACAGGTGCTGACCCAATTAATAGAGAAAGCAAATGAATTTAACTTGAAACTATACATAATATTTGTGGATTTTGCTAAAGCATTTGATTCCGTAGAACAGCTATCGATTCTTCAAGCACTTAATCGACAAGGAGTTCATGCAAAGTATATTAGACTACTGGGTAAGCTATATCTTGACAACAGAGCGAAAGTAAAAACAGACAGAACAGGAGAGGATATATTACTGCAGAGGGGAGTCAGACAAGGTGACCCCATCTCTCCAAAACTATTCATAGCTCTACTGGAAGAAGTTTTCTGCAGAATGCCGGACGAATACGGAATAAATATTAATGGGAAAAAAACTCTTTAATCTCAGATTTGCAGACGATTTTGTACTCATAACAGACTCACACGAGGAAGCCAAAGTCATGCTAAACAAATTTATGCAAATCCAGCAAAGAAGTCGGCCTTAGTAACAATGTCAAAAAAACCAAAGTAATGACAAACTACACAGAAGAACCAATCAAAATTAACGATGACACAATAGAATATGTAAAAGAATATGTATACTTAGGTCAAATATTATCGTTTGACAATAAAATTCAAAAAGAAGTTTCAAGAAGAATCTCTTTAGCATGGAACAAATTTTGGAACTTAAAATTCATCCTATTAGACAAATCCTTAAGCATGAAGATAAAAAAGGATGTGATGGACACTTGCATTCTACCAGTTATGACTTATGGATCCCAAACATGGACATTAACTAAAAAAGAGAAAAACATGCTACAGATTTGCCAGAGGAAGATGGAGAGGAAGCTGCTAAACATCACGTTGAAAGATCGAATAAGAAATGAAGACATTAGGAAAGCGACATCTATAAAGGATGTGATGGTTACTGCTTCCAGATTAAAATGGATGTGGGCAGGGCATGTCATGAGAATGAACCCGGAGAGATGGGCACATGCGATGACAGTGTGGGAGCCCAGAACTGGGAAAAGAAGTGTTGGAAGGCAGAAATCGCGATGGGAGGACGAGTTTAAGAGTGTTGTGGGGAACTTGTGGTCTAGGAGTGCCAGAGACAGAAAGAAGTGGAAAACTCTTGACAATTAGTACTAAAACTAGAGTCAATTAACTTATATTAAATTTTAGCGTTCTCAGGTGAGGCTAGCCTGAAACGTTCTTATTTAACGAGTCAGCCACCCTGGTATGCCAGGAGGCCCTTGCCCGCTATGGGATGTTTGTGGGCTAATTCTTAATTCTTAATGTAAAAACAAACATGAATTTACATAGAAATCCTAGCACTGGTAATGATGTATGCTTTATAAGTAGGGCAAGGCATTTGATGATTTTGCATTTTTATGTGATGGTTGAAAGATAGCTCGAATGTACGCGTATACAAATGTGTATAACAATTAATTGATTAAATAAGGGCATTTTGTTTTGGAAAAGTTTGTATTTTTCTTTATTTTCAATAGATAGGTTATTTTTTGTAGTTGTTAGGTTATTTTCATTTTAAATATTTTTAAAAATAAAGTGCAATCATTAGATTACATTTAATATTTCGAGGGGTTAGAGTCAGACAACGTTAACTCCAAAAACGCAACTTTTCAGGAGGACGAAAAGAAGGTTGTTATCATTGTTTATTTATCGATAACTTACTTATTTATGAAGATAACACTTTAAAACTTTTACCACACATAGAATAATTCTGCCGGAAGATAATGACGTATGATTAATTGTAATTCCACTGTTTGCTGTAATGAAAATTAATAATTTTCGGAGATAACGTTTTCTGACTCTAAACTGTAACATCAGGTGACAGGAGTTAACGTTGCACTAAACAGTAACACTATACTGATATTGTAATGTTATTAATAAGAAAAATCTTATAATACTGATAGTAGTGCCCATTAAAATTTATTAGGGAAAATAAATTATGCCTATTGACTGGACACTGCAATGAAAGTTGCGATTGTATATAACTAATACCAGATAGGCTACTACACAAGCAGTCTTGGTATTCCTTCGTTGTGCCTTTGATTCTTCACCTGTACCACTTCCTCGCCTTCAAATAAACTTTTTTTAGAAAATATGGTATGTACACGGGATTATACTTTTACCACGTAGGTCTTTCGGGTCTTTCCATTTTTCTGCTTGCAATTTTATCAAACCATGATTTTTTCTCTTCAGTTGCATGTGTTCAATTGAGAAATTCCAAGATAGCCTTCTTTGTATTGCAAACTTGTGGAACCCTTCTTGAATGGAGTCATATTTGCAGTATATGTTCTCTTCTTTCTTTCTATACTAAAAGCATACAATATTTAGCCGTCTAACGCTATTTCCATTGGTATCATTTTTTTTAATCACAGATTTATGGAAGTCATTGAAGTCATAAATGCCTTCCTGCTCCACTTTTGTAACTTGGCATTTGCTTTGCTTTGTCGCCATTCTGACCACAGCATACCAACCCGAAGGATCGAATATATCTATCACTTTGCTAGCATTTTCTGTGTGGGCGGGAACAGTGTCACGCTCCATTTGGGAATATCCCGTTTCAAAAAATATTTGATCTAAATTGACAGCATATAACAAACATTTGAATCGATAGCATTCTTATTTTATTCGTGACAACTGTGAGACATGAAGCAAATATTCTTCCCGTCTTGGATTATTTTCAAACGATTCAACAAACATGATGCCACCTCTGATGCTCCACGGCCAGCTATCCCCTCATGCCTCATAAAGTTCTCAGCTGTCTGATCCTTACTTACAAAATTTTAATCATCACTCTTTTTTTAAAACATTGTCTACCATTGTTTGAAATATTATTAAAAGTAGCTAAAAAGAACCCTTGACGTATCTGCCTTCTCTCATTACCTTTTACCAAGTAGTAAAACCTAGAACATTTTCTTTTGGATTTATTTTCTGTTTTGATACATGCTTTTTCTTGTACATCTACTCGTATTAGTCCTCGGATATACTGTCTTTTATTGTCAGTACTTTCAATATTCTAATAATTCATATGAATTTCAAGTCTGACTTCTTCAGAATAAATTACATGTTCTAGGATATTTTGAACAGTCGTTTTTAATAAAACCCTTAACTCTTGTTTCCCTGTCACTAGTAGTTGATCCATGAGGCATGCCTGCAGCTGTATTTTTCTTGCGTTTATTTTTTTTTCCTAGTTGCCGGGATTAGCATTTTTCTCTCTCTTTCCTTGATTTTCGTTAGGATGATCAATATTTACTTCTCCATCGACTGCTGATCTATTTAAACTAGTTACCACAACAGATTCTAAGTCATGCTGAACAGGGACTGTTGTAGAAGGACCACACTGGCTTACTGGAGTCAATGTTGTGTAGGATGTTGAGGGATTACGTTTTCTTTTTTTCTTTCTTTCTTCTTTCTTTTTTTCTGTGTCTGTCCATTACTTTCTCTGATAGATGCAGAAATATCTTTATCTGTTACCGGCACATATGTTGGATTTTCTTTTGAATCAGACGGCAAGTGAGCAGTGATAGGAACAGCAACAGGCCCCTGGAAATAAGACATCATTATCTCGATTGAACAATAAGAGTGTAATTTTAATAATAAATTAATACAATAATAATTTATAACATTGTACGCCAATTATATAGGCTATATATAATAATGTGTAATTTAGTACATAGGTAATATTAATGTGTAGTAGTAATAATAATATAATAATAATAATAATAATAATAATAATAATAATAATAATAGTAGTAGTAACAACTACAGCTTACCAGTGGCTTGAAGCATCGTGTAATGTATCATGGCATGTCCAGTCTTCCAAGATGCTAGAAAGGCCTGTATTTAGTGATGGGCAAGGACTGCTGTTGTAGAATATTTTGTTCTGCATATGATCTTCCAGATGATTTTCGTAGGGCTAAGTAAACTAAGAATTTTCCCCTGCTGTACATATTATTTTCATTAAAATACACTCTCTTACTGCAATAATTTATTACGCTTAGAAACCTCGCAAAACCTGAACTGCAGCCAAATCATTCCTAAGTGAATATGATACAATTAATTTTTATACACGGCCTTACAACTACTGCAGCTGTTGTTAAGAAGTAAGCTGTCAACAATTAACTAAGGCAGAAAATCAAAGCATACGTGGAAAAGATAAGAAAAAAAAACTTCAATCGCTTCCGTCATCCCGGACATAAACGTAAATAAATAAACTGAGAGCAGTTGGTAAGGTGAATCATTAAATTGAATATGTAATAGTATGTACATCCAGCGTTAACTCCGCATTTTAAAATAAAATGTTAGAGTCAGAGAACACTATCTCGTGTTGAAGCCTTTGAAACGAGCGAAAAGTTAGGGACAGAGAACGTTAAGTCTAGTTGAAGTTCTCTGACTCCAAACTGTTACTAAAAACCAAAACGTTATCTCCCGAAAACTTTTAAACTATTGGAAATATCAAAATAAGAATCTGGTGATAGAAAGTAATGGTACTTGTGATAATAAAAATGCCTTTAACTGAAAAAGTCATTTTTGGAGTTAACGTTGTCTGACTCTAAGCCCTCGATTTTCAATATTATGTTACATTTAAATTTTTCATTATTATTTCTGTTTTTCATGCTTGTCCGTTATAATTTTATAAGTAGGCCTAAATAGCGTTCACAGGAAACAAATCAGACTTGCAGCATAACTTTTATCCCTATTTTTAAGGTCAACTCATTTTGAACTCTACTGCATTAAAAAAGAATACCTCCAGTGGAGGTTCAAATCATTACTTTCATTCATTATTTGAGTATCCCCGGTAAGTTTTCACTCTTCATTTAAATTTCAATTCATTGTAAACAGTCATTACAATTTATGTTCTAGCAATAAAGAATTAAATATTTTTTGTTATTTAATTTTAGGTAGCATATCTTTGCTAAGATTTTAAGGGCCTACTAGTTCACAAAATAGTAACAAAATATAAAATAAAAGGGTTTTATATTCTAAATTTAAAATAAATACTGTAAACCATTAAATTGCTCTCTAATATCAACTCAATACTTAAAAATCTAATTAAAAGAAATGATGGATCATTTATTGGCCATTTTTATATTTTGTATAAATTTGTACTATTATTAGGTAATAAGTGCATTTTTTATTTTGCATTTTTCGCTATTTTTTGACCATTAAATGCCTTAACCTACTTAGCCCATAAGATTTTAAAATGGACTTTCATTATCCTTTATACATCTCACATTGTTCTTTTCCAACAATGTGCAAAGACACAAATTGGTCAGAAGCTTTTTTCTGCATGAGAACTGGGGGAATATCGATTTAAGCTCACTTGTCAGTAGAGCTTAGTACGGAGGATTTTCCAGGTCTCGTTAGCCCCTGCTATGTACAAAACTGGAATGTCTGGATAGGCCTACCTCATTTAAAAGCAGGATCGTCCTTCTTGTTGCTTGGGAATATTGTCAGAAATTGTTACTATTTGCAGCAGGAGCAAGCTACTTCTAAGTCTGAGTTACCCTTTGGAACAGGAATATCTAGACACCATCTTCAAATAACAAAATCACTTTACATTGATGGCTTCTTGCGATTCCTGTCCCTCTTACGGACTGGGGTTCGAAGGGTTTGGGTTGGGGAATCGTTTTAGTAGTTATTGTTATAGCTATTATTATTAACTATTATGGATAACATCACAGAAACATTATATTGTTTTATTATTATTGTTATCGTTTTATAATGGTCATAAGTTATATACAGTGCCCTAGGAATTTCTGTTCTATTTCTTCCCCCAACCATGCTGTAGTCTGGGTATTCCGTGAAGGTTTGTCGGGGGTTCCATTAGAGAATATTTATTTATTGATTTATTTAATCTGTCAGAGTTAAGTACATAAGGCCTTCTCCACCACTCTGCCAGGGGGAAATAATGAAATACAAGAATAATATATATAATAGCAATAGATAAAATAAATGAATACAATATTAACTAGGCCTACCATAAGTATTGGAAAATTCTAAATTATTTACTTATTACATCACTTTTAATATATGTTAACTGGATTAAATTGCGCTTGCACTACGATATTGTTTGGCAGCTCCTGGAGATAGCTAGGCAATGAGTTCAAGGAACAAATAGCTATAGCTGTAAAGGAATACGAATAGTGTGAAGTTCTTTAAAGAGGTATGGATAGTAAGTGATCAAGTTGAGAGCAGTTTTCATACTTGCGGCTGAAAAACACAAAATGTGTCCCAAATATCGTATTTATGATAATCAGAGCCTAATCGTTGTCGAAGATTGCGTCAGATGATGTAGCAAATTTCCAAAATGTAATAATTTTACTTCGTGAATATTTTTCACTTCCTCCTTGGACAATGTAGACTGTAATATGCTGAAAATTTGTATTAATTTAGGTAAAACGCTGTGTTCAGATTTCCTATATTTATCGCAAATGATGATGGATATAAATTAACCTGAGGAACAAACAACAAAAATCTGTTGTTAATCTCACATAACTTCCTCTGTTCAAATAAAGATTGCCTTTTATAATAAATATTGTATGCATGACATTTTGTTATAAAAAATGAAGAGAATGTCGTTACCCCATTGTATTGTATCCTCGAAGGATACATAACCCAAATATAATCTGATTAATGCACTCACGTAACTTTCGTTACTCTAAGCATAGCCAAATCCACCTTTCTCACTTCACATTCTGATACAGAAGAAGAGGTCGTGAAAGAACGTGTATCAGTTGTTCAACATGATGCAAAACTTTATTGTTCACCAGGCAAAACAAAGTTTCTATAAACAGGGGTGGTTTATAATTATCCTTCAGAGAAATTTTACTAAAAAAAGTTTCAAATAACGGTTTTAGCTCTTGGCATAAGCATTCCATGTACAAAATTTAAAGAAAATCGATAGAGCCGTTTTCGAGAACATCGCGAGAAACAAAATTTTCTATATGTAAAGTCCCCTTAAAATAAAAAAGTTGTCGCCAATCTTCCTGTCACATCTTCAGAAGGTACCTATCCCACATACAACATTTTGTCATACTATTTTCCATTCTGGAGCTAGGCTGTTCACAGACAAGTACACACAGACATGTTTCCGAAAATAATATTTTAGGATTCGGGGGACCTCAAAACGTGTTTCTATGTTAAAAACTGAACTTCGAATTTGGAGGTCGAAAACAATACTTCCTCTACCTATAGTACCTATCGTACGGACAGAGGAAGTAAAAATTTATGGGAATTCGTAACGACCCCTGGACTATAAATTGATTATTGAATGTGTTGTACAGGGGATGCGTTCAATCCTCTCACGCAGCGGGCCCGGGTTCGATTCCTGGTCGGGACAAGTTACCTAGGTGGGTTTTTTCTGGGGTTTTTCCTCACCTTTGAAACAAATGTCGGGTAACTTTAGGCCCTTGTGGTCCCCAGATGTCATCTGGCCGTCATTATCATCTTCATCCCATCCTCGCCTTGTTTGGAGTGAGTGTGTGTGTGAATGGTGTGTCTCGTCCTATGTGTTCGTGTTGTCTCGGAGGTGGCCCCGGCATTGGGCTGATCACTCATCCGGGGAGGCCCTCCATGTCCTTGTCTGGTCAAAAAAGTATGTATGTGATCCAAAGATAATCCCTCTCCCGACAGGTCGCGGCCCTGTAAGGCCCGGGTGGCTTGGGTCGCTTAAATCCTAAAAGGGAGAGGTGAAAATACGATAAAGAAAGAAAGAAAAAAGAATATGTTGTATTTCTCTTATAATAAAACAGGTCATTCAACCATTTGTTAAGAATTGAAAGCTTGAATATTTTAAATATAAGGATAATAGTCCCGAATGATACCACAGCTCTAAGTCTTCAGTCTGCTTCAACTGTACTTTGAGGGGAATGATCTAAAATTTTCACAAGGTACAACATTCTAGTCTTTATGAGGGTATTCCACAGGGCTTCTCTCTTCTTTCTCTTATCACAACTCTCCGCTGTCCTTCCCCTTGCTCATTGCGAAGTAATTATCATAACTGTATTCTGTAATTGCGTTAATAAGTATAATGTAAAGGGGATGAAAGCTTCTGAGATGCCATCCGCCCCTTAAGATGTTCATCTTTGTGGCAATTTCCCCAAGGTTCTGGGGTTTGTATTTGGGCTATTAAGGAGCGGGGTAGGAATGATTTAGTAAATGGATGCTGTGGCCATATTCTCTCATCGTGTACTAAATTTGCCGTCTAAACATGTTGGAGTGGCGATAAAAGAATAAATAAGTAACGCTTTTCTAAATAAAAAAAATGGTATCGTTGGTTAACACTGAGGTGTTCAAGTTGGAGCAAAAATGAAAGTGTCATTGACAAGTTAAAGCGACAATAATGAAATAATTTTCATCACTCTTCTCACAGATCGAAATGAAAGGATATAGATAATTATTGATCGAGTGTATGATTGTCATAGTGATGTGATAACCTCACTATGAGGTGTTGGACGGATTATATTATGTAGAATTTGCCATTATATTATCATTTATTAACTATTCAGCTCACATAATGGTACTGTGTAGTCGGAAGTTTCAACGTTCATGTCCATATACCTGTATAACACATACAAAACAAAAATCTAGTTAATGAAGTAACTTAAATGTTCCTCCTTATACCACAATACATGCAAATTGCAGATAGTACATGTATTGTGGTATAAGGTGGAACATTTAAGTTACTTTATTAAACATACCACAAACGGAAATAAAGTTTATAAAAAAAAAAAAAAAAAAATCTAGTTGTTGTGCCGTGAATTTTAGTTACTTTTCTCATATATAAGTTATTAAATATAAAGAGTCTTGCCAAAATTTGACCAGTCGTCTGAATGCTAGGATTCATTTATCGTTGATCCAATAGAACGCTAGAATATTTCATGCACTTTATGCCTCGGTGGTATTGTCGCTATTATCTTCTTTCTTCGACCATATTAAACTATAATACACTCTTATTACGTGTGATGTGGCGGAATCACAATGATATCTATTACGATGCAGATTTTTATTATAACAAGATGTGATATCGATTATTAACAAACATGGAACGATGTTGAAATCTTGAGAGCAGCAAATCAAATGTATTTAAAATAAAATCGATTCTGTTCGTAAGAAAATTATATTATTCTAAATTGAACTAATTTCGTGTGTTTTTATTGTGCATTGTTTGACTTGCGACTGCATATCTTGTAGCTTGCCATTTATAGAAAAAGTCGATTACTGTCGAAACTGAAAGATCTTGAAGCCTTGAGAGCAGTAAATGAAACTGAGTAATAAACAACCTGTATTTAAAATAAAATCAATTCCGTTCGTGTTAATTTTAATATTATACCAAACGAGTTCATTTTGTGTGTTGTTAATTTGCGTTGTTTGACGCTAAAGCTCAAGAAAAGCTCTGCGGCCTGCATGCCTTTAGCGTGCCATTTACCGGAAAAGATGAGAACTACTAACAGTTGTTGTCCGAGAGTAGTTTGCTTAATCAATCAGGATGAATTCTAAAAACCCAAAACTTTGACATTTAATTACGGTCAAACAAAAAACAGTCGTATGCAACTTGCCTATACTGGTAATTAAGACACTCTTGTGGAAATTATGAAAAATTCATAAAAAAATACAATTGTTTTAATAAATGCAATACAGGCTCGTTGCATAATGTACTTTTATCGTTGCTCCACTATATTTGTACGCGACCTAAATTCTAGAGTGATAGGGAAAAAGCGAATAAATCAAAATTCCAAAGTTTAAGGAGAGACAAATAACGATTTATTTTCACAGCATTTTTACAATATTTAGATCCATCCGCCCAGATATTTTTACATAGTATAAGATACTGTGTAAAAATGTATGGGTAGACTGATCTAAATATTGTTAAAATGCTGTGAAAATAAATCGTTATTTGTCTCTCCTTAAACTTTGGAATTTTGATTTATTCGCTTTTTCGCTATCGCTCTAGAATTGTGTAAAGCAGGTTGCCGGGTTTCAGAGATCGGTGCATGGAATTTTGTAGATTTCACTTTGTAAAAGCCTCTTAAAAAATGTGAATGAAAGCCTACAACTCTATAAAACGCAGTACACGTGTGTTGCAATCATGAGAATAGACTGAAGTGGCAAGTGCAATAAATACAGCAATTCGATGCGAAACATTTTCATAACTTAATGTATGGATTTTTCTGATTTTCGTGTATGTTCCTGCTAAGAGTAGGCTGATGCCTAGCTGGGGCTGTTCATTCTTATGCCTCTCTTTTCTTGCAAGGCCGACAAGCTTGCTAGGACTTAATTATGCCGGTGTTTTTACAGGGAAGGTAGATTATATCTACATAGAACGGTTATTAATGCAGTAGAGCAGTGTTTCCCAAAGTGGGGTCCGCGATGGTGTTTCAGGGGGTCCGCAGGCGGTTCAAGAAGAAATAGGATATCCCATAATTTTCTAAAATTACATGTCTTCTAAAGCAGCTTCACTGTTTACATTAAGGAGTAAACTCTGTTTATCATTTATAGTGTCATTTTGTCTATAGAATTAAATACATTTGAATCAAAGTATTTATTTAGTTTTTTTTAATCCAGAGGGGGTCCGCGAATTTTTTTTTTTTTCAAGGGGTCCGCGGACTGAAAAGTTTGGGAACCTCTGCAGTAGACGGTTGTAATATTTTTGTTTTTCATTACATAAACCTTTTTACATTCATTATATTATATTATATTATTATGTACTTTGGTCACAGTCTTTTGAGACAGCAGAATAGGTAAATTTTTCTGCTCGAGAACCGGCTGTGAAGTAAACAAGTAAGTCTTTCTTATTCCTACGTAGATACGAGTAATGTGCTAGAGTGAGACAGACTTCCATGTTTACTTTTGAGTTCTAGGGCGGAAAAGAACTACCTATTCCACTGTCTCAAAAGATTCTGACCAAAATCTACATTAGCATTCGTATATAGTCAGTGGTAAAACTGTGTATTGGTATACCTAAAGGCCTACAATGCTAAGAAATTAAAAAATAAAATTAGCGTATGTCGTTAATAACGTAAAAACACAGTAACAGTTAAAAGTATAATATTCCAGGTCCTTCTTTTTACTTGCGGATATGTCATACTATCTTCAGCCCTTAAAAATGTGTTGTACGCAGTAGCACCAACAATCATTGGGGGGGGGAGTTTTTATTTTTTTGACATTGTATGACAAAACACTATTTTGCCACTGATCTTATACGAAATCATTGCAAAAAGGTTTATGTAATATCAAGGACTATTGTAAATTTTATTTAACCCAATAATTATAAAAGAGGGTATTTTTTGAAAGAATATAATTTTCTTTCAGCTCTCCCGGCATGTGGGACTGCCATAATGAACAAAGCATAACGATACAACATTAATATGGAAAAAAATATATGTAAATCTATTTCACATACCACTCAATATAAAGAACAGAACAGAACAGAATTGGTGGACTGAATATTCAGAGTTAGTTGCATATAAGTGTTCTTTATTAATATGGATAGCGAACCTTTAATTGCAGTGAAGGAGATGTTATGGATAAGGCTATTCTCCAAGCCATACTCCCTACAAAACTTCACGAGGAGGCGAGGCATGGTGCCTCTGGCACCGATTATCAAGCCTGTCACTGTCATGGAGGAGAGGTAGTACTTTTGAAGATAGTTAAGGAATTGTAGGCTTGTACATTTTTCTTTTCTCTTAATGCACCTCATCAGGCTGACTTTCAGAAGATTCAAATGTCACTGTCGGGTCAATGATGTAACCTGTAGAAGAATCTGGTGGAATCCGCTGACAGGAGCCCCCTTGAGAAATTCCATGGACTTCCTCCATGGAATTCCATGGACATTTCTTAAGGATTCACCAATTAGAGCTCTAATTGTGTGGTGTCTTAACATTCTAAACATCTCATTATGAGGGCAGGATCCTAAGACATGTGTAAGGCCGGGCGCAAGTTGAGACGCAGTTTGGTGACGTGAGGTAGAGGTGACTCACCGTAAGTTTAACATAGAATTAAATACAACAACGAAGGTTCGCACGCAGGGTGAAGTGAAGCAGATTCAACGAGTCACGAGCTGCGGACGTTTGTGATCGTGCCACAGTTTCTCACTAGTGACTTCTCACTGCGCGTGAAAAGTTGTTTGTCCACCATGGACATTGAGAAGAAATTAATTATGGCAGGTCGAGGGAGAAACAATTGTACGACACGTCAAATTAAAATTTCAGATTTGGGAAGAAATTGCGAAGGGCATTGGAAAGAAATGTGATAAAGTTGTTTATAATGTTTTTATACTTAAATAAGATGGATTTATTTGAAGGGAACAAGGGAAAAGCTATAGTAGTGTCCGTTTTTATGGACTTTGAGATAATAATGCCTTCTAATAGTGAATTTGGAATTTTGGAATTAGTTTAGGCAGAAAGCGGTAATATTATAGGGGAAAAAGGATCGTACTCCATGCAGTTTGAAAGATTGATGTCCACTCTGAAAGTAAACAAACCCTCTTCAACTCTTCATATTTATTGTTTATCAGTTTGTTGCTATGCTCTTTTCAATCAAAAGCGTTTCTTGAATTAATGTCTATACAATGTGTTCAATTTGTTATCCTTTTTCGTTTTCCGCTGTACCCTTCATTTGTTTTAGATAACATTTTATATGCAGTAGATTTTCGACGAAAAGAAAAAGGTGCATAAGCAGGCATAAAAGTGTATATTTTCTATACAGATGTATATCATAACTAGTATAAGCCATAAGAATTAATTAGTTGGGAAGTTTCAGATTTGTAATTAAAAATAAAATGAAGGAGTCATCTTGAAATTTATTTTCAACTTACTTTCATAAATGTTTTATAATTATGTACAGTAAAATTGCTCCATGTTCCTTAACAAACGTTTCTGAAATGAAACATTTTCTCAAAATGATTTTACCAATTAGTTCCGTTTCGCTTTATAATGTTTTCCCGTTCAGAGTTAAACTTAGCATCTCACCGGAATTTGAAAAGTAACCTTAATTTAAATTGAATTGAATGATTGAGTGTTATAGTGACATTAAAAATAAGAAATTAAAGGGTATTATATTTATTAAAAATTATATATTTATTATGTCTTAATGATGAATTTTCGTATCATAATTATTAATTATATGTATATATGATCGCTGAATGTAAGTATTCGCAACATTACATTAAAAAAAAATTAAATTTGTAGGAAATTAATACATTCTTCCCAGTGTCGACTCGTAGCTAAAATTACTGCGATTGCTGCTTCATAAAATGTTTAGCCTTCGTTTTGAATATTGTGCAAAAGGAAATATACATATTTAAAAAGAAAATTGATTCAGAAACTTGAAAAGACCCTAAAAGAACAAAATCAAACTTTTTTACTTACTGTAATTTAAATTGTTACAGCTCAAGCTTGATCTATTCGTTTAAAAATTAAATCGATTATTCTTGTTTTAATTTCCGCGAAAAGATCAATAATTTTCTCATTATTATTGATAAACTTCATTATGCAGCTTAGTGTATGAATTCAACTAGTATAAGATAATTCAAGTTTTGGCAAGAAATTCAACCTGTATACTAGTAGTCTTAATAAACACCATATATTGTTTCGAATCCGATTGTGAATAAAAATTTTGGATTATATACATTCATTTTATTAAAGCATGTCTATATACAATTGTCAAATACTAAGTTGATTTTATTTATTATACACATGAACATTTATTGAACATTGTATCTCTTTTTGTTTGTCAGTTGGTAATATTTGATAATTCTTTGTATAATAATAATAATGACACCTTAATTAAAATTTGACTTCTTTTCTTGCAGTATTGTTATTTGACGTATTGAAAAGTAATAAGTTAGGTTAGAAGTCACTCTGCGTCACCTCACGTCACCAAACTGCGTCTCAACTTGCGCCCGGCCTAAATGTTTCAGCCTCACTGCTATATTAACGACAATGGTTTCCATCATGGGATCCTCCTGGTATAGGCAGATCCTGAGCGGATCCAGTGGGGTCCTGTTGTCATTTTCAGAGCAGCTCTCCATTCCTTGCTATTTAGCCTATCAGGCTGTCGTATCCATTTGTTGGCAGGAATATACTCCTTATATTTATACAGCAGGGTATAAAGTTGTGTATGAAAAACAATAAGGATCTATGGTATTACATATTTTCATGACCAGTTATTATTTTCAGTTCTTATTATGGGATTGATAATATTATAACTATTCACTAGTTTTATCCGTTAGAATAACCACCGTGTATATTCTTCTGCATGAAACATGTTGGTGGTTACAGGTACTTTCTCATAAGCTTGTTTTACAAGAATAATAATTAAATACGAGAGATGGAGCATAAGTAATGGTAACAATTTTTTTCTCAAAGTAAGGTGATGGTATTATGAGATGTATGTCACAGGAGAATGTGGGATCTTTAGTATGTGGTCACATTGTTCGGTAGCATTGTGATGTACGGTTATACGAATAGAGGCATTGGCAAATTTGTTGTGAGTTAGCGCCATGCAGAATGGATACGACAAGATGTTAATAGCACTCTTAAATCAAAATAGTCACTATCCGAGGGAGATATTACAGCGAATACCACAAGGAGCTGATGGAAACTTTGGAGATTAGTGTCCATCCGTACCGAACTTAAGGGATCGTGGAGAGGGTGTGTGTGCTTTCAAGCTACCGCAATACCTTGTTTGGTTGGTATAAGGTTATTTAACGACGGGGATGTACTGCAACTTAGGCCTGTGATCGTCACTCGTGTGCCGGAATTTTGTCCCGCAGGAGTTCGTTTACATGTCAGTAACCTACTGACATGGGCCAGTCACATTTGTGAACACATAAATGCCATTGCTCTGCTCCAGGATCGAACCCGCAACCTTGGGCACAGAAAGCCAGCGCGATACTAACTACACTACCCAGGTCGACCGTGATACCTTAAAGTATCACAATGCAGTCGCGTAGGCTATATGTGTCTATGGGTGTTTTTTCCCTCACTATCCTAGATTATAATACCCATAATCTACAATATACAGTGCATTCTATACCCTGCCCTTTCATTTGTAGCCTATAGTTTAACATTTTAAAATGGTCCCACATTTTCAGAAAAAAAAAAGTTGCTATAAGTTTGGATCCATCCCTCATACTTTAAATGATGAATTTGTATATATATATATAAGCTACATAATTATTCTAAAAACATCAATCCTAAGCAGAAAGAATATGACAATGAAATTCATACTCCAGCAAACTCTTCTTGTATCAGGTTTCAAGTGAGGGAAATTCTACCTGATAAAAATGACATTAAAGTGGGGGAAACACAACTCAGTGTTACAAGTAATTCAAGATCCCAATGACCGACATCGTTTGTATTGTAACAGGACCATGACTGTGTCCAGTTCTCTTTTGATTGACTCGACACGGCGGCAAGTTAGTTTATTGTACAAACCGTGTGAAATAAAAGATGGTAATAATATACATATTGAACCTCGATATACTGGTTTAAGCAGTAACCAAACCTCAGTGAAGGTTAATACTGAATGGACAAATTCAAAATTATGTTAATATCATGTAGTCCCTCAATTCTGCTTACCTCCCAATATAGAAATATCTCGTATCAATTCCAGTTTCACTAGATTCCTAGGCTTGTTTGTATTTGCTTTAGTTTGTGAATTGATACATTTGAGGCAATGCAAGTTTTTTGTAGGTAAAGGAGTGCTTAAGGTTCCCACAGTGACTCTCTTGGAAGCGGCCTGTAAGACAAGATACCTTCTTTTGTACATTCATTATTTACTATCCATGTTTAATCTTTTCCAACGTCTTCTATATCTCAGTTCACGCAAACATTGTGTAGAAATATATCCAAAAAATGTTTTCAACAGGTTCTCATAAAAGTATTTTGCCGCTTTCACATTATTTTCCTTTTTGTTTGTTGCTTTTATTTTAGAATGAACCAAAATACACTTACTACACAGAAACCTCGTCCGGAAGACCTCTGATATTACCTGAAATAGATCTCTCATTGCTTCAGTTTTCCGACAAGAGCGATATAGTTCAAGGTCAAGTTATGTATTTTAGTTAATTGAGATAGATTACCCTCGGGCACCACTGCGTTATTTCTTATACCTACATTGTTATTGGGCTTTCGTTATTTCTGGTTTTAATTTTAACAACATCGTGTCTTGAAATGATAATAATTTCACACTGTCGCGAGTAGGCTAAGCTGGAAAGGTAGCATGGTAGCTCAACTGGCAGAGCAGTGACATGGAGAGACGAAGATTTATGGATCAAATACCAGCTATGACTCTACCTTTCCAACATCATATCTTACGGAAGATCATAGTATTGCTATTTTTATTAGGCCTTTTAGATTTACAATTAAGCTACGTAAGTTTTTAGTGCAATGCATAATTCATTAGATATCACAACGCGTCAAGTGAATTTCAAATTTATTTTTACAAAGCGTCTTTTATAGTTCAGATTTATCGATTTTTTGTTCATTTTTGAATTGCAGATTCCAGTTTTCTTTGAGATACAAAGTTGGAGCGTTCGGTGAATCACTGATAAGAGTTCATGAAAGTTACAGTAGCTTCATAGGCCATGCATACTGACGCCATTTACACTAAAATTACTACCACTAGTGAAAAAAAAACAATGTTTTTAATGATTCTCTGAAATATATAGAATCGAAACATAAACATTACAGTAGGCATATGTATATACAAAAGTTTAGTATTGTATCCTATTGACTTCTTCGTCCAGCATAGCGTAAGCCACAGCAAACAGATATGAAGAAGCGTTGAGGCGTGCATTTTAGGTAGATTTTCGAAGAAAAATCTACCTATTGCAATGGATACCACTTTATGATTTTCGAAAAATTCTTTCATATCTTTACGTTTCATGCTCCCCTAAGTACGAAACCACCGCCCGTTCAAAAAAAAATTTTGTGATATTTATATATATATTTATATATATATATATATATATATATATATCTTTACACGATAGCGGCCGTAATTTTGAAGATATTTGAACCAAATTTTATTATGTTATTTCTAGGCCCAATAGTTCGGACAAGTTCGTTAATGGGCAAAATTGGCCCAAGGGGGTGGTCGGGGGAGGGGGTTGAAATTTTAAAACATTTATATCTCGGCCCCTATGAAGTATAGAGGGAAACTTTGTTTGAATAAATTAGAGTACTCCCTATGGAGTTCACAGTGACACCAACAATTCGGGGGTTCGAGTGAGGGTGGGGGTGGGGGTGGGGGATGAAAATTCGAAACTTTTGAAACCACGTCTTGTGGGGTATCGTTGAAAAGCTCTTGATGAGTACTCTACAAATCAATAAATAGTTTCTTGATAGCTCTCATATGACGCGAGATTTTAATGTTTGAAAATAATAACACTTAAAAGAATTATTATAATATCATAATTTTGTCTTGTTTAGCGGCTTTGCTAATTTTATTCATTGTTGATCTTGCGCACGGCCTCCCAGAATATTATATCCTATTCTTGTTGTCGAAACAAATGATTGTAGGCTCTTCCTCTTTACCGAATTCAGTTCTTATTACTGCAGGTTTACCATGCCAAGGCTAAAGAAAAAGAGTGCTATGCAGCGACAATAAAATTAAACCAAAAGCACTTCGAAATCTACCTCCGCCTGTAGGCCTGCCTAAAGGGATTTTTTATAATATAGTTGGTCACTGAGGGACGTGAGATAATGCATTATTGATCCTCCTGGAGCGGTCAAGCGAAGCTCGTATCAAGACGCGATCTCCCCGTTGTCCAGCTGACCTGTGACCCTCAGGAACGAGTACTGCAAGGTACATACCGGAATTACAACATTACCGTGCCCTCTGGAAATTGTTTCTCACTCCATCTCAAATTGTTTCCAAGTTCTCATTGCAATTGAATCTAACAACCCTTCAATCTGGTTGCATGAATTTCAGCAGGAGAAGCTTACATTAAAATTATTTTCAGGTGCTGTACTTTGGTAGCCAAGATTTACCTTCATCAAACCTGTCTTTTTTTCTTTATTTTTCTCTCTCTTTCCTCATTCATTTTCTTCCTCCTTTCTGTCTTACTTCCTTTTTAATCCCTCATTCTTTCTTTCATTTTTGCTTTATTTATTTATTCTTTTCTCTTTATATTGTCTTTCTTTCTTTATATCTTTCTTTATTTGTATAGTTATTTATTCTTTTTCATTCTTTGTAACTTTATTTCTTTATTTAATTTTTCACTCTTCACTTTTTATTTTTTATTTACTTTTCATTGCTTTTCTCTTTTCTTCCTTCCATTATTTATTTTTATTTCTTTCTGTATCCCTTTCTTCCTTGCTTATTTTTTAATTTTTATGCTTCTTAATTTCTCTCTGCCTTCGGGTTCCATAAAATAGATAGGCCTAATATTCCTTTAGCTTGCTTGGGAATCTTCTATTGCCATTGAGTAAGTAAGTAAGTTTATTTATTTATTAATTCTTCCTTTCTTTAAAGTCATCTTTCTTTATATCTATATTTAATTATTTATTTCTTCATTTTGATTTTCTTTATATCTTTCTATTTTCAATCTATCCTTCTCCTATTCATTATTTCTTTTTCTTTCTTTAACTTGTTTTTTAACTTTTTTATTTGTATTTCTTTCATTGCCTTGCCTTTCCTTTTCATATTTCTTTTCTTTCATCATCAATTTTTCTTTCTTGCCTCTTTATTTATTTATGTTCTGTCTGTTTTCTTTTGATATCTTCTTTTTGTATGGGACTTTCAGGCTAGTATCAATAGGAGAGGCAATACACGTTTGTATCACATACATTTAGAAGGAACTTGCCAGCACTACGCTGGACCTTATCGTAAGACACCAGAAACATTCAATATTCAATACAACGGACAGGAAAACTTTAAGACCGACGTTTTAAAACTGCATTACACTTAGGGAGGGGAGAAAGCTCCTAAGAAGTCATACTCAGATTGACCTTCCCTGGGATTTGGACTTTGTCCTCTCGAATGGTGCATTTCTCACTTTATTGTTTCCGATTTTTCTGTTACATTCGGGAGAGGAAAAAATTGTTCATTTTTTTTATCTCTTTCTTACCTAATATAGTTGCCTGTCTCCTAATTAATTCAGTGAATGCGAGTATCGTTTTGAATTTATTTCAATTTGTTATTAAAATATCAAAATAAAACTTTACGTAAAAGATAATTTTTACAAGAAAATTTATCTTTCGCCTGGGCAAATTAGTTCCTAGATGATTCACTGGATTGATTAGCTGCTTGTTAAGCAGAAGGTGCTGGTTCGATTCCCGACGAGAGACAACAATGGATATCTCTATACAGAAAATTTATTAAACATACATGTAGCCAATATGCATATACTTTTTTCTAAATAGACTATATCATATTTTGAGTTAATTTCGTATCAAAAGTATGTTTAGTATTTATTTATTTATTTATTTATTTATCTGTTAGCCAAGGAGAATGATACAAACAAGCAGGATTAACTTTACCAGAAAGGCAAGAATAATTAATTGGTAATAATTATCTTAATTAAAACGATTAAATATTTTAAAAATTATATTCTTACTTTTTAGCATCCTCAACAGATTTAGAAAAACTTTTTGAAAATAAATGAATGCACTATAGGGTTATCGTTACTGTGCAGTGATAAATTTACCATATTCAATTCTCGCTCATGACAAATTTTCCTCTACATAATGACTTCAATGAGATGTGGCTGGAAACCTGTCAGTATATTCTTATTAGTTTGTTACGAGAAATACAAGATCACATTTTCTTCAGTAGCATAAGTGTGAACAAAGGCTACATCTGCACGTTTAATGTTGATATGCCTGCTCTTTCATTATAAATCTTTACGTTTTCCCCACATTATCCTATACCGGTAATTTCTACTTTCGACCTTCGTTATTTTTGCTTCTTTCAGAATTTCCGTTTTGGAAGGATTCTTCGGTCTTGGTTTGTTTGAAAACATTTAATTTTCACTCAACTGGAGTTCTTTAATTTATTAACTCAGGTAACTTGTTTATATATTAAGGTTGGTTTTATGGTTATTTAACGACGGGGGTGTGCTGCAGCTTAGTCTGTAATTCGGTAATTCATACTTTCGACCCTCGTTATTTTTACTTCATTCGGAATTTCCGTTTTGGAAGGATTCTTCGGTCTCCATTTGTTTGAAAATATTTAATTTTCACTCATCTGAAGTTCTTTAATTTGGTTCATTAACTCAAATAACGTGTCTATATATTAAAGTTGATTTGATGGTTATTTAACGACGGGGGTGTGCTGCAACTTAGTCTGTGACCTTCGTTGCCAATATGTCGGAAGTTTTACCCGAAGGAGTTATTTTATATGGCTGTATATCTTCAGACACGTGCCTAACATATTATACACACATAGGGCTAAATGCCATTGACCTAAGCTGGGATTGGACTCATGACCTTGGGCACAGAAAGCTAACGCTATACAGACTTCGCCATCCAAGCCGCCTGCGTGTGTGTTAACAATGGCTCAAAAGAGCTGCATGTAAGATAATTAACCTATCTAACCTATATCTTTGTCTCTAACCTATCAGAATCCTAGATATTAAACTTAATTAATTAAGAATTTTTAAAATATTATAACCGGGTACAAATTATAAAAACGCTATTTATACAGTTTATAAAGTTTCTTCAGAGCTCATTCCTTAGCCTACATTTTACATTTTTCCCATAGCTCGGGAGCTACCAACTCGTTTATCCCTATCTTATAATAACATGAAATTACAGATATAATCAGGTTATAGAAATAGGCGTTGAATTGAAGTAGATACTACATATCCTTTTGAGCTGATATAGAAAGAACTGGTGGGGGTTCTAGGTGCGGACAGAGACTTGATCTGTGGGAAATTCTAGAAATAATGGCAACAATACAGGAATGACCAGTGACCTGCTGAACGAACCTGCCACCCTCAGAACTTGACCTTGTCTTGAACAGAGTAGTACTACATCTTTGCTTTGGTCACTTGAAGGGTCATGTAGAGTTAGTTGTGTAAGGAATCATCTGCAAGGAACTCCTTGGATAGCAAGATTCTTCATAAAATTTAAGGTGTGTACGGTATTAATCTCTGATACTTTTTAAAACAACATTTGTATTTTTAGGTTTTTATTTTAACTTCATCCAACAATTTCCAACCGATACGTAATACGTAGATATATCCCACTTATAATTTGTTAAAAGCGTATTAAAACATATTTTGTTAGTTACATAATGTAACGTCACTCTTTGGTTCGGATTTCTTAAAACTTAAAATTGTAATATTTTATACGATTGAAGTAAATAATAATAATATGCACACACACATAAACACAAGCTAACTGAAGCTGGAAATTTTACCTACATACTAAAACAAACCTCATTAATTTATATTGTATTTATATATCCATCTTATACCCCCCAATAAAGGATAATTTGCCTATACCTTACATTTATTTATATATCTATTTATTTTGATAAAATAATATAACGCGAACTACAGAAGCTGTTCTGAATTTAAAATATTTACATTCTCTCTGTCTATATGCTTTTTTTATGAATGCTTAATGTGAGTAGTTTACCTAAAAAATACTTAAAATCTTAATAGCCTTTCTATTAATTGTTTGTCTGATTAATACAAACTAAAAACTTGTGTTGTTAAAATCAGTGTGAGATATAAAATATGATATACACTATATCCACAGATTTGTAGTAAAATATTCATAAAAACGTAATGTCCTTATTACTAATTTCTAAAACAAGTCTATAATTGTTTGATGTTGAATAATTTCTACATAGTCTTATCTGCTCGCTAAATACAATATAATATCACCCTCAATGTAAAAATGAAATTCATTAATACTCATTAATTTATGTTGGAATGTGTCTTGTTAGAAGTTGCTAACATCTGTGTACAGAATGAAAACTTCAATTTCATCTGATGTTTTCAGTTGATGAGTGCCTTATTATCAGTGTGCAACTTCACCTCTGAAACGGTTCAATACATTATTTTAAATTTTTATTAATTTTAATGCTCTTAAAGATTCGCGAGAGCTCATAGAAAAGGAAGAAAGCTCACGAGAAAGTAGAAGCTTTTGAAATTTCTTCAGCATTGAAATATACTTTCCTTCCCAGTTATACATCGAAGTAGAATCCATTGTTGAAACTGTACAGGCCGTGGTTTTACAAAAACGCAAAGCTTATAAATCTAATCTTGCTCTCGTTTTCTTTTTCAAGAGTATAATTTTAAGCCGTAATTGGCAAACGAAACATATGTTTACTATCAAAGAACTGTGCTATGCTCTTGTGTTGATCAAATGTGGACTTTTTATTCTCATGGAAAGCAGATAAAGGATTTGTGTTAATACAGGCTAACATAGAGTGGTTCGGCTTAAGACAACATTATTATTTCCTAGAGCATCAGTTATATATTAAAGAAGGATTTTAAAAAGTCACCACCAATTTGCTGACACATAAGCATAATACTTTTGTCTTAATGTGAAAGGTTTTAGATATGTATTTTCACCGGTAGAAGAAATTTGCAGACACTTGTTGCAATGGTAGCCTATAATATAATGCTAGGGAAATTGCGTGGAAATTTATCTTGTTCTGGAATATATTCGTAATCGAATTGTTCGAATGTTCGTAGCCTTCATTCAGAAATAAATATTTTCCAAATGTCGCGGTATGTGCGTGTAGAAGATAACATATTTAATTTTTCATAATTTTATTTTCTCTTCCCGCATAAACTATGTAACAGGGATGGTCTTTTGCCATTCGTATGCAGCTCCCAACAAAATCTTGACAAAATTGTGAATACCTAATTTTATAAAACCAACTTCTTGTTGACGTAATGAAGAATGGATGCCCGTTTCAAGGGTAATTGTGCTTATTCGAAGCAGATTTGAGCAATTTGAGATTCAAGAGAACGAAGAACTATAACATTTTAAACTGGGAGACTGTTTAACCTTCAATTATGGAGGAAAGTACTTAAACAAAAGTGTCCAAAATCAAAAGAATGTGCGAAAAACCTATCTCCATTTTTGGGAACAACATATTCTTGTGAATAATTGTATTCAACACCTATTATTAATTAAATCTAAGCATCGAGCTGTTTTAAGTGACTGTTGACCATTTAAGTGAACTTGTCCGAATTGCCTTAACTAGTCACCTCCAAGATTTCAAGAAGCTAACAGGTCAAATGACACCCGAAAAAGTTAATTATAATTTGTGGGTTGTCTGTAATATAAACACGTTAAGTGTGCCAAATATTCTACTATCTAAATGTTTAAAAACTAAAATGATATTATGGTCTTTAGGTTCTATTTTATCCAAATTAGTACGGCTCTTTTCAAAGTTCGCCTCTTAGATTGCGGCTCACAAAAGCCAGGTTGTTGGCCACCCCTGCTATATAACATTTTCTTATCTTAAATCAACTCACATGCAAACTCGACATACTTTAAAAAAAGAGCTTTCAGGAGAGACTTGGCTTGTTTTTCTGCTGAAGATGGAAACGATTATGAGGAAACGTAGGCGTATCGCATGAATGAATTCAAGGAAGTGAAGTGACAGGCATAACAAAAGTAAAGTTAAATACGAATGTAAGATAATAAGAGGTGGAGGGAACAAGAAAGATGCCAACTTGATAATGACAAACCAGGAAAAGTTGGCTTCTCTGGGGGCAACAAGTGGAACAAAAGACATCAGTGATAAGCACGATGACAAGAAACAGCCGAAACAATGCGATCATCTTCTCTTAACTGTTTAACAAATGAAAAACATTTTCCTGCAGAGTAGATAGTGCCAGAGAATCAGAAAGCTTTGCTGGCGTATTTCATTTCGTAGAATGAAGTCGAGATAAATGCTTACTGTGTGATAATAACTGGTTGCATTTTTTATAACCTAAACATAGGCTAAGTGATTAAATAATTTCCGTCTATATACCATTATTATAGGCTACTTAAAAATCAACAGGTGAAGCTTACAGAAGATATTATAAAAGATAAATTAAATAAAACACGCTTTAAAATTAAACTTTTATTGTAATTTGTAAAAAAATACTGTAATCACTTTATGGAAGAAAACATAATTAAATAATTCAAAGTGGGTTCTGATCTAATTACACTGAGCTCAATGTACTCTTGGGCCCAAATATTATTTACAATGCTAAAAGAATAAAAATTAAAGTTGACAAAGTTAACATTGACAAAGTGGCTAAAATATATCTTAACATTAAAATCATACATGAAGATTAGTCAGCAGAATATTAAAACAATATTTGTCAGTTCTTGTGGAAATACGAAGCATATCTCTATTCGTATCTATGTATATATGTATACTTGGAGAGAAAAAAATACAAAAAGACTGCTCCTATTCTAAGTGTTATACAGTTATTTACTGAAATATGAAGCTGATCAATTATAAACATGGGTTTCTAATTTTCATTTTACAAAAAGGTTATTGCTGAGGCTATCTTTCGAAATAGCTGATTGGAAAATCCATTAATGCTTCTATTGCTAGAAGTATTCGGGATTTTCTCAGAAGATTGATGTCATTAAGTAGTCTATAAAAGCCTATCTATCCAGAAAAATTTTCTAATATGATGAACATTTCAACATCAAAGTCTGAATATTACACCATTTTAAACATCATGTGTAACAAACAACCAATTAAATGAATTAGTATTAGAGTAGGTGTACAAAAACTCAGAAAATAAAATATTTTCAAGACATTATTGTATTGGCAAAAAAGTCAGCAGTAAAGAAATATTTTAAGTAGGAACTAATATATAATTAGTTATTCTGAATATATATTAAATAATCGCACCATTTTAAATAATTTATATAAAATAAAATATTTTATTGTTGCTAGCAAATGATAAAAAAATGCAAGTCCAACGTAAGATAAGCACAGATAATTTAAAACTAAAACGCTTTATTTTTAGATAATTATTATAAAAATTTTATTCTACAAATCAAATTATATGCCTGAAATTTATGATTTTAAGCTTATAATTTTTGTGCAATAAATATATAACTTGGATGGCAAAAGAAAACTAAATTTATCGGACGTTAATGACGTTAGCTTTCTCTATTCTATTGGCCTTTGATTGTGGTCTACATTCTGGACATTACAATAAAAGCAGACTGTCAAATTGATAACTTTCGGAAAATCACGCTTGAATGAAAATAAGACATGGACATTCAGTTGCTCATAGTTATAGGCTATTTAAATATATTTTCAAACCTTAAAAAATAAAGTATGAGCACAAATGATAAGAAGTGTCACATTATTCAGAAAACAAAACAGAGACTGTTAGAAAAGGTAAACAAACTCGTCCGATTGCTATGTTTAAGAGTTTCTTGTAATTTCTTTTCTACTCTGTAACTTTTCAAGATTATGATAAATGTCATATTAAAAAAAGTTTCACGATAAACCGTGAATTATTGTGACATCTGCTTATATAGCTGTATCATCAGCTGTATTGAACAGTTTGCAGACTTACTGAAGCTGTCTGACTTCAGATATCAAATAGTAAATGTTTGAACTAATCCACAATATTGTAGCCTATGCGTTTGCTTAGAACACAGAACCAACATACTAAGTTGACATCCGTCGTAGTCAAACTATTCCCAGTTATCTGAAAACACATTCTAGCCATATATGAACTTAGCTCATTTATGGACTTCACTTCTAAGTGGTGATATTGAAGGTAAACTTTTTCGCATTGATTTAATTCATGTGATTATTAAGTTCTCGTATAGCTTTTAAAAACCATTATTTCACTCATGAGTCAATATTTCGATTTTGACTAATAAATCATAAGTATTTATTTGAAAATGTTAAACACAGAGGTCCGCATAAAAAATGTACAAGATCAATCTTTTCAAAGATTTAGAATGTTTTAAAATCACATAAGTGTGTACTTTCAATAGATCCTAGAAATTTATGTTGTTCATGACAAAGCGCACAAAGTCTAAAAGAGGAAATAGATAGTCCTAAGTGATAAACTTCACTGTTGCCAAAGAGGGTAGTATCCTCTAATATATGGTAAATTATGCAATCAAATTAACCAATAACAACACACTGTATCCTTAGGAGCTGAACCTAATTTATTAATTGTAGCAGCTTTTACATGAGGTAACAATTAAAACTGGAATTTAATTAAAAATTAAATACTAGACCTATATATGTATAGAAAAGAAAAACACAAAAAGAGGCTAATGATATGTTAGCCTATGTATGACACTCCATTCTTCATGTTTGGTAAGCTTACAAGGCCTAACTATTTTATCTTAACTTTAGCTGCTAGCTAGTTGACAACGTAGGTCCGTAGGTATATAATAGTCTTGTTTCGACTTAATTTTTTTTTTTTTTTTTTTTTTTTATTTTTATTTTTTTTTACATATTCTGATTTTAATGATTTGAACAGTATTCATTAGCTCCTCATTGTGTTTCACTACTTTTCCAATGTATATAGGTCTAGCATTTAATTTTTAATTCGATTACAATTTTAATACAATTAATAAATTAGGTTCCTTTGCACTTCTTCGTCTGAGGTTAATTTATTAAAATTCATAAGTTCATACCATTTGTAAATAATATTTACCTCTGCACTTCTTCGTTTTTTCCTTCAAACAAATCCATGTGATGGATGCTTTATTTCACGAAGGCTTATATGTTGTATGCAATTGTGTATGCAGTCAAGACACTGAAGAATTAATAACTTTTCCCGAATATTTTGTGTCCGCTGTCGAGACTATTAATGGGGAAGACACGATGTGGTTGAAAGGAGTGACGTGATGTAGGTAGCCTGTAAAACGATTAAAAATTACAAGTATCTCTGTCTGGGACATTTTCACTTGGCATACATGAATGCCAACAAAGACACATACATCTTAGTTATTGTCTTGATAAGTACATTCCCATTATAGTGTTACATTCTTGGGTTTTCCAATCCTAATGCTTGCATGAGCAGAACACTAATTGATTTACGTTTCAAGACAGAATATAATTAACAAGTTTAGAGCAATAGTTTACGTATTAACGTTGTTATTAACCAGGGAATTATGAACTATGGTAGCACGGGGGACCCGGTAAATACATGTTGAAATTATTATTATTACAGCATACAATAATTTGAAACTGTGCATACATGTTCGTCTAGGAGGGAAAGTTTAGGTTAATTTAGTTAATTAAGTTTGGTGGTTGGTGTGGAGGGGGTTAGGGGCTTGGTTGTCGGGTGTTACGGCTTAGCAATATGAATATGACAGGTGTCTGAATACTTCGTGTGATATTGTTCACCATAACGTACTTCCAGTGATGGAACAATTAGAGATGATTCAGTTAAGCGTGCTTTTCTCAGTTGGGAAACAATACAAAAAGAAGATAAAGGTGTCAGGCAGTTCCTTTCAGTTTATCAAGAGCTGTAACTGTGCAAAATTTCTATCATTTAAAGATAATTCCATTATTCTTGGAAGCCTTGTACTCTTCTAACACTGCAATGACGTTTCCGTTGATCGTCAATTTAAAGACATAGTAAATAAAACCGACAGCAACAGTTATTATCAACATTTTGATATGAAATTAGGTGTAATGTATAGAAATTAGCTATCTTATTATAATCTTATAGGAATACAAAATTCATTAAGGAAAAGAAAATCTCCCTAGGCGGTGCAGAGATGGCTTGTTTCTGGCTTGTGGATCTGAGTTTCGTGAGCTCATACCCGGCCGAGGTCGATGCAAAATCCTGAGCACGAAGTACTCTGGGAGACGATTAAAGAACCTCAAACTTAAATAAGAGCCTTTGGGCAAAATTTTCCGGTTCTTTCAAGTCCTAGTAATATCTTAGTTTCCTTCTATAGGGCTGGTGAGTCGATGGACCCACCATCTACCACTCTGCTCTCTAGAAGAAAATAGACATCATTAAATCCATCTGCGATGGTATAATCTTCTCCGGGAGGTGCCTATGGATGGGAATAGGCTTATGGGTTGATTGGTTGATCGAATAAGGCAAAGAGCGCGATAGGCCTGTTTAGATTAAGGTTTAGGAAAATACACTCAGCCACTTAACAGTTATCTTGATTTTTAGTTTACTTCCTTGCCAATCATTCTTTGTAAAGCATATTTATTATTATCCTACACATCCATTTAATCGTTATGCTACAGTACAATGGGTTTCAGCAACGTAGTCTATTGTTCGACGAGAGCGACGACGATTCTCATTCTCGCTTTCTGATCCTTTCCTCGTTTCTTTAACTCTCTATATTTCTTTCTTCTTTATTTATTGATAACACTCTCTCTTCAGCAAAAACAATATTTTTGTCATAACATATTCATTTTGACCTTTAATTTATTCAGTTATTCTTCTTTATTATTTCATTCTCTTTGCTTTTCTTTATTTGCTTCTTTCTTGCTACCGGATTGTTTCAATTGCCACCGTACCCTGTATTTTCTTGGCATCTCCGTTTTATATTATATGTATACATTAAGAGTTGGTGTATTATTTCTGCATACGTGATTCTTCAAATTAAAATACATATACATATTCAAATGTTTCCTAAGTTCATAGCCCCATACAAAAACTAAACTCCATGGCACTACATCCCTGAAGGGACTAAGCCTATTACCCGACCGCTGCATCATCTACCATAGGCAGAATGCTGGATTGGGAGCATGTGATCAGCATGCAGACACCAACGGCCGTTAATGGTGGTTTTCGTGACCGGAGCCGCTACTTCTCTATCAAATAACTCCCCAGTTTGTATTACGAGGCTGAGTGCACCCCGCTCCAGACCTCTCCATTTCAGAAAAATTCGAGAAGGTACCGGGGATCGAAACCGGGCCTGCGGATCTATATCCAGCGACGCTAATCACGAGACCATGCAGATGGTCTCATCCCCTATAGTAATAGCAAATTTAAACCGGATTGGTTATAAATAGGGCGACTGCTGGACGAACATGGGATCATGGTGAGGCAGACGTTAGTGCATCCATGGCATGATTAATTCTCCAGTTCAACAGCTTCTGTTATAAATTAGGACGATCGGGGAAAATGACTTAATCAATCGCTCTGACTCAAAAGCCCATTATTTCAATGAAGACACAACCTTGTCTGATAGTATACTCATCCTCACGTAGAACTGTTTCCAGATCCGATAGGCTGTGAGCACAACATGGTCTAAATCGTAGCAGTGGACAACAAATACGACCTGTTTAGATCGTCTATCCTCTCTCTCTCTCTCTCTCTCTCTCTCTCTCTCTCTCTCTCTCTCTCTCTCTCTCTCTCTCTCTATCTCCTCTGTCTGCCTGTCTGTCTGTCTTTCACTCACACATACAAACACACACTTCAACATACAAACATAGCCTACATACCTAAAAATCGACTATACAACGGAACTAACTACTACCTCTGTATTTACAGTATGAGAGTCGCTTTATATACCGTATAAGCTTAGGGTGAAGACACACAGAAGATGTAACTATTGGGCCTATATATACAAAGCTTTACTTGTTTATTACACAGAAAAAAAAACTCTCAGAAGAGATCTACATAAATATGCCATCATATAAACCAATCACCCGTAAGAGTGATAAAACTAAAATACTGCTTACCTACGAGGCCTATATGGTTAATAAATTACCACATGAGTCTCATTACGTTCCATAGGCGTACCGAGGGGGGGGGGTTTGGGGGTTTGAACCCCCCCCCCATTGATTAAAAAAAGGAAAATTGTATAATTTTTTAAAGTCTGTCTACTTAATACAAGTAAAAAGCGTGGGAAGCTTAAAACTCGTTATTTTGCGTCTTAATTTTTAAAATTAACGGGGGAGGACCCCTGGAAGCTTAAAACTCGTTATTTTGCGTCTTAATTTTTAAAATTTTCCGGGGGAGGACCCCTGGATGCTTAAAACTCGTTATTTAGCGTCTTAATTTTTAAAATTTTCCGGGGGATATTCCCGGAAGCTTAAAACTCGTTATTTTGTGTCTTAATTTTTAAAATTTTCCGGGGGAGGACCCCTGGAAGCTTAAAACTCGTTATTTTGCATCTTAATTTTTAAAATTTTCCCTATACCCCCCAGACCCCGCGGATGTTATAACCCCCCCCCCATATGGTCGGCCTGGTTACGCCTATGTTACGTTCCCCTAAATAGAGTTAAAGGTGTTTTTTATAACTGACCCTCCAGACTTATAGTATTAGTGACGTTCTTGAATTACCCGATGTATTCTGTATAATATTGTATTTATTGCACTTATCTTGTAGTTTGTGTTTATAATTCAGTCTGTAGCATCATTCACGATGCTTGTGACATGAATGTAAATAGGTAAATAACTATTTTCAACATGTGTTAAATGAGGGGTACAGTGACCATGACACTCTTATTTGATGTAAAAAAGTTTTAAAAAGTTTTACATTTTCGCTATTTTGTAATAACTTACAGAAAAACAAATGGATAGAAGGAAAGTGACAGGAACATCTTTGCATGCAGTTGCTTTTAATATTTAGGAGGGGATGTAATTATTGATTTTAATTAGCTTATAAATGAGTTCTGTCCTCAAATGTACTTAAAGCTCACACGGGTCACTTTCATCATTCAACAGTAGAGACTTGGGCGACCTTCCATTGGCTGGAGGGGGATGTTTATGGGCACGCGATTTATCAGATGAAAAATGTTAATACACTGCCAACCCTACCTCGACACTTTAATGATAAACCAACAAGCTATTAAGACTACATGAAAGAATAGCTAGGCCTAAAACAAATTATTTATGCCAAAATATTATAATCTTTCTTTGCGTGTTATATGGTTGCCTTTCATGGAAACCAACTATTTTAATGAAATTTTTCATGTTGATTTCAAACTTACGGTACACTCATGATTTCACGTGAATGCTTATATAAATAGCATGTGTAAATTAAGGACTAAAGGGTTATGAAAATACTCAAATTAAAGTTCTGATAGGCTATAGGTATAGGCTAAAGGTAGGGCCGGATTAAGAACATTAGATAGACTTAACCTAACTAACTAATTTTGTTCTTACCTTCCACTTGAAATTCAAAATATTAAAGCAATAATAAACCACAAAATCACAATGTAGGCCCAAGCTGGTAGTATCTGAGGAAGAGAAAAAGTCAGAAGTGAAACAATGAAGAGATTCTTAGAAGAGAAGAAGATATTAACCAGAAAGCCTTAGATTCCATGCGGTCCACAGAAGGCCAAAATCGGAAAAAAAACCATAAAATAGTATTTTATTTATCGAAAATTCGAAATTAAGCAAAACTTAGATTAAGAAGGAAATTAATTATTTCTGTATGTTTCCATTTTATTTATGCTTTGATAATTTTTCCTACTATTCCCCTTTCAAAGTTTTTGATAAGATATTTTCACTTGCTTCTATACATAACAGAGATAGGCATCCAGCATGCTTTGTTGCGAGGTTATTGTGAGGTTATATATATATATACTAAAATAACAAATATGTATATATATATTTATATATTTATTAAAATAACAACTTCCTGTAGATACAGGTTGCCAATATACACAGAGTGTAACATATCCAAATCAGCAATATAACTGTATTTCAACGAGAAAATGAACGCTCAGCTGAGCAGTTTGTATAATTTCCAGTCTGCGAGCACAGTGTACTTTATTTCGCAGGATAAACATGATGACACAAGAGAGAACAAATTATGTATAAAAGAACTTAGGGTTTAGTTTCCCACTCTACTGGATTTCCACACGCGATGTTCGGCGTTGGTATGCAGGCTCTGGCTTGCAGACCAACACTCCCATTGGCTGCCAACGACCTTGCATGCCATTGGTCTGTTCCATACGGTACTGCAACCTCTACATAAAGCTAAATAATGCAAAACACTAACCACATTAGTTAAGTGCGCGAGCGGAGGCGGCAGCCGAAGCGAAGCGCCCTTGCATTTTCGAATAATGTACGATACACTGTTTGTCGGTTTCGAAAATGTGGCATATAATATCTTCGGAGATTTGTCTGACCTTTATCATGTTGGCAGTTGATTCCAGCACCACGTGACCCATCAGATTCTTCCCAGCATGCACTGCGCTGTCTGTAGCAGCTGATTCTTTATTATTGTGATTCCTTTCTGAGCGCCATTTTAGGTTAGTTTTTTGTGAACTTCTTACCGATTTTACCCATATTTAAAATATTCTTAGAAACAAAATGTGCCTATATATGGATTCTAAAACTTCTGGAGAGTAATAAAACATGAAATTTCGCTGTTTTTCGTAAATAAATAAAAAATTAACGAATCCAGTAGAATGGGAAACTAACCCCAGAACTTATATTTATTTCCATTACATTTTGAAAATGGCTATAAATGTTATTAATTAAATAATTTATATGATAAATTCGGCTATGAAAAACTTCTGTGGTGTCCCTTCCCTTGATGCTCTATACTAGGGTTAATCCAGCACTGGATATAATGTGGCAGTAATAGGCTAATAACTGCAGATTTTAAAAACTTGTTCCTTCGGTTGAAAGGATAATTTAAGCTATTTTAAATGTAATAAGTTAGGATAACGTTTTTCTCCCTAATCAGAGGAGGGTTAATGAAATTTTTGCCACTAGACTAATCTTATTTTTTGGCCCCATATGTTATAATTACTACTATTATTTATTAAGCACTTGAACACATGACCATCAAATGCAAAAAAAATCTAAAAAAGTAAATACAATTTAGTTGTAATTTGAAGTCGTGAATTAAGTTAAACATTCTGTCAAATAATACACTTTGATCTTAAAGAAAATTCACATCGAATTCGTTCTTCTTGCTTCATTTTTTGCTTTCAATTGTCTACGTTATGAATTTTAACATTTGTTAGAAAATAAGATTATCGTATTTCATTACTTTAATATTGAGTATTTGATAGTAGTGTGTCGTTTTATGTGTTCATACTGTCGCATTTTATGATTACTTGATACGTCCGCAGGCCGGAAGCAATCTTCCATACACACTTTAGTTAAATCATTAACAGCATTTTGAATTGAATAGTTATTTAAAATGATAGAAATATAAACCTTATGTTTTCCTTGTTTTATTAAATTGTTTTTATTGAGTAAAAAA